>CAXKWD010000001.1:29956987-34756987 GCA_964059195.1 Ectobius pallidus | reverse complement strand
GTACGATATTTGTAATGGTTAGTATTGTTTACTCTACCGTAAGTTACTGGTAAAGTCTAACTTAAATGTCTAAAGTGATTTTAAAAAATCTATAATATGGTCATTCTTTGTGTTTATGGTACAGTACACCTTTTTCCTCGTGTAATGTTAAAATATCAGTTAATAGCCTATGTACTGGAGTTTCCATTTAAATTGCACAGCAGACGACATGAAGCAGTAGCTTTGGTGCAGTCCAAGAGATGACTTTAGTAATTTGTTCCACTCAAGCAAAAGTTCCTGTACGTATTACATTTGATTGCATTTGTTTTGTAGCACATTATACATTTCTTTTTACTTCCACTTTCTTAAGACTTAATTGCACAATTGCAACAGCAAAGTACGAGGGTCATTCAATAAGTAAAGAGACAAATGGCTATAGCTCAAAAACGGTTTATTTTAATCTTTCAAAATTAAGGCTATTTTTCAACATAATCACCCCCATCTTTCTTGCAGCTTCCTAATTCCCTTTCGATTGACCCCGAAGCCACTTTTGCACCGCTTCCTTAACTTCCTCATTGTTAGCACGTCCTTGAGTGGTCCAAACAGGTAAAAATCAGATGGGGCGAGTTCGGGACTGTAGGCAGGATGAGGTAAGACCTCCCAACCCAATTCTTGAAGCTTATCACGGGTCAGCTGGGCTGTATGAGGGCGGGCGTTATCGTGCTGAAGAATGACTCCTTTTGACAAGAGTCCACGGCGTTTGCTCCTGATAGCTGGTCTAACTTTGTGTTCTAGCATCTCAGAGTAGTATTGGCTATTGATAGTTCGCTGATCTTCAAGGAAATCGCAATAGACTGGACCCTGTGAGTCCCAAAAGATGATCAGCATCACTTTACCGGCGGAAGGTTGAACCTTGAATTTTTTGCGAACTGGAGAGCTAGTGTGTTTCCACTCCATACTCTGCCTTTTGGTCTCAGGGTCGTAGTGATGGATCCAGACCTCGTCGCTGGTCACTATTCTTTCAAAAAAAGCGTCTCCTTCAATCAAACTTCGTTGCTTTAAGTCTTGACTAATGGAAAGCCTTGATTCTTTATGAGCGTCAGTAAGCTGTCTGGCACACGTTTTTCTGTACTTTAAATTGTTCTGAATGACATTGTGAACAGTTCCAACACTTACTTGAAGTTCTTCAGCTATCATTTCAACAGTAATTCTTCTGTTATCACGAATAAGTCCGTCAATCCTCGATTCCAACGAGGGACCAGAAACTTCCACTGGACGTCCACATCGGGGTTCATCACCTACACTTGTTCGGCCACTTTTAAACTGATCAACCCACTTGTAAACATTCGCACGGGTCATACAACTTTTACCATACTGTATCAACATTCTAGACAGAATTTCACTTGGTTTTACACCTTCTGCGACTAAAAATCTAATGACTGAGCGCTGCTCTTCTAAGGTGCAATCTTCTAGTGGACTTGCCATGGTGAATTGAAAATTTTGAGGTTATGTTGACATAAAATGATGAAACAGCTGATCAGAGCATATCCCAAGGTTGCCAACTAACACCCCTGAAAAGATTGTACACATTCATTGAATAGTTTTAAAATTATAGAATTTGTCTCTTTACTTATTGAATGACCCTCGTAAAAGATGATAACCCAGTTAACAAGATTGATATAATGTAGTAAACAAGCATCTGCATAAGTGAGATTATGACATTAAACTTGCATGAAACTATCAAATATAGGCTAATTTACCGTATTTGATTATTAATAATTTCTTCCTGGGTTAATATTATACCAGCTTAAGAGCAGAGCAAAGTATGGCCCACAGGCCAGATGTGGCTCTCAGACAGGTTCAATGTGGCCTGCGAAAAGAAAGGAGGAGAAAATTATATATTTCTTGTGCAATTGATTTTCCTTCTATTGCATGGTTCCATGATGAATTTTAATAGAACTTGAACTGACTTTAAACAGTAAAAACGGGCATTCATCACGAATTAGTTGGTCACTTGAAAAGTAACACTCAATTGTTGGTTTGTAGCATCTCCATATTTAAATTGTGCAAGTCCTCGCCGAAATCACATTTCCAAATTTGGATTTCTCGTGCCCAGAAGATTATCATTATGTTTACATCTTCATATGTGCATCAGCAAGTGTTTTCTTCTTTGAAGCTCAAAAAAGTTTTATCAGAAACAGAATGACTGAAAGAGTTTTGACTTCATTCCTGAGGCTCATCTCATTCCAGTTGCAACCAGACTGAAAACCTTTGAGGAGTACAGTCTCAGATCCACTCATCCTGTACTTCTTCATATATAAATAACAGAAAAAAATAATGATTTATGTATAGCGTAGAGCTTTATCACTGGTACTCACTACTAAATTGCGGTATTTTTACCTGTTGGAGCGCTTTCAACCGCATGGAGCGGCCATCTTCAGCAACTGACTTCCGTGGTGTTGTTGTTGTTGTTGTTGTTGGGAAGACATTTCTGGATAACTGTATCGTACAGCGCGTGCGATTTGAATTGTAACTGTTCGTTTAGGATGTTGGTGTTGTCTTGTGTGGTGTGTCTGTATATTTCATATTGTTCGAGTGTGTAGTGTGTGACCTTTGTGGTTAATGTGTAGGATTTCCATGTCTGTATTGATGTCTGCGTGTTCGTGTCCTGTGGTTATTATATGGTTTGCATAGGCGGAGTCTGTGTTTTGTTTGAGAACTCGTATGTGTTCTGTGTATCGTGTTTTGAAACTTCGGCCTGTTTGTCCTATGTAGAATTTTGGGCAGTCGTTGCATTTTAGTTTGTAGACTCCTGGGTTATTGTATTTGTTTGTGTGTTGTTTGTTGTCTGTGGGTTGTATTTTGTTGATTGTTTTGTTCTTTGTTCTGAATGCTATTTTGTATCCTTGTTTTCTGAATTGTTGGGCGATTTTCTGTGTATGTGTGTTGAAGTATGTGAGTGTGATGTATTTGTCTTTTTTCTTTTCTGTGTTTTGGTCGTTTTTCTTCGTTCTGATTTTGTGTAGTAGGTTGTCAATGACTGTGTGGTTGTAGCCATTGGTAATGGCTAAGTGTTTTATGGTGTTAAGTTCTTCTTTGTGGTCTTCAGCGGATAGTGGTGTGTTTTCAAGTCTGTGGAGCATGGATCGGAATGCAGCATGTTTGTGTTGTGTTGGGTGATTGGAGCTGTTGTGTATCAGTGTGTCTGTCATTGTGGGTTTTCTGTATATTTTGAATTTATGTTTCTGTGCTGTCTTTTGTGATAGTGAAATCTAGGAAATTGAGGGTTTTGTTTATTTCAAATTCTGCTGTGTATTGTATGTTTTTGTGGATTTTATTGATGTGGTGTAGTAGTTGTGTGCATTGTCTGGTGTTGCCTCTGTATAGTACGATGATATCATCTACGTATCTGTGCCAGTAGATTATTTTGTGTGCGTGTTGGTTGTTGTGGAGGATTTTGTTGTGTTCTATGTGTTGGAGAAATATCTCTGCTAGTATGCTGGATATGGGGGAGCCCATGGGAAGGCCATCTGGTTGAAAGATTCTCAAGCCCCGAGGTCCATTCTCTAGGATCATTCAAAGACATGATGGCAGCTACAAGTCCCAGTGGTGAAAAGAATTTTTCTCGTAACTATTCTCGTGTACTCTCAACAGATGTAACAACTGATGTCTTTTTGATCTTCTAAAATATCTACAGAAAAATTAATAGGCTATAACTTACCAGTAAGTTATATAGCTGTTTTGATCATATTCAATATACAGTGTAAACCCAGACACAAAATCAGTAGTATAAATTAGTGTGCCTCAAAACCTGTAGCCTTTATCTTTTATAATGGTTCACTTGCATCTGTCTTTTGCTCTTTCGTGCAAGAACTAGACAACTGTAGAGCTGAAATCTTGTATGAACATAGTTTTTATACCTGTATACCCATTGACTCATCTCCACTTTTTCACCAGGGCTCTAATATCGTGGTAAAATGAACATAAGCCATGACACATCAATATAAACATCAAGCCCTGGTAACAGAGATTAGAATTAGATGCTGGAAGACATGGTGCCCAGTGAAACAGCAGAAGATTGTTAGGCACTCATGGTGTTAGATGCAGACAGATATGTTTCTTAGGGTGAAATCTTTGAACGACTGCCAGGTAATCTTGCTCTGCCAGCTCTCTGGAAAGCAATCTATGGCTGCCATGTGTACAATCTTCCCCCCACCCCAAGTCTCATATAGGCCTACACAGACACTTGAAGCAATACACTGCTGATGTCTGGTGCCACCTGAATATGCTACATATGGTGTTTCTTATTATCTTTACCGATTCTGTACATTCTTTGGTTATTTCCTGTAGCTATTGCCAACTTCCATTTTGAATACCAGTAATACAATTTTCTTATGCTTATTAGTATAAAGCTATCACTTATAATAATCGTAACCCTGTGTACATTTACTTTAGTGTTCCTCATAATTGTTAAGAAAACAATTTACAAATAGTGCAAATTTTTTTTCAATTGTGTGGGTCAATATGTTGTAGGCTAGTCAGCTTAGCTTGAGGTCATATATCTACACGGTTGCCAAACCTAAGGCAAAATCCTTCACCTAGTTGGCAGGACATAGATTCCATTCTACAACAGACCCCTAGGGAGTCTGTCAGCTAGG
The DNA here is from genome assembly GCA_964059195.1 of Ectobius pallidus. NCBI lineage: Eukaryota > Metazoa > Arthropoda > Insecta > Blattodea > Ectobiidae > Ectobius > Ectobius pallidus. Next base: position 34,752,350 of record CAXKWD010000001.1, on the reverse strand, counting down.
TCTGGATATGCCATACTTGGCAGTCGTTTATAGTTTCCACAGGTAGTGTCGTTCTGAAACTCGAAGAACGACAGGCACACTATGAAAAGAAATACGGTTACTTCCTCATAGTGTTTCTCAGGTAATGCTAAAAGCCATGCAGAATACTTTTTTACCTGTACCAAGTTTCAATCTTCCATTATGTCTGGAACTCGAGCCAGTTCAGCTGTTAGAGCATCGGCAGATCCCAGATTATAGGGTACCAGTTTCAGGAATTTTTCTCCTAGTTATTCTCCAATTGGCTGTTTTGCTGGTTAAGAGTGCTTGTTAATATTGAGAAGTGACAAGGAAAACTTACATACAGATACTGTTTGTGCATGGTATGGCTCTACTACACTAAACAGTTCATCATATGAATCTTTAGTACAGTGCTATTAAAAGTACAGTACATTACAGTGCCAGTGCTCTGCAACACTTGTGTAGGCAAAAATCCACTAGGAAACAAAATTCAGTGGGCAATGCTAGGATGTGATCATTAGGGTCCGGATTTTTAGGCTTTTATAAAAGGTATTTTAGCCTTTTATTTTCATGGAATAGCCCTTTTTAGGCTTTAAACAAACGATTTTAGCAGTCTTAATAAAACATAGCCTATAATGAGCACTAATATTAACACTGAAAACTGTATTATAATTTTGACACAGTTATTCTAGTTTTTTTTACAAAATAAACAAGTAACTATTCCTTACATCGGGAAATGGCATAAACAATTGAGATATTTACATTTTAATGATACAATTATTCAATATACCACTCAGTTCACCTCCGATCTACAAAAATAAGTAGACTGGAGTGTCTCGAATTTGTTCCTGTAATACACTTCTCTGTCATTGGTCGGCAACTTGTTATTCTAAAGTTGAAACGACAATGGATTAGTTGCAGATTTCAAAGTATTGCAGACGGCTCGTTCCATTTCCTACGACGGCGAGGCGGCACATTTTCGAGTTACAAAGATAAGTGACAAAGCGACACATACATGGTTAATTTCAGTGCATTGTATAAATTTATTTTTATTATGTCTTTTCTTAAAATGCACAAATTCATGCATTAATTGGAAAATCTATTTAAAAATCGTGTTTTTTCTGCAAAAATCCTCTTTTTTTCACCAAAAGTCCTCTTTAGCCCCTATTTTTTCCAGAAAAAGTCCTCCTTAGCCCCTTTTAGGTCATTCAGTCCGATTTAGCCCTTTTTAGGTTCTATAAGATTCATATATTCGGAAGCAAGGGGCATGAAATGGAAAAATATGTTAAAATTTTCTAATTAGGAAGCTGGGGAAAAAATAGGTTAAAACCTTCATAATATACTACTTCAATAAGTAAGAAATAAAAGTAACATAAAGCTCACCTATTTACAGAAGATGTTGAAAATGTTTCACCACAGGACGTTTACTTACCATGGGTCATCGCTGGTATTTCGTCCTGTATCATATTCATTGAAATTAAATAAAGAGTTGAAAGAGTCTGAAAGGAAGATAGGGAGAAATACCAACCTTTGCCGGGTGGCGAATGTAACCATAACTGTAGTGAGTCTTATTGATAGCACTGTAGAATTATGAAGTAATTGACTGTCAATTACAGTCAATTAGGCTAGGTAAGCAATTTGTAGGAAATACATGAAAAAGTCAGTAACAGCTGTGCTTGATAAGAAGGGGCAGCGACTCTAAAGGCTGAACTTTGGAGGTCTGTTGATTACTATGAGGGCAAAGGGCATACTTTTTTTTTTCATTGGTGTAACAGCTTCTTAACAGCATTATTTTTAAATTCAGTAGGCCTATACTACAGTTGAGTAAGACAAGCTATTTATCTTCAAACTTCTTTATTGTGACAACAGTAGTCAGAAATAGTTTCTTTAAAAATTAAAAGGCTTTATCTGCCTATGGTGTTGAGTGTCTTTGAAAACCATATTACTGACCGGCAAATAGATTATAGCTTTTTTTTTTTTCTATTTCTCTCCTTCCTTTTGCGTGGATCTAATGAACTTTTGATGGTTTTTTACAGCGCCGCAATGACCGTGAGGAAATTCGAAGGCGTCTTGCTATGGGCTCGGACACAGATGAATATTATGGAGGGGAAAGACCAGGCAGAAAACCTAGCCTGCAAGCAAGGCTTCAGAGTGGTATGTACCGGTATCATATATGTTTAACCTGCAGAAGAATGATAAGAAAAAATTATTAATAGAGGAGTTCATTACTTTAAATTATATTGTTTTAAAAATTCTTCTAGACCTAGGCCTACCTATTTGTAGTTCCCCTTCTTTTTCGTGCTCTTTTCCTTTATGTTGTACTGGTAGTAGTAGTTTGTTTTATTTACTTAATTGTAGATGTAAAACTTTAATTGTTGGACTTGTTTTGTAGCCTATAGTTTGTATGATGAAGAAGATCACTATTGATCCTTCATTGGCATTTATATTGTAACATCTAGAAGTTTAAAAAGGATTTGTTAACATATTCCTTTCTTTTGTGTGAGTGTAGTCTTAATAATGGTATTTTTTTTTGTATGTTTTGTATTGTGGACCCAAGTGGTCACCCACAGATGGCAGCCAGACATCCATTTGTAATGGAAATAATAAAATAGACCCACTTTTCAGTATCTTAGCATCAGTTTAAAACATCATTCTACGTTTGTTTTTACAGACATGTCATGAACTGTCATTTACCATGACAAATAAGCACATTGTCAGTTTTGCTGCATGATGTATGTGCACAATGTCATTTTTCAGCAAACTGACATTTCTGCACATGCATCATGATACTTGACAGTAGGCCTACATGAGATGGCTGTAGGAACAAACCTTTATTAATTGTGTAAATTTCATGTTGTTGTTGTTGTTGTTGTTGTTGTTATCGTACTATGACATCTATGACGACATTAATTTCTGCACAAGATTCAAGGGAAAAACGAAATCATCTGCTGTATGCCACGCCCCCAATACAGTGAGACATCTAGTGACCATTTGTAGAACTACTAGCTAGCAACAGCGTGAGGGGAAACTTTCCGTTGCTATGGCAACGTGTACATTTAGCAGCCAATAATCAGTCTTCCCCCCACTGTTTCACAAAACAGCCGCTAGATGATGTTGGTTCTCTTATGAAAATGTTAAGGGTCAGACAAGTAGTAGACAAAATCCAAGCTTTTGAAAACCAAGGTGTCAAACTATGTGGTGAAACCCGAAAGGTTTACTATAATGGATTAATCATAGCTTTTATTATCCACAATACCGAGAAATTTTATCCTTGTTGGTGAACACACCCCTAAGTGTTTAAAATGGTTATCTTGGCTGTTCGAGTTTGACTACATCTTGAAATGATTTACTTTTGCTCCATACACATCTTGATCAAGTATAGGTCTACTTACAGTTCAGTAGAACAAACCAGATTTCATGCAATTTTCACAAGCAAATTTATACCACTCAATAGACCAAGGGGAAAAAACCTCTGTCAAAATGTAAAGAACGGTTGGATTTGTACTGCAAATTCCTGGGACTAGCAAAACAAAAAAACTTGGCCTATAAATATATCTAGTTAGGAAAAAAACACATGAAAGTACTAAGCACAGTTCACAAGAGTTTGTTTTTGAGACTGATAAGTTGATTACGTATATACCGGTACAGTAAAGTTGATGGAACTTTTTGTAGGTTACATGCCAAGAGTTCCAGTTCGATTCCCAATTCTGCCAAGCGAGTTTTTTTATCTTTGATTTTGGTTTAATTTTTACTTTGTATTCTTTTAGGACTTTGAAAACCTTACTTGAAGCTACTCCCATGAAAGGTGCCACTTTCACTCCTACATCTTGCACAGTTACTTCAGGGTTTTCTTTTGTTTTGTATACATTCACAATCTGTTTCTTTTTCCCATTGGACAAAGCTTTTCCTCGCACATATTTCTTTATTAGTGACGTAAGTTCTGAAGGCCCTGGCTATCAATTTTCTTCCTTAATACAAATTATTAGAGGCCATGCCTATCACTTTTACTTACAACATGTGGTGTATTTCAATCACATTATGCATATTATGAAAAATACAATGAAATAAAATCAGGTAAACTGATGTAAAAAAGTGCCAATATGTTTTTGTTTAATCAGTTATGACTGCAATTATGATATGCAGAATATGTTTTTTTTTTAAATTGATTTCCAAGTTAAGCTCCAGATTTATTCATTAAGCAGGGCTTACGGAAGAAGAAAGGTCTACCATCTCGGCCACCTGGGTCATTTTAACGGTCTAGTTGGATAAGCGCATGTAAAACAATAAAGTTTTTTGTCATAGCTACCTGTATTTTAATTTCCAAGGCCTTATAAGATCACAGTAAAACAATAGTAAAGTAAAGTAAGTGTTTATTACAATAATTAACTTTTTACAAATTCCAATGCAAACAATCGCATGGGTCCGCATGGACCGTACATGCTTACGCAAAAACACACACACACAAAAAAAGAACAAATATTATAAATACAAAATAACACAAACAATGTAAATCTATTCCTCACCCTCCACACCCGCTCTCCAATTTGTCGCTTTTTCAAACCTGTGCTGTCTCGCTTTCATTAAATACTTCCCAATGCCTTCCTCAACGATTTTTCCCGTTAGTAACTCCAAACATTTCCGTTGCTCCCTATTTGATTCCATAAAAGATAATGGTAAGTATTTTTCCCTCCAATTTTCCAAACCTTCACAATTCGCCAAAATATGAAACCATGATTCTTCCCCCTTACATAATGGACAAACTCTCATTCCGTTTTCATCTGTGATCTTAATCATTCTCCACGCACCTAGTCTAATCCAAGCGAGGCCTAGTTTACTGACTTTAGATCCTTTTCCTATGTATTGCTCTTTCCCCCACTCCAATTTTAACCGCGATTGTAATTCAAGTGAAACCATAGTCTGACATTGTGCATTTGTCTGTTGTCTATCAATATCCTTCAAACGGTTCTTAACCTTCCTCCACACACTTCTCCTATTTCCCTGCCCATCCATCCAAACGTATCCCATCCCAATTGTTTCTAATCCCTTTCTTAATTTGGAAGCCCACGTATTTCCTCCTATTCTTAGCTGTTCTTGATAACATATTGCTCTAATTAGAGACTGATCCCCCAGCATAAGTTGTAACCAATATTTCACCGCCCTAATTTTACACTCTATAGTCTCACTATGCGCTCCAAACTCTCTCATAATGCCACAATTTGCAGTACCCCTCCCTACCCCCAAAATCCCTTTCAAAAAACGCGTCCTGACCTGATCTAGATTCCCTGTTTCTTCCCAACCCCATATCTCAGCCCCATAAGTCATCGTCGATCTCACTATTGCCCCGTACAGAGTTTCCATAACACCTATTGGCATTTCTGGAATTTTGCTACATATCCGAAGAGTTTCAGCTGATTTCAGTCCCGCTTTATGTTTCGTCACCTCAATGTGCTTTGCCCATCGTCCGTTCATAGTAAGCGTCAATCCTAAATACAAGAAGTTCTTCACGTTATCCAAAGGTTGTCCCGCATACGTCCATGTCTCTTCCCTGCTATAAACTGATCCGTTCTTAAAGGTCATAGTCTTAGTCTTTTTTGTATTAACAGTAAGTGACCATTCCTCGCAATAAGTTTGAAGCCTGTCTAGTCCCAGTTGTAGTCCGTGAATCGTCGTTGAACATAACACCATGTCATCCGCGTATAAAAGCACAGGAACATGTACATTCCCCACCTTAGGTGCTTCCATATGTATCTGTCCCATTACATCAACAATATCGTCTATAAACATATTAAATAATATAGGAGACAAAATACAACCCTGCCTCACCCCCATCTCACTGACAAAACTCTCCGATACCCTTGTACTGTCGTACTTTACACAAAATTCCACATTTTTATAAATCGCCTGCAATGCTACAATCATCTTCCGCGACATCCCTTTCACCCACAATTTATGCCATAACGCCTCACGATTAATTGAGTCAAACGCCTTCTTCAGATCCACAAAAGCACAATGCAGTTTTCCACGTTTTAATGATATTTGTCTCCCACGTACTGTGTCCAGAATAAATACTCCATCTATGGTACTATGTCCTTCTCTAAAGCCAAATTGAAATTTTGAAAGTTTACTAAATTCCGTTGACCAGTCCTTAAGTCTGCTATACAGTATTCTGCAATATATTTTCTCCATAATAGGTAACAAAGTGACTCCCCTATAATTGTCCGGAATTGTTTTTGGTCCATTCCCCTTATAAATTGGCTGAATTATTCCCTTGCCCCAACACTGAGGATAATTCCCACCACGAAACGTTTTCTTGAAAATCTGGAGCATCACCAAACCAAACTCATTAACACTTGCAGCGGCTTTAAATACTTCAGGCGGTAACCCATCAGAACCCGGAGCCTTCCCACTTTTCAACCCTTTAATTGCCCTTATGACCTCCTGTCTAGTAATATCTCCATCCAACATTGGTACTTCCAGCCACTCCCGCCTTTGAATCTCAATTGTTTTTCCCGCCCCCCATTTCCCACCACCGAAAACTCCTATAAAATGTTGAAGCCATAATAGGCTATGTTGTCAAGATAACTGATTTTCATTTTTTTTATAAATTCTTTTGAATACGTATATTGCCATAAAATAGGCACTAAATTGAGCATTACTCCGAAACAGATCAACCGATTTTATCCATTATGAATAGACGTCTTCCCATGGACATTGTAAATGTGTATACCAAGTTTCATAAAAATCCGGTAAAGCGTATTTGAGTTACCGCGTCTTTAAAATATACACTAAATTGGGTTTTACTCCGGTACTGGTCAACAGATTAGGTTCAAATTCAATAGGGCACTTCTCATGGACGTCATAAATGGGTATACCAAGTTTCATGAAAATCCGTTACAGTGTATTTAAGTGATGGCGCCTTTCTCATAGAATCTATTAAAATAGGCACTAAATTGGGCATTAGATTAGATTAGATTAGATTACAAGGGGGTAGTATAAGCCTTTTGCCGGCTTCTCAACACTGCGACCTTTATAGATCTATTGTGAATACCCTACTCTACTCTTTTTCTAGCAGTCATCACCACACTTTAATTTAGGCTTTTTAATATAGCCTTTAATTTTCCTGGGTGATGTCCAGTCCTGAACCCGGGGGATTTTTCGTTGCTGAAAAATCCACTACCCGGCCGGGAATCGAACCCGGACCGCCAGGGTAGAAGGCAAGTATGCTACCTATACACCCATCGCGGCGGACAAATTGGGCATTACTCCGGTACCGGTGAACCGATTTGGTTCAATATCAATAGGTTCTTCCCATCGACATTATGAATGTTTATACCAAGTTTCATGAAAATCCGAAAAAGCATACTTGAGTTATGGTGCGTACAGACGGAGGGACAGACAGACAGACAGACGGACAGACATTTTTTCGTCCCCCACACAATCTCATAAAGTACCATACTGGCACTTAATAATTAATGATGTTATAAAATACATCTGGTATTCAGTAAATTATGTCAGTTGTTTTTCTTCAGAATCAACAAACTTGCCAAGGCAACGATAAAAACACATAAAATTGTATTTGCTAGCGATATGTTATAATAATAAGTAAGCCTATGATGTAAATACAAAAGCAAACAACTAAACTAAACTTATATTCTCATAGTTACATAAGCCAAAAATAGTTTCACAATGTGTATGGAATGGAAGTAATCATCTGACTGAGCTTGTCACACTATCATGAAGTAGTCTGGTGGCTAAGGATCTGAACTATGCATTTTTACTTTAAAAGGTCTCACTTCGCACACATCTTCCTTGACCCCTGTGGAGTATTTTTGGAAGGAGCGCCAACGCAAATTTTGCGGGAGAGGGGGGTTCAAAATGGCGGCTGCACGCATTTACTAAATCGCCTCTAGCTCCTATCCCCAAGGTCCGATTTCAATGTTCTTTTTTTTTAATTAAAGGTAAAATTAAGGGGTATAAGTTAGTGTAATGGTATTTTATATAAGTACAATGGAAACCCTTTAAAAAGTTAAAAATATAAAAATGTTTTTATTTTAGCTTTTATTTTTATCCCAGTTTTTCAGAAAGTGAATATTCGTAATTTTTTCTCAAATAAAAAAGAAAGTCCGACTCTTAAGCTTTAATTTAATACCATAAAACACCCATTTCCATGAACAATTAAGCCCACAGCGGCCTTTTGAGGAATACAGGTACAATGGCGCGGCTCGTTTTCGGCCACGAGTCTCCTAGCGTAACGCTACCAAAGCAAGTTAAACCGGCCTGCCTACATCAAAACGTGGTTCGCAATAGATCATTTCGCATGTGTTGGTAGTTTCCTATTATCAAATTATCTGTGTGTTTTACGTCCTAGCATTTACAAATAGGCTACGCCAACACCAGTAGCCTAAATGTTATTACGGCAAGTACTGTTGACCTGCGCTTTTCTAATGAAAAGGATATGTTTTCATTACAGCAAGGTTAGTCTCAAATAATGAAAGCATTTATGTCAAGAATCATGTTCAATCCATGGAACTGCTCATTTTTATAACTTCGAATGTTAAAACACAAAATTTTCACTTATACGTTTAACGCCCACTTAATGTAGGCCTACTACTGTGTAATTTTGAATGAAAAAATTTTAACTTCAATTAATTTCACCCTGCGGCTAATGAAACTGATCAAGCACGCTCATAATTCATTTTGCAGACGAAAGCCTACCGTATGAGAAAGTAGATGATCCGATGACCTTCCAAGACTGGCACACCAAAATGCTCTCAGAACGAGCTCTTGTTTCTTTACAACTTGGAGCCTCTCGTTTTTCGGTCATATGTTATCTCTGTGAAAAGGTACACGGAAGTATTTGAAGAATATCTAAACTTCTGAGTGACTGATCAATTGTTCTCTGGTGATTTCTGTTTATATAGGTAAATATGGGATGGCCAGTGGGGGTGTAAGAGGAAAGTCGGCCTGATTATTTATTAGCCAACTCATAATACAGGCATAAGGAATTGTACTATTAATGGTCGCTGTCGGGGGAATATTAAAGGGCACGTATAGGGCAAAGGAGTAAATATATTACAAAATTGAAAGGGAAGTAAGAAGAGACATGATTTAGATTTTATTGTATAGATTCTCTGCAAAGACCATCACATGTGCAGAGTTGAGTTGCATGGAAGACCTGCTTGTCACACACTCAGTACAGCCACACCAAATTAGCTCTTGACTAGATGCTACCACTTCTGGAAGTATCATCTATACTGGTACCCATTCCCCGTCATGCTTAGTCCATCCCCACTTGGAAGGATCTTGGTCTGGTTGTATCAGTTTCAGAGCATTGCCCCCATATCATTCCTCTTGGTATGCTGTCCTCATGGGATGTAGTTTCAGTGCATCAGAAGTTCATGGTATATTTTCCATCAACCTGGGACCTTTTCTCTTAAGTAAAAATATTCTCTCTTCATCGACATTTTCCGCACTACAAGAACTGTCGCACAGAACGACAACATACCTCTGAATTCCAGGAAAAAAAAAGTCTTCTATATTTCTTTACGCTAACAAGAGGAAACACTCAGTAGTATTTGGCAGACATCCACGCCTCCCATGCCTTAACTCATATTCTTCCTTTGAACTGTGAAACAGTATTACAGCCATTGAATGCGTGAAAGTAGGAAGAGCCTATGATATAGGATGTCCTACTCATCTTGAAATTTCATGTTTAGGAATGTATTGGAACTCTTTTCTTGTCCCAAAGGCAATCCAAAGACTGTTTACCCCAAGTTCTTCAAAACTGGATATGTTGATAACTATAACATCGGTATCCACTGACCGGATCTTTTCCTTCTGAAACAGGGAATGTTCGAATTCCCTGTGAGAGGAACTTGAAGAGGTCTTCCATTTTTATGCATTAGAGCTCCACCAGTTACATGGATTCTTCTACCAGAACCTCTTTCATCACGAGTTTGATTTTTCAAACTTTCTTCGCTCTATTCATCCCAAACAGCGTACAAGCGTGACACTGATGACATTTGATGTGCCACATATGGAATTTTTTTTTCAAAGGTATGTGCTCCAGTATGAAGTAATATGTGAATGACTGCAGCTCCATCTAAGATTTTAACATCAACGTCTGGCTCAATTTTTTTTTCATTAATGTAAGTCGAAAAGCACTTAAGCAGACTTGACTTCTTCTTACAAGGTATTGGCTTCACATGATTTGAATGGGAAGGAGGCCAAGGCTGATTTGCATGTAAACAAAATTATTGGAAATCTCCATCTCTTGTTTGACTTGATATGTACAAATGGCTGAAGAGTGCATTGTCATTTCGTAACCCCTGTAACATTGACAAGTTTTGTTTTCTGTTTCGTTCGTAGTTTCGAGCAAAAGTTGCATATCTGGGTTTATTTTTATTGGATCCATGATGCTTTTGCCAGAGCTTTCCAAACGTTCCTGAAATAATTGAGAAAACTGTTTTACCCCTCTTTTACAATTGACTTTACTATTTTATCTACAGTCTCTGGCATTATTTTTGTGTCAATTGTGAACAGTTTTGCATACTCTTAAGAGAAAGGATTTCCAAAATTCTCCACAGTATGAACAAGAGCATCAACTTTCTCTTTGTAATTTAATTGAAACAATTTTTCCTCTTCATGGTGCCCAAACCTGTCAGTGTCGATATCCCGACTAAAGGTCTTCTCAAACTTCTGAATATATAATACAAGTAAGAATCTGCTTGAAAAATTTTATGTCATACCCGGGATTTGAACATGGATCTTCAGCTTAACGCGCTGATGCTCTACCATTTAGCTACCATGACAACATGCCAGTATGACATAATTCCTCAACTGATTCAGGAGACAAGGCAGATTCTTACTTGTATTAATATCCCAGCCATGGATTTAATGTCTATTTCCTTTCCCTCCACTTAATTTCTGAATATATGTAGCAATCTGAGGTCCAACAATCATAAACTTTCGGGAGGCATCATCATAAAGCCTACTATTCCTCCGTCCCTTTTAGTAAAGCGTGATCCAGTGCCATAGCTGAGGCTTTCATGGTTTTCCTTGCAACAAATCCTCCTATGTTGAAGATTTCCATCACTGCTGGATATTTGTCCTTCAGAAGGATCATGTCACGAAAATGTAGTGAAATCCTTCGTGCATAATTAGTATGACGGGGCAAAAAACATGGAGCAAGGCGAACAAGGAACTCAATATATAGAAGAAAACTTCCCTCTCGAATAGGTGAGAATAATAAGAATTTTTAAAAAAGTTATATCCTAGTAAAGAAACAGGGGTAGTTCTGAGTGGATTTTGGTGTGCCAGTCTTGGAAGGTCATCGGATCATCTTCTTTCTCATAAACACGGTAGGCTTTCGTCTGCAAAATGAATTATGAGCGTGCTTGATCAGTTTCATTAGCAGCAGGGTGATATTAATTGAAGTTAAAATTTTTTCGTTCAAAATTACACAGTAGTAGGCCTACATTAAGTGGGCGTTAAACGTATAAGCGAGAATTTTATGTTTCAACATTCGAAGTTCCATGGATTGAACATGATTCTTGACATAAATGCTTTCATTATTTGAGACTAACCTTGCTGTAATGAAAACATATCCTTATCATTAGAAAAGCGCAGGTCAACAGTACTTGCCGTAATAACATTTAGGGCCTGTATGACGACCTCCTGCTATCGTATTTATCTACCAGATAGAGAACCTATCTGGAAGTTGGCCAAGAATTGCGTATTATGGTCTCCTGACAAAATCTGTCTGGGAAGACAACTTCCAGATAAGCTAGCAGGAAGATGGAGTGGCTGACAAAGTACCAACTGCTAGTTAGGGATCTTGGTTGAAACAAGATGGCAGTGGTGGTATTACAAGGCATCTTCCAGTTAAGCTATCTGGAAGTCACGTATCGGGAGGAATTGTCGACAGGTGGTAATACAGGCCCTTAGGCTACTGGTATTGGCATAGCCTATTTGTAAATGCTAGGACGTAAAACACACAGATAATTTGATAATAGGAAACTACCAACACATGCGAAACGATCTATTCCGAACCACGTTTTGATGTAGGCAGGCTGGTTTAACATGCTTTGGTAGCGTTACGCTAGGAGACTCGTGGCCGAAAACGAACCGCGCCATTGTACCTGTATTCCTCTAACGGCCGCTGTGGGCTTAATTGTACATGAAAATGGGTGTTTTATGGTATTAAATTAAAGCTTAAGAGACGGACTTTCTTTTTTATTTGAGAAAAAATTACGAATATTCACTTTCTGAAAAACTGGGATAAAAATAAAAGCTAAAATAAAAACACTTTTTTATATTTTTAACTTTTTAAAGGATTTCCATTGTACTTATATAAAATACCATTAAAACACTAACTTATACCCCTTAATTTTACCTTTAATTTAAAAAAAAGAATATTGAAATCGGACCTTGGGGATAGGAGCTAGAGGCGATTTAGTAAGTGAGTGCAGCCGCCATTTTGAACCCCCCTCTCCCCCCTCTGCCGCAAAATTTGCGTTGGCGCTCCTTCCATAAATACACCACAGGGGTCAAGGAAGATGTGTGCGAAGTGGGACCTTTTAAAGTAAAAATGCATAGTTCGTCACTTTTTTGTTCCTTAACCACCAGACTAAAGTATGCGCTGGTGTGATTAACCAATGAAATGACAGGACACAGTTAGTCAAGGTAAGTCTGTTGTTTACTTTTGCTCCGAACACATTTTGGATCAAGTATATTATCCCACGCCTATGTAGCATACAGGGATTTACTTTCCAAATTTGGTTATCTTCAGAGCTTGAACAAATTTACAAAATTTTTAAAATGGAATTTACAATGTAAAAAACAAATAGGATTTAATAAAATTGTTGCTCACTAATTTAAATTTTTCATCACATGCCTTAGTTGTCCTATGAAATTATTCACAAGTAAATTTCTTTACTGTGCAAAAACCTCAATGAAACTAGTTATTGCACAGTGGAGAAGACCTACAGTAATTTAAAATATATATATATATATATATATTTTTTTTTTAATTAAAATCTTTTCTTGCAGCTCTTCTCCAAAAATCCATTTCTGTAGCACTTCATTTTCTGTTATGGTGTGAATTTACTGTCCATGTCTCTGCCCCATATAATACTATACTTTGGAAAACTGTTTTAAAAATTATTGTTTGTTAATTATATTTTTATTCCACAATATCGGATTTAGCATTCCTATAACTTTTCTCCCGTTAGCGATCCTTTTCTGTATTTCTTTATTTGATGTTCCGTCTAATTCAAGTATGGATCCCAAATAGCAAAAATCTTGCACTTTTTTAATCTTCTTTCCATCTATATATAAATCATCCGTGTCATTGGTTAAATACTCTGTTTTATTGTAATTTATTTGTAATCCCCATTTAATAAAACTGTTGCTCACTAATTAAATTTTTCGTCACATGCCTTAGTTGTCCTATGAAATTATTCACAAGTAAATTTCTTTACTGAGCAAAAATCTCAATGAAACTAGTTATTTTTGAATAGAAAGAATTCGAAATTCAATAATAAGGAAGATAATGAAAGAGGAAACAATTTTAACAACAATAGACAAAAAAAGACTAAATTGGTATGGACATCTACAAAGAATGCCGGAGAATAGGATACCAAAAGCTATAATGAATTGGCAACCAGAGGGGAGAAGGAAAAAGGGAAGACCTGCTAGAAAATGGGATCATTGCATTCGAGACTCCTTACAAAATTTTCAGTTAAACCCAGAAGATGCAATGGACAGGGATAAGTGGTACCATGCAACACATTGAACATTCTTTGGAAATATGTTAATTTTATTAAAATATGTAAAAATTTGGGTAAATTTTAATTTAAAATTTGGTTAGAAATGACTGAACTTTTATACAAATGTTATTGTAATAGAGTTGTTGTGTTGGTGGAGTTTAACCTCAGAAATGAGGAAATCGCTCAATAAATAAAATAATAAAATCTTTTTGTGCAGATTAAAAGCACAAATTTGGCAAATGCAAATGTTACTAGATATGACATTGTCATATTTAATTTAACTGCACTATATAGAAGTAGTGTCTGTTTCCCCTCCAGGGATGAACCTGCAGATCTGCTTCATGAACGAGACTGTATCAGATACAGAATCCCCAGGCTCAGACACAGAGACTGCTTCTTCACCAATAGAAACAGCTACTGACAAGATGGCTGCAGTCCCAAGAAGCACTACTTCGCCAATCAAGGTAAGGGTACTTCATGTGTGCTGCTTGTGGTTAAGGAAATCACAGGAGTGCTCACCTTTTTAGTTTTGAAAACTGTTTTATTGTAGTTAGTGAAGTTCAGTCAATTAGTAACTTGATTATAACTAAACTAGCTTAAAAGACCCGGCATCGCCCGGGTTTTGTATTTTGTAATTGGAAATTAGCTTATGAAGGATTTTCAATTTTAAATTCTAGGTCCTTATATAGGCATTTATAATTTGAAATAGGAAGAACGACTTATTACACTCAAACTATTCCCTCAGAAAACGCTTGATATAGTTTTTTATGGCTCATAGAGGATCTAGAATGTTGCATCCCATCGCTTGTACAGTGCACAGCAAGCCTGGTAGAGGTTTAAATAAGAAGAAACAGAAATTCCTGTAACATAAAATTGTAATATCGAGGCGGGAAATTTCCCACTCTTATGTTACCATAAAGCATTATCACTTTCATACTTTTCTCTCCAAAAACCTGCGATATAATATAATAATATATACATTACCATACCTCGTTTTGTTTTCTCTATGTCCAGGGTAGAGAAAGTTATGTGATTCCATTATTTTAGTGGATTTCATTCTGTAATATTTATTTATAACATGAATTATTTTGATAACTTCTCTTATTTGTCAAAAGTGCATTTCAATTGTTTTTTCCAAGCCCACCTGATACCATTTGGCAACAATATATTCTGTGATTTGGAATTGATAATTCTATGTAAAAAGGGATTAAGTATTTTCAAAAACATTTAATTTTTGGCATTTAGAATCAGAATTTTTCAAAATCCTTTCTTAGTGAGCACCTACATTATGAAACGAAGGTACTGTCAAAATTCCAAGTCTCTACCTGTTATAGTTTAGGCTGTACGTTGATTCCTGTCATTCAGTCAATCAGTCAGTCATTCATTCATTCAGTCAGTCAGGACAAAGCCTTTTATATATATAGAGATTGCTGAAATTAAGAATTAAATATAAAAGCTAAATAAATATTGCAGCACAACATTCAAGAAAATAAAAGCAGGCCTACCTCACAAATGTTCAACTTAATTTACCAGGGTAATTAATGTACATATTAATTACAAACATACGTATTATATTATATTATATTATATTATAAATATGTATACATACGTATTTAGAGGAAAGTTTGTCAGGCACAGTCATACATGCAAATAAAATAATCACTTTGTTGTGTTTATACCTAGGTGCCTGATTGTCATTTTTGAACATTCTAATTTGGGTAGGTATATTGTCATAGGATGTGATCACATACAAAGCTGGTTTTTAATACTTGCAAGCACAGGCAAGCACTTCCTAGCATGAGTAGATGCTCACTTTATTGTAACTGTGTCCATTCACAGACAAAGCATGACTGAACATGCAAGTGCCGATCAGCAAACAAGAATGAATGAAACATTATTTCCAGTGCTTAGTGGGCTTGTACATTTTTACAGCGTACATTCATTTGGTGTTTTAGGGTTGCCATATGCCCGGTTTTTTCCAGACATGTCCTTTTTTAGGGTTATAATTTCTGTTTTGGCAAAAATTTTAATTTTGGAAAAATGCTGCCAATATCAGGATATAAATTCAATGATGTTTTATTTTTATATGTTTGGTAACACTCCTCGAGCCTAACAAGCTGAGCAAGCGTCTTATTGTCTTCTGTTTCAAAATTAATGTGAGATCTGCTAGGAGCAAATATGTAAGCACAGCTTTCACTTCTAAGTTCTAATCTCCATGTGTCTTGAGTTATGAACTTTGTAACAGTTTGTTGCACGTGGTGTGTTTCTGCGATAAAAAAATGCAAAACTTCTTTAAACTCAATCAGCAAGCACACTTGAATTCTGAGAAACATAAAAGAGTAGTTGGAAGAGAGGCTTCATCCATAAAATTAACAGATTTCTTTGTAAAGTCCTGTGGTAAATTGGAAGATGAAGTAGCTGCAGCAGAAAGAACTTTCGCTTTTTCAACTTGATGTTTTCTAGCAAAAATAGTTTATTACTTGAGAAACTCATCTTCACTATTGATCATGAGCTCAACAGACTTTGGTTCCTGTTTTGTACATGAACCTCTCAGAATATGCAAGTGCTTGTACACAAGCCAATGGCAGCAAGTGGCTTCCTGCCAGCTTTGTATGTGATCTCATCCATAAATAGTAGCACAACTTAAATTGTGTAAGGGAATATTCTCAGTGAATTTGTTTCAGGGTGCGCCAGTCCCCTACCTAACACTTAAATACCTTCTTCTTCTTAATCTGGTATTCTTGACTGCTGACACTGTCTTCCGGAAACCAAACACCACTCTTCTCTGTCTTTCCACTGCTCTGGCTCTATGTGTCTTGAAATCATTTCTTTCTGTACTCCTTCTATCCATGTCTTTGCTGGACGACCTGTTTTCCTTCTTTCTGGTGGTGTCCATTCCATAATTTGTCGTAGAAGTCCGTCCTCCGTCATTCTTTGAACTTGTCTGTACCATTGTAGTCTTTTCGTCTCTATTATATCTATGATGTCTGGTTCTCCTTTCATTTCCATAATTTCTTTTATCTGTGTATTCTTGAATTTTTCTCTTCTTGATTTCCTTGCTGACCTCCTTAAAACATCCATTTCTGTAGCTAATATTTTGTTTTTATTTCTGGGAGAAATTTGGCAAACTTCTGCACCATAGGTGAGGATGCTTTGAATTATTGTTTTGTATATTTGCAATTTCCTGTTATATGTGTATCCCACCAAATTGAATTTAGAGCATTTATTGCTTTCTTTGTTTTGGAAATTCTGTGTTCAATTTCTGTGGTGCTTTTCTCATGGTGATCTACTTTTATCCCTAGATATAGGGCCTATATATTCTGTGCTTGGTTCTATTGTTTCTCCATTGTCTAATTTCAATGGTTCTGTCTCTTCGCCAATAATTAAATATTTGGTTTTCTGTTTGTTTATTGTCAATCCCCAACTTTCATTTAATTGATTTAATTTTCTTACCATATATTCCATGTCGTCATGGTCCTGTGCAATTAGTACCTTGTCATCTGCATAGTTTAATGAGTACACATAATTATTTTGAATTGGAATTCCCAATTGTTGACATTTTTTCTTCCAGGTTCGTAATGTTAAAATAACAGAAGGTTTTCAAACGACAAAAGGGTTAAGACAAGGATGTGGCCTATCTCCAATGCTATTTAAGATATATCTGGAAATAACACTTAAATACCAATAGCTAAAAACATTCATTATAGTATGTTATTTCATATTGAAGTATAGCCTCGATGTGACAGCCTTAAGGGGAGATTGAAAGCCCTATCCCGCTAATGTTAAAATTGCTGACTTCATGTACCATTATCTCAGTATCCATTCAAGATATCAGAATGAACTTTTTAGAGGATTAAGATATAATCTGTCTAAGCTCACTGATCTACACTTGTGTGGAAATATTATCTGTGAAAAGTTTTAGAATTTTTTTTGTAAATGTACAATTTTTTTAATTTTTTCTCCTGCATTTTATTTTTTTGCAAATTAACTATTCATCAGATTACTACCAATGTAGATCCATAGCGTCACTTAAGTGTTGGCAGTATGGTCCTAAACTTTTATGTGCCTATCTATTGTAGTTTCTGAGAAAAGGGTACATTTATATTTAAAAATATAGTTTTGAGAAACGCTACGTTGAACATAAAATTAACGAAAACTCACATGTGTAAACTAACTATTCATCAGATTAATACCAATGTGGATCCATAGCATCACTTAAGTGTTGGCAATATGATCCTAAACGTTTATGTGCCTATCTCTTATAGTTTCTGAGAAAAAGGTACATTTATATTTTAAAATATTTTTTTGAGAACGCTACGTCGAACATAAAATTAATCAAAAACTCACATGTGTACATTAAAATCCTGCTGCTTAGTAATCAGGGTCCTCTGATTGTAAGGTGTGAGCCCATGCGTTTTCGCACAAGCTACAATTTAATGGATACGTTTTTTTTCAGTATAGAAAAGAGCAAAATACCTTATTATTATATTATTATTATTATACCTCATTATTCGAGGCTCCTTCATGCCCCGTCATCTTCCAGGCGTGCCAACCACCGATTATTTTACCTGCGCCCTCCCACCTCAGTTCCACAGGCATCCAGAGCCTCTCGAACCCCGGATACTCCGGGAACATTGCGTCATCTGGCCAGGATGCCACAATGCTAAGGTTGAGAAAAGTTCTCTCCTAACTGTATTATATAGTTAGATCACTGTTGCGCACAGTATAAGCGAGGGATGCGCAAAAAAAGAAATATCTAATTTTTATGAATATATATTTGGAAAATTATTGTTTTTGATGTAAGATAACAATTTTTTGCAACATTCAGTCGGTAGATATGAAAGCATATGGTAAGCTGACGTCCGTGAAAAACATTTTAAAAAACACAGTAATATTGAGCTGTAAATTTGTACATAGCATATTGTGCCATCTACTCGGGGAAACCCAGAACTAAAAGGAAAAGAATTGGTCCCGTCTGACAGCCGGAAACGTATGAATAGACTTTCATTATTGTGCCCGGCACTCAGCCGGTAACGTATGCCAATGAATTAAAGAGATTGTCTATGCCATTATGGCCCTTATAGCACGAAACGACTATGTAACATGTAAATTATATTTAAATCAATGAAAATATACAATAAACCGAAAATCCACATTTTTCATCAAATGTGCTTACAACCTTCCCTTAAATGATGATTTAATTTGAAAGAGATGGCTGTGAACAGTAGAACAGATTACTTTTCCTTTTTTAATTTGAAAATTAAATTATAGCTTTCTTAAAATACTTCCTTAGGTCACATAACTTTGCACTTGAACCATTAAGTCTGAATTTTGAAAATATGTTTCAGAATTAAGTACTATCAAGCTCAGAAACTGGTGAATTGCATTCAATAGCTGATCACCCCGTATTAACATTAGTCTCTAGTATAATGATTTGTTAATCCACCATTTCTATTTAAGTTGTATAAATGGGATTGTTTCCAGCCACTGCAAGTAACAACCCCACCATCAACAACCCGCCCTTCCACATCTTTGCTGACTCTACCTCTACGCAGGGAGCCAGAGCCACCACAACCTATGACAGAAGCCGACTTTTTTGCACGGCAGGCCCGACTACAAGCAGAAGCTAGAATGGCACTGGCACAAGCAAAGGAAATGGCTCACATGCAAATGGAAGTAGAGCGACAGCGTCAGAAGAAAAGTCCAATAACTGAAATGGTTCGGTCTAGTCTAGAAAAGGTGAGTCTTTCTTTTGTAGATGTATGGATTTGTTCTTCATCTTAGTGTAGTGATTAAGTGTTTAGTTTAAAGAGTACCTAGGTAAAATGTACAAAAGTGTGTTAATCACATATTATGTAATTTGTTTTAGTTTTCGTAAATATACAGTAAATAAGGAAACTGGGTTATGTTATATTTTAAAAAATGTATTACACTGCAGAAAAAGCCAAAACAAACAAAGAAATCAAAATAAAACTTCAGTAAATCTCCGATAAGACATTTTTTAAGGGACCAAGGGACCTGGTGAGTTGTATCTAACAGGGAAGGAAATACAAAGGCAATAAAATAATTATTGTTCATTTGAACTTCAAATTGTACTGCATATAGTACTACATACTACAGTAAAACCTATCATTAGCAGACCCTTTATTCAATGGAAAACTGTCTTCAAAGGAATAATTATTGTTCAATCCCTTGATTCTAGTGAAGATTTACAAGTTACTTTAGCTGGAATAAGCGGAAACTGCATAACACGGAAACAGAATGCTTAATGAGACCTTTAATGGAAAAATCTAAGGTCGTCTAGCATTGAAAATATTCACTAAAATTCTCTCAATACTGTACAAAAGTAATCATTATATATTTCTTGATGTGGCTGTACTTAACAGTTAGGTTTGCATTCCATCCTTTGAGA
This sequence comes from Ectobius pallidus, assembly GCA_964059195.1. NCBI lineage: Eukaryota > Metazoa > Arthropoda > Insecta > Blattodea > Ectobiidae > Ectobius > Ectobius pallidus. The sequence continues at coordinate 34,732,172 of CAXKWD010000001.1, read as the reverse complement.
CAGGTAGTAGCAGGACAACCATTGATGGGTTGGTGAAGGGACGGTAGAGCATGTGACAATTGCTGTGAAGCGGTCAACGCCTGAAGGGATTTTAGAGTTGCTTTTTGAATTCCATAAGATTTGTTTTAGGAGTTGGGTACAGTAACAGTTCAGTATTTCAGTTCTGACCATGGCTTCAAAGAAGAGAGTCAATTTGAACAGTAAAGTGAAAGGGGTTGATGAGAGTAGGAATGATAAATTGTTAGCTAAAATAACGTTATGAAGAAGTTTAATGTTGAAAAACGCAAGTCTACAATATCCTTAATTAATTGATCAGTGCTATAATTGCAGTAATTGTTCCAGTAAAAGACAATTACGAAAAACTGGGAATGAAGAAGTTAACAATTTAATGTGGGAGTGGTTTGTTGTAGCCAGAGCAAAAAATCACCAATTATTTATCAATGCCAATGCTTCAAGAATATGCAAGAGAGATTGCTTGTAAAGACGGTAATAATGGGTTTAAAGCCTCAAACGATTGGCTTGGAAGTTTTTGTAAGCGCCATCAGATCGTTTTTAATGATTTGTTTAATAAATAGATTTATTTATTAATAAATAGATTTAGGTCTTCAATATTTTATGTGCATGTTCGTATGTTTTTTGGTGTCAAATTAAGTTTAGTCTATGAAGCAGATCTACATAACAAACTCTCTGGGCCTCCTTGGGCTGTAGCCTATAGGGAACACTTTACTTTACTTTACTTTACTTTACTTTACTTTACCAACATATAAATACATCATCTCAAAAAATTCTATAAAAGCATGTAAGATAAAAATAAGATTTATGCAAAATACGAAGATCTTGACCTGCATGTCATTCATATACACCAGCTATTCCATGGAAACTTTCCTCACCAGTTTCAAACTTAGATCCCACTGATGACTTGATTTGATTATTGTTTATATCAAAATATAAATTCAGATCTTGAAAGAATTATCTTAACCAGACATTTACTGGTATAAATTATTGATGGGTTTTCAGCCTTGTCACACTCAAGATATTTATATTATGTTCTGTAGAGATAAATTTGTCCTGAATGGGAATGGAACCCAATTTTTCAGCTTATGCTGATGTTGAGACCATTTGTCTCCTCTAGGATGTACCCAGTTCCATTTCAAATACCGGTATTCCTCTAGACTCGGGTTCTCAGAAATATTAGAAAAAAATACAGGAGACTTAGGTCCGAGTCGGAAAACAACATAATATGGCACTGCATACCATATGTGATTATATCATGGTTCCTTTCAAGCTTAAAAAAGAGATAAATAATAGGCTCACCTTTAATATCATTACAATTCACTTCATGAATTATACTTCTTTGAAGAATGAATGTCATTGAAAAAATCAGTAAATTCACATCTCTGTTTTTGCATTTTCTATTTCAATCATTGGAGCAACAGGATTCAGCAACAAAGATGAAATTACAGCGTGGGTCCCTACTAAATACAACAAAGCCAACCAATACGATCAAGCATGGTCATATGTTATACTCATACTAAGTATCCCGAATGGCCGTGCAAATCGCGATGAAGCTGGAACTGTTAACCAGTGTTACTATCCCAGTTTTTTCTGGCCTGTCTTTGGAGAATAAAAACTAAAACTTACAATAAAAATTTAAAATATGGGACAAAGCCTTGTCCCTAAGACTTCTTTCGGGACAACAGGATGCATTAGCGAAAAAAGGGATGTTCCCGTATTTTACAGGATGTCTGGAAACCCTACTCTAGACTCCTAGCGATCTCTCTACCAAATTTTACCTGTATCCTCACTATGCTGTAGATGTGTGAACATCTGTAACAAGGTCGTTAGGGATCTGGAAGAATATTTGGAATGTGACTTTGGAATTAGTGTACCAAGCTAAAAATTCATATTCAGTTCTCATCTAGGATAAATTTTCCTCTACAGCATGGAGAGATGCAAATCTTTCCAGTGAAATAAGACTGAAAACCTGTTATTAAAAGAAAACTTTTTTCTCCAAAATAACTAATAACCAGGGCCCGGATTCTTATTTAATTATATATTCTATTCCCTTATTTCTGGACTACTAAAAATGAAAAATGTCGGCTATTTGAGCTTCTGATATGATTATAGTTGGATTTAATTTTACATATTTTTACATATTCATAGTAATATTACTTATTTTACATATTATGAAGGAATGTAACATTTTTGTACATAAAATCCAGGAAATCATAAAAAATTAAGGTTTTATTTAATTTTGTTTCATTTTTCAGTGACTAATAAAATAAGTAGCTAATTTCATTCCACAAAGAAAACACATCAGTTGCCAAAAGTAGGGATAATTCTTCTACTTTGTGAATTCCAACACAAATGCAAAATACGTTGGTTCTGTTGGTACATTAGCACTTATAGTTTCTCAGAACTTGGGCTAGCCAAGTATGTCGGTCTTTGTACTATAAATTTAAACCAGCCAATTAGGAATGGCTACAGTCAGGTTTCAGGTATGCAAAAATACCGTTATTTGCACGATAAAATGAGTTTTTCTAATAGGCTTTAAAGAAGAAATTGCATCTAGGCTTGCTCAAAACTAAGGCAGTGGTGGAGTATTGATGAATGTTTTACAATGGATGGGAAAGTGGTAATGTTTTAAGTGTGTAACAAAACTAGAGTGTGTTCCATGAAGTCACAGCTTGATCAACATATACATAGTGCATTGCACACAAATATCTTGTCTTTTAAAAAATATACTCTTAACTCAAATGGGACAATCGGGTTCAAAAAGTAAGTTTTTAGGGCACGAGGACAACAGGTTTTACTACAATATGTGTTTCTCCACAAACTTAAGTGCATTAAATTTTTTTTGAAGCATTTTTACTTTTTACTGGTTTTGTCAAAATTAGAGGTAGCGTGTAGAAGCTTGTGGGAACATTTTCATGTATTTATTGCATTAAAATATTACATTTAAGCTACATATTTTGTGATTATTACATATTTTATTACATATTTCCATGATATTTACTACATTTTATGTAAATATTTCGCACTTTGATATTACATAAAAATCCGGGCCCTACTAATAACACAGTGTTCCACATCACAGTTTACTATATTAACTTCGGTAGTACTCTATGTAGTCCGTTGGCATGAAAATCACATTGTAATTCATTTAAGATCACTTTAATTTTATCGCACCTATGTGCTCTTGTTTTTATAGGACCAAGCATGGTGGCAGAGATGGTAGCAATGCAGATTTGCATTCAGGAGGTTGCATGTTTAAATCCTGCTGCCACCCAATCTGAGTGGGGTTTTCAGAGTTCTCGCAACTTGCAAAAGCGAATGCCAGATTGGATATAACATACCCTTGACTTTAGAATGGATATTGGTCGTGGACAAACAGTTGAATGGCCTCTGAACACTAATGATGAATTAATGTTTTTTATGTAAATTCATAAGGATTGAACACTGAAACATCTTTGTACTTATATCTTCTTTGATAAAAAATAATTATTATTCATTGAACACAGCAATTGGGTATTACTGGTATATAAGTTGTGATCAAAGGAGATATGAAAATAATGTAGTTTTATGTGTGGTGAAGCTTGACAGGTAAATCTCGTATAATAATAAGTTGGCCTACAATAGGCTTGGGAAAAATGACTCGCTGAACTGTTTCGAAACATTTGGATCAGCTCAGTAAAATGATTCGAAACAGTGTGTCGAATCACTACACATCATGACTCATCTTGTTTCACCCCCAACCTACTGTTTCGAATCAGCTAAGCTGCACTCGCCACAGCAACACAGTGATATGGGTAACAGCCAATCAGAGGAGCAGGCACTGTTACACCGCTTACTATTTTGCAGTTTGAGATAGTACGAGCCATATCATTGGCTACCGTTTTCTAGAACTCGACTGTGCTGAATCGTGGTACTTCATAATTTCATTTTATTTTATTTAGCCCAACTGTTCACACATACACACATATATATATTGTGAGACATACGAAACTACTCACACGTACTAGGCATACATAAAATATGGTAAAAAATAAATAAAAAAAGTTTATTATCTACAATTTTAGAAAAATTCAGATTGCAAAGACGCCACAGAATAAAAACAAAACTCTGTAAGGTGAGGAGAAACAGGATGCAGCTATACATATATAAATAACTATTATAATATATTTAATTGAACTTATAAAATCCAACATAAATCATTTGTAGAAGTTGTTAGATCTGTGGTTGCAATATATATAATTTACCGGTATCGTCTGCAATAACACGGCATGTGTTAAATACATGTGTAGCATCAGTTTAGGATAAGTAGTGTGGATATTATATTATTTTATAATGGTTGTGTTCTGATCCGTGACCGGGAGAACCAGACCAAGCAAGCTGGACTTTGTCCTCCAATTTCTAGAAGCCATTGAAACTGAAAAGCGATAGTGACCAGTGTGTCGTGTGTCAGTCAGGTGTTGGTTATGAATCACGACACAGCAACACACGGCTCAGCAGATGTTTCACCGCAAGGAAATGATCCGCTTTAGAAACAGCGCTACTGTGACAGAGCGACGGTGAGTCGAAACAGTTGGGATCTAGTGTGTCAAATCACACGAACACAGCAGTGAGTTGACACACTGTTTCGAATCACTCACTCAGTGCCCAAGCCTAGCCTACAATATTAATAACCACTAGATGGTCTAATAGCAAAGCATTTAAACAGTTTACTTTCATGTGGAAGTTCGTCATGGCTAAAGGGAGCCATGGTTCTGTTAGGATCCATGTGCACTGAAAATCAAACTATCTAAACGTTTTGGGAGGAATATAAAGCATATTTAGTATGAACAAAAGAGTATAAGAAAGTAGGATGTTAAATAGTTACAATATTATTTATTATATTATTTATGATTATTATATTACCTGTATGGCAGTACCTATGATAATCTTTTTATTTGAGAATGGAAATCACATCTAGAAGAGATTGTTTGACTGTGTTATTTTATTTTATTTTTGTAGGTTGGAATCCCATTCCCTGAAGACAGGAGGCGTGTCAGTAGGCAGATTCTTACAGAGATGAATGTGGCGCAGCTCCAAGTTATAGTAAACGACTTACATACACAAATAGAAAGTAAGTTACTGTTACCATGAAACTGATTTGTTTAATGTCACCGACTGTGCCCATACAATTCTCTTATGTCAAAAAGACATAATAACAAATTCTATCACCAGATGTTCAGGCACTGAATTTAGAATGGCACAGTTGATTTCATACTTGAATATTATAATGCATTTCTCTTATCTCAATGCAAGTTCCAGCTCTGTGCAAAAGTTCTTTGAGGCTTGTTTTTCTGAAACTTGGTTGTTTAAATTCCAGTTTTGAATGAGGGGCTGGTGAAGTTCCTTATGGACAGGGATGATTTACACATGGAACAAGATTCAATGCTGGTTGACATTGAAGATCTTACTCGGTACCTGTAAGTATAAATTCCTTAAACTTTTCACTGACATATAAATTTGTTACCTTAAAAATTGTATAAAAGCAGAGGTATAAGAATGATGGAATATTTATTTATGTAAAATATGAGGATCTTTTAACCACAAGTTAGGATTGCTAGAATAGTAATAATTCCAGCATTCGGATTATCCAAGTTTTTCAGTTGTTTGTATATGTTACTGTCCTAGTTAACACAAATGATCAGAAGTTTGCTGCACTGCCATATCCTGCCATAAGCCATAAGCTGTTAACCTCTCCCCTTCTTTCAACACCCACATCATTGTGTTGTCTTGAAGTAGGTTATGTTATATGCATAAGTTGATCTATGGCATTAAATATGTTCTGTTAAATCATGTTTTAATTCTTTCTGTTAGTATTTAAAACAAAGTTTTGAATTGTGTCTGTTGCTTTTACAACACTCCTTATTAACAAGTACCATTAATACATCATTCTGTGATGGGAGGGAAACTGGCTGCACTTCTCCTTATCTTCTTTGCGGCCTCTGTAAGTCTCTTTGTTACAGTGAGACTAGTTTTGCTCAATGGTAGCATGTTTCTTTATTGAGTTCTATGTTACCTGTGAATGAATATAGTAACAGTAAACTGTTGTGTATTTCTTTATTGAGGTTTTAGAACAGGTCTGTCGAGCAGTACTCGAAGGTGTGAAATCATTCCCTACTTCCCCTCCCTTTGTGGCCTCCAAAGCATAGCAATTGGTTCAGTTCCACAATTTATACCTTATAAGGCAACAACTGAAAAAAGTAACAAAGAGGTTGCAGTTTTTCACTCATTACGCAGCAAGCACAAATTTTTCGAAGCTGCAAACTTCCTAACTGGTCCTAACAACATACCAAAAAATCAGAACTACATCACGCTTTGCGATTTTCCTGGCATAATCTCACTGTTGTATGTAATAAAGAATTTTGTAAATTCTATAATTTGATATGTAAAAATTATTAAGGCATTTTATATCAAGGCTGTTGATTTCCTTTGCATGTCAAGAAATATTTAATGCCACAGAATGTTTGCAGGGTTGTGTTATCAGTGGATGCCTAATTGAATATTACTTGTTTGCAGGGGTGCCAAAGAGCAAACTGTCAAGGAACAGAAAGACATGCAGATTTTAAATCAGAATAACAACAACCACCTTCTACCACTGAAGCCAAAAATCAATAGGATAGCAGGATTAGTGAAGAAATAACGGAGACATGAAGAGATTGCTTAAGAGACAATGTGTATTTATATTAGTGCCGGGAGGATTTTGGCTTAAGTGACGTAATTATTGAACCATCTGTGCATTTGGAACCTGAATCCTAAACTTGGAGAAAGGACACAAAGTGCCAGTACTGGTTCCAATGCTAGTTCCTGTTTCTTCCTCTACTTAAAGAAAGTGTCGGTCGTACATAGCCATACCTAATTACTTTCAAAAATCTTAGTCTGGTACTTTTTGTGTTCGAGTAAAACCTAGTCCAGCCCAAACTTGTTCTTGTCAGGAGAGTGTTCAAATTGTTTATTCTATTTGTATAACTGTTTTGAAACAAGATAGAGATTAGGATCCTCTTTGTAGAATAAATTTTAATTTCCTATGTACGCTTAATGTGATGTGCCACTATAAGAGACAGTTGATTGCTCTTACTAGACTCGACAAGTGGTAAATGCGGTGTATTTTACTGATGAGTGAATAACCACTGGGCATATGCTATGTGAAATTCTTGTAAGTCTATGTAGAATGAAGATACAAAATCTTGGTACTGTACATACATTCTTTATTTATAAATTAATGCACTTTTAAGTTACTGTTAATGAATGTACGCAGCAGTAAACCTGGTGCCAAACATTTGAGATCATTTACTGTACTGTTCCAAATTGTGCTTTCAATTTGAAGTTTCTCACTGAATCCATGGAATGTAATTTTTGAGAATTTACAAATACTTCCCATGTAATATGAATTTCTAAACTGGTAAAACAACTCACTCACTGGATATGGGAAAAGAGCATGTACAGACTTCATGGTGAGAGGAAGTAGCGCTATTGATTCTTTATCTATAATAGATAAATTTCTTGATAAAGGCGTGGAGCCTTGGTGTAGTGATACGATCAGTTATTTTGATCAACTTATAGTTGTCCAAAGCAGAGAACTTCCCTGCAGGATGCACTGCTGTTTAGAGGGGTGGTGGAGGAGGTGGTGAGGGGTACTATCACAAGTGGCAAGGCAGATTATTCCTCACAGGGAAGTTCTTTGCTTTGGACAGCAGTAACTTCTGCTCTTAATTTTTAAATATTCTTCCGTCTTATTTTATTGCACTTTGTGTTTAACTTAGTGTTATTAACTTTTCACTGTTATTGACGAACACCTGTAAAATTGCATAAAGGCCGAGATATATATAAGCTTAATACATTAATGCTGTATTTTAAAATATAAAGATATTTATCCAAGTATTAAAATTGTGATTTATGGAAATTAGCTAATCCACTAGTTTCCTAGTTAATATCACAAGTGATCTTACTTGACGAATGATTATATTAAAATATAAATTCATCTCTAAAAAGGTTAATATCAAATTCTGTATACAAAGGTACAGGAAGTTACATTCACTTCTGTACATCAGTCCACCTCCCTGAGTTTTGTTAAAAATGGGTTTTACTTACACGTATAATAATAGAAACTGTTTTTACTGTGAAGCCTCAATCTATTGTTTTCTGGTATTCGTCGTCCAATTATTTTAATGGTCAAAAAATTGTCCCATATGATTTAATGTTCATATGTTCCACTTCTATTGTTCCTCAAATTATTGTTACACTACAGTTTTACTGAATTGATTGTCAGATCATATATACAAACTTTTCGCTTCAAAAATGTCTTATTTGAACAGGTTGCTGTGCATGCATGCATGCAGATTTGCAGGACTGTGGCATCATATATCACTTGCTATGTCTATGGTTACACATGTTAAGTCCTTATGAGAAAATTTACTTTCTCGAGTCACAATTATTTTACCCTCTCAACAATTCCAGTACCCTAACAAGGGTTACTGGCATTAGTAGTACATCAATTTCACGGCCCATGGCTTGTCTTCTATCATTTTCGTTGGCCAGCTCTACTAAAATGAATTTTATTGCTCTACATCAGTGGTCTTCAACCTCTTCTAACTAAAGGGCCATTTTCTTTTTGGTGAAAGACTATCAGGCTGCATTGATTTATTAATTACATGACACTTAAGTTATATAAATATATCAATAATTATATTACAATAACTGTAGGGATTGCCGTATTGGCCCGAATGTAAGACTATGTTTTTCCCCTGAAAATGTGCTTTTAAAAACTATACTCGTCTTATACGTGCAACTCTCCATTCATGACTGCAGCTGTGCACGTGTGTAGCGGGTATCCCCAACCAAATGACATGCGTCCGACCAAGGTCAAAGTTGCACGGAAATTCACCGAACTTAATTTTTCCTGAATTGGTGCTTCAGCTTGTACTGCATCAGGATCTTCTGATCCCGACTGCACTGTTACTTGCTTGGCATCTCTATTCTCTATGTGTAAAGCTTTTGTTTGACCACCAGTCATGGCAGACCATGTGGAAAAGAAAGCATCTTCATTGTCTCAATGCGTAAATAAAGGCGAGTGAAGAATTTACTACATGAACTTCAAAATTCTATTTTATGTGAAGCAAAATGTACTAATAAGCTATTTTATTTATTTTTTCATAACTACCCTTCAAAAATCCAAGGTCGTCTTATTTTCGGGCCAACATGGTACTTAATATTGCACCCTCCTAACGCCAACCCGATCATACTTGAAGAGCAGGTTAGGAATAGTCATCAAAGAATATTATTTTTTACTTTTAGTTAAAAATGGTGATTGCAGGCCATCAAAACTTTAGTTGAAATAATTATTTGTTTGCGAGCCGCCAAAAATTAAGTCACAGGCCGCATGCGGCCCCCGGGCTGCAGGTTGAAGACCACAGCTCTGGATCAATAAATGAGTGAAACAGAAGTGGATGAAGGAATTGTTCATGTGATTGTTTTCATCAGTAGATGGTGTTATATCTACGTAACAGTGACACAACTCTTTCATCCAGTGAATACTAGTTCCATTCTGAGTTTGAGGGGTTATTTTGATAATTGATTTTGCTTTAATGCTTATTCTGACCATATGTGATTTTACTTCAGTTAGTAAAAAGCCCTTCTAGAAGAAGTTTCTTGTAAATCTAGCTACAAAAATCAACACCTAAATACAGGAATTTTATCAATGAGATGAATTTTTGTAGCACAGAAGATGATTAGTAGTATATCTCGAATTTTGAGGAGTTATCTAGTGACTGTGAGTCAAGTTCAGGAAAGGAAAAAAATTGTTTGTTATCTATTTGCTGTATAGGAAAGCAATGAGTTCATAGACAAGTAAAGGAGGAAAATAAAAATATTTCCCATTAAAGAAATTAACGATAATACTAGAAAAGAACAAAATTTCCCAATGAGTGGAAGAGAAAATAAGGTGGTTATACATGAGATTGAGGACATTGTTTTATTTTACAGAAAGGAGGTATGATTCCAGGAAAATTAGTTAATTTAAATTGTTTTGCAACAAAACTGCAAATGAAATGCATGAAAACATCAGTGAGGAACAAAGCGGAACTATTATTTAAAGTTATTTACAAGTTCAAGTATTTATTATTAGCTCGACATTAAAACTTCAACTAAAAAGAATTCCTCGTCTCTTCAGTCTAGAAGTGTTCCACCTCCACAACGTGTATGGTGGAGAATTGTTTATGTTATGGAACAACTAATGTAATATACCGACTGAAGTAGGAGTTCTTACATTTGGAACATTACAGTATAAAAGTAAAATTATTAAAGAAATTAACCTGTATATATAAAAAACATTTGAAATGCAGTCCTGGATACCTTGATGTGTGTACTACAAGAGGGAGCTATGTCATTCCATATTTTATGTACCGGTACACTTGAGTACACGGAAACTTTTCGATACTTCTGGTTTCTTCCAGTGTTTTTCTATAAAGTTGGCATTGAATCTCCTTATCACTTGTGTTCCACACCAGCCCTGGGTGCGCCAGTCTGTTATTGGTTTGAGTTCAAGTCTAACCACATGCATTGTAGCCTATGAAGAACGCTCAGGTCTAGGTGGGCGGTGAAAGGGGCTGTAAGGCATGTTCAAACGAATGTCTAGAACCATTGGTGTAACTGAATGCCCCATGATATGGGGCCCAAAATGAAAACCGGGGAAAAAAGGAATGTAAATAGTTTTCATAATAGGAAGAAAAATGCAAAGCAGTAAAAGAAAGAAGAGTTTCCAGTTTTCACTAAATACACTGCACAGGTAGACCTACATGTCAATTGTCAGAAACTAATACAGCCTGTAGCAGACTTGGGAGGTAAACGTTGCTGGCCATCTATCACCTAGGAAATAATTCTACTTTATTTCCTAATTTTGTGCACTACTACTATGACTCCTATTAAAAATAAAGTGATCCCTATACATGCCATGAAGGCCCTTAATATTCTAGGAGGTTAAGGCTCCCAAATTTTTAGATATTCGGCACATGAAGTTGGTAAGGTTGTCAGCCTCAAGCCTTAACCCCCAAGATTAATCCTGGTATAAATTTCTGTTTGACGCAGAGTCAAGCCCAGGTCCATAGTGCCACCAGAAGGATTAGGTATTCATCGGGATTCAAATTTGTGGCTTTGTAGCACAATGTTTCAACCAACCGTGCCACAGTATACTGTTATTTCTACCAATAATAATAATAATATCACCTACCTGTCACTCTAACACATTTTATATTTTGCACGGTCAAAGATGTGCTAGTGAACCCCATGTTCTTGACTATGCATTGTTTTGTGATGGGGGCCCAAACTAAACTTTGCAGTGGGAGGGCCTATCTTCCTCCATTATGCCAAGCCCCTGGATGAGTCCGACCCATATTGGTCTGGCACTCAAAAACGTTAAACTATGAGTAGCGAAGGATTGGGGGAATTAGACACACATTAAGTGGAGGTTTTATGAAATTGCCTTGAAAAATAGTGTCTTCTATACCAGACATAGGCAAACCCCTATCCATTGACACGCAACCCGCAAACTTTTGTCAACTTACACATAGTTCGAAAAGAATGGATAGATGGAGACACAAGCAGACAATAAGTGCAGTGGCGGTTGCTCATTCTTAGGGAAACACTAATTTCACTTTAAAATGTACACTACAAGAAACAAATAATACAAACAATCTTGTATTTTTAATTATTCTTTTACGTGTGCAATTATTTCATTATACAAAGGCTTTGCAATCGGAACTGTGTCGGGACCCGTCACTGCTTGCAAAGAGAGTATGACTCATGCATGGGAATAATCTACCACGTACACCGAATGTCCGCAATGCCATCTTGTGTATTATGCGGGAAGTTCAAGAACCACAAGTGGTTCGCGAACCAGTAAATGCCCATGTATGTTCTATATTATACATTATAGTGTCTTCTATTATATGTCCTTGAAGTGAACAAAGGACATGCACAGCAACAGAAAGTTATTTCCCTTATTGAGGAAAGTTAAGATTAATTCTGAAATTATGTTCTCTCAATGAATCTAGAGGCTTTTAGCCATATCTGCCATCGTAAAAAACAAAAAAAGGGGGGAAAGCAGAAGTGGGGAGTGGGCATGGCGGAGATGGTTTAGAATTCCCTTATAAACATAAATCACTGCGCATGATATCGGAAGGATTCCGGGCACTCCAGTGTATTTACTTTCATACATCTTCTATTCAGTGTATGGCAAAACACACTTCTCCAACAAAGCTGTTTCTCTTCTCTAAATGATGACTCCCCTTACTTAACAGTTTTGATGAGGTGACATGTAGCTCTCTCTTGTAAGGGACCTCTAATTCGTTAGTGTTAGATATCACTACTCACACAACCCCTTACCTGACTGACACTGCCCTGTTTATAAATATATAAAACAGTGTAGCCTTTGTGAGTTTGTATCGCAGTTACAAAATATCTGGTGGTGCTTAAAATAATTATGTAAAACTGCTGGCCCTATATCAATATTTTCTGTAGTGGAAATGGAACCAGTAAGCATCCATTCATTTTAATATTTTAACTATATTCTTGGCAGTGAAAATGTAAATTAATTAGTTTACAAAAATCATCAATGTTCTGGCAGAATCATTGAGCCATATAGATGTAGAACAATACTAAGATTTAGTTCTGTAAACAGGATTTACACTTATTAAAAGCTATTTGTTTGTAATAGATATGCATCTTGTATTTTTAAAAAGTTATCGCTGCTGGATCTCATAACTTCTGCCTGAGTCGAGAAGATATTGGTTTTATATTCGCTCGTTAGCCTGCATTTTTGTCCTACTGGCCCTAATTATGTTCTTTTAACTTAAACCATGCAGTAGAAGACTCCAGATGAAGTTGCAGTAATCCTGGAAACTCAACTTAGCTCATATTCATTGCATTTCATTTAATGATTTTAGGGTTGCCAGATGGTAACGCCACCAGAACTGGAGATTTATTATTATTATTTTTTTTTTTTATTATTATTATTATTTTCTATTTCAGCAAGTAACCAGTCCTAACTTCTAATGTGCAGCAATAATAAAATTTTTGCTATATTAATAATAGATTTACCATAACATTTGAATTTCTTAAAGCTCCTTGCATATTCTAGAAGATTCATACTTTCCAAAGCTTACAGTTTACATTCAAGTTAATTTTAATTCAAACTTATGCTTTCATACTGAAGAGTCGCTAAATGCATGAGAGTAAGGTTTCTTATCACAATCTTGTGAATTATACGAATAATGGTGTTTCACACCATGTTATGTTGAAGTCAACACTACCAGTAACGAGGCTACTGACAGACATTCACTTCTCAAGCAGACTTGCCAACTCTCACGCATTGAGCATGAAACACATGCATTCGACGTCGATCTCATGCACTCGAGCTGGAATCTCACGCATTTTATGCATTAAAAACATTAAGGTATCATTTGGATTTTTTTTTCATTTTAACTCCTTTCTAATGCTACCATGATTTTAGTATTGATATTGCAAATAAGTTCATAGAGCTAGCCACATGACAGATTGCGATAGTCCCTATCAGATGGCAGGAGCGTGCCTGCCGGTTTTCAGGAAATGCATATGTATTGGATTTCCTCAGTTCTCATCTCATTGAGAATGAGTTTTTTTCTAAGATAAGGAAAACCAAACAGCTTTAAGATTTTAACAGAATGTGGATGGTACGTTATCATCTATGTTGACCATGAAATGGCCATCTCCGATTGTCTTACTCATTTTTTTCGAATCTCACTCTTCCTGATCAGTACTCTCACCCAATAACAACTGCTCTGCTACCCTGTTTGTATTATTAAAAGCCTGACCACTCACTTTTAAAATAATTTTATGGGCAGAAATTGTTATTACAGCTAATGAGCAGAGTATATTTTCACTATATAGCTAAGTTAATTTAAATTTCAAAAAGCAATTTCCCCAGGCAAGAGTTTCTTGCTGATCGCAGATGCATAAAATCGGGCACTCCAAGCAACGCCCAGAGATCTGACAACCCTAACTGGTTTTGATTATTCTAAATTTTAAAGGTCTCATAGTTAATTTTAGTATTTACTGATGAATATTAGAACATGTATTATTTTTCCCATTTCTAGTTTGTTTTATAATTTAATTCTTATTGCCATTTAAAATGAATGCTATGTTGAATGTCTCATTCCCACTGCTGATAATTAAAGTCATTTGATAATATTTAAAAGTAATTATTGTTTTTAAATAATTATTCAGTGTCAAATTTGAAAAAGAATGTAGTTTTCACTAGAGGGCTAATAGTTTGCTAGAACTGAAACATGCAGCACTACACACTATCTAAGGGAAATGTTGGCAAAGCATCATGTAATCTTAATACGCAGTGTATTCCTGTTGGTACAATGCAATACTGTAGCGAATAGATAATGTATTTTCTTCCCCAATGTGATATGAATAGTACTTCTAATCTTCAGCTTAAATGCACTCTATGTATCCTATTGGTATATGCAGAAGTGTTGTCATGAGGTTTAGAGAGGTGATCATGTAATAAATACTTATTGGTGTACTTTCAGCAGTTACAAAAATTTAATAATCAGATTAACTAATATAAATGTTAGTGTAGGAGAATTAGATCTTGCAAAAAAGTATAATAGATAATTTAACAAGAACACTTGAAAATATCAATAAATGTGCAAGTAATGCAATTGGAAGAAGTTCAAGATTAAGTCTATTCTATGAATAGCTTGTAAATTAAAAAATTATTAAACACTGTATAGTCTGATTTACATTATATTTATGAGACAGACTTACCCTCTGGATCAGGTCAATTGAAGCAATAATTGATATCAATATAGATTAATTATTATTCCTGCAAGTGTTATAATTATGTCTTTTATAATTGAGGATCTTGATATTGCAGGTAATTAATACCTAGACAAGCATTAAATTATAGACTAGAAGGACAGAGATAGACTGGACGACCAAGAAAAAGATGGATTCAAAAGATATGAAATTGGAACAGGCAAAAGCATAACCTTTGAAAGACACAAACTTTTAAATTCCACTTGACTTGAACTCATAATAATGTAAACACTACATTCAATATTATATATGGTTTGGAACTTAACACAGTGAAGTGAATCAATATTTTATTAATACGAGTTGATTAACACACTTAGACTTCACTTACCAATCATTTAGTAGGACACGTTTCACAGACCATTCACCTGTATCATCAACTATATGTCCATGTAGTTGATGATACAGGCGAATGGCCTGTGAAACGCGTCCTACCAAGTGATTGGTAAGTGAAGTCCAAGTGTGTTAATCAACTCATATTAATAAAACTACATTCAATATTCAAATAAGAACTCATGTCAATGTTATGAATTATTAACACCCTACATTAACTACACATGTAGATTTCATTCTGCAATTCAGCGACTCATATTTTATGCTGCAAATCAAATGATATAATCACAGCCAATGAATGTTATCAAAGGAGAAATCATCAGTACACAGACAAAAATTAATTTGAAAATGTTTTTGGACCTGCATCGTAGCCTAGTGGTCAAAGCTTCTCGCTGCTAATCATGAGGTTCCAAGTTCAATTTTGTCTTCCATAGACAAGTTTTTCTAGCCAGCGTGGTTTGTACCGGTAGGTCAAAATTTAGGGTTATTGGAGCCCCTTGACTACATTCATTTGATCTCATTGAGGAAATGTAACCAGTATTGGTAATGTAAGAACGCTAATGTTGTGTATTGAACTAAAACTTGGAAACTAAACTCCTTATCATATATTTACCTAGTATAATGTATGTTCACTTACATCTAAACAACTTGACAACTCTTCATCATCTACTAAAGCAAACCTCATATTAGTACAAGGACCAAATTCCTATTCCTCTTCAGCTTTAAGACCACTGTAAGCAAAGAACACAATTATTATGATATTTGCTGAGTTTTAAAGTTTATGCACTTCATTTTGTTTTTCCTGAATTTTTCAGACAATCTGTCCAGAGAAATATTGTGAAGTATGTACAGTATTATGGTCGAAATTTTCTCTCCTGCTTATTTATTTATTTAACTTGTGTTCTACGGCAGCTATCATCAAGTACTCAGCAGTCCGGTTTGAAACTTGCCTGATCAGTACATAAGTGGTGACGGGAGCAATGAAAAGAGGAGCAAAGGGAAAATGTTGACGTTATCCATACCCTCCCTCAGCACAGCAGCAGGTCAGGTTCAGTCCTGTTGGGTAGTGTTCAAATCAATTTGATTGTAAAATTACTCCCTTGCAGTTACAGGAACTGCCACTGAGTTTACAAATCGGCCTGTTACTCAGCTTTTCTTGTGGAGTAGAGCAAGTAAAGCTGGCTCCCTAGAGCTGCGTACTGATGATGGCTGTTCTGTAATATGTTACAAGGGTGAAATTTTTCAAATTTTAACACTCAATTTCGTTACAGATCATAAATAGAATTATGTTCTGAGGTAATTACTATCCACCCATATTAGCCTAATTGAAGAATCAGTGTCAACTGTTCCTTATAGTTTATTTGCTTTTTTTATTTTTCAATTTAAATTAAGAGGCTCTAAATTAGGTTTCTTTCTGTAATATTTATTTTCACTTTGTGTATGTGTATATATATTTATATGTTTGCTTATATATATTTACTTACAGTCACTGCCTTCTTGATACCGAACATTTTTTCTGCCTATATGGTGCAGTACGTGTACCTGTAAACGTTTGGGTTTATATTTTTAGTCCATTTAATATCTGACCAGATAAATTGCCTCACACAAAATTGCAGATAGTCCTTTTTCCATTGTATGCAAGATAAAACTGCAAAACACAACACAGTTTAAAAATCCACAATGGATGTCACATAACCTATTAAAACTCGACGTTCCATTTCCTTCCATTTAGTGTTCCTGATGAAGGCCTAGTGGGTGGGCTGAAACGTCGAGTTTTAATAGGTTATGTGACATCCATTGTGGATTTTTAAACTGTGTTGTGTTTTGAAGTTTTAAATTGCCTCACAGATCAGAGTTCATGACTTTTAAATTTATATAAGTTAAATTAAAGCAAGTGTTAAATAGGACTGCCAACACAGCTAGAGTTCATACATGTTTTTAAAATTTCCAGGCACTATGATCTTTTGGCTTATCTAACAATCAAAGCATGTGTTTGTGCAACCATCTTCAGCTATATCAGCTAAATCTGAAGAAAATCTAATGCATTACCATATGTATGAGATTTTTAAACAAGTTTTATTGATGATAATTATATTATCCACTTTTTAAAAGTAGGCCTATTGTTTATTCCATGAATAAAGTAAGTTCGACTGTGTATATACGTAGGCCTGTCTGTACACACACGGTCAAATTATTTCAGACTGGTTAAATTCGAAATCATTGCTGCTCCATTCACCTACGAATTATCCAAGTTTGACTGTATATACACATACATTTCTTACTATGAGGAAATTCAATGTCATATTTACCTAAATATTTTTCAGTTTTCTGATAACATTTGTCTTTACACTATGTAAAAAAAGTAGTGTGCATTACTCAGGAATTTAGTTACAGCTTTTACACTTCAGAAGAGGGAAGAAAATTATTGTTAACTTAAAAGTGTAGTGTAATTTTGTTTGCATCTGACGTCACTCCTGTTGTAAGAAATTGTATGCAGCATTTCTGAATGAAGTCCTAAAGTCCTAAACTCTACAGCAAGTCTCAGTATATTTTAAAATTAAGGCAGGGAATTTTCCACCCTTGTGATGTATTAAATTAATCTAGGTCTGAATGATTCTTCTGCTAAAGCTAGTAGATGTTTACGATAATGACAACTTATTTAGTAATGTTTTGTTTACCCATTCCTGTCATTATGCAAAGTAATTGGAATTTAGCCTCAAAATAAAACTGTGAAATTCTTAACTAGCACAGTTGCTTGTTAATGTAAGATTTGGATAACAATTTATATTTGTACTGTAAATCTATTTTCAGAGCACTGTACTAGGTTCAGCACATATCACGACAATTTATTTTGCATCTAAAGAGAATACGTGTTGCATTTACAGTGGATTTGTGGATTTAAAATGGGATTTTTCTTTTACTGTTTAAATTCTGTCATATCTCACGTTTATCTAAATTATACAACAGATGTGTCAGTGTGTGATATTGTATGCCCAAAACACATTACTGGCACCAATTCTCAACCCTATTCAGCTCAGTGAATTTATGAAACTTATTTGTAACAACAGAGAAGGCTTATCATGTGGGGACAAACTGAGATGATACAGGCTAAGAGTCAGGAATAAATTTTGCTCTGAGGCTGTATAAATTACTTTGAAACTGTCACATATGAGCCTGATATCAGCTTTGAAGCCCTAGTGCTACAGTTCACAGTTCTGGGATATGTTTTATGCAAAATACAAGCTACCGGTATCTCACCCAAAATTCACAACTGCTTCTTCTTATTGCTAAATGTATCGACTTAAAATTGTGCTTACCTGAGAACTAAACTATCCCAAAAGTAATTTTATAAGTTGAACTGAAAGTGCTCCAGTAGTGTCAAAAATGTTCAGTTCAAAATGTGACTTCAGGTTAGTAGTTATAATGCCGGCGCGGTGGCTCATGCTGTAGCGCGTGAGCCTAGCATGCTTGCGGTCCTGAGTTCAAATCTCGGTGCCGGCAAGTGTGTCATTCGTGGTGGACGAAGCCGTGCTTTGAGGGGTTTTTCTCGGGGTTCTCCCGTTTCCCCCTTTCATTCCACCAACACTCTCCACTTCATCTCATCCCATCCCGGAGGTAGGTACAATAAGTCTGCAACGGCTGCAGTGCTTAGGGGCATTCCCACCCCGCCTCCCTGCCTTAAGGGGCACAAAATAGAATAGTAGTTATAATAATAATCTAAGAAGATTTATGTGAGATACAGTGTCCAATTGTCCTGTTTGTCCTGGAACAGTCCTGCTGTCCCAAAAGTTTTATTGGGCACACTCAAATGTCCTTTTTTGTGATTATGATTGGCCAGTGTGTTTCACGCTACGGTAATAAAAGTTACAACAGTGAAGATCTTGCTCATTGTCAAAACATACTTTAATGGAGAAATATGTGCTGACTTTTATGATGAATTATAAGAAAAAACGCAAACCTTGATAGAATACATAAAAGTGAAATGTACACTGACGAGGAATCTATTTCTGTGGAACAAATTATCTACACCAATCTGCAGAAGAAATTTAGGAAGTCATTTGGGATAATTTGTGTGCATGAGACAAAAGTAAATTATAAATATTGCCTAAATTTTGTGAATTAAATTTTTGTCCCATCTTTTCTTTAATTGTCTCAGGTTTTTCACCAAAAAAAATTTAAATGTCCCATTTTTTTTTATAAACATTACATGATTTGAATACTCGTGTTGCATTGCAGAAGACTTTTCCAATCAAACACAGGAGTCACTCTGCTTATGTTAAACACATAACGTTTGTCACCAACTATCTAAAGAGAAAACAATACAGTAAAATACGGTACATACTAAATTCAAATAATTGCATATCACTCTCCCTATAACATAGGACAGCATACAAAAAACATGCTTGTGTCATAAAAATGACACATTCAATATTCGAAACAACGTTATAACTGTGCATACACCTGCTGAACAGTTGAACTGCCACTAAAAACAAGTGTCAAACATACTTACCCCAAAGAAGTGAAGGCTAGAAAAGAAACCAGCTTTATGTTGGCAACACTATTCCGAATGGAAAAAGTCACTAAATGCACCACAAAGGCTCGGTTGCCGTAGCAACCAAGTGGCTACTTCAGCCCATGTCTCGCTGGTCAAAACATTCTCTTGACATGCTTAGGAGCATTCACAGCTGGTGTACACTCTAGAAATGGCTGCCAAAGCAAGTAGGTGAAATATTCGGTTAGTGCTGAATGCTGATGATCACAGATAATACAAAATTTTAGGATCTTTAAAAACACAGGAATAACTTAAAATATATATTATGTATGTATAGTATACATGTTTTTTTTTTTTTAAGAAAATAGGTGACATAGCAACAGATGCATCAATGGAGAACCGCCACTGATGTGAAACTAAACAAACCTATGAAATTTCCTTAACAAATCCACTGAACTTGCAAACTGATTGACGTCAATGACTATCAATTCAGTGCTTTGTTCTATTTAACATTCACCGCCATGTGATCTGTAGCAGCAATACCTAGCCTGTATATAAAAGATGGATTTCTGCATTAGCGAATAGAATGCTGACAGTGATAAATAAATTGCTGATATAGGAGTTAAAGAAGTCATCTTTATTTTCATTACCTATTGTGAATATTGCATCAGAGTGGTAGCGTTTTTTAATATTGATATGTGAGAATATGGTTATTCAATGCAAAAAAAATAGCTAATGATTGGCGGTGATTGTATTTTTGTGTGTTTGTAATCTGATTAAAGTTAGCTAGCAGTACCTGTAGCAACATCCACATGCATTGTCAAATCCTAACCAGGTTATCTGAATATGGTGCATTCAATTCATATCCTAATACAATTAAATAAATAAGCCCAAGAACATCCATAGACACAAAATTCAAGGTAAAATCTTTGCATCAAACATACCACAGCATACCTCCCTTAAAAGTATTGAAGGTGGAACCAACCTCATTATGAAAATATAACTCTTTACAGACTTTTATGATGATTAATATAATGTAATTTTATTTTATTTTTCTTTTGAAATACTAGATCATAAAAACTATGTAAAGGAACAAGACTGTGTAGTGAAAGGTGGAGGTAGGTCAAGGATGAGAGCCCTACATTGCTATGTGATAGCGCAGTCAGACCTGCACGAGGATTACATACGATAGTGAAGGGAACAAACAAACAAACAAAAAGAGAAAAAAAATGGTTAAGTATACTTACAAAAGATATTTCTGTAAAGAGTGGCTGCATACAATCCTTATGTATAAAGGGAATGAAACCATAGCCTAAAATCAAACCCAAGTTTGTACTTGAGTAGATCATTATCTGTGAAGTTGGCATATGACTGCTTTTGCAGAAGAAGGCACTAAGAATTATGACTGGCACAGAGGCAAAAGCTCATTGCAAACCACTTTTTATACAACTTAAAATTTTAACAATTATAAATCTATATATTTATATGCAGTGTGTGTGTATACCAAAGAGAAGGAAATGGATTCTAATAATGATATTCACACTCATAATACAAGGTCTTGTAATAAGATTCATGTGCCTCGAGTTAGACTAAAAAAAAACTCAAAATAGCCATGTTGTGATTGGTTCGAAGTTGTTCAACCATCTTCCAGAGAATTTAACATGCCTACCAAGAAACGAATTCAAAGCCAAACTGTTCTCCGTGTTAGTTGTAAAAGTAAAGTAAAGTAAAGTGTTCCCTATTACAGGCCATGGAGGCCCAGAGGGTTCCAGGAGGTTGAGGCTCCCAGATTTTTAGACATCGGCACATGAAGGCGGTAAGGTTGTCAGCCTTACGCACCGGCCGCCTTTACCCCCAGGATTGCTCCTGGTACTCATTTCTGTTAGAGGCTGAGTCGACCCCAGGGCCATAGTACCACCAGAAGGATTAGGCCAATTAAAAAACTCCGACCTCATCGGGGATCGAACCCACGACCTTCCGGTTTGTAGCGCAGCGCCTCAACCACTACGCTACGGCGTACCCCCCATGTTAGTTGTAACACCTTTTTATAGTATTAGGGAATTTTTTGACAGTAAAATATAATCTGCCAGATGTATTAATTTTTAAATTTTTGTGCTTCAACTATCTTGTCAATTTTATTTTAATTATTATTATTTTAATATGTATAATACTTTTGTCATTCTATATGAGTAAACAATGCATTTTATTTATAAGACAATAGCCTGTACATTTCAGTAATGTTTGTGGCAATAATCAATCAATCAAGAGAAAGTGTCACCTAGCTTCATTATCTCGTATTACTGCTGGGTCATGTGCCACTTATGATTTCGGAAACCTTTGGGTAGCACCTCGTGTTTTTGCAGTTTAGTTACAGTGAGAGTCATACCCAAACGAGTTGTACTATAGTCTATACAGTATATAGTCTATCTTTAAGGAAACAGGTTATTATTGTTTTGTATATTTGTTCCCATCATTACTGTTTTACGTAGATGCTTAATCCTCATGCGGGTCGGGCTGCGATGTCATGTGACTAGTACTTAATATGCATGCACATCGAACGAGACAACCTAATACTACTAGCATTGGAGGTAGATGATGCAATGTTTGAACATTGTGTTTTAACAGGATGTCTTACAGTACTTGAGTTTATCTGTTTAATAATTAGTTAAGTGTTCTCACAGAGAATCATCAATGGGTTTTTTTCTATTTTTACTTTTTTTAAATAAAAATACGAAGCTTTTAATGGCATACAATTAAAAAAAAAAGCCTTATTAATTTCATAAGCATAATGTTATAAATTGAAATAGAACAATTAATATCAATGTGAATAAAATAATTTGCTATATTTAGGTAACCTGATTTATTTTTTAACTGTAGTAATCCATCTAATCTTAGCTATTTTCATAAATGCCTGGGCCTTCTATTGGATCTGTCCAAGAAGACTGCTTTCTTTTTGTTTAAGTGTTAATGACATCAAATTCAAATAAGGAAAAATAATATAATTTACTATTTAAAATGCAAATATGGTGTTTAAGTACTGCCTTTGTTGACAGAGTTGTGAAAATGACAGGGAAATATTATTTGGTTTTTGCATAGTGAAAATTTAAGACTTGATACATTCCAAATATTTGTATGTAACATGTTTTATTTCAGCAGAAGAACCTGTAATAATGTCTTGCACATAATGTCTCGAATACAGCTGAAATACTCTAACTCAAACTTTGTTTTCAATTAAAACTTTTAGGGTGTATATGTCAAAGTTCTGTGTTCACCTTACTTTTATTTGTAAGACTTCGAAGCATCACATCTCAGTTAGACCTACCTGGCTCTGATAAAATGATACAGCACACTCCATGGTGCTACATCCCTTAAGAGACTAGGCCTATTATCCGGCCATTGCATCATCTACTATAGCCAGATGGCAGGATTGGGGGGCATGTGGTCAGCATGCTAATAATACCCATGGATGTTAATTGTGTCTTCCATGACCAAAGCTGCTAGATCTTAATCACATAGCTCCTGAGTTTGTATTAGGAGACTCAGTGCTCCCTGTTCCAGAACTCCCTACCTCAGAAAAATATAAAGAGGTAACATGAATCAAACACAGGCCTGCAAATCCACAACCAGCATTGCTAATCATGAACTCTTTCGACCTTCCAGGGAGTGTGATAGGAAGTGTAAGGGGCTCTACAACTCAGCACTGCCTGAACCCCTTACATTGAGTATCTGAAGAATTCCCATTTTGCTACTGCAGTTGAAGAAAGACAGTTCAGATTGCTTGCAGCTATTTCCTGACAGTAGATATTTTGCAAGTTAGAAAATCATGTCTTATGCTTATTCATGCATCATACTAACCCTACTGCAAAAAAAAAAAAAAAAAAATAGTGCGTGGAACGCCATGCGACGGAAGTGAAATTTTTTTTAAATTTTTGTATTATTGGATTTTTAAATTTTGGATCTTTGAATATTTAATTTTGGATTAGGGTATTTAAAATTTGGATCTTTGAATTTATTTTTTGGAATTTTTAAATTTTAATTCTATTAAATTTTGAATTTTTTGTTTTTTAAATTTTGGATATTTCATTTCTGGATTTTTTATTTTTTAAATTTTGTATTTCGGGATTTTTTAAATTTTGGATCTTTAAATTTTTAAATTTTGGACATTTTAGTTTTGGATTATCGATTTTTATATTTTGGATGATTATTTTTTTAAATTTTCCAATTTTGGAATTTTATTTTTAATTTTTTAAATTTTGGATTTTTTATTTCTTAAATTTTTTATTTGGATTTTTTATTTTTTTTTAAATTTCTGAATGGTGGACTTTTTAATTTTTGATCTTTGAATTTTTAACTTTTGGAATTTTGGATTTTTAAATTTGGATCTTTTTTATTTTATTTTATTTTTTTTTTTAAGCGCGGTAATGAGCCTTCGGGTTTCATAAAATAGATAATATTCCTTTAGCTTGCTTGGGATTTGTCTGCCATTGAGCACGTAATTTTTATTATTATTACTAGGCCTACTACTATTCCCATTTGCACCAATTTCGTGACGGTTTTTGAGCGTGACAGATTTTTCGATTTACCCCCTACCGCGGCTAAAGAAGTTTACAAAATTAAAAAGTCCAAAATCAAAGAATCAATATTTAAAAAATTCAAAATTCAAAGATCCAAAAATCCACAAATTAAAAAACTGAATATAAAAATTGATAAAATCTAAAAACCCAAAATTAAAAAATCCAAAAATAAAATTTTCAAAGACCCAAAATTTAAAAAATTCAAAGATCCAAAATTTTAAAAATTCAAAATATTAATAACCCAAAATTTAAAAATCCAAAATTTAAAATATAAACATCAAGAATTCAAAGATCGAAAATTTAAAAAATCCAAAATTCAAAATGCCAATATTAAAAAATACAAAAACCCAATATTAAAAAGTCCAATAATGCAAAATTCAAAAAATCGAATCAGAAATTGAAAAAATAAAAATTTAAACAAATTTCACTTCTGTCGTGTGGCGTTCTACGCACACTTTTTCAAATTTGTATTATTGGACTTTTTAATATTGGGTTTTTGGACTTTTTAAATTTTAGATTTAAATTTGAATCTTCGAATTTTTAATTTTTTTGATTTTTTTAATTTTTGATTTTTGATGTTTTAATTTTGGATTTTTAGATTTTGATTTTTTTTTGGATTTTTTATTTTTTGAATTTTCAATTTTTTTATTTTTTATCTTTTAAATTTTGGATTTTTGGACTTTTTAATTTTGGATCTTTGGATCTTTGGGCCCCCCCATTGATTAAAAAAAGGAAAACTGTACAATTTTTTTTTTTTTAACAAATAATGACGTATAAAACACTTTATGTGAATACTATACTAGTGTAATATTTTCAAACCTTCGGCAGTCGTTCACCAAATAAATAATCTAGCAACCATGCTCTGATGTTTCGCACATGTTGAGGATTTAGGTACTCTCCGCCAACAATTGAATTTCATTCATTTACAGTACGAAATCGGGTGTAGGTGGGTGGCAGTTGCAATAGGACAAGAAACACTGAATGGACTAACTTGAAATATACACAGAGAAATTAGCATTTGCCCTGATGAAGTTCTGGATGAACTTGCAAAAATGCCTCGACGTCTGGAATTCAGACTAAATTGAAGTATTGTATTGATGATGATGATGATGAGTGTTCTGCCCGAAGGCAGGTCCAGACCCTGGACGAAGCCATGGGGTGATGACCACGACTCGTCTGAGGTGATTCAGGCAAGGATGATACCGCGGAGATTTGCCATTGCCTCTCGCGGGTATTGTATTACAGAGTAATAATGTAATTTTGAATATGTATTAATTAGGGATGGGTCCTCAATACTTTCGATACCTCGATACTCTCGATACTTGCATGGTATCGGCATCGAACGATACTTCTGAAAACTCGCTCGATACTTTTGTAATTCTGCAATCCTACAATTAAGTTAGAATGCTAGTATTTTTTAGCAAAAACTTGTAAGTGGGCTGTTTCTAAAACTAATTTTAGTTTTAATGTAGAGTTTAAAAATAATTATAGGCTACTGTTGATATTAAATTTTGTCTCATTAAATATGCAGAATTAATTAATTTAGTTGGTATTACACAGTTCTCTCAAATTTTAATATTCAAGGTACCGGTACCTATTTATTGAAACTGGAAATGTTGAAGGTATCGAGTATCAAAGTATTGAGGAAAAAATCATGTATCGGTATCGAGTATTGAGAAAATCTGGTATCGACCCATCCCTAGTATTAATTCATTTCATTATTTTGATATATCACCTTTTTTAAACATCTGCTTATATTTTACTTAATATGGGTATAAAGCTTGGGAAGCTTAAAACTCATTATTGTTAATCTTAATTTTTTACATTTTCCGGGGGAGGACCACCAAACCCCTTCTCCCTGGGGGTGTTCCATACCCCCCAGATGTTATACCCCCCCCCCCATATGGTCGGCCTGGTTACGCCTATGAGTACAACGAACCTGTGACTGGATTGAGCCAATACATGATTCAAAATAAACATCACATTGGGGAAGTAAATATTGTGAAAGTAGAGTCCAACAAGGCTAAGCGAAAGGTATGCAAAGCATGGAATATTATTGGTACTCAACAAACTAGCATGAACAGATATGAAGAGGACTTGAGTGAAGAGTGGCTTAAATTGATAAAGACGATGCAAAAAGGTAAAACTGAGTTAAAATTTCCCTCGCTTCCCAAAAGCTCGGTGGAAAACATAGAATACAGTATCCCTAGTGATTGGATAGATAAACATGTGAGGTCTGCGATATCTTTTATCGATAGTGATAAGCCGATGAGAAATGTGGATGCTGCCTCGTCCAGGAGTGCAGTTATTGGTTTGAGTACACCTGATGATGGCTCGAAGGCAGAGCCGAAACATTGTGTTTGAAGTTATTTAATACATTCACTGTAAGTAATTACTTTTAATGGATTTTAGATATTAACGTGGAACAGTGAAAATTAGGACCAAATATGTCGAGATTTAAATTATTTAATTAATATGAAAGTTTATACTGTGAAGTTATAAAATTATGAAAACAGAAGCGAGTAGAGATTTTGTACACAGAACTTTATTAAAATTAATAGTATTGGGTTTTTTACCACCCTATACCCTCAAAAAATATGTAGGAGAGTATTTTAGACACACAGCACTATTATGAGGGTCATCCAGAAAGTAAGTTCCAATCGCCGATAAAGAAAACAAAAACATCTATAAGCAAAAACTATTTATTGCAATATTTACAGATATTCACTGGCTACTTCTCTGCATAGTCACCACCGTTAATGAGGCATTTATCTTACTGCTGCACCAACATTTGTATAGAAGAGTCTGATGCAGCGGGCATGCTCAGAACAGCGCTGGTCAATAGTCCGTGAAGTCTGCCCGATGTAAGCCCTGATAAATCTGCGGTGGCAGAACATACCATCAACTTGGGATCCGGGCACAGGATTGATTTCGCAAACACTACAATCCTTGCGAAGACTTCAAGGTTCTGGGATAGATTAATCAAGGAAGCGATCGAAATTAAGCTTGAGGCCAACAATTTCAATAGAGACGGAGGCCTCAGCATCAACCCTGCCTGGAATCACTGTCTCAAACAACTAAAAGACAGTAGAAGCCGATTGGCCGAAAGAAAGACGATGGAAAAATGAACTGGCGCCTGATTGGTCGACTCCTCGCAACTCGCGATCTGTATATATACCACCTCGGCATGACAGACTCGACACTTCAGTATCCCTGAGGATGGAGGCAGCGTGGGCCTCTGAAACGTCGGAGACACTTGATCTTCAAACCTGGCTGTCTACCCGGGAAAAATTTATTCATACTCTTCGCCAGGAAAATCTCAAATCTTACATTAACGGCATAGTCCTATGAAACGAGCATACAAATGTTGGTGCAGCAGTAAGATAAATGCCCCAATAACGGTGGTGACTATGTAGAGAAGTAACCAATAAATCTCTGTAAATACTGCAATAAATATTTTTTGTTTATTAATGTTTTTCTTTTCTTTATCAGTGATCAGAACTTACTTTCTGGATGACCTTCGTATAATATTATAATATTGTATAACACTACATTAGTCCAGACTGTTATATAAAAGTTACATAGATGGTTCAAATAGAAATCAGTCTGTTCAGCTTATCCTTGATGATGTAGACCTAATAATATAAAAACATTTTTACACTTGTAACTATTTAAAGTTAAAACACTCGTACAGATGGATCATCACCTATAAACAGAATATAAAATAGAGGTAAAATTGGATTAAAATCAATATATATTCTTGCTGGTGTCTTGTTAGTATAAATAACTCCTACCAAACCTGGACAGTTTTATTTGTTGTAGTGAAGTTTTGTATATAAAATCTCTACTCAGTCATCTATATATCTATATACTCAAAATCGATATATATATAAAAGGCAATGTTAGTATGGGCATCCTTTATAGCCTCCTGAATATTTTATTTTGGCAACTCAAATGCAATTCAGTTCTCATGACAACAGCATTGAGTGCAGTGTTCACATAGGGCTTTGTCAGTTGCATTTTACTGGGCTTTGACAAATAATTATAATTATTACCCAGGAGAATTATCTCTTCTGGTGCCGTGTTTATGAACTATTTGGCAATATTCACATATGCCCACTCGATATTCACATTTGCATGGACTGTGTGATGTATTTTGTTTCTTAGCGAAGCAGTGTGACCAACTGTCCTTGTATATTGTCACAAGTGCCTTATACCCACTGACCTTTTATACTGTCGCAAATGCCTTGTACCCACCTCATTATATCTCCCGTGAGGTTTGTCAGCCTGTCACCGGTCGTCTAGTGATATGACGTCACACCTCCAACGTCCAATCACAAGTTTCATCATAATACGAGGACAGAAGAATTCACTAGATTGTGGTATAAAGGAAGTGCACTATTTTGGGTGTGTTGGGCGGGATACCACCATCCGAAGGTGCACCCTCTGTTTTTGGATTTTCCTCAACAGTGATGTCATCACGTAGCACAATACACTCTGCATGAAATCTCAGTCGCCTATAACCTGATGAGTTGTCATTATTTTGTGCTGAGGACAGCATCATTAAGTGTTAGCATACGTAACTCATGGGATCAGTAACTCCACTTCAGGATTAAAAGGTAGGTCAAAACTGCAAGAATTTCTAAAATATGGCACACTACTGTGAACGACATTCTGTCACAGATGGTACTTCTCCACACTGGAGTAAATAAATATCAGGTGTGATGCATCACTTAGCTTTCTCTATCCTGGGCATGGATAATATCATTTTCTCACATCACATTTTGATTTAGAATAAAAGGATATTTTGGGGAAAGCATTTTCAGTTGTTTCAGCACGAGTTTATGCCAACAATGGGTAGCGAGTATGCTATATCAGAAGTCTGTAAAAAATTCTGTCCACTGATAATGTTACTCATTGCTGTAGGCTTTTTATTAGTCCTATGTGCGCAGTAGATTATCATCTTAGATTTTGAGGGATGAATGTGTGAAAGTTGTATTTTCTTTTGATTTTAGCCCTGAAATGGTTGCATAGGAACATAAAAGTGAGAAATAAAAATCCCCTAAAGACAGTAAAACGTTATGTTAGCGGAATTTTTGTTTCTTCTTACTTCAACCCCTATGAGGTATGGTGTGTAAAAGCAATGGGTTGCAAAGTCTTAAGTCCTGTATGAGTGATAAAGTTCGGATGTTTATGACCTAAAAAAGTGGAAAATATGACTGGTAATATGACCTTAAAAAATGACTAAATATGATTCAAAAATCATAAATATGACCTCATAAAAAAACGTAATTTCTAAAAATAAATGTTCCAATTTAAAACCATTTAATGGTTCTAAATTATTACTCCACATTAATTCAATCAGATAATGACTTTTTAACAGTTTTGCTGTTTTACTTGTAAAGAACTTCTAATCTGTTAATGTTTCCAGATACCACTGAAAATGTGAACTGAAAATATTTCAAAATCATGTCTATTGGAAGTTGTTAACAACAGGGAGGAAGTGGTAATTGTACTATTACTTGTTATTGTCCCTTCATATTTTAGTTACAGTAAAACCAAAATATTCTTGACTCATTTTCTGGAAAAAATTAAGTGGACAATTTAGTGCACAAACTGCATAATTGTGCTCTTTTACAAAATTTAGAACTGAAATATGACGTTAAATTACAAATATGACTGAAATATGACCAAGACCATGAAAATGATCAAAATATGACTTTATATCCAAAATAAAAATGATCTGATTAGGAAAACAAATGTGCAATTCATGTTTAATTTGTGTTTGCGGCAAGAATGGAGGTCAGGATAAAAATATGACATGTCATAAACATCCGAACCCTAGTGATAACTCATCCTTCTTTGATTCAAACTCTAGATATCTATATAAGGACTTACAGCTTAAAAATCAAAAGGTCTCCATAATTTAATTTTGACAAAATACAAAACCCGGGTGATGCTGGGTCTTTTAAACTAGTGTTTTTAAGAGTTGCAATATTGCAATATTGAACTGTGACAAATGTACTGTAATTTCAAATTGAAACCTGACCCGGGTGTATGAACATTTAGACATTATCAAACCCATAACATAAGAAAACAATCATGATGCAGTGGAGTGCACAATTGGCTCATCATTCCCACTCTATTGCTCGACCACATGGGTTGTTGAAAAAAAAAAAGGTGGCATTTGTACTGGTAGTTTTAGAAAAATCTGTACTTCCTCTAGTACAGTTTAAACTTTCTAGCACACAATAGAAATTTCACAATCTGATACTTTTGAACTAGGTAACATTGTGTGGTTATAATTTTATTACTTGCTACAGGCAAGCTTCATTCAGTGTACCCCATTTTTCTTCATATAACTTGAGCTGTATATTGTTGAGTTAGACCTAACTCATACGAATCTATCTACTTGTTCAAGACAAATAACTTACCACCAATCAAATAGTGGGCTTTCAAGATAGCATGATCCATCACCATGGGGGAGTTGGTAGTGTGGCTCCCTTCCCCACTGGTGGGCTGGGTTCAATTCCCAATCAAGTAGTGAGTTCAGGACTGGATGTTGTGTTGTCCCTTCATCCTCATCCTCCGAGAAGCAATTGGCAAAGATCTGTAGTATCACCCTAGCCTGAAAGAGTCTTGGATAAGTCGTGGTCATCATCCCATGGCTTTGTTCCGGGTTTATGCCAACAAGGATGCTTTCGGGCAGAACACATCATCATCCACAACACATGGCATGCATGTTCTTTTGGAATTTTTACTTGAAGGGAGGATTGATGATTGCTTTCAAGAAATAATAACCCTGAAAAAAAATATAGAATTACAACCAGGGGCTGATGTTGATGACCTAAAATCACTTAAAAATGATCAATAAAATGCTCTCAATTTTTAGGAAAAATGACCTAAAATTAATATAAAATGACATTAAAATGTATAAAAAGAGTGGTCATTTTTTATTTTGGATCTTTATTTTCATTTTTTTTAAATAATTCCGATACTGTTACTTCAAAACATAACAAACACAATTTTATATAAAGACACAATGTATAAGAAATTTTATACTTGGGACACTTTATAATATTACTAGCGTGTGCCCGCGGCTTCGCACGTGATAATTATTTCAAAAATTAAAAATTAAGAGCATAATAGTTAAATCATTATATTTATTAAAACCTTAATCGCGTGGACTACATACCACGATCAGATAGCAT
This sequence comes from Ectobius pallidus, assembly GCA_964059195.1. Classification (NCBI taxonomy): domain Eukaryota; kingdom Metazoa; phylum Arthropoda; class Insecta; order Blattodea; family Ectobiidae; genus Ectobius; species Ectobius pallidus. Next base: position 34,700,658 of record CAXKWD010000001.1, on the reverse strand, counting down.
CGACTGGTAAAAGCGACCTCAGATTAGAGTTCCCTGACCCAGAAAACCCCTGCATAGTGAGTTTCGTCCAAGTCGAACAGTGTTTGACCATATTTAGGCCTATATTGAATATCCCTCTTCCGTGTAGGTTGAAAATTTCATACGTCTGCGCGCCTTGATATTCTAAACAAATGCATCGTCAAGGATGGACTTACAAAATCAAGCGATTGCCCGCGATAATTATTTCAAAAATTAAAAATTAAGAGCATAAAAGTTAAATCATTATATTTATTAACACCTAAATCACGTGAATTACATACCAAGATTAGATAGCGTCGACTGGTAAAAGCGACCTCAGATTCGAGGTTCTGGGCCCAGAAAACCCCTGTATAGTGAGTTTCGTCCAAATCGAACAACGTTTGACCATATTGAGGCCTATATTGATTATCCCTCTTATAATAATTATCCTCTTCGGTGTAGGTTGAAAATTTCATATGTCTGCGTGCCTTGACATTATAAACGAATGAATCGACCAGCGTGAGCTACAACATTCAAGCGATCGCGATAGTTTTATGTCCAAAAATAGCCAAAGCCCACTGTAATTGATTTGACATTGAATGGTATTACTGAAAACGATGCTTCGAAAACACAAAAAATACATGTTTTTTGCCCGTTTTTCACTCATAACTCACGAACGAAAGGAAAAATTAAAAATGTAATATGCCAGAAACCTTCCTGGGAATGCACTCAACAACTTCCCAAAGTTTCATGGCGATCGGATGAATGGTGTAGTAATGCATAAAGGACACACACACACATACATTCATTTTTATATATATAGATTATTACGTACTAAGGACATTGAATATTTGTGGTTTAAGACTTCCCGTGATGAATCATTTCACGATTTGATTCATAGTATCAGAAAAAACAGTGTTACTTTTTAGTATATCAACTACTTTATGTAAAATATAGAACAGAATAACAAAGACCTACCTTATCCTGCATTGCAATATATAACCATGGTCATCCGTAAATTTTACATTGTGACCCTTCTGAGATTATGTATCAGAAATCTCCTGTACATGGAAGAACTTCTCTCTACATCTACTGATGTGACAGGTGCAAACTTGAAGTTCACAAGATTACTTTATGAAAATTATTCAAACACACTTGTATCAAACTTGTTCACTTCATAGAATTGTGAAAATTTTGCACACAGTATCGTAGACTTAATTTTTTTCTAGGACCAGTTCAGCTTATTGAATAGGGCTTTGCCAATTTGTCTTTCCCAGTTTTTTAGTTTCTTCTCCACTTGTACTTTGTCGATAACTGACACCATAGGCTCTCTTTGCTTTTCTCCGTATGAGGGCTATTTTTTTTCAAGGTCCGATTGGTCGCAAAATCGCAGTAAAAATCAAAATTGATTTATTTGGAACTTTTAGATACACCTTCCAGCTACTTCTCTACATAGTTACCGCTCTGGAGACATTTGTTGTAGCGAGGTACCAACTTCAAAGAAGTTTTCCACCAGAAAATTGAGAAAGGTCTTCACAGCATTTTGAAGTGTTTTTATGTTCTTCGTTGGTATGGAAGCGCTGTCTTCCCAGATCTTGGGTTTGTTCGGGAAATTTGTGTGCATCCATTGTTCTTTTGATTTTGGATTGTCGTAACAAATCCACAATGAATTTCAATGTTGTCATGTTGGACTCTTGGGGTATAATAAATGCATGGCTTGGTCTAACAATTTACAACTTGTTGAGTGCTTGCTCTTCTCCAAGAAATCTATACTTAGAAGAAATATCTTTCCAAAACCATCCATCTCGAGTGTACCCACAATAACATTCGCAACATAGCGACCTTCAGCATCAGTAGTTTAATCCTATTCATTCATCCTTCAGAAGTCGGTGAGGTCGGTTGGTTTTGTGTGAAGGTGGAAGTAGAGTATACGCGTGTGTGCGAGTCAACGACCGTGCATACGCAAGAATTGGCGGCGGAGTTTGCAACCTGTGGCCGAGAAGTTTTCTGAAGTAGCGAAGATGGGGATTGACCTGGTGGCTTACAGAATTAGGATAGGAAGATTCAGCATGAGAAGAGTGAAGAAAGAGGGCGGTGAAGATAAAAAAGGGAGAAATATGGATAATGTGTGGTTTATTGAACTAGTAATTATGATGCTTTTAGTGATTGGAGGTGTCGAACTAAATCCCGGACCAACAGTGGAAGAGACGGTGAAGAGGGAAATGAGAGAGGGATTCAAAGAAATGAACATCCAATTTAGGAAAACAATGGAGGAGCTAAAGGAAATGGTGCAAGCAGTGAACGTGGATGTAGAAGAAAACAGAAAAGAAATTGGACTATTGAAGGAAGAAAACATAGCTCTAAAAAGAAGATTGTCAAGCTTGGAATTCAATGAGAGGAAGAAAAATATAGTAATTTTTGGGCTAGCGGAAACGAGATATGAAAGGCGACTTCTTTGTGAACACCTTCAGGTTAAATTTCAATGAATACCAGATTGAAGATACGTACAGGATGGGAAAAGGGGCTAATAGGCCGATTCTAGTGAAATTCACCAATATGGGAGCGAAGGAGGCAGTGTTAAATAATAGAAGAAAGCTGAGCGGGTCAAGAGTGAGAGTTGAGGAAGACTTCGATCTTAGGATGAGGAAAATCAGAAATCAATTGGTGCCATTTCTGAAAGAAGCAAGAAGAAACGGGAAATACGCTGTTTTAGTGAAGGACAAATTGAAAATTGAAAGAGAAATATTTGACTTTGAGTTCTGTCGCAAAAATTTGAGTAACGGGAGTCAATGGTCGAGAGTGTGGAAAGGAAGCAGGAAAGCAAGTCAGCAAGAATTAAATGAACAATGTGAGGTTGCGAGTGGATCGACTTCAAGGAATGTGGAAGACGAAGCAAGGGGATTAACACCGAGATCAGCACAAAAGTCACCTGTTAGGCGACATAGTTCAGATTCAGGGGCTAAGGCACGCACGTTGCCATCTCAGCAATTCCAGGGTGCAGCACAAGTTTCAGCAGAAAGCAGGAATGCACTGCAGGAAATGCAGGAATGCAGGAAACGCCGGTTTCGTCACCACAGGGGAGTATTTTGGAACTACAGGATGTAAACAAGCAAGCCAGGACTTATAATTTACGCAAATGGGTTATTTCAGGGGATGAGTCCAGAAATTCGTTTAATCCGTAGGATGAAATTACAAGGGGGTTGAAATGCAGTTTTATTAATATTGAGGGTTTTTTGCAGAAGAAAAATAACGGGGAATTGCAGGAGATTTTATTAAGTTGTGTATTTTAGGTTTAATGGAAACATGGTTAAATCCGGTAATAAAAATAAATGTCAATGGTTTTTTTTGTTTTAGAAAAGAAAAAATGAAGAAGAAAAGATATGGTAGGTCCCCAGCAGGAATTATGTTTTTGATAAAGGAGGATTTAAAAGAAAAAATAATAATAATAAATTCCAATTTAGATGAGGTTCTTTGGATCGGATTACTGAATAATAGAGGAAAAGTAGAAGTTTTAATGGGTTGCTGCTACCTACATCCTAGAGGCTCCAATTACTATAATGAAATGATATGGAATGAATTAAAAAGTGAAACTGAAGCGCTCATTGATAAGTTTAACCCCAACCATTACTTACTTGGGGGGGATTTTAATTCCAGAGCTGCAGAAATGAATATTGTAAGTGTATAATGAATATTGTATTGTATGAAAACGCGAGGAATAGTAAGGATAGGACATATAATCAGGAGGGTATAAAATTAATAAGTTTGTGCGAGGAATTAGGTTTAGATATATTGAATGGCCAATACGGACAAGACAAGCTAGGAAATTTCACCTTCATAAACGAAAATGGTGCGAGTGTAATAGATTATAGTATCAAGTAGTCTAGCAGAGAAAGTGAATGACTTTGTGATAGAAGAGAAGTCGTCAAGTAGCCATCTAGTGCTATCAGTTTGGCTCGATATCCAATGGAAGGAAACACCAGCAGTGAATAGGATATACAGAAAAGGTAAAAGCGAAAAAAGATTGATGTGGGATAAAAATAAAGCACATCAATTTAGTGAAACTGTGAGTGACAGAATGAGTGAATTATTAGTAGTAGGCATTGAAGAAAGTGCAAAAACCGATCCAAATAAAGCGGTGGAGCTGTTAATCCACTGCATTAGTAGGGCAGGAAAAGATATGAGACCGGTTACGGTTAACAAAAAGGACAAGGGATGGTTCAACGCGGAATGTAGGGAAAAAAGGAAGTTGTATAGGCTAGCATATTTAAGATGGAAGAAGTCTAATAATACAGAAGACAAATTAACTTACATAACGGAAAAGAAACATTACAGAGAACTCCTAAAGGTAGTTAAACTAAAGTACGAGGAGGGGGAAGTTAACAAATTAAGAGAATGGATAAATGCTAATGATATGGAAAAGGCGTGGATATATGTTAGTAAGTTAACTAAATGGAAGGAGAATGATTACGAAATTGGGGAGGAAGTATGGTGTAGATATTTTGGGGAGTTGTTTAGAGAAAAAGAAGCAAGGGTAAGGACAGTTGACACAGATAGATTTATACAAACAAAAGAGATTAAAGAACTAGAGGAGGATTTTCAAAAGAGGAAATAAGGGAGGTAATAAAGGGTATAAGAAATAAAAAATCTACAGGGGTGGATAATATTCCGATTCAGTGTTGGAAAGAATTATTAAAAGATGATAAGTGGGTAATTTTGTTGTTGAAAATTTTCAACAGTATTAAGAATAAAGGTATAATACCAGAAAGCTGGAATACAGCCCTAGTTATCCCTATATATAAGGGACGAGGACCCAAGTCAGACCCGAATAATTTTAGGGGTATATCACTGCTGCCAACACTGAGTAAAAATTACGTGGGCATGCTATCCAAGATAACGTAATTTCTGAATTCCAAACCGGATTCAAGGCTGGCAAAAGAAATAGCGACAATATTTTCCTAATTAAAACATCGATTGATAAATATATATGTAATAAAAGGGGCAAAATTTATTGGGGTTTTATAGATTTTGAGAAGGCGTTTGATACCATAAATAGAGATCATCTATGGTATAAGATGGAGAAACAGAGAGTAAGTTCTAAATTTATAAATTATGTGAAAGCGATTTACAGGAAGACAGGATTTAGCATTAAATTATCTAATGGTGAAGTGTCTAAATGCATTGTGAATAACAAAGGTGTAAGACAAGGCTGTAAATAAAGCCCTCTGTTATTTAATTTGTTTATTAATGATATAGTGAGTGTTTTAGGAAGGGAAGAGTTTCACTGCCCAATAATGCAAGGTAAGGAGATTGTAGCCATTCTATACGCTGATGACATTGCAATTGGATCAGTGACAGCTGTAGGACTACAAAGAGCATTAAATGAGGTGTTGAATTATAGCATTAAGTGGAATTTAAAAATAAACATAAAGAAAACAAAAATAATGGTCTGTAGAAAAGGAGGGGTAAGAAGCAAGAACGAGAATTGGTTTATGAAAGGAGAAAGGATAGAAGTGGTTGATAAATTTAAGTATTTGGGAGTTATACTAGGGAGTAAAGGAGATTGGAAAGAGCACATAAGATTAATGAAAAATCAAGGGAATGTGGCGTTAGTTAACATAAATAATTGCCTAAACAAGTTAGCAAACATAAAAATTGGAAATTTAAATAATATTTTTAGGGCGTTAGTGGAGTCAAAAATATTATATGCTGCTGAACTATGGGGAGAAACTGAAGCTTGGGAAAATCTAAATAGAGTTAGGGCTAGATATTGTAAAAAAGTGCTGGGTATACCGATCAATTCAGCAAATATTGCAGCTTTATTGGAATTGGGAATAGGAAGTAGTAGAGGCACATTTTTAGTAAAAAAAATTAAATTTATTCATTATATTTTGTCAAACCCAGAGGATAGTTTTGGGAAAGATTGTTTAAAATTTTTACAAAGTACAAAGGTTGTGAATAATTGGTGGAAAAGTTTAGAAGAGAATATAAACTGTATAGGATTAAATTGGATATGGAATAGAATGGGTTCATGGAATATACAGATTATATGCAAATTAATAAAAAAAAGGTGTAATGATATTGCTAGGCAGGAAATGTTTTCAGAAATGAGGAATTTTAAATCATTACAATGTTATGCAGAGATGAAATCGGAATGGGGTATGGAAGCTTATCTATTTTCATGTAATCGGGAGGAAAGATCCAGTTTGGCCTGGTGGAGACTAGGAATTTGGAGACTGAAAAACTTGAGAGGATCGGTACCTAGGGGAATTTGCCCATTATGTAACGAGGAAGAGGATGCAAAACATATCATTTTAGAATGTAAGGAAACTGAGAGGTGGAGGGTAAATTTAATTGGTGATAAATTACTAAAAATTAATAAAGGGGTAGCATATAAGAAGCTTTGCATAACAAAAAATAGGGATTTATTGAAAAGAATGGGAAAATTTTTAATTGTAGTTAAAAGCAAATGGTTTAATAAAATAGAAGATAGTAGCAGTAGAAATTCAAGTGAAGTAGGAAATAATATATAGCATACTTGGGTGTTGTTTTAAGTAATAGATAGAAATAGTTATAGAATGGTTGTGTAGTAATCAAGGGACTGATTGGTAAAACAGAAATGTAACCAAAGTCCCTGTTGTATGAAGATGAAATAAACCTATGTTTATGTTTATGTTTATAATAATCCTATTGACACAAATACTGTCTTATCTCCGACATTGTTCCTGATTCTTGACATAATGTCTTCATAGCATGAATGTAGTGTGGTCCTCTGGAATGCTATAGCCAGTAAACTGTTCCAGCAAATCTCATAACTTTGGTTTGTTTAATTTTGTCAAAGGAATGTTCACACTAATCATCAGTTCACAGAGTTCTTTGAAAAAAGCAGAGGATTTTCTGGATGTAAGGTTAGAATTTGCCTGAGAACACATGTTGTTTTTCACAGTGGGCATTTCACACTTAATTTGCTTTCCCAAACTCGTTTACTAGCTGATGTAATAATTACACTTCGGACTCTTAGGTTCTTAAAATTCATTTTAGGTGCCTAAAATAGGCTCTAAAAATTAGAAAATAGGCTATATTGTAAAATCATTAATTTGACTTCAGTTGTCAATTTTCTTAATGTCTCTTATAAAAAAGCATTATATTTATTAATATGCCCATTTATCAATGAACAATGTCAAACAACAAGGACATGCAGTGCACAGAAATATACAGGCCTATTACTAGGGCTCATATTACTATCACTGATATATAGTAGGCCTACACTGTTTTACATCAGAATTTCATCATATACACATTTTGGGGACCACCTATGGTCTCAAGCTTAGCATCGCTGGCTGTGAATCCACAGGCCTGGGTTAGATTCTTGGTACTTCCTCGGATTTTTCTAAGGTAGGGAGGTCTGGAACGGTGTGCATTAAGCCTTGTGATACAAACTGAGAAGCTACTTGATGGAAACCATCATTAACAGCCACGGGTGTCGGCATGCTGACTACATGCCCCTCCAACCCTGTCATCTGTCTATGGTAGATGATGCAGCAATAAGATCATAGAGGCCTAGTCCTTCAAGGGATAGCACCATGGAATTTAGTTTTTATACACTTTTTAGAAGACAAACTTCATTAAGTAAAATGCCTATAAACAACATTATTAATTTCATCCAATTCTTTTCCACAATTACCAATTTCCTAATAAATTATCCTTTTTCATTATTTCAGTTATACACTCAAGTCTACACAACCACAGAGCAACATTAGAAACTGACTACAGTATTTTTCAAATGAGAAGCGATTTCCTTCACCGCCAATCACGTGCACGAGCTAAAAAAGTGCCGCTAGCAGTAAGAGTCTTCCCGCCATCTCTGATTGGACCGCGTATCTAAGCAGGAGAAGGACAAACGGCTTGTCATCTGCAAAACACTGTAGTTAAAGTGTTAACTGAATGAGCTGAGCTTCCACTCTACCTTGGTTTTACCCTTTTTTTTTTTAATACTTATTTATTGAACATCATCAGCATGCCCCACTACAGAATAATATTACATGCATTACTTATGCAAATGCTGGGCCTGCTATCTTATTCATCCCTCCCGTATGGAATGTACTGTAAAGTCAGTTACAAATTTAATATGTTTAATATTTATTTAATAAAATTTAATTAAATAAAAGAATTATAAGGTAGATGCACCAGTGCCTGACCGTCTAAGAAATATTTTACCTTTAAACTGTTGTAGAATATTTGGAAAACATCATACATTGTTGATTCATATACCAATAGAAACTACATTTCTCTCTTTACGAGATAACGTCTTAAGAAATCATAAAGATTAACATTTAAAAAAAAAATCCTAGTAATAAACAAAATGTGATATTGTACCTGTACCTGACCGCATGATTTCTGTCTGCTCCTAAAGCTGACCAATTTTGTTCCAGTGCCTGACCTTTGTTACTTTTCCTACTTTATATGCAATTTTTTCCCTCTTTTGTAAATTGAACAAGGACTTTGCTGCATGCTCATTGTTAAAAATGAATACTTACAATTTTAATAATAATTAAAAGAAGTAAATTAGGTCTAAATTGAAATGTTCAATCACAAAGTATTTGTAACATTTATTTACAAAAAATAGCCTATATTTACACAAACAAATTAGGTAGTACAATGATAATGGTTGTTTTATACTTTAGTTCCAAATGTAGGCTACAGTGTTTTCCTGTACTTCAAGATTTCTTTGACCTCACATGTGCCACGAGAGTTTGTAACGGAGGGGGGCATGATCTTCTCCAAAACTTTATCTTTTCTATACCACACTTCATCCTTTTTCTCTGGCCATCTCCATCCCTTTCCACTCATTGCCATGGTAGATACAAGATAATCATCCTTTTTGGATTCCAAATCAATCCTGATTTCAATAATTTGTCCAGGAAAATACTCTCTTTCGTATTCTACGACGACATAATCATTAACACCAAAAGTATTTGTCTGTGCCTCACTATCTGCATCACTTTGTTCCTCACTGGAGGAAACCGAAATATCATCTTCATTAGAATCCTCTTCGAATAGCCTTTTTGATATTTTTTGCTTTTTTGTTTTGTTGGATGCTGCAGCCTGTGTGCTTCCCTTCTTCTTTAGTTCCCTCAGTTCTTTTCGCTGTGCTTTCTCAGCTTCTTTCTGAGCTTTCAATTTTTCTTTTCTTTCATTATAAGCAACCCACACATCTGATGTCACTACAGATGAAATCTTTTCTCTTTTTCTCTTGCATTGCTGCTTTCCATTGTACCTCGTTGGCCATATTAGGGCTTTCCGGAAAGGTGAAGGCACATCTGGATCTGTATTTTTCGGTGGACTCTCAATGGCAGAGCTACAGCTAGGTAGCACTTTTGTGGTCTCGATGATAGGCGTGCTTGCACTCTTTGGATGAAAGCAAGAAACAGACACATGTTCATCCTCGTTAGGCATATTCAATGTAACATCTCCGTTGCTAACAGAGTTTTGAATGGCAGATGAACTTGTACTTCTTGGATGAAGGGAAGAAATTTGAACATTTTCATCCACATTATTCAATGTAGGCCTAGCTTCTCCATTGCTAAGGGAATTATTTACCACTACTGGTGCAGTAGAGTTAAGGCTAGACTTTGGCCTAACGTGCAGTTTCATTTTTGACCAGACATTAAACAGATTCCTGTCTGCTTCAGGTCCCTGCCACACTCTTTCTTCCATGGCGTGAAATGAGTTTAGAGTTTCTTGATCAATGAACTTTTCAAAAAACACAAGATGCTGTTGTACCGATAACTGTTTGTCAGAATTTGAGTGAGGAATAGAATGAGCTGGAGTAGAATTACAGGGGTCAGTATTTTCTTGGAACATTTTTTCAACTGCTGTCGGGTCCCATGGATATAGTCCACATTTACGGAAGCCATTCTTTATAATGCTCTCAGTGATTTTCTCTTCTAAGAGGGAACTTAAAATTCCACAAAACTGGAATTTCTTCACAGATTCAGTCTGATTTCGTGCTTTCCACTCATTAATATAATTTTTCCAACCCATTTTCAGAGTGTGAAACACAGCAACATCAATTGGTTGCAATAAATGAGTTGCATTTGGGTACAGGGCAATGAGAATAATGTTTTTTTCACGGCAGAACTGACTGAGGTCATATGATAAGTGGGAAGAATGTCCATCTATAAACAAAATGACTGGGAATTTCACTGCCTTGTCTTTAAGCCAAGGATAGAACACATTGGCTGTGTAACTATAAAATGTATCACCAGTATTCCATCCTGAATCAGACACTCCTATTCCCCAACCTTTGGGAACACTTCTAGCAACATCACCTGGAACTCTCTGATATTGGAATATTATTAATGGTGGAGCTATCACACCAGCAGCATTTACATTAATTAGAACTGTTATGCACTCCTTCTCATTGTTAGCCGATTTGCTGTAAACTGTCTTAGCACCCTTTGCAGCTAAAACTGAGCCTGGTTTGGGGTTTAAGAAGAAGGCGGATTCATCGGCATTGTAAATTCTTGTTGGGTCATCCAAAATATCAAGCTTGTCTTCTTCTTTCAAGAATGTGCCAACTTCATCATACCAAGAATTTAATTTTAATTTTGTAACCTGAGCTCGAGAAGAAGTCAGATTTTGAGCTGTCCTGAATGTTATGTTAGGATTCCTTCGCAGAAAACTATCAAACCATTTGCGGCCTGGTTTCCCATTCTTAAATTGCTTGTTAAGTTCAGCTGACAGTTTTTCAACATTCAGAAGGAACGTTTCTTTGGTTAGAGGAAACCCAGCTGACGCCATGTCAAGAACCCATTTTTTCAATAAATTTTCCTCTTCTGTGGTGAAAACTGTAGCAGGGCCCATTTTTCTCCCTTCTGGATATTTACCGCAAATTTTATATAACAAAGTTGTCTTGGGTACCCCAAATTCTCTAGCAGCACTTGTAACACTCTGGCCTTCTTTTACTGCAGCAATAGCAGCAGTCATGCATGCTTCAGAATATTTAAGAATGGCAGGTTTTGAGTCTGCCATTTTCTGTAACGACAGAAAATGTAATTAGGCCTAGCCTTTAACATCTATATTTTTACGGTCATACTAATAAATAAATATAGGCTATACGTATATTTTTATACTTATATATATAAATGTAAATTAAAACCTTAATATGAAGGCTATTTAGATGCCCTAAATGTGTATGGAAGGCTAGTGTATTTATAGTGTATTATCCTGGCAATTACAATAGGCTATAATATGTTGTTTGAAATGCTCTGTAGTCATAATGTCTTATGAAAACTGCATTAATGGAAAGTGTAACTTACATGTTGTAGGAACATCTCTAATAAGTATCTATTTTTCCTTTTAAAATATTGGTCAGCTATAGGATCGTCATAAATTTACATGTTCCAATAGCTGACCACCCCTGGTCAGCTATAGGTTCCTGATGTCTTTCAGTTTTAAGATTTCATAATATGATGTAAAATCTAAAACACTAAGCTTTGAACATATTTTTAACATAAATATTGTTTGTACCAGTAGCTGACCAGGTGGTCAGGTATTGGTGCACAAGCAGTAAGTTTGTACCAATACCTGACCCCCCCTTCCAGTAGACACAATATGAATTTAAGTGCATAATTATTTATTTACTTATGTCCACACTACATTAAGGTAAAATGATCATATTCATAAATCCAGTTAGAAGTTAAATATTACAGACTAGAACCTTAAGAAAATATAGCTTACCTCTTATGACTTTACACAAGCTACTGACACAAATGCCTGCCACTGATACATGTGCAAACTGAAAGAACAATGGTTTCACTGATTTTTTCATGGTTGTCAAAATAAACATCCACGGCCTTCTATATTGAGTTTACTCATCTGACTGCACAAATTCCACCTTTGTAACTATTTTGGGTAACTTATTATTCCTGTCTCAACTTGAAGTGGTCAGCTATAGGAGCATGGTCAGGCACTGGTGCATCTACCTTAGTAGATTTTATAACAAAAATGTAGAAAAATTAACTTATTTGGAACTTCAAATGGAAAAACATGGAAAAAGGAAAGATTAAGTTTTAACATCAAAATAGGATGTTTTAGGTTCTATAAAAGCATCAGTTTTAGGCATAGTCACCTATGAAGCATGTACAGTAAAACCTGTCTTTAAGACCCTCTTTAGCAACCACCTCCTTTAAAGACCAATTTTCTAGGAACGGACAGTAAAACCCATAAGGCCAATGTTATTTGTACCCCTATTAAACGACCACCCCTCTCCCCGACCAACGACCAGAGTTTAATTTTCGTTAAACTCCTCTATAACGACCAAAATTGTAAAAAAAATTTACTCAAATGATAGGCATTAATCAGCATTTGAAGAGAAATACTGATGTGAACATTGCAATTTTCAATACAATGTTTTGGGTTGTTTTCCTTGTTGTCCTTACAGTAGACAGCGTACAAGTACCGTACAGCGCACGGCGTGAAAAGAACACATTCCAATCTCCTACTTCTGACCTGCTTGTTTCAATACACTTAAGAATTCATGCCTTTATTATCTACATGATCGCAGTGACTCGGGAAGGGGGGGGGGGGGTAATTCTGTTTCTTATGAAAACGTTTATTCAGTGGACATGAGGGGGTTCTGAAATTCTCGATTCTAAGAAACGTGCTGGACGAGTCCCTTTCATTGTCCACCAAGCAAAATGTAATGTAGGGAAAATAGACGTGTCTTTCTTTTCCTGGAAAACATTACCCAGGTATACTGTAAATAGAGGCTCGGTGTTCTGGACCTGCATAGATTAAAGTGTCTTATTGTTGTGCTGCAAATTTTAAATACATTAAAAGTAAGTAATAATCAACTGTGTGTTACATAAGACACATACTGTATTGTACCGTATTTATTCTATTGTATTTTCATTTTCAAGACATAAAAATGCATTCCCCCTATTAAGAGACCACCCCTCTTAAAGACCACTTTTTTGTGGAACCAGCGATGGTCGTTATATAGAGGTTTCACTGTATATACAAGTTTTTGTATATACAAGGATTAAAATAGGATTTTACCTAAAATCTGAAATCTAGTTTGTTTTATTGCTGGTTTCACTCGTTTTTGCTGGTTTTTACCGCACTGAAATAGTCTATTAGAACAATATTTCTATACTGAAGTTAAACTTCTCCCCACCAAGGAGTAGGTAACGGTGCCAGACTGTCAGCTAGCAGCTCCGAGCATTTTCACAAAGAGTAGTATGTGTGACAAGTTCAATGATCCTGTACGTTCAGCTATTGTGAATTGAGAAAGCAGCTGCTAAAATACCCATGGCACCCTTCCGCTAAATTTGAGCTTGTAACTATATTGAAGAACAATGAAAGAGTTAGTTCTGATTCCTGGAAATGTGATCATTACGACTTGCTATTTTTATATAACTACTGGGACTGCTGGTCACTTTGTTTGCCTATGCAAAATATTATAAAATTTTGTAGTATACATTTGCAATGATCGCAAAATTAACTAAAGTAGTAAAAATGTCCTAAAAATGACAAATATCAAGAAATAATTACTTTTAAGTCAAATTGGGAGAAATGCAAAAAAATGCAACATAAAAATCCACAATTCTGCTTTGTTAAAACCTACAGTGTATGAAACATCCATATCGGTCCCAAATTTCCACTGATACAAATCCAATAAAAAGAAGTGTTTAAATATGTATTTCAAATCAGTGGATAAAAGTTAAAATCACTACACAACGTTTCAACTCTCCCCTGGAGTCTTCCTCAGGTGACTTGAAGATTGAGTTTCGTCATGGTAACTATCAATAAAAACACTGTTTCTCAAATGTCTTTCTTTCCAGTTCTTTGGAATGTCAAACATTTCTTCCTCTATGCATTCTGCTGGTGGCTGGGGAATTTTTAACACTGGAACTTTCCTTTTCAGTCTCCTCATTACATCCAGCCATTCATCCCCTATATCACCATCATACCTATTTAAACACATCCCCTGGTTGCCGATTATGGACCATGCCTCATATACCTTTCTTTTTATGTAATCATTCTCAATTCTTACAATGTTTACTTCACCAATGCCATGCTTGTTTTCTGTCATATGCTGACTGAGTCCAGTAGAGCATTTCCCACTATTTACATCCCTTTCATGTTCGCATATTCTGGTTTTAAAGAGACTTTAAAACCAGAATACGCGAACATGAAAGGGATGTAAATAGTGGGAAATGCTCTACTGGACTCAGTCAGCAAAGAGACTTTAAAACCAGAATACGCGAACATGAAAGGGATGTAAATAGTGGGAAATGCTCTACTGGACTCAGTCAGCATATGACAGAAAACAAGCATGGCATTGGTGAAGTAAACATTGTAAGAATTGAGAATGATTACATAAAAAGAAAGGTATATGAGGCATGGTCCATAATCGGCAACCAGGGGATGTGTTTAAATAGGTATGATGGTGATATAGGGGATGAATGGCTGGATGTAATGAGGAGACTGAAAAGGAAAGTTCCAGTGTTAAAAATTCCCCAGCCACCAGCAGAATGCATAGAGGAAGAAATGTTTGACATTCCAAAGAACTGGAAAGAAAGACATTTGAGAAACAGTGTTTTTATTGATAGTTACCATGACGAAACTCAATCTTCAAGTCACCTGAGGAAGACTCCAGGGGAGAGTTGAAACGTTGTGTAGTGATTTTAACTTTTATCCACTGATTTGAAATACATATTTAAACACTTCTTCCTACAGTGTATGTTTATACCATTTGGGAATTGTTCCCATAAGAAAAGGAAAATGATAACATTTCATCAACATCTGCCCCCAGTTATAACAAATCTAATAAATATTATATGAGCTTTATTTACATTTAAAACAGTTATGAAACTACCCCAAAGCACTTTTACATTTTTTCTTCTTTTTTATAGGTGGTTCTTCTACAGTTTCCATATTGTCAAAGAGTTCATCATAATCATCTTCAGCAACTTCCTCATTTTTTCCTTCTGCATCAGTAACTCCTTTATCTTCTCTGGAATCCTCCTTAGAAAAGGCATCAGAGCGTAGAAGCAAACAATTTGGTCGAGACACCAAGTATACCTGGAAAATGAATAGGGAAAAAACTTCTTATAAGACAGCTATGTGTTAGCTCAGGCCTTTCCAACTGAGGTCCTTCCACAGCGCAGGCCAGCACCGGTGAACCACCAGAGGCAGCTCCACAGGTCTAGCCAGCGCTCAGCTTACGAAAACAATATTATTAATAACAATTTTGTGAACACATAAATACACCATTTATTCTCTACTTATATTGTGTTTGTGAACATTTAGAATTTAAGTAGATTGTTAACATCGTTTTGCCGCAACTAATTTACCAATATTGTGTACAATCGATTTGGGAATGGAAATTCAAAGTACAGCCCCTAAGGCAAACATCAGACAGAGAAGTCCTGGTTTTACTTTTACTTAAATTCATCGTTGAAAACATCTGTTCGCATGCATAAGTTGTCTCGAACACTGGCATAAATTTTAAAGCAACTGCATAAAAGTTTGGGAAACTTCTGTGGATACCTTTGTAAAATGAAAGCAAATCACCAGTGTAGTGGTAGTACCTGTACTTTTATCACCTCTGTTTGGAAACATGATGGTGATTTTCAGGACAAAATATGGTGTCATGAATAATTCAAGTTGAGGTGCCATATCATTAATTTCTTTGAATGGGCACTGAATTCATTGTGCAAATTCTGTAATGACGACTGTTACTCTCCAAAACTTTCATAAATAGACAAATTTAATGATTTTAATGGAGGAAAATTGTCAAAATTTCCGGCTTCAAGTTGATCTTTAAATAATAAATTCTGCATTTTGGAAGCCTTAATAGGGATGTAGCGAACTAGAACCAACAGATGTCTCCACTGCTCTAGCCGGTATGCGCTAGCCGTTCGTCACTTGTTTTTCGAGTTGTTGTCTGCTGGTTCCATGCTTTTAAATGGCGTTTCATTTTAGCAGACTGAAAAATACGTTCGAACTTTTCTTTTTTTGTAGCGGGTAAAACGCTACTAGGCGCATTTCTTTGTATACTGGACACTTCCAGAATATATTTATGTGAAAAAACTTAAAGAAAAATTGCAAAAGATAGACGCTATATAAGTCGAAAAGAAAGAAGAATAAGCTGACAAATACTGTGAGAAATGTCCGCTATTAACTACATTATTATGTTCCCAACGTACAAAATGTTATGCAGATACGAATATTTATATACAGTACTGCTAATTTGGCGATTGGGTATGATTCAAAGTAACTAAAAGAATATACATTTAGGGTTCAGACAGTAAAATACTAATTGATATACGTGATAAACACTGATTTATGTGGTGTGTATTCGCAGACATTTTTAATATTATTTATTTTCTATATCAAATGCATATTTAGCATATACCGTCAAATTGAAAAGTATTCAAAATATTAAAATATGTTTACATCACGAAAACTTACCTTTCCTGTCCCTCGTAGTTAAAAAAGATGGGAACTTGGGAATCGATTCTTCTCAGTCCTCATTCTTTCTTATTCCTTTTATTATCGGTAAGTTATGCTAGACCATCGTTACATGATTTTCATTTGTAGTTATGAAACAGAATATTGTTAAGAATATTTCATTGCATGACATAGCAGATTATAAAGGCAGAATTTAATAATTATCATACGTTAAGTTATGTAGCCTATTAAATTGGCAACGCTATTGTCACAATTTTTATTCGAGGCCGTCAATCTAACTTGGCTATTTAGAAATCACAGAATTTATATTTTGATATCAGATGCAATAGAAGGCTACAGTAGCCTAATATACACATATTTGTACAGCACAGTAAAATAAATAGGCCTAAAATAACTAAATAAATTAAACAGGGAAGTGGTCTTTAAATAAAGGTGCACTAAAGATACAGTTTAACAAAGGTATCAAACTAACACACAATATACTGTAATTATCATTGCGTTACTAGGTAATTTTAATTTATTTATTGTAATTTACTCTATTTTTAAATGGCCCATAACATCTTCTCGATGCTCACGGCAAATTTAATATTAATTTAAAAATTAAAGAATATCTAATCCCCGCACTGCATATAAATATTCATACATTGATAACATATTACTGCAAGTCGAGTACAAAATAATGTCGTCTGTATCGGAAATATCTCCCAATATTTGTTCGTTAATCCTTCCTTTTTAGTGTTATTTAGAGCCTATCTGCTGTGATTTTTCTTTTGTATTTCTGACACTTCAACATTCTAGAAGGGCCCAGTAGACAAGGAAGTACGTATAGTAGCCTCGTGTCCTCTATAAAAATATAAAATTACGAACATATTTTTTGGACTGAGAAGTTGGAGCGCCATTTAAAAGCATGAAGCCAGCAGAAGAAAACTGGAAAAACAAGTGACGAACGGCTAGCGCATACCGGCTAGTACACCCATGCTATCTGTCAGAGAAGTTTGGCAAGCTACATCCCTATTCTGTCACACATGGTACTAATTAAATAATTTCTCCCTTGCAACTAAATATTTAAATCATTTAAATAAGACGTTATATCCACCAAGAAACCAAGGTTGATTACCCATTGTGATGTCTGACGCACACATGCAGTAGCATCGGCCGCTGTGTAGGGAAGGAGAGCACCAGGCTGCCGTTGAGTGCTGCGATGGTGCGCACCAACGCAGAGTGCTCGAGTTGGAAAGGCCTGTGTTAGCTCAATCAATAAGCCTGATTTCTGTTCAGTATTTATTCAATGTAATCATATTTTGAACACATGTACATAAGAAATTTGAATAAGAAAGGAGTGGAAGTGTGTTTACTGGTTTTCACATCATGAAGGCACAATGGGCTCTTATGGCCCATGCTATTCACATGGGAGAATCAAGCGCTATGTTGCCAAATTTGTCTATTTTCAGAATATGACCAAAGTGAAATGGAAACATGCATTTTTGTATGAAATTTTATGGAGAATATGATGATAGCCACTTTGATTTTTGTTTAAATAATAAAAATTTGAATTATTTGTTTAAACGAAAATTTAAGCATATTTTTCATTCTGAACATTAAAATGTGAAAAAAAAATTGAAACAATTGTGATGAAAAAATCTCAGTTATTCGTTTGCCCTTATAGACAATGGTGATTCAAAAAATCAACCAATATTTTATAAATATTGTTTATAAAAATAAACTGTCAGATAAGGTTTAAAGTAATTTTAGATTTTGCACTGGTAAATGTCATCGCTGGATAAATTTTGTTCTATTAGTCCACATAAAAACCTCCAGCGACAAAGTTGTAAAGAAAAGGGTGAAATATTTTTTATCATCATTCGAAAGTCCCCTAAAGAATACATTAATGAATCCTCAGTTTCTTTCTCAGATGAAGAGTGCACGACATAGCAACAAAGTGACATGCTGTGGGTTGTCCAGCTAACTGTAACTTTCTTTCTGTTCAGTTAACTTTTTGAAAGCAGGTATTACAGCAGAGTTTAATTCCTTGAAATAACACCACAATGTATTGATTATTTTAATGTTGTCACACATAGCATAGTGTAACCATTATATTCAGAGCTATTAGTCGATTGAAATTAATAATGACATCAGCTTCACAGCTCAAACTTTAGATAGAGGATACATTCATAAAGAAATGCTTTCAGAGCATATTAAAATAATATGCAGCAGAAATAACATATCATGTCGTGAGTTACGAGATGACTACTGAAATTAGTTTAGGTGGCAATGGTTCATCACCTCAGTGGATGTTTTCAGTTTCGGTTTGTTAGTGAACCCGAATGTTAAGTGATATTTAAAAGTGCTCTATCCCGCGAATAACTGTGTGAATTAAAACTGTAATGGTTCAAAGAGAGCAATGGTTCGCAGGAAAAAAGGTGAAACCATCAGAAGTGGTGAGAGAAAAACAATTTTAAGTGTATTAGAGTATTTGAAGGAAAAAAAACCCCGAGAGAGTAAATCGTTTACTGTTACCAAACTTTCTAAGGTCGGTAGACATACACTCTTTAGATAAAAAGAGGAAAACAATGAAGGGCCCATCACCACACCATGGAAAAAAAGGCAACCAGCAAGGGGGCAAAATACAACAAATTTGTACGCAGTGCTATATGACACAAATTTCATGGGTTTCTGTTTCAAAACATCTTCCCTACAGTTATGTCTATTATGAATGCAGTAATACAGCGTTTCTCAACCTACGGTCCGCAGACCACCAGTGGTCGGTGGTCCGTGAAGATGGTGCAGATGGTCCACAGACATAATATAAAAAATATCATAAAGCAAATGGAAAGTAAAGAAGTAAACATTTTTCACATAAAATGGACACTAGATGTCAAAGTTTTTAAGATCTTCGAAAATACAGGTCCTATTGCAAGTTTCCTTACTTTTGCAGTTACGAACCACAGTTTGAAACTCCTGATGCACTGACGTCTATGGTTCTTTCTTTCAATCAATGTAAAACAAACAAATTTCAGTGAGAAGTGAATTTCCAGAATTATCTGAAGAAGCATTGAAAATCGTCATGCAGTTTTCAACAACCTATGTTTGTGAGAAGGGACTTTCATCGCTCGTTCAACTAAAAACAAAATACAAAAGCCAACTTAATGTATCTGCTGATCTTCGACTAAATTTGACGTCTCATTAAAAGTGAGTAATAACATAATTCCTAATTATATTATCAAATTGGTAATAAATACAGTAAAACCTCGTTAACACGAATTCCAAGGGACCGAAAAATGAGGGGTTCGTGTTAAAAAAATTCGTGCTAACCGGGGACTATTTTTTTTTTAATGAACCGATTACGGTATACGCTATCGTAGAAAATACTGTTACATGCAAAAGTAGGTTATGTAATTAGGCCTACCTTTTAAAAAAGATCATTTCCTGATGAAAAATTCAAGTAAATTGCTCTGTCACTGATGGGAATGAAAGTGCCTGGAAACTTCACGGCCAATTGTATTCACAGCTTCAGTAACCCAGCAGATGATTCGGATGTTGCAGCAAATCCCAAACGTTCTAAAGTGGCTATGGCGGCAAACACTTCCTGGCAGGTGGGTTACAAGTTTTAATGCAACGTATGATGAAATCGTACTGGTTATGTTTGAATGAACAGAAAAATAAAATAAGAAACGTTATAACCCAATTGTTGGCGGCACGATGCTTTATTTATTTATTCAGCAATCCTGTAGACCAGCCGTACCGGCATAGGATAACAATAACAACTCCCGATTGTCGAGCGATTGCACCAGCCAGCGTTGACGTTAATCCAATTACTCGTAGCCATTCACATAAGTAACCGGGAATTAAATAAAGGTTTACGTTTAATTTCATTTCTTGCATACCTAGCGAAGGAAGAACAGGAAATAACAATTTTAAAAGCTTTGGAAGTTTGTGTTAAATGACATTTCAAGATTCAAGGGACAGAAAAACAGATCGCAGTTCGTGGTAACCGAAATTCGTGTTAACCGCCAAAACTTTCATAAGAAACAGTACATCTTTGCCGGGACCAAATCTTTGTTCTTGTTAACAGAGTGTTCGTCGTAAGCGAGTTCTTGTTAACGAGGTTTTACTGTATTAAAGTCTGTTCAAAATATAATTTTACTGTCAATAGTTTACTTCCAATTCAATAACTGGTTTCCGTCGAATTAAAAAAATTAATATTTATTTCGTTATAATGACCTGTAATTAATACCCCAAATATTAAGAATATAGGCCTACATATAGCCTACTTTTAAAAATGGGATGTAAAATTAGGGGTAAATAAATTTTTTAGACATTTTACAGGTCCTCGGTTTCAAAAAGGTTGAGAAACGTTGTAGTAATATAATCGTCCCCTGTTTGGCAAACTAGCGAAAGTGCAATACATTTTTAATGCACTTTCACTAGTTTGCCATACAGGGGACGTATAATATAGATTTACCAAATTTTAGATATTCAACTTTTTATCGTTGGTGAAAGAAATGGGGTTTGATTTTGAAAAGCAAGGGAATAAATCATTGATAGAAAGAAATATTATACTGTGGCAGTTGATACATATTTACGAAAAATGAAACAATTCAGGATGAAAGATGGGTAAATGTAGGTCACAGTGTGTCAAAAGTTTGAAAGGATAAAACAATAAAAACTTCAAAAGATGCTCTTTTAGGAGGACCATGCTTTGTTTTCTTAAAAGCCGGTGGTAAGAGGGGTTTGTAGAGGGAGCAAAGCACGTTTTCTTGGTGGAAAAAAAAATATCTTCTGATTAGCCTACCGAAATGGATAGTTAAAAGGGTTTGAACAGTGGGTTCAGGGATGAATTATTGTCCAACATTGCACCAGGAACAGTCGTTGGTACGGACGCCTCCTATCCGGTAAGAAAAAAAAGAAACTCCCCAGTTTTGTCTCCCACATATAAAAAATTTACTGACTTCACAAAATATACCATATTCAGAATATTGCCTTAAAAGGGAATTACTTAATATCGTAAATTCTGTATGAGATCAGTACAATGGTACAGTCGTAGTCTCGATTGCAGAAGAACAGGGAGTAGTAGTCTATAGGCTGCCTCCATACCATTGTGAACTAAACCCTATCAAAATAGTAGGGAGTCAGCTAAAGGGTATGTTGGGTGACATAACATTAACTTCAAGGAGAAGGAAATGGAACCATTGATAGAAAATGCTTTTTCGTCAGTTACAAAGGATCAGTGAACAAATCACTGTAAACATACTGAAGGTGTAGAGACGATATTATGTGAAAAGCAGATCAGCTGCAGGATGACATTGAACCTCTGGTCCTTAAATTAACCCGTAGTTGTTCCAGTAGTTCTTCCAACAGTGATTACAGTGAAGGGGCGCCCCAGGATTCAACAATGGAGTTGAACCCATATCAGATTGAGGTACATTGATTACTATTACTGTGTACTTATTTAAAGTTTATTTAACTCCACAGGAGAAAGAATGGTCATGCAATCGCACGTTTCATCTTATTTCTGAAGTTCAAGTTGTTAAAATCCCACATACACGTTTGAAACATGTATGAATCCAGGCAATTCATAATTTCCTCACTTCCCACTTCAATTCATAAAATGCGCACAAGCTAAATATGCATAAAATATCAAAACTACTATTACAGTTTCGTGAAAAGTGGAATCAGTCGAAACTGCATACTGTCATAACTCACTGTCGCCAGTACATCTCGCGCTTGGGCAATCAAGCAAAAAACAGCTGCGAAACTTAGTTACGAATTACATGACGGAATGCGCAAGCGCTAGGTGTACTGGCAACAATGAGTTACAACACTACGCAGTTTCGGCTGATTCCAACTTTTCACAAAACTATAATAGTAATTTTGAGATTATACGCTTATTTAGCTTGTTAGCATTTCGTAAAATGAAATGGGGAAGTGAGGAAATATTTGGATTTTTACAGGGTATATACAGTGCCACCAGTTGCGTAGTGACGATACCCAGTGGTGGTAGGTCTTCAAACACTAAGACAGTTGGAGCATGCAACGAATATCGATACTGTCTCACTGCATCATCTGATGCATGGCTAGGTCATGCTGAAACTAAAGTCTGTCACACACAAAGCATGCAAGGCTCAACTTGTTTGCCTCAGATGACAAGGTGAAGACAGTATGCTCTGACATTGTTGCTGCATCCTCCATAGTGCTGAGACCCTCCTGGATGCTGGGTACTTCCACACTTGCACAATTGGAAGTTGCTGTGCTGGTTGTGGGTAAGGGTCAAATGTGCGTACAACAGTTTAATTTTCCTCCACTGCTAATCTTCTTAATTCACCCTTTCTTCTGCTTGCTGTTTCCTTCGATTCTGATTTTTTAAAATATTACCATAATGAATAGAGGAGAGAAAGTGTGATGACTGAGGTAGTTCACTGGTTCCGCCGCTAGGTAGCAGTTACTCTGCTTGAGATTCACGGGAGCAAGATTACTACGGGCGGTATAGGCAAAATTGCAAACATTCTTAAACGAAATAATACATTAATCTATTTCAAAATGACTCACCTTATCTAAATTGAATTCTTAGATACTTTTGACAATTTTCGGGCTGCTTTACACGTCTTGGAAGATCTCATCTCCATAAATAAACATGGCCGTGTGTAACAGTAATTTCTCAGATTGCAAGAAGCTTGACCGTAACATTTCGTTCCACATCTTTCCAAAAATCGAATATGTTCACAAGCAATGAACAATTATATAATATAGGTTTGAAACAGCTAAGGGATGTTGATCTAATATTTTGTTGCCTAGAAAATAGGGTAGAGGGTATGTTAGTATAATTTGATGAGAATTTGTTAAAGAATGTACATTTGTATAGAAATAACAACATATAATTATAATTAGGGTAGAATATTACATTGTATAAGAATATTACTGAGTATTAATTTGTATTAATATTGTATTAATAGTAATATTATTTATATTAATATTAATTTTCTCCTGGCTGTATGGGGTAAGCTATGTAGATGAAACACGGTCAAAAGTGTATACCTGTGTACAAATTATGTGACCAGAGATAATATAAACTAAGGGATGGTTTGTGAATTGCAGGGCACGGAAAATTTCATAAGCAGCACTACAAAAATAGGGCGCGTGATCTTTAAAATTGGCGTCTCAACATCCGATAAAGACGCACATACGCAACAATTGTTTTGCAATGCATTCTACATATATCACACAATATTTCAAAGCATTTTCCCTGACTTTTTCATAAAAAAATTAAATCCTCTTGCCTTAACTACAGCCCGCTATTTGCTCAAACCCTCGACCATTCGCCTTTCGCTGTAACTGATGTATGTCTTATGTTGTTAAATTATATTATTAAAAAAAGGAACATTATATTAAACTAATAAGACATTTGCTATGATAATTATACATAAAAATTACTAACATAAGTGAACAGAAAATATGATAAATAATCCAATAAATGCATAAATAAAAGTAGTGCAGATTTACTAAGTTAGAAAAAAGCTTCATTCACTCCTTTTCCCCAGCGGGTCAATCTTGCAGTATGGGTACAAGTAGTCAGTTAATATAGTTTTATTATTGAGTCCACGAATAAATTATGTAAAAATTGTTACGTTATTGCTAGTATTTTATGGAAAAGATACCTGCTAATACCTTAATACCATTCTGATAGCTTTAGCTTTAGAGTAATTACTATTACTCGTTAACCATTCTAGATATATAGGTGGTACTCGATTTATAATAAGATCCAAATATTTCACTAAACCTTACACGCTTGATCTCTTTCTGGACACAAAAATAAAAAAATAAATTTCGCATAGTCAAATTTGCTTCACCCTCAACATTTCACGATCGTCCCACATCATTCATTCAGCTGTAGCGCTCGGAATAATTACCACTCAATTACTCGTAAACCATTCAAGATATAAAGGTGGTACTGAATTTAAAATAAAGTTGAAATATTTCACTAAAACTTTCTCGCTTGAAGTTTTTACGGGACACAAAAATGAAAAAAATTGTCGCATAGTCAAATTCCTTTTCACCCTCCATGAATTTTGTGTAATTGGTGATGTTTATATAATGAAATAAAAACATTTATGTCCGCATTTTTTAAGTCTCTGTTTTAACCATCAGAAGGACTGTGTTGTGCAGATTATCTCTGCACAAATTTCACAGAAATAGGACCAAGGGTTAATTAAAGATTGCGAGTTTAATCATAAGATGCCAAACTATCATGATGCAGCATTGAGAAGTTGAAACGCAAACGAAGGTGCTGCCAGTGTTTCGGTGGACCGCCGCTCTCCCTATACCCACCATTGTATTAGCGGTGGAGACATCACACTTTCTCATTCTATTCATTATGATATTACAGTAAAACCTGCCAAAAACGGAATATGATGGTTCTGGATTTTTTTTCCCGTTTTCACAGGTTTCCGTCTTACAAAGGGTGTGTTTTAAGAAAAAACAAAATAAAAAAAATGTGATCATACAGGATTAGAAAGAAGGAATAATTCAAATAGGTCTGTAAATAAAAAAAATATGTTCATATATAATGTTCTGTGTTACTGCATTTTCAACTTACGTACAATGATTGCAGTTTCTCTCCTAGTTTCTTTGTCCCTACTTATCTTTCAAAGTGCATTGTCATGAGGTCTTCACAAGAGATGTGGGAATAGATGTATATAGGCTTCATAACATGTACATGAGGACAAGGAAATTGTGTACCTATAGCTCTCGTAGAGTTGGCACGGTTACAAACTGAAAATCATGAATAATGAATAACATTCAAAAACAAAACGCCTCTGAAGAGGGTAGCCAACATAGCAAAATGAGAGTAATTTTTTTATACTCGTTATTATCTCCTCATTTACTATCTATGATTGTCTTAAATGCTAATTAGGCCTAATTTTGTACAGATGCCTTGATCTGTTCACAATTACCATCACGTTTTCGACAATGGTGCAGGTCATAAAAAATAATTTTAAAAGTAAATGCATTGCTAATGAGAACCCTGGAACAGTGGAATATATCAAATTTCCATTCCGTTTGAAAACACTGCTTTGCTCTGCGGGTAAATTTCCACACTGTATTGTCACATTCTCAGTGGAGTGATACATTAAGGTTTGTTTACTTCTCCTTTGAACTTAAAGTGAAAACATAATAGAACTTTGGTGCAAGTACACTCAGGCTCAAAATTAATGCATATCACTTTCAAATTTAAACAAATCAAACAAATTTAGTACATGGTTGTGTACTATCCATAAAATAATCAGTTTTATTCAGGATATTTGAGCAAACGGTTCCCAAAAATTATTTCCCTTCCGGTTTTTTTGTTTAGAATATTATTTTACATAGGAAATCCCTCCATTTGGAAATTTATCTTCTGTTTTTCTAGGTTTCCGGTATATAGGGGGTCTGGTTTACATAGATTTCACTGTAGTTCTTGCATAATCTTAATTTCTATATTCTGCAAATTATAAAAAGTTGGTTACTGTTGTTCAAACCATTATTGCTTGAGGTTCAAGTACTCAATACTGTAGTTTCTGCATTTTAAACTCACAGGACTGTCAATATGGCTCTATTTTATGAACATTGTACTACTCTTTAGTGGACAAAATTTAAAGAATCCCATTTTTTTATAATGTACATGTTGGTGATTTTGCTAAATTCTAGGTGAGACTTGATACATAGGGATACTTGATACACCTCATCTAGTTCATTACTCTATGATTAGAATCAGCTGTAACTCATGTCAGATGATTTTTAGTTCCCCCCATTTAGTGCTGCTGGTTTAGAACACACGGCTCCACACATTGTGAAATTTATTTTTTTAAATGTGATTTTCCTATGTTAAAATACATATTTTCTCTTTTATCAAAATGTGTCTCACTTGCCTGATTTATATTTCTTGGCTGAATTAACTTATTTGATGATACACAAGAAATGCATACATGCTCCACAAACCTCAGCTCTCAGGTTAGGGCCAATGGATTTATAAACATTTTTATGAAAAATAGCCACATGGGGAGACTTGATATGGTTTGCGAGGGGAGACTTGATACACTGTATCTTGTTAAAAATTCTTTTTTAAATATTCATTTCTTTAAATATTTGTCTTTATTTGTGACAAATAGTGTTTCTTTTGGGCTATTTGTAACAAATAAAGACAAATATTTAGAGAAATGAATATTTAAAAAAGAATTTTTAACAAGATACAGTGTATCAAGTCTCCCCTCGCAAACCATATCAAGTCTCCCCATGTGGCTATTTTTCATAAAAATGTTTATAAATCCATTGGCCCTAACCTGAGAGCTCAGGTTTGTGGAGCATGTATGCATTTCTTGTGAATCATGAAATAAGTTAATTCAGCCAAGAAATATAAATCAGGCAAGTGAGACACATTTTGATAAAAGAGAAAATATGTATTTTAACATAGGAATATCACATTTTTAAAAATAAATTTCACAATGTGTGGAGCAGTGTGTTCTAAACCAACGTCAAATTTACCAAACCAACGTAACAACAAATTTTAAATTTTCACTATCCTCCAAAAAATTGTCTCTCTAAATATAATATAATACAAGACACTCTTGCTTTGAATGGGGGAACGCTACACTAGCGCTGCCAACAGATGCGATCACAGCAGCCAGATATCTACTCCCTATCACATGGAGTCATAGGCTGAATTTAGCTGTATTTGGAAAGATGTTTCGATGATGATGAAAACTTTGTCTTTTGAGGAGTTAGATCTCCTCTAGTCTCTTTAATATTAGTTCATCAGTAAGGATTTTGCTGTTCCTAGCAGTGCCCCCCCCTTTGCCCCATACGCTATGCCAATGTAGCATGGATGTATTTAAATTCAATGATGATAACATTATTTCTTTTTTATCCAATACTGCCACTAACCTCTGGTAGGATTTTTGGGTCTTCACTCTTCCCCCTAGGCCTGGCATAACTATTGCCCATTTTACAAGTTGAGATGAAATGAAGTCACCAGGAGTCTTTAACCCTTTCACTGCTGAGATATTGGCAAGCTGACATATCCTCCTTGCTGAGATATTTTTAATGTCAGTTTCCGATAAATCAGAAGGCATTTTCAAATTACGCCAGAATTTTGTCATCACATAAGAAACGCCTTTCCTTGCTTGTGGAAGCCATGACTGTGTTGTAATTGAACATACATTGGCCTTGACGTGATTACCCTCATGACTTTTCAGTTCATTGGCTTCTTCAGACATCACAACATTGTGCAAGGCCTCACATTTTTGTCTACAGATTACACCACGGGGCACGGAAAGCAATGAAATTAAGTTCAATCTATCCCCAAGAGATGGCAGGACACTATCCTTTCATTTAAACCGTGTTAAAAAATTCTATCCCATGCGCAATTGTCTCATTCATAGCACCAACTCCGTGGCCAGAACTGCTCCGTCGATAGCACATGTAAGTGCCATTCTTCCCGCTGGAACTGCTCCCTCGATAGCAGTGAAAGGGTTAAACTTAAGACAACATACAACACCCGGTCCTGAACCTGGAAGGGGATTTCTCAAAACTGAAAAATCCTCAATCTGGTTGGGAATCACATCCAGACAGCTGGGATGGAAGACAGGAGTGCTACTAATTCACCTGCATTATTAGGGATTTAGTTATTGTTTATCAAGACTTTACCAGTAAAAGATTTTTGTAATTTTTCCTCCAAAACAGTCTATGTAAATCTTTTCAGTGAATGTTTGTCTTTAAATTAAGGAATGTGTTAGCTACAATTAGTCTCTTACCTTATTAAGTAAAGCTTTACTGTTGATATCATGTACAAGAAGATGTCTGTCCATGCTCACGCTCAAAACGTAAGGTTTAGTCTTGTGACATGCTATAGCCCTCACTGAACCCGCAGCACCCTTGTAATGCTGCACAATCTTGCCTTTGTTTCGTAAGTCCACCAACATCATCTTCCCCTTCCCAGTTCCCACAACGAACTGACTGAAACAAATCATCAACACATTTAGCCATCAACACTGAGGTTTTTTAAAATTAGAAGAACAAAGTGAACAAAAAATATGTGGTTAGTTACAGAAAAATATTTTTGTAACCATACTGTAATTCGCTTATTATATGCAATGTAGCAGTACCATGATATCCATTAAAGTATAGAATTTCATTATAGCACTGTTGTGGTATCGATTAATACCGAACACTGCACAATCTTCATGCCTGGAAAGAAACAATTCTAACTGCATAATAAACAACCTGCATTTAAAATAAAATCAACTCTTTTTGTGTAAATTTTAATATTATACCAAATTGAGTTCATTTTGTTTTTTTTTAAAGTGAACTGGTTCAAGGTTAAAATGCCAAGACAAGCTTTGAGTTCTATGCATGCTATCACCTGTAATGCAAAAGACTAGAACTACTGAGGCCAGCCAATTTGCTTGTTTCATGAATCTAAAAACTCAGAACTTAGACATTTAATTATGGTTGAACAAAAATACTCGTATGCAACTTGCCTATAATGGTAATTAAGACATTCATACAAAAATTATGAAACGAACAAGCTTCATAACTGCCATTATAGGCTCGTTTCATAATGTACTAACAATTGACAGTACCTTAACATGGTTTGTATTAATAACCGAAATCAAAAAGTGGCCTGCATACAAAGGGACAACAACCAAAGAAAATTTAAGAAATTCAGAGCAAATGTAATTATATCGTACACCAGGAGTTTCTAACTGGTGGCCCAAAGGCCACATGTAGCCTGGGGCTATTTCTTACAGCATGCAAAGTCAGTTTGAAAAATATATTAACTTAAAAGGCTATAATTTGTTATTAATATTACATCATTGCTAAGTACTGAAATTCCTTAGCAATATGTAATTTAATTTGTGTGTGTAACTTAAATTGCAATCTAATTTATACATACGAGGTGCACTCCAAAAGCAACACATAAAAAAATTCTCAAAATTATTTATTTGGTCACAGATATCTGACAAACATATGTTAAGTCTCTACATAGTCTCCTTCTTTGTATAGGCACAGTTGCCAACATTCAACCCACTTTTTATACATTTTTTGTAGCATTCTTCAGGTAGCCGTTTTAGAGACTGGTAAACTGAAGAACCCAGACTTGCCCTCGATGAAAACTGCCTCCCGCGAAGACCAAGTTTCAGTGTGTCAAGAAACAAAAAGATCACAGGGAGCAAAGTCAGGTGAATAAGAAGGGTGTCTCGGTGTCGCAATGCCATGCTTGAGAAGAAATTCTGTGACAACACGTGCCCTATGGAGTAGTCCGTTGTCTTGATGCAAAATGCACTTACTTTCATCATTTTCAAGTCCTCTTTAATGATTCTCCTCACTGTTCCATTGGTTAAGCCTGTTTGAAGGCAAATTTGCTCAACAGTCACACGGTGGTCATCCATAATAAGTTTTTCAACACGTTCCCTGTTGTGATCAGTGCGGGCAGAAGATGACCTCCCTTCTCTTGGCAGAATACTGGTGAACCTCTCCCCTTTTTAAACTTTTCCATCCACCAAATCACATTGCTATAGTGCATAGCATGATCCCCTCATACAGAGATAAGTTCACAATGAATATTAATGCAGTTTTCACGTTTTGCACACAAAAATTTTACGATTGTGCGCTGTTCCTGTCGCAAAAACCCCATAATAATCAGTATCGAAAACACCACTGAAATAAACGTTTACTACACCTTCATCCACTCACAGAAACGGACTGACTGGATATTTGCTGCTAGCAATAAAATTTTATGAATTACTTCTGGATTGCACCTCGTAGCTAGTCAGTGATAATAAACACATTGAAGTGGTATTAAATATCAATAAATATACTTACATATATACATATATTTAAATTTATTATTATATATGTTTTTAAATATACCAGAGCTATTCGGAAAGTAAGGTCCGATCACCAATAATTAAAAAAAAAAAAATTAAAAAGTAAGAAATTTAGTATTGCAATATTTACAAAGATTCATTGGCTACTTCTCTACATAGTCAGCACAATTATCTAGGCATTTATCTTAGCGGTGCACTAACCATTGTATGCCTGTGTCGTAGGACTTTGCCGCCAGCAGTACATAGAGGAAGGTGATGAGTTTCTCGACAATGCAATAGTATGAAACATGGGTGAAAAATCCAAGGAGAGTGATACAAAACAAGAGACATGGTTTGCTGACAAGAGACATTATGCTTTTACACGACAATGCACGGCCCCATACAGCCAATGCCACACGGAATAATTAAAGTTGATATTAAGGTCCTGTTTCCACTTGTATAAATGTCAAAAAACAATATGTCTAAGAATAAAAAAGTGGATCTTGAATTAAAAATAATACATAGATACAACGTTTCAGTCCGCTCCTCCGGACCTTCCTCAGGTAGACTGATTGGAAATTGTAGCCGCCGGTGTGAGGATATCATCTCGATACGCTGCCTGACAAGAATCGATCATGACCCCTGTATACCTCCCGTGCTTGTTGATCCATTCTCTTGGAAGACTATAATCTCTGCTCTCCAAATGACTTGTAGGAACCAGGGGGAACTTAACCACATGGTTTTTACCAAACATCCTCTTAATAAGCTCCAACCATTCTTCACCTAAATCCCCATTATAATTATTTAAAGAAGACTCTCCTTTGCTTATTATCCTGCATACTTCATACACCTTCCTTTTTATCTTCTCATGTTCCACTTTCAATAATTTCACTTCTCCAATATAGTGTCCATCCGATATCATATGCTGACTTAACCCAGTTGCCAGTCTACCATTTTTAATGTCCCTTTCATGCTCCTTAATCCGTGTCTTGATATCACGACCTGTTTCTCCCACATATTCCCTTCCACAGTTCCTATATGACACTTGGTACACTCCTGGTAATTCCATAACGTCACTTCTTTTCCTATTCGTTTATATTGTGAAAATATCTCCCCAACCAATTTTCCAGCTCTGTACGCAGGTACCAGTCCATGTTTTTGGAACACTTTCCCTAATATCTCACTCATACCTGGTTGGTAAGGTAGTCCTACGTATCTCATATCCTTGTTTTTTCCGTTGTTGTTGTAACAACCTTGGTCCATTCTTTTTTTACAGGTAACCGCCCTGTTCCAAATCTTTCTTATCTGATTCTCACAAAAGCCATTAATTCTAGCCAATCTCTCTATTTCCTTCCTTTCCCTGTTCAGATCTATATCGTTGTTACATAAATTAATCGCCCTATTGGCAAAATTCCACCAAACATTGTTTTTATGCCATAGTGGTGGGCTGATGTATGATTTTTCTCAAACAGATAAATCAAGTGGTTTCTGAACATACACTGACAGGCAAAAAAAACCGATCACTGTAAAATTTGTTGTAATTTCAAGATTAAACATAATTTTGATTGGATGTTTATACATTGTTGTTGGTGAGGAAGAATTATTATTTTTATTGGATCATTAGCTATAGATACAGCATATAGACCATGGGCTACAAATATGAAACCCTCCCCCCCCCCCCCCCCGTGGGAATTTCCGACACATATATTTTTTTGTTGGTATTGTCATCTAGCTGAAGATTTTAGTTGTTTGCCAGTTATCAATTACAGCATTTAGCCGGAAACCCCGGAAATTCGCAGAAAATGAATTTGTTTTAATTTTTCATTGTTCTTTGCTCCTAATATTCCCAGGGAATTTCTGACTCACACATTTTTGTTGGTATTGGCATCTAGTTTAATGTTCCAGTTGTTTGCCCCTTAAAAATTACACAATATCCCCGGAAAACCACGTATATGCGGAGAAAATTATTATGTATTATTTTTTAAATCTTTGTTCTTTGCTCCTAATATTCAAAGGGAATTTCTGATTCGTGTGTTTTTTTGTTGGTATTGCCATCTAGATTAAGGTTTCAGTTGTTTGCCCCTTATCAATTACAGTATATCCCCGGAAAACACCGAAAACCACGGAAATCCGGAGAAAGGGACTTCGTTTTATTTTTTAAAAATCTTAGTTCTTTGCTCCTAGTATTCAAAGGGAATTGGTGAACCATATGTTTTTGTGTTGGTATTCCCATATAGATTAGGGTTCCAGTTGTTTTCCCCTTACCAATTACAGCATATCCCCGGAAACCCCGGAAAACCACGTATATACGGAGAAAATTACTATGTATTATTTTTTAAATCTTTGTTCTTTGCTCCTAATATTCAAAGGGAATTTCTGATTCGTATGTTTTTTTGTTGGTATTGCCATCTAGATTAAGGTTTCAGTTGTTTGCCCCTTATGAATTATAGCATATCTCCAGAAAACTCCGAAAACCACGGAAATCCGGAGGAATTGACTTTTTAAAAATTTCTTTAAAATCTTTGTTCTTTGCTCCTAATATTCCCAGGGAATTTCTGACTCATATGTTTTTTTGTTGGTATTGCCATCTAGTTTAAGGTTTAAGTTGTTTTCCCCTTATCAATTACAGCATATCCACGTAAACCCTGAAAACCACGAAAATCCGCAGAAAATGAGATTGTTTTAATTTTTAAAAAATATTTGCTCTTTGATACTAATATTCCCAGGGAATTTCTGAATCACATAATTTTTGTTGCTATTGCCATATAGTTTAAGGTTTCAGTTGTTTTCCCCTTACCAATTACAGCATGACAAAGAATACTGGGAAAAATCCTGATGCTGAAGGAATGAAGGCGATTGGAAACCTGACAGAACACACTTCATATTCTAATTTTACATCTGTGAATGATAATTAATTTATCTTACCAAACCTTCCACAGTCACTACCAAACTTTCTTGACTGAAGTTAGAGAAGGGACATTCGGTAAAACAGCACAATTTTGGAATGGTAATATGGACAAAGTGTCATTGATTTTGAGATTTCAGCGAGCAACTAAAGAAAACAACTTTGACTTACACTTGGCATGTTTAGAAGATATGATTCCCCTTTTCTTTGCATGTGACCATCACATTTATGGCAGATATCTCGTAGTCCATATACTCACCCTTTTGAACCTGCAAGGGACACACTTGAAGCAGAAGAATTACTTCGCAATAACGGTTTCAGTGACCGTAGATCACAAGTTCCGAGTTCTAGAAATTCTGTGGATTTCCGTGGTTTTCCGGGTTTTACGGGGATATGTTGTAATTGATAATGGGCAAACAGCTGAAACCTTAATCTAGATTACAATGCTAACAAAAAAAAAAAAATATGTAAGTCAGAAGTTCCCTGGGAATATTAGGATCAAAGAACAAAGGTTTTTAAAAAATTAAAAAGAACTCATTTTCTTCGGATTTTTTAGGTTTCCGGAGTTTTCCGGGGATATGCTGTAATTGATAAGGGGCAAACAACTGAAACCTTAATCTACATGGCAATACCAACACAAAACCATATGAGTCACCAATTCCCTTTGAATACTAGGAGGAAAGAACTAAGATTTAAAAAATTAAAACAAAGTCATTTTCTCCAGGCTTCCGTGGTTTTTGGAGTTTTCTGGGGATTTGCTGTAATTGATAAGGGGCAAACAACTGAAACCTTAATCTATATGGCAATACCAACACAAAACCATATGAGTCATCAATTCCCTTTGAATACTAGGAGCAAAGAACTAAGATTTAAAAAATTAAAACAAAGTCATTTTCTCCGAGCTTCTGTGGTTTTCGGAGTTTTCTGGGGATTTGCTGTAATTGATAAGGGGCAAACAACTGAAACCTTAATCTGGATGGCAATACCAACAAAAGAATATATGATTCAGAAATTCCCTTTGAATATTAGAAGGAAAGAACAAAGATTTAAAAAATAAAACATTGTCATTTTCTCCGTATAAAAGTGGTTTTTCGGGTTTTCCGGGGATATGTTGTAATTTGTAAGGGGCAAACAACTTAAAACTTAAACTAGATGACAATACCAACAAAAATACGTGAGTCAGAAATTCCCTGGGCATATTAGGAGCAAAGAACAAAGAAAAATTAAATCAAACTCATTTTCTCCAGATTTCGTAGTTTTCCGGGGTTTCCGGGTAAATGCCGTAATTGATAAGGGGCAAACAACTGAAGACTTAAACTAGATGGTAATACCAACATAAAATATGTGAGCCAGAAATTCCCTGGGCATATTAGGAGCAAAGAACAAAGAAAAATTAAAACAAACTCATTTTCTCCAGATTTCCGGGGTTTCCGGGTAAATGCTGTAATTGATAAGGGGCAAACAACTGAAAACTGAAACTAGATGGGAATACCAACAAAAAAATATATGTGTCGGAAATTCCCACGGGGGGGGGGGGGGATGGGGGGTATACAGTAGCCTACGCTCTAATATCTGCTTTCTTATCTTCACTTTATCACCAAATAAAACAAACAAAAAA
The DNA here is from genome assembly GCA_964059195.1 of Ectobius pallidus. NCBI lineage: Eukaryota > Metazoa > Arthropoda > Insecta > Blattodea > Ectobiidae > Ectobius > Ectobius pallidus. Next base: position 34,665,821 of record CAXKWD010000001.1, on the reverse strand, counting down.
TCACAACAGGGCGATTCCAATCTGATTATGTGCACTAGCTTGTCATACATATTGCAAGGTGTTTCACTGTTGTATTGAGTAATTTCCTTCCAAACTGAAAGGAAACTGTCTCCCTTCGCATCGAAGTGATTCTGTCAGTAAGTTTAGTTGAAATTATGCCTCTCAGTCCCAAAGACGTTGCCAAAGCTGTTGATCTAATTGATGATGGACACAGCCTCCGTTATGCTGCTGCAACCTTAGGCTCACCATTCACCAGGGTGCAAGAGGCAACATGGGGAATTAAGTGTGAAATGTGTCATTAAATTTTAATCTTAAAAACGTATACTATTGCAGTAATTTTATTTCAAGCACTAGGCCTACTACATAATTTTTATTTAAACTTAACTTTTTAAAATTTCTTTAAGTGATCGGTATTTTTTGCCTGTCAGTGTATTTCAGTAAAGTAAACTTTAATGCACATAAGTGATACTTACTGCTCTCGTGGAGTTGCTGTAATTGTTGTGAAAACTTCATCTTTTTCCTCAAAGTTGACAACTGGTCGTCTCTGAGCATTTGGATCATACAGTCTAACCTAAAAAATATAAAAACATACCATCCAATATAACTTATACAAGTCTGCTGTGACCAAGGAGCAGTTAAAAGGACAGAATGGCTGTAATCAACTTATGTTTACTAAGGTTTTTTTCCACCAAATGTTAAGACCAACTAAATTAATTAAAATGTTAAATGTGGTCAGTATTTTAAAGAAACTAAAAATCTCATTAGTTTGAAAGCACAGAAATATCCAAACACTGCAACACTTAATCAGTTAGAGCTACATTAATACATTATGATGAACTGTTCATAAAAATACTTACAGTGGTGCTCAATTTGTTAATATAGTGAATGCTGCTTAATGTAATCGCAGTTAATGTTATCAGTCGGGTAATGTTATCACTTTCATGAAGTCCTGTATGGATTAATACTGATACATTGAAAAAATGCTGTTTATTGTGATTGAAGATTTGGTTTATGTTATCATATCTTCCTTTTTACGGCTTTATTTCCAAGTGCTGTACGTCATTCAAAATTTAATTTTTAAGGGTTTGGTTTCTAACTCAACTGTATTATGTTTTACTGGAGGTAGCAATACTGTTCCCAACTCACAGGTTTGAGGAGATGGCTTTACTTAACTTTCTCTTTTAAACAATAAAACACGTTTCACCCCAAACTTAAGCTGCAGCTTTTGATTTATGAAGATAACAGCGTTGATATGCAGTATTTATTGAATTCCCAAAAATACAGAACCCTATTTTACCAGATGGCATATTAGGGTTATAGATTAAACATATATACAGAGTATACAGTAAACTACATATATATATATATATTACAATTTTGCAAAAACACTATTCATGAAACTTAAAACAACTTTATAACTTTGCTTATTTAAGAAGAGATGGTAGATTGGTGTAGTAAAGTCAAAATTTAGAAAATTTAAATATAATATTTTACTGATACCGTTCATGCCTAAATAATGGACAATGAAATAAGAGGTGCCTAACAGATTGGCTTTCCTCTTTACATTTACAATTTGCAGAGGTAGAAATTTTAAATCTATGTAAGTATTCACCAAATTTCCCATGCCCTGTTAAGAATTGAGTCATAATATAATCCGGAATCAAAAGTGTACAAGCTATTCTATCTTGCACTCTTGGGAAAAACAAATCTTTCGTTGTGCTGCCATTATTCGTTTCTTGCCAAATTCGATCCCATTGGCTGTGCATGTGTTCTCTTAATGTTTTCTTAATGAAGGATATGGGGCATAAACTATAAGAAGTTATAACATTTGAAGAAGCACCTAACTTAGCTAATTCATCTGCTTTCTCATTTCCTAAATTTCCCATGTGACCTCGGACCCAGGTTAAACAAATATGAATTGTGCTTGTATTTAGTGCATGTCTAATGTCTGTGGCTAGTGGATCCTTATTATATTTATCATCTATGGCTTGTAAAGCCGATTGTGAGTCACTGTTTATGCAAGCACTATTGCTACCATCAGTACACCATTTAACAGCTTCTTTTATGGCGAACAATTCCGCTTGAAACACAGAACAGTGTGACGATATTTATACAAAGCAGAATAAATTTCAGAAACACTATTATCATAAACCACAAAAGCACATCCCACCATAACTTCTTGAGTTTCACAATCAATGTAACGTGACCCATCTGTATAAATGTAGTAAGAATATTGGTCTATAAGTTCAGAACACAACTGCATGAAACTGGTGTTATAATGTGCTGGATGGCCGAGTAAACTCCAATGCACCGGTGTTTGTAGTTGTAAATGGGAGACAATATTGGGGATCTTTCAACCTCTCTTAATATTATTTATACTAGCCAAGAAGAGACCACTCAAATATAAGGGCTCTATGGCAGCTATAATTTGGGCAGCATCAGTAGAAATTGTACGATAACCTCTTATCATTCGTAGAAGAAATCCTCTTTGTATTTGTTGTAATTTTTTCTGAGCCCATTTTTTATGTAAAATTTCTTCATAGGCAGCAACACAATATAAAAGAAGAGGCTCAATCGCTCCGCGATAAATAATTTTCAGTATGGAGTAATTAAATCCCCAACTAGGTCTGGATGCTTTAGATAAGTTAAGAAGAAGTTTACTGGCTTTGTTGGCAATGTGATTCAAATATGATCAAAATGTTAACTTTGTATCTAGTATTACACCCAGATAGCAAAAGCTGTCAACCATTTTAATGTTTTGTCCATTCATTATGAAATTCACAACATCAATTTTCCTTCGCTTGGTAATCATCATAGCAGAAGTTTTCTCAGGATTAAATTGAAGTTTATTTGTTTGACCCCATTCAAAAATGACCTGTAAGCCATTATTTACTTTGTGCTGTATATCTGCAAGAGTGCTTGATTTTGCAAGCAGTAAAGCATCATCTGCGTACGCTATTAAGCTGAGGTCTTCTGGAAGCGTTTGTTTAAGAAGATCATCATATAATATGATCCAGAAGCCTGGACTGCAGGTTGACCCTTGGGGGCAGCCACGTGTGATTCCTTTGGATACTTTCTGATCACTTATGGCAAGCTCTATTTTTCTATTATTAAAGTAGTTTTTAATTAGGTTGAATATATTTCTAGGGCATTTCTTTACTTTTAGTTGTAAAAGTATCTTCGGCCACCAAGCGTGGTCAAAAGCGCCCGATATATCTAAGGATACCATAACGCCAATTTTCTTCTCTAAGAAAGTCTCTTTCATCCAATCAACCACTTGGCACACTGCATCTTCAGCTGATTTTTGATGAGTGAATCCAAATTGTCGGTCGCTTAGCATATTATTAGTTTGCAACGCAAACATAACACGCTTAATGATGAGTTTTTCCAAGCATTTCCCCAAGACAGGTAATAAACTAATGGGTCTGAAGGAGGCAGCTGTATGTTTTTCTTTACAATTAGGTTTTGATATGACTTTCACTATCGCTGTTTTCCAGCAGTCAGGAAAGGCTCCTAATGTTAAACACTTAATAAAAATCTCCAACAATAGTGTAGGTTGACTTTGATGTATAGCTTTAATAATGTTGGCAGAGATTTATCAATTCCTGGCGCCTTTGAATCATTTTGCAGGCTTATAACACGTGCCACCTCAGAAAATGTGAAGCCACAGTCATCTGGTGTGTTGAGCTCAGTCTGAGATTCAGAACGGATGTATTGCTGTTCTGGAGTGTCTTCTGTGTCATCAGAAAAAAATCTACGAACCAATACATTTGCAGTTTCTAACGCAGTTGTTGTAAATCCATCCTCTGTTTTCAGGGTAGACAATGTTCTGTTTAAGTTTTACGGTCTTCTACATAGTTTGTATATTACGTTCCATGGATTTTGGGAAGACTGTAGAGAACAAAAGTTTTTCCAGCTATTGTTCTTTGCTTGAAGAACATGCAGTAATGGCTAGTATAAAATGAAAAGACTTCAACAGACAGGTATTAGTTGTTTTGCTATGTGGTGTTCACCACAAATCAGTGTAGACTTCCAAAAACACTCGTAACTCGTAACTGAGTATGGAGTATTGGTAATGGACTCCTAAAGGAAAGTAAAAACAATTAAAAACTTTGTTACTTGTTGAAAAAATAGTTGCTCACAATATATTACTGTATTATGAGTGGTTCAATGATTCACAGTTAAGTATCATCTTATGAATAAATAACTTTTAATTAGGTTTTTGTAGCAACTTCAGCAATATAAAAGTGGGGGATTATGATATGCAAGAGTTGAGTCTGGTCAGTGTGGGGCTGCCTGATCCTCGTCACCTGGACCTGTGTTTCTGTTGTGGTGTGCACCCCTGCTGGAGTCTACATAAGCCAAGGTAAATAAATTTATGTTATAGTGTATGACTGTGTACTCATTTAATAGGATCACCCTAACAGTATTATCTTGTACTGTTATGAATAACCTTCATTTAATTCCTTCCACTACTGTTATCAATCGGTTAATATTATCAGAATAGTTGCATCCCGAAGTGATCACAATAAGCGGTGTGCACTGTACTTGTAACCAGAACTCAAAGGAACACTATTTTTATATGTATATCACTGTATGTTATTATCATTAAAACAAATATTCTTTTAAAGAAAGCCATACACATTTGTAATAACAATAAGTTCTATAACAGTTATATGAGGCAGTTATTGCAATACCTATGCTGTGGCGTAGCAAGCTCAGGTGGTGGATAGTGCAGAAAATTTAATGTCCCTCCCCCACCCAATTGAAGTTAAAAGGTTTAGTGTAAGTTTGCGATAAATCTGTCATATTATGTGGGAGAATCAAATGAAAACCCCCAATTAATTTTTTCCCCTATTTTACTGCAGGAAGAATGTTTGCTTGTACATTATTTTTCTACATTGTCCCCTCCCAGTTCAATGCACTTACACCATCGGATAGGAAGTGCTTTGATACAGTGTGAGAAAAATTATTTTGGTTGATGCAGTAGCCACTCGCGCACCGTCGATTGGATGTCTTCATTACTTCGTAAAAGTATACATAAATTTGTAATCTTGCGCTCTTATATGCCTACGTATGTTTTACGGTCTGTATACTTAGCTTTAATACAATCTGTAATACAGTACGGAATAATTGGTTGGGGAGGCACTTCTAAATCTATTGTTACTCCTTTATTATTACTGCAAAAACGTATAATAAAGATTTGCTTAAAGAAACCTTTGGATTACCCTACGCAACTTATCTTCCCTGAATTTAATGTATTAGATATTTTTAATTTATATCAAAGAAATTTACTTATTTTTATCCATAAACATAAATATAATTTTAAAACACATTTTCACCCTCATAACACAAGATGCATTGCCTCCTCGCCCTTAATTGAAATAAGTGTAATACATCAGCTGCTCTGAAACATGGGTTTAATTTTGGAGTAAGACTATACAATAATGTATTAAGAAAGCATCCAGATATAAATAACTTGAATGTGAATAGTTTTAAGAATAGAATAAGATATATTATAAAATAGTTTTTCTAAAATAGTTCTTCTTATTTTCTTGATGTATTTTATAAGTAAATGTTAACAGTAATGAAATTTTACATTTTATGTTCTCTTGTGATATATGTTAGTTTTGTTTTGTGATGCTTGGATGTGTATGTATGTGTGTGTGTGTATGATATTGCTGTACGTTTTAAGATTGAACTGCGCCCGAGCCCGAGCATTCTGCTCTTTCGGGTGTTTAACACTTGTATAATATTGTATTTGTATAATATTCATATTTATATATAATAAAGTACACACTTGAACTTCTGCTCTCCAAGGTGCTCCTTTAATGGATCAAGATGTGGAAATCTGATGGTGCCAAAGCAAAGGGATTGCTGAGTGCAAGTTTTTTGCTTCAACATGATAACACCTGTCCTCATGCTCCTCATGCAACAATGAAAACCATCGACATATGCTTCAAAGCCTCTCACATCTGCCATAGTTGCCAGATACAAATTTTCAATGAATATAAAAGCTGTATTTACTAAAATGTTTTATTTTGTTTTTGAAATTAATTTGTAATTATATAGCTCGTAGATTCACTAATATGCAAAACTATCATATACCTACAGGTTCTTTTAACATATGTTTAAGTCTACAAGGCTTTTAATCCCCTATCACTATTTCCCATTTTTTCATGACTACAGTAAAATACCAGTATAACGAAATTTAGGGGACTTCAGAAATCAATTTGTTATAATGAAATTTTGTTATACTGAAATTTTACAGGTGTACAATGTTCTGGACTTCATTTTTTGAAAAAGTAAAAATAGTCACCAACCACTGCACATGAATTTAAAACGGAAGAAAATCTTGAAGACTATGTGCCATGTGTTGCCTGCACAAGAGTCAAACTCTGTTGATCACTGTGTTGCACACCTTCCTCTTATTAAACCTCAAAATGTCTGCCATAATTCCATCATCTGTGATTTCTTGTTACACTATCACATCATAATCCACACTGACATAGTCATTAAGATTCACCCTTGCAGGCCCATCTTACTTTTCCATTTCTCGTCTCTTTCTATGTCAACTAGCACTCCACTCCAGCTTTTCTAAAGCAGTTGGCAATTATTATTTCTTCTTTAAGCTAATTCCATTCAGCATTCAAGACTCAGGATTAATATCTCTCCCTGAGGCAATATTACACAGCATACGTCGGAAAAAATAAAATTATATACAGGCAAATAAGCAAAATTTTATTTTGTTATACTGAAGTTCTAAATTTGTTATAACGAAATGTTTTAACACATACTAAATAGGGAAAAGAGAAGGGGCCTATACATAATTTTGTAATACTGAAAATTTTGTTATACTGCTGTTTGTTGTACTGGTATTTTACTGTATAAATAAAAATTTACCTAGCCTTTTTAAAAGGGCTGTATTCCTTGAGCAGCAAATTCTCTTATAAGCTTCAATATTTTCTTGTCTACTAAAATTTCCCTCCAGTAATTAGTTACATCACATTCCAATGCAATGTGCAATGCATTCTCTTTATTATTACATAACAGACAAACTCCTTTAATAATGTTATCTCTTCTGTTTTCAATTTCCAGATCCCAAGGTACCATCAGTCTACCCAATTCTTACTTCCTTATTGTAGTCTATTAAGTAGACCTGGGATTTTAAGGCAAATGCCTATTTTGTTCCTTGTGAAATAACATGAAAATTTTTAAATATGTTGACATTTCATGATAAATCACTATATTAATAGAGTTTTTTAGTGCCCTAAAATATTTGGACCTTTGGAGCCTATTTTTACTATTTTAGTGCCTAAAATGCCTATTTTGTACAATTAAAATAAAATTCAACTTCTGTAACTTTTACAATCATTTAATGGACATCCCTGAATGAAGAGCAGAACAGCAAAGGGTGGTTTTTTCACAGAAACTGGAGGGGGAGGATTAGCTCAAAACAACAAGCAGCAGGTACATAGTAAGAAGGGACATACTGTGTAAATTTTTTGTATAAACCAAAACTATTTTTCATAAATGTATTTTTAATTCTGTCTTAATTTTGCAATTATTTCTGTTAAGAACAGGTATACCACGTTTCTTACAGCAAAAAAATACACATTACAGTTTAAGAGCATATTGTAGTATTTTAAAGTCTATTTTCTGTCCATTTACACATTTTAAGTGCCTATTTTCTCTTTTAAAAGCATATTTTCTTGTTTTAAAAGCCTATTTTAGGTGCCTGAAACTAATTTTTTTAGAGCCTAAAATCCCAGGTCTACTAATAAGTATGCTTCTGCTAACCAATATTGTTTTGTTTCCCTGTAATCCTCAAATGATTTGTACTTCCTCAGATCACTGTACAAATCCTGTCTTCTTATGCCCATTCAATCTAATCTTTGCCATAACCAAGTTAACCCTATTTTATTTATATTTTTTATATTAGACCACCAATTTCTTTCCAACTTAGTCGTTTGCAGGAATTTTAAGCAATATTTTTCGATAATGCATTGTTCATTTTCTAAGATATTTCTTATATGTTTAATTTGTCTAAGACTAAACCCAATGAAGTGTTCACCCATCTTGTACCTTGGAGCCAGGTTTGAGGAATTTCTTGGTATACCTACAATCTTTTTAAAATACCCAGGAGTACTAGACTTAAGGCAGTCCAGGCAGCCCAGTAAAATATTCAAAATTATAGTTAGCATAATTGTTAATTAATATAATTTCAGTTGGATTCATTTACACATAATAATAAGGATTGAGAATTTATATCTGGTGTTTGGTATCAAAAGATTCGTCTAAACATAAAAATTACAGTAAAGGTATTCATTTTATTGATAATATTTTTTATTTGAGAATAAATTAACTGTGGGTTAATTTATAATGTTTGAAGATAGCAAGCAGTGAAAGTATGTCGCTTAAGGAGTTGGGAATTCCAGACCATAGATATTATGATAACAATGTGCAGGCAGGTAGAGACCCTGTGCCCGCATCCATACAAAACTGGTGCACTGTGCTATTCTGGGAATGACCCTTTTGTTCTTAAAGTTCATTTCTAAAAGCTTTACCGTTATAGTGGCTAGCAGGCAGATTTTATCTATAGAGAGGATTGACGGACTAGTACTCTGGGTAAACCCAGCATGGAAAAGGATTTGTATAGTTAATATATTTCGCGGTTTGGAAAGTAAAATCGCGAACTTAAAGTTAGTTAAATGTCAATCCACCAATGGTAATTAAGGGTGGGGATGATAATAATTTGTCACCGAGGCTAGGTGTAGTCTTGGAAGAATATTGTTAGACACAGAGTGTTGTGGCACCCGGTGGGGCACACACCTATTTTAGTATAGCGACGGGATCGTCTCATCACTTTGGCTCTTAGGATGGGCAGAATTTCTGGACTTAGAAATTTTCAACGACGGCAATTAATTACACTTAGAAATTTTACTAGCAGCGATAATTTCTCATACTTATAAAATTCACCAACAGAATTTTATAGTCTTAAATATTTTCCTCAACAGCCAGAGTATATAAGGTCATTTATACAATTTTGGTTTTAGATACAAAGTATTTTACGCAAGTTTAATCTTCTGGAAATAAAGTTCCATAGTACAACCTGCGAGCCATTATAACTATTTAGCGGATCTATCAGAGTTTATCTGCCAATAAGTAACATTGTACAAATCACTGTATGGTTGAACTTTACCTCGGCATTTCAAGTAATTGAAATAAATTGCTACTACAACTGATTCTGTTGGTATTATTTTAAATAACAAATAATACCTAAGTTGCCTTCACTCTCAGCCCCTGAGAATTAGTTGACTGTTCGCACCCGATAGGCCTAGCCGGAGCAGATTTCAAATTCTTCAAATAAATATAAATTTAGCACAAACCATCCGGTTTGTGCAAGGCGCCCAACATTATTGAGGAAGGAGGAACTGCATCAGACTTGTTTTCTTCCTTTAATGCTGATAAGCCACAAATACTCACATGTCCATATCGTGAGCAGGTTGCTACTTTTGTACTGTCTGCTACAAAATCCATGTCAGTAACCCAAACAGGAACTCGAAGCTCAAGCATATCATGCCTCACCTACAACAGTCACATATTATTTTCTCAGATTAGTTATAATTGTGTGATGTCATTGGGCTGGGAAAGCTTCACTTTGATCTTAAATGTAATTCATACAAAGTGTTTTAACAGGCTTCTGCAACATTGCAAAATTCACTTGGCCCTGGGGTGCAAAGTAGTGGGAATAAATCAGCACCAGCAGACTTCTTCACACACAAACTTATCACATAAGAACAAACAACACTCTTCTTAAAAGAAGTTCCTTTCCGGTCTATTAGGCCATAGTCCATGATTTCCATAACCTGAACTTCAGCCTGCTTCTGTAGTGGACATCTTCAGAGACTGCTGGAGCACTGGCTGAAATGAAGCGTTCTTTCAAAACTATGGCTGCAGACTGGGCTCTGATCATGTTGAGTATAGCAGCCTCTGAAAAGGCCCCCCAAATAAGCAGGTGATAAGCATGTGGCCTTAATTGCATAGAAAGCAATTACTTATATGACATCGGCCTTTGCATTTTAAGGGGGGACATACATGTACGGGATCCGTATCATGCAGGCTTAATAACACAGTTAGAAATGGTGCAGAGAAAAGCTGCAAGATTTGTACGAATAAGCACCAACAATCTGACAGCGTTACGGCTATGTTAAAATACTAGGGTGGAAATGTTTAAAATCTAGAAGGATAATAAATAGATTAAAATGTATGTATTGTGTATACACGAAACAACAGGCATGGGAAGAGCTTTACAGCAAAATTAAAGAACCAGATTACAAAAGTAGGAAGGATCACAAACACAAAATAAGGGGTAGATCTCAGAGAACAAATATTGCCAAATTTTCTTTTTTAAATAGAGGGATTCAGGACTGGAATGATTTACCTGCAGAAATCTTTGAAAAATTTCCTGCTAATGGCAAAATTTTTAAAAATATATTGAATAGGGTATATGATAATGTATAATATATATATTTTTTTTTCCTATAATATTCTCAGTATGCAATTTTTAAAAGCTAGTTTTGAATGGAAAGATACTTTTTTAAAATTATTAGTTATGTAGATAGCTGTTGTGATATTTAATGTGTAACTGTATGTATAGTGTGTCATTTTTTTATGTATGGCTGGTATTTATTGCAATACTGTCACCGGGTTGTTGACCCACTTGCAGTGCAACAAAACAAATAAAAATAAATAAATAAAAAAAATACAGCTTTCGGTGAAATTCAAACTGTTACAGTTTTGGATATTTATCATTACGAAATGGCAGCCACGTTTCATGCACTAAAATGCTGTGTCCGTGATAATTTCCACAAATGGCAATATTTTTTAGTGATTCTTTTTTCTATCTATTTGCAAACATCATATAAACAATCATCTACAATCTTTGGAATATCTACAGTATAAGTATTTTAAAAATATATATATTTTTTTTTTTTTTTCATTAAAATATATATGTTTAAAAGAATAAATTATTAATGTTAAATGAATGATTGTAGATAGTGTTGTTCATATGATAGTAACAAATACACAGAAAAATAATCACTCAGACATATTGATATTTGTGGAAGTTATCAGGGAAATAGCAGTTCAGTGCATGAAATTTGGCAGTCATTTTGAAACGAAAATACCCTTAACTGTAACAGTTTGATTAATTTTGAAATTATTATGCAATTGTAGAATTAGTCAATAAAGAGTATGTGAGATTGCAAGACTGTAGAGCAATTCATTGCTGAGAAGAAAAAAATAATTTCTCAGCAATGAATTTCATTGGGCCCCCTTAAACAATCTTAATGTTGATTTATTTAAGAAACTATCTAGAAAGTTTTCACAAACAAATGTTTTTGACTTTACATATAAATATTCAAAGTCATTAATAGTTGAATACCACAGAATTACAAAAAGTATTTTTTTAAAATTTGTAATAAAGGAGCAGTCAATGATAAAATTAAGTTGGCTTTAATCAAACAGAATTTTTAATCTTCTCACTACAGTGCTTTCTTTGTCTTAACAGTGTATATGTGCTATAATAAATATAAATCAAATTTCATTGTGACTGAGTGATGTATTTTGCTTATGAGTTAATTGTATCATAAAAACAAAGTCATAGTGTAATGTTTTTTAACTACAATAAACTAAATAGTATGAAGTTTAAAATGCAGTGTTTTTGGGTTTTTTCTACATTCAAAAGAAACAACAGAAGATAGAAAAGGGATCTCAATTCATAATTTTCCAAAAGGACAAAATTTACCACAAGTGTTCAAAGCATGGGGAAAAAAATCAACAGAAAAGTTTTACATCATCGAGAACCACTGCTGTATGTTCCCAACATTCCCAAAAACTGACTTTCAAGAATCATGCTTAATAAAAAAAGGCATTTCATGAATTATTATTAGACCTACATATAGATAGCAGAGTATGGTACGTTACTAGTTTTCAATGTCTTACCAACTAGAAAATTTTTTTCAAGTTTCAATCAGCCTATGGTCTTGATGTAATATTGTTCAGCTGTATAAGTTTGGTTCTCAAGGTTTATAAAATTAATGGGTGATTGGTATTTACGGTTCCTTGCCTTCTGTAGTATAGCAGCCATTCAATCCAAATGCATAGCTATGGTCAGTCGAAGATTATGGGACATATCAGGGTCTTAACTCAATATTTGCATATCAATAATCCTCTGTTTAATGTTTAGTAGCAAATTTATTCTTTGTTTCACAGATGATTATTGGCAGAATTATACTTTAATGTGTAAAAGTGATGAATAATATATATATATATATATATATCTGTAAATACAATTGAGATCATACTATGGGTGATGGATAGAAAGGAAAGCTTATACCGGTACTATCAAACCTCAGTATTAATATTAAATCTTTTTAATAATTCAATACTATTTTCATTAACATTGTATATGTGTAGTGTATGCCTGAATCTGGTAGTTGATGTCTGCTTCTCAGTTTGAAGACAGATTAATTAAAAAAGGACTACATGTTGAATATGTACAGTCTGTTTCAGAGGCGCTGACTTGGAAATATTTCTGGGGGCAAGAACTGGATTTTCAGTAGCTATACATAGGCCTTACATGATAAAATCTTAAGTCTTGGGGGGCAGAAAGTACAGTCGGTCAAATAAAAAACGTCGGGCGGTATTTGATTAAGTATCACGAACGAGCATATGCGCATGTACAGGAAGACTTAAGGTTAGGTTCACACACGCCTCTTGTCTATCCATGTATTTTCTTGATTATTTAGTCAGTTTTGTTCCAAAACAAACATGTATAGAAGGCTGTGGCTATATGCCTCAAATCCGCCATATTCTTGGTTGCAAATTTTTATAATATTAATAATTAATAGATTCGCGAGGAATATGTTTATTCAAGGAGCATTTTTTTAAGATTTTATTTTATAATACCGGTACTTGTAGTGCAAAATCAATAACTTACGCTCAGCATCTGCAACCAATCTTAGCATCGAAATACGCGTCCGGCCAGATCAACGTTTGCTATGAAAACTTCCGGTCGCATTATAGGAAAGTTCCCACCTCTGAGCTGCTTTTCATAAATATGGAACCTTCTCGCTGCTTCAGAGACCGAAAAATGCAGGTCAATTACAGCCCTAACTACACTTTCTCTCACGTTAGCATTTGTATGTGGCGATGACACAAAGCAAAATGAATTATGACAATGCATTAAGTTGAATATCGTGTGTTGCGCTTTCCGCGATGTTCATTTTTTCTCTTTCTTGAGTTTTGTCCATTCTGTAGCGATAATCTTAATGATTTATGTATAGCGTAGAGCTTTATCACTGGTACTCACTACTAAATTGCGGTATTTTGTTACCTGTTGGAGCGCTTTCAACCGCATGGAGCGGCCATCTTCAGCAACTGACTTCCGTGGTGTTGTTGTTGTTGCTGTTGTTGTAGGGAAGACATTTCTGGATAACTGTATCGTACAGCGCGTGCGATTTGAACTGTAACTGTTCGTTTAGGATGTTGGTGTTGTCTTGTGTGGTGTGTCTGTATATTTCATATTGTTCGAGTGTGTTGAGTGTGTGACCTTTGTGGTTAATGTGTAGGATTTCCATGTCTGTATTGATGTCTGCGTATTCGTGTCCTGTGGTTATTATATGGTTTGCATAGGCGGAGTCTGTGTTTTGTTTGAGAGCTCGTATGTGTTCTGTGTATCGTGTTTTGAAACTTCGGCCTGTTTGTCCTATGTAGAATTTTGGGAAGTCGTTGCATTTTAGTTTGCAGACTCCTGGGTTATTGTATTTGTTTGTGTGTTGTTTGTTGTCTGTGGGTTGTATTTTGTTGATTGTTTTGTTCTTTGTTCTGAATGCTATTTTGTATCCTTGTTTTCTGAATTGTTGGGCGATTTTCTGTGTATGTGTGTTGAAGTATGTGAGTGTGATGTATTTGTCTTTTTTCTTTTCTGTGTTTTGGTCATTTTTCTTCGTTCTGATTTTGTGTAGTAGGTTGTCAATGACTGTGTGGTTGTAGCCATTGGTAATGGCTAAGTGTTTTATGGTGTTAAGTTCTTCTTTGTGGTCTTCAGCGGATCCCTCCTTGTTCATATTTTCCCTCCTGCCGCATGTTCCGAAAATGACCTGTATTTTGTGTTTTTTATAGGAAACTTGTGAACTAATGCGTAAAAACTTTAATTTTAACAGCATACGAGTCCCGACGTTTTTTATTTGACCGACTGTACCTTGCCCCCCCTAAGTCGGCGTCTATGGTCTGTTTGCTTGTCCAATGCAGATTGACTTGTTTGAAAAACGGCTCACTGCTCCTTCATGTAACTGATCCTGAGTGGGGATACTAAAAAGCATGATGTAATTCGTGCTAATAAATGCAAGGAGGCAGTCTAGTATAACTGATGTTCGAACTTGTAGGGATGCTGACTGTGATTCGGATCATTATGTGGTAGTTGCTGTTGTTCGGGAGAAATTTTCATTAAGCAAAGGATCTAGGCAAAATTTTGATTTAGAGAGATTCAATCTGTAAAAGCTAGATGAAGACCAAATTAAGAACGCTTATCAAGTTGAGATTTTAAATAGACTTGGAGTTTTAGAAAACATTGCAGAACCAGAAGATATGCATATAAATATTGATAAAACCTAGGAAAATATTAAGGTATCTGCAGAAGCAAAATTAGGACCGCTTGAACTGAAACCAAATAATCCATGCTTTGATTGAGCGTGTGTGTGTGTGTGAATCTAATGCTCTGGAGTTAACAACAAAGGCATTCTTTTTTGCCCATGCTTTGATGATGAATGCATAAAAGTAGTAAATGCGAGAAAGCAGGCTAACCTACAAAGGTTGCAGAATCCAAATGAAACCACTGTCAAAAATCTCACCAATGCTTAACAAGAAACCTCTAGAACCAGTGTTCAAAGTAAGAAAAGAGTAGAGGTGGTATGTTTCCCCATAATTTTAAACAGGCTTTTCTGTCATTAAGAAAATGTGTCAAAGCATT
Source organism: Ectobius pallidus (assembly GCA_964059195.1). Lineage (NCBI taxonomy): Eukaryota > Metazoa > Arthropoda > Insecta > Blattodea > Ectobiidae > Ectobius > Ectobius pallidus. The sequence continues at coordinate 34,650,787 of CAXKWD010000001.1, read as the reverse complement.
CTATTAAGACTGAAATAATATATTGTATGATATGTAATTTAGTTCTACAATTAGACCTAGTATTGAAATATAACTCAGCAGCTCGTGTCAAGTTCCCATATAGGCCTCATTCTGGCAGTGCAACGTTTTGTTTTTTTCCTTTTTCATGCTTCTGTTTCATTTATCTGGTTTGAATTTATTTAAGGGAGACACCATCAGCTACAAGAAGAGGTTAATTACTGTTTATAACTGAAGTTGGCAGAACAATTAATAAACTTCATTTTGTGTCCTATGAGGGTATATTATATTAAGTAAGATATACTTTTACCACCTTATACCCTCATTTAAAATAACAATGCTTGGATAGTTTGCCCTAAATTTCTCAAGTATTTATTCTTTGACATAAAATAATACATTGATACCTAGGTTAAAATTGTCAATTGACATTGAGGAATTTAGGGCAAACTATCCAAGCATTGTTATTTTAAATGAGGGTATAAGGTGGTAAAAGTATATCTTACTTAATATGATAGAACAATGTACATTCCACTAAATGCCCTTTCATATTCTGTTGTTGATAGAATTACAAATTAACATTTTGAGATGCTGCCATGTGGCAAGGCTGATCTTGCATGCACAGCACTCAAGAGTATATTCCATTCAGAAAAAGGCATTTAAACTTCTAGCGCTACTAGTGTTGAATCTACAAATAAAATCTAAAAACTGAGCATTTAATGGTTACTTTGGCGAAATATTAGCTGAAAATAGGCTATAGTATGAGAATAATAACTGTGCCATCCAAAAACAACTCCGGGGGTGGTATGCCACTAATGATTTTTACCAGTACCGGTATTGCATACTGGTGCATACAAGCTCACTTCAAACACTGTCTAGAACCATTAGAACAAAGAAAAAACTCTCAAACAAAGAAACTGAATTAGAGGAAAAAGTAAAGACAAAAATATTACAAATCTCTACAAGGGAATAAACGAGTTCAAGAAAAGTTTTCAACCTAGAATAAACATAATTAAGGACAATGATGACACCACACTTGCAGCTCCAAATCATATTTTGAATAGACGGAAAAATTTATTTAATCAGTTGTTAAATGTACATGGAGATGCCCAAAGTGAAGAAAGTGAAATATTCACAGCAGTCATTGGTTGTTGAACCAATCCTAACAGAAGTAGTAACAGCTATAGGTCAAGATCAATCATTGATAAAATATTTTGAAATCGCCAAATTTTCGAGAAAAAGTGGGAATAATAAATCCCTTCACCAGCTATTAATGATTTAAAATAAATAAATATAAAATAAAAAAATACAATTCAGTTGGGTGAGACAAACTGTACAATATCCTCATTGAGTTAAGTTAGGCTGATCAAAATGTGTCTAAATGAAACTTATAGCAGCGTCAGGACAGGGAAACTTTTATCAGATAGATTAGCTATTAAAGGCAGCTTTGAGCAATGAGATGCATTGTCGCCTTTACTTTTAAATTTTGCTTTGGAATATGCCATTAGGAAAGTTCAGGTAAACAGTAGAATTAAATTGCATTCACCCGATATTAGCTTATGTGGAAGATGCTTTTCTGATGGCTGATGACAAACACAATCAGGAGAAATGCAGAAAGTCTTTTCGATGCCTGCAGGAATGTTGGATTGGAAATTAATACAGAAAAACTAAATGCATGGTCATGAAACGTGGAAATAATGTGCTACAAAATATTAGAATAGCAGATTAAGCACCCGAACAAGTGGAGAAATTCAGATATCAAGGAGTAATAATTACAAACACAAATGACACTAGTCTGCAAAACATACAAAAATTTCTGCGGTAAAACGAAAATAGGTGTGTTGGATTAATTTTGCTGTGCTGAATTCGAAAATTAATTTCATTTTTCTCTATCATATCTGGTTAGGTGACGAGTAAAAAATGTTATTTTGACATTTTGTATAGTAAAATAACTGTATGAAGCTTTTAATACTGCATTTTTATATATATAAGTGGTGTGATAGGTGATCTTAACTACTAATTTTGGATTACTGAACATGAATCCATTGACCATTTCTATGTATCAAAATGAGAGATATAAGTTATTGCACAGACTAGCCTACAGGATAAAAAGTACTGAAAAATTAGGATAACTTTGATAATATTTACAGAGAAAAATAAAATAATATTGTTAATCAGTCCAAGACATATGTATTCCACTATTTTTTGTGAGCGGAGGCCAAACAAAATCAGGCCATGGAGTTAATGTGCCATATTGAAGAAAATATTGAGTTTTAGACCATAGTTTCTTGAGAAAGTTTTGCATATGTGAAGGAATATGTGGGATAACAAGATTAACAGAATTAATTAATTCAAATTCCTCATGTCAAGAATAGGCCTGTCAAATAATCTGAAGTCATACAAATACACAGTGAAAAAATAATCAAAGTTTATTTTAGAGGGGAAAATATTAAAGATTTTAACTTTTTGGAATTTTCCCATTGGTTACAGAATTTTAGCCTGTATTGGATATATATGTATTCATGAACCACAGATTATTGTCCCTGTTGGACATTACATGAGAAAAACTGTAAGTTTGCCAAATTTCAAGTTTCTAGCTGATCTGGAAGTGAATAAACATCAATGTTAATAAGTGGAAGATTAGACTGTCATAGATGTGAAAAACGTCACAGCTATCCATCAAGTTTTTCTATACTTATGGGGCAGCTAGAAACATCAAATCTTCCATGCTTATAGCTGTTGTATGTGCCAATACTGCCGCCAAATTTTACGATTCTATCTATCCTATGTGTGTCAAATATTACATAATGTGAGGAAAATATACAAAATTTACTTAAAATAAAAAAAAATCTAACTCAATCTAATGGATAACCAATGGAGATTCTCCAAAAAGTCATAAGACTAAACTTGTAGATTTCTCAAAATCCATTACTGCTGCTGCAACCGGTTTTTTTAAAACAACCTACCATTTAGCTACTATAAGCCTCCAAGAAGGTCTACACAGATCTTAAAGTTGTGTGTGCCACGACATATTTTCAGACAGGAAACACAAAAAAATGGTGACATTTCTGAAATCATGAGACTTTATTTAGTTAAAATCACTTATTAAATGCTTTGCCGCAAAATGATGCGGGGTAGTGTAATATTAAAGAAGAAGTTAAATATTGACTGAAATCAGGAAATGCTTGTTTTTATGCAATTCAGGACTTTTATCTTATCTTCTGTGTAGAAATCTAAAAATAAAAATTTATAAGAAAATATAATCTGCCAGTTGTATTATATGGATGTGAGACATTGGTCCTTTACTCTTCTGGAAGAACATAAAGTACCTAATCTGAATGTGTTCGAAAACAGGGTGCTAAGAAAAATATTCGGACCTAAAAGCGATGAAAACAGGGACTGGAGAAAACTGCATAATCACCAAATATGGTAAGGATAATTAAATCACACAGGATGAAAAGGGCTGGACTTATTATGTGCATGGGGGAGGAAAGACATACCTAAAAAATATTGACTGAGAGACCGAAGGGAAAAGACCACTTGGAAGACCTAGACATAGGTGGGAGGACAATGTTAGAAAAGATTTAAGGGAAGTAGGATTTGCAAAGGCAGATTGGATGGAGTTAGCACAGAATAGGGTTGAATTGTAGGCTCATGTAAGCACAGCAATGACCTCCACATTTTATAAAATAGACAATATTCCTTAAGCCTAAGAACAGAACAGAATAAAAGCACACGAGCAGGCATGCACCAAATCGAAATTGTGTTTTTAATCAATGTATATTTATATTATTTCAATTTCCAAACAAGTTATGTTATATAAAATAATGTTTCCATGCTGCTTAATGGCAGAGGTGTGTGTAAACATTGTTTTAAGTACGAGTCTGCTGGACGTGTACGTGATGAAGATAAGGTTTATCGAACAAATCCTCACACATTGGAGGAGCTGAAAGAAAACATTACGAATGAAATTAGGGGCATTACAGTGGAAGAACTCACTCGCGTCAGCCAGAATGTGGTTTCCAGATACAATGCCTGTATAACACAGGAAGGACGACACTTCCAACATATGTTATAAGGTAAGATATGTAATACTTTATATAGCCTACACTTTAGCAGGGAAGCCGCGCGCGCGTCACCGGCGGCTAATGCGGACTCCTTAGCGGAGAGTGAAAACACCGGTCGCCCGGTCTCAACTTATAATAAAGACCCTGTAGTATATGTGCATTTGAAGGCAAATTCCAGGGCCCAGTCCCATCTAGTTCAGATTAGCGGGACTCTATTGTAGTTCATTTAAAATCAAATTTTGAACACAATTACATGCTCTTCCCCATTATCTCCACACATCAGACTTCATTTTAGCATAGTAGACCAAGAAACAACAGTATTATGTATTACATGAAATGGTGACTTTAAGACTTAAATTCCTTGTATTTGCTTAGTTTGCAGTACAAGTGAGTATTTAAATGCATTGGTGTTAAAGGATTACAGTAAATAACTCAATCAGCAACTGCAGCTCCAATAATTTTAAGAAAAACTGCAGAATGTGATCAATCTGATCATTGGAATGCATTCTTCACGAGAACAATGTTAGTTATGGCAGCTATGTTTCTACTGTATCATAATTTAAAACTTCTCTTACGTTTTTTGCTGTAAATGTGGACTTATTCTTCTCCAAATTCCACAGCTTAAGATCATTCTCTTTGCCTCCTGTGGCTATAATATTATGGTCTACTGGACTGTGCCTCATTCTTTCAATATGGTTTCCTGTCTTCACAATATTATTTTCTGAGCCAGTCCAAATTGTTATGTCACCAGATTCCACAGCTGCAATGAGTGCCCTGCAACAATAAGCAATTGACAACTACAGAAAAGAAATGTTGCATGTGAAATATCTACATACTCTACCAGAGATATAGGTTATAATTAGCTTAGTTAAAAAGCCTAAGTTTAACAATACATCATTAGGGATGGTAGATTTTCACAAATGCTAAATGTCTCCAAATGCTGTCAAAATAATTTTTTTAAATTCATTCATATTAACGTTGCTTTAACTAAAAAGTCATATCACACCTATAACACAAATACAATGGATTTACAAAATCAATTAATGTCATTACAAAGTTTAGTGTCCGTCATGAACTTTAAGACTTTGATGTGGTATATCAGGGTGTCCACCAAGAAATGCTGACGAAATTCCCAGCTTATTCCCTGATTTTCATTGATCATTTCAGAAATTCAAGACCAAAATATGAAGCACTTTATAATAACTGTGCAAGAAAAAATAAAGGATTATACATACTTTAAATAAGAAAAACTTTTAGTACGGTAACAAAAGTAATTGCAAAAAAAAATTACTTAGGCTATAACAGATACAAAATTAGGAACAATAAAACAAATATAGCTACTTTCATAAAGGCCTATTATTGTATAGGAGTTTTTTGATCCTACTTTGCAATTTTTCGAATTTTCCCGGATATTTTAACAAATTCATTGACTTTTCCCGGATTTTCCCGACCATATGAAATTCCCGACCTTTTTCCGGATTTTCCCGACCTTTTCCCGGATTTTCCCGACCTTTTCCCGGAATTTCCCGACCAGTGGACACCCTGTATATTGGTTGGCCCAGAGCCACGGACAGGTTGACAGGAACTTTGCACAGAGTTTGTTGATCAATATACTTGGGGCAGTATGTCAGTAGATGTTCAACAGTGAGAGGAGATGCACACAGATTGCATCAAGGAGAAAGATCCCTCGAAAGGATGTACGAATGAGTGAGAGGTGTGTGTCCAATTTGCAGTCTGGGTAGGAGTACCTGATCTCTGCGACTGAGTGTTACCATGGGTTGATTAAAAGTGGGAACTGGGCAGACGCCATGCAACTTGTTGTTAGAAGTAGAGCTCCATTGTGTTTTCCAGTTCTGAAGTATTTTGCATTTGAAGAATTTGAGGAAGTCCATATGAGGGATTTTGAGGTCGGGCATGCCTAGTGGCTACATATGCTAGGTTATTCCCAGGTATACCGCTATGAGATGGTATCCAGGTGAATAAGACCATTTTTTCAGACGAAACTAACTGATTATATAACACCAAGAGTTCATTAACCAGAGAGTGAGGAGGATGCGAGTGACATAAAGCGAGCAGAGCGCTCAATGAATCAGAGAATATGATATATGAATAGTGATTTGGACTCTTCAGAATATATTCCATGGTGAACTGAATAGCGAACAGTTCGCAAGAGAAAATAGATAAGTTATAAGGAAGACTGTAGAGCATGATGTGTTCTGGGAAAACCACTCCACAACCGTTGTTGCCATCACAACATCTGGATCCATCTGCATTATAATCAGGATATTTTCCTCGTAATTCATTGAAGAGCATAAGATAAGTGGAACTATCTGTGGCTGACTTGGAGTATTTAGTCAGAGTGGTATTGATAAAGGGGTTTTAGCCTCCACGGAACAACATTTAAACTGAAGTAACAAGGAATCATCGGAGGAACTGTTAGATCAAACGTGTTCATGTACTTAGAAAGTCTTAGAGAAAAGGGTTTTATATGAGTGGTCTTCTTTGTTGATTATCGAAGGAAGTTAAGTTGGAGTGACTCCAGCATTAGAGTTTACTGAGATCTTTGTAGCATGTGAGAGGCTTTAAAGTTTCCTGCGTATGTGGAGAGGGGGTTCATCAGCTTCAATTTGTAGACTTCCAGTAGGACTAGTGTGCAAGGTTCCTCAATCCTAATAAATTGGACATATGAAGTATATGAAGTCATTATTGTGTTTTTTCAATCCGTGATAAAAAGCAAATTTAGTATAAAATGCAAAATGTACGAATTTCTGCGAAGTAAGGGGGAAATTACATTTTAAGCATCATTTGTGCACTTTTTTAAATTGAAGGTCAAAGACAGTATCTTTCTAACAACAAGATCATGCTGTTACAAAAAGACCAGGAAACATCATGATGATACTGTAGCTGCTCCCCAAGATTGGATGACAGTTGTTGGAATGTCAGCAAAGCTTTTAGTAGTGGTACAGACGCATCAAAATGATTTATTGTCGTTTTCAAGCCTTATCAAAAGTTATTATTTCCCCCCCCCCCCCCCCCCCCCCCATCAGAAGAATTGACACAGAAAAACATCCATTTCTATGGAACAATATTTTCTGGTTGCAGGTCAGCAAGGAGTCTGCAGAATTCAAATTCAAATTCAAATATCCACTTCAAAGTGAGAAAACTATCAAAACCCGTGCTATTAGGAGGAAAGGACGACTTTCAAAAGAAAACATGCAATTGACTGCTACGAGTGAGGAACCAGTGAAGATTCAAAAGAAGCAATATATTGTTAGAGCTTAATGATCCTCTGTATAATAGACTACCAGGAACTTCATGCTGCAGAGGATGCTATTACAACTTAGGTGAATGATAGTGATGTGCCCATTTAAAAACAAGTAGCCTACCTTTTTCTTTCAAATTAAGAGAACATACAATTCTTAAAAAAATAAGAAACAAGTTAAAAGTTATGTTGTACTAGCAAATGAAGCCAGTTTAGATTTCTTTAAAGAGAGATAAATGCAATTTAATACAAAAGTGTAAAAGTTTATGTCCAATTTTATATTGCAAACTACTCTCAATGTGTATTAACAAAACAAAATATGAAGATAGCACGTTCAAAACAAGTACAGCAGAATTCAGGGTGGCTACTCAGGACAAGTAGGTGATGTGACATTACAATATTTTTACCTTACCAGACTTATTTTTAAAATTTATTTTCTTTATCATGTATGTTGGTTTGTACTAGAAACGATTTTCCTTATTGTATTGCCTGCTAATCTCTTTGGATTTCCTGATGCATGAACATGAGACTGCTCTGCACAGCATTTGTTTACTTTTTGCTAGTCGTGAACATCGATGAGTATCTCCGATGTCTCACGAAAAAATTGCTCCAATCTTGTGCTCCCGACACAGAAGTTGGCAACAAGGCTGACTACGTGCAGAGTAGTCCTCCTTTCCACAAGGTCTACAGACCTTGCCCCTACAATGTGGAGCTTAACTGGTTCATTGCCATGACGTCACCACTTTGTTTAGTCAGTAGAAAGGTGCTGCAGTGAGGTAGAGGACATTGCTTTAATCTCGCTACTTTGAGCAAGCTTATGAATGTTCCCAGACTCATGACTCTCAAGCATCCAACAGCAAGTAGTGTAGGTGTGATGTCTCTGGCATAAGCTCTTGAGCGGGGATTCGAAGTAATTAAGGAAAATTGGTTGCTTTATATGAGTTCTAGCATTATGAAATGCTTTTAACAAATATAATACTAATCTATATACATCTAAATACTCATACATACATTTTAAGTATTGAGATTTCCGTAAATTATCCATAGCTCTTATTCACTTGCATTCGGACATAATGGCACGAAAATTAAATACATGTCTCTTAATCTTAATTTTACTGTGCAGCGGTAGTTTATAAAAACTGATTAAGTTTTCTTCTAGACTCCTTTTTATACTTTAAAGACCGTTGGATTGAATATTTAACAATATTTCATACAACATATAGAGGAAAGGTGCCTAACATCGGATAGGTTCCTAATATCGTAAAGCAAGATATTAGCTACAGTAAATGCTGCACCCTGATGTTTTTATGTGGAATCACTACCCTATTAGGACGCCCCACTGGTGTGTTGAGCTAGAAGCAGTCATTTGAAAATCTTCTGTGTGAGAAGTGTATTATTGTTTTCTGGTGTTGTGAGTTTTTGCAGAGGGGAATTTACCAGCCTCTACTGCAAAGAAGATATGTGTGATAATTCATTAATTTCACTTAAGTTATATTATATTTTAGTTTACTTGTGGTGAATTTCATTATACTTGTGTGAACAGTGGGAGAGGTAAATGAATATATTTAATACAGCTGCTAATGCCTAATATCGGATAATGGCAATAACCTAATATCGAATATCCGATATTAGGCATCTTGCATTTTCGAAAGTAAATAACAATAACAACGGTAATTTCATTATTTGTAGATGGCTCCTGTACAAACAAAACCATCTAATTCAATGATGGAAGACGTTGAAAAAGCGAGAAAACGTAAATGAGCTATTTTAGAGCTGTTAAAACCGTTAAAGTGTTACAGTCAACTTTGGAGAACTATGCTATTCATACGGTAAAGATTCTGTGACCATTGCTCCAAAAATTGGGACAAAAGTATGTTCTACCAGAAAGTCTTGAAAACAAATTAGTGAAGTATTCTTTAACAATGAAGGAATAATAGGGCTATTATGGCCTGCGTGGCAACTAGCCATAAGAAATAATTTGAAGCACCCCTTCTCTGAGAATTCAGGGAAAGCATTTAACAAAATTACTAAGATTTTTTTAGGCGACATCCAAATCTATCCTTTTGGAAGCTGCAAGCTGTTTTTAGCAGCCTTTTATAAACTCCAAGGAGACTTCAAACAGTGATGGTGATGATGAAGAGGATGACAACTAATGCTTTTCCTGTGGTATGCTGTTTTCTAAGGATGAAAGTAATGTGCTAATGAGCCAAAGTCTGGATAAACTTTGTCTCAGTAGTTAACCTGAGGACACACAACACATGCATTAATAGTGTAGCCTAATACCGGATGGTGTCCAATACTGGAATATGCCGTCACGGTGGCTCATGCGTAGCGCGTGGGCCTGGCATGATAGCGGTCCCGAGTTCAAATCTCGGGGCTGGCGGGCGTGTCATTTGTGGTGGACAAAGCCGTGACCTTTGGGGGTTTTTCTCGGGAATCCTCCCGTTTCCCCCTTCATTCATTCCACCAACACTCTCCACTTCAACTTCCTTTCCCCCCTCATTATCATCCCGTTCCCCTTTACTGGTTTTTGGGCCAGCTCCTGCTGCAGACTCTGCTGCGGGCCTCCCCCATCCTGCCCCGTTGCTTGTGGTCAAGAGTTGCTGGTGGTGTACCGTGCCTTTGGGGCTCTCAGAGGGACCCTGGGTTAGTGGCGCACGTCAGGGTGTGCTGCGCCTATGGGGCTCTTGTACGAGGGACCCTGGGTACGGTGCACGTGGAGTGGTACCTGGTCCTTGTTGGATGTAGGGGAGCTCCGTGGGGGCTCGTGGTGGAGTCTGTTGACTGGGGGGCCTTAGGGCATGCACATCATTCGTTTCCTAGGGGGTGTACAATGGGCCCGCCTATGAGGCCTACGTGCGCGAGCCCGTAAGGGCTCAGCCCCTGAGCCGATAAGATAAGATAAGAATACTGGAATATACTAGTATCCGGTATTACGAAACCATATTTTTTATTTTAGCAATTTGATGACTTTTAAGGTTAATGTAATTTAAAGATTTCTTGTCATGCCTTTTAATTTATAATTGATGTTTATTGTTAAATAACAATATTAGTAACAATATAAGAAAAGTTTTATGTCAAAAAAATATTTATTGTGGTTAGTATAATCATTTAAAAAAATTATCCAACATTTGGTTATTTGCCTCTACTAATGCTCTCAAGTTTTATTTTGATCACTTTTCTTTCCGGAAATTGAAGAGGAATTTCCTACTTATGAAATAGTGTGTGTTTATAAATTGTATAAGCACGTATCAACATATTTTCTTTCCTATTAGCTCTTCACCTAACTTCCCAGCCAATACCTGCCACTGGCAGAATTTGGTCAGACCACAATATCTCCATTTCTATTTAATTAATACCATTTAGAAGCTATATAGAAACTTAAGCACAGGGTTACCATATGAACAATTTGGGGGGGGGGGGGGGGGAAGGACACTTTTTATCACCAAAATTAATATACCCTAAATCCTGAAATGTCAGAAAATATTACAACTAAAGTGCACATTAGAAATTCGCATTGCCAGGAAAGAAAAATATGTTTAATTATAGACAGGACACCTGAAGGGAAGAGACATGCACAGATGTGAGGACAATGTTAGAATAGATTAAAAGGAAAAAGGATTTGCGAGGGATGGTTGAATGGAGTTAGCTCAGAATAGGGTTGAATGGCATGTACATGTATGCATGGTAATGAACCTCCAGGTTCTATAAAGAGATAATATTCCCTCAGTTTGCTTAGGAATTCCCTATTGCCATTGAGGAAGTAAGTAAGCAAGAAATTAATAAAATGCTGTAATAGGTGTATGTATAATTCCAATACATTGGTTCGAAGTTTTCTTATACTGGTGTTAATTTTTTAAAATTAATAGCTACAAACGCTAATTGAAGGTAATTGTATTCAATATTCTAATTAGTGATACATATTCTTCTGACTGAATTAATAGACTTTCACGGTTGTTTGGGATTTAGCGCGCCTATTGAAGGTTAAATGCTTGGCATGCGCGCGCAGTCCTTCCTCGCGGCAGCCATTTTAGTTTGTTCTCCCGCTTCCACGGTGATCAGGTGGAAGTTGGTAGCTGCTCATAGTTTGTTATTAAAACTTGTATGTTTGTGTTGGGCTAATGATAATTAAAGTTACAGTCCACTATTCTTCGTATATTATTTGTCCCAGTGCAAACATATTTTGGTTGCCTCCGTGCCTGATGGACTAATAAAACGTGTTATAATTCGCCATGTGCACATATCTATGGTTCCCGCGAACGCAGACATTATGGTTATATTGACTTTGAGAACTGTGAAAGTGTGTTGATGCTTCTATTCGTGGTGTTCCTGTTATGAAATGTATACAACTATTCTTCGAAGTCATCAAGTATTGAAATCACATGTGTTGATGCTTCTATTGGTGGTGTTCCTGTTATGAAATGTCTACAACTATTCTTCGAAGTCATCAAGTATTGAAATCTAGTTTATGTTAAAAATGGAAGAATTTAATGAAAAACTAGCAATAAAGAAAAGAGCTATTGCTAAAAGGACATTAACCTACGTCGACAAGTTTCTAAAGAAGTATACTGAACAAGTTAGTGTAAATGAAGTTCGTTCACGTTTGAGTTCCTTGCCTGATATTTTGAATCAATATGTGGAAGTTCAAGATGAAATTGAACTAAATTGTGAAGATCCTACAGGTCATTTTGCAGACAGAGAAAAGTTCATAGAGGATTACCACAGAATAAAAGCAGCTCTGGAAGGAATTGTTGATAAAGAAGTTAAAGTGCCTTCCCCCCCTGCATCTGTAATATCGAATAATAGTGATTCCTTGGTAAAATTGCCCGCTGTTGATATTCCTACATTTGATGGAAATGTTAGGACATGGTTGCAATTTCACGACATATTCTCAAGCTTAATACTAAACAATGAATCATTAAATGACATACAGAAATTTCATTACCTAATTTCGTCGTTGAGAGGAGAAGCTAAAGGTCTTCTAGAAAGTTTAACCATTAGTGCAGACAATTTTCCAACTGCTTGGAAGTTGCTTTATGACAGATACAATAACAACAAAATAATTGCTGCCAACTATGTCAAGTCACTACTAAATCTATCTACAGTGAAAACAGGTTCCAGTAATGAATACAGATCGCTAGTAAATAATGCAACAAGTAATAAAAGGGCATTAGAATCATTGAAACCTAAGGTACCACTGCATGATGTGATATTAGTTGAAATCATTCTTGAAAAATTAAGGAAACAAGACAGACAAGAGTGGGAATTGAAAACAGCTAATGATCAGTTCAGTTCTCTACAAGATCTTATTACATTCATTGAAATAAAGGCTCAAGCGTTAGAAATCATTGAGTACAGAAATAATCCTAGTGAACAAAGGGTTAAGTCATCTATATCTTCAAGTAAAGCCCTGACTGTTAATGTAAATTCTGTCAGTTGTATATTTTGCAACAGAAATAGCCATTCACTGCATGATTGTAGAGATTTTAAAGCTGTGTCTCTTGTGGAAAAAAGAAGATTTCTTCAAGAAAATAAACTTTGTTTTTCATGTTTAAAAGGATCCCATGTGTTTGCTAAGTGTAAAGCCAGCTGTGCCATTTGTAGCAAAAGACATCATAAACTGTTACATATTGATAATGCTATTAACAATGCTAATGCCACTTCCAATGTTAGCAATGTATCTAGCTATACTTCGTCAAAAGGTCAGAACATGGCCAACGCAAAAGCACTATTGCCAACTGTAGCTGTGCATGTTGAAGCCAAGAATGGTGATCTTGTTGGGTGTCGAGCTTTAATGGATTCTGGAAGCCAAATGTCTTTCATATCAACTGATTTAGTGAAGAAGTTGCATCTACCATTGATCAAGAATAAATTCTCTGTTAGTGGAATTAATGATGTTTGTGCCGCAAAGGTTGTGCACACCTGTTCAGTTAATGTACATTCCAGAATTAGCAACTATGAGTTTAATGTGAATTGTGCTGTTCTTGACAATGTTACTGGTCTTGTACCTAGTGCTCCTGTTCAATATGAAGATTGGTCATTGCCAACTGACATTTCATTGGCTGATCCTGAATTTTATATTCCAGCAAAAATTGATTTATTGCTTGGAGCTGATGTTTTCTTCGATCTTGTGATTGGTGAAACCTTTAAGCGCAAAGGTCATCCCACGTTGATAAACACTCATCTGGGTTATGTGTTATCTGGCAAAATGCCACTGCATTCTATCCGTCATACTAACAATGAGGTTATGAGTTGTTTAAGCAGAAATGATATGCTTGATAATCAACTTCGAAAGTTTTGGGAATTAGAGGAAATAAATCACATTCCTCAAACAAAGGAAGATAAATATTGTGAACAACATTTCTTAGAAAATACGTCGAGAACTTCTGATGGTCGATTTATAGTTCGACTTCCTGTTCGCCTAGAAGTTTCTATTGGGGATTCCTTCGGACAAGCTAGAAAGAGAATGAATCTGCTTGAAAGGAAATTTGAATCTAATGAAAAACTGCATCATGATTATGCGCAATTTATGAAGGAGTATGAGGACTTAGGTCATATGGATTTGTGTGACATGTCTGATGAATCTACTCAATTCTTCATTCCTCATCATGCTGTTTTTAAACCTAATAGTTCCACAACTAAGATAAGAGTTGTTTTTGATGGTTCTGCCAAATCTTCCAATAATTACTCATTGAATGATTTACTGTGTGTTGGTCCTGCTGTTCAGGAAGAGTTGTACTCCATTGTTCTTCGATTCAGAAAGTATCCAGTAGCAATGACTGCGGATATTGCAAAAATGTATAGGCAAGTGCTCGTTGATCCTAGAGACCGATGCCTACAGAAAATTCTATGGAGAAGTAATATAGAAGAGGAGTTAAAATGTTAAGTTGTCTACTGTAACATATGGGACGAGTCCTGCTAGCTTTCTGGCAACTAGATGTCTCAAACAACTTGCTGATGAGAATCAAGAAATATGTCCTGCTGCTGCTGAAGCCCTAAGATCTGATTTCTATGTGGATGATTATCTAGGTGGTGTTTCTACAGTTGAAGAAGCCAAAAGGTTGCAGAATCAGCTTATTGATTTACTCGCTTCTGCTGGATTTCCATTGAGAAAATGGTCATCAAACTGTGATGAAGTACTGCAAAATGTAACTCCGGAATTGCAAGAAAGGCCAGCTAACTACAAGATCATTGGAGATCATACTGTGCAAGCCTTAGGAATTACATGGCAGCCTGAAAATGATTGTTTTCAATTTAAGTTTGATGTCAAGCCAATAACAAAGGTGACAAAGAGAAATGTGTTATCTGTCATATCTTCAATTTTCGATCCCTTGGGTCTCTTGGCTCCCGCTGTTATTAAGTGTAAAATATTCATACAAAGATTATGGATTTTGAAGACAAGTTGGGATGAGATACTACCTATTTCAGTCCAAGATGAATGGAACAAGATATATGGTAATCTACATTGCCTAAATTACATAACTGTTGACAGAAAAATAATTCCTTCTGCAAATATCCAGAGAATTGAATTACATGGATTCAGTGATGCTTCAGAACAAGCTTATGGTGCTTGTATCTACCTGCGATCCATATCTGATGATAATTCAGTTTCTGTTTCACTGGTTACTTCTAAATCTAGAGTGTCTCCTATCAAGACACAGTCTGTACCTAGATTAGAGCTCTGTGGAGCATTGTTATTGTCTAGATTGTTGAAAAAGGTATTGTCATCATTGAAATTAAGTAGATTAGATCAAATATATCTATGGTCTGACTCTCCTATTGTTTTATATTGGTTGAAATCTACTCCAGCCAAGCTGAAGTCCTTCGTTGCAAATAGGGTCTCTGAAATACAAGATGACACAGACATTAATTGCTGGCATCATATTTCAACTGAAGAGAATGCTGCTGACTGCATTACCCGTGGTGTATATCCAGATCAGTTATCTACATTGAAGCTATGGTGGAGGGGTCCAACATTCTTATGGGAAGTGAATGCTACTTCATCTCCTACATCTATTAATGAAATGCAATTACCAAATGAAATACCTGATGTAAAATCTTCTAGAGAAGAAGTTGTTACTTGTGCTGCGAATGTCAAACATTCTTCAAGTTTAAATGATCTCATCAAAAAATTCTCTTCCATCGATAAACTAAAAAGAATCTTCTCTTACATTTTGAGATTTATTCATAACTCAAGAGCTGTTCCTGAAAAAAGGAGAAGTCAGCATCTGCAGCAGATGATGGAGCACTTCTGGAAGCGATGGTCTACTGAGTACCTGACAGAACTTCAACGTCGTCCTAAGTGGTTGGACATCCGTTCTAGTCTTGACATTGGTGATCTAGTTTTAATAAAGGAAGACAATGTTCCTCCATTGTGTTGGAAAACTGGAAAAGTTGTTGAAGTGTTTCCCGGTAAAGACGGTTTGATTAGAGTAGTAAAGTTAAAAACTGCTACTGGTGAAATCCAAAGACCTATTGTAAAACTCTCCCCGTTTCCTTCTAAAGTGAATGTTTAAATGTAATTGTGTTTTCTATTGTTGGATAAATCAAGGGTGGGAGTTATTGATTCATGGATTTGTGTGTTGATCTAGATAGATCAAGGGTGGGAGTATGTTTGGGATTTAGCGCGCCTATTGAAGGTTAAATGCTTGGCATGCGCGCGCAGTCCTTCCTCGCGGCAGCCATTTTAGTTTGTTCTCCCGCTTCCACGGTGATCAGGTGGAAGTTGGTAGCTGCTCATAGTTTGTTATTAAAACTTATATGTTTGTGTTGGGCTAATGATAATTAAAGTTACAGTCCACTATTCTTCGTATATTATTTGTCCCAGTGCAAACAACGGTACTACAGCAATAAGTGAAATTTCTTCTATTGTTAAAAGTGAAAATATTTGTTTGAGGTTATGGGAAAACGCAAAGAAAACAAAAGCGAGCGGACTCAATCTATTACTGAAAAAAGTGAGTTGACAGAAAATGATGCCAATAATGATACTTCAAACTTAACTGCTTTTGTTAAGAATCTCATTCTAAAGGAAGACTTTCTGGAGCAAATTCTTGATCGTGTGGTTGAGAAAGTGGTGTTCAAATTAAAAGACAGTATTGACTTTAACACCAAGATTATTGATGACTTACGATCCGAGCTCAGTAAACGTGATGAAATAATTAATAATCTCCAAGAACAGCTGAAGAGAATTCACTCAAAGTTCGAGGAGGAAGTGGATGAAATAAGCCAATATTCGAGAAAAAAATAATATTGAAATTCATGGAATCCCGGAGTTACCACAAGAGAATGTTTATAATCTTGTTAACGACATTGGAAAAGCTCTGGAATGCAACATTAATAAAAAATATATTGACGTAGCACATTGAGTGCCATCTAGCAATAAATCCCTTCCTAGGCCTATCATTGTGAAATTTATCAATAGATGGCAGAAAGGAGAAATTATGATTGCCAAAAGGAACAAAAAATTGCTAACATCATCTATTGGTATCCCTTCACCTGAGAAGCTCATTTTCATCAATGACCATCTCATGCCTAGGACAAAGGGCATCTTAAGGAAAGCCAAAGACCTTAGGAATAAGGGATTCAAATATGTATGGAGCAGGGACGGCAAGATTTTTGTGAGGAAAGATGAAGCGTCACAAGCAATTGTTATGAAATCACTTGATGATGTTGTAAAGTTGGAGACAATGTAACTGATTATGCATAGCACATACAGGTACAATTCTTGTTCTAGTTATGGAACACAGTTTTGACACGATCAATGATTATTTAGATAGCTTTGTTTCTCACGGCAGTTTTTTGTTATGTTGTATAAATACCAGAAGTTTGTGTAATAAGTTTGAGGATTTAGAAATTCTCGCAAATAGAATAAATTTTCCAGAAGTTTTGGTAATATCCGAAAATTGGTTACGGCCTGGTGATGAAAGGTTTTTTGACCTTCCTAATTATAATGCACACCATATTATCCGAAATTCCAGAGGAGGGGGTTTTTCAATTTATGTGCTACGTGACAGTTTCCACAGTGAGGTTATACAGTGTATTAATGCTTCATACAACATAATTCATATTATGATTAAAGGGAGCACTACTTTTTATATAATAGGAGTATACAATCCTCATGAATTAATGTATGAAAACTTCCTAAATGATTTAGAATTAATTTTAATGAAAGTAAACACGGGTTCAGTAATACTTGCAGGTGATTTTAATATTGACATATATTCTTCCAGCAAAGCAACTAGATTATGCGAGTCATGAACAGAAAGCTTTAGTTTAATGTGTTATAATAAATTACCAACTAGAATACAAGGAAATAAAAAATCGTTATTAGATCACATATATATGAATAAGCATGTAAATTCGTTGGTAAAAATAGCTAATATAAAGTCAGACTTTAGTGATCACAATATACTAATTATGAATCTTGTCTCACAAACGACCAAATTTAAACTTGATTCAGGTATATATATGATATTTTCCCGGGCTACTAACCAGGTGGTGAGTTGAATTAGTTCCGACGTTTCGAAGCCAAACTGAGGCTTCATTGTCAAGGAGAATGAAATGCCGGGATTAGATGGGTTGTATTTATAGGACTGCTTTGAATGGGGACATCCAGACTGGAGAAAGGATTTGTTGAAGACCAACCAATCAGGAAACAGATGGGTGCTGTAAGAACAGGAGGGAAAATAGAGAAGTAGAATCGGTCCAAATAAGAGCCAACGGTCAATAGGTAGTGAAAATAAATAATTATTATATAGATGGTGGTGGAAACGAGAGAAAAAAAAAAAGGAAAGGAAAAACGGAAAAAACGGTCCAAATGAGGGCCAATGTTTTTAATTACTCTGGTGGTTCAATGGAAGGTGTGCGGTTGGCTCGTATGGATCTGATCGAATCAATAGTATGGAACCAGGCAGGGCTTAGTTGGATACCGCTGTCTCTATTCATGTTGTTTGGTTCCAAACGGATCTCCACGGCTTCCCTCACCACTCTCTCCCAGAGGTTTGAAGACCTGGCAAGAATAGTCGTTTCACCAAACTTGATGCGGTGTCCCATGTTGATGGCGTGTTCCGCTACCGCAGATTTATCTGGATAAAACAGCCGGATATTTCGGGCATGTTCCTTGCAGCGCACTTCCACCGTGCGGCCGGTATGTCCAATGTATTGCTTGCCGCATTCGCAAGGAATGAGGTACACACCAGCTGTCTTCAGACCCAGGTTGTCCTTCACTGGCCGGATCAGCTGCTTTATCTTGGGAGGTGGTAGATGAATTGTTTTTATGTCAAACTTCCGGAGGATACGGCTAATTTTCCCCGACGTTGCGCCCATGTATGGTATGCATGCTATGCGCCGGCTACCGTCAGGGGGTTTCTCATCTTCCACTGCTGGACGCGGAGAAGCGGTCCTTTTCAGGGCCAATCTAATTTCATTGTTCTTGTAGCCGTTCTGGAGGAATATTCTCTTGAGATGGTCTAGTTCCTCCGGTAAGTTGTTGCAGTCCGAAATGGCGAAAGCTCTATGAAAGAGGGTGTTAAGTACCCCTCTGCGCTGGGATGGATGGTGATGGCTCGTTCCATATAAGTATAGGTCCGTATGGGTCTTCTTCCGGTAGACAGCATGGCCCAAAGTCCCATCAGTTTTCTTGCTGATTCAAGTAATTTAGAGGTTGTGGAAAATATTGATTACAAGAAACTGTCTTATTATTTTGAAACCACTACTTTTGTATGTTCATCTGATGATCCAGAAATTTATTATGAAACTTTTAGATTATATAAAAAGTGGAGTTGCCGCTTGTACTATTCACAAACAAAAACAAATCTATAAAGGCATCTCGTTCTTCTTGTAAGTGGATAACTTCTGAACTCATGGAACTAATTCATAGTAAAGATCAATGGTATAAGAAAACCAAATCATTATATTCTTCAGAATATACATTAATAGAATATAAACGACTTCGTAATTTAGTTACTAAAAAAAAGAGGGAATTAAAACAAGAATATTATACAAAAAAGTTGTCAAGTACTAAAAGTTCCAGACATTCATGGGAAATTGTAAATGAACTTTTGAATATTCCACAAAAGACCAAAAATACTTCCTTGGTCGAACTAATGGTTGATAATAAATCTATCAAAGACCCAGTTGAAATTTCGCAAAATCTAAACACTTATTTTGTTAATGTTGCTCTAAACTTGGCTAAGAAAATACCCAGAAATAACGATTCTTATAAACCCTCATACAGCAACACCCCTATTGGAAGTTTATTCCTTACTCCTACAAATGAATATGAAATTAATAAAATAATAAGTGAACTAAAAAACACTTTGGGAACCGTACAGATGGTTTTCTTACTAACAAACTTATTAAAAATAACAGAATTTGGCTAACTCCCTACATTGTCCAATTTGTAAATCTCTCTCTAAGCTCGGGAATTGTACCTTCTAAATGTAAAATTGCGAGAGTAGTGCCCATTTCAAAAGGAGGAAATGACACAGACCCTAGTAATTATAGACCAATTAGTATTTTACCGGTTTTGGCTAAAATCCTTGACAAAGTTGTTAAAATAAGACTACAAAACTTTTTACACAGGAATACATTCTTTCATCCCATGCAATATGGGTTTACTTCAAAAAGTAGTACAGCCACTGCTCTATTTGACATTCTTATTCAAATACAAAAATCAGTTGATGGAAATAGCTTAGCATCAGGGTTATTCTTGGACCTAAGAAAAGCTTTCGACACGGTAGACTATGATTTATTACTAGAGAAATTGAATTACGCAGGGATAAGAGGATTATCGTTAGCATGGTTTGAAAGTTATTTGAGTAATCGAAAACAATACGTTAGTGTAAATCAATACAATAGTGAAATAGCATCTATTAAGTGTGGAGTACCTCAAGGATCTATCCTGAGTCCACTCCTCTTCAATATATATGTAAACGATTTGTTTAATTTAAAATTGTTTGGTAAAATACTTTTGTATGCCGATGACACAAATATTTTCTATACAGGACGAACAGAAGAAGACTTAGCATATGAAATGCAACATGACATGAATGACCTAATCAATTGGTTTAACTATAATAAATTAACAATAAACGAAGATAAAACTAAATTCATGTTCTTTCACAAGCGATCGCACAGACTGCAAACCAATATAAACTTAAACATAAATAATAAGACAATAGAGAGAATTGAATTTATTTCTTTTTTAGGACTAAATATTGACAGTATCCTTTCTTGGGAATATCAAATCAACAAAATTCAGAAGAAAATTCTCCCAGTAGTCAGTATTATAAACAGATTACGTCTTTCAGGAATGTCCAGTCGAAATGGTATATTTTTCTTTAATCCATAGTCATCTTACTTATATGAACATCATATGGGGGAATTGTAGAAAAAGCCTATTTCATGAGCTAGAAGTAATTCAAAATAGAGCGATTAAAATTATGTTTAATATTCCCTTTAGAACCCATAATAAAATAAAATAAATAAAATAAGCCTATCGTGTCCCATGTAGGGCAAAGGCCTCCTAAGAAGGGTTTAGCTCCTCTTATCTAGCACGGCGAGCTACTCCGCGCTAGTGAAGTTGTTCGTGATTTTGAGCGTCATGTACACTTGAACTTTAACACTTGGTCTTGAGCACTTAGTCTTGCGTATTGTTCAGGGTTTTCCCCAGTTCTTTCCACTCGATTCTTCTTTTGGCTACCCTGGTCCATTGTTGGCCCACTTTATCCTTGAAAAGTTCCTCCCATCTCCTTTTTGGTCTTCCGCGCAGCCTTCTTCCTTGTCTGGGGTCCCATATGGTACTCCTGTATGTCCATCTATCGTCCACCAACCTTGAAACATGGCCACCCCATCTCCATTTAGTTCTTTCTGCTAGGTGAGCGATATCTGTCGTTTTTGCTGACTGGATTAG
Source organism: Ectobius pallidus (assembly GCA_964059195.1). Taxonomy (NCBI): domain Eukaryota; kingdom Metazoa; phylum Arthropoda; class Insecta; order Blattodea; family Ectobiidae; genus Ectobius; species Ectobius pallidus. The sequence continues at coordinate 34,629,552 of CAXKWD010000001.1, read as the reverse complement.
TGTAGTATTGGGGATTCTGTCCCTCAATGTGATGCCTAGGACTTTTCTTAGCATTTTCCTCTGGCATACCTGTAGTAATTTTTTCTGTGTCGATGTCAGCGCCCATGTTTGACAGCCATAGAGTATCACCGGGTACTAGTGATATATTCAAAATTTCTGGAATCAAGCCACTTTCTGTCTCTACAAATGCAGCAATAGTCAGTCACTTACATTCTATCAAATATAAACTTATTAAATCCAACACCACCTTGATTACACCCGAAGATGTTCATCTCCATAACACAAGACAAGTCAGTCATCTTTTTGTAACTCATAGTGAATCCACTACGTATGGCCTAAATGGAATATTACCTCATGCTATAAAATTGTATAACATGTTACCTGAAAGTATGTCCAGTTCCACTAGGAATTTTAAACCCAAAGCATTATCATATTTTTTAGATGTGTACTTCAGTCAGTAGGATAGTTATAATATATTTCCGGAAATCATACAAAAAAATGCATATTTCAAAATTGGTTAGTATATTCCAATTTTTTTTTTATTTTGTAGCACTAGCATTATCATATTTTTTAGATGTGTACTTCAGTCAGTAGGATAGTTATAATATATTTCCGGAAATCATACAAAAAAATGCATATTTCAAAATTGGTTAGTATATTCCAATTTTTTTTTTATTTTGTAGCACTAGTGAATTTGTTTTAGCCATAAGATAATTGTGGTATGTTTTATAATTGTAAGATAATTGTAGTATGTTTTAGAACCAATGTATTTATGTCACCCCTCCAATGAGCTTTGCTCTTTGGGGTTGTACTATATATTATATATATATATATTAAATTAATTAATTAAATTAAAACAATTAACTCAGCTTGCTAGCAAAAAAAACAAAACAAAACAAAACAAACAAACAAAACAAAACAAAACAAAAAAAAGTCATACACTCGCACTAAACCTCAAACAAACCAAGTCGTCAAACAGTCTAGATATGATTAAAGGAGCAAGCTGTAGTACAGCCAACGTAGCGACTCTAAATCATACGTAGACATAGTCAAAGAGTGTATATTACGGAATGCTCTACTATGCAGTAGTATCAAAATGTAGCAACAATGGTTTTGCAATCACTCTTGCAAACTACAATGTTGTGTTGTCTCAAAGAAAGAAAGAGAAAAAAAAAAAAAGATTTGTCCTCATTAAAAAAAAAAATACCCACCAAGATGCTTCTCTTTAATGCTAAAAGAGGACATGTCTACGAAAAAGGAGGATGTATGGTAACCCTAAGCACTTGGATATAACTAAATAACATGCTAATACAAATTAGTTTCACTTGCATATTTATGTCTTACCAGATTTCTGATTTTTAAATTGAAATTGGAAACAAAAATGCTTATGTCTCAAAACATCATTTTTGGAGTTATCATGTACTGTCTAAAGCTCCATCCACAATGTGAAGTCGGTAGTTGGTAGTCTGCAGTCAGTAGTCGAAGTATAACGTGTGGTGAGTAATGGACGCCATTCACAATGTGCAGTTGCAGTCGACAGCAGGCAATCGGCAGTTGGTAGTCAGTAGTCGGCAGTCGAGAAATTCATCTTCAACTACCGACTGCGCGACTGCAAATAACATATTACAAGATTGAAAATGATTTACTAGTGCAAATAAACATACTATCATACTACGAGAAAGCAAGATGTATTTAATTACATATATTATGCAATTATAAAGCGATTCCCCCACATTTTTTATATTGTAAAATGTTTCCCTAACCTCAATGTCGACTGCATATTGTGGATGGCTAGAGTGCTGCTCCCAAGCGGCCGACTACAACTGCCAACTGCATATTGTGGATAGAGCTTAAACACCACAGAACTTTGGTATCAGACTTCTTGTTATATGCCACTCGAAAAAGTTCCAGTAAAAATCTGTAGGATTCTTTCACTTCCATTATGTACATTATACTAAGCAGCTTGTCCATCCCTGCACTGTTTATTTCACTAGCTTGTGAAGTGGGGTAGAAGAATAATGCCTGTATCTCAAAGTGAGGTTTATGTTTTCTGACTATCCATTGCAGTGCCTGTACATGATGAACAAAAAATGGTAGGCTACTAAATTTCCTGAGCCCACCACTACTACTATAAATGATATTTAGAATTTCAGGGTAAAACTGAAAACAAATAACACCTGCGTAAAGCTTTTTCATATGATGAAGTGTGATAAATTTGTCTACACTCAAGTTAGTACAAATTCTTACTCATTATATCGTGAAATCCCTTTTATGCTTCCTTCTCCAGAACTGATATCCTTTTCACCTTTGAAAGATTTAAGGATGGTGTCATATATCTTCACTTTTCGTCCAGCTGAACCAACTAATATGTAATTTTCATCAGGATCTCCCCAAGCTACTGCAGTTATGTTATTTTCCTTAGTGAGCTCTTTATTACTGCGAATGTTTTTCATAATTGGCTTTTTGTCCTTATGAAGGGGATCAATGCTGATACCTAAAAGAAAAAATACAGTAATCACATAACATTACAGAATGTAAATATCATGCATTGGCTTCAAATTCAAAGTCATTGTTGAGGAAAAGTGAAAATTCTACATGCTGTACAAGACAAATTAATAAAAAAGTAAATCCAATAATTAAGTTAGGGTCAATCCATATGAAGTCAACCAACACTGGTTGCTTGACCATTTAAAAAAAAATCCCTTTAGGCAGGCCTACAGGCGGAGGTAGATTTCGAAGTGCTTTTGGTTTAATTTATTGTCGCTGCATAGCCTTCTTTAGTAGTAGCATAGTCTTCTTTAGCCTTGGCATGGTAAACCTGCAGTAATAAGAACTGAATTCGGTAAAGAGGAAGAGCCTACAATCATTTGTTTTGACAACAAGAATAGGATATAATATTCTGGGAGGCCGTGCGCAAGATCAGCAATGAATAAAATTAGCAAAGCCGCTAAACAAGACAAAATTATGATATTATAATAATTCTTTTAAGTGTTATTATTTTCAAACATTAAAATCTTGCGTAATATGAGAGCTATCAAGAAACTATTTATTGATTTGTAGAGTACTCATCAAGAGCTTTTCAACGATACCCCACAAGACGTGGTTTCAAAAGTTTCGAATTTTCATCCCCCACCCCCACCTCCACCCCCACCCTCACTCGAACCCCCGAATCGTTGGTGTCACTGTGAACTCCATAGGGAGTACTCTAATTTATTCAAACAAAGTTTCCCTCTATACTTCATAGGGGCCGAGATATACATTTTTAAAAATTTCAACCCCCTCCCCCGACCACCCCCTTGGGCCAATTTTGCCCATTAACGAACTTGTCCGAACTATTGGGCCTAGAAATAACATAATAAAATTTGGTTCAAATATCTTCAAAATTACGGCCGCTATCGTGTAAAGATATATATAAATATATATATATATAAATATATATATATATAAATATATATATATATATAAATATATATATATAAATATCACAAAATTTTTTTTTGAACGGGCGGTGGTTTCGTACTTAGGGGAGCATGAAACGTAAAGATATGAAAGAATTTTTCGAAAATCATAAAGTGGTATCCATTGCAATAGGTAGAATTTTCTTCGAAAATCTACCTAAAAATTCATTTTTTGTCAGATATCACCCCTATATACCAATAGTACAAAACGACAAATATTTTATTTTTACTCGGTTCCGTTTAGAAATGGCGGCCATCTTTCAATCATGGCGGACAGCTATTTTTGCATTTGTAGGTGTTTATGCAAATGCAAATATCTCTGGACTGGGAAGTGATAGAGCCTTGAGAAAAAAAGCATTATTCTCAGTAGAGTCTGGGCTACATTTCTGGTCAAAAGCATTGGTTAGCTTAATTCACTTTTAAATGGTGAAAAAGGGGGCTAAACCTGAACAAAACTTTTGCAATATTATGACTTTTCAGGGTGTCACTATCTTACCTTGGAAAGAAATCTCGGGTGTCAGTTTTTTGTAGGAGGTACATATGTACCAGTACTTTCCTGGAATAAAATACAAAGCCACACATTTGTTTGCTTCCATTATTTAGGACTCTCAGAAAATAATGATTTTTCCAAATTTGACCAACTTTAGGCCTAAATATCTCTGGTTGGCAAAATAGGAAAAATCTAATTTTAGGCTCAATTCAAGGTCTATACGACACTAAGCTACTGTGAAAATTTCAAGTTTGAGACTCAAGCCAGAATGAAATTATGCTTGATACAACAAAGTGAAATAATCGTATAGTAGGCTATATATGTAACACCCTCAATATCAGCCTTAATTAATACTGACATTTTAAATAACGATTTAGAGCCTTAACATAACAATTTAGATACCTTTTCACATAATCACATGTGATTACATTTGGTATTTCACCAATAGATGGGATATCTCCTCAGATAGGTGGACATAAGCGGCTGTACTCATCATCCTCAAAGAAATCTACCACTCTCTTGGCAGTTACATCTGAAATTCTGACACCTTTCTTTTTTCCCAACACTGGCAATATGCCTTGATCCTTCACCAGTTTCCTTGACAACCTAACAAGATGCACTGAGACATTAAACTCAGTAGCTATTTTGTCTCTGGACCAAGAATTTGGAAGTAGACTAATAATTTGTACTTTTGTTTCTTTGTTTGCTACCAAACACTTCTTTTTTAGCTTTTCGATCAGTTCATCATACTCAAATGATAGAGACTGCTGGTTTGGCTCACTGTCTTCAATATCCTCATCAAAACATATTTCCAACTTTTTTCTAATAGCTTCAGACACCTTCTTATACTTTGCTTTTAAAGCCCCTTTTCTTTTATCAGAACTAAGTTTTTTAATTTTGGCTGCAGGTGACAATTCCAAACTACTACAAGCTGCATCAACCTTCACCATATTTTCTGTTTTGTCTACATATTCATCACTAACGTTATCAACAGTAGCAGTATGAGCAGTAGGCCTAACAAAGATCTTTGTGTAGCATGTAGGGCATAAGGATTTCCCTGGGACAATATTTACAGGGAAGTGTTTTTCCTTAAAAATATAATCCATTTTTATTTCCCTTAGTCCCTTAGACACTGATATTTGGGCACTTTTAGAGGGTCACAACAAATGCGTCCAAAGAGGTGGTTGTACTGTGATAAAAACTTGATTTCATGATACTTGCAGATGAGGGAAAGATTTGAAGATATTCGTAATGAAAGCAATGATTTTTCTTCAGAACTATATTCACTGAAATGCCTTAGTCCCTTGGGCACAACACCATAAACATTTCTGTGGCACAGTTCATTGGTCAATGTTCCTATACAGCACTGAGGATCCATCTTGGTCTATTCAGAACACTACCAAGCAAAAAGCACTTCTTCACCCTACAACTGCATCCAACAAACTGAATAACTGGCTGGAACAGTTCATGTCTCAGCATGAGCAGTTGCATGTTTAGACTTGTCTATACCCTCTCATCTTGCTCCCCACTGTGACTTTCCATAAAAGCAAAGGTTGATTGTTCCCTACTCAGGCATATGAAAATTAACTAAGCACCAAGCAAATTGTGTACAATTAGTTATAACTGGTAATAAGAAAATCCAAATTCTAAAACTGAACAGACTAAAATAATATAGGTATACGCCTACATACATACAAACAAAAATTGATTCAGATTTGTTTTTTCAATTGAAAACTTGTAGGCCTATCCTCTATAATTTATTTTAGCAGACCACAATGATTTATAATTAGGCTTATAATATGTAAATGAGGCCTTAAAACCATTAAATATTGTGGACTAGGGTGATTATTTATTTATATATGGTTCACACAAAGCCTCATTATTTAAGGAGTTTGTTTGATACATAACTCCATTCTGGCTTGAGTCTCAAACTTGAAATTTTCACAGTAGGTTAGTGTCGTATAGACCTTGAATTGAGCCCAAAATTAGATTTTTCCTATTTTGCCAACCAGAGATATTTAGGCCTAAAATTGGCCAAATTTGGAAAAATCTTCATTTTCTGAGAGTCCTAAATAATAGAAGCAAACAAATGTGTGGCTTTGTATTTTTTTCCAGGAAAGTACTGGTACATATGTACCTCCTACAAAAAAACTGACACCAGAGATTTCTTTCCAGGGTAAGATAGTGACACCCTGAAAAGTCATAATTTTGCAAAAGTTTTGTTCAGAATTAGCCCCCTTTTTCACCATTTAAAAGTGAAATAAGCTAACCAATGCATTTGACCAGAAATGTAGCCCAGACTCTGCTGAGAATAATGGTTTTTTCCTCAAGGCTCTATCACTTCCCAGTCCAGAGATATTTGCATTTGCATAAACACCTACAAATGCAAAAATAGCTGTCCGCCATGATTGAAAGATGGCCGCCATTTCTAAACGGAACCGAGTAAAAATAAAATATTTGTGGTTTTGTACTATTGGTATATAGGGGTCATATGTGACAAAAAATGAATTTTTTTAAAAATGGTCAGGCAACCAGAAAATTCATAATTGGCTGACTTCGTATGGATTGACCCGTTACATAGATACCATAAACGGTATTGATACAAAAAAAAAAAAAAAAAAAGACATTTCCCTTAGCCATCAAGCAGCTCTATGCCACCAATGCAGCTCACTCTTTTATATTGTGCTAATTCATCACATACAAATTAAGCCTTGTACCACAGTTACAATCACAAGAGCCTCTTTTAGCATGACTCAGGACCTGTCATGTGTTGGTAGAGGATGACTGATATTATCCAGTGAAGAGATTTAGATTTGGATGGGATGCTACTCACAGAAGAGTAAGGCCTAATTAATACAACAAAAATGACCTACGTATCAAAATGGCTCTTTTCTGAGCCAACTTCATATTTCACATTATTATTATATTCATGTTAGTGAGTTGTGGGTGTATCAGGTATCAGATCTATTTTTTCCCCTGTTCTGGAAGCTTGAACGTCCAGGAACTCCAAGGGAACACCTTACGTTTACTTTATTTTTCCAAAAGTCTCTTTTTTGTGGGGGGGGGGGGTCTTAATACTGTACAGGATTTTCAAGCAATTTCTGCTTACAGCAACTCGTATGCTAAGTTCTATCTGCTGTCTTCTTTTCTGAATTTGAACATACGATTGGATATTTTTCCCCTTTTACATGGGAACCATCTTGAGGAAAAGAAAACTTTAGATACATTTTAATCAAACAATACATTTGTACTTATGTTTCTCCTTGGATAGCTTGGAATAAAGACTAGCACAGTCCATGAGGGGAGTCCACAGAGGGGACAAAAATTATGCTTTTTATTTTTTGTTTGTTTAATTTTGAAGTTAGAAAATTATTACCTTTCATATGATTAAATTACATGATGTAACAAAACTGTGCAATGAGTTCACAGCAGATAATAAGTCTTGCTTATCTTTAAATTGATGTGCACGAAGTGGACACACAGAACTTTGCAAAGTACAAAATTATACTTTTGATCTTAACAGAACACAGCATAGAATACAGAACCCAAGCATTCACTGATAAAGAGATATCCTCTCCCTTCATATCCAGATAGGAACATTGATAATTGGTGCACTCTATGAATGATTTCCTGCACTTTTTATGTTTTCTATGGAGAAAGATTAAATTTATAGGAACAATCTGTAAAATTCAATTTCCCTCTCATTTTCTACAAATACATGGATTCATAATACTCTGTATAATTTCTATCCACTGAAAACAGAAAACTTAAACAAAGAATGAAGTGTATGTGAATTTTCAAATAGAATGTCGTATAGATACTCACAATGGATCTTATATTTATCACTTGATGTTTCAGCCCGACTACTGGGCCTTCCTCAGGATGAACGATGGGAATCAAGAGAGGCGAGGGGTTGCGAGTCCTCTTGCTGATCCACACTGACTCTCTTGCTTCCCAATATTCAACCTGAGGAAGGCCCAGTGGTCGGGCCGAAACTTCGAGTGATAAATATCCATTGTGAGTATCTATATGGCATTCTGTTTGAAACGAAGAAAGAACAAGACACAATTTCTTACAAATCCAGTCTAGGGACATCCACAGAGAGGACTTCCAGCCTAATACAGACCAAATTTGAGGTAAGTCAATAAGTATCCGTACTTTTTGTTTAATCTTTTATAGGTCAACTGTACCACTTTGTGTTCGCGCGTGTCGACGTGTTGTTCATTTGTCTCCGATTGTGGAACGTTTGACCGTTATGACTCCTCTGCGTGTTGCACTGTTGAACATTAAACATGGCTGCACCGCTCAGTGTTTGCACCAAAGAACAGCATGCAGTGATCTGTTTTTTGTTGTCTAAAGGTGTACCAGGAGCCAAAATCCATTGAATACTTTCCACACAATATGGGGGCAATGTTGAACTTCCCTAGGAAACTGGTAAGACTAGTGAAGACCTGTATGGAAGAAAGTCAAGGGCAAATAAAGCTTCAGTCTGATTTAACAGATCATTTTAAAATAACTAATGGGATAAGACAAGATGATTCACTTGCCTGCCTTCTGTTCAATATTGCACTGGAGAAAATCATTAGAGACGAGGAGATACAAACCAGAGAAACAATATTATACAAATCAACCCAAATTAGCATATGCCGACAACTTAGATATTATAGGCAGATCTGAAGAAGATATAAAAAGAACTTTTAAGGCACTAATACGTGAGGCTAATAAAATGGGATTGAGAATTAATGAAAATAAAACAAAATATATGATTATTGGTAATAATAAACTTAAGAGAGACCTAACTCAGGTAACACACATTAATATAGACCTATACAAATTCCAGAGGATCTCTAGCTTTGTATATCTAGGGACTCTAATTAATGATAATAATGATATGAACGAAGAAATTGAAAGAAGAATTCAGAATGCAAATAAATCATATTTTGGATTACTTAAGCATTTTAAATCAAGACTATTGACAAGAGAAACCAAATGCAATTTGTATAAAACCTTGATAAAACCTGTGCTGGTAAATGGCAGTGAATCATGGACTTTAACCACATCCCAGATGCAAAGATTGAGGTCCTTCGAAACCATAATTCTGAGGAAAATATCTGTGATGAAGGATCATGGCGGATCAGGTATAACTTCGAATTATATCAACTCTATAAATCCCCTGTTGTGGTCACATCAATTAAAGTATCAAGGTTATGCTGGCTGGGACATGTTCAAAGAATGAGTGTGTTTGAAATACCAAAGAGGATTATGGAAAGTAAATTTGAGGGCAAATGGAATGTAGGGCGACCAAGATTACGATGGATGGATGGAGTTCTAGAAGACCTGAAGAAGCTGAATGTTAAGGGATGGTGGAATGCCGCCAAAAATAGAAACGCCTGGAGGAAGATTCTAAGGGAAGCTGAGGCTCAAAGTGGGCTGTGGAGCTATTGATGATGATGATGATGATGGCGGCAATGTTTTACCACAATGAAGTGTACGTACGAATGGATTGAATAGTTAAAACATGGTCAGACAAGGGTGAAGGACAAAGAAAGAACAGGACGCCCATCCACATCCATTAGTGATGCCAAGATTGAGAAAGTGTGTATCATGATTCAGACAAACTGAAGAGTGACTGTCAGTGAAGTGGCAAACCATATGCAAATTAGCCACGGTTCTGCATATGACATTATTCATAGAGCGAGACAAGTTAAGAAACAAGATGCGCAGAACCGCATGCAAAAGAGAGGAGGGCGCAACACCCTCTTTCCCTTCTTTCCACCGTCTCGCAAGCCGGCCACCGGCCATGTGTTTCTCAGTCAGAGTACAAATTTGTGTGCATAAGAAAGTGCAAATCGATTTCCATTGTTACAATGACCTCTAAATAAAATTCTAGTGTTTCCTCAGGTAAACCTCCTAGAGGGGCAGGCTAGGGAATTAGATTATAATGTTGCAACACAAAAAGAAAAGAAGGGAAAGAGTCATCTGCCAAGGGTGAATTAAAATGTTCAACACCAACTGGCAAAAAACAGGAGCGTAAGAAAAGAGTTAAAGTAGACGATTTCATTAGGGGAGCTATCAGAAGGAAAATCCATAAGTTTTACGCCATAAAAAGGGAAGTGCTGACAATAAGAAAATTATGTAAAGCACTCAGTGATGATAAATCTAATAGAAAACCCCAACTTTGCAGAATGGCGTGCATGATATTTAAGAGATATTCGTGAATATAGGATGCAAGGTAGGCCCATTGTGTATGTCGACGAAACTTACATTCATGCTTCGCATTCCTTGACGTCATGTTGGTAGAGTGATTCAGAAATTGGGGTACTGAATCTATTGGTAAGGTCTAATCATCGTCCACGCAGGTGGAGAACAAGGCTTTGTGGACAATGCCTTACCAGGTAATTTTCAAATCCAAGCAAAAGAGCAAAGATTATCATGATGACATGAACAATGAAAATTTTTCTACATGAGACAATGAGAAACTTTTACCTAACCTTCCTGAAAATAGTATTGTTGTGTTAGATAATGGCAGTTATCATAACGTTCAAGAAAATAAAAGACCCACTATTTGTTCACTTAAAGGTGATATGAGGCCCTTAGAATAGCAGAGGCGTATGCGCCAAAGTTCGTTTTTTTGTTTTTTCTTGCAACATATAGTACGATTTATACTCTTTCATGTCTGCTTAGTGTGAATGGTTGATACGCCTTGGATACGAACGAAATTTCCATTTGAATATAACATGATTTTCAACCTTACGTGCTCCAGCTAAATCTCGAGAATAGCAAAGGCGTATGAGCCAGCCTTCCGCGCCGCGCCGGCCGGCCGGTCGCTTTGCTAAGACATGAACAGTATGGAGCAACAAATGTATCATTACTTAACAGGGGTGCTGTTTGTTTTATATCCTTCAACCCTCATAATTTCCTTAGCAATTTTAATGGATTTTTCTTGTTATTAGTTTTCGTCTGGATTTGAATCTTTCCTGTATGGTGGTATCTGTTTAAAAGTGTAGCTTTTCGTTCAGTCTTTTGCTTTAAAAGATAGTGATAACACGCATTCTCGGTGTCTTGCAGTGCTCGCAGTAATTTTTATGTACTGAGTTTTAAAATTAGTGTTTTAACCATATCAATGACAGAAATCAAATTCGTAGTTTAGATTTTTCACTTTAGTAGGCCTATATTAAGCACAAACAATGAGTGATACAGATACTCTACTTCTCATCATGTAAGTCGTCCTAGAAAACGCAGCATTCAGAAAGACAAATGGAAAACAAATGTAGCCAGGAAGAAGAGAAATACAGGTGAAGAATATGTCAGTGTAAAAACAAAAAATGTTGTCAAGAGGAAAGAAGTAGGGCCTCCGTGTCGGTGTGGTTGTTTTGAGAAAGTGGGTCGAGATAAAATTGACGAAATATTTAGAGAATTTTGGGAAATAGGGGATTACAACCTACAGAACAGCTATTTAAATAAACTTATGACAAGTGTGGATGTGAAAAGATCGCGTGTAACTGATAGGCCTTCTCGCAGATTGCGCACAGTAGTTTATAAAGTTATTCATGAAAATAATGAATACAATGTTTGCGCAGTATCTTTTCGGAACATGCATGGATTGAGTGAAAAAAGACTGCGTACTGTTCGTGACAAAGTTTGAGGAACAGGGACCATTGATAAAGATAATCGTGGCCATCAAGAACAGACTAGAAAAGTGCCTGATTCAGACAGAGAAAAAGTAATCGCACCCTGCTTTAACCAGTCATTATAGCAGAGCTAAAAGTCCACACAGGAAATACTTGGCCTCTGATTTAAATATCTCCAAAATGTACGAAGCTTATTGTAACTGGATTGTTGAAAATCATGCTGAAGATCGCCCAGTTTCTGAATCATTCTACCGCCACATTTTCAACTCTGAATTTAATCTTGGATTTTCACCTCCGAAGTCTGATACTTGTAACTATTGTGACAAAACACAACGACAACTGGAGACGATGAGAGAAGAAACAGATTCTGAAGAGATAAAAAAATTAAAACAAGAAATGACTTTGCATGAATGTAGAGCCAAGATCAGTTAATAAATTTATATAGACTATTTCCATTTTGTAAGAAAACAGTTTCGGGTATAACACGCAAAAAGCATGCTTTACACTTAAAAGCGTTGTATGTAAAATTAGTGTTAAAAAGTCTAGAATATCTGTAAACTCACAATTTACAGTAGTAATGCCTGATGGCTCACTTTTTAATATTGTACAATATTTTTATCGAACATATTAATGCGTAAGTAGATGTTTTTCAGTGTGATACTAGCTTTTGGCGCATACGCCTCAGTGTAATAATTTGGGAAACTTTAATCGCGTTTTTCTCAGAAGTAGCGTTTGGCGCATACGCCTATGCTATTCTAAGGGCCTCATATGGTAACATGGTTGACATGTCAAGAACAAACAGAAGATGAAACAGAAGAAGACCGAGAAGAAAGAGTGAAACAGTTGTGGAGAATGAATAAGAGACAGTTAAATTGCAAAAAATTCAGTGCTTACCTTACGGGAAAAAATGTTCAACTGATAGGAAGTTCATAAGTGCTGGTCATACAATTATTCGTCTGCCCCTTACCATGCGGATTTGAATCTAATTGAATTAGTATGGGGAGATATCAAAGGAAGGGTACCGTAACAGAAACTATTTCAGAACCACTAGAGGGAAAAAAAGTGTTACTGCAAAAATTGTTCTCTGAATATTCTGTGCAGAAGTGGATTGCATGTTGTTCACATGTCAAGGAAATTGGAAAGGATTATACTGATAAAGACTGTGATGGACGAACGCATAGATGAGGTAATAATTTCTCTTGGCGATGATGATTCGGATGATTCTGATGAATGCGATGACGACATTGATGAACTGGAGGAAGTAGAGGACTGTCAGAGGTGAGTTCAATATTATAAATTTAAATTACATTTCAGCTTACAGTATGTGAATTGTTATAATATAGAAAATCGTTGTTGCGCCAGTAAATCGGCTATGTGCACTTTTTACGAAATTAAGTTATATTCATTGAAAGGAGCAAGATGTTCTTTAGAATTTATCTTAAAAAACCAGACAAACACAATAAAGAATTCGGCTATGATCTATACACAAAAGTTTTTACAATAAAATTGATCATGTGCAATAGAGCTTACATAATTGTTCTTAACTGCCGAACACGGCACACACATTATTGTTATCTTAAAGACACTGATCCAGACTGCTGTCATTTTCATTTCATTAGTATCTGTTGCTAGAAATAAGGGCAGAAGAAGACGTTGAGTAATGTTAGCAATAGAATCTCAGGAAACTGCACATCTTACATAAATAATTAAACTCATGAGAAGGAGATACATCAAACATAATATGCTGCTGACCGGTTACCGATCACCAGCATTAGACCATGGCACCAACGAAAATGTACCAAGTCTCGCAGTTGGGCAGTCAGTCGGTTTAGTGGTAAGAGTAGAAAGGGGAAGTGCAACCAGAGGAATGGTCGATGCGCAGCCCAAATATTCACACAATTGTTTTCTAACTTGTTGCACAAAAAAGGCTTGGCTTTCATAAAGTCTATGGGCCATTCCATTTGTGACGGAATTACAAAGTGCATGTATTTTTTGCAATAGTCCTTAGAGATACGTTGAGCTATGTTTATGAGAGAAAATGATTCTTTGTGTGTTGATAGGTGATGTATGGACGCTTCTAGGCATATATAAGTTTACTGGATTTAAACAATTTTTAGAAGGGAAAAAATGTTTTTAATATTTGTGACGGAATTACAAAAAGTCAACCACATACAAACCATAGCGTGAAACCTTATGAAACTCTGTGAACTCTAAGGATTGAGGAACTTTATTTACATATCATTCTAAACTAGAAGAGCTGTAGTTTATGTGATTAAATTCTAAACTAGTTACATCTTTTTATTTAGATACCATTAACGAATGAATGAGTGTGACGGAATTTCAAATTTTCCTGTGAAATTAAGATTTATGTAATTGAACAGTACTCATATCATTCATTAAGATTGTAGACTGCTTATATCTAGTTAACACTTAAATGAGTTTTTAATGCTATTAAACAAAATAAAATAGGATCAGGTTGCATATATATATAAAGAATACTTAAATATATAATTATTTTCAGTATCTGGCTTGTTTAACATTATTCACCCATAACACTTGGAAACATGACTACGACATCCTCTTATTTGAAATACTGGTTGTTCAGGTAATTTCTGCAGGTCACTGGCATATGGCACTATGGCCCTGGGGTCGACTCAGCCTCTAACAGAAATTAGTACCAGGAGCAAACCTGGGGGTAAAGGCGGCCAGTGCATAAGGCTGACAACTTTATCACTTTCATGTGCCAATTATTTAAAAATCTGGGAGTCTCAACATCCTGGAACCCTCTGGGCCTCCATGGCCTTTAATAGGGAACACTTCACTTTTTTTCCTTTTTTACTGGCATGTAACCAACATCTATTTTTTTTTGTCCATGAAATAGAAAGCTAATTCCTTTATCATCTTGAAGAACTTCAAACATAACATTGTGTGGATCTGTGGAGGTTATTTGATCTACAAAAAACATGTTTGCTTTTTCCCAGCATAAGTGGCATGCACAAAATCACAATTGTATATACCTGGCCTTCATCGGAATGATCTTCCTGTTTATCAGTTACGCGTATGAAATAATGTATAGGCTATCACAATATTCTTTGGATTTGTATAGTTTGGTAGAAATTTTGTACAGATCAATTACTCTAACATGATGAATGTCTCTGAAATGTGAAACGCCTTTGACTTTATTTCATCTTTCATAACCTTTGCAAACTGCAAAATAAAGAAATCCACACTTATTTTGGTATGAGTTTCAGAGAATAAGGCATTTGCTTCTTTGAGAGTCATCAACATGTACCTTTTTTGGACTTCAGTCTTTCTAGATTCTCTTTTATTTTATATATAAAATCTTTACTTCCTGGGCACATCCAACTTATATGATCAAGATTGATAAGGGCTAACAGTACAGTTTGACAACCTACTGATTGAGGTTTTCAGTTTTGTCTGTAATTGGAGTTAAATCCTTGGTTAAATGCTTGACCACAGATGAGCACTTTCGTGGACTTGCAGGGAGAGCATTCAGAGCCTTTTTCACAGCTTTTCAAAAGGATTGTCTTGATTTGTATGGAGAATGTGGTGAAGCAAAATGGCCACTAGTTGAGGGAACTTCTACAGTATTTCTACGTTCTTTTTTCTTACTTCTCAATTTCTAGATTGCTATGTAATTACAGTGTTTCTCAAATGAGAAGCAATTTCCTTCACCGCCAATCAAGTGTAAGAGCGAACGAAGTGTTGCCAGCAGTAAGAGTCTCCCCTCCGTCTCGCCACCTCTGATTGGACTGTGTATCTAAGCAGGAGAAGGACTAATTGTTTGTCATCTGCAAAACACTGTAGTCATCTTAGTTATTGAGTTGAAGATGGTTCATAGATGCTTTTTTTAATTGCTTTCTGCTCTCTGTATTTTTCATTTCTTCATGTAATCCTGCATTCTTTTTTCTTTTCCTGCACTCACGCTGCTGTTTTACCCATTGCGGTCACTGAAGAAATTGATACTCCAAATAAACCAATGAAATATTACAGATAATTTTCTGTGCCTAATAAAGTTCCAGTATGCCTATTATTCTTATTTTACTATTACATACCTTTTTTTCAACTTACACTAACTAGGTTCATGTTAAGCACTGTTTATTAGTAAGAGGCTCAGTGTGTGAAACAGGTTATGTAATTCCGTCACGACCCTAAATATTGATTTAAATGTAATCCTGTGAAACAAATGATATGGTCTGGTTGTAAAGCAGGCAAAACTAGCTTTGCATACAAATTTTCTCCCACCTACTGCCATTACTTTAATAGTAACAGAGAAAAATGTCCGTTTTCGTGACGGAATTACATGCCTAATGCACAGAAACATCCACTATTAATTAAAATACATAAAACCTTTTTAAAATACATGTATAAATTCATTTAAAGAATCTTAATGAATGCCAGATACTAATTCTATGATTAATTGTTAAGTATTTTACCTTTATTTGAAAGAAAATTATCAATGACAGTGGTGGAGAAATTCAGTCACATACTTGGTGTAAAAGAGATTCTTTTTCCATGAGTTCCTAACTGCACTAAATAAAATATATCTTCAAAAAACAAAATATTCCTGTGAAATATAATCCTTCCCCTACATAAATATGGTTTTACTTTCTAATTAGATTCATTTTTAGAAATCCATGTCCTGGTTGACTTTTTTCTGGAATGGCCCCTATGCAAGTGGGTCCCAAAACAGCTCACTGAACAGCATGAATGAATTATAGTAAACCCCCCCTCCTATATTTCTTGATATCAACCCCAGATCCCCTTCCTGTGTTTTTCTGTGGGAGATTTCGGTCTAAACCAACTTGGCTCTGCTTTTGGACCTCCTCCTTATTAATATCTTAATCCAGTCATCAAGGTCCAGAACAGGGGGAAAAAATAGATCTGATACCTGCTACCCCCACAACTCACTAACGGGACCTGCCTGGGAAGGAAGGGTTTAGGGTGGGGAGTAACTATAATCTAGTGAGACATCTAGTGATCATTTTTAGAACTTCTAGCAGCACCATCTGGTAGGAAAATGTTGAAAATGGGAAAAAATAAAATATTTTTTCTCCATCTAGTCTTTTTTGCTTCTCTTTCTCCTCTCTGCTCCCTTTCCCTCATACCTATCTATCGAGGACCTGTTCCTAACCTACAATTAATCGCATTGAGCAGGATTCGAACTCGGATCTCTGGCTTTGTAAACAGTAGCACTAACTATTATGCCATGCTTGTTCATTGAGCTGTGAAGTGAAAACTCTCATCTATTTAAGTTTAAAGTTTAATACATGAAATTAGAAATAGCAAATTTACCAACGGAAAGCCATAATAATGTGAAATATGAAGTTGGCTCTGAAAAGAGGTCATTTTTGTTGTATTAATTAGGCCTTACTCTTCTGTGAGTAGCATGTGAGTAGTATCCCATTCAAATCTAAATCTCTTCACTGGATAATATCAGTCATCCTCTACCAACACATGACAGGTCCTGAGTCATGCTAAAAGAGGCTCTTGTGATTGTAACTGTGGTACAAGGCTTATTTTGTATGTGATGAATTAGCACAGTATAAAAGAGTGAGCTGCATTGGTGGCATAGAGCTGCTTGATGGCTAAGGGAAAGGTTCATGGCTAGAAGAAGTGTGCCAAGGCCGCAGCCATCGCCATGGCAACAGAATGGAGAGTGGGTGGAGCTCAGTGGGGTAGCAGATGCCTATCTTTTGTCAGTAATTATTATAAACAGTAAAGGGGGAATATAACCTTATTACTAGAAGAGCGTGCTATCAATTAATGTATTTTTAAAGCTATTGGCAGCAATGGATAAGCCTGTGCAGAAGTAGGCCTACCAATGAAATGAAAGATCGTCTATAACCAATGGGAGTAGTGGGAGACAACCTATGAGCTGCATACCAGCACCTCGTTCAGATATCCAGCACAGAACTACAAATATAATAAACCCTCAGAATTTCATACAGGTGCTGCCCTGCTACACCTAATAATAATAATAAATAAATAAATAAGCCCGACACAATCCCTTATAGGGCAAGGGCCTCCTACCATGGTAGGGCTGGCTTTGTTTTACTCTTCCAAGGTGAGCTATTTCCTTGGAGAGTTGGGTTTTTGCCTCCTGATGGGTTAAGACCTATATATTAACAACACTTTCCTAGGACACTGTTTTCCTAATGAATTAAATGCTCTATCTGTTTCCAGTTCACTTTTTCTATGACCTATCCTGACCATCTCGTTTCTGCCTCCTCCCTGAACTCTTCTTCCTTTCCTAGATCACTGTTTTCCTAATGATTTAAATGTTTTATCACTTGTTTCCAGTACACTCTTTTTTTGCCCTGTCTTGTCCATCTCATTCCTAACTCCTCCCTGAATTCGTCCTCCCATCTGCGTCGAGGTCTGCCTCTGCTTCTTTTACCCTTCCTCTGGTCCCAAACAGTTGTTGCATACGCCCATCTTTCTTGATTCATTCTGATGACGTGACTTCCCCAATTCCATTTAGTTTTTCTTACAACAATCGCTGCGTTTTCCAGTTCACTTCTTTTTCTTAACTCGTCATTTCTTATCCTGTCCCTTAGATTTATACCCAACAGTTTTCTTTCCATCTTTCTCTGACAAATCTCTATCATGTTAACTTGTTCCTTTTTTAATGCCCATGTCTGACAGCCATATAGTAGGACTGGTATGACGCACATTTTTAGAACTTCCAATCTCTTCTTGATATTTATGTGCCAGTCTAGGAGGATAAACTTTAGGCTCCAGAACTTTCCCCATGCGAGCCTTATTCTCCTGTTGATTTCTGTATTTCCGTTATTTGTCATGTTGATTGATTGACCCAGGTAAGTATATTCTGCACAATACTCTATTGCCTTTCCTTCTACAAATACCGGTATTTCTATATGGTTTGTCATTATTTTAGTTTTTGAAGGATTCATTTCTAGCCCTACTTTCTTGCTTCCATTGTTTAGATCTGTTATCATCTTTTGCAGTTCCCTTTGAGACTTTGCGAATAATGCAATATCGTCCGCAAACCTAAGGTTAGTAAGTTTTCTCCCATTTATGTCTATGCCATATCCTTTTCTGTTCCATCCTGTATATCTGAATATCTCTTCTAAGACGTTTGTAAACAACTTTGATGAAATTGGGTATCCCTGCTTCACCCCTCGTTTTGTCTCAAATGATTCTCCTTCTATTTCCGTTGTTACTTTTGCTTTGCTGTTTGCATATATTTGTCCTAATAGTCTTATATATTTCGGATGGATCCCTATAGATTCCATTGCTTCCAGTACTTTATTATGCTCTACTGTGTCGAAAGCTTTTCTGTAGTCGATGAGTGCTATATAAAGATGTTGGTTATACTCTGACATTTTCTCTATTACCTGATTGATTGTGTGTAAATGATCTATAGTGCTGTAGTGAGTGCGGAAGCCTGCCTGCTCTGGCGGTTGGTTTTCATCCATTATTTTGGTGAGTCTATATGTCAGCAGTTTCGTAAACACTTTATAAAGGTTGGCCATAAGACTTATGGGTCTGTAATTGTTCAGGTCTTCTCTGTTTCCCTTTTTGTGGACAAGGATTATGTTGCTTTTGTGCCATGGCTCTGGTATGATCTCTGTTTCAATGATGGTGTACATGAGGTGTGTGATTTGCTCTATTAATTCTTCACCTCCCCATTGTAAGTATTCGTTGGTAATACCGTCTTCACCGGGTGCTTTATTACTTTTTAGGTGTTTTACTATGATTCTTACTTCATCTTTTAGGATTGGTGGGATAGTTTCCTCCTCATCCGTTTTCTTTAGATGCTTTTCTTCAATTTTGGCTTTGCTGTTATATAATTCCTTGTAGAAATGTGTGGCTGCTTTAACTATGTCTTCTCTATCTCTCTTTATTTTTCCTTCAGTATCTTTAGCCTCTATCAACTATAGTTTTTCCTTGCTTAGCTCTTTCCTTATTTTCTTTATTGATTTCGATTCCTCTAGTATGTTAATTGTTGTTTGTAGTTCATATGTTCTAATGTCCTTCCTTATTTCCCTCTTTGTTCTCTTGTTAATTTTGGAATATTCCTCTTCTCCTCTTCTGTTTTTGGGTTTAATTCCTTCATTTTTCTCTTTCATTGATGAGTTTTATCGTATTTTCTGATAGTTTTTGTCTGTTTTTGATCCTTGAGTCTTTCTGTTCGGTATCTATTACCGCTAGTAAGATGTTTGATTGAATTTCTCTGTATAGATCCTTTGAGACTCTTTTTGGTTAGTAGAATTCTGTTATATAGTGCTGCTTTGTAGGTTTCACTGTTGATTTGGTCCATCTTAAGCTCATGGGTTCTTTTCCCCTTTCTGCTCCTTTTGTTGATTTTCAGTACTGCCCTTACCATTCTATGGTCCGAATCAAATTTAACGCCATTTAGCACCTGCACGTCCATTATGCTTTCCTTACTGTTGCTGAGTATATAATTCATTACGTGTTTTTCCATCTGGAGATTTCCAGGTCCATTTTGCTGCTGCTGATTTTTTTAGAAAGTGTTCAGGATATATAATTTATGTCCTTGTGCGAATTTTATGAGCCTGTCTCCTCTACCGTTTCTACTTCCAATGCTATATGGGCCTACCAGAGTTTCTCCTTCCTTTCTTGTCCCTATTTTGCAGTTAAAGTCACCCATTATGAACACTCTCTGGGCCGTGTGCTTCTCCAAGGTAACCTCCAGCTCTTCATAGAACTTCTCTGACTCTTCTTCCGTGCTATTTTCTGTTGGTGCATATATTTGAATTAATGTAGTCTTAATTTTGTTGACCTCCGGTTTTATTGCAGCTATTCTTCCATTTACGCCAATGAATTCCTTTATTTGATGCTTTAGTCCCTTCTGTACCAGGAAACCTACCCCTCTTTGACCTTTTGTTTGCCCAATGTAGTATAATAGGTTACCATTTTCTTTTTCCAAAATATTTTCGCCCATTTTCCTTAACTCACATAATCCTAATATGTCGAACTAATAACCTATTCTTTTTACGAATCTAGCTTTCCCTTTTTTGAGGGTAGCAAGGTTATCATATAGACCAGCATATGTGTTCTCATAGGAAATCTTCCTCATCGAGGACCTAAGATACCATACTGTACCATTGACAACACAAGGAAAAACATCTAAAGCAGAGAACAAACAAGAGAAGAAACATGGCCAGAATTTTACATGACAGATGCCACAGCAAATAGAAACGGGAAGAGTCCCAGCCAGAACATGAGCAATGCCATCAAAAGGCTTGCAGTAGGCCTACATGGGTTTCACCATAGGTTATGCATAAAAGAGAAATGCCATGAGCCAACTGATCAATGCGTATATAGTCTGTGCGAAAAAATGTGAGCAATATCACTTCACAACAAGTGGATGAGAAAAGACCTTAACTTACATGAATACAGCCAAGGAAAACTGAGATGCTATGCACATTTTTGTGCGCTTTTCCTTTAAGTTAAGCTATATTATACTGCAGCCCCTACTGAAATACTGGCACATGCTAATACGCTGCACATAAGGACATTTTAATTCCATGTATGTGACAGAAGAGTTTCTAGATATGGTACCACTTAAAGATCACACGTGGCATTGATAATATTTCAGGCAGTTTTGCATGTTACAAAAAAATTTGACTGTCATGTGGTAAATAGGCTAAGTTTTAGTAGCCACTGATGGAGCACCTGCAATGATAGGAAATGTGAACGATTTTGCTGGAGGATTGAAAGATTTTTGTAAATGAAACAGGTGTGGATATAAAGGACTTTAAAGACAAAAATTGTATGATTGAGCGAATCTATGTGCAAATATGAAATGACGCTATGTACATTGTAAAGACAGTCAATTCCATTAAACAGTTATTTTCCAAGACGAATCAAATTAAAATAAACACACGATGCAACATAAGTGATTACCATAAGTTTTAACTTTACATTTGGTGAACACTACTTTAGAACCAGACTACTGGAAAACAAGAAGTGCCAAGACCCAGTGAAAAGGATTGTAATACTGATATCACTATATGTTACCAATTGCATTTTCTTTACTAAAATAATACTTCAAAGCTTCAAATTATATTGCTACACCACTATGGACTGACTGTATGGAACTGACTTTGTGTTGTGTACATGAACAGAATGTGGAATGAGATGTTACGACGAATCTCCATCAACGTGAGCTATGCTAGAAAATGCCAAAGAAAATTATATACCTGAAACTGGTTTAGATGTAGCTGTACTACCCCCTACCAAATGCACAGATGATATACGAGGAAGCCCCAAGGATTGAAAATGTCCCAGCTAGTCAACTAAATGCACTTGTCGCTACTTGTTAAAATTTACCTGGAACTTCACATTCACTGACAACAGCTTTGGTTTCGACATCTACATGTTCGAATCCCTCCATCACACCACACTCATCTTCTACAACTCACAAGCAGCCTAGAACTATTCAACCATCCACACAGCAAAAAAAGAACCTAAAGTCAGCTTCAACACTACAAACCTCTAATTGGAAAAGCAACAACTTCCCATTCCATCGTCAAACTGGCCAATATTGTGCACAGTTAAATGTAAAGAAAGAAGCCCAAGAGAAATCTTTGAGTTATTTTTGATGGTGACATATACAAATCAGTAAGCCGCAAAAAAAAATAGGCTTGGAGACTGTCCTAAAGAAGAAATGACAGTGTTTCATACCCATATTATTATTGATGGTTATGTCGACCTGCCACAGAAAGATAGCCTATGTATTGGGAAAAGTCACCAGATGCCCATAACATCTATGGCAAGGGATTGATTCTGATTTATAATGAGAAACCAACATGTTTGTAACAATGATGAACTACTTTTAGGTGATCGATTTGCTAAAGTACGGTCACTAATAGATAAAATAAATTAGAAAAGTGTAGAGTACAGCACACATATTCAAAAGCACTCCATAGATGAGAGCATGGTACCTTACTTTGGTAAACATAGTGCAAAACAATTCATCCATGGAAAGCCATATTACAGTATTTTTTTCAAATGAGAAGCAATTTCCTTCACCGCCAATCACGTGTAAGAGCGAACGAAGTGTCGCCAGCAGTAAGAGTCTCCCCTCCGTCTCGCCATCTCTGATTGAACTGCGTATCTAAACAGGAGAAGGACAAATTGTTTGTCACCTGCAAAACACTGTAGGTATGGCTATAAGTTCTGGTGTGGTGGACCTAGTTTTGGGTACCTAAGCTGGTTCAAGCCATATCAAGGAGCTAGTACATTACCTAAGAAATATGCTGAAAAAGGACTTGGATATGATGATGTGATGTGACTTATATTGACAAGCTGAAACAATTGCCCTATAGAGTGTATTTTGACAATTTCTTTACCTCAATACCCCTACTTAGGGATCTGCATAAGAAAGGAACTGAAGCCACAGGGACAATAAGAGCCAATAGAATTGGGAAAGAATGCGATATGACCAACAATGACATGAAGAAAACATCACGGGGTGCATATAACTTCAGGTCTGATGGCACAAGCAACGTCCTACTAGATGGAACGATAATAGTGTAGTGAATGTGACTACTAACTTTGACAGAGTTTTACCAACTTCTCAGGTATCTTGCTACTCGCAAAAGCAAAAAAAGCAAATTAGTGTCGATCAACCAAATGTAATCCACAACTATAATACACAGCATTGACAGAGCTGACCAAAACATTTCTTTGTACAGTGTATCAATCAGAGGCAAGAAATGGTATTTCCCTGATCTTTTGCACATTGTATCAATGTTGCGAAGCAAAACACATGGCAACTTTACCAGCAAGATGGCGGTAAATTAGACCATCTATCCTTTTGCCAAAGAATAGTCATTGCTATTTTGGAGTCAAACAGAAGAGTGGTTTCTTCAAGGGGATGGCCATCGGGTTCATCAAAGGCCGATTCTGTTTCGACTCGAAGAATTATGTTGCCAACCTATCAGGAAAGAAAAAACAGCTCCACAGCCGACAATGCCACAAGAAAGCTACAACTCAGTGCATAAAGTACATAAAGTACTTGAAGTGTACTTAACTATTTTCAGTGATTAGTTAATTTCAATGTGCATTACGCTGACGTCCTAAAAGCATGGGCATTATTTCAGGAAGTATGTAAGTTACAAGTATCTCATTATATGAATATTTAGTTCAAATGAAGTGTTTTATGCAATTTAAGAAAAGAAAAGAAAATGTGTTAAAAAGTCTAATTCTGCTCTATCAGGGTTAAGTTGGCTCTTTAAAGAGTTATTTGGTTCAAGGGAAGTCTTAAATGGTACAAGGGTCATTTTCGTTTTATTAAACAACTTGTCTTGGTCATGAGGTCGTTTACTGGTCGATGCATAAAATTTACAGTTAGGAATAGGTCTCAAATAGGTAGGTAGGGCGAAGAGAAGGTGAAAGAAAGGGATGAAGAGGGAGGAAAAGAGAAGGAGAGAATAAAGGAGAAATAAATTATTTAATTGGGAAGAAGGAAGAACAGATTGCCCCTTAAGCTCCGCCCACTCAATTCACTAAAGGGACCAGAAGAGACATCTAGGAGGCATTGGTAGAACTACTAATTTTTTTTCCTTTCTTCTTCTCTTCTCTTCCTCTTTCTTCCCTTCTCTCACTTACTCTTCACCCTAACAACCTATTTGGGACCTATTCCTACCCTACAAATTTACACACCGAGCAGGATTCAAACACCGGACCGCTAGCATCATTTTAACCACTACGCCATTGAGTGATCATTGTGGTGTGAAGCGAGAATTCATCTAGGCTATTTGAGTTTAGAGAGGTACCTGAAATAGCAGAAATTGACAATTTTGTATTAATTGTAATTGTGAAACGTAATTTTGGTTCAAGGGAAGTTTTAAATGGTACATGGGTCGTTTTGGTTTTATTAATCAACTCGTCTTGTGGGTGGCATACCATTCAAATCTAAAACTATTGTACCCTCTCCTTCCCAAATCAACCTCTTCCGCCATGTGGTGGGTAACGTTAAAGAGGCTCTGGTGATGATTTGGTATTGTAGTAATTAGTGCATATGCTTTGGTACAAGGGTCTTTGTCATAGGCTGAGTGAATATTGCAATATAACAGTGAGCTTCAGTGCCGGCATGGAAAGGCTGGTGGCTAGGGAAGTGGGGCGTTGCCATAGCAACGCATGGCCAGAGTGGGTGGAGCTTAAGGGGTGACCTGGAGGAAAAAACAAGAACAGGTTGCCCCTTAAGCTCCTCCCACTCGACTCACTATCAGGACCCACCTGGGAAGGATGGGTTTAGGATGCTAATACTTCCACCACTGTCACCTAGATGTCTCTCGTTGTTTAGCAGCTCATTGAAAATTTGGAAAATTTTACTTCTTTTTCCTTTCTCCTCTTCCTTTTCTCTTTCTATTATTTAATCCCTTCTCTCCTTTACCTTACCTACCTATTTGGGACCTAATCCTATCCTACAAATTTTCGTACCTAACGGGATTCGAACATGGAACCACTAGCATGATAGTCAGTCGTCTTAACCACTTCGCCATCGAGTGATCATTGCGGTGTAAAGCGAGAATTCATCTAGCTTATTTAAGTTTAAAGAGCTGAATGAAATAGCATAGGTAGATTGATAATTTTGTATTAATTGCAACTGATAAATATCGTTTTGGTTCAAGGGAAGTTTTAATTACGGTAGTACAAGGGTCATTTTGGTTTTATTAATGAACTCATCCTGCTGTGAGTGGCATACAATTCAAATCAAAACTCTCGTTTCCAAATCAACCTCTACTGTTACGTGGTGGGTCCTGAGTAACACTAAAGTGATGATATGGTACAAGGGTTATTTTCATATTGTAGTAATTAGTGCACATGCTTTGGTACGTAAGTAGGGTGGCCATTTCTAAAATGTCAGAAAGGAGGACACACTTCTTCGGTAATCTAGCATAGCATAAAACTTCGGGCATGGACGGATTGACAGCAGATATTACATGGTATAACCACAGTATACGTATTAATACAGTAAAGAAACTCAGCCCGTTTTTCTGCCAGACGGACATGCGCGCGCAGATTACCTAGCGATCATACCGGCCATTGAGTAATACTACAATCACTACTGCGGGAAGAATGGAAATAAATAGGAGTCTTGAATTTTTATAGCAATGCGTGTTTCGAAAGGATGTTATTGTTCTGCTATAAATTGCAGTAACAATAAAGGAAGAAATCCTGAATTGCATTTCTTCACTTTCCCAAAAGATCCAGAAAGGTAAGAAGAAAATTCGTAATATTTATTGTATGCCTGCTGGCTTACTCTTGACACATGTTCTGGTGTGGTTATGTTTACATTTACTTTAATGTAATATTTTTATCTTTAATTATGTTGTAATTTCTAACAATAGATACTAATGAAATGAAAATGTCAGCAGTCTATATCACGGTTAAAGATAACAATATTTAGGATGTCGTATTGTGATCGCTTAAGATAACACAATATTTGCTGCGGTGCAGCTTATTTCCTATGTGCATTGTAATGTATATGTCAGGGCCGGTTATGTATACAAACATGTGTGCCGTGTTGGCAGTCAAGAATGGCTATGTGAGCTCTAATGCACATGGCCATTTTGCAGCATGTAGCCGATTTTTTTTCTTTGCTTGCACAAACCTGACAATCAAAGATCCACATGCCCGGTTGTAAGGATCAATGCTAAGGGATATCAGTGCACATAACTCAATTTCGTAAAAAAGTGCACATAGCCAATTTTACAGGCGGTACGATATTTATTTTCTCGAACACGATGTAGGCGTAAAGATGACGAAAACATAATCTTACATCATAAATTCTCGGATACATGTGCCATTAAGGTGTTTGCGACAGTAAACTAACATGACATCATTATCCAAACCTAGGCAAGCAATAGGCTTACCTAAAATAGGCTACTGTTAAGAAGCGTCTATAGTCCAAGGTTTTTCCCACCTTTAAAATCAACGTTTAAGTTATAAATTATATTAAAGAGTGACCTTTGAATATAGGTTTGTCACACTGCTCGTCCTCAACTTCATTGTTGAGATTGTATTTTGTTTCTGTATCTTACGGCTTCGATCTACCTTCAATTCTTGTAATAGATTTGTTCGCAAAGCAAATCCGTGACCGCTTGAGAATTGGTTGTACTG
The DNA here is from genome assembly GCA_964059195.1 of Ectobius pallidus. Classification (NCBI taxonomy): domain Eukaryota; kingdom Metazoa; phylum Arthropoda; class Insecta; order Blattodea; family Ectobiidae; genus Ectobius; species Ectobius pallidus. The sequence goes on along the minus strand of CAXKWD010000001.1, from coordinate 34,602,829 downwards.
CGCATGTCCAGTCTGTAACTTACCCGTGATTTGCACTTTGCGAACGGTTAGAAGAATTTGGAATCGATAGTTTCTGCGTTTAATCGATATGATATGCAAATAAAATATATATTTCCCTTTAACATGTTATACATCCAATATACATCGGCAATATAAACTATATTTTGGGAAACTTAATTATCTTCCATTATTCATACATATAAGTAGCCTATGCTTATAAATCTGGAGCAAGGATTTGGAGGGAGGAGTCAGGCGCGTGAAAATAGGTTACTGCGCATGTCTCTGATAACAATTCATGGTAGAGCCTGCAAATTTTTCTTATAGTACAGAAACTGTCCGTGAGAGCTTTGCGAACAGAAGATTGAAGTCAGAATCACGGATTCTCGCTTTGCGAACGCGTGTGGAGAAAGAGCGCATGCGCGAACGATTTGTTCCTGGTTTCTGACTGCTTTGCGAACAAACCTAATGATTTCAGGTGTAAAAAATGGGTCATCAATAGTCGGCGAGAAGACCTACTAACAAAAACTGTAAAATATTTAAATGTAAATTGCCGCCTATGTTTGGAACACTTCGAAAACAGCCAGTTTATGAATTCCAATAAGAACTCTTTAATTAAAACTGCTGTACCGACTGTATACTAAAAGCAGTTTTGGAGTAGCCTATTAGAAATTGAGAAATATTGATAGAAACCTATATTTTTATTTGAATTTTGTATTGTATTTTATGTAATATTGTATTATTTTTGTAAAATGATGACATTTCTATTCTAATGTAATATTAGGCTACTTTTAAAAATAAAAATGAGTTATAATTGGTTTTCCAAGAATCATCTTGAAGTTATTAAAACTTGTAATAAGAATAGCCCTAGGAACTGCAGTGCAAGTTAACTATCCGTCACAGGTAAGTGGCATTTAAAAATTGTGCCTGATCTTAACTAAAATATAATACATGCTTCATTGTTTCTTAAATTTAAAATTCAGTTTTGAAAGAAGATTTTTTTCTCTTATTATAACATATTTTGTTATGTGTTTATGCATTTTCCCAAGTTATTTTATATGGTGAGAATGCAGTTTTACTCAACCGCCGCATGGAGCGCTAGTGTCGCCCAGCTAACAAGTTGTCATAGGACTTTTAACACACAGTTTCCTTACTGTATTAATACTTATACTGTGGTATAACCCTAACTAATTTTACTTAATAACGGCATTTATATAAAATAAATTATAGTACGCTATCATCATACGGACAAGCGTGCCATCCTTAGGAATAGATTCAGATTTTTCCGCGGCACCAACTAAACAAATGATAGTATCGACAAGCGTGCCAACCTTAGGATTGGCAGGTTACCGATCCATCAGAGTCTCGAAAAGGAGGACAAATCAACGTCCGGCATAAAGCCGCGCCGGATGGAGGACTGCTTAGCAAAAAGCCTTACAGTCCGGCCAAAAGCCGGACGTCTGGCCTCCCTATACGTAAGGGTTATTTTCATATTGTAGTAATTAGTGCACATGCTTTGGTACATAAGGGTTATTTTCATATTGTAGTAATTAGTGCATAAGCTTCGGTACGGCACGAGGGCTAAGGAAGTGGGATAAGTGGCAATGGCCGGCAACGCAATGGCCGGCAACGCAATGGCCGGAGCTTAAGCTCCATCCACAATGTGTAGTTGGTAGTTGAAGTATAACATGTGGTGAGTAATGGACACCATTCACAATGTGCAGTTGCAGTTGACAGCAGGCAGTCGGCAGTTGGTAGTCGGTAGCCGGCAGTCGGGAAATTCATCGTCGACTACCGACTACACGACTGCAAGTAACATATTACGAGATTGAAAATGATTTACTAGTTCAAATAAACAGATAGCATACTACGAGAAAGCAAGATGTGTTTATTACATATATTATGCAATTATAAAGTGATTCCTCCACATTTTTTATACTGTAAAATGTTTCCCTCACCTCAATGTCGACTGCATATTGTGGACAGCTTGAGTGCTGCTCCTAAGCGGTCGACTGCAAGTGCCAACTTCCAACTGCACATTGTGGATAGACCATTAAGCTCTATCCACAATGCGCAGTCGGCAGTTATTAGTCGGTAGACGGTAGTTTGTAGTCGAAGTATAACGTGTGGTGATCAATGGACGCCATTCACAATGTGCAGTTGCAGACGACAGCAGACAATCGTCAGTTGGTAGTGGTTGGTAGACAGTAGTCGGCAGACGAGAAATTCATCTCTGACTACGAACTGAACGACTGCAAGTAACATATTACGCGAATGAAAATTATTTACTAATGCAAATACACAGATTAGCATACTACGAGAAAGCAAGATGTGTTTATAACATATATTATCCAATTATAAAGCGATTCCTCCACCTTTTTTATTCTGTAAAATGTTTCCCTAACCTCAATGTCGACAGCATATTGTAGACGACTCGAGTGCTGCTCCCAAGCGGCCGATTGCAACAGCAAACTGCCGACTACTGACTAACAACTGCCGACTGCGCATTGTGGATAGAGCTTTAACGGGCGAAGGCGAGATTTGAAGTTACTCCCCACCCTAAACCCTCCTCCTCAAGGCGGGTCCCGTTAGAGAATTGGTGGGAGGAGCCTAGTGCGCGATCTAAAACTATTATTCCCCAAATCCTGGATACCCTCCTGTGACCACTGCTCTCGCATAACCTAAATCATTACGAAGTTGGCTCGTTTTCTAATGCTGACTTTTAGAAACCACACAACAATCAATTGTGGAAATTGTAGATCTACAGATAATTCCTGTGCTTTCATTCACTCCCCACAACGTAGTACTTTAAGTAAGAATGTACTACAAGCATGTGACTAGTACTTCAACAGGTTAAAACTAAAACAGGAAGTAAGTTAAATAGGTTGCATACCTTTGAACGATCCTATTTCCCCTGCAACAAATAGATCAAAGTCATGTACAACATCCACAAGACTTTCTCCCATGCCATCCCTTTTTCCTCTTCCAAAATACTTATTTTGAGACTGACAATTCCCGCTGTCCCCCATTCGGTCATTCGGCAACATGCTCTTTTCACGAAAGTCTAACCACATGCTGCTCAGTGTTGCCAACTCCCAAAAATTTGTTCCGTTAAAACAGTGTTCAAAATCCGCTGAAATCCGCTAAATTAAAATAATTAATTAAATGAAGTTCAAATAGCCGAAAGCACTTCCAACTTTTGAATTTGTCCATGGCAGCAAGAAAAGCATAAGGGCAATTTCGAAATTTCTTTGAAAGGATTAAAAGCACTTGTATATAAATTCTCATTTAATTCAAAAAATTCGCTTACATTTTGATTTTTTCCCATTCCACAGTTATAAATTTCAAGTAATGGAAGTTTATTTCTGTGAGTGCGTCGTCTGGAAACCTCATATCTTTAGCCGAAAGTATTATTGGTAATGTCATCAGCCTCAAACGCTAAAATTTAATAAAGAAAATTTAAAATATGGCATTATACTACATTTTTTAAAAATATTCCGTCAAAGCACAACATCCACTAAAAAATCCGCTATCCGCTAAAACCATATTTTTCCCCGTTGAAAACGTTAAAAATCCACCAAATTTAACGGGAACTCCGCTAAGTTGGCAACACTGATGCTGCTACCAAATACATGTCCCACACTTGCAGGGTTGCCAGATCAGAAACGTAGAACAGTCGTACCAATATCCGAAAATAGTCGTATGCTAGTTAAAACTGTCGTATACTATGTGATTTTTCAGTGCAATGAACCCATTGCGTTAATAATAATAATAATAATAATAATAATAATAATAATAATAATAATAATAATAATAATAATAATAATAATAATAATAATAATAATAATAATAATAATAATAATAATATGTCTGCCCAATATGTTACCGGCGTAAGCCGAGCCTACCTAAGTGTCAATAAAAACAATAATAATAATAATAATAATAATAATAATAATAATAATAATAATAATAATAATAATAATAATAATAATAATAATAATAATAATAAAAATAATAATAATAATAATAATAATAACAATAATAATAATAATAATAATAATAATAAATAATCACTATTACGCACCTTACATATGTCATGTAACTGTTAATAAATCAACTTATATGTAAATGATTAGGCGTGTTTCATTATCTTCCGATGTGCTAGATTTGGTTAAATACAATATAATTAAATAAACAGTAGTTGCAACAGTGTTGCAAATATTGTAATTATTTCCAATCATAATGATTTTAACAACATGTTTACTACAACCATGAGAAAACAAAAAGCTGGATACAGTGGCGGACGCAGGGGGGGGGGATAGGGGGATTACATCCCCCCCCCCCCGAAATTTGAAAAAAGTACTCTAATTGGCCAGTTTTATAAACTAATTGTATATGTAAGTTAATTAATTTTTTTTTGTATTCTTTCTACCTATTCAAATCCCCCCCCGAAAAAAATTTCTGCGTCCGCCACTGGCTGGATACATATCAAAATTTAAAATTCGTCCGTAGATTGATTGAAAAAATATAAAACACTATGTTAAAAATAGTCGTACAAATAGGCGTACGACTCATGATAAACTTTTTGATGTAGATGTAGTTATCTCGTTCTGTAGATCCTGTGTTGAGCGGGACTCAAGGATATAGAACACGTCAGATTACAATATACAAGCAAGTAATAAATAATAATATATAATATACTACACTATAAACTTATTCAAACTGGAAATACTCATCCATATTGTAGAAGGTGTGAGTCATTAAAAATTTCTTGAGAGATCCTTTGAAAGATTTGCTTTTTCTTATAATACATAATAATTTAATGTTGTTTGGAAGCTTATTGTATATCTGTATTGCGGTGTAATAAGCGCCATTCTGAAAAAGTTTTAATGCATTAACCGGTCTATGTAAATGATTCCTGTTTCTAGTAATATGTTCATGAACACTGCTATTAGTTTGGAATCTCTCAATATTATCTACCATATAACACATAACAGAGTATATATACTCCCCTGTGAGAGTGAGGACTTTTAATTTTTCAAAGAGCGGTTTGCATGATTCTCTCTTTTTCTTTCCACACATTATTCTAATTGCTTGCTTTTGTAACTTAAATATTTTATCCCTATGGATCGAGTTACCCCAGAATATGATTCCATACTTCATTATCGAGTGGAAATTTGCAAAATACACCATGCGTAAGGCATCCTGTTTTAATACCTGATTCAGGACTCTTAAGGTAAAGCAAGCTGAACTTAGTTTTGGAATTATCATTTCAATATGTGACTTCCAGTCGAGATGTTGATCAATTTGTAATCCTAAAAATTTGATATTACTAATTTCTTCTATGCTTTGTGTTTGGTAATTAATTACAAGGTTTTGGGTACATCATTGTTTTGTTCTGAATTGAATAAAGTGGGTCTTTTCGATATTAAGCGTCATTTTATTGGCTTGGAACCATATATTTAATTCGTGAAAAGCCTTTGTAGCTACTCTTGCCAGTTGTTCCTGGGATTTTCCTGTTATAAAAACACTAGTGTCATCCGCGAAAAGCAATACCTTTGTTTGGTCACTGAAGTTATATGGCAAGTCATTGGTGAAAATTAAAAATAGCAAAGGTCCTAGTATTGATCCCTGTGGTACTCCACTTCTAACTACTCCTAGATTATATTTGTTTCCATTTATTATGACATTTTGAGTTCTATCAGACAGGTATGATTTGAACCAATTCAGTGTTAAATTATCTATTCCATAATGTTCCAATTTTTTAATTAATAGTTCATGATTTATACAGTCGAATGCTTTGGCTAAGTCACAGAAAATTCCCAACGTATATTTCTTTTTATCTAGCGCTTCCAGTATTTCTGTGGTGAGTTTAAATGTAGCATTTTCAGTAGACATGCCACTTCTAAAACCAAATTGTGATGGTGTAAGAATATTATTCAAATTAAGATAGTAAACTATGCGGTTATATACAACTTTTTCGAATACTTTTGAAAATGAAGTTAAGAGCGATATAGGCCTGTAATTTGATGGTAAATTTTTGTCTCCTTTTTTAAACAGGGGCTTGACAATTGCATGTTTCATTCTTTCAGGAAATATTCCAGTTTCTAGTGAACAGTTAAAAATATGGCTAAGGGGTTTACTAAGTTCCGAACAGCAGCTTTTTAATAGCTTATTACTTATGTCATCCCATCCAGATGAGCTTTTACTTTTAAGCAGTTTTATTATATTTTCAATTTCTATAGAGGAAGTCAGTGTGATTTCAAATTTATGGTTACAAATTGTAGATTTTGTCAGAAGGTCTATTGCCTTGACACTGGCACACTGGTATTGTTAGTGGGACCATAGTTCTCTACAATATTTATGAAGTGGTTATTAAATGCATTTGTAATATCTGATAGATTGTCTAGTTTCTTATTTTTGTATATTGATGACGTATAATCATTTTTTTCTTTTGCTTTCCCTGTTTCATTTTTTATTATATTCCATAAAGTCTTAACTTTGTTGTTTGATTTATTAATTATTTGTGAAAAATGCCTGCTCTTTGCTTCTTTAATAACCTTTTTAAGCACATTGCAATACCTTTTATAATACACTTTCTGAGTTTGATTGTTACTGGTTCTATATTGTAAATAGAGCTATCTTTTTTTTTAGCACATGATATTTTAATACCAGGGGTTAGCCATGCTTTATTCCTTAGATTAGATATTTTAGCAGTTGTCTTTTTTGGAAAGTTGGCCTCAAAGTGTCGCAACACAATATTTAGAAATTCATTTAATTTACTATCAACGGTGTTATAGGTAAATATGGTTTCCCAATTTTCATTTGCAAGATCTTGTTTGAAACTTAAAATCGAAACATCATTCATTACTCTGATAATATACTACGGGTATGTTTGCTAGTCGGATATGCTTCAGTATTGTTTAACATTACCATCTGAGCATCATGGTCTGATAACCCACTTATTATTGGGATTACTTCAAACTTCAAGTTTTTTCTTTATTTAAGAATATATTATCTATTGTTGTTTGAGAGTTGTTTTGAATCCTAGTTGGGAAGTTCACTATGAAGTCTAGATTATAACTACCTACTAAGGACAGAAGTCTTGCCTTATTTTCACTATCAGTTGACATGTCTACATTAAAATCGCCACACAGTATCATATTTACACTATTATTATATAATGAATTAAGAACCTTTTCTAACTGTTTGATAAAATAGTTGTAATTACCTGATGGTGCTCTGTAGATTGTTATTATTACAAACGTGTCATTGTCAGTTTCCACTCTTGCTGAGCAACATTCGAAATCATGTTCCTTGCAAAAGGATGTTCCTTGCAAAAGTCTTTAGCGCTAGGAGTAAATCGAGAGCTAACCCAAACTTGCGTTACGAACAAAATCGTCACGAAATTAGTGGGGCTGTGACGGAACAGACTGCACAGAAAACAATCAACTCAATGATTAGGCTTAGCCAAAATTTAAAAAATCCAAAAGTCCAAAATTAAAAAATCTAAAAATCCAAAATAAAAAATAAAAAATTAAAAAATTTACGGGAGCGCGAAGGGGAAAGGTATCAGGCATTGAGTGGGGGACTATTACTGCTTCGAGCTAGTGACGTGGTGAGCCCTTCACCATTATAAAAAATCCAAAATTTAAAAAATGAAAAATCCATAATTAAAAAATCCAAAATTTAAAAAATCCAAAATGAAAAAATTCAAAGATACAAAATTTAAAAATACAAACTTAAAAAATAAAAAATAAACAATATTAAAAAGTCCAACAATCCAAAATCGATAAAATCGAATAATCCAAAATTGAAAAAATCCAAAAATTAAAACAAGTTTCACTTACTGTCGCGTGGCGTTCCACGCACTTTCTTTTTTGTTTTAGGTACCTACTAAAATAAAAGAACTATGTTTCTCCTGACTGGAGTAAATTATCTCCTTCATCTCTCCTAAAGACCAGGAGCCTATTCTCCACAATCACACTATCGTGGTTTATTGTATCTTGATGACTTTTTAAATTCATTCTTTCTACATCCACTATTTCTTTTTAACCAGTCACCAATGTCCACACTTTTGTATTATATCACAATTTTTTGCATTGTCCATTAATGGCCTATCTATGATTTTTTCTCACAAGCACCGTTTAAATTCTACTCTCCTTGAGAACACAGTATTTAGAACAGCGGTGGCTGTGGAAACTGCACTGACAGACGTAAAAATGTAATGCATTATTGAACCTTTTCAAATTATAGTGGGGGAATTGAAACAAGAGACGATCGTACTATATATGTCCACTTTAGCCCGATTTTAGCATTACAGCTATTCAACAAATAAACACAATTATGAGTAGGCTACTGGCAATAAATAGTTATGATAATAATACACGGCAAATTATTGGGTGGGCTTGAGTCCCACGGGCCCATATAAGTTGGCGCCACTGGCAGTGGCGCCAACTTTTGAAAAACATTGGGTGGGCTCATTGGTTCATGAAATATAATACAAGCGGGTTTGTCCTGACTGACTGACTGAATGAATGAATGACTGACTGACAGAGAATCAACGTAGAGCCTAAACTATAATAGTTAGATACTTGGGATTTTGCTAGTACCTTCGTTTCATAATATAGGCCTAAGTGAAAACTAAGAAAGGATTTTGCAAAATTTTGATTTTAAATGCCAAAAATAAAATATTTTCGAGGATACGAAATACCTTATTATAAAATTTAATCAAATACAAGTCACATTGAACATACACTTCTCATGACTATAGTGTATTATTGAAAGGGTTCACAGGTAGCTTTGGAAGTGCATGATACGGGACTTCGACAAATTAGATTAATTAGACTAATTTATTGATGTATATAAATATTGAAATCCACGAAAATAATGCACAATGTGATCCAGTCACATAACATTCTCTACCTCGGACATAGAGAATACCATTTTCTCATTTCATATTTTGATGTACTGTACAATAAGGGACAGCATTTTCAATTGTCTCAGCCCGGGTGTGCCAATGAGTATGCTATATCAGAAATCGGTAAAAAATTCTATCCACTGATACGTTATTCATACCTGTAGGCTTTGTATTTTTAGTTGAGAAATATGGATGTTTATCATAGGTCCTAAGCATGTAAAAGGATACAAAATAAGATGGAACATTTTTAGTCCTATGCGCACAGTAGGCCTATATTATTATGTCCTAGGTTTTGGGGGAGGAAAGTATGAAAGTGATATTGAATTTCTTTTTGATTTCAGCCCCGTAAAGGTTGTATGGTAACATGATGGTGAGAAATAAAATTTTCCGTCAAATTGTATGTTACCGGAATTTCTATTTCTTATTTCAAACCCTACCAGGCATGGTGTGTAGAAACAATGGGGTGCAAAATTCTACATCCTCTGTGAGCCATAAAAACCTACATCTAGCGTTTTCTGAAGGAATAGTTTTAGTGTAATAAGTCGTTCTTCCTTATTTCAAATTCTACATACCTATATAAGGACCTAGAGTTTGAAAATCGAAAGTCCTTCATACATTAATTTCGAATTACAAAATACAAAACCCGAGCGAAGCTGGGCCTTTTAAGTTAGTGAAATATAAGACACATAAAATGCAGAATAGGAAGCCCATGGGAAAGCTCACGAATTCATTCTGTTCTAAACGTCTCATTTCACAACAACACCCTCATTGGAATTCTGTGTTAATTACAGGCCTATTGATACGGTTCCAGATATTTAAGTATTATGTTATGTGGTGGGAATTATTACATAATGTTTGGTAACGTAGAACTTTCTTTGTTTAAACAATAAATTACCTACAGAAAAATAATACTGTACTAAAAAAACTCGCGAACGAAATTCTCCGAAATAATGTATTAATCAACCAGTCGTTATACTATTGCCAAAGCAATACCAAAGTGATAACAACGTTTCGATTTCGGCTTGTTATTTTTCATAAATACATAATGCTGAGGAAGACTGATCATAAACTTCTAAAATGTTTCATACGCCTAGAAGTAATATATATATATAATCGAATCGTCTTGGTGATCCTAGCTTGTTTAAACAACCCATTGCGGATAAACCGTGTACTCCATTCTAATTACTTTATTCGAATATACGATACACAAAATACAGAATTTAAGTTTAACGCCCAAATGAGCTTTGCCCTTGTGTGGGTGCTGTTCAGTATTAAATGTAAATAAATACCATTAACAGCCAATAACCTGAGGAGTACCGTTTCAAAATGTATTAAACACACTCTTGGTCAAAATACAGTTTTATACGATTTCGCCCTATTTCTTAAGCGCTCTTTAACACTATGAACTCAAAATGGAACATTTCATGTTATATCCCGTGTTAATTCACTGTCAAGTTGATGTATCGGATCAAATCATATTATGTGCGCTGGAATGAACGGTTCAAAGTGTATTATGTACAACTTAATTTTTACACCGGGCATTCAACCCACGTTTCGGCTGATATTTCCCACTAATTTTTATGCCGACTCGTCCGTAAGTTTAGCTGTTGTATGTTATTTCATTGTATCATCATGGAAGGAAGTGAAGCTGTTCGAAAAAAGATTGAAAAGAAGCAGAAAGCAAACCAAGACTGGGATAACCAAACGACAGCGTGAAGGCTAGGTAAGCGACATTTTGGTTTTTTTTTTTTTTTGGTCATTTTTATATTGAACTTTTTTTTTTAGTATAACGATCAAAAAATAACGTTTTAAAGGTCATAATATTCTTGTTCAAGCCATTTTAATGTTGTGCTCGCATGGCATTTCATATTCAGTGTGAAGCCGGTATTTTAAAAGAAGAACCATCTACTGGCTGATCTGGCAGCACACATAATTCGTTTTAAAATCTTCCACAAATTAATGAGGGAGCGCCCAGCAGATACAAGAAGTTTTTGCTTTGATTTGCAACGGGTTTCAATTATGATTAGCAGCAATTATCAATTGGCGAAACTTACTAATTCCGCCAAATATCGTTTTATGCACGGTGTGTCACTCTTATCAGTAAAAGAATGCAACATTCTTTAAATGGAATGAGACTGAAGGAGGCAGAGGGGTGATCGAGGTAGCATCGGGTGTAATTTCTTATTTGGAAGAAGTTCATTTTGAGGATTCAGTCATCACTATTAGGCTTACCTTAATATCTACAATTTCAAGTCTTAATTTTGCAGATATAGGCCCACTTCCTGGTTAGGGAGTCAATCGTTTTCCTCTTTCCTGAAAAATGTTAACTTGTGCACTTAATACGTTTTGAAACGATGCTCCTCATATGGTAAGTAATTATTAAGAAAAATTATGTTTAGTTTACAAAACAACTTGAGATAAAGACAGAAATTTACAAATTCACCTAGAACTATAACAAAAGAACCGTGAATAATACAATCAAATGTAAAACTCAAATTAAAATTAATAGAGAACGTGTAAATAATACAAGAAAGGGGACTGGAACTTTATATGGATGTGAGGCATGGTCCCTTACTATTCGGGAAGAATATAATCTGAGAATGTTCGAATGTTCAGGAAAATATTCAGACCTAAGAGAGATGAAAGTTGGGACTGGAGAAAAGTGCATAATGACGATCTTTATAACTTGTACTCTTCACGGAATATAATAAAGGTAATTAAATCACTGAAGATAAAATGGGCTGGACATGGGGAAGGGAAGACATATACCAAAACTATTTTGTATTGAGACCCGAATGGAAAATACCACTTGGAAGACGTAGGTGGGAGGACAATAGTAGAATAGATTTAAGGGAAGCAGGACTTGCGAGGGATGGTTGGATGAAGTTAGCACAGAATAGGGTTGAATGGCGGGCTGTAACCGCGCCAATGATCCTCCGGGTTTCATAGAACAGACTAGCAGATGCCCGTGATTTACTTACTAGATGTTTTATTTAAATAATTTAGTTATCGGGGAATGCACTCCAAAGCCGGATTTTTAGCTGTTTTATTATAATTATTAATCGTTTAGTTTAGAATGATTCGTGTGTAAGTGTTAATAAACGTGTTTTAATTGTTTTACTCTCATTATTTTTATTTTTTAATTAATTATCGCGGGACCTGCTAGTAGACTTATAAAATATTGATATGACTATGGTAAAAATATAGTACCGGTACTGTAGGCCTACATGAAATGATTTAATTGTTTCTGAAGACAAACTTTGTAATAATTGTCTTGTACTCCACACTCTTGTCTTGTATCACAATTCCTTGCTTTGCCCTTTAATTAATATATTTCCTGTGATTTTTATTAACCACAAGCATAATCTAACTTCTGAATTTAACTTTTCCGCACTCTCCTTAGCCTATGAAGGGGCTAGTTCCATAGGACGTAAGGCACAACAGCAAAGTTGTGAGAAATCTTAATGTTTCTAAGCAATGTTACCACTTACAAGCACAGTTCTTTTCTTATGACTGAGCAGAGGTTTAAGGCACAAGTATAAATTGTTCACGGAGTATTTAAGATATATGAGGAGAAGGCATAAATGTTAAAAGCTCAGAATTCAAGATGTACCCTTATGGAACTAGCCCCTTCATTATATATTTTGAAAATGCGATTAAGTTTTTTTTGCATAAAAAGCATAAAAATATGGCGGTGGATGTGGAAACTGCTTTAACAGATTGACTGACTGACTCTTTCCTGTAACCTCTATGGGGGTGCATAGGGCCTACAAGTGGAGGTTTCATTACCTATTCTAATTTTGTTACGCTTATTTTCCGAGAGAGAGCAGAGGGGCAAGTGGTAAGTCCATCGCCTCTCAAGCGTTAACAGATTAAGACGTAAAAATTTATGAACTGAGAAACGACTTCAGACAATCGTGAGTGAATTGGAACAAGAGGAGATAGCATTATTATGTCAACAATAGCCTGATTTTAGCTTTCCATCTATTCAACAAGAAAACATATTTTATTAATGGTAATAAATCTACTCTTATACAATTCAACGGCCCTAAATAGCGTGCTCACTCGCTCGCCTGCTTCGTGAAACATCGGGTATACTCGGCGATGTTAGTCTCTCGCAGTGTAAACTTTCACGAAGAGTACAATATTAGGAAAATCGTTTCTTTATTATATAAAGCCTAAGTGAAATGAACACAATGAACAAATATTCCAATTCTTTACTTACTATTTTCATAGCTCTGAACCACAAACATTTTAATAAACTACCAGTGTATATTTCTTTAAAATCCTGGAGTCAATTAATAATGGCGGGCGAAGCCGGGGTCACCAGCTGTAAAATATTGATGGTTTAACTCTTGAAATATCGCTGATAATAAAAATCCAAACAAACCATTCCTTCCCTTGAAACATTATATAATTTCTGAAAATTACACTGAATTGATCAAATAAAATTCACATCATATTCATCTGTCAACAAACAGTTGAGAAACAATACGTAATATGTGTTCACAGTTAGCTTTGGAACTGCGCAATCGAATCTGAGATAGTTTACCCAAGCGGCGCTTTCTAATCGTGGAATGTAGGCTACTCTGAAGCCGGAATTTTAGCTGTTTCATTAATTATTAATGGTTTAGTTTATGAATGATTCGCTGGCAAGTGTTAATAAATATAATGCTTTAATAGTTATTATACTCTTAATTTTTAAATTAATTATCGTCGGCGAAGCCACGGGCACCTACTAGTAATTTAACAAAATAGGCCTACGGCAAATTATTGGGTGGGCTTCAGCCCCACGGGCCCATATAAGTTGGCGCCTCTGTATACTGGTGTTTGTTATACTGGTATTTTACTGTAGTAAATTTAATGCTAGAGGTATAGAAACTTGTCTGTGCGGCATCAGAGACTGGAAAATAGTAAATTTAATGCAGAATCTAGAGAAAGCTATGTGAGTGTTATAAGAGCTAATACCAGAGGTTAGAAAATAGTAAAATCATTCCTATGGTAGAGGAAGTCATGTGAGTGTTCTAAGAGCTCGAATCAGAGGCAAGAAAATTGCAAAATCTTCTTTGAATCAAAAATCTGTATATGTCATAAAATTGTTACACTCAGAAAAACGAGAACATTGTTTATCATGATAGTCCTTCTACTACATTTTATTATAGATTCAAACTTGCATAAACACAAGTTTCAGTTTCTTAGATCTGTATTGCACGGATGCAGTGAACATAAATTTTCTCTTTAACAAGAAGTCATGGGCAAGTTCAGAAAATCTAGTGCAAAGACCAATTCTAAACATAAGGATTCGTGAGCCAGATTGAGTTCTATAAGGATTTATAGCTGTCTTCCCTAAGATGGGGTTGCCTTTCTGTGCAAATTTTGGGCCGGCCCTTGTATCTCTTTATCTGTCTCTCACTTGGGTTGTATTTCTGGTGAAAAATCTTTCACTTTCTGCAGTAGGCTGTTTTCGCACTAGAATGAAACCATATACTGTAGACAAAAACATGTACTATGTGCAAAATTATTTTAAAAGATTGTTGTTGTTTGTTTCAATTAAAATACATTGGTATGCTTAAATAGCAGCACACTTGCAAGACAGCGGTAAGTGTGTTTTTCTGGTTAATTTTCTAAGGATCCTCATACATGTTTTGTCGATTCAGAATCTCTGGTGTGAATGAGGCCTCACCCTTAGGGTTGTTACTGCCTTTTCCTGTGAGTCAGTAGCAGGTAACAGATTCGGTTTCATATTCACACTTTTAAGTTACCAGTTCCCTGGTGTAGGCTATATAAACTGATTAGTGATTATGAATAAAGTGGACATCTTGTTAAAGATGCCCCTCTTGCATCTAAGTTTATGTGAGAAGCCGGGAGTGAAAAAGTTAGTAGTTCACCAGCCAAAAACAATAGAACTTATTCAAAAAGATGGAAGAAAATTAAGAAATTAAAAATATTTTAAGGCTGACTGAATGGATGCGTTATAGTTTTATACTCAGTTATAGTTAAAATATAACATAGGCCTGTTATCAAACAAGAATATAAATGTTGTAAATTGTAAGTTATCTCTACAAAATAAAAAATCTCTTTAGGCAGGCCTACAGGCTGAGGTAGATTTCGAAGTGCTTTTGGTTTAATTTATTGTCGCTCCGCAGCACTCTTCTACTTTAGCCTTAGCATGACAAACCCGCAATAATAACTGCAAAAAGAGGAAGGAGCACTTTTTCAAAGATTCAAATCTCGCCTTATATGAGAGCTATCGAGAAACTAGTTATTGATTTGTAGAGTACTCATCAAGAGCTTTCTGATACCCCACAAGACGTGGTTTCAAAAATTTCGAATTTCCATCCACCCCACCCCCCAAACCCCCGAATCGTTGGTGTCACTTTGAACTCCATAGGGAAAACTCTAATTTATTCAATCAAAGTTTCCCTCTATACTTCATAGCCCCCCCCCCTTTGGGCCAATTTTGCTCATTAACGAACTTGTCCAAACTACTGGGCCTAGAAATAACATAATAAATTTTGGTTCAAATATCTTCAAAATTACGGCCGCTAGCATGTAAATATATATATATACTGAAAAAAATTAAACGAATGTGCAGTGGTTTTGTACTTATGGAGGCATGAAACATAAAGATATGAAAGAATTTTTCGAAAGTCATGACATGGTACCGATCCCAATAGGTAGATTTTTCTTCGAAATCTATCTAATAGGCCCTACAACTTGTAATATTGGCAGCTATTAGTTTGTTCTTTAAGAATATCAAAGAAAGAAAAATACAATATATTGAGGGTATAAGGAGGTCTTCTAATAGTAAACTACCGGTACATGTGTTAAGTAGAATTAGGCCTATGTGAGGTTACCATCTGCGTGAGGTTGTACGTGGCTCTTTGATGATGGGTTTCTGAAGATTAATCCGCCAGTTCCATGCTGACAGCGCCCCTGGATGCATAGATGACCCCCCTTCCCAGGGTCAAGGGAGGATACATAGGATTTCTTAATCTTAGCAAGGATACAAAAGTAATAAAATCAATAATGAACCGATAAATAATATCATCCTAAAAAATTGTAAGCTTCATTTAATCCCCCTGCTAGTTGACCTCATCAGTCTCTCTATCCAAACTGGAACTGTACCTGATTTGTGCACACTGGCCAGAGTTTATACCAATACATAAAAATGGTAATAAAGCTTCTCCAGGCAATTAGAGACCAATAAGTATAGTGTCACCAGTAACTCAAGTGCTTGAAACAGTAATAAAAAAAGGCTTCTTGAATATTTGTTTAAAAATAATTTCTTTTTTAAATTTCAATATGGTTTTCTGCCCAAACACAGTACTGAATCTGTAGCTATTGATGTTGTCAACTTGATACAAAAATCCCTGGATGGGTCATTCCATGCTAACAGGGAATTTTATCAAAAATTTCAAATATGAATTTTAACATTATTTCTTCTGGAAGTTGGTACACGGGACATCTGAGAGTTTGACAATTAGAGAAATACATGATAAATTTAAAGTAATGTATTTCTTAGCTAATTTCTTTATTGATATTCAGTTACTATTTCTGATGTAATGTAAGCTACCATTTCTGATGTAACGTAAGTTACCAATGTTTATGTTAAATATCCAGAATGTAAATTTATGTTTGGAATTAAAATATGTCCTCAATGTTCTTTACACTTTTATGGTTTATCTATATATATAAAAATGAATGTATGTGTGTGTGTGTCCTTTATGCATTACTACACCATTCATCTGATCGCCATGAAACTTTGGGAAGTTGTTGAGTGCATTCCCGGGAAGGTTTCTGGCATATTACATTTTTAATTTTTCCTTTCGTTCGTGAGTTATGAGTGAAAAACGGGCAAAGAACGTGTATTTTTTGCGTTTTCGAAGCATCGCTTTCAGTAATACCATTCAATGTGAAATCAATTACAGTAGGCTTTGGCTATTTTTGTCATTCCTTGGACATAAAACTATCGCGATCGCTCACGCTGGTCGATTCATTTGTTTATAATGTCAAGGCACGCAGACATATGAAATTTTCAACCTGCACCGAAGAGGATTATTATTATAAAAGGGATAATAAATATAGGCCTCAATATGGTCAAACGTTGTTCGATTTGGACGAAACTCACTATACAGGGGTTTTCTGGGCCAAGGACCTCGAATCTGAGGTTGCTTTTACCAGTCGACGCTATCTAATCGTGGTATGTAATTCACGTGATTTAGGTGTTAATAAATATAATGATTTAACTTTTATGCTTTTAATTTTTGAAAGAATTATCGCGGGCAATCGCTTGATTTTGTAAGTCCATCCTTGAAGATTCATTTGTTTAGAATATCAAGGCGCGCAGACGTATGAAATTTTCAACCTACACGGAAGAGGGATATTCAATATAGGCCTAAATATGGTCAAATATTGTTCGACTTGGACGAAACTCACTATGCAGGGGTTTTCTGGACCAGGGAACTCTAATCTGAGGTCGCTTTTACCAGTCGATGCTATCTGATCGTGGTATGTAGTCCACACGATTTAGGTGTTAATAAATATAATGATTTAACTATTATGCTCTTAATTTTTAATTTTTGAAATAATTATCGCGTGCAAAGCCGCGGGCACACGCTAGTTTTCAATAAAAATTATTTCAGTTTTCAATTCAACGGTACAGAGTTCTTTGTAAACACTTAGCAGTGCAATTGACTATTCCTTTTCTTGTAACGTAAGTTACCAACAACAAAATCCTGATTTATTTTTTAACTATGCTATGCTCGTATGCAGTCTGAGTTACAACTAGAAGTCATACAACTTGATTTTATGTAGTTCAGAAACTCTTTACCTTCTTGTCTTCTGTCCAGAAATCTAAAAATAAAGATTTATAAGAATACTATCCCGCCGGTTTTATTATATGGATGTGAGATATGGTCACTTACTCTTCAGGAAGATCATAATCTGAGAGTGTTCGAAAACAGGGTGCTTAGGAAAACATTTCGGCCTACGAGAGATGAAAATGGGGACTGGAGAAAATTGCATAATAACTAGTTTTGTAACCTGTAGACCTACTCTTCACCAGATATAGTAAGGATAATCATGGAGGTTTAAATGGGCTGGACATGTTGCTCGCATGAGAGAGGAAAGACATGTCTCAAAAGTATTGACTGGAGACCCAAAGAGAAAAGATCGCTTGGAAAACTTAGAAGTAGGTGGGAGGACAATATTAGGATAGATTTAAGGGAAGTAGGATTTGCAAGGGATGATCGGATGGAGTTAGCACAGAATAGGGTTGAATGGCAGGCTCAGGTAAGCGTGGCAATGAACCTTCAGGTTCCATAAAATAAATAACATTCCTTTAGCATGCGAGGAATTGTCTATTGCCGTTGAGCGTACTGACACCTTGACCTATCTAATACCATACCCTATATAAAATTGAAATTACATGTATGTAATGTATGTACGTATATGTATGTATGTAGGTAGGTAGGAAGGTAGGTATGTATGTATGTATATTCCCTTTAGAAATCTATATGCTTTGACCAATTTGCACAAAATTTTACGTGCATACACAATTCAACCCGGAAAGTAACATGGTCAACATTAAAATTCAAACAAAATCATATAATTTTTTAGAATATTACACTGAATTAAAATGCAATTTAGTTCTCATGACAACAATATTGTTTGTAGTGTTCACATAAAGCTTTGGAAGTTACAAGTAACTGGGCCATGGAGTGGGCTATGACAAATAATTTGAGAGGTTATCGATATAATTCATTTCTGTAAATCAATTATGGAGAATGAAATCAATGTAAATAAATATAGAGTGTGAAACATCACATAACTTTCTCCACCTAGGCATGGACATTTTGGTGTAGAATAAAAGGTCATATTGCGGGGATAGCATTTGCAGTTGCAGCAACCTGAATTTGTGCCAACAGGTAGCAAGTATGCTTTATCAGATGTCGCTAAATATCCTTTCCACCGATACATTCATCGCTGTAGGCTTTGTATTAGTTGAGAAATACAGATGGTTATTATAAGCAAGCATGTAAAAAGAGACAAAATAGGATGAAACATTTTTAGTTCTTTGTTCACAGTAAATTTTTATGTCCCAGAAGAAATTGTGAAAGTGATGTTGATTTTGTTTTGATTTTAGACCTCAAATGGTTGTATGAAAACATGAAAGGATTAAAATGTGGTAACTCCGCCTTGTCAATATATTTTATTTCAACATTTTAAAGACTTCTATATTGACAAGGTGTAGTTACCGCATTTCAGTAATTTAAAAGAAGTCAATATGGCTCTGTTTTATGAACATTAACATGAAAAGAGGAAATACAATATCCCATATAGACAGTAAAGTGTTATGTTACCGGAATTTCTATTTTTTCTTATTTCAACCCTTACTCAGCATAGTGTGCAGAAGCAATGGGTTGCAAAATTCTAAGTCCTGTATGAGTAACATAAAGCTATATCTACCATTTTATGAGGGAATAGGCCTATTGTGTGATAAATTGTTCATTTTCACTTCAAACTGTGGATGTCTATATATCAAATCTACCCTATAGAATCCTATGCCCCCATGTTGGGGTGAAGGGCCTCCAAGTGGAGGTTTCTCTTTACCGATGTGGATTATTGTTACTCTTATTTTTTTAGAGAGGGCAGAGGGACAGGTGGCAAGCCCATCGCCCCTTAACCCCCCTCCAGAAACTAAGGTATTACTTGGACGTGAAAAGGCCGAGAAATATTGTCCAGAGGCTCTAATAAAGGCCGGGAGTTCTTTTACGTGTCATAAATCTACGACACGGGCCCCCCAGCTTAAAGTCCCTCCCGGAGGACTCCGTGTTCAGGATTTTTATGTCCCGAAAAACCCATCAACTGAGGCTGGGTTTGATCCCACGACCTTCGGATCTAGAGGCGGGCACGCTATCTCTAGACCACTTCAGCCGACTGGATATCTATAAAAGGACATAAATTTTGAAAATTTAAAGTCCTCCATAAGTTAATTTCCAATTAAAAATTACAAAACCTGGGCGATGCTAGGGCTCTTAAGCTAGTGTTCTATAAAATCATGTGTTTTCATTCTGTTCACTAGCAATATGGGTCATTCCATGCAGTGGCGTAGGAAGGGGGGTGCGGGGGGTGCGGGCCGCCCCGGGTGCCATCACTTGGGGGGTGACAAAATAAAAATGTGTCTTTGTAAGTAAAAAATCGCTCAAGGGAATTTAAATAGAATAATAATATTATTTAAAAGAATTAAATAAGATTAACTTTCTACAAGTCAACATGCGTATAGAAAATTCTTTTAGTTTTAAATTCAGTCAAGAAATGTAATAAAACGCGGCTGAACTGGCCGCTGTGTTGATACGAACAATAATATTATGGTTAGGGGGAGGGGTGTTTATTTCTGCCGATGCTTGTCTCTGCAGTTTTATTAATTTAAATGAGAACTTCAACAATCGGTGATATTTTATATATTTTATATCACTCAAGCTGCAACCAATTCTACCCGCTGCGGCAGTCATGACTTTGACGAAAATAAACTTCGAATGTGAGTTGACTCCGAAGTCTCCTTCAATATAGATTTTGAACTGGGATGTGCGCATATTTAAGAATAGATTATTAATAATACAGTTCCGTAAAATAATTACATTACTTGTTTATGAAATTTATTAGGATTAACCTATAAAAAATTATGTATAAATTTAGGCATGCCAGACGTCCCGGTTTCAGACAAAATCCCGGTGTCCCGGCCGGTTTACTTCACGTCCCGGTAAAATTAAATTTGATTTTCTAGATGACCAAAAAAGTCTAAAAAATAATAACTAAGAAGGATTATTTAGGATAATTACTTTGTCATTTATTTCTGTACTGTATGAAAAGTGAAAACAGTGGAAGCAAGAAAAGACTACCAGAAATGTGATTATTTCATTGAAGAAAAATGGCTCAGGCTGTTTGGTCACTTCAAGGAGAATCACATAACAGCCCCCAATCTGATCAAGATTGTTGAGTATGCCTTCCGCGTACCTGCGACATCAGCACCAGTTGAGAGAGTATTTTCTTCGATGAACAACGCATGGACTGATGATAGGGGTTTGATGAAGGAATCTACGCTTAAAGACTTGATGACATGTAAAATTAATATCGGATTAGCTTGTGAAGATTTTTACAACAAGATTAAAACAAAACAAAAAAACGTTCTAAAAAAAGTCCTAGCCAATGAAATGTACATGTAAATATTGTTCAAATTTTTATTCCTCATTCAAAGTCTTTCTTCTTATTTAAGTAAATTTTAAATATTAACATGTTAGAAATAAAATGTTTAAATTTATATGCTTATGCTATTTATTATTACACCTAGTTTAGGTTCCTAATCAGTAACTATTTATTCATAGCATTGAGAATAAACTACCCTCTAAAACATTATAAAAACCCGAACAAGGGTGTGTACCCTTGAATATCCGCGACGCTGGGGGGCATTCCGGTGTCCCGGTTGAGCATTTCAGAAATCTGGCAAGCCTATGTATAATTCACATAACTTCCTCTGCCCAAATAAAAGTTAGCCTCCCCTTAAAAATAAGAGAAAGTTGTCGCCAATCTTGGTGTCATATCCCCAAAAGGTACCTAACCCAAATACAAAATTTTGTTTTCGTACGATTTTCCGTTGCAAGAGGCCGTATTGCAAAGAGCGCGTATTCAGAGTGGGTGGCTTATAACTACCCTTCAGAGAATTATTTCGAAAAAGTGTTTCAAATAAAAGTTTTAGCTCTTAGTATAAGCAACCCCCGTGCAAAATTAAAAGAAAATCGTTAGAGCCGTTTTCGAGAAAATTTTCTTTATGTAAAAACAAGGAAAACTTGTTTCCAATCTTCGGTTCACATCTTGAAAGGTATCTGACATAAATACAAAATTTTATCGTTTTATCAAAATTCATTTTTTAAAAAAGTTCGAGATTTCGCTTGGAAAAGAAAATATAAAAAATAAAAATTTGCACAATTTCGGGAGAGTATTGTGGCCTAGATGTTCGCTTTATTAACGGTAATACCCTCAGTCTGTCGCTCACGAAAACAATGTATACCTGTCTGTCTATAACGTACTTTAGATTAATAATAATAATAATAGCATTTATTGTCGTTTAACTGTACAATGTACAATGTACAGCATAATGTGCTTGATATGTATGTCTTTCCTTAATCCTAACAAAATTGACTGAATTAGGTTAACTATGTCTTATATTCACCTTTGGTAGCACTGGTTACAACATGGCAATAACATGGTAACTCGTATCGCTTTATGGATGGTTGATTCATAGTATACCATAATTTCGGAGCTTAGTTTTGTTCTTATATAACAATGTAATTATTACTAATTTTGCATAATCCGTCGAGTTTACGACTTAGGCCTACATCAGATAAATTCGATGCAGCTGCATTTATCGACAAACTCTTAAACTCTCGTGGGATTACCTTTGACTATCCAAAAAATAACACTTGGAACTGTTCCAACTTTTAATAATTTAAATGGGAGGGGGGGGGGGTGACAAGAAATTTTCCGCACCGGGTACCACATAAGCTTGCTACGCCACTGATTCCATGTCAAATCAACCAACAGTCTAAACCTTGACCTCTCAGATTTGTATGATTTTTTTTTCAGGTATTGTACTCCCCAAAACTAGTTTAAATCTAAAATTTCAAATTTTTCTGACTTTTGGTTTGTGAGTTACAAGGGTTGAAAAATCCAAAAAACTATGGTTTTCTATCGCCATAAGATTATTATAAAATGCTATAGCTCAAAAACTATACCACCTAGAGAGCTCAAACTTGCACCATTTTTTTCCTCAGAAAATTCCCTTTAATGTGATGTATCACATGGCTATGTTTCTTAATTTTTGAAATGTTAAAAAAGATTCCAAAAAACTTTTTTTGAAATTTCCAAAATACGTACCCTCGGATTTTTTGGGAAAAATTATATGTGTTGTCCACTCTAATTGACTACATGCATGCAAAATTTCAAGATGGGATCTCAACGGGTTCTTGTTTAAAAGAATATTTGACTACGAGATTACATGCTAGTGAGGTGTACAGCGGACTATTTCTAGGCTGACTCTGTAAAAGACTTCTACAATTCTGACAACATTAGTAGAATGATGCCAGGGAAAAAAATTGTGTGATCAGAAATAAAGATGGAAAGATCTAGGTACAAAAGAAACTAGTGTTGGCAAATTTGCAAGAAATAGACCAATTATTTAAGGAAAAATTCCCAGCAAACAGAATTGGTTTTTCAAAGTTTTGTGACCTGAGGCCGAAGAACTGTATCCTGGCTGGAAAAAGTGGCACACATACTGTCTGTGTGTGTATCTTACACCAAAACATTATGCTAATGATGTACGGTGCAAAAATGCAAAATTTTGTATTGGATGGGGTTGACACTGCTTTGAAATCTTATCACTCCTATCTGGTCAAGATGATGTGCAATCCACCATCTCAACATTGTTTTATGAATGTTTGTAAAGAATGACCTGGTGTTCCTAGACTTCAAGAATTATTGAATACAAAGTTCAATGAAAAAATGGGTAACTGTAGATAGGTATGTGATGGAAACTGTAGTAAAACGTAGCGATGACTTTATTGATGAGTTTTTGGACACACTAACAAAGTTCAAAACTCATTCATTTATAGCTAGTCAGCAGAAAGAATACTAAAGCGAAATCAAGGAAAATTTAACTGAAGGCCAGGTAGTAGTAAATTGTGATTTTGCAGAAAACTACTCTTTTGCCGTACAAGCCAAAATACAATCATTCCACTGGACTACCTGCCAAGCTACACTGCATCCTTTCATCATATATTACAAATGGGAGGGGAAACATACAGTCGCTTTCTATGTACTCCAGAAAAAACTGCTAGAAATCTTAAAGCAAACCTTGCCTTTTTCACTTAAAAAGATCATTTACTTTTCTGAAGGGAGCACTGCCCAGTATAAGAATAAGAAAAACTTCCTTAATTTATGCTTGCATAAAACAGATTTTGAAGTTGAGGCCGAGTGGGAGTTCTTTGCAACATCCCATGGCAAGAGTGCATGTGATGGTCTTGGCGGGACTGTTAAGTGGCTAGCTTTTAGCCAGCTCACAAAGGCCATATGACCAACAAATTTTAACACCCAAAGAACTTTATGAATTTGCCTTGGAAAATATAAAAAACATTGACTTTGAATATTGCACAACAGAAGACTTACAAAGAGACTAAAGAATGATTACTTTCTAGGCTCAGTTAAATCAAAAGCGATTGTGGGAACACAAAAGTTTCACTCATATAAACCCCACACAGAGAGTCAAATTACTGTCAAGCCTTGATGAATCTCTTGAATGTGTGACAACAGAGAATCAAATAACACCATCAGATTTGGAATAGCATGTGATGACTCTTGGTGGCTGGGATGCATTGAAGAAAAATACAATGGTATGTACTGAATAAATTTTTTACACCCAAAAGGTCCAACCAAGGGATTTATTAAATGTCCCAGGAAACACTCTTTTGCGAACAGTGGATCCAACTACAGCAACGGGAAGAATATACACTCTTTAAATTGTGTTACCCTCAGTGAAAACTTTTAAAGTTTTAAATACCTATTATTCTAAGAAATACAGTTCTATCCAAGCAAATATCAACAAGTTAAACTTTTTCACAAGGTGAAACAACTTTTACGCATTTCTTTTATTTGGGACTCTTTGTAAATTATTACGGTAGGCTACAAATAATACTGGAAAACCAATCAAAATATAACCTCTACCATTTATAACTATATGAGTTGATATTACTAGGAGTTTTGAGTGATTCAAGATGAGTGACTTTGTTCAAAATTTCACTATTAGCATGTTGTATATAAATTAAAATTTATTCTTCGTTCTTATGTATAACTTAGTTACAGGTATCATGAAAATTAAATTAAAAACAACACTACATATCATTTAATTAACAAACAATAAGAGGGAAATGTTACATATGAATGCTAGGTTTGGTAGAATTAGCCTATGTACCTTAGTATTCATAGCCTAGAAATAGTCCGCTATACACCTCACTAGCATGTATTCTGGTAGTAAATTTTTTTAAAAAATAAGAACCCGTTGAGATCCCATCTTGAAATTTTGCATGCATGTAGTCAATTAGTGTGGACAACACATATAATTTTTCCAAAAAAATCCGAGGGTACGTATTTTGGAAATTTCAAAAAAAGTTTTTTGGAAACTTTTTTAACATTTAAAAAATTAAGAAACATAGCTGTGTGATACATCAAATGAAAGGGAATTTTCAGATGAAAAAATGGTGCAAGTTTGAGCTCTCTAGGTGGTATAGTTTTTGAGCTATAGCATTTTATAATAATCTTAAAGCAATAGAAAACCGTGGTTTTTTGGATTTTTAAACGCTTGTAACTCACAAACCAAAAGTCAAAAAAATTTGAAATTTAAACTAGATTTGGGGGGTACAATACCTGAGAAAAAAATCATACAAATCTGAGAGGTCAAGGTTCAAATCTCATAGTAGAATTGGTTGATTTGACATGGAATGACCCATATGTGATGTATTAGACATGGCACTTGAAGCCTTATGTGTTTATGTAATAACGAAATAATGCAATAATGTAAACAAGTTGACGTTTCGTCGCATAAAATTGCATGCTTGCAACCCTAGGAAACATATTATAAGATAAATGATCATGATTGGTCTATATCCAAATAATTGCTAAATGTTATTGGTAAATAACAAACACGCGACATATGAATGGAATAGTCCAATAAAACCCATTCCTTGCTGATATTTGAGGCATTGTCAAAAGTTATTGGTCTAGCCTACATCAAATGGAATATTATGAAAAATAATTGTTTTCCGAGAATTTCTGGAAACCGATAACTTTTTTTTTATTTCCTATATTACCGGTATTCCTAACTACTTGTAATGAGACTTGTAACTTTATTTGTAACCTCTTTGTTCAAATTGTTTAAAGCTATCTGTCATGATCACAACACTGAAACCACTGATTCAGGAAAATCTCTTTTCCTGCCAACTCTTATGATGAATGTAAAAGGTGGATTACTTTTTGTGTTGTATTGCTCATGATCTAATTTTTTGTCTTCGTAGGAACCTACTGTTGCTAACTAATTTTTGAACAAAGAATAATAGTACCTCACCGAGGAAGGTTGAGAACCACTGCTGTAAGTCTCACCTTGCAACACTAAGGTTTTCTGAAATTAAAATAATTGAATCCACACTTCTACAAAACAGTCACTTACTCTATGGTGAATGTGAATTAAGAAAAAAACTTATCCATACTCATGGTATGGTAGAGAATATCATGTTAATAAGTTTTTTACTTATGGATTTCTTGTTTAGCATAGTTCAGACCTTCTTGCAGAACTTCATTTAAAAACATAACAAGCATTATTTTTTATTTTAGAGGTATAACGAGAATGTGGATTTTATTGATGAATTTATCTTGAGATAATCCCGACCTCAAGTAATTTTTGTTTTCAGTCCTTACATAATTAAGAGCCATGTAACGAGTAATTAAAACATAGAAATGAATAAAACACATCAGCTTCCATTGCTATTTGTAAGGGAGACCATCATTATATTATAACTAGAGGGCAGATCCATATGCATAAAAAGCCTGACTATATTCATGCACTTATGCAGTAAAAGGATGGAAAATATGAAGAATTTTTGTGAAATGAAATTTGGAAAAGGGGAGAACCCATAAAATCCTAAGTATCTTGATTTTGTTACCACGCTAAGAATTTGACTTTATTCCTTGGTCATGACAAGACCACGCACAGGCATACAAGTGGGAACTTAGGCCTACCGATTATTAATTTTATTTTTTTAAACATTTATTAAAGGTGGTATTGATTCTTTTTAAATTTTTGGAAATCATAACAAAATCGCCATCTGGCGCTGTGAATTGAGCTCCGGCTTAGCTCAGTTGGTAGAGCATTGGCGCGAATAGCCAAAGGTCCTGGGTTCAAGTCCCAGTGCCGGAGGAATTTTTCTCCTATAATATTCTCATGTAGTGTCCAACAGAGACAATAATCTGTGGCTCATGAATGCTTATATATAAACTTAAATGTTTTCACACACTTTAACAGATAACTATTTTCTCATCTGTGGTTAAAGTAGGATTTCCACTGATCCTTTGTTTAAGCAAAAATGATTTGTTGGATTGTAAGATATGCTCTACTCACAACCTCAAACTTCACAATTTTAAACAGAAATTTCCAATCTTTATTTTTGTTTACCACCAGCTGTCCACTTTATTCAGTGCTTAGGATTTACGATACTTGAACATGGATCTTCCAGACCAACATGGCAATAAAATGGGAATTCACTTCAGTCTTCTGTTTTTCTGAATGTTCTGTGCACAATAATTTACACAGGAGTGAGCCTTAAGAAACCTACCCCATTCTATTTCCACTCCTTTCCATAAGACTTCAGTCTACCTGCTTTGATTCCAGGAAATAAATTTTACAGGGCAGCGAATTTAATTCTTTTTTTAACATTAAAAAAAGTTCCTAAATTATAATAGGCCTATACTGTTATAGTCAATTGATATTGATAGTCTATGGTAGGATATATATTATGATATAAAATGGCGACAGTCATGCTGTGAGCGACAATTAACACGTTTCATTATGAAAATCAGCTGTATTGTTTTATTCTTTGCCACCTCTAATAATATATGGGTTACGTCCATATAAATTAAACAAACTATTCATTATTCAATACACATGTATCGAAATTAAATGATTATAGAAATCTCTTTTCTTAATACATTACAGATAACATAGGTGCAATGAAACTAAGGCACCTGTGCAGTGATTGGTTGAAATTTTACATATCCTGATTCATGAGCTAAATAGCATAGTCACCACAACTGGATGTGTCAATAAACACTGACTTCACATTATATGTTATTAGCACTTAGTGGTACTATAATAAACAACAACAACACTTAAAATATTGGGATTCGTGCTTGGTGCCACAATGGAATACAAATCAGGTTCTGCAAATTGACAACTGGTAGCCTATACTTCACATATTACTCTACTGGTATCCTGAAGCAATGTTATAGGCTACTTCTTGTTTATTAAAATACTTTATGAGAAGGTATACAGTGTTCTTTGAACAAACAAAGGATACAGGCAATAGAAAGAATATGCTAAGTCTACAGTAAAGTAGGATGTGAAATATTCAGTTCTTGTAGTACAGTCCAGGAAATATTAAAGTGAAAGCATATCTTAAAGACAAGGAAATTAAAGCGGTTGCTTCTTACGTAACATAACAAACCCTTCCATGACAGGAGTGAGATTGGTGTATTCTTCAGTAGCAAGCTCAGCTCGCTCCCCTACAGCAAGAAGAACTGGTGTGTTGTGAGTACTAATTCCTGTTATGCACTTCGGTGTTCCTGCTTTCCCCACAGTATCAATTGCCTGACCAACTCTGACTGAAACAGACAGAGGTTCTAAATCCTCATCCAACGTCACAAGCCATCGAGGATGCATGGCAGCTGCTAAAGTGAAGAGCAAGTAATGAGATCTTCCCAGGATAATGTTCTTTACATCCAGGAAGCTGACTAGAGTGATCAGTAGCCCAGCAACTGCAACGTTACTCATGATCTGGCGATCAAAATGAAATGGTGAAAGAGACATTGTTCCCTTGCCCATATGATTTAATCCCTGAGCAAGCCGTACCATGAATAAATGATTTGGATTCTTAGCATGAAATTGTGCCAATTGTCTTAACATAGTTGCTAACCTTGCATTATTGGATCCAGCTCCAACAAGGCCCATTGAGAATATTGCATTTAGTGCTACCTCAAGGTCAAAATCATGAGAATATTTGTTGAGGATTTCTATCACTGGTACCTGAGGGTTTGACATAGAACAGAGAGCAATGCCTAACGGCATGGCCCTGCGAATAGCAGGCTCTCCATAACTTCCCAGCTGTCCATAGATCCTTGGAGACATTTCAGTGCCAACTTCTTCACCCATGGATATAATAGCCACTCCAAGAGTAGCTACTGCTTGCAGGGCTGATACATCCTTCATTCCAGATTTGTTTGCTCTTACTTCACTAGCAGGTATAGTAGTTTTTGCAGAACCAGACCCAGCTCCAGCTTGAGTAGTACTTGTAGTTCTTTCTTGAACCTCATTTTCCTTTTCTGTCTCAGAATGTTCACTGCAGATATGCAACATTTCCTGAATTATAAGAACATCTCCAGTTCCTGCATAGGCACATACCTGAAGCAGTGCTTTGGCCATGGATTTAAATGGATCAGAAATCACCTCCAGTGCTGCAGCTGGAGTTTCTATCACATCTTTCTTACCCAGATAACATATCCCAAGTGCTAGAGGGAGAAATCGAAAGAAGGAATTACTCAGATCTTTTGTGTCTATTAAAACCTGTAAGATAGTAGTCGAGAGTTGACGATCACATGTACCTACAGCTATAAGACTGCAAGCAATTGCAGCCAATGCAATCACTTCTGGAGTAGAGTTTGGGTCTGTCATTGCTGGTAACAAAAGGTTCAAAATGTCCTCTCTATATGAGCCTGCATATGCCAACCCAAGACCTAAGATAGCTCCACTACGCAATATATTACTCTTATGTAGTACATAGTCCATAAGCAGAGCTTTAGCTGGTTCACAGTCATTCTTCACCCCACAGTTTACAATTCCGAGAGCAAGAAGGGCACCTGACTTGATGTAGTCTTCTCCTGAGTATAAGTAACGGTCTATCGGTGAGAGGCCACCATCCACATCCCACAAATGTATTAGACCAAGAGATGCTGTAGCACTCATCATACCATGTTCTTTGTTCCTATATATCCAATTTTTGCCTTCATCACCAGTGACTAGTTTATCTCGACCAAAACCAGCATTTACAAATGCATTCACAAAACTAGAAGCAAGGTTATGCTTAGCTGAATCAATAGGTGTGCTTGTGTTAAAAGCCTTTCGCAGCAATGTCCCTTCTAGCCAAGTCTTGTAAACATCATCAGGAGCTTTAGGTTCCATTATGTCCAGCTCTCTTGCAAGATTACAGAAGTGATCACTGATGTGAGAATTTGAGATTATTTGTTTAAGGTCATCACAGTCATCTGCTTGGTCGTCAAATTGTAAATGGATTTGCATCATCCCAATCATGTATGCCAACTGCCTACGCACATCCAAGTTTTTGCATTCCCTAAAGACTTGTTTTATCATGTTATGGTTATTGAGAAGCATCCCTAAACACAAAGCACGTGGATATTCTTCAAATTTCATATAGTAGTCAAATACGCCTTCCAGCAAGTTCAACCTCTCTCGTTCTTCCACGTAAGCTGCACAGCTGACAAGATAAAGACAGATTCGAGGATAATTGTTGACATCCATATGTTTCTTTAGAAGATGAAGCTGATCTAACTCCATCAAAAGGTCACATGACTGTATTTCTGCATTATGATGCATATTGAAGTTAATTATACTTTCTACCAGAGGAAGAAGTTGCCTTTTTGTCTCCATCGACATTAAGGGCCATTCTGCCACTATTTCTCCTTCAAGTTGCCTCACATATTCATAACCCCAATCACCCACGTCTTTTCTTGTACCCAACAAGCAGTATTTCAAAGATTCTCTTTCATCATCAACTTTTTCCCCACGAATTGCCATTGCTAAAACTGATATCACATCAGCACAGTACATTTTTGTTTTCTGGTTTTTAATTTTTGTATACACATCCTTCAGAGTCTCGTACTGACACCGGAGGTACTTGAGAGGTCGAGGAACACTGGTCATTGAAGAGGTAGAAGTCCGAATCAAATTCCGAAGATTTTCTAAAGCTTGCATGTAGAGATGTTCATCTGGACCGGTCAGACGTTTGACCAGTATGTTCAATTCTTCCTTAAGATCATCCTCTGACATTTCTTCACCTTTATCTCCCATGCTGCTGAAAACTCTTGAGATTTTGCGTAACGTCTACCGATTTTCACTATCCAAATACGAACACAAAATCACTTCGTCATTACCTTTCAGTGTTGCCAACATGACGGCACGCCCAAACCCTAGCGTGCGTAATGAAAATGCCCAGCATATAGTGGAACCGACCGCGTTACGATTAATGTCAGATAGATTGAATCCTATTTGTGTCGTTGCTTAAACTTTGTGTAGTTTTCACAGTAATTTAAGAAGTGAAGCTTACATTCTGTTTTGTTAGTATTCTTCGTTTAGATACGGACCGGGCGATTTAAATCGTTACAATTTTCTTTTCTCCTTTGGACGATATAGTGAAAAGTCTATAGTGCATTCGGTACTTGTAAGCCTAAAAACAGCTTAGGCCTATAAACGTACAAATAATTCAGATTTGTGTAAGTCTGGTGTTTTCCTTCCCCTCGGAAGGAAGGAAATAGGTTTTAGATTTACGTACTAGAGATGGGAACCTGTTACTTTTTTGGGACAGTTACGTTACTGTTACAGTTACACGGAAGTAACTGTTATTTATAACCGTTACCTGTTACTTTTTTAATAGGTTTGTTCGCAAAGCAAATCCGTGACTGCTTGAGAATTCGTTGTACCGCGCATGTCCAGTCTGTAACTTACTTGTGATTTGCACTTTGCGAACGGTTACAAGAATTTGGAATCGATAGTTTCTGCGTTTAATCGATATGATATGCAAATAAAATATATATTTCCCTTATATTTTCCTATGCTTATAAATCTGGAGCAAGGATTTGGAGGGAGGAGTCAGGCGCGTGAAAATAGGTTACTGCGCATGTCTCTGATAACAATTCATGGTAGAGCCTGCAAATTTTTCTTATAGTACAGAAACTGTCCGTGAGAGCTTTGCGAACAGAAGATTGAAATCAGAATCACGGATTCTCGCTTTGCGAACGCGTGTGGAGAAAGAGCGCATGCGCGAACGATGTGTTCCTGGTTTCTGACTGCTTTGCGAACAAACCTTATATTGCGTAGCTAATCGCCAGATCACTTCCCACTTGTAGGGGAATGCCCTTTTATCTCCCCCCCCCCCGGTTAGGGACGTAGCCAAGGCTGGGGCTCTAGGTAGGGACCCCCGAAATAAAATAAAAGTTGTAAAATTAAGCTTTCAATTAGGGATGAGCATCGATAGTTAAAATATCGAGGTTAAAATCGGAGATAACCATTGATATGATGATAATATCGACCTGAAAACATCGATATGATGATAATATCGACCTGAAATCATCGATGTATTTAGACAAAAAAAGATGTATATTTAAAAAAATGCCATGGTATCAGAAAATAAGGCAAAATTCATAAATAAACAGAAGTAATTCCATGAAAACAAAACAATCGACGTAAAAAATGAATGTTTTGGGAAATTAAGCTCCTGTAAATAAAATTATATCTTAGAACCAAGGTAGCCTATTAATCATACAAAAACATCGATGTCGGGGAGAAACATCGATGTAGCAAAAACATCAGTTGTTTTCCATCGATGTAAAAAATATCGATCATCGACATGAAAAAAAAACTTTTTGGTATTTTCCTGTGGTTTACAGCCTAAAAGATATAGGCCTAAGTGTACCTAATTTCTAGCTTTTAGCTCATCTGGAAGTGGGCAAACATTAATGTCATTGAGCGAGCCCTTTTTCGGGGGTTATAGGGCTAAATATTTAAAAACATACTTTTTTCCAATTTTCTTATGGTTTACAGCCTAAAAGCTATATGAGTACCAAATTTAAAGTTTCTAGCTCTTCTGGAAGTGGGCAGACATTAATGTCAGTGAGCCAATCCTTTTTCGGGAGTTTTTAGAGCTAAAAATTTAAAAAAGTACATTTTGGAATTTTCCTGTGGTTTACAGCCAAAAACTATATGTGTACCAAATTTCAAATTTCTAGCTCTTCTGGAAGTGGGCAAACATTAATGTCAGTGAGCGAGCCCTTTTTCGGAGGTTTTTAGGACAACAAATTTTAAAAATAACTTTTTGGAATTTTCCTGTGGTTTAGAGCCTAAAATTATGTATGTGCCAAATTTCAAGTTTCTAGCTCATCTGGAAGTGGGGAAACATTAATGTAAGTGAACGAGCCCTTTTTCGGGGGGTTTAGGGCTAAAAGTAAAAAAAAAAACACTTTTTGGAATCTTCCTGTTGTTTACAGCCTAAAAGCTATATGTGTACCAAATTTCAAATTTTTAGCTCTTCTGGAAGTGGGCAAACATTAATGTCAGTTAGCGAGCCCTTTTTCGGAGGGTTTTAGGACAGAAAATTTTAAAAATCACTTTTTGGAATTCTCCTGTGGTTTAGAGCCTAAAAGCTATATATGTAGGAAATTTCAAGTTTCTAGCCCATCTGGAAGTGGGGAAACATTAATGTCAGTGAACGAGCCCTTTTTCGGGGGTTTTAGGGCTAAAAGTAAAAAAAAATACTTTTTAGTACACGCTCTCTAAAACAGCTGCTTATCGGACTGGTAACACGCCGAAAAGCTGCACTTTAAAGGACAAGGCCGCTAAAATTGCATAAAAGTGCATTCAAACTGCATTCAAAATGCAATTTTAGCGGCCTTGTCCTTTAAAGTCGTCATGGCAATCTATAAACAAAACCCAGATGGCATTGACCAGCCATACCAACTTTAACATGGATTTACGCATATAATTGGTCATAAAACAACAAATTTAAGCCAACGCGTTTCTTTATGATAATCAGAAACTTTACCAGGATTTTTCGCAAAACACGGTAGCCCACTTCATCACATGACAACAAATAATTATAAGCCAACAACTTTTCACATCTTCGTTCACATAGCTTACATGGATGCACCAGCATTTAATTGCAATATATTCCCTATTCCTTCTGCCTTGGATGTTGCTGGCACCTGCTCCAATTCAATGTTTTTGACTTGGAATGAATCCTCCTCGGGATTATAATTCATACTTTCACAAGCTTTTCTCCTCTTATACAATTCAACGGCCCTAAATAGCGTGCTCACTCGCTCCTTCACTTCGTGAGACAACGTGTATACTCGGCGATGTTCGTCTCTCGCAGTGTAAAATTTGACGAACAGTACAAAATTAGGAACACCGTTTCTTTATTATATAAGGCCTAAGTGAAATGAACAATGAAAAAATATTCTAATTTTACTTTTACATACAATTTTCATAGCTGCCAGTGTAAATTCTTAAACATCCTGGAGTCAATTAATAATGGCGAGCGAAGCCGCGGACACCAGCTAATATATTAATAGCTTAACCCTGGAAGTCTCGTGGACAATAAAAATCCAAACAAGCCACTCCTTCCCTTGATAAATTATATATTTATCAAATAAAATTCACATCACATTCATCTGTCAACAAGCAGTTGAGAAACAATACGTATTATAATACGTGTGAACACTGATAATTATCAGTGTTCACAAGTAGCTTTGGAACTGCATAAACCTTACGATATAATTAATTTCTGAAATCTACGTAGCTTACTGGTAGGAATGGATTATATTCTAAAGGAAATGGCGACAGTATATGATGAGATAAAAATAATTGATGAAGCCAGCGCTGACTTTTGTAAATAAATTGTCAGAGCCTTCAGGATCCTAGACCTGTAGGTTTCGTATTTAAGCATCAATTTAACCGTGGCAAATCCACGGGCTATTTTCTAGTCTACTCTTATACAATTCAACGGCCCTAAATAGCGTACTTGCTCGCCCGCTTCGTGAGACATCGGGTATACTCGGCGATGTTCGTCTCTCGCAGTCTAAACTTTCATGATGACTACAAAATTATTATATAAGGCCTAAGTGAAATGAACACAATGAACAAATATTCTAATTTTATTTTTACTTACAATTTTCATAGCTCTGAACCACAAACATTTTTAATAATCTACCAGTGTAATTTTCTTAATAATCCTGGAGTCAATGAATAACGGCGGGCGAAGCCGGGGACAACAGCTGTAAAATATTGATGGTTTTATCTCTTGAAATATCGCTGATAATAATAATCCAAACAAACCATTCCTTCCCTTGAAACATTATATAATTTCTGAAAATTACACTGAATTGATAAAATAAAATTCACATCATATTCATGTCAATAAACAGCTGAGAAACAATACGTATTATGTGTTCACAGGTTCTTTGGAACTGCATAATCGATTCTGATATAGTTTTCCCAGGGGGCGCTTTCATGTCGTGGAATGTACTCTAAAGCAGGAATTTTAGCTGTTTCATTAATTATTAATGGCTTAGTTTATGAATGATTCGCGTGCAAGTGTTAATAAATATAATGCTTTAATAATTATTATACTCTTAATTTTTAATTTTTAAAAGAATTATCGTGGCGAAGCCACGGGCACTTCCTAGTTGTTTACAAATCAGCGACTCATATAACTCCTCTATAGCCTACCTCATTTCGTTTTGGTACGTACGGTTCATTGTTGTCTTCGTTTGAGAGGGCCTTGAGAATATGGTTGACTGCCTTTTATTATAATTAATTATATACGGTATTTTTGTTTCATTTCATATAATTTAGAGAGCTATCACTAAAAAATATTGTATGCACCACGTAAGAAAAAACTTTAGCGGACTCATCCAGTATTTCAGCCTCGGCTTTCGCCTCGGCCGCTATACTAGATTCGTCCGCTAAAGCGTTATTTTGCGTACTTGATACATAAATTGCTATTTTGGAATTTTCCTGTTGTTTACAGCCTAAAGCTATATGTGTACCAAATTTCAAGTTTCTAGGTCATCCGGAAGTGGGCAAACATTAATGTCAGTGATGAGCAGGGCTAGGATTTATATGTAATTACATATTTCTTAATTTCACATATAGACACATTTTTTTCACTTATCTCCATCTATTATGTTGTCCTCTATTCAATTTAAATAAATTTATTTTACATATTTTTCCATATTTCTGTCATTAGTACATATTTATATGTAAAATAAATATTTGTCCATATTTAGTGATTTTAATGCAATATTCGTACATATTTCATTCTTAAGAGTAAAACTATATAAAACTGTCGTTTTCAGTGACAGAAAATATGGCAGCACAGGATAAGTCTACAGTTATGTACAGAAATGAATGTGTGAAAAATGTTTTGTGTTACGTTGAATCAAATTTTTGTAATATAACAAAAATAATTCAGAAACTACAAAATAATAATCTGACATTACTTGGAAATATTGACGTTGTGAAAAAACATGATTCATGAACTCAAATGTATACGTGGACATTTAGCCGATCTTATCAAATGTAAAGTGGACAATGTGTTTTCAAGAAATCCAGGCTTTGAAGAAATGTGTAAAATCAGTGCAATCTTAAGTAGCTCGTCAAATGTAAAACTAGAATCAGTGAATTTTAAACATGCGCCAGTCACTTCATGTGCAGTAGAACGAAGCCTCAGCCAATACAAATCACTTTTGAAAATTTAAAACAACATTTTGTGGCATACTGTTGTCAAATACTCTCAATAAGAATACCGCCCACTCTACTCTATTCCCTTTGTTCAAACTGTCCACTAGCACAGAGGTGCCATCTGTTGAGTGGGAATGGGCAGCAGTCTCAGAAGCTACTTAATGAACCTATATAGCTGCAGAAATAAATTTGTTTTTCAAAGTCCTGATGACACAGTAACTTATTTTTGTGCTTGATAATGCAGGAATTAGGTCGGGAAATAACATAATTTACACTACCGCTAAACTAACTTAATTAAATGACGATAACGCTAATTTTTTAAAGTAAAACTTCTTTAGCCGCGGTAGGGGTAAATCGAGAGCTTGTGTAACGCTCAAAATCGTCACGAAATTAGTGAGGTGTGACGGAACGGACTGCACAGAAAACAATCAACTCAATGATTAGGCTTATCCAAAACTGAAAAAGTCCAAAAATTTAAAAGTTAAAAAATCCAAAATTAAAATATACAAAAAATTAAAAATTAAAGATCCAACATTTAAATAATCTAAAATTTCAAAATAAAAAAATTCAAAGAACCAAAATTCATAAGTCCAAAATTTAAAAAACAAAAAATTAAAAATTAAAAAATCTTAATATCCAAAATTTAAAACATAAATATCCAAAATTATAAAATTCTAAAATATAAAAATAAAAAAATCAAAAAAAAAAAATAAAAAAAAAAACAAAACTAAAAAAATTCAATGATCTAAAATGTAAAAAAAATAAAAATCCAAAATTAAAGAATTAAAAGGTCAGAAATTTAAAAAATCCAAAATCTAAAAAGTCCAAAAACCCAATATTAAAAAGTCCAACAATCCAAAATTTGAAAAATCCATTAATCCAGAATTGAACAAATAAAATAAAAAGTTTCACTTCTGCCGCATGGTGTTCCATACACACTTTTTTTTAATAAGTATCAAAACTAATTGTTTCACTTTAATACATTTTCGTGAAAATCAGCTTTAAATTTTAATTCATACGATTTGCAAGATACTTTGTACAATATATACTTTTTTTTTTTTAATTTTTACATGTAAAACAATTCGGATGGTAAGCCAATGAACATCTGAATGAATCAGTCTTGTACACACTCTAATTAACGATTTTACTTATTTCACTCTCAAAATAATTATTACAACCATAGACGGCACATATCATGCCACCTACATAACCGGACATTTTCTTCAGGCCTATGTTGTATTTATTATTTTACTCAGGGGTGCCCACCCCCAAAACTTCATTGCTCACCCCCAACCTAATTGCCTGTCGACAAGGGCGCCCATATGATATTTTCTAGGGGGGGCAATTTTTTTAATTAATTTATTTTTTGTCGCTTTAACTTCTTGGGCCACTTTGTATTTTATATTAATAATATAATAAGTAGCCAGAATATAATTGCGGGGCGGGTCGGAAGTACCGGGGGGGTTTGGAATACCCCCCAAAAAAGGGGTCGGGGGTCCATCCCAGAAAATTTTTAAATATTGAACTAATGAAAATCACATTTTATGCTATTTTAGCACTCAAAAACTAGTTAAGAAATTTGTTTATCATACTCTAAGACAATGCCAATGTAAACAAGAAAATGTTACCTAAGTCGGATGTCCACCCCGGGAAATTTTTAAATATTGAACTAATGAAAATCACATTTTACGCTATTTTAGCACTGAAAACTAGTTATGAAATTTGTTTACTATACTCTAAGACATTTCAATGTACATACGAAATCATTACCTAGGTGGGGGGTCCGGCCCCGGAAATTTTTAAAATATTGAATTAATGAAAATCACATTTTACGCTATTTTAGCACTAAAAAACTAGTTAGGAAATTTGTTTACCATACTCTAAGACATGCCAATGTAAACAAGAAAATGTTACCTAAGTCAGGTGTCCACCCCCGGGAAATTTTTAAATGTTGAACTAATAATGAAAAATCATATTTTACGCTATTTTAGCACTGAAAAACTAGTTAGCAAATTTGTTTACTATACTCTAAGAGATGGCAACTTAAACATGAAATTGTTACCTAAATTATAATACTTATTACTATTTATAAGAAAAGTTAAATAGCACATGGAACAGTGGACATAATAGGCCTACTCATTATGTTATGAAAAGAAAATAACTGCTATATCATAACTTATTTGACACATCAACAAATCTTGTTTAATTAAATAAATATATTTTTTAAATACAAATATAGAATTTTAGGTTTTGACTCTTGGGGGTCTGAACCCCCTTCCCTAATCCACTGTGGATTCTGCTTCCATGTTGTCGATTTGGTAAAACTTCTGCAATTATAATAATTGTCTTAAAAGAAAAACACCTGACGATAATAATTAATAATATACATTTTTTTCCTTGCGCCCTCCCCCGGGTACGCCCATGGCTGTCGAAATTCTTCATCTTTATCTTTATAAAGAATTAAAAGAGACCTTTCGAAGTTATAGAACTTGGCCGTTTTTATTTATAACATATAAAACTCTAATTTTGCAACAATTTTCAACCCCCGGCCAGAAAATTCATAACACGATAATATTTCCCCCCCCCCCAGAAATTTCAATAACGCAGTCTGCGTCTTAACCCACCCCCCGTGGGCACCCTGTTTTACTAGAATTTATATTTTCGTACACAAAACACAACAGACAAACGTTAACTATATCAGCTGACCAGTAACTGCCCATTCCTGCTCACTGGCGGCGCTAGTAGTAGCGTGTCCCGGAAAAAGGCAGGGAGTGGACGGTATTACTTATTGAGAGTATTTGCTGTTGTGGTAGCAGAAATAATCAATGAATGAATAAAGTAAGTAATCTGGAAAAAAGAAATTGAATAATTTAATTTATGAATCCAGTAGGCCTATTTGTCATGCATTTTTATAGGTTCTAAAAGTAACAAAGTTAAAAGTCTAGAGGTTAAATTTGTTTTGATGTCCATATTTTACAAAATATATTTGCATATATATATATACGTATTTTGACATTTTTAGTACATATATATATGTACATATTTTGACATTTTTAAGTACATATATATGTACATATTTTGAAATTTTTTAGTACATATAAATCCTAGCCCTGGTGATGAGTGAGTGAGTGAGTGAGTGAGTTAGTGAGTGAGTCAGCCGTGTGGCTTTATACTATAGGGATTTTATTATTAGTAGCAAAATGATTAATATTATTATTTCGAATAATTTACTACAGTTATTGAATTCATATTTCATGCTATATATCCACATTCTAAGTTTTAATTATCCAGTAAAGGCAAAACCGTATTTTAATAAATTTCTAAGTGGTATGTAAAGCAAGAAATAATCATGAGATCAGACAGCATGAATACTATGCATGAACTCTTTACGGCCTTAAATAATTAAGAAAATTACTTTCTTAAAATTATTTTTTATTTATTATTATTTTTTATTTTTTGTTTTTATTTTTTATTATTTATTATTTTTTGTTATTTTGTTATTATTTTTTAAAATTATTTTTGTTTTTCAAATATTGGAAATAACAGATGTAACGGAACGAGACGAAAGTCACGGATAAAACATTTGTAACATAAATATTAGAAGTAACTGTAACAGGTCAGAGTAACTGGAGCAGGTGCAAGTAACAGTAACGGGTCCGAGTAACAGGAGCAGGCGAGAGTAACAGTAACAGTTCAGAGTAACTGGAGCAGGTGAAAATAACAGTAACGGGTCCGAGTAACTGGAGCAGACGAGAGTAACAGTAACAGGTCAGAGTAACTGGAGCAGGTGAAAATAACAGTAACAGGTCCGAGTAACTGGAGCAGGTGAGAGTAACTGTAACAGGTGAGAGTAACAGTAACAGGTCAGGTAACTGGAGCAGCTAAGAATAATGGTAACGGGTGTAACTCTCGACACGTTACTCTGTTCCAGACCAGTTACATTCGCTCGAAACCGACAAATTTCTCAACACAACTAATAATAATAATAATAATAATAATAATAATAATAATAATAAAAATATTAATAATAATAACAATAATAATAATAATAAATAAAATAAATAAATACAAATAAAAGTATTTTTTTAAAACTAAAACTCCGTGGCGCGACATCCCTGAAGGGACAAGGCCTACCACCCGACCGCTG
Organism: Ectobius pallidus; assembly: GCA_964059195.1. Lineage (NCBI taxonomy): Eukaryota > Metazoa > Arthropoda > Insecta > Blattodea > Ectobiidae > Ectobius > Ectobius pallidus. Next base: position 34,562,359 of record CAXKWD010000001.1, on the reverse strand, counting down.
CGTCATCTACCTATAGGCAGATGGCAGGATTGGGGGCATGTGGTCAGCATGCCGACACCCACGGTCGTTAATGGTGGTTTCCATGACCGAAGTATTAAAAAACCCTGAGAAAAAAGAGTCTGCTGAGAAATTTGGAGAAACCATACAGTGGTCTTAAAAAGTGTCATATTTCAGTTCACACAAATGCAATTAATAGGAAATTATCAATCTCCGCCATTTCATGCAGCTCTCTAAAATTAAATAGATGAATTTTCGCTTCTCACGGCAACGATCCTTCGATAGCGTAGTGGGTTAGACGACTGAATAACATGCTAGCGGTCCCTGTTCGAACTTAAAAAAAAAATAAAAAAATAATAATAAACATATAAAAAAATAAAAATAATAAAAACAAAAATAAAAATAATCTGAGGAAAAAGAGAGTCTGCTGAGAAATTTGGAGAAACCACACAGAGGTCTTAAAAAGTCATCATATTTCATTTCACACAAATGCAATTAATGGGGAATTATCAATCTCCGCCATTTTATGCAGCTTTCTAAACTTAAATAGGTGAATTCTCGCTTCTCTCCGCAACGATCCTTCTTGAGTTGGTGTGACCGTTGTATTCAGTCTTCAGAGCACAAGAAGACAATAAAACAAACACACTTAACCCCGTAACACGAAAATTAACATAAAATAAAATTATTAGGTTACTATAAATTATACAAAATACTGAATATAAACCATACAAGTCAGTGACTGTAGCCATGACTGATCTCTACAATCCCTTCATTGAGTAGTAACAATATTTATTTTGGTGGTCTGAGCTCATTACAAAGGATATCTCTTATAAACAGTCCTTTGTTTGTGTAGCGATTGCGGAAGTATACAAGTGCAACACTAAACACAAGGCCAATAAATTACGGCTTGATAGTAGTACGACTAACTTAAGGGAATAATTAAGTGGAGGGAAAGGAAATAGACATTAAATCCATGACTTGTATTAACTTAAGGGAATATATGAAGGACATGTATGAACTTTATAAATCAACAAATACTGAGTATTACAAAAATAAATATAAGCAAGCAAAACAACAGTATCTAAAAGGCTTAAATAATTTAAAATGTAATAATATAAAGGAGAAATTAAATGACTCTGATAATATTAGTAAAACTGCTTGGAACATTATAAATGATGCTCGAAAGGGAAAACAGATTCATAAAAATTTAGAATTAAATCTAAATGGGAAGTTAGAGACAGACACAGCTATACTGACTGAAAAAATCAATACTTTTTTGTGGAAGTTGCTAAACCAACTAGAACCAATTTAGAGAATAAGTGTAACATTAAGGATAATGATGATACGTTCTTTATAAGCCCTACCTCAGAAACTGAAATCATAAAAATAATAAACTCCTTGTCAAATGAACATAGCAGTGGTTGGGATAACATCAGTCCTTTTATTCTAAAACACTGTAAATATGCACTTGTTAAGCCATTAGAACACTTAATACACTTTTCTATTGTAAATGGGATCTTTCCAGAATGTTTAAAATTAAGTTTAGTTCGAACCCTGCATAAAAAAGGAAATGAAAAGGATATAAATAATTATCGTCCTATCACGCTGACATCAGAACTAGCTAAGATATTTGAAAGAATAATATGCGATAGACTATTACATTTTCTGAATCTGAAACATAATAAATAAGCAACAACATGGTTTTAGGAAGGGTTTGTCTACCATAACAGCTCTAAATGAGTTTATCTATGAAACAATTTCAAAAATGGAAAGTAACGTAAAGATTGGTACTGTAATATTTGACCTATCTAAGGCTTTTGACAGTATAGATCATAACATCTTATTACACAAATTAGCAAAATATGGAATACGTGGTGTAGGTAATAATCTTATAAAATCTTATCTGGTAGAAAGAAAACAGTCAACACAAATATATTACAAGCATGATCATTTAATTAATAAAGTACAATGAAAATATGAAATAGTAAAATATGGAGTTCCACAGGGAACTGTTTTAGGTCCCATATTATTCATTCTGTATGTAAATGACATGTACCAAACACACGACACACAAATAATTTCTTATGCTGATGACACCACACTATTATGCTGGGGGGAAGAAATCAATATTTTAAAAATAAATTTGTTACATGCAGTTGAATATTTACTAGATTTTTTTAAGCAAAACAACCTAAAATGTAATATGAGTAAAACAAAAGTAACACAGTTTTTTTCAGGGAAGCAAAACATTACAAGAGAAACTAGATATTCAGATTGAGAGTTCCAAAATTGAAGAAGTATACGAATATAAATTTTTAGGAATCAATATTGATAGTAGATTAACTTGGGCTAAGCACATAGACAAATTATGTAATACTGTTAGTAAATCAATATACTTGCTTATTTACTTTAAATCAATAGTTGACAAAAAATGTTTGAAACTGATATATTATGGAGTCATATACCCACATATAATATACAGCATAGAACTGTGGGGTGGTGCAGCAAAGACATATACACAAAGATTATTTATTCTACAAAAGAAGTGTATAAGAATAATATATAACCTTGCACCTAGAGAATCATGTAGGGATGTATTTATTCTGAACAATATGCTAACTATATACTCATTATATGTATATCGTGTAATTATGTTTATTACTGAAAGACAACCAATAAAAAATAATGAAATTCATCAATACAATACCAGAAATAAAGAAGACTATCACAAGACAAACATACCAAACAAATATAAAATAAAGATGTCAGTGTGATAGGAGTTAAACTGTACAACAAATTACCAACAACATTAAAATCACTATCTGGCACAACTTTCAAACACCAACTTAAAAAATTTCTTATTAATAAATGCTTGTATAATATTGAAGAATTGTAAAAATAATTAATAACGATAAGTTGCTACAACAGATAGAATTGTCATATAACTGCAAAAAATGATAATAGAATTAATGATAAATGTAAGGTTAATCTGACTAATTTTGTATACTGAATTGTCATGTAGCTACCTGACATAGTTACCAGCACTATTGATCTAATGTTTTATTGTATTATATTGTAATTGTTTTTTATTGTATTATATTGTAAGTTAATGATGAAGCTGAAATGCTACTTATAGCTACCAGCACTATTGTTCTAACATTTTTATTATATTATATTGTAATTGTTTTTTATTGTAGTATATTGTAATTTAATGACGAAGCTGAAATTCTTAAGGAATCTACAGCTAATAATAAACTGAAACGCCTGAATCTAGACTACACGCTAGCGGCTGGTCGCCTGAAAAAAGAGGGCTAGCATTCTACCAACAAACTGCGGCCTGACCAGATAGCTGGCAAGAGACCATCCAAGCTGCGTCTTGTTCCCCCTCGTAAGAAGACATGACTTCATTCTTCCTGCTGCCTGCGGCATGCGACCATCCCGGTTCCGTCTTGCGCGTACCCGAAGACGACTGACTAACATGCTAGTGGTCGCGTGTTCGAACCTCCTTAGGTTGAAAATTTGAAGGATAGAAATGGGTAGGGAGGGTAAAGGAGAAAAGGGATTGAATAGTAGAAAGAAGAAAAGAAGTGGAAAAAGGGAGGAAAAATTTCCAAATTGTCAACACTGCTAGTAAGTAGTTCCATCATTCACACGTAGGTGTCTCGCGTGGGCGGAGCTAGTAGTTCCACCATTCTCACCTAGGTGTCGCGAGTGGGAGGAACTTTGTTGTTTCCCTCGTTTTTTAACAAAAATACGGGGGAGGACCCCCCAGATCCCCATTTTGTTTAATATTCCATACTCCACACCCCCAATAATAGCAAACTTTCGTTTGTGTCGGCCCCTCCTTTCAGTATTTTCTGGTTCCGCTTTTGGTTGAGAAGATAATAAGATATCCAAGGAGCTTTGGCAACTGTTACTTTTGATTTTTTGTAACAGGTCGTTACCGTTACATACTTGTAACAGTTACAAGAAATATTCCCCATCTCTCACGACCTATGAGATACTCCAGAAGTTGGAGCTTATACTCAATCTAAATATCTGTGTACTCAACAGGTTTGTGTTCTGTGCTCAACAGACAGAAGGAAACTGTTAACACTCTCCAGATAACTACTGCTTGGATTTTAATAATAATAATAAGAAATGTTCACCCGAATGGGTATCAAAGTTTCAACAATGTTTCAACTTTTGCTGTATTCATTAATGGTTTTCACCCTGTTTCGACTGCTTGGTTTTTGGAATACCTAAGGTTTACAATACGAAATCTTAATCTTTGTAGAAATTTGGAAAATCCCCGTTACTGGTGATGTGTGTGGGTTTGAAGTAAGTCCTGTATGTCACATAATGGAGACTGCGGGAACATTACAGTATGGTGAAACAGAAATAAAACAAGACGACTTCCAATCACAATGTGTAGAACACGAACATACTGTTGAGTGTGAGGGTATACCCATAACCTCCCATTTAATAGAGACATGTCAAATTAAAAGTGAGGGTATAGACCCAGATGTTGTAACAGTTCCGAAGTTAGAGACATGGACATCACCATGCGAAATTCCAGAAACATTCCCTGAAGGAAATAACGAAGAGCTTCTGTTTACAGAGGATCGTAAGAATATTCCTGTGCCCATTAAAACTGAAAATACAGATCTGTGTGAACACAGTTACTCTCCGTTATCCAATACAGCACAAAATGTAGATATACTGGTTCCGAAACAAAATTACGAAGATTTTTCTGAAAGACAAAAACGTCAGCACATGCTTTGTGGAAAACTGGTCCAGTTTTATGATTTAAGTAATCATACTGGTGCAGAAAGTGTCTCCGGTGATGTCATTAAAAATGCTTTTTCTGAAAGAAGCAGCCTCAAAACACATATGCTTACTCATACAGGAGAAAAAACTTTCAATTGTGATGTCTGTAGCAAAATATTTTCTCAAAGAAGTAATCTCAAAACTCATCTGCTTACTCATACAGGGGAAAAAGCTTTCAAATGTGATGTATGTAGCAAAACATTTTCCATTAGAGGTAATCTCAAAACTCATCTGCTTACTCATACAGGAGAAAAAGCTTTCAAATGTGATTTTTGTAGCAAAACATTTTCTACAAGAAGTACTCTCAAAACTCATGTGCTTACTCATACAGGAGAAAGAACTTTCAAATGTGATGTATGTAGTAAAACATTTTCAATAAGAAGTCATCTCAAAACTCATATGCTTATTCATACAGGGGAGAAAGCTTTCAAATGTGATGTATGTAGCAAACATTTTTCTATAAGAGGTATTCTCAAAACTCATCTGCTTACTCATACAGGAGAAAAAGCTTTCAAATGTGATGAATGTAGCAAAACATTTTCTCGAAGAAGTCATCTCAAAAGACATCTGCTTACACATACAGGAGAAAAAGCTTTCAAATGTGATGAATGTAGCAAAACATTTTCTCGAAGAAGTCATCTCAAAACTCATCTGCTCACTCATACAGGAGAAAAAGCTTTCAAATGTGATGAATGTAGCAAAACATTTTCTCGAAGAAGTATTCTCAAAACTCATCTGCTTACTCATCTAGGGGAAAAAGCTTTCAAATGTGATGTCTGCAACAAAACATTTTCCCAAATTAGTCATCTCAAAACACATCTGCTTGCACATACAGGAGAAAAAGCTGTCAGATGTGATGTATGTAGCAAAACATTTTCTACAAGTAGTAATCTCAAAACTCATCTGCTTACTCATACAGGAGAAAAAGCTTTCAAATGTGATGTATGTAGCAAAACATTTTCTATAAGACGTACTCTCAATACTCATCTGCTTACTCATACAGGAGAAAAAGCTTTCAAATGTTATGTATGCAACAAAACATTTTCTCAAAGTAGTCATCTCAAAGGACATCTGCTTACACATACAGGAGAAAAAGATTTCCAATGTGATGTATGTGGCAAAACATTTTCTACAAGAAGTACTCTCAAAACACATCTCCTTACTCATACAGGAGATAAAGCTTTCAAATGTGATGTCTGCAACAAAACATATTCTCGCAGTAGTCATCTCAAAAGACATATGCATACTCATACATGAGAAAAGTCTTTCAAATGTGATGTATGTAGCAAAACATTTTATACATGAAGTAATCTCGAAGCTCATCAAAGATTTTCTGAAAGACAAAAACATTAGCACATGCTTAGTGAAAAACGGTATTTGTTTTATGATCTAAGTCGTCATACTGGTGTAGAAAGTATCTCCGGTGATTATTTCTAAAAGAAGCAGTTTCCAAACACATCTGCTTACACATACAGCACAAAAAACTTTAAATTGTGATGTCTGTAGCAAAACATTTTCAAGATGAAAAATTCTCAAAACTCATCTGCTTACTCATACAGGGGAAAAAGCTTTCAGATGTGATGTATGTAGCAAAACATTTTCTTCGTAAAAGATAGATTTATGCCATGCACCAGCCAAGCTCCGCCATTTTGTTAGATTAGGAATGTTTGTTAGTTTAGGAGCAATATACTGAATAGCACGAGGTTTATTATGTCTCACATTGAATCTCTTCTGCAACGAAACCCTAAACCCCACCTTTTCAGGCACGTCCCATTAGACAGTTGGTGGTAGGAGCTTAGTGCGCATCATAAAACTATTTTTTCCCATTTTCTCAAAGAAGTAACTTAGTCTCGAAACTCATCTACAGTGCGACCACATTAACATTCAATCGCTGGAGGGGAGGTAAGAGCGCTGTGAGTAGTGTGGTCGGGGGCAATCTGGACTAGCAAGGAATGAAGGAGATATGACAGTACAGTCACGTTAACAATACTGTAGAATAATGCAAAACGTGTAGACTACTAATACTGTTACTTATCTTCAAGTTCCTACTATGCCTGCTGGTGTAAGGCGATGAATAATGCTGTTTGTCTATAATAATAAATTAATCATAATTTCATACTTTATTAAGCCCAATGTAAATTTAGGCTGGAAGAGGATGATTCGCTATCTGACTCGGAGTCACTATCGGAATCCAGTCCTCCAAGATTAATGACAAGTTGCTCAATTTCGTCATTCATCAAGTGATCACGTTCCCAATAAGCACTTTCCAGTCGTTTTACATGAGTTACAGCGTTTTTCCACCCTTCTTCTGTTATACTTGACACTGCTTGTATTGTGCGATTTCTTATTTCAGCTGCACTCTGATCCACAATTCTTCGTTTTATGATGCTCCAAATGTACTCGATGGTGTTTAGGTCGCAATGGTACGAAGGTAATCTAATCTTATAGTTTCATGCCCGTTCATTTCAAAAATAGAGTCTACGCGGTACTTCGGTGGTGGACATCAAACCCGCACAAGTTCCATTAATTCTACTTTCGTCATGTCGGCTTCGAAGCAATGTTGTGTCTGTCCAGCCAAGATTGAATTTCTGCCTTTCTCGACACCATTGTTGGAGGTTTATCATACTGCACGGAGTGATATGGAGCATTATCCAAGACAATGAAACAGTTTGGTGGGAGACTGGCGATGAGCATTTCTCGGATCCACTTTGAAAAATTCTCAAAATTCATTTCATTGTGATAATCGCCACCCTTAGTCTTCAACTTGAAGATTAAAAATGCTCCAGGAACAAATCCTTCTTCACTGCCAGCATGAACAATTATCCACCGTTGTCCGACACTATCATTCTTTAACACACCATCCGTTGTATTGTCTTGCCAACATTTGTTCACGGTGTAAGTAGGGTGAATCCACGTCTCATCCAGAAATATCACTGTTTTCTTGTTCTCACCAGTGTTGTCATTGTTCCTTATTCTTCTGAGGTATTTGACCCTCCATTCAACAATATCATTCCTTTCCATTAAAAATAATCTTCTATTCTTGCATCTCTTAAATTTAAATCCAATATCCCGAAGCAATGTGCGCAAAAACTCTCGTTCTCCTGGAAAGTTACGTTCACTTTTTAGAGTGGCTAACACTTTTTTAAAGTTGGAACCTCCTTTATAGCATAATAATTGTGAACTGTTTCTCGAATACCACACAAATCAATGGCATCGATGTCGATTCTCTTTTAACTGCATTTTCGTTTCTTACCCGGGGATTGTAGTTTGTGACCAGCAATATCTGCTGATTTTGATTCTTTTCTGATTTTACTTATTGTGGATTCAAACTTCCCAGTAAGAGCTGCGACATGTTTAGTCGCATTTGTGATGGGATGTTTCAGTGTTCCGGAAGACTTTTCTGCATCACAACAGTCTATCACACGTCTGATGATCTCACGGCCCTCGCTGTGTATAGTTGGTTTCACTTTCGAAGACATTATACAATTGTTATCGTTACACAGTGACTTCAATAGCGCACTACACTCCTTGCCCAGACTGTACATCTACCCAGGATATAAAGAGAGCATGAACTGAACGTAAGCGGAGTATCCTCTTACCCTCTCTCTCGCCGCATGTGTTAGTTCGCATATTTTCCGCAATGATTGTTAATGTGGTTGGACTGTACTTACACATACAGGAGGAAAACCTCACAAATGTGATATTGAAAAGTTTGGGGTTCCATATGTCCTTAGGAATAACAGAAAAATGTGTTAGGTTTCCTCTTCAAAATCCTGAACTGTTAAAGAAATGGTTCTCGACTGTAAGACGTGAAGAAATTTAACCCAACAGACTCTGCTTAAGTGGTTTTGAAAAATCTTGTTTCTAGAAGGCTTCTTAAACCAGATGCAGTTCCTTCTGTGTTTAATTTTCCTCCTCATCTTACAAATGCAGAGTGAATCCCACGCAAGAGTTGGCCAATGACGTGGGTTTCTGTGTCGCGGTGGGCACAGCTCCAACTCCCGAGCAATTGGGTGAAATATTTACGCAAATAAAGCTGTGATCGGTGTAATGATTCAGGTTCTCACATTTACAGTAGGAATTACAATGAAAACAACCATGTACCCAGGGCCGTAGCTAGGCGGTGGCTAAGTGGGCGACCGCCAAGGGCGCAGGTACGAAGGGCGCAAAATTAACCATGAAAAATCCCGCCTTTTTTAGGCTGGTGCAATTTATCAAGCAATATAAATTCCACGTTAGTGGAAGAAATCTTTCAGGTTATTAAAAATTAATGCATGTGAACTATCTATACCTATAGTATTATGCCGATTGTCTACAAGCGAAAAGCAGTCATGCAACGTCCTTTAATTAACACGATTCATATTGACAGAGTAAAACATAAATCATGAACAGTATGGAAAGATATAACGACAATGAAAATTAATATGTACGTTATTATTGTGATGAAAGTGGTTCAACTCAATCCCTTTCCAGCTGATTGTCGTCCTCAGTGTTACTACTGTCGGCAGGATTGATTACAAAGCGATCAACAATGCCATCGCTCATACTGTTACATGCTACATGCAAAAATGACTGACCAACTATATTATTACAACAGAAAAAGCCGAATGCGCAGATCTCAATTCCTTTTGTTATTACTATTTTATTATAAATTAAGTGTGAACTAAAATTTATCATTTTAAAAATGTTTAGTTTTTTTAATCACACAATGTATTAATGTACATTAAAATTAATTTCTGTAACTTTACAATGAATAATATGTGTTGTGATCCGCGGCCGATGCACGCTCTGCCAGCTGGCAGTACACATGCTGTTTGTTTTGATCAAGTTCCCTTCTAAGGCCGGCGCTGATATTATAGTCGCTGCTATTATTTTTAATTATATTATACTGTATTATTATTAGGGCCCGGATTCTGATTACCTAAAATTGTTTGAAAAATGACCTATTAAATGACCCCAAAATTTAAAGAAAATGACTTAATAATTTTTAATTATATTATACTGTATTATTATTAGGGCCCGGATTCTGATGACCTAAAATTGTTTGAAAAATGACCTATTAAATGACCCCAAAATTTAAAGAAAATGACTTAATAATTATAAAGAATGACCTAAAAACTGATATTTTATTTATAAAAAAAAAATATTGTACACACAAAATTATAGAATAATTTGTACATAATTGTTAAAACCTTAAATTCAGAGAGGATGTTGTAGGTCTAAAAAACTTTGATTTTTGCTGTGAATATTCTTTCCTTACGGAAATTTATACTGGCACTGAGGCACTGGCGAGTCAAACTTCGGCATTTCCTTTTGCGGTCTGCCGGATTATATTATTTATTGAGGGTAAACAGTAGTTTGCACTCTCAAATACAAGCAGGTGGCAGACTCTGGTGCCAAGTCAATCTAACATATAATTGCAAAATATATTCGGGACTTTTTAACAACAAGCGACTGGTTTTATGAGGGCCAACATGGCTTTAGGGAAGGATTTTCATGTGATAGTCAAATGATCTCACTATTCCAAGATATAGCTGAAGTAGTTGATAAAGGAGGAAGAATAGATGCAACTGTTATTGACTTTTCAAAGGCTTTTGACTTAGTGCCGCATGGAAAACTTTTAGATAAAATAATCAGACTAGGAATTGACCATAGGGTGGTACTCTGGATAAAGGCATTCTTAGAGGGGAGGACACAGGAAGTAAGGGTAGGTAAAGAAACTTCTAGAGCCGAACTTGTCAAATCGGGAGTACCGCAAGGAAGCGTTCTTGGCCCTCTACTTTTTCTCATATATATTAATGATCTCTGCAAAAACATTAAATCTAAAGTGAGATTATTTGCTGATGACTGCATTATTTATAAAATAATTCGTGATATTAGAGATACTGAAATAATCCAAAGTGATCTCGATAAAATTGTTAGTTGGGCTACATTAAACGGTATGAAAATAAATGACACCAAAAGTAAGTCAATAGCATTCTGCAGAAGGAAACAAGAAATCCGGTTAAACTACAAAATAGGTGACGCAACGGTCCCACAAGAAGAATGTTGTAAATATCTAGGGGTATATCTTAATTCAAATTTGACATGGGATAGCCAAATTGACCAGGTATCGGGTAAAGCGTGGAGGGCGTTACATTTTGTGATGAGAAACTTAAAAAAGGCAAACCCAAAGACCAAACAAGTTGCTTACATGACACTAGTACGTCCATTAATGGAATATGGTGCAGGTTGTTGGGATCCATACAGAACCCAACAAATCAATTCGCTCGAAAGACTTCAGCGCAGGGCAGCTAAATTTGTCACAGGAAAACGAGACCATGGTGAAGAACTTGTTACTGAACTAGGATGGGAAAAATTAGAAACTAGGCGCAAGCAAGCCAGGTTATGTTCACTGTACAGGGCATATATCGGACAAAAAGCATGGAGTGATATTTCAGCACGTTTAGAAAAGCCAACTTACTATGGAAGAAACGATCATGAGTACAAGATTAAGACTATTCGACAAACAACTGATGTAGGCAAATTTTCCTTCCTAAATAGAACAATAAACGATTGGAACAAACTCCCTGCAGAGGTTTTCATGACCTGTCCCTCCTTAGGGTCCTTTAAAAGAAAGATAAAATGTGTTTAAATTCTTGTCTTTATGATGTGCATGTATTATTTAATTTCTTTAAATACTTGGCTTGTACTTATTTGTACTTATTTATATTGATATGTAATAATTTTAGTTACATGCATTTTATCTAAGTTGACATGTATTTTATCTCATGTCTATTTCTTTAACTTGTCTTTAACTTTTAGTGAAATTTCCTTGCCTGTCTATTAGGTGAGGCTTTGTTATTAGTATGGGTATCTGAATTAGTTTTTAATATGTATTTGACTACCACTGCCACCGGGCAAATGCCCAATTGCAGTGTAAATTAACAATAAAATAAAAAATAAAAATAAATAATAACAACAGTAATGTAATACAACATTTTGGCGTTCCTTTGATTCTCGTTTCCGACTGAGACATGACAACACTTCAACATAGAGTGTGTCCTTCTTTCATTAAACAAACACTTCAAAGACAGCACCGCTGGGGACGAAATAAATGCCCTAAAAATATAAAATTGCATACAATGTCAAAAAATGACCTAATAAAAATGCATTTCTATAATCTAGAGGCCATGATTATGATTTATCTACAAAATTGGCAATGTCTATGCAGCATCAATAAAAAAGATGACATGTCATTAGAATCCGGGCTCTGATTATTATTGTATTTTTTAACTAAGCGATTGTTAAATTAAACAGTGAAACAATATTAATGTTTGTGTTGTTTCGTTTCTTGTTGATGTTGGCGTTGCTTCTGTTGTATAGGTAAGAATGATTTCAGTAAAAAAATGTGCCAACTAAAACTACCATGACCATCATAGCTTAGTCTACATTATTAGTTTTGATCTATTAGGCAGTGGTTTTTTAAAGAAATGGGACCAAAGAAACCTTCTGCAAGCGAATTTAAGAAAATCAGTTTTACAGAAATTTAAAAAAATTGTTCATTTGGAGGGCGCAGATTTGTCAAACTCGCCAAGGGCGCAGAAGGACCTTGCTACGGCCCTGCATGTACCTCATCACAAGAGATGTTGGAAATGTTCTCCTCTTGCATTTACACAATACTGGCACCTTTTCAGGAAATTTTCTTTCACGCGCATAAGTTCAGCTTCCAAGACACAGTTAATTTCTCTTGTGTTAGTCCTATGTGATATTGTCTAACAGCATGTGAATATTTTTATGGGGAAACTTGAAAAATAAAATGTTTAGGTCAATTTCCTGTACATTAGAAGAACTTAAAGACAATGTCACAAGAGAAATTAACTCTATCTCGGAAGCTGAACTTATGCGCGTGAAAGGAAATTTCCTAAAAAGGTGCCAGTATTGTGTGGATGCAAGAGAAGAACATTCCCAACATCTCTTGTGATGGGGTACGTGGTTATTTTCATTGTAATTTTAACTGTACCTGAATCATTACACCACGGCTTTATTTGCGTAGATATTTCACCCAATCGCTCGGGAGTTGGAGCTGTGCCGCCGTGACGCAGAAACCCGTGTCCTTGGCCAACTCTTGCATGGGACTCACTGTATAACCATGGTTATACTTTCAGTAATAGGCCTATTAAAATGCTATTATATGTCTATTTAAAGATAGCAAACAACAGAAAATTTATAGCATATGTTTGCTTGTATAGCCTAATACAAACTGCCAAATCTAAATGCATACTCAACATTTTCATAATACAATATATTATCAATATTCAGGACTATTATTTTTAGTTAATATATTTCAGATTGAACAAGAAAATAGTCCAACATCAACTCTCTAAGTCAATTCTATTTATGAACCTATAGGTGAGCACTGGATTGTATGGTCAGGACTATTATTTTTAATTAATATATTATTTCAGATTGAACAAGAAAATAGTCACACAGCACCTCTCTAAAACAATTCTATTTAGGCCTACGAACCAATAGTTTAGCATTAGATTGTATGGTTTTTATTTCATTTTATTATAATTGCATTCATTCACAACATATCCCGAAGGGCTATTTCCAAAGATCTTCAAGTAATTTACATTATTCACAGAAATTACTGACAAACTACTGGGAATATCAAGATGGGCATATAATAGTGTTATTGCATCCACATGCGATAACTACAGGTTAACAATGTTTAGTTCTTACATTTATTTCTAATCATATTACTCTCAACTCATGTTTAATTAATTTTTTCGTTGTTTATGAGAATAAATACTGGTTAGTTTATGTTTCCTGTTACGTTTAGCAGCTTTATATTGTCTGCTGTTGTAATTCCTTGGCCCCAAGATGGCGGTGTGCAACCTCTTCTATTTGGAGCCATTTTGCACTTTCTGCGCAGTTGGTGGTATGGAGACTTGGTAATTAAAGAAGCAGTGAGCAGGCATTTTTTAAAAGTAATTAATAAATCAAACAATAAAGTTAAGACTATATGGAATATAATAAAAAGCGAAACAGGGAGAACAAAGGGAAACAATGATTGTATCTCCCTAATGTACCATGACAGAAAACTACTGTCGGGGGGGGGGGGACATAGAAACTCAAGTTTGAAGTCTAAAATCTCAAGAGTGGATCATCCGAGTATGTTAAAATAAAGTTTAAACTGAAGGAATTTTAAAGCCATTTTTCTGATAACAATACTAACATTCTCGGGCGCAACGTTGCCTAGTTAGAATGGATCTTCATGCACGATACTTATACATAGTTATACAGCATCAAGATACAATATGTAAAAAACCCCAACAGGAAAAGATACAGTATCTCATTTTGGAGAGGGTCACAGCAATGGAGTACCCCCAGGCAATGGAGTTCGGGAGGTACTCCAGGCAAAATTTGAAAAATATGCCTTTTAAAACAGAATTTTATATTCTTTCTTTGGTAATAAAACTGAAAAAAAATAAATTTTCAGGTGTTGGGTAGATTAATTACTTTAATTACGGATTAGTTAATACGGATAATAACTAATGAGAAATTATGTTTAGTAATTATTTTGGTAATGAAAACTACTTTGCAATTAATTTTATAATTTAAATGAAAAAATTTTCGACACATGATTTTAGTTTCTCACTTTGTAAGTAAAAACCCATAAAATTTTTTAGATTCAAGAAGTTGGAAACAGCGATGTTCCCTTTTTACATACCAAATAAGTCAAGTGTTTTATGTCAAGTCACGTATCTTTATGGCCCCCTCTGGTCTGAAAACAACCGTGCTTGCAAACCGCGTTGGATGCAAGCCTAAAAGCAATGGGACATGCTTATGCCATCTCTTGGTATCGTCACGAACCCAAAGTATTTCTCCCTAGGTAAATGTGTGTGAAAGAGAGAGCGTGAGCTTTGTGAATGATGTTATGAGAAAGAACACTTCATTTTTGAAGTGTTCATACAGAAGAGAGGCAAAGAAAAAATAGCTTATAGGTGAGGCCGGCCAGGAGGAAAAATGTAAGTTACTTCACTTACGAACTACTTCATTTGAAGCGTTCACAGAGAAGAGTGAGAGATAGTGAAGTAGTTCACATAAATGAACTGGTTCGACCCATCACTACCATAGATAAATTATTCTGCATGTGGTTTTCCTAATATGTGATAACAGCCCCTCAATATAACAATAACACTCATATAATGATACCGTCTGCTAAGTCCACCAATATTGCTATATGAAGGTTTGACTGAATAGCAAAGGAAAATAACTTAAATCATTCATTAAAATATGGTATTCTGTAATGTAAAATGTATGCCCTGTTTATATTATTTAATAAAAGAAAATTAACCATATTTATGTTTCCCAAATCTGCAAATTACAAAAACTTGAAGTAGTTGTTGAATACGATAACAATAAATAGGCAGTCCAAAATTAACGCATAAAACATTCTCAAAATTCTATATTTCCACAAAAAAATCTGAAACACACATTTCATTTTTCTACATAGTCTCCTTCTTTATCTAAACACTTTTGCCAACACTCAACCCAATTTCCAAAGCATGTTTTGTAGGAGTCTTTGGATATATGTTTTAAAGAGTGGTACACTGCTAATCCTAGGTTTGATCTTGAAGAAAACTGTCTTCCTCGGAAAGTGTTTTTCAGGGTGTCGAACAGCCAGAAATCACTTGGAGCAAGGTCAGGTGAAGAGGGAGGATGTCTGAGTGTCTCAATTCTATTTTCCAGCAGGAATTCAGTGACAATTTCTTTTTTGTTTTCATCAAGCATTCTTGGCACCCAATGAGCACTCACTTTTGTCATTTTGAGGTCATCTATGGTCAATCGGAGATCACTCAGAATGAGGTTATTGACACGTTCTGTGTTGGCAGCCGTTCATGATGAGCAAGGTTGGCCCGACCTCGGGAAATCGGCGCTGGACACTCTTCCTGTTTTTAACTTTTCCATCCACCTATTCACATTGCTATAGTCCAGTGCTTCATCCCCACAAACTGAGACAAGTTCACGGTGAATATCGACACGGTTCTCACCTTTAGCACACAAAAATTTGATGATGGCACACTGTTCTTCTCGTGAAAACTCCATAATAATCAGTATACAAACAGCCACTTACAGAAACTGCCACTGAACCTTCATCCTTTGATCTTGGAGTCGGACTTGATGCTCCACACGTAGCCCAAGGTTGTAGCCTTCTTCCCCCACCATCGTGTCTGCCGCAGCAGCAACAGTCACAACAAAAATGTATGCGTTACTTTTGGACTGGACCTCGTATGAAGATGACTGATGACTGATACAATGCTGCCCTGTGCTCACATCAACCAATGGCAGAATCCTAATGAACTTTACCAACATCAGGGTAACATTGGTGTGCAAAAAATATGCGAATAAATATAGTAAATATAGCAGTAATCATAAAAGAAAGAAGGAAAAAAAACAATGTATTTGAAAAACTAACAATAATTACATTTTCCATGTTTTTGATTCTAAGTACAGTACATAAATTTTTCATTTAAGTGCACTTAAACTCTATTTGCATGGTTTATTCCCACACAAACTCTTCATTTGTTTATTAACACACAGACAATAAACGAAACATTCTTTTACACATAAACCACATATTCATTGCAATCACAAGAAAATATGCAATAACGGTACTGGTAAAAAAAAATGATTATTAGCAGGGCCTGGATTCTGATGACCTGAAATTATTTTAAAAATGACCCTACATTTTAAAGAAAATTATTTAATAATTATAAAAAATGACCTAAAAACTGATATTTTATTTATAAAAAAAATATTATTGTACACACAGATTTATAGACTAGTTTGCAAATAATTGTAAAAACTGTAAATAACTGTAATATTGTGAATGTTTTTTTCTCACGGAAATTTATACTGACACTGAGGCACTGGTGAGTCAAAATTCGGCACATCCTTTTGTGGTGTGCCGGATTATATTGTTGTTTATTGAGGGTAAACAGTAGTTTGCACTCTCAAATCCAAGCAGGTGGCAAGTCAATCTAATAACAATAGTAATACAGTATAATACAACATTTTGGCGTTTCTTTGATTCTCATTTTCGACTGAGACATGACAACACTTTAACGCCGAATTTTTCCTTCTTGCATTAAAGGAAGGGTAAACTAAAAAAATACCATTTTCTTATTTTAATCTCATCGCACGGAGCTTTGAATTACGAAACGAATGGTGATCTCGTGAACTTCAGGTGCCCAATATTACGCCTTGTACGGGTGAAGTGAAAAGCTGCTGTGACGTCACACCTGACTAACTCCTAGCAGGACAACAGCTGCTGTAATGCTCGAGCGTGTGTTTCTGATACACCACCAAGTCTCATTTGTGTTTGTTGTTGACAGAGATGCCTGCAATGTTACCTTCTAAGGACAAATCTCGGTATTCACAAATTAATATCACACGAAAAGAAAATGACAAGGAATTATTTAAAGAATTGCAAGGAAGAAAAGAAAATACGGAATGGTGTAAATGTGGGCTGTGTATACATATGAAAACGGGCCACGAAAGTGTGTGTTGTTGGGACTGTGAAGTAATTTGTGAACAGAAGGGGGTTGTAGACTGTATAACACGACATTGCTCATTCGATAGCGTTATTATAAATAAAGATACACTAGTTGCCAGGCGTTATCAGTTAATACTTAGATCTAATACAGTTCAAAAACAAAATATTTTTTCAAGATACGAACAGAGTCACATTCAGATTCAGAATCATCTTTTGCGGTAGTAGAAATTTCTGAAATGCTAAAAGAGCTATCTAAATCACAATTTCTAGAAGAAACATTCAATGAATCTGTGCAAACATTGACATAAGTTTCATTTCCTAGTTCACACTGAACGCCTACGCTGTTAGAAACTGAATTTTCGTCATAAATACTAGATTCCACATTCATGATTTGTCCATTCCCGGATACTGAAGGATTACTGTTCAAATCTTGCAATAACTCTCTCATTTCCTTCTTCCTCGAGTACGACGATTTTCTTTACTTCATTGGCGGTGTTTCAGATTTCCCACGCAAAAGAAGTGATGGCACAGCACTTCTTTTTTAAACAGATTGCGGGGTTTCTCCAGATAACTGTTTTCGTAACTGTACCGAAAGCTCGGTATCATTTTCTTCAAAATGTTGTGAACAAACCGTACTGTATTTAGTAGGAACAAATTTTTCTCTTTTTATTTTTATCAGCCATTGCTTATTTACGTTCGGATGACTTATCTCTGTTGGGAAATCGATGAAAAGATATTTTAAGTGTGTTATCACTCTTCGACGATGAGTTTGTACACCCCACAACACAACAATAAACCATTGTTTGAACAGATACTCACTAAAAAACTGTAACAGTAGACAGAATACTGTGAAATGTCTTTCACCGGGCGAGACTGAGCCAAGCCTTCGTCAAGCGTGACGTCACGCGCCCATCGCTTTACAATAAATATATTCGTTTTGTGATTAAATGTGAAGGTGTAAAACATTTCTAACAGTGAATATCATTTCTTAAAAACATTTTCTTTCAATCCGTATGAAGAAAATGATACTGAATTTTTAGTTTACTTTTCCTTTAAACAAACAACACTTCAAAGACAGCACCGCTAGCAACGAAAAAAAGTTAATAAACTCAATGTAAATGCATGAAAATGACTAAATAAGGAAGCAAATGACACGAAAATGACAAAATAATGACCTAAAATTGTAATTAATGCCCTAAAAATATAAAATTGCATAAAATGACAAAAAATAACCTAATAAAAATGCATTTCTATAATCTAGAGGCCATGATTAGGATTTATCTACAAGTTGGCAATGTTTATGCACCATCAATAAAAAGATGACATGTCATTAAAATCCGGGCTCTGATTATTAGCATATACCTCTGGAATTGTTTTTGGTTGATGCAATTATTATTCTCATTTAATACACTTTAGCTAATATTTAGCTAGTAGTGATAAAAGTTTAAATTTCATTTTCTGAATGGATTGCTTATTGCTTATTACATGGGGTCACATTAATTTGTAATTATGTCAAATGCAGAATGTGAAAGAGCATTTAGTGGAATGAACATTGTTTTACCACCTTCAAGAAATCAACTAGGGATATATTGACAATAATCAATCAAAGTTTTGATCCATGCATGCCATCTGTTGAGCTGCTTGGAAATATGTATCATGCCTGCCATCTGTCTCAAGTCTCGAGAACAAGCTGAATGTCCACCATCAACGGTAAGATTAAAATATTGAATAGATTCACCAAATATTTACCAATTTTTACGGAGTATAAGATGCGCTTTGATTTTAGGATGGAAATTAAAAGAAAAATAAATTTAATGTGATTCTAAACGAAAATTTTAAAATGGAATAATATTTTGCAAAAACAAATTTTAACCTTGTACAATGGAATCAGTGTAAATCCTTCTAGCTTAAAACCTCCGTTGTTCGAAAATCTCTTCTTCACGGTTGGCATCGCATGAATTTTAACAACTGAACTGACCAACTGATTTCTCACAAAAGATTGAAAATACTTTTACACCCTCTAACTCTCAATTCAGCATATACAAAGTGTAACGGGACAAAGCTGTTTAGAGGTCATTGCCTTCATTTAAACCACCCGGCGGAGTCAACTCCTTTCATATAAAAGAACTCAACATTCCTTTCTTTTTGCATTGTATACCTGGCTTCCAAGCTACCCTCATTTTACAGCTGTGACAAGTGCACTGATGTACAGTCTGTGCAAAAATTTGTAACTATCTTATCGTTCACAAGACCTTGTTTAACTATGGTATTCCAGCAATATTTGCCATTATTTAAATTTTTTAGGGTACTTCAAACCATTAGACACACCCAACTTTCAAGGCTCTGTTTTCAAAGTAAAAAAGTGTACCTTATGGTCCAAAAAATACAGAAATTATGCTTGAACAAAAACAGTTGTATATAACAACTTGCCTAGAATTTTAATTAAGACACTCGTTTGAAAATTACGAAATGAGCTTTGCTCATATTATTAAATGACATTATAACCTTGTTGCATAATGTACTATTATTATTCTGGATCTTTTTATGGTCATTCAGAATGCCAGCCAGATGTTATTAAAAAAAAATATATATAAATGTTAATCCCTAATAAATCTTGGTCTATGTTTCATAGTCATCTCGCCCAGAGAAGAGAACAACATTTGCTGACATCTAAGTTTTCATTAAGCTTAGTCCCAAAACCCAATTTCTTTTTCTCCAAATTTCCATAATCCTTCAAATTGGATAATGTGTCATTGAAGATTGCCATTGCACACAATTTCATCACTAATTTATACATGTCTACTGCAATAGCAATCGCTTTTCATTTTGGGTGAAACTGACATTTAAGGCTGATTGTATTAACATCATTGACTGGAGATCATTTATCATCTAAGTTCAGAAAATGATCTGAGTTCAGACTCGAGTCGTGTTGTATAACACTGATCTAAGATCAATAAATCAAAGTTCAATATTGATCCTAGTTGTACGTGAACGCTTGGCAACACTGCATAAACAGCTGAGTATCGGGAGATGCGAGTATTGTTACTCTTTCAAAAAACTCTGGTCGGAACGTTCACAGTGGAGTGTAACAACATTTGAAAATGATGCGAGTTGACTACACACTCGCATCATTTTCAAATATTGTTACTCTGTTTTCCTTCCTATGCAGATTGTGACAAGGATGTCCTGCTTGGTAAATTATAAAGACATTATAGAATCCACAAAGATGGATGCGATAACATCCGTGCAAAAGCAAAATGCATGGAAAAATGTTGCCTTGGATTTCATATATAAATATATACTGTATAATATAAATCAGCAATATAAGTCGGCTTAACATTTTCACTGCTACTAGTGTAAATGCTTTGCCCCAAGTATTGTATGAAAGCAGACGGAAGATCAATGGAGTAATGCTTTATGTAAAAAGTGAGGATTTTTGTTCATCTGTTATGTTTGTCTTTCAGCTATTCCAGTGAAACTTTCCTTATTGATTTTCAACTTAAGATTCCACTGATGTTTTTTACTTGGACTGCCTTATTACCAATGTAAAATCTCAGCTATGAAAGGGTTAATCATTCTTAATTGTGCTATGAGAACATAAGAAACGAAGAAATCACTTGTTCTAGATAGTGATAAAACACACGGGAACCCCTATGAAATTTCTCATTTTCATCATTAGAAGATATAGGGCCTATCACAGTAATCAGACTCTGTAAGATTGAAAAGAGATGATATAATAGCGTAACAATTTAAAGAGGTTACGTTGTAGAGTTATGTTACAATGCATTAGAAGGAGTCTAACATAGCCTATACACAGACAACTACTGTATAGCTAGAAATGTATGAACTTAGTCTTTTGTGTACTTTCTGGCCATTTATCGTAATAACACAGGTAATATTATGTTTATAATCAGCTGATCTTGTGTCTCAAATAAGAAAACAACTCCTTGAACTGAGATCAATGAGTTTGATCGGAGAAATTTCTTCAGTCAAAATTGATCCTAGTTCAGTGCGAATTAGCATTTATACAACAAAAATTTCAGAGTTCAGCATGAACTGAGATCAGTTTAGTCTCTGATTCGAGATCAAACGGTTTATACAATCGGCCCTTAGTGAACCAAAATGTGTTCTACTATGCATAATCGAAAATGGCTGTTTACAAATGCTACTTGATACAACTTATTAAACAAAAATATTGAATAGGCTTTAGATTTTATGAGATTATAATTATAAGCTTATCTCACACAATTTTGAAGTTCAAATTATTTTTACTGAGTCCTGCAACAAATAGCCTTTCATGGATAACGCATGAACCAGTAAGTCTGAAAATGTCAAGAATTTGCTGTAAATAAGATAAGAAATACTTTATCATGATTGTTTATGCTGTAGCAATAAATTTGAACACTGTCCATGTTATGACTTCAGTTTTGCAAGTTGTGCTTCAATCTCCTCATCTGTTGGAAGTGCTGACTTCGAGCTCTCTCCAAGCTTCCCACGGTGCGCTGCAGGAGCTGTTGCCATCTTGCCTGATATTTCAATGCCTATTTCATCAAGCACTTGATTCACAACCTTATCTTCCTCTTCCTCATCACCAGACTCGGTTAACATATCATCTAACGTTTCGTTTACTGAAAGAAACAAATTATGTTTATATAGTATTTTATTACATTTGAAATCTGAAGTTCCAAATACAGCAAATTCCCAATTGTCCGTTTAATAGGATCTTGTCGTGTATGAATAAATTATTGAAAAATACAGGTAATCCAAATGTGGCTTCAGGTAATGCTGTCATGAACTACAGATATAAACTAATGTGATTTTAAAAGGCTGTAGATGTTATTAGATTTGCCATAATGCACGTTATATCTGAGTTTTCATTATCAATTACCTTATATACAAGGCGCGTCCATAAAGTAAGTTTCCCTGGGGTCGTTTACAGAAACAAAACACAATTTCTTGGACATATATATTCTCACAGATACAGCAAGTATTCAGCTATTATTCAACATTTTGCCACCGGAATTGAAACATTTGTCATAACGTGGAACCAACTGTGTTATACAATCTGCCGCCAGGGATTTGAACCACTCATTGACAAACATCTCCTCTCTGTCATTTCATGAGGTGTAGGAAAGATGGAAATCACTGGGAGCAAGGTACGGGCTGTAGGGTGGATGTTTAAACACCTCTCACCCCAACTTCTGCAGGAGACTTGCTAGGTGGTGTTTAAACATTCACCCTACAGCCCAGACCTCGCTCCCAGTGATTTCCATATTTTCCTACACCTCAAGAAATGACAGAGAGGAGGAGATGTTTGTCACATAGTGGTTCAAATCCCTGGTGGCAGACTTGTATGACACAGGTACTCAAAAGTTGGTTCCCCAGTATGACAAATGTTTAAATTCCAGTGGCAAATATGTTGAATAATAGCTGGATATTTGCTGTATCTGTTGGAATATATATGTCCAAGAAATTGTGTTTTTTGTAAACAGCTTCGGGGAAACTTACTTTATGGATGCGCCTCGTGTATATATATATAAAATTTAACTTTTATGAGTTAAATACGGATAAAATCAGTTTCGAGATTTTGAAATTCCTGCCCTTTATGTGACCATATTGTGCATAGAGAATGTTATTTAGTTTTTCTGGAAGCCAGGTAACATTCTCTTGGACAACATGATGAAAGAGAATGCAGGAGATTCAAATCTCACAACCAGTTATATCCGTATTCCACTGAAAATTCCATTCTCTATCACAGTCTGCTTGTCCATTTATATTTTAACTATTCAATACAGGAAACTGAGAACATCCTCATGCAGACTGCAATCTTACCAGCGGCAACACTAGACCGAAAATGCTGAGTAACAATTCTTATGATTTCTTTGCCATCAGATTGTCTTTTTTGGAATTGGACACTCTTATTAGTTGTTGTTCCACCCTAATCACTTTCTTTTTTCTTTGCTTCAAATGTGTCACATTACTTCTTAATTGATAATGTAGTCAATATAGCATACTCAAACACACATTACAGGAGTTAAGTTTGTGAACAATGTTTGAGATTTGAAAATGGAAAGGGAAGTTTATTTTGTGGGATTGAGATCTATCATGCTCAAGCTACTTTCTAGGCAGGCCTGCACAATATTCAACCTACAATGCCAATTATTTTGGCTCATCTGTCAGATTGAAGATATTTAATAATTTGGGAAAATAAGAAATCTGACAGTTTTCATGAAGAGTTATATTAAAATTTTACTTTGGCTGTTCATGTTTACATTCATTTAACACTTTGAGTGCTGAGTCATTTTGCAAAAAAATATTGGCAAATTTTTCAGTATTTCAAAACTTGAATTTTAAAAGAGTTATAATTACACAAAAGTAACACTGATATGATGAAACATCCATATCGGTCCTGAATTCCACCGTTTCACATGCAATTGAAAGATTTTTTAAAATTATTTTTAACCAGTGGATAAAAGTTAGAAGATAAAAAACACGACGTCTTCCTCAGGTATATGAGGCATGGAGTATAATCGGCAACCAGGGGGTGTGTTTCAATAGATATGATGGTGATATAGGTAAGGAGTGGTTGGATGTAATGAGACTAAGGAAGGAAAATCCAGTGGTAAAAATTCCCCGGCCACCTGTGGAATGCATAGAGGAAGCAATATTTGATATTCCAAAGGAATGGAAAAATAGATATTTTAGGAATAGTGTTTTTATCAATGGTGGGCAAACAAGTTACCATGACAAAACTCAATCTTCCTTCTGAGCAGTATAGAATGAGTTGTCACCTGAGGAAGACTCAAGGGTAGAGTTGAAACGTCGTGTTTTTTATCTTTTAACTTTTATCCACTGGTTAAAAATAATTTTAAAAACATCTTTTAACACTTATATGGTTTGAAAGTTTGAAATGTTCTCTTTTAAATGGCTTATAATGATATTAAATACATGAATGAGTACATGTAGGGCTCTTGGGTCTATGCAGGAAAGAAGACTCTCTAGTTTATTTTACGGGCCGCCAGTCAATGTTCATCAAGGAGGCAGTGAAATGAAGTAGCTAACAAAACAAATGGAATTACTCTTTATAGCCAGCCAAAACATAATGCAAAACACTATAAACACATAAATATGTAATTCATAAATATGTCTTTCTAGCGTTATAAAGTCTGACATGACAGGGCAGTGGCGGCTCATGTATAGGCACTGTGGAACTGCAGCACCCCCTATTTCCACTTCATATTATCAATAACATTTAATATAATGAGTTTTTTTTTCTTTAATTCTTTTTTTATACTTGTACAATATATCATCCTTAAGCTTAATGC
This sequence comes from Ectobius pallidus, assembly GCA_964059195.1. Classification (NCBI taxonomy): domain Eukaryota; kingdom Metazoa; phylum Arthropoda; class Insecta; order Blattodea; family Ectobiidae; genus Ectobius; species Ectobius pallidus. The sequence goes on along the minus strand of CAXKWD010000001.1, from coordinate 34,537,684 downwards.
CAGTAGCCATCCCCCAGTTTATTAAAAAGAAAAAAGTATACAAGTATAAAGAAAGAATTAAAGAAAAAAGGATTCATTATTAAATGTTATCGATAATATAAAGTGGAAATCTTTGTATGGAACTGTGCGCTTCGCAATTCCAGCGGCGTGATGTTTGACTGTTGTGTGCATGTGGACACAAGAAGGTGCACGGCGCGGCCGGCTGCAAGGGAGAGAGAGCACTGTTGCTTCCACAGTGCCGACCTTGGCGTATTGGTGTAATGTAGTGTTTTGTTTTTATTTTTTTGCTCTGCATGTGTTGTGCTTAAAAACCATGTACTATATTCTTGAATGTGATAAAGTGTAGAATTAGATTATTTATCTTGTTTCCAGCTATTCTATTTGATTTATTTTTTCGGTTCTTTTTTTTTTTAACAGAAAACTTTAACCATGGCAGATCAAGGAGAAAATTATTGATCTTTTCATGGAAATTAAAACAAGAAGAATGGATTTCATTTTTACAAACTGTAACAATTTACATTAAAGTAAGTAAAAAAAAAATTCATTTTGTTCTTTTAGGGTTTTATCAAGTTTCTGAATAAATGTCCTTTTTATATATGTATGTTTCCTTTTACACAATTTTAAAACAAAGGCTAAACATTTTCTGGAGCAGCACCACCACTGATTTTAGCTACAAGCCGCCACTGGATGGAAGGTAAAAGTTAAGTATCACCCTCAGAGATAATCAAGTTGTCCAGGCCTGTTCTAGATTAAGCTGTACGAAATGCATTTATTTTTTGGAAGACAAAATGCTTTTGAGCCTGTTTTGAAAATTTGAATGATAATTATGTACTGGAAACTTTTCAGTATGCAGAGAGAATACTTTCACTTCCCACATGCCACTTAGCAACACTTACTCATTTCATCGGTCATGTCCATCTTCATAGCAGCCTGGCCGAATGCTCTCATGTCTGACGCAACCTGTTCAGGTTTCATTATCCTGTTCATATCAGACATTGTTTTTGCTGTTGTGCTCATGGCATTTGCTAACTTCATGTTGGCTCCCATCGCTTTGTTTGAAACACCAACACTCTGTACCTGAAAACACAAACACATCATTTTCTCTACATGCAGTAAGTGTACGGTGAACAACTGTTGAAGGAATGGGGGACAAGCCAATCAAAAGAGGGGAACATTCCACAATTTTGGGGACAGGTACCCTTTTTTTATTTATTTATTATTATTATTATTATTATTTATTACCAAGAGTGGCCTTACTGAAGAAATAACATAGAAAAATACATTTTGCACTATATGTATATATGCATTTGTTTTTCCTCTTTGCCTTCTCGGGTTTAAATGATGGCTTTCTTTTCTTTGCGAAGAAGTAGAAGTATAGTCATCACTAATGTTCGGATGCTTATTACCTAAAAAAGTGGAAAATATGACCTCAAATATGCCCTTAAAAATTATTAAATATGACCCAAAAATCCTAAATATGACCTAATAAAAGTAACATATTTTCAAAAAACAAATGTTCCAATTTAAACGTTGAACATGAATCAATCACATGAATTCAATTAGATAATCACTTTTTAACAATTCTGGTGATTTACAGTTTTACTTATGGTGAACTTCTATTTTTAAAAATTTGCTCCTGGTTGCTCGCTTCTTCAGCTCCAAATAGCCTACTCGTAATATTTTGTAGACCTTGCGTGTCCCTATAAAATATGAACAGCTGCAATAATTTTAAAATGTAAGTTACCATTAATTTGGTATAAACATTGAATTAATTAAATAAATTTCATATTTAACTCGACATGCAGTACGTACACTGTATAATTGTGTTCTTTTACCGAACTTGTAACGGAAATATGACCAAGACCAAAATATGACATTATCTGCAAAATGAAAACGATCCGATTAGGAAAACAAGCATGCAATTCGTGTTTAATTTGTGTTTGCGGCAAGAAAGGAGTACAGGATAAAAATATGACTTGTCATAAACATCCGCACCCTAGTCATCACTATCCGATGCCGAATGTATAATTTAAAAAGTCACAAAAACTTAAACAAAAACACCAGTTAAATGGAGATAACTTGAAAATACATTTTGGGGAGGAGGGCAAGAATTGGATTTTTAGTAGTTATACATAGTCCTTATATGATAAAATCTTAAGTGTTGGAGGGCGGAAAGTACCTTCCCCCTTCCCAAAGTCGGCACCTATTGTCACGACGCAAATAGCGACGTGCATAATCAACGATAGGAGACCATTCCTAAACAAAGGAAGGGTTGGGGGACCGCAACTAATCGATATTGAACATTTTCATGATTATCGATACTGCCCTGAATTTATTTGAATTACAGAAAAGGAGAGGTGCGCATGCGTCGACGGTGAATCGACGAGAGAGACGTGTGGAACCTGAAAGACAGTTAGTAGTACGTGCCTGACCACGAGAGAGAGAAGTTGAAAAGGCAGAAGGGAGAAGACGAGATTGGGATGTGTGACAGCGGTAGAGGCGTTCTGGCATAATGGTGTGTCAGACTTTCATCTAAGGAAATTCTGGTTGTGAACTTCCTTGACACGGCTATATGGAGATAGTCATTAATCAGAAGAATACACCAAGTCGGCCAGTACGAGACACCGCTACAGCGAACATCAGCTGTGAGAGTGAGTCGTGACTGCTCGCTCTGAATAAGAGCAGATATGGACATCAGGAAGTAATGGAAGACAACTCAGGATCGGAGGATAAGTTGGACATCACTGGTTGAGTATAATCGTCTAGACTTTTTCTTATTGTTTGGGGAGTGAGAAAATTGAGATATTCCTTTTTTTTGTAAGGATGGTTTCTAAGTAATGTGTGGCGATCAGACGCCGTATCGTATGATAAAAGAATAGAATAGGAACATAGAAGTGAGAATTCTAGAAGTAAAGTGATGAAATCCAGTAATCCAACTATTTTCTATTTCTGGTCTAAGTTAATTATGAAAGAGCAGTCAAGAGCCTAACCGCTGAATGCCAAAGATAGATCTCTTCACTTTGGGGTTTTATGGGTGATTGTCCCACGAATGAATACATAGCTAGGGGCAGTTGGTGATGCTCATATAAACTTTGTTATTTTTGAGACAGGACGCGAGGGGAGTAAGGAAGAAAGGTAATTAAGGGGCATGCTTAGTACTTCTTACGAGGGCCCCTCCCACTTGGGTTTCTTTCAGGTGACGGGTGACTATCTATAAATAGATTTCATGCTGGCCTGTAGTGTTAAGTTATGTTTTTTTTTTTAGAGATTTATCTACAAGCGAAGGTGTATGGAATATGGTAGAGGGGGATAAGAAGTGGAAAGATTGAAGGGCAAAAGAAGGCCTACGAGTGGTAGTGCAGTAGGTGTGTACCATTGGAAAATTTATATGTTAGGGTAGAAGTAGAAGTCACTACAGGGGTTATAGAGAAGCTTGCTAATCTGGGCGTGAATTAGTTTCAGTTAGAATTCTAGGGAATTTAGAGACAAAAGAAGATTGGGTGCCCATGCTGAAGAGTAGTAACTTAAGAAGTAGGAAAACTAGAATAACCACCAAGTGAATTAAATCAATGGTATAAGCTGAAGGGAACTCTACTTAAAGAAAGAAAGGGGTTAAAAGATAATAGCTGATGATTGGTCAGGTTAGAAAGAGGAGAATAGGTAATTACGAGTAGTGTACTGATGATAAGTAGTTTATTAACAAGTACTAGAGATTGTAAGGGTGAGGTGAGGGAACGCCGGAAGTATCCCGAATCAAACAAATAAAATCTGGTAGTAGGCAAGGCCTATACTAGTAATATATAAAGAAAAGAAATTTATGAGAGATTGTGAAAGCCATCGATGTTGGAGGCGAACAACGGCCCCACGTGCCTCTAGGAGAGAGTGTCAGGGACCTCTGATATCGATTTACAAAATTTTATTTTTGTTTGCGGCCCATTAATATTTTCCCGGTTGCAGGAGAGGAGTCAGATTGTTTGTAACTCAAGATCTAGACGCCGCTCCTGTATCGGTGGTCTATCGCCACAGTCACTCTGTGGGTATAGGCCTAAACTTCTATTTCTTTCTTCATGAGACTGTCTTTCCTATCTATCTTTAAATACAATTCTTCATGGACTAAGATGACTAGTAGACTCGTATAGGAGACATAGGTGGGATTATTGAGTGTAATCTGTAGAGTTAAGGGCTGGATTATGAATTGAAAACCTTTATTTATTCAAAAAAAAAAAGAAGGTATAATATATATATTGAACTATCCTGAAGTTGCAAATGTAAATGACTACACAGGTCAGTAGTAAATTAGAAGAATAATACAAGACGTTCTAGTAGATACCTGCAAAAAAAAAAAAAAAAGAAAGAAAGAAGGTTAAAGTAATTAATTAGGGATTTGTTATTGTTGAACAGAGAACGTACTTATATAGTTAAACTGGGTATACTAACCTTGAATAATTAAATACTATCCTACTAATAAAAATGTTGAATGGTTAATGTTGGGTAAATGTAATTTATTGTATGTAAGATTGTTATTGTTGAAAAAAGAAAAAAAAAAAAAATAATATATTAAATAAATTATGGTTATTGTTATGCAAAGTAAATTAACGTGAAGTTCAGAATTTTGACCCTTATCCTTGTAATGGTTTGAGAGTTGCTGATTTTTGGGCTAAGTTATATACTTTGGTAGTGAGCACTGAAAAAGGAGAAAAAGAAGAAATAGAGAGAAGCAGAGTAATAAACGAAAGGTAAATCCGAACCCAATTCCCGTCTCCACTGTTAATTTAAAAGCTAGTCGAGAGGCATGTAGATACATAGCCTGTGTATCTATAATTTAATTTGTGACTGGGCTGATACATAACAAAAAGAAAAGAGGAAGCGTATTGATGATGGCGCCCGTTAATATAAATTTTCATCAATATTATCAAGACTGGGTAAATTGTTAAAAGAAAGAGAAAGTAGACTGAGAGTAGGAAATTTGCAATCACCCGGTGACAGAGGTAGTTGTACTGAACGTTGGAATGTGGACTATGCAGGCAGTGTTATGATGACACGACAGGTGCATGAGTGACCTTGTTTTGTAGGAGTTCAGTAAACTTATATACTACGATTGAGAATAATCACATATTAGTCGTCACAGATTTTGGAGAAGAATTTTGGCGAAGATTTAATCCAAGAAGTTAGGGAACTTTATAGCATAAAGTAAGAAAAGCCCATCACAAAGTTTGGTCGCCCATTACGTGGGGCTTGATATAAGAAAAGAAAATAAACATTAATCAGTTAGAATTGGAAACTTGAAATACGAGTCATCATATAGTTTGGAGCCCATAGCGTGGGTTGAGTTGTGTTGAAATCACATATTTTGATAGCCCATAGCGTGAGGCAGTGATAGTTTAATATTCTAACGTGAGGCGAGATAGTGTTAAAAGAATTTTGGGAGTTAGGTTAGTATAACTGAAATTTATTCTCAAAAAAAAAATATAATAATAATAACATATTTTTGGGAAAAGAATAATGACTATTGACAAGTAAGGACTTCTATAGATGACTAAGACAGACGACTGAACTATTGTGTTCTAATCTTTTTTTTTCAGTGGTATTGTTAATATATAAATATGGCTACTTATGTTGATCCATATGCACAAATAAGAGCAGCTGAGTTAACCCAAGCTATTAGGAAGTTGAGGAAGGCGGATTTAGAGGCAGAATGTGATAGAGTAAAGTTACCGACCACAGGTACAAGGGATGAGTTAAGACAACGCTTGTTAGATTATGCCCGCAAGAACCCTCAGTCATTTCAAGTGTTAATTACGGCTTTTGCTCTGAGTCAGGAAGTTTTGGAAGAAGATTTAGTTGAACATAATATAACGGTTCCACAAGATTCATATGGAGATGTAGTGTATACATGGGTTAAGTTAATGCGTAGGAAGGCCATGGCGGTAGCTGATTCAGAAGAAGTTGTACCAGTAGTACCATCGTTCACAATTCAGTTAGAGCCGCATAAACCAAATACTTTGGATCTGGTTCGTAAATGGAACATTAAATTCAAACCTGGGGATAGCATTTACTTATTTTTGGAGAGATTGGAAGATTTAAAACAAAGTTCTAAGTTACAGGGTGCAGAGTTATTGTCAGTATTACCCGAAATTTTACAAGATTCAGCTTTACTTTGGTACAGGAACAGATTAACAGATTGGCCTACATGGGAAGCTTTTTTGAAAGAATTTAGAGAATATTACTTGCCTATTGATGAGGAAGACGCGCTTTTGGATGAGATTAGACAGAGAACGCAAGGTCCTAAAGAATCGATTTTTGATTATGTTAATGCTATTCAAACGTTAATGAGGAGGCTAAGTACTCCAATGAGTCCTCAACAAATGATGAAGACTGTTATCAAAAATTTGCGTCCTGATGTAAAATTGTACCTTAGACCTGCAGAGATTCAAACTATAACAGATTTAATACGTGTAGGTAGGCAATATGAACAAATATTGTTAGATTCTGAGAGATATATTCCTCCTCCAACGCAGGTTAGAGCTACAATTAAAGAAACGGCTTATAAACCCCAGAGACAAGTTGTTATACCTTCGGTTCATACAGCGTTAGGAATTCAGGGAAAACAGGAACTTCCATCGTCTGAATTACAAAAGAAACCTAGTGTTAGTTTTTCTGCAAAGACGTGGGATAAGGAACGAAATTCAAGTCCTGTAAATGATTCTAGAATAGTTAAAGCAATAGAAAATAAAGAGAGACAGGATGAGTTGGGGGAAAATGGTAAAAACACCACTTTGCGTTTTTCAAATAACCAGCGATGTTGGAACTGTGATAAAATAGGACATAGGCAGTTCGAGTGTAAGGCACCTCGTAGAGTTACTCCACGCACTACGATTAAATGTTATAATTGTAATAAGCTTGGACATAGGTCTATTGATTGTAGGATGCCCCAAGAAAGTAAAGTTAGGCCTACAAATTCCTTATGACAATTAACTAAAAATCAGGCTTGTGTGATGTTAAATATAAATCCTACAGATTTAGTTAATGGAGATAGATGTTTTGTTGAAATTTTGCTGGAGGATATTACATTTATTGCTTTAATAGATTCCGGTTCAGATAAAACTTATGTGGGAGAGAAGGGTGATTTTTTGTGTAAAATGTTAGATTTAGCAGTAGAAGAATCTGAAGTTAGGGTGGTGCAACTAGCAGATAAAACTTATAGTTCTATAACAGGAGAGAGAACTTTTGAGATGAAATTGCAGGACAGGATCTTTCAGATAAAATGTAAAATTATGCCAAATTTAGCAGTAGATATGATTCTGGGCATGGATGTTTTGAAACAAATTGGGTTAGTAGTAGATTTGCAAGATGGGACTTGGTATTTCAAAGATGAACCAGCAAAAATTTTTCAATTTGTTAAGGCTATAGATTTAAAAGAAGAAGATCAACTACATAATATTCTTACTTTACCTACACCTCAGGAAAGGGACAGATTGAATATGTTTTTGGAAAATCAGTTACAGAAATTTGATCAGTGTACTGGACTTACCGATCTGATTTCTCATGTTATTGATACAGGCGATGCAGAACCTATAAAACAAAGATATTATCCCGTATCACCCATTTTGGAAAAAGTTATACACGCGGAAATAGATAAAATGTTATTGGAAAAAGTTATAGAGCCTTCAAATTCACCTTGGTCGTCTCCGGTAGTTATGGTAAAGAAACCAGATAAAACATGGAGGTTCTGCGTAGATTTCAGAAAAGTAAATAATTGTACAAAAAGAGATAGTTATCCTTTGCCATACATTGAACATGTGTTGAGTAAATTACGACATGCTAGGTATATCAGTACAATAGATTTGAAAAATGGGTATTGGCAAGTTCCATTAGATGAAGCAAGTAAAGAAAAAACAGCATTTACCGTACCTGGTAGAGGATTGTATCAGTTTCGAGTTATGCCTTTTGGAATCCATAACGCACCAGCCTCGTTTCAAAGATTAGTTGATACTATATTAAGAGAAGAGATAGGAGAGAAATGCTTTTGTTATTTGGATGATATAGTACTTATTAGTGAGACGTTTGAAGAACATTTGTCCTTGTTAGAAAAAGTTTTAGAGAAATTAAGAAAAGCTAACCTGAAAATTAATAGGGAAAAATCAAAATTTTGCAGAAGTGAATTAAAATATTTGGGTCATATCATTACTCCATTAGGAATTGCTGTAGATTCAGATAAAATCTCGTGTATCCTTGAGTATCCAGCCCCTACAAAAGTCAAGGAAGTACGAGCATTTTTAGGATTGGCTTCTTGGTACCGACGATTCATTCCATTTTTTTCTGAAGTTGTAAAGCCCCTCACTGCACTTCTGAAAAAGAATCAGAAATGGCGTTGGACTAAGGAATGTCAGGAATCTTTTGATGAATTAAAATCGAAATTATCTAGTAGTCCTATATTAACTTGTCCCGATTATACTAAACCCCTAGTGCTACAGACCGACGCTAGTTTTTCAGGACTAGGAGCAGCATTGATTCAGACAGGAGAGGAAGGAGAGGAAAAAGTAATAGCTTATGCTAGTAGAACTTTAACGGTAGGCGAGCAAAAGTGGGCAATAGTCGAGAAAGAATTGTTAGCTATATTATGGGCAGTTCAAAAGTTTCGTCCTTATTTGGAAGGTTATCATTTTAAAGTATATACTGATCACTTTGCTCTGAAATGGTTAAATACATTACAGAATCCGACCGGACGATTAGCTAGGTGGAGTTTATTGCTCCAGGAGTATGATTTTGAAGTAATACATAGGCCTGGTAGATTACAAAAAGTTCCGGATGCTTTATCTAGAATACACGAAGGGAAAGTTCAAGAGAAAACGGTAGAGGAAGAATTTTGCCTCTTGTTGACTGATAACTCTGAAGTAGTGGAATGGGAAAATATACAAGATGCTTGGTATATTAAGCGGAAAGAGCAAGTACAAAGTAAACCTAAATTTTGGCCAGATTGGAAGGTCGTAGATGGGAAGTTGTACCATCTAAGATTAGATCAGTTAGAACAAACTTTAGAGGGAACAGTAAATAGGTGGAAATTAGTTATTCCGCAAGATTTTAGGATTAAAGTATTGCAGGAATGTCATGATGCACCTACTGCAGGGCATATGGGGATAGCTAAAACTTTCTTTAGAATAGCAAACAAGTATTATTGGCCGGGAATGTTTAGAGATGTTGCTAAATATGTTACTGCTTGTGAAATATGTCAGAGACAGAAAGTGTTACAGACGGCTCAAGCAGGACCAATGCATTTTTACCAGAAAGAGAAACCTTGGATGACTGTAGCTACTGATTTGTTGGGACCTTACCCACGTTCAAAAAAGGGAAACAGACATGTGATTGCATTTCAGGACACCTTTACCAAATATGTAGAGTGTAAAGCGTTAAGGAAAGCAACCAGTAGAGCAGTTACGGAAGCATTTTATGAATTGATTATCCTTAAATGGGGAATTCCGGGATATTTGCTGATGGATAATGGACCGCAATACACTAGTAAATTAATGCGAGAGATAGCTAAAGCTTTTAATATAACTCCTTGTTATTTACCTGTATATTCACCACAAGGAAATCCAGTAGAAAGAGTCAATAGAGTATTGAAAACAATGATTTCTAGTTACATTCAAAAGGATCAGACAGTTTGGGACGTGTATTTGAGAGAATTTAATTTTGCTATAAATACGGCTAAGCATAGTTCCACTGGATGCACTCCTTATATGCTAAATTATGGGAAGGAGCCTGAAATTATCAGTAGGATTGAAAAGGTGGAAAACCAACCGATTTATAAAGAAATTCCAAAACTTTGGGTGGAGAGACTCAATAAATTGAAAACGGTACGTTTAATGGTTAGACATAACTTAGAAACCGCCTATAAGAATTCAAGTCATTATTATAATCTTCGGAGGAGAGAGGTGAGATTTTGTCCAGGAGATCTTGTGTTAAGAAGAAACTTTAAATTAAGTGATGCCTCACAAGCTTATGCAGCAGGCTTAAGTGCAAAGTTCGTCGGCCCCTTTATAATAAAGAAAAAGCTTAGCGAGAATAGTTATGAACTGACGAACCGTTTTGGTAAACAGCTGGGGAAGTGGCACGTTAAAGACTTGAAACCTTTTGTACCTGGGTAAAAGTTCTTTAAGGCTGGTAAAAGAGACACGCACAAAAAAAAAAAAAAAAAAAAAAAAAAAAAAAAAAAAAAAAAAAAAATGTGACCTGTGTCAACATTTTTTTTTTTTTTTATGGTGAGTGCGGGAAGAATGTCACGACGCAAATAGCGACGTGCATAATCAACGATAGGAGACCATTCCTAAACAAAGGAAGGGTTGGGGGACCGCAACTAATCGATATTGAACATTTTCATGATTATCGATACTGCCCTGAATTTATTTGAATTACAGAAAAGGAGAGGTGCGCATGCGTCGACGGTGAATCGACGAGAGAGACGTGTGGAACCTGAAAGACAGTTAGTAGTACGTGCCTGACCACGAGAGAGAGAAGTTGAAAAGGCAGAAGGGAGAAGACGAGATTGGGATGTGTGACAGCGGTAGAGGCGTTCTGGCATAATGGTGTGTCAGACTTTCATCTAAGGAAATTCTGGTTGTGAACTTCCTTGACACGGCTATATGGAGATAGTCATTAATCAGAAGAATACACCAAGTCGGCCAGTACGAGACACCGCTACAGCGAACATCAGCTGTGAGAGTGAGTCGTGACTGCTCGCTCTGAATAAGAGCAGATATGGACATCAGGAAGTAATGGAAGACAACTCAGGATCGGAGGATAAGTTGGACATCACTGGTTGAGTATAATCGTCTAGACTTTTTCTTATTGTTTGGGGAGTGAGAAAATTGAGATATTCCTTTTTTTTGTAAGGATGGTTTCTAAGTAATGTGTGGCGATCAGACGCCGTATCGTATGATAAAAGAATAGAATAGGAACATAGAAGTGAGAATTCTAGAAGTAAAGTGATGAAATCCAGTAATCCAACTATTTTCTATTTCTGGTCTAAGTTAATTATGAAAGAGCAGTCAAGAGCCTAACCGCTGAATGCCAAAGATAGATCTCTTCACTTTGGGGTTTTATGGGTGATTGTCCCACGAATGAATACATAGCTAGGGGCAGTTGGTGATGCTCATATAAACTTTGTTATTTTTGAGACAGGACGCGAGGGGAGTAAGGAAGAAAGGTAATTAAGGGGCATGCTTAGTACTTCTTACGAGGGCCCCTCCCACTTGGGTTTCTTTCAGGTGACGGGTGACTATCTATAAATAGATTTCATGCTGGCCTGTAGTGTTAAGTTATGTTTTTTTTTTAGAGATTTATCTACAAGCGAAGGTGTATGGAATATGGTAGAGGGGGATAAGAAGTGGAAAGATTGAAGGGCAAAAGAAGGCCTACGAGTGGTAGTGCAGTAGGTGTGTACCATTGGAAAATTTATATGTTAGGGTAGAAGTAGAAGTCACTACAGGGGTTATAGAGAAGCTTGCTAATCTGGGCGTGAATTAGTTTCAGTTAGAATTCTAGGGAATTTAGAGACAAAAGAAGATTGGGTGCCCATGCTGAAGAGTAGTAACTTAAGAAGTAGGAAAACTAGAATAACCACCAAGTGAATTAAATCAATGGTATAAGCTGAAGGGAACTCTACTTAAAGAAAGAAAGGGGTTAAAAGATAATAGCTGATGATTGGTCAGGTTAGAAAGAGGAGAATAGGTAATTACGAGTAGTGTACTGATGATAAGTAGTTTATTAACAAGTACTAGAGATTGTAAGGGTGAGGTGAGGGAACGCCGGAAGTATCCCGAATCAAACAAATAAAATCTGGTAGTAGGCAAGGCCTATACTAGTAATATATAAAGAAAAGAAATTTATGAGAGATTGTGAAAGCCATCGATGTTGGAGGCGAACAACGGCCCCACGTGCCTCTAGGAGAGAGTGTCAGGGACCTCTGACATCGATTTACAAAATTTTATTTTTGTTTGCGGCCCATTAATATTTTCCCGGTTGCAGGAGAGGAGTCAGATTGTTTGTAACTCAAGATCTAGACGCCGCTCCTGTATCGGTGGTCTATCGCCACAGTCACTCTGTGGGTATAGGCCTAAACTTCTATTTCTTTCTTCATGAGACTGTCTTTCCTATCTATCTTTAAATACAATTCTTCATGGACTAAGATGACTAGTAGACTCGTATAGGAGACATAGGTGGGATTATTGAGTGTAATCTGTAGAGTTAAGGGCTGGATTATGAATTGAAAACCTTTATTTATTCAAAAAAAAAAAGAAGGTATAATATATATATTGAACTATCCTGAAGTTGCAAATGTAAATGACTACACAGGTCAGTAGTAAATTAGAAGAATAATACAAGACGTTCTAGTAGATACCTGCAAAAAAAAAAAAAAAAAAAAAAAAAAAAAAAAAAAAAAAAAAAAAAAAAAGAAAGAAAGAAAGAAGGTTAAAGTAATTAATTAGGGATTTGTTATTGTTGAACAGAGAACGTACTTATATAGTTAAACTGGGTATACTAACCTTGAATAATTAAATACTATCCTACTAATAAAAATGTTGAATGGTTAATGTTGGGTAAATGTAATTTATTGTATGTAAGATTGTTATTGTTGAAAAAAGAAAAAAAAAATAATATATTAAATAAATTATGGTTATTGTTATGCAAAGTAAATTAACGTGAAGTTCAGAATTTTGACCCTTATCCTTGTAATGGTTTGAGAGTTGCTGATTTTTGGGCTAAGTTATATACTTTGGTAGTGAGCACTGAAAAAGGAGAAAAAGAAGAAATAGAGAGAAGCAGAGTAATAAACGAAAGGTAAATCCGAACCCAATTCCCGTCTCCACTGTTAATTTAAAAGCTAGTCGAGAGGCATGTAGATACATAGCCTGTGTATCTATAATTTAATTTGTGACTGGGCTGATACATAACAAAAAGAAAAGAGGAAGCGTATTGATGATGGCGCCCGTTAATATAAATTTTCATCAATATTATCAAGACTGGGTAAATTGTTAAAAGAAAGAGAAAGTAGACTGAGAGTAGGAAATTTGCAATCACCCGGTGACAGAGGTAGTTGTACTGAACGTTGGAATGTGGACTATGCAGGCAGTGTTATGATGACACGACAGGTGCATGAGTGACCTTGTTTTGTAGGAGTTCAGTAAACTTATATACTACGATTGAGAATAATCACATATTAGTCGTCACAGATTTTGGCGAAGAATTTTGGCGAAGATTTAATCCAAGAAGTTAGGGAACTTTATAGCATAAAGTAAGAAAAGCCCATCACACTATGCCAGTTAATACAACAGAATGGCCACGCTACGGACTAATGGTAACTCAGAAGTCTGAATGTACATCCAGAACACTTCTCCAAAGATCCCACAACCTGCTTCTTTGCACTTTCAAAGATCATACTGTTGCCAATGGTTAGGCTATGTTTAGTGAAAACTAGATGACAGGACAGTTGCGGATTGTGAAAATTCGTACCAAAGGCAATAATAGATAATTTGTTGAGATAGAAAACAAAATAATTGCAGGACAAATGACAGCCTGCATGGAAGATTTAGAAAATACCTTAAAATGCGGGATGGTTGGTCACCCTTGAAGTACAGTAAGTATATTAGCCTCAATACTGCTTGCGAAACAGAGAGAATGTTGGGTGGATAGATAACATACCCCACAATTCTTTTCTGTTTTTACACCATCTGCATGTTCACTATGTAACAAAAAAATAATCTCTATCCGTGGCTAAACAATGAACTGATTGTGTACCAAAACTTTAGATTATGAAAATTATTCATAAGAAACATTGCTTTTGTTTCTGAAATTTGTTCGTTTGTTAGTTGCTTCCTATATCATAACAAGCATGGCTGGGAGGTCATCAAAATGGCAGCATCGTTAATGGGTCTGCAAAGTGGTTTTTACTAAGTTCCCATTATATGAGGGTAGGGTTGCCACCTTTTGGTAAGGCTAAGGAGGGACACTTATCGAATATATGCAGATTGCCGATCTTCATACCTAAATTTGTACATGGAACAATTTATTAATAAGAGAAAGATGTAATATATTCGTTACAAAGCCAAAACTGAATGGTCTACGTAACAGTAACACTAACATTATAAAAGAAAAGATTAGCAAAATAATAAAAAAAACCTGGGCAAATTCATTACTTGAAGCTGTATTTCTTGTTTGATTTGGCAGCTTCTAATAGTTGTTTGTTCTGTTTCACCCTCACTAAATAATCTTTGCAGGTATCTGTAGCATTTGTAGAAATGATTTCGCTCTTTATGAGGTCAGCTGAGCACCTATTTCTGGATTCTGTCCATTTTAGATTCAAGAGAGAGAACACTCTTTCCACAAAGGCATTGCTACCAGGAATGCTCAGAACAAAGCATTTGAGATTGGGAATGTGTTCTTTACCAATCTCCTGAATAATTTTCTTTCATTTCTTACTCATACTTAGTCTCTCCTTCTGTATAGTAGCATTTATTATATCTGAACTAAAGCAGAATTCCTCATATAAGCCTAACTCATCCAAATTAACATCAGATTCTACCTTATGTGCCTTCACAGAGTCTTTGAGATGTTTGAAAGATAGTGAACTCTTTAAGATTCAAGTTCTTCAGTGTGCCATAAAGATTGTTTTCTGTGAAGTCAAATACTTTCTCTAAGGAACTTAAAGCTTTCTCATAGAATTTCAAAAAACAATGTACACTCATAGACATGTTTCGAAAAAATTATGAACATTGGCAATCCAGACTCTGACTAGATAATGGCTTACCACTAAGTTTAGGAATAACAGGAGAAATATTTAATTAGTTCTTACTCAACGAACAACACATAAAACACACAGAGAACGTGTATTCAAATTACAACACTACACACGTCTTGCTGTGCTATAATTCCAGAAGGAACTGTACTTGGAAAATCAGTGCAGAGTGTCATATGATCTGTTTTCGGTACTTCCCCGTCGGATCACCAGTTAATGGCTCGCACGCTGGTTGTACAGATCACGGACATACCCCAAGAATGCCCGCGCGACTTGTAGAAATAAATTACAAAGAATAACATCATGGGCGGTGATTTCAATGCTGCCAACACGATATATTTTAGCGATGGAACGCCATCGATATCTTGACCATGAGACGAAATTCACAAAAGACGCCACCAAGAATATTGCTGTCTCATATTTTGTTTTGGGATAATTTGGCGTCCCGCAATATAATGCGTCCCTCTTAGGAATAATTCGGGACGCTGAAAATGTCCTTAAAATGCGGGATGTCCCGCCTAATTCGGGACAGGTGGCAACCCTACCTGGGTATATGAGGGTGGATCGAAAAGTAACGCACAATTATTTTTTTCTGCGTTGGTGTTGCAGCTGGGATGTTGAACTTTCACCAAGATGGAGTTTGAAGCTTCTGCTACAGATGCTATTTTGTTCTCATGTGTAGCTCTAGCGAGAGAAGTGTGAACTATGCAATAAAGATGGCATGCATGTTACTATCGTCCACTTATGAAGAGCAACGAGGTGTAGTGCGATTTTTATGGGCTAAAGGGCATAACCAGAGTGAAATTCACAGGGACATGCGTGGCATGTATGGGGACGACTGTATGGACCATAGCAATGTCTCCAGGTGGTGTGCATTCTTCGAAGATGGCCATGATAACCCTTGTGATGCACCACATTCCAGACGGCTGGCAACAGCTGCAACCATTGGACTTTCATTTGTCCAGACCTGGCACCGTCAGGCTTTCATTTGTTTGGTTCCATGAAGAAATTCCTGGCCAGTAAATGCTTTGCGTCTGATGCAGAAGTGAAAACAGCAGTCCGCAGATGGCTAGACTCCAACTGAACGGACTTCTATTAACAGGGTATTTTGAAACTGGTATCACGATGGGAGAAATGTGTTTAGTAACCTGAAAACTATTTAGAGAAATAGACAAAAGATGTCCTTCATGTGTGCACTTGTTTGTAATTGTACCTATTAAACTTTTTGTAAAAAAATTATTGTGTGATACTTTTTGATCCATCTTCGTATCTATGCCTTAGGGATAGCAGGGACACCAAAGCACACTACTCTAGGCAATATTGGCCACAGTGAATAGAATTATCTGAACGAAAATATAACATCTAGTGGGAACCACCAGTCAACTCCTGCAAGGTGTTGATGCCACCACTCCATATCAGACTAGGGCTTGTCAAGAAGTTTTTGAAAGCTCTACATAAAGAATCAGCAGCCTTCAAGTATCTACAAGACTTGTTCCGAGGTAAAGATT
Source organism: Ectobius pallidus (assembly GCA_964059195.1). NCBI lineage: Eukaryota > Metazoa > Arthropoda > Insecta > Blattodea > Ectobiidae > Ectobius > Ectobius pallidus. The sequence goes on along the minus strand of CAXKWD010000001.1, from coordinate 34,521,385 downwards.
ACAGCAGGTGTATTCGTTGGGCCACAGATAAAGAAGTCAGTGGAAAGTATGGAACTTGCCAATATGCTTTCTAAAACAGAGAAACCTGCTTGGAGTAGCTTTGTTGCAGTTGTTAAGGGGTTCATGGGAAATCACAAGGCTGAAAACTATACCTATGGTAAATAGCTATTTCAAAATGATGCACATCTGGACAAATTAAAAAACAAAAACATGGGAGCACATTCAGAAGAACAAGGCGAGCATTTCCAGCAAGATAACTGGACTCTGAATGTCACTATCAAGGACAAGTATAACGAGAACAGGATGGGAGGCTGTACATGGGGGCTCATTCGTGTAAGTGATTTACAATACGATCGTAAATCTTGAAGAAAGATTCACTTTTAATGCTCTATAATAATTTATTTGTTTCATTGATGAATTTCATTGCCACTAATGGATGTTTTATAATACAATAAATAATTGATTGATCCACCATCATACCATTAACCAAGTGTGTTTGTTTGTTTTTTTTTTTAAAGGCTGTTGATTATGGATTTCTTGCTGAAAACAAAAAAGCTGCTTATTTATTTATTTATTTCACTAGTATGCACCAATGAGCTAACAGCTTACAGCAATAACAACATTAAGAGATGGACGGCATCAAAATAATAAAATAATAAGAAAATAACAATGTGTGGTAATACATATTAATACATATCAATATCACTCATCAAAATGTACTGGATTACATATCAAACCATGTCAGTCCTATGCATACACACAATATAGTAGTACGAGCAAGACTCTATGGCAATAATATGTGATGATTGTATAATAATATATACCGAAATGCATCTCACCGATTAATAGGCTCAAGATTCTGCTGAAACGAATAAAATACAATTAAGACAGAACATCACCAGGACTTTTAACATAGGCCCACTGAACTATATATAGATCATCACATGTGAAGCTTCAGAATATATGTCTATAGACATAGGTATTTTAATTGATGCAACACTATTTTTACAAACTGTGTATATTTTATACTTTAATTATTTAAACGCCCGTTGAACAGAAGACCACTATTGTAAAATATGTTTTATAGACATTTATTTCTTAATCTCAGACAACACTATTAACAAGTTGTGTATATTTTATATTTTAACCATTAAGACACCAATAAAAGAAGACTTTTTTTTTAGGATTTCATAAAAGGCAAAGATTTAAAGCTTGTGTGTGATTTTAAATAATATGCCTACACCTTTAATATGTACTCTACAACATATGATATGGACCAAATGGCCTCATGTAGTGATGACTTATGGAAAAATGACTTAATCATTAAATTCTCCATGTACTGTAGAACTAGGACAGGTGTTGAATTATTCTGGTAATAGGGTCATGCAACAGTTAGGACTGGCTCAATCTTTCGGAGAGCGGCTTGGTTGACTCTGGTTCCCTGTTGCTAGGGTTTTGTAGGTGGAGTGAGCTCGCTAAGGCTGGAGGAACCTTCATCTACTTTTCCTGTTCTAAATTTTATACTTATTTATTTACCTTCATTATGTTACATTGTCATGTAATTATGAGTTACTATTTGAATACTACATTAACAGGTATTTATCCTATTCCAAATTATTAATTTTTATTACTAGAAGAGATCATTCAGCATTTATAACCTATTGATATAAATAATTAAACAACAGGATAACTCATCACCTTTGTATTTGTATTTGTATTTGTATGTTTATTTTTTGTATTTTTATTTTTTATAATTTTACTTATCTGAATTATAAAACTGGTACTTAGGCTATAAATTAATATAAGTCAATAATTTGCTAATATCTATATTTTATACTCTGTAAAGAAATTTTCATATTGTACATATTTCTTCAACTGTAAGTTTATATTTGTATTTGTAATTATATTGACGTGTCCCATAACATGCATATGTTCCGATGGACTTAATAAATCAAATCAAATCAAATCAAATCAAATATTTGTACATAATTTTAACTGATTCTATTGTAAATGATGAATGTGTGAAAATAGAAATGGTTTGATATATAATGCAGTACATTTTGATGAGTGATATTGCTATAAGCAGCATTTTAGTTTTCAGCAAGAAAACCATAATCACAAGCTTAAAAAACTTGGTTAATGGTACGAGGGGCATACTAAAAGTCGTGAGCAACAATTTTTTCACAACCTTAATCTTTATTTGTAAGTGAAACCAAGTACATCATCTCAATCTACAGACCCTTCTTTCACTTTTCCACATACTCTCTTTTTTTTTTGCACACATTTCCCATCATTTTACAAGTTTGAAAATACCCTTGCGATAGAATTCCGTTCCAGCTAATACCCTTGCGATAGCATTCCGTTCCAGCTGCCCGTAGACACTGATGTACTGCTTGCCGAATATCCTCCTGTGTCTCATAGCGTTGGCATCGCATCTGTTCCTTCACAAACGTTGCCAGACTTTGACGTTGTTCGTTGCTATCACGTGACCACAGGAGCAGATCAGCCCTACAGCCCCGACATGGCACCCTCCAACTACCATCTTTTCGGTTTTGTGAAGGAATAGATGCGAGGCCAACGCTACGAGACACTGGAGGATATTCGGCAAGCAGTGCATCAATATTTGTGGACAGCTAGAATGGAATTCTATCGCAAGGGTATTTTCAAACTTGCAGATCAATGAGAAACATGTGTGCAAAAAAACGGAGACTATGTGGAAAAGGGAAAGAAAGGTCTGTAGATTGAGATGATATACTTGGTTTCACTTACATATAAAGATTAAGGTTGTGAAAAAATGTTGCTCACGACTTTCAGTAAGCCCCTCGTATATTTGTGGATCAGTCAATTATACATTGTATTGTTTTATTTGTTTGTATTGTGCTCTTGTTTAAGTTTTACTTATTATAATTCTTACCCAGATATATAGTAAATGTAATATGCCTTCACTTATATAAATAAAGTTTAATTCTTAAGAATGACAATGTGTGAATTTAGTATGTATAAATTCTTCAATTCAAACAATTCAAAGTCCTGACCACAAAAGCAAAGTTTATGGGGAATAATAGTCATTTACTCGAGGTTTTAGGAGTAAGCAAGGAATAAGGAATAACAGTTATTACCCAAGAACAAATTTAAGTGTGTTGCATAGTGAAATAGCAGTGCACATCACTGCTGGCCGTGCTACTGATGAATATATCCGATTCCCCACTTTGTATGCCAATAGACAAAAGATATTTTCAGTGAAAGGGATTCCAAGTGTGTCAGCATACAGTGTCATCTGTTGTCTATTTCCTGACACCATCAAGTTTCCTGTTCCCTGTCCTTTGCTGCCATCTGTAGCTAAATATTTCAGGCGATGTATTGCACCATCCATTGAAATCACTGTGTTGTGACATGTGGACTACCCCAGGGTTATGTAAATCACTCTGAACTCCAAGAAATATGTGCGGTGCTCTTCTTTCAAACAAACTGACAAATTATTTGAAACTGAGTCTCCATTTCTGATTATAATAAAACAACGTATTCCCACTGACGAGTGGTACAGACTAAATTTTATTTAGAGACAAAAGACAAACAAACATGTCTACCGACAATGCAAGACAGATGGCAGCACTAGTAACATATTGTGTAGATATTAGACCTTTAACACCCCCACTATATCTAACAATATGGATATACAAAAATATTACAATCTTTGAATACCTAATACATCCAAAAACTTATAATGTTTCATAACACATAAAGCCTTCGTGAATACATCAGCTGGCATCTCAGCTGTAGGCAAATACTTCACATTTACAATTTTATTTACTACACATTCTCTACAAAAGTGAAACTTAATGTCTATGTGTTTTGTACGCTTGTGAAACATTGGATTCATAGTTAGCTTTTGTGCACTCTGATTATCGTTGAACAAATCAATGGTATACAAATTTTGTGTAATTTCATATAGTAAGTTTCTCAAATAAACAGCTTCTTTACATGCTTCTGTAATAGCCATATATTCGGCCTCACTACTAGACAAGGCTACAGTAGTTTGTTTTTTAGTTTCCCAAGAAATTACACAACCAGATAAAGTGAAACAATATCCTGTATATGACTTCCTATCCATAACATTTGCACCCCAATCTGCATCTACATATCCTTCTAATATTGAATTTCCATCAGCAGTGTACTTCAAACCGTAATTTTTAGTACATTTTAAATATCTCAATAGACGCTTTACATATGCACAATGTTCTCTAGAATAGCAATTGTTAAATTGACTCAAAAATCCAACTGCATAAGTAATATCAGGTCTGGTTAGAACTGCTAAGTACATTAGACAACCAATAACTTGCTGATATGGGAATTTTCCAACATAGTTTTCCCCCTTAGATACATGCAACTTAGTTTCCATAGGAGTCTGAATGGGTTTGCATTGACTCATGTTAAATCTTTGCAACACCTGATCAATATAATCAGACTGGTTCAATGTGATAGTTTTCTCAGACTTATTAACACTTACATTGACACCAAGACACTTTCTGATTTCACCTAAATCTTTAAGTTTGAAATGGCTAGCTAATTCATTTTTCAAATATTCTGTTTCTTTACAATCATTTGAAAAAATAAAAAAATCATCCACAAAAAGTGTAACAATAGTCCTCAAATTATTTCTGACTTTTGTGAACATACATGGTTCTATCTTAGATCTCTTATAACCAATATTTAACAAACATTCATCCACTTTCCTGTACCATGCTCTCGAAGATTGTTTAAGCCCGTAGATTGCCTTTTTTAATTTAAGTACTTGACCCTCATGGGTCTGCTCGGAAAATCCTTCTGGCAACTGCATAAAAATGGTTTCATCAAGAGCACCATTCAGAAAGCCTGTAGTTACATCAAGGTGAGTAATGTCAAATCCTAACTTAACTGACAATGCAAATAGTAACCTCAATGTAGTATGCCTCACAACAGGAGAAAATGTTTCAACTTGTGAAAAACCTTTAGCAACTAAACGTGCACGGAACCGAACTTTGTTATCACTATCATATTTTTTACGAAGCACCCACTTACACTGTACAACCCTACCATCTTGTGGACTTTCACATAATTCCCACGCATCATTTTCTTTGAAACACTGTAGTTCTTCTTGCATGGCCAACATCCACTGTTTCTTTTCTGGTCCGTTTAAAGCATCATGCAGTGTCAAACCTGCCACATCATCATAGGTTTCAGCGCTTTTGCAAAGATTCGACATACCATATCTCTCTGGTGGTTTCCGTGTTCGTCTGGGTCTGTCCATGAAATCTTCATTTTCACACTGAAGTGTACTCTCTGAGTCTTCATCATCATAGGAATAATCATTTTCACTGTTGGAGTTATCTTCAAGACTAGATGTTGATTCAAAACTTGTTACCTCCTGGCCTTGTTGTTCTGGTTTAACCTCATTTGAATCAAAACTTGTTACCTCCTGGCCTTGTTGTTCTGGTTTAACCTCATCCCCCACTGAAGCAACATTCTGGTCTTGCATTTGAATCATACATTCAGAATTGATTTCTGGCTCAATAATGACCACATCTCTACTTGTAAACACAGTCCTTGTTTCTGGATTATAGACTCTGTATCCCTTTATGTTATCTGGGTATCCTGTAAGAATACATTTCACAGATTTCTTATCCCATTTCTTACGCTTTTGTTTAGCAACATGTACCATGACAGTGCTACCAAATATCCTAATATGACTGATATCTGGTTTTGTGCCAGTCCATAGTTCATATGGCGTTTTATTATCCAACGCAGCAGCCACAGTTCGATTCTGCAGGTACACTGCCGTATTGGTGGCCTCAGCCCAAAACTCTTTTCCCAGGTTTGCATCAAACAGTAGACATCTCGCTTTTTCTACGACTGTGCGATTGAATCTTTCACATAAACCATTTTGTTCTGGGGTGTATGGGTTGCTTTTCTGGTGGATAATACCAGCACTGTTTAGGTAATCTTCAAATTCCTTATTGCAATACTCTAAACCATTATCGCTTCTTATCACTTTTATTGTTCTTTTTGTTTGATTTTCCACCTGTGCTTTGAATATCTTGAAATACTTCAGAGCCTCATTTTTGTGCTTCAGAAAATAAACAAATGTTATGCGACTGTAATCATCGACAAATAACAAGAAATACCTTGCTCCTCCTATCGATGTAGTCTCCATAGGGCCACAAATGTCTGTGTGCACTAAATCTAGCAAGTTGCTGCTTCTCTGACCACTGCCTTTAAATGGTAAGCGACACTGTTTACCTTCACAACATGTTGTACAAGAAGCCTTGCTTATTTCTGCTTTTTCATCAAATGACATTCCCAAGACAGCATTTTTCATTTTATTTAAGCATTCCTTGTTGACATGTCCTAATCTGCGATGCCATGTTACTCCTGACACAGCTGATGCAGCCAAATACTCCTGGGATACCAAGTTTACTTTGTATACCCCATTGACCAATACTGCTGTAGCGACTAACTGTTGCTTTTTATTGTAAACACAACAGCTTTTATCTGTGAAAGACACACTGTTTCCTTTTTTTATTAGTTGACTGACTGATAGTAGGTTAGTAGTCAGAGATGGTATACAGCATACGTCTTCTATCACGATGTCGCACTCGCAATCATCAGTTGAAGTCGTTATTTTAACATTGCCAGAACATAATACTGTCATGTTCTCACTATTAGCTACGACAATTCCTTTATTTTGTTCATATCTGGCATTCATAAACCCAACTTTCGTTTGCTGTTAGGTGTACACTTGCCCCGGAGTCGATATACCAATCATTTTTGTTGAAATTCGCACTTAAAAATGCTGCACTAAATGCGTGTGATTGCATTCTTTCTTTATTTTTCTTATTTGCTGAATTATTTTCGTTATTCATGCACTGATTTTTGTACTGGCCGACTTGTTTACACCGGTAGCATTTCACCGCCTTGGTGTTTGACTTCGACGGAACAGTAGTACTACCAACATTACAATTTTTCTTGGCCATAGACAAATTATTCTTATTTTGCTTTGCATGATTTGAATGACTGACGAAAGCACCGTTCATTTCACTCTCGTTGTAATCTACCGACTCCATGTCTAATAATTTTGTCTTGATATTGTCTGCCGTAATGGAAATGCCCGAATGTTCGATTGCCATGATCATTGGAGCAAAACGATCAGGCAATCCAGCCAACAACAATGACCCTGTCCATTGATCATTTATTTCAAATCCCGTTCCACTTAATTTCTGCGCTGTATCGATAATCTGCGTCACATATGACGTCATCGAACTGCAATTTTCTCGCCGGATTGAAATCAAATTTCTCAACAGACTTATTCTCCGTGAAAAGCCACTATCATCAAATAATTGCTGTAGTTTATTCCACAATTCGTTCGAAGATTTAACGGTTTTGACGTGGACATACAACGACGGGTCGATGGTCATAATCAATTTGGCTTTTGTTTTTTCGTCATCCGCGCTTGCTATTTCTTTTCCCGGTTCTGGCTTGATACAATGCTTCATGCCTTCGAGAACTAAGAAATTTTCTGCAGCGAAACACCACTCCGAATAATTATCGCGTCCCTTTAATTTCGGCACATTGATAAGGTAATTGGTAGCCATTTTTGACAAACAGTTTTTACACTTATACACTGCGATAATTAATACGATCAGTCAGTTCACAGCTAAATCGCACTGAATACTGTCTTTTAACACTTGCTTTACTGCAAAATCCTTGTTAAAACGACTCAATACCGCGATTTTATGAGCTTCTGGGCCCATAACCTATAATAAAACAACGTATTCCCACTGACGAGTGGCACAGACTAAATTTTATTTAGAGACAAAAGACAAACAAACATGTCTACCGACAATGCAAGACAGATGGCAGCACTAGTAACATATTGTGTAGATATTAGACCTTTAACACTGATTACAAAAGAAATTTGCAAATTAATTCAGTATCACCAATTTGCACAGAGAATAACATATTAGCAATGAAAAGGTTAAGTAAAGATTCAGTACCCCTTTGAACATGAACTTCCCTTGAGAAAACAAATGATGTTCACGAGGCATCCTTCAGTGGGTATGTTCAGGGGACAATCATGCAAATGAATTACTTCTTTCTAATCCGCAGAAAGTAGCTGCCAATCGACCTAGGAGTGAAAAAGTGCATTGAGCGCCTGTTGGATTTTCGATACTGTTGCAAAATTGCAGAATGACTTGAGCATCGATATTGCCAAAAGCTTGGTGATACCCAAGTGAAAACCATTAACAAGATCCAGTAAGCTCATGGATAAAAAGAAGGGTACAATTGCTTCAAAATGGCAAAGAAAGTATGGCAGTTCCACTGCAAAGACAAGATGATGACAACCATTTTCTTTTATTCTCATGAAGAATCACTAACCAAGGACCAAGGAATATACTGACTAATCAACCACTACCCACGGAATATATTTCAGATATCCTTTATTGCAATCATGATGCCCTGCAATGAAAACGACCAGATCTGTGACCACTATTGCAATAATGCACTCACAAATTCTTTGCATCTGATCCAGACTTTTTTACCCAAACACAAGACTCCTGCAGTTCGTCAAGCTTCCTCCTCCTCTGATATGGCTCCATGTGAGATTTGGCATTTCCCCAAGTTGAAAAAGCTGCCGCTGAAAGGGACCTAATTTTAATCAAGAGAAAACATTATGTGGAACACAACGACCCACCTGAGCTCTACTCCAAATGTGCAGATTTGTTGGCTGAGAAAATAAGACAACTGATAACATTATATCGCAGAAAAATGCTGTTCATGCTAAAAAAATCAATTTTGTTTGTTTGTAGCAAAAATGGCAAGAATTATTGAAAATAATGTGCTCACTTTTCCACCAAACAAATAGAATTTTTTGTGAATTTAGAGATGAAGTAGGCCTACGGTACAGTAAATGAGTGTAAAAACATTAAACAAAGTTTTAGAGTTCTTACCTTCTCTGTTTCATATTGTATCTATTTTGAATGCGATGAAATAAGGTTAGTTTGAATCTACAAGGGTCATTTCAGAAGTCATGGCAACTATTATTTATCAATCAATAAAGCTGCAGGAAACAAAAATCAGGATATACGATTTAAATTCATTAGAATGTTCTTCACAATGCTGGTACTAAATTGGGATCTGGATACGTAAGGGATATTGAAAGATGCGTAAACAGAGATCATTGTTTAATTTGTATTACATATGCACAAAACAATACACGTAATACTTGTACTCTTACGAGCTAACAACCTTCAAAATAATCTCCAAGGCGTCTTTGCCAACGATGAGGAAGGCACTGAATACCATCATCTGTGTGTGATGCGTCTATGCGCGCCACCTCTCGTCGATGCACTGTTAGGATGTCCTCCCTGTTTGCAAACCGCTTCCCATGCCTTGGGGGATTATTTTGAAGGTTGTTAGCTCATAAGAGTACGAGTATTACACGTACGGTTTTGTGCATATGTAATACGAATAAAACAATGATCTTTATTTACGCATCTTTCAATGTCCCTTACCCATAGCGCCTTGTATCCGGATCCCAATTTAGTACCAGCATTGCGAAGAATATTCCGACTTTCAATCATATATCCTGAGTTTTGTTTCCTGCAGCTTTATTGATTGCCATGACTTCTGAAATGACCCTAGTATTTAAACCCCAAATTCATCCCACACCTGAAGGTGTTTGCAATATTAAACAAACCTATTTCTGGAAAGGTAGTGTGAGGCTGAAAAATTCAATGCTAGGAATTTAGAGAATTTGAATTGCCATAGCCGGGAATTTAGGGAATTTGAATTTTGCAGCATTGAATTTTTCAGCCTTTCCATCTTAGCCTACACATGACCAGTGTGAAAGAATTATCATTCCAAACCAATTCCTTTTTATTACAGACTACTGAGCCCTGAAGTCATGCAATTATATCAATAACTTCCCCATCGTCGCTCAGCATTTTTTCAAATACCTCCACAATTTAGCTGGTACCATCATCTTGCAACACTGCCTTAACCTCTATTTAAATGGATGATAAGCTCCAGAAAAGTTAACTCAAATTTAGCCAGATATTAAAATTTATAATTTGAGGAGGGGGGAACTAAAGCTGACAGCTAACCGAACGTTTAAACCTTGTTTGTAATACCGACCCTAACTATGGTAGGCCTATATATTATGCCTACTATAATTCTATTATGAAGTAAGATATCATGTTTTAAAGAATCTCCGCACGCAGTCACCAAGTCTATTTATTACAAAAGAAAGCACAATGCATAGCCCTGAGACTACTGTAAAAATAGTATCAACACTTTGCACACAAAAAAAAAAAAAGTCAGTATGTCTACTAGAGACATTTGAATGCAACCTTCGAGATTCAAATGATAACTTCTTGTTGCTGTTTAGAATGCGTTATTTGATGAATCCCAAAATATGTCTGTATTTTAAATATGAAATATCACATATGGGTTGTGAATATGTGCAATCTTTAATAGTATTCATTGTTAGATATAGTAGAACTCCAATTATCCAAACTCCAACTATCTGGATTGGTTTGAGGCTGTATTTAAACGGTTTTTGCAGCAGCAACACTGCAAAACCCCCTTTCAGGGCAATAAAGCAAAACTGTTAGCCGACAAAATAGACAGTTTGTCAGCAATACAACGGACTCTGATCGATATGTTCAAAATGTGACACTTTATGTAAGTATAGTACTGTACAATTTGGATTGTTTTAAGTATTTACCTTTTTACATATTTCTCCAATTATCTGGATATTTGATTTTCCAGATTGGGTCCGGTCCCAATTAATCCAGATAGTTGCAGTTCTACTGTATCATCAGTTATTTAAATCCAAATTTAGACAAATTGAATATAAATACACAAAATCATTACAATCTGCACACACCATCAGCCAATCTTACTGCTTTTCAAAAGGTGAGTTATATTCAGGATGAAATCCTACCTCACATATTAGGAACACTTAATACAATACAACATATTGCTGGTTACGATAAGAGGCCTTGTATCCTAAAATGGCAACTTTCCAGGAAACAAAAAGGAAATGTATTAATCATTACTTCATTCAATAATTTGTTACTTCAGAGTTCACACTACAATACCGGTAATTATAGTACCAACTTCAATCGCTCTTTGCTTACGAGGCTTCACGAAAATAATAACACTTTTTTAAAAATATTTCACAACTATAACCTAAAAATTGCTTTTTGTAGATATGATTTCTCTCTTTTTAACCGATAATAAAGGGTTATTCAAAAGTGAAGAGCAGACTTCACAAATTTATCTCTCGTGAACCACATAAGATAGAAACACAATACCAACACCAATGGACTCAGGACGTTCAAAAGTTTGGCGCAGTCAATATGAGCACCATAAGTGGCACGACCAATGTCATAAAGGTGGCTTAGTTCTTACCACACATGAATCAGCTGGTCCCTCATTATGGAGTTCACCGCCTCAACAATTCGCAGTCACAATTCCTGAAGACAAGCAGGCAGTGGTGGGACAAACACACGGTCTTTCATGTACCCCCACAGATAGAAATCACAGGCGGTAAGGTCTGGTGATCTAGGCAGCCACAGAAGAACATGGTCGTGTTGTCCACCTCTGCCAATCCAGCGTCCTGGAAGGGTGTTGTTCAGGTATCGTCAGACCTCAGTGTGGAAATGCGATGGGGCACCATCTTACATGAAGATTGTACCCATTTTTAGAAGAAACTGACACTAATCAGACTTTATTTGCCATCTGTCAGATGTTTAAAGCAAATTCCATCAGTAAACAGACTTCCCCTGCCCCCTTGTCAGCTGTTAAACACAATATAGCAAGTTCACAGGAAACTTGGGCGTCACCTATTAGCCATCAGAGACATTAAAGTGAGTTCCGCCGAGCACCCACTAGATGGCACGATGTTCTTCTCTTCTGTTCCTGCTCTCGTGTTTATGATGGTTTTTCAAGATGTCCGCCCGATCATAGGAACTGCTTTTTTGTGTTGCCGTTACAAAATGTATTCGTGTGACTAATTAGACATTAATTGAAGTTTCAGTGCAATTCCGCCAATACTGGTACAAGTTTTATTGTACACCTGGTATTGGCTGATGGTTGTTAATATGATGTATCGAGTTTGCTCATTGGGTAAACCCAGCTTGATGACATAGTCAGGGTCACCAAGCGTCGTCTGGTCTGCTGCGATCGCCATGTCAGGTATTCAAAAATTTGCTTCTCTCTTAAATCGAGTTTGCTCATTGGGTAAACCCAGCTTGATGACATAGTCAGGGTCACCAAGCGTCGTCTGGTCTGCTGCGATCGCCATGTCAGGTATTCAAAAATTTGCTTCTCTCTTAAAGAAGCTTTTCATGTAATAAGTAATAAGTCCTTGGCATCTTATTTGAGGAGAGACACATTTGCTTAATCTGAGTGGGCTTTCAGCATAATTAGTTCGCTGTGCGCTACTATGTTTTGATGTGTTTTCATTAACTTTAATATGTAACTTTCAGCTAGGGATTTTCTGGTCCCTTCCATCTTCCTCACTCGACGTCATGCCTTTTAAATTTGAGCCTACGCTTTGAAAAAGGGTTTTTATCCTGTCTCATTTCGGATCTTGGGTTCTTACATCATTTCTTGAGGGTTTTGTATTTTTTTTAATGTAATTTAATTTGCTGGGGTGGGTTAGTTTGGGGGTGTCTTCTCCTCCGTTCTTTTCACTTAGTTTTCTTTCTCAATATGTTTTCTATTTTGTCTGGCTAGCATATAAATTTAGTTTAAAATTCTAAACTTATTGGAAGATAGAAAGGATTTCCTTTTGTACATAATTTTAGTAATTAGAGACAGAATATTTAACATATTAGGGTAAATGTGTGCCGGCACATCTCTGTATTTATTTTCAACTTTCACGTCACAGATATAAATGAAATCTATTTGTATCTCCCAATCAAATATTGAATTTAATTACATTAGGGTAAAGTTTATCAGTGCTTCCATTTTTATATATATTAAAACTTGCAGATATATCTTTGTATACGTCTGGAAGTTTTGGATGAACCTAAGCTGTCCTACGGGTTTTCCTCCTGTATTCTCCTCCGGGTTGGGCTCAGTATAGATCAAACATATCCTCGGGTGGGAACCTTGATATCTTTACCTTTCTTTGAGGGAAGCAGTAAAGGAAGAGACTGCGCTGGTGTTCTGCATGTAAGAACTGAAGTCCGCTGCTCCAAAAGGAAGTCTGGTGTAACTGCGAGTCTGGTTGGCTACTGAGTTATATTGTCATCAAAAGGTAACCAAGTAAGTGTACTAAGGGGGTTTAGGAAGCTTAGGGGTTCAAGATGAAGTCATGCGAATCATCACGCAGTTGGGGAAGCAGCCAGTTTTCGAGCATGTCGAGGTAAATTGGTCCTGTAACTGTGCGTTCGATGAAAAAGAATGGTCCATAAACTTTGCAGACAGAAACAGCATGGAAGACACTGTGCTTCGGCGCAGTGGTATTGGAATTGTGTTTCTATCTTGTGTGGTTTGCGAGAAATAAATTTGTGAAATCTGTTCTTTACTTTTGAATAACTGTGTATTCAAGAAAGAACTAAAAAAGTATAACTTTTTCTCAGTGGAGGAATTCCTGTCTGAACATTAATAGTGTTTAAGCATTTACTTGAGTTTTCTTGTTTTCCATGTGTAACTCATATTCTGTATTTGTATTTTCTTTGGCATTAACTTTGACTTGTTCTGTATCCTATGACTTCGGATCACTTACCTTACTGCTAGCAGAGTAAGTTCTGGTTTTCTGTTTCCTCAGCTGAATGAGCTGCTTTGCTAGAATTTTACAACCTTCATTGTTCCCTTCTTTTGCCAACTTCTTGATTTCCAGTTCCTACAACAAAATCATTGTATCCAGATCATGTAACAAGTTGTGTACATGGCTATGTTCGCCTGAAGCATTCTTTGTATCTGTAATTAGATCAAATTAAAATGAATTGTCTACATTAAAAATAAGGCCAATTATTATCAGAGTGACCAGATATCCTGCTTTTACCAGGCAAGTTCCAATTTTATGCATATGGTACCAGTAACAGAGAAAGGACTTTGTGACATCTAAAGACTCAGTTTTAGAGGAATGGTTATAGTGCAAAAAGAAATATATAGGCCTACATTTCAAGAAATGCTTCTTTTTTGGGGGGGAGGGGGGCCAGACACTACGTGAAAAAAGTGTGTCAATATTGTTTACCAAACATACTTGAATGCAGCCTTTGAGATTTTAACAGGGTGTCCACACAAATTTTTATACAAATTTCCTTGACTTTTCCATGATCAAAGTTACTAATTTCGAGAAAATCGTGAAAAACGAAAATTTCTTCATGTAAAGTCCCTTTAAAAGCAAGAGAAACTTGTCGCCAATCTTGGGCATACATCTTCAGAAGGTACTTGACCCAAATACGAAATTTTGTTTTCACACAATTTTCCGTTTTGGAGCTAGCCTGTTCACAGACAGACAGACATGTTTCCAAAAATAGTATTTTTGGATTCAGGGGGCCTTGAAATGTATATATATATATGCTAAAACTCAACTTCGAATTTTGGGGGTCGAAAACAATACTTCCTCTACCTATAGTACCTATGGTATGGGCAGAGGAAGTAACAAGTCATTCAAAATTAAAATAAAGAAATAAAAAACATTTTACTAAGAAAAGCATTCTACTCAATATCTGAATTTTTACAGAATGAAAATAACAATGACTTACTAGACAATTCTTAAGCAAGTAAAAGGAATGCTATCTATTTTACAGAACCAGGTTGTTCGTTGTCGTGCTTTATGAGCCTGCTATTCAACCCTATTCTGTGCTACCTCCATCCAAGCATTCTTGCAGATCCTATTTCTCTTAAATCTATTCTAATATTGTCCTCCCACCCATATCTAGGTCTTCCAAGTGGTCTCCTATTCAATATTTTTAGATTCTTATTTTTCCATATGACAAGATTTTGCTTAAGCTCCTCCACTCTAAATTCTGAAGTTTGAAAAGTGCTGTCAAGAAATATAATCTACCCAATGGGACTTGGAACTTCACACCTGCAAGGAACTACATTCTATTATGGTAAAAACTCACCAACTTCTTCTCTTCTCTTTCAAGACCTCTTCTGTCACGCTCTATGTCTCGACCTACTTTCCTCAGTGCTCGATCAGTTTCCCTCTGTTGCTCTACAATTTCAAGAAAAATTATCAGTATTTAATTTTAGGTACCGGTACCAGTAATACAAATTCCATGAAACAAGTTATGAGACAAGTGCAGATAGGTTGAAACTTATTACCATCAACGGCGTATCCAATCTAGTTTGGGAAAATTACACTTCCATTTATTTTCCGTAACTGAACAAATTGGGTTGGAGTAAATGCTACAATCAAAACTTCAAAAGTAAGTAATTATTGCTTTTGTTTACCTTTTGTTTGGGGAGAAATCCAATATTTGGATAGCTGCCCTACAATAGGACTGCCATAAAGATACAGCTTGCCAATAAATTTCAAAAGACAATTTTAATAACAAACAAAAAAAACCTCATTACAGCCACCTTGGTTTGTGCAACATCCCATTTACAGCATAAAATATTCGGTGGTACCAACTAATTCCGCATAAGAAGCATGCTTTCCTTCTTGCTTAATAAAACACACATAAAGTATAAAGTCACTCTAGTCTTAAATCTGAATGCAATTTTTCCCAACTCCATTAAAAAAAAAACCTCAATAACTTATAAGGGTCATTCTCCAAAAAAGGGCAGATTTCAATGTTAGAATTTTTTTTAAATTATCTTTTATTTTGGACCATGTAATTTTTTTTATGTAATATTTCTTTCTGCAGAGTACTACTGAGGTACTTGCCCTACTTACCGAGTGGTATTTTGCATTAAATTAACAAAGTTAGAAAATGGCGCATTCATGGAGGTGAGAAAACAGTAAGAAATAGTAATTATATAGAAGTTATGTGAGAATTATATATAATTTACTGTATTAAATGTTATCATGAAAAAGAACAATATTTATTACCATACAAATGGATTAACACACAACTTTTTACTTATTTTATCCATGTTAAAATAGACTACGCCTATCACCTTAAAATCAAAACTGAAAATCAAAACATGATATACTATCATAAACTATTAGGCTATACCAGTATCTTCTTTAAACAAAAATAATAAATGCAGACAGTTAAATATGTCATCAATTACAACATTAATTACGCCTCCATGGAAAGGACTCGAGAGTAACAGTAACGGAGGTGAGATTTTTCTCTAATTTGTCAAACAGCTTGGGAACATTTGAGGTTAGAAAATCTCAGTTCTAGACTTTAACTTTGCATTCCTTATTATTATAATTTATAGCAAAAGTAAATATAAAAACATACAACTTTACTATTGGGTGTAGGTAACGGAGGTGAGGAAGTCCAATTACCAACTCTGCATTTAGCCCTTTTACACAAACAAAACAACACTTAAAAGCACACTGAGAGCTTGGCTTTATATAAATGATAAGAAAACTGCCAAAAGCTGGAGTCCAAAGACTACAGTGCCATCTCTGTGGAAATAATTGAACTTTTATATTGTTTCACGGAGGTGAAGTCTCACTTTGGGACAGGCATGTTTAGTGCAAAAAATTGTCTTTACAAAATGATATATTTTCTTTTCAGTTATTAATGACTCATTTTTGGAGCTGTTTGTTCTTGTTATAACACTAAAATGGAAAAAAAATAAAGTCTGTTGAATTATAAAAGAATGAAAATGACAAGTCAGGCATGGGGACATGACACGGAGGTGAGATTTCACATATTGTGCCCTAAAATGCAAAAAATTGTAACTTTTGTTTATAAAGTGGAATATGGGATCAAATAGACCTTATTTCAATCTAACTTATCATAATAATTCATAATCCATAAATACTTATTTTACACCAGAAAATCAATTGCGACATGAATCTGCCCTTTTCTGGAGAATAACCCATAACATTTAGTAATAGTGAAAATTATTTTCAAAAAGAGTCAAATGTTTGTATGTAAAGCACTTGGAATGCCTGCGTCAATGCATCCAGCTTTTCTTTTGTCTATAACCCATTACAGTCAATAGTGTACATGGTCAAGTTAGTGGCCGGGGAAGGGGAGAGTCAAACACTCAGACGGAACTATTTCCTCACAACTGTTTAAGTTACATAATTCAACAGTGCAAACGATTTAGAAAAACAGATCAAATTGAAAGTGCTTTTGAAAAAATGAACCTAGAATTAGGCAGCTAAGGTAGAACACAGTATCATGGAAAATAAAAGTTTTTCCATTCATGACAGTGTCCGGAGGGTGCAAACTAGAAACGACTAAGAATGGGGATCGACCTAGTGATAAACAGAGTGAGGATAAGAGACTTCAAAGTAAAAGAACTAAGAAATTCAGAAAATGAAGTGGCAGCAAAATGTGATATGAAGTTATGGTTCATAGGATTGATCGCAGCAGTGTTATTAGTATAGGATTTGAAGCTTTCACGGCAAGGATTACTTAAGATGGCTTCTTGGATTATCGGGAAAAAATAGTTTTATGCTGCACCCTAGGCTCCTCTCTAATGAGGCCCGCCTGGGAAGGTGGGGTTTAGGGTTTCATCACAGAAGAAATTCAATGTGAGACATAATAAACATCGTGGTATTCAGTATATTGCTTCTAAACTAACATAAACGTTCTTAACCTAACAAAACGGTGGAGCTTGGCTGGGGTGCAGCATAAATCTATCTTTTGCCGGATTATCAGCCGTGTCAAAATTATTAGGCTCAAGCTTTCGGCCATCTTCACTCTGTAGCCTTCCTCAGGAATGATTGTATAGAGGAAACATGTCCATAATTATAGGGGCTAGACAAATATTAAAACTGAATGTGAGGGGAAAAAATAATTACCGTATATGCTGCGCACTAGGTTCCTCCCACCAACTCTCTAATGGGACCCACCTGGGAAGGCGGGGTTTACGGTTTCATCACAGAAGAGATTCAATGTGTGACATAATAAACCTCGCGCTATTCAGTATATTGTTCCTAACCTAACAAAACCTGTCACTGACCTCGAATAACTATCGTTATTTAAGTAAATGCAGAAGCCTTTTACCCTTCAACACCTTTCATAAAACATCATTACAACCGTCAAGGAAGCCATGGTACAATAGTGAGGTGCGTGTGTAGATTCGGAAGCAAGGGGAAGCAGCTGTGGGAGGATCTTGGCTGGTGCACGGCATAAATCTATCTTTTTGCCAGGATTGATTATGCTATGCTGTCGACTGTGGGGAGGTAGTCAATCCTCTCGGTTGTTGGTGGCTGTTGTTGCCGGTGTTTTTCTTCTCAGCTTCCCGATGTCCATTTTTCAGTGCCGGTGTCCACACCTTGCTGAGCTGGAGACCTTCGAACGTTGAAATTGATTTCAATGGTTTCCTTTATAAGCCGGTCTCAGTATCTATTGGTGTGATGGAGAGTCTTTATATCTTAAAAGATTGTATGGTCAGAGTTTATGGAGTGTTTGGCAATGGCTGATTTTTCCGGTTGAAACAGTCTGAGGTGTCGTTTGTGTTCCCTGCATATCTGTCTTCTATTGTGCATCCGGTTTGTCCGATGTACAGCTCCCACATTTGCACGGAATACTGTAGACCCCTGGTGTCCTGAGCTGTAGGTCATCCTTCACAGGTCTTAAGTATTGCCTAATCTTTTTATGGGGAAGAAAGATGGTCTTGATGTGTTTCCTCCGAGGACGAGCTATTTGGATGGACAAACACTGTTGTGAAAGGGGATGTAGGTCTTGGTCTTGGAGTTTGGTCCTTCTTCTGTGGTCGTCGGGGTTTTGCTGTCATTTGCTCATGGTTTCCGAATAGTTTCATCTATGTCGGTCTTCTTGTCATCATTCGCTTATACCGGTAATGTAATTTTACAGAGCCTTCAAAATTTCAGACAGCAACAATCTAGATAGAGAAATACAGGACAAATGGGGCGTCCCTCAAAAGGTTTATGATGTGTAGGCCTTCCAGAAGTTCTTGAGATTCAGAATGAGTCAAGGGGACTTAGAAAAAATCTGAAGGAACTTTTTCTACAGAGGAGCCAATTCGGGCTCAAACGAATTTAGGCCTATGTATTCTCTTGGCGACCAAATCAATACAATGCAGTACAATTTATGGTAATTACATCAGTATCAAACAAAATCAATACTTAACCAAACATTACCTTCAGCTGTAGGTTTCTTCCCAAACAAACTAAACATGGTGGCACAAATATATAATTTAATGTTTTATAACACGCCGGTGATACTTATTTGGTCATTGGTCTATTTGTATTTCAAAATAAGCATAAAACAACGTAAGCCTACCACTCATAACTCAACATTCGGTCTCAAAAACTACTTGCAGCACACTGTTTTGTCCGTCACATGTGACTGGGGATCAGGGTTGCCAGATCAGAAACGTAGAACAGTCGTACCAATATCCGAAAATAGTCGTATGCTAGTTAAAACTGTCGTATACTTTGTGATTTTTCAGTATAATGAACATATTGCGTTAATAATAATAATAATAATAATAATAATACTAATAATAATAATTGATAATCGGTATTATGCACTTTACATATGTCATGTATTGTTAATAAATCATCCCATTTGTGAATGATTAGGCGTGTTTCATTATCTTCCGATGTGCTAAATTTGATTAAATACAATAAAATTAAAGAACAGTCGTTGATACAGTGTTGTAATTATTTTAATTATTTCCAATCATATTGATTTTAGCAACATGCTTACAACAAAAACCATGAGAAAACAAAAAACTGGATAACTTACATATCAAAATTTAATATTCATCAGTACAGTGATTAAAAAAATATAAAACGCTATGTTAAAAATAGTCGTACAAATAGGCGTACGACTCATGGTTGCGTCGTACGTCGTACAAATCTATGAAATAGTCGTATGTATACGACTATAGTCGTACGTATGGCAACCCTGCTGGGGATGGTCCAGGGTTGCCAGATCTGAAACGTAGAACAGTCGTACCAATAATTGAAAATAGTCTATACTAGGGTGTTTTTCAGATGACAAGCCCTATGTCCTTCAACTGCATAGATACGCGGTCCAATCAGAGACGGCGAGACGGAGGGAAGACTCTTACTGCAAGCGGTAGTCTTTTAGCCCGTACACGTGATTGGCGGTGAAGGAAAAGGCTTCTCATATGAAAAATACTGTAGTTAAAACCATTGAACTGTATACTTACTGGAATGACTGCTACCATTGTAAAGTCTCTGCTAAATGTGAGGCCTGTTTGTGCGACTAGTTGCGTCTGGTCCTGCATGGAAGAAACCAAGCACCTGCACGCTAAAGACCATTAAGTTATTAGGACCTTCTCGATTTCATTGACATTTTAAAACAATGATAGACCTTTTCATCCTTTTCAATGCAAAGAATAAATCAATAAATAGCCGAGAAAATGATTTAAATGTTTAATTTCCCCCTTTTCATTTTATATTTATCTGCTGGTTAAAAAGAATTATCACAGTATCCCCGCAAATATCCAAACATCTACCACTTATAAAAATACACAAATAAATACGTTAATTTATTTTTCATGTATATTGATATGAGAAACACGTTGTAAATAATTGCATATAAACTTCTATCAGCTTACAAAGAATACAATAGGCCTAATTTTGAAAGCTGTAAGCTGCTATGTTGCAACAGGGAATATGTATAGTAGAAAATTAATCATTTAAATAATTTGCTCTATTATTTATGGATTTACTTTTTGCAATGAAAAGGATGAACAGTTATAACATTTTAAAAAAGTGTGCGTGGAACGCCACGCGACAGAAGTGAAACTTATTTAATTATTGGATTTTTTTCAATTTTGAATTATTGGGTTTTTTCAATTTTGGATTGATGGACTTTTTAATATTGGGTTTTTAGACTTTTTAAATTTTGGTATTTGGATTCTTTTAATTGTTTATCTTTTAATTTTTGTAATTTTGGAACTTTGGATTTTTTAATATTGGATTTTTAAATTTTAAATCTTTAAATTTCTTTAATTCTTGGATTTTTTAACTTTTAATTTCGGATTTTATTTGCGACTTTTTAATTTTGGATTTTTAGATTTTTAAATTTTGAATTTTAAAATTATGGATTTTTAAATCTTGGATTTTTTTATTTTTTAAATTTTGGATATTACAATTTTTAATTTTTTAAATTTTGGATCTTTGATTTTTTAAATGTTTGATGTATGGATTTTTAAATTTTGGATTTATAATTTTTTTAATTTTGGATCTTTTATTTTTTTAATTTTGGATTTTTAAATTTTTGATCTTTGATTTTTTTAGATTTTAAATGTTTGGATTTTTAAATTTTGGATTTATTATTTTTTAAATTTTGGATTTTTTATTTGTTAAATTTTGGATCTTTGATTTTTTAAATTTTGGATGTTTGGATTTTTAAATTTTGGATTTATTACTTTTTAATTTTTGTATTTTTAAAATTTTGGTTTTTTGAATTTCGGATCTTTGAATTTTTTATTTTGGATTTTTTAAATTTTGGATCTTTGAATTTTTAAATTTTGGATTTTTTAAATTTTGGATCTTTGAATTTTTAAATTTTGAATTTTTGAATTTTGGATTTTTAGATTTTTTAAATTTTGGATTTTCAATGTTTTGATTTTTTTATTCTTTAAATTTTGGATAAGCCAAATCATTGAGTTGATTGTTTTCTTGCAGTCCGTTCCGTTACACCCTACTAATTTCGTGACAATTTTGAGCGTAACACTAATTGCGTGACAATTTTGAGCGTAACGCTAGCTCTCGATTTACTCCTACCGCGGCTAAAGAAGTTTCACTTCAAAAAAGCCAATGAAATCGAGAAGATCCTATTAACTTAATGGTCTCTCGCGTGCAGGTTTCTTCCATGCATGACTAGTCGCAAATGAAGCCTCACTTTCCTCTCGTTCAGAAGGCATTCCAGTTAGTATTCATTTCAATGGTTAAAACAGTCGTATATTTTGTGATTTTTCAGCGTAATGAACATATTGTGAATAATAATAATAATAATAATAATAATAATAATAATAATAATAATAATAATAATAATAATAATAATAATAATAATGATAATAATAATGATTATGATGAAAATAATAATAATAATAACAATAATAATAATAATAATAATAATAATAATAATAATAATGATAATAATGATAATGATAATAATAATGACAATGACAATAAAATAATAAATAGTACATTGCTTGTGTATTGTATATTGTAAATATAATTATTATATTCCACGAAGGAATTAAGCGTATACTTTATTACATACTTTTTTAAAAATATGATAATATAGAAATCAATTCTCATTTAATTTATTATAAGTTATAACAAATCTATCTGTCTGTGAACAGCTCGAGGATAAAAAATTGTACAAAAGCATTTTTTTTTTTCTTTGGGTTAGATAGCTTTCAGAGATTTGACAAGAAGATAGGCAACACCCTAGTAGCACACTTCGTTGGCCCAACGGAGGAATTTGGTTGGCATGGAAGGGATATGTTGGGAAAAGGTTGGTTGTCGGTTTTGCCAACGGATTTATTCGTTGGCTAAGCCTCCGTTGGCGTTACCAACCAACAGGATTGTTGGCCCAGCAGTACATTTCGTTGGAATATAATCGCATTTATGTTAAAATTAAAAAGTGTTGAAATAACATTATAAGCGTTAAATTTTAATTTCCTATAAAATAAAACAGTGTTAATTCATTAATTATTCGAGCTCTTTGTGCGCGTTACATGCTAAAAATTTACTTCTCCACCTCTTCCTGCCAGTCTTCGGCAATTTCCGGAATAGTTCGTAGGTCATCACGTAGACGATGAAGATACAACGGTTATTCGCCATCTTGATATGTTGAAGAATCCGAATGGTGTTTTTACTTCTATTAATATTAGGGCCCTTTATTTGTTCTCTGAAAATAACGTTATCATACATTCACATCAAATATTCAAAATACGAGATGTATATCCTTCTTACTATTTATCATGTATTACACATCTCTGTAGTAAATAGGCTAGAAGAATTCTCGATTTTTATTGCAACGATCACTAATGGCGTAGTGGTTACATCGATAGACTATAACACTAGCGGTCCTGGGATCGAATCCCCATAGGTGCGAATTTTATACGATAGGAATAGGTAGGTAGGGTGAAGGAGAGAAGGGAGGTAATAGGGAAAAGAGAGGAGAAAACGGATGAAAGGGAAAATAAAAAGTTAAATTTTCTGTGATTCTAGTATTTCCGCCAGATGTCTCTGCGCTGCTAGTAGTTCCACCATTACTTAATAGATGTCTCCCAACTGTTGGGATTTTGTTGTATATTGGTTGGCTACAGTTGGCAATTGGTTGGATAAAACGCTCCTTGGCAACGGAACCCCGACGGACATTCCTAACCGTTGACCAAAGAAACATGGCGATCATTTCCCAACATTGGCCCAACGATCTGTGCTACTAGGGCAGCTGCCTCTTACTTTTACTACCACTTTACATGAAGAAAATTTCATTTTCCTCGATTTTCTCATAAACGGCTAACGATTTCGTTTTAATTTTGTACACGAGCTGCTTACGCTAAGGACTAAAAGTTTATATGAAACGTTTATCGTAAACTTTATCTAAAGGGTAGTCATCTAAGCCCAAGGCTTGTAAACTACAGAGGTTGCGTTTTCAGGCGATTTTATAGGACGGGGGTTTCGGCGAGCTGGCGTGAGTGTGACGGCCCCAGTTTCCAATTCTCGCAGTTCCCGCCTTTTACTCTGTCTATAAAATGCTCACACCTTATGATTAAACTCTTTAAGGGACCGTGATTTGGATTATCTTGTTTTGCACATGTGAATATAATAGATTTATTATTAGTGGTGCACTGGTGCTAAACTGCAGAATGTTTGGAGAAAACTCTAATGAGAAAAGTGGCAAACTTTAAAAGTAAACCTGCCATACAAATGCAACCGAACTGACGTGCGCCTAGTACGTCCATGTGGAAACCTGTAATAAACCGGTTTCATTGTGTCAGTGGCCATTATAACATTCCGCCAAAGGAAAAAAATTGCTTTCCAATCATAATAATAATAATAATAATAATAGTTTATTGCCATGGAGCTTATCAGCTATAGACAACGTCAATGGGTTATATATACATGTAACAAAATAAAATATACAATAAAATTAATATAGACATGTAGATACACATACACATGAGTTAATACACAAATTGATAAAACATAGGTTACACTATCATGGCTAATTAAATTACTATAAAATAGAGGCAAAATCAAATCTGAGGCCAAATAGATTCAGAGACCAATGGGTAAGCCATAAATTATTTTAGGATTGAACATTGGTACCAAATGCAATCTGCTCTTTGTAATTTATGTTGTTTTTAGTTTGTCCTTGTCATTTAAGATTTCCTGTACATCATAATATGGTGTGGTAACTAACCAATTGATTTTAGCAACATCCTTACAACATAAACAATGAGAAAACAAAAATGTGGATAAATATCAAAATTTAAAATTCGTCAGTAGATTGATTAAAAAAATATAAAACGATATGCTAAAAATAGTCGTACAAATCATTGTTGCGTCGTAGGTCGTACAAATCTATGAAAAAGTCGTATTAAAGGACCATAGTCGTACGTATGGCAACCCTGGGTTAGTCATACCAGCAAAACGTGAGGTGCGCCTGCGCAAATGCTACGGAGCTGTTACTGCACAGGATTCAAAAATTCCCGCTCCACTGTCCCGACAAATAAAACTAGAGATGGGAACCTAATACTTTTTTGCAACAGTTACGTTACTGTTATAGTTACACGAAAGTAACTGTTATTTATAACCGTTACCTGTTACTTTTTTTATATTACGTAGTAATCGCCAGATCACTTCCCACTTGTAGGGGAACTAGGAGGTGCCCGTGGCTTCGCCACGATAATTCTTTTAAAAATTAAAAATTAAGAGTATATTAATTATTAAAGCATTATATTTATTAACACTAGCACGCGAATCATTCATAAACTAAGCCATTAATAATATTAATGAAACAGCTAAAATTCCTGCTTTAGAGTACATTCCACGACATGAAAGCACCCCCTGGGAAAACTATATCAGAATCGATTATGCAGTTCCAAAGAACCTGTGAACACATAATACGTATTGTTTCTCAGCTGTTTATTGACATGAATATGATGTGAATTTTATTTTATCAATTCAGTGTAATTTTCAGAAATTATATAATGTTTCAAGGGAAGGAATGGTTTGTTTGGATTATTATTATCAGCGATATTTCAAGAGATAAAACCATCAATATTTTACAGCTGTTGCCCCCGGCTTCGCCCGCCATTATTCATTGACTCCAGTATTTTTAAGAAAATTACACTGGTAGATTATTAAAAATGTTTGTGGCTCAGAGCTATGAAAATTGTAAGTAAAAATAAAATTAGAATATTTGTTCATTGTGTTCATTTCACTTAGGCCTTATATAATAAAGAAACGGTTTTCCTTCCTAATTTTGTAGTTGTCATGAAAGTTTAGACTGCGAGAGACGAACATCGCCGAGTATACCCGATGTCTCACGAAGCGGGCGAGCAAGTACGCTATTTAGGGCCCTTGAATTGTATAAGAGTAGATGCCCTTTTATCTCCCCCCCCCCGGTTAGGGACGTAGCCAAGGCTGGGGCTCTAAGTAGGGACCCCCGAAATAAAATAACAGTTGTAAAATTAAGCTTTCAATTAGGGATGAGCATCGATAGTTAAATATCGAGGTTAAAATCGGAGATAACCATCGATATGATGATAATATCGACCTGAAAACATCGATATGACGGTAATATCGACCTGAAATCATCGATGTATTTAGACAAAAAAATATGTATATTTTTAAAAATTCCATGGGTTCAGAAAATAAGGCAATATTCATAAATAAACAGAAGTATTTCCATGAAAACAATCTATGTAAAAAATCAATGTTTTGGGAAATTAAGCTCCTGTAAATAAAATTATATCGTAGATCCAAGGTAGCCTATTAATCTTCCTTTTGTTACAAAAACATCGATGTCGGGGAGAAACATCGATGTAGCAAAAACATCATTTGTTTTCCATCGATGTAAAAAACATCCATTATCGACATGAAAATAAACTTTTTGGAATTTTCCTGTGGTTTACAGCCTAAAGGATATAAGTGTACCAAATTTCTAGTTTCTAGCTCATCTAGAAGTGGGCAAACATTAATGTAAGTGAGCGTGCCCTTTTTCGGGGGTTATAGGGCTAAAAATTTAAAAAAATACTTTTTTGGAATTTTCTTATGGTTTACGGCCTAAAAGCTACATGTGTACCAAAATTCAAGTTTCTAGCTCTTCTGGAAGTGGGCGGACATTAATGTCAGTGAGCGAGCCCTTTTTCGGAAGTTTTTAGAACTAAAAATTTTAAAAAACACATTTTGGAATTTTCCTGTGGTTTACAGCCTAATAGCTATATGTGTGCCAAATTTCAAGTTTCTAGCTCTTCTGGAAGTGGACAAACATTAATGTCAGTGAGCGAGTCCTTTTTCGGAGGTTTTTAGGACAAACAATTTTAAAAATTACTTTTTGGAATTTTCCTGTGGTTTATAGCTTAAAAGCTATATGTGTACCAAATTTCAAGTTTCTAGCTCATCTGGAAGCGGGGAAACATTAATATCAGTGAGCGAGCCCTTTTTCGGGGGGTTTTAGGGCTAAAAGTAAAAAAAAATACTTTAAGAAATTTTCCTGTTGTTTACAGCCTAAAAGCTATACGTGTACCAAATTTCAAGTTTCTAGCACATCAGGAAGTGGGCAAACATTAATGTCAGTGAGTGAGTGAGTCAGCTGTGTGGCTTTATATTATAGGGATTTTATTGTTAGTAGTAAAATTATTAATAATATTATTTCGAATAATTTACTACAGTTATTGAATTCATATTTCATGCTTTATATCCACATTCTAAGTTTAAATTATCCAGTAAAGGCAAAATCGTATTTTAATAAATTTTTAAGTGGTATGTAAAGCAAGAAATAATTATCAGATCAGACAGCATGAATTCTATGCATGAACTCTTTACGGTCATTAATAATTAAGAAAATTACTTTTTAAACTATTTTTTATTTTTTTATTATTTTTTATTTTTTTATTATTATTATTTTTTTTTTATTATTTTTGTTTTTCAAATATTGGAAATAACAGATGTAACGGAACGAGGCGAAAGTCACGGATAAAACACTTGTAACAGAAATATTAGAATCAACTGTAACAGGAGAGAGTAACAGTAACAGATCGAGTAACTGGAGCAGTTGAGAGTAACAGTAACAGATCGAGTAACTGGTGCAGGTGAGAGTAAAAGTAACAGATCGAGTAACTGGAGCAGGTGAGAGCAACAGTAACAAATCGAGTAACTGGAGCAGGTGAAAGTAACAGTAACAGGTCAGAGTAACTGGAGCAGGTGAGAAAATGTAACGGGTGTAACTCTCGACACTGCTAGTGGTTCCACCATTCACATCTAGATGTCTCGAGTGGGATGAGCTAAAGGGACGACCTGTTTTTCCCTCGTTTTTTTAAACAAAAATCCCTGGGGAGGACCCCCCGGACCCCCATTTTTGGGATATTCCATACCCCACACCCCAAATAATAGCAAACTTTCGTCTGTGTCGGTCCCTCCTTTCAGTATTTTCTGGTTCCGCCTTTGCTTCAGACGAAAATAAGATATCTTAGGAGAAGCTTTGGTAACCGTTACTTTTGGTTTTTTGTAACAGGTCGTTACCGTTACATACTTGTAACAGTTACAAAAAATATTCCCCCGTTATGTTACATAACGTCACATCCAAAGTATTTTTCTGAGAGCAGAAAAAGAAAATAGGGGAAATCGGCCTTGGTTGTCACACGGGATGGTTGTCTCACTAGTATGTAACTGGATACACAGTTGGCAGGAGTGATTGGTTTTAAGTGGAAAAGATGCTCCCTTGACCATTAGCACGCCTTGCAGTTTCCCGCGAAGCAGGTATTAGTTTTGTGTCCGTTGTTGAAAGATTTGTGATTTACTGTGTTGAAAATAAAATATTTGCTCTGAAGTTTACTTCTACTTCTTCGAAAACGGAGAAGTTTACAATATCTTCTATATTACGTTAAACCAGAGTTTCTCTACCTTTTTGAACCCGAGGACCTCTAAAATGTGTAAAAAAATTTACGGACACCTAATTTTACATTCGTGTCAATGAATACATGCCATTTGCAGGGCGTGGGCATATGATCCTCCCTGAAAAATTTCAGCATCTTAATTCGTTAATTAATATTGTAAA
Organism: Ectobius pallidus; assembly: GCA_964059195.1. Taxonomy (NCBI): domain Eukaryota; kingdom Metazoa; phylum Arthropoda; class Insecta; order Blattodea; family Ectobiidae; genus Ectobius; species Ectobius pallidus. The sequence goes on along the minus strand of CAXKWD010000001.1, from coordinate 34,492,997 downwards.
TGATGATGAATTTAGTTTCAAGTACTGCATTTTATCGAAATTTCTGGATTCCGGTAAGGATTTATGGGCCAGCTAGCTTCATAGATCCGAGTTGAGCGACAAGTACGACTGGAACTGTGTGAAATTCCCCGTTTCGATTCACGACATCGAAAAGTTTTAAAAAAGAAATAATATTTCGATAAATGTTTTCGGCCTAGAGGAAAAACGGGATGGGAATCACATTTCTCATTTCGTGTTTCCTATCAAAATTGTTGAAAAGGAGCTAGATGATCACAGAGATCTTTTTATGTATGTAACGAGGAAAATTCCCATTACATAGTCATTTCAGATTTTGATGCTTTTGTAAGACCATTCATAACATCTAACAAACATCACACCACAGTGTGTAAACGGTGTTTTACACATTTCCAATCATACGAAGGTAAATCTGCTGACGTAAGGTTGAAAGAGCATTTAGCCTTATGCAACTCGTTCAGCTCAGTCAGATGCGAAATTCCTACAAATCCTGAAGTCGTATTCAACAAGCCCGAATATTCGCAAAAGATCAGGGTTGTCATCTATGCGGATTTCGAGTGTCTATTGGAACCGATTTCGGGATGTTTGGGAGATCCGCAGAAAAGCTGGACTACTCCTTACCAGAAGCATAAACCTTTTAGTTTTTGCTATTCTATTAAAGATGCTGAGGGCGCATATTCTCAATTGAGACTGTTTAGAGGGGAGGATGCAAGCGGTGAGTTTATGCGCTCGCTCGTCGCCGATGTTAAAGAAATTTATAAGATCTTGAATAGTGTAAATAATCCCATGACCACTCTGACAGAAGATGAAATTAGGACATACAATAGCGCTACTATTTGCCATATATGTGGCGAGGGTAACTTTACCTATGTGAACTATAAAGTAAGGGACCATTGCCATGTCAGTGGTCGGTTCAGAGGAGCCGCCCACAGAAATTGTAATTTGAATTATAGGAACCAGGCATTTGTCCCTGTTGTATTGCATAACCTATCTAATTATGACGCTCATTTTATTGTGACAGAACTTGGATTCAATCAGAATAGAATCAACGTCATATGCAATACACAAGAAAAGTATGTGACATTTTCAAAATTTATTCCCTCCTCTTATTTGAAAAGGAGATGTATGGAGTTGAGGTTTGTAGATTCGTTTCGGTTCATGGCAAGCAGCCTGGAAAAGTTGGCAAACAATCTGCCCAAGGATAAATTTATGGAATCAGTAAAAGTGTTTGGTGAAAACGCCGATTTGGTGTGTCGAAAGGGAGTGTCTCCCTACGACTACGTCACCTCTGTTGAAATTTTGAAGGAGAAGAAATTACGTCCAAAAGATGCATTTTATAATAGACTCGCGAATGAGAACGTCTCTGACCAAGAATACTCTCACGCGAGGAACGTCTGGAATTCTTTTTCGATCAACTCATTAGGTGAATATTCAGACTTGTATTTGAAATCCGATGTTTTGATTCTAACAGATGTCTTTGAAAACTTTAGACAGATGTGTTTTGAGACGTACGGGATGGATTGTTTGTACTATTCCACTGTTCCAGGCTTCGCATATTCTGCGATGCTAAAGTTCACAAAGGTAAAATTACCACTTTTGACCGATATGGATATGATTCAGATTTTTGAACGAGGGATACGAGGAGGAATTTGCCAGTGTGTCACAAGGCACGCTGTAGCAAACAATGAAATGAGTGATGAATTTGATGAGTCTACAAAAAATCTTTTCTCTATTACGAAGATGCCAATAATCTCTATGGGTATGCAATGTCACAGGCATTGCCATCAGGTGAGTTTCGTTGGCTCGATAAAGATGAGATAGCATCCTTTGACATCATGTCCATAACGGTCAATTCTAAATTAGGATATGTACTTGAGGTTGACTTGAGTATCCAGACCATCTGCACGATGCTCATTCTGATCTACCGTTCTGTGCTGAGATGAAAATTCCTCCAGGCAGCAAAAACAGAAAATTATTGACCACTTTAGATTCAAAAGAAAAATATGTTGTTCATCACACGGTACTTATGCAAGCCGTGCAACACGGACTGAGGTTATCCAAGATCCATCGAGTTATAGAATTTCAACAAAGCTGCTGGTTGAAACCCTACATTGACTATACCATGGCCAAGCGTAGAGCTGCAGCCAACAACTTCGAGAAATACTTTTTTAAATTAATGAATAACGCTGTTTTTGGCAAGACTATGGAAAATGTGAGGAAACGCATAAATTTTAGGCTTGTATCAAGTGCAAAAGAAATTCGAAAGCTGGTAGCCAAAAGTAACTTTATGGATAGGTCAATTTATAGCGAAAACTTGGTTGGTGTCCATCTTGCAAAAAACTACCTTAGTGTTTGATAAGGCCATCTATGTTGGCATGTCGATTTTGGAAATTTCTAAAACTAGGATGTATGAATTTCATTATGACACGCTAAAAAAATTTTATAAAGAAGGTATGAAATTGTGCTACATGGACACTGACAGTTTTATCTATGGAATTGAAACGGATGACCTCTTCCGTGATATGATGCATTTCCGAGATGAGCTGGATACTAGCGTCTACCCACCTGAACATCCCTTGTATTCAATCGAAAACAAGGCGGTGGTCGGGAAATGCAAGGATGAAGGAGATGGTCACTCCATAAAGGCGTTCGTAGGTCTGCGAGCGAAAATGTACGCCATAAAATTTAATTATATGGTAATCAAAAAATTGAAAGGCGTTAAGAAAAATGTCATAGACAAAGAAGTTAACTTTGAAGATTATGTTGGTTGTCTACAGAGCGGACAGTCAACATTTTCGTTAAACAGATCCATCAGATCGTATAAGCATAATGTATTTTCGATTTCTCTGAATAAATTAACTTTATCTGGCAACGACGATAAGCGTCATATTATGGAAAATTGTGTGGACACTCTCGCTCACACGGACACTACCAAATCAGGGAGGAGGAGGAGTGTGAGGAGGAACCTCCTACTAAAAAAATGTAAATTGTAAAAATGTATATTTGTATATAGACTTTGCTTTATGAAATATTATCTGTAATCCATATGATGTAACAATCAATATTTATATTCTATATGATGTATGATACATTAAATGATGTATGAAGCAATAAATGTTACTCTGTTATCCCATGAATTTTTATCATATAAGATATATGATACAATAATTTTGTGGATTTTATTGTAAAACCACCCAGACCCTCGTAATTCACTGTCCTGCATCTCAGACTGAATTTTGGAAATGTGGCTGGATACTACTTCATGCATATTAGATGTTTTTAACAGCGATTCGTTTTTAGTTTTAAAATTCCCGAAACAAGAATTTATCTCTAGATGTTTAAATTCACACTCTACAAAAAGATTAAATTTAATTGATGAAAATTTTGACAGTGACTCTGACAGAAGGTTTTCAATTTTATACTGGCATGATGACAGGACAGATTCCACATCGCCGGCTGGGAAATTTTTTGCTGCGTATGTTGCCAGTCGTGACTTGAACGCTGTTTCGATCGGTAAAAACTCACATGTTTCTGCCGATGGTGAGTTGGATTCAGCGCCACGATCCATTCCACCTTAATTCTGTAATAACGAAAAACAGCGACATTAGCAATCTAGACTTTCGTAAGCGTATAGAATAATAAAATACTAAGATATTTCATTGTACACACCTGTGGAATATCACGCGTAAGCATGGTGACGCTAGGTTGCGATTGACGGTTGGTCTCTGTATTCTGAAACAAAGGAAAAATAATATTGAGTTTTATGATCAACAAAATTAAGTTTTCTGTCTTCTGAAATATAAAGTCTCGCATTCAGTAACATGGAAACAATATATATTGAGTTTTATGATAAAAAATAATAAGTTGGATGTATTGTTTTTAATAATAATTTCACTACATACCTGTAAATGTACACTTGAAGGTCCTGGTTGGTACAGCGCCACACTTGGATGGATGGCTGACGGCTTAGGTCGTGACTGGTTGAAGGATTCTGTATTAAGTCTCACACTCTGTAACAACGGAAAAATAATATTGAGTTTTATTCAATGTACTATGAGAGAGAAATAAGTTGGATGTCTTGTACAATAATAATAATCTCACTACATACCTGTAAACGCACACCGGAAGGTTTGGCCTCCTCTCCCAACATCGTTGGACGGGATGCGCCTGCTCCTACGTCCCCAGTATGCGCTGGCAGATGGAAGCGCCCGGTGTTGTTTTGTCTGGCATCGTCCGCATCGTAGCTCTTCGCTCCGTTCTATAAAAATAAAATAAAGACATGTGTTACATCACTACTATGATGTATGTATGTACATTTTGAAAAACATGTTTGATAATGTAATAAAACGTACCTGTAATCGGGCGGGTTCTTGGCTTTGACCACCACCGTGGACGGGAATTCTTGAGGTCTCGCCTCCGTTGCATGATGTCCCGGCTTCATCATGGCTCCTCTCCTGGTGCATACTTAATTATCGTGAAGATTTGAAGTTGGTGTGGCATATGTTACAGGTGAAGACAGTAACGGAGTGATTTTCACGGATGTGTCTTTTTAAAACATCACTACGTGTAAATATCACGCCGCAGATATCACACTTGTAGTCAGATTTCTTATGGTTCTGATTAATATGCCTTACTAGATGTTTCTTGTGTTTATACCTTGAAGCACACTCCTCACACTGGAAGACGGCGGCGGACGAGCTCTCCATGATGTGTAGTCGACGACGGTCTGCTAAGAAGTGAATGTGATGCGGTGACGTCATCGCCTTATATAGTGACGCTGTGAGCTAGCCGAGACGTGCAGAGACTTTTTCTGTAATATGAGATGTGTGACCTACTTAACTTCCGCACACGTGTCGTGTATGACCTTGAAGCATGCATGAGCCTGTCTGTAATGATGACGTCATAAATAAAGAATTTGTTGAATCAGCATTATCCATAGATACATAATTTCTTGTATATGAATAAAGAAATTAACCTTTTGTTTGAAGATACGTCTGGTATATATTTGAAAAAATAATAATGCTGTCATAGCATTATGTTTTAGTTCGTATAACATATATGAACAAAGAATTAATATGATCCGCGGGGTTTGTGTGATAAAACGTAGAAAATAAAATGCTGACTTGGGTAATATGATACCTATTGCGAAATGAAACGTATAAGAGAACTCTCTCGTAAGAATATATTACAAATCTACCACAATGTCATTTGTTCATAATTTTAAATTGCGCGCTAAAAGTCTTTTTAACCTTGCACTAGAAGCCATTTTCTGAAGAATTACGAATTAGAATTTCAAATCTCTCGCTATAAGTCATTCGGTCGGAGATAAAACATTGGTTTATTATATAATACACAAGACATATGTTTAGGATTTAATATTTAAAGGGACGAGCATGACTATGTTTAAAGAGACTGTTTTAACACGTACACACATGCAGGTCGAATTTTGTTTATGTCAGCATCTTGCTGAACAAGGTTGGTTCCATATGTTCCATACTATGTTATAACGAAATATTAACTTTTAATATATCGCAACAGAATAACGATGATTATTAAATTAGTCATACAATACATAATAAACATGAAGAGTATTTAAAGGTACTGGAGTGTGATGTTATAATATTACGATGGAGTTTTAAAAGGAAAGAGTTTCACTGAATGAGAATGTTACACCTGAGAGTAGATAAGAAATACTCGCTACATACTATTACCGCATCAGCGAAAATGTTATCTGTCAAGGTTAGTTTGCCTCATCAAACTCTCTCTGCATTGAAACAACGTTAACACAGTTCTGAATTGATATAACACATACATATAAAATGTAATACAGGCTTTACAAAACGCCTATGAATAATGAAGTATGACATATTATTATTCCCTCTAAAGACCAAGGATGAGGCTTATGAAACATACACCTTTGAAGCTTAATAGTAAAATCTATTGTTTTAACTTGTAGAATAGAATAGAATAGAATTTTATTTACGCATACTTTTACATACATGGTTATCTACATCCACATTAAACATCTCTTATCTATAAGTCTAGCACTACCCACTAAGAATCCCCTCATACTATACCCCCTGGGTTTAGTGTATGAATGAGGATTCTGGTTAACTTACCACACCTTTCCTGGTTATTTTACTCTTGATCTATTTCCTAATTTTTCTCATCCACTTCTCCCTCATTTTCCCTAAATTCCCCTTATTTTTCACTTCCATTGTAACCCCTGCTCTTCTTAACACTAATTCTAATCTTTCTGAAGCCAGCTGTATATCCCCCGAACATTTAGCTTCTATGACCCCCACCCTTACTATTTCACTCTCTTCTGTATTTATATTGCGCCAAAATTTGTCCCTTGCCTCCTCTTTCCATTTAAAACATCTTATATATTTTGTTCCCCTTGAATAACTTTGTTTCTTCTTTCCTGCCTATGTTCACTTTTAATATTAACGGGAAATGGCAACTGTCCACTACCTCATTTAATACCTTAAAGTCTGCAAGCCTCTCGTCGATTCCTTCACACTGCACATAGCATAATCAATCACACTTTATCCATTAGCATTTGCGAATGTAAATTCACCCTGTTTATCACTTCCCTTGCTTCCATTACACACTATTAAATTATTTCCTCGCAGAATTCAAATAGCTTATTACCCTCTCTACTAATTACCTTATCCCTACTGTTCCTTGTCAGTTCCTCTTTCTCCCAATCACAGTCATTTTCTACAGCCACAGTTCTTATTTGTTCTATTCCTACCCTCGCATTAAAGTCCCCAACAATAATATACTACATGCTTGGGTACCTCTTCTTTCAATTATCGATTCCTTCACTGTTTGCTTTCAATACCCCGTACACATCACCACTAGAAAACTTTGATTTTAAGCCTTCTACATTCCAAAACACAATCTTACATGCCTTCTGCTATTCTGACCTATAATTTGCGCCTTTAAACTTTTCTAATTTTGCGCGATATCTGGTAACTCTTTCTCCTGCCACCCCTGCATCTTCCCTACCCACTTCCATCTCATTGACCCCACGCATATTTCGCTCAGCTGCTCTGCCTGGTGACTCAGTTGTGCGTATATTGTCCTGTCTGTCATGTTGTGACGTCACCCGCCGTGACGTCATGCCGCGTACAGGTGGTAATTCTCCTTCTGTCACTTCACCTCCGCTCGACGTTGTTAGCGCCTTGCCGGCTGTCTCCCTGCCAGTACGTTGCCCCTCTTGTACACGCGCCGTGATTTTCTCTTCTTTTCTACTCCGGTCATTGATTGCTTTGCGATTTTGATGACTCCCGATTTCCTTTCTTCCATCAACCCATAATTCGAGTCCTTTTACGAATGCTTTCCTGCCTTCCTCTCTTGCTAATTTCATTTCTTCCAACAATACTTTTCTAAATTGTCTATCCTCTGGTCCATAATCCTGTTCTACAAAGATCTGTGTCCCTTTGAGTTTTTTTGCATTACTGAGAACTTGCCATTTGAACTTCATCGTGGCTACTTGGAGCAGAATCGGCCTCGCTTTATTGCTTTGCTTTCCCAATCTGAAACAGTCTACTATCTCCCATCCGTCTAGTTTCAGTCCTAGGTCGTCTTCAAATAGTTTCTCTACTATCTCTGTTAACCGCATCTCTTCTATCTCTCTTACTCCGAACAAAATTAAGTTCGTTTTTCTTCTTTCTGTTTCTGCTCTTCTTTCTGTCGTCTCGATCCTCTTCTTACATTCAGCTAGTTCGTCATTTATTTCTTTCTTCCAGTTTCGCAGTATAGTCCCTACCTCCTCGAATTTACTGTCGATTTTCAACTCCACATTCCTTTCCATTTTCTTTAATTCTGCGATGTCCACTGCGATGTTACTTATCATAGATTTTAACTGTGCTATCTCTTCTGATAGAGGTCCTGGGTTCAGCTCGATGCCTCCGATGACTAATAGCACGGCCAGTATTATCGCTGTCCATAGCTGTTCTTTTGAGATATCTCCATTCTCTCCCTTTATCCTTTTTTTGCTCCAGCCCACGTAGCTTCCTATTCTCGCCCTGTACGTTTCTAAATCTACACCCATCTTCACCAATCCTTTCCGTCTCACGGAGCTCCGCGTAAACACAACCGCTCTCTATCGCTGCTCGCGCCAGACTCTCGTTTTAACTTGTAAGCTAGAGGCTGAGTCAACCCCAGGGCTAAAATTAATATCTTATGGCAAAATTGTATGATGAAATATAGTTGTAAGTCGTTAGCTACCATAATTATAAAAATGTATGAAGGCTTGAAATATTGCTTCTCTACACTTCCGATCGCGTCTGATAATAATAATAATAATAATATGTACGTTAAGGTTAATAGCCTTAGGCATCGGTCGCATTTACTCTAGGCTGAGTCGATCCCAGGACCGTAGGGAAAAATTAATGTATTAGAGAAATAAACATCTTACGGGGAAAATTGTATGGTGAAATATAATTATAAACATACTTGAAGTCTTAAAATAATGATGACGTTGCATTTACGCTTCGTGGGAAACCGCAATGAAATATGAAACCTACTTCTGGTCACGTGGTCTAGCGCGACACCATATTGGATGACGTCATTTGTGGACTTTGAACGATTTGGACTTTGACCTGCCCCACCATATGGTGGGGCTGGTGACAAAACTATACTACTAATTATAGGTCATTATAACGAAATATGTGGAAAAATTTTACTTCTTTACTGGCTTTATGATATTTTTTAATTATCTCTGCGAACCATCTGCACCATCTTCGCGGTCCGGTGACCATAGGTTGAGAAACGGTGCGTTAAACAATACATTTACTTTGGAGTATATTGCTATTATTCTTTTCGGCTTTTGCTTGGTAGAAAAGCTCGCTAGAGCAATGGAATTCCGAAATGGCGTCAAGGGGTTGGTTGTCACATGTGACTTCCATCCCCGTCCGGATTGGTTGTCTCGTGTGACAACCAGGGCCGTAGCTAGGCCGAGGCGAGATGGGCCCCCGCCAAGGGCGCAGGTACAGAGAGGGCACAAAATTAACCATGAAAAATCCCGCCTTTTTTTAGACTGGTGCACTTTATCAAGCAATAAAAATTCCACGTTAATGGAAGAAATCTTTCAGGTTATTAAAAATTACTGCACGTGAACTATCTGTAGTATTATGCCGATTGTCTATAAACAAAACGCAGTCATGCAACATTCTTTCATTAACACTTTTTTATTGACAGGGTGTGTTAACATAAATCATGAACAGTATGGAAAGATATAACAATAAAAATTAAAATGTACGTTATAATTGAGATGAAAGTGGTTCAACTATTCGAAAAAAAAGACTTTTACCTATACTAATGTGTTAAACATTTTAGTAGGCCTCAGACCTATTATGCAATTTACTTTTGATACTAGATTTTGTTATTTAATTCTTTCTTAAGTAGTTCAATCGTCTGAAAATAAAATTTTAGTACCTTGGAAGCCCAAAATTTAGTTCATTTTTAATTGAGGTTTAAGTTTTCTTTGATAATAACAGTGTTTTTATATTAAAATAATAAACAATTTTACAGAAATTTAAAAAAAATTGTTCAGACCCCCCAGTATTGGAGGGCGCAGATTTGTCAAACTCGCCAAGGGCGCAAAAGGACATTGCTACGGCCCTGGTGACAACATACCAAATTAGAAGCCTAACATAAGAGATAGAAGGTGATGCAAGATTTCTGTGCTATAATAATGTTTATTCATTTTTCTATCCATTTTAAAGAAACAAAAAGTTCCTTGTTAGACTCAATCCCATGTATCAGTCGAAAGTTTAATCTGTCACATGATACAACACTTTGTTTTTGTCAACAGCTTAATAATATTGACGTTATATTATGGGAATGCTTTCCTTGCTTTCCTGAGTATTAAATACCACACAGTTGAACTAACAACATTTTTATTCCAGTTATTTTTTTGCAATGTGACAACCAACCCCAATGACTGCGACAACCAACCCTGAGCTGGGGTTGGTTGTCACATTGCACCTTTTTTTTTTTAAAGATTATATTTAAATACTTTCTGTTTCATTATTTGATTTGAACTTTGTTTTACAATATGCCAAAGAGTTGAAAAGACAGATTTGATAATTAGTTAAATTAAAAAAAAAAAAGAGTGCGTGGAACGCCACGCGACAGAAGCAAAACTTGTTTTAATTTTAATTTTTTCAATTTTTGATTATTGGATTTTTTCAATTTTGCATTATTGGAATTATTAATATTGGGATTTTGGACCTTTTAAATTTTGGATTTTTTAATTTTGGATCTTTGAATTTTGGATTTTTTTAATTTTTTAATTTTCGATCTTTGAATCTTTAAATTTTGGATATTATTATTTATTAAATTTTGGATATTAGAATTTTTATTTATTATTTTGTTTTTTTAAATTTTGGAAATTTTGATTTTTTTATTTTTCATTTTAAATTTTTTTATTTTTTAAATTTTGGTGTTTGATTTTTGGAATTTTTTATTTTGGATTTTTTTTATTTTGGATCTTTGAAATTTTTATTTTTTAATTTTGGATTTTTAGATTTTTTCAATTTTGGAGTTTGGATTTTTAAATTTTTTAAATTTAGAATTTTTAAATTTTTTTAATTTTAAATTTTTTAATTTTCGATCTTTGAATTTTTTAATTAAGGATTTTTTAAATTTTGATTCTTTGAATGTTTTTATTTTTGGGATTTTTAAATTTTGTATTTTAATTTTTAAATTTTTAAATTTTGGTCTTTTAGATTTTTTAATTTTTTAATTTTTAAATTTTGGATATTTTATTTTTAATTTTGCATTTTTTATATTTTAAATGCGTGGATTTTTTATTTTTTAAATTTTGGATATTTGGATTTTTAGTTTTGTATTTCGAATTTTTTTAAATTTTGGATCTTTGAATTTTTAAAGCGCTGTAATGAACCTCCGGGTTCCATAAAATAGATAATATACCTTTAGATTGCTTAGGAATTGTCTATTGCCACTGAGCAAGTAAGTATTATTATGATTATTATTATTATTATTATTACTACTACTACTACTACTACTACTACTATTCCCATTTGCAGGTCCTCGTACTAGGTATGAAAAATTTCCTTTTTTAATACTCCTAATCATTGAGTTGATAGTTTTCTGTGCAGTCCGCTACGAAACACTCTAGTAATTTCGTGGCGGTTTTGAGTTTGACACTAATTTCGTGTGACACTTATTTCGTGACGAGGACCTGCAAATGGGAATAGTAGTAGTAGTAGTAGTAGTAGTACTAGTAGTAATAATACTAATAACAATAATAATAATAATACTTGCTCAATGGCAATAGACAATTCCTAAGCAATCTAAAGGTATATTATCTATTTTATGGAACCCGGAGGTTCATTACCGCGCTTAAAAAATTCAAACAATAAAAAAATCAAAGACCCAAAATTTAAAAAATCCAAAATTCCAAAATTAAGAAATCAAAGATCCAAAATTAAAAAGTCCAAAAATTCAAAAAATAAAAAAACCCAAAATTGAAAAAGTCTGAAATTCCAAAATTAAAAATAAAATTAAAAATTTCAAAGATCCAAAATTTAAAAAATCTAAAATAAAAAATAAAAAAAATTAAAGATCCAAAACTAAAAAAATTCCAAAAAAAAAAATTCAAAATATCCAAATTTCCAAAATAAAAGAAAAACAAAATTGAAAATTAAAAAATCCAAAAATAATAAAATAAAAAAATTCAATATTTAAAAAACTCAAAGATCGAAAATTGAAAAAATCCAAAATTAAAAATTAAAAGATCCAAAATTTAAAAAGTCCAAAAACCCAATATTGAAAAGTTTAATAATGCAAAATTGAAAAGATCCAATAATAAAAAATTGAAAAAATAAAAATTAAAACAAGTTTCACTTCTATCGCGCGGCGTTCCACGCACACTATTTTTTTACATTCCTGGATAGAAGATAGGAGTTTCTGAACTGCATAAAATTAGAAATTTCCTTATTTCAGTCTACACGTACCTTCTACCTTAACATTATTTGTATCTGTAATTGATCCCAGATATTAGAATTTCTCCACTTGTTTGATTTACCGGCTAGCGTAATATATTGTAGTCCATTATTTTGACGTTTCATGACCATATATTTAGTTTTTTTTTCTGTATAAATTTCCAATCCAACATTCCTGCAGGCATCAAAAAGACTTTCTGCATTCCATTCAATTCTGTTTGTCTTCGCACAGCAAGCAAATGTCTAAAAAGGACTCAGTTGTTTTAATAGGGGGGACAAATGATGTGTCAAACGGGGAGCCAGCAGACTTTTTATACAAATTGGACAAAGTAATCAAAAAGCTAAATCACACAAATGTTGTAGTCGTCAAACTCCCCCATAGGCACGACTTAAACCCCAATTCCTGGGTTAATCGGCAAACAAGAAAAGTTTACATGGAAATTATTAAATTTGACATAATTATTTATATTTCTCATATTCGAGTTATATCATAAAAACCTTTTTTTTTCTTCTGAATATGGTATATGGAAGTGGATACTGAAACTTTTGATTATACACAAGACCTTTTGAGCTGGACAGCTGATAAACTGATGCACTCAACTTCACTATTTTAAGTGTACTTACACATTACGCATTTCGTAAGCATCTAGCTTGCATCCTCAGATGAGGTCCACTGCCTGGGCCGGCGGTTGGTCCCTAGATATCACTGTAGGCTGGATCATTTTGGCTAGAATCATAAGATGCTGAACATTACATCAAAGAGAACCATTAAACAGACACCACTTTGAAACGGAATAAAAAAATAAAAGTGCTTACACATACATAAATTTTAATGACTTCAAGGAACATTCAGGCAAAATAGTGTTTTCCCTTGAGGGACAGTTAAATAAGGCAGATGCTTGACAATCTCACAAAGGAAAATGTCTATATGCACTTATTATTTTTACTTCCTCTGCCCATACTAAAGGTATAGGAAGTATTGTTTATTTTCAGAAATATGTATTTTAAAGATTTCATATGAAAACCCGGTAAACTATTTAATCTAAAATCTAAAATATTAGTTTTAAAAAACAAATTCCAACTATTTGTCAAATTTTGAATTGTAAAAGCATCATATCAGATTTCTCACTTCTTGTAGATGGTACCTTAAGGACCAGTTATTTTATAGAGCTCATTATTTACATGGCACAAGTGCCCTGTAGCCTATACGTAAACATATTTCAGTATATGGCACTCATTATTGATAGTGGCGTAACTTATTGTAACAACTGTGAAAACATTTTGATGTGGGCCTCAAGCTTAATAATACATCCAACACTCATCTCCATAATATTCTCATTTATCGAGGCTTTTATCTTTGCTCCAACATTGACATGGTGTTAATCAATGTTACCATTCTCTTGGCAGAACAGCATTGCTTCTTTGTTCATTTGTCATTGCTCCAACTTGTACGGGTCCTAAGAGAGAGAGAGAAGAGGAATGGGGTGGGAGAGAGTTCAAGTGAAGAGGCAAGATATACAAAATGAAATATAACGATGGGAAGAAGAGAATAAAATCACTCATAAACATAAACACTTTTATATAAAGGTGCATATAATTTAAGTCACTATTGTATATTTTGGAATATTTAGGTTGCTGAGTGAGTGAGCAAAGCGTGGTATTGTTTTAACTCTACCATTCTGCATTTCCTCTGTTTGTAAATTGTGTTATGCAAATACGACCAAACGCATTGTTTGATTTTCCTCCTAATTTTGCCTGAATGTTCCTTGAAGACAGTAAAAATTATGTATGTGTAAGCACTTTTATTTTTTTATTCCGTTTCAAGACGATGGCTGTTTAATGGTTCTCTTTGATGTAATGTTCAGCTTCTTATGATTCTAGCCAAATGATTTATGCTTCAAAAATTTGAAGATTATTTCTATTCTTGAGAGTAAAATTTTCTGCAAATTTGTTTCAATATATTTGAAACGTTAACTCTAATAGTTTACCAGCATTTTGTCTGTTGTATGTACATTTTTGAGTTTAAAAAATAAAATAAAATAAAATTATAACTGCTGTATGCACTCAAAATATTCATTAAAACTCGTCGGATCCAACGCAGTCAATCAGATCAGAATTGAAATCTTGGAGCTGAATAATCAGAGGCTCCATACCTGCAAAATTCCCTTTGAAACTCCTTCTCGGCTTGTTATACTCAATTTTCTATGTAGTATGTAGAAGATTCAATGCTCTCGATCTCTTCAAGCAGTGGAAGCTCTTGAGATTTCATAGCTGCAAACATACATAGGGCACATACGAACATACCTAATGAGTCATCAGTTGAAGTAGTTTGTAAAAAGTTTGATACTTTCCATTGCTAATATCACACTTCAGTAGAAAAACTAAAACATAAATAAATAAACAAAGGAATACATGGATAACATCAGGCATAAAAGTATCCAGCAAACGTTTAATGTAGGGTGTCCATATAATGTTTAAATAAAAATGGGATATTTTTATTTTTTTGGGGGGGGGGGGACCTGGTATGATTAAGGAAAAAAGGGGACAAAAATTTCATTCACAAAATTTAGCGAATATTTACAATTTACTTTTCTCTCTTGCACAGAAATTATCCCAAATGACTTCCTAAATTTCTTCTGCAGATTGCTGTATATAATTTATTACACAGAAATAGATGCCGCATTGTCACTGTACATTGCACTTTTATGTATGCTATCAAGAAATGTGTTTTTTCTTATAATCTATCATAAAAGTCAGCACATATTACTCCATTAAAGTATGTTTTGACAATGAGCAATACCTTCACTGTTGTAACTTTTATTAATGTAGCGTGAAACACACTGGCCAATCACAATCACAAAAAAGCAGGACATTTGAGTATTCCCAATAAAACTTTCGGGACAGCAGGACATTGTCAAAAACAGGACTGTCCCAGGAAAAACGGGACAAATGGACACCCTAGTATAACGTATATAAACAGGATTATATTGGAGGAAATATACCAGAATCATTTGATTTAAATTTTGTACAATAACAGCGTGAATTGAGACCTGCAAGTTATATTAGAAACATTTGTTACAAGAGATTGTCTGAAGGGTAGCCATGTCTTTCAGAATCTTATATCTCAAGACACAACATGGGTTTGTGTGAACGTTCAGCCATTTCTGTGCGGTAAGCGGACAGTGGAAGGAGTACACACAGAAACCAAACAAACCTCAATCTTGGTTTAGCATAACTGTGGAAACATAGGTAAAATATACTTACAAATTTTATTGAACAGTTATAATGAAATGTACATCCACATAGGTAAGTAGCTCCCCATGGCCTTATTGAAATTTCCCTATAGGTAAAATAAATTTATTAGATATCAATAAAAATGCAAGACACATCCAACACCTTGTATTGCATTGAGTGGTGCGACTTGTTTACATGATTCTCAACAAACCATTTCTTTAGTTCATTCAGTGTATTTCAGGGACGTAGGCAAAATTTTGGGTTCAGTTTTTGCTGCCTTTAATAATAACAAGTAAATGTAATGCCCACCTATCTAAATATATACACACACATACACATTACTGACCGGTTACCCATCCTTTATATGACTTTGTAGGAAGATTACTTCTTCCCCTTTGCATTTTGTTTTGTCTATGGAAAAAACAATTGATTTGACAATGATGACTGCAGTAATGCTAAATATCAGCATGGAACATAATCCTGTGGTTCACTGGAAGCCAATGAAATGACCTCCCAAAAATGTAAGAGGTACCGAAAAGACAAGAGACATTTTTTGTAGAAAATTTAATTTTAAATACTGCAAGTGGTCTCCGAATATGATTAGACCAATGGTATGGTCATAATCAAGTTGAATATCAAGAAGATGCTTAATTCAGTTCTTACTGCAAACCATTAACAAAGTCATCAACATTAACGGTTAATTATTTCAATACCACTCTAGTTCTATGTTCTTTCCAGGTATAAAAACTATGTTCATGCAAAATTTCAGTTCTATCAATTGATTAGTTTTTGTATGAAAGAAGAACAGACAGACTCACAGCAATCGCTGGATTTTTATATTAGTAGGATAGAGATTTTCTGTTAAAAAAGAGAAAAAATTTTTAAAACAATTTATAAAACAGCAGTAGAATAAGAATACTGGTACTTGTTTACTTTAAATTATACAGCAGCTGCATATCTCACTGGGAATTGGCATTTGTTTATACTCAGCAAATGTTGCAATGTTTCCAAAAAGTGTTCTAAAGAATCCAGTTTCATGTCAAATTTCAGACTTGTCACTGTTATTACATTTTTTTAAAGTTATTATTTTAACATTCAGGTTTAAATAATATAATTAGGCCACTGTCAGAAATAACAACAATGGTTTGTTCGTGTAAAATTAAAAAATGCATATCATTAATTGGTTTGCTTCCCTACTATTCAGGCTAAGTTCTTGATGCATTTCTTTTAGAATTGTTACATTCCAGGTGTGCCTATCACTGTCTATGCAGCAATCTTTTCTCTCACAATGAACGAGACAGAAAGGAATCCTCTATAAAAGCATAAACATTGTTTCTTGGTAACCTGTTTGGTGGTTATATACCTGTGCCTTTCGTTCTTCACGACTTTCCAAGTTGATGTGAATTTTTATCAATATTGGAAATCAGATTCGAGGCAGACAGCCATTACAACTCTCGTGTGTAACATATGGAGTCTCTTCCATTAAGCTGAGTCTCGTCGTGACAGGCTTCTTTGCTTCAATATTCTTACTTTTTTACCTTTAAAGTTTTATATAATGTAAAATACGCTGTCTTCAGAATATTATTATAAACATAAACATACTATTGCTACCATGTTGTATTGGATAATATATTTATTAGCTTAAGGGTGTGTACTACCACCTCCCGATAAACTTCTTGCAGTATGGCCTCCCTATAAATGTAATCTGAAAGAAAGCCTCCAAATTAGCTATCAGGAGGTGGATAAACCACCAATTGCCAGAAAGGCAGACTTAGTATAAACAAAATGGCAGCCACTAGAGCTCCATGGCCACCTTAATTCCAAATCTGATTTTGGAAAGTTTAACTTACATAATAATACAGTTTTATAGACTCACATTTGAATGATGTAAAATTGTACAAATTGATTAATGTGTTGAAATGGTATGTTCTGATATAATTTTATTGTATAAACTGAAAAGAACATTGTGATCGAGGAATGACACCTAGCAGAGACCATTTGAACTATAAGAAACCTTGCTGCTATCCATGTTCTGAAATTTTACTTTATTTTTCCAGATAGCAATTCCATGCTGGTAGAACAAGAGATGTCGGCCACGGTGGTCTAGAGGTAGCGTGTCCGCCTCTGGATCCGCAGGACCAAACCCGGCCGCGGTCGATGGATTTTTCAGGACGTAAAAATCCTGGGCACGGAGTCCTCCGGGAGGGACTTTAAGCTGGGGGTCCCGTGTCGTAGATTTACGGCACGTAAAAGAACTCCAAGCATAAATTAGAGCCTCTGGACAAAATTTCTTGGCCCTTTCACGTCCAAGAAATACTTAGTTTCCAGGGGGGGGTTGCGAGGCGATGGGCTTACCACCTGTCCCTCTACCCTCTCTCGGAAAATAAGCATATCAAAATTAGTATAGATAATGAAACCTCCACTTGGAGGCCCCTTCGCCCCACCTGGGGATCATAGGACATAGATACAGAACAAGAGATCTTCCAGTTAAGGTACCTATTGGGAAGTTTATCAAGAGGTGGTAGTAAAAGACCTAAATGTTGTAAATTATGAAAATATTTTACAGGGTTCCTAAAACAAAAGAAATATTTCAAAAAGGTAATGAAACATAAAAAGTTTGGTATTTCAACGCAATGAGTGAAGAAGCATATCACCTCATAAGAGGTTGTAAAGTGAGTTGGATCCTCACTTTCAGTATAAATAAGTGTTTTCTGTTAAACTTATAAATTACATTAATACTATACAGTGAACACAGCTTAATGTAATCGCGGATAATGTTATCACTTTTATGAAGTCCTGTAAGGATTAATACTCATAGATTGAAAAAAATGCTGTTTATTGTGATTAAAGATTCGGTTTATGTTATCACTGCGGCTTTATTTCCAAATACTGTGCGGCATTCAAAATTTTGTTTTTAAGGATTTTGTTTCTAACCCAATTGTATTGTGTTGTATTAGAAGAAAGGGTAGTGTTCCCACCTCATAGGACGACCTGTTCAAGGGGTGGCATTCCCTAACTTTCTCTTTTAAGCAGTAAAACATGCTTCACCCCTCAGTTTAGCTGTTGCTTTTGATTTGTGAAGGTCACAATGATGACATGCAGTGATGGTTAGTGTAAAATGAAAAGACTTAAACAGACACGTTAGATGTTTTCTTAAGCAGTGTTCACAGGTCAGTCAACTTTAAAAAAACTCCAAAGGGAAAATAGAAACAATGAAAACGTTTTATTGACTGGGAAAATAGTTGTTTGCAGGCTATTATGAGTGGTGTATTATCTTGTATGTATGAATAAATAGCTTTTAATTCTGTTTTGTAGTGTATTATCTGATGTATGAATAAATATCCTTCAATTAATTCTTTTGGCTACTATTATCAATCGGTTAATATTATCAGATTAGCTGCATCGAGAAGTGATCACAATAAGCAGCGTGCACTGTATTAAACATTCACAACATTTGTTTGGTTGATCACCACATGCAAGTTCTATATAAGCCTTGTTCAAATTTCTCACTAGTAATCTCTGTATATCTGTTAAGAGTTACACTAGGTTTGAATGTGACGCATCATACTTGAGATGATGTTTCTCGCCTGTGACATTAAAAGAAGACATGTGACTGCACTCTTCCAGCGTCATCATCCATCTGAGCAGTGAACATACGGCAGTAGTGAAAAATTCTAGTTTCAGTATTTTTTAAAACTGATTTCAAAAAGCTGTAATCACAGATAAAATTAAGAAAACAAGACCCAACAACAAGGAACAATGTTAACAATACTGCAAAAACAGTTGATAATGTTTCATAACAAACTGCCTTAAGAATGGATGTAGAAGCTCGGAATTCAATCATAAACAACTACCAAACAACCAAGTGTTACATATATGGCCATCTTTATTATTTACATAAACAAGGCAGTCAGGCTGTGTAAAGTGTGTGTAATTTACCAATATTGAGTTGCATATATTGCAGGCATTATTAGTAACATTTTTATCCTTGACTGTATTCATTCCTGTACAAATGTTACACTTGGATTAATACACCTAAGACTGAAATTTTATAACTTATAACAAAAGTAGAGAAAGGATGACATTACAAGTTATTCTGTTGTGCCTTTGACAGCTGCAATATCTTGTACTTAAACACATCAAGTTACTGTGATATTAGCTTATGCGAGAGCTCATCAAACAGTGTTAGCTTCAGCTTATGCTATCAGCTATATATTGAAGGAACATACACAAAATAAGATCCCTTATAGTGGTTCCTAAAAAGGTATATCTATCCCCTGAAGAAACACAGTGAAGTCAATCCGGATTGGAGTGTAATTAAATTTGCCCCACACAAGTTGTAGCAACTACCAAAATCTCGGCAATGTTACTACATCAGTTCTTTTTCTTCATAGTGAATAAATTTTAATAATTTATATTGAAATTCCAGTTCAGTATATCAATCTAGCTATGTAGAGAAAAGTATTGATTTTGAATGTCACACACAGTAAAATAAAAATAATTGCTTTGTGAAATTATTACTGAAATCAGTTCACGGCCACACTCTGTTCTCTCTTATTTATACATCCAGAAGATGCCAAATTTACTAAGAAGACCTTGAATATAAATGTTTCCCTAATATTCTTATAGGCAATTTTAAAGAGTGTAAGGCCATTTCTGTTGTGGCTCCGAGATCTCTAATAACATTGCAAGAGAACAGAGTGAGGTGGGGAATGTTTTAATAGTCTAACAACACTATTAGGGTAATTTAAAAATACAGTTTAGAAGACTTTAATGGAAAACTTCATGGAATTAAAAAGACACCTTGAAGATGATGATAAAAATGTTCAAACATGTATTTTGAATGGACCTTTTGACCAAGCTCAACAGTATATATATATATATATATATATATATATATATATATATATATATATATATATATATATATATTTTTTTTTTTTAATTCAGCTGTATTTATACTCCTTTCAGCATCAAGACCATATCAGGGGCAGGGCATCCAACTATCGATTGTCAACTATTTTCTATTGTTGGTGTATTTTATGTCAGTAAATCTCAATTGATATTAATTTTAAATGAATATGGTACAGGGTGAAATAGCAAGGATGAGTCATGGTACGTAATTATCCAATTTGGCATTTGCCTTTACAACTGGAGAAACTATGAAAACCCATTTCAAATTGGACAGCCACAGGATTTGAACCTGGGACCTCTGGAATGTGAGTTCAAGACGTTGCCATCTCAGCCAACTCGCTTGGTACATGTTATTATTTCAGTGTTTTCAACAGATGAACTTTTGTGAATTCTTTCATTACATGTATACCCTTATTCCTATCAAACACAGTGAAATCCTTTTTTAATGAAACTCACTGGATTATGTTTTACTTAAATGAGCATTTGTCTCAAACAAAATGCACTGATTTATACAAAAGTATGGAAATTATGATATATTAACATATTTTCCATTAATTTGATGTCAAGGACAATAAAAGTATGACCAGAGATCAGTTAAAATACTGAAAGAACTTAAATCAATCAAAGTCAGTGATTATATCACAACACCAAGATTCTAGGCTGATATTCTAAATATGGATAATGAGTAATTTATTCTCTGCTGTAAATCTGAAGTCAGCAAATGCCATTCAAAAAATAGCTTCTTTTCCCCCCTGTGTCTCTCAAGTTAAATTTCTTTCACCAGTTTAGAAATTCATTATTAAGAGGTAAATACTTGTAAATTCTCAAAATACTTATTTCTTAAAGGAGAGGGATTTTCTTAAAGCAAAATTCCTTATACCGGTAAGTGTTTTATAACAATGATGCCTGAACTTTAAATCTTTATTCCTTAAAAGTGCAAATGTTAAAACAAGGATTTACTTCAAAGTTGCAACAATCACAGTGCAGTGTAAGGAATCATTGCCCTCCCATTTGTTTCAATGTCATGGCTGTGATTTATAATTTAGGTTATACAAAATATTACAAAAAAGCTTGTAAAGCAAGTCGCACCATAACAAACATTTCATGCACGAGAGCGATGCAACACTTCTGTGAAGGCAATGTCTAGTCTTTTGTATAGCCAGATCAATATATACACCACTAGAGGCACTCCACTTGCTAGGAACTCCTGCTACCTTGTCATCATGCATTTGGTTTTTGCTGTTGTTCTTGTTCGTTCTGTTGCGTAATTGATTCTAAATGTGCTAGTGTTCTTAGAGCTTCTGTTCGTTGGTGAGGTGCTAAGTGTTGTACAATTTCAACAATAGCATCCAATGCAATATCAGGACATTCCTGTAACAGATTAATACAGACAAATGTCAAAATGGTGAAGCTGAAAACCCAGGTTCCATTCCCCCAGGTGAAATTTTCCCCTATAGAATTTTCTCTTCAGCTTAACAAAGTTTTCCATTGATTACAAAGTAAATATATATATGGACAATTACTGCTCTACACGTCCACATACAACCAACCTTGAACTTGAGGCACTAAAATCATCACTGCTTAATCCTTATGTTACCAAGAGTAACAAAATATATACCATATACCAAACTTGTACTAGTTTTCAGTTACGGAACCTGAAGTTGTAGGAATATTATACACTAGGTGATACTATTTATTGAACATTATCATTTGTATTAATATTAATCAATTTCAAATATTACTTTATACTGAATATAGATGTTAGCGAAAACCCACAGACCACCCATGGGGATGGTTACAATTAAGTAAATGCACCATTATATGGACTTTTGGGTATGTTTCTGATTTACGTTGGGACTGACTGTACATACCTCAAGACTAGATTTGATCTGCTGTATAATGGCATCCTTCTTCACACAATGCAGGTTGTTTGATACAACAGTTCGGCCTGAGCCTTCTTCTGGTAACTGTGTAAGAAGCCACTCAACTGTTGCTTCATCGTTTTCCCATAAATATGCCTGTAAAAAACATAAGTACTTCATTACATCTAAGAACTGCTTTGTGCAAGGGCTACTCAAGAAAGAGCTGAAATGATTACTGTAATAATACATCAATGAACTGCAACTACCCCCGGTTTGAACTAGTGCCTTTTGTATGGGCTCACTTGTTTCATACATAATTTCGTATAAGTCAAAGAGACTGAAAATTCTAACTGTTATAACTATTATATAAAGTGCATTGAACAGGTCCCGAAGCATTTTTATTGGCTATAGAGGACAGCCAATCAGCGGCCAAGCTGGCCCAAACAATAGTATTTGTAACTAAGTTAAACAAGGCAAGCTCAGATGTATCAATAATTAAATTGTATTGGAAGTAACACAGTGAAGTTATCTCTCTATATATAAAAGGCTTTGTCCTGACTGACTGACTGAATGAATGACTGACTGACTGAATGACAGGAATCAACGTACAGCCTAAACTATAACAGGTAGAGACTTGGAATTTTGATAGTACCTTCGTTTCCTAATGTAGATGCTCACTAAGAAAGGATTTTGAAAAATTCTGATTCTAAATGCCAAAAATGAGTGAAAAATGGGCAGAAAACGTCATTTTTGGATTTTCGAAGGGTAATATATTTCAATGTCAAATCAATTACAGCTGGCTTTGGCTATTTTTGTCAAACCTTGGAAATGAAACTTTCGCGATCGCTCGAATGTTGTAGCTCACGCTGGTCGATTCATTTGTTTTTAATGTCAAGGCACGCATACATATGAAATTTTCAACCTAATCCCGAAGAGGATTATTCTTATTATTATTATTGTTATTATAAGTGGGATAATCAATATAGGCCTAAATATGGTCAAACGTTGTTCGATTTGGACGAAACTCATTATACAGGGGTTTTCTGGGCCAAGGACCTCGAATCTGAGGTCGTTTTTACCAGGCGACGCTATCTAATTGTGGTATGTAGTCCACGGTTAATAAATATAATGATTTATAAATAATATAATAATAATAATGATATAAATGAAATGTTTTTGAAAATACTTAACCCCTTTTTGCACAGATTTATCAAAACAAATTCTCAGAACGTATTGTTACCAATGGTATCAGGTGGGCTTGGATTACATGAAATGGATGTTTGACAAATTAGAGAAGGTATCATTATAATTCATATTATCTATATTAATAAAAGGAATTGTCCTCGATGTCCAGCGAAATCTACTGAACGCAGAGATCAGAAATTTTAAAATAGGTGGGCTGAAGGGTCGGAAAATGCACTTCGAAGCTGGAATTTTAATTTTAGTTTTCGTTCGTGAGTTATGAGTGAAAAACGGGCAAAAAACGTGAATTTTTTGCGTTTTCAAAACATAAGTTTTCAGTTATACATTTCAATGTCAAATCAATTACAGTTGGCTTTGGCTATATTTGTCATATCTTGAAAATAAAACTTTCGCGATCTCTTGAATGTTGTAAGCCCTAATATGGTCAAACATTGTTTTATTTGGACGAAACTTACTATACAGGGGTTTTCTGGACCAAGAAACTCGAATCTGAGGACGCTTTTACCAGACGATACTATCTAATCGTGGTATGTAGTCCACGTGATTTAGGTGTTAATAAATATAATGATATAACTATTATGCTCTTAATTTTAATTTTTGAAATAATTATCGCGGGCGAAGCCGCGGGCACATGCTAGTATAACATAATAATTATATATGAGTTGAAACTTTTACACTAGACTTCACTTCTGGTATAGTTTTACCTGTACATGTTTCGGCGCCTTTGCAACCATTTTCAACAGTCATACTTCAACTGCCGTGCTACCCTCTCGTGGCCGTGGAATAAATCTCGAGATGAGGTCGTCATTGGTTGTAATGTCGAAGTTCATCAGTCGGTCCCCCCTCTTGTGTATGAAAATTCTTTCCCAAATAGAAAGCTCCCTGTGGCCTCGGACACATTTTAATAATTCTGGTTCTCTGATAATTTCATGTCCATCGTTCCAAAAGTATGCGGCTACTGCTGATTTGTCTGTATTTCCAAATTTTGTGTGTCTTAGGTGTTCTTTAGTTCTAACTTCCAGTTTCCTTTTGGTTTTTCCCACATAAACTTTATCACAATCGTTACAATTAAACTGGTATATCCCCGACTTTTTACTATGATGTGGATTCTCCAAATTTGTAGATTTCAACAAGTTTTTTAGGGAATATCTGTTCACAGGTGCTGTGGTGATGCCATATTTTCTGAACACTTTTCTGAATTTATTGTCGGCCCAAGGGTGGTAAGTAATCTTCTTGTATTTCCGGTTCTCTTCTATAGGTTTCAGGGTGGTGATGTCTCTGGTTAATTTTTGTTTCTTGCACTTTTTTATTTTCTTCTCGATAAGCTCTCTACTAAACCCATTGTGTTCTGCCATGGAGATGATTGTGTTGTATTCCAGGTCATATTCTGATTTTCTGAGAGGAATGTTTGTCAGTCTATGTGTGAGAGAATTGAAAACAGCCTGTTTATGTGATATCGGATTGAAACTATTGGCTTTGATGTATGAATCAGTGTGTGTAGCCTTTCTGTATATGCCGAATTCAAGTTTGTTTTCTTGTTTAATGATCTTGATGTCCAGGAATGGTAAAAAGTTTTCTGTTTGTTCTTCCAATGTAAACTTAAGGGAACTGTCTTGCATATTAAGTAACTTAAGGGCATCTTGTGTCAACTTTTTGGGAGTTATAGCAAAAACATCATCAACATACCTGTACCATGTTTTGAATATGTAGGGGAAGCCAGTAGTTATTTGTATTTCCAAGTGACTCATGTACAGGTCAGCTAGAAATGGGGATAGTGGGTTTCCCATGGCTAGGCCTGAACTCTGTTGAAAGAATTTGCCATTAAACGAAAAATAGGATTGGTCTATGCACAGATATGTCAGATCTATGTACTCCTGTATACCTGTGTCCTTTATTCCAATAGATTTGAGCCATTTTCTGAGGTAATCAATTAGGTTACTTTTTTCAATACTCTGAAATAACGCCACTACATCAAAAGAAACTAAATTATCTTCTTTGGAAAGTTCCGTGTCCTTAATGTTTTGAATCAATTCTAAGGAGTTTTTAATGCTTCTGCTCTCAAATTTTGGAATCTTTCATTTAGCCATTTTGCCAAATAGTAAGTGGGTGCATCTATGTTGTTTATGATAGGTCTCATCTTATTGCCTTCCTTGTGAATTTTTGGTAAACCGTGTATTTTCGGAAGTACTGGGTTGGACGGTATGATGCTCCGTTTCTCTGTTTCCGGAATTAGTTTGCTGTTTTTTATGGCTTTTTGTACCGAAGGTATACATTTCTTCAGTGGATCAGCTTCTATGTCAGTGAATTCTTCGTTTTTTAAAAGAGCCTCCATTCTGTTAATGTAATCACATTCGTCCATCATTACTATTTTATTGCCTTTATCTGCTTTTGTGAATATGGTCCCCTTTCCACTGAAGAAATGTATATCTTCGGTACAAAAAGCCATAAAAAACAGCAAACTAATTCCGGAAACAGAGAAACGGAGCATCATACCGTCCAACCCAGTACTTCCGAAAATACACGGTTTACCAAAAATTCACAAGGAAGGCAATAAGATGAGACCTATCATAAACAACATAGATGCACCCACTTACTATTTGGCAAAATGGCTAAATGAAAGATTCCACAATTTTCCAAAATTTGAGAGCAGAAGCATTAAAAACTCCTTAGAATTGATTCAAAACATTAAGGACACGGAACTTTCCAAAGAAGATAATTTAGTTTCTTTTGATGTAGTGGCGTTATTTCAGAGTATTGAAAAAAGTAACCTAATTGATTACCTCAGAAAATGGCTCAAATCTATTGGAATAAAGGACACAGGTATACAGGAGTACATAGATCTGACATATCTGTGCATAGACCAATCCTATTTTTCGTTTAATGGCAAATTCTTTCAACAGAGTTCAGGCCTAGCCATGGGAAACCCACTATCCCCATTTCTAGCTGACCTGTACATGAGTCACTTGGAAATACAAATAACTACTGGCTTCCCCTACATATTCAAAACATGGTACAGGTATGTTGATGATGTTTTTGCTATAACTCCCAAAAAGTTGACACAAGATGCCCTTAAGTTACTTAATATGCAAGACAGTTCCCTTAAGTTTATATTGGAAGAACAAACAGAAAACATTTTACCATTCCTGGACATCAAGATCATTAAACAAGAAAACAAACTTGAATTCGGCATATACAGAAAGGCTACACACACTGATTCATACATCAAAGCCAATAGTTTCAATCCGATATCACATAAACAGGCTGTTTTCAATTCTCTCACACATAGACTGACAAACATTCCTCTCAGAAAATCAGAATATGACCTGGAATACAACACAATCATCTCCATGGCAGAACACAATGGGTTTAGTAGAGAGCTTATCGAGAAGAAAATAAAAAAGTGCAAGAAACAAAAATTAACCAGAGACATCACCACCCTGAAACCTATAGAAGAGAACCGGAAATACAAGAAGATTACTTACCACCCTTGGGCCGACAATAAATTCAGAAAAGTGTTCAGAAAATATGGCATCACCACAGCACCTGTGAACAGATATTCCCTAAAAAACTTGTTGAAATCTACAAATTTGGAGAATCCACATCATAGTAAAAAGTCGGGGATATACCAGTTTAATTGTAACGATTGTGATAAAGTTTATGTGGGAAAAACCAAAAGGAAACTGGAAGTTAGAACTAAAGAACACCTAAGACACGCAAAATTTGGAAATACAGACAAATCAGCAGTAGCCGCATACTTTTGGAACGATGGACATGAAATTATCAGAGAACCAGAATTATTAAAATGTGTCTGAGGCCACAGGAAGCTTTCTATTTGGGAAAGAATTTTCATACACAAGAGGGGGGACCGACTGATGAACTTCGACATCCCAACCAATGACGACCTCATCTCGAGATTTATTCCACGGCCACGAGAGGGTAGCACGGCAGTTGAAGTATGACTGTTGAAAATGGTTGCAAAGGCGCCGAAACATGTACAGGTAAAACAATACCAGAAGTGAAGTCTAGTGTAAAAGTTTCAACTCATATATAATTATTATCAGATGTATCAGTTTGTGTCAGTAGAAATACGAAATTATATGAAATACAGTAGAAGACAAAATGATTTACTAAAGAACATGCAGTCACTTCTAGAAGTTCCATCCAGCTGGTATTTTACAAAAACATTATTATTAGTCCATTTGACAGCACATAAACATGAGTTAATACCGTACTTATTATAATGGACATAACATATGGTGCTACAATAATATTGCAAGGCCTACTCTATCCTAAACATAACATATCAAATTGTCGATCACTTTGATATCGTTGTTAGCCCGCATTGATTGATTCATTTCTTTATAATAACAGTGTAAATAAATATAAATATGAGATTTAGAAAACACCTAGCCATTGAATAATTAAACGCAGCTACTACTTGTCATAATATTGTGCATTGTATCGAAATGTACGGCTTCCAATATCTGCATTATATTTTAATGTGAGTACTTTACCACTTAAATGCTCCTGTGCAAGTAATAGACCTGTAATTCTCTTTAATTCATTCATTACCTATACGGCTGCCTTAAACCTATAACAATCATGTCAGCGAATCACAGATCTACACTTACATCATTAGTATTATTGCCTATGCATTTTATGAAATCTGTTGGGGTCGGCCGGAAAATATATCCGGTCCGAGGGCAAATGTACGGGTCAGGACCGTGAGGAGCAAATGTTAGGTTAAGGTACTTCTCAAATAGGAATAACATAAGATAGGAAAGATTAGCCACCTCTGAATAGCTAGTGAGGACCAGATTCGAACGAATCAAAATGAGAGCAAATAGACTGTAACCTCAGGACACTGGTATCAGGAATCCACGGACTACTTAAGGAAAACAATTGAAATATGAAATAATCAAAACTTACTAGATTCACACACAATAATTATTGAAACTAATTGAAAAGAAACACTGATACATAAGATGCAAGAGTACGTTATCACACGTGGTTGTAAATATTAATTTCTTGGAAAACTTGATAAATAATATCTTAAAATGCGTAGATTAACTTGCTCTTGAAGTTAACACTAAACTTTTGCATGTAGTTTAATCGTAAAAGCTGATATAAGCACTGGAACATGTAGCGTTGGTTGCACAACTGTTGCGTAATATCAAACTTCTGTAATTCGGAGAATTCACTCGCGAACTTTATGAATTATATGTAATTATGTATGAATAATTACTGAGAGCCACAATTGCGCACAATTGTGACTATTCACCGCTTCCAGAGCAAGTTTAATGAAACTTGGTAGAAAAAGCGGGAATGACTCGAGCCTACTAGATACACTGTTATCTGCGTGAGGTCTCGTACAATACTAACTGGCGTGACGCTACACCACCACATATAACAAAAGAAATTAGCAAGTCATGCATGATCCCACAATGCCTTGAGGCGCGAATAAAAAGACAATCAAAGCGGGACATTGCAAGCGGACAGTTTGAAACATTCTAAAGTAGAAACATGTTGCTTGCGCGAACAAAATCTTTACATGTGTTATGAATTTCTTATATCAGTGTATATTAATTAAGGTTCAGAAGAACCATAGTTACATTTATGTGGATTGTTCTACGTATTGTGCTGATATATACTATTTCAGTCCTAAAACGAGTTTATTATATACGGAAATAATATTCTATTAGCAGCATCTAGCACCACACTTTTCAACATCTATATCAACGATTTACCAGGCAAGTTAAAAAAAGTCGAAGGTATTAAGGTCAGCATGTTTACTGATGACGTCGTTATCTGGACTTCAGCCAGTAACAGAAGCAAGAAACAGAAAGAAAGGCTAGAACAAACCATGAATGCAGCCTTGGAGGAACTTATCTAATGGACGACTGAGAACAATATGATCGTCAGCAAGACAAAAACTGTATATCAGTTTTTCACACTTAAACATGAAAATGCTGAGTTCAAACTCACACTGGAAGACGACCCTCTAGAAAAAAGCAACAGCACTAAATATCTTGGTGTGACACTTGATAGTAAATTAAATTGGAAAGACCAAGTTAGGAAAACATCTGAAAAAGCAAATAAATGGATTAACTTGATGAAGAGACTAGCAGGTGCCAAATGGGGATGCAAATAAGACACTCAACATCACCTATAAGTTATAACACATATGTGAAACCTACAATTAAATATGGAAGTGAGGTAGTAGTCACAGGAAATAAAACATGCCTAGAACAACTGGAAAGAATACAAACAAATGCCTTAAGACTAATATCTGGAGCAGTTAAAACAACATCAATCACAGCCAGTGGCGGCTATTCAGGGGAAGTAAAGTAGGTGAAGTAGCACTTCACCAGTATTTTCCCTTTACAATATGTATTTTTAAAGTTTATTTTCCATATCACGAATTGGTTTTTACTATAAATGTATCTGTATTTTTTAATTGCCCGCCACGCCACCACCTGGTGGCAAAGCTAGGAGACACTGAGATCCTGAGCGCACAGCGTGCTTAAAGTCGGCCGTGTGAAGGTGAACTGGAAACCATGCCCTCCGTTGCATGGGTAGTCTGTTCAAATAAAAAATGAGGATGGCAAGCAGCAGTTTTCTCGCTTATCCCACGTCCCCATACCGACGCGAACAGACTACCCACAAAGCCGTCCCTCTCGTTCAGCCATTTTCTTCGTCGCGCCAGCACCTCAAAGTCAGCTCGGAGAAAGAGGTGGGCACGTTAGATCTTCCACCGTCTGACGCCGTCAAATTCAAATGTGTTAAATTCAGAAAAACCCGGATTCCACAACCCCGATTAAGTATTCTGTCGCACTGGGAACACTAAGCGACTTCCTCTACCTCGATCATTAAAAATACTATTTTCTCGTCTCTTATTCCATTCCGGGAAACTCTCACGCGATTTTCCCTGCCCTAATTATTATTATTATTGCTGTTGTTATTATTACTATTATTATTATCATCATCATTATTATTATTATCATTATTATTGTTATTATGATTATTATTATTTTTTTGCTATTTTCTCTCGTCACACAACTCACACAACGTTCGATGAGACGAGAGAAATTAGCAAAATAATAATCGCGTGAGAGTTCCCAGAGATGGATTAAGAGACGAGCAGTTTAGATAGGCCTACTAATAATTTTTAAAAATATTTTAAGTTTGCTGTATGAAATGGTATTTTCAGCACACCCTCGTTTTGATCCACGCTATTGGGTGAATTCCGTTATTAACATAAGCATGTGGCACTTTTTTCTTTTCACCTAATTTTCTGGCCACGAGCCGCCACTGATCACAGCATTACAGTTATACACAAATAATCTACCAATACAAAGAGCAATACAAAAACAAGCTGCAGTGAACCTAGTTAAAATGGAAGCATCAAAAAAAGCAAACTGGATACCCAGAATAAGCAACAACGAACAACTAAAAACCCAAGAAACACCTATAACCACTAGCAGAAATATTTTGAAAGCACTATGTATACCATCTGAAATTGAAACCACCCCTGAACCAATAAGTCCATTAGACTACACTTCAGTACATACCAACCTGTCTCTCCCAGATAACCTCAAAAAAAGAGATGGTATCCCAGCAATGTTAAGAAGCTCAGCACTTAGGAATACTGAGGAGTACCCTGCAGATCAGTGGTTAAGAGTTTTCACAGACGGCTCACAAATAGATGACAGAGGAGCAGGCACTGGAGTTTTCTGCCGATTATTCTCAAAATATGCTTCAGTAGGCAGATACCAGAACAACTTTGATGGAGAAATAGAAGCCATCTATCCAGCCCTACAGAACCTGATTTACAGAGTCAAATCGTTTGAAAAAGCAGTTATACTCTCAGATTCACTAGCTGCTATACAAGCGGTATCCTCAAATACCAAACTCCATTCATCTAGAATTCAAGACATTAAACACCTATTAATAAAACTAAGAACTTTAAAGAAAAGCATTTCTTTACAATGGATCCCTGCACATGTAGGAATAGAAGGCAACGAAATGGCAGATAGATTGGCCAAAAAAGGCACTAGAACCTACATGAAAACCAAACCTCTGACAGTTGATTCGATAAAGAAGATAATCTCAAACAAAACACTTGAAAAATGGAAGAAAGAAACTACTCAACTGACTAAAATGAAGAAGTGGGAAAGAATAAATGACCTATGGGACAAAAACAAGAGCAGGCCGAGGAAGGAAGCTGTAGCAAATTTCAGACTGGAAACAGGACATGACTGTCTAGCTGCACATCTGGCTAGAATGAAAATATACCCGACAGAAGAGTGCACCATCTGTAAGGCTGCCGGATCGGTAATGGACTCGAAGCACCTGCTTCAGTGCACAGAACTCAGCCCAACTCAGCAAAAACAAGGCAATCTACCAGCTCTATACTGGACAGCTAGAAACAAGATGAACCAGGACTCCATTCCCTAATAATTGTTTATTGTATATTATTATTGTTATTTGTGCATTTCTGTTGTCTAAAGATACCAAATTTTGTATTGGAGTTATATCCCAATAAAGCCATAGGTTACAACAACAACATAATATTCTTATTATAGTTACTATGAACATAACTTCTACACAAGTTTGTAGATGAAATTTAAACAAAATACTTTATGCCAACAAATGCAATATCATTTGTGTTATAGTTTTGTGTCCAAGTAGAGACATCCCACAATAGAAAAACATGAAGAAAAAAGAATCATACCAACATTATGAGTCTAGCTAAATTTGAGCTAGCACGAATTGATAGAAAGAAATAAAGCCTGTAGTTTGTGTCCATCGAAAGGTTAAATCATCATTTATTTTAGATGGAATGATCATCATTTGTGCCTGTCTGTCAAGTCAACTGCATATAAATTAACAAAAATTTGTTGAGCACTATGATTCATTTGTACATACACTAGGAGGTGCCCGTGGCTTCGTCCACGATAATTCATTTAAAATTTAAAAATTAAAAATTAAGAGTATAATAATTATTAAAGCATTATATTTATTAACACTTGCACGCGAATCATTCATAAACTAAGCCATTAATAATTAATGAAACAGCTAAAATTCCGGCTTGAGAGTACATTCTACGATTAGAAAGCGCCCCCTGGGAAAACTATATCAGAATCGATTATGCATTTCCAAAGGAACCTGTGAACACATAATACGTATTGTTTCTCAACTGTTTATTGACATGAATATGATGTGAATTTTATTTGATCAATTCAGTGTAATTTTCAGAAATTATATAATGTTTCAAGGGAAGGAATGGTTTGTTTGGATTATTATTATCAGCGATATTTCAAGAGATAAAACCATCAATATTTTACAGCTGTTGCCCCCGGCTTCACCCGCCATTATTCATTGACTCCAGGATTTTTAAGAAATTTACACTGGTAGATTATTAAAAATGTTTGTGGTTCAGAGCTATGAAAATTGTAAGTAAAAATAAAATTAGAATATTTGTTCATTGTGTTCATTTCACTTAGGCCTTATATAATAAAGAAACGGTTTTCCTAATTTTGTAGTCATCATGAAAGTTTACACTGCGAGAGACGAACATCGCCGAGTATACCCGATGAACACACGAAGCGGGCGAGCGAGCAAGCACACTATTTAGGGCCGTTGAATTGTATACGAGTAGATGTTCATAAGGTTCATAAGGGCCATGGAATGTATCACGTAATATCATTTTAGTAAATAATTCTACAAGTTTTAATCTTCAGAAAATCTTAGTAAAAAGAATAACGCTCTCTATAATCTACTAGCTCAGGGCTTGGCTTCCAACATTTCAAAAACCCTCTGGAAATTATTTTAAGGAGTATGCCCATGGGATAGTTGGTTGAGGCACTGTGCTACAAATAAAAGGTTGCAGGGTTCAATCCCTGGTGAGACCCTGTTAGAGAACACAGTAAATATCTGAAACTTTAAATTTAAACTTCTTATTTTGTTTTGTAGTCAAATAGTGAAACTGTGAGGTGGGTGACTAGCTGGTACTCGATAGTAACATTTTGTGCACTTTCTACATATCACTTCAAGTACATTAATCAGGCACATTGCAAATCTATATCAAGCCTAAACTGTATTATTATCTTCCGTTACCTGCCATTTTGTTATTACCAGCCTTGCTCATCTGCTGGAAAGTGGTGTAACTCTACTTTATCCACCTGTTTTATAAAACTGTAGTAAAAGAACTTTAGTAGCTTAGCAATTTCAAATTCTACCAAAGTTAATTTTTTGTGTTTCATTGTAAATTCCATTACATTAGAGTGAATTACTTTTGAATTAAATTAATTGAGTGCTGCCAGGCGTGACGGAACAAAGTTAGGCCTACTTTGCAGGTTACTATGTTTTGTGTTAGCTGTTTGTGTGATGAGTGAAATAATTTGAACATATTTTGTTCAAACTGTAGGTTATGTTTGTATCATGAAAATTTGGTTATGAGTGATTTTAGGTTAGGGTTACCTGTTTTGCTTGATTGATTTGTGTTTTATGATAAGAGTATATGCTTAGGTTTATTTTATTTTGCAGGGTGTGTTTTATTGTAGACCAATTATATTCTTTTGTAAACATACTTATGAATTTGTCTGCAGAATTTTATTTAGAAAATAATTTCAAAGTCTAGGGTCCAGTCAAATTAGATTTTTTGCTGCATTAAATCATGTAGTTCCAAATGTTTCAGGAATGTGTAGTGGGAGGCCCCCTGAAGAACGCCTAATGTTTTCCCGCCAATTTCAGGTGCCGCGGGGGGTGGGGGAGGCTCAAAGGTCCCTTTTTTCAGTTTTTGGCGTAAATCTCGAAAACAGTGCATCGTACAGAAAATGTTATGGTATTCAAAATTAAAGCTTATTAAATTTCCGACAAAACGGTATATTCATATTTATCTTTATATGTTACCGTCTCCGAGAATGAGCCGGCGAAAATGGAAAACCTGCAGAAAAATTTGTAGCGCCTCACGTTTTTCGTCGAACTCGCCCTTCCAATTCTTTAGTTTTCCATTTTACAAGAAACTTGTAAGAAAAGAAGTTGTAGAGAATTACACGTTCTTCAAGAATATACATACATTTGATAATTTATCTTCATGTAATCAAAAGTTAGACCATTTTTAAATTTCGGGGTCGATTTCGAGATTCCGCTAGTAAACTGCTCATCATTTTATTTCCGTTTTCAAGTGCTTTTTTCTCTGTATCACGTTATTTATTGTTTATGTAAACATAAATGGTATTTATTATCCATATAACTAACATATATATATATAATAGCTAATAATGCAAAAGTAATAAAAGAGGCTTACACAACCTAATTTCCGCTCACCCTTCCATCCTGTCACACATTTAAAGCTGTTCATACTCATATTCCTCATCGTACAACTCTTCCAAGTCCTCTTGAACGGGAGCATTGTTAGTGCAAGCACCGTGGCAATTGCCACAGACAGGTAGCAGTGGATGCCGGCATCCACATCTCATACCGCAGCCTGTGGCACAATGACAAAATATGGAGTTGAGCACGCTGTCAGGTGCAATAGGGGCCTTGGTCTGAATAGGAGTCAGATACCCCCATCTTCTCTTGTCCAACCCCAACGTTCAGGTTCGAGAGATTCATTTCCAAACCACTGCTGGACATGTAGAAACACTCTGCACGAGTGATGTAGAGCAGCATATTTTGTAGGTGGCAATGAAGACAAGTTCGCTTTCATCTTGGCTGAAGATTTGATGAAGCACATGTACCTGTGGATAAAACACAATAGAATAGAATAGAATAGAATATTTATTTATCAAACAGCATGATTCAATGAAGTTAGTACATGCAATACAAAATGAAATGTACCTGTGATGATTGAGGTTATGCTCGTTGGGTGGGGCCTGATACATCAGTAGGAACATTTGTTCCCCAGCTTCAGCAATATCTCCTGGCGTGGATGTGGAGTCGTAAAACACTTCAGCGATGTTTTTGGTTTTGTTAGGAAACCGCTGGAAACATTTAAGTATGGCTGCTTTACTTTTTCCATAAATCGCAGAAGTGGTATCGCATCCAGTGAAGCAATGGATAAACAGAATGTATGGGTTGAATGGCTGTCTTCTGTGTTGCCTCGTCCAGGCTTCATAAATAACACATTCGTGTCTCGTGGTGTGAGTGCCACGAGTAAGACGAGCTGGTCTATGTCTTCGCCAACTACCACCACAGTTGAATGAGAGGTATTTTCCAGTCCACACCTAACAATGCTGCAGTCAGCGTCTCCTTTGTCTATGATGACTTGTACACCTTTTGCGCCCAAGGCCTGCGCTAACATACATATCAGCTTGGTTTTGTTCCTTTCGTTGGAAAGGAAGTTTTCCTGCTGAACAGTAGCCACCATGTTCTCATCAAAGTCTATATCCACTGATGTTTTACCTGATGCCCTTCGATGTTGTTTGGCTCTTTTCGTGGAATTCGTGTCTTCGTAACCGTCAAAAACCACAGCAGAGTTGTAGCAGTAACGGCTGATCATGTAAGACACATATTGATCGCAGATGGAGGCGAACTTGGTGTTGTTGTTCCACTTTACTCTATGAAGGAGGAAGCCGCCATAGATTACCGTGAAACTGTTCTTCAAGTTGACCATTTTATTGCTTGAAGGAAAGGCATCGTAGAGAGCTGACTTTTTCGTTTTCCTCATGATCCCTTCGTCGAAAAGAGTCATGGGGTATGGGGCTAACTCACACTTCAACAGCTACTCTACATCCTCTTTTAGTTTTCTGGGTAATTATGGTCCTCTGGAAAATCATTAAAGGCTCGATCACCACCACTCCGTTGTCCAGTTTGACAGTGTTGCTCATAGCAGCCAATGGGACTACTGCGTTCTTACACTGCTTCATTTCTGCGAAGTTCATTCCAACAAAAGTTTCCATTGTACGAGTTCCGATTTCCATTGCTTGGTAACAGTTGATGTTATTGGTTCCTATTACTCCGGTTGAAAGGGACATCAAAGAATCGCGTACAGAAAATGGCGGGTGATCAGCCTACCACTGAGCAAGTTTCCTTCTGTCTTGGTCATTTCTGTTAACTCGTGATGCTCGAAAGTCGACATGCTGTTCTCCACTCACAGAATGGACTAACTAACTATGTATACTACGTCGATTAAACAATAAATAACGTACATAAAAGTTCACATTTTATACATACTGGTATAAAGGCTCACATGCATATATATACATGTGTATATATAATTATATATGTATATATATATTAGTTATATGGGTAATAAATACCATTTATGTTTACATAAACAATACATAAAGTGATAAAGAGAGTTAAAGCACTTGAAAACGGAAATAAAATGATGGGCAGTTTACTAGCGGAATCTCGAAATCGACCCCGAAATTTAAAAACGGTCTAACTTTTGACTACGTGAAGATAAATTATCAAATGTATGTATATTCTTGAAGAACATGTAATTCTCTACAACTTCTTTTCTTACAAGTTTCTTGTAAAATGGAAAACTAAAGAATTGGAAGGGCGAGTTCGACGAAAAACGTGAGGCGCTACAAATTGTTCTGCAGTTTTGCCATTTTCGCCGGCTCATTCTCGGAGACGGTAACATATAAAGATAAATATTAATATACCGTTTTGTCGGGAATTTAATAAGCTTTAATTTTGAATACCATAACATTTTCTGTACGATGCACTGTTTTCGAGATTTGCGGCAAAAACTGAAAAAAGGGACCTTTGAGCCTCCCCCCCACACCCCGCGGCACCTGAAATTGGCGGGAAAACATTAGGCGTTGTTCAGGGGACCACCCACTACACATTCCTGAAACATTTGGAACTACATGATTTTTTGCAGCAAAACCATCTTTTTTTATCTAATTTGACTGGGCTATTAATATTCTTTCAGGCACTTGTGGTCCTTCAGACCTGTTATGATATGAGCTAATGTCAGTAAGAAGCTCTTTCACATTTACTATGTTCTGAATTAGTATCTTATTTATTTTCTCCTGAAATAAAGTTTCTGTAGTATGTAACTTAGGCCTAACTTATGTGTTAGGCTATATGTGAGCGGGTTATGATCATATCAATGTCAAAAATTTACTATCCAGAAGCATCACTTTTCCAGAAGCAAACTTTTCGAAAAAATAATTCTAAATAGAATTAATAAGTTTTTTCAAATTAATAATATCTTCAATCCTAACCAACATGGATTCCAGTCTGGTAAATCAACAATAACTGCTGCTATAGATTTTGTCCATGAGATACTAAAAAGGCTAGAAGAAAAAAACAAAGTAACAGGTCTTTATCTTGACTTATCCAAGGCATTTGATTGTGCACAGCATAAGACATTAATTGATAAATTGGAGAGGTATGGGGTTAGAGGAATAGCAAAAGATTTAATTGAATCATATCTAACAAAAAGAGTCCAGTACACTGAAATACCCCACAAACGAAATAAGGAACTCAAATTTGTAACCTCTAGTATAGGGGAGGTGACAAGCGGTGTACCGCAAGGGTCGGTACTAGGCCCCTTTCTCTTCATTGCATACATAAATGATGTCATAAATCCTGTAGATAGTAAAATTATTACATATGCGGATGACAGTACCGCTATTTGTTGGAACAAAACAGATGCTCAATTAGCCAACCAACTATTTTCATATTTTCGATCGATAAATTTAATTTCCAATGCAAGGAAAACAGGCTGCATTAAATTTGAATTAAAGAAAACCACAAATGAAAAAGTATTTAAACTAAAATTTGATGGAGATGTAAAAGAAAACAACTCACATTTATTTCTTGGAATATTTATGGACAAGTACTTGACGTGGGAAACTCATGTAGACTCAGTATGTAAAAAGATAGCCAAAGGAATATATGTAATTTAAAATTTAGCTAATTATGTTGACCAACATGTTTTAAGAATTGCCTATAATGGTCTTGTACTACCACACCTGGGGTACGGTATTGAACTTTGGGGCTCATGTGGATCCACTTGTCTAAATAGGGTATTGATCTTACAAAAGAGATGTCTCAGAATAATCTACAAAATGAATAAAATGGAAAGTTGTCGGGAAATCTTTAGAACCAAAAAATACTTTACTGTATATTCACTTTATGTGTACAAGATATTAATATTTATTAAATCTAATATGAATAAATTTAAGAAAAATGAGGATATACATACATATGTAACAAGGTATAAAGAAAACTTGCATTTACAGACTCATAAAATTAAATCAATTGACAAAGATCCACACAATATAGGAATTACCTTTTATAATAAGCTTCCAAATTACATAAAGCACTGTAATGGAAATCTTTATAAGAAGAAATTAAAAGAATATCTGATAAATAAGGCCCTGTATAGTATAAATGAATATTTGTGCTAATTGTTTTGAGTATATTCTGAGTCACTATGTGTTGCCTATTGGTTTTCTTATGTACATAGACTGATATTTTAACATATTTTATGGAACTGGATACTTCATTCTTGATTATATACTTTATTTGTAAGACAATACTGACGAATCCACATGTACTGTTGTATATTTATGGAGAATAAAGAATATAAATATGAATATGAATATGAATCACAAGAAGATTTCATTTAATTTGTGATTCAAGAAGCATGAAGACAATAGCATGTAAATTTTAGGTTTATTTGATTTGATGTCTTTTGTCACACATTCCCAAATTAATATCTTTTGTTTGTTTTAGAATATACTCAGTCATGTTTCCACCCCTTTTATTATTTGTATGTTTTATTTCCCAGGTGTAAAGGCTTCTTAAATATATTTTAATAGACCTTTGTCTTCCCATTTGTTTTTCAGGCCCCTTGTGGTTATTCAAGTTCTTATTGGGTGCAACCTTGAAATATAAGCACAAAGAACTTCAATAGAGATCAAATTACGAAAATACTTTAATATTATGTGTGTGGAGAACAATATAACACTTGACACAAGCAATGAAATTATAATTTGGCTAACGTAGTTCTTTCAAGCCAGTCCTTTAAATTACAGTAGAGTCCTGCTATTCCGAAAATCCGCCTATTCTGCACACACTTAAGAAGTAAAGTCAGTGATTTTTTCTGACAAAGAGCACTGAATCGACTTGAGGATGCAATGCTCCACCATCGCCATATGAACATTTGGTGTTGATGAAGCATGTTGTTCGACGTAGCGTAAGGCAAGGTTAAAAGCATTTTCCGCGTCTGTGTGTAATATGAGTTCAGTTACGCCTTAACAAGCCAATACGTTAATATTATTCATGAAATCCGCCTATTCCAAATTCCCGCTTAACCGAACAGTGTTCAGTCCCAATTAGTTCGGAATAGCGGGATTCTACTGTATATTTTGCAGGATATAATATTATTAAGCTTGAAGCGTGATCACTTTATTGAGGATAGCAAGGGTAAGCAATGTGATACAACCTCTTGATCACATGTGGTCACAATGATTTTAGACAAAGAAATTATGAATAGATTTCTTGTAAGGTACTGAATTCTGAAATATAGCAATTTAATGTGTAGAAATGTTATTGTGAACACACATTTAAGATATAAACTTCGTTGCAAGGAAATATAATATAAAAATGCTTTGTTCGATACTATTGTGCCATAGTATCGAAGAGAAAACACTGTATTAATATAATTAAATTCAATGTCACTCGCGATGCAAGCAGAGATACTGTACACACATTATATGTGATGACATGAATACCTAACTATAGTTGTAGATAGGTATTTTGTTGTCCTGAGAAGGAAGACTGTATAGCCAAAAGGCATGCTTCATACTCATTTTACAAGGTAATTCCTGCACCGAGAATTACTGCATATGTATAGTGTAACAAGCCAACGTTAGCCCATGTAATACATAATAAACTGGAATGACAGCAGCCCGGTGCTGGACTCAATTCCGAAAGGGTTCCCAGGTGAGCTGGCCAGCGCCCGTTCTGGAGAAGCGATGATGCTTGACTGATTTGTAGAACAAAGACCTATGCTTTATGAGTGAGGGGGAAGATGCTTGGGAATCCCAAGCAAGAAGCAATGCTTTTTCAATACTAATTTACGCACACATATAAATATTGGGTGTGGAATGATATTCAAACATCATATAAATTGGGCTTATCCCAACAGAGGGAATAAGGTGGATTATTTTATTACATTACATTAAGTCTTCCGATGTAAAAATATGAAGCTTAATATTCTATTCCTGGAAGAAAATGGCTAATTTGATACCTAAATATTATGATTAATTGTTATGCAATACAATCACCATGTTATATATTATTATTATTATTACACTACATTCAAATCATAATACTCATAAATATTAATATGAAGAGTTCCTTAACATAAAATTAAAATACATTTTGTGTAATTATCAGATGATTATTTATAGTATGAAGAGAATGCAATAGGAAAGGTGAAATTTGTGAAACGTTCAAGAGTAAATGGGAATTAAGAAAAGAGTTCCTGTAATCACATGGTTTTGTTTACATCTACTTCATGGATAGTTTATACAGGTCATTCTTCCAGATCATATTTAAATCAAATTAAGTACAAGTTTCTAATGTAATCTCCAGACAAATGTAAAATATTTTTATGAACTTGAACCAGATATTTTTTAGGAAGTCGCAGACCGTTAACAATTAGATCTTGCTTCCAAATCATGCTTGGGTTTTCTATAATCTCCTGGAAATTTTTAACCAACATTTTTCAGAATAACAAATCAATCAGTTTAATGTGCAAATATTACCTCCACCATGATGACTTACCACAGTAGTGCCCTTGTCTTCCACAAACCACCTCCGCAGCATGGCGTCAGCCTGCCCAAATGTGAGGTTTGGTTGCATGTCCAACATCTGACTCTTGATCTGTTCTTCGAGGAGCCTCCTTCTTAATCGCCAGTACAGGATCCTTCGTGATTTGCGCCAAGGAACAACACCCTGAGGCAAAAGACTCCGTAATTAATTCTGTCCAACATCAACAGTATATGGACTGCAACTGTCTTATACTGCCCTCTGTGTATGATATCTCAGGGTTTATCGATTTGAGTGTCTACAATTCAGGTTTATGACAATGATTATTTTCACAGTCCACATTTTTCACAAATTTGAAAAATTTTGGAATTTGATGAAGTCCAGACAAAGCTAATAAAGATGCTGAAGAAAAAGAACATCATTTTAACATGTGTGAATTCTGCTTATCACCATTAATTTGGAAACAGTATTAAAAGCGATATTATGGAACTTACACTATAACTTGTATATATTTAAAACTTTGAAGGTTCTCCCGATGAATACAATGTAGAAACTGTTCTCGGGTTTCCATTCGGGTAGTAAGAGAATTAAATTCTGAGCTTTCGGCAGCTGTCTGCATAGCCATCTTTGGAGAAGTGAGATCCAGAGGTTATGGCGTTGTATATATACCCATGGTAGACTAGTCAGATGCAGTCGTGGATTCTGATTGGTCGGTGGAAGTAAACGGTCTCTCCCTCCGTGATTGGAGCAGAGAAATAGCAGGTTGCCAGGAAGCGGCCAATTGGAACCCTCCGTCTCTATGTTATTGGGTTTCAGTCTGGCAACCTGCTATTTCTCTGCTCCAATCACAGAGGGAGAGACCGTTTACTTCCACAAACCAATCAGAATCCACGACTGCATCTGACTAGTCCTACCATGGGTATATATACAACACCCCATAACCTCTGGATCTCACTTCTCTGAAGATGATGACACAGACAGTCGCCGAAAGCTCAGAATTTCCCTTACTACCCGACTGGAAACCCGAGAACAGTTTCTACATTGTATATATTTGTTACCTGAGTTGACTTTTACACACATTGTTTTCCCATCATTATTTTGGTACAGGATATGTTTCAAGGACTCCTGTCCTCAACTTCAGTTACATTGTCATCTGATAATTTGATAATAAATTCAACAGAAACAATGTTTTAATGTATGTAGCTTGTACAGGGTGGCGCACGAAATGTCGTACCATTTATGTTACACATAACACACAATGATTTTATTATAGCTTTATATAGAATACACATAATTGATCATTAGGACATGAAATTTTGTCTTTAATGCAGAATGTGTTCAATATGACCACCGTTTTGCCTCAGAATCTCTTGTAAACGAACCCTTACATTTGTCACCACTTTTCGACACAAGTCTTCAGATTCGCATGACACAACTCCATTACATACGCTCTGAGCTGATTCCCAACTCTGCAGAAGCCCTTTAGACGGACTTCGAGTCAAAGCAACACGAACCGCTTCAATATTTTTAGATGTACGAACACTAGCTCGCCACGACCGCTTTTTTCCAACACAAACTGCTCAGTTAGCCTGTAAATTGTCTGCTTGCTAGGAGCCCATCTTGTATTAAAGTGAGCACGAAAACGTCTCTGAGTCAAAACTTCACTCTTCGTTTCGGCGAAAAACAGAACAACTTTCACCTTATGTTCACCATTCAAACGCCCGTTGTGCGCCATTTTACAAACTAATGTTTGTGTTCGTTGTCATGGTGAAATCCGACATGTGATGTCACCTATTGGATTTTCCATGAACTTCGGCTTACATTAGCACTATTAGAAACAGCAAAACTGCTATATTACAATATTTATGAGATAATTAAATGGTATGACATTTCGTGCGCCACCCCGTATGTATGTATACAGATAGAGTAAGTGACAGGGTGAAACTGCACGGAAGTGAGAGGGTTGCATTCCCCCTCATGAAAACAACAGCAGCCAGGGAAATTATCTGATCTGTGATTTTTAAAATAAATCTGGATTCTTCAACACTAAACTAAACCGTAAGAACACATAGGTCAGATTTTTAAAAAACAAAAATAAACAATGAAACATCTATTGCACAAACTTTCTCACATATGCTTGTTAATATTTGTATATTTGAGGTTTTTACGTTGATGAAAGAAACTAGTATGTCCCAACCTCCAGGTAAAGAGATTTAGGGATCTTACTGATTTTTCAAATAATATTCTCCTTACATCATCACAAACATAATCTGAATAAATAATTGCTCCCACTATCTGTTTAGTTCTCCTAGGTTAAGGAAATAAATCATAAAAGGATGCAAATTAAATAAATCAGGTAAAATGATAAAACGAAGTCCTGGATGAAAATTATATTAATAACTAATAGAACAGCATAAAGCAGCAAAACCTTTAACTATGGTTTAACTTTTCTACTGCTTGCATTAATGAATTTGGAACAAGTTTTGGATTTACTATAGCTCATACTTGAGTCTTTCTGAAAAAAAAAAAAGGCCAAATTTCACGTTATCATCTTCTTTAAAACCTGTAGAATCCACATACATATACACTGGTCAAAAAACTTTAAGCATACAATGGTTTTTATTAATTGAAATAAAATAGATACATTATAATTGGGTTTTCGGTACCTCAGAATAGAACACAAAGTAGGAGCACTCTGTTTGGTAACAATGGACTCAGTATGAAAGTAAAATGTTGCATTCTTGGGAAAAATAGGAAAGAAAAGGAAAGTTGACATCACGTACAACATCAAACAAAAGGAAGTGGTGTTTTCAGCACTCTGTTCAATAACATGTTGGTCCTCCATGAACCCTGAGGCACTCTTGAATGCGATGGGGTATGCTCAATACCAATGCATTGAAGCTCTCCTGAGGCAAATTGTCCCATTCCTCCACGGCAGCATTCCTGAGTGCTTGAATCGTTAATGGGGGATGTTGACGATTGGAAATTGCTCTCCTGAGAAAGCTCCATGCATGCTCTATGCAGTTCATGTCCGGTGAGCATGCTGGCCAATCAATTCTTCGGATCCCATGTCCTTCCAGGTACCGCTGCACAGTACGAGCACGTTGAGGTTGAGAATTATCATCCTGTAGAGTGAACCCTTCTCCTACAGTCTCTGCAAAACCACTTACTTTGGGTTGGAGGATGTTGTTTTGATACACTGCAGCAGTCATGTTTCCCTCTATTGGAACCAGTGGCGTGCGGCGGAACAAACATGATACCTGCCCAAAACAAGATTGAGCCACCAAACTGTTGGTGACGTTCCACAATCATTGAGGGGTGATTTCGTTCCCCTGATCGTCTCCATATGCAAATAGAGTTGTTGTCAGGGTGTAGCCCATTCTTA
Organism: Ectobius pallidus; assembly: GCA_964059195.1. Classification (NCBI taxonomy): domain Eukaryota; kingdom Metazoa; phylum Arthropoda; class Insecta; order Blattodea; family Ectobiidae; genus Ectobius; species Ectobius pallidus. Next base: position 34,448,655 of record CAXKWD010000001.1, on the reverse strand, counting down.
CTTCGTCTGAGAATAAAGTTCTGGTCCATTGGTCCCGTGTCCAGTTCTCATGTGCTCTAGCCCATCTTGAACGAGTACCCCTGTGATGTGGACGGAGTGCCGGAGTCTTGAGTGGTCTTTGAGCATACAACCCTATGTCATGAAGTCTATTGCGCACAGTTTGGCTACTGACAGCAACACCTGTGGCTCCACGCAGCTCATGGCGCAGAGTAGTAGCTGAGGTTATAGGGTTCCTACGTGCAGATACCCTTACATACCGGTCCTGAGCTGGTGTTGTTTTACGTGGACGAGCCATGCGAGGTCGATCTGCTACTGAACGGGTCTCCTGGAACTTTCTCCACAGTCTGGAGACAATACTTTGATTCACATGAAGGATGTTAGCAACATCAACTTGGCTCATGTTTTGTTCCATCAAAGTGATATTTTGATGCAGTCTGCCATTGAAAGTCTGTTCCGAGCCATTGCACTGCACTAGGACGCACACAGACACTGACTGAATGCACTAGGACGCACACAGATACTAACTGAATTTTCCTAGGATTACAGGATTTGTTTACTAGCTGTGATTGGAGTCTCCAAGGTGATGCAAAATAAAACAAACGAAGGAGTTTGAGTTGATCAACAATATATGTGCTCAATAAAACCAAAAGAAACATAAATATTAGGTATTATTGGGTAAACTGGACATATGCTTAACTTTTTTTGACCAGTGTATAAGCACATTTTCTTTCTAGAAATACAGTCAAACCTCCATATAACGACAGAACAACTTTTAGGAGATTGATACAAAATTTCAAGGGTTTCCAGGAGAAAGAAAAGAAGGAACAGAATAACACATGGACAGAAGAAAGGAGAAAGAAACATAGTGAATTAATGAATAACTACTGGAAAGCAAGAAAGGAAGCAGGAAACAAACTGAAATAAATGCAATGGATATAAGTATTTAGGCTTTCATGGCCGGCATCTATTGAAGTCAACTCTTCCGGGCTTATGGGCCGTGGTCGGTCAGTTTTGTTGGCTGACGTTTCACCATGAGCTGCATTGGACATCTTCAGAGCATGTCTAAGGCTGTCCGGGGAAAGCAGCAGCAGTTGACACAGGACAGCCACAGATACACTCTGAAGATGCCCGATGTAGCTTGCGGCAAAATCTCAGCTAACAAAACTGACCGACCATGGTCCATATGTCCAGAAGAGTTGACTTCAATAAATGCAGTGGGTTACTATACTTGGTCCTGAGATGGCCAAAATTGATACAAGAAGAAGAAGAATCAATAAATAGTCATTAATGATAAAGGTGATAATAATGACCAATATTCATGTTGGCCCAGAAAGGAAACCATAGCAAACCACTTGGGCCAAACAGAGAAAAAAGCTCAAAGGACCAATAGGATGAAGGAAATCAGGCACAGGGAAAACAATATACTTTATATAGTTCTCTAGGTGCTTATTCATGATTTCAAAAGGGAAAACAACAACAATAACAATAATTATAATTATAATATTTTAACATACCAGAATGACACCTTTCTCTAGCATTCGCTCTGGTGTGTCGTGGAGGTCGGCGAAGTGTACAGCCACTTGATGGTACATGGGCATGAGGAACTTTTCTCTATCCATGATTTCCCTTTCTAACAAAGCCTTCTGTTCTGCTGGCATACTCGCTCCAGACGACTGTAGATCAACCTTCAGAGAAATTATTACAGGATCGACTCGGTGCATTGTCTTCAACAAATCTTTGGCTCGGAACTTAATTTCAACAATGCCCTCTGGCTCCAGTACACCTCCCCTGGAAATAACAATCAAACAGTAAGGCATAACCCCAGATGAATATGCAGTTAATTTCTATGGATGATATTCAAGAAGCAGAATATACACTCAGGATCAAAAAGAATCAATCAGTCACTTGAATTTTACATCTTGAATCTGTCTTAAATGAACAGAAAACATTTCCAACTGAGAATAACCTCACGTTTTGAACAAAGTATTACATCAACAAGAAAAACTGTTGTCTTTATTAGAAATTCACAACACTGATACACAAAAAGTAATTTTTTCATTTACAGCAAAAAGTGTTCTCTATTTATTTGAGTCACAGTAGCGTGTAGCTCTAATGACATCTTGTAAGTGGCGTAGTATGGTTCTGATTATTCTCATAATCCTTTGTTGAGAGATATTTCCCCATTCTTCTTCTAAAGCTGCTCGAATTTATAGTTTCGAGAACAGCTCTTCTTTGATGAATCTCCCTCAGTAGAATGTCCCAAATATGTTCAATGGGATTTAGGTTGGGACTGTATGCTGGCCAATCCATAACGTTGATACAAACTTCATTAAGTACAATGGAAACCTTTTCCACAGTGTGCCCTGACATTATAATGTTGCTCATCAAGTCATTACCAAGCAGAGCTCGAAATGTAGTGGTGTCTACTAGGACCATAAGAAGAAGCTTTCAGGAACATGGATTGGTATCAAGACGGCCTTCTAGGGTACTGAAACTGCCCGCACAGCTTCAAGTAGTTGCGTCTACACTTTGCCCTTCAACACACAACTGGACCAAGGAAGGCTGGGAATCTGTCTTATTTATGAACGAGTCCCGTTTTGCCCTGAATTCATCAGATGGATGAGAATGTGTATGGAGAAGACGAGGAGAGTGACATGCACCAGCTGTATGGTCAATGATGTGTGCCTTTCAATGGAGGATCAATTATGGTCTAGGCTGGCATTTCCATCATAGCCCATACAGATCTCGTGTGTATGCCGAACGGCACCACAACAGCACATAGGCACATTGAAGAGTGCATAAATGAAGAATGTAAGATTCACCATTTATTGGTGATAATTTTGTCCTAATGCAAGAAAATTCTAGGGCATGCACTGTTGAACAGGTTTTGATTGTGTTTAATAATGTTGGTATCAACGTTACGGATTGGCCAGTGCACAATCCCGACCTAAATCCCACTGAACATGTTTAGAGCATTGCAATGAGGGAGATTCATTATAAACGAGCTGTTCCTGAAACCATAAATCTAACCTCAAGCAGCTTTAGAAGTAGAACGGGAAAATATGTGTTAAGAAAGGTCTGCGAGAATAATTAGAAGCATGCTCATCGCCTACAAGAAGTCATTGGGGCTAGTAGTGGCAACTGACAAAACTCAAATTGTGACCAAGTTCGCATTGAGCCGATATCCGACATTCCAATTATTCAATTAAAAATTAAAACATTTCAAGTAGCATTTCTATAATTTAAGTATTAAATGTGATTAATACTACAATCAGCATGGCAGTCGATATGTGTACACTGGCAACATTTTCTGGAAAATCTTTTTCATAATTATTCTCAGAGTACTTCAATGTTTATGCCAGTTTAATAATGCCTACAGGCAGTCTAGATAGTAGATTCAAAGTCTGCCTTAGCGTCTGCTTATGTTTTGACTCTATATTTCATTTTATCTTCTTCATTATGTTCACATGAGTACAGCGCTGAGAATCAACTGTTCGGAAGAAGCCGGTATACTTGTATGATACATGGGTCATGTGGGGAGAGAATGATGCTAGCTGGTTGATTTCATATTATTGAATAAAAAGTTAAGAACGTCCCTATTCCTTTATATCCAATGGAATTGGATGGAAAATATAAGAAGAAATTGTGTGGAATGGCAGTCGTTCTTGTCTCCAAAAATTAGAATGTAGGGAAATTGGATTTATGCTGTAGGGTTACTATAAAAGACATTTCTCTCAAAATGAGCAAAGAAAATGTACTATCCATGCACGATACGTTGGTCACTAGTTTTACGGGGAAGTGAGGGTTGGGGGGAAGAAGAGATCGCTAGCCCCCATGTCTTTCTGCAGTGTTGTCAACCAAAGAAACCACATTTCAGCATAATCGTGCATATGGTAAGCGCACATCAACAGCTTAAGTGTGAAGTATGTGGACAAACAAAAAAATTGGATGCAGAATTGGATAATTACCTATCATGAATCATTCTCACTATTTCAACCTGTACCATATTCATTTAAATTAATATCAGTTAAAATTTACTGACACAAAATACACCAACAATAGAATAGTTGACAATCAATAGTTGCATGGCCTACTGTATAGACCAGCGTTTTTCAACCAGTACGCCATGGCACATTGGTGTTCTGTGAATGAGCCGTGAGAAAATTAAAATAAAGTTATCAATCTTTAATTAAAGATTAACATTTAAAGTATAATGATTTTAATGCAATACAATAATATAACGGGGTGAATGTATTGCATAACAACTGATTACATGTCATAAGGATTTGGTTATTAAATAAGTCATTTTCCTCCGGGGATAAAATATTAAATAATATAGGCTCAAAATGTTTACTTTGGAAGATTTGTTGAAGCATAAAGAAGAGTCTTAGCAGAACATGGTTCACTATTTCATGTGATAAAACATTAGAGAGGTAAGGCATTTAAAAGTGGAGAAAACTATAGGCCTAATTTTCTTCTTCTTCTTCTGCACTTCAGGGATTAGGCAAGATTGCCTGTTCCGTCTTCACATTATTTCCATCTATTTCTAGGACGTCCGACATCTCGTTTCCCTTTGGGTTTATATTTATCTATAATTTGTGGAATTCTTTCTTTATTCATGCGGTCCATATGTTCCTTCCATTTTAATCTATTTTCATCTATCTTTTCGTTGATATTATATATGTTGAGCTCAGCACGTATATCTTCATTTCGTATGAGATCTCTCCTCGTACAACCTTTAACTTTTCTTAGAAATCTCATCTCAGCAGCTTGTAGTTTACTTTTGTCTTTCTGTTTAGTTATCCACGATTCACTGCCGTACATTAAAACTGGAACCGCCATTGTTTTATAAAATTTTATTTTATTGTCTTTTCTTGTTTTATTTTGTAATGTTTTAGATATAGTTCCAGATATTTGTTGAAGTATATTTATTTTATTTTCTATGTCTCTATCTATATCGAAACTAACGTCGCATCCTAGATAATTGAAATTACGGACTTGTTCCAGACTTTTATTTTGAATACAGATTTTTGATCGTATTAAATGTTTTCCATAATGTGCCATTACCTTAGACTTCAGTGTTGATATTTTTAGATTATAGCATTGGCTGCTCATTAGATGTAGTTTATAAACAGACTTTTGAAGGTTTTCCTCATTGTTTTGAATTATTGTGATGTCATCAGCATATAGCAAAATATTTAGAAATTTATTATTACTTATCTGTATTCCTGGATTCACTTCCAATTTCCATTTTTTTATAAGATCATCAACATAGATGTTAAAGAGGGTTGGCGACAAACTGCATCCCTGTCTAACGCCTTGGTTCACAGATATAGGTTCTAATTTTGTTGTGCCTAAATTTATAATTACTTTATTATCTCTATAAAGACTTTTAATAACTTCAATGATCTGAGGAGGGTAGCCTGCATTGTGCATTATTATCCATAATTTGTCTCTGTCTATAGAATCAAAAGCTTTTTCGAAGTCAATGAAAGCAATATGTGTTTCTAAATTGACTTCACGTCTCTTTTCTAAAATTCGTTTTATGCTAAAAACATTATCATTGCAGGAGCGTCCTTTCCTAAATCCAGATTGTTCTTCCTGTAAACAGGCTTCGGTTATATTCTTTAGTCTATTGTTTATTATTTTGGCGTACAGTTTGTAAGCAGTATCGAGAAGACTTATACCTCTATAATTTGCGCAATCATTTCGTTGCCCTTTCTTAAATATTGAGATCACCTCTGCAGTTCTCCAAGAACCAGGTATGTTATAGCTCCGCCAGCACTCATTGTATAGGCCTAATTTTAAACGTATTTAATATGTCAAAAAACTCTGGTCGGAACGTTCACAGTGGAGTGTAACAATATTTGAAAATGATGCGAGTTGACTACACACTATTTTCTCCACTTACCAAGAAAATAGTGTGTAGTCAACTCGCATCATTTTCAAATGTATTTAATATGTTTTGTGAAAAGTTTGCTCAACTTGCAGTCCATGAAATTGACATCAGAGTTCACTGGAGTGTCAGAAATTAGCACATGCACAATTCTTAAAAACGTGTTAGCACCAGGAAAATGATGGATGTACAATGTGACGAGTTTGTGAAATCAGCTATTTGCAAAATTGTGTTGTTTTTTTCCATGACTCCATACATCAGAAAAGGTAATGTCAACAGTAAATAAGGATCCTGAGACAGAATGAAAGCATAGTATTGAAACCACTAGATGTCAGGGTATATAGCATACTTCATGTTTTAATGTTGTCAGCTCTGCTTACGGAATTGAATGAAACCTACCAAATGAGGACTAGGGAGCTGAGCACCCAAGATATTGTGCATGAATAGTAATTATACCAACAGGAGCATTTACTTCAAATTAGGGCGAAAAGGGTTTTCACCTCTTTATTGATATGACTCACTGGCATGTTTGGCACTCAAGAAATGAAAGCAATGAAATACGATACTGATATTAACCTCTTCAAATTATAAATAAGAAATGTTACTACTGTAATATCATTTAGTTACCGGTAGTTTCTTTACTCTTAATATAGGAACATGGCATTCAGCAATTTGGTTGTTCTTATCCAAACACTGCAATTACAGCGTACATGGTAATGAGGGGGAAGATTAATGCAATTAATCAGGAAATAGTAGACCTATTAAAACTTATACAATTGAAGATCATGAACTTTAGGTAACAATTAACTTAATTTGCAGAAGACATCATTTTGTTCACCACCAAAGCCATGTTGATTCACTTTAATGATGCAAGATAAAGTTTAAGATTAATATAAGCCTACATATGTCACTGAATGATAAAATACTCACACTGTTATAGCTTACACATAAGATAATAATGATGACCACTATGCACTTATATACACACATTTCACACTCATGGAATGTTCAAAAAACCTCAAGACTAGATCACAGTAATGGAAAAAGTACTGATGGAGGAATTTTATATGAACAATTACAGATAAAAAACCAAATTAATCGTCTGCAGCAAGAGTAAAGGAAATAAAACAGTAACAAAGCTGAGAAAAGCAATCTGGGAAGTGGAAGAATTCAAACATTTAGGCAGCAAATTACAAAAGATGGAAGAAAGCAGAAAAGAAATAACAAGTAGAATAAGCCAGGCCATGAAATTATTTGACAAGAACAATCTGTTCACATCAAACAATTTATTTTTATTTATTTACATATTTATTTATTTATTTATTTATTAAGTGCCAGTATGGTACTTTATGAGATTGTGTGGTGGACGAAAAAATGTCTGTCCGTCTGTCTGTCCGTCTGTCCGTGTGTCTGTACGCACCATAACTCAAATACGCTTTTTCGGATTTTCATGAAACTTGGAAAACACATTTATAATGTCCATGGGAAGAACCCTATTGATATTGAACCAAATCGGTTCACCGGTACCGGAGTAATGCCCAATTTAGTGCCTATTTTAATAGATTATGGCGCCTTTCTAATAGAAAGGCGCCATCGCTCAAATACGCTGTATCGGATTTCCATGAAACTTGGTATACCAATTTATGACGTCCATGAGAAGTGCCCTATTGAATTTGAACCTAATCTGTTGACCGGTACCGGAGTAAAACCCAATTTAGTGTATATTTTAAAGACGCGGTAACTCAAACACGCTTTACCGGATTTTTATGAAACTTTGTATACACATTTATAATGTCCATGGGAAGACGTCTATTCATAATGGATAAAATCGGTTTACCTGTTTCGGAGTAATGCTCAATTTAGTGCCTATTTTATGGTAATATACGTATTCGAAAGAATTTATAAAAAAAATGAAAATCAGTTATCTTGACAACATAGCCTATTGTTTTACTGTTATCTTATAAGGCCTTGGAAATTAAAATACAGGTAGCTATGACAAAAAACATATTGATTTACATGCGCTTATCCAACTAGACCGTTAAAATGACCCAGGTGGCCGAGATGGTAGACCTTTGTTCTTCCGTAAGCCCTGCTTAATGAATAAATCTGGAGCTTAACTAGGAAATCAATTAAAAAAAAAAAACATATTCTGCATATCATAATTGCAGTCATAACTGATTAGACAAAAACATACTGGCACTTTGTTACATCAGTTTACCTGATTTTATTTTAACCTGGTGGAGTTAAGGCCATAAAGCCTTCTCTACTACTCAGCCAGGGGGAAATGCATGAAATACATGAGTTATACAACTTAATTAAAATGAAGAATTCAATTGGCTTTACAAAGGGGAAAAAATAATACAAGAAATTAAAATAAATGAATACAATGTTGACTGTAATGCTAAAAATACTAAAATATTTACTTTTTCACATCACTCTTAACTAGCTAATTGTTCCTATATACTAACTTGATTAAACTACGCTTGAACTGCGATATTAATTGGCAGCTCCTGAGATAGCTTGCAATGCATTCCAGAAACAAAAAGCTGTTGCTGTAAAGGAATTTGAATAGTGTGAAATTTTGTACAGATGTAAGGGATCCTTTTTTGTCTTAGGTTTGAAAGAAATTAGGACAGACACATGTGGTATATAAGGCCACGGGAATGTCTTATGTTATTTTCCAACATGGATCTAAGTGTCCCATATTTTTTTCTCATATTTCTGGAAACCCTGGGCATCATAAGTGTTTGGACAAGAGTTCTTCTTATTCTGTACAAAGTATGCAGCACAGAAAAATAAATTTAAGCCTTGATGTGAAAAAGGATTTGTTGAAGTCCTGCTTATGGAGTATTGCAGTGTATGGAATCCAATCAGAGGGAGAAAAGAGAAGACTGTTAGCTTTTGAAACATGGTGTTATAGAAGGATGTTAAAGGTAAGTTGGAGAGAGAGGATAACAAATCAAGTATTCAGAAGAGCAAATGAGGAAAAAAGATTCTTGAAGCAATCAAATATAATGAGCTCAACTAATAGGACACAAACGAGGGAGAATCAAATGAAAACCACAATTAAGTTAATTTTTTCCACTATTTTTCTGCAGGAAGAATGTTAGCTTGTACATTATTTTTCTACATAGTCCCCTCCCAATTCAATGCACTTATGAAATCAGATAAGAAGTGCTTCAAAAAATAAGAAAAATTATTCTGGTTGACACTGTAGGCAATCATGCACCGCCGATTGGATGTCTTCATCAAACTTGAACTTCTACCCTCCAAGGAGCTCCTTTAATGGACTAACGATGTGTAAATCTGATGGTGCCAAACCTGGCAAGTATGGCAGATGTGGGAGGCACCTGATATGCATATGTCATCGATGGTTTTCATGATTGCATGAGCAGCTTGACGGGCATTATCATGTTGAAGCAAAACACCTGCTCTCAGCAACCCCCTTCGCTTTGAAATATATAAAATTACAGAAGAGATGAATTTAACAATCTCGAAAGAGAACACAAAACTGATGGCATTCACAGATAAAAGGGCGGTGAGATCAAAGGTGGTAGTGGAAGATTATATCATAGAACAAGTTAATACTTTTAATTTCCTTGGATGTCACATATCCTACACTCACGAAAAAGATATTGATTATAAAATTGCTAAATTTAATAACATGTGCGGGACCATTAGAAGAACACTACATAATAAGACAAGATACATAGATTGAATTATATAAAGTTATGGCAATACCAACAGGCTTATATGCGAGCGAAACTTGGACCTTAAAAGAGAAAGATAGAAGTCAACTACAAGCAGCTGAAATGCGATTTCTCCGAAGTGTAGAGGAAGTAACCTGGCTGGATCACATCAGTAATGATGAAATAAGAAACAATCTAAGAGTTAGTAGACTGTTAGAAATTGTAGATCAATATAAACAGAAATGGTGGGAACACGTACAACCTATGAACCAAGATAGAATCCTGAAAATAGTTGTTGAATATGTACCTACTGGAAAAAGAAGTATTGACTGGCCATCAAAAAGATGGATACAACAAATACAACGGGCTAAGGTCTACAGCTTGAAGTAAAAGAAGATGAAGAATACTAAGAATAAAATGTGAACTAAATAGCTATGGTGATAGTAAACTAGCTGAGGATAATGGAGACACACTGCATTACCTGCTCTCTGGATCTGCATACATCTCCATCTGACGAGGATTGATAGTAGTATCCACAACAGCCCATGCTCCACCTCGAAGCTCACCATTGGGTGGAATGTATATAAGTATAGGCTGGTTATATTGCCTCAACCCATCCACAATGTAGGCTCCGAACTTCATCACCTGCTCATACATATCTGTAACATCATAAATTCTGTAAATCCCACTTTCCAATACACCAAACTGTTCCAGTTGAGTTGCCACTGATATTTACCTTTCATTCCGCCAGAGAATCCTCTCCAGTTTGCAAAGATGATAAGAGGTAGATCTTCATGACTGAAGTCCTGAATGGCTTGTGCAGTCTTGTAGGCAGAGTCTGGAAACCACACCTGTCCCGCCTGTGACACAGTCTGTAAACAAACAATAATTTAACAAGTAATTTTCAACCTACCAATATGTGCTTAAGCATTGCAAATGAAGTTACATTTATAAAGGCTTTTTCATAAATAAAGTGGCAGAAATAACAATAACATCAAGCCTATTTATTAGGGAATATAATGTAACTGAATCAAATAAATAGTATACCATATTTTTATTTAAATAGTCGTTACTCATTAGTTTTGTAACTGGTTTGATGCAAGCTTCCGGTTTTTCCTATTTTGATGTAGGCCTACTCTCCTCATGTCCACAACCAACATCCTCAATAATCTGTTTGGTCTTCCTTTTCAATTCCCTTCATTGTTCCTTCTAAGTCAAGTTTCATCAACAAGTTAAAAACACACTAACTCGGATTTATTAACATAGGCAAAATTTTTAACTCTTCCTTGTGACTCACTTGTGTAACTCTTGTGTGTTTTGTCAGCAGAGGGTTAACTAACAGTTGCAAGAAATAGGAATGGTAGCAATCTAGAAAGCGGTGATTGAAAAACAGATATCATAAATGCAGTTTGTTGCATGATTCTTTTGTTTTATTTAGCGGCAACCATAAAAATGAAGGAGGCTAAACAGAAGGAGTTAGTGTATTCAATATTTGTAAATTCCCTTTAATTTAGCTTGTGATAAAGTATAAGACCATAATCAAGTGTAAAGAACAAATGGAGTGAATATAAAAGAGAATGATGATGCATGGGTAATTAATAACTTGAGGTTAAACCTCAATGGAACTCAATAATAATGCAGTAACTAAGCCTGGATGCCTCAGTATGGTCCTTCTTCTGATAAGTGTCTTCTACGGTCTTCTTCTCTCTTGTATTTTTACTGAAACCTCTTTATTGGGCTAACAAATTTTCAGCATCTCAAAAGCTTTCAGTCTTTCCCTAAAGCCCTTCCCTCACAACCAGAAAGAATTATACTCTAAACATATAGTTTCAGAAACTGTTTTCTGATATTACAGACCTATTAACTAAAGTTCCTACCGACATAAGAGTTATGTAGTTGTTTTATGAACAAAATACAATCTCAAGTATTGTTCCCTGTAAAATATTAATTCTCTGTGATACCACATCCCCTGTGCGACTAGGCCCACCATCTGACTGCTGCACCATAAGCTGATGGGAAGATTGGAAAGAGGCACGTGTTAGGCATTAGCATAACACCTCCCACAGCTGTTTATCGATGTCTTTCTTGCCAGAAGTGCTACTTCTTTAGCAAGTAGCTGCTCAGTTGGTGTCATGAGGTTAAATACACCCCATTCCAGATCTCCCTACTCCAGGAGGGTTCAAGAAAGTATCGAGGACTGAAACCAGACCATGTAACATTGAAGGTTAAGAAACTCTGCATGAGCAAAAACTCTGTCATATCGAAAGAATCTGGAAGGCTCATGCCTGTTTGCTGTTAACTTATGTTACAGGCATGGGACATAATATGAAGTTGAGTCTGCAGATGTGCAAGCCGAGTGGAGAGATAGTTGAAGCTTGGATTGAGGAGAAGGATAAAAACAACGATGTAGTGCAGACATCCAGACAGGTGTACCCTGTAGGGGGGTGGAAGGTGTCCAGTAGCCACAATGTTGTGTAGACGTCCAAACAAGTGTACCATGCCTTCAGTGAGATGTAGAACAACCATGATGTAGTACAGACGTCCAGACAGATGTACCCTCTAGGGGAGGTGAAGGTGTCCATGCCTTCCATGCCTTCAGAAAAGAGTACCAAAGCAACTGGAGCAAGTGGAGAGCTCCTGCCAATCAACTTAACACTTGCTAACTTAAAATACTGTACCATTACAGTCTTGTGTCAGATATTGCAAAGGAGATGGCAGCAACTGGGAGCAATGGGCATTGACCTAGCAACATATTGTGCACGAATAGGATTATACGGAAAAATGAAGGCAGGAATAAATAAAAGTAATGAACAGTTACACAGCTCATCAATGGACAACTTATGGTTCTATGGTGTAATTGTGGCAGTACTGCTGGTTATTGGCAGGGTTGAAGCTAATCCGAGATCAGCTTCCGGGAATAAAAGTAAAACAGTGCAGCAAGTGACAATCCTACCACAATCACGGATATGTTAATGAAACTAGACGAAAAATTAAATAAAAAACTGGACGAAATAAACATCAAGTTGGAATATGTACGGGGATGGTACAGCAACTTAAGCGAAATATATGCAGGTCTAAAAAAATGAAGTCGACTCGATGAAGGAAAGCAAGTGGACAACCCAGAAATTAGAGAAGGAATCTAGAATAAAGAACATCATTATATATTTGAAATGGAAGAATTCAACCACAAAAGAAGATAAGACATGTATGACTGTGTGTTGAAGTTACTGGCTGCGAAATTGCACTTGAACCTCTCCGAGTTTCCTATTGAGAATGTTTACCATCTGGGGAAGGGTAGGAATACCCCATCTTAGTGAAATTAGCAAGTGCAATAACAAAGGACAAAGTGATGAGTAGATCCTGTATGTTATCTGGAACAAGAATAAGACTGGAACATGACTAAAGCTATCAGGAGAGAGCAACAAGAAGATAACTATTACCTTTTTTGAAACAGGCTAAAAACGAGGGGAAGTTTGCAGTGTTAGTGGGTCAAGTTGCATATTGAACAAAAGCTCTTTTACTTGGAATTTTGTAGAAAAAACTTTGAATTAAAAAATAGAACTCAACCACAGGTGTCAGCCAATAGCAATCAGATTACAATAGGCTCTAATCCACAAACAATAGAAACAGATAAAACAGTTAATAATACACAGGAAATAAAAAACAGTGACCGAGAGGTGATGAGTCAGCACAACAGATTCCAGTCAGGGGCAGGATCATTGCATGTGAGGAATCAAATGACGGAACTGAAGAGGAACATAAGACGCACCTTAATTTTAGGATGGAAATTTAAAGGAAAATAAATTTAATGTGATTCTGAAGGAAATATTTTAAAGGGAATAATATAATTTATTACATAAGCAAGTTATAACCTTGTACAATGGAAACTGTGTAAATCACTTCTAACATAAAACCTGCATTGTACGAAAATCTCTTCTGTACAGGTGGCATCGTGTAAATTTTTACAACTGAACTGATTTCTCATGAAAGACTGAAAATACTTTTACACCATCTAACCCTCAATTCAGCATACAGTAAGTGTAACGGGACAAGGCTGTTTAGAGGTCATTGTATTCATTTAAACCACCCGGCGAAGACACTCCTTTTGCATAAAAGAACTCAATATTCCTTTCTTTTCGCATTGTATACCTGGCTTCCAGCTACCCTCATTTTACAATTGTGACAAGTGCAGTGATGTAGTCTGTGCTTAAATTTGTAACTGTCTTATCATTTACAACACCTTGTGTAGAACTATGGCAATCCAGCAATATTTACCATAATTTAACTTTTTTTTTAGTGTACTTCAGACCATTAGACGCACCCAACTTTTAAGACTCTGTTTTCAAGGTAAAAAAGTGCATCTTATATTCCATAAAATACGGTAGGCCTACTTTATTTTATTAAACTACTTCGAAATCATTTTTAGGTTCTTATTGACCGAAGAAATGCCTCACATGATATTTTACAATTTTAAATCATTTCAACAGGTAAATGCCGGCTGGTCGTCGCAATCCATTTGCAATGACTTTCTGCCTCATTCTATGGGCAAGAAGTGTGTGAAATATGCTTGACATGGTGATAGAACTCTCATGCTTTCGGAGTTTGGTCGTCGCAAGGCAGCTTACAAGGTGTGATTCTTGAATTTGCCGCTAGAGCATCTTGAAGCATGTGAGCTAGGTCGAGCTGGCTGCTTTCTACAAGCAGAGCAAGCTATGAACTCGTTTACAGAAATGCCAATTGCTGATGTAATTAATCACTTTGTGGTGAGATCTATATTCCTAATTTCACCATTCTATTAAACACTAAACTACAGTTTGATTTAAACAACCTGCGACTTGACTGAAGCTCTGATACAAGTAATACTGCGTAATACAGAACAGTTTTCCCACTTTTCCACTTCAAGTGGACTGTCACAAGTCGCAGGTTGTTTAAATCAGACTGTAAACTCCGTGGCTCTACATTCCTGGAGGGAACTGCGTCATCTACCATGGGCAGATAGCAAGAATGGGGGCATGTGGTTAGCATGCTGACACCCACGGCCATTATTGATGGTTTCCTTGATCAGAGCTGAGCTCCTCAATTTGTATGAGGTGGATGAAGCCTTTTATTTGGAAGCTTATACTCGTAGTAGATAAACGGTAAGTTGTATCATAGAACCGATTGCACTTAAAGCAACAGATTTTGAGAGATCTACAAGTTTGCTCCTATGACTTTTTGTTGTATATCCATCGGTTATGCCTTAGATAGAGTTTGATATTTTTATTTTAACTAAATTGCATACATTTTCTACACATTATGTAATTTTTTAGAACTTATTCAACAGCTAGAATCATAAAATGTGGCAGAAATATTGGCACATCCAGCTTTCATAAGTATGCCAAATTTGGTGATCCTAGCTGCTCTATAAGTATGGAAAAACCGACTGTTTAGCCTAACTTCACTCACATTTAACTCAGTCTAAATCACCCATTCACTGACAATAATGTTTATCCACTTCCCCACGAGCTAAAAACTTGACAGCATTTAGCTTATAATCAACGGGAAAATTCAGAATAGTTAAACATTTTAATTTTTTACTCCTCAAAAAAACTTTGAAAATCTTTACTGGCATTAATGTTGACCCACTTCCAGATGAGCTAGAAACCTGAAATTTGACAGACTTATAGCTTAAACTGCAAGAAAATTCGAAATAGTTAAACATTTTAAAATTTTACCCCCCAAAAATCTTAAGTTGTTCCGCACTTTGTTTTAAAGGTTTAATATGGCAAAACAGTAATTGTGGGCTATGGCAGTCTAAATACAAAGATTCTATCTTTAATGCAGTGTCACTTCATAATAAAAGCTTTTTCTGAAAACCACACTGGGGGGTTGGAGGCAGAGCCTCAAACGAGCGAAGCGAGTATTTATGTATTATCAGGTTACAAGTAATCTTAGCATGTATTTGTATATATTTAATTCCTGTAAAAACAGTGCAACACCCAGCTCCTACACCCACAATCCGCCACTGACCCTGATTATGCTTGTATGCCTTAAGAACCACTGTGAGAAAATCTGGTGAAAGTTTCAGATTTAATCTAAATGATTGTGGTAAGGTGTGACAGAGAAGGATGTGTGCCTGTAAGTAACTGCAAAACCTATTTTTTCAACCTTTCGTACCTCAAATTATTAAATATTAAATGCTTCTCATTTATTGCTATATACATCAATGGGATTAAAATAAATATATGTACTTTTGTTTATAGCACAAATAAGTATAAAAATAAAAATTTACTATACTAGGCATTTTTCTGGAACTTAAATTCCTGTTTGAACCGATTAAATTTTGATTCATTGGCTTAAAGGCATTTGCTTAATTAATCAACATTTTTAGTTGATCAACAGCTCTGAAAATAATACTTTCGGTAAGTTTTCAGTTGAAATAACGAAGCCTTTCTAAGGTATCAGATCCATCAAAGTGACTCATAATGTGGTAAATGTAATGTATCAATGTGTTCTATCAATTCTGTTTCAATAAGATCTTATATATTATGCCGTGTTTACGTAATCAGAATTACTTTTGTATTGCTAGGCAGCTACTCAGCCACTCATGCCACAGTGACAATTATGCATGATTTGTAGCATCCTAACAATTCGATTATGACGTCAGAGTGATAATAAATACCTTTGCCTCAGAATCGAGATTAGCTGGATCTGCGGGAAGATTGAGCTCCACTGTGCGAGTCTCAACAGCAATCACTCCAACAGGGATGCCACCGAGACGTGCACGTCCACACACAACGGTCTGAGCCCAAGGCTGCATTATTTCCTCCCAGGAACCTCGGTCAAAAAATCCAGTCTCCCAATCATCTCCATTACCTATATATACGCAAAATGCACTTGTGTGAATATACACTCTAGAAAAAACAAATATTTAGTACTTTAATTCATTTATATTGGGAAACACAATCAACTGGAACACATAAATGAGAAAACACTCACTATTTCATTCCAGTTTATAGTACCATATTTATTTAAATTGATACCAGTGTTTTAATAAAATAATGTGTACTACGGTACAATATTTTCTGATTTGAATTATAGTATTGTGGTGAAGTACTCTGCTACTAAAGTAAGATTAGAAAGAATTTCATTAATATAAAAGAAAGTTTTAAGAACTATTTTTAAGCTTAATTTTTTACAGTCATGTAGAACAGTATTTATAGAAAACAAAATGTTAACAGTTTTTGGTCTGTTTTTAATATAATTCTTTTAAGCCAGAAATAATGAAACAAAAATAAAAGTCAATAATGATATCCATACACATCAAACAACAATATGCAAACTCATAACAATATGCAAAGAAGTCATGCTCAGCTTAAAATAAAACAAAATTCTCCTCTCAGTACAGGAATTACTTGGTATAATAAACTACCCTCTGAAATAAAAGCAAACAAGAAATTTACCATTTTAAAAAAGCCTCAAACACTTCTTAATAAACAAATGCCTCTTCATATGAGGAATACTGGAACAATAGGATTTGTAATATGTAATTATTATTTATGTTGTGTATTTTATTATGAATTTATCTGTAGATATAAAATTTTAATATGGGACAATACCTGATACTATATTGTATGATCTATAGACAATAATAAATTATTATTTTTTATTATTGTTATTAAATAGTTAACTTATAGCATGAAAATTATCTACGAGAGAATTATTCAGCTTGGTCTAGGAAGGGAAATAGAGTGAATAATTGTTGGGAAAACTTTAAACAGATTGCAGTTATAGGGATAAATAAATTCACTCCAGTTAAATACTTGTCAAATAATCCAAATCCGGAATATTATAACAGAGACATAAGAATACAGAAAAGACAGCTTAAGAAAATAAACAGTAGGCGGAAAGAAAATACGTTATGGGAAAACAAATTCAAGAGACTACTGAAAGAACTGCTAACTGCTAAACAGAAAGCGGATGAAGAGTATTTAAATAACATGTTCCAAGGCAAGCAGAATGGGTGTGGGGAAATTTACAAATATCTAAAGAAACAAAGAAGAGGCCAGCATGAGAGTCCCTCTTTAAGGGACGATCAAAACCAACTTATTATCAACGATAGGGAAAAAGCAGAAACATTAAATTTATATTATGCCACTGTTTTCGGCAAGAAGGCAGAAAATTCAGACTTAGGCGTTACAGAGACATCCAATCAGGCCTAAAGATATAAGGAGAAGAATTTCTAAATTGAAAAAAACGAAAATCAGTAGCCCTGATGGTATAGCTGGGGAATTTTTAAAAAGGGAGGAGAAGCCATGATCTCATACCTCACACACGTATTTGAGATATCAATAAATTATGGGGTTATACCCAGTGACTGGAAGGAGGCTATTGTAGTTCTTATTTACAAGTCAGGGTCCCAATCAGATATAAAAAAAAAATTACAGACCAGTTAGTCTCACCTCTATAGTATGCAAACAGATAGAACATTTAATTGCAGAATACCTTCTACAATAAATACCATTTGATTTTACCTTTATGTCATATTGTACAGTTATTATTTCCATCCCGGCTTAACTGTTATTTGCACATTTAATCATGCTGAAGGGCAGTACAAAGTGCTCTCAGCTGATTGACTTAAGACTTTTTTGGGGGGGGGGGGGGCTGCAGCACTTGAAAAACATTTTATACGTTTGCTTTAAAAAAGAATGCACTGATAAAGTCTTGCCACTAATTATAGAAATAACAGGAAGCATATTTAATTCGTTCTTACCCAAAAAAATACCCACAAAACACAAAGAAATGTGGAATAATAATATAACTGATCACACTAAGTAGATTTCACTGTGTTGTGATTTCAGGAGGCACTGCACTCGGCAACCCAGTGCAGCGTATCATATGTCCTCTTCAGATCACCAGTTATGGCATGCATGCTGGGTGTGCTGATGAAGAAGAATAGAATACTAGTACGTCTTGATAGCAGATGTGGCCCATGCAAGCATTATTTGAAATAAAGTTGTTTTCCATCAGAAGTGTTAAATATGCCAAAAACTAGTGTTTCTGTGCAAATTCGGGCAGGCGAATTTAGTAAGAAACGGTTATATGTGAACGACAATAAAATTTTGATGTGCAAATTTTGCAATAAAAGAATGGGGTTAAAAAGACGGGACACATTAATAAAACATATTGCAAGCGACACACACAAATGTGGGAAACAAAAGAATCATATAAAACACCAGTTATCTCCTGCAGACTTGCTATCACAGGCAAAAATGGGAAAAGAAGATAAGACAGTTTATTTTGGACACTAAAGAAGAATTTCTGAGTGCTGGTATCAATATTGAAAAGCTCGATAACCCAAAGATCCTCGAGTGGCTGTTGATATACAGTTCAGGAAATCCTTTCTCACAATGGTTGCATTTTCTCAGCAGGTAATTCCTTATTTATACCTAATTCTCTCATTAGGCCACTGTGTTTAGTCTACACTAAAAATTAAATTAAGCGTTTGCATTCTCCTTCTCAGATCCTATTTGTAACAAGCTTCAAGGAAGGAATCTGCCTACACTAAAGAGATCTTCAATAATTAGATGTTTGTAAATATATGTAGGCCTATACAATGTTTTCCTACCGTAAAATACGAAAAAGCAGTATTACGTGATTTTAAACTGCAATAGACCCTTAATTAATTAACCAATAATAACACTGCCATACTAAGAATAACACTGAAATATGCCTTTTTAAAAACAAATTTTACTTAAAAATAAAACCACTTTAAAGGATCTCTATAAATAATACAAGTGCAAATTTAAAATACTTCAGTGCAGTAAACAGGACATAAATGTAGAGAACTGTACCAAACAAATGGCATATCATACATTCAGATTCATGAGTGTTGTAGAGTGGAAGATATTTTTTTTAAATCTCTAAAATTTCCTGGTTCCTGCATACAACCTGGTGCCATATCATCAGCCGGCCACACATTAATCACCAAAACTTCCAAGAAAGAAGACCTAGGAGTCATAACCCTTAAACAAGTTCCCCACAGTCAATGTCTGGTGCATCATACCCTGGAAGATGATCACTAGGACTAAAGGTAAACATGCCAGCAAAGTATAAAACAGTGTGTAAATTGGTCAGCTTGATGTGTGTTATAAATCTGATAGTATCTTTTCACATGCAATTACTTACTTGGACTCTGTCTTCCAGCCAGCATCCATCTTGGATCATAGGGAGCTTTGGTAGGCATGTAACCCACTTCTCGGTCTACAGGGTCCACTGGTTTTATAAAAGGCACTGGTGACAATCTGTCCTGTTAATAAAACAAAATAATAATAATAATAATAATAATAATAATAATAATAATAATAATAATAATAATAATAATAATAATAATAATAATGATGATGATGATGATGATGATAATAATAATAATAATAATAATAATAATAATAATAAAGTTTAAAAGCAATATTATAAACCAAGAAATTATAATGTTACAGTTATGGACAAAACTATTGAGCACATAGTTCAGTGATTAGTCAATTTGCATGCTGTCTCAAAACCTTCACATCACAAGTGACATGGACTTGTTTTTGAGTGTGACTTAACAATGTGAATATGAATGAATATGAATTTATTTGTTCTAAACAACAACTTTACAAAGCCCAAATTTCCACTTTAGAGATGGATTCGTACCTACCTTAAGGTTTCTGACGGATCCATTTCAGCACGTTACATTACTAAAATATATCGCACAGCAATTCAACGTGTCTCAATTTAAACGTTAAGGTTTGTTTACGTACACAACTGGGTCTGCACACTATTCCCGCTGCTGTTAGTTCAAGCCTACTCCACTCTTTGTGAACTGCCTAGAGAAAATATTCTACGAGGGCACTCGCTTCTCTGTACGATAGAGACGTGTGATTACATGTCATTTAAACATTGGATAATATTATTAAGTCGTAACCCCCCTTCAACTACGTTATGCACTTAACCATGTAGAAATGAATTTCTCTCTCTCTCCGAATACCAATTGTATCTCTGTGCGGTTTAAAGCATATGCTTTTACAACTAAACATCAGGATTCAAGTCATTATCAGATCAATTTTTTTTAGGATCAAATATCACCATGTTTGTACAGTCTACAAAATTACAAGTTCAAAATGTTAAGTTACCAGATATCTATAATAATAAGAGGAAGTGTTTGTTTGTCTGTCTGTGGGTGATGCACGCAGATCTGAAATTTTAAACATAGATGGACTGAAGAGTGGCTGAATGTACCTCAAAGCCGTATTTTTAATTTTCGCTTTACTTCACAAGTTATGAGTGAAAAACTGGCAGAAAATGTTATCTTTAGCACTATCGAAGCATCAGTTTTTGCTATTACATTTTCAATTGTCAAATCAATGGCAGGTAGCTATGCTTTTTTTGTGTATGTGTCATAACTTGGAAATAGGAGCATCACATTTTTTCATTACAGTGCAGCTGCTCATTGTGATCACTTCAGGATGCACTAATCTGATAATATTAACAGATTGATAACAGTAGCCGAAACAATTAATTTAATATTATTTACTCATACATCAGATAATACACTACAAAAACAGAATAAAACCTATATATTCATACATACAAGATAATACTTAACTGTGAATCATTTAACTACTCATAATAGCCTGCAAACAACTATTTTCGAAATCAATAAAAAGTTATTATTGTTTCTGTTTTCCCTTTGGAGTTCATTAACCAATATTTCATTCTTTTCATTTTACATAAACCATCACTGCATGTCATTGCTGTGACCTTCACAAATTAAAAGCAGCAGTTAAACCTAGGGGTGAAATATGTTTAACTGCTTAAAAGAGAAAGTTAGGCAATGCCACCCCCTCGAACAGGTCGTCCTATGAGCTGGGAACACTACCCTTACTTCTAATACATATGAGTTAGAAACTAAATTCTTGAAAACAAAATTTTGAATGATGTAAATACTTGGAAATAAAGCTGCAAAACAGAAAATGTGATAACATAAACCGAGTCTTTCACCACAATAAACAACATTTTTTCAATGTATGAGTATTAATCCGTACATGACTTCATAAAAGTGATAACATTACCCGACAGATAACATTATCCTCAATTACATTAAGCGGTAATTATTGAACACTTCAATTTTTAAGCCCACCCTGGTCGATGCATTTGTTTATAATGTCAAATCACGCAGACATCTGAAATTTTCAACCTAGACGGAAGAGGGGTAATAAATATAGGCCTAAATGACCAAACATTGATCGATTTGGATAGAACTCACTATGCAGGGGTTTTCTGGGCCAGTGAACTCGAATCTGAGGTCATTTTTCCAAGGTGGTGCTTTCTAATCGTGGAATGCACTCCGAAGCCAGATTTTTATCTGTTTCATTATAATTATTAATCATTTAGTTTATGAATGATTTGGGTGTAAGTGTTAATAAATAATATGCTTTAATTATTATACTCTTAATTTTTAATTTTGGAATTAATTAACATGGCCAAAGCCGTGAATACCTGCTAGTTGTCAAAATGTAGCTCTTCTTTTATATCTTTGCTATTTTTAATTTTAATTTGAATTCAACTGAAGTAATAATAGATATATAAATGTTAGTGACCTATTGAATAATTACTAAAATGAAACAGTGGGAATATTATTTGAATTACTCATGAACTTAGTTGAAAAATGACAGACATATATAATTATGTTGAAAGTGAAAAACTCCTTTTAGAATTTGTTTAGTTTTCACAGTAGATTGTGATTAAAGTGATTTCAGCTTTTGAAAATAAGAACCTTGCACAAGTCATGGCTTTTGACAGTATAGAACATAACTTCTTGCACAGTATGGTATCTGCGGTGCTCGATTGTAATTCTTTGCCTCTTACCTACAAAATTGTAGGCAGTTTGTTGATGTTCAGATTTAACTGATATCAACTTAGATGTACTGCAATGATCAGTGTAGGATCCATTTTTGTTTCTACTTATGGTCAATGATTTACCAAATTCTACAGTTCTTATACAATTATATTTGCTAATTGGTTTCAACAAACTAAAAATAAGAAAACATCACTAAAGGGAAATGTAAAGTAAAGTAAGAAAGCATTCCATAGATCCCATAAAAGTCTGATGACTATAGGATGTGGAACTTGTCAAAGAATTAAACAGAATTACATTTATAAACTATTAACATATTATTTGTCATAAAGTCATCAACAGAGTAGAAGCTGTGTGCATTTAAATATTTCTTAATCAATAATTTCATTTCTTTTGGTTTGTTAGTAAATTTTTTAATCTCTTTTGGAAGTTCGTTAAAGAATTTAATTCCAGAATAGTAAACACATTTTTGATAACAGCTGAGATTTGGCCTGGGAATGTGTAAATCTGATTTTCTTCTAGTGTTGATTTTATGTAGGTCAGAGTTAGTTTCGAAATTATCTATGTTGTCTATTACAAAGTTTAATATTTGCCAAAGATATAGGTAGGATTTTTAGCTTGGCTCTGCATGACTGTCTTCTTTGTATCCCAGTTATAATACGTAAAGCCTTCTTTTGCAAAATAAAAACTTTTTTACAATATGTAGAACATCCCCAGAAAATAATCCCATAGCTCATGATAGAATGAAAATAGGCATAATACACAGTCATCAACATGTTTATATTTCCTAGATTTTTTAGGGATCTCAAAACATAGCATGCACTACTCAGCTTTGGTACTATATATTCGATATGATTTTTCCAGTTTAAATTTTCATCAATCTTCAAACCCAGAAACTTAGTTGAGCTCTCCTTTGCTATTGGAATATTATTGCATACAGCAGAGATGGCAAAATGTGTACTCGCGAGTCATGCCCCTGCAATGAGTCCAGCGGAACCATGACGTCACCCACCCGTCCTTCCACGAACTTCAGTCGCTGAACACAGCAGAGGTGTACTGTCTCATACTGTGTGCCATACGTTGTTGTCTACAACTTTGTAATGTCACATTCGAAACTCAGGAAACTAGTGAAACGTAACTTTCAACCTCATTGGGAAGAACAGTATTTTGTCTGCAATGAAGGTGATAATGTTAGATGTTTAATATGTTCAAAAACGTTAAAGGGCCTTTTAAAAAGTAATATTGATCGACACTATTCTTTATGTCACCAAGATCATCACTCTATTACAGGTGAGGAGGCATATTAATTATTTTAGTTTGGTTAATTAAAATAAAATATGAATTCACAACCATCATAACATACATTTTTTTTATTTATGTATTGCTCTGCACTATTATCTGTGAAAATAAAATTCAAATTATTAAATATGTTGTTATGATTTCTTTCGTTAGGACTAGAACAAGTTCGGAGATTGCACGAATTAAAAGAAGCAAGTTCTAGCAAAGAAGATAATCAAGATAATCCACGTCTTTCTACAACACAGAAACAACTTCTTGCTAGTTACCATGTTGCATGGAGAATAGGCAAATGTATGAAACCTTTCTCGGACGGAGAATTTGTAAAGTCGTGTTTAAGTGATGTTGTTAAAGTAATATGTCCTGAACAAACTCACAATTTTGAGTCACTAGATTTGTCTCGCAATACAATTAAGAGCAGAATAGAGAATATTGCAAAACAAATTGAAAATGATATAAAAAATAAACTTGATACTTTCATAAAGTATTCTTTAGCACTTGATGAAAGTACCGATGCAAACGACAAAGCTCAATTAGCGATATTTATTAGAGGAGTAACCGACGATTTAGTTGCACATGAGTACTTTCTTGATCTAGTGTCACTCAGGGATAATACATGTGGAAGTGACATTTTTCAGGCACTGAAGAGTACAGTCGAGAAAAAGGGATTAGATTGGAATAAACTAGTAGCTATCACAACAGATGGGGCTCCCTCAATGACTGGGAATATCAACGGTTTGAAAGGTAGACTACAGAAATATGTGAAAAATACGCTAAAGATAAGTGAAAGTGTAAAATTTATCCACTGTATTATTCATCGAGAGGTTCTATGTGGCAAAGCTGTTAACTTTGAGCATGTAATGGATGTGGTTGTTCAGACTATCAATAAAATTAAGTCTTCGGCCCTTAAGCATCGCAAGTTTTGAAATCTTCTACAAGATTTAGGGGAGGAATATGGAGATGTACAATATTTTACCCAAGTCAGATGGCTCAGTCGGGGTCAAATGCTACGGAGATTTTTTGATCTACGTACTGTCATTGCTGATTTCATGACGGAGCAGGTTTGTTGAATTTATACGTACAGTTTCTTTTTGTGGCTTCATTATCGTACCTAATGTCTAACTAATGTGATTTTATTTTACAGGGTTTCAATATTTCGGAATTACAAAATGATGATTGGGTTACTGATTTGGCGTTTCTTACCGACATCTGTGAACATCTCAATACCTTGAACTGTCGACTGCAAGGTCGTGAACAAACTATTGTTCAGATGTACGATAAGGTCACCTCTTTCGTCAAGATGCTTAATGTTTGGAAGGTGCAACTTAAAGATAGAGTGTTTTATCATTTTGCTTCTCTGAAAACACTGAGTTCAATTTCCGACTCAAACCTAGCAAAATATTGTGATACACTGGCAATATTAACTAGTGAGTTTGAAGACAAACGATTTGAAGATCTGAAACACATGAAACATGATTTTCAGTGTTTTGAATGCCCCTTCACAACGGACATAACACATGTAAGACATAATCTACAATACGAACTTGCAGATCTTCAATGTGACACTTTTTTAAAAATGAAGTGCAAAGACTTTGTTGGTTCAGATATTTTTAAATATATCGATCCCTCTACATACCCACGTCTTAGGACATTTGCAGCTGAAATAATATCTCTGTTTGGGTCGACGTACATTTGCGAACAATTTTTTTCAAAAATGAATACTCTGAAGACTCTTAAAAGAACACGACTAACAGATAACAGTCTTCATGCACAAATTATGGTGGTTGCTTATGATGTAACACCTAATTTTGAAAGTCTATTGAAGTAAAACTACCATACCGTAGCTCAAAAGAACAAGTTCTGCAAAATAACAATCTTCATATGACAATGTACTGCATTCTAATATAATTCCCATTTATTCCTTTCGAAATTACAATAGAAGCTGAAGCACGTTGTAGTCTAGACTAGCTAGTCCGCCGCTCTGCCGCTATTCCCTTCAGAACTACGAACAACTTATCTGCCTTCCTTCCGTGATGTGCGGGTAGTATCCTCAATACGTCACACGACTTTCGTATTTTGCCATCTCTGGCATACAGCATCTAAATTTATATCCCTGGAATTTTTTGTTTTGAAATTTATAAGTATTGTTTTGTTCAAATTTAGACAGATTTTGTTTGCAACAAACCAAACATCCATATGCCTAAGTGTATCATTTATATAAATTTTCAGATTTTCTGGATTTTCAGAAGTAACGATTATGCTTGTATCATCTGCGAAAAGTGGTCTCGAAATTGTTTTTACATAAGATGCTAAATCATTTACATATGTTATGAATAGTAAAGGTCCTAGAATTGAACCTTGCGGGACTCCATGATTAATTGTCTCCCAATTAGAAAAATAATCTTGGTTCAAAACAGCTGATTTTACACATACTTTTTGTTTCCTATCAGTCAAATAAGACTTTATCCAATTTAAAGTAATGGCATTTATTCCATAATACTCTAGTTTTCTCAGCAATATTTTATGATTCACACAATCAAAAGCCTTTGTCAAATCATAAAAGAGGCCTGCTACGTATAATTTCTTATTTATTGCTTCCAGGATTTCATTTGTAAAATTATGCAGTGCATTTACTGTTGAAAGGCCTTTCCTAAATCCAAACTGTTCAGGGCTTAGAATATTATTTTGTTCTAGATATTTACTTAAGCGCACGAGTATGATCTTTTCAAAAATTTTAGAAAAAGCTGTTAGTAAAGATATTGGATGGTAGTTAGAAAAATCTTTTTTATCTCCTTTTTTTAAAAAAGAGGTTTAATCATGGAGTACTTAAGACGACTGGGAAAAATGCCTGTGATCAGGGATACATTGCAGAGATGGCTTAACGGTTTGCTAATTGAGTCTGTACAGGATTTAAATATTATTGTTGGAATTTCATCATATCCAAATGATCTTTTACGATTAAGCGATTTTATAACCATCTTAATTTCTTTCTCAGTTGTGGGTAATGTTAGAATTTGAGAGAATGGTCCATCCATGAAATTCATTGGATTAAAGTTGGAGAGAGGTAATTTTAGATTTTCAACTACATTAAAAAAATAAGCATTAAAAGTGTTGGCTATTGTTTGCGGATCTTCTATTATCTTGTTTCCTATTTGAAAATTTGAAAGTTTATCAGGCTTCATTGATTTACCTGTATGTTCTTTTACAATATTCCAGGATGTTTTTATTTTATTATCAGATTCATCTTTCAGTTTATTATAGTATAGTTGTTTTGCTGCTTTTATTACAGAGTTTAATACTTTACAGTATTTTTTATATTTTTCTTTTAGAACAGGATTGTTTAATTTCCTACTGTGTGTATATAATTCTCTTTTAGTGGCACATGATATTTTAATACCTTTAGTAATCCACTTGTTTTCTTTATGTAGTATCGTTTTACAAATATTTACAAATGTGGAAATGAATCAACAAGTCAAGAAATGAGTTCTTGCATTATCCTGAGATTACAATTATAACCTCTGATTATCTAACGTCAAATGTTCAGAGCGATTTTTGGAAAATTTCCTTTTATTATTGCATTGTAGGCCTCCTTCTACATATGCACAATACCATACATGTACTTAAAAATAGGAATACTCTTTGTGTTGAAATATTGGAGGTGTTTGTTCTTTAAATAAATAAATTTTGTGTTTTAATACTTGCAATTTTTGTTCTTTTAATGGATACTGTATACTATGCACTCTCACAATAACATGTTTGCTAGGGTGGTTTTCACTTATGACCCACTTATCTGGATTTGAGCATATCTGGATCATGCCAATCCACAATTACATCCAATAATTGGAGTTCTACTGTACCCCTAGGCATTCTAAAAACATATTATGTCCTAATCCAAATTGACACCTCGTACAAATCCCTTGTCAGTTAGATGAAGCTTATGAGTAATATCATTGGATATGAGATCTTCTGTGTGAATCTGCCTTCGGTTTCTAAAATAACTGAAACATGAATGAAGTAGTGGCTCGGTTCAAGAAAGCTGTTACTAACAGCTGTGCTGACCACATGCCTATAGTCGTGCCTTATGCCAATGAAGTCATAAGATAAAGCTACAGTAGACAGTATATATATATATATATTGTCCTTACAAGGGATGTAGCGCCATGGTCTAGGGCTTAGAATATTTTTATACCTACATCATGTACCATTCATAATACACTGAAAAATTAAAAAATAAATAAATAAAAAAATTTAAAAAACATACAGGGGATGTAATACTAAAAGTAATAAAGCCTTTAAAAATCACAATGATTATGTTAATCCCAACAATTAAGTCTCATTTCTATAACTCAAACAAATTTTTTGCTAAAAATTAAAAATTTTACTTTTGACTTCTACTACCATATTTACTCAAATCTAATGCACACCTCTTTTGTCCATTTGTAGCATTCAAAATTGGGGTGTACATTAGATTCTAATGCAACTCTGTTTCGGAGTTCTGAAGTCACTTTGATGACTTACAATGTTGATGTTGATGGGTGATTCTGCTCAGAGGCAGATCTAAGCTCCCGGAATGGAGCTGGGGGGGGGGGGGATGATCACAACACATGTCCCAGGACTACTCGCAAGGATGATACCACATAAGATTGCTAGTGCCTTTTGCGGGATGGGAATGAGGGACACAACACCCAGTCCTGACCCAGGAAGGAAATTTTCCATCTCTGAAAAAATCCCTAACCCAGCTGGGAATCCAACCTGGGCCATTGGGGTGGCATGCAGTCATGCTACCAACTTTACACTTACTTTACAGGCGGATACTTACAATAAATTTAATTAAATTTATTGATGGTCTATTACCGGTATGCACAAACACAGGCTGAAGTTAAGTATTATTTTGACATTTAAGTTTAATACTAAAGTAGTGGGATTCCATATAGAAGTATATATTTTCCTGCACTCTCCTCCTTATTGGCATTCACAATCCATTGTTGTTTAAAATAAAATAGTAAGACAAAATAATAAATAAAATATCTTAAATAAAATAAAGTATCCTACCATTGATGTGTATTGCATCTTTCTTTATGATTATAGGTTTCATTTGGGATGCACATTAGATTCGAGTAAATATGGTATTTTTATTCACTTTGAGGTCCATCTTGACCTGGCTGGTCTGTCCTAATTTATTTAAGTTATTCTGTTGCTTTTGATTGAACATAATTCCTAATTTAGCTTCATACTTTAAATATAAATTTAATTTATTTTCATATATTTTTAATTATTTGTTTCAATGATTGAGTTATCAAATCACTGTGAAGGGCATGCAAGTGAGCTTGGGATTACAAAGGATATCATCATAGCAATCAACTACAAACAAACTCCTTCAGTTTTTAGACTATTTAGTGAAAATTCTGTAATAAAAAATGCAGTTGTTTTGTTTATGAACACATACGCAATAATTGAGATGTTAAATGTAAAACAGGACCCATAAGGAAAAACTCTGTTTTGAGAAACACAGAGATTCTTTCTTTTTTCTGATATCTATTTATTTAACATGGTAGCAAGGCTGCCTTCCACCCTGGCAGCCCAGGTTCACTTCTCGGCTAGGTCGGCAATTTTTCAATAGTGGAAATTTTCCTTCCAGGATTCAGGACTGCATGTTGTGTTGTCTTTTCATCCCTATCCTGCAAGAGGCAATGGCAAATCTCCATGGTATCACCTTTGCCTGAAAGAGCCTTGGATGAGTTGTGGTCATCATCCCATAGCTTTGTCCCGAATCTGGACCTGCCTTTGGCAGAACACTCATCATCATCATCATCATCATTATAATTGTTGTGTTAGATGATTTCATTACATATGATTTATGAATAATTCAGATATATTAAAACTACAACAAGAGTAATGTCACATGCCCACAGTAATCCTGGTTGATAAAAAGCAGCTTACAAGACCACAATACATTTAAATACTTTGTTTCTCACCTTGGGAACATATGAGAGCCATTTAAGAATGGTGTAGATACCATCCAGATCACGAGATTCTGTTTTGTGAGAAATTCCATTGTTGTACATAATTTGGATGCCACCTAATTGGTTGTTGGAAGCATACACTTCTCTGCCGAGGAGCTGCAAACAACACACAATCAATATTACTAGCATTACTAAACTAAACTAAATTAAATCACTGTAGATGTTTTTTTTCTACACAGAGCAATCTCCATGTCTTATTGATAGAGAGCCGTGGAAATGATTATAATTCTGAAGGAAAATTAGTTTTTAAATTTCAATATTTTGATGTTATTATTAATTTGTCAGTGCTCTTTTAAAACTATAATCTATTTATGTAAGTTTTATAATCCATTTATTATCATTATTAAGAAGTACTAAAAAACAGCTGTTTTTGTCAGCTTAGTTCAAACTCGTTACCCCTAATAAAAAGTTTACTGATGTTGAATTTTTTGTAAGTTCATGGTGAATGCCTGCAATTCGGTAACAATATATACGCAAGAATTTAGGAAATGTTTATTTCTTAAAAGCTGAACTGAACTTATATTTCACCATACCAAAAAAAGTTTGGGAAGCCAAAGAACTTAGAATGTATGGAGCAGTCTACATTAATTTGTATTTTGAATGTACCAGAACATGTGCCACGTCACATATTGATCTTTTCTTGACTGCACATTGCATAGCGAGCCGTTTACATTATTTAGAAACATCCTTCTATAAACATGGATGATGCATTTATTTGTTGACAAAATCATGACAGAAAACTGAAAATTATGAAAATATTAATTATTAAAAATTAATTAATGTTACAGTTTGTGCAAATAAAACAATTTCTGCTGCAATTTGTTTAAAATTGGAATTATGTTTACATTTTGCATTATTACATGAATGTGTGTTATTTTGTGATTCAAAGGTGCATTTTTTTGTGATCATGGGAAGTGGTAAAAACGTTTGCAAACACTTGTCAAAATGAGAGCAATTTGTGTTATCACAATTTGCAAATTTCACGGATCTCTACTGATTGCCATGATAAAAATTTGATATGAAGAAGAAGATGCAAATCCTAGCATAATCCACAAGCGGCCACTTCACAGTCCTAGGGTCGTGGTGTGCCATTGCAGCGCAGGGTATTATTGGTCCTTATTTCTTTGATATCAATAATGGTGCTTCGGTGGCTGTTAACTCTGAACATTACAATTGCATGCTGCAAACTTTCTTCCTACCAGAGTTGACACATCGTAACTTGGATATTGAGAGATTGTAGTTTCAACAGGATGGTGCTGCAGCACATA
Source organism: Ectobius pallidus (assembly GCA_964059195.1). NCBI lineage: Eukaryota > Metazoa > Arthropoda > Insecta > Blattodea > Ectobiidae > Ectobius > Ectobius pallidus. The sequence continues at coordinate 34,417,606 of CAXKWD010000001.1, read as the reverse complement.
CTGCACGTTTTTCAATGGACACGCTATCTGCTGTTTTCCCTGGCCAAATTCTTTCCAGGTTTAGTGATATCCAATGGCTCTCCAAATCTCCCGACCTTACTGCACCATATTTTTTTCTGTGGGGCTATTTGAAGTCTAAAGTTTTTGCTCATGCCCTCCCTGACATTAACAGTCTTAAAAATACAATTCAGCAGGAATTTGCAAATGTTATGCAAGACATCACACATCGCGTAATGACCAGTGCATGAGGGAGATTGCAGCAATGTGTTAAAGTTAATGGAGGGCATCTCAAGGACAAGATATTCAAAAAGTAAGGCCAGAATTGCAAATCCAAGACTGTAAGACATCTAAAAATGTTCAATGTAGCTTATTTCTATGTTAATTAAATGTGTTACATAGTTTTGAAAATGGGAAATGTTTTATGCTGCACCCTATCTATTGTGTGAAAAGTGTTTTTATTCTTATAATAATGAGCTTTCTCAATAGTGTCCTGCACTTTACACCACAATGAGGTCAATTTGAATCTGGCAGGACTAAGCACTGTGCTTTACTACCAATGACCTACAAGTAGTTGCAAAGAAGGGTGATACACATCCTTGAGGTTTGGCCGTGTGGTCTAAGGAATCACTCATTTCTGGCAGAGTGAGCAACAGCCAGAACATGGTAGGTTCGAATCTCTGATCAGTGCAGTGCTAATGTGCCTGTGGGGTAGGATGGGGAGGGTCCATGTAAAAAAAAAGTGGATGGAAAATGTGTTCATTAGCACTGCATTGACTAAAACCATTTTGCTTTAGGTGGAGAAAAAACAAATTACAGATGTAAATTATTTTGTTGATTATATTTCTATTTTATCTGATACAAACAGTTATACCAGTCATACATTTATAGGCAATTAACTCTTTTTGAATCCTAGAATAAGCTGACAGCCAATTTAATCAATTTAGAACTCTAGATGTAACCCACTTGATAAGTATGAGTTCAAAGAAGTACCCACAAACGTCGGTAGTGGCCAATAATGGGTTAATTGCAACACTGTGTTTTGATTTTGTATTTTTAAATTGACAAGCATATGGCTTATGATGGCAAAAAATCCATCTATTCTAATCTAACAATCTACCATTCCACCATATTAACCCTTTAACTGCTATTGCCATTACTGAAACGGCAGCTAAAATTTGCTTAAATGTGTGTTAAAGATATATTCCACGAAACAAGCTGCTGTGCTGCAATATTCCTCAGTGATTTCTTCAAAGTTCTCTTCCACTGATGATTTTACTTGAAGGATAATGGGTGAATCATCTCATCCTGTGGCATGGTAACTAGGCAAACATACATTTTACACACAATGCGAAATCCAGGTGCTTATGCTGTATTTACCAGCCCATCCGATTAAGGCTCTGTTCTCTGTTAAATACTTGGTTAGAGCACGGTTATGTTGGATCATCACGCTGAAAGCCCAGGGTTCAAATCAAGGCTCTGGACAAATTTATTGTGTTCTCCATTTACTATTTATTGTCTTTCGTTTCAATATAAGAATATCTTTGAAGAGTAAAATATCATAAATTCTTGTAACTTCTCAATAATGCAATGTAACAAGCATTTATTTATTACGTTCAATAAAACAAATTCTGATAAAATCAGGTAAACTGATATAACAAAGTGCTAGATGGAAACTATTGAGTTTCAGACTGTGGTATCTTGAGAAAGATTGATAAGCATATGTGAAGGAATATGTGGGCAGTGTTATTCGTCAAAGCCCAGTGAATTGCAAATTCCAAAGCTGTATACGAACACTGCAAACAATATTGCTGTCATGAGAACTGAATTGCATTTGATGAATTCAGTGTAATATTATAACAAATTAGGCCCCTAATTGGGCGTTACTCTGTTACTGGTCAACCAATTTCGTCCAAAATTAATAGGCTTCATCCCATGGACGTTAAAAGTGCATATACCAAGTTTCATAAAAATCTGATAAAGCTTATTCGAGTTATCGCACATATAGACACAAGGACGGATGGACAGAGAGACAGATATACATTTTTCCTGGCCACCATACAATCTTACAAAGTACCATTCTGGCATTTAATAACAATAACAATGTGAGATTCTGTTTAAATTAACATAATTCAAATAAATAAGTAAAAGGAAACCACAGAAAATTTGTTATTTATCTCTTCCATGCTCAACTATCAGCTCCCGTTCCAAGTACCCTGAAAAAAGACCTTTAAGTGTCAGTATTTGACACTGGACCTTCACTGTTAAAGGCCAGCAAGCCCACAGCTGTGCTAGGAGAACACGAGTCATATCGTGCAGAGCAGTCAATTCAACCAAAACTGATACAACACAGTGGAAAATGTTTAGGGCAAAGCCAGTAAAATGCTGGTACTGCATAACACCTCAGTCTGCAGGATGAGAAGATTCACCAGGTATGTACACAAAATCTGAAGGCTCGTAGTATGGGTGACTCATGCTTTCACTGCACGATACTGCCTGTGAGAAGTGAGGGTTTGAGGAGCACTTGAAAAGTCAGGCTCACTCCGTTTTTACTGGACAAGGATAGTGACAGTCGAGTTGGGAGGATCTGAGTAAACGCCAAAACTTAGGATTAGGACAGGGCAGTATCATGCTACCAGACATGCATTTCCTTTTTTTCTAAATTTTCAATATTACTTCTATAACTCATATGTATATTGAAAAGTCAGCAGTGAAATGGTTAGAGGTTGAATTATATATTCACGATATTCACCAAATAAGCTGTTGTTGCACTTCACAACATGATCATTAATATTGTATATTAATGTACTGTATATTGCATAAGATTGCAAAATGGTAGTTCATCGTCTTGAATCCCAAGACTTAATTAGAAGTAGTAAATTATGACTCATCTTATGACTCAGGGCCCCACACCCAGGATGGCTCTGTTTCTAGATGTAAAAGAAAAAGTTAAACCTCCACATTGATTCTATAAGCTGGATAGCTGATTAGCAATAAATACCTTATTGAGAGCGCTGTAACCAGTCAAAATGATGTGAGAGTTTTCTATCTGGATGACTCTCTGGCCAAGTCGAACAAGATAAGATCCAATTCCAATTGCTCTGCATGAAACCATGGAGATCGTGACTATTTCCCTGTAGGCTTGCGATGTTTCACCAGCAATCATACCAGCGTACCTCAAGTTCTCCACGCCCAAACCATCATCCTTACCTGCAACACACACACACACTGTATTCTATAGGGAAGTATTAACACATTGACAACAGGCCCCGGAAAACTTCGTACTTACTCAGCCAGCGGCAGGCAGGCGATGGCCCATGGAAATGTTCGTTTTTACGGAGTGGGTTGCTTAGTCGTATGTTAACTTTTATAGTTTAAGTTGTAGGTTTCAAAATAGGGTAATTTATTATAGAATAGAAAGTTGCTAGATGTTCTTGGATCCTTTCCTCTCCTTTTATTATTTTAAAGTGTAGTTTTTACTTAATATAGTTAGAAAATATAGCTATGCAGACTGATGGCTTTCTATCTGCAGTTTTATCATGGTCTTTGAGAGTATTGGTATGACAGAGAGAACAAAAAAGTATTTACCATAGGCCCTTGTGTGATGATGGAATTATGGATTTACTATATGCTGATGATAATTCAGGTGTTCCTAGCGACAGTGATTTAGAATTGAATGATAAGAACAGACAATATTTTCTGTTCTGAAACCAAACCTGGACCTACGGCATCACATCTTTTAAGATAATTATCATAAGAGTGTTGCTTTAGCAGAGTATTTGCTTGAGAGTAAAACAATGGTTTGTGGCAAATTTAGAAGCAGTAGAGGACTTCCAAAGTCCTTATCTGAGGTTGGGAAGAAATTGAATGCAGGGGAAGCATATAAAAAGGATGATGTTCTTTTCCAGACTTGGAAAGATAAAAGGGAAGTTAGACTGGTCAGCACATAAAACCAGGTGGCTATCAAGAGACAAGAAACAGATGGTGGTATAATAAACAAGCCCTCTTGTGTCCTTGAAAATAATAAGTATATGAAGGATGTCGACAGAGCAGACCAGTATTTGTCTTATTAGGATGGGCCTACTTTGAAAAACCATGAAATGGAACAAAAACGTTGTGCTGTGATTGTTAAACTGTGCCCAATTTAATGTGTTTAGGGTATATACATTTCAGAACCCTGACACCAAACATTCGTTCAAAAAATTCTTTTTAGAAACTGCAAGAGAATGCAACAGAAAATGAAGTTTTGACATGTCCATTATTAAGATATAATTGGTACGCTAGATGAAATAAAGTTGTTATTGTTATTTTTAATGTTGTTGTTATTGTTATTATTATTATTATTATTATTATTATTATTATTATTATTATTATTATTATTATTATTATTATTATTATTATTATTATTATTATTATTCTATTGAAAATTATGATATGCAAACCAAGCAGTGGATGGGTTCTACTGATGCAGTGGTTTAATATGCTAAGCTCACAGTAAATGTGTTCTATTGCTACACTGGTTTGACATGCTAAGCATGCAGTGGATGTGTTCTATAGCTACGACAGTTTGACGTGGTAAGCAGGCAGTGGATGTGGTCTATTGTTGAGGTGGTTTGATGTGCTAAGCATGCAATGGATGGGTTTTAATGTTGTAGCAGTCTTACATATTAAGCTCACAGTGAATGTGTTCTATTGCTACACTGGTTTGACATGCTAAGCATGCAGTGGATGTGTTCTATAGCTACGACAGTTTGACGTGGTAAGCAGGCAGTGGATGTGGTCTATTGTTGAGGTGGTTTGATGTGCTAAGCATGCAATGGATGGGTTTTAATGTTGTAGCAGTCTTACATATTAAGCTCACAGTGAATGTGTTCTATTGCTTTGGAAGCACCACATGCTGAGCATGCAATGGATGGGTTTTATTGCTGCAGCAGTTTGAAATGCTAAGTTCACAGTGAAGGTGTTCTATTGCTGAAGAGGATTTGACATGCTAAGCATGCAATGGATGTGTCCTATTGCTACAGCAGTTTGATGTATTATGCAGGCTCTTAGAAACGCTGTTACAGAATGGCGGGCCCGTAGTGTGACTTTAGGTGGCTGTGGTCATGGAACGCTGAAAGCTGCAATAATAACAAAACTACAGAATTATTATCAGAAAGTGATTCATGACCATTAAGGAAACCTAAATGCCATGAAGAGCGCTATTTATGCCACTCTGCTTCACAGCATTTCAACCGATTAGAAACCTCAGCACTTCAAATGTCCACCTGGTCCAGACAGTTGGTGTTTCTATCGGAGGGCTCAAGCGGAGGGTAAGAAACCAGGTCCTTATATGCAACATGTTGGCACACTTCTGAAGGATAAATATCTTGCCTGTATACCAGACACTTGCTTCTGATCAACTGCTTAAAAGGTGTTTACAGTGTAAAACACAGAACGCCAATGAAAGTCTGCATAGTGTCATCTGGAACTACTGCCCCAAGTGTTTGTTCCTTTGGTTCGAAGTGATGAGTGAAGTTAGCTGTTGAACTTGTAATCTGCAAGTTTAATTCTAGAACAGCTAAGAGCACAGTTGCCATTCAACAAGCAGCTAGTCTGTCTCCTGGACAGAAGACAGTAACTTTGGGAACTCGACGAGACAGAAGTGGTAGAGCGAAGGCGAAGCTTCATGCATCTAAGAAGTTCCAGCACTTTCGCCAGGCTGTGAAGATGGCAAAACGTAGGCTGCAGGAAGCTTCCACAAAAAAGGAAGGATTGACTTAAAAGCCAGGGCATTTTGATTGAGGTCTTTGCTAAAAATTTACCTTTAACATGCATGATACTTTAAAATTCAATTTACAGCGCTTTAATTTTTAGCAAGTTACCTGATGCTCAAAACCTATCTTCTCCTATAAATTTTAAGATATTGAGCTGAGTTTTTTACTGTACACTCAACACATTATGATTAATAAAGTGTACAATTCGGATTTTTTATTTTTTTTATACTTATAGAAATAAAAAATGAATTGCAGGAAGTGGACTAGAAAAAATAAAAAAAATCGGAAGCTCAGTGCAATTTTGTTTTTTGTTTTGCTTTTGTTGTGATCAAAAATTTAAAAATCCGAATTGTAGGTGTTTTTATACACAAATCAATGATTCATCAACAAAATATTCAAACATTTTACTTCACATATGTAGGAGGAGATACATTTTGAAAAAGCATTATTTTTTTTAACAAAACAATTACTAATAACTTAAAAAGTATTAGACCCACATAAATAAAACTACGGCATATTATTATCTATATTATAGGAAATATCTCTGCCAAAAATGAAGTTCCTACCATAAAAATTGTGGAAAATAGAAATTTCACCCATTGCCCCCCTTAAATAATTAGTACCTCAAGATCGAGACAGGTACTGAGGTCAACAGTATGGTTTTAAGTTTTAAAATCAGGCACCTTTAAATAACAAAAATAATTTTAAAATATTTTTTTTTCCAATAGGCACCATGGAGAAAAAAAAAATTTCCTCTTGATAAAAGATTATTTTTATTATAATGGTACTTACCAATGATGTCTGTTATCTTATATCTGGGTTCTCCTTCATCGTCAATAAGGATAGCTTGAACAGAGTTCATAGGAGACACTTTGGTGTAGTCTTCTGGTGTCAGGTACAAATACTTGAAACCCTGAAAAATTCATGTAGTGCTTTAAGTGAAATGGATAGCTAAAAAAATAATTTACAAGGTGACTTGTACAAATATGGCAAAAGTCATGGTAATGCTATGTAAGCAAAAATTTAATATTTTCTCCCTTAACTTCTTCTTTTTCTTAATTTCCCATCTCTCTACTTTCTACTTATACCTTTACCATCACATTACATTATATAAATGTATATCGATTAAAAGCACAATTTCAATTCAGTGCAAACAAGTTTGTGTGCTTTTCTTCTGTTCTGCTGTTAGCTTACCTCAATTAAGTTAACTATGTCTTATATGCACAATTGGCAGCACTGGTCACATGGTAACTCGAATCGTAGCACTGGACACAACAAGGACATGGTAACTCGAATCGATTCATGGATGATTGATTCGCAGCTGTTAGTTTTGTTTTTATATAACAAAGCATGAAAGAAATTATTATTTGTGTAATCCGTTACATTTTTATTCATGGAATAGTCTTAATACATCCAACTCAAGTTGACGAGTTACATCAGATAAATTCGCTCCTGCTGTGCAATCGCGAATCTATTGATAAACGCTTTAACTCTCGTGGGATTACCTATGATAATGGGCACACAATGTGAAACAGATTTCCATTGTACGAGGGTTGGAAGTTTAATAGTGGCAACACAATTATAAAATCAAGGTGAATTACAGGAAGTTCAAACTGCTTTTGTTGGATATTGGTTGGATATCCAGCATACTTCAGAGCAAATAGGAGTCTTCTATCACTATGAATGCCTTTGCAGTAACCAGAAGAAATTGAACTGTTATTCTATTCTACCACCTAACAATATATAGGCCTACAATAAATTTTCACTACATGACCATATTATTAAATATGGTAGCAAGTTTTTGAGATCATATTACAGGATTTAGATACATGCCTGTGGAAAGTGTGTATGGCCCATGCTCTGGAATGTTTGTGTAAGATGTAATGACAACGGCCAATAATATATTCAGAAAGCAGAAAACATGTGCTTATTGTAAAATATGAAAGGTAAAAGTGGTGAGAATAATGGAACATTCATTACAAACTAATTTTATGAAAAACAGAGCCATGTGAAAACTGTTCAACTTTATATGCTAGTTTTATAATAGTTATATAGGATTAATAAAAGAAATCAGTAAAAGCCCAATGTATTTTATGTATCATGGGCAGTGCTTTAGTTGGACCGGTACGCGCCGGTACTGCATACCGGTATAAAATTATTTTCCTTCTGCCATACCGGGAAAAATATGTGCTCCGGTACGTCGTACTGGCAGTACAGGAACGATATTGCCCTAAAATAGTTATTAAATGTCTAATTTAATACCAGAGTGTATTTGTTAAAAATGACAAACACTATTAAATTCGCCACAGATATGCGTTCTAATCTTCACCTTCGTGCGCATTTCTACAGTTACTTTCTCCTTAGATTACATGTTGGCCAGCCACCTTGATTTCATAAAATGTGTGGGACCACCATTAGACGTTTTTGATCCTGCTCCATACGTCAGATCATGGCTACAAGGAGGCAATAGGTAAGCAGAAGAAACTGCATGCAGAAAATGTCAACCGAAGGATGACGTTCAGTATGAGGCGATATGGAAAATTTTGAAGTAAGGTGAGTACCCCCAAAAAATATTTTCCAACTAAAGCACTGGGCTTAGAGTGTATAGCAGTGTCACATTAGGTTTTGAAATTGACTCTCAACTCTTCAATTACAATCACTATGTCTTTAGTATGATATTATTTAAAATGGTACGCTGTGAGAAAAAAGGTTAATAAGGCTTGCTGATCCTACTAGGCAGCTCAAAAGTCCTGGTCCTCCTAAACTAAGAGTAGGTTTATCTCTTCAATGCAGCAGAAATACCAAACAACAATATATAGGCTAGCAAGAACAAAAGATGATACCTTATCTGGTTCTTCAGGATCTTCCCACGCCACCCTGAACAGCTGCTTCACTTCCTCGGCAAGTCCAATTCGAGCTCCACTGTTGGCTGCAATGTAAACTCTAGGTATCTTGAGCTTCCTTGCAAGTTCTGATGCCAAACAGAATACAATGTCCTCTCGGGGACCAAAAGAACCAATTAGATATGTAATATCATTGGCAATGACAATAATGTCACGACCAGACGGATATTCAGGTGTGTGAAGTGTGAACCGCCAAGCAACCATGCCAACCTGCAAACATACACAACATGAACAACTTGTGTATGAAGAAGGTAATTAACATGTCGTGTTCAATTACTAAGGAAGAACTCAAAAATCATTCCATTTCATACACAGAAGAAATACAGTAAAATTACAGCAGCATAAAATTCGCTAATTTCAAACATTTCCTTACACAGTAGGTCATCACCATAATTATCATCAGTCCAAATTATCTCTGCACAGTGGGTCAAAATCGAAATCTAGGAGGACAAAATTATTTTTCCTCATAGTTAAAAAATGGAAATTTATCACTTCTACGGCATTCACATATAACTGTTGCTCACTATGCTGCAGTATAAACGCATCTTAGTCTTAATATGATGTCACAGCTCCATCTGGAATGTGTCTTATCTCCATCCCTGCCTGCGCGCGTTATCTCGCAGTCTGAATTGCAGGGTGAATGTAAGTGGCTGTGTTTGGTTATTATAGCAGTTTGTGTGATGCTTTGGGATGGAACATACAGCTGAAGGTATGTTCTTTATATTTTATACTTGTTTCAATGATTATTGGCTCCAATTTCTTTATAATTTTAGCTATATTTGCATCATATAATATTCAATTTTTTTTCACCTAGAGTTTTAGTATGTCACGTCACTCTGCGTCACGTTCTAGTTTATGTTAAAATTTAGCTAAAGTCTTCTAGTATATGGAATACATAAGTTTGTTTGCTACTTTTTGCTACTTACTTAGTTATTTTACATTTTAGAAGATGCCACGCAACCACTTCTCGCACGCTTACAACTGTTTGAAGCACTGGGTTCGAAGATTATGTCAAAATCCAAACTTTTGGACTTTGTAAAAAATAGGTTAGAGATAGAAAATTGCTCTGAAGAGGTAACTGAATGCCTAGGAAGAGATTTAAAGGATTTCGTTGATAATTTCAGCAGGCGGTGGAAGCAGGTTCGTAGAATTAAAGAAAAATTTATTTCAAAGTATTATGATTGGCTACAAAAAGAGATAAAATTTTCGAAAATTGTGTATGATTCTAAATTAACAGAGCATTTGAATGAACCTACTCCATCCACATCGAAGGTCGGAAAACCTAGAAAGCTTTTTCAGGAGAGTAGTGACAAATCAAAGAGACGAAAAATTAAACCTCTACTCACTTCACATTTGGAACAAGAACTCATTCACGCCACACAAGTATCATTGCACATGTCTGGAAAACGAGATGCAGCAAAAATGGTTAAAGAAACTGTTAAGTCTCCACATAGAGCTACTAAAATAAAAAAATCCTACATATCACCAGCTGTAAAACCTGTGACACTTACCGGCGATGAAGCACTGTCATTCTTTGTAGATAATAATTACAGCAAAAACCAATACATCAATATGAGACATGAATGCAAAAATAGAAACTGCAATATTTTCCCACCTTACCACGTAATTAGAGAAGCAAAAAAGAAATGCTATCCACCAAAGGAAACAATAATAATAACAGATACATCTGCCACAATAACTTTACAATCATTGGTAGACCATACAATTGAATGCCTTGCAGTAATACAAGAAGACGTTTTGAAACAATATATTTCTAGCAATGATTCAGTTCATATTGTATTTAAATGGGGGTGTGATGGTTCAAGTGGACATAGCCAGTACAAGCAGAAATTTACAGGTGATGACGGCAGTGCAAGTGACTCTGATATTTTTGTAGTTTCAGTTGTTCCTTTACAAATGTATTCCATGACTGTAGGAAGCAACGAGAAGAAAATTCTATGGCAGAACCCACGACCTTCATCGACACGATTTTGCAGACCTCTTAAAGAGACTGTCGAATTGACCAGGCGAGAGGTTAAACTAATTGAAACCGAAATCATGTCTCTCAAACCAACTAAAATAGAAATATCCGGTAAATACATAGAAATCAATCAGACTCTTCTGCTGACCATGGTGGATGGAAAAGTCTGTAATTCTATTACAGGCTCATCTGCACAGAGATGTTATGTGTGTGGTGCTGGCCCCAAAGAAATGAACACACTCCCAAAAACCACATGTTCTGAAGAGAACTATAAATTTGGATTATCTACCCTCCATTGTTGGATCCGGTTTTTTTAATGTCTCTTACATATATCTTATAAAATAGATATTAAGAAATGGCAAGCAAGAGGGGATGAAGATAAGAAAAAGGTAGAAAACAGAAAGAAATTAATACAAAATAAATTTTGATCAGAGATGGGTCTGCAAGTTGACAAACCAAGATCTGGAGGTATGGGAAATTCAAACGATGGCAACACTGCTCGCCGATTTTTTGAGGATCCAACTTTGTCTTCCGAAATTACAGGCAAAAATGAAGAGCTAATCAGACGTTTTTCTGTCATTTTGACTGCTCTTTCTTCTCAGTTCCCTATAAACACAGCAGCTTTCAAGAACTACAATCAGGATACAGCAAAATTGTACCTGAATCTTTATCCATGGTATTATATACCTGTCACTGTGCACAAAGTATTAATCCATGGTGCAGATATACAGTAATTGACTCTTGTATAATACCTATCGGTCAATTGTCGGAGGAGGCCCAAGAGTCACGTAACAAAGATTTAAGAAAATACAGACTTGGATATTCTAGGAAATTTTCACGAAAACATACAATTGAGGACATACTGCATATGCTATTGACATCTTCGGACCCAGTAATATCTCATAAAACAAAAGTTCCACACAAAAAGAGAAGGGCACTGCCGAATGAAGTATTACTACTCCTGAAAGAGCCAGATGTAGCAGCTCATCATGAACAGCAAGAGGCAGCGAGTGACGATGATGATTCAGATGACACAAGTGATGAGTCATCAAGGTCAGCAGGGTCATCGAGTGACAGTGTCTGAAGTGCTGTCTGAAATTACCTACATATTCAGCCTTCCAAATTAAAGGTAAACTAAGTAATCTATTTTAGTTAACACTTACTGCATAGGCTCAATCCAACTTCTAATAATAGGCAATTTCTTGCATGTGTAGGCCTATGTGTAGCTGTAGTTTGAAAAAAAAGGCCTTAACCATGGTTTAGAATGAAGTAAACAAATCGTATATGTTGTTTTCACTCTAATATAGAGATTACAATATAAAAATAATTTTGTCCTCCTAGAGTTCGATTTTGACCTACTGTGCTCTGGGGCCCTTACATGCACCAATAATCGAAAAACATGGATAATCTGAATGTCAGAATTATTACTACGCAGCCATTTCATAAAATATGGGAATTTTTCCCTCAAAGAAAGAAGTAGTAAAACTAGTGTAATTGGGAAGTAAAATAAAAGTTTAAGATCTAGAGTTTACTGAATATTGAGGAATTATGTGTATTTGAAGTTGTTTCATGTGTAAAATTTGTTGATTATTTACTTATTGTGTTGTAATTAATTTTTTTTGGTGTTTATAGCATGATTTTAACACTCATTAAAACTAAGTAGTCAAGAGTAAAATCAGCTATGTTCTGTTTGATTTGAGAAAATACATCTTTAGGTACAAGTTGGTATAATATTAACTTAAAAAATTATGTGTGGTTAATTACTATGTAAAGTAGCAAAAAGTGACTTTTCGTCCCACCCGTAATGGTAATAGTTTTGTTAAATATTATTGTAAGAGTTAAATAAATGTTCTGACAATCTTGAAACACTCTACAATTTTTATTTAATCCCTCATACTTTCATTAATAGTAACATTAAAACTCTAACATTAATAGCAGAACAGCAAATGAACTTCTGTTTTGCATCATTAAAATCATTGACCAAATTACGTCCCACCCGTAATAGATTTTGAAAAACAAGTTTTAAATATTTAAAATGAATTTTAAATAATGCTTTTCATGCACTATGAAGGAGAAGGCATAATAGATTTTACAGAATGTACAGAACCAGTTCTAATTCATTATTTATGACATGTAATAAACAAAAGTAGTGTCACAATATGACAGAATGTCCCACCCGTAATTATGAAATGGCTGTACGGTATTCTAACTTTAGGCAATGTTGTTATGGGCTACACATATAATCTAATGTGATTTTAATAGGCTGTAAATTATAATGTTACTTGACTTCTCTGGAATGTGGCAACATAAAATACGAGAAATACAAAATACAGCACTCAATTATATCTGAATTCTGCTCACAAAGGGTTAAAAAGGGAGGAAGAACCTTGCACATAGAATCCCCAAATGGGATAATCTGTCCACAGATCATAATCGGGAGTTTTCTGTGTGTACAACTTACATTATTTTCTCCTGGAAGTCGTTTTTGTTCAAGCAGATGGTCATCATTTTCCAATACTAATTCCACAACATCTAAGACCTTTGTAGGCATGACTATACCATCTGAAAAGCAAAACAGGTCATGTCAATACTACTATCTATATTACTAAACAGACAACAAACAGAAGGAGAGAGAGCCGTTGACTCTGAGCAATCCAGCTCGCATTTCAATGGAAATGATGGACCTGGAAAGAGGACATTTATTATGCAACAATTTTTTATTTCTTTAAAGTAAAATTAGCAAGAATGAGTATATTTAGTAACTATTGTCCTTCATAAGCCACAACCTGGGAAGATGACTGTTCAGGGTGACCCACAATAGAATGGATGTTAAGGGAAGATCCACGGTGTATGTAATATATATGTTTAGACGAAGGAATCTCTAAATATTTGATCAGCAGTACTTAGACATACTTTTCATGAAAATAATTTCCAGTCATTGCATTTAATCTGATGGACATAGAAACATTTATGTAATTCTTTTTATGATGTACTTGCTTACTTCAACTAGACAGCTGAGAGAAAATTGCTTGTTATTGATATCTAGAATAGAGAAAATTTATCGGTAGAGTCTTGTGGATAACTGATATTGGGACTAACACTGTGAAATAACAATGCACACAAAACTTCAGTTAAGGTTAATTACTTGGAACATGGGACTTGAACCCAGGACCTTTGGCCAAAGGTCCTGGGTTCAAGTCCAGTGCCGGAGGAATTTTTCTCCTATAATATTCTCATGTAATGTCCAACAGAGACAGTAATCTGTGGTTCATGAATGCTCATATATCTACTTGGAACATGTTTCAAAAGCTGTTGCTCCCATTCTCAGCTGATCTCAACTCCTGGATGCTTTGTAGTGCTTCTGTGGTGGATTGCCTTCTGATCATATTGACTTCTGCTGCAGCACAAAGTACATCCATCCACCGCCAAAAGGACTACAAAGCATCAAGCAGTCAATATCACAATATTCTCATGTAATGTTCAACAGAAACATTACTGTATGTGTGTGGTAGCTGATCCGTACTGGAAGGACCATGTGTCTGTGGTAGGTCCAGGTTAAAGGAACAACATGTAAGAGCAGGATATTAAAGCTCTGGAAATGTAGGACAAGGTTTCAAAGGACCACATGGACTAACCACGATGAACAAATGAGCTGTAGGTGCTGGATTTCAGGGATTCAAAAATCTTACCTTCAAGTATACCACATCTGTTATGAAAACTGAAGGAAAACTTTAATATATCAACAAAAACAATATACTAGTATTATAGAAGCACTTGAATAATTAAATGCTATGAAGATGCGGGGAAAAACAGTTCCTGTCGAAATGATGTAGAAAGTTTGTTACTATAACTTAATTAGATATTATAATACTTTTCTGAATGATGAATGGAGTATTATGTCGTAACACAATTAGTTGTAAGCACACAACTAATCAAATATATGAATTAAATCAATTAAGTGCTGCACTCGGATTGGAGTGCATTCACGAGGCTTTGAAGAACAATAGCTTGAAGCCTTATGCGTGAATTTACTTTCACAAACACTCCTGGTGATAATAATGGTAGAAGGCCCGCATATTTAGTAGATTGATCACAACTGTAGGAAGACGGATCCAGGCAATATCAGCCTCGAACTGTGGAGCATGCCCAAAGAGCTTCTGTGCAGGCAGCCATTAACTGTTCACTCTAGCACACAAAGACAAAGGGTCTCGTTACTAATGAACAAGGACTGTGTGCACATCACATGGCACATGAGAAAATGACACTGGCATAAGCTGCGCTCTGGTGGCTGATATTCATAGCTTGAATACAAGACAGTATAAAATCTACATGAACAATGAAAATGATAGAAATTAATCACAAATACTGTTAGAGCTTATTATAAAGAGTGTGTGTGTTTATATAATATATAAATATAAATACGTAACAATAATAGTCTTGGTTTAGCGATATAATCACTGATCTTCATCAACTTAGTTTCTGCATACATAGTAGGATAAGGTCCTGAACATTAAACACATATTTTCTATAGTTAATTTTTGTTTTCTCTCTCCAAGGCACTCAACAAGTAAGAAAAAATCCCCACTTAAGGAAAACACCATGAGTTTGTTTCAATGTACATATCACAACATACCTGCAGAACGTTCTTCAATAAACTCCTTCCACAACTTCTCTGTTGTCTGGCGGAACATGTCAGGAATGTCATAGACGTAAGTGGTGCCTGCCTGCTGAGCTTGAAATCTCTTTTGTTGCAAATAATCTTTGGTTACATATGGAGTTGAGATGGGCAATCCATGCATTGGACCTTGTTTGTTTCCATAAGCTTCGAACTTAATCTGAAACAGTAAAAATGTTATGTATCGTCTTCCAATGCTATCCAGTGAACGCCGTTTTACCCCCTCAAGATTTAAACTCTTAAACTACAACAGTATTTAACTCGCCAATGGATGAGTTGGGTCTCCCAGGCAAATTTTCAAGAAATACTGATCTCTAAATTATATTTTGACTCTTATGTACTTATATGCGATGCAAAAAACTAAAAGGGACCATTTGTCAATTGTTTTGAAACTGATATTTTGTGATATTCTTATAAAACAGAAAATTCCTGCTAGTTGATTACCAAAACCATATAAATATCTTAAGGTTTATTGAAGTTTGTATATAACATAAGGAAAAGTGGTATTTTGAGAAAAATTATCTTAAAGGTTATTGGTACCTTTTCCTAACAATGACACACCTTCACAAAAATTAATTTTCAACAAAGCTAAGGGCTGATTTTGGCCTTTTAAACTTGTTTTAAGGTAAAAGAGAAGTGTTTTAAATAAAAATACACCAAAAACAAAAAATGGCCAACATTGACTTTGCTCAGGTTGCCTCTTCTGTAAAATTTTGTTTCCTGACAAACAGTCCCTTTTAGTTTTCTGCAACACATATATTATATTACAAATAGCTTAGCACATAACAATGTTGTTTTAAAAGTATGTGCAGAGATCTGGAACAGTTTTTATAAGCGTTCCTCCAAAATCCTCAGCAAGAGTTCTCCTCCTCAGTCACACAGTTCATTCAGGTTAGGTCTATATATTTTTTTCTTAGAGCTGTAAAGAAATAAATTATTTACTTCAACGATTATATTTTTAAAATTTATCCTACAAAAAAACTTACACAAGTGAACGAATTGGATCTCACAGTCCACAAAGCAATTTGTTGCAACACAGATTACAAACAAAACACCATCATTATTATTAACATACATTAAACTTTAAAGCATTCAACTTCACATAATTATTTAAGTAAAAACTTACCAAAATAGAACACATGTTTCAAACTCTTCTTTTGCCTCCATCATCAGCTGAGATCTACTGCCTAATCTCCTAAGATCAGACATGAAAGACAAAATCCCACTAAGTAAAAATTCAGGCATTTATGAAATTGACTTGGCAAAAGAAGAAAAATCTAAATATCATGTACAAGGAATTCACGAGAAATATTAAAAACCTACAGATACAGAAATCAGCAGTGGCTCGTCATTTCTGGACTACAGGTCATGATTTCAAAAGTAAGGAAAAATTACTAAAATGTGTTCAGAAACCACTTGATTTAACTGTTTGAAAAAAGTACACATCCAGTAAAACAAAGTAGACATAAATTTCGACATCACTAAGTACAAGACCTCATTTCCAAATTCATACAACCTGGGGGACATCTGGCGGACAAAGAAACAAACTTATCAGTAGATCTCAGATGATGATGAAGGCAAAAAAAGCCTTTATGTTCTAATTTGTTGAGCTTTTACTTACAATAGTTATGTGAAGTTGAATGTTTTAAAATTTAATGTATAATATTGACAGTTCAAAATGTTTTCCCAAATTAATTTAATTATTTCACAACTACAGACTTACTGAACGCATCCATACAGAGTGCTAGCAGAGCATATAGGTCAACCTATGAGGAAATAATTAAAATAAAATTCCACTGGTCCCACTGACCCAACTCATGCACCAGCAAGTTAAATGACTTTCAGCCTGTTTATTCTGTTCTGCATCCAACATAGATTTTCCAATTCTCAGAACACGATCAAACGTGTTCAATCTCAAAATTTCATGGGACTTAGCCTTCCAACCCCACAGTATTTATTCCTTTGTGAGATGCTCATGGCCATTTGGGTGCAAGCCTTAAGAATGTCTCAACTTGAAACTCTCCAAAATGGTATGGAAATCACAAGGATTGTCACTTGATGAGAGGGTTGCATACTGGATTAAGAATGCTCTTCTGATACTTCATTTCCACAAAACTTCATCTGGACATTCCTAATACTCACAGAGCTATGTCACTTGTGTGTTGCTCTAAATGCTTGCATAGCTACTGTGTGCTTATTGTATCTACCTATCTATAAAACAACCCTGAATATAACGTGACCCCGTATTATGAAGAGACTTCTTAATCATCTTCTTATTTTTAACAAATTATGACTAATCAAAATTACAAATTGTCTTACTGATACAAAATATCTTAAGGTACACCATTGCAAACTTATGCAAGTTGCTGGTTCCCTAAATTATGGTAACAAAAGGACAGGAACAGTCTGTGGTATCATTATTTTCTTCTTCTCCTTTATCATCATCTTCATAATAGTCATCAATCCTGGTATCATCATCTTCATTCGTGAACCTGCTGTTGCTGGTGATGTTTTTGGTATTAAGTCGATACATGGTTTTTTGCCAATTATTCAAAAGTAGTCAGACGTTTAAAACATTTTTAGCTCACTTACGTACCATTACTAGGACATGTTTCAAGAGGTTGCTTCCCTCCCATCGTCAGCTAGCGGTCGACTGGCGCTCAGGCGATTTTGTTGTGTGAAGTTCTGTGTGCTGCCATCTTTATTCTTTGTGGTGAGTCTCACGACATCATCTGCAGGCGGGATCTCGAAGTTCATGGCATGGTCTTCATCTTGATAATGAAGATTTTTTCCCATACATTCAATTCAGATGTTTTTTTCACATGTTTTAACAGTTTTATATCTTTCTTAACATGGAAAAGATATAAAACTGTTAAAACATGTGAAAAAAACATCTGAACTGAATGTATGGGAAAAAATCTTCATTATCAAGAATGAAGACCATGCCATGAACTTCGAGATCCCGCCTGCAGATGACGTCGTGAGACTCACCACAAAGAATAAAGATGGCAGCACACAGAATGTTTTTTTCACATGTTTTAACAGTTTTATATCTTTTCCATGTTAAGAAAGATATAAAACTGTTAAAACATGTGAAAAAAACATCTGAATTGAATGTATGGGAAAAAATCTTCATTATCAAGATGAAGACCATGCCATGAACTTCGAGATCCCGCCTGCAGATGATGTCGTGAGACTCACCACAAAGAATAAAGATGGCAGCACACAGAATTTCACACAACAAAATCACCAGAGCGCTAGTCGACCGCTAGCCGACGATGGGAGGGAAGCAACCTCTTGAAACATGTCCTAGTAATGGTACGTAAGTGAGCTAAAAGTGTTTTAAACGTCTGACTACTTTTGAATAATTAGTAAAGCTTCACTGTCTAAAAAACTTCATTCTAAACATTGGTTTTTTGCTACTTTATCGATTAGGGAATTGTACCCGTTTAAAATAATTATAGAAACATCAGAAATGAATCTAGATAATGATCTGATCAGAAAGTATTATGAAATGAACTCTGAGACAGTTAATTGTAATTTGAGTTGAACTTAGACACTTATGCTTCAATTACCAACTTTTTGGTAGAACAAGTTTCCAGGACCCTTGTCCCCATCCTCGGCTACTTGAAACATGTTCTACCAAAAAGTTGGTAAGTGAAGCATAAATGTCTAAGTTCAACTCAAATTGCAATTATTCTATTGTAGTTGCTTCACTGTTTATGTTCCATCATTTTTTAAATATTTGAGACGGTTCTTCTTGTATACATTATTAGAATAATTAATATTAACACAAATTAAAGTTTGCCATTAACATAATTAATATATAATACACTTAAAATAACATTAATACATTAAGGGCCGATTGTATAAACAGTTTGATCTTGGATCAGAGACTAAATTGATCTCAGTTCACGCTGAACTCGGAAATTTTTGTTGTATAAACGCTAATCTGAGATCAATTCGCACTGAACTAGGATCAATTTTGACTGGAGAAATTTCTCCGATCAAACTAGCTGATCTCAGTTCAAGGGGCTGTTTTCGTATTTGAGACATAAGATTAGTTCATTATAAACATAATATTAGGCCTACCTGTGTGGTTACGATAAATATAAAGAAAATACACAATAGACAACTTCATACATTTCTAGTTATATGCAGTTGTGCGTACATTTCTAGCTATAAACTAGTTGTGCGTATATAGGCTATATTTTAGGCTCCTTATAATGTAGTGTATCATAACTCTACAGCATAACCTGCACGTTATTATTATGTTGCACTAATTACTATAATACGAAAATAACCCTTGCACCACAATTGCAACTAATACGAAAGGTAGGGTAAAGGAGAAAAGAGATTGAATTGTAGAAAGGGGAAAAAATAAAAATTTTCAACGCTGCTAACCGAGAGACATAGGAGACTATGGTGGAACTACTAGGAAATCTCGAGTGGGAGGATCCTGTTTTTGGATTTTCCCCAAATGCTTTCTTCGTTATCTTTCTTTATGTGACCTATTAACTCTTTCAGAACTGATATTTTACATTGTAATAAGGCAGTCATGAGGTAAAAACTTCAGTGGGCTATTAAGTTTAAAATCGATAGAGAAAAGTTCAGTGGAATAGGCTACCTGGTTTCCATGAATGACAAACATAACAGATGAACAAAAATTCCTTAAGTTTTACATCTCCGCTCTTAGCCTATACAATTTATGAGACGAAGCATTTATATGTCCTTAGCCGTGAAAATGTTAAGCCGATTTATAACCCTAGGAATGAAATTACAAGAACATTTTTCATCGCATTTTCCTCTTGCACGGATATTATCGCATCCGTCTTTTTGGATTCTATAATATCTTTATATTTTACCAAGACAATTTCAATTAGGAACGATCCTTTTTCTGCTAAATTTCGATCATATTTCCCCTTCCTTTCGCATAACACAGTCTGAATACGGAGAAAAACAGAATAACAATGCTCTCGCCTCGCGATACTCATCTGTTTTTGCGATGTTGCCAAGTGCTCATGTATGAATTAGGATCAAAATTGAACTTCAATTTGTTGATCTTAGATCAGTGTTATACAATACGACTCGAGCCTGAACTCAGATCATTTTCTGAACTTAGATCATAATTGATCTCCAGTCAGTGATGTTTATACAATCGGCCCTAAGTATACCTTAGTGAGTTTACATAACTTCTTCTTACAGTAAGGAAGGAAACTGTCCCATTAAAGGGGAAGAAAAACAAGTGATGAGGATACCTTTCGTGTCATGTTACTCCAAACAACAGGATGACAGACTGCTGTCAGTCAACATCATTCTTCAATACTCTAAAGTTAACTCTATTGGTCTAATTATTCAGGGTGTTACAAGTTGCATTCAAATATCACAACTCAAATGAGAAACGTCAATCAAATGCAGAAGAGAAAATCTAGTAGATAGGAATTATAATCTCATAAAAATCTTGAATTGTATTGTAGACATTAGAATTAGCCAGAAATGGGCCCTTCTGGAACATGATGGTATCATTTCACATCTATCATAAAATAAGCCTTTTTAACAACTATAGAACTAGTCTTTATTCTTGTGTGGAGGGAACGCCAAACATAGGATTGATCTTGTATCTTGTAACATTTTTCAGTTCGAGGTTCTACTTACCACACCAGACTTAGGGTCTGTGACTTCTTTGTAAAGCCATATATCAAGGGAATAACCACTGTCGTTGGCAAGGCAGAGTCGTACATTCGTTGTTTTACTGTTTGGTGACTGTCTTATTGTCATTTTCAGCTCAGCTTGCAATACTCTTAACTTCCAGAGTCGAGGTCCATAACGCATCACCATGCTTGTGACACTTTCTTCAATCTGAAATTATAAATCATTGCTAACTTAACTCACTGTAGCTTTCTGCAACATGGTGTTTATATGGAGGACAAAACCCCAAGCCGTTTTTATTATTGTTATTGTAATTTTTATTACTGATATTCTTATTGCTATTCTTATTATTGTTATTTTTACTGTTATTTTATTGTTATTTTTATTACTCTTATTCTTAATAAAGTTGTTATTATTATTATTATTATTATTATTATTATTATTATTATTATTATTATTAATAGTGTTCTTGGAGACACACAATAATACAGTTAAAACCTCTTTTTCAGTAAAAGTCACAGAGATTGAAATGTTTTCCTTATCACTCTTGATTGGTTGGTATATGGTTACAGTGAAATCTCCGTACAACAATTACCGATATAACAATAATACTCTTTATAACGTTAAAATATTTTGGTCCCGGCATACTTTCCATTAAAATAATGTAAAATTCCCCTCGGTTTTACGATACTCTTAATAACGATAAACCTCCCCACTACGATTACATTTAGAATCCCCGTAAATACATTTTCCTCGGTACAACGATAAAAATAGATCGTGAAAGTCCAAATCATGAACTCCCCCGCCTCGTTTTAAGGGTGGAATCGCCTTCCTTGACCTTGATCGTGCTTCACCCTCGCTCAAGTGCACAATGGAGTAAACCAGTTGCCTGGTCGCCAGTCAGTGCCTGCACTGCACGGCAAGTTTGTTTGGTGGTGTTCGCGTATTGTTGTGCTTCTCTGTCAGCATGGCTTCTCGCATACAAATTAGTATGCAGCAGAAATTAGCTGTAATTAAAGACATTGACGCAGGCATGAAACAAACTGCAACATCGAAAAAGTACGGGCTTTCGGAATCTACGGTGTCGACTTTCTTAAAGAAAAGGAATGAGGTCGAGGAAAAACTCAATTCAAATGCCGTGGATCCTACTAGAAAACGAAAGAAAACGGCAACATTTATTGACTTGGATGCTGCAACCTTGGAATGCTTCAATGAAAAAAGAACTTTAAACATTCCAATAAATGGACCGTTGATTTGTAGTCAAGCTAAGAAGTTTGCTACCATGCTTGGTGTGGAGGACTTCAAGGCTAGCAATGGGTGGCTTGTCCGCTTTAGAGACCGCCATGGCATAACTTTTAAGTTAATTCAATGGGAAGAGAAATCTGCACCAACAAATGACGCAAATCTCTGGTGCAGTAATGAAATGAAAAAAAATTACTGAGAAATATTTGCCAGAAGATATTTATAATGCTGACGAGACTGGGATGTTTTACCAGCTTCTTCCTGAAAAGACAATGTGTTTGCTCATAAGTTAGTATAATAATTTAAGGGTGGAGTGAATACAGTACAGTATAGCAGTTCTTGTGTAAAAATTCTTTATTTCCTTAAATACTTAAAGCATTTCAATTATTGAAGTTGTTTCCTACATATACTACCAATATTTGAACATTTTTTGTAAATTCTCGATATAACAATATCTCTCTCTACAACAATATTTTTTTCTGGTCCCTGCGAAATCGTTGTATCGAGATTTCACTGTATTTAACAACGTGGATGAACTGCAACTAAGGCCTGTGACCGTCGCCGTTGTGCCGGAATTTTGTTCCCCAGGAGTTCTTTTAGATGCCAGTAAATCTACTGAAATGGGCCTGTCACATTTATGCACACATAAATGCTATCAACCTGGGCCAGGATCGAACCCGCAACCTTGGGCACAGAAAGCCAGCGCGACACTAACTGCGCCACCTAGGCCGCCGACTCTCGATACCAAGGTCTTAAATTCTTCAGTTCTTTTTCTACTAGACATACCATAATTTTTATGCGCTCATTAATTTTACTAAAACTCGCTGCTTTTCAAATTGAATGGCTTGGTTATAGTTGCATGTTTCAATGGAAACAGCTGATTGTTGGAGTGAAAAAGGTTAACAGATTTCAAGAAAATTTAAGTACTAAACTATACACAGAATGGGAGAAACTGTGCTGGGTTGCAAGGAACCCCAAAACAATTTTTTTTTTCCCCTAGCCTACCATATTTATCTCTTGGGCATTGTTTCTCATATGAAGCAACATTGCATTCATTGCCTTCATAGACACATGAAATTTATGATTTCTTAATTTTACAAAACAGGTTCAAAATCCATCTGTTGATTTCTATTCAAAGGTTACCACCGTCGGAACATAAACCCGCTAACATGGGACATGGACTTTTAACTAGGTCAAAACCGAAACAAACTTTTTTTTTTCAATTTGCACATAGTATTTTCCTACTGAGGTGTTTCCGAAAAAACAAATTACACGACAAACCAATTAAACCTAAGCGAAGTCATCACAAGCACTGCATGCAAATTCTCTCTTCAGTTTGCACTTGAATCAGAAAAAGATGGCTGTCTTACCTTCTACTGTTTTTGGCGCGATATGTACTGTCTTACAGGGCAAATACTTAAAATTGTTTTTAATGTTCCCTTGCTGCTGAAATTATCCAGCAGTCTCTGCCCCTGTTAGACAGTCCAAGTATGCCGCTCGCAACTTGACAGTGTGTAGGTAGGTTGTTAAGTTTGTAGTGTATGAGTTTTTCTGTTGTGTTGTTTTCTTCCATAATAAAGAATGTGTCTAACTTGTTTCTCAGTATGGTGTTACAGAGTTCTGTTTTCTTATCCTGTGTTAGTCCTCCAGCGTTCCACTGCATTATGTGTAGGTCATGGGATGAAATCTGACAGTTGTTCTTACTTTGGTTTGTGCTCTGAGAAGAGCAGTTGGCTGCTTTTTTCGTAGGTTGCATGCCGTGATTGTAGATTTCTTAGTCGTGTTATACGCTTCCAGGGGGCACCATGTTGAGGTGAATCTACTTCTGCTTGGCACAATGGGCACTTCATAGAATCTTGCTACTTCAGCTCTCAGCTACTGCACTAGGCATTGTGTTTTAGTGGGTGAACTACAATTTTTTAAACATCTTCCTTTGTGAAAAGAGGTGGCCAGGTATCTATGAACTACACTGTTGTCAGATTTTGTACACCTTTACAAAAATACTGCCATACTTCCCATTGTCGATTCTTGAAAGCTTTTCTAATCTTTTGAGAACGATGGTAGATTTTTTAATAAAACTGTGAGATTTATGTTACCGTACATTAAACTAAATAGGCACATTTTAGGAATTTAAAGGCAAAGTAGGTGCTAACGTTGAAATTGGCTGTTTTAGGTGCTAAAAAATAAACAGTTTCTACTCATGAAATGTATAGGTACAATTTTATGTGCAACTATGAACTGAGGAAAAGAATAGGTTTTAACCTAAAGAACTGCGGTCTAGTGATAAAACAAGAGAACATACAGTACTGCTCAAACACAAAGCCATCGTACATCTACCATGCACAGCACATGGCATTCACTGAGAATTGGGTGTCGATTACTGCCACAGTTTTTAACTACCTCAGCTACTTTAATTTTGCACCAAAGATTTAAGTAAAAGAATACCCAAATCAAAAGAAGAATTTCAGTATTTAACTGACCTATCTTAAAGTAAATCTGGAGAGCAACATGGCCACAGTCTGCAACTAATTATTCTCTCACCATCAAACACCTACACTGAATTATTTGTCTTGTTTACAGTATGCATACTGTCTTTCTTCTTAAATAAGCACAACAACAAAAAGGTGTCAGTATTTCAGTCACACAATGTTGCTTATTTATTATTAAGTGCAATTATGAGATTGTGTGAGGGGGATGGGAAAATGTTTGTCTGCCTGTCTGTCTGCCCATGTATCTGTACGCCCATGTAACTCAAATAAGCTTTATCGGATTTTTATGAAGCGTGGTATAGGAATTTATAACATCCATGGGAAGAAGCCTATTGATACTGGACCAAATTGGTTGAGCAGTACCAGAGTAATGCCCAATTTAGCGCCTATTTTATGGCAATATATTAGAAAGAATTGATCAAATGCAAATAGTTCTCATGACAACATATTGTTTTACACTGTTTGTATATGGCTTTGGAAGTTGCAATACAGTTAGCTATGACAAATAACATTACCCACATATTCCTTGACATATGCTTATCAAACTAGACCTTTATTCTTCCGTAAGCCCTGCTTAATGAATTGATCTGGAGCTTAACTCGGGAATAAATTACAAAAATAACTTATTTTCTGCATATAGTAATTGCAATTATCACTGATTAAACGAAAGCATTCTGGCACTTTGTTACATCAGTTTACCCGATTTTATTTCATAGTGAAATTATTGTGCCTATAGCCATGTTGATACAATTTTTCGTTCATGAATCATAAGGTATTTTCTTGCGAAAATATTTTTGAACTCAGAATGTATATTAATTTGCTCTGCATCGTATGGGAATAGGAACAAAAAAACTAACATACTACTTACTTTGGAAGGATCCATTATAACTGTAGGTACAAAGTTGAGGAAAATGTGATTGCAGTCAGTTCGCTTAGCGAGTGGATGAGAGAAAGCGACCTCCAGTTCATCCATAGCTTCTAAAAGTACTCGTTCAGCTTCATTCTGCAGATATTCAAACGATGCCTCTTTAGTGATAAGATCTGAGTGCCTGATAATGGAACGAATGAAAAATCTGTAATCTGTCACTTCCTGTCCCTTTGCCACCTACAACAAAAACAAAATTAATCTGTTAAAATACAGAACTTCCATCATTAAATCATAATATATATTATACAAATCGTAAATCTTACAATTATTTTACTGGATAGAAATGCAATTTTTTGATATAACAAATTATAGATTTAATGAATCTTGATTCAAGAGATGTTGGATTGAAAAGACAGAATTTTAAGGGCTACCTTGGGGGATTACGTATAGTCATTAATGTGAAAAATAAATTGAAGTGGTAGCTACAGAAGAGGTCTATAGGACTATGAGCAACGAATTTCCATGCTTTAATTTATACCCTAACAAACTTTCATCCAATAATTTTGATTTGTTAGATTGGCAGAGCAATTTCAAAGCAATCCATTTCCTTTGCATGATGCATCTTTATTTCCATCCAGTGGAAAATGTAACTATATCATAGTTATAATTCTTAATTATAATTCTGTAATTAATACAATGATCTGGCAATGATTATTTGCAGGAAAACGTTTCTGCAGCTTTAATTAATACAATCTCATCACAACAACTTTAGTTTGAAGTAAAATTTTAAAAAATCTCAATTCTTCCACCTCTACAATGAAATACTAAGTATAGTTAGTTTGTAATTTAGTGGAAAATAGTTTCTCACACAGCATCCTAACGATTCAATACCACACAATCTTATTCAAATAACACTGAAAGCACTACAAATTACAAAAGCCACAACTTAGACTAAAAATGATAAACCACCCGTACCGGTATAGAATGTCAGTGTGAACTAGTAACCAATTCTCATTTAAATTTAAAATCTCAGGGTAGTCTATCAGGTATTCATAAACAAGACTTTGGATTAAAGTTGACTTCGCAAAGGACAAAGTCACCATTTTCCTATTCATAGTTGAGACTGTGATGAAAATAAAATTTGATTGTGACTTAACTTCGAAGTCACCAGCAATCTCGACTTTGACTTTGACGTATTCACACAAAATAAATATGGCTGACATTCTGGGAGTTGAATTTGCTGAGAATATTGATGACATTCAGAAAATTATTGTAGGAAATTACCAGTTCCTTGGCGTATTATTAGGCATGTGCAAAACCCTATAGAAATTTATAAGAATAATGATTCACATCAAGATGCAGATTTGATAAGCAGACAGTACTGAATAACCTCACCAAGTTTCAACATACACTAAAGAATAATAATAAAAGAGGATTACCTGTTCCACCGATAGTAAAACTGCATATTTCATTACGATTTTACGCAAGGATAAATGGCTTGCATTTATGTTAGGCCTATAGTTCATTAATTTTATAGGGGTCATATCTTCGTAATACTTCACCAATTCAAACAACACGTAACTTTTGTAGTGGACTCTTAAGACTTCCATGTAAGACTAATTGTATTTACGCAAACGACACACTTAACATTGTAATGCGCCTATCAATGTTATTTTGTTTAGTTGATACTCTACAGGACAAATAATGAAACCCGTATTTCAGCATTTCCCAAAATTTAACGCCGAAGGGGTTTATAAGTGAAAAGGAGTCATAAAGGGGTTCAAAAGCTATATAGAGAAAAATTATAGTATTCTTACACCTTCTCATTTATAACATTAGTCAGTAATTTTACAAAATTAATAACAACTAAGGACTGGAATATCAAGGAAGGACTATTTCTATCAAATTTTGAAATCTATGCGAGTGAAACTGCGGGCAACAGCAAGAGTTCTTAAATACAGCATGTTGACAACATTTAAGGCTATATTCCAATTAGCATTTAAATTAATTAGTATGCTCTGTGTTATGTCCAAAAGTTTTATTTTTCTCAAAACAGCGTTTTTGAGTGTGGGCTTTTCTTCCAGCTATACCCTCAAGTATGACGAAGCCAAAAATTATGTAGTGAAATTCTGATGAAATTAAATGTGAGTAAATGCTGTAAGACATCACTGTTTTCACTGCATGTTAGTATACTGAGCAGATCAATTCATTTCAATGATCATATCAAAGAATGCGATATAATTTTACACCAAGTTTATATTGGATTACCACTGCTATTCTTTGTAAGCACAAGATGACTTGCTTAGACAGAAACTGGAAAAGGTTGATCAGTATTCTCTGCAATAAACTCAAGTATTAATAGAAACTCAAGACTTTCAGCCATCACAGTCTGATAATACAATACAGTGTGCCTGGCACAATACTGCAGCTCTCTAAAACTGCAAATGCAGTAATATAACATTCCACAACCTGAGACCAATATGAATGTAATATTAAGTACTGCTAAAGCAACCGTAATGCAGTTATAAGATATCTCTTAGTTCATGTACACACCACTAGATTGCACCACTTCCCTGTTAGTAAATAATCGATATAACATGATCGTTTGAAAGCAACAAAATACACGACTGAAGCATGATTCTTGGTCCTAGAATTTGAAGGAAGTTTATATAGTGAAGTTATAATCAAATTGAAACTTGAGATGGAGGTTTAACATACGTAACTTCACTTAATTCAAGCACTAACCTGAACATGTTTCGAGCAAACTTCA
This sequence comes from Ectobius pallidus, assembly GCA_964059195.1. Classification (NCBI taxonomy): domain Eukaryota; kingdom Metazoa; phylum Arthropoda; class Insecta; order Blattodea; family Ectobiidae; genus Ectobius; species Ectobius pallidus. The sequence continues at coordinate 34,389,276 of CAXKWD010000001.1, read as the reverse complement.
TGACTCATCATCAGCTATACTCCATCTGTCTGTTGTATATTGGCAGCAATTCCTGGTGGTTGTTTAATGAACTTCTTGATGAGATCCAACCCCGCGGGTATTTCGAAATTCATGAGTTGGTCCTGATTTTTGTAAATATAAATTTTTTCCCAAATTGTGAGCTGTTTGTGTCCTTGGACACATTTTAGAAGTTCCGGTTCCACATTTATTTCATGGTCTTTCTCCCATACATGTGCAGCTATCGCCGATTTATCAGTTTGTCCATACTTTACATGTCTCAAGTGTTCTTTAGACCTAATCTCCAAATTTCTTTTTGTTTTTCCTATGTATTTTTGGTTACAATCTTTACAGTTAAATTGATATATGCCAGATTTTTTGTTTTGAGGAATATGATCTAGGTTATTGGATTTAAGTAAATTTTTTATACTATATTTATTACTGGAGCTGTGGTAATGTTGTATTCCTTGAACACTTTCCTGAATTTTCCATCTGCCCATGGGTGGTATGTTATTTTCTTATAGATAACATCCTCTTTTTCTTTTTTGAGTGTGGTAATTTCCTTGATATGTTTTTGTTGACTGAATTTCTTAACTTTCTTTATGATTAGGTCCTTGTGGAATCCATTATTTTCTGCTATGGAAACATCAAAATTCCTAACCCCACTTTGCCTAAGATATATGGTCTGCCCAAAATACACAAGCCGGGTAATAAGATGAGACCTATAATTAATAATATTGATGCCCCCACATACAAACTAGCAAAATGGCTTAATAATAGATTCCACGCTTTCCCAAATTTCAGTAGTAAAAACATAAACAATTCTTTTGAACTTACTCAGAAAATCAAAGATTTGGAATTATCCCCAGATGATGTTTTAGTATCATTTGATGTAGTGTCATTGTTTCCAAGCATCACCCAAGACAAATTATTAACATACCTGAGAAAATGGCTTACCTCCGTGGGATTTAAAGACAATACCATAGAAGAATACTGCAATTTGACTAAACTTTGTATTGAACAAACTTACTTCAAGTTCAATGGAAAATTTTATCAGCAAAGATCGGGCTTGGCAATGGGAAATCCCCTATCTCCTTTCTTGGCTAATCTTTATATGAGTTCCTTAGAGACCCACATCACTTCTGCCTTCCCTCACATGTTCAAGACGTGGCATAGATACGTTGACGATATCTTTGCCATAGTTAATCGAAATCAAGTCCAAGATTGTGTAAAACTTCTAAACTTACAGGATATTTCTTTAAAATTCACATTGGAAGAAGAAAAGAATAACGTTCTCCCATTCCTTGATCTCAAAATCATTAAACACTACAACAAAATTGAATTTGGTATATACAGAAAGCCTACACATTCAGACTGCTACATCAAAGCCAATAGTTATAACCCCGGAAAACACAAAGAGGCAGTATTTAATAATTTGGTTCATCGACTTATCAACATTCCCCTAAACAAAACTGAGTTTGATCTAGAATACCACAACATCATTTCCATAGCAGAAAATAATGGATTCCACAAGGACCTAATCATAAAGAAAGTTAAGAAATTCAGTCAACAAAAACATATCAAGGAAATTACCACACTCAAAAAAGAAAAAGAGGATGTTATCTATAAGAAAATAACATACCACCCATGGGCAGATGGAAAATTCAGGAAAGTGTTCAAGGAATACAACATTACCACAGCTCCAGTAAATAAATATAGTATAAAAAATTTACTTAAATCCAATAACCTAGATCATATTCCTCAAAACAAAAAATCTGGCATATATCAATTTAACTGTAAAGATTGTAACCAAAAATACATAGGAAAAACAAAAAGAAATTTGGAGATTAGGTCTAAAGAACACTTGAGACATGTAAAGTATGGACAAACTGATAAATCGGCGATAGCTGCACATGTATGGGAGAAAGACCATGAAATAAATGTGGAACCGGAACTTCTAAAATGTGTCCAAGGACACAAACAGCTCACAATTTGGGAAAAGATTTATATTTACAAAAATCAGGACCAACTCATGAATTTCGAAATACCCGCGGGGTTGGATCTCATCAAGAAGTTCATTAAACAACCACCAGGAATTGCTGCCAATATACAACAGACAGATAGAGTATAGCTGATGATGAGTCATGAAGTTTGCTCGAAACATGTTCAGGTTAGTGCTTGAATTAAGTGAAGTTACGTATGTTAAACCTCCATCTCAAGTTTCAATATGATTCTTGGTGTTATTAGAGTTCATGTGTGGTGCTGTTTAACCACGTAGATTTCACACTAGTATTGTAAAAACTAGCACACATAAATTTGAGACAGGGATCACTACAATATTTTCTCTAGCATGAACCACATTTATTTTGTGGCCTTTGGAATATAGAGTTAATTAGTGTAGGCCTAAATCTAACCAGGCACAGGGTATATGAGTATGGTGAGTGTTAAACAATTGCTTACTTGAAAACTAATAAAGATAATTCTTTGCAGGTTTTTCTACATACATAGTAACTAAAAAAGTGTTTGTTATACAAACAGAAAGGATACAAACGTGCAAATTTTAACACCTTATTACTTTAGTAAAAACAAACACAAAATTCAAATATCAATTTTGTCCCAGTGAGTACTTCTCTCAGGGGGAAGACAACAAAACAAAAAAACAAAAATTTATCCATAAACTTCAACTACACTTAACTCAATAAGGCCATCGAAACGTGCATCCTAATTTAGTGAGTATTTACTTACATTAAAGTGTGAAGTTAAATGTTTTAAAGTTTATTAAGTGAATGTTGACACTTCACAATGTTTTCCTGATTAATTTAATCAAATTCCCTGTACTGTTCTAATTTTTATTTTATTTTTAATTTTTATTTATTTAAACATCAACAGAAGAAAGAACAAATAATAAATTTTCCCTTTGCATTCTTTCAATACGTTAATAGTTTTTCGTGAAAATTAAACGCAAAGACTATTTATTATATGAACCACAAAATCCATAGCATAAGGCAACCTTGGAGCAAGTGAGTCTAATGGTACGTTCACACCGAGGAATTTGTTGCAAGAATATGTGTCTGGGTACATGTATAGCAACCTATTTGCCACAAGTCGTAAACCTATTGAACATATTCCTAGTTCCCGGACACAAACAGTGAATAAAATGTACCAGAAATAAGGTTTCGCCACAAGTTCTTGTTTACGCTCCGAAAGCGAAAACATTGAACAGATCCCAGCGAAAATGCTCTTTGCGTATGTGATATAGTCATGTTTTTTGTGACAGCTGACTCTGTTTGTGGTTATGATCAATCCCATGAGATATATTGCTACGTTCACGCTGTTTTATTTTACGAAATCGCCGATATTTTGCCATGGAGTGTTCTAAACAGAACATAAGTCGATGTAGAAGTATTCTCCCTCACATTCATAATCCCTTTGCAGAAAATTTGAATTTAGGCCTAAGTTATAGGCACACTTCTTCCTTGAAGAGATTCTATGTTTAATATGAAGTAATCAAGATAACATCTACATGTGCTTACTGAAAAATTTGATGAAATAGAAGAGATATTAGAACAGCATCAGAATTGAATTAGGCCTAGGCGGGATTCATGGCAGATAATGTGTCTGTAAATCTTGAAGCATATTTTCTATGAAGCTGCCACATAATGTGGTAAATTAATGGTAGCCACTTCTAGCCCCTATTATAAACAGTTTGAGCACAATAATATACAGTTTTAATAATGATTATACTATTATTTTGCGAGATTAAACAAACCCTTTCTATACCGACTGCAATGAACAAAGTTATCGGCTATCGCTGCGTCACCGGCCGGGCAGCTTAGATTCCGAGGCTCTGTGGTCTCATAAAACACGCTCAGCTAAAGAATGTTAAATAAGTTTGAATTTGCAAAAAATTATACGACCGAGCACAGCTATAAAGCTAAAATATCAACCTTTTATAAACCATTCTTACTGTAAAATTCAGAATTAAAAATTCTGACTGCCCAGACAAATATAAATCCCCCCTTTTTAACGACCGACTAACGTGACCCTAGAGCTCGGAAGATTTAATCAGCATTAGTACAGAATTTTATTGTCATTTTCTCCCGGTAATTGAGTGTTTGTGGGTTACAAACTTGTTCTGGGTGAATCATCAATGCATTTAAAGCAGAAGAAAGCAAACCTTTCTGCATCTAAAGCCATAATTTTTCCTGACAACAAATTCCTCAATGTGAACGCTCACATGGGATATCTGTGCAAAGAACATGTACTTAGGATAAGTATCCAGATACAAGAATCACGGAAATGGATCTGGAATTTGTACGGAGTATTTGTGTCTGCAACAAATTCCTCAGTGTGAATGTACCATAATGCGTAGTGTATATTTATGACAGAGGTCTCCACCACCAGGAACAAGCTACATGGAAGTGTGTTTCAATTCTGTGGAACCTTCCAACCTAATCACCTCAGAAACCATAAAAGTAATTACAAAACACAAAATAGGTTATTTATTTTATAGAATTCAATCGGCATAGTTAGACTCTGTATATGAGTATGGTTTGATATGTCAATATAATTGTGTAACATAAATTAAATCTGAAGTAAAGCTAAAGTCCATGGGTTCGACAATATTCTTGACAGCAGCTCAAAAGCAACAGCATATATGTATCTGATGTTTGACACACTTGTGTCTTGACCAAATCCCCTCAGGAAAAAATTACTACTAGAGCAATGTCAGGATATCTAGGTGGTCAAATGGTAGGATAAGCATTTGAGGCAACTGAGGCAAATCTCTCAGCTGCAACATGTCAAGAAGAAGGGGCCTATGGCCTTGTTCAATAACAGCCATGTAAAAAAAAATATTATATGGTTTAATTACCTTGGCTTTACCCAGATACAAGTGCATCTTCTGGTTTGACGTGGGCAATGCTTCCAGGTCATACGTTCGCATCCTGTTCAGTTCCAACTGGAATGCCATGGCAGGTTCCAGATGGCGGTAGATTCTGTCCTCCTTATAGTCATCTCTACTGCGGTATGTGAAGAATTTCGGGAACTGCCGTCTGTAGGAAACAAATTAATCTTATTTCAATAGTAGACAATAAGCTGAAAATGAAACCTCTTTACAAACAGCTGCACTTTCTGTATTTGATGTAAGTTTGTAGAATGGGTGATATTAACAAAGGAATAATTATTAAATGAAAACCTATTAACTCTTTTCTTTAGTCAGATACTAGCAAGTAGAGGAGAAAGTGTGATTTCTTTGCTCGCTTCCAATGCAATGGGAAAGGAGACCCAGGGTACTGCAGGAAGTGTTGAAAACTGTAGCATGGCAATCACGCTATGACGATCAGAAATGTATTCTGAACCTTGTTGCACTAAGTTTAGTTATGTTTAGTGTGGTACTATAGTATTTTTCAATAGTGTGATCATGAAAATAAAATGCCAAATTGTTTTATGCCGTGTTTTAAGAGAAGCTACAACAAAAGCAACGAGGTAAGACACTTCTTTACACCTCCAAAAATTAAAGTAAGGTTTGAAAAATGATCTTCAGGGATCCCTCGGAAAGATAGTAAATTCAGTGCATAATCATGTGTCTGGGATTTATATTTTTATGATAATTTCATAAAGAAAGAGGATAAATTAGTTACTAAGAGGGAAAATATCTAACTTTCAAGGATAAAATGTTTTTAACAGAGGATGCTGTGGCTCATATTTTCGCTAATCTCGCTTCACCTTTATCGTCAACACTGTCCTGTCACTCCAACAATAACTGAAGGTTCAAATGAACCCAAAAGTGCATCCCTGACTTCCTAGAAAAGAAGAAAAAAGTAAATAGAGATTTAGAAAGTTAAAAAAAAACCTGACCTGAAATTTAATTAGATCCAAAAAGAAGCTGATGCTAAAATAAGCATGAAGGACAATGAACTCAGTAAGATTGAAGTCATGAAAATTAATAATAAATATAGAAGATAGATTTCTCAGCAAGAAACAAAAATTAATATATATGGTGACTAAGATAAGTCAAGTTAAGGATTGGAAACTTATGTGATATGGCCATGAATTTTGTTTAAAAAGTTTGCTACTGACAAGTAAGACACCAAAAGGTTATAGGAATTGTCTTCAACATGAACTTCAAAATCAGCTAAATCATCAGGGTTTCCAGCTGCTAGAACTTTTGAAATCACAGGTACAATAATTCATACACATTTTACATGAAAAATAGTTTCAATGAATTTATTGAACCTACACACAATTGAATATACACACAAGTGATACACAAGTTGGTCCTGAAACCCCGATAAAGCAGGAATCTCGTGCTTGTGGTGGGGTGGGGGTTGCAAATCCAATAAAATTGAAGTTATACGAAAAGCTTCCCATCTACACAGGGACCAAATTCTTTAACTTGTTACCCAGATCTCTTAAAGAATGTCAAAACAATAAACAATTTAAAAAAAAGCTGTTTCAATATCTCCTGAATGGAGCGTAGACGGAGCATTGACGAATTTGTAGAAGCAAACAACCATAAATAACGTATGTTTTAGTGTTTCATTGTTTTACTGTCTTTCCTTAATGCCCAATTTAAGCTAGATTAAACTGCCAAACTTAGTCTAAGCATATATGTCTGTAAATGTGCTGAGTGTATGTCGTTATGAAGATGGCAGATTTTGTTGTATATAGGATGAGTGTGTGAATGTTGCATGGTATGTTAAACTTTTGTTATTGTGTTTTCAGCTTGGAAAATACATATGTATGTTTGTAAAAACACAATTTGACAATGTTCTGAAATGTCTTGACATTATGCAGAACAGCAATAAATCTTATCTTATCTTATCTTAATATTACATTTCTTATGTTTTACAATTGAAATGTAATGTTAATCTAGCTGATCTTAAAACTAAGACGTAGACAAATTAATATCATGAAAAGTACCGGGGGGACAAAGGAAAAAGATGAAAGTAATGGCACGACTCAACTGTTAGTCTCTCTCTTTTTTTTTCTTAGTTAAACCTCTCCTGTTGTAGGGTTGTTTATACAACCCACACTGCTCGGGGCTTATAGCATCACGACCTGTCAGGTGAGGATTACCTTTAGAGCACACACATATTTTTTTGTCCAGACATGGATATGGAAAGCCTCCTCGGATAGGTGATTAGGCCAATGCTGGGGCCACCTCTGAGACGACACAATCACAAAGGACAAGACACACCAGTCGTACACACTCATTCTGAACAAGGCATGGATGGGATGAAGGTGATGGGCCAGATGATGATTGGGGACCACAAGAGCCTAAAGTTTCCCGACACTCATCCCACAGGTGAGGAAAAATCCCACTGGGAACTGAACCCAGGTTTACTGCATGAGCAGAATGAATGCACCTCCTACACCACAGAGTTAGACCAAATGATAATAGTAATACAAATAATTATACATGAAGACGGAGCACAAGTGGCAACAAAAACTATTTAAAATGGATAAAAATTAATAGTTTTCATGACTTAGATTTGAAGACTCCATAGCTATATGTGGCTAAACCTGGAGATAATCTGACTTTAAAATATTATATAGATGAGGACTGAAACTAGAGCTTTGTAACTAACAAGCAGAAGTGAAAAATTTACATAAGAATTTTATTACATCTTGCCCCCTAATGATACGTTGCTTTCATTTGATGTAGTCACTTTGTTATGCAGAACAATGGGTTGATTATCTATGAAGTGTCACAGTTTTTTTCTCAGAGCTGCTTACAGATTGTTTTGCAAAAATGAACAGTAGTAGGCCTACTCTGCATTGACGTTCTTTCTTGGGGGAATGGTATGTTTTAAGATCACAACATCCCAATCATAGGCAAGAATCAGCATTGCCTTCACATTGGTGGGGGTCAGCCAAACTGTTCGTGTTTGTGGCGACCCGTGATGACGCCACTTGTTTGAATGACGTTTCAGCTGTGGTTCATTAGATTTGGCCCAGGTCTCATTAATGGTAATGATGTGCCGTAAGAAGTCTTCTCCTTCGTAGGCCTACTCTTAGCACTGCAAGAGAGTACGAGAAGCATCGTAATGCAGCGATTTCTGCATGTCCGTTAACTCATGTGGAACCCATTTGGAAGAAATTTTCCTTGTTTTCAGGATGTGGAGCACAGTCGAAGGCGCTAATGCAGTATCTTGCGCTAACTCCCGAATTGTTATGTTCTGATCTGTCTCCACTAACATGGACACAGTCTGTACCATATCATCACTTAGTGGTGGGTGACCTGATTGAGGCATGTCCAACACACTTTTGCATCCTTATCTGCAGGCTGCAACCCACCTTACTACCGTTCGGTAAGGTAACGCATCTGCGCTGCAAGCCTCTTACAATTCTTCATAACCTTGTCATGCTGTGCAACCTCTAGCACACTGAATTTTTAACCAGCTTCTTTAGTTCATGCTTTGAAAACACTGTGACTGTGTTTTGTAACCGGTTTCTCACAACTGCTCAGCTTATTGTTGTCACTGTGGACGTACGTGGGAGGGGGTGGGCAAGTTCATGTGCTCTGAGGGAGGGGAAGCAGACAGGCAACCCGTGGCAAAAACAACATTGCCTGGGTCCATTGCATAGCATTACTACAGCATGGTAGCCACTACTAAAAAATCAACCTATGTATATTATATGTTAATTCATTTGTCCCACTTCATTCTTTTTCCCATTACAAGTGAATTTAAAACATCTCCAACCATTTATGTGTGGAAATTTTGGAGGGGAGTGCCCCCTCGCGCTTCCCCTTAAATACATCCCTGGTCTCTTGGTCTTTGCAGTTCGATTTATTTAGTGACCTGATATTCAGTTTGTTGTTTAGAGCTAATATTTGATAACTTTTTACTACTGCACTGTGTGCTTACCTGACTAACACTACAAATGTAATTCTTCTGATTCCTCTCTTTACAAGTTCTTCTCGATGCTTACTACAGAAGTCACCAAACATTCTTGCCAAAGTGGAATCATCTGTATCACCTTTGTCCTTAACACCGATACTCAAGATATGTATTGGTTCACTTTGCTGTAAAAAATCACAAACGGATTACAATGCAATCAATACCTGTGTTCTATCTCGTTTGTAAGAACATAGCCATTCACACATCATGCAATTAATTTGTTTTCTCAAGACTCCATATTGTACTGAGTGCAAGTGTGGGGTGTATTTGAAAGATTTTCTTTTGAATTTTGTATTATTTCCAACAATGATTTTCTCTTGTGAAAACATAAATAAGTGGAGATTTTATACATAGAACTTCACTTTCAAAACTTCCACATTAATTATTACATAATAATTTTCTTGTTTTTATGTAGAAACTAACAGGTACATGCACCATTGCTGGCATTTATTAATTCAACTATTAGCCATTTTTTAAAATAATTTATTCAGTAGCTAAATATTAACCCTGACGTTTTTACATTCATAAGTTACATAATTTTATTTTTAATTGCTACTTTCAATGTTTAGCATATCTGGTAGTGGCAAAGTATACATTGGTCAGACATCACGCTGATTATGGCTCCAGCGAGCTGACCTGAAGAAGGCTTTCATGCAAAATGGGTCCGGTGGTAAGAAAATTTGACTGGCCCTCGTAAGAACCATTCACCAGAACAACAAGTCTACATGAGAAATTACAGAACACACCAAAATGGTAATCCTGCTATATTATGGGAATTTTTCCCTGAGATTGGCCCAAATATTGAGGAAGTATTACACTCGGACAATAGTCAATGATGAAAGGCCATCCGGACATTGGAAACATCTGAAGAACGGGAATTTCATTTATGGAAGAAGCATATGAGAACTTCTACATCAAGAGATGGAAACGTTGGAGGACAGAGCATTTCATCTGCAGAAAGATTATATCAGAGCATCTACTCCAAGGGCAAGGGAGAAAAGGGAGTTGCCTCTAAAGCAAGTTTGACATTGAATGGAAAAATCCAAAGAGGTACAATCAACATTCTGATCTTAAATTAGGAGCATTTAATTATACTCAGATTATGATTACTGTAATCACCCAGAAATCTTAATAGAACAGATGGATGTCATATATAACCATCTTAAGGCAAAGAAATATAAACCGGGAATGTATTCCTGCAATGGAAAAGTGAAGCTGCCACCACTTAAATGACACTGTTTTCTTACTTATTTGGTAGCACAGCAGATTCCAAAGTAAACTGATCCCTTGCAGGCCATGAAGGCCCTTAGGGTTCCAGGAGATTGAGGCTCTGAGACTTGTAGCCATGCGGCACATGAAGGTGGTAAGATTGTGAGCCTTATGCACCAGTCGCCTTTACCCCAAGGACTACTTCTGGTACTCATTTCTGAGTTGACATCAAGGCCATGGTGCCTCCAGAAGGATTAGGCCAAATGAAAAATCCTAATGACCTCATCAAGGATCGCATCTGTGACCTTCCAGTTTTTAGCACAGTGCCTCAACCAATTGCACCATGGAGTACCCCACAGATCCAAACATTTCCTTAACTATTCACTGCTAACATATTATTCGCTGGGCATTGTTCATACTGGTGGTGCTGAATTAATTTGCAAATTTCTTTTGTAATCATAAATGGAGACACAATTGCAAATAATTTGTCAGTTTCATCTGAAACAAGAGCACAGTACATATTTCTTGAAGTTCAGGGTTATTTATGTAAGCCTGGGGTAGCCCGCATGTGCAATGGATGGTGCAATACATCACCCAAAATATTTAGCTACAGATGGCAGCAAGGACAGGGAACAGAGAACTGATGGGGTCTGGAAATAGATAACAGATGACACTACAAGCTGACACACTTGAAATCCCTCTCAATGAAAATATCTTTCGTCTATTGACATGCAAAATGGCACACTGGACATATGCATCCAGCACAGCCAGCAGTGATACGTGCTGATGGCCTTATAAAACCGTAGCACTGAAAGGGTTAGAAAATGTAAGGGCTTACATTCTTCTTATAGGTTGCATGCATTCAAAAAGACAAAGTAGAAAAGGCTGTAATTTTTGTCGACTCAAAGGCAGCAATACAATCAGTGAGCTCCACAGACAAACTTATCTCATCAGCAGTAGAAGAATGTCAAGCCCTAATCCATCAACTACAGGAAAACAGCAACAAGGAAATAGTCCTACAGTGGATACCAGGGCACTGTCAGATTGCGGGAAACGAAGCAGCAGTGGACTGGCAAAGAAGGGAACAAAAATAATGCAAACCCATCTACAAGAAACTTCATACCACTCTATCAAACTATACATAAAGAAAATATACAAGAACATACACAAAAAGGACATTGAACAAAAAATAAGTGACAAAAGTTGGGAAAAGGAAATTGCTCAAGTTCCTGACTGGCCAAGAAACAAAGCGGTTGCCATCTTCCGGCTAAGTGTCCAACATGACTGTTTGGGGAAGCACCTACATCGCATTGGAATCCGGAACGACCCCAACTGCATGTTATGTAATCTACAAGAGACCATGGACAGAAGCCACCTACAACGTTGCCCTGCCCTTTCAAGCACAACAGAATGGGACCGGTATTGGGAAGCAAGAAGAAAAATGTAAACTGTATAACATCCTGTATAACCCTCAAAAGCGGAACACTCTAATATTGTATTTTTATTGTATTTTGTAAGCATTATGTTATGTTATGTTATTTATTTATTTTTTCTTAGGTTGCAGACGTTAATGATATCTTTTCATGTAAACCTGCCATTAGAAATAAATAAGAAAAATATAAAAAAATTCTTTTTATACACATAAAGCAGGTGGAATGCCGGGAATACCAGCTAGTATATTATACATAAACAGTTAACAGTTAAATACTAGCACCCACATATGGAAGATGTAAGAGCATTAAAGATTTCCTCCAATTTGTTTCATTAACCTTATTGTTGATGGATAACAATGCTACAGGAGGAGGAAAGAAGGTAAGGTTAATTTTATTGGTTCACTACAATTACCTAATCTTTGGATTGTACCTTTCAATATGTTTCTGTACTTAAAATATGATGCTCATATGAACACCAAGGTTTGTTCATCAATATGTTCAGTCAAATAAGAGTATCTCTACAAATATGTTTTGACTGATACCATTTAGTTATAAATGTATTGACTCACATTTTGTGTAGATTACAGAATCTTTACAAGAGAAATAATATAGATGATCAAGAGGATTGAAAACTTTGAATACACAGCTGTTCCTGCTTATATTTTTAAACATTTTGTGAGTGACTGTAAACAACTACATAAGAGTGAATTTAGTTGCTTAGCTAAAAGTCCAGTTTTCCTGGGCATCTGTAAATAAGGGTGAAGTGTGAAAGCTAGTAGAAAATGAAACTGATAAATTCCAACCCCTAAAGGCATTTGATGTTAACATTTTGACACTGGCCTCTTTTAAAGGATAGCAGAAAAAGTGGTAATTTTAATTGAAATGTTGAAAACTGAATGTTTACATCTGATACATCTGAATTTGGTGGACTTCCTCTGATTCTCTGTGCATTGTTACCTTCTGTGCCTCATCTTGAGCTGTTCTCCCATCCCCAACAGACATGCTGATATTGATGCTTGTGCTCATACGAGATTCGCTGCCACTTTCAACAGCTTCCAGCACCTTCGGAGAGACCACAGCAGGTGAGGACAGTTCTTCCAGGAGGTCTAGCATTTCATCAGCATACTGCTCAAACTGAGAGAAGGATTCAAATGCTGCCATGCATCCAGTGCGTTGGCAGTTTGTTAGAGTGTAAGGTACTTCTGGCTGTTCCCCTGTGGACTCCAGTCGCTTCTTGTTGTGCGGAATTCTGCAAAACAGAATACATACCAGAAAAATGTTAGGGCATTTCTTAAGGAATGATTACCATTATAACAAGAACTTACATAAATTATTGTAAAGTGAGGTAAGTGAGGCTCTTCACAAAACTGGTTTCTTAAGCACTGTCATGCAGTCTTATTCTTACATATCCCATAATGCAATATAATTACAAAGATACAGTAGAAACTGGTAAATTTCATTAATTGTAGAATTGTATAATTCAAATATTAATTCCCCCTTAAAATTCTGACAAAGACCTGAGCCTGGAGTTTCTGCCAAGAAGACAAGGAATAAACGTAGAGGCCTATTGTGCGACTCTTCAATGACTACAACGCACTATCCAAAGCCTTTTTTTGTTTTCCATCTAATTTATCGTAAATATGTAATTACAAAGTACTCCCATTTTGCTTGGTAATCGTTAGCATAGCATGGTAGTGTATTTTGTGTAACCACTGTAGTGTATTTACAATAGTAAAGAACGTTATTATTGTCCTTTCTTGCTTCTTAGTATAATTTCTGGGTTTCTTACTTAATTTTTAATTTGTTTCTTGTAATAGTTACATCTGTTGTAGGTTTTCCATCGCCGTAATGACATTCTCCATACTTTTCACCCCCCCCCCTTGTTCCAAGCCTGATGTTCACATCACTTTAAGCTTATTAACTTTAAATTTTATTTAGGTCTGTGTTATATTTTGTTTTTGCCCTGGCCATTCCCATCTCCTGCCTGACTGGGATTTCCAAAAGTCCCTGTCAGCAGTTATGTTTCCTGCCTTTTCCTAAATTTTCCCCTCTTTGGAATTTTGTAGGCCTATGGAATTTGATTTGTACGGCATGCTGTGTTTAAGAATTTTTATACTATGTTAATATGTGTTTAATTTAAAAATTATCATCCCCTGTTGTTTGGTCTTGAACTGTAACTATAAAGTTAATTTAAATGAAAGAAATATCAACATGACCTCTGTCAAGTTTACATACACCATTTGTTAAGTATTGTAAACTGCTGTTTGTAAAGTTTTTCTTTCAGATAAGATTTATATTTGTAATGGTGAGATTTAATGTAACTTTAATTTAATTCCAAATTATATTTTTGCCATTGTAGTTTGAAAACATGAATTTTTTACTTTAACTGTTGAGCTCCAGGGATCTCATCTTAACCTATGAGTGGGCCCGTTTCCAGGGAATAGGTAAATCTTGCATCCTTCCACATTACAGTGGGGCGCACAACCTGCATTGGAGAACATGAGTGGATGTAAACCACATATCATCAAAGACTTTTTTTGGCAAGGTGGTGTTTCAATGGTTTCCCTTTGCCTTCTTGTGGGTCATGAAGGACCCCATCAGGATTTGAATCAGGGACTGTTTGCACCATAAGCACAAGCACTACCAATGAGCTTACCTAATCGATATTGTAATGTCGTATTCTCAAATACTTTATGATTATCTGATGCAGTCATTGTCTCTTTCATTAGATTTAACAGTTTCTTTTAACTTATACTCCTTCCTTAAATAAAAATACTTGACTAAAACAGGAATGTTTTAAAATACTCATGGCTAGAGACAAGTAAAATTTGCATTTGTGACACAACAAATTTTTATGTAAATTTAGCACTTTATATGTGAATAATGAAAATTTAGACAACATTTAGACAAAACACCATTTTTAAGTATTTTTTAAAAATGTGACTTTTGTCAACTTTAGAATCGAAGTAAGGGTTAAGAAGAAAGCATTCCAAATATTTTCGTAATTTTATGTTTTCTTCGAGTTTGCACGTTATATTTTTAAGTCTCTTTTTAAAATGTGACTTTTGTCAACTTTAGAACTGAAATCAGCATTCCAAACATTTTCGTAATTTTATGTTTTCTTCGACTTTGCACGTTATTTTTTTAGTCCCACATACATTAAATTGTATGGGATTGTGGAAAACCACGTCATAGAACAAGCTTCTGACTCCATTTTCATAGAAATATTGCACAACAGCGTGAGTAAGCAGTGCACCTTGCTCATGACCAAGAAATTCCATTTGACACTGTGTGAGGGCTCTTCAGATGCACTCCTGCCAGTCACGCTGGCTCATAACACAACTCCCACTTACAGTAACCTGCATTATCAACCTTTGAAGCTTATTTCATTTCCCAAACAAAAAAATAATATAATTACAAGGAAAACAGAATAAAATAATCATTGTCAACTTGGTACTTTAACTTCTTTGGTAAAAGTAAAAAGTGCAGTAAAATAAGAATTGTCTAATCTTAGTAACCTACGGTACCTGAGAATACTTAAATATTCAACACTAACTGTTCCCCTTTAAATTCAGGTTTAAATTTAATCAACATTGCAAGACATTTTAGGTCTACCTACTATTACAATTTGCTGTGTGTATTTATTGCAAGTATTGCTGTATGCAAGAAATGGGTATATCGTTCATATTATGTAAGTATGGCTACAATGGCAATGTTTTCTTTCAAGGGATAAAAATATAAAAGGGATAAAAAAATAGGCCTACAATAATGTTTGTAGGCCTGTTATAATGTAGTAATAATGTTCAAAATAACCTCACTTTCTCTGAAAATAGCATCCCTTTTTATAAAAAAATAACACTTTTCCAAACAAAATAACCTCATCTTTTGCAGGTCCCTACTCATGGCTAATTAATAGCATTTGTGTTGAAAGAGTTGGCCGCTTTTGCACCATCTACAGATAAAGGGACAGTGAAGAGAACGATTTCATTCATGACAAGAGTACTGTTACCTGGTAGTAATTTAAGAATGATCTAAGTTGGGCAAAATTTTCAAAAACTGTAACATCAAAACAGAACCACAAACTTGAAGTCATTTTTGACCTAGACATATTCTTACGCTACAAAATTGCAGATTTTTGCATGAAATCTGTGACGTGTCAACTCTACTGAAATTTCATGTCACATTTTCAGCATTAATATATGCTTTGAGGACACTGAATACAAAAATACATGTCCATGTTTGTGTGAGTGTGTCTGTGAACAACATAGCTTGAAAAGGCAAAATCATGTCAAAATTTAAAATTCTACATTTGAGTTAAATCCTTCCAGGAAAGTGGCAACAACTTTCTCTTCCTTTTACAACTACTTAACATGAATAAAAATTTATTTTTCACTATTTGCGCAAGGGTGGCCCTAATGATTTTGTTTAAATTTTGTAGATGAAGTGCTCACACTGAGAGATTAATTTATTTGATCCATTTCTATATTTAACTACATTTTACCTGTTGGGATGTGAAGATGGCAGAAGGAACTGGAAATGGATCACACTGATTTCCCCCGAAAGCTCTAGTAGCTGCAGACATGTTAGCTCGTATGAAATGTACGCTCTCCTCACATAAACCTGGAACACAAGTTATAATAATGTGGAAACTAATATCACTGGCCTGTGATAATTGCTGTCTTGATGAAAATATACAATTTATATGGAAAATGCCCGCTGGTTTCGAAAATGTCAACAGTTTTTTCATAACATGTAAAAGACATAGGTTGACCAGAATTTCAGACACAAAAAGCAGGACCCAATCATTCAAGTGGCTGTGACATAGTAGTGTTTTTTCCACCTTACAAAAGGTCATGAAGGAAGTCTTACAGCAACCATTTTAAGGCTAATACACTCCTTTTATAGGATACAGCTAACAAATTAAGTAATTGCAATTCATTAAAAAGACATTGCACATAAACTATTGTAGGTCTACAGTTAATTCTTATTAGGCTATTTCTATCTAATAATATTAATGTTCACTGTCTGTTACATTAAGACATTGAAACTCACAGTGTGTTATGATTACTGATTTCTTATGAGTTATGAATAGATTGTATTATGGACATTAGTTTTAACTTTCTTTCAATCATAAGCTATTATATACAAAAATAAAATCAGGTAAACTGATGTAAAAAAGTGCCAGTATGTTTTTGTTTAATCAGTTATGACTGCAATTATGATATGCAGAATATGTTTTTTTTTTTAAATTGATTTCCAAGTTAAGCTCCAGATTTATTCATTAAGCAGGGCTTACGGAAGAAGAAAGGTCTACCATCTCGGCCATCTGGGTCATTTTAACGGTCTAGTTGGATAAGCGCATGTAAAACAGTAGTGTTTTTTGTCATAGCTACCTGTATTTTAATTTCCAAGGCCTTATAAGATCACAGTAAAACAATAGGCTATGTTGTCAAGATAACTGATTTTAATTTTTTTTTATAAATTCTTTCGAATACGTATATTGCCATAAAATAGGCACTAAATTGAGCATTACTCCGAAACAGATCAACCGATTTTATCCATTATGAATAGACGTCTTCCCATGAACATTGTAAGTATGTATACCAAGTTTCATAAAAATCCGGTAAAGCGTATTTGAGTTACCGCGTCTTTAAAATATACACTAAATTGGGTTTTGCTCCGGTACCGGTCAACAGATTAGGTTCAAATTCAATAGGGCACTTCTCATGGACGTCATAAATGGGTATACCAAGTTTCATGGAAATCCGTTACAGCGTATTTGAGTGACGGCGCCTTTCAATGAGAAAGGCGCCATAATCTATTAAAATAGGCACTAAATTGGGCATTACTCCGGTACCGGTGAACCGATTTGGTTCAATATCAATAGGGTTCTTCCCATCGACATTATGAATGTTTATACCAAGTTTCATGAAAATCCGAAAAAGCGTACTTGAGTTATGGTGCGTACAGACACACGAACAGACGGACAGACAGACGGAAAGACATTTTTTCGTCCACCACAGAATCTCATAAAGTACCATACTGGCACTTAATAAACTTTAAAGGAACAGTCAAAACTATATCAGTATAAATAAAAATCAATTGCCACATGTAGGCCTATATCGCAGCATCACTTGAGAACGGCTCGACTGATTTGGTTGATTTTTTTGTTGTGTTGGTAATTGTCAGGACAAGATTTGTATGAAAGAAAATTTTTGGAAAATCCATGGAAAAAGTCAGAAATGTGAAATGAGGCACAGTTTGAGAGTTCTGCTGTCACATGTTTACATAAAATTTTGTTTACCAATTTGCACGAAATTTTGCAAACATACCCAGTTAAGCCCGGGAAGTAACACTGTCAAAATTATGTGCTAATTTCTGACACCCCAGTGAACTCTAATGTCAATTTCAAGGACTGAAAGTTAAGCGAACTTTTCACAAAACAAATTAAATACGTTTAAACTTCTCTCTTACATTTTACAACACGAAATGGTGAATCATGTTCTGCTAAAACTCTTCTTTATGCTTAAAACAAGTCTTCCAATGTAAAAATACTGAGCCTATATTATTCTATTCCCGCAGGAAAATTATTTATTTGATAAGATGCGCTTATATGACATGTAATTAATTGTTACGCAATACAGTCACCCAGTTATATTATTGCATTGCATTAAAATCGTTATACATTAAATGTTAATATTTGATTAAGGATTGATAACTTCATTTTAATTTTCTCGAGGCTCATTCACGGCACACCAATATGCCGCGGCATACTGGTTGAAAAACGCTGGTCTATACAGTAGGCTATAATAATAATAATAATAATAATAACATTTATTTGCTTGTGGACATATACATGTTTTAAGCATCGTCAAAAGCTAATTATGTATTGGTATATATACTTCTTTAATCTATATGCAAATCCACTCTCACACTTATACAATTCACACACACACTCATACTGTTCAATCCACATTCACACTTATACTGTACAATCCACATTCACACTTATACAATTCTTACTATTATACAAATCTCACTGAACTTATACATAAATTATATGAAGCGTCCAATTCCAAAACTGCCTCAATCCATTTTTAAAAAAATTGAGATAGTGGCGGTTTCGTCATCTACCTACATATATCTAACAATGTAGTAATGAATGTTGTGCCTAAACTTCCTCTTTCCTTCCAAAATTAAGCTTCATAAATGACAAACAGTTCCAAGACTTTCTCATTCCATCCCATGTACTGTTACAAAACTGTCTCGTTCCATACATGAATTTCCTTTTCAAAACTTCCTCCATCCATAGCAAGGATTGGTAATATTCATTGTGTGGGTAACAAAACTCTCTCCATCCGTCTTTTTAATTTCCTTACAAATAACCTTTCATTTTATGTTTCCAGCAGTGTATTAGCACAAATTATAAATATGAATGTTGTCACTCACATATACCCATTGTTAGAAGGTAATAAATAGTACAGACTCTCTGTAAATAAGACGATAGTGTTTTCTGTGCATTCTCACAAATACAAGCTAATTAAGCACTATTCTTAAGAAATGGAAAGTAATATATTGATTTCACCTAGTGGTAAAGGACGGAAGAAATTGAAAGATCCTTCGAAATGGGGGAAAAAAAATAAAGAAAAACACAAGAAGTAGGCAGGAGAAACAAAGGTCATGACGGGTGCCCAGGACATAATAAAAATATTACAGTAATGGGAATGTTAATGTCTTGTCTCTACAATAGCATACCAACTGTAAAGAACTCCCTATTGTCAGCCATTCTTTTCTTCCAGCCATTAGAGCTGTCATTAGGAAGAGGGAAACTATTAACAAATCATGTGAATATAGAGACATTATTGCACAAAGTGCAAATCTGAAGGGACAGGGAGAGGATTTTGTTATCTTTGATTGGAAGAAAAATAGTGCAAGCTACTCTCAAACATCCTGGGCAGAGGAATTTCCAGTTTTCCGCAGCTAAGCGAATCATTCTAAGAAAAGCTGCATCTGGAAAAAATGTGATTGTGAGAGGGAAAGTAAATTACTTAACAGACATAGGAGCATTCAAATCAGTGTTAAAGAGAGGAAAATCATTTCGCAGATGACTCCAGAATCTCAGAATCAGTAGGAAGAGAAATATCCGATCTCAACACTTTGGTTCCGAGTGGAGAAAAATGACTGATTTATCATTTTACAAGAGTGTAATAAAGGGTGATTCAAGGTCAAACAGAGAAGGAAATGCAAATGAGGATTTATTTATGGAAGAAGAAGACTTAAAATTTGATCTGAAGTGTAATAACAAAACAGAATAATGTATTCATTCCGTATGACCTTTAATTTTAATATTTGAGTTCAATGTCATAGACAAAATAGAAATTGCAGTAATAGATTATTGTATTTACATTAATAAGAAGCCTCTTCTAAAATATTAGAAATGAAAAAGAATTGTGTAATTTTCCAAAACTCTCTTGTTCCAGCCTACAGTTTCAAAACTCTCTCAATCCAAACAAAAATATGAAATAACTCCTGAAATATCGATCCCTGATTTTCAGGAATATCACTCATTAGAAGAGCGTTTCTCAACTGTAAAATTTAAAAAAAAATGGAACACTGCAAACAGTTAGGAAAAAAGTTATCAGTTTTTGACGTTTCCTGAAAATTGTTGAAACTGGAATGGGACAGTTTTGGAATTGGACGCTTCATATATATATACATTCATATACATTTACATACAATTCCTACAGTATTATTACAATACTATTTTGCTCATATAGCTTATCATATCTAGAGTCTACAGCTCGTCTATCCTATATAAACTCCTCTCTATTAGATATTTCTTAAGTTCTTTTTTAAATCTTTCTCCTTGTAGTGTTTTTAATACTCCTGGTAATTTGTTGTATAGTATTATTCCTTGGATTAGTGGATCTTTTTCTGCAGATTTGTTTCTTATGTATAGCCTGTGGAGATTTTCCCTGCCTCTAGTGTTGTAACTGTAGTAGTTGTTATTTCGATTAATACTGTATCTATCGCCTTGTACCAGCAGAATTACTTTGTAGACATACAAAGATACTACTGTTAGAATATTTTCGGTTTTAAATTTAGATTTGCATGATGCATATTTGTCTAACCTATGCAACTATTGACTGTCATCTATTCTGTTGGTGTATTTTATGTCAGTAAATTTCAATTGAATATGAATATGGTACAGGATGAAATAGCGAGGATGATTCTCGGTAAGTAATTATCGAATTGGGCATTCAACTTATTGTTTAAACACTTATGCTTTTGACGTGCGCTTACCGTATGTGCGATTCTGCTGAAATGTGGTTTTGTTTGGTTGACAACACTGTAGAAAAACAGGCAGGCTTTATCAAATTGGGCATTCAATTTATTTAATAAACAGTATCTTGGTGGAACTTTTTAACAGTGAAGCACTATACTATGTTTTTAAAAACAAATTGGTTGACTTTACACACTTAAGTCTTAAGTGTGTAATTCAATTTATTGTTTAAACACTTATGCTTTTGACGTGCGCTTACCGTATGTGCGATTCTGCTGAAATGCGGCTTTGTTTGGTTGACAACACTGTAGAAAGACAGGCGGGCTAGCTGTCTTTTCTTCCCCCTGACCCTTGCTTCCCCGTAAAACCAGCACCCAAGATCTCGTGCGCGGATAGTACATACCCAGTTTTGTGTATTAGGTAGGAATATGGTATTTTAGTTTTGATTTTATAATACTCTATTTTTTTAATCCATTTCTTTCAAAATTCTTTTTGCGATTTATTTAAAAACCTTACGTGATAGAGGAAAAGGGATTCCAGCATTCAATTTAGCATGCCAATATTAGTTAAAATAACCATTCACATTTGAGACAGCGGATTTTTTTTTTAAACAAAGTCACTATCTACCGTTATGAAAAAGGACTCGCCGGATCAAGTGACTGATGTGGCACTTCACCTATATTATTTTAAAATTCAAGTAAAAAATATAAGAATAATAAAAATAAATAAATATATAAACAAATAAAAAAAATTTAAAAAAATAAAAATCTTGACATTTTTTACCTCGTAAATGCAAACTTTATCTGAAAGCATAAGGAAAGGTTTGGATGCAGCAGTATGAAAGAGTTTGGATGCAGCACTGTACACAGCCCATATTCTTTCTCTAGCGGTCTCTATGGCCATTTTCTCAGGCAATGCAGTGCCAGACTGGATTGTCAAAAAGCTACTCTTTCTCAAGCATTACACATGTTCAAGTATAGCAATTCTAAGGGGGATGTATTTGGTAATGGGCAATGACCTACTTTGTTGACATGCTAGTTCGCATCTCTTCTCAAAAGGAAAACAACCCGTTTGAGACCAATCTCACTTTCTACATCCCATCCCGACAAATGTGAATCCACCCTTCAGGGACTGAATAACCCAGTGTTATCTGTTGCTTGTGAGAAAAACAAGTGAATTTAGTGAATTAAGATTTTTTTTCGTGTTTTGTTAAATTTAGTTGATATTACAAATGAATCCAGAAAATGATGTAGTGTGTTCGTTACTAGAGACACCATTTTCTTGTTGGTGCGACAGAGGATAAGAAAAACTGTGAGTGTTAAAAGATAAAAGAAGTCAAGACCAGAGCTGATGGAAATTTTTCTAGGGAAACCCATAAAGTTATAATATGCATGTATTTACTTATTTATTTTCCATTTTATGATATCAATCATTATAGTCAAATTACTTTTTAATAAATCACATAGAAATTACATTACAATAACAACCAATGCAACCAACTTCATCTCATACACATTGAATCTACGGCAAACATGCAGGCTAGGCGAGGCAAGGCAACACCAGAAAAGTGCTAAGAATTTAACCATGACAAAACACACACACAAAGGACACGAAAACTGACATCCTGATTTGTGTTGAAATGAAAACATATCCTGTCTTGAAAAGGGATTAGCATCCTAACTCAGTGTGCTGAGCATGACACAAATAAATCAGCACCCTTCAAGGACCCCCAGGAGTTTGTGCCACAGACCACAGGTTGTGAACTGCTCAAATATTGGTTCAGGCATAAATTTTCACAATGCTAGTGATCTCACCTACCTGTGTTTTTTTGTTTCTTGCAGCACATATGAATATCATTAAATGAAAGCCTCTAAATTGTGAAATATTTTTATTGCAATCATGGAATATAATAATAATTGCTAGTGGAATCTTACTATTTCAATCTTACCTGTGTCTTTACTTCCTTTTTATTAACTTTTAAGCTTGGTACCCCTTGGAACTTGACTACCATCTTGAACTTCTCGTGGAAAAAATAATATGTAATATATGCTTGCGAAATGTACAACACAATCTCAGAAAGAAAAAATAACAACATAAAAAATAAAAATTCATCTTGTTTTTTCTAACTTTCCCTCAATTCTTCACCCACATATATTGCAATATACCACAAAAATGAAATAACATAATATCGTACCCATACATATTGCCTCTTATCTACTAATATCTGCATGTATATGAGTATTACCTCGAGAGAAGCATTGCACACAGCTTTATTGGAATGGTAGAAGAAGTCATGAAGAATGTCAAATATGGAAGTTTCAGACATTATGAGTTTCTGCAGATTTTCTGGGTGGAAGTCATGCCCATACATATCCACAGCAGACAAGAAAATAGATTCCATTTGGTTGTGGCGGAGTTCATAGGCTGGCTGGTGAGCAGCTATCAGAACCTACAAACAATAAGTGAGTAAAGAAATGATAAATTTAGTAATTTTATTTAAGTTGTCAGTACCTCTAGCAGATTTTAAATGTTTTTCAATTTACTCTGTAATACATAACTGAACTTTTATTTGTGCAATAAAGCCCAAGCTTCAGATATTGGAATGTCATGCCTTGCTTTAAGGAAAAAACTGTTATGATCATAACAAGCTAATTGCATTATGAACTGTAACAGCATGCACTAAAATTAACAGAACCCTAGCAATAACTGATTACTGACCCTTCGTTTGAAGTTTATACTGTACTTGATATTGTAGGTGTCATGTCATTTGGATTATTTTGATATTAATTGCAAGCTGAACAAATAATAAAAGTTAACAACATAAATCTATAGGAATGCTTTTATACCAAACTGAAGTTCACATCTGTTTAATTTTCTTGTGTTTTGAATTTTTTATCTTAAGCCTTGAAAAAAAACAAACATTTTGTTGCAAAAATTATAAAATTTTGCAAATTGTTTCAAAGTTTTAATTAGCAAACAGGTCTGCAACCTAAAGAGTTGTGGAGTTTGGTGTGGACAAAAGGAAAGGAGTAAGACTGAATCATTTGAAATACAAGAAGAGGTGCTGTTTGATTTCATCAAAGGCTTATGTCTTTATACAGTACTTTACTGTGTATATTTTTTATTTCTTATTTCTCGCCGGGTGATCGCCTAATGGAGGAATGCTTTCATTTCGGTGTGTTTATGTTACTGAGTACTTTACACGCTCGCCCGCTTAGCGGCTGGCTCTTAGAGTGCAATTGACATCTTCAGCTAATCCAGTCCGTCTAAGTTTCTCGCATTACTAACATGCAATCGCAGACTCTCATATCCACAAGTATTAATTATATTGTGTAGTTGTGTAGGAGTGCTTCACCAATAAAGTTATTATAGTTTCAGTTATTGTTCTGAAATATTCTCCTACAATATTTCTCTTATGTAGAAGGTGTTTCTACAGGTGCCTTGATAGGATAATTAATGAAGAGGTTATTAAGAGAATGGTACGGAAAAATACTTTTGGAAGAATATGGTGAAACTAAAGAATGAGCTCATTGGCCACATTTTGCATCACGAGAGTAAAGTTATGATAATAGTAAAAGGCATGCTTAAAGAAAGATGGATAGAGGGAGAACAAGACATCAGTTTATGGATCATATGAAGGCTCAGAACACATCCACATGGAAAATTACAAACTAATCTACTGACTGATGAGAGGTAGAAGAAGATGAAGTGAACACAACTGAGACTTACTTGTCTAGCTCTGAGAGCTACCCTGGAATGTTCACTTCTATTCAGAGATGTCAGTTCATTTAATGTTGTTGCGAGTTCATCAGTGAGACCAGGTTCATTCGACCACAAGTGATCAATAAGCATTGTCACAAGCATGTTCTTCTTTGCAACCTGCAAACAGGGAGATAAAATGCACATGAATTTGTTTATATAATTTAGTTTAAAGACTAAATTTAGTTTAAAGACTATGAAATTCACAAAGCTTAACATTTCAAAATCAATAAATCACAACCATAACGAGAGTTTCATAGTATCAACCCAAAGAAATATGAAGGTAATAGAACATTTTAACTTTAAAACATTAACACATTAACAAGCATAGAATACTATATTGTGTGTTGCAGCCGGGATCGGAAAGGAAAACAAAACACCGAGGATATAAAGCTTAAATAGGAAGTGTTCTGTATATACTTCTCCTCTATGTTTCAATGTTTGCAGGAAGTTTGATTGTGCCTGTGCATCCACAGGACGATTCTTTACAATATAAATAAATTCTTATAATTGAAGCGTTTACTTTTATAAGGGTCTAAGTGCCAAAACCATGATTTTTCAGCTGATAATTTTAAATGGATCTATGTACCCAGAACAATGCATTTCAGAAGTATCCAAAGTCCAGGGAAAGTCATGTTAGTACCAATAAATTCCAAGATGTAGTGCTGGGTCTACCTCTATCACATCTATCTGTGGGTCTATATCTTGTTTTCTACACAATCATGATTGTGGCACTTAGACCCTTATAAAAGTAGATGCTTCAATTATATATGCATGAATTTTACAGTTTTTAGTTCACCCCTGTCATTTCCAACTCAACCACATAATCTCAAGAATAACTTTTTCAAAGAATAGAGATCCGTGAATTTCACGAGACGCGATAACTCAAATTGTTATTTTTTTAAAAAATGTGCAGTATTTTCATAAACATCAACCCCTAACCCCCAAAAAACGTTTTTTTATCGCAAAATAATGCGAAATCATCAACATAACGCGAAAAATGGGGTTTTCCACGTTTTTAAACAAATTTTTTAAAAAATAAAAAATTGAGGAAATTTTAACATAAATGTATTATTTTCATATTTTCATAACTTATATTCTTGTCTGTATGAAATATATAATGAAAATTGTATCAGGACAGCAGAGCAGCCAACTGATCAAGAGGAGAAGCCAAAGAGGACAGAATTTAGGAACATCTGCTACGCCAGAAACGTTTCAACCTTGAATGTTCAAACTGTCATGATTTGCTCAACACCACCATTTGTTCCACGAATTAATCCACGCAGGAAATTTTGGGGGCATAGAATTTATTAGTGGAAGCTTTGAAGCGCGTTACTTACCAATAGCACTTCACCCTTCTTTTCGCAACTTGCCGACTTCCAGCGTGACACAGCTCAAAATATACTCATTTGCAAAACTCTGTACACTCATAGACATGTTTCGAAAAGATTATGAACATTGGCAATTATTCCTCGAATTTAGCTATGTAATGCCTTGCCACTAAGTTTAGAAATAACAGAAGGCATATTTAATTAGTTCTTAACAAACGACCCACATAACACAGAAAACGTGGTTTAAAATTACAACTGATAACAATACGTACATTTCACTGTGTTCTGATTTTAGTAAGCACTGTACTTGGCAACCCAGTATGGCACGTCATGTACAAGGTACTTCTCACTGGGTGCGCTGATGAAGAAGAATGCTAGCGCCTAGTGCGTGTTTATAGTAGATTCGGTCCGCGCGAGAATTATTCGATAAAAGTTGTGAAAAGTGTTAAAAAATGCCGAAAAGTATGTTTCCGTCCAAACTTTGGCAGCTGAATTTAGCAAGGAAGGGCTCTTTGTAAATGATAATAAAATTCTTATGTGCAAATTTTGCGACAAAAGATTGGAATTTGAAAGACGGGAAACGTAGAAGACGGCTAAAGCCAGAGAATGCTGAAATTCTCATGATGGTTGCATTTTCTTAGCAGGTAACTCATTTAACCAACCCATTAGTCCAATGTGTTTACACTAAATATGAAATTAAGTAATAATAAAGACTTTGTGGAACTTTATACAGTGAAGCAACTATAATAAAATTAATTTACTATATGAGTTGACATAAACACACAGAATATCAGCACATACAAGATGTTGCTGAATTGGATGGATTCAATAAGAAAATAATAGGTAAAAAGATTTTCAAATTCACAAAACAGAAACAAATAAAAGAAACAACTACACTTTCACCCATTAATGAAAAGACAAAATTCAGAAGCTTTACCTATCATCCTTGGGCTTCTTCGAAATTTCAAAAGATATTCAAAGATTTCGGGATCACTTTAGCCACAAAAAACAATTACAGTATTAAGAATTTAATAAAAACTAACCATGGTGACTGCATACCTCCAGGGAAAAAATCAGAAATATATCAAATTAATTGTCAAAATTGTGACCAATTTTGCATAGGAAGAACAAAAAGAAACATTGACACAAGAGTAAAAGAACATGTGAGGAACATCAAAAACTGTCAAAAATATTTTAAAATATCAGTTACTGTAGTTAGCAAGAAAAAAAAAATAGTTTAAAACCTAAGAATCTGGGCCCTAGTTATTGTGCCCTTTCATGGCACTTATCAATTTTTAGAAATCACTCTTATGCCTGTATTAAGTAAAGCTATTTGTTTTTCAAGACTTAAGAGCATAACATTGTATGAATTATTTACTTCCTGTCATTTACTTCTGTAACATAACTATGTTTGGTATGCTTTGTCATAAAGGCAAGCCAAAATTTTGGGAAACAATAATAATAAAATCTGATAAGAATGAAGATCCTATGGCTAGACCTGATTTCTGTTGGAAAAATTTACCACTGAAAGAAACATTGTATATCTGATTTATGCATAGAGATGTTAAATTTCAGTATTTTTCTATAGCCTTGTTGATTAGTCCAATAGATTTAAGCCGTTTTCTACGAAACACAATCAGTTTCTCTTTTTCAATGCTGGGGAATAATGCCAAACTTCAAACGATACCAGATTATTATTTGTGGGAAGTCCTTTGTCTTTATTTCTTTAAATAATGAAAGGAGTTTCTCAAGTTTCTGCTTTGGAATTTTGAAAAAAAGTTGATCCTTTGCTAATAAGCCATTTTGCCAAACAATATGTTCATGCAGGTTTCCTTATGTATTTTCGGTATAACTGGATTGGAAGGTCTCTCTGTCTCTAGTATTACTATGCTATTTTTTATGGCTTTATTTACAAAAGATTTGCATTTCTTAAATGTATAGATTCTATTTCAACATTGTCAGGTAAATTGGTATAACAAAGTGCCAGAATGCTTTCACTTAATCAGTGATAATTGGATTATGATACAAGTATGTAAGAAATAAGTTATTTTTGTTATCAATAGAGCTAGGAATTTTAGGTGCAAAAATTTGATTAAAAAGGTGCAAAAAAGGTGCATTAATTTAGCTAAAAAAGGTGCAATTTTTTTTTTAAAAAAGGTGCAAATTTTTTTACAAATGTGTAAATTTCACATGTAATTAATAAATAATAAATGAACACCAAGAGTACCAAATCCAATTTTACATCAAATTAGTAAGGACACAAAATTCACTTGTCGTTACTGAGGTCACAAGTCCAGAAAACTGTTAAAACAGATAATATTCAATATTTCAATGTTTTTTTCACTGAGACTGCACCTTCAGTCACTAAGCAAATACTTAATATGTTGAAAAAGAACGTTCAACATCAACAGACACAAGTGGTGCATATTTTGTAAGCAGTCGATAATTTAAATCCTTCAAAATTAGTCATTTCGCTAATCATACCGATGTACCTGCACCTGCACCCTACTTTTGGTTTAGCGAAATTCCTAGTGGAAAGACTGAAAAACATACGGAATAGAACAAAATGGTCAGTAAGCAACTCATATGAAGCAAAGGAAACGTTGGATAAATTGGAGAATATCGAAGGTTTGTGTGCATTTAGCCTGGACATTGTGTCTTTATACCCGAGTATTCCTAGAGATTTGGCAGGTGAATGTTTATTTCGTTGGTTGATCGAACATGGGGTAGAGAGCATAATAGCCAATGAGTATGGGAGATGGTACAGGGCATGTACGAACCATAACGTATTTCAATTTAACGGTACTGTATATAAACAGGTTGAAGGTTTAGCTATGGGTAATCCCGTATCTGGTTTTGTGGCTGATATTTTTGTATATTGTATGGAGAAACAAACATTGTCTAAGTGGTTGGACAATATAGCAGTTTACATGCGTTACGTCGACGATGTGTTGGTAGTGGCCAAGAAGGATATATCGGATGGAATTTTGGAGGATTTTAATGGATACCATGAGAGAGTTAAATTCACATTAGAGAAATCTGTAAACAACTCAATTAATTATTTGGACATAAAGATTACAGTGCAACATCCTAAAATCAGGTTAGGTGTTTACAGGAAGGAAAATAAAGGTGATTGGTACATACACAAAAGGTCGGCTCATCACCATATTATCAAAGACAATGTATGGAGAAATTTTGCGCAAAAGGCAATAAAGCTATGCAATAATATGGAAGACCTCGAGATTGAAAAAGAAGAAATTTTCAGATTAGCAAGAATCAATGGTTTCGATGGGAAGAAGATTGAAAACATCTGGCGTAAGGCAGAAAAACGCATATATGATATGGAAGAGAGAAAAATAAATAACAATGTGGGGATATCTTACTACCCGCATGAAAGTGAACAGTTCGGAAACATTTTTCGTAAGTATGGTGTAACCCCTGCATACAAGACAAAACAAACAATAGGAAGGGCATTTTCTCAGTATAAACGTCTGGGGAAGAGTTATGAAGCAATGGAGATGGCTGGCGTGTATTCTGTGACTTGTGGAGAATGTGACAAGGTATATATTGGGAAAACAGGGAGAGACTTTGGAACCAGAATTAAAGAGCACGAAAGGGACATCAAGAATGGAAAATTCACAACAGGTTTGAGCCAACACATCGTTCAGGAAAAACACCGAGTTGGAGAGGTTAGTGTAGTGAAAGTGGTCTTTGACAAGGTTAAAAGAAAAGTGACTGAGGCGTTGAAGATTATTGAAAACCAGGAAGTATCAATGAATCGATATGAAGGTGATATAAATGAAGAGTGGATGGGAGTAATTAAGAGAATTAGTGGGGATAAAACAAACATTATTTTTCCTCCACCTTCCAAGGAGGTTGTAAAAACTGTGGATTTTGGATTGCCTAATGAATGGATCGATAGGTATGCTCGGTGCACGACTTTTATGGGAGATAGTCACCAAACAACAGGGGGCGTGGAAGATTCCTCGTTTTGTGATCAGTATGATTCTGGAGGCATCTGAGGGAGGGTCGAGGAAAGACCCGAAACGTAATGCAACATACTTTTTAACTATTCACTGTAAGTAAAAAATTTTATATCATTGTATTTTAATTTAAATCCTTGTTCGTTGCAACATCCTCAACATCAGGGTTTTTGGCTAAGCTCTGTTCTAATTTTTGCTTTCCAATCCCCTCCAGTGCTTTCTTCACATCCATCAGAACAGTCCATTGTGAATCTTTCTCAAGACACTGCTCCTCCAATCTTGTAATGGCAGTAGTCAGGAAAGAGTAACCATCCACAATAAAAAGTTCATCTTGCAACTCCTGTTTACCTGCTAGTTCTCTGGCCTTTTTTACAGCCAAAGAATCATTTGGTATTTCATATAAGAAATCACACATAGCCTTAAAATTGTTACAAATAAACACTGCAGCCTTTAGCCAAGTACCCCATCTAGTAAGAATTGGAGAAATTGGAAGAGGAAGTCCTGTAACTTCTACATACTTTTGTATCCTAGCAGGAGCCTTTTTGAGCAATTTTTTAATGCAAGACAGAAATTCATTTGCATATGAATATTCATCTTTTATTGCCTCACACACTCGATGCAATGCGTGTGCAATACAGGTAACATGTCTTAGATTAGAGTACATAGGCTTAAGGTTGGCGATAGCCAATAACATGTAAGATGCTTGATCTGTAAGTACCAGCCACACTCGATCATATTCTATACCATCGGGCCACAGTACAACACATGCATTGTTGAAACTTTGCATCACACTAGCATTGTTTGTTTTGTTCAAAAAGCATGTTTTCAACAACATGGGTTTCACTTGCTTTCCATTTAGGGATGCTACTAAAATGTTTAGAACATATCTCATCTGTCTGTCAGTGGTTTCATCTAATATAAAGTATACTGGATTTTCACCTACTACTTGCCTGATCTGTTTTAATTTTTCTTCATGCAAAGGCTGAAGATATGATTTCCGTAAGGTGCTCTCATCTGGGATAGATTTCCCATTATATTTCTGCAAATATACTTTCATAACAGGGTTGTTAAGCTTGGAAAGAGGAATACCACATGCCACAAATGTCTTTGCTGTATCGTTAAAAAAATCATTTTTATTTTCTGAACTCGAAGAAGCAAACGCCTCGCCAATAAATTGTTGTCGCACTCCGTTTTTACTACATTGTAGTTCCTTATTCTTCACGTGTTTTGCACTACCTACATGCTGCGTAATACGATTACGTTGATGTTTTTCATCAATTGTTATTGAAACTTCACAAACATTGCACCTCAGAACAGACCCATCACTCTGAATTCCATCTTCACTAAACTGTCTAGCAATGTCACGTAGCTTCCCGGTGTTCAGTTTTTTCGGCATACTGGTAGCACAGGAAAATAACAGACCGTACTAGTCAAATGTTTATTTTCAACTGAATTGGCACTGATAGCTGCGTGGTTCCCACCTCCCTTTCCCATACAATAGCTTTCGTCTAACGGGACTGCATTGAAGCGAAAGTAATCCTTGTGTTTCTTTTTAAAGCGGAGCATTTTGCTGCAGCAGCGCTTTACCCCCACTCTACCTGCCCGTGCAGTGAACTCAAATCTCGCTTTACGACTGCTGCATGGTTTCGCTGCACGAACTGTCATGGCGGACTAGGTGATCATCGAAAATTTCCTTGATGGATTTAACATCATTGTTCAAATTCCCGAGTACGAACTCCTTCTTCAGCACAGTTAGTATCATGTGATTTTACCTGTATTTCATATTGTACAATAATTATTATTCCCATTCCCGTATAATTGTTATTTTCACGTGTCTTAACAATGTTAATAGGGATGTAAACATTGCCGGTGTCATCCAGCATGCTCTCAGCTGATCGACTTTGCTGTTCTTTTTTGTCTGCAGCGGTCGTAAAGCGCTTTACAGTTTTGCTTTAAAAAGAAACGCACAGGAAGTGATGCGGTGTTGTCAGTTGTCACAGATTTTCGTTGTTCCTAATTGAGGAACGATTTTTTAAATCTAGATCTGTGCTTTTACAAGTTTTTGTATAAGCATTACAATTTATGTTATAATTGTGCATATTTTATGAAAGCATATTTGAAGAAATATAAAAAATATATTATGGCATGGGAATAAAATGCATCCATTGAGCCAAAAAAAAAGTTTCAAAAGGTGCCAAAAGGTGACAAAATTAAGAAAATTAAGAAAAGGTGCAAAAAGGTGCTTGCATCGGAGAAAAGTGCAAATAGGTGCAGTCAAAACACAGGTAGGTGTGTTTGTTTAATGTTTTATTTGCAAGACCAGTTTATTTAGACATTATAATAGGAAAAAAAATTAAGTTGCAGCACCTAAAATTCCTAGCTCTAGTTATCAATCAATCTCTTGAGTTAAACTCCAGATCAATTCATTAAGCAGGGCTTGCAGAAGAACCTTCATTCATACTTGTATACACTGATATAAGAAATTCTTAAAATAGTCAACCTTTCACAAAATGCACTGGCAATAATATTGATGTAAGCGTAGGCCTACGATTTTCTGACATGTTTGTTTCAGGTTTAAAGCAGCCATTTAGGTTAAGAATGAATTAAATTCAATCTGAAATCAATCTGTCAGGAATTACAGTAGGTCTATTGCTTGCACAGGAGCGTTTAAACTGAAAAATACTCACATTAAAATATAATGTTGATATCGGTAGCTGTACAATATTATATCAACAGCAGCTACTAACATTATAAATAAGCAATCGACACTCTGTTACATCATGATTAGGATATTGTGGGTCATGCAATATTATTGTAGCATGTTATTCCGGTACTAAGTTTCATGAAAATCCGATAAAGTGTATTTGGGTTATTGCGCATACAGACACATGGACAGACAGACAGACATTTTCCCATCCACCACACAATCTCAGAAAGTACCATTCTGGCTCTTAATAAATTCATCGTTGTTCAGAAGAATCTCCATTCTACCTATGTAATCAGATTTGTCTAACATAATTATTTTGTTGCCCTTATCTGCTTATACATTTAAATAAACATTTTACACAGAAATTTATGAAAGTTTTGATATTGTTCTCGTAACTTACTTGTGCATGAGAGAAGATTGTCGCTGTCACAGCTCCCATGTCGTCCTTATTTCTTTCCCTTATTGCTGTCACACATTTATCATAACTGCCTGCAAACAAAGCAGGGACATATATCAAAACAGTCAACCTAAAATTCTACACAAAAATAGTGCAATATTGCATGATTGTTACTGTTCTGATTTATATATAATATCTTTAAAATATGTAATCTGGGAGCCTCAACCTCCTGGAACCCTCTGGGCCTCCATGGCCTATATAGGGAACACTTTACTTTACTGTTTTTATTTTTAAAATATGTACATAAGCCACACTTTCATGCATTGAACATATCATTTCACTAAGGGCCCGGTATTATAATGATGGTTTAACCTTCAGGTTTAATTTAAACTTTAGTTTTTTTCTTCTTCAGATTTTTGTGCATTATAAATGATAACTATAAGTTAATCTGAAGTTTAACCCAATTGGACTTTTTCTATCGTTTACCTTGCAGTTCAAGATGTAATAATTGTTTTAATGAAAATGGCTATCAAAACATGATTATAAGACAGTATCAACAAACTGAATTTCAGATACAACATGCTATGAGAAGATGAGGGAAGACTTAAAGTAATTCTATTTGTTTACTTTCCGGAAAGGAAAGTATTTTAATATGGGCCTAAAAAGAGAAGACAGTATCAACAAACTGAATTTCAGATACAACATGCTATGAGAAGATGAGGGAAACTTAAAGTAATTCTATTTGTTTACTTTCTGGAAAGGAAAGTATTTTAATATGGGCCTAAAAAGAGAAGGTTGTATTATGAGACAAATGCTAATACAAGATCATTTTTATGAGCATTGAATTGCTATTTATTTTAGCTGCGACTGAAATAATCTTACACTGATCAGAACCGACAACAGAACCATATGGGTTGTCATGTCGAAACTTACCCTCAAATTTTTACATTAGTAGGTCTTCATTGCACATAGACACATGCCAAAAATTAGCTGCTCATATAAACTTTTAGTGGGTGAAAATTAATTGTGAATCACATAAGTTCGAAATAATGAGCAGCCTCTTACAGCTGCGTGCTTGGCATCAGCTGTTACAGTGTTCCCGAATCCCGTCAGATATACACCTATGTGTATTTGCCTTTCTCTCCCTTTCCTTATCACTAAGGGAGGGAATAATATTATAATAATGAATAATACCCTCCTCTTATAAACATGTTTGTATTCCAGTAGTTGTCATGGAGTAATTAGTACCTACTTAAATTTTTAGGATTAGCTAAGTGAATCTCGTGTGCTGTTTACATTAGTTCATTTCTTACTTCAGCCTATAATGAGTACAATTATTAAGTAGTATGTTAGTTTGATATTTAAAGACTATTTTCTGGACAGTAAATGTCAACATAGAGAATAAGTTGATTGAAGCACAGGTATTGTGATTCGCTGTGCACAGGAAATATCTCAAATATCATTCAAATTGAGTGGTCACACTTCTATAACACCTACCAGTATCTACACAGAACAATGGTTTTAAAATGCAGGCAAATTATCCATGCAAGGTTCTTCCTCCTATTTAACTTTTTGCAAGTGGAATAAAGGATTTAAGTTGCTGCGAGATTTTGAATTTCCTTCACTTAATTTTGAATTTCCAACACTTTATTCTTTTGGTCACATTGTGATTCCAAAAAAGCCAAAAAGCACTCTCCATGCACAAGGATCTGCTATTTCCACAGTAACACCAACTTGGTGTTGGTCAGTATTAAAATACTTTACGAGCATATTTTATTTTATTCTGTCAAGAACATTGAAACACACAATCATTTTTTATCTTTATCCATCAATTACAGATGATCACTCCCTCACAAACAATTAAGTTTTACTTTGGTCATATACCATGCTTAACTTGACCATGCTTGATGCATGTACCAGAAGATGGTGATGACTGCAGTAATGCAAAAAACTTCATTACAGAAAAAGTGCACATGGCAATAAAACTTTGCTACCACAGTGTGCATACAAATGATCCTTCTACCAGATGGCCAGTTGGAGTCAGTTGATGATGGAACAGATAATTTTCAAAACAAGTTCTAAGGTAGAAATAAAAAACAAAAAAGTTGACTTTGTGTACAGTACTCAAATATGGTACATATGTCAATACTTCACTGTGCTATTTCCATATTAATACTAGTATTAACAGACCTTGCTGAAACTGGCATTCCACTGCATAGTACTGTCTAAGCAATTCATGGACAGCAGACTTCATACGACCTCTGATCCCGTGGCGATATCGTTGTACCAACTGCACAATGCCTTGTGTTGTTAAGAAGAACACATCACGATCTGATCTCTTCTGCAGAGTCGCTGCATGGCTGTAAAATATTTTTGCTTTCACTAAACAGTTGAAACTGTGTAACCAATAAGCAAACATTGTTACTTTCTTACCTGTCAATCACACTGGCGATCTGCTGGCTGGGGAACTGAGCAAGCACAGATGTGATGTTCCGTTCATACAGAGCCATCAGCTTTCTTATCTTCTTCTCGACAGAAACAGGAATGCGGCCAGATATTGAAGCAATAACTTCCTGTGGAGCAAACAATCCATTAGCCTTTTTTCAATCATGAAACAATTTAGAGGTTCAGTAAAACTTCTGTTGATTAATCAACTGCATGTCACTTCAAACTACTATAAAAAAATATTATATTAATACTTGAGATGGAGATTTAACATACATAACTTCACTTAATTCAAACTAACCTGAACATGTTTCGAGCAACATCATGACTCATTCTCAGTTATGCTCCAGATGAAGTGAAGTTATGTATGTTAAATCTCCATCTCAAGTATTAATCTATATTTATTAACTTCACTATATATAAACTTCCTATAAATGTTATGATTTACTATAAATAAATTCAATTTATTACCAGAGTTACCTTTTGCAAACTTTGTTGATTTACTTACAATTATTTTGGTAGGATATGTTTCAGGGATTTTGTGATTTTCAGCTAGAGCATCAACTGCCAAATTGTTCTCAGGAAGACCCTGGTGAATATTTCATGAAAGTGTGGTAGTTTTGATTTATCTGTTTCTTGAATTTGGCAACTTTTTTGTATGTCAGTTCTTTTATTGAACCCATTCAATTCTACAGCTTCTTGTATATACAGCAAGGTCTTCCTGAGAAAGATTCGGTACTTGTAGCGAAAGTGAGGACTAAAATCCTCGAAAATATTGATAAGTGAAGCAACACTTGAATGATGTGTAGAATTCAGCTAATATAATAATATAAATTTATGATTATATCTATAATAACAATATTTCTAATGCTGTAGGTGTAGCCTACACCCATTTCATCAAAGCTTCATGCAGCATGGTGTGTCCTTGTATGAACTGTAAACCAAACACACAGTTTCAAAATGAACAGATGTATACTAACCTGCAGCTCTAGTAATGGCAAACTTGGATCTCTGAGGGAACTCATAAATTTCTCTATTATCTCCCGCAATCTAGCTTGATGGTATGGATCTGGAAGGCAATAACCTGAAAACATAACCACACACATTAACTCTCAATTGAAGAAACAAGCAACGAAACAGTGAAGTGAAAGCATACAAAACTAACTTCTAAGTAGGCTACACAGTTGAAACATAAATACTGTTACACATTTTTTACATATGCTGTACAACCAGTTCTACAGTTAAGAAGCTATCCATGTGCTGACTTACACCCTGGTTCACTGTGAGTTTGCATATAAAAGAGGAAGTTTATACCTGCAGCTTTCAATATGGAATGGGGAGTCTATGAATATAATGATTTTTCTCCTACAAGAAACTAGAAATTTTTAAGGGGTATGCATACCCCTGTGTGATGATTGATGATGATTATTCTACCTGAAGGCAGGTCCAGACCCGGGACGAAGCCATGGGGTGATGACCATGACTCGTCCGAGGTGATTCAGGCAAGGATGATACCGCGGAGATTTGCCATTGCCTCTCGCGGGATGGGAATGAAAGGACACAACACAACACCCAGTCCTGAACCCAGGAAGGAAATTTTTCACTGCTGAAAAATCCCTGACCCGACTGGGAATCAAACCCGGGCCACCAGGGTGGAAGCCAGTCACACTACCAACTCACCCATGGCGGTGGACACCCCTGCGTACTCCGAGAAACAAAGGACTGACTGATACCTGTAGCTTTTCAAAATTTGTGATACTTGTTAAAATACAAACTATATTCTGAACATGTCAACATCAAGTGGAATTCAAATCTTAATAATAAAACCAATACATGCCCAGAACTAGTTTCCATACTGGTAATAAAAAGCAAGGTAACAATTGAAGTAATAATATTATTACCAGTCTCAATATAAAAGGCTTATTTCTCTCACACATGATAGGTTTAATCATAAAACTGGACTGATTACAAAAATTAATGTAAAATAGTCATACTATTGATTACAGAAATCGGTTATGCCAGACATATTCATGTTTTTAAAAATCCTCTCAATTAACCTTCAAAAGTAAATATTTAAATTGATAATTATAAAATGAACTAGCTTAAAATGCCTGGCGTTGCCCGGGTTTTGTATTTTGTAATATGAAATTAACTTATGGAGGACTTTCGATGTTGAAACTCTAGGTCCTTATATAATATGTATGTAGAATTCGAAATGAGGAAGAATGACATATGACACTCAGACTATTCCCTCAGAAAACGCTAGATATAGATTTTTATGGCTCATAGAGGATGTCGAATGTTGCATTCCATTGCTTCTACACACCATACCTGGGAATAGTGCAAATAAGAAGAAAAAGAAATTCCGGTTACATAAGATTGTATTGTCTTGACAGAAAATTGTATTTCTCACTCTCATATTACCATACAACCGTTTCGGGGCTTCCCAAAAACCTGGGACATAATACTGTGTGCATAGGACCGAAAATGTTCCATCCCATTTTGTATTCTTTTAGAAGCTTAGGGCCTCTAATAAACATCCCTAGGTCTATTTCTCAACTAATACAAAGCCTACAGCTATGA
Source organism: Ectobius pallidus (assembly GCA_964059195.1). Lineage (NCBI taxonomy): Eukaryota > Metazoa > Arthropoda > Insecta > Blattodea > Ectobiidae > Ectobius > Ectobius pallidus. The sequence continues at coordinate 34,351,243 of CAXKWD010000001.1, read as the reverse complement.
GTGACGTATCAGTGGATAGGATATGTTACCGACTTCCGATATAGCATACTCACTGGCACACACTTAAGTTGTCCCTGCAATTCGACCGCTTATTCTACATCAAAATGTGAAGTGAGAAAATAATATTTTCCATGTCGAGGTGTACAGAAAGTTATGCAACTGCTTTATTTTCATGGATTTTTTTCTTCAAGAATTATTTTCACAATTGTATTAATTACATCGATAGTATCAGAATTTGTTAAAGCCCAGTATTATAATATAGTATAGTTTCCAAAGCCCTATGTGAACACCGTAAACAATACTTTCGTTATGTAAACAATTGACAGCATAACTCTCTAACTTTGCCTCATTTCACATTTCCAACTTTTCCCGTGGATTTTCCAAAAATTTTCTTTCATACAAACCTTGTCCTGACAATTACGAACACAACAAAGAAAAAATCAGCCAAATCGGTCGAGCCGTTTTCAAGTGATGCTCCGTCATACATTTTGGGAATTCATTTTTATTAATATAGATAATTATTTAAAGGTGTATTAACAAATATATTTACAGTGCATTTCATGATACCACTGCATTACAATAGAATGTTATGAATATGCAACCCTGGGCAAATATGGGGTACACTCATCACTACACTTTGCTACAGCTAGTTCCAACATGTCCCTAATTATGCATTATAGTATCAGAGATGTTTAAAAATTTGGTTACCAGAGAGAATATTCTCAAGCATGATACGATAGCTGGTATGAACGTGATTCAGCTTATCTCCAACAACAGGGGTGGATACATCCAGTTCAGGGAACTGGCCCTTATAGTCCTGAGCCTTTGTAACAAGAGAAGCATCATCTAGTTCCAGATGAGCGATGAGAGAGCCAGCATCGAGAACAGCACCAGGTCTTTTCACGTAAAACACACTTCCTGCTTCAGAAGCAGTCAACGTCATCACCATCTTCATAACCTGCAAATCACACATCAGTACACTGTCAGAACATGGTTACACCTTCCCTCTCTCAAATCAATTCCATTATATTTCAAGTACCAGTTTTCAATTAATTTAATTCTCATTTTTCATATCATTAAATTACTCAGGAAAACATTGTGAAGTGTCAAAACCTTCAACCTCACCAAATTAGAACATACATTTCACTAGGTTGCCTATCACCATCAGCTGTGATCTACTGATATTACTTTCTAGTTCGGCGAGTTTTTACTTTAAAATTATGTAAAGTTGAATGCTTTAAAGTTTAATATATCAAATTTTCAAATTTTGAAAATAAATCTGAACTTTATGAAATAATAAAAATCTGTCTTGAATGAAACCAGACCCATTTTACATACTTGACAATAAAAACAATTGGGAAAAGCTATTTCTGTTAACTCCATGTTGTCGACGGTCAGAAAATGAAGAAGCTTCCTTAATTCATTTTGTGATTTTTTTAACTGGCTCTTCACATACACATTGGATTATGTTATTTTGAATGGTTCTGTACAACCCCGTGGAGTTCTCCCCAACTCCTCCTAGTGATTCAGGTCATTGTCAAAACTAAATACATAAGTTGCCAACTTTTTAAAATAACTGTTTAGAAGGATGTTGAGCATTTCCTTTGTAACCTTGGCATGGAACAAGATCACATGTGTTCTCTTGCTGATAGCATAATTGTGGAATCTTTGACCACAATGCAACATCACACACACAAGAACTCTAACTGACTTGTTTCTACCCTGAAATGATATTGTATTTCTTTAGTATATTTACACAATAATATTTCAACAATTTTATCCTTATGGGTTTTACATTATTAATTAGGCAACAATTCCATACCAAAAAGGAGCAAGATGGGTCAAAGTCTGTCACTTGTTCTTCACTTCTTCCGGCGGAGGCTCAATCATGTGTTACACACAATCCTGTGTTCATCATAATAAGTAAAATTTTTTAACCGATCTCGAAATAGTTCACTATGTTATTGCATATTATTGTGAATCAATAATAATTTTAAGGTAGTGAATTTTTTTTTAGTCATTGGCTTTCTGTCAGATCCAAAATTCATTTTAGACCGGTTGATAGAGCCACCTCAATTTCTCCTGGTTAGAGTGAAAGCATTCGTAGTGATAGAAGGCTCCTATTTGCTTTTAAGTATGCTGGGTATCCAACCAACATCCAACAAAAGTGATCTGAACTTCCCGTAATTCACCTTCATTTTACAGATGTGTTGCCACTAGTACACTTCCAACCCTCGTATTTATTGTCTCAATACCTATACCAAAAAACAACATCATGTTCTGAGGTGATTAGAACATAAAATTCTCTAAATTGTCTAAGCGACTTTCAGCAACTTAGAGCTTGCATTAGATTCTATTTGTAATAACTATTTACAATTTTTCTCGTAGAACCTGAAGTGGCAAGTCATTTAAGTCCCATCATGAATATATCCCAAATTCTAAACTTCTGAAGTGCCAAACTTGTACAGAGTCAACAATTATTTAATATTTACACTTCTTGCTCCACTTACATGTCTAATGTAAGTGGAGCAAGAAGTGTAAATATTAAATAAATGTTGACTCTGTACAAGTTTTACAACATGCTCTACTGTTTATAGTACTTCAATTAATTATTTTAACACTTGAATCTGAAGTGCCTTTTATCTCCCCTCACTAATGCTTATATAATTTGAGATCTTCTTGGCTTCTGGGTAACTGCTACATCAAGTTTAAAAGATCTGTTGATATTTTGATCATCTAGCCATGGTCTTTATCAAGACCCTGATGATTGCAACATTGGCAGATACCCAGAAGCCAAGATTTCAAAGGTAACTCAGGCCTCAGAAGCCTACGATCATATCTTATGCTCATATACTGTACCTCAATTTCTGCATAAGCTTGACCAGCATTTACATGACCACCATCTTCTGTTAGGAAATTGAGCAATTTTCCAGCAGATGGAGCACGAAGCAATGATGGATCATTTTCCTTCTCAAACACACAAGTTTGGTTGCCTATTACAATGCGATACCTGTCCACTTCTTCTCGCATGTATGTAGTGAAGCTAGAGCCATCAACAGACAGCAGGATTCCTAAACATAAACAATATTTTATTAAACCAAAAATACTCGCTTTTGTCATTTAACACATTTAAAATTTATATCAATAAATATAAAAATGCAGTCATATTATCAGACACCAAAGCAGCTATTTTACCAATAGTCTAAAGCTACAAACCTTCATCTCAAATAGCCGAAATACCTAAAATGCTCTCTCAGCTATTTGCACTCAATTAAAGAATTGTATTCCAATGGATACCATTCGACTGTGGAATTTTGGGAAATGAGAATGGCAATGCTTTAACAAAGAAGCCGTGGCACAACTGCTTACAGACCTGTTACTAAATCTCTATACTACTCTGTTAAAAGATTTATTAAATCTACATACACAGACATCAACAAACAAAATTTGATAACATAGGAAACAATGGAACTCCATGCATCAAAACCAACAGATAATTCCTGATCTACCACGCAAATTGTCTGTAGCTGCATTCAGCTTGGCAATAGGCCATGACTGTTTGGACAAACACCTGCACAGAACTGGAATATATCAGTCTTCAAACTGCCCACTGTGCAACTCAAACCAAGAAATTGATTTGGAACATCTCCAAACCTGTACTTCAGTGCCTGACCATAACAATATCTTTGAAAAATATTGGAGTGCAAGAGAACAAATTACTTTATTGTCAAATGCCCAACATTAGAAAACAACAATGTTTAAAATGTAGTAAAACCTGTCTTTAAATGAATCACAAGGGCCCAGGCATTATCCTACTTCCATTTAATGAAGGTGTGGTATAAAATTTAAACCATAAACATACACATAATTATCATAAATGAAAAAATACACTGCTTTTTATTCAGTCTTAAGGTAGTTGTACACCTTTAGGTATGAAAATTTCATTTTTCAATATTAGGAGTCTCAATTTTTTTGTATATGTTATACAGCTACCTGTTAGACATTTTGTAAGAAAAAAGTTTTGTATTTGTTTATAATTTGTTTATTAAGTGCCAGTATGGTACTTTATGAGATTGTGTGTGGGGACGAAAAATGTCTGTCCGTCTGTCTGTCTGTCCGTCCGTCCGTGTGTCTGTACGCGCCATAACTCAAATACGCTTTTTCGGATTTTCATGAAACTTGGAAAACACATTTGTAACGTCCATGGGAAGAACCCTATTGATATTGAACCAAATTGGTTCACCGGTACCGGAGTAATGCCCAATTTAGTGCCTATTTTAATAGATTATGGCGCCTTTCTAATAGAAAGGCGCCATAACTCAAATACGCCGTATCGGATTTCCATGAAACTTGGTATACTCATTTATGACGTTCATGAGAAGTGCCCTAGTGAATTTGAACCTAATCTGTTGACCGGTACCGGAGTAAACCCCAATTTATGTGTCTACTTTAAATACGCAATAACTCAAATACACTTTATTGTATATTTATGAAACTTCGTATACGCATTTATAATGTCCATGGGAAGACGTCTATTTATAATGGATAAAATCGGTTGACCTGTTTCGGAGTAATGCTCAATTTAGTGCCTATTTTATGGTAATATCTGTATTCGAAAGAATTTATAAAAAGAAATGAAAATCAGTTATCTTGACAACACTGCCTATTGTTTTACTATGATATTATAAGGCCTTGGAAATTAAAATGCAGGTAGCTATGACAAAAAACACTATTGATTTACATGCGCTTATTCAACTAAACCGTTAAAATGACCCCGGTGGCCGAGATGGTAACGTCTTGGCCTCACATTCTGGAGTCCATGGTTCAAAACCCGAAACCAGCCAATTTGAATTTTTTTTTTGTATTTTTATGTGAGTGTGCGATTGTCATGATATCACAAACCTGTACAGTCGGTCAAATATAAAACGTCGGGACTCGTATGCTGTTAAAATTAAAGTTTTGACGCATTAGTTCACAAGTTTCCTATAAAAAACACAAAATACAGGTCATTTTCGGAACATATGAGGCCATGCGGCAGGAGGGAAAATATGAACAAGGAGGGAAAAAATGAAAATCGCAGAAAGCGCAACACACGATATTCAACTTAATGCATTGTCATAATTCATTTTGCTTTGTGTCATCGCCACATACAAATGCTAACGTGAGAGAAAGTGTAGTTAGGGCTGTAATTGACCTGCATTTTTCGGTCTCTGAAGCAGCGAGAAGGTTCCATATTTATGAAAGAGCAGCTCAGAGGAGGGAACTTGACTATAATGCGACCGGAAGTTTTCATAGCAAACGTTGATCTGGCCGGACGCGTATTTCGATGCTAAGATTGGTTGCAGAAGTTGAGCGTAAGTTATTGATTTTGCACTAGAAGTACCGGTATTATAAAATGAAATCTTAAAAAAATTCTCCTTGAATAAACATATTCCTCGCGAATCTATTAATTATTAATATTATAAAAATTTGCAACCAAGAATATGGCGGATTTGAGGCATATAGCCACAGCCTTCTATACATGTTTGTTTTGGAACAAAACTGACTAAATAATCAAGAAAATACATGGATAGACAAGAGGCGTGTGTGAACCTAACCTTAAGTCTTCCTGTACATGCGCATATGCTCGTTCGTGATACTTAATCAAATACCGCCCGACGTTTTTTATTTGACCGACTGTACAGTTCAGCCACTGCCTTCTTTATTTCTGACAAGCCATGCTGTTAGATCTAGCAACATCGCATTGGTAGTCCTATCGGCTATCAACATGCCGTAAATAAAGCAATGAACTCCATCAGAATCATCGCATATTTCAGCTTAAAGTAATCCCAGTCATTGCCTATGGTTTAGAGAACATCTGGACACACCTGAAGAGCAACTGGAGAGCATAGAGAAGGTAAAAATCGTGTAGATAATGAGAGATTTATACACACCGTCACCTCTAATTGAGTACACAAGAGAACAGTTTTTCATAGAAGATTTTTGTGTTTATCAGCTATTACGACAGAACACCAAGCTATTACCATCTACAAACGAATACAAGGGAGAGGCACGGTATGATATTAGTGTCCTTCAGGAAGAATTGGCTGCTATTAAAGAAGAATTGAAGAGAAATAGACTCACTTTTACTGGTATGAACTTATATCAAGCTGCTCACAGTAGGCCTAATTCATCTCAATGTGGCGGACGCCAAATCGTAGTAGGCCTACAGTATAATGCAATCTCCTATCCTCCCAATATTACTACTAGGTAATCGATTCAGCGTTTTCCTACAGTTTGGTGAAGGTAATGAACGGGATTCAAACCTTAACCTTAAAAGTGCTGGCGAATCAACACAGTTCACCACCGGAGCCAAGGATGAATGAATGAACGACTTTTAGACAGCAAATAACGGAAAGCTGACTGTTCCCAAGGAATTAGGCAAAGTTATTCTTTTCAGTGGCAGCCATGGGCGTAGTCTTCCACAAAGTGCATATGACAAGAAGAGAGATATCAGTGTTCTAGGTTAACTATATTAAACCTGAGACAACTTGCTCAGTGGTAGTACAAAATGACCCAGAGAAGTGTAGCAGCTTAATAAAAGATGACTCTGTTGTGGGTCAAATAACAGAGCTCTTAGGTCTGACAGGATAAGTGAGGTTATTACCAATAAATAAGAAAAAAACGCGACATCATATCGTACAATGAGGAGACACTGAATACTACGAATTCCTTCAGATATGTGGAGTCACTGCGCGTTACGTTATTATGCACATCACAAGTATAGGCTATGTAATATAGGCCTACTGATTTGGCCTAAATAAAGTCAGTATTTGTGATGAAGAAAATTATCTGCAATAAAAACGTATTCAAATGCTTCCCACAGACCACCACAGATAGGACTACCTCCTGTGTTGCCAGATTTCAAGCATCATGGCTTGTAAGATATAGAAGGCAGTGGTTCAGCTGATGCTGGAAGATTTTAATCTCATTAAAAAAACTAGACCTTTATTCTTCCGTAAGCCCTGCTTCATGAATAAATCTGGAGCTTATCTTGGAAATCAATTTTAAAAAAAAAACATTCTGCATATCATAATTGCAGTCATAACTGATTAAACTGAAACATACTGGCACTTTGTTACATCAGTTTACCTGATTTTATTAAAAATATTTTGTTGTAAATTTTGCCTACAAATTCAAAAGATGATTAGCCTACTCCAAAACTATTTAAGATATAAACATAAATTTTTCACTGTTCTGTAGACAAAATAATTTTTTAGTGCCTGACATTTTGATTTTTTCAATTACTTAAGAGTTCTGATTGTTATATTGATTAATGTACATAGTAAATATTTTTTTGAACACATCATTATAAACAAAATTATATAACAGAACAGGATAGAGAAGATTTCAAGTTTCAAAATGACACCAAAAATCATCTTGACATATGTTAATTTATAGAAGAATTATAATGTTTGAAAAATTGAATACCTTACCTTATAATTGAATACCTTACGGAAAATTGAAGTTGAAAGTTGTAATTTGCTAAAAACTTCTTGTATCATATCTTTATAAAAAAAGACTGTATCTCAGGAGCTAACTATCATAAATTAAAAATTGATACATGAAATTAAAGAGAAAAAGAATTGTCTATCCATGTAAGCTATTTTCAAAAAATGCCATTTTTCATCATTCTTCAGATTTCACGGGTGTACAACTACCTTAATTAACCCATTGACACACTTTAACACATGGCACACCCATAAATAATAATATTTTCGGGTAAAATAAGAATTCTGTATGTAAATTTGGTTCTTTTTGTTGGCCATGAGGATGGATAATGCAAAGTAAGCTTATATTTTGTCTGATGTTATAGGGAACCAATGAGTTACTGTAGGAGAATTAGGATTTCTAATATTATACTGTACTGCAAACCTGTTTGTTTCTCTGGCTATTTGATCCCAGGGTGAGTCATAGACAGTGGCGCCCGTGGGGCTCAAGCCCACCCAATAATTTTTCGAGTATTATTATCATAATTATTTGTTGCTATTGCTAAAAATCTTGTTTTTGTTGAATCACAGTAGATCACAAATCAGGCTACGAATTCACTCAGGGTAGTTTGAAATAATTCCTCAGTGCATTAAATGTTTGTCTTACTCTCTCAATGCAGTTTTACTGACAGAGAAAAGGATCATACGCTTGTGACAAATTTATTGGGAGAACTTTATCAGGAGAAACCTATTTTGCAAAAGTCCATGTTACATAATTTTATTTTAGTAGTTACCTAAAAAAGTTCATGTAATATTACGAACTTTAAAGATTTTCCGTTAACCAGGCAGCACACATTTTATTGATGGTTAAATTTAAAAAATATGAATGTTATTACAAACACTGAAATCGTTCCTTGTAGTTATCAGATCAATATTCTATTGTAAGTTCATTTAATGAACCAAATAAAAAGCAGGAATATGACAATTTTAAAATGTTTGAGCCCATCCAATCTTTTTTCAAAAGTAGGCACCTCTGGTCATGGACCACAAGTTGAAAAGCTTTACAATGTTTGGTTCAGGGGGAAGATTAGAATTTATGGCTGGTTTTATTCCAGGATTTGAAGTAAAATAAAATATTGGCGGTCTATCCTGTTTCAATCCATCTCCAACCCTATTCTTTTGACTTTATTGTTTTTGCTGCTGGTGAAGCTGTTTCGTAATTGTCACTTTATTCGAGATTTTCATACCAATTTATAACTAAAAAATCAATTTAAGACATACCAATCGATAGATAACTTCTTTCAGTCTTACTAATAATCCAGTTGTAACATTTATACCAGGAATATACAGAGCTGAGGAGAAAAAGTGTACTAATAATCGTTGCATAAGGCTGAATGTGTGCAACCTTTACACAGCCTGGCTCCCTTGTTTAAACTTGGCGTAAATAATCAAGATGGCCGATATCCGTAACAGCCGGTCGTCTGGAAGATGTCTGAGATTGAATTTTGAGGCTACGCATATTCTGAGCTGCTTTTGCGGAATTATAAACATTGTTCCTTGTTTGCGGGACATATTTCCATACTTGTACCTATGATTACAGCTTTCTGAAAACAATATAATGAAATACTGAAACTACAATTAGTCTGCAAACGATCCATCGTTGTTTGCCCGCTACACTGATAGATGGCGTTCAGCAGTCCCTTCATAGCCTGAGGCTAGTAACGTCATGAAAAGCGTGACGTATTTGATGACGTTGGACGTACAAACCCGATGTAAACTCGGCAGTTACACACCGATTATTGGTAATGCGGCTTATGCAGAACTTGCACGGTGAACAACCAAACAACCGTTCAACGCAGGTATAAGCAGCTTTTATTAGTAAGGCTGTTTATGTTTAAAGTGGTATAAAGCATGTCATGCTATCTACTGACAGAAAGTTAGAACTAAATTAAAAAGAATTTGTGGCTCAAACCCCTTTTGCAGGCATGTGATATTAATGGACTTGCATTGTGGACATGGCTCAGAGCCGTATTTGTATGTTAATGGTTTAAGCTAATACAAGTAGAATCTCATAGCTTCCAGTCTTACTGACAGTTTTCATAATATGTTTAACACTCAGATAATCTCACTACTTGCATGAACCACTTTCACTCTCAGATTAAGATCAAGCCCAACTTTTGTCTGTGAAGACATTTCAATAGATTTAATGATCAATCAATAGAAATTGAATTGCAAAGAAGGATGACATGTACTGAGCATGGAGTCTTCCAAATAAAGCTGAATTCCGAAGGTGACTGTCAAGTTACTGGAATGGAAATAATAATCACTACAGAACTAGAGTACAGAATTCTCAACAAAGAAACACAAAGGCACTTAAAGTATCAACTCTTCTTAAATTTATTAAAAAAAAATATATATATATATATATATATATATATATTCAAAGCAGTATTAGCAACAACAAATTTTTGTAGGCTATAACGTATGGGACGCCTAATATTCCTGTAAATCATGCACTGTGGGAGATTTGCAGTTTTCCACAAAAAGACTTATTTTCCTTTCTGTTTCCGCTTGCCCCATAAGATATGTAAAAAAAAGTTTAAACACAGTCAAGAACTCTGCAAAATGGTTTACTATAGAATTAGCTAGATTAAGGGAAACGGTCATTGTACTAAGAGATAAAGCCTCGCTTAGTAAAAATAATTCTATTTTGTATGCCGAAGTTAGAAAACTATACCGGAAGAAAATGCGATTGGCAAAAATAAAATGGAATGATAATTTTATACTCAATGCAAAAAATAGTTGCAAAGCTGCATGGTCTGTTATCAGATCTGAAACAAATTACAAAGCCAACAACTATAAAGCTGTTCCAACAATAACACCAAATATGTTTAATGATTACTTCTTGAACTGCATTCCAAATAACACATTTCAAAATAATGATGCTGCTCTTGAGCTTCTATTTAATTCAAATGTTGTCAAAGAAAGGAAAGTGCTCAAATTTTTACCTATCACTACTTTAGAAATACTTACAATTGTAAAACAATTGAACAATTCAAAGAGTGAAGACCACTTTGGTCTATCAAATTATGTTATTAAGTCTATTGTAAATAAAATTGCTCTTCCATTGACTCTCATCATAAATGATATGCTCAGAGTAGGCGTCTTCCCTAATGTGTTAAAAATCACAAAGACAGTGCCCATTTATAAGAAAGGTGATAAAACCTGCCCCTCGAATTATAGACCTATCTCACTGGTACCAGTGATAAGTAAAATAATTGAGGTGGTTATAAAAAACCAACTTTATCAGCACCTAGCTACAAATAATCTTATTACTACCTCACAATATGGGTTTATCCCTGGGAAATCTACTATGCATGCAGTTGAAGAAATGATAAACGCAGTTTTAAATGCTTTTGAAGAAAAACTAGATATAAGTGCTGCTCTAATTGACCTCAGTAAGGCTTTTGATAGCATATCGCATGAAATAATTATACGCAAACTGTACTATTATGGGATTCAAGAGAATGAACTAAATCTAATTAGATCATACCTCGACAATAGAAATCAAGTTGTAGTAGTTAATAATCAAACATCTGACCTTAAGAAAATCCAAGTAGGCGTCCCACAGGGATCAGTGTTGGGACCTCTTTTGTTTTTAATTGCTATCAATGACCTACCTTCCTATGTAAATAATATAAAAGCCATCCTATATGCAGATGACACGACTTTTCTAAGTAAGGCATCTAATTTGAATAAAAGTCAAACTGAAATACAAACAACTATTAAACAGTCCGAATTTTGGTTTGAAATGAATAATCTAAAAGTCAATAATGATAAAACAGAATACATTAATTTTAGTCTCAAAACCTCCCCTGAACCTAAAAGTGTAAAATTTCTAGGAATTTATGTAGATAATAGGCTTGATTGGAAAACACATACCCAAAATGTAATTGTAAAGCTCTCCAGAGTGATTTATCTATTAAGAAAACTTAGGTTAAGTATTAGTAACACAATGTTAACTACAGCTTACTATGCGTTTTTCCATCCACATTTGTTATATGGGATTAGGTTATGGGGAAACAGCTCGGGAGCATCCCAAGTATTTATTTGTCAAAAGAAAGCAGTGAGGGCTATAATGGGGGCAAAAAATAGTGTTACATGTAGGCAGTTTTTTAAAGATTTAAAAATAATGACACTACCCAGTTTATACATTTATTGTAACCTAATATACGTAAAAGAAAACTTGGAAAACCTTAATACTCGTGCCAGCTTACACTCACATGAAACAAGAAATAAGAATAGATTAGATCTCCCTTGTTGTAGACTGAACAAAACCTTAAGCAGCCACTTGTATGTACAGCAAAAATTATTTAATAAGCTTCCACTAGCAGCAAGGTATATACCGTTGATAAAGTTTAAGAAATCTATTAAGACATGGTTGGTTAGCAAAAAATTTTACTCTGTTGACGACTATTTTAATTGTGATACATTTGATTTAGCAATGTGAGCCTATATATGGCCTTTTACGACTCAATATGTAATAGTTTTATACTACAGTTTTAATACTATTGTATTTCCTTTATTATTTATTTAAAATATATATATATAATACTTTACTATATGTAAAAGAATTTAGTTTTAGAATGACGAAGTCTATTGTAATAATTGTATTACCTAATGACTAATAAAATCTATGAATCTATGAATCTAGACAGTTTTTATTTAGTTCAGGGAATTTTACTTATTTATGAAGTTTTCACTGAATGAAGAGCAAGTTTATATTGTAGTGGTTTTTGAAGCCATCCAATTTACATTAGGCTGCAGACATTACTAGGGATAGGAATTTTTCACGATCGCGAATTTAACGATTTTTATTAAGAACTGTATTAGGAGTGATAACTAGCTTCAACACACACAACAGTACCCTGAAAAATGTTTTTTGTACTCGCGAATTGATGCGAATTTTGCATTAAAGTGCGGCATGAAAATGCGATTTTGTCGCGAATTTTTACTTTAAAGTGTGATTTTGGCACGAATGTTTACTTTTTTGCAAGAAAGAGGTCGATAACGAAAAAGCCGGTAGCTGGTAACTCTCTTCCAAGCACCGCCACCTATCGATTATCTCGAATCGCCAGAACTATCGATATATGAATCGATTTAACATAAAAAATATATCGATTTTAATTGAAGCGTCGAGAAGAGGCGTAAAAATGCATAAGCAAGTGATGTTAATTTTACTAGCTATGTTTTGCGTATTTTGTCATTTTTTATAGCGGTATTACAGAATATGCGTGTAATATGAGTTGCTGAGAAGTAAAAAAATGCTGTAACATATGGGAATGCAAATAATGGTAACTGAAAGTGGTTATGAAAAATAGAAAAATCGCGCGAAATTCAACACTGAAAGTCATATGAAGTGTAAAGTACAGATTTCTGTTTTCTTTTCCATCAGTTTTATTTAATTGTATTAACTTAAGTCAGCTGATACTTTCTTTTTCTTATTTCAGGCCTATTTCAGATAAGAAATGTGTTACTTTAATATTAGGTTTGTTTGCAAAGCAGATCCGTGACTGCTATTTTGTACTGCGCATGTCCAGTCTGCAACTTACCCGAGATATGCACTTTGCGAATGTTTACATGAATTTGGACTCTATAGTTTCTGCGTTTAATCGATATGATATGCAAATAAAATATATATTTCCCTTTAACATGTTATACATGCAATATACATCGGAAATATAAACTATATTTTGGGAAACTTTTAATTATCTTCCATTATTAATCATAATAATAATAGGGAAAGCTCACAATGTGCATAGTGTTTGTGCTGTATTTTAGCTTCCACAGAAGCTGGTCAGCGAGGTGGACCGTTTAGCACATGATATCTGTCACAGCTATTGTCACAAAGCACGCAGATGCACTGTTCTACTGGTTTTCTTATAGTACAGAAACTGTCCATGAGAAATCAGCGAACAGAAGATTGAAATCAGAATCACGGATTCTCGCTTTGCGAACACGTGTGGAGAAAGAGCGCATCGCGCGAACGATGTGTTCCTGGTTTCTGACTGCTTTGTGAAAAAAACCTACTATGAATATGAGGCAATTGATTGTTCACTTTGGGGTTAATTTAATTATTTTTACTTCCTCTGCCCGTACCATAGGTACTATAGGTAGAGGAAGTATTGTTTTCGACCCTAAAATTCGAAGTTGAGTTTTTAGCATATATACACGTTTCAAGGCCCCCTGAATCCAAAAATACTATTTTTGGAAACATGTCTGTGTGTGTGTCTGTGTGTGTGTCTGTCTGTGTGGAAGTTAGTGAACAGGCTACCTCCGAAACGGAGAATCGTATGAAAACAAAATTTCGTATTTGAGACAGGTACCTTCTGAAGATGTGATTCGAAGATTGGCGACAAATTTCCCTTATTTTTAAGGGGACTTTACATGAAGAAATTTTCGTTTTTCGCGATTTTCTCGAAAACGGCTCTAACGATTTTCTTTAAATTTTGCGCATGGATTGCTTGTACCAAGAGCTAAAACTTTTATTTGAAACATTTTTTCGAACAAATTCTCTGAAGGGTAGTTATAAGCTACCCACTGTGAATACGTGCTTTTTGCAATACGGCTTCTTGTAAATCGTACGAAAACAAAATTTTGTATTTGGGTTAGGTACCTTCTGAGGCTGTGAAGATTGACTACAACCTTTTCTTATATTTAAGGGGACTTTACATGAAGAATATTTTGTTTTTTGCTATTTTCTCATAAACGGCTCTAAAAATTTCCTTTAAATTTTGTACATGGATTGCTTATACCATTTCAAAAACATTCTCTGAAGGGTGGTTGTAACCTACCAACTTGCTTGGTGAACAACTCAATACGCGGATATTTAAGGCATTTTATTCTATATAAGCACGTGAAGAGAGAAAAATGTACTGGTGGCCCTGCTTACAGTAAAGAAATGTCTGAGGGGAATATTTGATAAATTTCGGAAATTATTCTTAACAGCAGAAAGTACAATAAACGTTTGCAGTCACTGTTTTTTTTCCCATAGCCTGCGTTTTTAGTCGCAACATTCAAAGAAGGGGCTATAAGATATTTATAGCATAATTAGCGTAAATGCTGCAAACTTTTATTTGGGCAGAGGAAGTTATGTGACTTTCACATCAGATTTTTCCTTTACGTTACTGTTGAAAAGGCAGGTGAGGCTTAAATTCAGGGGTGGCTTATATTCGGATAAATACGGTATTAGGATTCGATTAGTATTAGTATGACATATTTAGTTCTCCTTGGAGTTTGGCGTCATGGATACTGTGTGCATATGCAGACTGCGAAAGATTTTTTTCTGCAAACACTAGCGTATTGAGTGACAGGCACTATCGTTTCTCACAAGAGAACGTTGAACTTTTTAGTGAGATGTTCTTTGAAGGATAAACTTTACTTAGCCTTGTACATATTGTGACTTGATTGAGTTTAAATGTGTATTATTTAGCCTGTAAATATTGTGTCTTGATTGGGTTTAAATGTGTATAAGTTAATTCAATTGTATGGTTTAAGCACATAAAAGGTATGCTTTCCCGTGAATCTGCTATAGTTTTGAAAGTACCGAAAAGTTCAATTGAAACCATCGAATTTCACATTTAAAAGTACCGCTTTCTTCGGTTTGAAAACACCGAAAAATTCCTATCTCTAGACATTACCCATGATTCTATTTCTTTTGACTGAAAAAATATGTAAATTTTGCCAACAAATGGTCTATTTTCATTGTTAACATTATTTTCAGCTAAAACTCTGAAAGTTATATTAATGTTATATCCACCAGTAATTGTAATGTATCTATAATAAATTATTTATAATTTCTTACATATGAAAAATATACAAGGGATGGGGCATAAGTCATGGCATTTTTTTTTTCTCATAGTTAGGTACCATGAGATGTTGCATGTTATGGGAGAGTGTGGCATCTCTAGTATATGGACACATCATTTGGTAGCATTGTGATGTATGGTTGTACAAATAGAGGCAATGGTAATTTAGTTGTGATTCAACCACCATGCAAAATGGATATGACAAGATGTGAACACATCAACACATCAAAATAATCACTATCCGAGGGAGAAATGCACGAGAATGTCACAAGAAGCTGACGGAACCTTTGGGGAATAATGCTCATCCATACCAAACTTTAAGGGAACATGGAGTGGATATGTGTGCTTTCATGCTTACAAGTACATCAATATATGGAGGGCTCAGAATACAAGTAGACCAAGTCCACTTTTTGTCATTTTTGAGTTAGCAACGCTATAACATGCACCAGCTATGTAAAGTTTCAGTGTAATAATGAACCAAGTCCTAGTTCTGATAATATCCGCTAGGCAGCAGAAAGTTCTGTTGTTTAGTGACAGATTGTTATTTTCTTTCAGAATACTACTGAACCAAGTCCAGGTTCATGCCTTAGGAAACATTTGTATGAACATGCCAGGACATTCAAACACGGTGTTCTGTTTTCAATCGCAAACAGGAAAAAGGACACTGAAGGTAGGAAAATCAATTGGCTTAAGATACGGTGGTTGAGGTTTGAAAAAGGAGCACCCTTCCAAATAAAAATAAATGAATCTTTCAGTGAAATTTCGGGGTTCCGAACCTTGGACATCTCGAAAAAGACCAGTAAATGTAGGCCAGGAAGACCCGTAAAGTGCAAACCTTGTTGACTGTACAGCAGGGTCAGCTTTACCCAACCAGAAGACAAATGACTTTCAAAAAAAAAGGAGGACATGTTATCATGGATACTTCAGAAACCTTCCAGGGAATCAGACAACTCGTCAAACCCAGGACGACGAAGCAACTGAAGGTAATGACACCGATGATGAGTTTTTTTATGTCAATTAACTTTTCCTTTCAACTAAGAAGTGATATTTTCTTTTAATATTTCTAATTTGATCTCTAAGCAGATGTAAAAATAAAGTGTATTAACAACACTTGGAGTTGGTTCATTATCTTCCTAAAATTCTTCAGAATACATTTGAACCAAGTCCACTATTTTTGATTTTTTGGGGTTATAACGTGAAATTTGGCCAATAAAACCTATGTAAATGTCTAAGTTACTCCTTGAACTTCTTAAATTTAATATATACTTTTAAAAAATGTTAACAGGTAATTCTGATATGAAGCTTTAACTTTAAACTTCTGTAGCTCAAAAGTAGCTAAAGTGGACTTGGTTCACTTGTATTCTGAACCCTACATATTAGAGTGGCATGATGCAGTTGCACATTGATGTTTAAGGTGTCTGTTTCTTTCACTATCCTACATCTAATACCCATACTCTGCATTACACATATATTCCATACCCTGTACTTATATTTGTATATTTCAAATTTTTTAAATGGTCTCACAATTTCAAAAGAAAGATAATGGCCATGACTTATTCCCCATCCCTCATATAAAATAAAGAGTTCTTTTTGTACAATAAACTTGTTCTTCTAAAATTTTTGCTTTTTTTTGTGTGTGTGTTGTATTCAGACAGTCATAACTCCACTAAACATTTTAAGATATTTATATGGTTTTGGTACCAAATTAGGAATTTTGTGCTTTATAAGAATATCACAAAACATTCATCAAATGCTCCTTTTCAGTTTTCCATATAACATATTGGAAAGCTGGACTAAAATCCCATACATTACCTCCATCAGATAAGCGATGCACTTCAATCTCCTTCCAGGAACCATTCATGACAAGGAAGTAAGAGTTTGGCCCTGACTTGGTAGCTTGTACCTTATACTTATTGCCATCATTGATCAGTTCAACATCAACTGTGTTGAAAAGTGTGTTAGACCCTTGGATCTGGCCTCTACAAATAAACAATACAAACATGTTAGAGTACTGATGTGAAGCTGTATCACATACAGGATGCTACAGATCTGAATGGGTTCAATAAAAAAACTAATACCGAGACAAAAATATTGCCAAATTGAAGAAACAGAAACAGATAAAAGAAGCAATCACACTATCACCGGTAAAAGAGAAGAAAAAATTCAAAAGTATCACTTATCAGTATCACCCATGGGCAACTAAGAAATATTCAAAGAATGTGCTATTACTTTGTCCACCAAACTACAGTTTCGAAAGCTTATCATGTTGACAAAAAGTCAGGAATATAACAAATTAACTAGACTATAGGAAAGATAGTAATAAAGTCTATAAATATATATCATCAGCCCAGAGAGAAACCAAACCAAAGCAACCAATACTCTATAGGAATACAGAAGTAACAGATGAAGATAAAATTGCATCCATATTTAATAACAATTATACATCAAATCAGGTACCGAAAGAGTACAAAAAACAACAGAAGGATATGAAAATAGAAATAAAAAAACAAAGGCAAGATATAAGTGGCCCTACTCACATAAACTCAATAAATTCAGTATTCTACCAACCTTTCACCCAATCAGAACTGGATATGGCAATAAATAAAATCAGTAACAATAAAGCTCCGGGGCCGGATAAAATTCACCCTGAATTCATAAAACAGTTGGGTAGCAAAGCAAGAGAAGCCTTGTTGATCTTTTATAATAATGTCTGGAAAACTTCAGTTCCAGCAAACTGGAAAAAAGCAATCATCATACCAGTACTGAAACCAGGAAAACCTGCAGATGACGTAAATAGCTACAGACCCATATCACTAACCAGTCACTTAGCAAAAGTTATGGAAAGAATGATATCTAACAGGTTAAACTGGTACCTAGAAACAAACAACCTTTTGACACCATCACAAGCAGGGTTTAGGAGAAATCACTCGAACAGTGAACAGGTAATTTTGCTTAGCCAGGATATAAAACACGCTTACAATAATAAAAAGGATACACTGGCAGTCTTTGTAGACTTTAAATCTGCATACGACAATGTATGGAGATGCAAACTGATCCAAAAACTTCAACACCTCGGAATCAGAGGCAATATGCTACGATGGATATCAGAATTTACAACACAAAGATTTTGTGCAACAAGTTTTGGCTCTGCAACTTCTAAATATAAACAGACTCATGTAGGACTCCCACAGGGAGCTGTTTTGAGTACCACACTGTTTAACATATATATTAATGACTTACCAGAACAGATAGGAAAAACTGGAATAAAGACAGCCCTCTTTGCGGATGACCTGAACATGTGGTATTCCAAAACACCTAAAGAACTAAAAAGCTTGGAGGAATCTATCCAAAAAGCTCTAGAAGAACTAAAGAAATGGTGTGTCAACAATCTCATGAAGGTAAACATAGCAAAAACCAACTTCCAGCTATTCTCTTTGAGGAAGAAAATTGATGAAGTGAATTTGAAATATGAAGATACTAAACTCCAAAGAACAGAGAATGCTAAATACCTAGGGGTTATTTTTTACAAAAAACTAACCTGGAGAAAACACATAGACTATGTAAGTAAGAAAGCAACCAGCAGATTCAAAATTTTGAAAAGACTAGCAGGCACCAAATGGGGCAGCTCCAAAAAAACATTAAACATTACTTACAATACATACATAAAACCAGTTCTTAAATACTGCGGTGAAGCACTAATAACAACATCCAAAACTAATAAAGAAATTCTGGAACGCACACAGAATCAAGCACTACGATTAATAACTGGTGCAGTGAAAACTACCCCAGTCGAAGCATTACAAGTAATCACATCTAACAAACCAGTCATGGCAGAACTTGAAACACAAGCACTCTTAACATATGAAAAGTTAATAAGGGTCCCTAATTATGATGTATTAGATAAATATAAAGATTTCCAGCACACCCTGAAAACTCAAAATGGATTTGTACAAGAAGTTTCAAAGTTAAAAGAAGAGCTACAAATACCAAGGCAGAAAGAAAATCTGTTACATATTAATAACCCAGTTAGTATCTTTCCAATACATTACAGCCTAAACTTAAAGGAAAACTTCAGCAAGAAAGATACTCCTCCAGAACAAGCAAAGGCTCTCACATTAGAAATCCTACATACAAAGTATCCTGCAGAATTCTGGACCCATATATACACAGACGGGTCTTTATCTGACCCCCAAGAAGGAGCTGGAGCAGGCGGAACTTGTCAATTCTTCTCTTTCTATAAGAAGGTTGGGATATGTACAACTAATTTTGATGGCGAAATAGATGCAATCTATACAGCTCTCCAAAATATATTCACTTGGCTACAGAACTGCAAGAATATTGTAATACTGTCAGATTCCAGAGCTGCAATTCAAGCAATAGCATCAACCTTTTGCCCAAAGATGTCAAAAATTCAAGAAATACATAGAATGATTAAGCAAATTTATAATTTAGGGAAAAACATAATCCTGCAATGGATCCCAGCCCACTGCGGGACTTTCGGGAATGAAGAGGCTGACATGTTGGCAAAGAAAGGCTCCAAAATTAAACAAACATCAAACCTAAGCTTTTCATATGAATCTGTAAAGCGGATTATTAAAAGGAAGACACATCTAAATTACCTATCAAAATTAAAAGGGAGAAACGAAAACTCTAACTGGAGAAAATTATTGGAAAACCCAAATGTAGTCCCAGATATGCCTCGAAAGTCTACTGTTGCCATGGTTAGACTCATTACAGGACATGATTGTTTAGGCAAGCATCTCCACAGAATTGGCATACTTGCATCTCCAAATTGCGTGTTGTGTTCTCAGGAAGAGGAAATGAATATGGATCACCTGGCAAACTGTGAAGCTCTTAAAGTTCAAAAAGACATTACGTCAAAGTATTGGGAAGCAAGAGCAAAAATGACTTTGGTGTCAAGTTGTGAGCATTAGATAGATACATACATACATGCATACATACATACAAATTAACTGTGAAAATATTTATGTAAGAAAAATAAAAATAGATATTTTTATCACACACACACACACATATAAACAATTATTTCTTCTGCTTGGACGTACAGGAGACCACTCAGAAGCATAATTTTCAAGAACCAGAATTGAATTATATAATACAAAATTAACATTGGAAGCTTAAAGTTTAAAACATTATCAGATCAGAAGATTCATGACAAAACATTTATCAAAAGTACAAGTGGTGGTGCAAGATTCTTAGCAAATTTTTAATAATGTCTATTAATAATTATTCTACAAATTTTTGGCATAAACTAAAACATAGCAGTGTTTGATACACAAATGTTCTTAAACCACCTCTTGCACCAAAGAGCAGACCATGTACTTTCCAGTATGTTACATAGGTGACTCACGTAGGGGATACAAGGGTCGTATATAGATCTCTTTTCTAGATCAACCTCACTTGACTGAGCACAGTAAACTTCATAGCAGAAGGTTGGATCTAATATGCAAACATATTAGTTCTTTTGGATGGCTGTAATGGATTGATGGCTTTCATGTCGGCTTGCCTATTAGATCCACATGAAGTGATCCTCTTAAAGTTCTCCCTTGTCACAAAACCCCAATACATGTGCAAGAGTTTTAATCTCACTGCAGCGTCCAAAGCTTCCCCTAATTGTTTAGATGTTTTGTTCAAACTATTGTTTATCTGGACACGTGAAGTCAGAATGAAAAATTCAATGCCATAGCCGGGATTTGAACCAGGATCTTCGGCTCTCCATACCAATGCTGCAGCTCATTTTATTCAATAAAATGTTTTCTTCCAAGACGTACTTAAAGAGAAGTCACAGTACATATATTCAGACCATCTGAAAGCCACCATGTAACTTTTAACCAGATGTTGTCTGGCAGTCATACAAAGTACTCACCTCTCTAATGAAGTCTGAAAATTCTGGAAAGCGTTTAATATTGTACGATCAGCAATGTGCAGAGCTCCACAAATAACACCCAGCATTATGTCTGGTTTCTCAGCTTGTACTCTGTCTGCAATCAGCAAATCCAGCCACGCTGTGTCAATGGAGTTATCCTGGAAACTCGGCGTTTCCAGAAGTTTGATGAGGTATTCAACAGTTGTGCGGAAATCTCCTCGGATAGAAAGTTCTTTCAGAGCTATTACCAAATTCCTGCCACAAAAGAATTTGCATTATTATAATCCTTACATATACTACAAACTTAAATGCCTCTCACAGTCATATCATAAAAAACCATGTCAAACAGTCTTGGTAATTCAATAAGACTTTCTGTGCATAATATCAGTACGATTTAAGAAGAGATCTGTGAAAATTGTTTCATTTTAATGAAAATTTGATGTAAAATTTCAATAATTTGATGTTATTACTAATTTACTGATGTTATTTCAAGTGATAATCCGATCTTATCATTATTATGAACTACTAAAAACCAACTGTTTTTATTGTCAGATTAATTCAAACTTTGCACTGCTTGTATTTTTGTTGTTGTTACTGTGGGAAAATAATTTTAAATTCAGGTGAATGTTCGCAAGTGAATTTTAATCTGCAAGAATTTAGAAAATAAACAGTTCTTAAAAATTATTCAATTTATATTTCACCATACGAAGAAGAAGAAGAAGAAGAAGAAGAAGAAGAAGAAGAAGAAGAAGAATAAGAAGAGGAAGAAGAAGAAGAAGAAGAAGAAGAAGAAGGAAAAAAGTTATTTAACATCCAATGGCAGTCTGTCTAGTTACTTAATTTAAAATTTATGGACCAGACTTTAATAGTTGCCTGTGCTGGAACAGACATCACATTGAAGGTTGATCCTACAGTTCTTTCTCCTCCTTCCTTTGGAGTGAAAACTGCATCACGAAGGAATAGCCTTCTATGGCAACATGGCCAATGCATTTACTCATTGAAAAAATCATGTGGGAATACTACAATTTATGAAAATATTCCTCAAAAATGAATTATTGTTTGGCCAAATAAAACACTTTTATTAAAAAATAATATAAACAATGACACTTATTTATAATAGTGGATAAAACAATCTTTTTCAACACACAACGTTTCAGCCTGCCCTCCAGGCCTTTCTCAAGTGTACTGAATTGAATAAATCGTAAACATCCTGCCGTAACTATGTAACACTTTTTCACAGGAATTTCTTAAAAAACTGGGATTATGATTATTTTTTGTGTTATTATATGAATTTACATTATTTTGCAATTCAAAAGTGCAATTATGGGTTTTGGGAGGCAGTTGAAGAAATGTTTGCAAACATCTGTTGAAATGAGAACAAATCAAGTTACGGCATCTTGCAAATTTCATGGATCTCTATATAGGTGGAAGTTACAGTTTTCAAGCATATTAAAAGCTTTAAGTTGTGCTTAAACCTATAGAATCCAACTTCAATATGGATGATTGAAACTTTCAAAACTGATTTATTCTTGTAAGGCCAATCACAACTAACAAGTCAATGTTGCCACATTTGAAATTGACACAGAATAAGATCCCTTTTTAATGAAACTCAAAGAGGACTGAATTTGTTTTCCCTTAAAAGGGAGCTCATCTGAAATGAAGAAAAATATAAACTGAATTTTAGAATTTGAAGTATATTTTGGAAATCTTTAACTGGGAGAGAAAAAAGCATTTCTTCAGCTAATTTTTATTATTTGTTACCACCTTATATATATAAGGTGGTATATATATATATATATATTACTGGTACATCTATGCATAATTTCAAAGAAATCTTGTCTCATTATTCTTTAAGTTCTAAAGACAAATATGCCAAATACATCATACTAAAAGATAGCACAACAGTCATTAAGTTTCAAAATTATTTTTTTATAATTTAGGGTTAAGGAAGATTAATAATCCAGGAAGATTAATGTAAATGTGGTGACAGTTCCCAGGGAATGGGGATAATGCTGTACAAAGATAAGTGGAATAACTCACTCTCTCGCCTGTTCCCTGTTCTCCCCCCATGAGAAACAATGACCAAACTGGGAGTCAGCAAACTCATGAAGACCTCCGGAAGCACCCACACTGAAGTAACCCCACACATTTTTGGATGATCTGAAATTCAATTCTTGAACTGTACCAGAGCTGGGTTTGAATCCTGTAACAAGATAAACATTCCTAATTACAATGTACATAGGCTACACCATATTGTATTATATCAATCACAATCCACACTTAGACCATAACAAACAGTCAAATGTCAGTTGTAATCAATTGCATCAATTTTAATATACTTATATTAATACAAATATTGGCACAAAAACTGCTAACTAACTAAACTGTGCAATCTTCAGGAAACATCTTTTCGCTGGCTTGGAGTTCCAATAATTACAATCAAAACAGCATTTTGACACATTTATAAAATAATATAAAGTTCATAAAAGCTCATAAAACCTCATAAAAGCACTGTCATCGAATTTTCTTCTGTGGCCTCCTCGCCATATAATTGAACCAAAAGGCCTAGGCGGAGAATTTTAAAATAAATTATAGTTGAGCAACTGGTATCACATTTATTTTATTTCACTAATCTCAGTAACTTACATGACAAGATGCGAGGACTTGCACTCTCTTTTTTAAATTTATTGCAACAACAATACAAATTTTAAATTACCTCATTTTACGACATAGTCAATGAGTATGGTCAAACTTTCATTAGTGACAGCAAAGTGCGGCAACGGTGCAGGAACTTTGAAAAAGGACATACAATCATACAGACATACAGGCGGTCAGGGAAGGAAGCAAGTGTCAACCGTTCATCTTGTTCCAGATTTGTACACATTACTCATTCATTGATGAATTTTGGCAGCATTGCACCGCTCAGCACGCAGAAATCAAATGACAGCATGCACTTCATACTACGCAGGAGATTCTATTGTTCGATGCATGTTTACATTGGTACCACGCTACGACAAATGTCTCAATCGGAGTGGCGACTATGTATAGAAGTAGCTGGAAGGTGTATCTAAATATTCCAAATAAAACAGTTTTGATTTTCACTGTGATTTTCATTTCACGACTGATCAGACCTTGAAAAAAAAAATAGCACTCATAACACAGGTAAATTTTACTACCTCTGAAGTGTTGTGAGCTTATCAAATTTTATATTTCTTACAGTTGAAGACAAGCTAACATACATGAATAATTTTGTTAGGAAGCCCAAATTAAATTCTGCAAGGGAGGCCACCCTTACTCACTGGTTGACAAATTTGATGGTTTGCATGAAAGGAACTATCCTTTCCTTTTTTCTGAAGTTCTGCAAAGAGTTTAATCCAGATAGAAAGTTCATACAGCAATAAATGGGTTTACTTTCTTTCTCTAGTAACCCAACAGTAACTTGTACCTAAACCTTTATTTCACAAATTGTCAGACCAATGCATATATTGTTCTTTATGCCTACAATGTTTTCCATTTTCCTTCTCTGTTGAAATTTTTAACTTGTTCAAGTTGATAAACAATATTTTTGTACGTATGGAATCACTGAATTGAGAAGGTTGTATACTTTTTGCTACAAAATAAAACTTGTTTAAATTTCATTTGGAATAAGATTCTTATTTACCAATATAACCAAAAATATTGTGATTTTCATCTACTATAGCTATAATTTTTTTCTCTCGCCCTCTTTCTCGTATTCTTTGAAATTTCACGTTTTTCAATATTGCAGAAAATCAGCTTCACGAGTCTATACAGAAGTTATAAATGCAGTTATGCCCTCTACAGCTCTTCTCTTGTTTTCATGAAAATGTACGCATTACACCAAAGACCAATGTTCATACCTTCATCAGGATTTTCACTTGTAATACGTGCAGCTATGACATGGCCCCAAGGTTGAGGTTTGTGATGAGGGTTCTCAAAGTCTATTGGGGAATCCCCCCAAGGAGACTCTCCGTACAGCTGCCTGATGTCCTTCATGCGACTGAGTGGGAGACCCATGGCTATCTGGAATACAAGATTCATATGACTGAGTGGGACACCCATGGCTATCTGGAATACATGATTCATACGACTGAGTGGGAGATCAAAGGCCATCTGGACTACAAGAATCATGACTGAGTGGGAGACCAAAGGCCATCTGGAATACAAGAATCATATGACTGAGTGGGAGACCCATGGCAATCTGGAATACGAGACTTATCATGAACTATAAACAGAAGAAATTCCATGTCCATTTTTTAGCATTAATATGTTTTAAAGTCCCCTGAGTCAATGCCGTTTCTTCCAATAGGCTATAGAAGGCTACAACCTGCAAGTGCCTTTTGTTCGTGCGTTTACAGTCTGATTGTTAGTTGTGAGATACAGTATGGGTATTGTGGTTTCAAATTGAAATTAGGATTGAATTGTATTATTGTGTTCAATAAAATGTGTGACTCAGGAAATGAGAGTGATGGAACTGCAGGTAAAAGAAAAAACTATGGAATGGCTGAAAAAATAAGAAACAAATTAGGGGTACATTTAACCTTCCTTAGTACCATTGCGTCAATATGTCCCCAAAAGCACTTTTCAAATAAATACCTCCTCTGGATAAAAAACTATGATTTTATCCGAGTCTAACATTCTATTAATTTTGTATTGGCAACAGTGTTTTTGCACTGGCTGCCATTTGGGTCAATATGACCCCGTTCAAAATTGGCTTTTTTTTCTTTCTTTAAATTATACGTTATGAAAAAATGCTTATATAAATACTTGTCCTGTTTTCAAGGTACAAATGTATGTTTCACACCAGTTGCAATACTATCAATATTTTTAAATAACGTAAATACTTGACGTAATGTAAGTTATTTGGGGTTTTTACAATCCCAGTGGTACTCACTTTAACAAAGATAACAAAGATAATCTGGTAGGATGGTTCAGGATAAAAATGATTATATATACTTCTGTCCTGTTTTCAAGGAAAATATGTGTGTTTTTGTCAGATAATCATAACAAATTGCAATTTTACCAATATATGCCATGTAAATTACTTGGGGTCTTTATCCCAGTAAAGATATGACCCCAGTGATTCTCAGTGTAACAAGGATAACAGGCTAATTCTTATTACTCAATGGCAATAGACAATTCCCAAGCAAGCTAAAGGAATATTACCTATTTTAAGGAACCCAGAGGTTCATTGCCGTGCCATTCAACCCTATTCTGTGCTAACTCCATCCAACTATCCCTCGCAAATCCTATTTCCCTCAAATCTATCCTAATATTGCCTCCCATCCACATCTAGGTCTTCCAAGTGGTCTTTTCTCTTTGGGTCTCCCAGACAATATTTTTGAAATATGTCTTTCCTCCCCCATGTGTGCAGCATGTCCAGCCCATTATATTCTCCATGATTTAATTACCTTTACCATATCCGGCGACGAGTACAGGTTATGAAGCTAGTCATTATGCAGTTTTCTCCAGTCCTCATTTTCATCTCTCTTAGGCCCAAATATTTTCCTAAGCCCCCTGTTTTCGAACACACTCAGATTATGTTCTTCCCGAAGAGTAAGTGACCATATCTCACATCCATATAATACAACCGGCAGGATAATTGTCTAATAAATTATTATTTTCAGATTCTTGGACAGAAGACGAGAAGATACAAGTTTCTAAACTGAATAAAAACAGGAATTTCCTGATTTGAGTCTACACTTAACTTCTACCATAACATTATTTGTATCTGTAATGGTCTCAGATATTTGAAGAATTTCTCGACTTGTTCGAATGATTTACCGGCTATTCTAATATTTTGTAGTGCATTATTTTGATGTTTCATGACCATATATTTAGTTTTTTTCTGTATTAATTTCCAATCCAACATTCCTGCAGATATCGAAAAGACTTTCTGCATTTCCCTCGATTGTGTTTATGTTATCGTTCAACAAGCAAACCTCACATGCATAAGCTAAAATCGGGTGCCTGCCATTTAATTCTAGGCCTACCTTGTTTTCCTGAACTTTTCTAATGGCATATTCCAAAGCAAAAATGAAAAGTAAAGGCCATAGTGCATCTCTTTGCTTCAAGCAAAGTTAAATTATTGTAAAAACAAAAATACATAATCAATTTTTACTATTATACAGTAGTAATAAATTCCTAAAGTTTGAAATAACAAGAGGATGGAAAAGTGGCAATTTATACTCAATATTTAAACACGTGTAACAAAATAACTATTCACAGGATCTTTTTAACAATTACATATGATGAAACCACAAGGAAACTAAGTATTGTCATAAACAGAAACATGTCAACAACCACACACTAAACATTTTAATACTCCCATTCCTGCAGCTTCGCACTAGTGTCCCGTGCATCACAGAAAACATGAATTTTTTAATATTCTGAAAAAACAAAAGCAGGTATTGGCTTGAAAACTCTATTTGACTTATATTATTAGGTACCACTAATTTTCAGTTCAATGAAATGTAGATCTGTTTCCTCTGCACAACACAAACATAGTTAGTTTGTTTGTCCCGTGCATCACACGTCAGAATATAAGATCTTGAAATCTGTACTCTCCTCTTGAATTTACTAGTGTATTGGTTTTTATTACTTTCATAATCTGATTAGGTGAATGTAGGAATCTGTCAGTTTTAACAGGCTACTTCCAAACGTTAATTTCCCAGTCCTGAACCATTTCAGAGACCTAAAATTATGAGGGTGGAGGAAAAGTAACGCTTTTTTTGGTTTGTTTTTTACAAAAAGTTTAATAGGTACAATTTACAAACAAATGCACACATGAAGGGACATCTTTTGTCTATTTTTCTATATAGTCGCCAAGTTTCTCAACATATTTCTCCCATCATAATACCATTTTCAAAATGCCCTGTTGATAGATGTCCGTTCGGTTGGAGTATAACCATCTGAGGATCGCTGTTTTCACTTCTGCAACTGACACAAAGCGTTTACCGACCAGGAATTTCTTCATGGGACCAAAAAAATGAAAGTCCGATGGTGCAACATGTTGCTGCAGCTGTTCATGAGAAAATCAACAAATTTGTTTGGGAGGTGCTCCAGCATCCTCCATACAGTCCAGACCTGACACCGTTGAACTTTCATTTGTTTGGTCCCATGAAGAAATTCCTGACCAGCAAACTCTTTGCGTCAGGTGCAGAAGTAAAAACAATCTGCAGATGGCTATACTCCAACTTAACTGACTTCTATGAACAGAGTATTTTGAAACTGATGAGAGAAATTTGTTGAGAAATTGAACTGGCATGGGACTGTCACATTTATATACAAATAAATGCCATGTAATTGCACATGGCATGGTAATTTAACAGTTACAGTTAGCTATTTTTAGACAAAGTTAACACATGTATTAATGAATATTAAGAGTTCTTACTAAAAGTTTAAATGTAACCTTATTGCAGAAAATGTTTGTAGAAATAACCGTATCCTCTAAACTAAACAAACAATAATGCAGGGAATATGTTTTGTCATTAAAATACGGGCTGGGAACTTGAAGGAAAAAAGTGTCCCGTGCATCACAAAACAAAACAAAAATTAATTAAAAATTCAACATAATGAATTGAACATAACCAATTACAGAAATAAGAACATTTACTATAAGAAGTCAAGCCATGAAAATAATTTCCCTGGCCCTCCTCAATTCACAGAATATGTGACTGAGAGTAGTTTTTCTGAGTCCCGTGCATCAGAGAGAGTTTTTATTTTTTTTCTGTATATTGTTACAAAGCTAGATTTTTCTTTCTGGTACACATTACACAGCAACTGATCAGTAAGGTATCAAAGCTGACTGGCAGTAGTTCCCTTATATCCTAATAAAATTAAGGTCATTTGAATGCCTGCAAATGTCCCATGCGTCACTCAGAGAATTGCCCTATAATAGGTTTCATTCAGGCCGGTATTCATAGTCGCAATGAGTCGTACTTATATCCAAGTCGAACTTTAATCTCGTCTTAAGTTGAGTTTCTGACACAAACAAGTCGGACTTATGACGTATTTACTTTATAAAGTCAGACTTGACAAAGTCGAGCTTATTGGTATTCATAGTCACTAAAGTACGACTTATTTGTCGAAATAAGTCGTACTTTATCAAGTCAAGGGTCCCCCTGACTTATTTCAGTTTAAGCCAGTACCATGGATAGTAATTTTGAGGATCTGGGCGAGGTATTAGAAGAAACTCGCACCCTAAAGCGTTAATTGCGAAACATGATGAATCGATTCGAATTCTACAGTGACAATGAATTTAAAAAGAGATTTCGTTTCAAGCAGACACAATTTTGGAAATGTCAATCGCCTATCTTTCATTAGCATTTCCCTCTGCTGGCATTTCATATCGGCCCAAAATTTCCTAAGCTGTTTTGAATCTCTCTAAAACAATAATTAACATCAAAATAAATGTATAAGCGTACCGGTCTTAATTCTGAACAATGTCCAAGCTAATATATGCACAGAATATTGTAAAGAAACTATTGATCAGCTTACTTACACGGTGCATAATATGACTGGATGAACTGAATTCTTTGATTACAATGCACATCACCGTCTGCATTTTTATATCATGACAGCGAAATACGTACTCAGACGGCTTTGCTTTACATAAAATCTGAAAAAAGCTTAAACACGATTGGCTAATTCAATTGTTATGGCAGTGAATGCGTGATTTTTCATATTACTGAGTTCGACTTTAGTATGTGGAATAAGTAGCGCTTTATAAAGTCAGACTTAATAAAGTACGACTTTAAAGAAGACTATGAATACGAAAAGCATATAAGTCGACTTGTCTAATAAGTTCAGCTTTATAAAGTCTCTTCTTAAGTCGCCGACTATGAATACCGGCCTTAGACACATTTTGATCAGCCTAACGTTTTTGGTATCCCAAACTCAATGAGGATATTGTACAATCTGTCTTGCACAATTGAATCATATGCTTTTTTAAAATCTATGTATACCTGGTGAACAGACTTATTATATTCCAAATTTTTCTACAAGATTTGGCGAATACAAAAATGTGATCAATGGTTGATTTATTTTGCCTAAATCCACATTGGTGATCTCCAATGATTTCTTCCGCATATGAGGTTAATCTTGACAGCAGTATATTAGGTAGAATTTTATATGGTATTGATAAGAGAGAAATTCCTCTATAGTTATTACCAGGGCCCGGATTCTAATGACATGTCATCTTTTTATTGATGCTGCATAGACATTGCCAATTTGTGGGTAAATCCTAATCATGGCCTTTAGATTATAGAAATGCAATTTTATTAGGTCAGTTTTTGTTATTTTATGCAATTTTATAATTTTAAGGCATTTATTTCGATTTTAGGTCATTATTTTGTCATTTTCATGTCATATGCTTCCTTATTTAGTCATTTTCATGTATTTACATTGAGTGTATTAACTTTTTTTTTCGTCGCTAGCGGTGCTGTCTTTGAAGTGTTGTTTGTTTAATGCAAGTAGGAAAAATTTGGCGTTAAAGTGTTGACATGTCTCAGTTGGAAATGAGAATCAAAGAAACGGCAAAATTTTGTATTATATTACTATTGTTATTAGATTGACTTGGCACCAGAGTCTGCCACCTTCTTGGATTTGAGAGTGCAAACTACTGTTTACCCTCAATAAACAACGACATAATCTGGCAGACCACAAAAGAAAATGCCGAATTTTGACTCACCAATGCCTCAGTGGCAGTATAAATTTTCATAAGAAAAGAACATTCACAATATTACAGTTATTTACAGCTTTTACAATGATGTACAAAATAGTCTATAACTTTGTGTAAAATACAATTTTTTATAAATAAAATATCAGTTTTAGGTCATTTTTTATAATTATAAAGTCATTTCCTTTAAAATTTAGGTTCGTTTTATAGGTCATTTTTCAAACAATTTTAGGTAATCAGAATCCGGGCCCTGGTTATTACATTCTGCTCTATCTCCCTTTTTATATATCGGTATAATAATAGATTCTTTCCATTCCTCTGGCAATTCTTCCTGTCTCCAAATCATAAAAATGAGTTTATGGATCTCTGAGTTTAATCTATCACCACCTCCATTAATTAATTCTGCTTGAATTTGGCCAACTCCCAGAGAATTGTGTTTTCTTCTGTTACAGTCGGTTCAGCAACCAATGACTCTGCTGTGAATATTTCACTTTCTACACTTTGGACATCTCCATGTGCATTTAATAATCAATTAAAGAAATTTTTCCACCTATTCAAAACAATATTTTGATCTGCTAGTATAGTACCATCATTAACCTGAATTAAGTTTGTTCAAGGTTGAAAACCTTTCTTGAACTTGTTTATCCCCTTGTAGAGATCCCTAACGTTTTGTCTTTACTATTTACCTCTAACTCATTTACTTTGACTTTGAGATAGTTTCTTTTCATTGTTGTAATGGTTCTAGAGGTTTCTCATGTAGCATTGTTGAGATTTTCGACAGTAGTTTCGTTTGGACTCTGCAACCATTGTAGTTTAGCCTTCTTTCTTGTGTTTACTAATTGCATGCACTCTTCATCGAACCACCTAGTTTTTGTTTTGTGCATACTTTAATATTGTCTTTAATGCTTTCCCAGGTTTTATCGACATTCATATCATCCCTAGCTTCTTGATCACCATTGATCAAAGTGTTTTCTAGAACTGCAAATCTGTTTGAAATCTCGACCTGGTAAGCGTTCCTAATTTGGTCTTCATCTAGTCTTTTCAGATTGAATCTCTCTATTTGCTTAGTTCCTTTGTTTAATGAAAGTTTCTCCTGAACAACCTCAACTACCAGACAATGATCCGAATCACAGTCAGCACCCCTAAAAGTTCGGACATCAATTATACTAGACTGCCTCCTTGCATCTATTAGGACTTGGTCGATTTGATTATGAGTCATTCCATCTGGCGAGGTACAACTGTATTTATTAAAACCACGATGTGGGAATTTTGTACTCTACCAGTGGCAAAATTCACTAATCTAACCCCATTGTCGTTGCTCTGCAAGTGGAGACTTTCGTTCTCAATTATGGGCTTGATATCCTCCCTTCCTACTTTCGCACTGAAATTTCTTAATACAATTTTCATACGATATGCCGGAAACTGATCAAATGTTTGTCCTATTTCCTCACAGAAACTGTCCTTGTCGTCATCGCGTTTATCCTCTGTTGGTGCATGAACATTCATAACTATGATGTCACACCACCATCCTCTTAGAATAACATAAGAAAGCTTATCATTAATAAACTCTACTGTCTTATTGACTGAATTGATTCTCATATGTATGAAGAACCCAGTCCCTAATTGATGGTTATCATTCCCTTTCCCATAGAAAAACAAGAAGCAATATTTCCAGCAGATTAATTAACTCTCTAATTAACTTTGAAGTTGAGATTAGTTTGAGCTTAGTTTTAAATCTTGGAACACATAATCTTCTTTTTTTTTCCAAATAAATAAATTTTATAGGTTGAGAACAGTCATTTTAATTTTTTGAACAAGTCTTGAAATGAATGGAAACTATATAGAAATCTAATTAAATGTAGGATCGGTCCCCGTATAAATTGTGCTGGCTGCAGTCACCATTTAAAAAACAAAATACATTTGACTTCCTCTCATCTCACCTGATGTCACACGATAAAAGTTAACTCCAACTCAACTTTCCCCTCATCACCATCATGACACTTTGCCACAGAAATGATGGCTTGGCATTAGTCAATAAATGTCGAATGTCACATCGCTGTATAAAATGCTTCAGTTTCGCTAGAGCAAACTAAAGTGTAGAAAAGAATGGGCATGACAGTCAATGTAGCAAAATCTATAAAGCAAGATCTGACTTTGTTTCACCAGCACTGCAGGGACCGCAAAGCAATGCAGTAGCAACTGTAAAGCACTTTACGTTCGCTTTAGCGCCTGCAAGCGAAAAGAAGAAAGCAACACTGCCAAATTCTAAATTGTACACATTTTGATTACTACAATGTAACAATTACTAAAATGCAACAATTACAATTTTATTTCCAGAAGTGAATTATAATAAACATTACATTTTTCCAAAAGTAACGATTACAAGTAAATGAGACCAAAGAGGAATTGTTACATGTAGTACAATTACTTTTACTCAATTACTTCCCATCACTGCTGATTGCCATCCCACTGACAGATTGGTACAACATCTAGTAAGCAGAATAAGAATACTTACTTGGAGCTGTGCAGCAGGCAGGTTAACATCAGACACCATTTCTGTACATGGATGCTCCACCTGAAGTCTAGGGTTCAGTTCTAAGAAGAAGTAATTACCATCTGTGTCATACAAGTACTCCACTGTTCCTGCACTCACGTAGCCCACCATCTTGGCAAGACGCACGGCTGCCTAAAAACAAGTAACACAAGCTTATAGGCTGTCCAACATTCTCATAAGCATGATACAAGACAGTTAGTTAGGGAGAAAATCAATCAAACAAATAATAATGATGCTTACTTCTTAGTCAGGTTCGCCAGTCTGATTTTGGCACCAGATCAGATTACCAGAACTTCTAAAGGTTTTCTTGCAAGAACTGTAGGTACCTGATGATTATATTTATGGATGCAGGTAACTAAATGCTACATACAGATCCATTGAACATACTGAATTGTTCTTGTAACCAATTTCTCAAATTATAATTTCACTACACGGGAAAGTGAGAATATTTACGACTATACCTGTGTTATAATTTTGACTAGATATATTTCATTAATAATTTTTATCATAAACAGGTTTTCAATCTTATATCACTCTTCAGTACAATTGAGCTGAATAGAAAATACAGTGGAAACTCATTAGCACATTCCTCATTACCATGTTTTCCTGCATAGTATGACAGTTTTTGGAAGTCTCGGTCCTAAACTTAATATTACATGTTTGAATTTACTTTAAAATGTTTTGGTTTCTCACTTGGTATGTTCACATTTGGTTAGCAAGTCAAATATTGCAAAACACAAACCTTGGTTGTGCATGTGATCATATAATCTCGGCATCAGAATCCGTGTGCTCTCTGGTGTCCAAGTCAGAACCTTTGCTCTATGGGACTGTTTGTTAGCTTGGTCTTTGTAGACACCATTTTAAACTTTTTCTGTAGTTGCTTCTCATTGGTTGCTTTCATTTAGTGTGGATTGTCCAGCATCAGCTGTTTAGTCACAATTTTTATTGTGTTAATTCTACTGTGTTTGTCAAAGTGGTGAATTGTTGAATGTTTTAAACTTCCTACAGGTCATGTGTCTACTCACACAGGGATTGAACCGTAAGAAACTGTTACAAGGTGGTCTAAAGGCTAAAATAAATTGAGGTCACTAGTCTGTTTGCTGTGCGGAAGTATAACCAATGCATGGGTGGTATCAGGGCTGGCTCATCCAGTAGGCAAACTAAGCAGCCACCTAGACCAGGAAATTTTTTGAAACATTTAGGGGCGGCAATATTTAGATTTTTTAAAAGCTGAAATTTCCAACACAACAGCAAAATTAAATTAAAAATTGTAGAATGTTGCTGAAGAATTGAATTGCATTTACAGCTACAACCTTGAAACTGGGTTCCCTAATTTATGTGTGGCTCTTCAGGTTCTGTTGACACTACTGGTTTCTGTGACAAGCACAGAAAGAAGTTTTTCAAAACTAAAACTAATTAGAACATATCTGCATAGCTCAATGGGCCAGAAAAGACTTTCAGGTCATCGAAAATGACTTAGCCACTCAAATGGACATAAAAGATCTTCCAAGTTGGTCGAAATATATTTGATTTCAACATTTTAAAGACTTTAATATTGACAAGGCAGAGTTACTGCAATGTAGTAACTTAAAAGATCTTGTCAAAGAGTTTGCCACCTTTAGGATTTTAAATATTTTTTCAACTCCTGAATCTTGGAAAAACTTATCTATGATGCAGTTTCTTGTTTGTTTAATTTGGATATAAAAAGTTATAACCTTTTCAATTAAATGTATTTTCATAAATGCAAGCCCTTCTCAATTGAATTAGGCCAAATCAGATCAAATTTACTTAATCACTTACCAATACTAAAATTTCAGCACTGAAATTATTTCTTGCCTAGGGTCTTGTCGATATTTGTGACCAGCAGACGGAGTGCTATTGCATTTGATTCAATTTGGTTCAAGACAAGGAAATGTACTGTAAAGTGCATTCTTCATTTCCTAGATCTGGCAAGTAGTTAATAGCTGGATGCTGTAAATGGGAGATTGCAAGTCCAACAGTTTTCCTAAAAGTGCTTGGAGCGATCTGATGAAATTTAGAATGGAATTGGCAGAAGCTTTGACAAATACTCCTGCCCATTCACGGCCTGTTCTTTTGGACAGTAGTGAGGATGAAGAACATCTTCCAAATGGTCAAAGAACTACAATCCACCAGCAAAACTGCCAGGGAAAGACAAACGATTTGATGGGTATGAACATTTCCCTAAGTTTGACAATATTAGGTCCCCAAGAATCTGTCGTCTCGACGGTTGCAACAGCCGAACAAAAGTTATGTACAAAAAGTGTAAGATATTTCTTTGTATGGCAAGAAATTAAAACTGCTTTAAATTGTTTCACACCAAGTGTTAACATAATAATATGTTAGCCAGGTGACAGACAAACATTAGAAAACGAGTTTTGTAATTCATACATACAGTTGTGAATTGAAGTACCGATTTCGTAAATATAACTATTTATGCCAGTGAGCACTTTGCTACACATTATTACAGGAAAGGCCTAACTCGCACAATAGTGCTAGTAAGTTTTCTATGAGTACGGTACTGAGATAATTTTTTTACCATTTTTTTCTAGCAAAAAGGTGGTAAAGTGAAGTAGAATACTGACAAATTTATACAAAAATAACAGAAAAAATTCCAGTCCTGGAAGGGTTAAGGGAAATTTATTCCATAGTTCTGCAACATTGTCATTTAATAATACTGAGTGAAGTTTTCTCGGGCAGTCAGCCAGGTGGTTTCGTCAATTAAACCCGACGTTTCGGAGGCCAACGCTGCCTCCATCTTCAAAGGCGTTGAAGTGCCGAGTGGTCGTCCTGGGGTCGTATTTATATTAAAGGCTACTTGGACCGTGCCGACCAATCAGGTGTCAGCACGGCTCTGCGTCTTCCCATTGGTCCGCTCTCTTCTGTGCTTGACTGTTTGCAGACAATTCTCCCAAATCGGGCTGATGTTAATGCCCACGTCCCTATTCATGTTTTCTGGTTGAAATTTAATTTCTACTGCCTCTCTAATCAGTCGTTCCCAGTAGCCTGATGTTTTGGCCAAGATGGTGGTGTTTGCGAACTGGATTTGGTGTCCTGGGCCTGAGTTTATAGCATGCTCTGCTATCGCTGATTTGTCCGGGTAGAACAGTCTTAGATGTCGGGCATGTTCGTCGCAGCGTTGCTGTATGGTTCTGGATGTCTGACCGATATACACCCTGCCGCATTTGCATGGAATTTGATATACGCCCGGGGTCCTGAGGCCCAGGTCGTCTTTCACAGGGCGCAGCATATTCCTAATTTTGACTGGCGGTTTGAAAACCGCCTTTATCTGCCTTTTCCCCAGTATTCTTGCCAGCCTCTGGGACAAGTTCCCGAAGTATGGTAGTACCGCTACTCCTGCGGTGTCCTCAGAAACTTGGGTAGTCTTATTTTCCTGGCGAACGGCCCTTTTCAGGGCCTGGCGGATCTCTGCTTCATGGTAGCCATTTTGTAAAAAAGTCTTCCTCAGATGTTCGAGTTCCTTTACGGGCTCCCGAAAATTCACAAGGAGGGGGTGCCACTGCGCCCTATAGTAAGTGCTATAGGAGCGCCAACATACAGACTGGCTCAACAACTAGCAAAACTTCTACAGCCATATGTGGGAAAAGGTGAGCACCACATTAAGAACTCATCGGAATTTATCAAGATCTTGGATAACACCTCAGTGAAAGATGGAGACCTGTTAGTCAGCTTCGACGTGGTGTCGCTTTTTACTAGGGTTCCAATCGAAGACTCTCTAGAACTTCTCAAGCCTCATTTCAGTGAAGGCATAATTAAACTATTCAGGCACACGCTCACTTCGACGTATTTTCTCTACGGGGGAAAATATTACGAACAGACGGACGGTGTAGCCATGGGATCGCCACTTTCACCTGCAATAGCCAACCTATACATGGAACATTTCGAGAAGTTCGCGCTCGAAACTGCACCACTCAAGCCATCCTGTTTTTACAGATACGTGGACGACACCTTTGTCATTTGGCCTCATGGCCCGGATAAACTGCAGGATTTTCTAACCCATCTCAACAGTATCCATCAGAACATCAGCTTCACTATGGAGATCGAGGAGGAAGGCCGTCTTCCCTTCCTCGATATCTTAATACAGAGAAAGAACAATGGAAAACTGGGCCACCGTGTTTACAGAAAACCGACACACACCGACCTTTACCTAAACGCGGGCAGCCATCACCATCCGGCACAAAGAAGTGGGGTTCTGCACACCCTCTTCAAGAGAGCCGTCTCTATCTCTGATAGGGAGAGCCTACCTGAGGAACTCGAACATCTGAGGAAGACTTTTTTACAAAATGGCTACCATGAAGCAGAGATCTGCCAGGCCCTGAAAAGGGCCGTTCGCCAGGAAAATAAGACTACCCAAGTTTCTGAGGACACCGCAGGAGTAGCGGTACTACCATACTTCGGGAACTTGTCCCAGAGGCTGGCAAGAATACTGGGGAAAAGGCAGATAAAGGCGGTTTTCAAACCGCCAGTCAAAATTAGGAATATGCTGCGCCCTGTGAAAGACGACCTGGGCCTCAGGACCCCGGGCGTATATCAAATTCCATGCAAATGCGGCAGGGTGTATATCGGCCAGACATCCAGAACCATACAGCAACACTGCGACGAACATGCCCGACATCTAAGACTGTTCTACCCGGACAAATCAGCGATAGCAGAGCATGCTATAAACTCAGGCCCAGGACACCAAATCCAGTTCGCAAACACCACCATCTTGGCCAAAACATCAGGCTACTGGGAACGACTGATTAGAGAGGCAGTAGAAATTAAATTTCAACCAGAAAACATGAATAGGGACGTGGGCATTAACATCAGCCCGATTTGGGAGAATTGTCTGCAAACAGTCAAGCACAGAAGAGAGCGGACCAATGGGAAGACGCAGAGCCGTGCTGACACCTGATTGGTCGGCACGGTCCAAGTAGCCTTTAATATAAATACGACCCCAGGACGACCACTCGGCACTTCAACGCCTTTGAAGATGGAGGCAGCGTTGGCCTCCGAAACGTCGGGTTTAATTGACGAAACCACCTGGCTGACTGCCCGAGAAAACTTCACTCAGCTTCTGCGCCAGGAAAACCTCAGATCCTACATTTAATAATACTGTCATCACCCCCATAAATATTATAAAGATATATCCTCAACAGCATAGATATACACAGTTGCAAGTGACGGGATACGCCTCTCAGAGGTGGGAGGTGAATTCAGAGGCAAGCTATTATTTCCCTCTTTTTCAATAATAGACTCATCCAGACAGCTGAGCATGTTACATCTGTTCCCATGTATTTAATATCTTTCAAGAAACAGTAACCATCAGTTTGCGTCGCTAGGAACATTAACAATAACATACCATATTCACTCAAATCTAATGCATCACCTTTTTGTCCATTTGTTTCATTGAAAATTGGGGTGTGCATTAGAGTCGAGTGAAAATCCATTCTGTAATTCGATGGTAACTTCGATCACTTAAGTAACAATAGGTGATATCAATAAAGTTGAGAAATTGCCTTTTACTCCCAGTTCTTGAGAATTTTCTCATATTGGAATCAATCAAGTTTACTCATTTTGAGAGTAATTTCTCCCGCAAAGAGAATTTGCTCAATAACATTCAGCTTTGAACAATTTACTCATTTTGGTATCAATAAAAAATATAATCTGCTCATATGAAGAGAAATTTCTCACATATTATGGAGTAACAGCAACAGGTGACTCCAATTAAATTGAGCAACACCAGTTACTGCAATGACAGATTACTTGATAGTTTTCCAGTGCAGAAAGATGTACAAAGCGTGCAGAAACTCATCAGTGATTGATTATAAAGGTCTTTATACATTTTGGAAAACTTTCTGGGAAAGGAAATTAATTAAATAAGATAGAAAAGATGTTAATTCTCAGATCCAGGCCCTATCCCCATTTACAATACCAACCAATGTCCCATACTACCATCTCAGTTCAATAGATTAATTATTAATAGATTCAGATCCAATGGATTGCTTTTAATTCGTTATCGATTAGATCTTGGAGTATAGCACAATATCCCTTATGCCACTGGTAACTAAGTCCCACAGAAATTTTTATATCATCTCCAACTTACTCCAGCTGTGATATTATCTTCAGAACAAAGTAAATGTATGATGTTATGGGAAACTGCATGTCTTTTAAGAAACATTTCATAACTTACAGGATTTTTTATTTTAAGGAGAATCTGCCGCATACAGTCATAAAATTCACCGCTCATAAGGGTTAAATTTGGCATGTCTCCTGATGACAGTTGATTCTTCTCTCTTACCTTTTCCATCTCTTCAAACACTTCAGGGTTAGCAATGACTGCAGGAGCCTCCTCTATAATCTTTTGATGTCGACGCTGGATTGAACAATCACGACCAAACAAGGAGATGGCATTGCCATATTGATCAGCTAACAACTGAACTTCTAAATGACGGGCACACCGGGCTAACTTCATTACAAATATCGGTGATCCAGGCACTTCTGCTTGAACCTAAACAAAAGGCACAAACAAATTAATATGCCTTCATAATATTCATGCATTTAGTTTTAAGGTTGGTCCACATAACCGAGCCATTTCAGTAAATATAACATATTAATGACTGTGTTCAACAACACCGATAATTTCAATAATCTATAATCATGCATTTAGTTTTAAGGTTGGTCCACATAACCTGGCCATTTCAGTAAATATAACATACTAAGGGCTGAGTTCAGCAACCGTGTA
Source organism: Ectobius pallidus (assembly GCA_964059195.1). Lineage (NCBI taxonomy): Eukaryota > Metazoa > Arthropoda > Insecta > Blattodea > Ectobiidae > Ectobius > Ectobius pallidus. The sequence continues at coordinate 34,311,005 of CAXKWD010000001.1, read as the reverse complement.
ATCTATTGCATCCTCGTTTTGAGAATGGAGAGGTGAAATATTGTTCATTTTAAGTTTCACCAGCAACAATAACTTGGTTTTTCAATATTATCCAAATTAATGATTTTACCCATGAAAAGGTCAGCCAGTAAAACTTGATAAATCACACTCACTGATCCATGAAGATGGCATGTAGGGGATTGGAATATGAGAGATGATGACAGTGACAGAAATATAAAGTAAAATATAGAATTAAGGAATCTAGACTACTGATAAAATAAAGTTCCTGTTATAGGAAATTATACATACTATGGGGTAACGATTATTATAATTCCATGATTTAAATACCGTATTTGCTCACATAATTTGCAGCTCATGTAATTTTATGAACCCTAATGTTTGAATATATACCTTCCAAGTGAAGTAATGTATGTTCAAAAGTATATTCATTAATGCATATTATTTTGAACTTTTTTCTTGCTCTGTGTAATTTAGGCACATTGTTTTACAGTGTATTATGAATTTTGGGATTTGTAGTCCTTCCGCCAAGGAAAATTTGCAAAAGAAATGCTCCGATACTGTTACTTCAACACTGATGCCCTTTTAAAGAGAGGTGGTACCTAAGGAGCAGTGATGACACTATGGTATTACAGTTGCTTCTTAACCCTTTCAGAGCTGGATTTATGTATTAATATAAGTGATCATAAAGTGAAATAACACTGTACAACAAGAAAAATGTCCTTTAGATGAAAATATGTGTTTCTTGAACATTTTGGCAAAAAATAACGAATCTGTAATTTTTTTTGTTTTTTGTTTGTTTGTTTACCACGCACCATTTTCCCAAAAATCTACATTTTTTTCTTTTTACTAAGAATACGGGGATACACATAAATTCTGCTGCTTTCTCTGTGAATGGGACAGCTGTGACAGAAAAAATCACTACATCCGTAAATAGTGGCCTCCAAGAAAAAAAAATTATTTCTGGTATCAAAAACATATCTCATAAACCACTTGTGAAACAGCAATGTGTCTTTCTTCCACCATTGCACATTAACCTCGGTTTGATGAAAATATTTGTAAAAGCTCTGGACAGAGAAGGAGTGGCTTTCTTGCATCTCAGGAACAAATTCAAACATTTGGCAAAGGCAAAGGCAAAAGAAGGGGTTTTTATTGACCCACAAATTAAAGCAGTCCTTCGTGATGAAAGAGTTTGAAAATAAAAACTGTACATGATGGACCATTTTGGTTTTGATATATGAATCAAGAACCTTTTGTTTATACTGAATCACATATTTTCATATAAAGGAGAGAAAAAAGTTCAAATTTGTTGTACAGTGTAATCACTGGACTTTAAGTCTGAAAACAATTAGGAAAATTTCAGTGGAACAGCTGGTTTCCATAATAGACATACTACTTGCGGATAAAAATCCTTACATTTTGTATAAAGCATTACTCTATTGATCTTATATATATCGCTCGTGGGCTGCAATAGTGGCACAACTCAAAATTTACGAATTTTGAGTTAATGCGCTCTTCAGAATTGCAGATTGGTCTACTTTCCAGCAGCAACAGCGGCATATTTTATAGTACAGTATTCTACAAACAGATGACAGAAGTGTCACTGTTGCATGCTCTGCTTTGTTATTTACTCTGGCTGCAATAGTGACACTTTTCAAGTTGTGCCAGTGTTGCAGAAGTATTGAATTGTTTTCTGCGGGACATCTCTGGTGTACTTCACGAATTGTGCCGTTGTTGTAACTTAACATGACTATGGTTATGGTTTTGGTGTTGCAACTTGGTTACTCGTTACACTTTTTTAACAATTTGTTTACATCATTAATAAAGCTTACTTTTTTGCCTGTACATTCGTTTCATAAGCCACAAACTTCCAAGATAGCCCAACGTAATGTATTAGAAACATTCAGCAATAGTGGCACATCTCAATAAATGAGTCCTGAAAACAACAAGGAGGGTGAGGGGTAAAATTTTTATGATGTTATTATTAACTGAACCCTTACGGAGCCATTTAGTACCGTTTGCCACTTATTCCATCAGTGAATCCTATGAATGATGCATTTCAATACAAGGTGAAACTTCAAACTCATTTATCTCAGCTTCTGATTTTTTCAGTTGTGCCACTATTGCAGCCCACGAACGATATATGCTTTTAGAGAAATTTTAAGGTAATATATTAATACATCAATATCATTGAACAAGTTAACAATATTGTAGTATGAAATTTAAGATGGGAAAGAAGAATAATAATTATACAGTATCATACAAATTAAAAATGATCAGTTTCGGGAACAGTTCAGCAACCGTTCAACAGAAAGAAAATTTGACAATTCAGAGTCCAGACTGGAGGATGCGAAAAGACATGCTAAAAATGCAAAAGTGACTGTAGGGCAATTCATGGTCCGAAGGCTGGGAAATATTCTGCTACAGTAGATGAATTTCTATATTATTTTGAAGAACACAGAAACCCAGATGTCAAGAATTTTTTTTTTATCTGCATATTTTATGCACCCCCATTCTTTGGTGACTAACATAGGGTAAAAAGTGTGCAAATTATGTGAGCAAATACAGTACTTGTGACATAATGCATGTTTACATGCGAATTCATAAGTAACACACCAAGGCTGATTTATTTGTTTCTCCTTGTTATAAAGTTATCTACTGTTATTTGTTATAAAGGAGTGAACATATTACAATTGCTAGGAACAATAAAATTTCAGTAATTCTTGTAATTCCTTGCAGATGATCTGTGTGCATTGGCAGCATTGAAATTACCAGTTAGATGCTTGCCAGTAGGGGTTCCCCCCCCCCCCCCAGCTGTTTCACTACGGGAGCATTCACATCAAAGTAGCATAGAATGCGAGTTACATTACCTAGGTACAAGTTGCACATTACTCATTTTAAATCCCCAAAAAACAAGTTCAAATCTTCACACTGAAGTACATTGCAATAATGCAGCTCGCAGAGTGCAACATTAATTTCTTTAAATAGATCTGGACTTATTTTGATGCAATGCGATTTAGGATGGCAACTGCGTATTGATGCTTCTTCAGCAAAAATAATGTTAATAAAATTTAGGGTGGTGTAATATGGACAATACAGCATGAAAACTGCCGGATAGCAAACAATTTAGTGTGGATTTTGTTCAATCTGTGGAGAAATTAACTATTATACTGAGAATTCCCTACCCCTTAAAGTAAATGCATTCACATAAAGGGAAGCAATGTAACATTTTGGCTTGTAATGTGTTTTCTCACATAGCCATTCAGCCTTATTAAAACAATTTTAAACCCATATTATTTATAGTAATATAATTTGGATATCCATGGTGTTGCAGATTGTTTTCACCACTTTCTGTAGTTTACATTTTTTTATATTTCAACGTTGATAGAAAATCTATTAATGTAATTGCACCTTCTTAAGGTATACCACAAAGGTAATTCAATATTAGATTATTTTCTATAATTGGTTTCTCCAATTGTCTCAAATTTGTGACAAATACAAAGTGTCCCATTGCCTTCAGAGTAATTATGTTTTTCTGTAAGTCTTTATTTTCCTAATATTCTTCACCTATTTCTAGAAATTTTATCTAGACTCTTGCTCTTCATCTCTCGCTTGTGTCACATCTCGGAATTAAATGTTCAATGTCTTCCCTGCTGTGACAAATTGGACGTCGTTTGTCAAAATTATTTCTCAGACCCTACTAATATTATTTATATAAGTTAAAAATATTATGAAAATAACTGATTATCATGACGGGATGTGTTCATAATACTTTCATCTCAAGGAATAAGAATTTTCCTCCTCTCATTGTTGTCCAGTTGTATGGAGAGAGAAATCTTCTGGATCATCCTGATGTAACAGTATCCTTAAATATGATATGACCTAGTTTTCAAATAAATGCAGATTATAAAAATAATTTGAAAATAATGTATGTCATGATGGTACTAAATATTAAGAACCCGAATTCAATCCATTTTGAATCTTTGGGATTTTTCAATTGCCCTAGTGCTACTGGAGGAACTGTGGGCCTCTATTAAAAATTAATACCAGAAACGGTACTGAAGAAAAAGTGACCGAAGCGTGGCTTGACAGTGACAACCATACCATTTCCATGTAGCGACTGTTTGAAGCCTGAGAGCCCTAATCTCCTGGAACCCTGAGGGCCTCTACAGCCTCTATAGAGGTAATTTACATTTACTTCTTGCTCAACAAAATTAGGCAGTTGAGTTATAAATATACAGAATAAGTATAAATTTGAAAATACAGTTATCCACGTGCTCTATATAAATTACACTTTCAGTTTCATAAATTATAATTACATGAATGGTAGAACAACTGATGAGATATCAGGAATTCGCACTTCCTTGGCAGTTAACACACATGCTTTGTTTTGTCATGCAAATCAAGTAATCATGTAGCCTTTCTTGTAAATCATTTGCGTTTGTTCCTAGACAACCACGATGATCTTGATGTAGACCATGAATTACATTACAGGCTTTATTACTATCATTTTCATTAGGCGTAGGAAATATGACGTCGTCTTTCCAGATGAAATTGTGCACAATGCACACAGCTTTAACAACGTCAGCTGTCTTTTCGGGTTGATAATTTATCTGCTTTCAAAAAATTCTGAACTTATTAATAAGCATTCCGAAAGTACATTGAACACTTTTTCTTGCCCTTGAAATTCTATAATAATAATTAATCACTCTCTCAGGAATATCGAGGGTTTTTCCTAGGGTATGGACGCTCATTTAAAGGGAATGTTTTGTCTCCTACGAAGTACACAGGAAAAGCGGAATTCATTCTTCATTTGATAGGCCAGTGGGGGGGGGGAAGTAATATTATGCTCTAATCACAAGCCCATCGCTATTCCTACTGTAATCATCAACACTTACAAATGTAAATAGGTTATCAGCATCAAAACAAGCCAAGAAATCATTGAAATGAAACTCTTGTAGTGGAAAATGCTGATCCTAATTTGTCTGGGGTTTTGATTCTAACATATCAAGTGGAAACATACGAACAACAACAAAAAACTGCAGGTCACATATATGCTACTTTGATTTGAATGCAAAACTGTAAGCTACACTACTCGATACGCAGCCTACAACCAGATAGTGCGACTAGCATGCTATGCTACTTCAGTGTGAATGCTTGCTAACATCTAGATATATATAAGCTTTCATGAACCACAGATTATTGTCTCTGTTGGACATTACATGAGAATATCATAGGAGAAAAATTCCTCCAACACTGGGACTTGAACCCAGGACCTTTGGCTACTCGCGCCAATGCTCTACCAACTGAGCTAAGCCGGAGTTCAATTCACAGCGCCAGAGGGAACCTCTCTCCTATGACTGATTGCCCTAATGGTCTACCTCACAGACAGACAAGTTATGCCATATGCATTATTGTGAGGCACACTAATTAGTGATTTTAGTGACCGGGCTCCCACTGTTATTATACAGTTAACATTAAAGATAGATATATATAAGCTTTCATGAACCACAGATTATTGTCTCTGTTGGACATTACATGAGAATATCTATATTGGACAGTAATTTGTGTACTGTGAAAAAATTAAAATTAAAAAGTAATAATTTCTTATGCATGTAAATAAATAAATTATTCATTTCTGAAGTTTTTAGCGAAAGGAAGTGAAGGTGATATTTTATTATTAAGTGCCAGTATGGTACTTTATGAGATTGTGTGGGGGACGGAAAAATGTCTGTCGTCTGTCTGTCTGTCCATCTGTCTGTCTGTCCATCTGTCTGTCTGTCCATGTGTCTGTACGCACCATAACACAAATATGCTTTATCGGATTTTCATTAAACTTGCTGTACGCATTTATAACGTTTATGGGAAGAACCCTATTGATATTGAACCAAATCGGTTCACCAGTACCGGAGTAATGCCCAATTTAGTGCCTAATTTAATAGATTATATTAGAACGGGGCCTTAACTCAAACACGCTTTATCAGATTTTCATGAAACTTGGTATATGCATTTATGACGTTTATGAGAAGTAACCTATTGAATTTGGACCTAATCGGTTGACCGGTACCGGAGTAAAACCCATTTAGTGTCTATTTTAAAGGCGCGATAACTCAAACACGCTTTATCGGATTTTTTGAAACTTCGTATACGCATTTATAATGTCCATGGGAAGACGTCTATTGATATTCGACCAAATCGGTTAGTCGGTACTGGAATAATGCCCAATTTAGTGCCTTTTATGGTAATATATCAGAAAGTCACGATAACTCAAATATGTTTTATCGGATTTTCATGAAACTTTGTATACCCATTTATAATGTACATGGGAAGACGTCTATTGATACTGAACCAAATCAATTGACCGATACTGGAGTAAAACCCAATTCAGTGTCTATTTTAAAGATACGGTAACTCAAATACGCTTTATCGAATTTTCATGAAACTTTATACACGGCTTTATAATGTCCATGGGAAGACGTCTATTGATATTGGATAAAATCGGTTGACCGGTATCGGAGTAATGCCAAATTTAGTGCCTATTTTATGGTGATATATTATTAAGAATTTAACAAATCCAAATCTCTTATCCTGACAACATACCGATTTACACTCTTCATATACGTCTTTGGAATAGTTAGCCATGACACATTCCTTCGCATTTAAGCTGAGACGTATGGTGATAATAACAAAGTAAATTGGAAGACTTAATTATCAAACTATTCAGTGTTTATTTCGTTCATCAAGTTGAATACTGTTATATACAGAAGATATAAACTCTGAAATAATTAGGCCTACATACATTAAGTGTAGTTCTTCACCAGTGTATTTTGTGAAATACTGACATAATTATTTTAAGAATGTCTTATATCAGTGTATACGAGTTTGAATTAAGGTTAAGTATCAAACTTTAGACCTTTGATCTTCTGTAAGTCCTGCTTAATGTATCGATCTGCAGCTTAACTCGGAAATCGATAACAAAAATAACTTATTCTCTGCAAATCATAATTCCAATTAACTTTTTACTGATTAAACAAAAGCATACTAGCACTTTGTTACATCAGTTTACCTGATTTTATTTTAACATAAAGCAGCCTGTTTTGAAAATAAAAATAATGTCACAAAATGGCATACACAAAATGTTCATCAAAATTAGTATTGTAAGCTGAGAGCAAGCTGTTGAAAGCAGCCACTGGCCATTTAGTTTATTGGTCAAACCCAAGTTTGCACATCTAATATTTGTCAAAGCTCAAAATATAACCATTATCAATATTTTGGACACATAAATATAGTGGAGAGCATCCAAAGTTAGTTTCACCTCATCACTGCAATATATTATGAAATTGTTATTACAATAAGGTTGTGACACTACTTTGAAATATTGAGCATTTAATAGCCTTTGTAAAAAAAAAAAAAAAAAAAAAACATAATGAACAGAATAATTTTTCAGATTAGGTTAGGTAGGATAGAACAGTGAAAATATAATGACAAATGTAGACTGATTTCAAGTGTACAATTTAAGTTTGATTCTTTTATAAACAGCAAAGTCTGAGTGTCAGGCTTCAGAAAGTATGAAAAGTGCAAAAGTGTGGTAGAAATAAATGGCCAGTGGCTTGTTCTCGGAATTTTAACACTGATATCAATGCAAAATAATCTTTACAAAATCAATACGGTATATATAAGTATTATACGTGTCTACTTGCCTGTCTAAAAGAACTGGCAAATTCTTCAGAAGCTTCCACTTTCCGTATACCTTTTCCCCCACCACCTTCACTAGCCTTGATCATGACGGGAAAACCAATTTTTTGTGCAGCCAGCAGACCTTCTTCTGGATTGCTAACACAGCCTTTCTTATACAGATCCGATGAGATCTTAATTTTCTTACCGGCATATTGAGCTTTCAGTTCTGTAACAGAATAATTATACATTTCTTCCCCTCTTAGAGATTTTGTCACAATGTAACTATTGTATTGCATAATAAATGTGGCACATATTGTTTTGCACACTCACCCTGAGTGTTTACACATGTGCAAGTTGATAGTGATCAGTTGAGAGCAGCTTGCTTTTCACTTAATAATTTTCACTGTCTTGTTTTATTATAACAATGAAGAGAAGGATGTAAATAGGGTGATAAGGAAATGTTGGGTGAAAGAATGGATTTTTAGTCATTAGCGATGAGTTGTTAATAATTTGCTTCATGACTGTACCTGGGAGACCAAGCATGCTATAAAAATAGTCTATAAGAAAAATGAATGAATTACATATTACATTTACATAAAACATTATGTAAATACCATGATCATATGAGGAGCATCGTTTCAAAACGTATTAAGTGCACTAAAATAAAGTTGTACATAATACGCTTTGAACCGTTAATTCCCATGCACATAATACGATTTGATCCGATACGTCAACTTTGACAGTGAATTAACACGGGATATAACATGAAATGTTCCATTCTGAATTGATAGCGTTAAAGAGCGCTTAAGAAATAGGGCGAAATCGTATCAAACTGTATTTTGACCAAGAGTGCACTTAATACGTTTTGAAACGATGCTCCTCATATTGAATATAATAATAATGTGTACATTAAAAAAAATTATATATTAGATTAAGTTTAAAGTTGATGAAAGTTATATATGTAATGCAAGTTAAAATTAGTATAAGACTTAGGGTGAACAGATCTACCTACACGAAAAAGAGGGCAGTGGGGTGGGGAAACGACATTAGAGTAAATGATGAAATGGATATAACACAGATATGGAGTTTAAAAAAGTCAAAGTATATTATTGATGTTAATCAACATGAAATTAAACATTTGTTTACACTTTCTTGAATTGAAGATGTTAAAAAGCAATGTGCAAAGTTTCCCTGAGAATGACTTTCCCTGCAGGAGTTTATATTTTCTCAAGATTTACATAGGCCTATAATAACCCAGACAGGATTAGGGTCTATGCCTTTAAGTTATATTACACCAACAACAGGTCTTTATAACAGATTCAATTGTCAACCTGTTTTGTTCATCTGTCCACTGAGATACAATTCATGAAAACACTCTCAACATTAGAGTTGTGGTCTGGGGTACAAACAAAATTCAGGAATGTTTAACAATTCTGAATGGCATGTTTTATGACTTACAGGATGAAAATAACAATTACTGAATGTATATATCCCAAAAGAGCACTGTTATGTTTATTGTTATTGGTTATTGTTTGGCACCCATTACACATGACAGTCATCAACTATTACTAAAAAGGGGGACATTTTGGAAGACTAAAAATTTGTCGATGGACAGAGGATAGTATTATAAAAATGAGGGCACATCCTCGAAAAAGAGGACGTCTGGTCACCCTATGTAAGTTAAGGTGTAAGCTCCATTCTAACAACAAAGGATTTGGAGGTAGCAGCTGTGCATATATGTACCTTATGTTATGCTGCATTAATAAAATGTTCTATTTCTATCCTACCATATACTCATGGATCTATTTTTTCAAACATAATAAGTAAAACAGCTATAACAAACGTATACTTTGGTCAGTCTTTTGAGAGAGTGGAATGGGTAGATATTTTCTGCTCTAGAACCGGACCTAAAGTAAATAAGTAGTCTGTCTCACTCTTAATGCTAGAATGAGACTTGTTTCTAGGGCTGACAATATCTACCCATTCCGCTGTCTCAAAAGCGTGTGACCAAAGTATAATTTGTGATGACATTTTCATGGACTAGATGTGCCACTTTGACTTCCAAAATTTCTGGTCACTTTATTGATGTGCATATAGTGGAATATCGTTAGCATGCTCCTCATTACTGCTTTTTCCCACATAGTAAAATGGTTCTAATTACATGTTTGAATGTTCCCTTAATATTATTTGCAGACTACTAAAGTCAACTGATCTAGATTATGATCTAAGTGTGCACATAACTGGATTATACTAATCGCAATCATCATTTCTCTAAATGAGATTAGTGTAATCGCTATTATCCTATTTGTATGTAACATTGCACGATACTGCTTATTATTCATTTTTTGAGAATGCAAGTGCATGCAAATATTTGTATAATTCTGCTCATAACATTATTTGACTGGTCATGTGTTATGTTAGTCTTCTTCTCCCATAATAATCTATCTAAGCGGCTACTTTCAGATGTCATATGCGTTAAAACCAAAGATTTGTTTATTTGTTTATTTCGTTGTTCAAGTTGAAAATGAGACTACATGAATACTGTTACATACATAAGGCATATTACTGTGAAATAATTAGGTCTATGTACATTAATTGGAGTTCTCTGGCAGCAGTGTAACTTCTAAATCCAATTCATCTGACACTGGCTTGACTTCCATATCGTAACCAGCATCTGAACTTTCACCTAAATTGATTATTAATCTGTTGACTACAGTGTCATACATGCAATCAAAATCCCACACCTTATCCTCCTCTGTTAAGATATGCTTAATTTCCTTTTGCCACATTGATGAACCTTAGCTCGAATAGCACTTTTCACAAAGTCATCAAGGTTATCTAAAACATGGCATGACTTTAGAACAGGGGAAGACAGAAGGTTGCTCTGTGACGTCACTGCTATCTGCTCTCACTGCTCGCGTTATATATATCTGCGAGGAGTATGTGAAATGGTGGCATCAGTGAACAGGGGGGAAGAGAGGGGCATTCGTATTGCGGGCAGCGGGAATTTAGGGGGTTAGAACTTACGTAATACGCGTTTCCGAATTAATGAAACATCAATCGATTTTCTTGATAGTTTATCGGTTAATTACAGCACAGTAGTTTAACATATTATAAATAATTCTATTTTACTATTCTGTGAGAACAATTACCTTTCCACAAAATCTATGTTCTTTGACAAAAATAAACAATACTATCATTTGAATTAACATAATTCACTACAATAAAAATAATAAAAAATGATTTAAAAACTTCATTGTCCTATAAGGGTGACTATTTTACACGTGATAAATATTCCACCTTGAACCCTTATACACTTACAGATTACTGGAGATACGAATGCTATGACCATTAAAAGTACGCTATAATTAATATTACAGAAATATTTTAATATGTTCTGTTACAGCATACAATACAAACATATTTTTACATCATATTATAAAAACAGAGACTAGAATAAAATTATAAATTATGATTTGACAAATTTTAAAATGAGACAACAATATCCCAAGTCTATGATAAAAACATTAATATTATTGCGATAAAATGACTAAAAACAGCTATTATGTTTTTTATATGAGATAACAATATCTCAAGTCAATTATTAAAAAACATTAATTATATTATAATACCATTGCTAAAAACAGCTATTAAACATAAATTATTAGAATGTTTTTTAATCATTGACTTGAGATATTGTTATCTCATATAAAAAACATAATACAGTGAAATCTCGATACAACGATTTCGCAGGGACCAGGAAAAAATATTGTTGTAGAGAGAGATATTGTTATATCGAGAATTTACAAAAAATGTTCAAATATTGGTAGTATATGTAGGAAACAACTTCAATAATTGAAATGCTTTAAGTATTTAAGGAAATAAAGAATTTTTACACAAGAACTGCTATACTGTACTGTATTCACTCCACCCTTAAATTATTACACTAACTTATGAGCAAACACATTGTCTTTTCAGGAAGAAGCTGGTAAAACATCCCAGTCTCGTCAGCATTATAAATATCTTCTGGCAAATATTTCTCAGTAATTTTTTTTCATTTCATTACTGCACCAGAGATTTGCGTCATTTGTTGGTGCAGATTTCTCTTCCCATTGAATTAACTTAAAAGTTATGCCATGGCGGTCTCTAAAGCGGACAAGCAACCCATTGCTAGCCTTGAAGTCCTCCACACCAAGCATGGTAGCAAACTTCTTAGCTTGACTACAAATCAACGGTCCATTTATTGGAATGTTTAAAGTTGTTTTTTCATTGAAGCATTCCAAGGTTGCAGCATCCAAGTCAATAAATGTTGCCGTTTTCTTTCGTTTTCTAGTAGGATCCACGGCATTTGAATTGAGTTTTTCCTCGATCTCATTCCTTTTCTTTAAGAAAGTCGACACCGTAGATTCCGAAAGCCCGTACTTTTTCGATGCTGCAGTTTGTTTCATGCCTGCGTCAATGTCTTTAATTACAGCTAATTTCTGCTGCATACTAATTTGTTTGCGAGAAGCCATGCTGACAGAGAAGCACAACAATACGCGAACACCACCAAACAAACTTGCCGTGCAGTGCAGGCACTGACTGGCGACCAGGCAACTGGTTTACTCCATTGTGCACTTGAGCGAGGGTGAAGCACGATCAAGGTCAAGGAAGGCGATTCCACCCTTAAAACGAGGCGGGGGAGTTCATGATTTGGACTTTCACGATCTATTTTTATCGTTGTACCGAGGAAAATGTATTTACGGGGATTCTAAATGTAATCGTAGTCGGGAGGTTTATCGTTATTAAGAGTATCGTAAAACCGAGGGGTATTTTACATTATTTTAATGGAAAGTATGCCGGGACCAAAATATTTTAACGTTATAAAGAGTATTATCGTTATATCGGTAATCGTTGTACGGAGATTTCACTGTAGCTGTTTTTAGTCATTTTATCGCAATAATATTAATGTTTTTATCATAGACTTGGGATATTTTTGTCTCATTTTAAAATTTTTCAAATCATAATTTATAATTTTATTCTAGTCTCTGTTTTTATAATATGATGTAAAAATATGTTTGTATTGTATGCTGTAACAGAACATATTAAAATATTTCTGTAATATTAATTATAGCGTACTTTTAATGGTCATAGCATTCGTATCTCCAGTAATCTGTAAGTGTATAAGGGTTCAAGGTGGAATATTTATCACGTGTAAAATAAAAAATGAACTTCATTAATTACCATACAAGCTCGTCTGCACCTTAGATGATACAAGATTACAGTAACAATTGTCTGACTTTCCTGTATCTTTTTTCTTTAACAAGTATATCATTGTTGGAACGTAATGTTTGAGCAATATTTAATCGAAGACTACATTTAGGTTGTGATTTGACAATGTACTTCTTGATTTGAGCTTTGCACATTTCATTAGTGAAAAAAATGGTTCTGCCACATATGTCGATCCAAAATTACATAATATTCGTGCGGCAAGTGCATAAGTCTCGGGAATCTGGTTTCAGAGAAATTTCTGTAAAAGTTACCCAAGACCACTTTACGTTCGTATTTGTCCTTTAACAGATCATCGGATTGTAAGTTTAGCAGTTCCAACTGATACCGGCAAGGAACGTCTTTGACATTAACTGAATATGGGGTAGCAAAAAGTTTAAACATTGGAGAAAGGTTTTCCACATCCTGAAACCTCGATTCGAACTGAAGAAGAATTTTTGCAGAACTAACATATGTTCTGCAGAGAGAACACTATCAGGATCGCGTACTTGCATTAACTTTGAAAAATGCTCCGTATTTCCAACCTGAAGTTGTTCTACCCACAGAGCTAGAGCTAGCTCTAGCGTACTCTAAACACCCCTTCTACCGTGCGCTCTTGCTGACGTCACACACAAGGGATCCGCATGCACTTGCTCCACAAACGTCATCACAAGCCGTAGTTGACTTCCCCTGCTTTAGAACATTTCTTGGAGCTCTCACTGCACTCGAGTCTCTGCATTCACTACGAACTTTCTAGATAGGCCTTCTTTTGGTAGATAAACCAGTGAATTCCAATCTCAGTTAGTGCAATTGCAAGTGTAATTCTTTAAAAACAAGTTACTTCCTTTGTCCACTTCGCAAAGATTTACCTCCTTTTTTCTTAATTATGACACTCGAACCAGATTGAATTTCAGTCATTACGTTCATAATGAATCACAATAATCCTTCCTGCAGACTAAGTTATAAATAATTTTAAATACCACATTTCACCAAACACTTACAAATCTGTAATATTATTCTAGAACTTTAGAAATACTGCAGATAGAAAATTTGAGAGAATAATCAAGGAGCATAATATTACTTTGGCGTCAAAAAATAAGTATAGTATCAAAAACATGATAAAATCTACTCACTTGGAGGAAATTCCAAAAGGACAGAAATGTGGTATATACAGATTCAATTGTAATAATTGTAATTTAAAGTATATAGGGAAGACCAAAAGAAGTTTGGAAACTAGGACCAAAGAACATTTTAGAAATATCAAATATGCTCACACTGAAAAATCAGCAATAGCAGCCCATGCCTGTGAAACTGGACACCAAATAGGAACAGAACCGGAATTGCTAAAACACATTCAGGGACACAAACAGCTCACAATTTGGGAAAGAATCCACATCCATAGAAATAGGCACAGACTCATTAATTTTGAAATTCCCACCGAAAACAATCTCATCAGGAGGTTCATTAGATGTACACCAGGAGGCGCTGAGGAGAGCCAACAAACAGATGGAGTAACTGTTGAAAATGGTGAGGAAGCTCACTGAAATCCGGATTCAGGTCAGTGATAAATAATAGGGAAGTAGTGTATCAAACCATCTCCAAAATATCACACTGTAATATTATGTTTGTAATTATACACAACAATGTCTCTTGCAGACTGAAGGATTACATTACGAATGCCACGTTTCACCACATACTGAACATTTGTAATAAACTGATATTGTTATCTTAATTATTTTCGACCAAATTATGAGCTTTTACTGTTACAAAATCAGATCTAGTCTGGGACTATAATGTCTTGTAGCATGATGTGTGCTGCGATTCAAATAACATGCAGTTATTTACATGAACTTGCAATCTCAAAATGAATGGATAATATTTGGTACATCAACTGATGTGCTTTCTAAGAACAGTGAATAAGGTAAACAAAATGTGCAACAAGGTATATAAATAAATAATTAAATAAATAAATATTTTTAAAAAAAAGACAATGGCCTGGACAATACATCAACATATTGACTTAAAACCTAAAACCCATCTTATTGTAGGTCAACATAAAGCAATGTTCCTGTCATGTGCAGTTTGCTATTGAAAATATTGATTCTTTGTGATAATAAAATATATCAAGTTATGATCACACAGGGAAAGTACCATTTACATTCTATTTAATTGTTAAATAACATTAAGGCTCGTTATTACCATCTTCAGTAAATATTTACGGACAGTTACTACTGACAGTTCGATTTTACAATATCTGGTTAAGAGTTAACTGTTGGTTACTACTGACAGTTCGATTTTACAATATCTGGTTAAGAGTTAACTGTTGGTAAGAATCTCTGGCAGTAATCTTTACTGAAGTAAAATGTATGGGTAAACTTCTAACCAGATGATTTTCACAAACTGAACAAAATGAAGAGACAAAATTATTAAGTTGCTTTCGATAATGACAGTGGTGATCATGAACAATGCCAATACATATAAGAAGACCTAAAATGTTATAAATATTAAAAAACAGATCAAACTTTTACTTTTTCCGTTTTAATTCCTCTATCCGTACTACAGGTAGAGGAAGTATTGTGTTTGACCTCAAAATTCGACGTTATGTTTTAAACATAAATACAGGTTTTGAGGTTCCCTGAATACAAAAAAGGTACTTTTCTGTACGGTACATGTATTTTTGTCTGACTGTGTTTGTGAACAGCATAACTCGAGAATGATAAATCATATAAAAATAAAATTTTATATTTTGGTTAGGTACTGCGTGTACTGTAGACTGGAATATATTCAGTGCAGAGGAGGTTATGTTAGTTAGTTAGTTAGTTAGTTAATTTTCTTACACAGTACAGTGTTTTACTTATAAGTTTACATATACTTATAACTACATTTCTTAAATTTTAACACACACATTTACAAATTAATAATTTACATACAAATATTCAATACATGTAGGCCTACAATATTTAAACATGCTACATTTTACTACATTATACATTTTAATATTATTTCTAGCTCTATTTTTACTTCTTGAGTTTTGTCCATTCTGTAGCGATAATCTTAATGATTTATGTATAGCGTAGAGCTTTATCACTGGTACTCACTACTATTTTTACAGTATATGGAAGATTAATTATACAAATTAAATGATAAATTTAAGAATATAGTATATACACACTTACAAAGAATAGAGATCACTTATATGTTCACATCAAATTTTTTCAGAGACTTCTTCCCAAGATTTGCTCTTTCGGCCACAGTTACAGCATCAGTTTGTATTCCTTATTTGTTTATTTATTTATTTATTTTTACTTTCAATTATATGAGATTTTATTGATAATTATCATGAGCACTTGTTCTTCTCTTGAAGAAAGTCACTGTGACTATTTCCTTTTGATATCAGCCAAACCATTGGAAAAGCAAACCAAACAGTCAAAACATATGAAAAACCAATACAAACAACTGAGAAATGCTTGTACCAACTGCTATGAGTTTTGCCTGATTGCGTTAACTGGGAGTAAACTTTAACTAGGGGATGATAAGAACAAAGAAGCATTTAGTCAAACTATACTCTAATTGTAAACTAAACTGTCTTTTACCATTTACTCCTACATAACTGGACATTGTAAGGGCAGGCCTCATTACGTTCAGAACAAGAGTACTCTTGTACAGTCTGGAATGGAAATAGTGATTAAAGAAGATCCCAATTAGCATATTCATGACTCAAAACTGTAGTCTGTACGTTGTTTAACAAGTTTAGTATGTTCACATACTAAACACCAACCACACACCAACCACACACCAACCACATGATGAATCTTGGATGTGTACCCAATCACATACTCTCTGATGTTAGAATTCTTGTGCCCTCTGGTGTTGAAGTATTTTTGTTCTACAAGCTTGGTCTCTGTAGACTCTATCTTGATCTTTGACAGTAGTTGCGCCTCATTGGTCTTTTCATTTAGTGCAAGTTCTATAGTATCAGCTGATTCACTCCACCATTTTTATCGTGATAATTTTGTGTCTGCCTAAGCGGTGGGTGAAATACTGAATGTTTTAAATTTTCTATGGTTTACGTGGTGTACAGAAGTAAATTAGAAATGTACGAAGTTATTTGTATACTTCAGTAATTTTACACTTGTTAATACATTGTGGAAAGCAGCTTGTATCAGTTCCCTTAAATATGGCTCCCTTAGAATCCTTTAATGGTAGGAAGCGTTTCTCAATTTTGTCATAACAAACCAAATTATTGCATGTTCTTTAATAAACATTCTGATTAATTTAATCAAATAGTGTATATTTATTTAGGTAATATAAATCTGTCATAATTATTGGCTTAGTTTAGAATATGTTTGTTGTTTTGGGTAATTTTGAGCCACTGGGATGTCTGTTTTGTTTTTTACTGGAAACTTAGAAAGTAGCTACATAATCCTTCAGAATTCTTTATTTTTTCAGTATCACATTTGCCCATTTAGGACGTTTTATTTTGTCTTTCACAGAGGTTTCACTGTAGCTGGAATAGACAAAGATCTTTATAAAGTTCGAAGAGCTATTTTAAGTAGTTCATTATCCAAACAGAATACTTTAAGATGTTGGTGTGCTATTAGTGCCTATCATCATACACTAGTTGGAGGGAATCTATATGTCAAGTCAATATTTGTCTATTTCTCAGAATTTAAAATATAGAAAACACAATAACTGAAAACTTGGTAGTACTCACCACTGCCAGACCATGGTAACGTTGGCACCTCTGCAGTCTGAGCAACAAAGTTTGATGCAATCTTATCCCCTAAGGCCCACATAGCCTTCTCTGAAGGGCCTATGAATGAGATGCCATTCTTATGTAACAGTTCTGGAAGTTTGGGATTTTCTGATGCATGGCCCCAACCAGCCCATACAGCCTGTTATAAAATGATAAAACTAAGTTTCGCCACTCACATAAATTCAGTCATACCCAATCTAAAGGGGCTGGAGCTGTCTAATACCTTACAGTCCAGCCATTTAGAAACTTGGTTATCTCTGGTTCCCTGTTGCTAGGGATGGGTAGGTGTATAGTACTCGCTAAGGCTGGAGTACGAACTTTTCCTCATTTGATTTCCATTAATTAACTTGTCATAATTCTATTTTCACATTTTGAACAAAATTGTGTCCATTGTAGAGTATTTAACTTAGCATCTTTTCCTTGGCTTATTATAACTACTAATTGAATGCAATGAAACACCAAACAGACATAACCTTATAAGTAACACTTTCAGTGACCAAATACAAGAGGCAGACAATGGTACTATTCCACAACAGAGTAATACTATCTATCTAAACCCAGTAACAGTGAATGAAATCACAATAATTATAAAGTGGTTCAAGAATAATAAATCAGCAGGGTTAGAAGAAGTCTCTGATAGAGTTATTAAAAAATGTCTCAGGAACATTGTATATGCATTAAGTTACATAGCAAATTTATCATTAAGCTGTGGTCAGTTTCCAGATGAATTACAAATTGTAAAAGTGAAACCACTACATAAAAAGGGATCTATAGAGGAAATTGAGAATTATAGACCAGTATCTTTACTCTCAGGTTTCTAAAAATCTTAGAAAGGTTATGTATGGAAGACTTAAAGCATTTATAAAGAAACTTAATTTAATTATTTTATTTTATTTTATTTTATAACTTACTTTAATACCTATTGGGACATTGATCCCTGTCATGAATTCCATTCAGAGGCCTCTATATGCAATGTACATTGATAACTTACTAATTTATAATTACATTAGTTATCTAAATTATTTATAACTTAATGTAAAGTACATATATGCGAGGGTCATTTCTGAAGTCATGGCAACTATTTTATGTATTCTGAATAACCGCATATGCATTGGTATCCAGTAGACAACACATGCAAACGTCAGTATCCTAGAGACAGTGTTCCGAAATGGATGTCACTAAAGTTGAACAGCGAGAGCATATGTAAAAATTGCATTTTTGCATGGCAGAAATGCTCGTGTCATGCTGAGCTACGAGAAGCATTGGGTGATAGGGCGTTGCCCTATCAAACTGTTGCACGTTGGGTGGAGGCCTTCAAATGTGGACATGTACCAACTGTTGACCTGTCACACAGTGGACGTCCAGCGTACGCTCACACAGAGGTGCAAGTGGCTGTTATCGAACACTGTTTAGCAGATGAAAGGCGTTGGACTGTGGCGGAATTAGGGGAATTATTTTGAAGGTTGTTAGCTCATAAGAGTACGAGTATTAGGCATACTGTTTTGTGCATATTTAATATGAATAAAACAATGATCTCTATTTATGCATCTTTCAATGTCCCTTACCCATAGCGCCTTGTATCCAGATCCCAATTTAGTACCAGCATTGCGAAGAACATTCCGACTTTCAATCGTATATCCTGATTTTTATTTCCTGTACTTTATTGACTGATAAATAATAGTTGCCATGACTTCTGAAATAATCCTCGTATTTAAACCCCAAATTCATCCCACACCTGAAGGTGTTTGCAATATTAAACAAACCTATTTCTGAAAAGGTTATAATTAATAGATTTTTATGTAGTATATTTTTTCTTTCTTTTCTCGCCTTGAAAAAGAAATCAACTCATCACTTTAATTTATAAATGACTCTTACTCTGATGAAGAGAAGTTCATGGTTTTCGCACAAAAATAACTCAATTCATTTATGAATGAATAAAGAAATTCTCAGAATGGTGCCTTTACGAGGGTGAGTCAACAATTATCCGAACTTTTCATAAAACACTTTATTTACTTCAAAAATACAGTATGATGTTCTCATTATTTTCCATTGTAATGCAATTGCTCCAGAGGTCCACAAGCTTGTGTATTCTTGCCAAAAAGGAGGTTTTCGGTTGGTTGCAAAGCCACTGATGCACTGCTTCCTGCATCTCTATGTCTGAGAAAAATTGATGACCTCACAAAGCAAACAAATGAAAGTCCGACGGAACAAGATCTAGACTGCAAGGTGCATATTCCCGCACTTCGAAACCCAATTTGTGGAGGGTTTCAAGCCGTGTGAGGGAGGGCGTTATTGTGCAATAGCAACACTTTCCGTGACAAAAAATTGCTGGTTTAAGTTTGTTAGTCAACAATGCACAGTAATATTCTTTGTTGAAAGACGCTTTGTGAGGTCATTGATTTTCCTCAGACAAAGAGGTGAAGGAAGCAGTGCATCAGTGGCTTTGTCAACCAACCAAAAACTTTCTTTTCGGCAGGAATACACAAGCTTGTGGACTGCTGGACCAAGTGCATTACAAAGAAGGGAGATTATATTGAAAAATCGTGAGAAAATCATACTGTATTTTTGAAGTAAATAAAGTGTTTTATGAAAAGTCCGGATAATTGTTGACTCACCATCGTATTTATGCTAGTGGCACATGTCTGTCATCTAAGAAGCATCGTACATAAAGTTCGATGAGTCTAATGGCAATCAATGACTTTCAACACACAAACACCGGTGAGTTTACAAACAGCCTGATGCTTCACTGGTGACTTTACAAACAAGCTGATGGTAGTATGATGGCATCGACTGAATTAATCAATGACTTTAAAAACGTACCCTTAACATACTATGGGCTAGAATCCCACAAACTCGTTATGCCAATCACTAGGACCTTGAAATCAGGCAATATCGATATCCAAGGTGTGAACTATGAGTAGTGGGTGACATTAGCAGACTTATGAGCTGTAACCAGATTTGTTGTGAAGTTACACAAGTACCAGTGTATCTGTATCGACAAGTTGATTGCAGACGTGGTAATTTTGAAAATCCATTTCAGGAGAAAAAAAAAAAAAAAAAAAATATATATATATATATTATATACTGTATATATATATATATACACACACATACATACATACATACATACATACATATTTATCAGGAATTAAATTAAAATCCAATGAAATTCTGACATCAAAACAATCACACCACATGGATAACCAGGCCACCGAATTGTATGAGGGATTCCGAAGAGTTTTATTTATAGTAATACGTGAATATTATTAAGCTGAATTATCATCACCAGGCTGTTTTGAAATTAGAATCTTAAATAAATTACGATAAATCTTAAATAATGCTTTGATATGTACGAAACTGTAAAGTATGTAACAACCAAACCACATTCTTTTTTAATTTCGTTGCATGATTTATAATCTTAAAAATATTGCAGGAGGGGTTTCAACCGCCTGAACCCCCCAATACCGTACGCCCATGAACATTGCTCTAATATTATTTTCTCACTTAGTAGAAATAAAACTATCAGGTTATGAACATATCTTGTAGCTTCGTTCCAGGGCCCACTAGATGCATCTCTAATATTATTTTCTCACTTAGTAGAAATAAAACTATCAGGTTATGAACATATCTTGTAGCTTCGTTCCAGGGCCCACTAGATGCATTTGTTATGAAAAGTGACTTCAGGTAGTGTACTGCTAATACATTCTGTGGTGATATCATGCACCACTAACAATGCACGAGGGTTATAATGAGGCAATGAAACTACCTGCATTCCAGAGATTAATGACAGAAGGGAAAGGTAAAGGGAGGGTTGTCAGGTTGCCAGATTTCAACAGATTTCCTCAAATACATTGTTTCTTGAAAAATCTTATTGCAAAGTGAGGCTGAAAATGACATTATATGCAAGGTACATGCATGTACATTTGTCGTACTAAGTACTGAGAATCACATTCCTCATGACGAACAAGTCCTTACCACAGAAAACATGATGCTATAGCCAAGTTGTTACTGAAACCGATGTCATTAAAACAAATTGTACTGTATAATGTAGATAATTAGACTAGATACAGGCAACATTCTCGATCAAAATTTGACCATGATGAAGAATGCATTCTCAGTTTCTGGTGTATTAAATATGATTAGGCTATATTAACAATATGACATGGCCCAACTGAATAGCTAACACAACAGTTAATACGTGACACCAGCTGTGGAAGCCTACAAACTCGTGATTAGGTTAGCCTGGTATATGTCTGAAGAAAACATAACTGCTCATAAGGGAGCGAAGATCTGGAATTGAATCAGGGTGAAGCCTAAAAAAATGGCAGGATACTTACATATTCTTGACGTACCTACAATACTTTTATAGAGACAAACATCAAGTTGAAGGAAAGAGGGGATCTTTTTGAACTGTATAGAGATATGATAGCTTCTCTGTAAGAGATAGAAAATCTTAAGAAATATTTTGCTTGTTTGTATGTTTGGTTAGCAAATGGAATGAAAGTTCCTACTAATGGAAATAATTTAGTTTCATTTATGAACAGAGTTTAAATAATGCTAAGATCATAAGCTACAAGGGCATTTAAGATTGTGAATGGTAATATTCTTAATGTTCATTGCACAATGCCAGGAAATCCATCTGTGAGACATATTGTGAAAATTCCCAAATTTTAACCAACAAAGTGAATATGTTGTTCAAATAATATTCTAAAGATACTTCAATCAAATCCTTGCCTGCAGCTCACTTTCTACATATTCACTCCTTACATAGTTTACGTTTTCATTTTAATTAAAAAAATTGCATGAAATAGTTCACAAACAATATTATTAGAGGTTGTGGGATAGTGACCAGACAAAACCTTATCCATACAGAATTACATTACACTTGTGTATTTCAAGTGTTACTTTTCAGAATACAGTAAACTAAAAAATACTATTTTACTCTCAGACATTTTGGTTAGGTGATTTTACTGATCTTAATTTTATGAGGAAAGTATCTGCGGACTTTGGACGTCAGGGCTCTAGGAATAACTCACCTGAACTTGTGTCCTGATGGCTATATCCATAATTAGCTCCACATTAGCATAATTGTTGTTATTCGCCCCTCCTGGCACAGGAACGTAATGATCTG
The DNA here is from genome assembly GCA_964059195.1 of Ectobius pallidus. Lineage (NCBI taxonomy): Eukaryota > Metazoa > Arthropoda > Insecta > Blattodea > Ectobiidae > Ectobius > Ectobius pallidus. The sequence goes on along the minus strand of CAXKWD010000001.1, from coordinate 34,288,197 downwards.
CCATCTTTATATACTCTGCATTAGCTACAAAATGAAGGAAAATCTCTTACAATCATATTGACAATACAGGGAAAAAATGTTTCATTCTTGTTTTGTTTATAATAGGGTGACCATATTTCAAAAATGAAAATATGGGACACTCAGGCATGTCATATGGATTATCTTGAAAACTAAATCCATAATTATAAAATGTTATACATATTCTATAATTTAGTAATTAAATTTCAATTTTAACCAATAAAGTGAACATGTTGTTCAAATAATATTCTAAAGATACTTCAATCAAATCCTTGCCTGCAGCTTAGAAGTTAAGAGTCAAAATCTTATTTATAGTTCACTGCAAAAGCTGTTAACTTTTGGCTGGAACTCCTAGCAGCCTCTGCCACTTTGTGCTTCTTTTGCATGTGTTGTGTTATGTCCGACCGACTGCCATGCTCGATAGAAAACATGCCTTTGCATAAAGTACATAATAACTTGTCTTCCTCTGCTCTAAGAAACAGAAATTCTTTCTTTAATGCATCCATGAAATTGCATTTTCGTTTAGGCATTCTTAACTAACAGCTTCACAATCTGTGCTTTACACAGGGCAGACAACTTGATGGACAGGGCAGAAAGTCACGAACAAGCGAAAATATAAAATAAATATAAAATTGGAAAAGGACACAACGGCCAATGTTTCAAAACTCAGAAACTCATGACTGATCTGAGCATGCGCACGAAACTGTAACTTACGTACACAGAACAAATTTCATGAAAACGGGACATTAAAAAATTAATTTAAAATAGGGACTTATTACATCCCATTAAACTTTTGTCGGGACAATGGGACCAGTCAATCAAAAAAGGGACAATCCCATTACAAACAGGACGTCTGGTCCCCATAGTTTTATAAGGGCTTCAAAAGAGGAACCAACAATATGCGTTAAAAGCAAATCAGACCAATGACTTCACATTATTACCAACCACTTCCTGAACTAGCTAACTTCTCTGGAGATGGCTACCAGAAGCTTTGGTTAGAAAGCTTAAGCCACATTTTCCAGGATCTATTGCTTTTGTGGGGAGATATCTAGAAAATTTGTAAATAATAACAATAACAACAATAATAATAATAATAATAATAATAATAATAATAATAATATAATAATAAACTAATAATAGTAATAATAATAAATTAATAATAGTAATAATTAGGGATGGGTCCTCGATATTTTCAATACCTTGATACTCTCGATACTTGCATGGTATCAGCATCGAGCGATACTTCTGAAAACTCGCTCGGTACTTTTTCGATACTTTGGTAACTCTGCAATTTAAGGAAATGCTGTATCTCTTTCTGCTTTTAGTTGTCTACTAAGTATAGAAAATACTTCTATTTCTCCTTGAAATGCAGAAAACCACTCTGTGACTTTTGTCTAGTCATAAATAAAGACTTTCCGACTTTTAAAATTCAAACAGAAGATATTCTTAATTGTTTCGTTTCCTGTCAAACGTTTAGTTTTAATGTAGAGTTTAAAAATAATTATAGGATGCTGTTGATTTTAAATTTTGACTCATTAAATATGCACAATTGATTAATTTAGTCGGTATTACACAGTTCTCTCAACTTTTAATGTTTAACGTAACTATTTATTGAAACTGGAAATTTTGACGGTATCGAGTATCGAGGAAAAAATCATGTACAGGTATCGAGTATCGAGAAAATCTGGTATCGACCCATCCCTAGTAATAATAATAATAATAATAATAATAACAAACAAATCTAGTAGTCTACCTTTCAAATCCTCTGGAGTGACCATAACCACAAAGCGAATCGCTCTTTCATTTTTGAACATTTCATAAGACCACCTTCGAATTGACCTCATACATTTGACAGCTGCAATTCCATTGTTGGCGATTAGAACCTGCAATGTAACAATGTGATCAATTATAAGTACTATACATCTCTTGAAAGGCACCCTAACAGAGTTAATAAATCTGACATGATATATGGGGTTCAGCAAACGACACAGATTAGTATAAAATTAGCTTTACACAACACAAAAATGACAGTTAATAAATAAATAAAAGAAAAGGAATGAAAATTATGGACTTTAAACATTAATAGGACCAAATAGATGGTTACGAAATATCATGAGGAGAGTACTTTTTATAATTAATATTATGTCATTTTGAAGTTGTTTAATAATTAGTAATTAACAGTAATATGGATACAATTAATATACTGCGAGAACAGGGTATTGACTTTCTAGTCGCCAGGTCACCACTGGCTACCAAATTTTGAGGTGGACAGAGAAGAATTTATCTTTAAAAACTGCTATCTTATTTATTTTTATTATTTTAGTTTTTGTAATGAAAATAAATTTTCATACTGGTAATAGTGCCACAGGCCAAATCGGTTGACCGGTACTGGAGTAGTACCCAATTTAGGGCCTATTTTATGGTAATATATTAGAAAGAATTTATCAAATGCAAATCAGTTAGCATGACAAGTTATTGTTTTAGTCTCTTCATATACGGCTTTGGAAGTTGCAATATAGTTAGCTATGACAAACAACACTATTCCTTTACATACGCTTATCAAACTAGACTGTTAAACTGAGCCTGAGATGGTAATGTCTTGGACTCGCATTCTGGAGGTCCCTGGTTCAAATTCCTTAGCCGGCCAGTTTGACATTTTAAATATTTTTATGTGAGTGTGCGATTGTCAAGATATCACAAATCTGTATAGTTCTGCTGATGCTGGATGATTTTAATCTGATTAAAAAAAAAAAAACTAGACCTTTGTTCTTCCGTAAGCACTGCTTAATTAATTAATCTGGAGCTTAACTTGGAAATCAATTTTTTTAAACTTATTTTCTGCATATCATTGGAATTATTACTGATTAAACAAAAGCATTCTGGCACTTTGTTACATCAGTTTACCTGATTTTTATTATTCTTGCATTTTATACAGGTGATATATATTAGGGATATTATGCTATTTTTACGAGGGCCGTCCACAATAAGTTTCCCTAGGGTCTTTTATACAAACAAAACAAAATTTCATGGAAATATTTATTGCAACAGATATAGCAACTGTTCAGCTATTTTTCAACATATTTGCCACAGGAATTGAAACATTTTTCATACTGTAGGACCAACTTTTGAACACTTGTGTCGAAGAAGTCTGCCACCTGGGATTTGAACCACTGTGTGACAACCATTTCCGCTTCTCTGTCATGCTCTGTCATTTATTGAGGTGTAGGAAAAGATGGAAATCACTGGGAGCAAGGCCTGGGCTGTAGGGTGGATGTTGAAACTTCTCCTAGCCGAACTTTTGCAGGAGACTTGCAGGGAGGTGTTTAAACCTCCACCCTACAGCTCGGACCACGCACCCAGAGATTTTCATCTTTTCCTACCCCTCAAGAAATGACAGTGAAAGACAGAGAATGGTAGAGGTACTTTATGGACATGCCTCATATATGTGTAGAACAAATATAGGGGTACTTCTATCGTGCATACCACACAAAAAAATGGCAACTAAATGTTTGGTTTGCTCACTCAATACGAAAATGGTGAAGTATGGAAGTATGGAAACTTCAATTTTCCAGGCAGTTTTCAACTTTGTAAACAACACATACTTTGTGGGACTGCTCACCTTGTTGATAACTTTGGTACCACCGAACCTTCTAACAAATTCCTCAGGTGTGCCAACTGTGAAATCTTTTTCTTGCGATTGTTGTATCATCACTGTTCCTTGTGACATGCTCGGTCTGGAACAAATATTACACGATTAGAAATTAAACACAAAACATATTAATCTCATCTCAAAGAATATTCAGAATGTCCTGTGGCTTTTTACCTTACCAATCTGGGTTTGATTAATGCACAGGACGGATTTTCCTCTAGAGTACAGGATGACCAAATTGTAAGACACACAACAACAAAAAAGACACCTTACCGAAAATATAATATTCAAACTTTTTTCATTGTTCTTTATTATTGTTCTCTATATAAAGGATTCAAACTGTTACAATTATAAAAATAATCAAATCAGGTAGATTGATATAACAAAGTGCAAGATGGAGATAATGACACATTTCACATGCTTCTCATATACTGTACATGGCAGAGACTTTCTACTATATATTAATCTCTATATGTATAAGAGGCTTTCTCCTGACTGTATAAAAGGCTTTTGACTGACAGAGAATCAACATACAGCCTAAACTATAACAGGTAGAGACTTGGAATTTTGACAGTACCTTCGTTTCATAATGTAGGTGCTCACTAAGAAAGCATTTTGAAAAATTTTGATTTTAAATGCCAAAAATAAAATGTTTTTGAGAATACTTAATCCCTTTTTACACAGAATTATCAAATCCAAATCACATTTGACATTAAAACATATTGTTGCCAGTGGGTCTCAGATGGGGTTGGAAAAAAATGAGACTAGAATCTGGCAAATTAGAGAACTATCAATATCCACGAAAATAATGCAGTCACATAACTTTCTTTACCCTGGACAAAGAGAAAACAATATGAGGTATGGTAATATATTATATATTATTGTATCGCAGGTTTTTGGAGAGAGAAGTATGAAAGGGATATTACATTTCTGTTTAATTTCATCCCCAAAACAGTTTTATGGTAACATGAGAGTGAGAAATAAAATATTCCGCAAAGACAATAGAATTTTATGTTACCGGAATTTATGTTTCTTCTTATTTGAACCCCTAACCGGCTTGCTGTGTACAATCGATAGGATGCAAAATTCGGTATAGGATAATTTCCATGCTTGAGAAAATTTTGTTGTGATCACAAGTATCAATATAATTCATTAAAATATATTATGTTCAGGTAGTGTGGGCCATGCGATATCATTGTTGCATGTTATACACAGCGTAGCGTGAAATAAATATCCTATTCGGAATGTATACTCAAAGGATTCCATTTTACTTATTGATTTGTTGCGTTACACAAAACAATTATGGAACAAAAAAGAGCTGCAAAGGATTGGCCATCTGCAGATTCAAGATCATGTGAGGTTAAAAAGCGACGTGCGAGGTATAGTAGTGCAATATGCAAAAAGCAATTCTCGGTTAAGAAAACATTTTTGGGAAAAGATCCCAATGCGCATCAGATTGCTAATACTAATTATCAGAAAAAATTATGCAATTCATACAATTTATGTAAAAACGATGTCAATGTTAATAAACATGTTTTAATTATTATTCTGTTAAATAAATTATTTAAACAAAACATCCCGCAGTTGAGTAAATAATCGCGGGCGAAGCCGTGGGCACCTGCTAGTCTCTATATATATAAAAGGTTTTGTCCTGACTGACTGATAGAGAATCAACGTAGAGCCTAAACTATAACAGGTAGAGACTTGGAATTTTGACAGTACCTTCGTTTCATAATGTAAGTGCTCACTAAGAAAGGATTTTGAATTTTTTTAAATTTTAAATGCCAAAAATTAAATGTTTTTGAGAATACTTAATCCCTTTTTACACAGAATTATCAAATCTAAATCACAGTTCACTTGACAACAGTATTGTTGGCAGTCTTCACATAAGGCTTTGGAAATAAATGAAACGAGACTTGACAAATTAGAGAACTATCAATATAATCCATGTTATAAATAAATAAATATTAAAGAACGAAATCCACGAAAATAATGTAGTCACATAACTTTCTCTACCCTGGACATAGAGAAAATGAGGTATGGTAATGTGTATATTATAATATCGCAGGTTTTTGGAGAAAGAAGTATGAAAGTGATATTACATTTCTGTTTAATTTCATCCCCAAAACGGTTTTATGGTAACATGAGAGTGAGAAATAAAATATTCCGCAAAGACAATACAATTTTATGTTACCAGAATTTATGTTTCTTCTTATTTGAAACCCTACCAGGCTTGCTGTGTACATGCGATGGGATGCAAAATTCTACATCCTCTATGAGCCATATAAAGCTATACCAAGCATTTTCTGAGGGGATAGTTTGAGTGTGATAAATCGTTCTTCCTACTTCAAATTCTAAATACCTATGTAATGACCTATAATTTAAAAATCGAAAGTCCTTCATAAGATAATTGGAAAAAAAACCGGGCGACGCCGGGCCTTTTATAAGCTAGTATTGTTATATAGGCCTATCTAAAACATTAATGTTTATTATCAATTGAGTAACTTACCCTATTTAAATATTATAATAATATGTTTAATAAGCAATTCATTAGCAGTAGGCCTAATGTAAATAAATACTCTTCTCACACTATAATCACAATTCCATCTACAATCACAATTACTACCACAGTACGGATTTAACAACAAAATTAGGGCTGAAAATCGGTTAAAATTTCTAATCGAGTTAACGCTTGACCTTAATTGATTAATCGGTCGATTAATCGACTGATTAATCAGTATTTTAAACGAAACCAAAGTGTACATTTAATATTTTTTAACACGTTTAATAACTATTACACTACAGATAATCAGAAGAAATCATGAATTAACGAATACCATTATCAGTTAACTAGTGAAAAAATATATACAACATTTACATTTCCGGTTACTTTTTCAACCAAGACTTGAGAAACACGAGTTTGTTGACTAAACTACCCTTCAGGTTTCTGAATAACGGGAATTGGACACAATAGGCTGTATGACACATGATGAGCTAAGGCCAGAGAAGAGAGAGAAAGGAGTTTGGTCATTTGACCCATTTCTCGAAAAACTTTTTCAGAATTCGACTAAACCGATTAATCGGAAAATGTAATTGATCGACGATTAAATGTTTAATTGATTAATCGGTACAGCCCTAAACAAAATAGATACCGGTATTACTTTACTTTAAAAATAAATAGGCTTAAATAACGTGCGTTTACTTATGAGTTATCTGAAGGTACAAAATTTTATCTAGACTTCGTCCCATGGACGTTATAAGTGCGTATACCAAGTCTCATGAAAATCTGATAAAGCGTATTTGAGTTATTGTGCATACAGACACATGGATGGATAGACGGACAGGCATTTTCCGGTCCACCAGTCTCAGAAAGTACCATTCTGGCACTTAATAATCGGTTGGAGATCAAATGTTGATATTAATTATTCAAAGTAAGGCCATTAAGCCCACCCTACAGAACTATTAATTTCCTTTAGAACCTTCCGGTTTTTCTTTCCTTAGTTTACTAAAAATGTCCTGAAAAATTTTGTCAGGACACTTTGATAGTGTGCTTCAAGTCGAGACTATCCCGGTAATACCAGATGTCTTTTCACTCTGATAATACAGATCTCTTCAGGGTGGTAAGATTAAAAACTTGTAACCAATACTGGTAGAGTCTTGATTAACTTAATACTCTGTGTAATAAAATAAGCTTCAGAGTTAGAGGATCCTTACTAGATTATAGATTTTAGCGTAGTCAACAAGGGTCTAAGGAAGGTTAAGCATGGGATTGGGCACATAGGGGATGTGAGTGGTCTCAGTAACAGCAAAACAAACCGAAAAGTCTGGGTCAATGTTCTCTAATTCTCTATCTTTTTATAAAGATATGGCCAAGCATTTTCCATGATTGCTCGTGGAGGTGGTGGCTAGCTGGTCCTCTAGAGAAGAGGGAAAAGTATTCGCTATTGTGTATTTATTACTATTGAAGTTCTTAATGTTGATAAAATAGAGCCATATTGACAGTCCTGTGAGTTTGAAATGCGGTACTTCACCTTGTCAATATGAAATGTGAATTGTTACAATATATATATATATATATTTCGGCCCACTTGTGGTCAACCTCAGAGACCTCAGCATACTTATAAATCACATTAATTATGTTGTTCGACGTAGCCATGTTTTAATTTTTACTTAATAATTTTTACCACTGAGGATGACTACAAGCTGGTCGAAATATTTTTGTTTTTTAACATTTCACATTTTATATTGACAAGGCTTCATGATTCATGTGACCACCTTGAAAATAAAATTTTTCTTCTAAGTTTTTCAAAGTCACACAGATTTGGGCACGTGTACTAATGTTAAAAATGGAAATGGAATTTAAGGGTGGAAAACAATAAAAAAACTAACTTCCATGGCGCTACATCCTTGGAGGGACTTGGAGGATTGGGGGGCATGCTGACACTCATGGACGTCAATGATGGTTTCCGTGAGCGAAACCGCTACTTCTTTATCAAGCAGCTCCTCAATTAAAATCACAAGGCTGAGTGCACCCTGTTCCAGACCTTCCTACCCAGTGCTTTAGTTGGGCCGGTACGCACCGGTACTGCGTACCGGTATAAAATTATTTTCCTTCTACCATACCGGGAAAAATATGTGCTCCGGTACGTCGTACTGGCAGTACAGGAACGATATTGTCCTGAAATACTTATTAAATGTCCAATTCACGAGAGTGTATTTGTTAATAATGGCAAACACTATTAAATTCGCAACAGATATGCGTTCTAATCTTCACCTTCGTGCGCATTTCTACAAAATTACTTTTTCCTTAGATTACATGTTGGCTATCCTGATGAGATGCTCAGTTTTTTAAAACTCTTTTGTCTGTGGCGATATGGAAAATTTTGAAGTAAGGTGAGTACCCCCATAAAATATTTTCCAACTAAAGCACTGTTCCTACCTCATAAAAATCCGAGGTCCCGGGGTTCGAACCTGGGCCTGCGAATTCGTAACCAGCGACGTTAACTACAAGGCATTCAGCCGCCAGGAACACAATGTAAGTTGCAGTGTTCAAAATGCTGTAAAAGAACATAAGAAATGTGTATAAATTTAGATTGATACAAATTTTAAAGAGAAATACCAAGAAATTGTATCCAGCTGAAATTCATTCTCAATCAGGGAAGAAACGTCCTGAGATCAAGTTTGTAGCACAAACTCTGCGTTACAGTATTTATGAGAATCGAAAACCAACCCGGTCACAAAATCACTTAATTAGTTCGTAGGAAAATGGTTATTTAACGACGGGGATGTACTGCAACTTAGGCCTGTGACCGTCGCCGGTGTGCCGGAATTTTGTCCCGCGGGAGTTTTTTTACATGCCAGTAAATCTACTGACATGGGCCTGACACATTTATGCACACATAAATGCCATCGACCTGGGCCGGGATCAAACCCGCAACCTAGGGCACAGAAAGCCAGCGCGATACCAACTCGCCACAACTTAATTAGTGTAGCTTATAGTGTGTGTCTAATCAGTGAGGGTAAAAATACGAGGAAAATACCGAAAGTCTCAGGTCCGAGTCTCGTGTCAGAGGAATTTTTCTCCTACATATTACATGTAATAAGTTATCCGCAGAAACAATGAGTAACGACATGAATACATTTATCTACAACAAAGAAATACGTTTGGTTATGTTATCTCATTGTTCCCTGCTCGCCACCACGCGAACTTTCTGCTGAAAAGACCTAACAGAAGAACGGGCACTTAACGTCTGGTAGCATGATACTGAATAAGATGCATGACGAAGATTCATCGAACGAGTATAGTGACACGCGATCCAAACGAGACAAGAAGGTAGCTTCTAAAATAGGGCATAATTATGACAATTCCGCCGATACAAGAATTCTTCAGAACAATTATTTCCACTGCCTCAGCCCGAATTAAATAACAAAATCCACAGTAGCCATTGCCCAAGGCTTGTAAACTACAGTTTACTGATCTTGGCCACTGCCGACATGGGTCGGGTTGAACTGGGTAAGCATTCCAAACCTACAACAACTAGCCGGCATGGCATAGGCTAAGCTTGCCTTCATTTGGTTCTGGGATCATCACGGCATGGTTTAGGCCTACTAGTTGGTACTGCGGTTTTGCGATGACTGCTCCGTGTGGTTATGCAGCCTCTAGGTTGCTCACCAACGTTCTCATTGGCTACCAATGATCTGCCATGTCCATGGTCCTTCTTGCACGACGCTGCCAAAATAACATTATTCGTCCGCGTTCGCACGCTTTTCAGTACTGCGCAGGCAGGTGCAATGGCTGAGAAAGTTTTCAATTCCAACTATGAATGGTTAAGTTAGGTTAGCCCCCAAGTAATGGTGAATTTTAATGTGTGAGGATATCGGCTTACTATGAGAGATCAGTGGTACGAGCGCTATGAGGTTAACACCACTGTTTCATTGCCACGGGACCCAATCTACTGTAATACAATTCTGTCTCCTTTTTATGACAATTGATAAAAGCCGGTACAACATTCTCATCTGAAATATCACTAAGCTCTCGTGTCAACAACGAGCTCGGCGAAATCCAAAAACAGGTCGCCCCTTAAGCTCCGCCCACTCGATAGTCACATTTGCACGGACTGTGTGAAGTATTTTGTTTCTTAGCGAAGCTGGATGACCAACTGTCCATGTATATTGTCGCAAGTGCCTTGTACCCACTGACCTTGTATACTGACGCAAGTGCCTTGTACCCACCTCATTATATCTCCCGCGAGGTTTGTCAGCCTGTCACCGGTCGTCTAGCGATATGACGTCACACCTCCAACGTCCAATCACGAGTTTCTTCATAATACGAGGACAGAAGAATTCGCTAGATCGTAGTATGAAAGAAAGTGCGCCATTGTGGGTGGGTTGGGCGAGCTACCACCGACTGACTGACGGACTGAAAAAAAAAGTGCGCCCTGTTTTTGGATTTTCCCACGAGATCCTTTGCCAATTAATAATGATCTTCGAGGGAGCATCTTGGTAATATTTTATTGGGAAAAACCAAATGTAAGGTGCATCGTCGCATGAGACATATCCCACCCAGACCCACCCCCAGCGAAGCACTTTCTTTTATACCACGATCTAGCGAATTCTTCGAGGATAAGCAGGCTGACAAACCGTTGGGTGCAAGGCAAACCTGTGGGTACTCTCGAATTTTTAATATTTGGTACAAGGGGCACTCTCGAATTTTTAATATTAGGTACACGGGCCACTCTCGGTGTTAATATTTGGTACAAGAGGCACTCTCGCATTTTTAATATTTGGTATAGTCGGGAGTGTCGGCGACAATATACAAGGGTAGTTTGTCGCCATGCTTCGCTGAGAAACAAAATGTGAATATCGAGTGGGCGGAGCTTAAACTGCACCTTATATTATGTCTTTCGCCATTTTATTTTAAGAATAAGACACTGGAATGTATTTTGATTCCATTACCTTATAAAAACGAGATATAATAGTAGATTTTCTTGCCGTAGGCTGTTTACTCTTTAAGCCACGCCAAGCACTGACAGTAATAATTGCTAATGCCAGGAAGAAGTAAACACGTTCTGGTAAGTCACACGTCTACTTCGATAATATCACGGTTATATTATTACATCTCCAGCAAATATTCCATAGAACACGTTTACCTTAATCTTATCCATCGGCATAACTGCCTATACAAGCAATTAAAATATGTTCACTTCCAGACATCCATGGGAAAGCCATGCTTATGTTGAACTCCAAAATGCACCAAAATTATCTCTGAGAGACAAGGGAAAATGTTTTAAGGTTTAGATCTTGCTGTCCATAACATTACTGTCTTTACACTAAGTAGGATTATTCAATATCTACCTTTGTATGCTCAGAAAATCCTTACGGATAAATCGATGTAAGTTATAAAATTTAAAGAAAGCAGTGGCAATTGTTGACCTCGATTATCGATTAAGTACGCCTCATTCTGCAGAGAACTGGGCCTTGGCCAGGATTCCATTTTTGATTTTACCATCAAAACTGTGAAAAAATTTGATGTGAAACACAATATACTGTATTCTCTATCTTCTCTATATTTATATAAAAGGCTTTGTCCTGACTGACAGGAATCAACGTAGAGCCTAAACTATAACAGGTAGAGACTTGGAATTTTGACAGTACCTTCGTTTCATAATGTAGGTGCTCACTAAGAAAGGATTTTGAAAAAAAAAAATGGTTTTGAATGCCAAAAATTAAATGTTTTTGAGAATACTTAATCCCTTTTTACACAGAATTGTCAATCTCAAATCACAGGTCACATGACAACAGTGTATTGTTGGCATTGGTATCAGGTATGTTTGGAAATAATTGAAATGGGACTTTGACGAAACTATTGATATAAAGCATTGCTGTAATTAAATATTGAAGATGAAATGTATATTATTATATCGCAGGTTTTTTGGGAGGGAAGTATAAAAGCGAAATTGATTTACTTTTTAATTTCATCCCCGAAACGGTTGTATGGTAACACGAGAGTGAGAAGTAAAATATTCCGCAAAGACAATACTATTTTATGATACCGGAATTTCTATTTCTTCTTATTTTAACCCCTACCAGGCTTGGTGTGTAGACGCGATGGGATACAAAATTCTACATCCTCTATGAGCCATAAAAAGCTATATCAAGCGTTTTCAGCGGGAATAGTTTAGTAAGATAAGTCGTTCTTCTTCATTTCAAATTTTCAATACGTATATAAGGACCTAGAATTTGAAAGTCGGAAGTACTTCATAAGTTAATTTTGAATTACAAAATGCAAAACCCGGGCGACGCCGGGCCTTTTAAGCTAGTCCTTAATATTCCAACATGGCTGTATTGCAGTAGTGCGCAAACGGTCTGTTGCCTCAGCCTCATTCAAGTCGCATTATTCGCGAGTTAGGGCGAATTTCACCAGAATTATGGTAAAGCATCTTTAGCTAATGGTAATACTTATACCATAATGAGTAGAAGGAAAAGTGTGATCATTTCGTTCCTTTACCATTAGTCGGGACGGAGGTTTATGGTTCTGCCAGCAGGGAGTAGCACCATCGTTAGTTGAGCACGGTTGAGCCTTGCCTGTTATGTTATTATCACTGCCTTCTAAACTGTATTAATCGTGTATACACTGCCTGTCCTATACGGCTAATTTTGCGTACTCAGCGACATTACAGATGGCAGCACCTTTCACACCCAGAATGCTTCTTGTTTTTTGCTACGACATTGTTGATTATGTAGTGCTGTCACCGCCGTATCATAATCACTGCCTTCTAAACTGTATTACTCCTCGAGACGGCGGTGCTCATAATATAGTCTATCAATGCGTCTAATTAATTTACATTTATTTTAATTATTGCTCCAAAATTCCATTTCAAGGTAAGTGTCATATACTGGAATAATATTACGTTCTAAACAAATAACACAAGTATCTGTGTCTGTTTAATGCTTATTTTGATTAGTGATTGCTGCAATCTGGGTGTGAACTGTGTCGCCTCTACTGGATAAATTAGGCAATTTAACAATACTCTGAACTCCATGTTAAAATAAAGCATAGGACAGGCAGTGTAATTCTCGAGACGGCGGTGGTTATTATGCTCACACTTTATCTTGAGCCAAAAAAATGCGGGGGTGAGGGGAGCTGATATTGCATGCAGTATAAGAGACTGACTATTGCAGAAGGCGGTGAGTTGAAATTGACGTTGTTTCTGAAGGGTTGCCAATTACCAGAAAATATAACGTGTGTAGTTTTATGCTGGGTCACAATGGAACTAACTGTAATCTGTAGCACTTCCAACTCTCGCTACCAAACCAAAGAATTTATATTGATTCAGATATTATAGTAGAATATATCGCTGGAGAAATGAATAAAGTAATATATTTAGGCCTATTTAGACAATTTCTCTCCCGGTCTTCAGAATATAGAAAATCGTTTAAAATTCGTAGCATTATACATGTAGGCCTACTTGAACACGCACTTTCACATGCCTGAATTGATGTAATTTAACTAAATGCCTTTCGCGAAACTTTGTAGGTAATTAATACAACACAATTCATACAACGAAATAATAAAACTTGACTTGTTCTTTTCTCCAACGACAGATTCAGCTTGAAACACATTAAATTACTTTTCCTTCCATTTCATTTATTTGGTTCATTATTTCGCTGATTTCCGATACTTCTTGGTTTAAATAATCTTTATTTTTAACTTCGTTGTCACTTATATCGACCATTTCCACAACACCAGTACTGTTCTTCCAATATCCCTGGATTTATTCTGTCCTTTTCAGAATAATATGATGTAAACAAATAAAAAAAATTGACGGTAGCTCAAGAATGCCTCAGCGGGAAGTTTTTGGGTATGGCAATACTGGGGACGGGTCGCGATCTTCATTTTTTCGAGCGAGGCCTTCTTTATATGGACGGTTTTCAGCATTATGGAGTGTGAAGCTCAAGAAAAAGTGTGCGAATAATATTTGCACTGCCTTCTAAACTGTATTACTCGTGTATACACTGCCTGTCTTTTTTTTTTTTTTTTTTTAATATTCTTACAACTAGTGTTGTGGTATCGAATCTTACGATCCCTGACCACACATGAAACTGTTTACATCAAGGATTGTATTACACATAATTACTTAATCCACCACTCACAAATTCGGGGGATTTCAGTATTGACAACTTCACTATACTTTTAGAGCCATTTTGGGGGTTCGGTATCGTGGAAAGTCCTGTTCATCGTATTGGCCAAGCTTATTCACAATTGCATTTGGACTCTGGTTCAGTCGCGCATAAAATCTAACAACTAAATCACAGAGCACTTCATGTACGTATGGCATTTCCAAGTCTTCGTGAATTTGTGAAGTTCTAGTATACCAGTCTGAGCCGTGAATTAATCTTAGAGCTTTGTTTTGTGCTACTTCCAATGGTGCTAGAGTAGCAACAGGAGCATAAGCCCACGCAGGGGCAGCATACGTTAATATAGGCAGCACTAAAGTCTTATATAGCTGTAGTTTCTTCTTTATGTTGATTACTGCCTGTCCTATACGGCTAATTTTGCGTACTCGGCGACATTACAGATGGCAGCACTTTTCACACCCAGATTGCTTCTTGTTTTTTGCTACGACATTGTTGATTATGTAGTGCTATAGCATAAACTGAATGTTTAAACTTGTATTATTCTAGGTACCGGTACTTAATTGCTATGAATAAAATTTTGTAAAATAATAATTATAAAATTTACTATCAATACGTCTAATTGATTTATATTTGTTTTAATTATTACTCAAAAATTCCATTTCAAGGTAAGTGTCATATACTGGAATAATATTATGTTCTAAACAAATAACACAAGTTTCTGTGTCTGTTTAATGCTTATTTTGACGCAGCAAACGCATAGAAGCAATGTACGGTAATGTATAGGGCAATGCCTTCTAGACTCTATTACTCGTGTATTCTCGAGACGGCGGTTGTATAGGTGGCGGTGATTGCTGCAATCTGGGTGTGAACTGTGTCGCCTCTACTGGAGAAACTAGGCAATTGAGCAATTCTCTAAACT
Source organism: Ectobius pallidus (assembly GCA_964059195.1). NCBI lineage: Eukaryota > Metazoa > Arthropoda > Insecta > Blattodea > Ectobiidae > Ectobius > Ectobius pallidus. The sequence goes on along the minus strand of CAXKWD010000001.1, from coordinate 34,272,973 downwards.
CCATGTTAAAATAAAGCATAGGACAGGCAGTGTAATTCTCGAGACGGCGGTGGTTATTTGTATAGATGTTAGGAAGAAGAAGTTTCAGAAGTGGTCGATTTATTTTGATTCTCGTGCATTTGTTTGTTATGCCTAGTTCAGAGTGTTTTGTATATAATATACATTTAAAATTATAAGTGAAGTGTGATACGTGTGAAAAGAAAACAAGAGAAAAATGCCTACTTGCTTCGTTCCAGGTTGTAAGTCCGGTTACAAAAAAACAGTCTAAAGGTAAGCAGGGCCGTAGCTAGGCGGTGGCTAGGTGGGCGACCGCCAAGGGCGCAGGGTCGAAGGGCGCAAAATTAACCATGAAAAATCCCGCTTTTTTTTAGGCTGGTGCAATTTATCAAGCAATATAAATTCCACGTTAGTGGAAGAAATCTTTCAGGTTATTAAAAATGAATGCACGTGAACTATCTATACCTATAGTATTATGCCGATTGTCTACAAGCCAAAAGCAGTCATGCAACGTCCTTTAATTAACACGATTCATATTGACAGAGTAAAACATAAATCATGAACAGTATGGAAAGATATAACGACAATGAAAATTAATATGTACGTTATTATTGTGATGAAAGTGGTTCAACTCAATCCCTTTCCAGCCGATTGTCGTCCTCAGTGCTACTACTGTCGGCAGGATTGATTACAAAGCGATCAACAATGGCATCGCTCATACTGTTACATGCTACATGCAAAAATGACTGACCAACTATATTATTACAACAGAAAAAGCCGAATGTGCAGATCTCAATTCCTTTTGTTATCACTATTTTATTATAAATTAAGTGTGAACTAAAATTTCTTATTTTAAAAATGTTTAGTTTTTTAAATCACACAATGTATTAATGTACATTAAAATTAATTTCTGTAACTTTACATTGAATAATGTGTTGTGATCCGCGGCCGATGCACGCTCTGCCAGCTGGCAGTACACATGCTGTTTGTTTTGATCAAGTTCCCTTCTAAGGCCGGCGCTGATAATATAGTCGCTGCTATTATTTTTAATTATATATACTGTATTATTATTGGGGCCCGGATTCTGATGACCTAGAATTGTTTGAAAAATTACCTATAAAATGACCCCAAAATTTAAAGAAAATGACTTAATAATTATAAAAAATGACCTAAAAACTGATATTTTATTTATAAAAAATTATTATTGTACACACAAAATTATAGAATAATTTGTACATAATTGTTAAAACCTTAAATTCAGAGAGGATGTTGTAGGTCTAAAAAACTTTGATTTTTCCTGTGAATATTCTTTCCTTACGGAAATTTATACTGGCACTGAGGCACTGGCGAGTCAAACTTCAGCATTTCCTTTTGCGGTCTGCCGGATTATATTGTTTATTGAGGGTAAACAATAGTTTGCACTCTCAAATGCAAGCAGGTGGCAGACTCTGGTGCCAAGTCAATCTAATAACAACAGTAATATAATACAACATTTTGGCGTTCCTTTGATTCTCGTTTCCGACTGAGACTTGACAACACTTAAACATAGAGTGTGTCCTTCTTGAATTAAACAAACACTTCAAAGACAGCACCGCTGGGGACGAAATAAATGCCCCAAAAATATAAAATTTCATACAATGTCAAAAAATGACCTAATAAAAATGCATTTCTATAATCTAGAGGCCACGATTATGATTTATCTAAAAATTGGCAATGTCTATGCAGCATCAATAAAAAAGATGACATGTCATTAGAATCCGGGCTCTGATTATTATTGTATTTTTTAACTAAGCGATTATAAATTAAACAGTGAAACAATATTAATGTTTGTGTTGTTTCGTCTCTTGTTGATGTTGGCGTTGCTTCTGTTGTATAGGTAAGAATGATTTCAGTAAAAAAATGTGCCAACTAAAACTACCATGACCATCATAGCTTAGTCTACATTATTAATTTTGATCTATTAGGCAGTGGTTTTTTAAAGAAATGGGACCAAAAAAATCCTCCTGCAAGCGAATTTAAGAAAATCAGTTTTACAGAAATTAAAAAAAAAAATTGTTCATTTGGAGGGCGCAGATTTGTCAAACTCGCCAAGGGCGCGGAAGGACCTTGCTACGGCCCTGAAGGTAAGCCCTTTTTTAATCCTCCTCGGGACAATTTAGAGTTTCTGAAATGGGTTAAAGCTATTCCGAGGAAAGACAAAGAACTTTCTCGCAAGTGTTACGTGTGTGATACCCATTTTTCTGATGAATTTATCGTAAAATCAGACTCATTTACAGTGCGAGACGAACAGGTGGAGCTTCCGAGGGAACGATGGAAATTGAAAACTGGTGCTGTTCCTCACATATTTCCAAATCTCCCACAATACCTAACAAAACAAGTAAAGAAAAGAAAATCGCCTCGAAAACGACCGCTTCATCATATGGAGGGGGGTTCAAGGGAAAAAGTTGTACAGGACCTGAATTTCGATGCTTGTACAAGTAACAATGCAAATTCTAACAGTGACAGGAATCAAACTACCAACAATGCAAAGAAAACAGTAGCGGCATTGAAAAGACGTCTAAAGAGACAGAGTCGTAATATGGTGAAACTTCGTAATGATTTAAAGATAGCAAATGCCAAAATAGTTTTATTGCAAAATCAGATGAGAGAACTGAAAGATCAGGCCCACCAAAATAAACTAAACGAAGTTAAATTAAGTAAGAAACAGAAAATCATTGTTGACACCATGTTAAAGAAATCTCAACTAAAAAATAAGAAAGGGATGAGGTACAATGATCAATTTCTTTTAGATAGCTTGTTATTTAAAATTAAATCCCCAAAAGGTTATCGACACTGTCTAAACCATGATATACTCCCTCTTCCTTCCAAAGCACATTTAAGGAAGCTAGTGAAAGGTCTTGAGTGTCCATAAATGCACATGCTGTTGAAAATTATTTTCGGGAAGAAAAGGAAGAAAACAATCGAATGGGAATCCTCATATTTGATGAAGTCAAATTAAGAGAAGAAATTAAGTTTAATGCCACTTCTTTGAAAGTAGATGGATTCGTAAATCTAGGTGAACACACCCGAGAACATATGAACAGCCAGCTGGCAAATTGTAATTGTAATTGTAATTTATTATCCACCTTAAGTATTACAAGAATACATGGCTTCGTCAGTCAGATCTTAACCTAAGCCTTAACCTAGATACAATAATGATCAAAACATACATTATAATTTGAAAACAACCTTATTCTAGAATATGTACATTTATTAAATTAGCTACAGTGTATACAGAACAACCAGTTTTTTAAATTATAAAAAGGATGAATTCAGATATTCGTCGACCGAAAAGAATAGATGGTCAAAGAGGATGAGCTTGACTTTTTTCTTAAATTGTGCAAAGTTCAGTGATTTAATCTCTTGGGGAAGCTTATTGTAAAGTTGGATTCCTTTATGAGGTATACTGATTTGAGTTTTTGCTAGTCTGCACTGGTTGAAATGGATGTTGTTAGCAATTCTGGTGAAGTGAGTGTGATAGTCGGAATTAATTTGGAATAAGTTTTTATTCTTGTGTATGAAAGCTGTTGTCTCCAGAATATATAAGCAAGGTAATGGGAGAACTTTAAATTCATTGAAAATAGGTTTGGTGTGAGTAGTGGTACACGGTCTCCAGCCCGCGATCCACCGAGGCCGGTCGGTCGGCAAAACAGAAACAAGCAATATCGATCCTGAATCTATAGCACTAGAGCCATCTGATGACACCACCCCCACCCCTCTATCATCCCCCTAAACAAAGTTATAGCAAATATAAGATTTGGTCGGTAAAACAGAGACCTGCAATACCAACCTTGAAACAATCAAACTAAAAACAATAAATAAAATTCACAGAAATAAATAAATGTTATACAAATGAGTTAGGCCCTTATGAATTAATTTTCAACCCCCTAAAGGGGTATTTTTTAAGAAATAAAAAATAAAAATAATAATTTTTAGAATATATTATTAATTTGTATATCTGACAGAGTAGTAACAAAATTAAATAAATAAATGTTACACAAAAAAAAAGAGTTATGCCCTTATGAATTAATTTTCAACCCCACTAGAGGGGTAGTTTTAAGAAATAAAAATAAATATAAATTTTAAAATCTAGTAGTATAATGTTTAGGTGATAGAATTAAGACCATATGATCACCCGTAACAAGAGGGTGGTTTTCACCCCAACTACCAATCTAACCCATTTAAAATTGTTTATTCGACATATAAACATCTTACAGAGCAATATTAACTATCTGACATGATTTACACCCCAAAATTATTTAATTTTATGAGGGGGGTGGTTTTCAAGGTCACCCAGGTTTTTTGCAGATATGGACAACTTGAGCCACAGTAAATCGTCTAGAGGGTAGTTTTCACCCCCACTTGCAGTCTAACCCATTTAAAATTATTTTTTCGACATATAAACAACTTACAGAGTTATATTGACTATCTGACATGATTTACACCCCTAAATGATTTAATTTTATGAAGGGGTGGTTTTTCAAGGTCACCCAGATTTTTGCAGATATGAACAACTTGAGCCACTGTAATTCGTCTAGAGGGTAGTAGGCACCCCCACGACCAATCTAAGCCATTAAAAAATCATTTTTCGACATATAAACGTCTCACAGAGTAATATTAACTATCTGAAATGATTTACACCCCCAAAGGGGTTAATTTTATGAAGGGGTGTTTTTTCAAGGTCAACCAAGATTTTCAACTACTGGACAAATTAAGCCATTATAAATCGTGTAGAGGGTAGTTTTCACCCCTACTCCCAATCTAACCCATTAAAAATTTATTATTCATCAATAAAAAATCATATTGAGTGATATCAACCATCTGACATGATTTAAACTCCCAAAAAGAATTGATTTTATGTAAGGGGTGGTTTTAAAGGTCAAACAACTTTTTACACAAATGGACAAATTCAGCCATTATAAATCGTCTAGTGGGTGTTTTTTCATCCCCACAACCAATCTAACCTACAAAAAAAAATTATTTTCGATATTAAAAAATCGTAGTATGCTATATCAATTGTCTAAGAACAATATAAAACCTAGGGTCACAAAAGTTTTTGCAAAAATGGACAGTTTAAGTCATTATAACTGTTTTTCACCCCTAACGAACTTAAAATATATTGCTTTCTTACATGAAATGTATGACGTGATTGAATAGTACCACTGTAGTCCAAGTGAAACCCGAGAAAATTCTAAAAATAAATTAATTTATGACAACGAAGTACTAGTCACAGCCTCAAAGATGAACTCTGATTGGTTGAACTTTTCGTAGTACCCCATACCATTGGAGAGTTATATTTTATTTTTGAATATCTATTCCCTCATTATAGGATAGGATGAGAGGGCAACTTAATAATTCAAACAGAATGTCTGCAAACAAAAAAAACATATGTAAGAAAGAGTATGTTGGAACCATTAGGACAAACACAACTCTAAAAGCCTTATCAATACAAAGAAACTGCTTGCAAAATAACAAAGATGCGGGAAAACAACTGAAAACCAGAACATGTATAGTAGGAGATGAAAATATTGTCAACTGTGTATTAAAATAAAATGAAAATAATAAATACATAAATTATGATTGAACATGTACATCGACAGAGGATATTAAGCCATTTATACAATAAAATTACGAAACGAACACGTAACACTAATCAATATGACAAAGGCAATTACAAAATCCTTATCAATTCAAACAAACTGTTTTCAACTATCAAAGAAACAGGAGAAAACGTCTACAAAGAAAGGGTATGTTGGAACATTAGAGCCTCATAATAGGTTTTATCAATAAATCTTGATTGAACATATTATGTAAATAGGGGAAAAGAAATCATTTAAAAATAAAATACATGAAACACTAGATCTATTGCTAAACAATATTACAAAGACAACCAAAACACTTCAAACAAACTGATTACAAACAATCAAAGAAATGTCAAAACTTATGAATGAACATATCCAGTAGCCACAGGAAATTAAATAATTATTTAATTAAAAATCTGAAATGTATACCTTCAATATGATACTGACAACTCTAGAAACTTTAAAAATTCAAACAAACTGTTTTTCAACTATCAAATAAATAGGAGAAAAGTCTACAAAAATGTACAAACAAATGACAAGTACATCTTAACAAGACATACAAAATGTAAAAATTGATAGAATATTTGATTTAATACAAGTATTGTGGAATGTGAGAGCCTCAGAATAGCTTTTATCAATAAAACATGATTGAACATATCCTGTTAACAGAGGAAAATAAATCATTTATACATTAAAATATGAAACACTATATCTATTGCTAAACATATACAGTACAGAGAGGAAATTAAGTAATTAATTAATCTGAAAATCTGAAATGTAGCTATAAGATGGATAGGTAGATGATGAAAAGGAATAGAAATTTGAGCTATTAGGTTGACAAGGGTTCGTCTTTTAAGCCTTGTAGATACGTATCACCCACAAAATATGATTCAACACGAACATTCATGTGGCAAGTACACCTTAACAAGAAACACCAATTGCCAAAATTGGTAAAAAAAAACGACGATTTAATTAAGTATTGTGGAACTTGAGAGCCTCAGAATAAGTTATATCAATAAATCATTATTGAACATATCCTATTAACATAGGAAAATTTCATTTATACATTAAAATGTGAAACATTATATCTATTGCTAAACAATATTAGAAAGGCACCCTAAACACTTCAAAAAAATTAGTCAAAGAAATAAGCAAAAATTATGATTGAACATATCCAGTCGCGAGAGGAAATGAACTCATGAATAAACTCATTTAAATTCTGAAATGTATACCTTTCAGAAAACTTAGAAAATTCAAACAAAATAACTGCAAACTATCAAAGAAACAGAAAAAAAAATCTCTAACATTCGTAAATATTAGGACAAACGCAATATTGCTGTAGGCTAACAAGGAAATAAGAAAACACAACTCAATACAAAGGAAATATATAGAACATGTCTAGCAGGAGATGAAAATATTGGCAATTGTGCATTGAAATTGTAAAAAAATTACATGATAAATCCACAAATCTTGATTGTACACGCACATAGACAGAGGAAATGAAGGCCTTTATGCATTAAAATGTCGAAAAGAACACCTATCACTAAACAAAATGACAAATAAATTCCAAAAGCTTTATCAATACAAAAAACTGGATGTCAAATATCGAAGAAATAGGAACAAACATCTGTAAACAAAGGGCATGTTGGAAAGCGAGAGACTCAGGATAGGTGATATTAGCAAACTCATGATTCAACAAGTATAGCCGACAGAGGAAACGTGATCGTTTATGCATTTAAAAAGTACACCTATATGATAATGACACTCTTAACAGTACATACAAACTGGTTGTAAGCTATCAAAATTGGCAAAATTGGTCTAATAAGTTCAAACGTTGGAACGTGAGAACTTCAGAATAGGTAACGTGAACAAAACACGATTCATAAAGTACAGACGACAGAGGAAGGTAAATCGTTTATGGGCTAAAATACAAAACAATATGACAATGCCCACCTCAAACAGAGATACAAGTTGATTGTAAAAATCAAACAGCCAGATAAATTATGGTAATGTATATTTATCCCTTCAGTGACACATGCATCATTTGCTATATTAGGTTTTTGATATAAACTGGAATATGATTAGTTGATTGCCTAAGATGGTGTAAGGTTACAAGATTGTAAGCGTAAACATAAACACGAATATGAACGTAAACGTGAATGTGAACGTAAACGTAAACGTGATCGTCAACGTCAACGTAAACGTGATCGTAAACGTAGAAGTGATCGTAATCGTAAACGTGAATGTGAACGTAAATGCAAACGTGAACGGATACACTTAATTTGTGAAATTGTTACCTATTAATAAACAGTACGAAGGAGGCAACTCTAATAGTCTTAACAATTCATACAATGTGGATGTAAATTAACAAAGACACAGGAAAAATGATATGTAAACAAAGGGAATATATAGAATGTTTAAGTGGAGAGGAAAATAATGTCAGTTGTGCATAAAAAATTTAAATTACGTAAAAAAATCCACAAATCATGACGGAACATGACCAATTGACAGACAAAATGAAGTTATTTATACAAAAAGGACACCTATCACTAATCATTATGACAAAAGCAATTCGAAAAAACTTGTCAATTCAAACAAACTGATTGTAAAATAGGAGAAAACATCTGTAAACAAAGATTATGTTGGAACGTGAAAGCCTCAGGATAGGTGACGTCAACAAAAACTACAACCAACAGAGGAAATTAAGTCATTAAAGCATAAAAATGTACCCCCATATGTAAAGGACACCTTAATAAGAAATACAAACTGTCAAAAATTGGTAAAAAGAAGGCATAAAAAATTAAAATCATGTAAAAAATACACAAATTATGATTAAAATGTCTAATTGAACACGATAGGTGATAGATTGCTCCTCGCTCTCCAACATTTGCCAACGTTCCATCGTAGCTGATCGTTGTCCAAAAGCAACAAGCCTTTTTTATATATAAGTATTTAAGAATTTTCAGTCTTATACCCTCAAGGCAAGGGGAAAAGAAACCTTCACGACCTTGTTACAAGAATAAAACTACGCCACAAAACCCTTATGCACAGTCATGGCCATCTTCCTCATGACGTATGATCATTATCATACTCGTTCAAGGCTAGTTATACTTTAGTGCATTAAAGCCTTAACTTCATTGACTAGAATCCGAATAAAATGTCTGTCATTTCACTAAACTGACAGATAACTTTTGTCTTGCTTTAACATTTCCCTCAGGTTCACCAACAGTATTATAAAATAATATGAGAAAGACTGTAAATTATCAAATTTTGGTATGTATTAATCATATCTTACATGTCATACTTGTTGAGTCACGAATATGTGTCATTGGTACAAGATAAAAAGGTGACGTCAGCAAGACATGTTTGAACAGGCCTCACTGAGAAAAAATTGCAACACAAGTTGAAATATTTAGAATACAGTTTTATTTAACTTTTCTTTCAAAAATGTACAAAATTGTGAGAAACGTTCGTGGTCCCTCCGAGGATAATCTCCCTCATTCCATTGTCCAAGTTCGACCTTGCAATAAGCACAACGAACAATATCATCGTATCCCGTGTAATAAAATCCCTCGGAGGCCAAAAGCGTTGGATTCATGAAAGACACAGTCCATCTTCCATATGTTTTCAAACGATCACTTTCCTTTTTCATATTGAGAGCACGCCACTTTGTACGAGGACAAGCGTTCGAAGACATGATGACGTTTCTTCTTCTTCACCTTCTGATCTCCAACAGTTCCAAGATGACTACGAATAGGCGATGAAAAGGAATATAAATTTGAACAAAACAGAGAATTGGGTTGAACAGGGTTGTCTAATTCTTCTTGTAGAGCTAGTAATCTAATATAAACATGTTGATACATGAGAAGCTCAGGATAGATTAGTACAAAAAAAAGTATGATTATGTCCGGTCGACAGAGGATATGAAGTCTTTTATACATTAAATTGTGCACAAAAAATTACGTAACAATATGACAAAGGTATCTCTTCAATACTGAGTAGAAAGGCTCAGGACAGGTATCGCCCGCAAAACATGATTCATCGTGAACAGCAGACAGAGGAATCGAAACCATTTATGCTACTTTTAGGAGAGACGGTGGCAATGTTAATGGCGCACCCTTAAACTAGCAATGTACTATGGAAAACATTTATTTGTCTTTCTTTCATTCCTACCGTCACCCAACCAGAGGACTTTCGTAATTTTAAATGTAGAAATACCTTCGTTTCCTCTGTCGATGGACATGTTCAAGCATGATTTGTGTATTAATTTAGTAGTTTTTCATCATTTTAGCACAATTGACATTATTTTTTGCCCATTTTAAATGCATAAATGGTTTCGATTCCTCTGTCTGCTGTTCACGATGAATCATGTTTTGCGGGCGATACCTGTCCTGAGCCTCTCTACTCAGTATTGAAGAGATACCTTTGTCATATTGTTACGTAATTTTTTGTGCACAATTTAATGTATAAAAGACTTCATATCCTCTGTCGACCGGACATAATCATACTTTTTTTTGTACTAATCTATCCTGAGCTTCTCATGTATCAACATGTTTATATTAGATTACTAGCTCTACAAGAAGAATTAGACAACCCTGTTCAACCCAATTCTCTGTTTTGTTCAAATTTATATTCCTTTTCATCGCCTATTCGTAGTCATCTTGGAACAGTTGGAGATCAGAAGGTGAAGAAGAAGAAACGTCATCATGTCTTCGAACGCTTGTCCTCGTACAAAGTGGCGTGCTCTCAATATGAAAAAGGAAAGTGATCGTTTGAAAACATATGGAAGATGGACTGTGTCTTTCATGAATCCAACGCTTTTGGCCTCCGAGGGATTTTATTACACGGGATACGATGATATTGTTCGTTGTGCTTATTGCAAGGTCGAACTTGGACAATGGAATGAGGGAGATTATCCTCGGAGGGACCACGAACGTTTCTCACAATTTTGTACATTTTTGAAAGAAAAGTTAAATAAAACTGTATTCTAAATATTTCAACTTGTGTTGCAATTTTTTCTCAGTGAGGCCTGTTCAAACATGTCTTGCTGACGTCACCTTTTTATCTTGTACCAATGACACATATTCGTGACTCAACAAGTATGACATGTAAGATATGATTAATACATACCAAAATTTGATAATTTACAGTCTTTCTCATATTATTTTATAATACTGTTGGTGAACCTGAGGGAAATGTTAAAGCAAGACAAAAGTTATCTGTCAGTTTAGTGAAATGACAGACATTTTATTCGGATTCTAGTCAATGAAGTTAAGGCTTTAATGCACTAAAGTATAACTAGCCTTGAACGAGTATGATAATGATCATACGTCATGAGGAAGATGGCCATGACTGTGCATAAGGGTTTTGTGGCGTAGTTTTATTCTTGTAACAAGGTCGTGAAGGTTTCTTTTCCCCTTGCCTTGAGGGTATAAGACTGAAAATTCTTAAATACTTATATATAAAAAAGGCTTGTTGCTTTTGGACAACGATCAGCTACGATGGAACGTTGGCAAATGTTGGAGAGCGAGGAGCAATCTATCACCTATCGTGTTCAATTAGACATTTTAATCATAATTTGTGTATTTTTTACATGATTTTAATTTTTTATGCCTTCTTTTTACCAATTTTTGACAGTTTGTATTTCTTATTAAGGTGTCCTTTACATATGGGGGTACATTTTTATGCTTTAATGACTTAATTTCCTCTGTTGGTTGTAGTTTTTGTTGACGTCACCTATCCTGAGGCTTTCACGTTCCAACATAATCTTTGTTTACAGATGTTTTCTCCTATTTTACAATCAGTTTGTTTGAATTGACAAGTTTTTTCGAATTGCTTTTGTCATAATGATTAGTGATAGGTGTCCTTTTTGTATAAATAACTTCATTTTGTCTGTCAATTGGTCATGTTCCGTCATGATTTGTGGATTTTTTTACGTAATTTAAATTTTTTATGCACAACTGACATTATTTTCCTCTCCACTTAAACATTCTATATATTCCCTTTGTTTACATATCATTTTTCCTGTGTCTTTGTTAATTTACATCCACATTGTATGAATTGTTAAGACTATTAGAGTTGCCTCCTTCGTACTGTTTATTAATAGGTAACAATTTCACAAATTAAGTGTATCCGTTCACGTTCACGTTTGCATTTACGTTCACATTCACGTTTACGATTACGATCACTTCTACGTTTACGATCACGTTTACGTTTACGTTGACGATCACGTTTACGTTTACGTTCACATTCACGTTTACGTTCATATTCGTGTTTATGTTTACGCTTACAATCTTGTAACCTTACACCATCTTAGGCAATCAACTAATCATATTCCAGTTTATATCAAAAACCTAATATAGCAAATGATGCATGTGTCACTGAAGGGATAAATATACATTACCATATTTTATCTGGCTGTTTGATTTTTACAATCAACTTGTATCTCTGTTTGAGGTGGGCATTGTCATATTGTTTTGTATTTTAGCCCATAAACGATTTACCTTCCTCTGTCGTCTGTACTTTATGAATCGTGTTTTGTTCACGTTACCTATTCTGAAGTTCTCACGTTCCAACGTTTGAACTTATTAGACCAATTTTGCCAATTTTGATAGCTTACAACCAGTTTGTATGTACTGTTAAGAGTGTCATTATCATATAGGTGTACTTTTTAAATGCATAAACGATCACGTTTCCTCTGTCGGCTATACTTGTTGAATCATGAGTTTGCTAACATCACCTATCCTGAGTCTCTCGCTTTCCAACATGCCCTTTGTTTACAGATGTTTGTTCCTATTTCTTCGATATTTGACATCCAGTTTTTTGTATTGATAAAGCTTTTGGAATTTATTTGTCATTTTGTTTAGTGATAGGTGTTCTTTTCGACATTTTAATGCATAAAGGCCTTCATTTCCTCTGTCTATGTGCGTGTACAATCAAGATTTGTGGATTTATCATGTAATTTTTTTACAATTTTCATGCACAATTGCCAATATTTTCATCTCCTGCTAGACATGTTCTATATATTTCCTTTGTATTGAGTTGTGTTTTCTTATTTCCTTGTTAGCCTACAGCAATATTGCGTTTGTCCTAATATTTACGAATGTTAGAGATTTTTTTTCTGTTTCTTTGATAGTTTGCAGTCATTTTGTTTGAATTTTCTAAGTTTTCTGAAAGGTATACATTTCAGAATTTAAATGAGTTTATTCATGATTTCATTTCCTCTCGCGACTGGATATGTTCAATCATAATTTTTGCTTATTTCTTTGACTAATTTTTTTGAAGTGTTTAGGGTGCCTTTCTAATATTGTTTAGCAATAGATATAATGTTTCACATTTTAATGTATAAATGAAATTTTCCTATGTTAATAGGATATGTTCAATAATGATTTATTGATATAACTTATTCTGAGGCTCTCAAGTTCCACAATACTTAATTAAATCGTCGTTTTTTTTTTACCAATTTTGGCAATTGGTGTTTCTTGTTAAGGTGTACTTGCCACATGAATGTTCGTGTTGAATCATATTTTGTGGGTGATACGTATCTACAAGGCTTAAAAGACGAACCCTTGTCAACCTAATAGCTCAAATTTCTATTCCTTTTCATCATCTACGTATCCATCTTATAGCTACATTTCAGATTTCCAGATTAATTAATTACTTAATTTCCTCTCTGTACTGTATATGTTTAGCAATAGATATAGTGTTTCATATTTTAATGTATAAATGATTTATTTTCCTCTGTTAACAGGATATGTTCAATCATGTTTTATTGATAAAAGCTATTCTGAGGCTCTCACATTCCACAATACTTGTATTAAATCAAATATTCTATCAATTTTTACATTTTGTATGTCTTGTTAAGATGTACTTGTCATTTGTTTGTACATTTTTGTAGACTTTTCTCCTATTTATTTGATAGTTGAAAAACAGTTTGTTTGAATTTTTAAAGTTTCTAGAGTTGTCAGTATCATATTGAAGGTATACATTTCAGATTTTTAATTAAATAATTATTTAATTTCCTGTGGCTACTGGATATGTTCATTCATAAGTTTTGACATTTCTTTGATTGTTTGTAATCAGTTTGTTTGAAGTGTTTTGGTTGTCTTTGTAATATTGTTTAGCAATAGATCTAGTGTTTCATGTATTTTATTTTTAAATGATTTCTTTTCCCCTATTTACATAATATGTTCAATCAAGATTTATTGATAAAACCTATTATGAGGCTCTAATGTTCCAACATACCCTTTCTTTGTAGACGTTTTCTCCTGTTTCTTTGATAGTTGAAAACAGTTTGTTTGAATTGATAAGGATTTTGTAATTGCCTTTGTCATATTGATTAGTGTTACGTGTTCGTTTCGTAATTTTATTGTATAAATGGCTTAATATCCTCTGTCGATGTACATGTTCAATCATAATTTATGTATTTATTATTTTCATTTTATTTTAATACACAGTTGACAATATTTTCATCTCCTACTATACATGTTCTGGTTTTCAGTTGTGTTTTCCCGCATCTTTGTTATATTACAAGCAGTTTCTTTGTATTGATAAGGCTTTTAGAGTTGTGTTTGTCCTAATGGTTCCAACATACTCTTTCTTACATATGTTTTTTTTTGTTTGCAGACATTCTGTTTGAATTATTAAGTTGCCCTCTCATCCTATCCTATAATGAGGGAATAGATATTCAAAAATAAAATATAACTCTCCAATGGTATGGGGTACTACGAAAAGTTCAACCAATCAGAGTTCATCTTTGAGGATGTGACTAGTACTTCGTTGTCATAAATTAATTTATTTTTAGGATTTTCTCGGGTTTCACTTTGACTACAGTGGTACTATTCAATCACGTCATACATTTCATGTAAGAAAGCAATATATTTTAAGTTCGTTAGGGGTGAAAAACAGTTATAATGACTTAAACTGTCCATTTTTGCAAAAACTTTTCTAACCCTAGGTTTTATATTGTTCTTAGACAATTGATATAGCATACTACGATTTTTTAATATCGAAAATAATTTTTTTTTGTAGGTTAGATTGGTTGTGGGGATGAAAAAACACCCACTAGACGATTTATAATGGCTGAATTTGTCCATTTGTGTAAAAAGTAGTTTGACCTTTAAAACCACCCCTTACATAAAATCAATTCTTTTTGGGAGTTTAAATCATGTCAGATGGTTGATATCACTCAATATGATTTTTTATTGATGAATAATAAATTTTTAATGGGTTAGATTGGGAGTAGGGGTGAAAACTACCCTCTACACGATTTATAATGGCTTAAGGTAGTAGTACACACTTGAAACCCAGAAAATGATGAAAAATTACATTTTTCACAAACCACCTAGTTAAATACAATGATTCATCCTCTTTAAATTGGTGCTTTTCTGTTTTAATTCTAAGCCACCGTTTTTTAGATATAGAGTTTTTCGTAGAGAGCTATATTTATGCCACGCCCACTCTTTCCTGTCAAAAATTTGTCTCTTGCCTTCTCAAGGGATTCTTTA
The DNA here is from genome assembly GCA_964059195.1 of Ectobius pallidus. NCBI lineage: Eukaryota > Metazoa > Arthropoda > Insecta > Blattodea > Ectobiidae > Ectobius > Ectobius pallidus. Next base: position 34,257,849 of record CAXKWD010000001.1, on the reverse strand, counting down.
TGCAAATTTTACTTTTTGAATATCCCTATGTATTTGGCAGATTCACATTTCTGTTCATAGACTACTGCAGTCACCATAGTAACATACAGGGATATCTTTTGGAGGAAAAGTAAATGAAAAACAGATGAAAAGAAGCTTGCGTTTTTGTTTTGTTGGTTTGATCTAGCTGGTAGCACGTGTTGTTTGTATTTTTATATTGTGCTCTAGCTGTAAACTTACAATAATTACTACAGTTCTTTTGAAAAAATGGGCAACAGACGTAATTTATGTAGGAAGAAAAGCAGGAAACGTTATGAAAATAAATGTGCTACAACAAACGATCCTAAATGAAATCAGCAATTTGGGCTTCCATATACCATGGAGCATCAGATGACAGCCAGCCATTACATGCTCCACAAGGAGAAAACAGTTGGTGTACATACCAAGTTGCAAAATCAAAAGGGCAGAAATACAACCACAAAGGGAGAGGCATCAAAATTGAGATTCTAAAGCAAATCGAGCCAATATATGAAAGGCTGACCAAGCCGGACATGCTAAAACATGCTTACATGGTAAAACACAGAACCGTAATGAAGCTTTCAATGGAATGATCTGGAAAAGATGCCCCAAGGAAGTTTATGTAGGCCACACAACTGTAAAGCTCAGTGTAATGGATGCTGTGTGTCATTTTAATAATGGCCCTGAGGTAGAAATTGAAATATTGAGGCGAATGGGGATCAATCCAGGAAGAAATACAATTGCGGCTACTGCATCCTATAAAGACAAAAGTGAGAAACATGCCAACACACAAGCTACTCCTGAGAGCAGAAGAGGAGAAGGTATCTGAGAGCAAGAAAGAAAAGAAAAATTGATGAGCAAGAAGCAGCTGAAGGAGTTACCTATGATGCTGGTGGTTTGTAAGGTACGCTAACTTTAATCTTTATTTTCCGTAAGTTGAAGTTTGGGCGGAATGTAGGTTTTTCAAACATTGTATCTCAGCTTGTAGTTGTGGTATTACATTGAATTTAGTATCATTTTAAAGGTTAAAATGTGCTCTAGTGCCTGAAAACAATGTCATATGATTATACAAATTTACTAGTGACTTACGGATTATTGTTTATAAAGTGGTGCATTTAGAAACAGCAAAGAATTACTAAAATAAGCATGTTTATGAAATGGGACCAGCAATTGTAATAGTAATTTCTTAGGCACTAGACAACTATCTTAGCTATAAACCAGTGAAAAAATCATTACATTATCTCAGTTGGTTTATGAGATATTGCGTTTGAAGTAAATGGTCTAATTTACAGAAACAACAAATTATTATAAACAAATTATAAACAAATTTCAAAATATTTATAATGGAATTTCTTAATTAAGACATATATAATCATAAAAAAATTTTGTCAAAAGTTTATAAATTTAAACAAATATTTTCATACCCAAGTGTGTACTACTACCTTAATTTGTCCAGTAGTTGAAAATCTTGGTTGACCTTGAAAAAACACCCCTTCATAAAATTAACCCCTTTGGGGGTGTAAATCATTTCAGATAGTTAATATTACTCTGTAAGACGTTTATATGTCGAAAAATGATTTTTTAATGGCTTAGATTGGTCGTGGGGGTGCCTACTACCCTCTAGACGAATTACAGTGGCTCAAGTTGTTCATATCTTCAAAAATCTGGGTGACCTTGAAAAACCACCCCTTCATAAAATTAAATCATTTAGGGGTGTAAATCATGTCAGATAGTCAATATAACTCTGTAAGTTGTTTATATGTCGAAAAAATAATTTCAAATGGGTTAGACTGCAAGTGGGGGTGAAAACTACCCTCTAGACGATTTACTGTGGCTCAAGTTGTCCATATCTGCAAAAAACCTGGGTGACCTTGAAAACCACCCCCCTCATAAAATTAAATAATTTTGGGGTGTAAATCATGTCAGATAGTTAATATTGCTCTGTAAGATGTTTATATGTCGAATAAACAATTTTAAATGGGTTAGATTGGTAGTTGGGGTGAAAACCACCCTCTTGTTACGGGTGATCATATGGTCTTAATTCTATCACCTAAACATTATACTACTAGATTTTAAAATTTATATTTATTTTTATTTCTTAAAACTACCCCTCTAGTGGGGTTGAAAATTAATTCATAAGGGCATAACTCTTTTTTTTGTGTAACATTTATTTATTTAATTTTGTTACTACTCTGTCAGATATACAAATTAATAATATATTCTAAAAATTATTATTTTTATTTTTTATTTCTTAAAAAATACCCCTTTAGGGGGTTGAAAATTAATTCATAAGGGCCTAACTCATTTGTATAACATTTATTTATTTCTGTGAATTTTATTTATTGTTTTTAGTTTGATTGTTTCAAGGTTGGTATTGCAGGTCTCTGTTTTACCGACCAAATCTTATATTTGCTATAACTTTGTTTAGGGGGATGATAGAGGGGTGGGGGTGGTGTCATCAGATGGCTCTAGTGCTATAGATTCAGGATCGATATTGCTTGTTTCTGTTTTGCCGACCGACCGGCCTCGGTGGATCGCGGGCTGGAGACCGTGTACCACTACTGGTGTGTGCTCTTAGAGGTACTTTTTTCATAATTCTGACGATACGTTTTTGGAGTCTGAACACATGAATGGCTTTAGATGAGATGCCCCAAAAGGGTATTGCATAAGTTAAAATAGATTGTACATAGCCAAATTACGCGATTTTTAAAATTTCTGGTGTGCAGGAGTTAGCTAGGACTCTCATTGCATAACTAGTGCGAGAAAGTTTCTCGTAGAGATGAGAAATATGGGATTCCCATGATAAGGTGGAGTCTATCCAAGTGCCCAAAAATTTTGTTTGATTGGATTCCATAATATCAGTGTTTTCAATTCTGAATTTATAAGTTTCACCAAGTTGAGTAGTTCGAGTGAAATCGTTTTATCGAGATTGAGGAAGAGCTTGTTACTATTTAGCCAATTTTGGAAAGTGATTGAGGTATCTTTGATTGATTTTTGGAGAGATAAATTATTGTGATCCTTAAAAAGGAGTGTGGTATCATCTGCGAAGAGGATTGTGTTAACTTGAGGTAGGTGGAGTGGGAGGTCATTAATATATAATAAAAATAAGGGACCAAGGATTGAGCCTTGAGGGACGCCGTGGGAGGCTGTAATGTGGTTAGAGCAAGCTTTATTAAATTCTACAAAATGAGTCCGGTTGGATAGGTAGGAGGAGAACCAATTCATAGCAGTTCCACGTATTCCATAAACTTCTAGTTTTGCTGATAATATGTTAATGTCGACTACGTCGAAAGCTTTGGTGAGGTCTACAAAAAGTCCTAGTATTTGTTCTTGGTTATCTTTGGCGCGAAGGATACTCTCTATTAATGAAAATAGGGCATTATTTATAGATCTGCCCTTACGAAAGCCAAATTGAGAGTTGGTGAGTATCTTATGTTTTTCAAGAAAAGGGATGAGTCTGTTATACATTACTTTCTCCAGAATTTTGGAAAAGACTGATAATATGGATATTGGTCGGTAATTTTTTATATTTGACACTTCTCCTTTTTTGTGGATTGGGATGATTTTGGCTTTTTTTAGGCAACTAGGGAAATGGTCTGAAGAAAGGGAAGAGTTGCAGACGTCAATTAGTGGCTCTATGAGACTGTTGGCACATTGTTTGATAATGGTATCAGGAATACCATCGTTACCTGCGGAAAATTTGTTACTAAGACTCATAATTATCTTAAGTATTTCGGAATTATTCACTGGATGAAGGAAGAGAGATGAATTAAGGTTAAGAGTTAGTAAAGTAGTATGTGGAGAAGTGACATCTACAGGTTTGGAGTTAAAAAGTTCTTTCGCTGCTTCAGCAAAGTAAGTATTAAAAGTGTTAGAAATTTCAAAAGGATCTGAGCATTGTTTACCATTAATGGTAATTACCAGGTTTTCTTGGTTTTTCTGACTTATGGAGTTCGTTTCGTGCTTTACAACAGACCATATAGCTTTTCCTTTATTTTTGGCGTTTTTTATGATGTTGGAGTTTGTCTGTTTTTAGCCTCATTTATTACTCCACGGAGAATTGCAGAGTATCTTTTCAAGTATTCTTTAAGGTTAGGATCATTAACTCCTTTGTTAATTCTAACTAGGAGAATGCTTAACCAAATCATGCTTTGGTGTTTATGTTTGTGCCAGCTGCGTCTCCATTGATATACATTTAACACCAACATGTTGCAGTTAACATACATTAAATGTTTATCATCAACTTGTTGATGTATACAAGTCAAATGGTTTGCCAATTAACAACTGTCTCCACTACAATGTTATAGGTTAACATGTGTTGGCGCGGTTACGAACATAAATGAATAACATTTAAAAAGAAAACGCCTCTGAAGAGGGCAACCAACATTACAAAATGAGAGTAGTGTTATATACACGTTATTATTTCTTGTTAACTATTTGTGACTTTCATAAATACTAATTTCGTCAGATGTCTTGATCTTTTCAAAATAACTATCACATTTTTCAACAATGGAGTATGCCATAAAAAATAATTTTAAAAGTTGAGAACACTGATATACCAAATACTCACATAATACAAAATGGATGCCGGGAATATTGAGGAAGCTGTCGACTGCTTTTTGTTCACCCGGAAATTCCCGAACCAAAGCCGATTAAGCTGGCGATCGCTTTTCGTTTCCCGGAAATTCCCGAAGCAAAGCCGAAAAAAAACCGAATAGTCAATTGACTTGACATGTTGTCCATTTTCTCCGGAAAACAAATTAACATCTGAAAATGTTAAGTGCAACACGCTGGGTTTGCATGTCAAGTCAATGGAACGCGAAATTGCAATATATATGTCAATATCAACTTGTTAATATTGACATGTTGGTGTTAAATGTATATCAATGGAGACGCAGCTTAAACACAACTGGGGCCAACCTGTCGCTGTATATGCAAGTCGTAATTCCACACCTGGTGACATTCTTTCCGAAATTTTAATTCAGATTATCTTGCAATTAGAACAGGTTGGAGCAAGGATTGTAGCATTTACATCAGATGGCAGTCAATCGAATAAGAAAGTATGGAAATGCCTGGGAATATGTGGCAAAAAAGGCAAAATAGCTTGTTCTATACCTAATCCCTACGACGAAAAGAGAAGAGTATGGGCCTTTTCTGATGCCGTTCATATCATCAAGTGCATTAGAAATAACTTTCACGACAAAAAAACAAGTACATTATAAAGGTACGATGGTGGACTATAAATTTTATCGACAACTTTTTGAGATGGATAAACACAATAAATTTGCTGGGTTGAAGGTTTGTCACAAACTAACATCTGCACATTTAGATCCATCTGCTTTTCAGCGTATGAACGTGAGACTTGCCTTCCAGCTTTTTAGTAATTCAGTTGTGAATGGTTTAAAATTTCACAGGGAAATAAAATCAGAAGGATTTGAAGACAGCGAGCCTACCGAGACATTTACAAGAGATGTAAATAATTTAACAGACATATTAAATTCTTGTACTCCGGCAGCGGCACTTTATAAAGAATCGATTGGTCACCAAACCCTCTATAAGTGGAGGGAAAATCTTAACGAAAAACAGAACACCTTTGCATCTGACAGAACTCTTGAATCCCTAAGGGTAACAATTGAGAGCACTATACAGGTCTCTGAACATTTATGGAGAAAAGGGTTTAGCTATGTCCTCACAAAGAAATTTAATCAAGACTAGGGGTCCCATTTCTTGACAAGAAAAAACCGGGACACTCGGCGGTGCCCTGTGTTATGCATGGGATTATGTTTTCAGGAAGTAGTCTCTAATACAAAGAAAAATTTACATCAGTATTCCAAATAATTTGTAGTATACATGATAACTGTATTAAGACGTTTACCGTATAATTAACTTATATTTGTCTTCTCTTTGAAGTTTAATAAAATTTAATAAAATATAGGAGGTACCATAGGCCATATCATTCTGAAGTCTGTCCTGCAGTCTTAATTTACAGCGGTTGGCTCGTGGATGGGGTTGCTTCATCATCTTCACTTTCATTGCTTTTTGCTGCAGAGTATTTGTCTGAAGAACGGATCTTATCCAATAACTTATGATTTGAAGATATCATGTCAAAAAAAGCAGAACATGACACATGTTTGTAGTGTATTTTAATAGTCAACATTGCACCCACTGTATCCAGATGAAGTCTGTTCCTCTCACTAGTCCACAACGAATTCATCTGAGAAAAAACTAGCTCTACTGAAGCATTAGATCCAGGAAGGGTAAGACAGAAACTTACGAGCGACTTCATATCACTATAATGAATGTGTTCTTTCCTAAAATGAGCAAACATTTCTTTCCATCTGTCCGCCACTTTACAATTAGCCCTATTCCATTCCATCACTTTATTTTCAGTTGCATATAATTTTACATGGCAATAATCATCAAAGAGACTTTCTTCCTGCAAGTCTATGCCTGGGAACATAACCTTAATTTCCTCTGCACATTGTGATATTTTCTCCCATGGCAAAGAGGTACGTAGAGATACCCATTCCATTTTCATGCATATGCTGAATTGTTCAAGGGACCATTCTTTGATATAGTCTATTGCAGTAGCATAGAAATTGGAAACTGCGTTCATGAAAGAATCTGAAGTGATTAAATCCTCTTCAAGTTGTTTCAATTCTGCTTTCACTTCACTTGTTAGGAACATTTCATCCTTACGCATTGAAAGTTTCATGACAAGATGATCAATTTGACTCTTTACTTCAAAAGCAGTGGTTTCTTCGGATTCAATTTCCAGTATTGAATGAGAAAACAACTTCAACTGACTTTTCAAGAAAAGAAGAAAGACAAAAGAAACTCGATTATTAAAAAACTTGAGCAAGACATTAGGACTCATATTACACTACATGAAGTGCCGATTCTTTTTTGTGACCAAACAAATGAGGAAAGAACTAAATTCTTCTAAAACTGCAAAGTCTACCCGGAAGCTGTCTAAAGTATCTGACAACTGACAAGGGTGAGTGAGAATATAATGTATTACTGGTATGCATGCAAATAAAGAGTTCCTCTCAGCTTGCTCTCTTGAATTTCTGCCGCCTCTAGCAGACGCGGATCCATCTTGCGGAGGAACAGTGAACTTCTTCAGTGATCACACTTTTCCTTCTACTCATTATGCTTATACTGTGATAATACCGTAGCAGAAGACAAATGCATTTCTGAAACAAATGATTTTCTCTCCCTCCCCATAGTTACATGAATAACATAACCTTTATTATCAAGCCAGTTTGATTTACTGGCTAGGTTTTATAGATTACTAGCATGTGCCCGCGGCTTCGCCCGCGATAATTATTTCAAAAATTAAAAATTAAGAGCATAATAGTTAAATCATTATATTTATTAACACCTAAATCACGTGGACTACATACCACGATTAGATAGCGTCGCCTGGTAAAAGCGACCTCAGATTCGATTTCCTTGGCCCAGAATACCCCTGTACAGTGAGTTTCGTCCAAATCGAACTATGTTTGACCATATTTAGGCCTATCCCTCTTCCGTGTAGGTTGAAAATTTCATATGTCTACGGGCCTTGACATTCTAAACAAATGAATCGACCAGCGTGGGCTTACAACAATCTAGCGATCGCGATGCTTTTATTACCACGGTATGACAAAATAGCCAAAGCCAACTGCAATTGATTTGACATTGAAATGTATTACTGAAATCTGATGCTTCGACAGCGCTAAAATCACGTTTTCTGCCAGTTTTTCACTCCCAACTCGCGAACGAAAGCTAAAATTAAAAATCCGGCTTCGATGCGCATTCGCCCACCTTTCAGCCCATCTATGTTTAAAATTTCAGATCTCTGCGTTCAGTAGATTTCGCTGGGCATCGTGGACAGACAGACAAACACGTCCTTTTATTATTTTAAGATAGCATGTGCCCGCGATAATTATTTCAAAAATTAAAAATTAAGAGCATAATAGTTAAATCATTATATTAACACCTAAATCATGTAGACTCACGATTAGATAGCGTCACCTGGTAAAAGCGACCTCAGATTCGAGTTCCTTGGCCCAGAAAACCCCTGTATAGTGAGTTTCGTCCAAATCGAACAACGTTTGACCATATTTAGGCTAATATTGATTATCCCTATAATAATAATAATAATAATAATAATAATAATAATAATAATCATCCTCTTCGGCGTAGGTTGAAAATTTCATATTATGTTTGCGTGCCTTCACATTAAAAACAAATGAATCGACCAGCGTGAGCTACAACATTCAAGAGATCGCGATGCTTTTATGTCGAAGGAATGACAAAAATAGCCAAAGCCTAGTGTAATTGATTTGTTTTATTGAAAACTCATGCTTCGAAAACGAAATAAATACACGTTTTCTGCCCGTTTTTCACTCATAACTCACGAACGAAAGCGAAAATTAAAATTCCGGCTTCGAGGTGCACATTCCGACCCTTTAGTCCATCTATGTTTAAAATTTCAGATCTCTGCGTTCAGTAGATTTCGCTGGGCATCGCGGACAGACAGACAGACAGACACTTCCTTTTATTAATATAGATGAAGAAATTTAATTAGGTATAATAGTGTAGGCTAGCCATGCAAGTGTTATTATAGTAGATTCTAATAACAAATCACGTCACACACGTCTGATGGATATTCCATATCCTCTTCAATGTTTTCCAAAATGTACAATATAGACGCTTCGCTAAGCTGAAATCTCATTCCGTAATCTTTATTGTCCATTAAATTAAAGAAAACAAAGAGCCTTTCGGCAAGTTTTCTTGGAGTCTTGGAATGAATTCATCTTCAAAAGCAATGTTCATCATTCTTTGTGCTGTTGTGATTTCATGCTAAAGCACCTTTAAGAAATTAAATAGCCAATATTTGACCACTTAACTTAAAGACAGTATAAAGAGAGATTAAGGAGCAAATGATGTTGGTGAAATGAAAGTGTTCTTTTAGTTTCATTTAGAACAACTTTAGTGTCTCATTTAAGTTAAATGTGCCTGGTGAAATTGGCACTGAGTGGATTAAAAATACCTCTCAAGAGAATTTATTGCAGAAAAGTCCAAGTCGTTATAATCGCATTCGAGAAAATCGCGAAAATGAAATCCTGTTCATGTAAAGTGTACTCTTTGCAAATCTTCGTCTAGCATCTCCAAAGCATATACAACTTACATAAAAGCTTATGTAATACACTCACTTATCTTTATCTACACTAAGAATGAGCAATACAACTTTCTCGCCTCAAATTGTAATACAGAATAAGGGGCCGGAATTGAGAGTGCATATTCAATTGTTTCAGTCTCACATACTGGTGTACTGTTTGCCATACAAGACTGACATTGTACTACCCTTCAAGGAATCATTACGAAAAAAATGTTTCGAATAAAAGTTTTAGGTCTTATTATATGCACCTCGTACACAAATTTTAAACAAAATCGTTGGAGCCTTATTTGAGAAAATAACGAAAAGTGAAATTTTCATAACGTAAAGTGGTATTAAAAATAACAGAAAGTCGTTACAATTCTCATTAGGCCTATCACACCTCCAGAAGATACCTAACCGAAATATCAAATGTTTTTACCCTATTTTTTGTTCTCGAGCTATGCTGTTCACAGACAAACAAAGAGTCACTGTAATGAAAATCGTATTAATTAAAATTAATTTTTTTTAAACGTGTAACAAACCGGCTATACTCAACATTACGATTTCATTAGCTATAATGACCACGAAATATTTGATCAGATATAACGACATGCAGAGAACTGTCAGAGAATGGTCCAAAATGGTTGTCATCCAACTTTTTGTATCAATTAAAGTAAATTTTCTTGTCGTAAGTCAATATTAACAAATAAGAAGTAAAGACGGGAAAGATTGAAGTGATAAAATTAGACTAGGAGATTTGATTATATTCCACACCTACAATAATAGATATTTCAAAAGTTAAAGGTATTGTTATACTGACGCAGTGGCATTCACGACACTTACGCCCGGCGTCATCGACAGGTGTTAAATATACAGTAACACCGGGTTTGTTAACTTCTGGTTAAAATTTTAACTCTTCCTTGTGCTTTTTTCGGCTGAGGGTTAACACTCACAGGAAATAGGAACAGTAGCCAGTAGTTCAAAATTCGTTTTTATGAATGCACTTCATTACGCGGTTCTTTTGTTTTCTTTATTGGCGAAAGGCGTCAACCACGAAAATGGAAGATATTAAAAAGAGAAATCGATGGACAAATCATCGATATTTTAAAAGGTCTCTACTAATTCCGCTTGTGACAAGTCGATATTAGAGTGCAAAGTAACAATAAAAGAGAAGTTTGATGCTTGGGAGAAAATTACGAGTTTAATAGCATTAACATGGTCCTGCACGTGATTATAACGTTTTCTTTAGTTCATTATTTGTCTGTAATAATTACAGTACATAATAAATCACAGCATCAATATGTTTTTACACATTCTCTTTTACTTTGTCTTCTTCTTTCAATTGTCATTTATATATCGCAATTGTATATTTGCATTTGCAGACTGCAGACACCAAGTTTGATATTATCAGCTGTCTTATTTCGAAGGTCACTGAACACTTTCTAGCAGGCAAATCAATATTTTATTTTGTGATTTGTTTTCTTAAGGTAGGTCAGCTGTGATAACTTCCTCCAGACAGACCAACTTTCCATAAAACAGAGATGAAACTCATTGGAAAGAAATATGCGTATGAAATATAATTAACAAAAACGTAACATGAGACTGAAAATCTTAATCAGGAAACTGCTCGTGTAAAAATATATTACAGGAGAAAATTAAATTAGTGTAACAATTAATAGAAAACGGAATATTTGTAAGAATACTTAGGCTATTGTTAACTTTTCTGACAGTAAGCTTGTATTGGCTTACATTTAATCGGCAGTACAAAGGAATGGGTTAGTTTAATTTCGTAAAATAGAGTACAGTATCCCGGACAGAAGCACTATAGGTATACTTGTAAGTAATTTTAAGGAAATAAGTTAAGTGTTAAATAAATACCCAAGAAAACATTCAGGCATGCTTTCTGAGAAGATTGATGAAAGAGGAGAGATTAGAACAGCATCGGGATCGAATTAAGCAGGATTCACGCAACAGGAATTTGTCCGTGTAGGCTTAAATTCATTGCCGAGAATACGGGCGACCATTACCTACAATCGTTGCATGACTTGCCAAGATAAGGAGCTCCTGGCACCCGGTGAAAATAACACATAGTCTACCGCTCTGCATTGATCTACGTAGTTTATTATTATTACTAATATTTGTAATATTATTGATAAAACAATGTTATTAATTATTATTATTAAACTCATAATTTCTTTCTAGGATGATAGGGAAATACAGAAATTCTACATCAAATACTTGATTTACAGCAATCATTTTTAGCCACGAGTTAGGCTTTTAACACAGGGGAAAGTAGGGGTTAATTTAACCCCAGGCATAACCCTGTGTTAGAACTAACTCTTGTCGACGAAACAAATTTTTCGTCAAATCGAGAGTTTGGAACGTGTAACCCGAGGTTAATTCTTAACCCCCTGTCAATGAAACTGGGAGTTAGTACCTTAGACCTGGACAGGGATCGAACATGTGAAGTTGGGAATACAAAGTCTGTCTTACTGATGCCGACAATACAAGAAATAATTATTACTAGTTTTTAGGCTTACATTGTAGTAATTTTATAAGAACTATCTGCATACCAAATTTGCCTAACAAATACACACAACAAGCGAGGTGGCCGAGATGGACTTGCATTCGGGAGATTCCGGGATTATGGCCGGCCAATTTGATTTGGGTTTTCTCACTGTTTCCCCAGTCGTACAGGAATACTCCGGATTGGATATTTACTTACCATAACTCATTCTGTATCATAGTTATTAAAATTGAATATCAGTTGAAATTAACAGATGCCATAAACAAGTCAACAATAGAAGAGAGATGCACATCAACAGTTACATGGCCTATTAATATACACACGGAACTTAACACGTAATATGACCTCTGAGTTAAAACATATATAAATGAAATTTAACTAAACAAACACACGAACAACCAATACAAAGCTGAGTCAACACGAGGCTCAATTGCAAAGTCTCAGAAACAGGTTTAATATTACTAGTAAAGTAGTATGATCGTTGTGTATGTACAGTATCAGCAGGTTGATTATGAGTCGAGAGGGAGTGATGGAGAACTTCCCCAGTTAGATTACAACTTAAAATCATAAAACATTGTATATGTCAAAACGCAACGAACACTCACCGTATACAAGCACGATCAATTGTTAAATACAAGCTACTAATACAATCGCAATCTATACTCCTACACACGATGTTCGTGACGTCAGCAATATGATATGATAACTACTGGCTTATCAATACAAGCTACTGTACTACAGTTATACCGTCAATAGGGTCTATCATCCAGCCGAGGTAGATTATTTCTTAGAAAAATCTAAGTGGCCACTTTGTCTACGCGATAATTAGCAGGAAAATAATATGAATTCATCGTATATGTTTAAAAAAAAAAAGTTTGTAACATTTCAAGGTAAAAAATGTTAAGGTAAAAAATGGGGAAAACAAAAATAGCTCGAGACAGAGCTTAAAAAGACGAATAAAATGTGTCCCATACGATAAAAAGCTGATTATAACTTTATGCAAGAAAAATCGAAAACCGCCAAAAATAGCTATTTTTCAACATTTTATTGCCCGGCGAATATGTATCGCAGAGAGGTATATTTATGCTGAAATTTTACCTATCTGTGACACCTATTTGTAAAATTGTTGTCCAAAAGTATTTTTTTAATTTTTAGAAAAAACAGATTAAATGTCAAAACAGGTGTTCTGCTAAACCGGCTGGCAATCGGCAAAAAATGATCCCAAAGTAAAAGTTCAAGTTGTTTTTTGTATGCGAGGTGTTGCTCTACAACCCCATTATAAACAAAAGATATAAATTCGAATAAACCCTTTAAAAACCCACTCCGAAAACCGGGCTATTCTGCGTCCAGGGCCGCCGAGCAAGCGGGCGGAGGGGAACGCCCACGCACTATATGGGTGGCGTGCACCAAACTCATGCCATTTACTCTTTTAGTAAGCCTTACTTCTTTAGTTCTAACTACTTTAGTAAGCTACTCTTTTAGTAACCGTACTCTTTTAGTAAGGACGGCGTGCACCAACCAGGAGTAAACTAAACTCGGCGGCTTTCAACATAGAGGAATGTACTAAAGAAGTAAAAATTTTATTTACTCCCAGAGTAAATGAACTTACTCCACAAGTGGTGGAGAGCACCAACACGGAGTACGTTACTAACGTAGTAAGTTGTGGAGTAAATAAGGCCAATATTTACTCCTACTCAGGGGGTGGAGTAAAGTTGTGGAGTAAGTGTGTTCTGTGGCATTTGCGTGAGTTATGAGTTACATATCACATTAAATGGATTACATAGTTAAACTGAGGATAAGTTATTGAGATGAAGAAGGTTGTATACCAAAAATGAGAGTTGTGGCAGGTGATTTAATAAATATTAAGCGAACCATACCTAGTAGGGCATTTAATAACGTAAATAATTAAGCTCATAAATCCTTACATGAAATTTTGGCGTTTGGAAGAAACGATGTCAGATTCTCACTACATCCATGTGATTTCAGCCAGTCAAATGTGGAAATATCATTGCGGAGAGCGATCCAGCTAGGAAGACGTCCACCAAAGGTGAGGGGAAGAGTGAGTGGAAGGGACGTTTGCATTGCACGGTACAAGGAGCTCATGTGCTCTTAAATATCTTCCTAGCTGGATCGGCCTTTAGATGTTGCAGTTCTCCCTAACTTTGGGTCAGAAAACGACGATGTATTTCAAGCTAATCATATGGATACAGATATCGGCGAGGTATAGTACATTCCAATAAATGAAAGCCTCCGTTCTTGGAGCTACCCAGAAAACACTTCCCCCTGCTACTTAACCATAGAATTACTGAACAATAGGTGATTCTCATTGTTAAACGATTTAATGTAATGATTGTAAATTAATTTTATTACATTACACTTCTATACCTTAACTTAAAGCACAACATTGCGAATGCCAGATTATAATAATAATTATAAGAGCTAAAAGTTCAATAGTTGCACCCGCAGTGTTAATGAATAATATGTCCTTTTTTCTAACCCAGGTGTAAAAATGTCCAAACAGGCCACATCGGAAGAAAATTTGACTGACTCTGGGATTAGCGTACATTGAGAAGGGGACACATTGTAAAACCATTCCTTAAAGACTCCCCAAGTCTCGAATGGTGGAGTGAGACGAGACTTTCATGTTTGGGAATAAACTATAACAGATGCTGCAGGTCCATAGTATGCTGCTAACTATTTAATTAACTCTGTGGACAGGAAAGTGAGAAGCATTATAAACTATATAGAAAAAAAATGCCAACATGAGTGCCGAAAGAAAATTTTAAGGAGGGGCCCGGAGGTTGAAGCTGCACAGGATCTAGAGAAGTAGTCACTGAAATTATTTTTAAACACACAACCATCTACATAATTATTATTGGAGTTCATAGCTTCCGAAATATTGTACCGCCATTTTTTGTTTAAATATTACATTTCTCAGTTGTAATATTATTATTTTTATAAGGTAATATTTTTTAAGTAAATGTTCTGTGCATTTGAAAAAGGACAGAAATATAATGCCCCTTATTAGTTTTGTTATCCTTTTTATCCCCCCTTTTTCATGATTTTGTGTAATACTTCTTATTAATATTGTTAAACAGTCAATAAGTATTAATAATTCATTATAGTGAGATTTATGATAAACAACTGTAGAATAATTGATTTATCGTTTTTGGGGAAGAATATTTTAATATATTTTAGAAATTTATTATTATTATGAGAGAAATAATTATAATATTGACAGTGAATCAATTATGAAAATCAACTGGAAATTCCAATTGTTTGCATTATAATACAGAAATAGTTTGCACAAAAATTGTAATCACAGTACCCTAACGTAGGCTACTAAACTGAAAATATTCAATTGAAGGAATTAAAATTAGTAATGAATAAAACATTACTATTAGACCTATTTTAAAACATGAAGATTGTCATTGGTAATATTTGGAACAACCCAAATTCATATTCATTGTTTCAGCGAACCTTTCCTTTTCATTATCTGGCACTTGAATAATACCGGCAATTGAAATGCACGTGTTCTGCTGCGCTACACTAATGTTTCTGCTCTGTTCTGCGCAGAATTCGACTACTTCTTTAGTAAAAATCGTTTACTACTTTAGTTACAACTAAAGAAGTAACTATCAATTGAGCTCTCCAACACCAACTAAAAGAGTAAGTTACTAAAAGAGAAGCACTAAAGTAGTAAATATAAGACGGGAACATGACGCAACAAAAACCGGTTTGTCTGTCTCACTCTAGCACATTACTAGTATGACTTAAAGAGTGAGACAGATGTACTGGTTCTTGTATACTCCAGGTCTCAGTCTTAAATTTACTATTTTAGTAAGATTTACTCCTGGATGGTGCACACCACCCTATATCTCGCTATTTCTTCGCAGCGCAGGTGAGGCTGCCGCTGCTGCCTAGGGCTCTGTAAAGACCAGGGTCCTATTTCATAAAACTCTATAGGTGTGACATATACAGTTAGCCTATGTCAAGGTATTACGAACTTATGAGAATTGTATTTTTCATAAATATTACAATTTCTCCTTACATAACATGAAAATTAATTTAATTTAAATTGTCAGACAAAGAACACCTTTCATAAAGCGACAATTTTATGTAAAACCTGAAGTTTACTTTAATATATTGTAGATGACTCTCATATACGCGTGCAATAATCGATCTCAACATTGAATGTGATGCATACTTAAGCTTTTGATTATTACTATCGACTCCGGGATTCGATCCGGGGGCCTGCAGAATACGAGTCCAAGACGTTACCATTTGGCCAACTCAGTCAGTTTGACGGTGTTGTTTGATAAGCATATGTGAAGGAATAGTGTTAACTGTGAAATTATACCGGTAGACAAAAATTAAAAAACATGTGACCTTTAATTACTTGTTACTCAGGTACCGGTCAACCGATTAGGTCCAAAATTAATAGGCTTCTTGCCATGGAAGTTATAAATGCTTATACCAAGTTTCATGAAAATCCGATAAAGCATATTTGATTTATGGGGCCTTTTGTTATATAATACCATAAAAATGCACTAAATTGGGCATTATTCCGGTATACGAGGCACGTCCATAAAGTAAGTTTCCCTGAAACAGAAACAAAACACAATTTCAAGGAAATATTTATTGCAACAGACATAGCCAGTGTTCAGCAATTTTTAACCATATTCGCCACCGGGACTGAAACATTTGTCTTACCGAGGCACAACTTTTGAATACCTGTGTAGTAGAAGCGTGTCGCCTGGGATTTGAAATACCGTGTGACAACCACCTTCGCCTCTCTGTCATTCTCTGTCACCTCGTGAGGTGTAGGAAAAGATGGAAATCACTGGGAGCGAAGTCCGGGCTGTAGGGTGGATGTTTAAACACCTCCTAGCAAATCTCCTGCAGAAGTTCGGCTGGGAGGTGTTGAAACATTCACCCTAAACCTCGGACCTCGCTCCCATTAATATCATGTTATGGTTTATTTCAACAGTGGCCACCATACTGTCCACCACACCATTAATAAGCTTTCACTATGATCAATTAATAAATACCGACTACTCATGACTACTCACAAACAAGACAGTTTCCCACACACAGGAACTGAAGATGACATAAGAATCTGCTATGCCGAAATGCATATTCCAAGACTACATTGAATGCATAACGCCCTGGGACTATAAGAACATCTGTGAAATTTATCAAACAATTTTATGTTTCCTCGCATAAATAAGAAGTTTTATGAACAAATGTTTTAATTAGTGCATAGGCCTAATATAATTTTAGCACATACACAACGAACTTTGTATACAACTGCTACATAGTGACTTCCTGTATATAACGATTGTGCAACTGCTGTATGGTGATTTTTTATATATTACGGCTGTTGTCCTCCTGCATACAACTATTGGGAACTAGTGTGCATGGTGATTTTATACATTACGATTAGTACGCAGTACTACTGGATTTTTTTATCAACAAAATATTTTTTTTAAATTTCTTAACGACCATCAATAGATGTGAAAAGATAATTTTACTGTTAATTATTTTTAATCTGACATGGAAACTACACACATAGTCCTATTTTATTAGTTAACTAGCTGAAAAGGCCCGGCGTCGCCCGGGCTTTGTATTTTGTAATTTGAAATTAACTTATGGAGGACTTTTGATTTTGAAACTCTAGGTCCTTATATAATATGTATGTAAAACTTGAAATGAAGAAAAAGATTTATCACACTCAAACTATTCCATCAGAAAACGCTAGATATAGCTCTTTATGGCTCATAGAGGAAGTCGAATGCTGCATTCCGTTGCTTCTACACATCATGCTGGGAGGGGTTGAAATAAGAAGAAACATAAATTACATAAGATTGTATTGACTTGACGGAAAATTTTATTTCTCATTCTCATGTTACCATACAACCGTTTGCAGAGAAATGCAGTATCACTTTCATGCTTTCCTCCCCTAAATCCCGGGACATAATATACTGCGAGCATAGGACTCAAAATGTTCCATCCCATGCTTAGGGCCTGTGATAAACATCCCTATTTCTCAACTAATACAAAGCCTACAGCTATGGATAACGTATCAGCGGAAAGGATTATTTACCTACTTCTGATATTAGCATACTCACATACTTAAGTTGTTCCTGCAATACGACCTCTTATTCTACATCAAAATGTGAAGTGACAAAATATATCTTATGTCGAGGGTAGAGAAAGTTATGTGACTGCATCACACTGTGCTTTATTTTCGTGGATTTCATTTTTCAGTAATTATTTTCGCCAATATATTACAGCGATGGAATCATAATTCGTTAAAGTCCAGCATTAGGCTATATAGTTGCCAAGGCCCTATGTAATCATAGTAAACAATTCACTGTTGTCATGTGAACTGAACTGCAATTCATTTTTTTCAGCATAATATTCTCAGAAATTATATAATTTTCAAGGGAAGGACTGGTTTGTTTCAATTTTAATGTTGACCGCGTTACTTCCCGGTGTTAACTGGGCATTTGTGCAAAATTTCGTACAAATTGGTCAAGAAATGTAGATTTGTATAAGGAACATACATACATACATACATACATACATACCCACATATCCACAAACACACATTCGACTTTATATATTAGACTAGCTTAAAAGACCCGGCGTCGCCCGGGTTTTGTATTTTGTAATTGGAAATTAGCTTATGAAGGATTTTCAATTTTAAATTCAAGGTCCTTATATAGGCATTTATAATTTGAAATAGGAAGAACGACTTATTACACTCAAACTATTCCCTCAGAAAACGCTTGATATAATTTTTTATGGCTCATAGAGGATCTAGAATTTTGCATCCCATCGCTTGTACAGTGCACAGCAAGCCTGGTAGAGGTTTAAATATGAAGAAACAGAAATTCCTGTAACATTAAATTGTAATATCGAGGCGGGAAATTTCCCACTCTTATGTTACCATAAAGCCGTTTTGGAGATGAAATTAAACAGAAAGCATTATCACTTTCATACTTTTCTCTCCAAAAACTTGCGATATAATATAATAATATACACATTACCATACCTCGTTTTGTTTTCTCTATGTCCAGGGTAGAGAAAGTTATGTGATTCCATTATTTTAGTGGATTTCATTCTGTAATATTTATTTATAACATGAATTATTTTGATAACTTCTCTTATTTGTCAAAAGTGCATTTCAATTGTTTTTTCCAAGCCCATCATATAAAATTTGGCAACAATATATTCTGTGATTTGGAATGGATAATTCTATGTAAAAAGGGGTTAAGTATTCTCAAAAACATTTAATTTTTGGCATTTAGAATCAGAATTTTTCAAAATCCTTTCTTAGTGAGCACCTACATTATGAAGCGAAGGTACTGTCAAAATTCCAAGTCTCTACCTGTTATAGTTTAGGCTGTACGTTGATTCCTGTCATTCAGTCAATCAGTCATTCAGTCAGTCAGTCAGTCAGGACAAAGCCTTTTATATATATAGAGATTTCAGAGTAATCCCAAATGGTTTGTGCATTTCATTTTAAGTAGAATTGAGGGTATAAGGTGAATGTATTTATTAATTGATCATAATTGACCCTCAAAGGTAAAGACATGAAATTCACCAATTTCACTATGATGTTCAATCTATTGTAAAAAATTGTTAAATTATAACCCTATGCAAATTTGGGGTTCTTTTCTGCTCACTCTGAAAATGCAATACAGTAGTATCGGTATATAAGAAAACTAGCTTAAAAGACCCGGCGTCGCCCAGGTTTTGTATTTTGTAATTGGAAATTAACTTATGAAGGATTTTCAATTTTAAATTCTAGGTCCTTATATAGGCATTTATAATTTGAAATAGGAAGAACGACTTATAACACTCAAACTATTCCCTCAGAAAACGCTTGATATAGATTTTTATGGCTCATAGAGGATCTAGAATTTTGCATCCCATCGCTTGTACAGTGCACAGCAAGCCTGGTATAGGTTTAAATAAGAAGAAACAGAAATTCCTGTAACATAAAATTGTAATATCGAGGCGGGAAATTTCCCACACTTATGTTACCATAAAACCGTTTTGGGGATGAAATTAAACAGAAAGCATTATCACTTTCATACTTCTCTCTCCAAAAACCTGCGATATAATATAATAATATACACATTACCATACCTCGTTTTGTTTTCTCTATGTCCAGGGTTATTTATAACATGAATTATTTTGATAACTCCTCTTATTTGTCAAAAGTGCATTTCATTTGTTTTTTCCAAGCCCATCTGATACCATTTGGCAACAATATATTCTGTGATTTGGAATTGATAATTCTATGTAAAAAGGGATTAAGTATTTTCAAAAACATTTAATTTTTGGCATTTAGAATCAGAATTTTTCAAAATCCTTTCTTAGTGAGCATCTACATTACGAAACGAAGGTACTATCAAAATTCCAAGTCTCTACCTGTTATAGTTTAGGCTGTACGTTGATTCCTGTCAGTCAGGACAAAGCCTTTTATATAGGGTAAGGTGGTACATTTTCGAACATGGTACAATTCTGAACGGACTAAGATTTTTATCCATTTTGGGGTTTCAAATGTTAGCCAACCTCTTTTTAAAAATATAGCGTCCATACTGATTGTTTTGTTGATCTGTATCCGCGAGAATGATGTTCCGAGTTGTCTCATTCGGCCATAAAAAATTATTTTCCAACCGAAGGTAAGAACGCCATGCTTGAAAAATGGCACGTTATAAAATTGCTTATAATTCCACGTTGTGTTACTGGAATATATTTTTGAGGACCAATTTTTAACTCATACCAACAAATAGCGTAGTCTTTAATACGTAAGTCATTGGCACAACAATGGGCATTCGTGAGCGGAATTTCAACAATGTAGTAATTTACAAAAACTAGCTCGAGGTACAAATTCGAACAAATTTTAGGTACAATTTCGAACAGTACTTTAACCCGCGATTGCTTGCTTAAGACTTGCATGGAAAAGCTGTTTTGCTGTCACAGCATTCTGCATGTTTATTATTATTAACTGTGCAAGTCAAATATAAAAGGGTGGTATTCATATATCTCTCAACAGTGGTATTATTTCAACGAAGAGTTGTAATCTAAGACTTCCTCTGTAATGTTATTTCATCTCAGCATTTATGCAATACACAATAGCATGCAGCTGTTAAGTATTTTTATTATTGCTCTTGATGTTATAACAGACCGTCTTAATGGTCTAGTGGTTCCTGACTACGGACCCTCAAGTCTGGGTTCGATCACCGGTACCTCCTCGGATTTTTCTGAGGTAGGGTGATCTGGAACGGGGTGCATTCAGCCTCTTGACACCAACAAAAGAGCTAATTTATAAAGAAGTAGCGGCTCCGGTTCAGTAAGCCATCAATAACTGTCGTAGGAGTCGGCATGCTGACCACATGCCCCAATCCGGCCATCTGCCTATTTAAAACGTGACACATCATTATTTCGCTCATATTACTGATAAATAATAATAACAGAAAATAATATTTGGAAGAAAGCACTTTGTTCGTTGAAAATGCCACTGTTCGAAATAGTACCCACTGGTGTTTAGAATTGTACCTACTGCGGTACATTTTCGAACGATATTCTGGAAATGAAAGATCGATTGCCATGACCAATATTGCAGCTGTATGACTTTGATATTTTTGTGAAGGGTCAACTACATTGCCAACTTTGTGAATACAATACAGTTGAACTTGTCTTATGTTTATTGTGTTCATAAAATAAGAATATTTGTTAAGTGTTCGAAAATGTACCACCTTACCCTATATAGAGATGAGGCGATATTTGAAACAAAGATAAAACAGAATTCTCATGTTCTTTGACCAAAACCACTGGAAATAATGCCGCTGTTATTAAGTGCCAGTATGGTACTTTATGAGATTGGGGGGGGGGGGGACGGAAAAATTCCGTCTGTCTGTCCGTGTCTGTCCGTGTCTATACGCGCCATAACTCAAATACGCTTTATCGGATTTTCATGAAACTTGGTATACGCATTTATAATGTCAATGGGAAGAACCCTATCGTTATTGAACCAAATCGGTTCACCGGTACCGGCGTCAAACCCAATTTAGGGATTTCATGAAACTTAGTATACACATTTATAATGTCCATGGGAAGACGTCTGTTTATATTGGACCAAATCGGTTGGCCGGTACCGGAATAATGCCCAATTTAGTGCATTTTTATGGTACTATATAACAAAAGGCCTCATAACACAAATATGCTTTATAGGATTTTCATGAAACTTGGTATAAGTATTTATAACGTCCATGGCAAGAAGTCTATTAATTTTGGACCTAATCGGTTGACCGATACCAGAGTAACAAATAATTAAAGGACACATGTTTTTTTTTAATTTTTGTCTACCGGTATAAATTCACAGTTAACACTTTTCCTTCACATATGCTTATCAAACAACGCCGTCAAACTGACTGAGTTGGCCAAATGGTAACGTCTTGGACTCGTATTCTGCAGGCCCCCGGATCGAATCCCGGAGCTGGCCGATTTGACTTGGATTTTATTTTTTTTATTTTTTATTTAAATTGTGAGTGCGCGATTGTCAAGGTATCACAAATCTGTAGTTCTGCTGACGCTGGTCGATTTTAATCTGATTAGAAAAACTTATTTTCTGCATATCATAATTGCAATTATAATTGATTCAACAAAAACATACTGGCACTTTGTTATATCAGTTTACCTGATTTTATTACTAAATTTATGTCGAATTCTAATCCTGCCCACTCTGCGCATGCAACACAGGGTCTTGCGATGGAAGTTTCGTTTACCGAAGGCAATTTAGTTAGGCATATTTCCCTATAGAGGACATAGCGACAAATGGTGAAACTATCTCCTCGACGCCATCTAGTACGAAATTCCGGTATTTACTACGACGTGAAAAAAACGGAGAAATTTGTGTAGATGCTCTCAAGGCTTGGATTTCTTTCTACAACACGGGACCTACGACTGATAGTCACTCCCGGAGACTTCGTACTTAGGATTTTTAAGTCTTTAAAAATCCATCGATATCGGACGGGTTTGAACCCGCCAACTTCGGATCCAGAGGTGGGCACTACAACGCAATTCACCAGTTTTCAACTGTTTTCGCATCTCACTTTTTTAAACTTCCCTGTCATTGATGTATCTTTTTATGATGTTTATCTGTTAGCTTTGAATTGTCATGATAATCATGTTCAAATTTGACGACATGCAGAAACTTGTGAAAACCATGGTTTTCATTCAACTCCTCGTATTGAAGTCCGACGAATTTCTTTGGTCTTGTTTCTGGGGAATCGATTAAAGAATTTATATCGTTAATCTTATAGCATTCCACCGCTATGGTGTAGGGGCCCGTGTTCGAATCATGGTCGGGACAAGTTACCTAGGTAGGGTTTTTCCTCACCTATGAGACAAATGTCAGGTAACTTTAGGCCCTTGTGGTCCCCGGATATCACCTGGCCGTCATTATCATCTTCATCCCATCTTCGCCTTGTTTAGAGTGAATGTGAATGGTGTGTCTCGTGTTGCCTCGGAGGTGGCCCCGGTATCGGGCTGATCAATCATCCGGGGAGGCCCTCCATGTCTGGTCAAAAAAGTATATAGAGAATCCCTCTCCCGACATGCCGCGGCCCTTAAAAGTCCCAAAAAGGCAGAGGTAACACTAAGGTAGGTAAATAAAGAAAGAAAGAAAGAAAGATCTTATAGCAATCACAACGGGCATTCCTACTACAAACATGACTGTGTACTATTTCTGTTGTAATCATATTCTCTTCTAAGGGAAACTGTTCTAATACATAGGCTATAAATGAAGTAGGCCTATCAGTTGACAACCTCTTTGACACGCCAGTTTGAACTTATTATTTACATAGTTGTGTTTTACAATATTTGGGTTTAATTACATTTTCAGTGAAAGTCCTATGTTGACATTCCAAGGGGCTTTCGAAACACATGCCTATATTACAAAATGCTTACTTTTATGGAGGAAATAAATTATAGGAACACAAATAAAAGCCTTATACGATATTTTATACAATTACATAAGCAACATAACCAGTGGTATAGGGAATGGGGGGGGGGGTCCGCTCCCGAAATCAAAACCCCATATTCTATATTTGTATTAAATGAGTACTGTAGTTATTTAAGCTCCATTTGGTCAAATATTTAATTATTTAATTTAATAATAAAATACTGAATTTGTAAACGTAGTCCTATGTGTTCGTGTTCCACATGTTATTAAAATTTTCGTCGTTGGAGTTTTTCAATTGGCCTAATCCTTCTGGTGGCACTATGGCCCTGGGGTCGATTCAGCCTCCAACAGAAATGAGTACCAGGAGCAATCCTGGGGGTAAAGACGGCCGGTGCGTAAGGCTGACAACCTTACCACCTTCACGTGCCGAATGTCCAAAATCTGGGAGTCTCAACCTCCCGGAACCCTCTGGGCCTTCATGGCCTGTATAAGAAGTACTTTACTTTTACTTTTATAAATAGTAGGCCTAATAAGTATTATAACTTAGGTAACGATTGCTTGTTTAAGTTGGCATGTCTTAGAGCAGCGTTTCTCAACCTATGGTGCAGATGGTCCGCAGACATAGGCCCTAATTAAAAAAAAAAAAGCAAGTGGAAAGTAAAGAAGTAAAATTTTTTGACATATTTCGTTTAAATGATCTATAATTAATACCCCAAATATCAAGAATATAGGCCTTCTCTTAAAAATGGGATGTAAAATTAGGGGTCCGTAAAATTTTTTTGACATTTTAGAGGTCCCGGGTACAAAAAGGTTGAGAAACGCTGTCTTACAGTATAGTACACAAATTTGCGAACTAGTTTTTCAGTGCTAAACTAGCGTAAATTCGTTTTTCATTAGATCAATATTTTAAAATATTCCGGGAGTGGAGTATTTCAAACCCCCCAAATCCCCGAAATAATTTTCTGGCTACGCCACTGAACATAACAATCCAATCCAACAATATAAGTACGGGAGATGGCAAGTGCACTAAAACATGATGGTATAAAACTTACTCTGGCAGTTTCCATTCTTGTTCCTGACTTTGAAGTTCTGCTAAGACGAATCTCTTCTGCCTATGCATGGTTCTACAACGCACGTGCGTATTAAATTCCACACAAACAAGATGGCATCTCGCCACTAGGTAGAAAGTGTCACTACTGACCACATTGCATAAGTTGTGAGATAAGTCACGTGACACTCATGTTTTCTAACAGTCAACAGGAACCACCGTTACTTGAGGGAGTCACCATCGCTGTAGGTCAGCACCAAGGTTCTTAAAATACTAAGGTTACACCACTAGCCACCCTGTCAGCAGTCAGCAGTCATTAGCTGCGGGGTGTGAGGTAGCGAGGGTGGTAGGCAAGCCCTCACTCATAAGAAGCGAATGGAAAACAGATGGTTTTTTAACTTTAATTTCAACTATCAAGTGTTCTAACATGTCAAGCCGAAGTATAATAACTATTTTGTTAGGCTATGTGGTAGAAATTGTAAAAATCGTTTCGGTTTGGATTAGAAATCGTTGTTATTCTTTTAGAGCTAAACTCAATTCGGCAGGTGTCCAGATAATTTTAATGAATTAGAGTTTCATGAGACTATAATACAGGTCTATTTCTATTGTTTTTGTCTTTCACTATTTTAACATTTCTATAAACAGTGAATTTATTATGAGCTGAAACATATCTTCATCGGATACATTATCTGAAGGGTAGTTAAAATCTATCCATTTCTTAAAAAACGGCTACAACAATTTTGTTTAAATTTAATACATGAGGTGCTAATACAAAGAGCTAGAACTTTCGCTGCAGCACCTGCCCCGTGGCTTGTGGTCATGATGTTGCTGAATGGGACTCAATTTCCCAAGAGGTACCGAGGCAGCGGCACACGTGACATGGTAAAGGGATCTGTTGGATGTAGGGGAGTTCCGTGGGGGCTCGCGGTGAGGTCTGTTAAAAGGGGTCGTTTGGCATGCACGTCATTCATTACCGGAGGTTGGCACAATGGGCCGAATGGCAGAAATGTTTAGGGTCGTTTCTAACAGGGACCGATTCTATCCTAACCTATCCTAAATGGTAAAGTCATCTCAGTTTCATGTCCTTGCGCACATTGTAACTTAATACTTAAAAAAAACTAAACAGTTGTACTGTGATCATTAATAGGCTACACTATAATTAATATTATGTAGTACAGTTTTTGAAACTTTTTCTTAAGATCTCTGTCCATTTCTCCTTTAAGCTAGAGTCTAAGTAAATACTTTCTTTTGACAAAAATTATTTCCATAATACTGCATGATGTATAGTCACGTTTTTAAAGTCATCTGTAAATCCACCGGTGACTTTGCAAACTGGTCGATGGATTTCGGCGCCAGTATTCGAGTTGTATAACAATTATTATTATTATATCATGGATTTGCAAGAAGTGGAAATTACAATATATGATGGGCAGGGAACTAATTACCGAGTGCTATAATTCTTATATATCATGTTGTGAGCATATTAAAATTCATAGTAAATCTACGCTTATACAATTCAACGGCCCTAAATAGTGTGCTCACTCACTCGCCCGCTTCGTGAAACATGCCGGGTATAGCCTACTCGGCAATGTTCGTCTCTGGCAGTGTAAACTTTCACGAAGAGTACAAAATTAGGAAAACCGTTTCTTTATTATATAAAGCCTAAGTGAAATGAACACAATGAACAAATATTCTAATTTTATTTTTACTTACAATTTTCATAGCTCTGAACCACAACATTTTTAATAAACTGCCAGTGTAAATTTCTTAAAAATCCTGGAGTAAATAAATAATCGCGGGCGAAGCCGGGAGCACCAGCTGTAAAATATTGATGGTTTAACCCTTGAAATATCGCTGATAATAAAAACCCAAACAAACCATTCCTTCCCTTGACACATTATATAATTTCTGAAAATTACACTGAATTGATCAAATAAAATTCACATCATATTCATCTGTCAACAAACAGTTAAGAAACAATACGTATTATGTGTTCACAGTTAGCTTTGGAACTGCATAATCGAATCTGAGATCGTTTTTTTCAGGCGGCGCTTTCTAATCATGGAATGTACTCTGAAGCCGGAGTTTTAGCTGTTTCATTAATTATTAATGGCTTATGATTCGCGTGCAAGTGTTAATAAATATAATGCTTTAATAGTTATTATACTCTTAATTTTTAATTTTTAAATTAATTATCGTGGGCGAAGCCACGGGCACCTACTAGTTTTGTGCATTTAAACGGGCAAAGGCAACTATGAATAAACCGAAGTACTGTCAGTTTCGAGATATTTGGAAACCAACATTGATTTTTTTATATGGATTTTTTTCCTTTTCTCGTTTATAGGATTAACTAGCTTAAAAACGCCCGGCGTCGCCCGGGTCTTGTAATTTGTAATTCAAAATTAACATATGGAAGACTTTCGATTTTTATGTCCATGTATAGGTAGGCCTATCTAGAGTTTGAAGCGAAGAAAAACGACCTATCACACTCAAACTAGTCCCTCAGCAAACTCTATATATATATATTATCGCTCATAGAAAACTTATCACTATTTTGCAACCCGTTGTTTCTACATATCATGTCTGGTAGGGGATGAAATATGAAGAAATAAAAATTCCGCTAACTTCATGTTTTACTGTCTTATGGGATATTTCATTTCCCACTTTCATTTTGCCATACTTATGACTAGGGGGCGGATTTCTATGACATGTCATATTTTTCCCATTTGCATTATTTCAGGTTTCCGACTCATTTAAATCCGATTCCAAGCATCCTGGTGAAAATGGAACGGCTTTTATTGTGCATATAACTGCATATTTAGGAAATTTTCAACTATTGTAGCATATTTAGTATGAATATGTATATTTAGGTTATATTTTTGGCATATTCGTGTGCATATTGAAGATATTTTGAAGTTTCATATCATATTTTGTAAATTTTGCATTATAATGATACTTTTTGAGAATTTACAGATATTTTAAATAATTAACACTATATTTTAATAAAATGTATTGTAATGAAACTTAAAAATATATACACAATGTGTAAGTGGTAAAGTCATATTTTACATTTTATTGGTCATATTTTAACGTTTTTTAGGTCATAAATGCATGCATATATCCTATTTTTAGGTCATAGAAATCCCCCCTACTTATGACTTATGTTATGATTCTAAAATCTCAGAACTTAAACACTGAATAAACTATGGTCGAACAAAAACAGTCGTATGCAACTTGCCTATAATGGTAATTAAGATACTCGTATCTTAATAAAATAGCATTATAGACTTAATGCATAATGTGCTAATTCGTATCCTAATAAAATGTCATTTTATTAGGTTCATTCCATAATGCAGCTAGCTATTTCTCGTATTTTACTATGATAATGAATTTTTTTTTTTGGTCCATGCGCGCAAGTAAAACTTTTTTCTTTCATTCATTATAATTTTTTGTTAATTATATTATAGCCTAGTTACCTATAAGTTTATACATTTGAGTATTATTTAACGTTATATGGTAAAAATGAATATACTGTGTTTGGATAATTGATTAATTTTTCATACTTTTAATTGAAAAATTAGCTGCAGAACTTAAAACCCCCAAAACTCGGCAATGGAATTCTCTGAAATAACGTACAAGTTACGCAAGATTATTGCTAAAGCAATACTTGTATCTACAGTGCATGATACGTGTAGTTTAAAAGGCCCGGCGTTGTCCGGGCTTTGTATTTTGTAATTAGAAATTAACTTATGAAGGACGTTAGATTTTCAAACTCTAGGTCCTTATACCACAGTATAGTATAACAGTAGCGAAGCTCCATACAGTTTTTTCAACCGGCGCGACTGCAGCGCTCGTAGCGGTGAGCTAGAAGCAACACAATATGTTACATTGTTGCTTATGAAAAGTGTCAATAATATTTTATGGAAATGCTTGTGGTGCTATAAATTGCACCAACAGCCAAAGGAATTCTCCCGATTCATCTTTCTTCAGGTTCCCTAAAGATCCTGAGAGGTAAGCAAAAACAGTTATTTGTGAAATTAAATTGCAAATTTGTGATTATCATGCTTGCATCCATACTAGTGTATTTACTCCTATTTCTTTTAATTTTAGGAGCAGAAAATGGCTTGTAAATGCTATATACAATTAATTATTTTAATATGTATATCATAACTGAAAATCCTAACGAAGCAAAGGTTTCTAAATATATAGGCCTATTTACAAATACCCCACCTGACCCTACTAATTTTAAAAATGTTTTAACACGAGGTTATGTTAGGCCTATATAATTGAATTTAACAAAATTAAACTGTCGAGAATAAAGATAACGTGTTTAATCCTTTACTTTTTAATAATTTATCGTGTTTAACCAAATGAAGAAAAAGACAAAAGTGTTTTGCTATTGCATCTGATACTGACCATATCGGGCTATATGCCTATAGAACTTTACTTTCCCCCCTAATTTCTGAACTAGTACTACTACATGCTTATTGAAATTATTAAGTTTTCTTATTTGTCAGAATTTTCAGTGTAAGTACAGTATATGTTAGTAGTAGGTCAATTAAATTCTTGAAGATTTGTCGTAGGGATGTAGCTTATATGGTGGACGGAAACCGGTCTGATACTTTATAAGATATACAATGTCATCGATCTTGAAACTACAACTTCTTTATATTACCATAAAGTCTATGATTTGGTGAGTTCACCAGTATGCCTTTCCGGTAATAATCTCGTTCTAGTAAGTTAATTTTAAAAATAAGTCAAAATACAGCCATATATTCGTATCTTTCCAATGCTGGAAATGGCTGTTAGCTAGTTGCATCCTGCTGGCTGCTTGGGGTGCTAGTGTCGCACGATCTGTCAAAAGGATGCATTTTCCTTTCATTAGAGCTTCGCTACTGTTATACTATACTGTGCTTATACTGTAGATGTATGTAAAATTTGAAATGAGGAAGAACGACTTGTGACAAAATATTCCCTCAGAAAACGCTTGATATAGCTTTTTATGGCTCATAGAGGACTTAGAATTTTGCACCCCATTGCTTCTATACACCATGCCTGGGGGGGGGGTTGAAATAAGAAACAGAAATTCTGGTTACATAAAATTATACTGTCCTTTACAGGATACTTTATTTCTCACTCCCATGTTACCATACAACCGTTTCAGGGCTTAAATAAAAAAAAACTCAATATGCCTTTCATACTTCCTCCCCAAAAACCTGGGACATAGCCTAATTACTGCGCGCATAGGACTAAAAATGTTCCATTATATTTTGTCTCTTTTTACATACTTCCTGCTTAGGGCCTATGATAAACATCCCTATTTCTCAACTAATACAAAGCCAACAGCTATGAATAACCTATCAGTTGATAGGATTTTTACCGACTTCTGATATACTACTCGTTGATCATACACTCTGGCTGAGACAACTGGATAAACTACGCTGTCCCCGCAATACGACTTCAAAAACATCAAAATGTGAAGTAGAAAAAGATATTTTCCATGTCCAAGATAGAGAAAGTTATGTGGCTGTATCACTCTACTAAACTAAGTCCGTGGCGCGACATCCCCGAAGGGACAAGGCCTACCACCCGACCGCTGCGTCATCTACCTATAGGCAGATGGCAGGATTGGGGGGCATGTGGTCAGCATGCCGACACCCACGGCCGTTAATGGTGGTTACAATGACCGGAGCCGCTACTTCTCTATCAAGTAGCT
The DNA here is from genome assembly GCA_964059195.1 of Ectobius pallidus. NCBI lineage: Eukaryota > Metazoa > Arthropoda > Insecta > Blattodea > Ectobiidae > Ectobius > Ectobius pallidus. The sequence continues at coordinate 34,227,430 of CAXKWD010000001.1, read as the reverse complement.
CCTCAAGTGGAATCACGAGGCTGAGTGCACTCCTACCAGACCTCCCTACCTCAGAAAAATCCGAGGTACCGGGGATCGAACCCGGGCCGACGGTCGTGGTTGTATCACATTGTGCATTATTTTCGTGGATTTCATCCTCCATTATTTGTTTACGGCGTTTACACCAATGAATTATATCGATATTTCTCTAATTTATCAAAGCCTAGTACCATGCACTTCTAAAGCTACCTGTGAATTACTGCAAACAATACACTGTTGTCATGAGAACTGAATTACATTTTCATTAATTCAGTATAATATTCTCAGAAATTATATAAATTTTCAAGGGAAGGAGTGGTTTGTTTGAATTTTAATGTCGACCGCGTTACTTTCCGGGCTGAACTGGGTATGAGTGCAAAATTTCGTGCAAATTGGTCAAGAAATGTACATTTGTATAGGGAACATGCATACATGCATACCCGCATACCCACATATCCACACACACATTTTCGATTTTATATATTAGAGAAGATACTTTTACTAAAGAGCAATTTTATAGTTTTCGCATGAAAATGAACTCAATTTATATATAAATGAATAAAAGAACTCGCCCAATTGTGCATTTATTTATGCTAGTAGCACTTGTCGTTTGCTATCTAAATGTTTCAAATAAAACAGTTTTGATTTTCGCTGTGGTTTTCATTTCTCCACAGATCGGAACTTGAAAAAAAATAGCCCTCGTACAATGGCATCGATAGAATGAATCGATGAATTTAAAAACGTATATACACACTATGGACCAGAATCCACACTGACTCTATGCTGAGCATTAGGACCTTTGCTGAAATCAGGTAATATCGAGATCCAAGGTGTGAACTATGAGTAGTGGCTAATACTAGCAGATTTATAAGCTGTAACCAGATTTGTTGTGAAATTACGCAAGTACCAAGTCTATGAATCAGAGTACCTGTATCGACAAGTTAATTGCAAACGTGGTAGTTCGTAAATCTATTCCAGAATAGGTTTATATATATATATATATATATATATATATATATATATATATATATATTCAAATCATGCAAGGAATTACACTGAAATACATTGAATTCTGACATCCAAACGATCACACCACATGGATAACCAGGCCATCGAATCGTTTGAGAGATTCCGAAGGAAGTTTTATTTACTAATAACACATCACTATTTGAAATTTGAAATTTGAATCTTAAATACGAGGGCTGGAAGTTTAATAGCGGCAACATATCTATAAAATCAAGGTGAATTACAGGAAGTTAAAATAGCTTTTGTTGGATGTCGATTGGATGTCCACCATATATCAGAGCACATAAGAGCCTTCTATCACTACGAATGCCTTCACTACTGTAACCAGAAGAAATCAAGTTGGCTCTATCAACTGGTCTAAAATGAATTTTGGATCTACCGGATAGCCAACGAGTAAAAATAATTCAAAACCTTAAAAATTATTCTTGATCCACAATAATACGCAATAACACAATAAACTGTTTCAAGATTGGTTTTAAAAAATGTACTCATTATGATGGATGATTGAGTGTAAAGCATAATTGAAGGAAGTGAAGAACAAGTGACAGGCTTTAACCCATCTTTCTCCTTTTAGGTATGGAATTATAGTGAATAAAGAATAATTTTAAGATATTGAATTATTTTTAGTCATTGACTTTCTGTTAGATCCAAAATTCATTTTAGACCGGTTGCTAGAGAAAGCTCAATTTCTTCTGGTTACTGTGAAGGCATTCGTCCTGATGGAAGGCTCCTATTTGCTCTGAAGTATGCTGGATACCCAACAAACATACAACAAAAGCGATTTGAACTTCCTGTAATTCACCTTGATTTTATAGATGTGTTGCCACTATTAAAGTTTCAATCCTTATCACGATAAATCTTAAATAACGCTTTGGTAAGTACGAAATTGTAAAATATGTGACAACCGAACCAGCTTTTTCTAAATGTCATTACATGATCTTATAATCTTAAAAAGATCGCAGACATTTCGAGAGGGGGGTTTCAACCCCCTTGAACCCTCCCATACCGTACGCCCATGGTTGTAAGCCACCCACTGTTTGTAGAAACTCAATCTTGCCCAGGTGAACAATTAAGTTTCTTATCGGGTTCAAACAATTGAATATGCCTCTTATTTTTACTTTCCTGTATATTCATAGTACCTAGAGAAAGTATTGTGATCATGACAAAAAATCGAAATCGAGATAACACCGGGAAAACATGTTTCATGATGCCTAGAAACCGAAAAGTGTTTTTGGAATGATGTCTGACCGTCTGTCTGTGGACAAGCACAGCGAGTAGACGGTTCATTGTATTTACTTCATTTTTTGAATTAAGGACTTTTACAAAATTGTATCGAACCGCCCAGAATTTGGGTTTTATAACTGAGATATTAAGGGGACTTTTCATGAAAACTTTTTAAAAAATTTTGATTATTGAAAAATTGGCTCTAACGATTTTAATAAAAATGTGAAATTGGAAAGTCTAATCTATGACTAACAAAATAGTTATATCCGTTCTCTGCAAAAATGATTTAGGGGTACTTTACTCTTATCCATTTTCAATTTTTCTATATCTCCATTACAGATGGCGATACATGAAAACATACCAGAATAAAGTTTTAAAGAAAATTAAAATGAACCTTTTTTGTTAAACACATTTCTTTATACAATTAATAGGTACAAAGATAAAACGAAATAAATAATGCTTAAATGAAAATTTCAGAACATACATGTTAACTAAAATATGAATATTTTGCTGCCCATAGTAACAAGGAAATAGTCATCTACTTATTGTTGTGAAATTCAGTCAGTTTAGCTAAGCTGTAATGAATACACCAAAACCAATTACAGCGAGGTGGTATAGGCTAATAGGAAAGAGGTCATGGGTTCAAATCAAACCCCGTGGCCGCAAAAATTGACTTGGGGTTTTCATGGTTTCCTCATTTGCAAAGGCAAACGCCGGATTTGTAGGACTTGGTTTATTTTCCATAATCCATCTACACTATGTCACTGGATAGTAAAATCATTTAAACCGAATATCACAAAAGAAGACATCACTGAACAGTAGAAACAGATGCACGCGAATAAGTTGGTACAATATACTAATGGTTCACGTAAACATTCTAAACACGTGATATGACCTATATACAGTTAAAGCATGCAAGCAGCAGCAGCAGTAGTATAATAATAGTAATAACATCAATCATACTTAATTGCGGTTTTGCAATTGCTGCTTTGTGTGGCTATGCGGTATATACGAGAAAGATTTTGCAACATATTTTACGCCATTTATTCTATCAGCATATGAAGTGAGAAGGGTGTATTGCCCAAGCATATGGTACAGAAAGTTATGTGAGTGCATTAATCAGATTTTATTTGGGTTGTGTACCCTTCGGGCATGCGTCGCGATGTGGTACAGATATTCCCTTCGTTTTTACAACCAATTTACATGAAGAGAATGTCATGCGTAACACATTATACAAAGAAACAAAACTTCTATTTGGGCAGAATGAGTTGTGTGTTTCATATCAATTTCGTCTTCCTTACGAATAACGAGGCTATGCTATCTCTTACTCCATGTCGCAACATAAAGGGTAGAGTATTACAGTATGTTTCAGAGATGTGTCCACTATGCCGCCGGAAGGAAGTGGACATGTCCTCTCTATCCAGATGGTATGATAACGTACATGAACCGGAAGTAACGAACACAAGGGAACCTTTCCAATACGTCCCCTCCGATATTAACCAATTAGTGTCAACATTTAAACCAATATAGGCTACAAATGTAAAATGCAACTAAAGCCATGGGGTTGTGCGGCTAATGGTGAGTTAGGAACCGCTAAGGATTTTGTGAAGAAAGAACAACTTCAAAAATTCAGACTCATAGGTGCTACTAGGTGCATGAGTTGATAAACTTCACAGTACAAATGCTTTAAGACCCTATATTTTGAAAGATCATAACCTACCCAACCACCAATAACTCTTACAATAATTACTAAAATTTTTATTATAACTGCTAAACAAATAGAAATAGGAGTAGGAAAAATAATTCAACTTAAAATAGAACCACCCAAAACGAATATAATTTATAAACCAATCATTCTCCTTATTATATAAAAATATTCCTCACCCATGAATGAAAAATATGTTAAATTAAAATCACCACACAAAGTATAATAATATAAACGAAATCTATAACACACAGTAAAACCAGTGGAAAAATAAAATTAAAAAAAAAAAAAAAAAAAAAAAAAAACAAGAATATTTACATAACCCAAAGAAACCATTTCCAAAATTATATCTTTTGAATAAAACCCGGCCAAAAAAGGCATCCCACATAAAGCAAAATTAGACACTATTAAACAAGAAGATATTAATGGTATCTGAAAGCTCAGTCCTCCTATAAATCGAATATCCTGAGAGTTCTTCACTGAATGAATAATAACCCCTGCGCATATAAATAATAATGCCCTAAATAAAGCATGAGTCAACAAATTAAAAAAAGCCAACCTTGAGATATCAACCAGAACCTCCATTTTACTAGTACAGTTTGATGTTTAACTCAACTTGTGGTAGTTTGGATTAGCAATCTTCAATCAGAGCTTAAAATTATCTGTTACAATCTGAGTGGATGATGTACAAGCCTTGTCCATACTCTGTAACGATTCTGTCTCTGTTAGATCTTCGTTACTGTACGACCTGAACCACATAAGTTTCTGGTGCTCAAAAAACAAGGGCTGAGGATGACCTTTTAAGGTCGAAATGCATCCCCATGACACGCTAAAGAAGAAAAACAGCGACCCATAAATGTTAACATTTTACCTGCACATTCCGGACACTAAAGTTTTTTCTACAAGAAGTTTCACCAACGAAATCACAAACAATAACTCCTGGGAAATAATTTGTTTTTAGGGAATGTGTTTGAACAAAACTCTGGACATTTTAATATATATGACGAATCTAACGAAGATAACATTTTAAAAGAAGGGGAAAAGACATATAGGCCTGCCATCACGTGGACTGACAGAACTTTTAAGGCCGTTTTTAAGTGTGATAAATAATAATTGTATTTTTGTGGATCCATTGACAACAGAATTTACGCTTTTAAACTGTATTAAAAAATTTTATACTCAGCTACAAAAAGGCACAATAAGCAACATAGGCCTATTACCAGGAAGTAATATACTGTAAATTGTAAGCTGTTATCTCTTTAAGCAGAGGATACAATCTGTTACATGGACGGCTGCTAGTTTTTTCTTTAGGAGTGTTAAGTGGAAGAGAAATAAAATATATTGAGGGCATAAGGAGGTTTTCTATCTAATACAAATATATTAAAAGTGACATTAAAAGTAAGAGAAAGTCGCCAATCTTCGTGTCACATTCCTATAAGGTACCTAACTCAAATACAATATGTTTTCATATGAGTTTTCGTTCTGGAGCTAGGCTATTCACAGATACACACACACACAGAAACACAAATAAAAAGACGAATTTCTTAAATAAATTTTTGGATTCAGGGACTATTTAGAAAACTCATCTTCAAATTTCGGGGTCAAACACAATACTTCACTTATGATTCCTATGATACGGGCAGAGGAAGTAAAAATAGAAATAAAATATTCATTTGCATTAATAAATATTTGAACATGTCAAAGTCAAAGTCTGGATTGGCAGCATTTACTTTCGACTGTGAACAAGAAAATGGCGGCTTTCTCCTTTGCAAAGTTGTATTCCAAAATCTTGTACATGAATATGATAAACTCAGGCTGGAAGGGTATAGTGCAAGTGAGGAAAAGCAATTGAGTTACAATTATTAACAGTCTAGGCAGTAAATGAAGATGTAAAAAATCTACACCTGATAGCACTATAATATAAAACTTTTCAATTCTCAAAACTTGTTTTTTTTCCACATTATTGCAGACAGGAAAAAAAAAACTCAGAATTGAATCAGGAACAATTTTTGCACCAAATTAAAGTTTATTAATTCCAGAAGAAACTGATTTTGCTTTTTGAACTGATTTCATAGTTTATCCAAAATTAAAATCAAACTGGAAATGTACTAGACCCTACAATACACAAAACTGTACACTGCTTCGAGTTATGATAAAATTCAAGCCACGTGAGGTTATTCGTATGTACAAAGCCAACATTTGTGGAAACATGTAAACTAAGGAGGAGTGTAACATTTCTGTTTAATTAAGTAATTTCAAATACTTTTTTATAATATCTGAGACTGCTTATGACTGTTTGCTTATACTGACCTTATCGATAAACACACAACTCTACACAAGTGACTGTAACTCAATAGAAAACATATATCCATCCTCCACAAGACCTTGGCTACTTATACAGTAGTAATAATGCAAAATTATAATGCTAATTTAAGTTATATAAGAGAAACAAATACGAAAATCACAACTAAGGAGTAGGGAAAGAAAGGAAAATAATACTGCACAACTTGAGGATATTTTAGGAGAAAATTCCTTGATACCGGGATTCAAACTGTGCTGAAGCTCTACCAAATATCAATATACGCTAATGATTTACATTTATAGTATACCTGACTTAAGCAATGAGTGTGTTGCCCTGAGTTGTTTCTATACTCTTTCTTCATGAAAAAATGGATTGACACAAGTGTGTGTATTACCTGTTAAGTTGGCTTTCAGGAAAATGTCTAAATCCTATTGATACATACACTACCTTCGAAAACCAGGGACAAAGAGAGCCACAGGAATTTAACATCAGTATACCACAACACAAGGAACATCATCCTAATTTGTGTTTTTATTATGATTAGAGCTCGGAAGTTCAGGCATTTATTTTGGTTAAAATAGCCAGGCAAAAAGGCACTTAAAATACCAAAAATAGAGAGTAATATAATTAAAATAGGCATTTATTAAAAGTCAAAACATGGAACAATCCCACTCTTTATTAATTAAAACAGCTATTTAAGATACTTTATTTATCAGATAATGTAATTACTTTTCCTTTTCTCTTACGAGAACTCTCTTTCCTGGTATTCATTATTTCCATTGTAACCTACATTCCCTTCATAGGTTCTATTTAAAGAGCTTAAAATTGAATTATTTGAAGACTGTTTGAAAACAAATAAATGGATTATTTTATAGGGAGCAAGATCATCAATAAATATTTTGTGGTGAATGTGTCTTTTTCTTTTTCTTTTTCTTCTTCTTCTTCTTCTTCTTCTTCTTCTTCTTCTTCTCCTTCTTCTTCTTCATACATTGAAATTCTTTATGTGCTTTTTAAAAATGTGTAAACAAGCACAGAAAAATTCATAACGAATCAAAACAGGCAAAAAGACTTTAAACCTTAAAATAGACAACAGAAGCCAAAACAAACTGTTCCTACCATCGCTAAATGAATGGAAACATGTTTATCCCTATTTAACTTTTAAATATATTCAACCAATAGGCATTTTCCTAACTTCCAGGCCCTAGTAATGATAAAAAAGAAAGTGGTGTTACGTTAGTTCAAGCAATTGGTAGATAAATCAAGGCCACAAGCTGGAAACCACTGTACTCGAAAGTTTCCTCTAATATGTGATATTTGAAACATTTTTAAAAATTGATCATTATTTTACATTATCAGTAATGTGTACCAGTAAATGTGAGACACAATTTTAGAAATCTAAGACGAGAAATTCATTCTTATACTATAAAATTCTTCAACAGAAATAAGCTCTAAATTTATTGGAATATTTATTGTCTCTACTCTGGGATTACTTTTATTAATTCCACTACCTGTACCGCAGGTACTATAGGTGAGGAAGCATATATTCAACCCTGAAAATTGATTTTGAGTTTTCAAGACAAACTGAATCTAAAAATACAGTTTTCAAAAATATGTCTGGGCATGTGTGTCTCTGAACACCATAGCTCAAGAACAAAAGATTGAATCAGAACCAAATTTTATATATGGGTGTCACAGAGATTGGCAGTTACTTTCTCTTACTTTTACTTCTTCATTATATAAATCTTAATTTATGGCTATTTTCTTGAAAAGAGCTCAAACAATGTTCTTTAAATTATTAAATAATTGGGCCTTCAACAGAATTGGGGGCATTTTCAATATCTACTGTTAACAGGTAAGTTAATTAAAATTTGTAAATTTGTTTTCTCTTTCTACACCTTTCTCCAAATTCATTCCATCAGTCTGCCATTGTACAGTCAGTCCATTTTATGAGGAAACCTCGCATCACTGCCACATTGCCGCGCTAGCATAGATTTTGCATCGTAAGTGTATAAAGCATACAAGTGGTTAGTTGCTTCGGTGTGTTGTTGTGAGACGCTTGTCTATTGTTGTCATGTGTTACATAAGACAATAATCGAAAATGTATACGGTTGAACAGCGAATTTATTTGGTGGAATGTTACTTATTAAATGTCATTTTCAACAGTATCTCAAATAAATGGTGAGTAATAAGCCTCTACATGTAGGCCTATTTTGATAATAAATTGGTTGAGTTATTCTATTTTGTAATGTTTCTAAAGTGATTTGCCGGTAGTAACGGAACACAGTCCCCGCCAGTGCAACACAACAGCGGGGAAACTATGAGCAGGGGCAACGCTGTTAAAAAGTTTCCGCATAAAATGGCCTCCCTGTAGAATCATAAATGCCTAGAGTCAGGGTTACCACCACTATGGATCACATTGTATATGTTTATGTGGAACCAACTGAAAGCTCTTGAAATCAACAAGGACATTCCATAGATACTGATATTGGGAAGAACACAGTGAAGTCATAACATAATATATTACGGTTTTTAACACACTTAAACTTCACTTTTATAGTTATTACTAGGGCCCGGATGTTTATGACATGTCATATTTTTTTTCCTTTGTGAAGTTACCATAGCAAATATAATTTAAACATGATATCATCTAATGTGATTAGAATTATGCAATTTTCATTGGTCATATAATGTCATATTTTAGCTTTTTCAGTATTTTTTGTCATTTTTCCGTCATTTTTCATATTATGGTCATATTTTCAATCATTTTTAATTTTTTCCCATGCTTTTGTTTTTGTTTTATTCCATTTTCATTTATTTGCTTACAGCCGTCTCAGAGATGGGATTTGAACACCCCTGAATTGTTGCTTGTAACTTCTCAGTATTTTCTTTCTAAAAATACTTTCACAAAATATACGTTGGCCTACGTATATTTCTGAGAATTAGGAGAAAGAGAGAGATGCGTAAAAAGGGACAGATGCAAAGAAAGCGAACGGAGATATTAGGATGGCTATTGTCAGTTTTCATAGCAAGGTCATCTAACTGCTTCTGTAAATAACTTGAGCAGGTAGAAGTTCTTCTTGGGGGTGCCAAGGGGAAGGGGTGATAGGAAGGAACAATCATCCCTCAGTTATTGAAAAGATTTCGCTGCATGGTGTGCTTCATCGCAATCTCAATACTCTTGGTTTATCATGCCTAAAACTAAGGGTCCGATAAGTGAAAAACTGAGAGCATTTGTACGGGAGTTTGGAGATAAGCATTTCAGTACAGATGGCACAATTCTGTTCTGTAAGCTGTGCGAAGTTAAGGTAGAATCTAAAAAGCGATTTAATGCGCAACAGCACTGCAGTACGGCAAAACACAAAAACAATTTGACTCGAAATGTTGCATCAGAGAACCGCCAACAGCTCATGTTTGAGAAGATTTCGTCATCGTCCACCACAAGCAAAATGTATGATTTTAACAAGGATTTATGTACAATGACGATGTATGCTAATATACCGCTGGAGTTAGTTAATAATCAGCACTTCAGCAATTTTCTGCAGAAATACACTAATCAGCACATTCCTAATGCAACAACACTTCGCAAGAACTACGTGACTACTTGTTACGAAGATGTTTTAAATAGGATACGATCTTGCGTCACTGATAACAAGATCTGGGTTTCTATGGATGAAACCAGCGACGCTGAAGGAAGGTACGTAGCAAATGTTGTTGTTGGTGTTTTAAGGGAAGACCGACCAGGTGAAAAATTTCTCATTTCTTGTGAAGCATTGGAGAGGACTAACCACTCAACTATTGCTGTTACCTTCGACAACGCATTAAATCTGTTGTGGCCTGAGGGAGTGAAGAGAGAAAATGTTCTTCTAGTAACTGATGCAGCTCCCTACATGGTGAAAGCTGGCAAAGGTCTGCAGCTTCTCTATCCTAAATTGATACATGTAACATGCATTGCACATGCACTACATAGGGTTGCAGAAGAAATTCGGGGAAAAAATCCTGATGTGGACAAGTTAATTGCAACAGTAAAAAAATCTTCATCAAAGCTCCACTTCGAGTGCAGAAATTCAAGGAAATTGCCTCTTCTGTTCCTTTGCCTCCCCAGCCCATCCTCACACGTTGGGGAACGTGGCTTAATGCTGCAAACTACTACTGTACCAACTACAATGTTATCGAAGATGTTGTCAATGAGTTCAACGAAGGCGAAGCTTCCTCCATCAAAACTGCAAAGACGCTATTTTCAAATTCTACCTCGCTTATATTAAGTCAAATTTCAGTATAATATCAACAACAATCACACAATTAGAAGAAACTGGTGTTAAACTCTGTGATGCTCTTCACCTTGTGACAAATGTGGAAAGTGAGTTAACGGCTGCACGTGGTAAAGTTGGTGAATGTGTTAAAGCAAAACTACAGCGTGTGCTAGGTCGGAACGAAGGGTACTCTACACTTTGCAAGATTGGCGACATTCTAAGTGGTAAGCCAGTGACATTCCACGAAGGTGAGCCTGAATTCAACAGTAATGATTTGACTTATTTCAAATATGCCCCAATAACATCCTGCGACGTCGGGTGGTCTTTCTCCCGATATAAATCAATGCTGAGTGAAAATAGAAGATCGTTTTTATTTGAAAACTTTAAAATGCATGTGATCTGTTATTGCAATTCGTTGTGACCGTCCATCATAATGAAACATTTCTTTCATTTTGTGTAGTGTCGAGTGTGTCTTAATGTTTGTTTAAATAAATTCAAAAATGTATTAATAAAGATTAATATTATTATTTATTAATGTGTTCTCATAAAATTTTAATTGAAAAAACCGACAAGATTTTGAAAAAAAAGATTGTCTCTAGGTCATATTATTAGTCATAATTCGCCATTTTTTAGGTCATAAAGGCTTGCATATTTCTAACATTTTTAGGTCATAAACATCCGGGCCCTAGTTATTACCTTAGGACTAAGCTTATATAGTTTCAAACACCATTGTCAGATACATCTAAAATTTAGTTGGCAGGGCTGCTCCCCTCAATGATCAAACTCAGCTCCTGGATGCCATCTAGTGGTGGGTGACTGTATCTTCTGATTAGACTGTCTCCTGCTGGTATTTGTGTGTTTTTTTTAATACAATTTTTTCCCAGAATGTTAATTCTTGAGGTCTTTCTACTAGGTTTAATAGTTTTAAATCCTGTTCTGTTTATGCCCCTCTCTCCAAAAATGAGCCACTATTACAGATTTATCTGTCTGTCTGAAATTAATGTTCCTAAAATATTCTTTGAAACTAACTTGAATATTCCTTTTCATTTGGCCAATATAAACTTCTTAACATTCATTGCAATCTATTTGGTAAATACCTGATTTTTTACAGCCTGGGAAAAAATTTTATTAAAAAAAACACAAATTACTGAATTTTGAAATACCAGCAGAAGACAGTCTAATCAGAAGATACATTCACCCACCACTAGACGGCATCCAGGAGCTGAGATTGGTCGTTGAGGGGAGCAACCCTGCCAACCAAATTTTAGATGTAGCTGACGATGATCACAATGGTGATTGAAACTACGTTGTCCTAAGATAATAACTACAAAAGTGAAGTTTAATTGTGTTACAAACCATTACACCTATATATAGCGAAAGCCCAAGCCCAAGTGGTGTAACTCCAGTTTTTTTATTTTTTTAGTTATGGTCAGGATCCTATTCAGAAAGTGTTCTTCTATTAATAGCGCAAATGGTGTAAGTCATAACTTGCATAGCAACCCTGTAGGTAGGAGCACAATTTTATGCTGTCCATAAAGCCATGTATTTGGTGACAGCTAAAACCATAAATATCTCAGAACAGCAGTAATGTGAGTTACACCACTTGGGCTTTAAGGGGCTCATATATATATATATATATATATATATATATATATGGACATTCTAATTGATGTTGTAATGAATATACTTAGGGATACTATCTGTACATGACTAGCTAATTCTGATTTACTTCAAAATATTTACTTGGAAATATGTTTTAAATATTTAGAACTTTTTTTTTCATATTTTATATTGTTATATTATTTAAGGAACTCCAGTCCAATAAGACTGAAGCCGATGCCACAAATATTGATGAATAAATAAATACAAATTCCAAAAATACTAGTATTCTCTTATTTTGTAAATAAATAATTCCATTGGATCAACAATACCAACCTTTGCTGGGAAACTGAACTAAAATTTTGTTTAAATCCACCCTAACTGATTTTATTACTCCTACCTAAGGAACACCGACCGATTATCAGACTTTCATTATATTACATTGAAAAATACAATAAATGTAATTAACAGAGCAAGAACAAAACCGGTAATAATTGAGATAATTCTAAACTTCATCTATAATAATTTAAAAAAAAATATGTGAGCAATGATGCATAAAGCCAAGCCTGTAGAATGAGCAAGAACACTATTGAGTAGCCTAATGAACACCATACATCATTAAAACCAAAACCGAATTAAATAAGAGAAACACAGTTGGAAGTAATAATACCTGGAAAAATTATCTAAGTTTGTTTGACCTACCTTAGACGTCTTCTCTTTTCAGCCAGAGCAAACATGGTATTCAAGTTAGACGAGCTGCTATTTTCACGTGTCGGGGGATTTCCTTCAGAAGGAAAGATGTCACTGGCTTCTTCTTCAGAGAACTCATCATACTGCTCGTCTTCTTGAATATCTTCACCTCCCACAATGAAATTCACTTTTTCTTGTTCCTCCTGATGCTGCTGTTCGGGAGTCACGCCATCACCACCACCATCCATTGTCAAAGGGGGTGGAGCACGACCTGTAATCACATTATAGCTTGTTACTTTCTCCATCAATACCAAACATACTATAGATAGAGGAAGTATTGTCTTCCACCCATAAATTCCATGTCGAGTTTTCAACATTTTTAAATATGTTGATGTCCTCAGACTACTGTCTGCGTCTGTGTGAGTGTGTGAACAGTTTTACTCAAAAAACAACAAGAGCATGATCAAATGACTGGACTTTTTTTTGTTCCTCTGAGCACTGGGTGAAAAGTGACCTATTTCCTCATCTTCACAGCTATAATATTGCAGCCAGGTATTGAAGGCAGTTATATATACATGGAGGAGTGGTGATTTATAGCAGAGCTAATTTCATGGGAATTGAGTAGCATGCTTCAATTATCTTAGGAACTTGATATCAGATGTGTTGAAATTAAGGTAAAGACAGGTATATTTAGTTTTAAAGAGTGACCAGTAAAGACCGGCCATGGAAGCCTACGAACTAACTAATATTTAGTTTTATCATCATTTGCATATATCGATCTCGTCAGGGTAACATTGACACATTCTTCAATAAATTGGATCAAATTTTAAGCTTTGTGTGTAAGTCCAATATCAGAATATTTTAACAGGTGACTTTAATGTTGATACATCCAGCCATTCATAGCGTAAGAAAATGTTGTACGATAGCTTTGAATGTTAGGTTCCGGCAACACTGGCAGCGTTCTGCGGCACTGCACGTTGAGCGGCGATGGGAGGGTATGTCAAACCTGTGTTAACAAGTGCAGCTGGCCATACTGGATGCGGTGCGGCAATTTTGAGGGGAAGTGAACTCCTGTTTGAGATTTCGCGGTGATGCTCAGGATGGGAAGTCGAGAACTAACTACAGAGTAAAAAGAAATTCTAATATCCGAGGTGCAAACTCGAATATTCACATGGAATGACAGAAAGAATGACAATTTACACCTCTCTTGCCCTAATCACTTAATTATTTTGCCATGTAAATTCCCACTTACGTGTGCAGTTTTACTATGTACACCTCTCATGTTAAAGTGTTATCTTATTTTCCACTTATGCAGTGATTTAGTCGGCACAAAATATTTACAGGAACTCACTTCCTTAATTCGGCGAATGCAATTTTTTTCAATGATCAAACATTACAAAATAATCTTAGCAGTAAACTTATAATTAAAATAATAATGATATTGATTATTATTATTATTATTATTATTCTGCGGACTTTACTCTATAAAAAGGCGTTTCATACATAATTGTACTATAATTCTATCATGTTATTTTCTTAAATTATTGTTTCCGAAGATCCAGACTATGGCGCAGGAAAGTTTTAATTTTGGAGTTCATTTGGTGTTTGGATGAAAATTGATAATTTATTATTATTATTATTATTATTATTATTATTATTATTATATTCTCTGGACTTTTCTCTTTAAAATGGTGTATCATACATAATTTTGCTATAATTCTATCTGTGTTAATTTTTTATTTTTCTGCGAAGATCCAGACTATGGAGCAGGGAAGTTTTAACTTTGAAGCCCCTTTTCTGTAAGTTTATTTTTTCTATATAGGATGTAACTTTTCCTCAGTTTCTTTGTAACGTACAAACTTGAAAGATTCACAATTTGTTTATTCAGATTTCTTACATAGACTAAAAAAAAAAAAAAAAAAAATTAATCGGTGAATCTATTAACTATTTACATGTCACATGGTACTAATAACATTGATGAAAAGAAAAATATAAAGAAAAAATATTTCAGTAAATTAGTTTATTATTGAAAAATTGATTTTCAGCACCAATACAGGATAGGTAATTAGAAACTGCCTAGCTTTAATAGTTTTTTTTAGGAAAGGTATTTTTTATTTAAAATTATAAAGATATGCTATTCCGCTTCAAAATCTATGTGGAATTTTCCTTAGTTCTCCATACAAATGATGAAATACCCCGTTGTCTATTAACTGGACAAATCCCAAATTCTGACCTATTTCTATTTGGAACTCTTGTAATTAGATACGAATTTGGATGACACACCGTGCCACTTGCCTGTATGGACACACCGCTTTCTTCTTCCCACTCCCCAATTTTTGCTCAACGCGCTGTGCTCCAGAACGCTACCAGTGTGGCCGGGACCTACAGTCTGACAACATTAGTAAAAGTACCAACACATATAAACAGTAGCATTGATTATGTTGTAACAAATATAAGCGACGAATTATGTAAAATTCGTGTCTTAGATCCTTTCATAGTTGACCATTCCACTGTTATTTTTCAATTTGGTACTAGTGGTTTTATTGATATTGCACAAAATCAGTCAAATAAGAATAGTGTGTTGTGTAAGGATTATAATGTAGATAACTTAACTCTTTTGAAAAATCTATTGTATAACTGCTAATACTAATGATGTAAATATCCCTTTTGATTGTTTTTTGACTACTTTTTAATACTATTTTATCATTGCCTGTCTTTTAAAAAAAGTCAAATTCTAAAAATATGGAAATGCAGAAAAAACCCTGGATTACAAAGGTAATAGTCATAGAGGTATAGATCTCAGATCTATTTTTGCTATGAAACTAAAGACAATTGCAATGAATTAGCACAGCTTTATAATAATAAAAAACTGGAACATAAACAAATCAAGAGAGAAAAAAGATGCAATATTACAAAGAAAGGATTAAAAGATCCAAGAACACAAGTAAATGAATGTGGAAGACTGTCGACCATGAAATGGGACAAAATGTAAAACATAGTATTATAGGCCTGAATATTAATAGTGTCTGTATAAACGATTCTCTTTCCATGGCAAACTGTTTTGCTGAACATTTTTCCCACAAGGTGGAAGCGAAGCTTAATGATCCTTTTAAACAAGTATCCAAACACTGTATTCATGGCCCAACTAATGTTAAGTATATGGTTTTCTCATCAATCTCTGAGAACGAAGTAACCAATATAATTACAGATTAATTTCTTAATTAATTTTAGAGCCTCAAATTCTTCTGGTGCAGACAGAATTTCTACCAATGTGCTAAAAAATGTTTGCATTAACATAGTGCAGCCACTGACTTATATTTTCAACTTGCCCATCATAATGGTGTATATCCAGAAGACAGTCTCAAATTATCCATTGTTATCCCAATCTTCAAGAAGGGAGACCCACACACGATTACAAATTACAGGCCACTGTATTAACCAAAGTCTATGAGAAATTGTTATTTAACAGAATGTACAAATTTCTTAACACTAACAATTTACTGTCTAAATTTCAACATGACTTCACTGAAGGAAAATCAACAGAAACAGCATCAAATCATTTTATGGAATATGTCCATTGCCGTATTGATGAAAATATATTTTTCTATCTGTCCTGTGCCTTCGATACTATTAATTACGATTTCTTAAAATGTAAATTGCATCATTTGGGTCTTAGAGGTGTTGCGACTGACCTAATTATGTCTTATATCCAGAAAAGAAAATCCACAAAAGTGAAGGGTGCAGTGTCCAATATAATTTAAATGAAGGTATCCCACAGGACTCAGTCTTGGTCCCTCTGGTTTTTAATCTTTTTATCAATGACATTGAGTTCAATGAGGATATTGAGTGCTTAGTTATGTATGCAGATGATACCTCTTTCCTCATAACTTCTAAAACTGAACAGGGGTCAATTGTAAAACTTGAAAATTATATCTCAAGCTTTTGTAAATGGTGTGAGGCATTTAATTTTAAATATGGATAAAACTGTATGTATACTGTTCCACAAACATTTAAGTCAGACTTACCCTTGTGTTTCTTAAGCTGACAAAACCTTCAAAATATGTAAATCCACAAAATCTTTGGGCACTCTTGTTGACGAAGAATTAAACTGGGAAAATCATATTGACTCTATATGCAGTAGACTGAACAAACATTGTTTTGCTAATAAGGTGATTAAAATACTCATTGGACCATAAAGGTCTCCTGAATGTGTACTTTACTCTCGTACAGTGCATTCTTTTTTATAATAGTTTACTCTTGGGATGTGCAACTAATATCAACAGAGTACAGTGCATGCCGCTTATTGCGATCACTTTGGGATGCAGCTAATCTGATAAATTAATCGATTGATAACAATAGCCATAGAAATTAAATGAAGGTTATCTATTCATATATAAGACTACAAAACAGAATTAAAAGCTATTTATTCATAAAATAATACATAACTGTGAATCGTTGAACCACTCATAGGCTAATACAGAAACAATTCCCATGCAGAATGATACGTAGTTTCCTCGTGTAACAAGAACATTGTACTTATAGGAAAGTTGAAAAGTAATGATGACATCAGAGAAGAGTTTTAATGGAAACCAGCCAATACACAAACTAGAAAAGTTTGGGGTTAATGAGCTCAACAAGTAAAGAGTCCGGAAAAAGAAATGAGAAAATCAGACAAAATAATGACCAACAAAACAAGTGTGTCATAGATAATATTATATGACCATCTAGAAATTATGCTGGTAACATCTTAGGCTAGTGTTTGCCTCTTTTCCACAATATTTAACAGGAATAACAAATAACTTCCTCGAAGCACTAAGAGTACATGGCTGT
The DNA here is from genome assembly GCA_964059195.1 of Ectobius pallidus. Classification (NCBI taxonomy): domain Eukaryota; kingdom Metazoa; phylum Arthropoda; class Insecta; order Blattodea; family Ectobiidae; genus Ectobius; species Ectobius pallidus. Next base: position 34,209,786 of record CAXKWD010000001.1, on the reverse strand, counting down.
GTTGTAGTAGTCCACATTCAGCCTCTTCAAAATGTCATTATTTGCGAGGCAAGGCTTAAACCGAAGTTTTGGATTAAATGAATAGCTTATAACTACCCTTCAGAGGATTTATTGATAGAATTGCGGCTTTACTTTTCACTGGAAGACAAAGAATAGCGCCGCCTAGGCCTGTAGAGTTTTTTCGGAGAGCCAATCGATTGGGTCGAAACAGCCAGATATCTGGATGAAAGGCTGACCTGGAAACCCCACATTACCCAGGTTAGACAAACTGTCATGCAACGGCTTGGAATTTTATCCCCTGTGCTTAATGGCAGAGGAGGACTTTTGCCTGCGAATAGAGCGCTGCTCTATAAGCAACTCATTCGACTTCCGCTCAATTACGCCAGTCCAGCTTGTAGGTCCGCAGCACTCAGTCGCAAGACTTCAAGTCATGCAGTCAAAATGTCTTTGCCTCGCTATGGGCGCACCTTGGTACGTCAGTAACCAGCAAATCCACGAAGACCTAAAGGTTCCACATCACAGAGTGGGTACCTTGCACACAGTTTCGACTCCAAGCATCACGATGCTGAGAATCCTTTAGTACGGCAACTTGGAAAGCGATTGCGCTTCCCAGGGGACGAATAAAATCGTCAAAACTCACTACAAATAAGCCTTCAGCTGAAACGTATTCCAACTGGTAGGTTCAAATCCAACCAGGCATCACAGAAGGGAGGACCATGATCAAATCCCCTTTGCAAGTTCCGATCAGGGTTTTTGTGGTTGTAAGGTGAATACCGGAACTATATATAAAAAAGGGACACGGCCCGAACCCCAACTCTTGCACTTGTCCTGCTTAGATTCATGTCCTATGTGAAACACCATTAGCATAAGCAAATTTAAGTTATAGGATAGGAACCCATTTTCATTTACAGTAATGCATTTCGTATGCAGGTATGGAATCTGAGTCGAGGTCATCGCATCGTGGGCTTCGCCCCCAATGCTCTGACCTCAGTTAGCTTATTTGGTCTGGTCTGGTCTATTGATAGAATCTGTTTCAAATAGTGGTAACATTGTGACCGCCGGGATGGTCTTGTGGTTAGCGTCGCTAACTACAGATCCGTCGGCTTGGGTTCGATCCCCGGTACCTCCTCAGATTTTTCTGAGGTTGGGAGGTCTGGTAGGGGGGCACTCAGCCTCGTGATTCCAATTGAGGATCTACTTTATAGAGAAGTAGCGGCTCCGGTCATGGAAACAACCATTAACGGCCGTGGATGTCGGCATGCTGACCACATGCCCCCCAATCCTGCCATCTGCCTATGGTAGATGATGCAGCGGTCGGGTGGTAGGCCTTGTCCCTCTAGGGATGTTGTGCCACGGAGTTAGTTAGTTAGTGGTAACATCGTATCTAGCTCACAATATAGTCAACCCTCAATATAATGCCCCTCTTTACAATGCCACCCTCGCACTGTGCCGATAAATGCAAGTGAACGGATCTTCTCCCATATAAAATACATAAGAAACCTCGTTACTGTGCCAATTCATTTAGTGCCAGTGAATAAGACAAGATTTTTACAAAATACAGCTTGCAGTGATTTTGCCAGTTTCAGAATTATTTTGAAACTGGCGTAATGTTAGGAAGATTATTTAAGAAACATACTGTACTGTATTTCCAAAAAGTGAGAGTTCTCCTGCCACTAACTGTAAATGTAGTGCGGTGGAATGAGGAAGCTATGTAAAGAAGTCGGACAGACAGCCTTCATGAGGGTGGAACAGGTGGAAAGAGCTCTTCATATAATGAGATATTCCAAACTTTCACATTTTTTAGTCCAGTATCCATTCAGCTGTTAAACACTACACTACAGTTACTCAGTTACAGTTAAGCACTTACATGGACCCACATGATTTTCAACCCCTTTGTGTATGCACTGGACATATACTGTAATAAATCGAATTACTGTACAGTACAGTATATTTCTTTTGTGCTGAAGTTCTGTATTTGCTTTTTATTTAGTTTTTCTTTCTTAATACAGTACAGTAAATTAATACAGCACTGTATTATGCAATTTTTATTTTAAAACTTAAATTTTGTTTTAGTGTCACTAAAGTTACAGAACAGATAGTGGCATTATATCGAGGGTTGACTGTATATAAAGCACCATATATGTTAATATACTAGGTAATTCATGCAGAAAGTTTAAAAAAACTAGTTTCCGAGAAATTCTCATGTAAAGTGGTTGTAAAAATGAAGAGAAAGTCATTGCCACGCTTCCTCCAATCCTGAGGGATACACAACCCAAATAAAATCTGATGTGATGAACTCACATAACTTTCTCTATCCTAAGCTAGGCAATACAGCTTTCTCACTTTACACTATGATATAAAATAAGAGGTCCGCCGCTGTTGGTGAGTCGGTAGCACGCCTGCCTTCCACTCCGGGTTGGGGATTTTTCAGTAGTGAAATTCAGTAGTGGGTTCAGGACTAGGTGCTTGTGTTATCCCTAGGTTTAATCCCATGTAGTATGCGCAACTGTAATGACGACACAGGACAATATCACTTAGTCTCAGCGTACGTCCAATATAGCCAACCTCCTGATGAATACATAGCATTAATATGCCGAATAGCAGATAAATGTCATATCCTTCTCTCGGCAGACGTTAACGTGAGATCTCTCATTTGGGACCGAGAGGGGCGATATCCTTAGAGAAAATTTAATAGGCCTACTTGACCTTGGCTGGCACATTCTCAATGAGAAAAATCAGGGTCCTACATATGAGCTTAGCTCATCAACAATCAGAAGAAAATCATATACAGACATTACAGCAACCATGCCGGGGTTGGTACCACAAATTCAGTCATGGCAACTACTGAACGTGACCTCAAGTTCTCACCGAGTGGTAAAAATACTAATAAGAGCAACAAAACAGACAGAAACAGAATTATATAGACTCTACTCGTTCAGAAACGCAGACTGGAAAAACTATCGGACACGACTCGGGGAGCAACTTCCGAACAATGAGCCACTGGTTACAGAAACAGATTAAGTGACTAGTATTAGAGACATCAGCAAGGTTATAAGAAATGCGGTCAATAAGGCCATACAGAAAACGCTCCCAAAAACAACCACTGTGAGGTGGTGGACACCTCAACTAACTCAGCTCAAACTGGACATGTATGCTCACAGTCGAGCATTCCAAAGAGCGGACGGGCAGGAAAGACAAATACTCTACACAACATATCGACAACAAAGAGAACAATACACCCGTGCAGTACACGAAGCTGGTATAACTTTGTATCTGAGCAAAGCATGACCAACGCCTAGGGAGTGGCTTACCGCATACAAGCAAGCAAAATTAGAAATAAGACTGTAACCAGTAATCTCAAAAGATCGGACGGGAGACAAGCAGAAGCATGGGACGAAATAGCCGACACACTACTTACGATGCTTATGTCAGATGACGACCTACAGAATGATACAGCTGAACAAAAGCAAATCCATAGACAAACTCAAGAAATCATAGAAAATGGAGAACATATCCAACCATTTGATAACAGGACTTACAGATAGCACTTGACTCCATAAAGACAAAGAAAGCCCCAGGACTTGACAAGATTAATCCGGAACTAATAACTAAGGGTGTTGCAGTGTTGCACGCGCACCTCCTGGACATATTTAATGCATGCGTTCAGCTACGTATGTTCCCAAAAGCATGGAAAAAAGGACAACTCTATCCCATTCTAAAGTCCTACGACAAAGACCCAAATTTACCGAAATCATATACACTGATCTGTTTGACCCGGTACTAGGGAAGATCTAGGAGAGGCTCATTCTCTCTAGGATCGAAGACCTACTAGAAGCATCGTACTCCGATACCCAATTTGGTTTTAGGCCCGAAAGGAGCACAGAGGATGCAATCACAAAACTACAAGGCATTATAAGGAACTCCCAATCGAAATACGTGGCAGGAATATTTATTGATATTGAGGGGGCCTTCGATAATGTATGGTAGCTCCAACCCCTAAATAGACTGTGAGGGATTGGGTCCCCTTTGGATATGTACGGAATTACTGAAGATTGTTTTAGAGACAGGGAAGTTACCATTAAAAACACTTATCACACTCGAACAAAACAAGTCACTAAGGGCTGCCCACAAGGCTCAGTACTAGGTCCTAAACTTTGGAGCCTAGTATTTGGTGAAGCTATAGGAATAATAGTAATAATAATAATAATAATAATAATAATAATAATAATAATAATAATAATAATAATAATAATAATAGTTTTATTTTGCCTGCAGAGTCAAGGCCATAGGGCCTTATCTTCCACTCAACCAGAATAAATACAAAATACATTAAAATAAATCTACAAAAAACAAATACAATAGAAGAAAGCCAAGAGGCTAAGCTTTTGCAGATGATATGGTCCTCCTTATTGAAGCAGATCGCACAACCTCAATAGAGGGAAAAGGATATTCCGTCATTCACCAACTGGTGCAACAAGGCCAAATTAAAACTATCACGACGAAAAACGAAGTGCCTGCTCTTGAAAGAGAAATTACACTCAGGAAGACCTCCTAGAATATTTGCTTGCGCTGGGAACCCGAATCCAAAGCACAGTGTCCCTGCGCTATCTAGGTGTAGAACTCCAAGCAGGCAACAAGATGGATCGACAAGTAGAAAAAATGTGCACTACATCAGTTAACTTTTTCCACGCATTAAGTAGACTATCAGGCCAAACATGGGGATACAAATATACAAATTACCAAAGGCTATACTCGGCAGTATTCATGCCAGTATGCAGCCCACGGATGACATAAACATAAGTAAATTAATTACACCACAGAGACAAGAGAATATTCGGCTACATCAAATGACGCGATACCGGTTATTGCTGGAGAAAACCCAGTAGACCTGCTACTAGAGAAAAAGTAAATGCTTACAAAATACGAAAACACCTCTTTATTCGAATTGCAAAGCAGGAACTAAATCAAGACTTTTGCGAAAGGTACAATCATTCAGAACTAATGAAGCAACTTAGAAGCGCAATTATACATGCGTGGGAACGACGCTGGAAAGATGCCCAAAAGGACCTCCTAATAAAGGACTATTTCCCTAGCGTCTGCAAACGACTTAGTCAAAAGTGGATCATTCCTTATTACTCAAGTTCTCAGTTCTATTCGGGACATGGCTACTTCACAGCAAACCAACTTCGGTTTGATCTAGCGGAGGATTGCCTCTGCTACTGTGAAGACTGTGAGCTTGATACAATGTACCACATCCACGTCCCATATGCGCGAGATAAAGGGAAGCACGCATTAGTCTAAGAGACGTAGCCAAACAAGCAGGCAAATTATTGTCACAAGAATTTAGTTTTTGGACGAGAAAGGAAGCTAATACTGCTTTCAGAACATTCACACGCCACGTGATAGAAAGCAGGAAAGAACAAGAACAAGATGATGCCTAAGACACACCGAATACGAGAAGAATATGCCTTGGGGGAATGCTCAGATCCCCGGGGGCCATACCAAGAAGGACTGATATGGCAGACTGCCCAAGACTTGCCTCAGATAACCCGCAGCAACCGATCTAAGTGAGGTATTCGCGGGATTTCCCTCACTCTATAAGGTGAATACCAGATCGGGGACACGTCCCCCGCGACAATAGACAGATGAACAAGAGTAAAGTTAACTGAATAAAATGCCAAAGTCAATTAATCAAACATTTTCCGTGTGTCATATGATCAAGAGAAGGTAACGATTTTAGAATAAATGCAAAATCGGTTGTTGGACCGGAGATATAGCCTACTAGCTTAAAAGGCCTGGCGTCGCCCGAGTTTATTATTATGTTATTGGAAATTAACTTATGAAGGACTTTCTTTTTTAAATTCTAGGTCCTTATATAGGTATTTAGAATGTGAGATAGGAAGAACGATTTATCACACTCAAACTATTCCCTCAGAAAACGCTTGATATAGCTTTTTATGGCTCATAGAGGATGTAGAATTTTGCATCCCATCGCTTATACAGTAAGTTACACAGCAAGCCTGGTAGGGGTTCAAATAAGAAGAAACAGAAATTTCGGTAACACTAAATTTTATTGTTTTTGCGGAATATTTCATTTCTCACTCTCATATTACCAAAACCCCGTTTTGCGGATGAAATTAAACAGAAATGCAATGTCACTTTCATACTTCTTTCCCCAAAACATATTACCACACCTCGTATTGTTTTCTCTATGTCCAGGGTAGAGAAAGTTATGTGACTGCATTATTTTCGTGGATTTCATTCTTTAATATCTTCTCTAATTTGTCAAATTCTAGTTTCTTTTATTTCCAAACCCATCTGAGACCCACTGGCAACAATATGTTGTCATGTCAACTGTGATTTGGATTTGATAATTCTGTGTAAAAAGGGATTAAATATTCTCAAAAACATTTAATTTTTGGCATTTAAAATGAAAATTTTCAAAATCCTTTCTTAGTGAGCACTTACATTATGAAACGAAGGTACTGTCAAAATTCAAAGTCTCTACCTATTATAGTTTAGGCTCTACGTTGATTCTTTGTCAGTCAGTCAGTCAGTCAGTCATTCATTCATTCATTCATTCATTCAGTCAGTCAGGACAAAGCCTCTTATATATATACTAGCATGTGCCCGCGGCTTCGCCCGCGATAATTATTTCAAAAATTAAAAATTAAGAGCATAATAGTTAAATCATTATATTTATTAAACCCCAAAATCACGTGGACTACATAGCACGATTAGATAGCGTCACCTGGTAAAAGCGACCTCAGATTCGAGTTCCTTGGTCCAGAAAACCCCTGTATAGTGAGTTTCGTCCAAATAAAACAATGTTTGACCATATTAGGGTTTACAACATTCAAGTGATCGCGAAAGTTATATTTCAAGGTATTACAAAAATAGACAAAGCCAACTGTAATTGTCAAACTTCCATTTAATTTAATTCCAAACCCATCTGAAACCCACTGGCAACAATATGTTTTAATGTCAAATGTGATTCGGATTCGATAATTCTGTGTAAGAAGGGATTAAGTATTCTCAAAAACATTTGATTTTTGGCATTTAAAATCAGAATTTTTCAAAATCCTTTCTTAGTGAGCACCTACATTATGAAACGAAGGTACTGTCAAAATTCCAAGTCTCTACCTGTTATAGTTTAGGCTCTACGTTGATTCCTGCCAGTCAGTCAGTCAGGACAAAGCCTTTTTTATATATATATATATATATATATATATATATATATATATAAGAGATGGCTCAGGCAATCCGGGGGTGGAAGGCGGGGCAAAAAAAAAAAAGTCCCTATACCCGAGACGAGCTAGGAAAGAAACTGAAGTAAACAGAAACCAGTACTGTTAGCAGATGAGATGAATGTTAGCAGATGAGATGAATGCAAGCAGCAGGAATGCAGCGAGCTCCCCATTTCTCTGCCTGCACGCGGGCTTGTCCTAATCTTACCTATTTCAGTCGCTAAGCGGGCGTGCCAGTTCCGAGTCATCAGATTCCTGCCCTTCATTGGTGTCATCATCGATAAACAATATAGCTTCAGTACTATTTATAATGATATAACTAAAAACGATATAGCTTAAATACGATTTTTAACTATATACGGTAACAATAACAATTCACAAAGACAATCACAGCGCGCCAGAACAAACTACTACTAAACACGTGTCGCTCTAGACTGTTGCTATGACATCACTACCTCCCTTCCTCTTCACCCCGAACTTGAATTCATCTCATCTGTTGACAGTATGTCTGTCTCACTCTTAACAAATAAGAGTAATGTGCTAGAGTGAGACAGACGTACTGGTTTTTGTTTACTTCTGATTTCCTTCTTAGAACGGCCAGACTTTAGGTTTAAGTGTTAGGTAGGGGACTGGCACATTCCGGAAACAAATCCGCCGAGAATATCCCCTTAAGGGATCTGCAGGGGTCGTTCGCGACCCGGTAGGACCACTCACTTATAGTTTAAGACAGGTATGGGCAACCTTTGGATAAATGTGGGCTAAACTTTACGATATTTATGAAGTCGCGGGCCGTAGATAATAGGTAATTGTGAAAAAATAATCATGATACGGTTTTTTATATTTATAAAGTATAATGCTAAAGTTACATGAAAGAGAACAATATCGAACTGATTATGTATTTACTTACAATCAGCAGAAATTAATGAGAAACTTGAGCTTGAACTTGAGAAACAAGATAATCAATGTTGGCATTAATCCCACAAGCGCAGAGTGTTTTCCAAATTTTCATCTGTAAGTTTCGTTCGACACTTTGATTTATTAGTTTTCATCATGAAAAAAAATTGTTCACATTTATAAGTACTTCCAAATGCACTCAGCTGTGAGTACTTTTCTTCGGTAAGGTATGTTCTGTAGAAATCACTTAGCTCCACATCTTCAAATTTTGACTTCAAATGTGTGTCTTCCTGAAACTCGATCAACTCCATTTGCAGGTGTGTCGGAGCCTTCTCAACGTCACTTTTCATCGGAGTAGCAAAAAGGTTAAAGCAGCTATCCAAGTTTTTGAAGTCTGAAAATCTATTAAAAAATTGCCCCGACAGTGATTTCAGTTCTTCAGCATATTAAGTGTAATCAATATTTTCGTGACTGGATAGTGTTGAAAAATGATAACACATTCCAGATCGCATTTGTGTTTCCCACAAGCGAATTTTGTTCTGGAACGCTTTCAAATGGCTGTACAATTCGTTTACCAACTGACCTTGTTTTTGAAGCTTCAAATTCAACTCATTCAAGTGACCCGTAATGTCAATTAGAAATGCTAAATCACATAACCATTTCTGATCACTGACTTCAGGCAAAGGTTTTACTTTGATTTCCATAAAATCAGCTATTTCCTGTCTAAGATCGTAAAATCTTTTCAGCATTTTGCCTTTGCTTAACCATCTTACTTCGCAATAATATGTCATGTCACCATGTTCCGAAGAGAGGTCATCCAAAAATGCTTTGAACTGGCGATGGTTAAGCGCGCGGGATCAAATAATATTAATGGTCTTTATTACCACGTCCATAACGTTCTGCAATCGAATAGACTTAGAACAGAAGTTTTATTGGTGGATAATGCAATGTAGGATTATGAAATCACCTTTTTGCACGTCCAAGTCAATTGCGTTTTCTTTCAAAATTCCTATAATAATTAAGGAATCGCGCACAATGTGCATTATCATGAAACCCTTTCGTGAACCGATCATATAAGGCGCACCATCTGTGCAAACCCCAATTAATTTGCACCACTGCAAACTATACTGTCGATAGCACTTTTAACCTCACGAAAAATGTCTTCTCCACTTGTGGTCCCTTTTAGAGGCTGTAAAGCCAGCAATTCTTCACTTACGGTAAATTCTTCGTCAACGCCTCGTATGAAAATAGCTAGTTGCGCTGTATCAAACAAGTCGGTGCTCTCGTCCAAAGCAATCGAAAATTATTTAAAATCAGTCACACGATCAGGGTGCACAACATTTTTTGATATTTTGGGGAACCGTTTGATTCTGTTAAATGTAATAGTGGTGGTAATATGTTACATGATTTATCCTATCATTTTTTCCTTGATATCATCAGCCATCATATCTATACGTCGTACAACAGAGAACCGAAAATATTTACTTTTTCGAGCGCGATTTTAAAATGTTCCGCGGGCCGGATCAAAAGTCGGGGCGGGCCACATCCGGCCCTCGGGCCGGACGTTGCCCATATATGGTTTAAGAGATCATACTGCGAGGAGTGCGTATTCAGTTATTTCAGCCTCGTGCAAAGATTTATAATTCGCCAGGCAAAACTGAGTTTATAACAAACTACCCTTCAAATAATTTTTGCAACAACAAAAAGTTTCAAATCAGAGTTTTAACTTTTAGGATAACCATTTTGTATACATAATTGTTAAGAAAATCGTTGGAGCCGTTTTCAAGAAAATCGCGAAAAACTATTTTTTCCATACAAAGTGGAATGAAATTATTAATTATGTAAGATTAGCCTATCTTTCTTTTCCTCTTTTCAAATAGCAGTTGTAGTTATTTTTGAAATTTTTGTTCTGCTTTATTTTACTTGTAGACCTATAAATATGTATTTGTATTTGTATAAAATAATAAATAAATACAGTAAAAAATTATAAAATCGGCATTATCTTCGCGTGACATCTCCAGGAGATATCAAATCCAAATATAAAGTGTTACTTTTCGTTTTCGAACTATGCAGAACGCAGACGCACACAAGACATGTTTCTAAAATAGTATTTTTGGATTCACGGTGACTTAAAATGTATATTTATGTTGAAAACGCGACATGAAACATAGTATGAGTAGAGGATGAATACAAAACAAACAGGAATGGTGCAGAGTAAACACTATTAAATAAAGTTTCTGAAAAGTAACGTTTGTCTGGAATAGTTATTGTAATGTTTTCCTGCCGCTCTCAAGTAAACAAAAATAAGTCTGACCTACGACATGGTATGCAACCACTTACACTCGGTACATTTTGCTCCCTAGCGCAGGAAATGCATTTTAAATAAAATCAGGTAAAGTTATATAACAAAGAGCCAGAATGCTTTTGTTTAATCAGTTATAATTGCAATTATATTTAAAAAATAAGTTTTTTTATTGGTTTCCAAGTTAAGCTCCAGATTAATTAATTAAGTAGGCCTTGCGGAAGAACAAAGCTCCAGTTTAAAAAAAAAATCAGATTAAAATCGTCCAGCATCAGCAGAACTATAGTCTACATATTTGAGAAATAATGACAATCGTACTCTCACATAAAAATACAACAACAGATGTCAAATTGGTCGGCTTCAGGATTTGAACCAAGGACCTCCAGAATGCGAGTCCAAGACGTTACCATCTAGGGCACCTCACTCAGTTTAACGGTCTTGTTTGATAAGCGTATGTAAAGGAATAGTGTTATTTGTCATAGCTAACTGTATTGCAACTTCCAAAGCCGTATATGGAAATTCTAAAACAATATTATGTTGCCATGATAGGCCTAACTAATTTGTATTTGATAAATTCTTTTTAATACATTACCATAAAACAGGCACTAAATTGGGTATTACTCCGGTACCGGTCAACCCATTTGGTCCAATATATAGGCTTCTTCCCATGGACGTTATAAATGCGTATACCAAGTTTCATGACAATCCGATAAAGCGTATTTGAGTTATCGCGTTTTTCTAATATATTACTACAATATTAAAATACACTAAATTGGGCATTACTCCGGTGCCAGTCAACCGATTTGGTCCAAAATGAATAGGCTTTTTTCCATGGACGTTACAAATGCGTATACCAAGTTTCAGGAAAATCTGATGAAGCGTATTTGAGTTATCGCACTTTTTGTTAAATTTATCATAAAAAAGCACTAAATTGGGCATTATACCGGTACCGGCCAACCGATTTGGTCCAATATCAATAGACGTCTTCCCTTGGACGTTATAAATGCGTATACCGAGTTTCATGAAAATCCGATAAAGCCTATTTGTGTTATCGCGCCTTTAAAATACACTAAATTTGGTTTTACTCCGGTACCGGTCAACCGATTTGGTCCAATATCAATAGGGTTCTTCCCATGGACGTTATAAATGCTTATACCAAGTTTCATGAAAATTCGATAAAGCGTATGAGTTATCGCGCGTACAGACACACGGACAGACATTTTCCCGACCCCACATAAATCTCATAAAGTATCATACTGGCTCTTAACAATTATTGAATTGGCGAATCTTCCTAATGCTACTGTACAATGGCTGGCATCATACAATCACTCACAATAATATATTTTACACTAGGAAAGTTACTACAGCATAATTCAAACTCAGTACACCGCTCAAACCTTCAAATTCTCATGAAGTCAGCTTTCAACCCTTCTGACACAAACATAATTCTCAAAAATGGGGAAATGGCGATTTCTTGGTATGTAAAAATATTGATGTATCTCGCGAAACAAACTAGATTTCACGTGTTGCCGCTGAACTTATCACGTAATCTATTATCTGTTTTTAAAAAAAAATAATACCTGTGATGAAAGAAGTGAAGAGCCAGAGAAGAAACCGCCACAAGCCAGGCCACCACTGTTCCCAGTCAGTGCACATGTGAGAGTAACAAGGACTGAACATGTTATCCGACGTCATCCGATAGAACAGAACAGTTCAAGGGTAGAGATAACACACGACCCTCATCAACACCCCAACAATGAGACTTGGGCGACAACACTAATATTTCTAGTACTTGCCCATGTTTCTGTAAGTTGACAATCACACTCTAACCCGGTTGCTATACAAAAATAAATAAATAAATATAAAATAAAAAATAAAAAATAAAAAATACTCTTTTCAATCCCAATTACCTAAGCCGCATGGCTGACTCACTCGCTGACATTAATGTTTGCCCACTTCCAGATGAGTTAGACACTTCAAACTTGGCACAGTTATAGCTTTTAGCCTGTACCCGACGGGAAAATTATAAAAAGTTCATTTTTAAATTTTTGCCATAGGTAATCCCACGAGAGTTGACGAGCCTATCGATAGATTCGCGGCTGCGCAGCAGGAGCGAATTCATCTGTTTGCAACTCATCAACTCGAGTTGGATTTATTAAGACTATTCCATGAATAAAATGTAACTGATTATATAAATAATAATTACTTCCGTGCTTTGTTGTATAAAAACAAAACTAACAGTTGTGAGATCACGGCTTACCGTGAATCAACCATCCATGAATCGATTCGAGCTACCATGGCGTAGACTTAAATCAGTGCTACCAATGGTGCACATAGTTAACTTCATTCAGGTAAGCTAACAGCAGAACACAATAAAAGCACACGAACTGGCTTGCATCGAATTGAAATTGTGTTCTTAATCATTGTACATTTCTATTATTTCGATTTCCAAACAAGTTGTGTTGTATAAAATAATCTGTTTTCGTGCCGATTAGTGGCAGCAGTGACTATTAATCACTGCACACTGATACTCGCGTCTCCAGTAACGACAGACGGTTTTATCATGATAATACACCATACTCGCGATTCCTACAAGAATCTTGCAAGATAAACGGCCGTGATTGGTCTATATCCGAGGAACTGCTAAACGTTATTGGTCAATATCAAACACGCGGCCTATGAGTTGAAAAGTCCCTAAAAACCTTCAAAAGGGCGGATTCACTTTAAAGTCTTTGCTCAATCCCATGACAATATGCTTTGCAGTGTTCACATAGGGCTTACACTATAGGGCAATACTACAATTTTCGTAAAACGTGCGAGGTGGCCGAGATGGTAACTTCTTGGACTCGCATTCGGGAGATCCCAGGTTCAAATCCCGAAGCCGGCCTTTTGACGTGGATTTTTTTTTTTTTTTCATGGTTTCCTCAGTCGTAATGCCAAATGCCGAATTGAATATTTACATACGATGAATCATCCACGCTATTTCATCCTTTTATATCAGTTGAAATTTTTCCATAAAAATACATCATTAATACCCGCTTCCAAGATGACCTAGAAACCTGAGATTTGGCATACATAACTTTTAGCTTGTAACAGACGGCAAAATTTCAAAAAGCTCAATCTCCCCCCTAAAAGACCCAATGTCTTCCCGCCCTTTTTTTTAGGTTTATTACGGCTAAACGGTAATAGGCTATAAGGCAGTCTAAATGCATAAACATCTCCGATACGGTGTCAGTGCATAAAAAATAGACCTTAAAAAAAGAGTGCGTGGAACGCCACGCGACACAAGTAAAACTTAATTTAATTTTTTAATTTTTTTAATTTTTTATTATTCGATTTTTTCAATTTTGCATTATTGGACTTTTTAATATTGGGTTTTGGACTTTTTTAATTTTGGATTTTTTAAATTTTCGATCTTTGAATTGTTTATTTTTTAAATTTTTGATTTTTTGATTTTTAAATTTTTGATTTTATTATTTATTAATTTTTTTATTTTTGGATGTTATAATTTTAAATTTTGTTTTTTTAAATTTTGGAAATTTGTATTTTTTAATTTTGTATTTTAGTTTTTTTAATTTTGGATTTTTAGATTTTTTCAATTTTGGTATTTTAGATTTTTTTATTTTTTTATTTTTACATTTTGGAACTTATTATTTATTAAATTTTGGATTTTGGATGTTTTATTTTTTAATTTCTTTTTTAAATTTTGGAAATTGTATTTTTTAATTTTGGATTTGCGCGGTAATGAACCTCCGGGTTCCATAAAATAGATAATATACCTTTAGATTGCTTAGGAATTGTATATTGCCATTGAGGAAGTAAGGTCTGAAAAATTTCCTTTGATTACTCCTACTCATTGAGTTGATTGTTTTCTGTGCAGTCCGCACCGAAACAAGTCGGTTTTGAGTGTGACTGATTTTCCCGATTTACTCTCTGCCGCCACTAAAGAAGTTTTACTTAAAAAAAAAAAAAAATAATAAATAAATAAAATAAAAAACTTTCCCGAGAATTTCAGTGGGGTCCCCCAGCGAGCGAAGCGAGTCCAATATACAAAGTGGGTCTAAATTCCCACTTGACAAGTCCAATTCAGGACTTGTAGTGGGGACCAAGACGGTTAAATTTAACACAGAAACTCATGTCCAGAAATGTACCTTTTTCCGCTATACGCAAAATATCATAACACACGCTTTGCTCTCTCCGTCTGGGTCCACTTACAAGAAGGGCTCGATGTGAAGATCACCGACGTCAACACAGATGCGTTACCTCCGTACCATGTTCTGGTACACACGATCGCCAATCCCTGGTCCTCCAACATTCGCCGCAGCCATAACCCGCGCCAGTACGTTTTCCTCGGATGCCACAGGGGTTTCGTAAATCAGGGTTTTTATGTGACCCTACAGGTAGTAGTTTAGCGGGGTCAAGTCGGGAGAACGTGCAGGCCAAGCAATCGGGCCACCACGACCTATCCACTGTTGCCCAAATCGTTGGTCGAGATGATATCAGACCGTACGTTAAAAATGAGGTAGTGCGCCATCGTGCTGAAACCACGTTTTGACGCACATGCAGTGGCACACCGTCCAAGAGCCTATTCAATTTTGTTTAGGTATATTTGGAAGAAAAATCTACCTATTGCAATCGATACCATGTCATGACTTTCGAAAAATTCTTTCATATCTTTACGTTTCATGCCTTCCTAAGTACGAGACCAACGCCAGTTCAAAAAAGAATTATATATATATATATATATATATATATATATACACGCTAGCGGCCGTACTTTTGAAGATATTTGAACCAAATTTTATTATGTTATTTCTAGGACCAATAGTTCGGACAAGTTCGTTAATGAGCAAAATTTGCCCAAGGGGGGGGGGGTCGGGGGAGGAGGTTGAAATTTTAAAATATTTATATCTCGGCCCCTATGAAGTATAGAGGAAAACTTTGTTTGAATAAATTAGAGTACTTCCTATGGAGTTCACAGTGACACCAACGTTTCGGGGGTTTTGGGGGTACGAGTGGGGGTGAGGGATGGAAATTTGAAATTTTTGAAACCACGTCTTGTGGGGTATCGTTGAAAAGCTCTTGATGAATACTCTACAAATCAATAACTAGTTTCTCGATAGCTCTCATATAATGCGAGATTTCAATGTTTGAAAAAGTGCTCTTTTCTCTTTTTTGCAGTTATTATTGCGGGTTTGTGATGCCAAGGCTAAAGAAGAAGAATGCTGCACAGCGACAATAATTAAACCAAAAGCACTTCGAAATCTACCTCAGCCTGTAGGTCTGCCTAAAGGGATTTTTTTTACATAGCTAGCCAGAACGGGATCGTGAATGCATGAATAAATGGGAAAACGTTGGATGAAACGCACTATGTATGTGCGTGTGCGTGTTTTTTTCTAGGTAACTCGAATCCGAGATCTATACCAAACCAGAGCTATTGAGGAATGAGGAATAGGTGTTAAAATCTTATGAAAATCTATCCAACCAAATAAAACTACGAGTCTGTAGTATCAGAAATATGGGGATGAAAAATGGCATCGGTTTATATTTACAAAAATTTGAAAAATCACAAAAACTAAAAGACACGAACTTACAGGGATTCACAGAGTAAAACCAGGTGTGGCCAGGTACGAGGGTGTTGGGAGCCACATTTTGAGGGAAGAGTTTGGAAAGAGCAACACACATTTTTTAAAGGTTAAATGTGATTTTTTGAAGGTCAAATATAGATAAATCATTTAAAAAACAGTAGCAAGAATTATATTTATGCATAACTTGTGTCTCAGCACTATCAATGTAGTACACTTTTAAGCACTTGTTTAACTTCCACAAATTAGAATACTCGTACTTTTTGTTAACATGAATTTTTTTCTACTCTCCATATTGCTTACTAATTGCTTTAGATCTGGTAGGCGGTTCTCATAAGTTCAGTTAAACGTACATCAGAACTGCTCGACGCTTAGATTTAATGAACTCCATCGTTGAATACAACGACTCGCAGGAATAAGTTATCCCAAAAATGGAAATCAGTCTTTTTCACACAGGTTTATATTTAGAAACTTTCGTTCTGAGACCTGCTTCCAAAATTCAACCACTGCACATAGACTTTATTTCAATTCCTTTAATCCCTTGTTCTCTTTAATCTCCACTAGTTCCAACTCTACAGCTGATGGAGCTGAATTCATACTATGTATGAGCTTTGGTATGGGGCAACCATTCTTCATGACGTCCACAAGAAGAGAGTTTTACAAAAAAAAAAAAAAAAGCAAACAAACAAACAAAAAACCAACAAACAAACAAAAAACCAACAAACAAACAAACAAACAAACAAACAAACTTAGACTTAAGAGCTCTGAGATCACAAAAGCTTTCATTAATTTCTTGCTTCAAGAAATTTAATTTGCATATACAATCTTCAGTGCTCCTTGAAGAAGACTGTCATTTTTTTTCATGGAAACAAAATGAACAAATCGTCAAATCTCATTTTGAAAGAATTTAACCTTGTTTTCGAAGCAGAACACAATCTGTGTTAGGTCTGAAATCAACTTTCCTTTTAATGAAAGGTTTAAGATTGCAAATGCTGTGTCTATTAACCATTGGACATCATCGTGTTGAGGAAAACGTTTTTTTTCTTGTTCTTTAAGGGATTTTTTAATTGTTTCTAACAACCGAAAAGAAATTGTCCATTTCCACTGTCTACTGACAACCACTTTACCAAACAATACTATGCTATGATATATCAACAGGCCAAACTTCATTATGCATTTCTTGAATAAAAAATTTGTTTTTAACACTACATCTATGAAGAATACAGTTGATTATGAGGACAGCATATGTCAGTTTTTAGAAGTCTCAAGAGCCCAGGTTTTATTACCTCTCATAGCATGGACACCATGTAGCAATATTAATAAACTTCTCTCATGATGTAGAAGCTTTTTGAAATGAAACTTCTTTAGCCGCGCTAGAAGTAAATCGAGAGTAAACCCAACTTGCGTTACGGACAAAATCGTCAAGAAATTGTTACGCTCAAAATCGTTACGAAATTAGCGGGGCTGTGAAGAAAAGACTGCTCAGAAAACAATCAACTCAATGATTAGGCTTATCCAAAATTAAAAAAAAAAAAATCAAAAATCTAAAAAGCCGAAATTAAAAAATCAAAAAAATTAAAGAAATTTACGGCAGTGAGCGGGGGAAAGGTATCAGGCATTGAGTGGGGGCTATTAATGCTTCGAACTAGTGGCGTGGTGAAATCCAAAATTAAAAATAAAACAATCCAAAATTTAAAAATCCAATAATTAACAAAATTTACAGGAGCGCGCGGGGGAAAGGTATGAAGCATTGTGGCGGGCATTTACTGTTTCGAGCTAGTGGCGTGGTAAGCCCTTCACCGTTATAAAAAATCCAAAATTTAAAAAATAAAAAAATCCATAAATTAAAAATCCAAAAATCCAAAAGTAAAATAAAAAAATAAAAAATTCCAAAATAAAAAATTAATACATAAAAAATTTAAAAATCTAAAATTTAAAAGTCCAAAAATCCAATGTTAAAAAAGTCCAACAATCCAAAATCGAAAAAAATCCAATAATCCATAATTGAAAATATCGAAAATTAAAACAAATTTCACTTCTGTCACGTGGCGTTCCACGCATACTTTTTTATAAGGCCTACACTATCAAGAGCTTCCTTAATGTCAAATCTAGCGACGAGTAGCGAAACAATTACAGAGAAATCTGACAAGTACCGCGGAGCTTAGTGTTCGCTTTAAAGCTGTTTTTTATAAAATTATATCGCCAGGCCAGAAAGTTAAACAATTTTCAGTTTAGCCTCAGGGTCATTCCATGGTAATGGGTGTGACATTTTGACTTTATAATCCATCATTTAAAACCTTTATCTTAAATATATAACAAGTTTAAAATTATAACCTGAAAAGCAGCATAAATGTTTAAATCAATTAGTTTTTTTTTTATTAAAATACCAAATTCTATGTAACAAAACCTCCCGCAAGGAACAGTATACATTATAAGCAAACCCAAAGTCACATTTTTAAATTTTTTACAGTCATTTCATTTCCATTACGGGTGTGACAATAGTATATTGCGATACAAGTGCATTAAGCGATGCATACGGATCAAGGAAAGAGTTTGAAAAAACAAGGCACTCGCGCGAGTTTTTTCAATTTTCCGAGACTCGTTATGTACGAGTGTTGCATGCTATTTTTTGCACGATGATTACTTATAAAAATGTAATTATATTAATTGAGATATTCCCTAAAAATATTATGTATATACATTACTGAAGATAGATGTTTATTTCAGAAAGTGATTCGCATGTGTTTGTTGATATGGGAACCGAATATTTGTCCTATGGGGCCTTGTCCATAAAGGCTTGTATTATGATGTGAGGCGTAAGTAAATTCTTACCGCACGGAAACTCTTACCGCATGGAAATTTGTTTTGTTTCCATAGCAACAAGATTGCGTGCGGGAACCCACGGCAACAACATTCGTAAGTACCACTAAATAGTTAAGTCGTGCAAAAAATGTCTTACGAGCGTGACAGTGTACCCAGATGGAACTCTATTGTGGACTTTGAACCTTCGTTTTATAATGTAGGTGCTCACTAAGAAAGGATTTTGAAAAATTCTGATTCTAAATGCCAAAAATTAAATGTTTTTGAAAATACTTAATCCCTTTTTACATAGAATTATCAATTCCAAATCACAGAATATATTGTTGCCAAATGGTATCAGGTGGGCTTGGAAGAAACAAATGAAATGCACTTTTGACAAATAAGAGAAGTTATCAAAATAATTCATGTTATAAATAAATATTACAGAATGAAATCCACTAAAATAATGGAATCACATAACTTTCTCTACCCTGGACATAGAGAAAACAAAACGAGGTATGGTAATGTGTATATTATTATATTATATCGCAGGTTTTTGGAGAGAAAAGTATGAAGGCTTTATGGTAACATAAGAGTGGGAAATTTCCCGCCTCGATATTACAATTTTATGTTACAGGAATTTGTGTTTCTTCTTATTTAAACCTCTACCAGGCTTGCTGTGCACTGTACAAGCGATGGGATGCAAAATTCTAGATCCTCTATGAGCCATAAAAAACTATATCAAGCGTTTTCTGAGGGAATAGTTTGAGTGTAATAAGTCGTTCTTCCTATTTCAAATTATAAATGCCTATATAAGGACCTAGAATTTAAAATTGAAAATCCTTCATAAGCTAATTTCCAATTACAAAATACAAAACCCGGGCGACGCCGGGTCTTTTAAGCTAGTAATATATAAATGTGTATCATAAAATAATAGATTATATAAGGGCAATTTGTTTTGAACATATATATCTAATATATATAGGCCTATAGAGGTTTTCTTTTGGCAATTTTTGGTCATTTTTGGTGATGTTTCAGTGGAGGTAAACAGGAGCTTTTTCATGTACAAATCGTTACTTTCAGACAACAGATAATCGTTTGAGAATCTCCGCCAAGTGTTCATAGTTCAATTTAATTCAGGTTTATTGTAAACACCAGTTTGTCTTGTAACAATAAAGATTTTGTTTTTATTTCCTTTTAAATGACATATATTTGCTAGGGGCAATTTGATGGGCATGCATCAGAAAGATTTTTTTCCATTACTTTAAAAAACTAATTACAAGTAATAATGGTAAATGTATTGTTTTTTTTTTTTAATTTTGGGTCTTTTTCACTATTTTAAAGTCATAAATGCATTTTTTCACTATTTTATGGCCATTAAATGCCTTTTCCTACTAATTACTCATCGTGATTTTGAAATGTTCGTTCTCTTTTGGTAGGACATTCTTGACGAAACACGTTCTGCTTGCTACAAAATAATTCACGTTTCTTCTTTTCCTTTCTCTGTCTGTCACGCCCTTAACTCTCTCTCTCCAAATCCTTATTCCTGTACTTCTCTGGATGTTTTCTTACTTTTCTTTTTCACATATAACTCAGAATTTTTCTTCAGATTAGTAACACCACTGAATAAATTTACTTCATTTTCATACTTTCATTGAACTTATAATTTATTTAATAACTATTCACTCTCAGTAGCCTATATATATTTTTGAAGTTCATCGATCAGTTAATAATGACTAAAACAGTAAGGCCATGTTTTATATATACTGTACATGAAAAAAAAACAAAAACAAACAAACAAAAAAGGATTTGTGAAGTCATGTGCTGTTAAACTGTTATCTTATTTTAATATTTTAAGCATAACATTAACGATACTTCTGGAGGTTACAATATCTTGTTACTATAAGTTAATTTCTTATAAAAACTATTTGTAATTTTTCATTATGGGTGTGACAAAGTGACATACATTTGAAATACATATACTATTTTCACTTTAAGTTCAAAGTAGATGTAAACAAACTCTAATGTACCACTCCGCCGAACATGTGACAATATCACGAGGAGATTTACCCGCCACGGAAAGAAACTAAATGAGGATTTGGTATAATCAAGTGTTCTCAATAGTACTTTTAAAATATTTTTTATGACATGCACCATTGTTGAAAAATGTTATATTTATTTTGAAAAGATCGATACATCTGTACAAAATTAGACTTAAAATTAGTTTTTAAGAAAGTCATAGACAGTTAACAAGAAGATATTAACGAGTATACAAAATTACTCTCATTTTGCAATGTTGGCTGCCCACTTCAGAGGCGTTTTCTTTTTGAATTCATTAATTTCTGTTTGTAACCGCCCCAATCCTATCAGAGCTGTAAGTTAATGTAACTTTTGACGAAATCTTTGTCTTGTTATAGCACACGACTTTCTTGTCCTCACGTACGTGTTGTATAACCGATATAAATAAATAAATGAACGCATATTCAGCAGATCTTACCAAGTTATTGGGAGGGGGCTGTGGCAAGTTCATTCCAAGATGGCGTCCTTGAGCATTCACACAGCCGTCGTAAACGCCTACAATTTACATCTTTTGTAACGGTTTAATTAGTTCACTTAGTTATTATGCGTCCAGGAAAATCTGATCAAATTAATTTTGTTTCATACACAGATCTGCTTCAGAAACGTGTTTTTAAATTTCTCTGCACGAAAATAGCTACAAAAAGTTACGGTTTGAACCGAACTATTTTATTAAGTGCAAGAGTATGCATACAAAGCAGCAAAAGTTACAGTTCGTCCACTAGCCAATGAGGCGCTCCCTTGTCACGTGGCTTTGTTTACATCTACTTTGAACTTAAAGTGAAATTAGTATAGTTTAAAATAGTAACAGAACTCGCCTGAACTATACTTTCTGAAAGAAATAAGCTCACTTTTAAGATGGGGACTTCAGCAACAATGCTAGTGAATTGAAGGGAAAAAGTAGTGCTGCTAATTTACAGCCAATTTTACCTACAGAATTACTCTTCGGTCTGCAATGCGTTTTTCACTGTTAACTGAAAATATAATGAAATAGTGACTAAAATTACTACAGGAACTAACCATTTAACCTAGGCAACAAAAACCAGTTTCTAAAAAATGTTTAAAATATAATTACCAGGCTCACTATAGCATGGAATTTTTATGAGCCACACGAGAATGTTAGAAGAGCCGCATGCTGCTCGCGAGCCAGGGTCTGCCCATCGTAGGACTAGAATATTGTCAGGATAAGAGTTTTCTTTCTACCATTCCAAATGGTAGGATATAATTTTCTGTAAACAATTCTACATTTTCGTATATAAATTTCATGTATTAGTGATCGGTGTTTCATGGAGGATATAAGCACAAGTGCATGTCACAGCTTCAGATGTGTTTATCAAAAAGTTCAAATTTTCAATACGAAAAGCCTAATATCTCAATAACTATCTATCTGATTTCATTAATATTTTGCACAGATGTTCTTGGTTATAATCTTTAGGACAGTGGCCCATGACTAACTTGAAGAAAATAAAATAATTTTTATTGCAAATTAAATGATGCGATTAAATATGAAAAAATCCCTTTAGGCAGGCCTACAGGCGGAGGTAGATTTCGAAGTGCTTTTGGTTTAATTTATTGTCGCTGCATAGCACTCTTTTTCTTTAGCCTTGGCATGGTAAACCTGCAGTAATAAGAACTGAATTCGGTAAAGAGGAAGAGCCTACAATCATTTGTTTTGACAACAAGAATAGGATATAATATTCTGGGAGGCCGTGCGCAAGATCAGCAATGAATAAAATTAGCAAAGCCGCTAAACAAGACAAAATTATGATATTATAATAATTCTTTTAAGTGTTATTATTTTCAAACATTAAAATCTCGCGTCATATGAGAGCTATCAAGAAACTATTTATTGATTTGTAGAGTACTCATCAAGAGCTTTTCAACGATACCCCACAAGACGTGGTTTCAAAAGTTTCGAATTTTCATCCCCCACCCCCACCCCCACCCTCACTCGAACCCCCGAATTGTTGGTGTCACTGTGAACTCCATAGGGAGTACTCTAATTTATTCAAACAAAGTTTCCCTCTATACTTCATAGGGGCCGAGATATAAATGTTTTAAAATTTCAACCCCCTCCCCCGACCACCCCCTTGGGCCAATTTTGCCCATTAACGAACTTGTCCGAACTATTGGGCCTAGAAATAACATTTTTTTTTGAACGGGCGGTGGTTTCGTACTTAGGGGAGCATGAAACGTAAAGATATGAAAGAATTTTTCGAAAATCATAAAGTGGTATCCATTGCAATAGGTAGATTTTTCTTCGAAAATCTACCTAAAAAGCAGGTATGATGCTCACTGAGGTCCATCCTTTAGACTATGACCTCAAATTTAAGGAATTGGCAGTAACTTCCACAGTTTAGGTGTTATAATTTAATGGACTACGTGGTGTTTTTAGACGTACAAATCATAGACTAAACAGTCATCATTAGACTTCGGACTTTTAGGTCGCTAAAAATGCTGTTTTAGGTACCTAAAAAAGGCTCTCAAAAT
The DNA here is from genome assembly GCA_964059195.1 of Ectobius pallidus. Taxonomy (NCBI): domain Eukaryota; kingdom Metazoa; phylum Arthropoda; class Insecta; order Blattodea; family Ectobiidae; genus Ectobius; species Ectobius pallidus. The sequence goes on along the minus strand of CAXKWD010000001.1, from coordinate 34,186,393 downwards.
TGGAAAATAGGTTCTAAAAATCGTTAAATTGTCTCTTATAAAATCGTTAAGTTGCCAATTTTCTGAAATATCTCAATTGCAATGAAGAATATTATATTTATTGAAGTCACCATTAATCAATAATCATGATAAAACACAGATATAGGCCTATGGTACACAGAATTATATAATCCAAGGTCTAGTCATCATATACCCAACTATACCTACTCGAACGAAGAATAGGTGTGAAATCTATATAAACAAAAATGAATTGCCACATGTATGTTGCCGCATCACTTGAGAACGGCTCGACCGATTTGGCTGTTTTTGTGTGTGTGTATTCGTAATTGTCAGGACAAGATTTGTATGAAAGAAAATTTTTGGAAAATCCACGGAAAAAGTCTTCTTCTTCTTCTTTTGTTTAAGCTTTCGTTTGTTCGTCTTCACGCTGAATCCGATGGTGATGATAAACATCCTTCCTTCCATCTTTTCTTTGGACGACGATATGGAAAAAGTCGGTAATGTGAAATGAGGCACAGTTTGAAAGTTCTGCTGTCACATGTTTACGTAATAAATAAATCTACATTTCTTGACCAATTTGCACGAAATTTTGCACACATACTCACTTAAGCAAGGGGAATAACGCGGTCAACATTAAAATTCAAGCAAGCCCTCCTTCCCTTGAAAATTTATATAATTTCTGAAAATATACTGGATAAATAAATGCAATTCAGTTATCATGACAACAGTGTATTGCTTATGGGTGATTCTTCAAATACGGGAAAATTTGTGTTCCGGAGTGATATTTCCCTTCAAATTCAACTTAAAGAAAATTAAAATAAAAGTTTGTTTCTACTAGTTCCATACTACAACTATCACTTTGAAATGTCACTAACTTTAAATTCTGATATTCCAAAATCAAATTTAATTCAATGAAATGTCATCCACATGCCCTGTCCAAACCTCGGTTTTGTATATTCTAATGCATTTTTCCACAAAATAAAATGTTATTTCCTTTTCAACTTTTTTCCTGTCAATGAGTATGAATGTGTGAAGAATATTAACCCCTAAAAAATTAAATTAAATTAAATTGTCACCCCACCTAATGAACATAAAGAATGTCCCAAGGGTTTTTGGTCATCCACATGGCTGAAAAGAAAGGAATGTTTTCTGCAGAAATAAGAAATTTGTATAACTGGCAACAGTGTTAGAAAGCCAACAGGGCAGCTTGTGGTTGAATTTTAAGGTTGAATTTTGCTTGCTTACAAACAGTTTGGGATTAACAAAGGACTTTGCATCATTTTCAAGGAAAGTGTTTTTATTCCCCGTCATTAACATGGCTTCTAGAAAGTAGGCAGAAAGTGAATATTAATTAATTTTGATTATGCACTATGATAAACCTTCCAATTCAAAGTACTTGACTGAAGTTGAGCTTACAGAGGTTTAGGAATGGCTTGCTGAGACCACTTAAACTCCTTTTTTTGTCATCCACATGTCACATGAAGGGGTATGTGACTCTGAAGTCATGTAGATGATACATGTAGGATACTATTGTGTTTGCGGTGTCTGTGACCTGTACTTAAGATCTTAAAACTGATTAAATGAATTTCTGCTTGATTCCCCCCTCCCCCAAAACCATAAAAACACGGTCTCGTTAAAATTACATTAATTCCGGAGTATGCACACAAATTTGCAAATTTGGTGCGAAATCAACTGAAGTATGCTGAGAAAAATATGAATTCACATAAAGAAAAGCAGATTGTTGCCAAAGTTAGTCATTAATGTGGCCTTCTGCCATCCACATGTACATGGATGTCATTCACATGGCTTTAAAAAAATAAAGAAATAAAAAATAAACAAAAATATAAACATTTAAGCTCTGCTGGTGTCATATTATAATCAAGTAACCCCTGAAGTATTTTAGTAATTTTTTTTTAGATTTTTTTAAACAAAGTAAAAAAATTGGATTTTACACACTCCAAATTTTCCCGTATTTGAAGAATCACCCTTATAGTGTTCACATAGGGCTTTGGGAACTACATAATACTGGTCTTTAACAGATTCTGATGCTATCGATGTAATACATTTGTGAAAATAATTCTTGAAGAATGGAATCCACGAAAATGAAACACAATGTGAAGCAATCAATCTACCCTAGAGATGGAAAATATCATTTTCTCACTTCACATTTTGATGTAGAATAAGCGGTCGTATTGAAGGGACAGCTTAAGTGTGTGCCAGTGAGTATGCTATGTCAGAAGTCGGCAAAAAATCCTATCCATTGATACATCACTCATAGCTATAGGCTTTGTACAGGGATGTTTATCATAGGCCCTAAACAACTAAAAGAAGACAAAATAGGATGGAACATTTTCAGTCCTATGCCCGCAGTATATTATGTCCCAGGTTTTTTAATTTCAGCGCCGAAACGGTTGTATGGTAACATGAGAGTGAGAAATAAAATGTTCCATAAAGGCAATATATAATGTAGTAGGAATTTATATTTCTTCCTATTTCAACCCCTCCCAGGCATGGTGTGTAGAAGCAACGGAATGCAACATTCGACATCCTCTATGAGCCATAAAAAGCTATATCTAGCGTTTTCTGAGGGAATAGTTTGAGTGTGATAAGTCGTTCTTTCTAATTTCAAGTTCTACGTATACATCATACAAGGCCCTAGAGTTTGAAAGTCGAAAGTCCTTCATCAAGTTAATTTCAAATTACAAAATAAAAACCCGGGCGACGACGGGCCTTTTAAGCTAGTATCTTATAAAAATCTATCCAGCCGCAAAAATATATACAATATGTGTGTGTGTGTGTGTGTGATGGTGTTAAGGGGAGAAAGTATCCTGAAAAGGGTCAAAATACCAATTTTTGTGTTATTGCTTAGTTACATAGTTAGAAGTGTGCTTTATGGAAACATAAATGTATTTGAACAACAAGCCTACTTAAAGGTCCTAAATGGCAGCTTATATGACAATATTTGTAGGCCTATAATTTACTTATACTGTCTGTATTATAGGTCTACTTTGTTCGTTTCTGTGTTATTTGTAATTGTCTATTCCTTCTTATATAGCTGATGACGATGACAAACAAATAACTGGAATTCAGGTTAGATAATCCAAGTCCTGTGGTGAGTGGTGAATCAGGAAACATTAATATAGGACTTTAAAGTCGTTTTCCCATAACGTTTATTTTTTCCAGCCTTATGCACATTTTCTCTGTAACTAATCATTCTAGAACATTGAAAATGTTACAATTATCCATATGCTATATTAGCAGGATTTGGCTATTTTTTTAAACTTAGGTTTAATGTTAAGATTTTTCATTTATAAAATTTGCAAAAATAAAGGTAATTAATTTCGAAAATTCTAGATACTACATTTTTAAGATACTTCTTTAAATAATTGTCACTTTGTTGCTAAGGTGTGTAAATTTAAGTGAAAAATAATCATTTGTTTACTATTCGCAGTTCTTGAGAAAATGTGCATTGAAATTTTACAAATTTATCATGGCTGAGGTGTACCTTCTCTCCTTAAACACAGTATATGACAAAACAAGATTGCCACGATACAAGAAATATAAAGGTGACTAGAAGTTAGGGGAGGACTGCTTCCCTCTAACCTGGTAGACTACGAAGAACGGAGAATATGCTACAGTTTATCGTATTCTATAAAGCAAAATTTTCCTTTGGTTTCACTTTGGTTTCAGACCATTCCATAACTTCCTCTAGAACAGCGTTTCTCAACCTATGATCCGCGGATCACTGGTGGTCTGCGAAGATGTTGGATATGGTCCGCAGACATAAGATTCTTCTGGTGAATAAATTGAAATGAAATTAAATTAAATTAAAAAAACATCATAAAGCAAGTAAAGAAGTAAAAATGTTTCACATAAAATGGACACTAAATACAGGTCCTATTGTATGTTTCCTTACTTTTGCAGTTACGAACCACAGTTTCAAACACCTGATGCACTGACGTCTATGGTTCCCTCTTTCATTCAAAACCCTGAAAAATAAGACTTTGTCGGAATTTGTTATTAAAGGCGCTCTCTTAACACGGGTTTTATTGTTGGAGATGACCACCGAGTGTCTGATACCGGTAAACCTGTGTTATAATTCCTAATTATATTATCAAATTGGTAATAAATATTAAAGTCTGTCCAAAATATAATTTTACTGTCAATAGTTTACTTCCAATTCAATAACTGTTTCCGTCAAATTAAAAAAAATGAATTTAGATCTATTTCGTCATAATGACCTATAATTAATACCCCAAATATTAAGAATATAGGGCTACATATAGCCTACTTTTGAAAATGGGATGAAAAATTAGGGGTCCGTAAAATTTGTTTAGACATTTAAGAAGTCCTCGGGTTCAAAAAGGTTGAGAAACGATGCTCTAGAACGCTATCGGCCTCGCAGACCACAAGTTGCGAACTTATGCAGGATTACCTAAACCCATAAAGAGGAAGATTTATACAATATGCGTTGTGCCATCGTTATTAAGGTCATGTGATATATAGCCAAGGTCGTTGCTGACTTGACCCTGTTACTGTGACGTTGAGCATTGACCTTCCGATAATACAAGAACATCGCCTCATTCACACATGAAAAGTACAAATATACACAAACAGTACAAATAAGAAATCGACAAGAGAATAAACACTGGATGGTCGTATGAATCAAACATAAGATGTGCCTGCGCGGACGCTACGGAGCTTTTGCACAGGATTTAAAAAATTCTAGCTCCACTGTCCAGACAAGCAGAACATGACGTCACATTCAAAGTATTCTTCTGACACCAGAAAAATAAAATACTGTCACAGTATTCTTTCCTGAATGATAAATTACTTCTTGCGTAAAACGAGAATGAATACACTACCTTATCAATGTTTCAATAATAATAATAATAAGAATTTAATATATTTCTTAGTTCTGAGGCACAGATATTGGCATTAACAGTGTCAAAATAAATCTGTAGAACCAAAATTGTCTTAAACACATTAAAATAAAAACTAAGTTAAAATACAATCTCCTTTGAACTAATCTTTAGAAACTCCTCAATAGAATAAAAGGGATTTTTATCAGACAGTTGTACACTTCCTTTGAAAATTTCTTTCATGTATAATTTCTAACTTGGGCGAGCAACTTGGTGTAGCATTTAGGTCCTAAATATAAAGGAGAATTCATTGTTTTACTTAACCTAAATTTAGGTTCAATTCATTGTTGAACCCTGTTTGAAGCACATGTACATCCTTTCTAAAATTATAGTTATCTATATTATTATGTACATGAACTAAGACGTCTAATAAATACAGATTTACAAGACAAAATTTAGAATTCAACAAATAATGGTTTGCAATGTTCCCGAATGTCACACCTCTTGATTATCTTAAGAATTCTCTTTTATCTTAAGATAAAAGATTTATCTTTTATCTTAGATTATCTTAAGAATTCAGTAAGATGTCATTAGTTTTGTTATAACCTCCCCAAATTGTAATCCCATATCTCAAAATAGATCGAAAAAGCGTAAAATAAACACATCTCAAATAAGACGTCGGTATATAATTATTTAAATGTTTTATTTAAAAAAACAATAGAAGATAAGTTGTTGTAAGTTTGATCCCTTCTCAACTGATAATCTAGTCCAATTCCCAAAAAAACGAAACAGATTTGTCATCAGACATATTATCTGGGAGCGGCTTTAAGGAGAAAAACACAGAGGAAATTTTCCCCTCATTCAAAAACAGACCATTTGAACAGAACCAAGCTAAGGCTGAGTTTTTAGTGCCACCGAGATTATTCATTCAATTCATGAGATTATCAGTCGTGATAAAAGTAGTATCATCAGTGTTCATAAGAGTGTATATTATTAGGTAAATCATTAATAGCTATTAAAAATAAAACTGGCCCCAATACTAAGCTTTGTGGAACGCCCTTTTTTTAGTAAAACTTCATTTGAGTAAGAACCATCTATAAATCAAATTGTCTACGATTAGGCCTATATAAATATGATTTGAATAGACTTAATTCATTACCATGGATACCATAAAATTGTGGTTTGTCCAAAAGTAATTTATGATCAATAAAAACAAATGCTTTTGTCAAATCACAAAAGGTCCCACAAAGATATTCACTGTTTTCAAAAGACCGTAAGATTTTTTGCACAAGCTGTTCATTTACAGCAATAGTATTTCTACTCTTTCTAAAGCCATATTGATTATTATTACATAGACCATAATATTCAAAATATCTGTTTACTTGATTTAAAACTACGTACTCAAAAACTCTGCTGAAAATGGGAATCAAAGATATTGGTCTATAATTACCTGGTTCATTAAGAGTTCCCTTTTTATGTACAGGTATAGTATAACTTTAGCCTTTAACTATAACCTTCAAACAACTCGAAAAAAAACTCCCACATTGAAACATTTGTTCATGCAGATAGCAAAAGGATAAACAATACTGCTGATATTTTTTAAAATTTGTTAGAAATATCATATAATATGTCTTTACTGTTCGAATTCTTCGTCCTGCTAATTACCTGAAGAACTTCGTCAGAACTAACTTCTTGCCAGATAAAATTACAAGGAGGAATTATATGATAATTTAAAAATCCATAAGGACATGCGTCTGCTTTTGAAATTTTAGTCTTAATTTCGGAGACGGAATTACTTTAAAAAAAACTAGCAAAATTGTCAAGTGAGATGGGAATCTATTGTTTGTTATTGACATATTTTTAAAACTTATTTATAATAGACCAAGCTGTTTTACTTTTATTATCAGAAAAGTTCGCTATATTCACCTGAAAATAAGTTCGCTATTATAATGCTATTTAGCATCAGTCACCATCTTTTTATATTGTTTCATACCGAGATAGCAATTGTTGTTATGATTTTCTTCACCAGTAATCTTATACATATCATACAATGTCTTAAGGTTAGATTTTATTTCAGCTAATTCATCAGTGTATCAACGTTTACGAAAATTAGCTTTTGAATGCTGATTACAAGATTTAAATTTAAAACGCTCAATTAAATAAATTTTAAAATACCTGAAAAAATTATCCAAACATGATTCAGCTGTAGTATTAGGCCGTTCTCAGACCAATGGCCAATTAATTGCCCCAAGACATTAATTAAAATTACAAATATTTGTCAAAGAAAAATTCCTTTTAAAACTTTCAGTCATGGTAGCCATCAATTTAAAAATAAAATAAAAAGCAGAATGATTTGAATAATGAAAATTCTCTATAAACACTGAACACTGATACCTTCTAAAATGACTTAAAACAATATCCAGACATGCATGTAGGCCTACTCTAGTAGCTTCTGTATTATGATAGACAAACCCATTTGCACTAGCAGGTTTTTAAAATCAAATCAAGTTTTGAACTTGAATTATCTTCTTGTCATCAGTTTGTACATGGAACCGCTCGTGAACACGGTCCTACTTTTCCCTCTCCTATTGTGTGCCAGATAGGTTTGTACATAGTCTAATTTATTGGATAGTGATTTAATATTATCACAGGCGCCGACTTTTAGGTGGCTAGGTACTTTCTCTCCCCCCCCCCAATATTTGAGTTTTTATCACATAAGGCCTATTTATAACTATTAAAAATCCAATTCTGCTCCCCGCCCTTCCAGAATATTTGCAACCCTGCTCCTCTGAATATTATATTATTATCGGTATACTTTTCTTAATATCACTATTATTATTAGTGATGAGCAAATGCAAGACCAAGACCAAGACTAAGGCGGTCTTGGTCTTGGTCTTGGTCTCGCACACTCAGTCTTGGTCTTGGTCTCGCATCGGTAACCCTGGTCTTGGTCTTGGTCTTGGTCTTGCATACTCGGTCTTGGTCTTGGTCTCGGTCTTGCGTACTCGGTCTTGGTCTTGTTGCAAGAGTCTTGCATTTTTCTTTTACGCATCCTACTGTGATTGATGGCGTTTACGTGATTTACAGTTACACCGATTACATGTGTGTTATTGCTTGCGAAAGTAACGAAAGCTAATTGCTTTTAGTTGCTTGAACCGTGAAAACAGTAACAAAACAACTGAAAGCTATTTCATCTTTAGCCATTAGTTATTAAGTGACAGAATGGTACTTTATGAAATTTGTGTGGGGGACGGGAAAATGTCTGTCCGTCTGTCTGTCTATCCATGTGTCTGTACTCGCGATAACTCAAATGCGCTTTATTGGATTTTCATGAAACTTGGTATACGCACTTACAACATCCATAGGAAGAAGTCTATTTATTTTCGCTGTTGCGTTTCTACTGGCTGCAACCCCTGCAAGTGATTAGCAAAATACCTTCCTTTCAACTTGCAAGCAGTCGCACAGACGAGTTACACGTTTTCATTCCTTAGAAAGTAGAAACAGCTATCGTTTCGTTGTGTTGTTGATTGTTGTAACGTAGTGTTTCAACATGAAACAAAAACGAGTAACCGTAACAAAACAAGGTCTGTGTGGCGTTACTTTACATGTAAGAGATCAATTTTATAAAATGACTGTAAATGGATATACCATTAAAATGGTTTGTGTCCCGTTCTTATTTTAAAATTTGAAGAGTTCAGGCTACAGTATAGTAGGATTAAGCCACCCACACAGCAAGACCCATTTAATGTCCCGGTCAAGTACATATTTAGAAATCAGTTTCCCGGGGGTCCTAAACTGATGAACCAGAAATTACTGACATCTTCTCTTCCTAAGTAATACAAAAAATATTTTTTTAACTAATACTTTAAAAATCTCATATTTGGGTGGGAGGGGGTGCGGTCCGGACCCACGTCCTTGCCTCCTGATGTTGTCTATTTTAAATTCATAAAAAATTGTTGGTCTATACCTATCAAATTTTGCTGTTTTATTGCCATTGATATGCATATTTTAGAATTTAAAAAATGTTTAATTGGGAATAGGTGGAGCAGTTGATTTTATACAAGCATTAAAACTATCCGTCGACCGGTGTCTGAAATTTCTTATATATAAATATTAACAATAACAAGTTATGTCCAAAAAATTAAGTACAATGTCATTTGAAACGTAATATATATTTTTTGGGTAAAACTTAAAAAGGTATTAACAGTACCGAATGCATTTAAAACGTGTTGGATTTTTACTTTGCATTTTATTTTCTTATAGTGACTTGTTCTTTTTCTGTTACATGTAAACATTAATTTAGGTATTGGTTAAGAATTTCAATGTATTTCACTTTTTTATTAAGTAATTTCATTTAACGTACTAATCAAGAAGATTCATTATTATGCTTGTATCAATGTGAGAAAACATTGTAACAGTTTTTCCAAGTTAAGGTAATTAGAAAGACCGCAAAGGACTATGGGCTGTGTGGGTTATGTTGGCACTGAAGTCATAAAACTACCCTGCCACTATTCAGCAGGTAGCCAAAAGTTAGTTACTCACTCCACTATCCCACTGGGTGGAGTAGGGTGTATAGGAAAAAAGGGGGAAAACCAGAATTTCGAGGTTTAAGTAATCGCCAGATGTGTTTAAGCAGTCATATTGTCGTTTAGGAAAGAGACGTGGCGGCTTCTTACTGTAAATGGTGTTTATGTTAAGTCCTGATGATACAAATTCGTGGAGTGAGTAAACTTTCACAATAGTATGTTTCTATCTCTTTCTGTTCAATTACTGACTTCTGCCAAACATCTTCTGTCTCAATTTTCTGATCCGTGCCATCTTACAACAAACAGACTTTAGTGTCGGCATTACACCATGTCATAAATTTCTCAAGGGTCGGCGTAGCGTATCTTTCAAATGAAGGTATGTGATTTACAATTGTCCTTGGAGACAATTTTCCTCTATGCTATTTCTTACTATGAGGGAGGAATGTATTGTTCCTACCCCAAGAAGTAGTTTAAAACAAGTTCTCTGCAGGGCCGTGGAGAGAAAGCAAAGGACCTCAGGAAAAAATTTCCCGGGCCCCGTCAAATATTAATTTCACCACTGAAACCCAAAGTATGCAGCAAAAAGATTGTATAAAAATATTACATAATTATTATATAATGTATGTAATGGTATGTAAGTATCCTATTACTTGAAGACATATGAAATTTTTGTTAATCACTAAAAAGTTAGTCATATTTTACAAAAAATAAAACCATGTAAGTTTAAAAGCTTTTCAGTTGTGCACACAGAGGTAATAATACGTGTTTTGGCAAAATGCTATCAATAATCATAAAAACTAATCACTGTACAACTAGTGTCTTACTTTTCAACTATAAATAACAACATTTAAATTATATATCGGTACCCAACTATGTTTAATCACTATGAAAAATTTGCTTGTTTTGAACAACATAAACTGAAGATAAGATAAACATATACGATTGACAATAAAACTTGACACAATGACATAAGAACTCTTATTAAGTACCAGAATGGTACTTTCTGAGATCATGTGGGGGACGGGAAAATGGCTGTCCTTCCGTGTCTGTCCGTCAGTCTGTCCGTGTGCCTGTATGCGCGATAACTCAAATACGCTTTATCGGATTTTCATGAAATTTGATATACATATTTATAACGTCCATAGAAAGAAGCCTATTAATTTTGTACCAAATCACTTGACCGGTACCGGAGTAACGACTAATTAACGGTCACATGCTTATTAAATGGCAAATCATCACTATACTACAAAGCCGCTTAGCTAATCACTGAGGGCCTTCACCACAATGCAGTCAGATGTTTGTAAATTTATTATATCACATCTTGCTTTAGATGTGAGGCATTCGTTCTGTTGTTATCCCACTTATTCCTTCACATGTGTTTAACGAACTTTCTCAAGAGTTCGGTCTAAAACTATATAGTTTCTGAAAAAAAAAGACCAATTAACTACATCTGGCACTTTTTTGTATCAGTTTACCTGATTTTTTTATTATATTATGGCACAGTCTATCTTATGCCGATATCAGACAAAGGTTGAGCTAATAAAGTATTCAAAAGGAAAAATGTTATTGTTACTGAGACATGTAATAGGCTATACTACAAAGTAATTATTAAAAGAATGTCTTAAGAATCCACCGTCTTAAACAGTAGCTTTCCTAGCTTTTTACTTTGCAAAAGTATCAATAATACTATTATAATTCAGTTGTCTAGCAAAGATATCTCCAAAAACGTCAATGCTATAAGAGGTAATGAATTTCCTAGGAATCCCGGGGATAATTTTGCAGAGATATGTACCAATTTTATATGTATTCTATGTATCAAAATTAATCATTTGAAAATTATTATTTTAAATGCCGAACGTTAGTGAGGCCTACTGTTGAGTCCAAAAGGATTTCTGCTTCTACTTTAAAAAACATAATTTTTCTCCAAGAATAATCCGTTTCAGATTACCTGATTAATTCCGTGTCACCGTTATGCGACAGGACAATGCAGATAAAAAATAAACACATAAAACATAGCTTAAGCTGTTTGTTGACTTATAAAACATTTAATTTTAGAGTAAATTGGAAAGTAAAAAATAAAACCTGGTCGGCCGGGCCGGGGCCCCAAGTCTTTAGTCTCGGCTGCTCCCCCTCTCGTCCTTGCCAGCCTAGCCGAAACAGTTCCAACAAAAATGCAAGTGAAACCGGTCTTTTGCAACCGTTTCATAAAACTGTTATGTGCGCGTAACAGTTTCGGCTACAACCTTTATCTAGAAACAGCTTATTTTCCCACCTCTACCGGTAACGGTAACGGCACCTTTCAGTAGTGGTTGCTGGCTTGCTGCGTACACAATCGAGCATTTAAAACATTTTCAATATAGCAAGACTGCAAGAGTCTTGCAGTTCGGTCTTGGTCTTGCCCGAGTCTTGCAGACTTGGTCTCGGTCTTGGTCTTGGTCTTGCACACTCGGTCTTGGTCTTGGTCTTGCTAACGCAGATGCGGTCTTGGTCTTGGTCTTGGTCTTGCATTTTCTGCAAGACCAAGACCAAGACTGCAAGACCAAGACTGGTCTCGCTCATCACTAATTATTATCATCAACACCACAACCAAATCTTTTTACACAGTATTTGCGTAGGTTAAAATCACATTATGAAACCGCTTAGACATTGGTAAGGTACATGTGTTCATTATCGTTTTACGCAAGAAGTGATTTATCATTTAGGAAATAATACTGTGACAGTATTTTCTTTTTCTGCTGTCAGAAGAATACTTTGGATGTGACGTCATGTTCTGCTTGTCAAGACAGTGGAGTGGGAATTTTTTAATCCTATGCAGCAACAGCGCAGGTGCCTCGTGTTTGGCTCATAGAACCATCCCGTGTTTAGTCGCTTGTAGAAATCGCTGTATTGAACCAGGTTATTTGGAGCAATTATCCTGGCTTCGACTAAAGGACAGACGTCTACTACACTCCTTAAAAATAAATACTCTATTAAATACTTAATAATTCTGCACCTAATTACTTAGTCTCCCGTTTCACACTGTTGTCTTTCCAATACCGCGACACACGATCTCAGATTAACAGTATATTGTCAATTCCAGTTATCAAACATTTCTGTACTCTGCCTCATTCCCAGTAGCCATTGCCCTACCGCCGGTCATCAGGGGTAGTCGGAGCTACAGATTTTTAGGTCAAAGTTACTCAAGAATTTCGCCGCTGACTAGAAGCAATGTCTCGGTATCCAGCCTAGGTAAATTTATATTGTACAATATTTTATGTCACTTAGCCTATATTGCTTAAATTTGTAATTTCTTAGTTTTAGGTATCAATTTTAGTGTATAATATAATACTGTACTATATTACATGTAATATATGTATTATAATATCCTAATATTGTATATATACTACACTACTATAATATATGTACTTATGGTCTACATATTATAGTCTACACACAATCACACACAAACATACACAATTATAGAGGGTGTATCATAATTAATAGCGCAAACTGAAACGGTTGAAAGTATACGTTAATATAAGCAAAAAGTTCCAGCAAACATACCATTTGCGAGATTTATTATTGCGAATGTGTGGTTATGCCGGAGGTGTTTGAAAGAATTCGAAACTGACTGCAGAGACGAGTGCAGTATTGAATCCAGGTGCAATAACGACACTTTGAACACCTTTAACAGGAAGAGTGTACAGTATTAATAACATGTAACATACTAAAGTAGAATTGTATTCCTTGTTAAGTTAAGCTATGAGAGAATTGTGAGGCAACTTAGAATGGCAATTACACGAAAAGTCTACTTTTCAAATTCATTTGTACTAATTAGGGCGACATCTCTTAATGAAGTCAATGGTGGCTAATAACCACATATTCGCAATAATAAATCTCGCACACAGCTTGTATGCGGACCCATGTTTGCTGGAACGTTTTTGCTTAGGTTATCGTATACTTTTAACCGTTTCGGTTTGCGCTATTAATTGTGATACATCCTGAATATAATTAATTCACTTTGTTTTTCTTCTGTAATATTATTGTCTTATGTTTATTTGTAGGCATACCAACTGAATTATTATTTTATTGCTGGTATTTTGTATTATTATGGTATCTATTGTATTTTTTCTGTAGGTATTCATTTAATATTTTGTACTTATCCTGGTTGAGTGGAAGATAAGGCCCTATGGCCTTAACTCTGCCAGGCAAAATAAAACACTATTATTAGTATTATTATTATTACCAGGAATCCTATTTTATCGGAAATCAAAATGTTATATTTCGGTACAAAAGTTCGGTTAACTTCAGTGATATTTCGGATTGAATAAATTACGCAAAATATGCTACACATGCGGTAGGCCTACTGTTTCACATACACCTGTGCAACTTATGTATTTGGTAATGGCACGCGGCCGGCACTGATGCGAGCTTACGAGTGTGTGTGTGTGTATGTATATATATATATATATATATACATATATATGGGTTAAAATAATTTTAAAAATATCTTACATTTTAATGTTTTTATGTGACAGACAACCTAAACTGAAGACCACACACGATGGCTTTATACTATCACTATGGTTTTATACTATCATCTTCGTCGCTTAAGGCCTATGCATTTTCATTCATGCTTGAATAATAACAATAATAAAAGGGGTATTTTTATTATCGCCACTGAACTGTACTCTATCTTGAAAAAGACGAAGAAAAAATCATCTTCTCATATTCCCAGCAGACATTTAACTCACAAATGTCGGTTTGATATGATTCTTTGTTTTCGAGGTATGCTATTCACACAAATTTTTGTGTATTTAAAATATTTGTTTTTATTCATAGCATTATAGGCCTAAATAGTGTATTTATGCTGAAAACTCGAAATTATATTTGACACGTCAATTCAATATCCATAGGCTACATAAAAAAATACCTAACTCATATACTCTTAATACTTTTTAAAATAACTTATTAACAAATGCATAAGGATATATTTCACTAAATTTTAGTTAACAGAAAAGAAATGTTTACGCACATGACAGTAATTTTCGATACTAGTCATGTCGCCGTCATAGTATAAAAAAATACCTAACTCATATAATTTTAATACTTTTTAAAATAACTTATTAACACATGAATAAGGATATATTTCACTAAATTTTAGTTAACAGATAATAAATTTTTACGCACATGACAGTAATTTTCGATACTAGTCATGTCGCCGTAATAGTATAAAAAAATACCTAACTCATATACTCTTAATACTTTTAAAATAACTTATTAACACACGAATAAGGATATATTTCACTAAATTTTAGTTAACAGAAAAAATTTTTACGCACATGACAGTAATTTTCGATACTAGTCATGTCGCCGTAATAGTATATTGCGATACAAGTGCCGTAAGCGGTGCATACGGATCGAGGAAAGAGTTTTTTCTATTTCAGAGGTCCGTTATGCGCTTACGGCACGAGTATTGCAAGCTATTTTTTGCACGATGATTATTTATATCAATTTATTTATATTAACTGAGATATTAGCTGAAAATATTATGTATATACACTATTGAAGATTGATGTTATATTTCAGAAAGTGATTCGCATGTGTTTGTTGTTATTGGAACAGAATATTTGTCCTGGGGGGGCCTTGTCCATAAAGGCTTGTGTTATGATGAGTGCCGTAAGTAAATTCTTACCGCACGGAAATTTGTTTTGTTTCCATAGCAACAAGATTGCCTGCGGGAATGTCAACTTACGATCCACGGCAACAATATTCGTAAGTACCACTAATTAGTTAAGTCGTGCAAAAAAATACTGACAGTGCTTTCCTTCACTACAAGTCTTCTTTCGCGTTGTTATTGAAAAATTAGGTTTTTCATTTTTCTCTCAATCTCATGGCTACGGCTACAATTTGTATGATTTAGCACGTTTTTCTGCTTAAACCGATAAGCTATTAAAACATACAGATTTATTTGATTAGAAAACTAATTAAGTGAAAGCACTTTACTTTGTTATAACATTTTGGTGTATGTTATTTCCAGAAATTGTAGTTTTTGCCCTAGGGCAAGGACTCTCAAAACTGTTAACTCGAAGCTCATATTTCAGTTGTCATTGTATAATTGAATCAACTTGAAGTCTGAATTGAGTCTACTTTAATGAAGGTGAAAGGAAGAAAAAGCTTTTGTCAGGAGAGAATTTTTGTAACTTATTGCCAATCCAGAGTGATACTATTCAGTCTAAACTTGCTCCCGTAGTGTCAGTAGAAATAAAAACCTTTCCTATGTACAAAAGCTTTGCTAGCTGATAATAGGCAACAATTTCATTTGAAAATTTGCACGTAGTATTCACTCAATATTGTAACTTAGATCGGATAAAATACAAATTTACATGTCTTGAAAATCCTTAAATTTTATTTTTTCTGGTCTTCACTTACACCACAAAAGTAAATTACATATATATATATATATATATATATATATATATATATATATATATATATATATACAATGGATGAACTGATAAAAACAATTGCCAGATGGCAATAATAAGCCATATTTCAGAAACTAGTGAGTTTTAGGCCACTGTTTCTTGAGAAACTATGATAGCACACGTGGGAAAATAAGTGGGATAACTACAGTGTGTCCCACGCAAGAGTTGGCCAATGACGCGGGTTCCTGCGGCGCGGCGGGCACAGCTCCAGCTCCCGAGCGATCGGGTGAAATATCTACGCTAATAATGCCGCGGTCGGAGTAATGATTCAGGTTCTCACATTTACAGTTAAAATTACAACGAAAATAACCACGCACCTCATCACAAGTGATGTTGGAAATGTTCTCCTCTTGCATCCACACAATACTGACACCTTTTTAGGAAATTTTCTTTCACGCGCATAAGTTCAGCTTCCGAGACAGAGGTCATTTCTCTTGTGATAGGCCTATGTGATATTGTCTATTGTCTTTGCCAGATAAATCACATGTGGTTATCTTTGTGAGAACCTGAATCATTACCATCAGCGGGCTTTATTAGCGTAGATATTTCACCCGTTTCCTTTGTAATGTACGGGAAGTTGACCTATACACTTTATTTTTCAAGTTTCCCCATAAATAATATTCACATACTGTTAGAAGAACTTAAAGACAATATCACATAGGCCTATCACAAGAGAAATTAATTCTGTCTCGGAAGCTGAACTTATGCGCGTGAAAGAAAATTTCTTAAAAAAGTTCCAGTGTTTTGTGGATGCAAGAGGAGGACATTTCCAACATATCTTATGAAGAGGTACGTGGTTATTTTCATTGTAATTCCAACTGTAAATGTGAGAACCTGAATCATAACGCCATTAGCGAATTTATTAGCGTAGATATTTCACCCGCTCGCTCGGGAGTTAGAGCTGTAGTCGGCGCGACGCAGAAACCCGCATGATTGGCCAACTCTTGCGTGGGACACACTGTAGAATATTAACAGAACGAATTTACAACAAACTCCTCAAGACAACAATATTCTTTATTATTATTATTATTATTATTATTATTATTATTATTATATTATTATTTACAAAACATCTGAAGGCATATAAAGACTCAGTCAAACCATTCAAAGTTTCTTTCGGAAGGTAAAAAAAGAGCACCCTCAAAAATAACACTCAGTGTTTTGATTTTGTCCAGAAATTCTCAATAAAAATGTTTCTCAAAGCTACTCCAACATTCACATAAATATCATCATCATCATCATCATCATCAATATTATTATTATTATTATTAACGTATAGAATACAACCAAATCTTCAAATACATTTTATTAGGTTATTCTTACATAAATTGTGATAAATATAGATAGAATGTCATGAAGAAAGACTGAAATGTGTCCCAGGCCATAGAGATTCTAGGTTAGACTAGAGTAGTTATGTAATGCATGACAGAAGATGACAGGTACTGCCACTTCCAATTAGGCAGTACAAATGGTTTTGTTGAAATAGAGTACGTTTTTATTAGACACAAGGCTGCTCAGTGTGAGAATTGCATGTTGTAACGCACTGTAATGGAAGCCAAATCATTTCATGATATTCTATGAAAGAAGCATGTGGGAGTGATCCACGTTTGTTTTCCACTGAACTACATCAGTGAAGAAGTCAGCTAACTGGACATACATGGAAGACCACACTCTTATAACACTACAGACATAATTAACCTCACATTGTCCAAGAATTTGCCTTGCTCTTTAGTAAATTATATTTGTAATAATCTTGTAATTTGCAATAACAGATTTATTTTTAAAAAGTTGCAACAAACTGGTATATATATAAATTCTGTTTATTAAGGAAAATGATGCACCCCACAATGCAATGATATATCCTCTATGCTCTTGAATATGAATATTCAATGATCCTACAATCAGTTTTTTTTCAGAACTCAATCATTTCCTACTACATATGCCAAACGAGACAAATGTTATCACAATGACATTGACAGATAACCTAGTGCATCCATGTTGTAGGTTATCAAGACAAGAAGCTAAATTAGTAACATACATCCAATTAGTGTCCTACTCAAGGATTTAGACCAACGGCGTAAGTAAAGACCCATAGACAAAACATCTGTTTATCAAGCATGGAGATCTAGCGATGAAGATGATAGTATAAAACCATAGTGATAGTATAAAGCCATCGTGTGTGGTCTTCAGTTTAGGTTGTCTGTCACATAAAAACATTAAAATGTAAGATATTTTTAAAATTATTTCAACCCATATATATGTAATATATACACACACACACACACTCGTAAGCTCGCATCAGTGCCGGCCGCGTGCCATTACCAAATACATAAGTTGCACTTCTTTGCACTGCTACATCCAAAGAATATTATCCTTGGAAGCAATTCAACGGACGTGAGAGTATAATGCCATCTATTATCTACATTCTGACACCAACAGTTAGCTGTTCCCTGCCTTGAGCTGCCATCTAAGCTGTTATCTGCCTTGAGCTGCCATCTATACCTAAATATTTCAGGAGACGTCATGTAGACTTCCATACGGTTGCGTCAAATTTCCTCAACATCAAGAACTTAGCACTATCCTGTTCTGGTGTAAGTATTTGTGTGTGCATTACATGAAATTAAGTTTTAACAAATTTAACATCAGACCAGGTGTACACGACAAAAAAGTAATTCTCTCCCCACGTGACTCGGAGGTAGAAACATAGTGGATTCCTCCAAACAGTTGTTTCTTTTCACTGTGATCATTCATACGAGAGATGTTCCGAAAGTAAGTTTCGTCATTTTTTTCTTAAGTGAAGATGGTACAGCAGTTGAAACAAACAATCGCCATAAGAATCCACACCCGTTGCTGGTTCAACGACGGAAGGAGCGTCCGCGGAGGAGGAATGAGGCATGCGTAGAGCGCCGAAGAGAGAATAGCAGCAGACCGGCGTGCCCGAGACCAGGGCTCTTGAGCGAAGGTGTTGTGCTCTTGGACGACAACGCAAAACCACACACAGCAAGGCTCACACACAGCCTGCTCCACCTCAGCATTGTTTTGGAAGTGACGACCCGAGAGTGCGGCGATCGATGCAGGGAACAGGTGAAAGTCCGATGGGGCAAGATCGGGGCTGTAGGCCGGGTGATCCAAACTCTCCCATCCGCTGGACACATTTTTCGTATCACAGACAACACAGTCTTTATGTTCTCCATAAAATAGTACAGTATGCCAATAATAAGAGGATAGTTCCATCTACAGGTACGCAGTTTTGTACAGAGTACAGGCCTATGCAATTTTAACGTACCGTAATGCAATAACTTTAAAGCAAGATGCTCTTCGTGAAATAACACTTATAGGCTTATGTTATCATTCTTTTTTGTGTCTTTATTTGATTGTCAATAGTGTCTACTATTTTTTTTTTTAGTTTAGTAGACTTAAAATAAATAAATAAATAAAATCAGGTAAACTATTGTAACAAAGTGCCAGTATATTTTTGTTTAATCAGTTATGATATGCAGAATAAAAAAAATAAAATAAAAAAATAAAAAAGTCAAATTGGCCGGTTTCGGGATTTGAACCATGGAACTCCAGAATGTGAGTCCAAAACGTTACCATCTCAGTCACCTGGGTCAGTTTAACGGTCTAGTTGGATAAGCGCATGTCAAGCAATAGTGTTATTTGTCATAGCTAACTGTATTTTAACTGCCAAAGCCTTATAAGATCACAGTCAAACAATTGATTATGTTGTCATGATAACTGATTGCATTTCGTAAATCCTTTCGAATTCGTATATTACCATAAAATAGGCACTAAATTGAGCATTACTCCGAAACAGGTCAACCGATTTTATCCAATATCAATAGACGTCTTCCCATGGACATTATAAAAGTGTATACCAAGTATCATAAAAATCCGGCAAAGCGTATTAGAGTTACCGCGAGTTTAAAATAGACACTAAATTGGGTTTTACTCCGGTACCGGTCTACCGATTCGGTCCAATATCAGTAGACGTCTTCCCATGTACAGTATAAATGGGTATACAAAGTTTCAGGAAAATCCAATAAAGCATATTTGAGTTATCGCGACTTCTTATATATTAACATAAAAGGCACTAAATTGAGCATTATTCCGGTACTGGCCAACCGATTTAGTCGAATATCAATAGACGTCTTCCCACGAACATATAAATACAAGTTTCATAAAAATCCGATAAAGCGTATTTGAGTTATTGCAAGTTTCATAAAAATCCGATAAAGCGTATTTGAGTTATTGCGCCTTTAAAATAGACACTAAATTGGGTTTTACCCCGGCACCGGTTAACAGATTAGGTTCAAATTCAATAAGGTACTCCTCATGGACGTCATAAATGCGTATACCAAGTTTTATGGAAATCCGATACAGCTTTCTATTAGAAAGGCGCCATAATCTTTTAAAATAGGCACTAAATTGGGCATTACTCCGGTACCGGTGAACCGATTTGGTTCAATATCAATAGGGTTCTTCCCATGGACATTATAAATGTGTTTTCCAAGTTTCATGAAAAACCGAAAGAGCGTTTGAGTTATGGCGCGTACAGACGCACGGACGGACGGACAGACAGGCATTTTTCGTCCCCACACACAATCTCATAAAGTACCATACTGGCACTTAATAAATTATTTAGCACTAATGCTTTAGGTCAATGTAAAATATAAAATGCACAAATCAACGAGAGACAATGAAATCCCGGTTTCTTTAGGAAAGTATAATACTTATCCAAGCACATTAATAAAATACAGCACAAGAAGGAAAATGGGCACAATTTCTCATAAAAGAATAGAGTCGCTTTGAGGAGGGTTTGAACATGGGACCTCTAGAATATTGGGTACGCATGTTACTCCGAGACCAAAACACACTAGGAGGGTAGGGGGGGAAAGCGGACGGACTCTTGTAGCTGATTTCAGAGCCTTGTGATACGTAAATAAATGTAAGAGATGTAACGGAAACGTTTGCTTTCACAAGCAATGCAAATTACGTGAAATTATTTCTCAATTGATTGTCTATATTGTCTAGAACAAATTTCAATACATTCCCTGCTATCCTGTGAAATGTTGTTCGGTCCGCTTTTTTTTCCCCCTACCTGTACATACCAGGTACCAGAGGATGCTGTCGCGTCAGTAGCTCGTAAGAACAGAAAAATCACTTATCGTATTTCTACATTAGGCTTTTTTCGGAGCCCTGCTTGCTTTCTTACGTTACATTATTGCATTATTTCATTAATTGGTACTATAATATGCTCGATCTTCGAGTGATAAATGCGGATGTGTATCTTGCTGCAGCCACGTAAAACGGAATAAAGACGCTAGTTACTACCAACCTAAGCATATTCTCTAGAGCTTCATGTTGTTATTTATTAAGAGGTAAGGAATTATTAATCTGACAGACAGAAGTAAAATTCATACCTTAATTTAATTGTCATCAATTTTCGCAAAATAAATAGTCATTATACACTTGCATTTCATCAATTATCTAACAAATGGGAACATTTGTTTTCCATGCAGATGCCAAATGTCCGTGTCAACTGGCTTTGTAAGCTGTCCTTCATTGAAGACGCTATAAAGAAGAACCGAGAATTCAATTTTGCATTTGAAGAAGGTGCCTTCTTTTTACCCTCATTTACTAAGGGAGGTTTCAGGTGGTGTTGAAGGCTCGTTCCAGAATTCCGCCATAAGACCTTATATTGGATTTGAAAGTCACACTTCCTACCTGAATATATTAACACAGAGAAACAATTTTTGTATAACCCTACTAGGCCAATACAAATACAATATTCAAGGTATGGAAGTTAAAGGAATGCTGATTGGAGCATGTGGGACAGTTCCTGAATGTTTAGACAACTTTGTGAAAACATTCCCTTTAAAAACATGAATCATTAATGACACAGGGATGAGTACCTTAATAGTTATTAAGTGCCAGTATGGTACTTTATAAGATTATGTGGGGGACGGGAAAATGTATGTCCGTGTGTCTGTACGCGCCATTAACTCAAATACACTTAATCGGGTTTTCATGAAACTTGGTATACGCATTTATAACGTCCATGGGAAGAAACCTATTGATATTGAACCAAATCGGTTCACCGATACTGGAGTAATGCCCAATTTAGTGCCTATTTTAATAGTATTATAGACTATTAGAAAGGCGACATAACTCAAATACGTTTTATCGGATTTTCATGAAACTTGGTATATGCATTTACGACGTCCATGAGAAGTAACATATTGAATTTGGACCTAAACGGTTGATTGGTACCGGAGTATAACCCAATTTAGTGTCTATTAAAAGCGCCATAACTCAAATACGCTTTATCGGATTTTTATGAAACTTGGTATACATATTTATAATGTCCATGGAAACACGTCGTCAACTGATATTCGACCAAATCGGTTGGCCGGTACCGGAATAATGCCAAATTTAGTGCTTTTTATGGTAATATATTATAAAGAATTTAACAAATGCAAAGCTGTTATCCTGACTTATCGTTTTACATTGTTCATATATGGCTTTGGAATTTGCAATAGTTAGTCATGACCACCACCGTCTCAACTGTTTAATAAAGATGAGTTTGCTAAAAAAAAAAAAAAAAAAAAAAAAAAAAAAAAAAAAAAAAAAAAAAAAAAAAAAAAAAACATTACATTGAGGTCATGTATATTTTTGCTTCGAACTGCTTTAACCTGTCCATAGAGGTTTTAGGTGTGTAGGTGCAACCTACAGCATCTATAATGCCTGGAAAGTTATGAATATTGTAGAAACCTAGTATTGTTTTTGTATGACACTGTCATACGTTGGCATTGGCTTTCTATTAAATAGAGGCATAATTTTATTGAATCATAATTTTATCTTGTCACATTATGAATGGTTCTACTAGCCGTTCCTTTGTCCCCAGTAACTATTTGGAAGTTTCCAGTCACAGTAATTCGCACAGGACCTCAGGGCTGACCATGAGTGTCATGAACATATGATTTCGCTTTGTTCTTTATTCCAATGGGAGACATAACCTCTGTCTAGCTCTTCTCAAATTTTGGTAACATGTCATTCAGTAGCCTACTAATAAAAGATTCTTTCTCTTGACACACACGAGATGCATGACGGAATTTCATTGCATCACTAGATGATGTACTGTATCAAAATAATCAGGAATCTAGAAATAAATGTTATTTTGTAATGTAGGGCTACCAAAACCAACAACAAAGCTAAGTTACCGGTATCTGTATTTTTAATGTCATTAGACAAAATGAAAGCAAACTGAATCTAAATGATATGAAAATAATAATTAATAACTCGTACATTATACTTATCAAATGGAATTCTAGTGTCTTTTCACTGTTTGAAATGTATTTAAAATCTCCAAATCATCAGTTAGTGTTTTAATTTGCAAAAATTCACCAGTTTTATTAAACTGATTGTTAGGATGAGATAAACTTGGATTAATGTTTATACAACAAAAAAAGACAGTTAAATGTAACTGAAAGTTAATTTTGCATGCTAACCACAGGTTGTAATGGTTGAACGTCATATAACACTTTTATGTTAGATTGAATCTAAATTTTAAATGAAAATAACTTCATTTCACTTGTGCTTTGAATAGTAATAGAAAAAATTTTTGGTAATTTCATATTGTAGTGGAATTCAGGCTCTTTTGGTTGGCAACAATTTGTCTGGAAACAAAACACTGTACGAAAATTGTTAAAAGTACCGTAACAGAAACATTTGCAGAATAAATGATCTACTTATAAAGAAATGAATTTCTCTTTTGAAGTTATCGAAAAAGCAAATAACGACCTAAAATTGAAAAATCCTTGGCTATGGTAAGAAGTTGCAGGCGTTTAATGGATGGAAAGAAAAGAAGGTTGTAAGTAGTTTTAAAAGAAACTGTTGTGTTGGCTTTTTTTTTAATTGGATGAAAACAGCATGTTCCATTGCTTAAGTGTTGCAATACTACATGCTATGTCTCATTAAAAAAGAATTAAGTATATGGGCGATTCTTCAAATACGGGAAAATTTGCGTTCCGGAGTGATATTTCCCTTCAAATTCAACTTAGAAGAAAAAATTAAAATAAAAGTTTGTTTCTACTACTTCCATACTACAACTATCAGTTTGAAATGTCACTAACTTTAAATTCTGATATTCCAAAATTTAATTTAATTCAATGAAATGTCATCCGCATGCCCTGTCCCAAACCACGGTTTTGTATATTCTAATGCATTTTTCCACAAAACAAAATGTTATTTCCTTTTCAACTTTTTTCCTGTCAATGAGTATGAATGGGTGAAGAATATTAACCCCTAAAAAATAAAATGAAATAACATTGTCACCCCACCTAATGAACATAAAGAATGTCCCAAGGGTTTTTGGTCATCCACATGGCTGAAAAGAATGGAATTTTTTCTGCAGAAATGAGAAATTTGTAAAACTGGCAACAGTGTTAGAAAGCCAACAGGGCAGCTTGTGGTTGAATTGTAAGGTTGAATTTTGCTTGCTTACAAACAGTTTGGGATTAACAAAGGACTTTGTATCATTTTCAAGGAAAACGTTTTTATTCCCCGTCATTAACATGGCTTCTAGAAAGTAGGCAGAAAGTGAATATTAATTGATTTTGATTATGCACTATGATAAACCTTCCAATTCAAAGTACCTGACTGAAGTTGAGCCTACAGAGGTTTAGAAATGGCTTGCTGAGACCACTAAAACTTCTTTTTTGTCATCCACATGCCTGATTTTTGTGTCATCCACATGTCTCATGAAGGGGTATGTGGATGACTCTCAAGTCATGTAGATGATAAATGTAGGATACTATTGTGTTTGCGGTGTCTGTGACCTGTACTTAAGATCTTAAAACTGATTAAACGAATTTCTGCTTGATTCCCCCTCCCCCAAAACCATAAAAACACAGTCTCGTTAAAATTACATTAATTCCGGAGTATGCACACAAATTTGCAAATTTGATGCAAAATCAACTGAAGTATGCTGAGAAAAATATGAAATCACATAAAGAAAAGCAGATTGTTGCCAAAGTTAGTCATTAAAGTGGCCAGGGTTGTTATGAAAAAAGCCGGCCTGATTTTAATCGGCCGGTTTTAACCGGTTTTATCCACTTGAAAAAAGCCAGGCAATTTTATCTGGATAAAATCAAATTGAATAAAAATAATGGAAGTTTCTTTCATGTTTTTATTTCCAAACATCATAAATTTAAGTTACAAGCTCAGAACCTGTAGTAGGCCTACTTAGGACTACTGAGTGCAAATGCAGAGCTACCAGTTTTATCCACTTGAAAAAAGCCAGGCCGGATAAAATCAAATTGAATAAATATAATTCAAGTTTCTTACATGTTTTTATTTCCAAACATCACAAATTTAAAAGTTACAAGCTCAGGACCTGTAGTAGGCCTACTTAGGCCTACTGAGTGCAAATGAAGAGCTACCAATTTTATCCACCTGAAAAAAGCCAGGCCGGATAAAATCAAATTGAATAAAAATAATTGAAGTTTCTTACATGCTTTTATTTCCAAACATCACAAATTTAAAAGTTACAAGCTCAGAACCTGTAATACTTACTGAGTGCAAATGCAGAGCTACCAGTTTTATCCACTTGAAAAAAGCCAGGCCGGATAAAATCAAGTTGAATAAAAATAATTCAAGTTTCTTTCATGTTTTTATTTCCAAGCATCACAAATTTAAAAGTTACAAGCTCAGAACCTGTAGTAGGCCTACTGAGTGCAAATGAAGAGCTACCAGTTTTATCCACTTGAAAAAAGCCAGGCCGGATAAAATCAAATTGAATAAAAATAATTGAAGTTTCTTACATGCTTTTATTTCCAAACATCACAAATTTAAAAGTTTCAAGCTCAGAACCTGTAGTAGGCCTACTGAGTGAAAATGCAGAGCTACCAGTCTTATCCACTTGAAAAATGCCAGGCATTTTATCTGGATAAAATCAAATTGAGTAAAAATAATTGAAGTTTCTTTCATGTTCTTATTTCCAAACATCACAAATTTAAAAGATACAAGCTCAGAAACCTGAAATTGTATTTAGTGTAATTTAATACAGTCAGTCTCATGCAAAAGTTGGCCAATGACACGGGTTTCTGCATCGCGGCGGGCACAGCAAATAAAGCCGCGATCGGTGTAATGGTTCAGGTTCTCACATTTACAGTTAAAATTACAATGAAAATAACCACGTACCTCATCACAAGAGATGTTAAAAATGTTCTGCTCTTGCATCCATACAATACTGGCACCATTTTAGGAAATTTTCTTTTACGCGCATTAAGTTCAGGTTCCGAAATAGAGTTAATTTTTCTTGTGATATTGTCTTCAAGTTCTTCTAACGTATGGGAAATTGACATATACACTTTATTTTTGAAGTTTCCCCATAATAACATGCTGTTAGAAGAACTTAAAAACAATATCACAAGAGAAATTAACTCTGTCTCGGAAGCTGAAATTATGCGTGTGAAAGAAAATTACCTTAAAAGGTGCCAGTATTGTGTGGATGCAAGAGAAGAACATTTCCAGCAGCTCCTGTGATGAGGTATGTGGTTATTTTCATTGTAATTTTAACTGTAAATATGAGAACCTGAATCATTACACCAATCGCGGCTTTATTTGCATAGATATTTCACCCGATCGCTCGGGAGTTGGAGCTGTGCCCGCCGCTTCGCAGAATCCCACGTCATTGGCCAACTCTTGCGTGGGACTCACTGTACCACTTCACTGTGTAATTCCCAGCAATAGTTAATTCTCAGCAATAATTACCGTATATACTCCAATATAATGCACCCTCGAATTTAATGCGCACCCTGATTTTCAAACTTAAAATCATATAAAAAAGAGTTTGTTAGCGAATTTAATGCGCATCAATAGGATATTTTATTTGGAATTTTGTCTTAGTATTTATAGAATAATGAACCAACACATAAACATTTACAGTTAACTGCCAGTTTTAGGCCTACAAGTAGACCTATAGGCATGGCTCATCAATATTCACTAATGTGTTCATCACTGGAATCCTCGGAGGTGCTTATTTTTATTGCTAAATGGACAAACAAAATGTTAAATGCATGTTTCACAATAAAAGCTGATACCACTCTTAAATGAGTTTAAAATCGACAATGCACAATATTCCACATTTGCACTATAGAACTGACAAAAACTATTTTTTCATTATGTTTCAGAAATTAAATTTCATATGGTGTAGGCTAACAATAAAATGAACGAAGTCGAGAATTATAGCAGTGCCTTGTTATGTAGATCAATATTACCTCCGACCTATGAAACGGATTTGTACTAGAATTTAACGCTCACCTCAGTATTGAAATCTACAAATGGACAAAAATAGGGCACGTTATATTCAAGTCAATATGGTAAATTCACCATTCATCATAAGACTCTTGCATATTTGCTTTATTCTGCCTGTTGAGGTATACAAGCTTCTGGGCTTTTTCATTGCCTAGTCTGTTTCTCAATTTTGTTTGTATTAACCCAAATGAAGAAAATGCTCTTTAGATTGATGCAGAACTCGCCGGCATACGATGTAAAGATTCTATGGCTTGACAAAATTCCAGCGATAGGTGATTACACTTCAGATTTGTGTCATTGATGGAGAAATAAGTATAAAAAATCCCTTTAGGTAGGCCTACAGGGCACATACTGAGGTAGATTTCATAGTGCTTTTTATGAATTTATTGGGGTAAGTGTAGAATAAAAACTGAAATATATTTTTTTATAAAAAGAGAGTTGTTAATTATGTATTAATTGATATCTTTTATTATTTCATTTTTAATTTGGCCAAGGATCATTGTTCTAAAGATATTTAACTATTATTTTTAATATTTCAAACTTTATTTCATTGGTAATTTTAGCCTCAGTTGGTCCTCTTGAATTCATTTCAGCATGCCTATTGGCTGAGGTATATTTTAAAGTGTTTTTGACTTTCAAAATTTCAAATCTCTCCTTATATGAGCGCTATTGAGAAACTAGTTGTTGATTTAGAGATTACTCATCAAGAGCTTTTCAACGATACCCCACAAACATGGTTTTAAAAATTTTTAATTTCCACCCTCACCCCCACAACCACTGAATCATTGGTGTCTAATTTATGCATACTAAGTTTCCCTCTAAACCCCATAGGGCCCTAAATATAATTTTTTCAAAATTTCAACCCGCTCCCACCTCCCCCAACCAGGAAAAATTGATTTTAGCCGGCTAAAATTGAAAAAAACCGCTGGTCAGGTCTTTTTCAATTTTAGCCGGCTTTTTTACAACCCTGAATGTGGCCTTCTGCCATCCACATGTACACGGATGTCATCCACATAGCTTTAAAAAAATAAAGAAATTAAAATAAATAAAAATATAAACATTTAAGCTCTGCTGGTGTCATATTATAATCAAGTAACCCCTGAAGTATTTTTGTGATTTTTTTTGAGATTTTTTAAACTAAGTAAAAAATTTGGATTTTACACACTCCAAATTTTCCCGTATTTGAAGAATCACCCATATACAAGTATCTGCATTAAATCATCAAGTTAATAGTTTCTTAGCAAATTCTAATAAATTACAATTTTGTCATAAAATTCTATCATTGTACATCTGTGTTATCAAAACCTGTATTACTATTATCTATAATGAACTGAAGTCTATTGCGTGTATGAAGCGTTTAAATTATGTATAGTGTTTCACAATGAGCTGATCTGGAGGAACCGGCCATTGCCCATGTTTGATTGCTTTTTTAAATTGTCTCTCTGTTGTTGCAGAGTTTTGTTGGATTATATTTGTGTTTTATCACAACAATCTACTTTATGGACTAAATTCTGAATGCTGAAATACATTAGTTATTTATAATTTTTTAAATTGAAAATTATTACTAATAGATACATGATAATAGTAGTAGAAGGAATAATAATATCTGTGGTGGTTAAATAAAGGAAACTGATAATTACTGTTTGTTTGAAAGGGAAGAGAACGACAGTGACATCTGGTGATAACATCAATAAGTATCATAACGGTTAGCACTTTTTTCTTTACACTTGACAGACTAGTTCTTTTTAAAGTTAGCCCATAAAATGGAACTTTATATAGACTGAGAGAGTTCTTTTAAACAATGTTTACGATTCAGAATAACATAAAGGGTGTTATTTTACTTAAAATAGTAGGCCAAATATTGGTTTATTGTAGACTTTAGTTGCAATCATACAGAGGTCGCATGCCTGCCTCTGGATCCGCTGAGATCAAGGGTTCAAAACCCAGCCACAGTTGATGGATTTTTCAGACAATATATATCCCGATTTGTAAATGTGATAGATTTAGGGCATGTTAAAGAACTCCAAGCCTAAATTAGAGCCTTTGAACAATATTCCCTAGCTCTTTCACATCCAAGTAATATCTTAGTCTCCAGGGGCTGTTCTTCGAGGTGATGGGCTTACAGCCAGATCCTCTGTACTCTCCATAAAATAAGTGCAACTAAATTAGCCCTCCTAATGAAACCTCCACTCGGAGGCTAATATATTCCTGTTCGATGAGTGACATGATGTGAATGGATTAATAATTGTAGTACTGACTAAATTGTTTACTTTTCTTACTCTTGTTAACTTATAACTGTACAGTAATTCTGAAATAAATTTATGTTTACTAAGTTTTGTCAGAGTGGCAGTCCCAAAATGTTGACAAGTAAGAATTGTATAGATAACTATTACACACAAGCACTGGTTCATTCTTTGGATGTCTTTCACATAAATTTGTTATAAACTTAAATAAACACATGAATCTTTGTGTAGGTGAGAAAATGTGGACTGTTTGCAGACTTTGGAAGCAATGTCTTGACAAAATATTGCCATTGTAAAATGGATAAAGGCACTCATACCGAATTCCAGAACAAGGCCTGGACTCTTAGGTTCAAACATACTTTGATGCTTCCCTTACATCAGTGATTTCCAATCTTTTCATAATGTACCACCTGAACATAGGGTCATGGCATACCACCACTGGTCAAGTAAATTCTATACACATGTGAATGACTCTAAAAAGTGCATTTAAGTATTATGAAAACAAAATTCAGAAATAAATGCACAAAACTAGAAAAGAAAACCAGTCCATTGCACAGTTATCACAGTTTTAACCCAGTACTTTTCATTCGTTTCAGTACTTTCATTATAATTATTGAACCCCAAATGCTCTCGTGTTACCACGAGTTGGGAACCACTGCCCTAGACTTTACATGAAAATAAAGTGATTGTTTCAATCAGACATTCTGAAAATAATCAGAATTTTATGGAAAAATTATTTGTCTTCCAGAATAGAATATGCACTGTTTGACATGCGGCAGTCATCCAGGTTTGCAAAGTGCATGTACATTTTCCTTTTTGCTTGTTAGTGGTAGGGGGCTGAAAAAAATGCAACCCCTGCATTCTTCTTACAAAGTGGTGGTTGTACTTTGACTTCACTACATTTTAACACATTGGCATAATGATGAAGCAGGAGTTCCTAGCAAGTGCAATATTTTAGTTCTGACTTTTTTTTTACATAAATAATGTTCTACGATTTTTCAAAGATAAAAATATTTGCAAGGCATTTCAATAAGAGTTAGTATGATGTCAAACCTTGGTTGTGTGGTCATAAGGAAATAAGAGAACTTGTTAGTCCTGTTTTAAGTCTTGCATGGAATACTAGTGTTTTTTCCTACCTGTATAACTCATATTGTTAAACATTAACAAGACATTAAGAAGCTATGATGTCATAGAAATATATTGCTGGGAAAAATCAGATAATAACTTAGTGTTGACCTACAACGTAAGAATTTAATCTCTACTTTTGGTTTTCATTCTCCTACCTTCAGCTTCCATAAACTAGAATACTGTACTATGCTCAGGGCAGGGTTAAAATATCCCAATAGGCCCAATAGTTTTGATGTAAAAACTTTTCTTAAGCTTGAGATGCAAAGCAAAAAAATCTGTTTTCCTTTATTTTAGTATCAACATCATGAGTTAAATCACTGACATAACAGTCAGGATGTTTGCTGGTAGAAGGCAACTCTAGCATTGCACCAGGTTATTAAGTTGAAAAGTAGTTATCAGAAGAAATTCTTCTTCTTTGTCTTCTGCCTAAAAATGATTAGGCCAATCAATGTGTTCCGGCCTCAATCCATCTTAGTCTGGGTCTCCCCGGATCTCTTCTACCTATAGGTCTGTAGTATAGCATATTTAGCTGTTCATTCTTTGTAGGTGTTCTTCCCAATTTCCCCTGTATTCTATCATTTTATCCTTATTGAAAAATTTAATTTTTCCCATATTTTATGGTTTCTTATTTTATCTAATCTTGTGTTCCAATAAAGCTCTTAGAAATTTCATTTCGGTAGCCTATATATGGCTATAGTCTTTCTGTTAAACAGCCCATGATTCACTACCAAACAATAGAACCGGTATTGACATGCCCATAACTTTATAGAACTTCAGTTGAGTAGGCTATCTACCCGTGTTGTTTCTAATGTTCTTCTGATCTCTATCATTATCAAATAAAAGTTCACATCCCAAATAGTTAAAATATTGAATCTGTTCTAAAATTTTGTCTTCTAGGATGATTTTAACTTTTATTGGGTGTTTACCCTGTCTTAGGGACAGAAATCTTAAAATTATATTCTATGCATATCCAATGGAACATATAAGTTGCTTTCTGAAGGTTTTGCATAATCATTAAATCAACTGCATAGGCTAAAACCCTGAGATTAGTTTCCGCTGCTAAAATTCTGGCAGGTGCACATTCTTTCCATCTTTGAAGGATGTCGTCTAACTTATATAAGTATTAAAAAGTGTAGGTGATAGTCGGTGAAGGAAGTGAGAAAAATCCAGAGGCGGTATGCTATCCCAAAATTTTTCCCTATCATATTTCAATTTAAAAAAGCACATTCTCTCCTTTACAAGATAATAATTATGTGGTATGCAGGATATGTGATATCCACTTGGTGCTGTTTTTAATTAACTTTAATTAACCATAGATGCATTGAATTTAATAGGATAATACCCCTACAATTATTGAGGGTTTATTTCTGTCTCTTTTTTTTAATAACGGCGGATACCAGTACTGTTGCTTCTAAGCATGTATCGGGAATTCTCATTGTAATCCAGAAGGTATTAAATAAACGAAGGTGTAATTTAAGAAGTAGTCCCCCATTCTTTATTAATTTTATATTTATTCCTTCTGGTCCTGGCATTTTTTCCTCTTCAGATATGTCTATAGTTCCTCTAGAGTTAGTAAGTAAATCTTTTCATTAGATTCTTCCTGATTGTAAAATATTTCAGCATCCGGGTTAAATCAAAGATTTGTTATAATATTTGAACCATTCCTCTTCAGTTATAACCTCTATTTGTGCGTTATCTCTTTCAGTCTTATTTAAATGTCTTAATAATTTGTGAGCAAAGTCTCGTCTACCACAGACATCATGTTCTAGCGGCACGTAAAACCGGCCATAAAATGAAATGTAGTGTATTGAATATGATTATTCTCCTTCACAGTAGGTGCTGAAAGTGTCATCCGCCCACTTTAACATACATGTGAGCACGCTTGAGATTCATATATATATATATATACCTTTGTCAGTTCTTGTGTTTTGATGCTATTGATGACATCCTGGATCCTGGTCTAGAGTTCTTCAATTGTGTGTGGATTTGTTTCATATACTCTTCCCTTTAACAGTCCCCAAAAGTAAAAGTCACAAGTGGACAAGTATGGTGACCGAGGAGGCCACAAGCCTTTGCTGATTGTCCTCTCTGGTGTAAACATCTCATGCACACGGGACAATAATATAGCTGATGTATGGCATGTTGCACCGTCCTGCTGAAAGTAACATAACTGACGCTCCTCTTCTGTCAAGTTTGAATAAAACTCCTCCAGGATTCCCAAATACACGTCACTGTTCACTGTCGTCTCAAAGAATATGGGCCCCATAACACGTGTGGTGGAATTGGCACACCAAACATCAATCTTCTCATCATGCAAGGGTACCTGGCGGATTGTGTGTAGATTTTCTGTCGACCAATACCGGTTGTTTTGGGAATTTACGTACCCAGACAGGTGGAACCATGCCTTGTCACTCATGATGAGCCTTAGTGGGTCCAAGACACCACTGGCAACATTTCTCAACAGCCATGAAGAGAAATGTACCCTCTTCTGAAGGTCAGGCTCCTTCAGTTCTTGCACAACACTTACCTGGTACGGTTTTAACTTCAGTCCCCTTAAAACACATCTGCAACTTCTCTCACTCGCATGAACCTGTTGACTCAAATTCCTAGTTGACTTACGGGGACTTCTTGTCATTATCTCCTGCACCTGCCTCTGTAATTCAGGTGTGCAGACAGATGGTCTGTTCCTGGGAGCAATTTGAATTGATCCTGTACACCGCCATTTTTCAATCAATTCCTCTGTATGGTGCTTTTTGCTGGCACAGAATGTCCTGGAAATTTCTCCTGAAACAAATTCTTTGTTTTCACAAAGATCCAATGCGAATGAATGCTTCAAGAATGGCAACATGCTTGCGTATCGAATACGGCATTATCACACACATTCACACTCACCCGGCTTCGCACAACGAGGCTTTTTTCTCAACTGGTTTTACGTGCCGCATGGTGTACATCTTAATAGTAAATTCTTGAAAGGCAGATTAATACTAGGCATACAACAATATTTCTGTTTTCAGGCTTGTTAAGTGCGGGTGATAACACAGTCAGACAATTCGATACATCATCCTCACCATTGCTGGAAGGTATGTGCTGTAAATACACTACCGTTTATGGGTCTGTCCATGAGAAGAGGTTCACATTCTCCAAAAATTGAAAGTAATAATACAGTGTTGATTGGTACACCAAAAGAAAGCTATACTACACTATTTTTGATAACTCAATTTTAAAATATGTTATTTTGGGTATTTCTCCATGTTTTTGAAGCCCAAACTTACATTTGAATTTTGCAGCAAGTACTGGACAAAATTTGTATACTAAAAAAAATTATATTCTAATTAAACCACCAAGACATGGGACAAAAACATTTGCTGAATGTTTCTCTGTGGTTTTAAGGTATGTTTAATAACACTTATTTCAGCATAAGATTTTTCAAAATGCAGAAAACCCCACTTTGAAAAATGACAAGTATTTGCTGTCCTGATACTAACAGAAAATGCAAAAAAGTTGTGTTATAATGTTTTCACTGAGGCTATGTGTACAAGATGCTAGGAACTGCTAGTTTATGACCCAGGTAATAGATAGCAATAGGCACATTTAAAAAAAATCATCTAGAATTTTTTTTATAATGTTTTGTATTATGTCCTGATACTAACGACTTCTGGAGAGAAACTCTAAAGTGCATAATAAAATCCACGATTAATCCATTATCTCAAATGAGTTCTAAACAAGCAGTGGTAACGTACAGACGTGTGGAAGAGGTGCGGAGTGAATTAGGGAAAAAACGACACAAGGGACATGGCCATCGAAATCGAAGTATACAGAATGAGGATAGGCTCATTTGGATCAAAAAGGAGAGCAGGGACCAAAGGGACATTTAGAGAAGATCAATCTGTCATGGCGACCTGGGCCCTAGTGATCATAGTGCTGCTGATAATTGGAGGGGTTGAAATTAATCCAGGGCCAGGAGTTTCTGAAGAGGTCATCAAAAGCCTTGAAAGAATGGAAGAAAGAATAGTTAATAAAATAAATGGGGCAACAAAAGAAGTTAAACAAGAAATTAGAGAGGAAATAGCAAGAATGAAGACAGAAGTGGAACAACTGAAGTCAAGAATCGAGAAGATAGAAAATGCAGATCGACAGCTAAATTTAATTTTCCACGGGGTTAAAGAGAGAAAAGGAATTAGTGCCCTGCAAGAAGTCCACGAAATATTAGAAAACAAATTGGAAGTGGAGATCCAGGGATGGGAGTTCCTAACGGCTCACAGGGTCGGGAAAACTACAGGAAACAGAGTCATTATAGCGAAATGTGCATCTACTCAAGTGGTTTTTGCCACACTGAAGAGATCTTACAAATTGAAAGGGACGGCAATATATATTAACAGAGATCTATCTCCGACGGAAAGAATTACAAGGAGGAAATTAGTAGAAAAAATGAAGTTTGAAAGGAAGAAGGGAAAGAAGGCGACCATTCGAAATTTACAGCTGTATGTGGATGGGAGGAAGATAGATATAAGGAACAGCGCGGAAACGAACAGCACGAGTGCTACGACCTCGACAGCTGAATCTGCGAAATCAGAGACGGAGAGGACGCGTGTAGAGGCTCAGGTTAACGAACATCGAAACCAGAAGGAACGTGCACCGACGTCACCAATAGGTGACAGCAGAGAATCAACAACTCAGCAGAACGAGAAACCAAACACGTCATCTGTGACGCAACGATTCCAGATTCCTCGGGGGCCTTGGAGTAAGAACGCACCAAGTGACAGCAATAGTGGAAGCAGTGAGGAAGAAACACCAATTATCACTAGAAGCCGTAAAAAATTAAATATGTTTCAAACGGGAAAACGTAGCTAGGGAGGCCACAGTTAAATCAGTGTGTCAGTAGAAGTTAAAAATAGGAAAGTGAAGTTAATAGTGTGAAAGAAGAGAGTTTAATAACCAAGAGCAGATATGAGCTTAATAACATTTAGTAAAGCATAACGTAGTTAAAGGAGGGTTACGACTTAATATTATCCAATGTTTAAATGACATGTAATCACACGTCTCCATCGTACAGGGAAGCGAGTGCCCCGTAGATTATTTTCTCTAGGCAGTTCACAAAGAGTGAAGTAGGCTTGAACTAACAGCAGCGGGAATAGTGTGCAGACCCAGTTGTTTACGTAAACAAACGTTAACGTTTAAATTGAGACACGTTGAACTGCTGTGCGATATATTTTAGTAATGTAATGTGCTGAAATGGATCCGTCAGAAACCGTAAGGTAGGTACGGATCCATCTCTAAAGTGGAAATTTGGGCTGATGTAAAGTTGTTGTTTATAACAAATAAATTCATATTCATATTCATATTCATTATCTCAAATAGTAAACCTTTCGGGTTTCACCACATAGTTTGTCACCTCGGTTTTCAAAAGCTTGGTTTTTGTCTACTACTTGTCTGACCCTTAAAATTTTCATAAGAGAAACCAACGTCATCTGGTGGATGATGCGTTAAACAGAGAGGAAAATGATTCTATTGGTTTGCGTCTGGCGCTAAATGTACACATTACCATAGCAATATGAAAGTTTCCCCTCATGCTGTCTTTCGCTAGTAGTTCTCCAAATGGTCACTCGATGTCTCACTATTTGTGGAGGGGGCATGGCGTATAGCAGATAATTTTGTTTTCCCCTTGAATCTTGTACAGAAAATAAATGTCGTCATAGATGTCCAAGTACGACGTACGTTCCTTTATCCATCTAGGGTGCCTCATTCTGTGCTCTACTTCATATTCCTCGTCACTGTCATCATTTCTCATGTTGATCATATGTTTAATTCGCCTATGCGCCATCTTGATATCAATTAGTTTCGTTTATCTTGTTTTGCTGGCTGATATTTCACTGGTAAAGCATTAGTTTGGATATTATCGAAAATCTTCATTCATTAGCTTGGATTTTATCGCGGGCCATCACTTGATTTTGTAAGTCCATCCTGGACAATTCATTTGTTTAGATTATCAAGGCCTGCAGACATATGAAATTTTCAACCTACACGGAAGAGGGATAATCAATATAGGCCTAAATATGGTAAAACATTGTTCGATTTGGACGAAACTCACTATACAGTGGTATTCTGGGCCAAGGAACTCGAATCTGAGGTCGCTTTTACCAGGCGAACCTATCTAATCATGGTATGTAGTCCACGTGATTTGGGTGTTAATAAATAATTATAATGATTTAACTATTATGCTATTGATTTTTAATTTTTGAAATAATTATCGCGGGCAAAGCCGCGGACACATGCTAGTACTGATATAAAATATTGTCTAAACATTAATGGGTAAATTGATATTTAAAGCCAAGCCTCCTTGGTAAACACATAGTTGTAATTGGTTAGAACTTAGACAAGCTCACTATATAATAATATTTACATCTTGTTATTGATATGTCTAAATTAAATACATCTCTAACGTTAAATTTACTTTCACAACGAGCTATACTACCACATGAGAGTTGAGCAATCTGTTTGGAGTAAGTAAATAAAATTGTATTTATTATTATTTATTATACTTATTTATTATTATTATTTTCAGTGCAGCAGCCTATCCAATCTGATGCTGGGAAAAACAACTGATATGCATGATCCACGAAGCTTCCTCAACGATCTGTTAAATTTAGCATAGCTCAGCTTAGAATAGCTTCTGCGCTTGTCAACAAATACCAACTGCATTGGAGTGAATTTTTAGCATAGCATTACATAGTGTAGCATAGTGCAGCTTCCTATGTGTGGCTTTGGCCCAACTTGATATTTTTCAATGAGGTAATGTAAATTCCTCGAAAGCCTCTGTAAGTCAGGAATCTTATCAGCCTATGGAATTGTTATTAATACTTCTGTTACAACTTCCAAAAGGCATTTTAGGGTGGCTGATGGGGCTATTCATTTTCTTCTTGTTACCTGAAGGAATTCATAGTGACAGAGGGTTCAAGTTTGCTCTGAAGTAGGCCTAATGCTTAAACACACACAGCCAACCAACATCTCGCTTAAAGTGTTGTGAACATCCGGTAATTCACCGTGACTTTATAGACGTGTTGCCATAAACTTTTTATCTAGCCTAGATGCATTTTATTTATTTAGATGGATCTGTTTAAATAGTAATTTTGATATTTAAGCACATATTTATTTTTTATCTTGATTAGTTAGTTTGATCTTCATCCACTTTTCCTCTTCTTCTTGATGAGATTTATTTACTATTCTACATTTTTTATTTCTTAAACTGACTTAGGCTTATGCATGTTCATGCTTGTGAGACATTTTTCTATGCAAATCAGGCTATAAGGTCAACAAGCTTCCTGTCCATTGTTTCCACAAGGACTCAATGCTTACGATTCTAACTTCTTATATTTCAGACTATCTGAAGACCATTCCGTATCTTAAGTTATAACAGTGAATAGAAATAGGGGAATTAAACCCAGGTTATCCACCTTGGTGTGCTACTGCCAAGACCACAAGTACTCAAACGAAAGGTTTAAGCTAGGCCCAACTTTATGTTTTCTGCTTCGCTCACACAAAAAGTTACATTAGAGTATGTATCAACAATGAACCCTTGAGATCGGCACACACTTATGCAATGCAGTGAGTTGCATTGCTATAAACATTTGTCTTTGTTACACATAATATTGTGGTGCTTGATAAAAAGTAAAGTAAAATTAAAACAATTTCTTCATAGCTGTTGTATTTACCATTATTTTGGCTTATTTCTCGACACACATTATCTTGTACATTATTAGGCATACTGCAGTAACATTTGTGAGCTTTCTATTCACAGTCCATTTCCACTTATAACCTATCGAAAATGACCAGTAGCCTATGCAGTACATATTAAAAAAAAAAAATTATTTAAAAACTTGGAAAATCCCAAGTGCAGACAAATAGCTTCAATTCCACTGAGGTAGCTGAAATTATCATTTCTGATGGATTCCCATCGAAATGTTATTAAATACCACAGGCCCCTATAATTTGCAATATGACCGTGCAATTCAGACAGAACCTTCCCTTCAAGAATACTTTAACTCAACATATAGCACTGTATGGGTACAAAATAAATTTTAATAATATCCTACACTGCTATCGGGGTTTCTAGGGGCCATAGAAATAGATATTACTCACATCTCTTCTCAAGGTCATATCACCTGAATAGCTCTCAAGTTAGCGTTCTCATCTTGAGATGTCTCAAGCTGTTCTCCGCTGATAATTCCTGACAAAAATTCCCCGACTAGTCCTGAAATTAATTTTTCCATATATGTCTCGTTACAAATGTTATCTCAAAGGCCAGAAGGAAGAAAATGGACCAAACAGGCCCGCACTGAAAATATAGCCTATTATTGTAAAGTAATGAACTTTGGAATGTTTGAGAAAATGGTGATATTACAAATTATTCAAAATAAGACTTATAACATTTTGCAAAAGGACACCAGTCGTTTCTGTAGCGAGGTGTTTCAAAGGCTAGATAAGAGTAATAAAACTATAGAAAGGTTTCTGAAAAACAATGATGAATTACTCAATCAATAATTTAAATGCAATCTCCAGGGCAGGCAACGGATTACTCAGGGGTGCCCACCCCCCCCCCAAACTTCATGACTCACCCCCCCCCCCCCAAACTTCATTGCTCACTCCCAACCTGATTGGCTGTCGACAAGGGCGCCCATATGATATTTTCTAGGGGGGCCATTTTTTAATTAATTTATTTTTTGTTGTTTAACTTCTTGGGCCACTTTGTAACATTATTTTAATAATATAATAATATAATAAGTGCAACAATGACGTAGCCAGAAAATAATTGCGGGGAGGGTCGAAAGTGCCGGGGGGTTTGGAATACCCTCAAAAAACGGGGTCGGGGGTCCATCCCCAGAAAAATTTTTAAAATTGAACAATGAAAATCACATTTTACGCTATTTTAGCACAGAAAAACTAGTTAGGAAATTTGTTTACCATACTCTAAAACATGCCAATGTAAATAAGAAATCATTACCTAAGTGGGGTCCACCCCCAGAAAATTTTTAAATATTGAACTAATGAAAATCACATTTTACGCTACTTTAGCACTAAAAAACTAGTTCGGAAATTTCTTTACCATTCTCTAAGACATGCCAATGTAAACAAGAAATTGTTAGCTAAGTTGGGTGTCCACCCCCGGGAAATTTTTAAATATTGAACTAATGAAAATCATATTTTACTCTATTTTAGCACTGAGAGCTAGTTAGAAAATTTGTTTACCAAACTCTAAGACATGCCAATGTAAATGATAAATCATTACCTATGTGGGGGGTCCACCCCCGGAAAATTTTTAAATATTGAACTAATGAAAATCACATTTTACGCTATTTTAGCACTGAAAAACTAGTTAGCAAATTTGTTTACTATACTCTAAGACATGGCAACTTAAACAAGAAATTGTTACCTAAGTTATAATACTTATTACTATTTATAAGAAAAGTTTAATAACACATGGAACAGTGGACATAATACTACTCATTATGTTATGAGAAGAAAATAACTGCTATATCATATCTGACACACCAACAAATCTTGTTTAATTAAATATTTTTTAAAGTACAAATATAGAATTTTAGGTTTTGACTTTTGGGGGTCAAAACCCCCTGAACCCCCCTTTCCTAATCCACTGTGGATTCTGCTTCCATGTTGTCGATTTGGTAAAACTTCTGCAAACTTTTTATGTCTCAACTGACTTTAAAATAATTGTCTTAAAAGAAAAACACCTGTCTATAATAATTATTAATATACATTTTTTCCCTTGCGCCCCCCCCCCCGCCCCAGGGTATGGGCGCTAATTTATTGACTATTCACTTCTAAAGAATTAGAAGAGACCTTTTAAAGTCATAAAACTTGACCATTTTTATTTTTAACATATAAAATGCTAATTTTGCAACAATTTTCACCCCCCCCCCCCCAGAAAATTCATAAAACAATAATATTTTGCCCCCCCCCCCAGAAATTTCAATGACGCAGTCTGCGTCTTAACCCCCCCCCCTGTGGGCACCCCTGGATTACTTGTACTGGGAAAAGAAGAAGGCCTGAAGTTGATTTTTCAGAAGGAAATTAGTGTTCAAAACGTACGAAAACCGAAATTCTGCAACAAACTGTTGACGTGAATCTGAAATTGTCGACTCTACTAAACTGCTTGGCAAACTGCAGAAAACTTCAACTAGAGATTCTAAAATAAGAAAAGCCTGGAAATCTAACACTACCATCCCTCCTATAAAACAGTGTAACGACAATAACTCACTTGCCTTCATTTTAGAGGCCGATTCTGATTTATGAGACATAGCACTAAACAGCTGAATGCAAACATTTATCCTTCTTACAACAGAATCCTACAGGCAAAAAAATCCGTAGAAATAGCAGAAGAATGAGCTGAATTTAAACTATAAGATCTACTAGACCATACTGCCACCAGACTCTTTAATTGTGCGAAAACTTCAGTTTTAGGGAACACTGTTAAAGATTAGTGCAAAATACAACAAGATTTTTAAGGGGGTTGAAAACATGTTCCTCGGCTCTTGCAACAATGCTTCTATAACATTGAAGAATTCTATGAATATAA
Organism: Ectobius pallidus; assembly: GCA_964059195.1. Taxonomy (NCBI): domain Eukaryota; kingdom Metazoa; phylum Arthropoda; class Insecta; order Blattodea; family Ectobiidae; genus Ectobius; species Ectobius pallidus. The sequence goes on along the minus strand of CAXKWD010000001.1, from coordinate 34,145,257 downwards.
TATGAACACTCTGAACTTTTAAATGGGTAAGTTACATTAACCAAAAATTTTGTCTTAACTTCAATTCAATTCAATTCAAATTCTTTAAAGAATTTTGTATGTATGTAGGGTATGTCAATGTGGCTTTTTCTCTGAACAAAAGTGATTATTGTAGACCATAAACATGAAAATTCTACAATTGTCAGGTGATAACGAAAAGTCTGACAAACCTACAATGCAACATATTGCTGCTTCTCAAAGCAATGTATACGTCAGAAAAATAGTTGACAATTATGTAAACTGCCATGACAATTTGCCACTATAATAAAAATAATAATAATAAAATCAGGTAAACTGATGTAACTAAGTGCCAGTATGTTTTTGTTTAATCAGTTATGACTGCAATTATGATATGCAGAATATGTTTTTTTTTTTTTTTTTTTAATTGATTTCCAAGTTAAGCTCCAGATTTATTCATTAAGCAGGGCTTACGGAAGAAGAAAGGTCTACCATCTCGGCCACCTGGGTCATTTTAACGGTCTAGTTGGATAAGCGCATGTCAATTAATATGTTTTTGTCATAGCTACCTGTATTTTAATTTCCAAGGCCTTATAAGATCACAGTAAAACAATAGGCTATGTTGTCAAGATAACTGATTTTCATTTTTTTTATAAATTCTTTCGAATACGTATATTACCATAAAATAGGCACTAAATTGAGTATTACTCCGAAACAGGTCAATCGATTTTATCCATTATGAATAGACGTCTTCCCATGGACATTATAAATGTGTATACCAAGCTTCATAAAAATCCGGTAAAGCGTATTTGAGTTACCGCGTCTTTAAAATATTCACTAAATTGGGTTTTACTCCGGTACCGGTCTACCGATTTGGTCCAATATCAGTAGACGTCTTTCCACGTACCACCATTAACGGCCGTGGGTGTCGGCATGCTGACCACATGCCCCCCAATCCTGCCATCTACCTACGGGAGATGACGCAGCGGTCGGGTGGTAGGCCAAGTCCCTCCAGGGATGTAGCGCCACGGAGTTTAGTTTAGTTTAGTCTTTCCACGTACATTATAAATGGGTATACAAAATTTCAGAAAAATCCAATAAAGCATATTTGTGTTATCGCGACTTCTTATAGATTAGCATAAAAACACTAAATTGGGCATTATTCCGGTACTGGCCAACCGATTTGGTCCAATATCAATAAACGTCTTCCCATGGACATTATAAATGCGTATACGAAGTTTCATAAATATCCGATAAAGCGTATTTGAGTTATTGCGCCTTTAAAGTAGACACTAAATTGGGTTTTACTCCGGTACCGGTCAACAGATTAGGTTCAAATTCAATAGGGCACTTCTCATGGACGTCATAAATGGGTATACCAAGTTTCATGGAAATCCGATACAGTGTATTTGAGTGATGGGGCGCCTTTCTAAGCCTTTCTATTAGAAAGGCACCATAATCTATTAAAATAGGCACTAAATTGGGCATTACTCCGGTACCGGTGAACCGATTTGGTTCAATATCAATAGGGTTCTTCCCATGGACATTATAAATGTGTTTTCCAAGTTTCATGAAAATCCGAAAAAGCGTATTTGAGTTATGGTGCATACAGACACACGGACAGACGGACAGACGGACAGACATTTTTTCGTCCACCACACAATCTCATAAAGTACCATACTGGCACTTAATAATAATAATAATAATAATAATAATAATAATAATAATAATAATAATAATAATAATAACAACAACAACAGTTTTTATAGTCATTAAGTCATTTTGACCACAGACAACTTATTCTATCACAGATAAAATTATGTGCCCATGGTAATAAAATATGATGTACAATAAACTGATTCCTGTTATGCACATTGCAAGTAAGATGAGATCAGTGCTTTAGTTGGAAAAAAATATTTGGGGGAGCTCATCAAAATATGTAACATCAAATATAGAGTATATTTGCACGGATCTACCTAGAAACTGACCACCACCACCACCGCTATTCAAAATATCTCACCCAAGACGGTGCCTAAAATAGGGGTTAACCCATAAACAATTTTCACTCTCAAGGCCTCAACACCTACAACTGCAACCGTTTCTTGCATTCCAGAATTCGGGATAAGTCAGAATCCTCTATTGGAAATGAAAGACAGAGACAAAGATGCCGCATTATTTATACAGTGGAGCATTTCTTCAATGTTCAATTCATGTCTGTGGAAAATAAGAGATCTCCACTTTAAAAAAAATAAAATAAAAACAAGGAACATTGAGCCAAATATTTCCCGGAGCACAGCTCCGGTGAGCTCCGGCCCAACTAAAGCACTGGATGAGATAACTATCAGCATCACACTACAAAATTACAATCAAGAAATTCCTTCAATTCGTAAAATGGGTGATTGACTAACCATTCATACAAGGTTTTCTTAAAAATAGGTAAAGTTATATCTGGATTTTGTAACAAAGGAGGAAGTTCATTAAATAATTTATGACCTATAACATCATAACTATTGACTGATTTTGACAATCTATGATGATCTCTATACATATAAGAGGCTTTGTCCTGACTTAATGAATGAAGGAATGAATGAATGAATGACTGACTGACAGAGAATCAACATAGAGCCTAAACTATAATAGCTAGAAACTTGGAATTATAACAGTAGGCCTACCTTCGTTCCATAATGTAAGTGCAAGCTAAAAAAGAATTTTGAAAAATTTTGATTTTAAATGCCAAAAATAAAATGTTTTTGAGGATACTTAATCCTTTTTTTACACAGAATTATCAAATCCAAATCAAATTCCATGCAGGCCTACAGTTCTCTTGACAACAGTGTTGGCAGTGTTCACAGGTAGCTTTGAAAATAAATGATACGGGACTTTGACAAATTAGAGAAGATATCGATAGAATTCATTGGTGTAAATAAATATCGAAGAATGAATTCCACGTAAATAATGCACAATATGATGCAGTCACATAACTTTCTCTGCCCTGGACATAGGGAATACCATTTTCTCACTTCACATTTTGATGTAAAATAAGAAGTCATATTGTTGAGACAGCTTAATCCAACTGTCACAGTCTGAGTCTGTGTCAACAAATAAGTTATGCCATATCAGAAGTCGGTAAAAAATACTATCAACTGATATGTTATCTATAGGCCCCAAGTATGTAAAAGGAGACAAAATAGGATGGAACATTTTTAGTCATTTGTGCGTAGTATATTATTATGTCCCACGTTTTGGGGAGGAAAGTATGAAAGTGGTATTGAATTTCTTTTTGATTTCAGCTCCGAAACAGTTGTATGGTAACATGAGTGTGAGAAATAAAATATTTCATAAAGACAATACAATTTTATGTTACCGGAAATTCTGTTTCTTTTTATTTGAACCCTTACCAGGCATGGTGTGTAGAAGCAATGGGGTGCAAAATTCTACATCCTCTATGAGCCATAAAAAGCTATATCAAACATTTCCTGAGGGAACGTGATAAAGACGTTCTTCCACATTTCAAATTCTACACACCTATTTAAGGACCTAGAGTTTGAAAATCGAAAGTTAATTTAGAATGTCAAAATACACAACCTGAGCGATGCCGGGCCCTTTAAGCATGTGTATATAACTTATATTTGTCTATTATTTCTTGGGTTGTAAGAGTGGCCACTCTTTCTTTGTGTGGATTAATGCATAGGCCTATAGACCGACAAGTTAAATAACAAGCACGTGAATATTCGGGCTGCACATCAACCATGCCTTTAGCCCTAGTTCCTGTGCCACTTCCTTCTGCTTGTGCTTCTGTGCATATTGTTCTTTAACTTGTGTTACTATACAGAGTGTTAATGAATAACACCGAAATATTTTACCTGTGTATAGAGGGGACATAGACAAGCAACTTTTATTAGGAGATTTTTGCTCTATGGATTCAATTCTTCCTGTTATAACATAAAATCTCCCAAGGATATGCACGCCACTGTCTTCTAATACTTGAAATGATGGGAAACAAAGGAACAGTGAATATTGTGTAGTGGTCGGGAAAATTGTAAAAAATGACGATCGATATCTTACAACTCTGAGGGGAAAAAAAGACAAACGAAACATTTTTGTTAGGTCTGGAATTAGGAATAAAAACATAATGCAGTGGCGGGCAATCATGTGATTAGTCAGTAAATTTTGCAGATTATGAAAATTCTAAATTATGGTATAGCTGTTGATGAATTATTAAGAATCAGGTTTTTATCGATCACTAGGAAGGCATGAAGTCAATTTAATGAAAATTTTAACTCTATTTCGCGTAATTATTTATTTATGTGCACCAAATTATAATGACTTTAACGCTCTGTAGCTTACACATTTTACGCCCTAGAGCAAAAATCTCCCAATAAAAGTTGCTTGTCTATGTCCCCTCTATACACAGGTAAAATATTTCGGTGTTATTCATTAACACCCTGTATAGCCTATAGTCATAATTTTATGTTAAGAAAACAAAAGTCTACAGTGAGTCATTATGAAGAACCAGTAATGGCCTTCTTCTGCAATCGCAGAATATCACTCATGTAGCTGGAGTTGCCATGCTTTGGAAAAATGAAAAATAAAAAACTCCAATATAATTGTCAGGTAAAATCTTCTTGGCTTCTGGGTATCTGCCATGTCATATTTAAGATGTCTGCAGCTTGCTACAAAAAGTCTTCTGTATATACAAGGGCAGTGTGCATTTCCTTCCCAGCCAATCAAATCTCATTATTCAATGCTCTGTTGTGATTGGTTCAGTCACATGGAAGGCCAGAAATGATCCTTTTCAAGAACAATTATTTCCAGTAGGATGCAGATTTTGGGTCCATATCCTTGATAACCCTAATATAAACTTCACAGTGGAGTTGGAAAAAGATGGAACGGCCTAAATTGCCTTTACTGGTTGTACTGGTTATCAAGAAAGTAAATAGTGGCAACTTAGAATACACCGTCTACCAAAAACACATCATACAGATAGGTACCTAAACTTGAACTCTCACCATCCACCAGCGACAAAGAAAGGCATAATTAAAACACTGGCTACCAGGGCGGTAAACTTACGCCAAGCACTAAACCAAAGGCATGAACTGTCTCATTTGTCTGAGGCCCTACAGAAAAAAGGGTTCCCAAAGGAAATCATCCCACAAGCTATAAGAGAAGTCACTAACAAACGAGTGGCCCTTAAAAGGACCATTGACACCACAGAGAAACCCAAGACGTACAAGGAACAACAGACAAGATCAAGAGATTGCTACGTTCACAAAATAAAAAGACCATCTTCTATTCTACAAACAGTATTGGCAACTTGATCAGAAAAGAGAAAGACCGTTTTCCTGAGACGCCTTAACAAATAAATAACCCTAGACATCCTACTGCTAATATACAAGGGCTGTCTAGAAAGTAACAGACTTTTGAAATAAAAAATAAACAAAGTAAAAAAAAAAGAAATTTTATTACATACCGGTGCATTTTGAAGGTAGACTCTTAGGCTATTTTTCTACACAATCTCCATCAAAATTAAGGCATTTATCATACCATGGCACAAGCTTTTTGATACCCTCTCTGTAGAATTGGGGGAATTTTCAGAGAGTTCCGTAACCGTGAAACAACGATTTTCACAGATTTTGTCGTTGATTTTCGCCACCAGTTCATTGGTCACAACACTAGGCCTACCGCTGCGGTCCTCATCGTGAACATTGGTTCGGCCATTTTTAAAATCAATGCACCACTGCCTTACTCGGCTTTCACACATTATTTCTTTGCCATACACATCACAAATCTGGCGATAAATTTTAATTGGTTTGTGATTATCCATCAACAAAAACCTTATCACTGACCGCACTTCACAACTGGTGGGATTTCAATTGTAGCGCTCATTTTAACACTCCACTGCAGCCAAAGTATGAAAGGAACGATGCTCATGCTAACACCGCTGGATGCGTACTGAGTGTATGAACGCTTTGACGCTAAACTGGAGTTGCTAGCCCCACCCACTGCCAGGCCAGGTCAAAACATGTTACTTTCTAGACAGCCCTCATATCTTATATGTTGTTACCGTCCACATTCCACATACACACTCAAAAACTTGACGCTAAGAGGTTCGTCGGGGAACTTTATCTTTCAAACAAAAATTATTTGCTGGGGTTTAGCTTTATCGAGCAGAAAACCATTAATTCTGAACCAGAGTGATGCTTGAGTAATACTTTCATTTGCAAGTATTTTTAAAGTAGGCCTAATGATATCCATACTAGAGTGAAGGAAAGTCATGTCATCTGCATACAACACTGTATGGGAGCTTCAAAAAGATAGCAGGTTGTTTATCACATCACAGAAAAGGACCCAATACAGATCCTGGCGGGGCACCTATCTTGATCTTTTTTGAGCTGGATTGCTCCCCATTAACACACACAACTTGACTCCTGTTCTCTAGATAAGATTTCAAACACTTTAGGCTGTTGTCTCTAACCCCATGAAAATTAAGTTTGTTTAAGACTGCTGCATGTTCTACACAAAATGTGGCCTGAGCAGCAGGGTTGTTATGAAAAAGCCGGCCTGGTTTTAACCGGATTTATCCACTTGAAAAAAGCCAGGCATTTTATCCGGCTAAAATCAAATTGAATAAAAATAATTAAAGTTCCTTTCATGTTTTTATTTCCAAACATCACAAAATTAAAAGTTACAAGTTCAGAACCTGTAGTAGGCCTACTTAGGCCTACTGAGTGCAAATACAGAGCTACCAGTTTTATCCACTTGAAAAAAGCCAGGCATTTTATCCGGCTAAAATCAAATTGAATAAAAATAATTGAAGTTCCTTTCATGTTTTTATTTCCAAACATCACAAAATTAAAAGTTACAAGCTCAGAACCTGTAGTAGGCCAACTTAGACCTACTGAGTGCAAATGCAGACCTACCAGTTTTATCCTCTTGAAAAATGCCAGGTATTTTATCTGGATAAAATCAAATTGAGTAAAAGTAATTGAAGTTTCTTTCATGTTCTTATTTCCAAACATCACAAATTGAAAAGTTACAAGCTCAGAAACCTGAAATTGTATTTAGTGTAATTTAATACAGTGAGTCCCACAAAAGAGTTGGCCAATGACACGGTTTTCTGCATCGCGGTGGGCACAGCAAATAAAGCCGTGATCAGTGTAATGATTCAGGTTCTCACATTTACAGTTAAAATTACAATGAAAATAACCATGTACCTCATCACAAGAGATGTTGAAAATGTTCTCCTCTTGCATCCACATAATACTGTCCCCATTTTAGGAAATTTTCTTTTACGCGCATAAGTTCAGCTTCTGAAATAGAGTTAATTTTTCTTGTGATATTGTCTTCAAGTTCTTCTAATGTATGGGAAATTGACCTATACACTTTATTTTTGAAGTTACCCCATAAATAATAGTCACATGCTGTTAGAAGAACTTAAAGACAATATCACAAGAGATATCAACTCTGTCTCGGAAGCTGAAATTATGCATGTGAAAGAACATTTCCAACAGCTCTTGTGATGAGGTAACGTGGTTATTTTCATTGTAATTTTAACTGTAAATGTGAGAACCTGAATCATTAACCGATCGCGGCTTTATTTGCATAGATATTTCACCCGATCGCTCGGGAGTTGGAGCTGTGCCCGCAGCGTTGCAGAATCCTGCGTCATTGGCCAACTCTTGCGTGGGACACACTGTACCACTTCACTGTGTAATTCCCAGCAATAGTTAATTACCGTATTTACTCCAATATAATGCACCCTCGAATTTAATGCGCACCCTGATTTTGAAACTTAAAATCATAAAAAAAAAAGAGTCTGTTAGCGAATGTAATGCGCATCAGTAGGAGGACATTTTATTTGGAATTTTGTCACAGTATTTATTGAATAATGAACCAACGCATAAACATTTACAGTTAACTGCCAGTTTTAGGCCTACAAGTAGGCCCATAGGCATGGCTCATCATTGTTCACTAATGTGTTCATCACTGGAATCCTCGGAGGTGCTTATTTTTTATTGCTAAATGGACAAACAAAACATTAAATGAATGTTTCACAATAAAAGCTGATACCGCTCTTAAATTAGTTTTAAATCGACAATGCACAATATTCCACATTTGCACTATAGAACTGACAAAAACAATTTTTTCATTATGTTTCAGAAATTAAATTTCATATGGTGTAGGCAAACTGAACGAAGTCGAGAATTATAGCAGTGCATTGTCATGTAGATCAATATTACCTCCGACCTACGAAACAGATTTGTACTAGAATTTAACGTGCACCTCAGTATTGAAATCTACAAATGGACAAAAATAGGGCACATTATATTCGACCTCAGTATTGAAATCTACAAATGGACAAAAATAGGGCACATTATATTCGAGTAAGGGTCATTCCACACCAAATCAACCAATGGTCCAAACATCACGTCATCAGATTGTTACGATTTTTTAATATGAGGTAGTATTAGCTGAGTAGGTACAAAATGTAGATTTTTACCTATTTTGGACTTATAGTTTTTGAGATAAAAATTTTTGAAAAATTACATGACAGTTTTTAGGAACGTTTTGATATATTAAAAAGCATGTAACTCAAAAACGGTTGGTCCTAGAAAGCTCAAATTTGTACCATTCTTTTTAGAATTACAAGGGCTTTAATTTGACATGTAACTTGACTGTATCACATCACTGTATATTTCTTCCAAAAACTCAAAAAGTTTTTTTATCAAAAACTTAAAATTGGAATTTTTAATTTTTATGAAAAAAATATATTTTATCCTAAACCTCTTTAGTAAGTTGTGTACAAATTTTCATGATGGCATTTTTCTGGTTTCATACTAAAATTAATTTTTATATGAATTGAGGCATATAGAAATTCTGGTAAATTCATTCATTGTTATTCTATTAAAAATTAATCATACTGTTGTAATTAAACTTACTCTAATACTAATTTACTTTTTTACATTAGGGCCTGTACCCTAAAAGTTTGTTTGAAAAAAGTTAGGTCTATTTAATAGGATGATGATGGTCCATATGGTAAAATAACAACTGGAACTAACAGGCCTTACTGAATCAGTGACATGTTTCTTTCCTCCTGTTGAAAATTGATATCTTATCTATTTTATTAAAAGACAGTTAAACTTACTTTAAATCATGGAACAGTTTTCATTACACTCTAAATCAGTAGAGGTGGTTTTTCTTCTTTGCCAAAACTTGTGTCGCTTTGGGCATCTCCTCCGCTGGAACTTGGTAGATTCTACCTGTTGCTGTGGTTGGATTTAGTTTGCACAAAACATAGTTCATTGGCACTGTTAGGGTATCTGTTCTCCTAGGATATGTGAATGATGGTGATGGTCCTTTTGGACGAAGAAAGGAAACATGAATTTTCTTTTCAACATCATCTTTTGAGTCAACATGCACCAACCACCACTCTTTATCATAAGCACAAGCAACAAAACCCACAACATCTTCAAATGGAATGTCTTCATCACCAGGGTTGATCTGTACTCTATGTGTTTCTGAATCATCAGAAAATGAGTATACTTTGGTTTTTAGCCTATTTAGGTCAAGAGGAATGAAGGCATGAAATTTCTGGGTCCCCGAGATTGCCACAGCTTCTTCAAACCTTGATTTCAGAACTTTTTCTTCATCAGAATACTCTTCATTGGTTGTGTAGAAAAATGTGATGGATGTTAAATGTTGCACACCCCACTGAAAAAGCTGAAATGGTGTTAAAATTTGATTTTCTAATGGATTTTGGAGGCTGGCTTTGGCGGCAAGCCTTTTGACTGTACCCCCTACTCCATCACAAACTCCCTTTCCATGTGATGTAGCATAAAAATGCCACTCAGCTTCAAGTCCATCAAAGTCCTCTTTGTGATAGCAGAGGTTCAGAAAATTCTTACAATTTTTGTATTGCGCAGCTGAACCGTCTGAAAAATAGTACAGCTTTTTCAAGTTTGGTAGATAATATCTTAGATATAGCATTAATTTTTTCTGGAAAGCATGAACAAGAACAGTATTGTGTGCTAGGCAATCTGATATAAATACAAAGCTCCAGTTAACTAGCTCTTGTTTTCCTGTTTCTTGATTTCTTTCCTTGAAATATATTACAAAAGGGTGCTCAGTAGCCATAGAATTGTTCCAATGAAACCCTTGAGCCTCATCTTGTAGAACAAATGAATAATTTTCGTCAAAATCACAAGTTACTACAGCTTCATTTTCTTTCAATGAGGATTTTGTTTCAGAGAAGAAAAATGATTGTTGTTTTGCAATAAAATCATGTTTTTTAAGATTACTCAATTGACTGCAAAATTTTTGGACGAACTCATCAACTGGTTTTTTAAATGTTTCGAAATTACACCTGTCTACAGTAATCCACTGTTTATAAGTAATGTTGTCAATCATTTCCGTCAATCATTTCCTCCTCGAAACACTCGGTTAAAGCTTCCTTAAAGTCCTCAATTGTGGGACAATAGTCACATTCATTTAGGAAGCATGCCTGTAATGGTGGATTGCACATAACTTTAGCCATACATTCCTTGTAACTCGTTAGAGGACTGTCAGATCCAGGCAGTGTTAGTTTATTTAATCTTCCTCCTGAAAACATGAGCTTCATATTCTGGTGTGCAGTGCACACACACACAGATTGAGTGCCAGTGGCACCAGCAATAATGCAGTTCTTGGGCCTCAGTTCTACAAACTTCGAAAAGCCAATTTTTAAATCAGGGAAATTTGATTTGAAAAGTTTGTAAATTTCACGCAAATTTCCCAAAATCAACCTTTTTTGAACATGGATTGGCTTTCCTTCGATGTCCTTACCCATGGAGACATAATCTTTTTTCCCAGACATTTGCCTACTCACTTCATCATTAGGCCTATTAAAAATTCCTTTACCAAAACAGCCGTTTCGGGAGGTAGAGTTTTTCCAGGTTTTGGGTCAGGAGTCGATAGTATCCCCTTTTCTTCAAGAAGTTCTTTTGCTTTCCTTGCCATATAGTTACTAATACCAAATTCACATTCCATTCTTGCACAAGACCAACGTTTAGGTAAAAAAATCTACAGGCCCATAAAAAAAGTTATTTTGCCAGTTTTATTCTTAATTGAACAGTTATAATTAACATTTCATATCATAAAATAATTAAATACGGTAGGCTAAAAGGCACTTATAAAAATGACACAATGACTGTAGTGAGAAATAACTGCTGACTGAGGGGTTGCAAGTTTCAACAGGAGGAAAGAAACATGTCACTGATTCAGTAACTCCTGTTAGTTCCAGTTGTTATTTTACCATATGGACCATCATCATCCTATTATATAGACCTAACTTTTATCAAATAAACTTTTAGCGTATAGGCCCTAATGTAAAAAAAGTAAATTAGTATTAGAGTAAGCTTAATTACAGCAGTATGATTAATTTTTAATAGAATAACAATGAATGAATTTACCAGAATTTCTATATGCCTCAATTCATATAAAAATTAATTTTAGTAAGAAACCAGAAAAATGCCATCATGAAAATTTGTGCACAACTTACTAAAGAGGTTTGGAATAAAATATATTTTTTTTCATAAAAATTAAAAATTCCGATTTTAAGTTTTTGATAAAAAAAACTTTGAGTTTTTGGAAGAAATATAGGCTACAGAGATGTGATGTACAGTCAAGTTACATGTCAAATTAAAGCCCTTTAATTCTAAAAAGAATGGTACAAATTTTAGCTTTCTTGGACAAACCGTTTTTGAGTTACATGCTTTTTAATATCTCAAAACGTTCTTGAAAACTGTCATTCTGTAATTTTTCAAAAACGTATAACTCCAAAACGAAAGGTCGAAAAAAATTAAAACTTTGTACTTTTGGTTATAGTGATGAACAGAACACAATCACTGAATATGAGCCATTTTGAAAACCTCAAGGTTAAAAATTATATTTTTATTGGTTGATTTGATATGGAATGACCCGTAAATATGGTAAATTTACCATTCATCATAAGACTCTTGCATATTGCTTTATTCTGCCTGTTGATGTATACAAGCTTCTGGGCTTTTTAATGCCTAGTCTGTTTCTCAATTTTGTTTGTATTAACCCAAATGAAGAAAATACTCTTTCGAATGATGCAGAACTGGCCGGCATATGATGTAAAGATTCTATGGCTTGACAAAATTCCAGCGATAGGTGATACGCTTCAGATTTGTGTAATTGATGGAGAATAAGTATAAAAAATGCCTTTTATAAAAAGAGAGTTGTTAATTATGTATTAATTGATATCTTTTATTATTTCATTTTTAATTTGGCCAAGGATTATTGTTCTAAAGATATTTAACTATTATTTTTAATAGGCCTATTTCAAACTGTATTTCATTGGTAATTTTAGCCTCAGTTGGCCCTCATGAATTCATTTTGGCATGCCTATTGGCTGAGGTTTATTTTAAAGTGTTTTTGATTTTCAAAAATTCAAATCTCTCCTTATATGAGCGCTATCGAGAAACTACGAGGGTTGATAAGAAAAAAAGGTTACAAGTAGAATAAAAAAATATTTATTAACAATAGACAGAAAATACAAAAAGGAATTAAGAGGCATAAATGCCTATCACTTTTCGACATAATCACCAAGTCTATTTAGGCATTTATCAGAATATGCACAAGCAACTTGCATAACCCGTCTTGGTAGAAATCAGGTCCATGTCTATTGAGCCAGGTCTCGGCGGATGTTTTCACAGCCCTGTCTGAAGAGAACCGACTGACGGATAAGTGCTCCTTCAACTTCGGAAACAGGAAATAGTCACTGGGTGCCAATTCTGGGCTGTATGGGGGATGACTCCAGATTTCCCACCCGAGCCGTCGCAACAATTCCTGCGTTGCTTGAGCAGTATGGGGCCTGGCATTGTCATGCAGGAGGATGACACCTTCACTCAACTGTGAATGTCAGATGCGGACACATTCTTTGCCCATAAAAATCGAATCGCGGCTCGCACTTCCAAAAGAGACCAATTTTCTAAGCATCTTGCCATTTCAGCCGCCCTGAACCGTCTGGGAACTTTTACTACCTACCCGCACACAAGCTGTATGACAAGTAGTGCCCTCTGTTTCCACTCTGGGGAAACAAGTTCTCCATAATATGTAGTTTTCAAATGCTGCAGCTTGCAACCTTTTTTTCTGATCAACCCTCGTAGTTGTTGATTTAAAGATTACTCATCAAGAGCTTTTCAACGATACCCCACAAGACATGGTTTTAAAAATTTTGAATTTCCACCCTCACCTCCACAACCACTGAATCATTGGTGTCTAATTTATGCAGACAACGTTTTCCTCTAAACCCCATAGGGCCCTAAATATAATTTTTTCAAAATTTCAACCCGCTCCCACCTCCCTCAACCAGGAAAAATTTATTTTAGCCGGCTAAAATCATGATTTTAACCGGCTAAAATTGAAAAAACCACTGGTCAGGTCTTTTTCAATTTTAGCCGGCTTTTTTACAAACATGCTGAGCAGGACCCATGTCCTCAAGCACTTGAAGAACGTATTTAACCAATGTGTCTATGGCATCAATGGTTGACAGTTTTTTTCTAAAACCATACTGAGATTCATTAATTATACCATGATCTAAAACATCTATAACTGACTAAAAATACTAAGCTTCCAAGATTTTTGAGATGGCTGGAACTATCGAAATTGGTCTGTAACTTGAGGAATGTTTTTTTCCCCTTTTTTATAGATAGGAATGACTTTGGACACTTTAAGCTCATATTCATAGCCTATGTCAATTGTAAAATCTTGTGAAACAAAAGTACCGCATACTGTATCTGCATAATTTATAAAACTGCACTTAACTATTCAGGCCTATAGAAAATTGTTTTTCTTCTTGACAAAATATGACAGGTTCAGATATATTTTTGAAAATAAAATTGATGCAAGAGGAAGCTGTAATTCTAACGTGAAACACTAGTAACTTTGAGTTTCATGTGCTGAATGTGTTATTTTTGTTTAAATTTGAGGTTCTTGTACTAAATGAGTTACCGGTATTCGTGTTTCATTTTTGAGCCTTCATTAAATAGCTTAGTCCGTATAAACTGGTTTCTATACATATTTAAGATGACATGAATCAAAGTCACCCCACAGTTTAAAAGAATTGAAGAGTATAACCCAAATACCTGCTACGTACCAAAAAGTTGTTTAGGAGTTACAGTAAAAAAATGTAGGCAATGCCAGAAGTTTTGATTTTAAATTTAAATATAGAATATAGGCCTAGTGTACTCTAAATTGAAGGATAATTGTAATTAGATTGTTAGGCCTATGTTTAATGAATTATATTACATGTACTTAACATAAGCAGTATGAAATTGTTAAATTCAGAAATACTAAATATAGCTAAGTGCCTATACACTTTGACTAAAAACTCAGGTAAGTGCCAGAGGTAGTCTCAATCTTGATACAGGTAGGTCATTTGAAAAACAAAATCAGTCTACATCAGTACAACACAAGTTCTCACAAAACGACAAGTATTTTTTATCCAAATATGGTAACATTGATAGTAAGTCGGCCATTCCATTGTTACGGTCCAGACATTTACACACTTGTGGAGTCCTCATACTCATTGTTAAGATAAATTTTCAGAAGGGTTAATAATATGTATGAATTGCCTTCAAATAGTACTTCACCCCTGATATATTTTTAATCCCATCTCAACATTAATCATTCAAGAAATTTATAAAAAGTACCCTGTTACGGTTCAGACACACACAGAAGGTTACCCATGTTATTTTTGTAAAGGCATGCAAAACTCTGTGAATTGTCACAACTTTATGGTGAATCATATTTTTTTTCCTTCTTTATAAGTTAAATGTTCAAGGATAATTATGGAGTATTGATCAGCCTCAAATTTTCAATAATTAATACATAGTAAATTTTCAAAATATGTTCACACATGCTGTTACGGTTCAGACACTGTGTAAAATCACACAAGTGAGAATTACTTAACAAATTAAGAGAATAGAAAATTTACACATGTTTTACAAAATCTAGAAACCATGAACACTTAACTAGTCAAAATAAGTAATTTAACATAAACTTAGGTCCTTTCATAAGGTTTATAAAACTGTTGTCACAAAGAAATGAGGAGAGTTCTTTAACTCAGCGCATTTTCGTGCGCATGCATCGAGAGCGTTCCTAAACACAGCGCTGGAATCCATCGGCTCGTTCTCCTTTCCAGCGCATGATTCATCGCACTTCAAACGCTTCCATCGGTGGTACGGACGGAAATGCGATTGACCATTGTCGTCTGCCATTATACTATGGTCGTCTGCTTTTCGGTATAGGGACGTCGTAACTCGTAACACTTAACCTATACGGTATGTCGACACAATGAAGGAAACTGCATTACTGCAATGAATCTTCAGATTCAGATAGTGATAGGAACATTAATATTTTATTATATGACTGGTTAATTAAAAAAATCCCTTTTATAAATTGGTGATTTCTTTCAGTTTAAAGAATTTGACATATCAAGAACTTTGGAAATTTTACTGAATCAATATGATTTAATTTAACGCAATAAGTTTATTTTTAATGTTTTTTGACGTATTTTATGCTTAATGACAAAATATGCCAAGATTTGGAATTTTCATTATTATGTTTACATATGGTAATCCATCGGATCGTTCTTATTTACATCGCTCAACGTACTCATCGCATATCCACCGGCTTTAAAAAAGCGCATTTTCTCCGATGACTTTAAGAACTCTCCTATGGTGAATGCTTATGAGGATGGCTCATTATGACTATTAAAAACAAATTATCCACTATTATGAGTGACAGTAGGTAGTTTGACCACACAAACAATGACTGAAGCATGTACTACAAAGATGACCTTTTTCTTGAGACCATATCCATGTCGATGTACTACTGGAATTAGTAGGGCCAATAGTTGATTCTGTAATCAGTAGCCTACCTCAGCCTAGTATGTCTTTCAGCTTGACAAGGAAAAAATCACAAAATTTAATTTACTCTGATGATTAAGGATGGATGATGATAAATTATCATGGTGAAGCACCTGAACTTGTCTGACCAACTAGTAATTTATTTCTGGTTGGCGTAACCTGAAAGTAATCAGCGCTCTGTAGGTTGGGACTACAAAGAATACCAGGCTACCTTTTCTCAGGTTTTGACTTCACATGCTGGCACCCATAGTATTCTTACTGCTGACACTACTTTTTTTGCACATTATAAAACTGTTCAGGTGTAGGCCTATCCAAAAAATATTTTTGGCTCTTCGCTGGTATCCGAAAATTATGCTTTGCCTTCTAACTCCATCCACTGCCACTTCCCCATAGAGTGGTGCCTAAATATTACATTCAATATTTAGAGAAACTTGTTTCCAAAGAACAGGAGATTGTAAAAGGTAAAAAAAAAATAATTAATTGTGCTACTGAACCATTAGAAAATATTTTTATATTAACTACATTAGTAGGCCTACATTAGCAAATTCTGCTTTCATTTCTCATAGGAGTTCCTGTCTGAACATTGAGTTTTTACGCATTTACATGAATAAGTAGACGAGCCAGGCAACAGCTGTGAACAGTGTTGCTTGTTGATGGGCCCAATGAGCTGACTGAATTAATTCATCCTGTGCAATGAGTGAGTAATTCTCAGCAAAATGTATCTGCAATACATTATACAAGTTCATTCATTTCCACTTTAGTTTTGTTCCATTTCAAAATAGGATGACTGCCTATGCGTCTCTTAACGTTCGGTAATGGAGTTGATAATTAATTTTAAAACCAGTTCTTTCACTGTAACATTTTTTTCCAAAATCCAGTTTAATACAGTCTGTCTTTTAAGCTCATCTTTAATCTAAAACTTGTTCAAATTAATGGGTAATTTAAAACTTGGGTCAACACTGGGTATTTGTCCTCATTTTTGGTGTCTGGACCGTAACGCTCATTAAATGGAAATAAATTAATATGCAAAAATTTTAATAAGTGATATGAGTTACATAACCCTTCTTGTTAGAAAATATTAAATATTACTAGCCTATTGTACAAATTATTGTTAACATATAAAATAAACTTTTTCACTTTTTTTGTTACGGTTCAGACAAATGCATAGTACAGTGGTACCTCGAGATACGAGTGCTCTAACATACGAGTTATTTGAGATACGAGCTGTCGAGCGAGTGAAGTTTTGTTTTGAAATACGAGCGACATTTGAGATTGAGGAACGGCCAGCTGTGACGCTGCACACAGCCCACCAGTTTACTGCGCCTGCGCCTCGTGCGTTTCGCACGTATTCCCCCAGTGTGCTTGTTTACCTCGCTGTCGAAGCATCTTTGCTAAGTTTTTATAGGGCTTTGCACTTTTTGTGCATTTACATACTTTATCACATTTCTTTTTATAACCATGGGTCCGAAGAAAGTGTAACAAATATGTAGGCTATGTGCACTTTATAAAACCAGTTTTATTTTGCTTTACATTCTCTTTTAATATGTTTTTATACAATATTTGTCATTTATACATATACATTTTTCTTATTCAGGACATGTAACAAAAATGATTGGGGGTAGCATTTTTGGGGCTGGAACGGATTAATGGCATTTCAATTAATTTCAAGGGGGAAAATTGCTTTGAGATACGAGAAAATTGACATAGGCTACGAGCAAGGTTACGGAACGAATTAAACTCGTAACTCGAGGTATCACTGTACCTCGTAAATACGAGTAATAAAATTTATACTTAACTCTTGGTAGTAAATAATAATACTTCATAAGACTAGTAATATACTGAACAACAACTTTTGGAGAGAAATAATCAGCTGATTCTCCAGGCTGTCAACAATAGGGATTAAATACGAACTGTTACTTTTTCAAGAAATTGGTTGCTTTCGTTATGTTCAAATTTAACAAACAATAACAAAATGATACTTGCACATCATAAAAAATGAGTACTGACATTTAGATATATAAGCTTTTAGCTTTCATTTGACATACAACATGTCTACCTTACTTAAAAATACAAATATGGTAAAACAGGCTCACTTTTCATGGAATGGCTGAAGTCTTCTTTTTTTTCTTCATGCTAAATATTCTTGGCCCTTCAATTCCGTTGATTGTTACATTTCTGATGGCAGACACCTTCACTCCTTTTTTTAGAATACAAACATTTTTCCAAGTTTCCTCTTTGCTGTAGCTATACTTCACTCCTACGACCCCAGGTTTCTCTGCTGAGAAGCTGTTACCATAGAGATCTACAAATTCTTCTTTCTTTTCAAGGAATCAGCAGCAGCCTAAATGTTGAGAAATCTGTTTTAAGTCATGTCAATGACTTCAAATTTGTTAACATGTTTAGCAGATCTGACAATATCATGAAGTTCTTCAGGGACATATGCCTTGCACAGCCTCTTCCTCTTCTATCTGGGCAAAGTACCTATCACAGGGTAAGTAGCTATGGCCGGATACTAGGAACTTTGCCACTAATTCTTAGTTTCTTCTACACATCTAACCTATATATCTTGAACCTTTCTTTCTTCTTCTCTCCCCCATTTCAACATTATTTTCAACATGTAACACTTTTGAACTACTTCCCTCCATTTCTGAAATAATCAGCTGTTGGTAGCCTACTTAGCGGACTTCGGGGTAAAAAATGAGAGACATAGCAGAGCTTCCATCTTGTGATCAATGTTTGAACTAAACTAAATACTGTGGCAATTGGCAATGGCATAGGCTAAGTTATAAGGCCTAGATGGGTTTTGATGCAAAAACTAATTTTTTACAAAAATGGCACTTAGCAGCTATTTGGGTTACACTCTCCAATTCATTTTGCTATCGTATAAAAACTACCTGGCAGGGAAAAATCGCATTGTAGGGGGGCCCACTTTGAAAACAAACTTTCTGGTCACAAAACACCTAATATCACACGTATTTTCTTATAATTCTCTCTTACAGTTCTCTGGAGAGATGTTGTCTTGACGAATGATTTGGTCCAATCCATCCACCTTAAACGTTACACTTTCTTTCATAACACGATCTAGTGAAAAGTAGCATCAATTCCACCATATTTTTATCTCTGGATGATGAAGAAACTAGTGATTGGACGTTAGAGGTGTGACATCACACCAGAAGAACATGCAGAATTCTGGGAAACAGGTTCACAAACACAACCAACCTCACGAGAGAGATACAATACGGCACATTTACAAAACTGGAGAATTCAGAATACCCTACTAAAATAATATCAGTGTTCATAACCTAACGGAACCTGTCACTAATACTAATATCACCATTCCTAACCTAACTGCCACGTGTCTGTCAACCTGCTTCGCTTAAAAACAAAAAACACAATTATCCATGGAAGTCTGTTCACATCACGATTGCAATTTTGCAAGTAGGCTACATAGCCGTGATAGATGTAAGGGAAGCAAGCAGTGACACACGCATTGGCTTGGAAGAAAGGGCCAGCAGGGAAAGCGAACGGGCAGACTTGGCCGGTGCGCAACCTAAATTTATCTTTTATCATTTTTTTTTATGCAAGATCCCCCCTTGTTCTAGCTAAACCCTACCAAACCACACTAACCTACATAATGAGAGGAAGAATGGGTGCAATCAAATGACATCGAAGAGAGCAAAAAAACATTTAGCCTACATAAATGAAGGAATTATATTCATGAGAACTTGATGGCATTCATTATCTATCAATTTTATACATTTACACACTATCCGTTTCATTGAACCTCACTCCACTAAAATTGCTCAATACACAAGGTAACTAGTAAATTAAGGGATCTTATAAATTTATACCAGAGTGTTTATTTCTTATAGGCCTATTATGCATTTGCCATGGCCACGGATTTACAAATCAAGAAAAGTTTGTGATTTGCATTTCAATTTTTGCGGCTAAATTAGAAATACAACAGGATTGGGCAGACCATTGATCACCAGAGCAATGGTTGCTTCCTGATTGGTCTGTCTTGTAGCATGACAAGTACACCGCCTATAACCAAATTGTCATTCTTAAAAAGGAAGACAAGACAATACATAATAAAGCCAGATCTTGAACATTAAACTGTAATTATGAACTATATAAAGGACATACTTACAATAGAAGTTTCCAATGATGACTCTTCTTGTAATGCCACTTCGGAAACAAACTAAACCAGTGGTAAAGAAATAAAACTACGAGAAAACCACTATCATCTAAGCTTCATATTGCAAACAATTGTAGTCCACAAATACATGAGAATAATATTCTTCCTAACTCACACATCCACTAAAACACACTCACCATACTTAATATGTCTTTGAATTATATGGTTACTCAGCCGCTCCACTAACTGCCATGATAAAAACGATGCGTAAATTTTTCATCACAACATTGCACTAACTTGCCGATATTGTCGCTACTGCTCCATGCCTGTGGCGACATCTGGTAACCGGCCTAAATAAATTCCATAATAAAAACACTGCCTTCTAGACTCTATTACTCGTGTATTCTCGAGACGGCGGTGAATACAAATCACGTAAAAATGGATCTGTGACGGAACTTCCGGTTTGAATGGCGACCAATTCAAATGTGCTTTCTGTGTGTCGTTCAAGTTATTCCTATAATCGTGATTATAAACTAATCTGATCTGATTCAGTGATAATTGTGTAACTTGTTCTTGACTTTTTGTATATTTTCTAGAACTATTTAGTTATTTTCGCTTCATATTATTCAGATGGTAAGCAAACCAGTTTGCTATAGCCTACATAATCTTATGACTGGCAGTTTCTCTCAAGGACTTACAATGGATAAAGATCCGGATTCTTCTACTAATGAAAAAAATATCATGGAAGCTTCAGGTATCAGTAGGCCTAATTATAAATAAATATGGGGGTTAGTTTCCCATTCTACTGGATTCGTTAACTTTGTTTTTTACTCACGTAAAACGGCAAAATTTCATGTAATATTATTCTCCAGAAGTTTTAGAATCCATATAAGGGCACATTTTGATTCTAAGATTATTTTAAATATGGGTAAAATCGGTAAGAAGTTCACAAAAAACTAACCTAAAATGGCGCTCAGATTGGAATCACAATAATACAGAATCAGCTGCTAGAAACAGCGCAGGTGCATGCTGGGAAGAAGCCGATGGGTCACGTGGTGCTGGAATCAGCTGCCAACGTGATAATGGTCAGACAACCCTCCGGAAGATATAATATGCCACATTTTCGAAACCGACAAACAGTGTATCGTACATTATTCTAAAATGCAAGGGCGCTTCGCTTCGGCTGCCGCCTCCGCTCGCGCACTTAACTAATGTGGTTAGTGTTTTGCATTATTTAGCTTTATGTAGAGGTTGCAGGACCGTATGGAACAGACCAATGACATGCAAGGTCGTTGGGAGCCAATGGGAGTGTTGGTCTGCAAGCCAGAGACCGCATACCAACGCCGAACATCGCGTGCCGAAATCCAGTAGAGTGGGAAACTAAACCCTAAATATGAATTTACAAAAAATGATACTATCTTCTCAGAACCAACAGTTAAGAGAAGAATAATTTTGTTTCCCAAAAAGGCCTCTGAAACTTATAGGCCTACTAGACAAACTCAAAAAGCATTGGAAATCACAATACCAAATAAGTTTTTCAGTCTTAACTACATTATCTGGCATTGAACCTAACACTACATACAACTACAGCAACAAACTTGGGGAAAAAAATAAATTTAAGTCACACCCTGGGATGAACGTTCCCACCCACCCCACCCTCGCGATGCACTTTCTTTTATACCACAGTCTAGCAAATTCTTCTGTCCTCATATTACGAAGAAACTCGTGATTGGACGTTGGTGATGTGACATCATACTGCTAAACAAAAGGTGACAGGCTGACAAACCTCTGGAAGATATAATATGCCACATTTTTGAAACCTAGAAAACAATGTATCATACATTATTCGAAAATGCAAGGGCGCTTCGCTTTGGCTCCGCTTCCGCTTCGCGCACTTAACTATGTGGATAGTGTTATGCATTATTTAGACTATATGCAGAGGTGATTGTGGTACGGTCGGGAGTATCAAGTGAGCAAGTGGGTTGTCATTTTGGTGCAAGGGTTGGTAGCTGGTATTTGGTACGGTTGGGAGTGTCGAGAGAAGGAACAGTCGGGAGTGCCAAAATAACAAGCGTGTGGTCGTCATAGCAACACAGTGGTCAGAGCATAAGGGGCGACTTACATTTATCTTTTGTCACAAACTCATAAATCAACATCATCAGATTAATACCCATCTGAGAATTTATACAAAAAAAAATCAAAGACAAATTTTTGCTCTTTTATTCAATTCAATTTGAATAAAAATTCTTTAGAGCCATTTTCAAGATGTTACAAATTAGTGAAAAATTGTGTTGTATGTTAAATTGCGACAAATACCTACATTTTCGTTGTGGTAGCGTCGATATTAGGCCAGTAAAAGATGAACTATGGACCTGCCCATCATGTCTAAACAAACTAAGAGAATATGGCATGGGAACGCCTAGGCCTATAGACACAAACTTGAATATCAGGGAAATGAGGGAGATCAAGGACACAAATACGGTAGTCACTACTAGAAATTATTCATATGTTACAGAATGATCTAAATGAACTTAAATCAGAAAATAGTAAATTAAAGGACAATTACTACAACTAGACGTAATATCAACATGGACGCAGGTAGTGGGAAAACGTAATGCTGGCCCCAGTACAACAAACCACTCAAGGAAATACCAAATGGATACCAAAACCAACTACTCTGTAATAAGGTGTAATGAAGAGGACCAACCCATGTCAAAGTCGTATGTAAAAAGACAAAGAGAGGATACTGCCAGGCCTAGGCCTTTGCCTAAGTTAAGTGTTTCATGTAACATAGTATGTATTGATACGGACAGCCATGGAAGGGAACTAGCAACCGAAGTGAAGAATGGCCTTACTAATGATACAGTGCAGGGTATTGTAAAGCCAGGAGATCCTCTACGTGAAGTGATAGAAAACATAGACCAAAAAGACAATGCAAATTAACATATAGTGATAATAGGGAGCACTTTGTAAAGATCCAGTATCCACAATGAACAGAGACCACCTGCTCCAATGTAAAGCCCTTACATCAACTAGTGAAGAACCTTCATCACAGCTAGTCAGAAGATACTGGGAAGCATAGGCGTAACGAGGGGGGGGTTTTGGGGGTTTGAACCCCCCCCATTGACTAAAAAAAATGAAAATTGTATAATTTTTTTAAGTCTGCCCATAAATTACTTAATGCGTGGGAAGCTTAAAACTCGTTATTTTGAGTCTTAATTTTTAAAATTTTCCGGGGAGGGACCCCCGGAAGCTTAAAACTCGTTGTTTTGCATCTTAATTTTTAAAATTTTCCGGGGGAGGACCCCCGGACCCCCCTCTCCCAGGGGGGTATTATAACCCCCCCAGATGTTATAACCCCCCCCATATGGTCGGCCTGGTTACGCCTATGCTGGGAAGCCAGAAGGAAAATGGAGATCCTCCAACTCCTAGAGCATTAGCAACCAACCAACCATAATAGGGAGCACAAATGATATAGCTAGTAATAATAGTGCTAAGGTTTTCAAAACTTTCAAACGTAAGCTGCCCACACTAAAGAATAAACAAGTGACTGTGGCGACCATCCCACATAGGTATGACCTTGAAAAAAACTCATGCATGAATGCAGCAATTGAACAAACCAATGGTAAAATAAAAAACTATGCAGGTTATTTAATCATGTAAAATTGCTAGATACCTGTAAACTAGATACCGATAGGCACCTATAATTATACAGGCCATGGTATGCATTTTTATGCCTCTGGAAAAGTCAACATTGGTGATAGAATTAGTGAAATGGTTAATCAGCTTAATACAAAACGCAAGTCAAGTGGAACATAATTCTGAGCTTACATATGTAGAACATACTGAACTGGAAATACCCTTGCCGATAATCACAAACTGGACACCAAATCAAAATGCCCCATCCCAGGGAGGAAATAAAAGAAAACCAATGGAAGAGACTGGACAATACAACAAAAGCAATGAGGAAGTTGGAATACCAAAGAATGATTATGCATGCGTTATCAGTGAAGTGTCTTAATTGATCTAGATAAACCATTGAACTGTTAAGTGAACAAAGTGTGAAAATTAATAATCCTGATATTGAGGCAAGTTTAGTGCCAGCTAATATAAACTCTCCCAAAATTGTACAACTAGAACTCACAGAAAGTAAATCTAATACGTCATGCAGTCCAAAAGGCTTTGTAAAGCCCCAAACCACTATAATAATTTTTATAACTAAGTTATAAAAGTCCCAATCTACAATAACAAATCCACAACACTCTAGGTCCAATACACTTACAATCATGTTACGTATCAAAAGTTCAGAACTACAGGCCTACTTAAACACAACAGTTCTAATTCGACTGATATTCTCTTTCTCACAGAACACTGGCTACACAAACATGAATCCACCCTTTACACAATCCAAAATTACAAAATAGCTAATATAATTATACAGCCCTACTACACACAAAAATGCAGGTGCAGCAATATTAGTAAAAGAAAACTCAGATATAAAAACAAAATCCACACTTCATATCTAAATGAGATTAATTTTCAACATGCTGTTTCTGTGATTGACAAAAAAAAAGAATTTCTACTTGTATGTGTCTCCAGGTCTCCAAATGGTTTAATCGACTTAGGTAAATTAGATGAGTTAATAGGCATTTTGAAAAAGGAAAAAAAGTCCTTTAATAATTGGAGGAGAATTCAACATGGATATTCTGGAAGAAAGAAATATCGCATCCAACCTATGCAGTATACTCCATTTTAATGTCAGTGATAAATGCTCCAACTTGAATAACAGATACTATACATCACAAACATGTTTTGACCAGTTCATAATTGAACAAAATTTTCCCCCTTTTTCTTTTGATATCAGTATCTCTGACCACAATGCCATCTTTCTGTTCTTAGACTTACCAAGTCCTCTGACTCATGACTACCCTTGTAAAAGTTTTATTTTGAAAATAAACCATAGCCAAGAAAATGTAGAATAATTTAAGTATATGCTAAACAAAGAATCAGGGAATGAAGTAATAAGTGTTGATAGTACAGATTTAAAGATGGAAACCTTAATAAATACATTAAAACACTACTATAACATAGCCTTCCCACTAAGAAAAATTCCTAATAAACTTCAAAAGAACTCTGCCTCAAACTGGATGACGAAAGGAATACTAACCTCTTGTAAAAGAAAAAGGCTCTTAGTTAGAATTAGTAAAGAAACTAATGACCCCAACTTTAAAGCATATTTGAAAATGTACAATGCCATTCTCTGTAAAATAATAATAGTGGTAAAAAACAAAACCATAAAAAAAGGAAAAGCTATACAGATTATAGTAAATCAGAATGCAAGCTCAGCAATTTATAAAAAACCAAGAAAATCAGATCCATATGATATATCAATTAAATTTAATACAAATTTGCGCAGGCAGCAAAAGAACTATTAAACTCAAAACCAGATAGAAACACTTATCCACAAACTTCACTAAATCATAATATTTACCCATCACTCTTTCTGAATCAAGTAAATAATCTCAAAATGCTCAATTTGTCCCCAAATTCTCAACAAATTCTCCTGGAGGGCTTTCTGAAGCTTCTAAAGCAGTACGACAAATGTCTCAATGTACGTGGTAATTATGTGGGAAAATAAAGGTACATCTTATATTTAATGTCTCATTATATTTTTTGTCTTTCATCCACACCTCTGTACACAGTCGCCAGGGGAAACTTATTTTTGAACTCACCCTCGTATGTACTAGAAGTAATTTACTATATTGAACTAATTGGGCAAAATCTGTTAACGAACAATAACATCCATAATTATCAAACAAGACAACAGAATGACCTGTATGTACAATACAGTAGAACAAATATTTTTAATTCAAATGTTTCAAATTCTGGTATAAAATTAATTAATAAACTACCTACAACAATCAAATCTATAGCAAACAGTAAAATATTTTTTTAAAAGTTTAAGGTCCTTCCTAAAGACACAGTGCATGAATTTCTTTCTTTATAGGATAAGCATATAAAGAAATGGTACACTATCTAATGAACTACAGAATAAATTTTAGAAAATAGTGTAAATCATGGTAAAACTTAAAAAAAAATCGGGTGAACCCCATGCGACACAAGTGAAACATGGATATTTTTTTACTTTCTGGATTTTTTCAATTTTCGATTATTGGATTTTTCAATTTTGGATTGTTGGACTTTTTTAATTTCGGGTTTTTGGACATTTATAATTTTGGAATTTGGTTTTTTTATTTTTAGATGTTTGGATTTTTTAATTTTGGAATTATGGATTTTTTTAATTTTGGATCTTTGTATTTTTTATTTTTTGGATTTTTTATTTTTTGTTTACATTTTTAAATTTTGGATTTTCTTTTTTTTAATTTTGGTTTTTTTATTTTTAAATTTTTGATATTTTATTTTTAAATTTTGGATTTTTTAATTATGGATCTTTGAACTTTTTAATTTTGGATTTTTTAATTTGTGGATCTTTTATTTTTTAATTTTTAATTTTGGATTTTTTAATTTTGGTATTTAGATTTTATAATTTGGATTTTCGATTTTTAATTTTGGATTTTTTAAATTCTGGAATTTTTAATTTTTTAATTTTTGGATTTTTTATATTTTGGACTTTTATAATGGTGAAGGGCTCACCAAGCCACTAGCTTGAAGCAGTAATAGCCCCCACTCAATGCTTGATACCTTTCCCCTGCACGCTCCCGTAATTTTTTTCAATTTTTGTATTTTTTAATTCTTTTATTTTTTAATTTTGTTTAATTTAGATTTTTTAATTTTGGATTTTTGGACTTTTTAAATTTTGGATTAGCCTAATCACTGAGTTGATTGTCTTCTGTGCAGTCTGTTCCGTCACAGCTTCACTAATTTCATAACACTAGAGCGTAACGCAAGTTTGGGTTAGCTCTCAATTTACTCCTAGCTTGGCTAAGAAGTTTCACTTCAAAAGATAAGAAATATTTGTCAGAAATAAAAATTCTAAATTTCTAAAAATCTCTTTTCTGTGTAGATACTGCTCTCTTTTCTTAATGTTTCAGGTAACCTAGAGTGAAAGACTTGCACACAACTGGTTCTCGAGATATTGGCATGTACTGCCAAGTTTGATGGTTCAATAGACCAAAGACATGATATCATTTAATTTGTAAACCCAATTTTGTAACATTTGTATACAACTCAT
Organism: Ectobius pallidus; assembly: GCA_964059195.1. Taxonomy (NCBI): domain Eukaryota; kingdom Metazoa; phylum Arthropoda; class Insecta; order Blattodea; family Ectobiidae; genus Ectobius; species Ectobius pallidus. The sequence goes on along the minus strand of CAXKWD010000001.1, from coordinate 34,117,998 downwards.
CACTAATGTTATTTCTGTATCTTTATCTTGTATTGAATTTACTGTGTAAATACGTATTATATATAATGAATTGTAAATACCTGGACGTGTCCTATAACATATACATGTTTAGAAGGAAGAAATAAATTATTCTATAATTTAAATATTCTTGTTTTAGTATGTAATTCTTAATTTAAAACAAATATAGCACCCAGGTTTTTGGTTTACATAAGATGACGAAGCCATGTATTCAATACTAGCATGTGCCCGCGGCTTCGCCCGCGATAATTATTTTAAAAATAAAAAATGAGCATAATAGTTAAATCATTCTATTTATTAGCACCTAAATCACGTGAATTACATACCACGATTTGATAGCATCGCCTGGTAAAAGCGACCTCAGATTCGAGGTCCTTGGCCCAGAAAACCCCTGTAAAGTGAGTTTCGTTCAAATCGAACAACGTTTGACCATATTTAGGCCTATATTGAATATCCCTCTTCCGTCTATGTTGAAAATTTCATACATCTGCGGGCCTTGATATTCTAAACAAATGAATCGTCCAGGATGGACTTACAAAATCAAGCGATCGCCCGCAATAATTATTTAAAAAAATTAAAAATTAAAAGCGTAATAGTTTACAGCGGTTCGGTGGAAGGATGGTTGCCTGGGCGCCACAGTATAATGCATATACTGAAATATTTCTGTCTTTATTTGTCGAACTCGCCTCCGGTCTGCCAGTCGATCGTTGAGCACTTCCCTCTAGCTTCAGGGTAGGAAGCGAAGAACACCTTAATATTATTGCTTGAATAATAATGCAGTTTCTTTGAACACTGAAGGAATATTCTGTTTATTCAAAACGTTGGAAATACAAGTCCAGTCATTGACAATAATTACAAAATTTGTTTGTGAATAATTAATATTGTTGCAAGTTCTCGGTAGATCGTTACTAGTGATACAATTGCTGCCGTATATGATTTTGATTAATCGCGATTGAAAGTAAGAATCCTTCTAAGTCGATTAATTCCACAGCGAAAATTTTATAAGTCCAATTAATTCTGTGGGCACGAAGCCACAAAGATAAGTAGAGTGATTTTATACGGTGGACACAAGTCCCCGAAGTAGAATTGACTTGACTGCTATAGGCACGGGGCCTTGAAGTAGAGTTGAATATGACTGTTATAGGCGCGGGGCCTTGAAGTAGAGTGATTTTACAGTGCCACGTTAGGCCTAAAGAAAACTTTCTTGGACAAACATTTATCCCTACTCTTCTTAATTATTATTCGTGAATCCCGGCACGTGGTACTATAGACCAGTTCTTATTGGCAAATCTCCCGACCAATAATAATATGTTAGTTTCCCACGGAAATCAATTGGATTTTCCCTTATTCTCAAAACCCACAACTTAGCGTCTCGGATTTCTAAGAAGGTTCGGACAGCGTGTTGTATCAGTAGCAACATCAGAAGCAAGGCTTGAACTCAATAGCCGACTTCTTAGAATTACTTAAGTGGATCAGTACCCTTTGATTATATCTTGGGAGATTCCCGATACATTGTACCTGAGTACTGCATTGCATTATCTCGCACCCGCTAGGTCTGCTAGGGAAATTCCCAGCTATCTCTGTCTATCCACTGCAATCTCATTTTAATAGTTATTTAAAATGATGTTGTTAAACTTTTTACCTTTGCCTTCTTTCTAGTTAATAATATTTATAATGAATGTTCCGTCTTTTCACGGTCATTTTAAGACCAAACACGGGCTATGAGATTTTATGATTTTAGTTTGAATAAATTTGGGCAATTAATCTGTCATTTATTATACTTAATTTGGTTATCTTGTTTATTTCTTTTTACCGAAGTATCTGAACTGCAATATATGCCCCAGTCTATTAAGACAGGAATCATCATAGCCTATGATTGACTTACTGGCTGAATATACTGCATCTCTCCACAAAATATTATACCTTATTTTCCTCCAGTGTTGCAACTATCTTACACAAATACATAAGTAATTTAATTCCTATCCTGACACGAGACTTCACCTTAAATCCTGTCCCACATGTACAAGTTTTCTGAACCTATCACATTCATGCCTTCATACATCTTGCGGTTTTCTGTAGTGTTACGTTGTTTGTACGTATTACTTGGTTTATTGCACGACCAAGACATTACAACAAAATTTTACGTAAACACCATAAATTTACCGATATACCCTCGTGAGACCATGAAAATTAAGCTCAAGCAGTTCTCACTGAAATTTTATAAAATATATTGAATGCATAAAGAAAAACAAAAACACTTTTTTTTTATATTGAGACTTTGACAAGGTCGATCAAGCAGTTCTCACTACACTTGCACTATATTATAAAGAATGCAAAGAAACACTCTTTTACCATGAGACTTTGACAAGGTCGATCAAGCAGTTCTCATTACACTTGCACTATATTATAAAGAATGCAATACACACACGTATATTTTACTCTCATTTATACACATTCCTCTAATCCTAAACCTATGTGGAACTGATAACCTATCATGCCAGTAGCTATTTTACCGCGTAAAATATACATTGCAGGTTATAGGCCTACATTATTCCAACTCAGTACAATGCCTTTCGGTTATTCTGCCCTTTCCTCTAATTTGTTCATATTTACAATACATTGTCGATAAATGACGTCACACAAAAATCACTGATCATCTGAATACATTTTACGGATTTATATCCTTTATTGGTTCTGCCCAAAAATTTTCTGCTTCTATGAATAATTTAAGATAACTAGAGTCAAAGGTTAAGCGTAGTTTTCCATGTGCTTTCACTACACCACAAATCGGATTTATTTGCTTACAGGCTTCTTCCATCATTGAAATTGGTACAGGCCTACTCTTATAGCGACGCTCAGGAATATCTTGTTTTAATTTCAATTTGCGTTGGTAACCCCGAAATAGGCCTGGAGTTGAACTGAACACTGATTTGTTCTTATATAGCATGTTATATAAAGTCGACTTTTGACCATCTGATAGCACATCAATTTCTTCTACTTTCTCTCTGAGAATTAATTCGATATCAACATTTTCCTCTTCATTTCCTCCATTCTGACTAATGTTAGTAAAATTCGCGTGTACCGTTTCACATTCATTTTCATCTACATAATTATTAGAACCCTTAATGCACAAATGATCATATTCTTCGTCCTCCCAAACAATATCAGATTCCATTCCCTGTAACTCTGCGACACTTTCGTCACAATCAGCCTCATTATCACCTTCATATATAAATACGGCCGGTTTAGTTCCCATAGGCCTATATTCGTCGATACTATTTCCCTCTTGTACTACAACTGATTCCACCACGAAAGGCTCGCGTAATAATACATCTTCATTTTGGCACTCCAACTCCTTAGTAATTATATTCTCATTAGATAAAAACGGTACACGTAACTTTTCTTTCTCATCTAATTCCATTTCTACCCAATTTTCTTCAAAATTTATTCTCATTAGTTGATCTGTCATAGAATCACAACCCAGAATTAATTTATGTGCTAAATGTTTTATTGTCAAAAAGTAGACTTCTAACTTCTTTCCCTCAATTTCCAACGGCAACATACACTGATGCTCAATTTTATGGGATTTGGCACCAATTGCAGTTTGTGCGTATAGGCCATGTACTTTCAATTCCTGAACGCGCACTCTTGCTGCTTTCAGCGTTTCATAGAATTTTTCGTTTATTAGAGAAAAAGTACAGCCAGTGTCCACCAACATATCGACTTCAAATTGGTCTATTTTTACCCTTATTAATGGCGGATATGTGGGTGTTATACCCTCTCTATTTGCACATCCTACTACGCACCCCTTCTCTCGTGTTTTATTTTCATTATCAGGTCTTTTTAATCCTTTTAATCCCTCGGTCTGTGTGACGTCATTTCGACCTCCAAATGCGTCTCCTAGTAGTTTAAAGGCCTGTCTTGCGCTACATGCCTTTCGTCATTTCTGTGACGAATGTCTCCCTGAATACCATTGTGGTTTCCCGTGCTATGCGCCTGATTCCTTTCACCTTCTATGTTAATGTCCCCCTGGTTTTCTGGAATTCGTTCTCCTACTTCGTTCTGCATCCTGCCATGAAATCGAACATTATTTACTTGTCTGTCTTGAGGCCTATTCTCTTGATTATTTCCCCTCCAGTTTTGGTTCCCATTATTTCTATATGAGTTATTATTAGGGGGTCCTCTGTTCGATTCCGCATTTCTGTTGGCATGTCCTTGGTTCCATCTACCTCTGTCATTATTTGGACCTCCTCTCGTATCTTGATTCATTTGCATATTATCCGGTCCATTTTGTCTCCTATTATCGCTACGCTCTTCTCTGTTAGTTCCTACTTCGAAACTAGATAATAACTCCAAAGCCTTGCTATAAGTTTGGGGACATGATACTATAAGCAGGTTACATATTTCCGGCTGAAAATGTCTCGTCACAAGCTGAATGGCCTCGCGTTCTGGCATTCCGGGGTCTAGTAACTTGATTAGGCCTATAACTTTTAGGAAATGGTCCGATAGAGAGACGTTGCCCCTAGGTGAATATCTCCCATTATAGACCTCATTTCTAGCTAAAGCTCTCTTCGCCTCACCCCAATATCTTGCTAAGAATAACTGCTTAAAATCCTCATAGTTGCACTCCGGGTGTACTGTAAGTTCAAACCACTCTTTTGTTTTTCCTTTTAAGGCTCTACCGAGGATCAACATTTTGTACTGAGATGGAATAGACCGCAAAGTAAAATACTCTTCAACAGATTTCAAGAAACTCTGAGGGCTCGTGTTGCTCTCATTGAAGCTGGGAAGTGATACCTCATTTCCTATTAAATTACATATATTAATCCTATTATCGCTAACTACCGGCATGCTGGTGGCTACCGTCTCGTGTACTGTATTACAGGACTCATTTGCAACACTAGGAGGCCTATATGTATTTCCTATTCCATTGCATATACTCTCACTACAATTTACAGCATAGTTATTAGCTACAGGCCTACGATTTTCGACCTCTTTAGCTACCGTGCTTACTTCTTTAGAGATTTCCCCTATTTTCTCAGCTAATATATTTTCTAAATGCACTACCTTGTCATTTACTTCTGAGATTTTATCTCCTAACCCTACTTTTACTTTTCCCACCTGAGTCTCCATATTCTTTTTCAAGCTAGACTCCGATTTCTGTATTTCTTTCTCCAAAATTTTCCTTTCATTTGATAATTTTTCTTCATATTTCTTGCCCTGAATTTCTATTTTCCTATCTACCGATGCCATATTATTCTCTAATTCAGACCTAATTTCCCCTTGACTTTCACTAATTTCTTGCCTCATTGCTTTTTCACTTTCTTTAAGTTCCCTACAGAATTCTCCCCTGATTTCGTTGCATAAGTTAGATTGGACCTCTTTTATATTATTAAGCTCCCTCTCAAGCCTATCTACATTCAGCCTATGTTCTTGGTCCGATTGGTCTATCCTATCTCCCAGTTTCTCTATCTTTTCCCCGGTATTTTTCTCTAGTTCCTTGATACTTTCCCTAGTTTCACTACTTGACTTTTCTAGTCCCTTCATCATAGCTTCATTAGATTCCCTCATACTTTCCTTAGATTCCCTCATCATAGCTATCAAATATGCAATAGAATTCGGGTCTATGGTTTGATTCATTTCCCTAGGCCTATTATCAACTCCCTGCTCCAACACTCCGTCACCTGTCGCGACACTGTTCTCATTGTTAATCTCCATTCTACAATTATTTATTTCCTCACCATTAAGCAAGTCGTGCCCCTCTCCACCTTCCATATTAATTTTATTCCTAGTAATTTTTTTTCCGTTTCTAAGCCACATACATAAATTATAAGGGTACTGATACACTCTTACGATCTACCTTACCTTTGGTTAAGAAGTTCAACATATAATGCATAACATGTATAATTATACCCTTGCACAATAAATATTCGATATGCCTGAGTTCTTTTAATTTGAAAAAGATTTTATTTTACTTGAATTTATTCTTTAATTTACTTAGTGAGTTTCAGTTTAATTTTACTTTGATCTTAAATTGCAAACTTTTTAAAAAAATATTATTTGATGTCAGGCTTACTAATTTATTTAATTAATATTTACTGTTTCATAAATTATTGATAATAAAATTGTTTACTTTACTGAAACTCTATGTATATTTAAGTTCTTATCTGTTGGTGATTTTTGATGTTTTCTGCGACGGTCTCCGGAACTGATGTACCACGATCTTGAATTCCAGCGGTGCCTTTACGGGTGACGTTCTAGAAATTCTGCGGTGTCTTCCTTCCGTTTTGGGATGATTTTTGAAGTTGGTGATCCTTGATGTCCAGCTTCACTCGTGCCTCACGTTGGGAAATAGCCATGTACAGCGGTTCGGTGGAAGGATGGTTGCCTGGGCGCCACAGTATAATGCATATACTGAAATATTTCTGTCTTTATTTGTCGAACTCGCCTCCGGTCTGCCAGTCGATCGTTGAGCACTTCCCTCTAGCTTCAGGGTAGGAAGCGAAGAACACCTTAATATTATTGCTTGAATAATAATGCAGTTTCTTTGAACACTGAAGGAATATTCTGTTTATTCAAAACGTTGGAAATACAAGTCCAGTCATTGACAATAATTACAAAATTTGTTTGTGAATAATTAATATTGTTGCAAGTTCTCGGTAGATCGTTACTAGTGATACAATTGCTGCCGTATATGATTTTGATTAATCGCGATTGAAAGTAAGAATCCTTCTAAGTCGATTAATTCCACAGCGAAAATTTTATAAGTCCAATTAATTCTGTGGGCACGAAGCCACAAAGATAAGTAGAGTGATTTTATACGGTGGACACAAGTCCCCGAAGTAGAATTGACTTGACTGCTATAGGCACGGGGCCTTGAAGTAGAGTTGAATATGACTGTTATAGGCGCGGGGCCTTGAAGTAGAGTGATTTTACAGTGCCACGTTAGGCCTAAAGAAAACTTTCTTGGACAAACATTTATCCCTACTCTTCTTAATTATTATTCGTGAATCCCGGCACGTGGTACTATAGACCAGTTCTTATTGGCAAATCTCCCGACCAATAATAATATGTTAGTTTCCCACGGAAATCAATTGGATTTTCCCTTATTCTCAAAACCCACAACTTAGCGTCTCGGATTTCTAAGAAGGTTCGGACAGCGTGTTGTATCAGTAGCAACATCAGAAGCAAGGCTTGAACTCAATAGCCGACTTCTTAGAATTACTTAAGTGGATCAGTACCCTTTGATTATATCTTGGGAGATTCCCGATACATTGTACCTGAGTACTGCATTGCATTATCTCGCACCCGCTAGGTCTGCTAGGGAAATTCCCAGCTATCTCTGTCTATCCACTGCAATCTCATTTTAATAGTTATTTAAAATGATGTTGTTAAACTTTTTACCTTTGCCTTCTTTCTAGTTAATAATATTTATAATGAATGTTCCGTCTTTTCACGGTCATTTTAAGACCAAACACGGGCTATGAGATTTTATGATTTTAGTTTGAATAAATTTGGGCAATTAATCTGTCATTTATTATACTTAATTTGGTTATCTTGTTTATTTCTTTTTACCGAAGTATCTGAACTGCAATAAGTTAAATCATTATATTTATTAACACCTAAATCACGTGAATTACATACCACGATTAGATAGCGTCGCCTGGTAAAAGCGAACACAGATTCGAGGTCCTTGGCCCAGAAAACCCCTGTATAGTGAGTTTCGTCCAAATCGAACAACGTTTGACCATATTTAGGCCTATATTGAATATCCCTCTTCCGTCTATGTTGAAAATTTCATACGTCTGCGGGCCTTGATATTCTAAACAAATAAATCGTCCAGGATGGACTTACAAAATCAAGCGATCGCCCGCAATGATTATTTCAAAAATTAAAAATTAAGAGCATAATAGTTAAATCATTATATTTATTAACACCTAAATCACGTGCACTACATACCACGATTAGATAGCGTCGCCTGGTAAAAGCGACCTCAGATTCGAGGTCCTTGGCCCAGATAACCCCTGTATAGTGAGTTTCGTCCAAATCGAACGTTTGACCATATTTAGGCCTATATTGATTATCCCACTTATAATAATAATAATAATAATAATAATCCTCTTCGGTGTAGGTTGAAAATTTCATATGTCTGCGTGCCTTGACATTAAAAACAAATGAATCGACCAGCGTGAGCTACAACATTCAACCGATCGCGAAAGTTTCATTTCCAAGGTATGACAAAAATAGCCAAAGCCAACTGTAGTTGAATTGACATTGAAATATATTACTGAAAACTGATGCTTCGAAAACGCAAAAAAATGCACGTTTTCTGCCCGTTTTTCACTCATAACTCGCGAAGGAAAGCTAAAATTAAAATTCCGGCTTCGAGGTGCACAGTCCGACCCTTTAGTCCATCTATGTTTAAAATTTCAGATCTCTGCGTTCAGTAGATTTCGCTGGGCATCGCGGACAGACAGACAGACACTTCCTTTTATTAATATAGATAATACTAAGGTGGAAATTAATATAAATATTATTATTATTATTATTATTATTATTACTGTTGTTATTATTATTATTATTATTAATATTACTATTATTTTTAGATTTTGAGCTACACTGTTCATAAACACATACACTAAAGTTGCCATATGTCATGATTTTGTAGCACAAGAATTCATACAGGCCAAAAAGACATCTCTGATTCTGTACAGATGTTACAAATTTTGAAAATGTTTGCCAACTTAAATTGCAGCCAGATAACATTACTCTTACAATGAATAAAATTATAATAATTCCTTCCTATGTTTGTAGATGGTGCAATACTGACAAATCTTCTCAGCATAAATGTTTTAGCCAAAAATATGTAAAAATATATCCTATTGTAATTCAGTATTTTGAATTGAGGGTAGTTGAATCACAAGTGGTAGCCTACATCTAAAGATGGAGACTGAAAATTCTAGTACTGTATGTGATTCTGAACATAAAGTAATTTTAGAATATGGCATTAGAGTAGAGTAAGTTACAAATTTGGTGAATGATGTTCTGGTTTTCAGTCCTAAATCAGGGAAACCCTAACACACACAGACACGTTTCTCCAAATTGTATTTTGATATTTAGGGGACCTGAAAACATATATTAATAGAGAAAGCTGGACAGGGAAAATCAGAAAGAACACAATACTTTCTCCATTTACAATACCTGTAGAAAAAGTAAAAAATGGAGAGTTAAGAGTATCTAAATGAAAGTATGTTAAAGACATTGGAGAAATGATAACCCTGATGTTTGTCACAATAATCTTATTTCATCACTCAACTAGAACAAGGTCTTGCCACGGTCATTGTATAAAATTATATCACAACATGTTAAACAAATTTTATTCTATTTTGATTATATAAAATCTAGAGTGATAGGGAAAAAGCAAAAAAGTCAAAATTCCAAAGTTTTAGGAGAGACAAATAACAATTTATTTTTACATTATTTAGATCCGTCCACCCAGATATTTTTACATAGAATAAGATACTGTGTAAAACTATCTGGGTGGACTGATCTAAATATTGTTAAAATGCTGTGGAAATAAATTGTTTTTTGTCATTCCTGAAACTTTGGAATTTTGACTTATTCGCTTTTTCCCTAGCACTCTGGAAATTATGCCACAACACTGATAAATTTTATTTCATTTTTTCGAGCTCTGGCTCTTCACCATGAAAATCTGCAAAAAACATGTCTCAGTCACATAAGCCTAAGTAGTTGTAGTTCATTTATGGCCCGGTAGGGGAAATTGGGTGGGGGTAATGGCATCATGAAGGGGAAGTAATGACATCATATAAGTGAGGGTAATGATATCTCAAGGTCATTATGTAAACAAGATGGCTGCATTCCTGTTCCTGTCACAATATGGAAGCACTTCCTGTTCCTGTCACAAGATGGCAACACTTCCTGGTCCTATTTCAAACGGTGTCTGGTGGGAGATTTGAAAATTGTATAATTTTGAATAGGTGCGTAAACTAACCAGTCTGCACACTAGCGCTCTCTTTAACTTTATAATGCATATGGTTGCAGCCATGGCATAAACTCACCTTATTTTCTACAGTCTTATGGGTTCACCTTGAATACTAACTTACTAGCATGTGCCCGCGGCTTCACCCGCGATAATTATTTCAAAAATTAAAAATTAAGAGCATAATAGTTAAATCATTATATTTATTAACACCTAAATCACGTGGACTAAATACCACAATTAGATAGCGTCGCCTGGTAAAAGCGACCTCAGATTCGAGTTCCTTGGCCCAGAAAACCCCTGTATAGTGAGTTTCGTCCAAATAAAACAATGTTTGACCATATTTAGGGCTTACAACATTCAAGCGATCGCGAAAGTGATATTTCCAAGGTATGACAAAAATAGCCAAAGCCAACTGTAATTGTCAAACTTCCATTTAATTTAATTCCAAACCCATCTGATACCGCTGGGAACAATATGTTATGTGATTTTGTTTTGATAATTCTGTGTAAAAAGGGATTAAGTATTCTCAAAAACATTCCATTTTTGGCACTTAAAGTCAAAATTTTGCAAAATCCTTTCTTAGTGAGCACCTACATTATGAAACGAAGGTACTGTCAAAATTCCAAGTCTCTACCTGTTATAGTTTAGGCTCTACGTTGATTCCTGTCAGTCAGTCAGTCAGGACAAAGCCTTTTAGGCCTATATATATAGAGATTAGTCAAATACTTTGCAAGTTTAAATTTAAATATCAATCCCTCAAAATGTGAACTCATAACGTTCAGAAACAACACGAACTATCGTTTGGAACTATACATAAATAATATTTCTGTAAATAACAGCGAAGACGTAAAACACCTAGGACTGACAATAGACAAAAAATTTACATGGACTCAACACATTGAAAATCTAAGCAAAAAAATATCCAAAGGTCTGTATGTATTATGATACCTTAGCAAGCTTGTCCCTAAAGCGATTTTTCATTAATAGAATCACACATAACATATGAAGAGTACAGGGGAAGAAGGCGGAATGTCAGTTAATCAAAGTTTTGCAGGAAACAATTTTTAAAGTTGAATACTCTAAACTCAGATGTAGGAAATGAATTATGAATACATTTTAATTCTATAGTAACAATAATGTGTTTTTTACACGTGGTGTGATGTCAGGTTCTGAAATTAACTCAATCATGTAAAAAAATCGTCAAATGCGATAAAATGTCCAACGGTACAGGGGAAGACGGTGGAATGTCAATAAATCAAAGCTTTGCAGGATACAATCTTTAAAGTTTGAGTACTCTAAACCTAGATGTATGAAATCAAATATGAATACATTTTAATTCTGTAGTAACAATAATGTGTTTTGTACATGTAGTGTGAATATCAAGTTCTGAAATTAACTGAAACGTGTAAAAAAATTGTTAAATGCAATGAAATGCACAAACATTTTGAGGTAGTAGGTGAAAAAGTATAGTTATGTTTTATGTGGTCATCGCCTACATTTTTACATAACTTTTAAGTTATTAAAAATTGCAATGAAACATTAATTACATTATGAGACATTAATTGCCATACATTAATTATTCCTTATGAGGAAGTGAGTGATAGAACATCTGAGCTGTATGGAACAAAATTTCCTCAAATGGTGTACTTCTCCTTTGAAAGTGTGATAAAATCTAAACAAAATAAACGCAATGCAGGTAATAATTGGGTTTATAATAATTAAAGGAATAGAAAAGATTTTTCCTTAAAATTTCAGGAAACTGATTTTTTGTGCAGTAAAAAGTCGAAAAAATATTTCTACATGTAAACAAACATGGGTTGTGTCGTTAGTAAAATAGAAACACTTTGGCGCATAAAATCGAAGGCAATGATTAATTTTTAATATCATTACTAGGGTCCGATTTTTAGATTTTATAAACCCTGTGTTAGTTAGTTAAACATATTAAAATAGTTTAATTTTAGTTTTTTTTACCATTTTCAGACAACACTCACTAATAATGGAATCTAGCTAAACGTAACATTACACCACCTAGAAATTAACGTGCCAAACTGTCATGTCATTTTCCTGTCGGCATTTCTATTTGCAGTCTTTTGGATTATATTATTGTTTATTGAGGTCAAATAGTAGTTTGCACTTTCAAATCCAAGCAGATGGCAGACTCTGTTGCCAAATTAATCTAATAACAATAGTAATATAATACAAAATTTCAGCGTTTCTTTGCTCTCGTTTCCAAATGATATTTGGCAATGTTTCGTAAATATACTACAGCACGCGACTATTGACGAGTATGTCCTTCTTGCATTAAAGAAACATTTCAAAGACCACAACGGCGCGGTGTCTCGGACGAGGAAAGCGTTAGAGGACAGTGAGTGCCATTGTTTCCTGACTTGCAGCCTTATTTTCCTGTGATGCATGGATATCGCCTTCATTCCCTGTACGGTGAAATTTAAACTGCTATTTTCTCCTTATCATACACTTTTTTCACCGGTTTCATAAACAACACTAAAAGAGTGCTCAGTCAGTTACCAGATGGGCTTGATAACTAAATTTCTGATTTTTGTTGACATTCCGCCTTCTTCCTCTGTACCCTTCATATGGAATTGAACTATGGGGATCAACATCCTTAACAAAACTGAAATACAGTGACAAGTGCAAACAAGCCTTCAAGAAATTACAAATAAATACACTTTGACATTATGCAGAACAGCAATAAATTTCAATTCAATTCAATCTAATAATGTATTAAGTTCTCATATATATGAAAGAAAGAATTAGCTAAACGAATGCAACGTCTTAAGTTCCCTCCAAAGCACTTTTATATCTTTATTTACTCCATCTTTCTTTCAATCTTTCTTTCTGTGTTTATTTATTTCTTATGTAATTATGAAATTCTATATTATGTTTTCCATTCTCACCAATCATCATTTTTTTCTTCTTGTTCATCTTGAAATAACACTATTAATTCTACAGTGCGTTAGAATAGTCCCTTTACAGTGAGCAAGTCAACTTGCTACCAGCTGAAAGAGAGATGCGGGTGGCACCACTGCTCTAATGAATGTCTTTTTGCACAAAAATTCAAGCTCACACTGAGAAGAAAGCTCACAGAGGCAGGGAGGGTGACGGGTGGGGTGTTTATGGTACCAACATTCTCAACAGGAGAATATTATAGGAGAAAAATTCCTCCGACACTGGGACTTGAATCCAGGACCTTTGGCTATTCGCGCCAATGCTCTACCAACTGAGCTAAGCCGGAGCCCAATTCACAGCGCCGGATGGAATCTCTCTCCTATGACTGATTGCCCTAATGGTCTACCTCACAGACAGACAAGTTATGTCATATGCAGTACTGTGAGGCACACTAATTAGTGATTTTTGTGACCGGGCTCCCACTGTTATTGTACAGTTGACATTCAAGATAGATATATAAGCTTTCATGAACCAAAGATTATTGTCTCTGTTGGACATTACATGAGAATATTATAGGAGAAAAATTCCTCCGACACTGGGACTTGAACCCAGGACCTTTGGCTATTCGCGCCAATGCTCTACCAACTGAGCTAAGCCGAAGCTCAATTCACAGCGCCGGATGGAACCTCTCTCCTATGACTGATTGCCCTAATGGTCTACCTCACAGACAGACAAGTTATGTCATATGCAGTACTGTGAGGCACACTAATTAGTGATTTTTGTGACCGGGCTCCCACTTTTATTGTACAGTTGACATTCAAGATAGATATATAAGCTTTCATGAACCACAGATTATTGTCTCTGTTGGACATTACATGAGAATATTAGTGTGCCTCACAGTACTGCATATGACATAACTTGTCTGTCTGTGAGGTAGACCATTAGGGCAATCAGTCATAGGAGAGAGGTTCCATCCAGCGCTGTGAATTGAGCTCTGGCTTAGCTCAGTTGGTAGAGCATTGGCGCAAATAGCCAAAGGTCCTGGGTTCAAGTCCCAGTGTCGGAGGAATTTTTCTCCTATAATATTCTCATGTAATGTCCAACAGAGACAATAATCTGTGGTTCATGAAAGCTTATATATCTATCTTGAATGTCAACTGTACAATAACAGTGGGAGCCCGGCCACAAAAATCACTAATTAGTGTGCCTCACAGTACTGCATATGACATAACTTGTCTGTCTGTGAGGTAGACCATTAGGGCAATCAGTCATAGGAGAGAGGTTCCATCCGGCGCTGTGAATTGAGCTCCGGCTTAGCTCAGTTGGTAGAGCATTGGCGTGAATAGCCAAAGGTCCTGGGTTCAAGTCCCAGTGTCGAAGGAATTTTTCTCCTATAATATTCTCATGTAATGTCCAACAGAGACAATAATCTGTGGTTCATGAAAGCTTATATATCTATCTTGAATGTCAACTGTACAATAACAGTGGGAGCCCGGTCACAAAAATCACTAATTAGTGTGCCTCACAGTACTGCATATGACATAACTTGTCTGTCTGTGAGGTAGACCATTAGGGCAATCAGTCATAGGAGAGTGGTTTCATGCGGTGCTGTGAATTGAGCTCCGGCTTAGCTCAGTTGGTAGAGCATTGGCGCGAATAGCCAAAGGTCCTGGGTTCAAGTCCCAGTGTCGGAGGAATTTTTCTCCTATAATATTCTCATGTAATGTCCAACAGAGACAATAATCTGTGGTTCATGAAAGCTTATATATCTATCTTGAATGTCAACTGTACAATAACAGTGGGTGCCCGGTCACAAAAATCACTAATTAGTGTGCCTCACAGTACTGCATATGACATAACTTGTCTGTCTGTGAGGTAGACCATTAGGGCAATCAGTCATAGGAGAGAGATTCCATCCGGCGCTGTGAATTGAGCTCCGGCTTAGCTCAGTTGGTAGAGCATTGGCGCGAATAGCCAAAGGTCCTGGGTTCAAGTCCCAGTGTCGGAGGAATTTTTCTCCTATAATATTCTCATGTAATGTCCAACAGAGACAATAATCTGTGGTTCATGAAAGCTTATATATCTATTCTCAACAGGGTTGCTGTCCGCTAGTTGACCTGCTCACTGTAAAGGGACTATTCTAATGCACTGTATATGACTGTGATTTTGAGAGGATGAAAAGTTGAACAATGTTTGTAATGCGAACGGCACAAAGCTATCTTCATAAGTTTGTCTCATTCTATAAAATAATACACATGGATGTTCTTCCCAATAGGAATGAATGATTATTTATTTCATCAGAAATAACGTCCTGTATAGACAAGTTCTCCCTTGATGTGAGATCACTTTCCGTATTGATGTACTTAACAATTGCTGATTGCATTAATACAAATTCTGTCATTAAAAAAATTATGATCATTCTTTATTGAACAGCCCTTGTATGTTATACAATCATTAATATCGTTCAATATAATATCTAATGGCACTTAGAACCTTCTATAACTTTTGTGTCTGCACAAACTCATTAATACAATATGTTTTGTATAAAGTACCCTACTAAGCAATATCATATATTTTCTTCAAGTTATGATGATTAAATAACAGGAAATCAAAACACTACACAAATGTGAGGGTTTTTTATTTATTTTTTATTATTCTTCTTTTTTTTCTTTAATTTTTTTTTAAATCTCTCCTGTACAATTTTGTAAAAGGTACTTAGAATCTTTGCTATTTTCATTCCTCATATGCAGATTTCACAGAATGTTCTGGCAATTAATGATGTCCATGTATTATTCACTGACATGTAGGTTATAGCTTTAGAGTGGTCCTACAGGTTAGAAAATATGGAGTAGAGCAAAATTAAGTTCAAACTGAAAACATCAGGGCAAACATTAATACGTGCATGTAAGTAAGGAGCGTTTAAAATGAAAATATATTAAAGTTTAATGTAGGTAAGGTTACTCTAACATTACAAGAAGTTTCGATAAATATATAGACCAATGTCATAAAAATGTTTATGGCATTGTAAGTTGCTAATATCTATTATTTGTTTCCATGTAAAAACATAAGGTTTTTATTACAGTGGAAATGAATTATGACACGGACTCCATAGAGGGAGTTCGTTGAATCCACATTGGTAATTTTTATTATTTTTTCATGTGCCATACATTACAGATAAAATTATAATGCTACTGTCTTATTCATTAGTCAAGAGACAATAATTCAAAAGCAGGATGTTGTGTGGGTTTGGAGTCTTAGGAACTACAGGTTTAAAGAGAGAGAACGTAATCTTTTCAATTAAATTATTTTGTTTAAATAAACTCTTTATACAAAGTTTGTCCAACATGTTCACAAAATATAAAATTGCAATTGGTTTTACCACATGGAAGGAGTTGAATAGTTTGGTGCAAACTCAGAAAGAAATGCCATGAGTTACCAAAAAATATGAAGAAATTTCTTTATAAATCAACATCAACTGATTCTTTTATGGAATGTTTGTGGCTCCACTAAAAACAAAATTTTCACATGCACGATGTCAAATTGCAATGGACGTTGCACTTGCAAAGTCTACTTCTGGTCACTTAACCCGTTTTTGCTGCCTTTGTCTATATATGTCGTTGACTGGTGGTGCCCCTGACATGTCGTCATCTTCACTATCTTCACCTCCTGTACCACGTTCACCGATTTTCCGTCTCTTTTTTGCAACAGCACTTCCTGAAAGAGTGAGGCCACCATCTTGACCTTCATCAACTATCCAGTGAACAGATTTGGCCAGATCAAACAGTTTGGTATCACAGCCATTGTCAGCTGTAGGAGAAGGAGCTGGAAAACAAAGATAAAATAAGATAAGATGGTTTATTGTCAAAGAAGGTAAAACCCACATTTCAGGGAGTGTGTATTCAGTTGACTCAGCCTCTTGCAAAGGTGTAATGTGAAACGAGTTTGTGCAAATGATGGCTGACTGATAACTACTCTTAAGAATACTACTGAACCACTGAGCCATGCTAAATCACAAGAAAGTCAAGAGAAAGAATTTTATCATAGGTAATCCCACAACTATCAAAGTTGTTATATATTTCTTTTGCTTTGTTACTATCAACAGAAAAATCTATGTTAAAATTGCTATTTAAGACAACTTGTTGTTCACACTGTGTTTATATACTAGGTTGAACAGATCATGCAGTTTTATCACAAATTTGTCAAAGTCATGTTTACTGGTCAGGTACTCGATAAAAGCACACACATAAGACATTAAATGCATTGAGCATAATAGCATAGGCTTCAAATTCAAATTATTTTTATTCTTATTCTTATTGTTATTATTATTCCTACTGTTATTGTTATTGTTATTATTATTAAATTATTATTAAAATATTATTTTTATTATTTTTGTTATTTTTATTATTATAGTTATCATCATCATCGTCGTTGTTATTGTTATTGTTGTTATTATTATTATTATTATTATTATTATTATTATTATTATTCCGTGGATAATCTGTTATAAACTTGTTTTGTAATAGTTTCTTAGGTAACTGCCATTAGCACTGATCTTCTTCATCATCCTTGTATTGAATTCAGTCAGCCAGGGTCTCACCCACGTCTGTAGATTTACAATCATGTAAAAGGACACCAGTGGGACAAAATTCTGGCACATTGTCAATGATCAAAGGTCAAAATGTCAGTATAATCCCATCATTAAGTAACCATAAAACCAAAACAACCTTCACTTAATTCAGAATTCACGACATTTGATTGCACTATCCCATTATAAATTAACTAGCATTATTAGCATTTCATATATAATGATTTGCAGTTTTATCTAATCTGCATCTACTGATTAAAGAATATGTTGGCGACATTGTATACTTCATAGTAATCAGAACAGCACATCTGACAATGTGGCTGTGGAAGAGTTCAATTAGAGAAATAAATCTGAGTGTTGTATCTCTTCTCACCTGTTTCTGGCAATTGGATTTTACTGAACACATCCATCAGCACATCAATTGCCACAAACGGACCACGGAAGCAGCCTGGAGGTGGGAGTATAGTACAGAGTTGAGCAACAGCTGGTGGATGAGGAAAAACACCACCTGGAAGAAAAAATTATAAAGTATAATAAAATCAGGTAAACTGATGTAACAAAGTGCCAGTATGTTTTTGTTTAAACAGTTATGATTGCAATTATGATATGCAGAATATGTTTTTTTTAAAATTGATTTCCAAGTTAAGCTCCAGATTTATTCATTAAGCAGGGCTTACGGAAGAACAAAGGTCTAGTTTTTTTTTAATGAGATTAAAATCTTCCAGCATCACCTGAACTGTACAGATATGTGATATCATGACAATCGCACACTCACATAAAAATGTCAAAAAAAAAATTCAAATTGGCCGGTTTCGGGTTTTGAACCATGGACTCCAGAATGTGAGGCCAAAGCGTTACCATCTCGGCCACCGGGGTCATTTTAACGGTCTAGTTGGATAAGCGCTTGTAAATCGATAGTGTTTTTTGTCATAGCTACCTGTATTTTAATTTCCAAGGCCTTATAAGATAACAGTAAAACAATAGGCAGTGTTGTCAAGATAATTGATTTTCATTTTTTTTAATAAATTCTTTCGAATACGTATATTACCATAAAATAGGCACTAAATTGAGCATTACTCCGAAACAGGTCAACCGATTTTATCTATTATAAATAGACGTCTTCCCATGGACATTATAAATGCGTATACGAAGTTTCATAAATATACGATAAAGCGTATTTGAGTTATTGCGCCTTTAAAGTAGACATTAAATTGGGGTTTACTCCGGTACCGGTCAACAGATTAGGTTCAAATTCAATAGGGCACTTCTCATGAACGTTATAAATGAGTATACCAAGTTTCATGGAAATCCGATACAGCGTATTTGAGTTATGGCGCCTTTCTATTAGAAAGGCACCATAATCTATTAAAATAGGCACTAAATTGGGCATTACACCGGTACGGTGAACCGATTTGGTTCAATATCAATAGGGTTCTTCCCATGGACATTATAAACGTGTATACCAAGTTTCATTAAAATTCGACAAAGCATATTTGAGTTATCGCGCGTACAGACACACGGACGGACGGACAGACAGACGGACAGACATTTTTCGTCCCCACACACAATCTCATAAAGTACCATACTGGCACTTAATAATCGGCATGTGTCTGTATAAAAGATATCACCACCATCACAACTTGCACAACAGCAAGTGTTAGTATTAACAACATTTCAACTAATCATTAACCAAAAGGACATACCCTGAACATATTCAAATAATATGAAATACAAAGATGCCACACAAGACAACACAAACATCTTAAACAAACAAATACAGTTCAAATGATATGCACTATATGACAAAGTCATACACAAACATCTTCCTGCCTGCAATGTTAGCATTATGGGAGCCAAATAGTGAATATAGCTGCTTAAGGAGTTGAAAGCACTCCAAACAGGTAATTATCATTGCCCAATTGTAGGCTCGTAGTGAGTATCAAACAATAAAATTAAGTTGTTTAACTAAGTTCAAAGATTATTACATCACTTAAAAATGGACAAAATTCAATACACTAAAAAATGTCTTGTAAAGTAAACTTTTAATTCCATTATGACCCCATTAGGGGGTTGAAAATTGAAAAAAAAAAAAAAAATCTCTCCATAGTGAGTATCTACATTAAGAAATGAATTTATTAGGGATGGGTCCTCGATACTTTCGATACCTCGATACTCTCGATACTTGCATGGTATCGGCATCGAACGATGCTTCAGAAAACTCGCTCGATACTTTTTCGATACTTTTGTAATTCTGCAATTAAGTGAGAATGCTAGTATGTTTGAAGAAAAACTTGCAAGTGGACTGTTTCAAAAACTAATTTTAGTTTTAATGTAGAGTTTAAAAATAATTATAGGCTACTGATATTAAATTTTGTCTCATTAAATATGCAGACTTAATTAATTTAGTTGGTATTACACAGTTCTCTCAACTTTTAATTCTTAATGTACCTATTTATTGAAACTGGAAATGTTGACGGTATCGAGTATCGAGGAAAAAATCATGTATCGGTATCGAGTATCGAGAAAATCTGGTATCGACCCATCCCTAGAATTTATAGACCCAATTTCACATTTATAGATTCAGTGATTTCTACTCGGCAATGATGAATCAGTCAATCAGTCAGGACAAGTTGTTATAATATATCTATATTAATAAAAATGAATTTCCAAAAAGTATGTTGCCACATCACTTGAGAACGGTTCGACCAATTTGGCTGATTTTTGTTTTGTTGTGTTCGTAATTGTCAGGACAAGGTTTGTATGAAAGAAAATTTTTGGAAAATCCACGGGAAAAGTCGGAAATGTGAAATGAACCAAAGTTAGACAGTTATGCTGTCAGTTGTTTACATAACGAAAGTATTGTTTACGGTATTCACATATGGCTTTGGAAACTATATTATAATACTGGGCTTTAACAAATTATTTTGATAATATCGATGTAATTAATACATTTGTGAAAATAATTTTTGAAGAATAAAATCCACGAAAATAAAGCAGTCACATAACTTTCTCTACCCTCGACATGGAAAATATAATTTTCTCACTTCACATTTTGACATAGAATAAGCGGTCGTATTGCAGGGACAACTTAAGTGTGTGACAGTGAGTATGCTATATCAGAAGTCGGTAACAAATCCTATCCACTGATACGTCACTCATAGCTGTAGGCTTTGTATTAGTTGAGAAATAGGCCTGGGGATGTTTATCAGAGGCCCTAAGCATCTAAAAGAAGACAAAATGGGATGGAACATTTTCAGTCCTACGCACGCAGTATATTATGTCCCAGGTTTTGGGGAAGGAAAGTATGAAAGTGATATTGAATTTCTTTTTTACTTCAGCCCCGAAACGGTTGTATGGTAATATGAGAGTGAGAAATAAAATTTTCTGTCAAGACAATACAATCTTATGTAACCGGAATTTCTTTTTCTTCTTATTTGCACGCCTCCCAGGCATGGTGTGTAGAAGCAATGGAATGCAACATTCGACATCCTCTATGAGCCATAAAAAGCTATATCTAGCGTTTTCTGAGGGAATAGTCTGAGTGTCATATGCCGTTCTTCCTCATTTCGAATTCTACATACATATTATATAAGGACCTAGAGTTTCAACATCGAAAGTCCTCCATAAGTTAATTTCATATTACAAAATACAAAACCCGGGCGACACCGGGCCTTTTAAGCTAGTATATATATATATGTAATGGAGTTCTTGGTGGACAATTTTCAGTATACATGGATTAGGGTGTCTCACTGACTTATAGATAGGGTACAGATTAATTCTCCTTACACATCACACCTATTAACTTGTGAATATATGGAATCAGCATATGATTTTAGATTTTGAGCTCAATAAAAGAAATAATACAAAACTGAAACACCTTCAAACCCTATGTCACGTCAGTCACTCTGCTTTAGTACCCTTAAGTCTTATGGCCCAAAAGACAATCTGCTTTAGTACCCTCAACTCCTATGTTATCTAATTTATTCTGATTTAGTACCCTGGACTCTTATGACTAGGGCCTGGATTCATATGAAATTACATATTCTATTCCCTTACTTGTAGACTACCAAAAATGAAAAATGGCGGCTATTTAAGCTTCTGATATAATTATAAGCTGGGTTTCATTTTACATATTTTTACATATTCATAGTAACATTACATATTTTACATATTATGTAACGAGTGTAACATTTTTGTACATAAAATCTAGGAAATCATAAAAGATAAAGATTTTATTTAATTTTGTTCTATTTTTTCAGTGACTAATAAAATAATTAGCTAATTTTCTTTTATAAAGAAAACATTTCAGTTGCCAAAAGTAGGAATAATTCTTCCAACTATCTGAATTCCTACCCAAATGCAAAATACAGTGGTTCTCAGCACTTATCGTTTCTCAGAACTTGAGCTAGCCAGGTATGTTGGTCTGTGTTATACAAATTGAAACCAGTGGTTGAGGAAGAGTTACAATCAGGTTTCAGGTAGCAAAAATGTTGTTAATTGCATGGTACAAATGAGCTTTTCTAGGAAGTATTAAGGCTGAAATTGAATAGGGTATGAGAACAAAAGGTTTTGCTACAATACATATTTCTCTACAAACTTAAGTGCATTACATTTTTTAAAACCTGAAGCATTTTCACTATGGCTTTAATTTGGTAAATCATACAAGATGCACTCACTGTCAAAATTATAGGTAGCGTGTATAAGCTTGTGTGAACATGTTCGTGTTTTTATTGCATTGAATATATAAATTTTAAATTACACATATTTTTATTATTACATATTTTATTACATATTTCCCTGATATTTACTACATTTTTATGTACATATTTCACGCTTTGATATTACATAAAAATCCGGGCCCTGCCTATGACATAGCAGTCATTCTGCTTTAACACTTTCAACTCCTATGTCACCTCACTCATTCTGCGTTAGTGACATTGAGTTCTATGACACAGTATTCACTCTGCTTTAATACCATCGGCTCCTGTTACATCAGTCACTCTGCTTTAGTATGCTCAAGCCCTATGACAAAGCAGTCAGTCTGCTTTAGTAACCTTGAGTCATATGACAAGCAGTTACTATTCTTTAGTACCCTACATTCCTATGTCACCTAAGTCATTCTGCTTTAGTACCCTCGAGACTTATGACAGATTTGACACTCTGCTTTTGTAATATAAACCCTATGTTACTCCATTATAGATCCCTTGAGTCCTATGACATAGAATTCACTCATGTCACATCAGTCACAACCCCCTCCCCGTGAGCACCCTGGCCTGCATTTATCTTTATTATGTAAACTTAAGATAAATCTGATGCACTTGTGCTTGTGACCAATGTGGTATAGTTTTATTTAGACTTGAGTATCAGGTTAATACTCATGAAGATAAGACTTCATCATACAGCTCCTAACTCCCAGGACTGAAGATGGCTAAATGAAGGTCAAAACGCGCATCTCCATTAAGCAAGTTTGCAGCTAGAATAGCTAGATACATGGCATCTAAATGGAATATTGTTAGAAACAGTGACATAAATATTAATTACAAACTAATTCAGGATACAGTGTTCAGTGATACATATATGTTTATTTTAATAAGTAGGGCCCTGATTTATTGGTGAAATAAAATGGCTGATTTCGGTGTTACTTCCTTCTATTTTGGTGGGTATTTCGTGAAATAAATTACTTATACTACATTGGGAACACTGCGCAATGATAAAACTTTGCTTCTTTATTTACATGAACCAACACCCCCCCCCCCCCCATTTCCATATTCTTTTGCCCTTGTATGAACCGTAGTAACTTTTGTTTTAGGCATGATTAGAGTTAATGTTCAAATATAATGATGAGAAATACTATCGTAATTTCTACTAAACACCATCAGATAGCCATTTGCAAACAGAAGTGCCAACCATACCACTGTGGATAAAAGGCCAAATCTTTTGAATACAAGTAACAAACATTCTACACTCTTCTGCTGTAATCAATCAAATGCATCGCTAACTTGGCAAAGACATAGCAGGAAAGGAGTGTACTCAACAGTACAAACCAGGTCACAGACAATCTTTGCGTAAATTCTGCAATCTTTGTAATCGATCACAAATATTGATACATCGGTAAATCTTCGACAGCCACAGAACAGCAGAAAAAAAAGCATGCTGCTAAGAAATAAAAACTACAGTACACCAAAACACAATATTGTGATTTTGAGGCACATTTTCATGCTCATTGCTCACTTTACGGACAGAAGGGGCATATTTCGCGCTTATAGACACATTTTGCAGAATCGAGTAAATTTCATGATATTTCGTGGATTCAATTTGGTTCATATTTTAAGCATATAAACGCTAAATATAGCTAAGGGAGGTTGTTTCATAAAATTTCACGCTTATCGTTGTTACCGAAAAATACGGCCCCTATTAATAAGATATCTTCAAGACATAAATAGTGTGCAATGATATTTATAGTTAACTTACTTGAAAGTATTAGACTACTTGAATAAAGAATTTGACTACTGGACATAATATCTGCAAGACATAAACAGGATGCAGTGATATTTATGGTTAACTTACTTGAAAGTATTAGATTAGATTAGATTTATTTGCCACAGACAGTGTACAATGTATTAGCAATAACAATAAACACAAATGAGATAGAATATACAAGTACACATTTCACCAGATAATGTCATTGAAGTCCTTGACACTGTACAGGGTGTTTGACATCAGGTTAGATTTAATTGTCCTTTTAAAAGGAACATATGATATTAGACTACTGGAAAAAGAATTTGGCTACTGGACAGAAAGATTTGCACTTTTGAACAACATGTAAATATTTTAGTTTTTAGGGTCATAAAATTAATAGCATTTTAAAACTTATTGCTTTTTAAAGTTTTAAAATATATACATGGACTAATGCGAAAATTAGTTGCTAATTTTTAAATATTGTCAGTTTGACTTGTATGTTGTTTGTAAATAAGTTTCTAAGAGCACATAAATATAGCTAATAATAGGCCTATATTAGACACCGTGTATCCAGATGACACTATCTGCAACTTGGATGTATTGTGGTTTAAGGTGGAACAATTAAGACACTTACATTAGACTTTAGTATTTACTTCAGTCGATTTTATTGTTTTTTAGGACAGCCAAAAACCACAGGAAGATGGAGTTTTTAAAAAAATTGCTCGATCATCTTTTGCCCGCTGCCAGGCTTCGTGGAACAAACAAAGAAGCACTGTTGTGGCAGATTCAATACAATCAACATTTGAAAGATTGCTTATGACCCCTAATGAAACTAGGTGGAACAGCATGTATGATAGTGTTAAATGTCTAGTGGCAGAAGGAGAAAGATGTGGCCCATCTGCAGTAAATGGCCTAATAAATCAAATTGGATTACCCTGCTTTTGAGCTGCAGAATAAACATTTTTGAGGGAATACATTTTGGTAAGATTTGAATGCATTGCAATAATCAGATGAAATTTACTTTAAATTTTGATCTTTTAGTTTTTATCATCATTAACTTAGCTTTGGATTTTATTGATATAATTTTTATTTCAGGTTATGAAACCAGTCACAGTGGCCCTTAATATATTGTAGGCTGAAAAAAAAACATGTATATAGACTACCTACTGCCTACCGTCAAATGCCTGCTAAGAGAGCTTAACATAAAGGCGAACGACACTGCCTTGTTGTATTGTAGACCCTTGGCTAAGTCCTTAGTTGAAGGCGTTCAGAGGAGGTTTGCCTCTTCAATGACTGATAGAAAGTAATTTGTAGCAGCTGGCTTAGTACCTGCATTAAAGATTTCATGGCTTAGAAGAACAGGAAAAGGAAGGCATTCCCATGCTTAAGCAAGAAGTTCTTTCCACATATTAAATGGTCGGGACTTTTGGGGCAATGGAAACTAAAACAGAAGAATGTAGTGATGATGAAGAAAACTTTTTCAGGTCTACTACAGAACCAGTAGCATCACCAGTGCTGGATGAAGTAGTTTTCTTACCTTTCTACAGTGAGTCCCACGCAAGAGTTGGCCAATGACGTGGATTTCTGTGTCACGGCGGACAGAGCTCCAACTCCCGGGTGATCGGGTGAAATATCTACGCTAATAAAGCCGCGATCAGTGTAATGATTCGGGTTCTCACATATACAGTTAAAATTACAATGAAAATAACCACATACCTCATCACAAGAGATGTTGGAAATGTTCTCCTCTTGAATACCCACAACACTGGCACCTTTTTAGGGAATTTTCTTTCATGCGCGTAAGTTCAGCATCTGAGATAGAGTTAATTTCTCTTGTGATAAGTTACTGTCTTTAAGTTCTTCTAAAATAGCCAATGTGACTATTATTTATGGGGAACTTGAAAAATAAATTGCATAGGTCAATTCCCCACACATGAGAACATTAGAAGAGAAATTAACTCTATCTCGGAAGCTGAACTTACGCGCATGAAAGAAAATTTTCTAAGAAAGGTGCCAGTGTTGTGCATATGCAAGAGGAAAACATTTCCAACATCTCTTGTGATGAGGTACTTGGTTATTTTCATTTTAATTCTAACTGTAAATGTGAGAAACTGAATCATTACACCGATCGCGGCTTTATTAGCGTAGTTATGTCACCCGATTGCTCGGGAGTTGGAGCTGTGCCCGCCACGACACAGAAACCCGCGTCATTGGCCAACTCTTGTGTGGGACTCACTGTAGAAGTTCTAGAGACATTACGCTAATTTTGCAATATCTGTCTTTGCTAGGGATCTTTATGAAGATCCTCAAGTATCCTCTCAAGTGCCCCTGTGGAGTGACTCTTTAGTAAATGTAAAGATGTACTTTCCTCGAAGAGATCTAGGCTAAGTGATGAAAATTTCAAAGACCAGTTATTATGTAATGTAAAGGGTAAATTATTTGCACTTACCTAGAAATAGTTTTTAATGTGTGATCATTTTTAAAATGAATATGTTAAGAATAAGCTTCGTGAATTAAATGTTTATCGTGTCTTATATTTTGCAGCACTCTTGATACAACTTAATAATGTATATTAATTGTTCTGCAATAACATTAACATCAAATACCATTTTTAAAATAACATTGGAATAACTATGTATATCTTCATTATATTATGCTGAAAGATTATGCATAATATTGTAAGTCATGGGTATATCTATTTCATTCCATTTAAAACTGTTCTCAGTTTAATGTTTTCATTAGTATATTTTGAAACTTGCTTCTCATTCTCGCTTGCTATATCATTGTCATTACTGTTTTTCAAACCAACATCGTGTTTAGAGATAGTATTAACAAAAAGTTATCCAATATGTCTGGAAATATTGGTATTGATGCGTTTTTTTTTTTTTGTCACCTCGGTCATTTCACTTTAGTACCCTTTGTCATTCTAATTTTTTCCCCTTAACTCCTATGTGACCTCAGTCAGTCCTATGACACAGCATTCACTCTGCTTTAGTACCCTCAATTCATGTCACCTCAATCACTCTCCTTTAGTACCCAGAATTCATGTCAGCCCAGTATATAGTACCCACACCACATGTCAAATCGGTCATTATGCTTTAGTACTCTCAATCCTATGTCACAGCTGTCTCCCTCTTTTTTGTATTCTTGAGTCTTACACACTGCAGTCACTCTACTTTAGTACCCTCGAATCCTATGTCACTGCAGTCATTTTCTTTAGAAATCTTAACTTCAATGATACAGCGATCACTCTGCTTTAGTACCCTTAACTCATATGTCACCTCAGCTACTCTGCTTTAGTGCACTCAACTCCCATGTCACACCAGTATCCCAATTTGAGTATCCTCGAGTCCTATGTCACTGCAGTCCCTCCGCTTTAGTACCCTCATCTCTTATATCACAGTAGTTACTCTACTTTAGCACCCTCAACTCATGACACAGCAGCCCTCTGCTGTAGTACCCATGACTCCCATAACATAGCAGTCACTCTGCTTTAGTACCCTCAACTCATATGACAACTCAGTCATTTTGCTTTAATACCCTTGACTCCTATGACACAGCAGTACCCTCAACTCACATGACTCAGCAGTCATTGTGCTTTAGTACCCTCGACTCCTATGACACAGCAGTCACTCTGATTTAGTACCCTTGATTTCTATGACACAGTACCAGTAGTCACTCTGCTTTAACTGTCTTACCTGGTACTGGATGATCCCCAGGAAGTGCATTGGCTTTGGGTTTGAAGGGGATCATCTGTGTGAAATCAGGTCGAGGTATATTAGACCCATCCTCTTCCAAATCTATGATTCCTGCTGAGAGTGGATGAAATTTCACAGCAGTGCTGGCAACCTCATTGTAGCCAATCGATCTATAACATAAATTATCAATGAATGAGTTTTATTGAGTGCTAATTAACTGTACAGAAGAAGCCCACTGGTCACTATCCCTTTTGGCACCCAACAAATAACACAGAATCTCTACATCAATTGATTGGCATTTCTTCCATTCCTCCCCAGTGACTTCCATTGTGTTTTGTGTTGGCTTAAACCACTCATTAAATTCTTACGGTTTCAGACATTTCTACACTTCATCAAAAGTAAACTAATAAGTGTTTTCTGCACCGACATTGAACATTTACCATTTTAGAGTTCACTACTATAGCCAATTTAAAATGAAAAGTCCCTTATTTTCATATATCACTATTTGTTTTTCAACATCACCATTTTGTAATCCATCAACATCTGTCCGACTTTAGAAATGTAACTTCTTCCTGCTTCGTAATTCTATCCCATTCCTGCTGAACATTGACCTACTTCCTCATCCTCTGTTTGACAAGATTCCAAATTTAGTATTTGAATGTGCGTTCCCCTCCCCAGCGTGTTTTCA
Source organism: Ectobius pallidus (assembly GCA_964059195.1). Taxonomy (NCBI): domain Eukaryota; kingdom Metazoa; phylum Arthropoda; class Insecta; order Blattodea; family Ectobiidae; genus Ectobius; species Ectobius pallidus. The sequence continues at coordinate 34,089,640 of CAXKWD010000001.1, read as the reverse complement.
CTTGATGTATGAATCTGTCCTGCAGCTTCCTCTCCCCTCTCACCTCTCCATCCAGTTGCATCACAAGCCTGACATGCTAGAAAGGTGTTTTGTCCTTCATGATCTGTCGATAGTCTCTCTCACTTCTGTCTGGCTATTTACCAGCTCGTTGCCTCTAGAGTTCCAAGGCATCTGTGAACTGCTGACTTGTGCATTCTGGTTGTCTAAAATTCTTCCCTGTCTTGCTGATTCTCTGTTATTTCCTATGATGACATGTGCCTCCAATTCTTTTTCTGCTCCTTATGCCCATCACACCCTCTTCATTCCACAAATTCACAGTTGCAGGTTTATAATACGTGCTGTTTTTCCTCAGCCCTAGCTTCCTTCATTTTCTGTACAAGCTTCCTCTACCATTCCTTCATAGCCACTGGTTTTATTCATTGAATGAATTCTTTGTTCACAATCATTCGTAAGCAGATTTAATTTTCGTAATTTTTATTCATCTTGAATTTAGATAGCTTACTAGAGGATGTGACCCAAACTGATAAACCCAAGAGGACATCTTGTTTGACACTTGTGCTGGAAGTTTCAGTGAGGCCGAGCATGATCAAGTTTCCTGGTAGCAATATCGCTACCTCCTTGCTTCTCTTCAAGAGATTGTCCAACTCACTGTGTTCCACGGCTCTGCTAGGAACTCGGAAATGTCCATTTTATACAACTCCCTATTCCCACACACCCTGCTTGGAATGCTCCAGCAAGGCATGAAGTCTCTCCTTCTTTAGAATGAAGTTGGCCGCATGTCCATTTGTTGCGCACAATTTAATATAGAATTAAAATTAAAAAGAACAGAATTGATTTTATTTTAAATGCAGGCTGTTTATTATGCAGTTTCATTTGCTGCTCTCAAGATTTCAAGATTGATCCATGTTCGATAATAATCAATATCACACCTGTGTTATAATGAAAACCTGTATCAAATATATATCATTATGATACTGTTATGTCACATGTAATAAGCATATTGTAGTATGGTTGAACAAAAAAGTAATTTTTACTAGAACAAGACCAAATAGATTATCTACTTATAATTATAATACTTAATTATCAATTATACTTTGTTACGTATATTACTGTATTTTAATTAAAATAACAATTTTAGTTATTTTCAATTTTTAAAGTATTATTTAACCATTTTTAGGTTGGACTATACGACTATCATGAGAGTAAAATATCACAGTAAGCTAGCAGGGAACAAAATAATTTAAAACCTAATAATCTGGGTACTAATAATAATAAGAGATACTGTAAAGTATTTATGCCCAAAAACGGAATTTTTATTCTCGTGTTACCAATAGAAAAACAGGTAGCCAGGATGCAGATTACCTGAGCGATCATAGATTGAGTAAATGTAACAGTGTTTGAAAGAAGTGATTGTGAGCTTTGAAGTGTTATGGCAGGAAGAAGAAAAAGGCATTTTCAAGTGTTGTATATCTTACAATGGTACCGGTAAGTCAATAAGTATCCGTACTTTCTTTTTAAATTATTACAACAGCAATACAAAACTTTCAACTACCTTATTTTTCAACATAGTCTTCTTGCTTTTCAATCCACTTGATCCATCGTTGCACAAGCTTCCTAACGTTTTTTGGCTGAGTAGCAAGCCATTTATGCACTGCTACCTTCAGTTCTAATTTGCATATGGTTTGCCACTTCGACAACCACTCTTCAGTTTGTCTGAATCATGATGTACGCTTACTTGATGTTGGCATCACTAGTGGATGTGAATGGGCGTTCTGTTCTTTTCTCCTCCTTTACATTTGTCTGACAATTTTTTAACTTTTCAATCCATTACATGCTTTGCCATGGTAAAGCATTTCCTGCATATTGTGCATAAAGTCTTTGATGGATTTTGGTTCCTGGTACACCTTCAGATGACAAGAAACAGATCACTGCATGCTGTTCTTCTTTGGCGTAAACGCTAAGCAGTGTAACCATGTTTAATTTGGAACAGCGCACAACTCAATGGACTCATAATGGTCAAACATTCCACAAGCAGAGATAAATGAACAACATGTCGACATGCACAAGCACAAAGCAGTACAGCCAACCTACAAAAGATTAAAACAAAAAGTGCAGATACTTATTGACTTACCCTCGTAGAAGTTGGATAGTCAAGTGTTAGATTTACTTAGGTGGTCGGTAGATTTCCGCCAAGTGACCTGACATAGACCTATACAGCCTAGGGAAAATGTTTTCAGTTTAGATAGGACGCAAGAGGAGCATAAGTGAAATCTATTTGTGTAAGATAAGTAGCTTATGTTACGGCCCTCCCTCTTAGGTTTCATTGATGGGAAAGTCCTCATCTATGGATTTGGTGCTGGCATCTTATAGTTTAGTTACGTTAATGTTCTTGATTTATTCACTTTGAATGTTGTAGAATGCCTAATGGCCTAGCAGGTAGGCCCACATGCCTGAAATTGCATGAAAATTAATGAAGATGAATAAGCAAAATGTGCTCGAGGTCTGGGGCTAAAATCTGCCTCGCTAGCACCATCAAGGCTGCGAGGGACCCTGGAGCCTCGAGATTCAAAATTTGTTTGTTTTTGCAACCTTTTCTTGTTTCCCAAACTCCAAGGAAGCGAGGGAAAGGGAAGTTAAGAAAGCCTTCGCAACCTCAGGTTGGAGGCCTACAACATTGGTTCATTCCAGGTTGTAGGTCTAAATTTCCATTTCTTCCTTCTTGGCTTTCTTTCCTTTTTTCTTTCTTCTTCTTCTTCTCAGATTCAGAGAGTTAAGGATGAGATAACAGCACTAAACGGATAAATGGGAAATAAAAGAGAAACTTTAATCCAATTAGAGGAATTAGAAGTTAACAAATGTATTTAGTGTTAACCAAAAGAACAGGAGTTGGAAAGTTATACATATTTCTCTTGTAGAATTATTTTTGGTTAAGCAGTTTATTCTATAAACTCAATGTATTAATAGAATAAAATACATTTTGTATTATTTTGGAGATTAAAAAAAATAGTAAAAAGGAAAATATCAACCAGTAAAATTTGTTTAGAAATTTAAGAGAATTTATTTCTTAGGAGTATATTAGGTTTTAATAATTGATTTATAATTTAAACTAATATACTACATGTAAGTTAGAGGCTGTATGAATGTTGTGCATTGAGAAATAACAAGACTGTACTTATGAAGATAAAAGAGGACTACGAGGAATAACAACAAAATACGACTCAGATAATTTTCTATGGTATAGGAAAATTTAATTTTTAATTTTGTTTTGCTCCTTTTGTATATTAATTGTAAATGAATTTTGTATTTAATTGAAATTCCAGAATTGTACACAATGAACCTTGCCCGTCTTCACTGATGCTTAGCCAGGTTAAATTTAGATATATAAGCATTCATGAACCACAGATTATTGTCTCTGTTGGACACTACATGAGAATATTATAGGAGAAAAATTCCTCCGACACTGGGACTTGAACCCAGGACCTTTGGTTATTCGCACCAATGCTCTACCAACTGAGCTAAGCCGGAGAGAGGTTCCATCTGGCGCTGCGAATTGAGCTCCGGCTTAGCTCAGTTGGTAGAGCATTGGTGCGAATAACCAAAGGTCCTGGGTTCAAGTCCCAGTGTCGGAGGAATTTTTCTCCTATAATATTCTCATGTAGTGTCCAACAGAGACAATAATCTGTGGTTCATGAATGCTTATATATCTATCTTGAATGTTAACTGTACAATAACAGTGGGAGCCCGGTCACAAAAATCACTAATTAGTGTGCCTCACTGTACTGCATATGACATAACTTGTCTGTCTGTGAGGTAGACCATTAGGGCAATTAGTCATAGGAGAGAGGTTCCATCTGGCGCTGCGAATTGAGCTCCGGCTTAGCTCAGTTGGTAGAGCATTGGTGCGAATAACCAAAGGTCCTGGGTTCAAGTCCCAGTGTCGGAGGAATTTTTCTCCTATAATATTCTCAGGTTAAATTTGTAACGAATAAAACATAATAAGAATTCCAATTTTTATTAAGATTTGTTTAGGCTACTTTGGACCCTCCTGAGCAAAACCATAAACAAAGAATTTTCAATCAACAAGTTAACCCACAAACAGCTGATAATGGAGCAGATTTTCGTCTGAAACATGTTATGAAGTTTGTGTTTAACTTTACTAAAGATAACAGTAAGTGTTAGGTAAATACCTAAGCTCTGCCGCTGTGCAAGGGTAGAGGTCCAGGAACTTATATCGATCCACCAGCTGTGCTGTTTCTTTTCCTTCAAACTCTTTTATCTAAAACAGAAACAATATATTTCAACATATCAGGTAATTCACAACCCAGGTCCAACTCTTTCCACCGGTTATGGATATAAAATTGATTAAAACTGTTATTAAAACTTATATACAGTGGATAAAATTTTACCTTTAAAACGGTCACTACGTTTCAGCCTGACCTCCTGAGTTCACCTGAGGAAGGCCTGGAGGTCAGGCTGAAACGTAGTGACCGTTTTAAAGGTAAAATTTTATCCACTGTATATAAGTTTTAATAACGGTTTTAATCAATTTTAGAAACAATATAATCACTATTACTGAAAACCACACATATAAATACACCAGAACACGAGTTGTCCAAGTTTAGATCATTATTAAAGCCATTCTAAAATAAAATAAACTCTGCTACAAACAAACTTGAAAATAAATGACAGGTTCTTGCATGGTACAATGTAAGTATCAGCATTCTTAGAAGTCTGATGGTTTCTGTCGACTTAGTCATTAGGCAGTCTCCATTCTCCACAGGAAAGCAGTAAACACAAGCCTTCTCGACTGTCTAGACAATGCTGCATTGAATGTTGGAGTTCAACTTTTCTACAGCCACGTTGGTGTTTTCATCAGGCCAGAATTGTGAATGTCACTTTCTTGCCCTGTTAAAGATTAGGTGTCATTACCACTACTTTCATTATGAAGTCAATAGAATCTCAGCCTTGAAAACAACAAACTGAATGCGGCAGTATTTAATGAGCTATCTATCTTCCTTGATGGTCATGGCACATAATGTTGTCAAAATAAATAGACGGAAGAGGCTCGCCAATTTTTCATTTGCAGAGATCAAGTGTAAGTCAATCAACTGAAGGTTATTAATGTAAGGGAGCATACGGGTGATATTTCAGTCAATTGTAGTAAAAAAAAAAATTCTTTCTTTCTTTCAAAACTTAAACCATGAACTCTAATTAATTGGGTGATAAAGATTCAGAGCTGAGGTGTTTGTAATTGCTAGAAATAATGACATGTTTAAAAGACTCTGGTTGTTGTATCTGCTTGAACATTTGGATTCGCCTTAGCAAATAAGACGTTATAAACTGTCCTATAAAGGATTGGACATGTTCACATGCATTGATTTTGATGTAAATAATATGCTATCTTAATGCCTTTTCTCACACCTTCTTATTATTTAAATTCTTCACATTCACTTCCACAAATTGTTTATAAAAAAAAATATGATATAAAATTTTCTTAATGTTTTTAAGAAGCAAATCATTGGTTAAGATGAGAGAGACCTCTTAGCTCCAAAATGGCAACTAATCAGCAGACAAAGAAAAGTTAATCATTACTTCAATCGATAATTTGCGACTTCCAACTTCACACTATAATCAATTATTATAGCACCAAAATCGATTTTTGATTGCACACGAGGCTATATCAGAAAGGTAGACATATTTCACAACTACAACCTATAAATTACTTTTCAGAGGTAAGCAGTCTCTCTTCTTAACCAACGAAATAATTTTAATTTAGGGAGGTTATAACATTTTTGTGTGTTTTGAACGTATTGAAATTAACGTTATCACCAACTTCTACAATTCAAAACAGATCCACTCCATCAGAAAAAAAAGTTCATGCATATAACTTAAACCTTGTATGAGTAATAGTATTTCAATACATGCATTTATAAATTTAAAAAAATTAAAAACTACTGACTGCAGAGAACGAAATTATAATACAATAATACAAATCATCCCATTTAAATGTACAAAAAAGAAGTCCAACAAAAAACAAAACAGATCATGAAGAAAGAAAAAGATTCCAGTGGAAAAGAAACTTTCAGATGTTGAGTCTGGAAGATTGGCCACATGAAGAAAAAGCTAAAGAATAAGCTGAATTTTTAATGCAGGATTCTCCTTGCTCTGGTCAGTTTTAAGCCTTTAAGCCAGAAACAAGAATACACACTCACACACTGAGCACTATCTTAGCAGTAGCAACTTTCCAAGTGTTGACACTTACAAAAATCATACTTTCCCTGCCATTTTTTAGTTTTTCTTGGAACTATTTGGACAATGCAAACCAATGGCCTTTGAAATGCCTTTACAGTTATCCCCAGGCCCGTGCTGGACCGTCCCCGAGGGCGGTGGAAGTAGAACATAAGAGGGCACCATACCGGGGGGGTCTGGCAATGGGTTGTAAAACACCCTAGGATAACATGGATAAAGCTTTAACGGTAGGCCTACTTAATATTTCTGTACAAAAATTATGAAACGTTCATTAACCAACAAACAAAACTATTAACAATAATATTTACTGTCTGTTTCTACTGAATGTCTGACCGTCAGTTTGTTTGATGGAAAAGATTGGTTTTTTCCCCGAAAAAGGTAAATCTTCTTCTTTGGGTTGATAAGGATGGAATTAAAAGAAGTCAGATAAATCATTTTCTCTAGGCTTTTTAAAGTAATCTGTTGACTTCTCTGAGGTAGACTCATCTTTCACAGGATCTACAATCAATGATGACAGAGGTGGTCATGAAGAGTTTCGTTCAAAAGAAGTTTCTATTGTCGGCGTGCTTTTATCATCAGAAGTATATCTTCAGTTTTAGAATCAGAATCAATATTTGAAGTTTCATTTTTGCCATAACAATAACTAACATTAGGACGTTCACTACACTGGGGTTTTTCTTTTTCACTAAGAGAAGAATTTGAGAACGAGGTCGTTCCTGGGCGGATTAATTCACCGCAATTTTCACTTTCATGCAGGCCGCCACATAGGGGGGGGGCTGCCGGGTCCAATGGACCCGGGCCCGCCCGGTGATGTGATATAATTTTATGGAAAACTGGAAAAGTTTGATAAAATGTTCTGTTACATGAGTAACGAGAAGGAAGTTCTACGGAGAAGTGAAGAGTCTAAGCCAGGGCTTGAATTAATTAGGGGATGGGGGATTTCCCCCTCTCGTCAAAAATTTTCCCTGGCTCATGGAATAAAATTTATTGCTTGCCAGGGATACGTTTTATAAACTTCAGTTTAAAATTCCAGCGCAATTACTGTTTGATTTCATGCACTTTACAAATAATATATTCTGAGTATTTCGCATTGCATGCTGGGTGATCGCGTTAATGAGGATTGCTTTCATTCCTTGTGTTTAGTTATTGAGTATTCAACATGACCCTTCACTTTGTGGTAATCTTTAAAAGTGAAGTTGACATCCGCATGCCCGCAGTCAGGCTAAGCTTCTCAATTGGTGGAAACATGCACTAAGTTTATTCAATATGCCGATTTAGTTAGTGCTAAATTAATTAGGTGTTTATATTGGTATTATGTTTGTAACATATTTTAGCAAATAGCCCCACTTTTATTTTCATTTTTCAACTATTGGTATAATATAATACCGCTGTAATGTTTCATTTTTTGCTTTTTGAATATTTACACTCCTTATTTTGTTTATGCTTGGTTCTTGAAATTGTTTTGATTGTAATAAAAACACAATATATTCATTTAAAGTAGTGTCAAATTTTGTATTTAGACGTTTCAACACAATGATTTACTGATCAGGATAAACACAATTTAGAACAAAAAACAAATACTATTATAAGGCCTAGTAATAAAAAAATACTGACATATGTACTCATATATTTTGTATTCGCCAAATCTTGGAGAAAAAGTGGGAATGTAATAAGTCTGTTCACCAGCTATACATAGATTTAAAAATAGCATATGATTCAGTTAGGCGAGACAAATTGTACAATATCCTCATTGAGTTTGGGATACCAAAGAAGTTAGATAGGCTGATCAAAATGTGTCTAAATGAAACCTATAGCAGAGTCAGGGTAGGGAAATTTATGTCAGATAGGTATGCTATTAGAAGCAGATTGAAGCAAGGAGATGCACTATTGCCTTTACTTTTTAATTTCGCTTTGGAATATGGCATTAGGAAAATTCAGGAAAACAAGGCAGGCCTAGAATTAAATGGCAGTCACCCGATTTTACCTTACGCAGATGACGTTTGTCTGTTGGGCGATGATATAAACACAATCAAGAGAAATACAGAAAGTCTTTTCAATGCCTGCAAGAATGTCGGATTGGAAATTAATACAGAAAAAACTAAGTATACGGTCATGAAACGTCAAAATAATATTCTACAAAATATTAGAATAGCTGTAAATCGTTCCAACAAGTGGAGAAATTCAAATATCTGGAAGCTGAACCTTCGGGTTCCATAAAATAGATAGTATTCCTTTAGCTTGCTGAGGAATTGTCTATTGCCAATGAGTAAGTAAGTAAGTAAGTAAGTAAGGAAGCAAGTAAGTAAGTAAGTAAGTAAGTAATAAAAAAAATGTTGGAAATATGGTTTCTGGTATAATTTGATAACTAACGACCAACATAACACAATTTTACAGGGTTTACACCAATTAATATGGTCAAACTAAACTATCCTTTTTTATTTACTTAAATCAGACAACTGTATGAGGATGGTCGGCGATCAATGAGGGGCCTGTGACCAGTAAATGGTCCTGGGCCCGACACCGAGATGTGGCGGCCCTGCTTTCAGGGTGATTGCTTGTGTGTGGTTTTGCATAAAAGTTAGTTATTTTGGAACAAGCTTTAGCCGATTCTTGCAACTCTTTCAGTCTTTTATCTTTTCTGAATTCATTACCACTCTTCTTCCTTTTTTTGGCCTCCATGTCCTATGAAGCTCTCTGAAATATTATCACACCCACCTCGCACAAACCTTAAGGAACATCAATTTGTCACTCAAAATGGTCTGTATGGAACCTTTAGAAATGTCAGGAAGCAATAAACGAAGTTCACGAGTAGTGACGCGTTGATCTTGTCACACCAATTCATCGACTTTTGCCACCATCTCATCTGTGATGGTTGTTGTTGGTCCCCCACTTCGCTCTTCATCATGAATATTTGACGGCCCTGTTTAAACTCACAAACCCACTTACGCACATTTTTTATGTCCATACATCCCTTCCCATAAACTTTGCAAGGCTGTCTGTGAATTTCAATCGGCAGAACTTTTTTTGCAGTAAGAAACCGTATGACTTGGCGGGGACGGAAATCGGGAGATCCATTTCAAACAGCTCTATCTCGGACACTAAAACTTTCAGCAGCCGCAGCAATGGCTCGTTTGAAAGAGGGGAGATAACGGGACATGGCAGTGGCACCAACTCTCTCGTCCGACGTTATGAGCTTGGGCTAGAGTGTTGGAGACCTTACTTATTGACCAACCCTCATATAACTAATGGAGATATGAGAAAAAAGCCATACGGCCAGAGTTGTAGATCTCTCAAAATCCGTTACTGCTGCTGCAATCAGTTTTTTAAAACGACTTACCATTTAGCTGCTTATAAGCCTCCAAGAAGGTCTATACAGACCTTCAAGTTGCATATGCCATGACACATTTTCAGACAGCAAACATGAAAACAAGATCCGATAAAAAAGAAAACAGTGACATTTCTGAAATTTTACCTTATTTAATTAAAATCACTTATTAGATGCTTTGCCGCAAAAATCATGCTGGGTAGTGTTATTTGTCAAAGCCCACTGTATTGCAACTTCCAAAGCCCTATATGAAAACTGTGAACAATATTGCCATGAGAACTGAATTACATTTTATGAATTTGGTGTAATATTTTCATAAATTCGGCCCTTAACTGGGAGATTGACTCTGGTACTGGTCAACCAATTTGGTCGAAAATCAATAGGCTTCCTCCCATGGACATTATAAGTGTGTATATAAAGTTTCATGAAAATCTGATAAAGCATGTTCAAGTTATCATGCGCATAGACACATGGACAGGCGGACAGACAGACAGATACTTTCCTGTCCACCATACAATCTAATAAAGCACCATTCTGGCACTTAATAATCACTCCAAGACAATCAATGGGCTAACTTCAGATGATATTAAAGTTATGAATATTCAATGTTTCTCATGGCAGAATTTGATTCTTATATAATTCCCCAGAATGAATTATCAAAAAATAACTTTTCACTTTTACATGTCGATAACTGGAGGGGCAGTTTTGATAAGAAAAATACAATGTTTTCTCAGAATTCACAAAGGTTAACTCCAGATTTTAGAGGAGACTGATAAGGGCAATGGTACCGGTAGTGAGTTATGGTGATGATAATTCCATTGATTTTACAAGTCAGAATAAGTGACTTTGTATTGAAATTCAGATCAAAAAACCAAAAGATGGTGTGAAACATGGAGGGCTGCAAACTGATTGCAATAGGGATAAAGTAGATGGGAATAAAAAAATATGCTGCAGGGACCACTGAACCAGGTACAAATAGCAATCATTAAAATTATTACTGTATTGAAGACAATGGTAGACAAAACACAAACGAGATAGTGGACATGGACTGTTTTAGAGATATATTATACTCAAGTGAACTTCTAGAATAAGTTGGATTAATTTTACTTATTGATTACAAAGAAAAGTACAATTTTTCAGAATATTTTGAAAATGTGAACAATTAATGAAGAGGAAGGTAATGAGGGGTTAACAGACAAACGTTTCCACCACCGCCACAAATGGTACAGTGATGTTCTGACCTGATCGTTTTCTGCAGCACCACTGTTTAAACAATCCACCGCAACAGAGCTCAGCTTGGAACTGTCGTTGCTGCATTGCTTGAATGTAGAAATGAAGATATTGAATGCTCAACACACAATACTGTCATGGACTTTCATCATTTTATGGATTACTACAACATAATTGTGCGTTAATTGTCTATATACGAGATACTTAGGCAGTGAATTACTCCGTTGGAGCCATTAAGGAATTACCATAGTTACATAATACAAAACTAATTTAAATGCATTCAATATATCATGTAACTTTTTAAAAGCTTAAACTACAAAATCACTATCAGTCACTTCAGCCCCCCTTTCACTATATAGGCCTACATGTGACAATTTCAATCCTGCTTGGCACTATTGTTGTTGATAATACAATAATTAGGCTAATTCTGAACAAACCATCCATATTATTTCAAGTATACATATTTTATAACAGGCATTATTATTATTATTACCTGCACTTGCATATCCCAGTGTACCACCAGGCGTTCTCAATATGAGATACCAACCCAGTGGCGAATTTCAACCTGAATTATCATTCCACTGTGACCTACTAGTGGTTTACTATGAAGCCCAAGTCTTAAAGTACTAGCTCCTTTTCCGGTAGTTCCAGTGTCACTTTATCATGAAAGTGATGAGTTGTAATTGACAAGGACTGCCAACTACTGGAAAACGAGCTAGTCTCTAAGTATTTTAAGACCCGGGCTTTATAGTAAACCACTAGTAGGTCACAGTGGAATGATAATTCAGGTTGTAAGTCGCCACTGGGTTGGTATCTCATATTGGGAACGCCTGGTGGTATACTGGGATATGTGAGTCAGTTGGAGAATTTGATGTTGTACTGGCATGTTGCCATGGTAGCTCGGTTGGTTAGAGCAGCGGCACGTATAGCCCAAGATCCTGGTTCAAATCCCAGCTATGGCATTGAATTTTTCAGTCTGACTTCCAACTTTCAATCTTTATAAGTTTTCACAAGATAGAAAATCTGTAGCACGTAATGTTTCTTCTGACAGACCTGGAACTGTTGCAATGATTAAACTAAAAATGAAAGTTTTAAAAGGAAACACAGAAATAAAATTGTATATTAGTTCAAGAATACCTCCATTAGAAAAGTTATCTGGGTATGGTAACACTAGCATTAAGGAGTTAGAGCTCAGAGTAAAGCATATCACAACAATGCATGTCTGAACATTATAACACTAGCAATTACATATTTATATATCAGACATTCCTACTACAATAAATTAAATAATTCTGCTGGAAAATACAGCAAAGAGGCATGCCACCCTAGCCTGCAGTTTCCAACATTAATTCAGATATAAATTACAGTTCTGAAACACTTTTCATTATAGTGATAAGATAAGATAAGATAAGATAAGATTTATTGCTGTTCTGCATAATGTCAAGACATTTCAGAACATTGTCAAATTGTGTTTTTACAAACATACATACATAATAACAAAAGTTTAACATACCATGCAACATTCACACACTCATCCTATATACAACAAAATCTGCCATCTTCATGACGACATACATCCACTCAGCACATTTACAGACATATACGCTTAGTCTAAGTTTGGCAGTTTAATCTAGCTTAAATTGGGCATTAAGGAAAGACAGTAAAACAATGAAACACTAAACATACGTTATTTATGGTTGTTTGCTTCTACAAATTCATCAATGCTGTAGTACGCTCCATTCAGGAGATATTGAAACAGCTTTTTTTTTAATTGTTTATTGTTTTGACATTCTTTAAGAGATCTGGGTAACAAGTTAAAGAATTTGGTCCCTGCGTAGATGGGAAGCTTTTCTTATAACTTCAGTTTATGACCGATAGTTGCAAAATTGTCTTTGTTTCTTGTATTGTATGCGTGGATCATGTTGTTTTTAATGGGTGAATTGTAGTTAATTGCAAATATTATTGCCTTATAAATATAGAGACTAGCTAATGTCATAATTTTTAGATTATTAAAAGCCTGTCTACATGTTTCCCTATCTTGTAAGTTGGCCAAGTAACGTATTGCTCTTTTTTGCAGTACAAAGATTTTGTGGAAGTTTGTTTTTGAGGTGGCACCCCATAGTTCGATTCCATAAGTAATGTGAGATTGGATCAATGCGAAATAGATTCATTTTGCTGTTGACGTGGGGACCAGTTTACTTAGATATCTTAAGATATATAAGCCTTTAGAGACTGAGTTTCCTATTTTATCTATGTGTTGATTCCATGTGAAAGTTTGGTCCAGAGTCATTCCAAGTAAGTTTATATGATTTGAATTGCTAATTTCAGAGTTGTTTATGACAAGTTGCAGTTTCTGATTTTTGTTAAAGCCGAAAGAGATCAACTCCGTTTTATTTGAATTTACCTGTAGATTTAGTTTATTAAAATAAGTGACTATTTTATTTGTGGCTTCATTCATGTGAGATTCAAGAGCATTTAAGTTCTTGTTTGCAAACACTAAGGTAGTATCGTCTGCATACGATATAATGTCATCCTGGGGTAGTATTGTTTCAATGTTGTGTATATATAGAATGAATAGAAGCGGTCCCAGAATAGAACCCTGTGGTACCCCCATGGTAATGTCTTTCATACTGGAGACTGCCGTACCTTCCTTAGTAGCTAGTGTGACTGACTGTTTTCTATTTGACATGTATGATTTAATCAATTCATACCCCCTTCCTCTTAATCCAATGTGAGATAATTGTTCCAATAAAATGTTTGCATCTACACAATCGAAGGCTTTTGTCAGGTCTAAAAGAACACTGGCAGTATATTTGCCTGTGTCAATATGATTGATTGTAGTCTCAATAAATTCTGACAAGGCTGTGACAGTAGATTTATTCTTTATAAAACCATGTTGTTTAGTGGGAAATAATTTATATTTATTCAAATAGCCTATGATCCTGTTGTAAATTACAAGTTCAACAATTTTGGAGATTGCTGGTAGAATGGATATGGGTCTATAGTTGTTCATATTGAGTTTATTTCCTTTTTTAAAGACAGGTATTACCTTTGCAATTTTTAATTTATCGGGAAAAGTAGCATGCTCAAAGCAGGAGTTGATAATTGAGACAAGGGGGGCAACTAGTTCAGAATTACAAAATTTAATTATAGAGATGGGTAAGTTGTCAATGCCCATAGAGTTTTTTGGTTTGAGGGACTTTATGACGTTCATAATTTCATTTTCATCTGTAGGGAAGAAATACATGCTATTTATTACAGTGGTTGTCTTCGTATAGTTTTTTAGTGAATTTAGAGAAGTAACTGTACGTGGGTCAGCTGAGGGATTTTGAGCCCTACTGGTTTTGCTTCCAATAGTAACAATAAGACTATCAGTAGATACTAGCAGGTGCCTATGGCTTTGCCCGCGAACTGCTAGATGTTTTGTTTAAATCATTTATTTAATAGAAAAATAATTAAAACTTTATATTTATTAACACTGACATCGTTTTTACATAAATTGCAGAAATTACGTAATTCTCTTCATAATTATATTGTTTAATGTTAAAAATATAAATAATTAAACAAACAAAACGAATCTTATGTTGCCATATGGGCATACAAATTCGAAATGAAATGATTAAAATGAGCCACAGATTCATGAACCTTACCCAAATCATGCATAAACAATTTTATTATAACAATTGATAATTAAAAAAACTAAAAACCTGGCTCCGAGTTGCATTTCACAAATAAAGTGCACCGTCCAGGGAGAAAAAAAGACCTCACATTCGAGTTCCCTAGCCCAAAAAACCCTGCAAAGTAAGTTTCGCTCAAATCGTTCAATGTTGTCCCATTTAGGTGTGCATTCATGATCCCCTTGTGTCCACTTCAGTCTCTGTGATTCATAAACAAATGAATCAAGATAGCAACCAAGCAAGGCCCTCTTGAATTAATTTCACAATTGCATACTGTTTTCCACAACAATCAAATTGCTCATGTGTTTCTTCCCAATGATTTTTTGCATTAAAAATCAAAATTTTGCAAAATCTTTTCTTAGTGTGCACTTACATTATGAAACAAAGGTACTGTCAAAATTAAGTCTCTACCTATTACAGTTTAGGCTCTACATTGATTCTCTGTCAGTCAGTCAGGACAAAGCCACTTGTACAGGGTCCGGCAGAGAAACCTGACGGTTTTTAAATTGAAATTACGACAAAACTGTATCGTTTGTGTACATTATTTTATTTTAGAATTACCATACATCTCAAAGTATTTTACCTATATCAATTACTTTTTGCAAATTGTGTTCCTACTTTAATCCACAAAGCTAAATAAGCCCTTTACATCAAAATTATTATTATTATGGTTTCGTGAAAAGTTGGAATCAGCCGAAACTTCGTAGTGTCGTAACTCATTGTCGCCAGTACATCTCGCACTTGCGCATTCAAGTAAAAAGAAGTTGCGAAACTTAGTTATGAAATCTACATATAAACAAGATTGCATCAGTTTCGCTGCCATTTCAACATTCATCAAAATGAGAATATTCCATGTCAGAATACCATCCTGTTGTGGGCGGCCATTGTTTTTTAGTTGAATGTGCAAGCGCGAGATGTACTGGCGTCAATGAGTTAAATTATCTAAATTAATAATATTATCTAGTAAGTATTATGGCAGGCAGGTAAAATAGCTTCTGCCACTTGGAAGATCTGATAAAATAACATGTGTTTTAGAAGATTTGCAGGAGTCAGGTATTACAGGTATTCATCAGTAAAGTTGTATGTGAAGGCCAGGGGATTGTAAAGCGTGGGTAACATCTTAAAGTCACTTACCAAGGAGGAGAAAGCAACTACAAATGCAATTCTCAGTGTTATGTCTCTCAGATGTAGTTACTCACCTGACTTAGAACTGAACTCCGTCTCTTCTCAACTTTGACTATGCTGGCTAGGTCACCAATATTAGATTCAAACTCTAGAAATCTATTCCATATATCCCTGTAAAGTACAAAATATATTGAGTTAGTTCAGAGGAGACACACTTTTAAAATAGTGAATTATTTTAATACCAGTTTGTTTTCTCCAAACCACACATTAGCATTCAAAGTTTCACTAGATGACATGAACATAACTTGTTTCCCTGATGCCATTCATATGTTGGAATAAGGGTTTTGTGCAATTTTATTATTCATCAGTTAGAATAAAACAGATTAATCATAGGTATACCCATGAGAGGTTACGAGTTCATTGATAGATTTGCAAGAGTGAAGCATGAGTGAATGTATCTGATGAAACTCGTAACTTTCAAAAGGGATTCATCAAGGCTATTTCATGAATAAAACGTAGCACATTATGTACATAATACTAATGACACTATATTTAAAAATGAGGATGAGGATCCTTGAGACATGTCATACCAAAATAATGGTAAGTGAAGCAACAAAGTGTGTATAATAGTGTACAGTAGTAGTGTCTATACTTGAACACAGGTAATCCCACAAGAGATTACAAGTTTATCAATATATCTGCCAGAACAAAGTTCAAGCAAATTTATCGGATGAAACTCCTAATCTTGAGTAGGATTTATTAAAACTATTCCATGAATAAAGAGTAACAGATTTTGTAAATAACCGTTTTATTCTTAGTCTGTTGCCAATATTTTATCAGCTGTGAGATCACAGTATACTAAATGAATGAACAGTCCATGGATTGATTCAATGAATCAATTCGAGTTCCCAATGCTACCAAGATTACAAGTTTATCAATATATCTGCCAGAACAAAGTTCAAGCAAATTTATCGGATGAAACTCACATACCACAAGATGGAGAGTGTCGTCATAGTTGCTTATATCAGATCACTATAAAAGTACATGAATTGGCTTGCATCAAATCAAAATTTTGTTTTTAACCAGTGGACTTTTATATTATTTCAATTTTCAAACAAGTAATGTTGTCTAAAATAATGTGTTTTTATTCTGTTCAATGGCTGCATGTGACATATTAATCAGTGAATGTTGATGCCTTAAGTGTCCAGTAACAAGCTGATGTTTTATCAGATAAAATTGCATCCTTGCGACCCTAGGAAGCATATTATAAGATAATATTGTGATAGGTCGATATCAGAGGCTTTGCTAAGCATTACTGGTCAATATCGAATATGCGGCGTATGTCTATGTAAAAAAAAACCTTACAATGTGCGATCAGAGGAGTGATACCGATATCTACCTTGACAGAAAAAAAAAATTATTTGGATGAACCCTTTAGCGGACTATCCACAGACCTGCCAACTCTCACGCACTGAGCCTGAGACCTGCACATAATAATTATAGAACAATACGTTTATCAACACCATCACCACACAGAAAGTCAGACAGCAATTACAGCTAATAGAATTTAAAAAGTGGTCAGAATTACCAAGAAAAGGGAAGGGTATCATGTTGTATGATGAATATACCCTAGCCAATACTTGGATAAAAAATCATAAGGGCTTTTCTACAAAAGAATGGCGAGAGGCCTTGAAGATGATAGCAAACATCTTTGCAGTGTGATCAGTACCGTACAGATCTTTGGACGATAACCTCTGTTGGCTATGCTGCAGAGAGACAGAAACATTGGCACATGTCCTGGGATCCTGCCCACATGATGAGCTACTGAGAAACACCAGGCATCATCAGATTCGAACTGAAATTGCAGACCTCCTACATGAGAAAGGTTTCAAAGTCTTTGAGGAGGTCTATGGTGTGGCCACAAACGGAAGCCACCGCCTATTGACATGCTTGTATAGGCTGAAGATTCGTCAAAGGGATACATTCTTGTCCCAACTATAAGATTTGAAAAACACAGTGATAACCAGAAGAGGTCGATAAGGAGAAATGACTAATATATGAACCTACAATTCCATACTACCTGGAAAAGTACCCCTTGAAAGAAACACAAATATACGGAATGTTAATAGGAGCTCGAGGCACAATTCCACGCCATGTTGTTACCATCTGGAAACAATTTCAACTAGACCTGCAGAAGCTAGTTCTTCTAGCATTGAAGGGATCACATTTATGGGAACCACTGTTATAGTTTGACGTAATGATTTATGAATATGGTGATATCTGCTATATATGTTAATGTTTATGAAATTCAGAACCCTATAATATGCTGTTGATCTATGTTTGTAAGATTTTAACAATTAATTTATAGATAAGATATGTTGTATGTTACACTGTGTCTCTAGGCAGCCTACAATGGTGAGAGGTGTTGAAAATAAAAATACACCAGGGTGTTGGAAATGAGATTGAGGAGAGTAGTGAGGAAGATATAGAAGAGGAACAAGCAGCATTTAGACCAGAATGTCAAACTCAGGATCACATTTTATATGATAAGAACAGTAATAGAGAAGAATGCTGCAAAAAAATCATGATTTATGGCTTGCCTTTTTGGATTTAAAGGCAGCTTTTGACTCAGTATCAAGACAACACATATGGGATGCATTAGCAGCAGAGTAGTACGCAAGGATAGGGAAATATCAGGTGAATTTAGGATGGAAGAAGGAATAAAAAAGGAGATAGTTTAAGCCCACTACTATTTAATGTTCTCATGGACAAAATAACTAAAATAAGTAAAAGAACAGAAAATAAGTAAGATGGGAATGTGGAAAATGAGATTAGTATTCCTATAGACACTGCTATATGCAGATGATATGGGTACTAATAGCAAATGCACCGAGGAGACTCCAACAGGCAGTATTGGAATGAGGAACTCAAAAGGAAAGGAATGGAAATAAACATAGAGTAAAGTAAGGTAATGTGGGTGTCAAAACAAGAGCCACAGGATAAAGAATTAAAAATAGAATGCAAAGGGCAATTACTGGACAAAGTAGAAATTTTTGAGTATTTAGGCACAATAAGTAAGGATGGGAGAATAGAACAAGAGGTATTGAATATGACTAAAAAAGCTACCTCAGCCAATGGAATGAATAATACAATAATAGGATAAAAGGAAATAAATAATAAAACAAAACTGAAAATATATAATGCAAACATGGAGCCATTATGGAACAGAAGCTTTGATATTATAGGATGAATATTTGAGTAAGTTTACAGCAGTGGAAATGAAATGTTTGAGAAGAATAATGAGGAAAACTAGAAGAGACAGAATACGAAACATAAAAATTAGGATAAAGATAGGGCAATAGAGGAGAGACAAGCAAACATTTTATCCAAAAAAACCCCTTCCTTACAAGCATGTACAAGTTACACCACCATGATTGGTGGCATCTGAGGCATTGTTAAATTTTATTGGTCAATATCAAATACGTGGCATATGGATGGAACAGTGATAAAACTGAAACACTGACTATCCCATTCCTAGCTAACATCTTCATAATTTAGCACTTCGGGCTTTAAAATCATGCAAGATAACACTACTGTGTTATTAATTACCATAATTCTAGCACTTACACTGATTTCTCGGGCTCAAGATTTCCTGAGGATAGGACTCGTTCAAACAGGACTCGTGTGTTGTTGTCCTCTGAAACAATAAGTCAATTTTATAGTCATGTACATCTCAGAACACTTTAATTTCAGCAAGACCATGTTGGCCAGGGGAACCTATCTGGCCAGAGCAGAACTTACCATTGAGATGAGACAGGTAATCTATATAGCACAGAATATATTCAGGGTTATCTGAGAACTTCTTGAGTCCCAGCTCAAATATTCTGAAAGCAATGTTCTTGTCTTTGCTGCAGTAATATTCCATGAGAGCAGCTGCTACAAACACATGGAAACGAGACCTGGGGTCTTCTCGAGCTCGCTTGAAAACTGTTCTGGCGGATTTGATGCCTTCTGCTCGTCGTGCAAACTTCATGTATTGTACATATGCCTGGAATTAAATACATCACTTGAGATAACTGGATGTTATGCAAAATTCTTGTAACTTACCATTATTTTATTGTTCGATTAGATTAATGAGGGGTAGTGTAAGCCCTTTTCGGCTTCTCAACACTGTGACCTTAATAGATCTATTGTGAATACCCTATACCCTATTCTAGCAGTCACCACTTTTATTTAAGGCTTTTTAATATAGCCTATCATTTTCCCGGGTGACGTCCAGTCCTGAATCTGGGGAATTTTCGTTACTGGAAATCCCATTACCAGCCGGGAATTGAACCTGGACCACCAGGGTGGAAGACAAGAATGGTACTTGTACACCCATGGCGGCGAACTATTTTATTGTTACTGATATCTTTATCCGTACAAGTGCCAGGAGTCTGATAAATGAACTGGGGTGATATGAGCTGTTAAAAATAACTGCAAACTACCTAGTCAATCATGAATCCATGGAAAATTTTCAATGGTATTACCCACATTTTGGAGATATTTTGGGAAAATGGTACATTACGACACACCCGAGTCCTCCACTCCTACTCTCAATGCCTCCCCTAGCGGCGGCATTTGAACTACTAGCAGCGACGGTAGCACCATCTCTTATGCAACTGATGAAACAGAAAAAATAATTTATTTCTTCTTTATTCTCTTCTTCTCTTCCTTTCCCGTCTCCTTCCTCTCTTCCTCTCACCTCCTCTTCATCCTACCTACCTATTTGAGACCTCTTCCTACTAGTAAATTTTGGTTCGACCGGGACTTGAACTTGGGACCCCTAGCATTATAGCTAGGAGTATTAGCCATTACACCACGAGTGAATGTCAAGCAGTGAAGGAAGCTTTCGTATATTTGAGTTATGATAGGGGGGATTTCATGAGTTTTAACACAAGAATTGGTTTTTATAATTCTGAGATGTTTTGTTAGTTATGAAAAGAGTAGTGTTGGTGCAAGGGAATTTCCCTGCATCAATTAAGCCATATTTAATATTATAATACAGCGTTTTTTATAATTGTGAAATATTATGTATGGTGCAAGGGTATTTTTGTATTTCGAAATAGCCTATTTTGTTGCAAGGGTCGTTTTTATAATTATGAAATATTTTGTGGAGGTGCAAGAATCTCTTTTTATTGTGAAATATTAGGTGACATGTCAATTGCAATTATGCATTACTGGTGTTGAGGTAAAGCAGCGGCTACCAGCATGGCAGCATGCGCTGCGGGGGAAGCGGGGCAAGCGGGAAGTGGCCAGGCGGGGAAGGGGCCAGGCGAGTGGCGTGTGGAAAGGGGACCAGCTTGTGTCGCAAAGTAGCAGCTTCCCGATATTTTATGTAAATAAACGTACAGGCAAATGAGGGAATCCTGATTAAAAAAAAAAGTCACAGTATACTTACCTACCCTCAAAAAATAAATATTAAGAAAATAATGTTAGTCTTCAAAAAGTATGATTGTAAATTAAAGAAATCTGGTGAAAATGATAGTGAAGATAAATACAAGGAAGGATCAAAGTAAACAGGTTGATTCAGGACCTCTGCAACAATCTTTGTGGAATGGCAGATGGATGGATCATTTTTTGTTATATCAACTGATGTTGACACATGCATTCATTAGGGGCATGACTAGTGTGATTGCCCAATTTAACGCTGCTGGGGTATGTGGAGAGTGTTGTGAATGCCACGCCAGTTGCCACAAGGGAAGAACTGATTGTGAGCACTGCGCCTTTAACTACATTCATCAGAGAGTTGGGCAGGATTCGACAAGGTAATGGAATGATGGTGTCATGAATATAATGGGGCTGAAGGTGGACACTTTGATGGCCTTCTCAGAATTACTTTTTCATTTAATTTGCAGTTGTTCTTATGTAATAAATGAGCTTATGTAACCTCTGTATCATGTGTGCTCATTCATGTGACTCCTAAACAATGCATCAGCCAACATGACAAAAAATGATCTCCCGGGCAAGAGAATTAAAAGACATATTTAAGAATATTCCTAAAACAGTGGATAAAGGTTAAAAACACAATGTTTTCCTTGGTGGGACCCGTCATTCCACAAAGTTTGTTGCAAAGATCCTGAATTACTCTATATAAACAAGATTTTATTTGCAGTAAAAACAGAACAAAGTGTATTTCATTCTTCTACATAATCTCTTGCTTTGGAAATTATCATAATTAGTAATATTGCATTAAAAATAATGCTGATTTTTGGGAAAAAATAACACTGCTTTTGGGGAAAATAACACTACTTTTAAGGAAAAAATAACACTGCTTTTGGGAAGAAATAACACCGCTTTTGGGGAAAAAAAGTAACACGGCTTTTGACCAAATAATAAAACACACCTTTTAAATGTCTCTAGTAATGGGACTAGTTCAGTAATTGATCAGGTTGCCCACGTATTTTAATGTTCAACCTATACCTGAGTTTGGAATTAATACTGCAATGCATTACAACAATTAGAGACGTATAGCAATCAATGCATAATACAGAATTAATTAAATTCACTTGGAATGGGAAGACACAATGAAGTAGAACAATATTAATGCATAGTATCTTGAAGAACACTTGCTACTTCACTATTATTTATTGTTTATTAGTAACCAATAGCACCATCTGGTGGTACAAGATGGAAGTTCGGCAGTTGGATGTAGCTGACAATGAGAGGGAGGTCTTATTGAAAAATGATTCTGTATCTGCTTTCCTATATCCTCTATGTTGAGGCGAAAGGCTTCCAAGTGGAGGTTTCTGTTACCTACGTGAATTTTGTTATGCTTATTTTCCGAGAGGGGGCAGAGGGACAGGTAGTAAGCCCATCGCCTCTCAACCCCCCTCCGAAAACTAAGGTATTACTTGGACGTGAAAGGGCCGAAAAATGTTGTCCAGAGACTCTAATTTAGACTTGAAGTTCTTTTACATGCCATAAATCTTCGACACGGGCCCCCCAGCTTAAAGTCCCTCCCGGACTCCGTGCCCAGGATTTTTATGTCCGAAAACTGGTTACTAGTCAGTAATTAATAATAATATAAGTAGCAAGTGGGGTACGCCGTAGCGTAGTGGTTGAGGCGCTGCGCTACAAACCGGAAGGTCGCGGGTTCGATCCCCGATGAGGTCGTTGGAGTTTTTCAAATGGCCTAATCCTTCTGGTGGCACTATGGCCCTGGGGTCGACTCAGCCTCTAACAGAAATGAGTACCGGGAGCAATCCTGGGGGTAAAGGCGGCCGGTGCGTAAGGCTGACAACCTTACCACCTTCATGTGCCGATGTCTAAACATCTGGGAGCCTCAACCTCCTGGAACCCTCTGGGCCTCCATGGCCTGTAATAGGGAACACTTTACTTTTTTTTTTAAGTAGCAAGTGTTCTTCAAGATATTATGTATTAATATAAGGTACTACAGAATTTTAACTTTATTTTCTTTTTATGTTTCCAGCAAAGTAAAACGTGTTTAGGGTGAGATGTATTTTTCTCAGATTTGTACTGCTGCTCTCACTTGCTTCTTCATCTTCAGTTAAAGCAAGCATTTCATTCACATTTCCTTCCCTGCTTAAAATGTCAATCACTTTCTCTCATCCAACTGCAACTGTGAATGTTGGGCTGTGGTCAGTTTGATGGGACAAAGGTCTATATGTACCTACTTTTCTCAGCGCCCTGTAACCATACACAACTGGTATATTATGCAACATTACAGGAAGCAATTACACAAGTGACCAAATTAGACTAAAATTAATTCGCACAACGAGTGTGATACTAAATACCTTATGGACATAAATGTGGTTGACAAAACTTCACAATGGATACAACCTAAAGGTCAAATTAGAAGATGCTAACGAGTCTCTCTGTATATTTACATGATGATGTTAGACAAAGAGATGAACTAAAAAATAAGAATTCAATGTTGTAGCTGTTTATACATACTAAAGTAGGATCGATGTCAGAGATATCCAAGAACTTGCTGTATATCTGATGCACTTTCTCATATTTTAGTCTTCCTTCCTCGAAGTCAGCATATGCAAAGTACAGAAGCATGTTCTTCTTTAGCAATGTAGACGTTGCACGTTCATATACTGCTGCAGCTTCATCACTGAACAACTTAGCTGCAGTAACATCCTGAACAAGTCAAAACAAACTCACTTCATTGTAATATCCGATGGAACATCAACATAACTACAAACTTCCTATAGGCCTAACCATCATATTGGTTAGACAAAGCTGACTATGGTATTATCAAACTACCTAGAACGTTAACATGGGGCATATCAAAGGCATGTGATTCATCACTGTTCTTTGCCGCCTTGTCACTCGATAAGAATGCGCTGTTGTCAGACCAGTCAGATGAAATATACAAACAATCATTAATATAATAACACCAACAAACATCAAGAGAACACTAACATGTTGCAAGAGATCTTGCAACTGTGCTAAAGTACACATGCGGAGTTGACTTGTAGCTGTCAAAATGCATTCTTAGATTCTGATTAGTTGAAATTCCTGAGGTTACAATCTGATTGGCGCGGCAGGAAATAAAGAACATTGCTATCTCCTGTATTAAATATCAAAGGCATTCCGCATGTTAACCATTCCAGTAGCTTGATATTAATAAAAAAGCAAGAAAAATATTCTGGAGTTCAAAAAGGTTAATTATATGACACCTTCTCTTACAATAAGAAGAGGAATAAAGCAGTTAGTTAGTTAGTTTATTTGCTTACACCGTACAATGTTTTTCATTATACGTATACACATATACTGTAAAGAATAGGGTTATAATCCGGTCTGAAGTAGACCGAATGTAAAGTATATGTATTATGTGAAATATATGATTGTTGGACTGTATATTACCCTACCTCTACTGAATGAAAGATTTGAATAAAATCAACAAATTATTAAGTCTTTCATGGAATGGACATTTAATGTTATGATAATTTGCCTTGAGGCATCTTGAATGACAAGTAAATAACATTCATCAAATCTTCAGATGCATGGTGACATATCAGCTAGTAGATTTATTGTTATAGATCACCAAAGTTGAGATTAGTTGGTACAATTTTACATATAGATGTTACAACGATGTCACTAGTGCATAGTTAAATTAATAATTTAGTGCTGCCAGAGGACCGCTAGCAATATGCAAGTACAATACATACATTTTCAATGTCTTTATTGATAATAAAATATTGACATTGCAGCATGATTACACCTCCCTTAATCCAGTAAGGAGGATGAACTAATGATATGTATTGATATTATTGATTCTATTAATATTAATTCCTCCTCACTGATTGACAGTTCCATGTCCACATACTGTATAACACATTTCCGTTGGATATGATTTCACTAAGTTTTAGTGTTAGCATTAAAAAAAGTGACAGAGGGTGTTAGTGACTTGTGTAGCAGCTCTCTAAAAAAATTTTATTCCGAGGGAAAGGAAGTGTGCAGTAATACTGTATAAATTGTTTTTCAAAAGAAGTATCAAGCAGAAATATGAACTATTTTTAAAAAGTAAATACCATTTCTGAGGAATTAGACTCATAGCACTTACTTTTTTGGGCTCCGGCATTCAAATATTTAATTCTTTTATGAAGTTCGTGGACGTCCTATAGATCTTGCAATGCTTTGCTTAGAGGAAAAAATTGGATGGATTCAACACGAAAGTCAATGATAACTTCTGCAGTAAGAAGGAATCTTGCATGGACCACACTGAGACAGTAATTACGTAAGTAGGCCTACCAATCATTTTTTAAATTTTAAGTACGCTATATGAAATTGTATTTGCAGCACACTCTCGTTTTAAGCCATGAGCCGCTTCTGGTTGATGTAGAAATAGTAGCATACCATTACTTTGGAAAGTTGTATATGATGAATATAGAATTAGAAGCATATGCCCTGTATGCAGTGAAACAACTATAGTATGAAGCACACTGTGTTTGAATTAAAGATTAATACATCAATTTGCTAACCACATAAAATTGTGACTATTCATAAAAATTTCCCATGTTAAAATTCTGTAAACATATCTGTAACATTCAAAAAGCCAATCTCCTTTAAATTTGATAATAAACAAGTTCATAAAATAATCCTCCATTGTAAGCATATCTCCACCATCGCCCTGAGCAAGAGGACCTTGTTCGTAGCTGACTGCAGCAACAAGAAGGTGGAACAAATATTCAACAGTGAGATTATTTGCATAATCACACACCCAAAGATTAGTTGCACATTTTATCCAATAATTTTGGAAATATATGCAACCACCATTTACCCAATCTGCTGCAGCATTAAGGCTAAACAGCTTCACGATATTGAGAAAGTTCATGGATTGTAACAAAATGACTGTATTACAAGAATCGATATGATTGCTTATAAAACTGTGGATATAAAGTGAATATTAACCCTATGGTATAATTCATAACCTACAAGAACCAACCCAATGACATCCATGCTGAGAAGAGGAATATCTATTGGCTGACTACTCCTTATATAATGCAGACGTATTCGAGAAAGTGGCAGGCGATCAATGGTCGAGGAGAGCATGAGACCGTCAGGAGTGGAAGAAGCTCACAAGTGGAATCAGTGAAGTGTGAAAAGAGCAGTGTGAAAAAGTGGCGGCTCCTTGGGGTAGGCAGGGTAGGCAGAGCCTACCCTCGTACATTAAAAACTGCACATGTCTTTTATTTATTCTTCAAAAAGTTTTCCAACTGGTATTTTGATATACCATATAGCGTTTAATATTTTATTTCGTAATATGATAAACAGCTGCCTTTATGTTACGTGCAAAATAATTCAATTCGCTAGCCCACAGTGATTTGAATGGCCCGCCCAGACAGTGCTCCCTGCTTCACTTCGTTTGAATGACGTCATGAGGTAGGCAGATTTGGAAAGTGCCTGTCTTCCTGAGTTTTGAGATGGGCTACATAGCAATCTGTCTGTGTGAAATATCCATGTCCAGCGCATGCGTAAACTGCCCTGGCCAGCTAATACAAATTCTGCCTACCCCATCACGGAAATGTTCGAACCTAGCCGATATCTTTACGAAGACTAATCCGTGCGCTTTTTAAAGGAACGTAACTTTGCTGCGGGGTTGCTGCAGTGAGTTTGAAGTGTTTTTGTAATTATTCCTTTTAAGAAAGAACGCACGGAAAGCCTGTTCCTTCATGAAACTTTCTGAAACTAGCCCATAACTTTACAAGGGCTCAATGCCGTAGGTTAAGCGAAGGAAATTTTGCCGTTAGATATTATATTTATGAAATTTAAAATCAACGTTTTAAAGTGATTTCTGTAAGTAGGTTTTTTGTAGTTTAAGTATTTAAGTTTAAAGTTCTATAACACCGTTCTCTCGTCTTGACGATGTAGAAAAGCGACAGATTTTGGACAATGGTCGACACATCCCTATGTTTAACACGGTTGTACGTCGCGTTTGTAAGAAGAGTGCTGGAAAATGTAAGCTTTTGTGGTATGATTCACACAGGACGTTATCTGAAAACCAATCTCTATTGCTGGCCACAGAGAAATAATTATGGAAGGTGCATTGTAATGAAGAAGGATACTTAATATGAAAAACTTATCAAATGCTATAAAAACATGATCACATAGGCCAATTCCTTAAGTCGTAAACGATTGAAAAAATTAATCCTATTTACGAATTGTCAGAGCATTTAGGAACACAGCTATAAAACAAGAGAGTGGAGAAAGATAGATAAATAATGAAATGGCTGATGTCACGGTATTGTTAGGTAAGTAGGAACTACCCATTCCGAGTTGCGGGAATTTTAAAGAGTTCGCAATAGCATTAACCACAACGTTTATTGAACATAATCTCCTAAATCAACTGGTAAAACAGGAATTCTGGTATGATGACGTTATTAGAAGTTATGCTGGCAGGTAAAATCGGCGCAGCTATTTGATTTTGAGGTGAATTAAGCTAAACTGAACATACCACACTTCAGCTTAATTTATTCTCTAATCTCTAGTTCGCCTACCCTGGATACTTGGTTACGAGCCGCCACTGGTGTGAAAGTGATATATGTAGAAACTGTGAGACGACCTAGCACCCTCCTTAGGAATAGCACCCCTAAGTAGCTTCTTTAGCTATCCCTGCACTCGCAGGAGGCCTTGGCCCTTAATGGGATGTTACAGGCTAATTTTATTTATTTATAGTAAATTATATTATATTATATAATCTGAACAAACCAAAGGTGACTGGTGCTAAGGGCATGATACGTGTCAGTTTGTGAAATTCTTGTAAACCAAGGACTATGCAAAACAATCTCTCTCCTCATACTCAAGTATTCATTTTTTATTCTGATGAGCCAGTTGTATGGACATTGATAGCACTAAGTTTAATACTCTTTTCTGTTGGTAAATGTATTTATTGTTTAAATATGATACTTTGTCCTGAGAAGCAGATTCTGATCAGAGTGCAGGTGCACAGAGTAAGTGCACAGTACAGAAACTCAGCCCGTTTTTCTGCCAGCCGAGCATGCGCGTGCATTTACTAGCGATCGTAGCGGCCATAAAGTAAGACTACAGAAGCTACTCCAGGAAGTATGTAAATAAATAGGAGTGTTGTATTTATTAGAACACGCTATATTCGAAAGGACCTTATTATTCTGCTGTAAATTTCAGTAATAATAAAAGAAAAAATCCTGAATTGCATTTCTTCACTTTCTTGAAACATCCAGAAAGGTAAAAACGAAAATAAGTAATATTTATTGTAGGTCTACTGGCTTACTCGTGATTCTGGTGTGGTTATGTTTCAAGTTACGGTACTTTAATGTAATATTTTTATATTTTATTCTGTTGTAATGATTTCTGGTGTATAAAATAGGTCATTAATGGTCGACAAGAAAACCTAGTAACAAAATATGTAAAATATTTGAGTGAAAATTACCGTCTATGCTTGACACAAGCCGAAAACAGACAGTTTATGAATTCCTATAAAAACTCGTTAATTAAAACTGCTGTACCGACGGTGTCTTCAATTCCAAATGCTCCTGAATTTTTTGTTTTGTTTAATGAAGTCCATCCTGCAGTAATTGACGCTACATAGACCTACAATAAATTGAAGTCGTATATTGCCATATAAGGCAAAGAATCAAAATACACTGTAAACAATGATGTGCAGGATGAACAACGTGACAGACCTACAATATAATTTACGTAATTAATATGTAGGCTATTTATTATCATAATTTGAATTATAAATTATATTAAAGGGCAATGATTTTAAAGGAAAAATACTAGGCCTAGGTACAGTCCTTAACAGTAGCCTATTTAGGTATTGTTTACCTCTTCTTAACTAGAATATAATACATTATCTGTTTTATTATTTCTTAAATTTAAAATTAGATTTGCATTAAATAAAAATATTCTGTATTTTTCTCTTTTAACATAACATATTTTGCGATGTGTTTATGTATTTTCCCAAGCCATTTCATATGATGAGAATGTAGCTTTACTCAATCTCCGCATGGAGCGCTAGTGTCGTCCAGCCAACATGTTGTCATAGGACTTTTAACACACAGTTTCTTTACTGTATTAATACTTATACTGTGGTAAGTGATTCAGCTTCACACAAAGCCATATTCTTTGCTAGGAAGGAATTACAATTCTCACGTGAATAGCTTATAGCTACCCTTCAGAGAATTTTTAAGAAAATAAGTTCCACATACACTTAGTGTACAAAGTTAAACTAAATCAAGGGAGCCATTTTTAAGACAATCATGAAAATCAAAGTTGTCTTCATGTGAGAGTAAGAGATGCTTTGTGACACATCCCCAAACAGTACATAACGCAAATATAAATGTTGTTATGATATGAATTCATTTTCAAGGTAACTCACCCCCTTCTCTGTGAGCAGCTTGGAGCTCTGTTCGAGAAATTGAGCTGCTTCATACCAGATGTCAGGATGATGTCCTAAACACAGCAGGCATTGCTCAAAGGCAAACATTACTCTTCGAGTGATGAGCGTTGCATCTTCACTTCTCAAAGGATTTGACTTCTCCCAAGCAATATATTTCTTCCACAAATCTACCTGCAAATGAAACATAACATCTCATAAGCAAATCACATAACAAGAGGTGCACTCAGAAACTACTGGAAGTTTCCAAGTCATCTTCAGGAACAAAGAAACAATGAAAAGAAAGAAGAAAGAAAAAAGAAATAAGAATGGAGCGATGAGTTTTCTTAAGTGCAACAGAGTGTGTTGCCGAAAGTTTGAGGTATGTTTATCTCACTCAAGTTCGGTGATTTCTCCATGAAAGAAAAATGTTCTCAAGTAATTTAAAGAACTCGTAAGCTTAAGGGATTCCATTGAAAGTACTTAACAATCTATAAATTGTGTTCCTCCACATCCCTAAACCCTATTATGATGAAATTTTATATACGCCATGCTTAAGACTTCCTCTTCATGCTAATAGAAAATATTTTATCACACTCATACACTAATAGCATTAATTAATTTTTAATTTTCAAGATCTTCAGTTTGTTACCTGAATCAAACTGCAGTTAAAAAGTTTATAAACAAGATTTTAATACAATTTAGTAGCCTAATTACTTTTTCTGTAAAAAGTAATATTCATATTAACAAACATCAGGGAAATTGTTAAAATATTTACACTGCAAGAGGGCAAAATATTACATTTATACATATGAATTAAAAAGAAACCTTATTTATTTATTTTTTTTTGTTAAAGGTAGGATAGAATGGAGATACACTTTGCTGATCATTCAATAAAGAAGGGTCCTGGAAGTTTTACGTAATCATCGTTTAAATTATGGAAGTTATGAATTAAGCAGTTTTGAGAAAATGAGAGATAATTTTACTTAATTAATTAATTGTAGTTGCATCAATAATATTCTTTTTTGTGTTGTTTGGAAATCTAAAAATTCTTTCACAGGGTTCAAAGCTAATAGTTCATATAACAATTGAAAATTCACAAGTTTAGAAAATAACATAAACACTATAATAATATAGTTTTTATTATACAAAACATTCATTATACATTCAAGGAAGGTAATCCTAATGCATTTGTTAACTCTACTCAGAATGTCAGTTTGGAAATGAACAGTAGGCCTACCTGTTTGAGTTCCTCTGGGTGCCCTGTTGGGGGAACACTTGGTGTGTTTCGGTTCAGTCCTCGAGTTACGGCCTCAAACTCCTTGGCAACTCTTCGAGCACTCATATAATCTCTGCTCCTCTCCATCGCCATTTTCTCAGCAATGATTGGATTAATATTCTGTTCAAAACTCATGTAATCCTTCCAAAGTTGTTCAATGTTCACCATAGGGTTGATAACACCTCGTTGATAAACCTTCAACATTCAACATTATCATCAACACAAGAGAATAATTGCAAATCAGGATATACAATCAGTTAGCAAGAGCCTAATCAATTAGATTTTTAGGTGCAATTTTCGCAGGAAAAAGGAAAGGAAAAGAGGCTAAAATAAGACAGAAATGGGGGATTTCTTTCACCTATTTCACATCATTGAAATCAACTCATTTGAAGTTATACACTTACTACAATGTAGCTATATTATTTGATTTGAGGGCAGATCATCCAAGATTTTGCTCCAGTGTAATATAATGTCCGCATGAAAGATTGCCCAATGGAACATTTTATCTAATTGTGACATCATTGTCTGCCCACACTGGGAATTGAACCCAGGCCAATAGAGTAAAAGGCAGGCAACCTGCCATGCTGCAGACAATATATTCTATTTTGTAATATAAGGATTTTTTGTGTACCTTCTTTTTCAATTGATTATTCTATTGTATGTTTGTTAAATTTTAATTTCTTTAATATTTACTGTAATGCAACTACCATTCTAGCTCTTTGTTCTCTGGCTGTATTTAACTGTATATTTTTGGTTCAGATTTCTTTATTTGTATTCCTTTTCTTTAAAAGCTTAACTTGGTTCCATTTATAAAAGCCCACATTAAAAGTCTACCTTGTAGTTGATATTTTCCACTAACTCAGAAAATAAAGTTTTAATACAAATTACAGGAAAACAAAATGAAAACAGTAATAGGCTGCAAAGGTCAGAATTTTATACAAATATTATATTCTTTTAACAATATAACATGACCCTTTACTCAAAAATTAACTTCCTATTATAAAATGCAGGGTGGAATTAGGAAGTGAATGAGGAGAGTATGGGATCATTCATTCATTGGCTACTTTCAGAGGAGCTCTAATAAATTTGTCATACAGAAAAGTGTAAACTTAAAAATCCCAATGCTGGTGAATGATTATGTATTACAACATTTTATTTAAAAAAGATTAAGGTGATTAATGACAAGGCGGAAGATACAACGCACCCTCTGAAATTCTGGATAGCCATCATTTTCTTCAAAGTCTAACAATTGAGGTAAAAGCTTTGTTGGGAGAAGAATTGTGTGTTGATTTTCTTTTCGTGTTTATTTATTTATTTATTATTATTATTATTTTTATTTATTATTATTATTATTATTATTATTATTATTATTATTATTATTATTATTATTTTATTTTTTGGCTGTATCATTCATACTTCAGATGAAGAGGTAGAGAGGTAAGTGTCAAAAGTTTTACACTATAGCCGTTTAAAATTGTATCCTGTTCAAAGCACTGCATTGTTTTTAATTTCACTCTAGCTTGTAGGTGTGGTTAGGTAGCACATCTCTTGAAACAATCTGCACCCTTGTCAGACATGTTACCTCTGTGCCATGATCTGCGTCAATTCACCCACCTTTTTGGGAGATATGGAACACTGTTAGGGAAGAAGATTTGACGCATGTTTTGGAGGGACTAGGCCTACCATTCGATCACTGCATCATCTACCATAGGCAGATGGCAGGATTGGTGGACATGGGGTCAGCATGCCAACACCCACTTCTAACGAAAATCTTATAAGGAAATTACCTCTTTGAGAAACCAGGCAACATTTATCCTATGTAAGAACCTCGTTTGTAGTTTAACAATGAACTAGTTATGTAACTGCCCTTAAGGGCAGTAAAGATGTTCATGTCCCCAAATCGGCAGAGCTTGCTCCAATGCCTTTCTCCATAAGCCATATCATCCTCCTGGACACCCACAAGGGTGAGTGATATTACCAAAATTCTCATAATACTTTTTTAACAATCTAATCATCAAAATTAATCTTCATAAATCTCTTATACATTTTGTTGTTAAAAATATTAGTTCGGGAATACAAACTTTCAGTTTCATTTAATTAATTAAATTGTTCTAAGTGTTATGTCTGTTTTTAAAATGAGGTCATATCACCCATGTTTTCCTTAATCTGTAAAAAAATAAACATATCTTATAGAAGTAAAAATTCAATAAGGAATTCATTACTCATGATTAAAAAACTCTGTGGTGCTACATCCCTGGAGGGACTAGGCCTACCATCTGACCGTTGCGTCATCTACCGTACCGAGATGGCAGGATTGAGGGGCATGTGGTCAGTATGCCAACACCCATGACCATTAATGATGGTTTCTCAATCAAGTAGCGCCTCAGTTTTATCACGAGGCTGAGTGCACCAAGTTCCAGATCTCCCTAACTCAGAAAAATCTGAGGAGGTACTGGGGATCGAACACAAGCCTGCTGAACCGTAGCCAGTGATGCTATTGTTTTTTTTTTTCTTTCATCTTGATGAACAATTTTGTTGATGAAAACTCACTTACTCTTTAAAAAACTGTAACTACTATATTAACTACAATACAAAAAATTTGCACATCACAACAGAGCGTCAGACTTTCCAATCTAATTGACATAATTTCATTATTATATTGTTTGTTTTGTCTTTTTTTGCTGAAAGTTGAATAATTTTCCCATTTTCAATGAATTTGTGACTTTTTATTTTAAAAATTTCACATTTAATACTTTTGCAAAGTAACTTAAGGTGCCTTTGGTGGTATTCAACTTCTTATGTGGCATTTCTCCTGACATCAGATTTGCTCTAAGGATATGAATAAATGTAAAATATAATGTTTAATGGAAGACTAAATCATATTAAATCATATTAAAAATGATAATGGTTTGGAGATTTCTAACAATTAGATGATGATGAGGCAGTTTTTCCTTCCTGAAGTGGAATTAGCATTTTCCCCACTGAAGGTTGTCTGTGACATTATATTACAGAAATGGACTTTGCACAATAGTGGCATCATACCTTTCTAACAGCACTTATCTTCTGGTTTTCAGCATAAGATCCCACAGCCTCCACTGCTTTCAGAAAGTTGACATAATCATTCCAGATGGAATACGACTGAATGTCCATGCCGATCTTTTCCAATGCAAAGTCATATGCTTGAGCCATTTTCTCTCTGGATCATAAAAACAACACATTGTACAGTCCACTTTTTTTGACAATGACAGCAACAATAACAACATCATAACGATGATGACAACTGGTAACACTGATCACAATGACGATTCTGATGATAATCATGTCTTAGTCATATTAAAAACACAACAACAAACATTAATTATAATAACAACAATAATAACAATAATAATACAATGCTGAATAAAATATTGAATTTCATAGAATGTGATCATGTTTAAGATATCAATGTAGTAATGAAAACAAATTCTGACTTTTTTTTTATCCTATACATTCTACATCTTCTCATTTCACTTCCGAATTCCTATTCTTCTATTTCCTCCTTCCTATAATTTAGTATTTCAACAATCTATATTCCCATCACTATTCTATTACTTCTTATTAAGTTTACCTTATCTAGGTCAGGATTCAAAGTCAGGATTACCAAGTTAATGCTCTATCCACTAAGTCTGAAGGGAAACAAAAGACATAATGTAACACACGATATGCATACAGCACAATACATAATTTTGATCACAGATGTCACATGTCTTGTTCTGAAATTATGTGAAGAAGAAATCATAGCGATTAAATAATAAAAGATTATCTGGCATAAATGGCTATGTTATTAAGAAATGTTGCTTGAATACAATACGACCGCTAACACACATAATCAATTTATCATTATTGCTAGGTTGTTTTCCAGAAAAACTGAAGATATCAAAAGTAAAACCATTACACAAGAAGGGTTTAGAAAATTATAGACCAGTTTCACAGCTCTCAGTATACTCGAAAATATTCAAAAAGATAATGCATACATGACTTATGTCATTCTTCTTTAAACATAATAATATAATAAGATCAGTAGCCCCACATCAACATTGTTTATGAAGTGCAACTTCTGTCTTGCCTGCCATCAATAATAAACTGTAGGCACCTGTATAACAGTCATGTGGGTAGCCTATGTAGGAGTAACTTATTAGGAATGGAAGAAACGAGGGGTGAACTTACTTGAATGTAGGCAGTGCGGACTTGGTCTCCTTCACATACGCGAGGTAGAGTTTCCACAGCTCTATGTTGAGTACTTTCATGAGGCATCGCTGGAACAGCTGTAACAACATAACAGGGGACTGTTTCATAGAAGTTTACCATACTACACACTAATGATTCCTGATTTTGCAGATTAAGTTTACTAAACTATGTTTCATATATCTACTAGAGTAAAAAAATAGTAATATACAGTGAGTCCCATGCAAGAGTTGGCCAATGACGCAGGTTTCTGTGTCACGGCAGGCACAGCTCCAACTCCCGAGCAATCGGATGAAATATCTACGCAAATAAAGCCGAGATTGGTGTAATGATTCAGATTCTCACATTTACAATTAAAATTACAATGAAAATAACCACGTCCCTTATCACAAGAGATGTTGGAAATGTTCTCCTCTTGCATCCACACAATACTGGCACCTTTTTACGAAATTTTCTTTCACATGCATAAGTACAGTTTCCGAGATAGAGTTAATTTATCTTGTGATATTATCTTTAAGTTCTTATAATGTATGAGAAATTTAACTATACACTTTATTTTTCAAGTTTCCTCATAAATAACAGTTGCATAGGCTACTGTTAGAAGAACATAAAGACAATATCACAAGAGAAATTAACTCTGTCTCAGAAGCTGGACTTATGTGCATGGAAGAAAATTACCTGAAAAGGTGACAGTATTGTGTGGATGCAAGAAGAAAACATTTCCAACATCTCTTGTGATGAGGTATGTGGTTATTTTCATTGTAATTCCAACTGTAAATGTGAGAATCTGAATCGTTACACCGATTGCGACTTTTATCTGCATAGATATTTCACCCGTTCGCTCGGGAGTTGGAGATGTGCCCGCCACGACACAGAAACCCGCGTCATTGGCCAACTCTTGCGTGGGACTCACTGTAGTAAATCTCAATTCTACTACAGTAAATATCAAGGCTTTGTTTCAAGTTACTATAGTAATTATTTTTGCTAAGAGAAACAGGAATTTACTTTAGTTTTTAACCGGATTAAACTAGAATGTGTTTCATTATTTAATTGTTGTTATTTTAGCTAAGGTCTTTTACTCAGGTCTATGGGTAGAATTACCAGTATTTACTAGAATTGTTCATTTAAATACAAGCGACATCAAAGAAGAAACTGTGCATCATAAAAGCAATAATTATTTACACCAAAAGCCAAATTTGATATTAAAAAACTTGTGAATTCAAACTAACCAGGATGCAAAATATTTATGAATTAAAAAAAAAAAAAAATTAAATCAGAAGGATTTTTTGTAGCAAAGCAGAATTTTGCAACCTGCTTAAGTCCTTTTTCTGTTTTTCACTAGTTCGGACAACAAAGGAATTAAGGGACTTTCCTTAATTTTCAGAGATGTTCTTTCAGTGGATAGTCAATTTGTAAGAAATTCTCTCTTTTATTTTGTTGTTGAAGGAGAAACTATTAGACCTGTCTTTGAATTTAAATTTTCATTGTACGATGTATAATATCACAATTTTTTTTTCCATTAATGGCCTTCCTGTCATTTTTCCTCACAAGCATCGTCTAAATTCTAAATCTAGCCTTTCTGTACTCTCCTTAAGTATATAGTATTTAGAACAGCGGTGACGTGGAAACTGCACTGACAGACGAAAAATGTAATGAATTGTGGAACGATTTCAAATTATCGTGAGGAAACTGGAACAAGAGAAGATAGCATTAGCCAAAATATTAGAGCGTAGGCTACTGTATACCCTCCTCCCCTCCACGAGGGAATTTCCGACTCATATTTTTTTGTTGATATTGCCATCTAGTCTCAGTTTTTAGTTGTTTGCCCCTTATCAATTACAGCATTTACCCGGAAAACTACGGAAATCCGGAGAAAATGAGTTTGTTTTAATTTTTCTTTGTTCTTTGCGCCTAATATGCTCAGGGAATTTATGACTCACATATTTTTTGTTGTATTGCCATCTAGTTTAAGGTTTCAGTTGTTTGCCTCTTACCAATTAGCCTACAACATATCCCCGGAAAACACGGAAAACCACGTCTATACGGATAAAATTACAATGTTTTATTTTTTAATCTCTGTTCTTTGCTTCTAATATTCAAAGGGAATTTCTGACTGATATGTTTTTTTGTTGGTTTTGCCATCCAGATTAAGGTTTCAGTTGTTTGCCCCTTATCAATTACAGCATATCCCCATATAACTCGGAAAACCACGGAAATCCGGAGAAAATGACTTTGTTTTAATTTTTCTTAATCTTAGTTCTTTGCTCCTAGTATTCAAAGGGAATTGGCGACTTATATGTTTTTGTATTGGTATTGCCACCTATATTATGGTTCTAGTTGTTTGCCCCTTATCAATTACAGCTAATCCCCATAAAACTCGGAAAAGCACGGAAATCCGGAGAAAATGACTTTGTTTAAATTTTTTTTGATCTTAGTTCTTTGCTCCTAGTATTCAAAGGGAATTGGTGACTCATATGGTTTGGAATTGGTATTGCCATCTAGATTAAGGTTTCAGTTGTTTGCCCCTTATCAATTACAGCAACTCCCCAGAAAACTCCGAAAACCACGGAAGCCCGGAGAAAATGACTTTGTTTTAATTTTTTTAATCTTAGTTCTTTGATCCTGGTATTAAAAGGGAATTGGTGACTCATATGGTTTTGTGTTGGTATTGCCACCTATATTATGGTTCTAGTTGTTTGCCCCTTATCAATTACAGCTAATCCCCATAAAACTCGGAAAAGCACGGAAATCCGGAGAAAATGACTTTGTTTAAATTTTTTTTGATCTTAGTTCTTTGCTCCTAGTATTCAAAGGGAATTGGTGACTCATATGGTTTGGAATTGGTATTGCCATCTAGATTAAGGTTTCAGTTGTTTGCCCCTTATCAATTACAGCAACTCCCCAGAAAACTCCGAAAACCACGGAAGCCCGGAGAAAATGACTTTGTTTTATTTTTTTTTTAATCTTAGTTCTTTGATCCTGGTATTAAAAGGGAATTGGTGACTCATATGGTTTTGTGTTGGTATTGCCATCTAGATTAAGGTTTCAGTTGTTTGCCCGTTATAAATTACAGCATATCCCCGGAAAACCACGAAAATCCACAGAGTTTCTAGAACTCGGAACTTGTGATCTACAGTCACTGAAACCGTTATTGCGAAGTAATTCTTGTGCTTCAGGTGTGTCCTTTGCAGGTTCAAAAGGGTGATTATATGGACTATGATATATCTGCCATAATTGTGATAGCCGCATGCAAAGAAAAGGGGAACCATATCTTCTAAACATGACAAGTGTAAGTCAAAGTTGTTTTCTTTATTTGCTCGCTGAAATCTCAAAATCAATGACACTTTGTTCATATTACCAATCCAAAATTGTGCTGTTTTACCCAATGTCCCCTTCTATAACTTCAGTCAAGAAAGTTTGATAGTGACTGTGGAAGGTTTGGCAAGATAAATGATCATTCACAGATGTCAAATTAGAATATGAAGGGTGTACTGCCAGATTTTCAATAGCTTTCATCCCTTCAGCATAAGTTTTTTTTTTTTCCAGTATTCTTCGTCATGCTGTAATTGGTAAGGGGAAAACAACTGAAACCTTAAACTATATGGCAATAGCAACAAAAATTATGTGATTCAGAAATTTCCTGGGAATATTAGTATCAAAGAGCAAAGATAAAAAAAAAAAAAATTAAAACAAACTCATTTTCTCCGGATTTTAGTGGTTTTTGGAGTTTTCTGGAGACATGGTGTAATCGATAAGGGGAAGACAACTAATCCCTTAATCTACATGGCAATACCAACAAAAAACTTATGATTCAGAAATACCCTGGGAATATTAGGAGCAAAGAACACAGATTTTAAAGAAATTTTAAAAAGTCAATTTCTCTGGATTTCCGTGGTTTTCGGAGTTTTCTGGAGATATGCCCCAATTCATAAGGGGCAAACAACTGAAACCTTAATCTAGATGGCAATACCAACAAAAAAAACATACGAATCAAAAATTCCCTTTGAATATTATGAGCAAAGAACAAAGATTTAAAAAATAAAACATAGTCATTTTCTCCGTATATACGTAGTTTTCCGGGGATATGCTGTAATTGGTAAGGGGCAAACAACTGAAACCTTAATCTAGATGGCAATACCAACACAAAAACATATGATTCACCAATTCCCTTTGAATACTAGGAGCAAAGAACAAAGAATTTAAAAAAATTTAAACGAAGTCATTTTCTCCGGATTTCCGTGGTTTTCGGAGTTTTCCGTTGATATGCTGTAATTGATAAGAGGCAAACAACTGAAACCTTAATCTAGATGGTAATGCCAATAAAAAACATATGAGTCAGAAATTCCCTTTGAATTTTAGGAGCAAAGAACAAAGGTTTTAAAAATATAACATCATTTTCTCCGTATATATGTGGTTTTCCGGGGATATGTTGTAATTTGTAAGGGGCAAACAACTGAAACCTTAAACTAGATGCCAATACCAACAAAAATGTGTGTGTGAGTCAGTAATTCCCTGGGAATATTAGGAGCAAAGAACAATGAAAAATATGTGTCAGTAATTCCTTGGGAATATTAGGAGCAAAGAACAATGAAAAATTAAAACATTCATTTTCTCTGGATTTCCGAGGTTTTCCGGGTAAATGCTGTAATTGACAAGGGGCCAACAACTAGAAACTTAAACTAGATGGCAATACAAATATATATATATATATGTGTCGGAAATTCCCACGGGGGGGGGGGATTCATATTAGTGGCCCATGGTCTATATGTCCACAATTGCCTGATTTTCGCTTTACAGGGATTCAACAAATAAACACAATTTTTAGTAATAGCAATAAATAATAATAATAATAATAATAATAATAATAATAATAATAATACACGGTAAATTATTGGGTGGGCTTGAGCCCCACGGGCCCATATTAGTTGGCGCCACTGATTGTGTAACTTTTATATTATTTGAATAAGTCTTAATACTATTTTAGTACACGCTCTCTAAAACAGCTGCCTATCGGACTGGAAACAGGCGAAAAATTGTATTTTTGTAACTTTTATATTATTTAAATAGGTCCTAAATACCATTTTTGTACACGCTCTCTAACACAGCTGCTTGTCGGACTGGAAACACGCCGAAAAATTGCGTTTTAGCGACCTTCTCACTAAAATTGCATAAAACTGCATTTAAAATGCCTAGGATGCTAAAGTTGTCATGACATTATAGGCTATTAACAAAACCTGGATGGCATTGACCAGTCACACCAACTTTAACTTGGATTTAAGCATATATTTGGTCATAAAACAAATTTAACTCAACATGGGGAAAATCCAAATGTAAGTCGCACCTTGGGATGAATCGGTCCCACCCAACCCACCCTCACCGATGCAGTTTCTTTTATACCACGATCTACGGAATTCTTCTGTCCTCGTATTATGAAGAAAACATTGAACTGTATACTAACTGGAATGACTGCTACCATTGTAAAGTCTCTGCCAAATGTGAGGCCTGTCTGTGCGACTAGTTGCGTCTGGTCCTGCATGGAAGAAACCAAGCACCTGCACGCTAAAGACCATTAAGTTATTAGGACCTTCTCGATTTCATTCACATTTTAAAACAATGTTAGACCTTTTCATCCTTTTCAATGCAAAAAATCAATCAATAAATAGCCGAGAAAATGATTTAAATGTTTAATTTCCCCTTTTCATTTTATATTCAACTACTGGTTAAAAAGAATTACCACAGTATCCCCGCAAAAATCCAAACATCTACCACTTATAAAAATACACAAATAAATACGTTAATTCATTTTTCACGTATATTGATATGAGAAACACGTTGTAATTAATTGCATAAACTTCTATCAGCCTACAAAGAATACAATAGGCCTAATTTTGAAAGCTGTAAGCAGCTATGTTGCAACAGGGAATATGTATAGGAGAAAATTAAACATTTAAATAATTTGCTCGATTATTTATTGATTTATTTTTTGCAATGAAAAGGATGAACAGTTCTAACATTTAAAAAAAGTGAGCGTGGAACGCCACGCGACAGAAGTGAAACTTATTTAATTTTTTGATTTTTTTCAATTTTGAATTATTGGGTTTTTTCAATTTTGGAAAGTTGGACTTTTTAATATTGGGTTTTTGGACTTTTTAAATTTTGGTATTTGGATTCTTTAAATTTTTTATCTTTTATTTTTTAATTTTTGGAACATTGGATTTTTAATATTGGATTTTTAAATTTTAGATCTTTAAATTTCTTTAATTCTTGGATTTTTAAATTTTGGATTTTCGACTTTTTAATTTTGGATTTTTATATTTTTAAATTATGGATTTTTAATCTTGGATTTTTAAATTTTTTAAATTTTGGATCTTTGATTTTTGAATGTGTGATGTTTGGATTTTTAAATTTTGGATTCATAATTTTTTTAATTTTGGATTTTTTTATTTTTTAAATTTTGGATTATTAAATTTTTGATCTTTGATTTTTAAATTTTGGTTGTTTAAATTTTTAAATTTTGGATTTATTGTTTTTTAAATTTTGGATTTTTTATTTTTGAAATTTTGGATTTTTAAATTTTGGATGTTTGGATTTTTAAATTTTGGACTAAATACTTTTTAATTTTTGTATTTTTAACATTTTGGTTTTTTGATTTTTGGATCTTTGAATTTTTTATTTTGTAATTTTGTAATTTTGAATTTTTTATTTTTTAAATTTTGGATCTTTGAATTTTTAAATTTTGGATTTTGAATTTTGGATTTTTAGATTTTTTAAATTTTGGATTTTCAATGTTTTAATTTTTTTATTCTTTAAATTTTGGATAAGCCAAATCATTGAGTTGATTGTTTTCTTGCAGTCCGTTCCGTTACACCCTACTAATTTCGTGACAATTTTGAGCGTAACGCAAGCTCTCGATTTACTCCTACCGCGGCTAAAGAAGTTTCACTTCAAAAAAGCCAATGAATTCGGGAAGATCCTATTAACTTAATGGTCTCTCGCGTGCAGGTACTTGGTTTCTTCCATGCAGGACCAGACATGACTAGTCGCACAAGAAGCCTAACTTTCCTCTCATTCAGAAGGCATTCCAGTTAGTATTCATTTCAATGGAAGAAACTCATGATTGGACATTGGAGGTGTGGCGTCATACCGCTAGACGAGTAGTGACAGGCTGACAAACCTCGCGGGAGATATAATATGGCACATTTTTGAAACCTACAAACAGTATATCGTACAGTATTCGAAAATTCAAGGGCGCTTCGCTACGACTGCAGCCTCCACTTCGCGCACTTAACTATGTGGTTAGTGTAATGCATTATTTAGACTATATGCAGAGGTGGGTACAAGGCACTTTCGACAATATACAAGGACAGTGGGTGCAAGGCACTTGCGACAATATAAGGACAGTTGGTCACCCTGCTTCGCTCAAAAACAAAATACATCACACAGTCCGTGCAAATGCGAATATCGAGTGGGCGGAGCTTACGGGGAGACTTATATTTGGATTTCGACTAATTAATTATTCGGTATTTTATCATTTCATATAATTTAGAGCAGTGGTTCCCAACCTTTTTCAGCTGACGCCCCCCTTCGAATATCATGAAATCTTCATGCCCCCTTCTTTAGTGCTGGGGAGAAGAAGGCCTAAAATGTAAATTCATACTGATCTGTCATTCTTGTTAATTACGGTATGTATCTATGTATTTGTTTGGTTAAAGTTAACCAATTAAAAATTCTTGTCTACCGACAAGGCAACAACACTATATCAAAAT
The DNA here is from genome assembly GCA_964059195.1 of Ectobius pallidus. Taxonomy (NCBI): domain Eukaryota; kingdom Metazoa; phylum Arthropoda; class Insecta; order Blattodea; family Ectobiidae; genus Ectobius; species Ectobius pallidus. The sequence goes on along the minus strand of CAXKWD010000001.1, from coordinate 34,046,895 downwards.
ATGAATTTCAAATTGTTGCACGGCCCCCTAAGAAGAGCCTCCTGGTTGGGAACCCTAATTTAGAGAGATTTTACTCAAATATATTGTTTGCTCCACGTACGCGCCCCCCCCCCCCCAAATAAAAAACCTGATCGGACTCATCCAGTATTTTGGCCTCGGCCCCTACACTGGATTCGTCCGCTAAAGGGTTATTTTGTTGTGTATATGCATGGCTGATAAGGAGACCATTTTACTCTGTACACGAATTTCTTACTGCTGACTTTGTCTTATAAGAACTGTTATTACGTATTATATTGACGATGTCTCACCTGTATGGACATTGGGCAATAAACATTATTATTATTATTACATTTGAATTTACATATGTTGAGTTCCAGATGTTTATATACTATTTCTTTAGTAACTGTTTTCCTCTGGTCAATGGAACTTTGTTGTAGTCTATAGTGGTTCTATAGCTTGCTACAATTTGGCTCTTTCATTTCCTTGAAGTCCAGTATGCCCTTTGACCCAATGGAAAGAGATTGATGTTTGCTTTTTTAGACTTATTACTTTCATTCTGATGTCTACGGCTATTGGTTGTCTGGTGTTTTTATCTGCTATTGCTAGTAAGGCTGCTGTTGAGTCTATATTTATAGCGTAGGATGAGATACTAGTCTTGTTGTGATGTTCTATCCAGTCTATTGCCATTTTTATACCATTGAGTTCTGCTTGGAATACGGTACAATATTTGTTTAATATAATTACCTCAATGTGTATTTCTCTTGTGTTTTCCATAGCGACCATTGCCGCCCCAACGTGGTTCGCAGTTTTCGAGCCATCCGTGAAAATTTTAACTTTACCTTTTCCTTCCATATCAGTAACCTTGCTTCCGAACCTAATGGGGAAAAAAACCATGGCGCTAATCCCCGGAGGGACTTGGCCTACCACCCGACCGCTGGTACATGAAGTATTCCCCGGAAAACCATTGTTTTAAGCCATCGAAAGATGAAATACATTTTAAAAACGGAATCTAGAGTAATACCAAAGAGAGAGACAGACAGCTTACTGATAAGAATTATCTGTTCGTAGCATTTTTCCTGATGACATCATTATCAAGTCAGATATCCATTATGTCGATGACAATACCGTAAACATTCCGTGGTTTAGATGCCGTTCGAAGATAATAGCCGTACTCCACTTTTTTCCAAATTTTCCAGAATATTTCACAAAGCGTTCTACAGTTTCGGGCAATTCTATCTAATAAGAGGAGAATATGTCTCACTCCAAGAGAGCTTGTAAAAGAGCTGACACCTGAACCTTTTCCATCAAATTCTGATCAGGGTAATTTGCCATGTTTGTCATATGAACAAAGCATAGAATCATCGCTAGAAGGGTCTCACTGATTAAAAACAAAGAGCACATCACCTACTTGAAGTAGAAAAAAAATATTAATAGAAATTTGACAAGAGCCAAGAACAAAATGTCCATGCAGAATGAAAAAATTGTTATCTCGAAAGGAAATTGGCAGCTTAGAACAGTTCAAATTCATTAGATAGTAAAGATAAATGTATTTCTAAAATCAGAAGATTAACATTCCTAATACGAGTAGTAAAGAGTTAAGATACTCTGAACAGTTCATTCAAGAAAGGTTTTTATTTAAAATTATGACCCCTAAAGGTTAAAAACACTGCCTCAAGCGTGAGCTACTTCCTGTCCCTTCAGAAACGCGTTTTAGGAGACTTTGCAAAGGATTCAAATGCCCATATGGTCTAACAGAAGCACTGAATGCCGGATAAGATAACTTTCAACATGAAAATGACGAAAACAAATGCCTTTCTGAATAATTTGACTAAGAATTAAAAGAATTAAAAAAAAGTATTCTCACATTAAATAACCTATGTATTTAGTATTAGTAATTTTTTTTAGTTATTAAATTATATTAGTTACATCTACAATTTCCAGAAAAGAAAAAAGTGAGTCCTGAAATAATCACTGACTGTCATTAAAACTGTAGGATTCCACGAGTTTGAAGAGGTTATTATACCAAATGTATGTGATAACGGCTTTAGATCGAAAAAAAATTGGGATAACTCAAACATGAGTATGAATCACTTGTTTGGTTAAAACGTTGTCGAGGCATGATTTTCACATATATAAAATTAATATAAAGTATTGTAAAGTATATCTGTTAGAAAACGGTATTCCTTTACGTCGCCATAGGTAAGCATTATGTGTATTACAGTTCTTACTAATTTCGTGTAAATTGTAGTAGTATCTTTATAATAGGTGCCCCACTTATCGTGTAGTCTACAAGCCAGCAATCATATTTACCAAAGCGCCTCACTGCGGCTGACAACCTGAACTACAAGTGATCACCAGGGCCCGGATTCTAATGACCTACAAGATGACCCTAAATTTTAAAGAAAATACTTAATAATTATGAAAAAAGACCTAAAACTGATCTTTTATTTATAAAAAATTATTATTGTACACACAAAGTTATAGACTAGTTTTACATAACTGTAAAAACTGTAACGTTGTGAATGTTCTTTTCTCATGTAAATTTATACTGGCACTGAGGTACTGGTGAGTCAAAATTCGGCACATTCTTTTGTGGTCTGCCGGATTATTATTATTATTTTTTTTCTCTTTCGTCCCTTGTAGGGACCTTTATGCGGCCCGCGCCGCCCGGGCCTTACCGGGCCGCGACCTGTCGGGAGAGGAATGAACTATGGATCACAACACAGACAGACATACTTTTTTGACCAGACAAGGACATGGAGGGCCTCCCCGGATGAGTGATCAGCCCAATGCCGGGGCCACCTCCGAGACAACACGAACACATAGGACGATACACATCATTCACACACACATTCACTCAGAACAAGGCGAGGATGGGGATGAAGATGATAATCAGGCTTTAAAACTTAGTGCTCGAACACACAGAGGGAGTTGATTCCGGTTACCAACAACCTGAGTATAGGGGGTGGGGGTTGATTGCGTAGGCTGATAAGACAGTAGCTGATAGCAGTACTGAGAAGTGAATGCGCTTGTGGTACGGTGCCTCTCAAATTGGTCAACAGTGTACCTTGTCATTGTGCGTGTTTATACGTGTTCGGCATGCCGAAAGTAAAGTGTTCTAAAACGCAAACATATATTGAAACATTTGGGAGGAACTATTATACACAAACAGGAGAAAGTATCGTTTTGCATGCTTGTAATGTGAGTTTAGATAATGAGAAGTTATTTTGTGGTCTTCCTATATCTGTTTGTTTACTATCACGTGAACTAGCATATGGTAGCTAGGGCATACGCCGAGCAAAGTCTGTACGGTACGGTTGCTGTTAACATATTCGATCGGGCACTAAGTTTTAAAGCCTGATGATAATGACGGCCAGATGATATCCGGGGACCACAAGGGCCTAAAGTTACCTGACATTTGTCTCACAGGTGAGGGAAAACCCCGGAAAAAACCTCACCTAGGTAACTTGTCCCGACCAGGAATCGAACCCGGGCCCGCTGCGTGAGAGGATTGGACGCATCCCCTGAGCCACAGCGGTGGACTCTGCCGGATTATATTGTTGTTTAATGAGGGTAAACAGTAGTTTGTACTCTCAAATCCAAGCAGGTGGCCGACTCAGGTGCCAAGTCAATCTAATAACAATAGTAATATAATACAAAATTTTGGCGTTTCTTTGATTCTCATTTCCGACTGAGACATGTCAACACTTTAACGCCGAATTTTTCCTTCGTGTATTAAAGAAACAACACTTCAAAGACAGCGACGAAAAAAAAAGTTAATACACTCAATATAAATACATGAAAATGACTAAATAAGGAAGGAAATGACACGAAAATTACAAAATAATGACCTAAAATTGAAATAAGTGCCCTAAAATTATAGAATTGCATAAAATGACAAAAATGACCTAATAAAAAAGCATTTCTATATCTAGAGGCCATGAATAATATTTATCCACAAGTTGGCAATGTCTATGCAGCATCAATAAAAAGATGACATGTCATTAGAATCCGGGCCCTGGTGATCACACTTCTCAAGTTCTATACGTTATGCTAGCAGTACCAATACAATAATTACTAAATGATCTTTTTTACGGCAACATAGAATTTTTGACAGCAACCTACGTACAATACAATGCTACATGTGTTACACCTTAAGAAAATTGTACTTTTCACTGTCGCTTATTACTTTCAAAACATTTTTCTTTTTTAGTTTTAACGAATTAAAAAAATCTTGGCATGTTAATTTCAAATGAAAACTAGCCTACATACAATTTTCTGTTTTTTTTTTCAGGGCTGCATAGATTGTTCTTAATGCGAAATGTTCTTTCTTTCAATGAAAGCAATACAAACAAAACAAAAAATCACATGAATACCATTATTTCCAGACTTGTTGAACGAGTAGAAGAAAGCAACATTGTCAAATTAAAAAATCGATACATTTTAATTACTGCAATGTAACGATTACTAAAACAATTAACAATTTTATTTCCAGAAGTAAATTACGAGTAAAAATTACATTTTTCAAAAAGTAACGATTACAAGGAAATGGGACCAAAAACGGAATCGTTACATATAATCCAATTACTTTTACTCAATTACTTCTTATTTACAATTCAAAATGACAAATAACTATTTTGGAATAAAAATTTGGCCCATAAACTTTGACAACGCATAATCGTAAGCCAACAACTGAAACTACTTGGACACCCTTACCGAAAAAGAAATTCTTTCTGAGCTGGCATGCCCATCAAATTCCTCGTAACAAATATGTGCCATTTAGAAAGAAAGAAAAACAATTCTTTATTGCTACGAGACTAAACTGCTGTGGTGTTTACAATAAACCTGAATTAAAATGGACTATGAATACCGGTACTTGGCGGAGGGGTAGCAATACAATACAACGTTTAATGAAATCAGTGTCGGGAACCTCTACATTATCTTTGCATGAACTGGATAGGAAAATTTCCCTAAGATTACACAACAATTCTCTCATGCCCGAGTGCACCATTCTCCGGTTTTCTCAGCTGTTTCGTAACCGGGGTAAAAGTAATATCGGGGTATTCTAAGAAAACCTGTGCACCATTGCTACAATACCGCGGTTTCCAAACGTCTGAATATATCGCGGTTACTTTGCTACGAATCCATTCTCATTGATAAATTTGTGTTGGTTTCTTCCATGGTCGCTAGTCTCTCTCTCTCTCTCTCTCTCTCTCTCTCTCTCTCTCTGTGCACGTCTGCTAGTCACGGTGACTCGTCTATAGGCCCAATTTCATTTATTTGTTGCCTTATTGTTCGGCTAGCATGTGCCCGCGGCTTCCCCCGCGATAATTATTTCAAAAATTAAAAATCAAGAGCATAATAGTTAAATCATTATATTTATTAAACTCTAAATCACGTGGACTACATACCACGATTAGATAACGTCGCCTAATAAAAGCGACATCTGATTCGAATTTCTTGGCCCAGAAAACCCCTGTATAGTGAGTTTCGTCCAAATCGACAATGTTTAACCATATTTAGGCTATATTGATTATCCCTCTTCCGTTTAGGTTGAACATTTCATAACTTATGTCTGCGGGCCTTGACATTCTAAACAAATGAATCGTCCAATATGGACTCACAAAATCAAGCGATCGCCCGCGATAATTATTTGAAAAGTTAAAAATTAAGAGCATAATGGTTAAATCATTATATTTATTAACACCTAAATCACGTGGACTACATACCACGATTAGATAGCGTCACCTGGTAAAAGCGACCTCAGATTCGAGTTCCTTGGCCCAGAGAACCCCTGCATAATGAGTTTCGTCCAAGTCGAACAATGTTTGACCATATTTAGGCCTATATTGAATATCCCTCTTCCGTGTAGGTTGAAAATTTCATACGTCTGCGGGCTTTGATATTCTAAACAAATGAATCGTCCAGGATGGACATACAAAATCAACCGATCGCCCGCGATAAGTATTTCAAAAATTAAAAATTAAGAACATAATAGTTAAATCATTATATTTATTAACACCTAAATCACGTAAATTACATACCACTATTAGATATGAATAAATTTTTCCCGGGTAGACAGCCAGGTTTGAAGATCAAGTGTCTCCGACGTTTCAGAGGCCCACGCTGCCTCCATCCTCAGGGATACTGAAGTGTCGAGTCTGTCATGCCGAGGTGGTATATATACAGATCGCGAGTTGCGAGGAGTCGACCAATCAGGCGCCAGTTCATTTTTCCATCGTCTTTTTTTCGGCCAATCGGCTTCTACTGTCTTTTAGTTGTTTAACACTACAATGTACACTGTACTGCATAATATGCTTTATATGTATGTCTTTCCTTCTAACAAAATTGGCTGAATTAGGTTAACTATGTCTTATATGCACCATTGGTAGCACTGGTCACAATATGGTAACTCGAATCGATTCATAGATGGTTGATTCATAGTATACCATGATTTCGGAGCTTAGTTTTGTTTCTATATAACAAAGTAATTATTACTAATTTTGCATAATCCGTTGAGTTTACGAGATATATCAGGTAAATTCGTTGCAGCTGCATCCATCGATAAACTCTTAAACTCTCGTAGGATTGCCTTTGACTATCCAAAAAATAACACTTGGAACTGTTCCATCTTTTAATAATTTAAGTGGGGGGTGGGGCGACAAGAAATTTTCCGCACCGGGTACCACCTAAGCTTGCTACGCCACTGCCTCCCCCCCCCCCCCAAAAAAAAAACATTAAAGAAAACACCACCTTCCACCAATATGCCGCGGTCGCCATTGTGGAAGGGACAGTGCTCCTCTCTATATATCTGTGCAGTGCTCTCTCTCCCTCGCAGCCGCGGCATGCTTTCTATGTGGACATGCGCACAACAGTCAAACACCACGTCGTTGGAACTGTGAAGCGCACAGTTCCATACAAATATTTTCTTTTCTCTTTTTAATAAACCGCGGGATGGCTACTGGCATTAAGCTAAGGATTATATATTGCACAAGTATAAAGAGAGAATGAAAGAAAAAAAGGACTCATTATATTAAACGTTATCGATAATATCAAGTGGAAATAGGGAGTGCCGCAGTTCCACAGGGCCTATACACGAGTCGCCACTGTATCAATGTTCATCTTAAGTCTGTTTAGGTCATGTTAACATTAATAGTTATAAATTGTGTGCATATAATTCTCTATTTATTACTTATAGACAGACGGAAATTAAGCAAAACGCAAAATAATAGACATTAAACTGTAGGCCTACATATTTCTGACAAATTAATAATATTTCAGTACCTGAATTTAAAAAGGACAGTCGGATTAACGTTTATATCAAACTTAAAAAAAAAAAAAAAAAACTTTTTGGTAATTTTGTATGTAGCGGAATTCAAGGCTCCTTTGGTTGGAAACATTTCGTCTGGAAACAAATGACACAAGAAAACAAATGAACATAGATTCTACTTTTTCAAAAAGAGTAAATCTTGGTTTTTGTATAGACATTTATTTATAATATCTCTCTTCCAGTTATAGAATAGGCAAATAAAGAACTACTCTGGAAAAATCCTTTGCTGTGATACAGAATTTATTGCAGTCTTTGACTGAATGAGATATAAATATAGGCCATAAGTAATGTTTTGAGCGATACTATTATATTGTGTTGGCTTACGATTGTGCGTTGACAAAAACCATGTAGTTTATGGACCAAATTGTTATTCCAAAATAGTTATTTATGTTATTTTGAATTGTAAATGTGAAGTAATTGGATTACATGTAACGATTCCGTTCTTGGTCCAATTTCCTTGTAATCGTTACTTCTTGAAAAATGTAACTTTTACACGTAATTTCTTTCTTTCTTTCTTTCTTTCTCGTAGCTTTACCTCTCCCTTTTAGGATTTAAGCGTCCCAAGCCGCCCGGGCCACACGTAATTTACTTTGGAAACAAAATTGTAATTGTTAATGTACTCGCTCAACGAGTCTGGAAATATTGGTATTCATATATATACAGAACACAAATAGAAGAAATTCTATCTATCTTTACCTTAGTTTTACCTCTCGCAAAACTTACGCTTCGGCCGCAATGATAGATTCGTCCGCTAAAGCGTTATTTTGGGTACTTGATATATATAAACAGCTATTATATTGATGTTTCCCAATAGCAGTTGTACAAAATTGTTCTGTTACCTTTACATCTTGGATTTTTACTTTTTTGTGTTTCATCAGTTCGTAAAATTCATAATTACATCCACTGAAAGCACTTCCGGTAGCTACGAGCATTTACTTCTTAATTTTTCCTATCTGAACTTCTAATAATGGTGGGTTTTTTACAGTGCTGCAATCATAATTTTGTCTAAACTCAATTTCGTCAATTTTATTTACCTTTAATTTGTTATCATTATTATGATTATTATTATTATTTCAGTCTTCTCTCGACTGGCACGGTGTCGAATTCACAAGCTATATTTTCGACTCTCAACTGCACCGAATTCTAGGTTCTCACTAAGGTTCCTTACATTACGCATGTTTGATCTATATTCCGTCGCGTTAGGGTTCAATTTCCTTGAGCCCCACCTCTTTGTTGGTAAATATTCTCCCTCTCTCTATCTATAGACTGGTCATTACTCCTCCGTCCGAATTGGCTTTGCCCTATATAACGGCTATCCCACACTTCACCATTTACGTAGTATTGACCTCTCCTATCTTGGGTACCTGCCCTTGAACACTGCTTGTGGTTGATACCATTATTCTGAGGTCTTTGTCCTCCATTTATTCTGACCCCTATTATTATTGTTTTGATGATAGCCCTGCTACCATCGCTGTTCCTTGCGTCATTGTCATATGGCCTATTGTTATTATCATGCCATTATAGTGTTATAATTATTAGTGTTATAGTTACTGCTGTTATTGTGGTATGGTTGTTTGCCGTTCCTAGCTGAATAATTATCTCTATTGTAATTATCTCAACACAGGACGTACAAGAAAGATTAGAACTGTGACATCTACAGCCGTCAAGGTTTGATCCACTATCTGATTGGCCAAGGACCCTATGTAGTTTACCTAAAGGAAAAGGGTATTGCGGACTCTTACGCATGCTCGTGTGTGGGGAACAGGTACTCCTGAGCGTGTAGTTTGGGAATGCCAAAACACTGCTCAATTGAGGAAATCTTTTCAAAGACTACTTCAAGGAAGGCAAATAGGGAACATAATAAGAGATCCCTACTTGTGGAAGTTGTTGAAGCAGCAAATATAGTTTCCCAGAAAGCAAAAGAAGACCGTATAAATAGCAGACACGGACAATGGCAATAAGACGTATGGTATAAGACAGCGTTTCTCAACCTTTTTGAACCCGAGGGCCTCTAAAATGTATACAACATTTTACGGACCCCTAATTTTACATCCAATTTTTAAAAGAAGGCCTATATTCTTAATATTTGGGGTATTAATTATAGGTCATTATCAGGCTTTAAAACTTAGTGCCCGATCGAATATGTTAACAGCAACTGTACTGTACAGACTTTGCTCGGCGTATGCGGTAGCTACCATATGCTAGTTCACGTGATAGTAAACAAAGCGGATTACAGGTATAGAAAGACCACAAAATAACTTCTCATTCTCTAAACTCACATTACAAGCATGCAAAATGTTACGTTTTCCTGTTTGTGTGTAATAGTCCCTCCCAAATGTTTCAATATATGTTTGCGTTTTAGAACACTTTACTTTCGGTATTCCGAACACGTATTATACATTTATAAACACGCATAATGACAAGGTACACTGTTGACCAATTTGAGAGGCACCGTACTACGAGCGTATTGACTTCTCAGTACTACCATCAATGACTGTCTTATCAGCCTACGCAATCGTCCCCACCCCCTATACTCAGGTTGTTGGTAACCGGAATCATCTCCCTCTGTGGGTTCGGGCACTAAGTTTTAAAGCCTGGACTCATTATAACGAAATATATGAAAGAATTTTACTTCTTTACTTTCCACTTGCTTTATATTTTTTAATTATGTCTGCGGACCATCTGCGGACCATAGGTTGAGAAATGCTTATATAAGACACACAAGGACACATGACATAAGATAAATTACAAATAAAGGACAACAAACACCCGGATATTACTTCATCGTGCCAGGATGACCTACTGGTCGACGCCAAAAGTCTGGCTTCCAGACTAAGGGCCTGTATTACCACCTGCCGACACATCCTCCAGATACGTGACTTCCAGATAGCTTAACTGGAAGATGCCGTGTAATACCACCGCTGAACTGCTACCGGCAAGAACGCAGAAAAAATTTGTAAAATGGTCCTTACCTCGCTGAGCAGAGAGGTGTGTTTGTTGTAGTTCGGTAGTCCTCCGCTAGGTGCGACAGCTCGGATTTGTATTTGTACAATTAAATTACATAACAACATATCGTTTTAAGTGCATTAATCTATTTGTTCAATTCTATTTCATTCATATGTGAGCATAAAATGACAATTTTATGTTAATTAAATCTTCCGGCATCAGTTCTAAAATTCAGGTGGCAAAAAAAGTTCGGCGCACTGCCATCTTGTTTCAACCAAGATTCCTAACTAGCAGTTGGAAGCTTGTCAGCCACTCCATCCTCCTGCTAGCTTATCTGGAAGTTGTCTTGCCAGACAGATTTTGTCAGGAGATCACAATACGCAATAGGTTCTCTATCTGGCAGATAAATATATCAGCAGGTCGTCATACAGGCCCTAAGGATTCCGAGACGATTGGCACTCACCTGGTTGATGATGAAATGGTAGTGAGGACGCGAGAGAGTACTGCATCTGTGAAAGGTGTGGTATGCTTAGACGCAACCTCACAATCATCATCACAAATACACATAAATCCCGGATTCGACACTTACTGCAGTTAGTTTATTATTAAGTTATCAATGTTTTTGTTTTTCTTCTTAAATTGTTAAACTTTTTCTTTAGATTAAGTTATAAATAATTTAGATAAACTAAAAAACTAACTAAACTCCGTGGCGCTACACCCTGAAGGGACAAGGCCTAGCACCCGACCGCTGCGTCATCTGCCATAGGCAGATGGCAGGATTGGGGGGCATGTGGTGAGCATGCCGACACCCACGGCCGTTAATGGTGGTTTCCATGAGCGGAGCCGCTACTTCTCTATTAAGTAGCCTCAATTTGAATCACGAAGCTGAGTGTACCCCGTTCCAGACCTCCCTACCTCAGACAAATCCGAGAAGGTACCGGGGATCGAACCCGAGCCGACGGATCTGTAGTCAGCGACTCTAACCACAAGACCACGGCGGCGGTCTTAATTTAGATAACCTATGTAATTATAAATTCGTAAGTTTCACATTGTACAGTGCATATAGAGGCCTGTGATAGCAATCCAGGACAGGATCCAATAAGTATTAAATTATTAAATAATAATTATCTAGTGTATAGTACAGTATCATTTGGACAATCTTCAAAATGTGAGAACTCACGCACTTCAGCGTAAGAATTGGGCCTAAACGGTATAACAAAAGCGAAATGTAAACCTAAAATACTCAGAAACGTTTTAAGGGATGCAGACCAATCAGAAAAAAGAACAAAATCACACGGCGCGCAGAAGACAGTATAAATATTGGCCTTAAAGGGAAAACAGCAGCAGTTGACACCCGACAGCCTTAGAGAAAGTAGGCCTACATGCCGAAGATGCCTTACTGTACTACCTTGCGGTCGCGGTTTAGGCCACTACCTTGATGTCACCTCCATGTAAAACAAAACTATAGATACTGACGCACCCGCAGATGTCCAAAGATACCTTCCTACCGTGTAAAGTGAGGTTTACCATGAGGTCGACGTCGTAAAGGTCTCTTGCTTTGGCGCTCATGAGGCGCCCCCTCCACCCGTCTATTAGGGTACTTCAAACTATGTGTTTTGAAGTTCAGACTCGTCTCTTGTTTTTCTCCTCGTTGTTTGTGTTTGTGTGCTAAAAATGGACAAAGACGCTTTAATAGATTATCCGCGCCGCAATTATAGAGAAACAAAATAAAGCATGGGAATATTTCGTAATGTTGCTACCAGGTTGACGAGAGCACTGATATAATATTCAGAAAATAAATTGCGGTACAGGAGTCATAGTGCCCGGCAGTGGCGCTAGTGTCCCAACAAGTAGGTGAAGGGCTAAATGGATTTAATAAAGCATGACAATAGAGTTAGAAATGCACTTCTATTACAATTGTACATGCAAGGCTCAGCATTTCTTCTATATCAATCCTTATGTTTATTCAGAGCTCGTGTAATGTTCTTAAAATATGAAAATCCTTCATTGTGACAGGCAACACCTCACCCATAAAAAGCTACTGGAAAACAGATGGCTTTTAATCTTTAGGGCCTGTACGAAGACCTGCTGATAGCATATTTATCTGCCAGGTAGAAAACTTATCTGGAAATTTGCCAAGAATTGCGTACTACGAACTCCTGATAAAATCTTTCTGGAATGGCCAGTGGCGTACCAAGGGGGGTGCGAACGGGGCGGCCGCACCGGGCGCCGTAAGGAAGGGGGCGCCAAAATTGAAAAAGGATTTTTTTAGTTTAAGAAAAAATAATTTTTTCAGGCAAAATATAAGGTTTTATTGGTCAAATTTTCTTTATTACTTTGTTAAATACTGCAGTAATATTATTTAGAAATGAAATAAACATTTTGTTTTAAACTATTTATAGACAATACGAAATAGGTCGTGGGCGTAGAGCACACAGGAAAAGTTTACGGTGTAATTTAACAATTTTATCAATTGAACGTGATGTGGCTGCTATTATTAATAGACTTCAACTCTATTATATACAAGTTTGCATCCATCAAGGCTAGGAAGGCACAATTAATTTTTTTTTTTAAATAACTCTGAAACTTCTATTCTTTTTATTTTTTTTCCCAACAAACTAACCTTATAATACACAGTTTTATTAAGTGCCAGTATGATACTTTATGAGATTGTGTGGTGGACGAAAAAATGTCTGTCCGTCTGTCCGTATGTCTGTACGCACCATAACTCAAATACGCTTTTTCGGATTTTCATGAAACTTTGAAAACACATTTATAATGTCCATGGGAAGAACTCTATTGATATTGAACCAAATCGGTTCACCGGTACCGGAGTAATGCCCAATTTAGTGCCTATTTTAATAGATTATATTAGAAAGGCGCCATAGCTCAAATACGCTGAATCGGATTTCCATGAAACTTGGTATACGTATTTATGACGCCCATGAAAAGTACCATATTGAATTTGAACCTAATCTGTTGACCGGTACCGGAGTAAAACCCAATCTAGTGTATATTTTAAAGGCGCAATAACTCAAATACGCTTTATCGGATTTTTATGAAACATCGTATACGCATTTATAATATCCATGGAAAGACGTCTATTGATATTCGACCAAATCGGTTGGCCAGTACCGAATAATGCCTAATTTAGTGCCTTTTATGTTAATATATAAGAAGTCGCGATAACTCAGATATGCTTTATTGGATTTCCCCGAAACTTTGTATACCCATTTATAATGTACATGGGAAGAAGTCTACTGATATTGGACCAAATCGGTAGACCGGTACCGGAGTAAAACCCAATTTAGTGTCTATTTTAAAGACGCGGTAACTCAAATACGCTTTACCGGATTTTTATGAAACTTGGTATACACATTTATAATGTCCATGGGAAGACTTCTATTGATATTGGATAAAATCGGTTGACCTGTTTCGGAGTAATGCTCAATTTAGTGCCTATTTTATGGTAATATACGTATTCGAAAGAATTTATGAAGTGCACTTCAGTTATCATGACAACATAGTCAATTGTTTTAAAGGCTTTGGCAATTAAAATACAGTTAGCTATGACAACACTATTGCTTTAAATGCGCTAATCCAACTAGACTGTTAAACTGACCCAGGTGGCTGAGATGGTAACGCCTTGGCATGACATTCTGGAGTTCCATGGTTCAAATCCCGAAACCGGCCAATTTGACTTTTTTTTTGTATTCTGCATATTATAACTGCAATCATATCTGATTAAAGAAAAACATATTGGCACTTTGTTACATCAGTTTACCTGATTTTATTTCATTCATATTTTTCTCTTTATAATGTGTTAAAGTAACATACTACTTATTAAAAATAAATAATTGTGAACATTAAACTGTGTTTAAATTAAACTCATTGAACATTGAACCTTGAACCTTTTAGTGTTAGGGGGCGACTACCATCTAATTAGCCCCGGGCGCCAAGTAGCCTTGGTACGCCACTGGGAATGGTAACTCCCAGTTGAGCTAGGAGGATGGAGTGGCTCATAAGCAGGGCTAGGATTTATATGTAATTACATATTTCTTAATTTCACATATAGACACATTTTTTTCACTTATCTCCATCTATTATGTTGTCCTCTATTCAAATTAAACAAATTTATTTTACATATTTCTGACATTAGTACATATTTATATGTAAAATAAATATTTGTCCATATTTAGTGATTTTAATGCAATATTCGTACATATTTCATTCTTAAGAGTAAAACTATATAAAATTGACGTTTTCAGTGACAGAAAATATGGCAGCACAGGATAAGTTTACAGTTATGTACAGAAATGAATGTGTGAAAAATGATTTGTGTTACATTGAATCAAATTTTTGTAATATAACAAAAATAATTCAGAAACTACAAAATAATAATCTCACATTACCTGGAAATATTGACATTGTGAAAAACATGATTCATGAACTCAAATGTATACGTAGACATTTAGCCGATCTTATCAAATGTAAAGTGGACAATGTGTAGGGTGACCATTTCTAAAATGTCAGAAAGGAGGACACACTTCTTGGGTAATCTAGCATAGTATAAAACTTGGGGCATGGACGGCTGGACAACAGATATTACATGGTATAATCCTGACAATTTCAGTCTTAATAACGGAATTTATATAAAATAAATGATTATATACTGCAAAAAGGGATTTTAATATCTATTTATATTTTTGTCCTTTCTTTGCCATCCGGAGGAGGTTTTTGTTGGTCAGGAATTCCTTATACATGGAATTAATACTCTTCCGAGAACAAATTTAATTAATACGCTTTACCGATCCATCAGAGTCTCCAAAAGGAGGACAAATCAACGTCCGGCATAAAGCCGCGCCGGATGGAGGACTGCTTAGCAAAAAGCCTTACAGTCCGGCCAAAAGCCGGACGTCTGGCCACCCTGACAATGTGTCTTCAAGAAATCCAGGCTTTGAAGAAATGTGTAAAATCAGTGCAATCTTAAGTGGTTCGTCAAATGTAAATCTAGAATCAGTGAATTTTAAACACGCGCCAGTCACTTCATGTGCAGCAGAACGAAGCTTCAGCCAATACAAATCACTTTTGAAAATTTAAAACAACATTTTGTGGCATACTGTTATGGTAGCAGAAATAATCTATGAATGAATACAAATAAAGTAAGTGATCTGAAAAAAATTGAATAATTTCATTTATGAATCCAGTATTTGTAATGAACTTTTATAGGTTCTAAAAGTAACAAAATGTAGTGTCTAGTGGTTAAATTTGTTTTGATGTCCATATTTTACCAAATATATTTGCATATATATATATATGTACGTTTTTGACATTTTTAGTACATATATATGTACATATTTTGACATTTTTAAGCACATATATATGTATATATTTTGACATTTTTAAGTGCATATATATGTACATATTTTGACATTTTTAAGTACATATATATGTACATATTTTGACATTTTTTACTACATATAAATCCTAGCCCTGCTCATAAGCTATCATCTGCCAGTTAGGGAAGCTTCATGGATACAAAGATGGCAGCCCTCCGTAGCTTCGTAACCACCTGAATTTCAGAATAGATGCTGGAATATTTAACTTATACAATAATGCCGTTTTCGGCTCACATTTCAATGAAATAGAATTTCACAAATCGATTAATGCGCTTAAAACGATATGTTCTTATGCAATTTAATTGTACAAATACAAATTCGAGTTGTGGCACCTAGCGGAGGTCAATCGAACTACAAAAAATAACCTCTTCGCTCATTTTACAAAATTTTACTGCGTTCTTCCCGATAGCTGTTCGGTGGTGGTATTACAAGACATCTTCCAGTTAATCTACCTGGTAGTTACGAATCGGGAGGTGGTAATGCAGGCCCTTAATGTCGTTCCACATTTTTTAGGTCTAATGTGGCTAAATTTAATTCTACGGAAGTTTAAACAGACGAACTCAGTTCATGAGACAGCTTTTACCAAGAACCTTCCCGGAGGTTTAGGGGCAGAGCACAGAACCAGCAAAGCGAGTCTCTATATAAAGTTGTGACTGGAGGTCAGTAGGATATAGGTATTTCTATTTTCCGAGTTGTGGAATCAATGTATAGAACAATATATTTATGTTATATGACTATGCTATCCAATTAAAAGGAATATAACGTATTACCACTAGTATTATTGTTATTGTATACCTACTTCTGTACAATTATATGTACAGTAGTTCCTAATTTGAACTAAGTCTCGCGTCTTTGTTATAAAAAGGAAAATCATGTATAAGAGGGTCTATAAGAAAATAATAGCGCAGTGTGATCCAGGCTTTCATTACCTGAGATAAAGTTGTACTTGCCTCTCTAGCTAAACTGGAAGACATTCATGAAAACTTGAAATTACTCACTTGACTTACCTTACACAGTGGTGAGCTTGATTCTAGTAAATTATTTCCAATCCAATTTCTCTTTATTTTAATAGCTTTCAAAGGTGAAAAACACTTTCATACACATGTGTATTTTATTTTTACTGCAAGTAGTTTATAAATAATTATAACTCAGTTTTTAAACCTTGCATCGAATGGCTAATACAAGAAATTATGTACACACTCTACATGAAAGTCAATTGACATTAGTTATTTACAGTATTATGATATTAATAAAGGTAAAGCTGCAGTTAGTGAAGGATTAAGATAAACTAACATTTCCTCCCTATTTCGAACGACAACAATAGAATAGTCCTATCTCGTTAAGTATAATGCATTAAATTAGCTCGATACCATCTGCAAACTTAATTTAAACCTCTAAAAACAGCTTCAAAAGATACCATTTTAAAACCAAACCATATCGACTTTTACCAATTTCTCCCATATGGCCTAATAGAACAATACTTGAAGTTGACATCCTACAACACGAGATTCTTGCTGCCTATAATTAAATACTATTTTTTTAATCAGCTGTTTTCAAATTCACTCCTTACGGGTGAGGGGTAGTCTCTCATCCACGTGACGTTACAAGACAAAACCGCGCGGCTAACATTTATTATTATCATCCCTATTATTACAGTGTTATTATAACATTTAAAAGTGAAAAGGAAGCAGAGAATCAAAATTATATTTTTCAAGAGCTTTAGCGTCAATTTACCTATACACAGGATGAATGCGCCGCTTTGTTAATAATACCGCTGCTGACATGTGTGTGATATCATGTTACAGCTGACGTGCGGAAATTATGAAGCACACATGTCAAGGAAAGCACTGCTAGAAAAGCAACTTTCCATTTCAAGATATACGCGAGTTATTAAAATATACACACAAAATATGTTAGTTCCGGTCTAACAGCGCGACCGATCGCGGGTTTAATTCTTGCAAACACTATCCAATTTATCAGAACCGTGACAACCAGTTGGATGCGTGGCTACACACTACCCAATTTATCATGCCACCGCATGGCTTGGATTTGCTTTTATACGCAACATTTTTGTGCATCAGATAAATGGTTCTTGAGATATTTTGTTTTTCGTTTTGCAAAGTGAAACTTTTTGATAAATGTGTCACAAGTTGACATGCACTTGTACTTACATCCTCCAGAAAACATCGGTCACTATTAAATGGAACTGGTAATTTGAAACAGCTCAATGAGGGAATCCTCAGCACTCCACGCCATTTAATTTTGTACAAGTTTACATCTTAATCTGTCGGCAAGGAAGCTTATGTTCTACGAAAACAATGACTGCTGTTAAGTCCAGGTTCCGGCAATTTGAGGTATTTAGTTATGTTGCCAGACATAGGGTACGCGCAAGACGGAACCGGGATGGTCGCATGCCGCAGGCCGCATGAAGAATGAAGTCATGTCTTCTTACGAGAATGAACAAGACGCCGCTTGGATGGTCTCTTGCCAGCCATCTGGTCAGGCCGCAGTTTGCTGGTAGAATGCTAGCCCTCTTTTTTCATGCGACCGGCCGTTAGCGTATAGTCTAGATTCAGGCGTTCCACTTGTGCATTTTGCAATCGCTCCACAAACAAAGGACTGTTTATAAGCGACATCATCTGTAATCAGCTCAGACCACCAAAATAAATATTGTTACTACTCAATGAAGGGGTTTTAGAGATCAGTCATGGCTACAGTTACTGACTTGTATGGTTTATATTCAGTATTTTTGTATAATTTATAGTGACCTAATAATTTTATATTATGTTAATTTTCGTGTTGCGGACTAAGTGTGTTCGTTTCATTGTCTTCTTGTGCTCTGAAGATTGAATACAATGGTCGCACCAACTCAAGAAAACAATAATAATAATAATAATAATAATAAGTTTCTATCCATACATTGGTTCTCCATCTCAAACCGTTTAAAAAAGAACATATATCTAATCTACTTTCTTTGACGAAAAAAGTTTTTACACCACTTTTTCGGCGAACTTTGTATCCTAGCACCTAAAGTATTAGGTTTACAACGAATACTTTTAGAAGAAAAGTTGTAGAGCATTAAATTTACTATAAAATCCACATTCAATTTAGTAACTCTATGAAACAGTGAAATACTCTTGTGACATATTTTACATGTAACTAATTATGATGAAGCTTTCTGTAATGAGTATGAATTCATATACTCATTCCCATTGTCTTCTGTGTCTTCAAAACCTTATGAATGAGAAGATAATAATAAATAAATAAAAATAAAAATGGAGATAATTCAGGAAATTAATCCATAACGTGCCACTGCCCACACAGATGGGCGACCTGCCGGTTAGCGACCATGCTGCGTCTTGCGCGCACACACTTCATGCTCGGCGCCTGGCTCAACAGCGTAGCGACCAGGAAGGGGACCAACCAAGCTGCGTCTTGTTCGAACCCATAGGTCCCTCGTCATCGTCTGTTTACACAACATTTTTTTGTTTTGTTTACGCAATGTTGTCTACACATGACGACTCAGTTTCAAAACTCAAATGCTGACCTACCACACGCATTTTCTGTAAATACATTGGATTTATAGTCATTGGAGAAATGCCAGCGGAGAAATATTACACAACCATTAAAGTTGCATTTATTAAAAATCCGGTCACGGTACAAGCACAATACACGTAATGGAAAATAATTATAGTCCAGGCAACAAAAGAAAACTAGAGAGAGAACAAATGTAGTTTTGAAATTTGGAGAGATATGGGGGAAAGTATCCTAAACAACATAGTAAAAGTCCCCTTGGACAGGGGGTGAGCGGGGGCACTTATAAATGTATTTTCTTTCAGTTTTCCCTAAATACACGAAAGACTATGGGTTCTAGCAAAAAAACATTATGCACAAGATTAAACTACATAAAAGTTCTTATAAAATTGATCTGAATGATATTTCTGTAGAATTAATAGTTCACGAAATAGAAGGATGTGAAGTATGACATAGTTCTGGAAATTCTGTTTTACATAACATTATATTATATTTTTTTAAACAAAAATGATGAGAAATTAGCATGATGCCAAGGTAACTAGTTCTTAGAATAATATTTGTACTTTTGGTAAACATTACACATAAAACTCATTATTATTATTGTTATAAATCTTACAAATGTCACATGGTATGAGTGAACGTTATAAGAAATATAAACCAGGCCTATTAACCGTTATATTGATCTTTTAAAATATCGTGGAAAAATTGTAGAGAGTTAGATCTATTTAGAAATTATAAGACCTAGTAGACCTACCTATAACTTTAAATAAATGTTTAGTTCTCTATTTTTTTTTTTCAGTCCTAGCACATCCTATAAGTTAGGGTTATATTTTTCTATCACCGAACGCTGAGTAAAGAGTGCCTAAACAACTTCTTATACTTGGATGTCACCAATTTTAAACTCGTTTTCTTCTTCTAATGGTATGCTGTTGGTACATGTGCCATGACAGGTTCCACAAACGGACGAGCATATAATACCAGGTTTTCGGCATCCATATCTTCCACCGCACCGAGCTGCACAGTGACAAAATATGATGTGCAAATATTCTCAGGAGTCACGTAGACAAATAAACATTTATTTAAAGTAGTAGGTAGGCCTACTATTCTTACAATTTCGAAATATATCTAATTCCTAACCATTTTTGAAAATACCGGTAATTTTTTAAACGGAATATAAAACGGCTAAGGCTTACAACAAGAATAATAATAATAATAATAATGATAATAAGAATAATGAGTTTTATGTGTAACATTAACTTTTAGTAAATATATTATTCTAAGAACTAGTTTGCTTCGCATAATGCTAATTTAATTATCATCATTTTTGTAAAAAAATATAATATATAACAGAATTTCCAGAACTATATCATACTTCATATCCTTCTATTTCCTGAACGATTAATTCTACAGAATTCAGATTAATTTTATAAGAACTTTTATGTAGTTTAATTTTGTGCATAAATAGTTTTTGTTAGAACCCACAGTTTTTTTGTGTTTTACGGAAAACTAAGATGAACGACATTTAAAAGTGCCCCACCCCCTACCCATGAGGACTTTTACTATGTTGTTTAGGACACTTTCCCCCACAGCTCTGCCAAATTTCAAAACTACTTGAATTTTTCCTCCCTATTTTTCCTTTGTTGCCTGGACTATAATGTATTTTCCATTACACGTAGGCCTACTGTGCTTGTACCGTGACCGGATTTTTAATAAATTCAACTTTAATGGTTGTGTGATATTTCTCCATTTGTTTCATGGCGTAAATACACAATATACAGCTTATATACAAAGATATAACTCCTAAATATACATTAAGTGCGATTGCGGTTTTCTTTCGAAATCTCGAAATTTGACCGAAACTTAAAATTGTTATAACATTCGAAAATTTGAAAACAAAATAATAAATGACTACTCATTTTAAAGTGAATTTATTTCCCTACAACTTCTTTCGTGAAAATATTGCTAAGGGCTGAAGCGCTAGAAGGCGAAGTGTGTCAAAAAGCGCCAGACGAGAGCGTTTTCGAAAATTTGCTATTTTCGCTGGCGGATACCTCGAAAACTATTGGGAACAGAAAAAATGTGTAGGATCAAACTTGTAAGAAATTTTATCAGCTTGAATTTTGTATATAGCAACCTTTCCTCTACGATGAACCATTGTTTAGACATAAGCGAAAACCTAAAAAAGGGTCCCTCTGCGGGCCCCCCTGTCCTCCGCTCACCCCCACCTTCGTGGACCTTTAGTATGTTGTTCAGGACACTCCCTTCGAAAATTCTGCCAAATTTAAAAAACTACACGATTTTTTTTTCTATTTGGTGTTTTTGGACCTTTATTGACTGGACTAGCTTATTACTGCTGATGTATGAAGCCCACAAAACTCCCGGGCAGCTAGAAAGCAATCAAATCAGTTGTTAACAATGCTTCGATACATTTTAACTCAGGGAGTTGATGGAACTAACAGGTTCAATTTATAACAGTTTAAATGGGAGTTTCTCAGGCTCTAGTCAGGTGAGTAGATTTAATAGGTTAAAGTTTCCGGCAGCTACCTCCTGAGAGGAAGTGAGCTAGTCGGAAGAAGTGGCTACTACATAGATGGGGGACCAGTTGGGAGTGGGCCAATAAAAGGATATCTCTTTTGTTATTGTATGTTTTCTACTTATCAAGTTTTTAGGGTGCGACTTACTTCAGACAAATCTGCCACTGATATCAACAAGGAACGTAGCCTATTTACGCTGGATGAAATCGTCAAGTTGTAGACCACTTGCAATACGCTTGCAGGGTCTGTCAACATTTAAATCGCCTCGTTTAGTTATAAATCAAATCAAATACTTATTACTAGGGTTAGGATTTTTAGGTGCGCACCTTTTCTCGTAGGGTAAATTAAAGCTCTTCAGAAAGATACCACAGTGTGAGATTTTATCTATAGTCGAGAATGGAGACATTTTTGTAGCACCTTTTTTTCCCTTTTTTGGTATCTTTTACACCTTTTTTCTCAACAGTGCCCATAATTCCCTTTCTTCCCCTTTTTCATATACTGTAGCTTATCGATATTCTTCTAGAGTGCATTTTATCATTATAAAGCGTTATGAATGACTTGTGAGTTTCATTCCATTTTACTTCCAGTAAAAGCGGGACTGAAAGCACACCTGCAACAACAGAAAATGATACGTGTGTGCGTGAAAACCCTCTTTCTCTCACTTTGCCGAAACAAATAGCTCCCTACAATGGAAATGCATATTTCATTCCATCAACAATAATATTGTGTGTGCGCGCAAATCCTCTTTCACTTTGCCGAAACAAATAGCTTGCTACAATGGAAATGCGTATTTCATTCCACCAAATTATAATTTATTATAAAAAAAATATTGTGTATACGCAAATCCTCTTTCTCTCACTTCCATCTTCTTGACTTCACCAGTCAGTAGTCTGTTGATCGTGAGTGCAAATCTGTGATTAAATGAGTGTATTTTTGCCATGCCTAAGGTGTCCAGAGCCCGGTTATTTTCTCTGTCTCAGGAATTCAAACAAGATTCCGTATAAACAGATGGAACTGTAATACGGTGTAGCATTTGCGATTCAGGAATTTTGTTAGATGAAAAACACCAGCGAGACCGCATCAAACAACACATTTCCACTTCTAAGCATCAAAAGAACAAGACACTTCAAGCAAATAAATCGCGACAACCTTTATTACGGAATGCGATTGAACAATGTTCATCGAAAACTCAAAATGTGAAGAAATTCAACATTGATTTATGTGCTGCTCTTACACAAGCGGGAATTCCACTCAATAAGGTAAACCATCCGACTTTCAAAGGGTTCCTTGAAAAATACACAAAGATGTCAGTGCCTGATGAGAGTACTATAAGAAGAAACTACATGGAGCCTGTTTACCAAGAAACCATAAAAACCATCAAGGAGAAAGTGACTGATTGTGATGTGGGAATCATATTGGATGAAACTACAGACTCAATGGAACGATATGTTTTGAACATTTTAGTTTTTCCCCTATCAGGGGAGAACGTTAAGCCCATGTTGTTTAAAATGTACGAACTGGAGAAAGCCAACGCCAGTACAGTAATGCAATCAATCATGGACTTCTGTCAAAACCTGTGGCCAAGTGATATCGCATTTGAAAAACTTCTTCTGGTGGTTACAGACCAGGCTCCATACATGGTTTCAGGAATTAACCAATTGAAACCTTTGTTCCCTAAGTTAAAGCATGTGACATGCCTAGTCCATGCCCTTCACAGGGTTTGTGAATCCATAAGGAATGAATACGACATTGCAAATGAATACATCTCTGCCCTGAAGAAGATCCTACAGAAAGCTCCGAGTCGTGTTGTTGCCTACAAGGAAATCACTGGCCTCCCCCTTCCAAAATTCCCGGTCATTACTCGCTGGGGATCATGGATTCAGTGTGCTGTTATGTTGTGTGAGAATTTTGACAATATTAAGGATTTTGTGCTTTCATTGGATCCAGCAGACGCAGGTGCGATTTCCAAGGCCCAACAACTTCTGCTACCGGAAAAAATACAGAATTTGGAGACAGAACTATTTTGTGTCCATGGTTACAAGTACTTGACTGCAGCTATCAAACAATTGGAAGAACAAGGTCTCGAAAAGGAAAAACAATGGGATATTTTCACTTCAGTGAGGGACCAGTTAGAGGGCTTTGCTAAAGACAAACTTGAGTCTAGTCGTCAGAAAAATCCGGATGTTGAGGAATTTGCCACATGTGTAGAGTTGCCATTCCGAGTGAATACAAAGTTTGCCCCACTGGTTTCTGTGGATGTCGAAAGAAGCTTTAGCATGTACAAAGACATTCTATGTCCTAATAGAAACAGGCTTATTTTTAAAAATGTAGAGATGCTCAATGTCTTGAAGTACAACAGCTTCCTGTATTTTACTGTTTCTTGTGAGTGATGATTTTATGTGTTTTTTGGCAACACAATAACTGTTAATTGAAGATAGATTTTTTTGAATTACTTAAGTAAAATAGCACCTTTTTGTCCCCTTTTTTACCTTATTTTAGCACCTTTTCCCTTCCTTTTTCATATAAAATTTGCACCTAAAAATCCTAACCCTGCTTATTACTTAACTCACAATTGATTCTTTAAAAAAATCGTAATTTCTGTAAGAACGTGTTAATAATCATTCTAAAACTCAAATTTAAATTAAGGTTTGTAGCTAGATATGCCAGATTTTGTTACTGAGAAACCGGGGCACTTGTAAAGTTTAAGAAAAAAACATGAACCAGTGATGCTATACAAAATAATGCCATAACAACAACAAGATAATAAAACTATTTTAAAATTAATAATTAGGTTTATTTAAAACGTTTTATTTTATTTTAACATCTTCCTGCTGCAACAACATTGGAAAATTGGGTGAAAGAATTATATTTTAAATTTTTGTTAAGGTAATTTTATATGCCCTTTTAGCTTTTCATCTATTTAAGATTTTTTCAACTGGCCAAATTATGTAATAAAATGTCTTTTGGGGCGCAATCACAATTTCATGAATCTGTAAGTTTCTCAAAAGCGGTTCAGTTAAGATTTCCACAATCTAAAATATATAATCACATACAAATTTGCATGACACTTTACTGACTGAGCAACAAACCGTGTCTTCATTTTTATATTTTCTCTAACAAATAAATTATTAAAAAGTCGATGAAAAAAATTAAAATATCAAACATACAACAAAAAAACAATTCTTCCTCTTCCAGTGCAAATGTTTTAACAATTCTGCTACAGCTTGTAGATCTGAATATTATCATTATGAGAAAAAATAATTAAAAAATAATATTATTCTGTTCTTTTTTTAAACAGCAATTTGGTTCAAATTTCACAATGGAAATTTTGAAAATTCCGAATCTTCATGTGGTATGACAATATACATAGAAATTCTGAATGATAAAAACACTTTATTCTCCACTTACATTACTTTTAATAGCACAGGACTAGTTTCAAGAGCCTTATTCGCTCCCATCATCGGCTGGTGGTCGATTGTTATTCTGGTTGCCATGTTGGTTTCTATATATGCATTGTTCTGTGCTGCCCTCTCGTTTCGTTTTTGTAAGTCGCACTACGTCGTCCCTAGGTGGTATTTCAAAGTTCATAACCTTGTCTTCTTTCTTAGTGATGAATATTTTCTCCCATACGTTCAGTTCGGATGGTTTCTTAACTTGTTTCTTAAGAACATAACCATACAACCAGACGAGGTATTAGTGTCGTTTGACGTGAGCGCATTGTTCACAAACATTCCTACAGATAAACTTCCGGAACTCATTAAAAAATGGCTAACTTTAAATGAAATAACTGTTGAGCTAATTGAAGAATACGTGAAAATCATAGTACATTGCATTAAACAAAACAGTTTTATGTTTAATCAAGAATATTATCAACAAACTAAGGAACTAGCTATGGGTAGCCCAATTTCACCGATGTTGGCTGACCTATACATGAGTAACCTTGAACTAGAGGTCACCGGGGCATTCCCACATATTTTTAAAAACTGGTTCAGGTACGTCGATGATATTTTCGCTATCATCCCAAAGAGATTTCTAGAAGATGCAGTAAAATTGTTAAATACACAAGACCAATCGATAAAGTTTACCATTGAAATGGAAGAAGGCGGATGTTTGCCTTTCCTTGATTTAAAAATCATGAGGAAACATAAAAAACTGGAATTCGGAATTTACAGAAAAAATACACATGTAGACAACTACATTAAATGCAATAAATACAACCCGAAAGCTCACCAATTTGCTGTTTTTCATAGCCTAGTTCATAGATTAATTAATATACCAATGACAAAGACAGAGTATAATAAAGAATATAAACATATACTAGAAGTGGCAACGATTAATGGGTTTAAGGCAAATTTCATAGACAAAATGATTAGAAGACACACAAAGAAAAACAAGATCAGAGAAATTAGTACATTGGATACTTTAGAAAAAGCACAGCATCATTACAACAAATTTACTTACCACCCTAAATTCTTTAATAAATTTGAAAAAGTGTTTAAAAACCACAATATAAAATTGGCACCAAAGAATAATTATACCATTAGGAACTTGCTCAACCACCCACTGAAGAATAGTACACCAAAAACCAAACTATCAGGTATCTACCAAATAGAATGCGCAGATTGTGATCAGATCTACATTGGACAAACCAGGAGGAGTTTGGAAATAAGAATGAAGGAACACTTAAGAAACATAAAACTAATGCAGACCGAAAGATCAGCAGTTGCATACCATTGCTGGACAAAAAATCAGAGTGTTAAAAAGGAGATCAAACTATTAAAACACGTTAAGAAACCATCCGAACTGAACGTATGGGAGAAAATATTCATCACTAAGAAAGAAGACAAGGTTATGAACTTTGAAATACCACCTATAGACGACGTAGTGCGATTTACAAAAACGAAACGAGAGGGCAGCACAGAACAATGCATATATACAAACCAACATGGCAACCAGAATAACAATCGACCACCAGCCGATGATGGGAGCGAATAAGGCTCTTGAAACTAGTCCTGTGCTATTAAAAGTAATGTAAGTGGAGAATAAAGTGTTTTTATCATTCAGAATTTCTATCAGTATACTCCACTGTTTAAATAACTTCTTTTTATTGGTGCTTTATGACAATATACGCTTAAACATTTTTAAAATCAGTCTTACGAAGAGTCACTTACTAAAACAGCATGTAATGGAAATATGTTAAGTTTGGACAAATGAATGAAGAAACCTCAACACCACCTGAACAGAAGAAAGCGTTTGCAGGGATGAGTCAATATTATACAAATCAGTGTGAACTATAGCTAAATTACTCATTTAATTATGGATTGTAATGTTGTGTGCTTAGTTTTAGTAGGAACCATAGATAAGGGTTTCCGGTTTCCTCAAGATGAAGTTCTAAAAACAACTGGATATCTACAATTAAACGCAAACATCAACATTCAGTAAATATTCAGCCAATAAAACCTCAGAAAAGTACGGGTAATGAAAATTGAATAAATTCATTTATAACAATTTTGTGCAGCAATCGTTGCAAGTTATTATCGTCCTGGCTATCAGGACTATCTCATCCCCATCCACGTCAAATACACACACAAAAAGAAAAATCAACCTGGCAATTTTTAAAACTGACGAAACTTGCAGGTGTTGTTCTATCGATACAACTAAACATAAAAATACATGTTTTTAAATTTTTATGATACCTCGTTTTTGGGTTTTTAGATTTCAAAAAAGTTATTTTTTTCACGTTACGGAGCAAGTTTATTGCTTCAAAAATTTTGTTGTAGAGGTCCTACATACTTGATCTTGGGTTTTTTTATTTTAAATATAGCTCTTTTGGGGTGTAATTTGGCATGCTACAGATCAAATTTTGTAAAAATAATTTTTGGGGGAATAATATAAAAAAAGTTTTTGTTTTTACTTATGAAAATGTGTATTATAAAAAAATTGTTATATATGCTTATTACTAGGGGACGGATTTCTATGACATGTCATATTTTTCCCCTTTGCATTATTTCAGGTTTCCAACTAATTTAAACCCGATTCCAAGCATCCTGGTGAAAATTGAACGCTTTTATTGTGCATATAACTGCATATTTAGGAAATGTTCAACTATTGTAGCATATTTAGTATGAATATGCATATTTAGGTCATATTTTCGGCATATTTGTGTGCATATTAAATACATTTTGAAGTTTCATATACTATTTTGTAAATTTTGCATTATAATGATACTTTTTGAGAATTTACAGATATATTAAATAATTAACATTATATTTTAATAAAATGAATTGTAATGAAACTTTAAAAAATATACACAATGTGTAAGTGGTAAAGTCATATTTTAAATTTTATTGGTCATATTTTAATGTTTTTAGGTCATAAATGCATGCATATATCCTATTTTTTAGGTCATAGAAATCCGCCCCTACTTATTACTTATTACTCTGAAAATTTAAAAGTGGGATTCCCATGGGTTCATGACATGATAAAAATACAGGCCATTTTCCAATAATTTGACTTCATGATTTTGTTTACTTTATAGCAGATTGTTTCAACAAATAATACCAAAATTTAGATTTTCTACTTTCGTATACTTAAAGTAGGCCTACTTCATAGCATTTGTTGTAAGTTTTAAGTCATAATTTATAAAAAAAAGCTACATCACAGCATGTACCGGTAATTAAAAAGAATTTGTTTTCCTAAAGGACAAATAATATGCATATTTAAGCTATTATACATTTTTACAAAACTTTAATCATAAATCAATAATAAAAAATAAGCTGTATAGTGCTCTTGTTTTCATCGTCTCCACTCGACGAGTCAAACGTCGGCATTAGCTTCTGTGGTCTGCTGGGTTATAATTAGACTTCGGATATTAGGTAAAAACCTATTTTAATCCTTAAGTGGTATATGGACGAAAAATTGTATATGGGTGATTCTTCAAATACGGGAAAATTTGGAGTGTGGAAAATCCAAATCTTTTACTTTGTTTAAAAAATCTAAAAAAAATTACTAAAATACTTCAGGGGTTACTTGATTATAATATGACACCAGCAGAGCTTAAATGTTTATATTTTTATTTATTTTAATTTCTTTATTTTTTTAAAGCCATGTGAATGACATTCGTGTACATGTGGATGGCAGAAGGCCACATTAATGACTAACTTTGGCAACAATCTGCTTTTCTTTATGTGATTTCATATTTTTCTCAGCATACTTCAGTTGATTTTGCACCAAATTTGTAAATTTGTGTGCATACTCCGGAATTAATGTAATTTTAACGAGACTGTGTTTTTATGGTTATGGGGGAGGGGGGAATCAAGCAGAAATTCATTTAATCAGTTTTAAGATCTTAAGTACAGGTCATAGTCACCGCAAACACAATAGTATCCTACATTTATCATCTACATGACTTGATAGTCATCCACATACCCCTTCATGAGGCATGTGGATGACATAAAAGGAGTTTAAGTGGTCTCAGCAAGCCATTTCTAAACCTCTGTAAGCTCAACTTCAGTCAAGTACTTTGAATTGGAAGGTTTATCATAGGGCATAATCAAAATTAATTAATATTCACTTTCTGCCTACTTTCTAGAAGCCATGTTAATGACGGGGAATAAAAACGCTTTCCTTGAAAATGACGCAAAGTCCTTTGTTAATCCCAAACTGTTTGTAAGGAAGCAAAATTCAACCTTACAATTCAACCACAAACTGCCCTGTTGGCTTTCTAACACTGTTGCCAGTTATACAAATTTCTCATTTCTGCAGAAAAAAATTCCATTCTTTTCAGTCATGTGGATGACCAAAAACCCTTGGGACATTGTTTATGTTCGTTAGGTGGGGTGACAATTTTATTTCGTTTTATTTTTTAGGGGTTAATATTCTTCAAATATTCATACTCATTGACAGGAAAAAAGCTGAAAAGGAAATAACATTTTGTTTTGTGGAAAAATGCATTAGAATATACAAAACCGAGGTTTCGGACAGGGCATGTGGATGCCATTTCATTGAATTAAATTCGATTTTGGAATATCAGAATTTAAAGTTGGTGACATTTCAAAGTGATAGTTGTAGTATGGGAGTAGTAGAAACAAACTTTTATTTTAATTTTTTTTAAAGTTGAATTTGAAGGGAAATATCACTCCGGAACACAAATTTTCCCGTATTTGCATGCATGTTTTATAAGTGACTATGTCTAAAACTGATACTTTTATAGGACCTAAAAAAGCCTATTTTTACTTTAGAGCCTAATATTGCCTTTTTGATTGTTTTTCCTCTAAAGTACAAAATAAGTTATTTTTTGTTATAAAAAAACTAGCATTTATTTTCAGTTCGTACTAAATTTTTAGCTTGGAATGTGCAGTACATGACACATTTGTGACATGGTTAAATAGTAAGGAATGTTTCGTCTTCAGTAGAAAAATTCCTTGGAATTCCCTAGAAAATGTAGTGTTTTTCTCCCGACTCCCACATCCAATAACAAAAAAAAAAAAAAAAAAAAAAGTAGTTCTCTGAACCACTGAGGGATACAAGGGGTTGAATATGCTAGCGTGCGTAGCTTCTGGGCGCAGGTTTTCACTGTTATGGTAGTAATATAATCCTGAGGCGGAATATGCCTTTAGCCATATTCCATAACGTTTTACAGTAATTAATTAAAACATTTCATTTTATTAATATTATACAAGAATTAATTAAACATTGGGAAAAATAAGTATAAACCATAATTATGAAGAGTTTGAGAACTAGAAGCAAATTTGTTGTAAGAAATGGGAAAATTAATACTTTAGAATAAAGCAAGTACAAGTAACTGTAATAATAACACAGTCTGAGTAGACAAAGGCAGGCTGTCAATCACTCGAGCAAATTCTGTGTATTGGTATCGTGCTCGAATTTTAACGTATACAAAAGAATATCAGATAACGAGCGATTTTATTGTGTGATGGGGAGAAACCAGCTCCACTCCGACACTGTATGAACAATAGGGTGTTTAAGTTTCCAGGAACTGGAAACAATCAGTGAGCCGTGTTGGCGTGGTTTTAATAACCAATATTCTTCCGCACGAGCGGAAGGATATTAACAGATAATAACCAATGAGAATAAGGGACTAATTTGTGTAACTGACGTCAGTACGAGGCTTCTTGATAGGTGATGATTTTGGATACGGGAGAAGAGCGGATAGCTCCATAGGATCCGGTCGCGAAGTTTTTGTAGGCCAGGAGGCCATATCCCGGTAGCAGTCTCGGGAATTTTTATAAGTCCAGTCGAGGGTCGCTGGGTACTTAGTCAAAGTTAAAGTCCGGGAAGAGTAATTATTTTAATATATCAGTAGAGTCTGGGTATATTAGCAATCATCAAGAAGCCGCGCATTGACGTAACATATCGCCTAAGAGAATAATTAATATTTCTGGGTACTGTAATTGTATTGTAATTGTGCGTAGAAGTTGGCACTTGAAATAAATCTCGCTCTCACCCAACTTTGAAGACTTTCTATTGAACGCTCTCCTTATAACGTGCTGTCCCTGAGATAAAAAGAGTATATTAAGCCGGGCAATAAGAATAAATAGGTGACGATCCAAGGACTGGAACATCACGGCGTCTCACCACGACACCATAGCAACAGTATCCTGTGGGTCCAGAGGTTGCAAGTAAGCAATTTTATTCCAAATGGCGCTTCCAACGTTTGAGGGTGTCGAGCATTAATGGCATAGAACATTAATGAAAATACAGCACGGGAGGCAACGAGACTTCACTACCGGCGATCGACGGCAGCAGACAGCGGCGAGCGGGACTTCAGTCACCGCCACACGGGCCGTCAACTCATCGATCAACACACCAAAATTGTAAAGTACAAACATTCCATATCTGTGTATATATTTTGTTTTGTGGGTATTTCTTACATGCATACTATAGCTAGATGTGTTAGCATAGCAGGGTATATTTTTGTGCAGAGGGAAAATAAGTGTAAATTAGCTAAATGAAACTAAGGTATAAAATTATTGGAGACAGTATGGAGAATCAGGAGATGGAGGTCCAGGGCGATGTAGAGCCACCAACTGTAAATATTGATGAAAATGTGTTATTGGAGGGTCCTTCCGACCAAATTAATGATCAGGAAAATGAGGTTCAGGCTGAAAATCAGTCAGATACGGTCATGGAGGTGGATGAAATTAGGCCTAGTCCGTCCACTAGCCAGGCAGTTCTAAATGATCCAGGGAATATACAATCTCTCTTTAGCTTCATGTCAGAGATTAAAGAGCAATTAAAATCAGTAGGGGAAATGAAAGAGCAGTTGAAATCAGTAGGGGAAATGAAAGAAAATTTTCAGGCAGAATTCAAAGCTGTAAATAACAAATTAAATTCTGTGGGGAATTTAGAGCAGAAAATGAAAGAAAATTTTCAGGCAGAATTCAAAGCTGTAAATAACAAACTAAGTTTTATAGGGACCTTAGAACAGAAAATGGAAGACGGTTTTAAGAACATGCACGACAAAGTCAATAATTTTGAAGATACTGTAAGGGGATTGCAGACAGAAGTTAATGCTAAATTTACTGAAATCACAACAAATGTTCAAACCGAGCTTAGGCGGGAACAGGAGAAAATACAGAACACTTTACTTCAACAGAATACTACAGTTCAGAATAGCCTAGAAGCAACTTTGAATCAGGTCAAGTTAGTGGTAGAATCTTCCAGTAAATCAGTGAATGAAAAAGTTGATAATTTAACTTCACAAATGGATTTAGTTCAAAATAAAATTAGGGAATTAGAACAGAGTGACAGACAGATAGAAACGATTTGCCAGAATAGCATGAGTGGCGCTTCGAGCAGTGATAATGTTATCCCGGAGGAGAATAGAGTTAATAATGTAAATTTAGCTTCTACAAGTACCATGGTTGTAACTGAAAATGCTATTGAACTTGAAAGAATGTCTACTCCAGTCCGGCATAGCAGTATCGCTACGCATGATAGTAATAATGTTAGCAGTAATGGTATTATTCAAAATGTGAATGCAACTGTACAGGGCATTCCTGTTCACTTGTTAAACGAGATCCCATTTCCAATTTTCAATGAGGACGAAAATATGAATCCTCAATACTATCTTACTGAACTCGACAATTACTTTAAATTAAAGTCAATTCCTCCAGAACTCAAAATGTTAATGGTGAAGAAAAGCTTGAAGGGTAGGTCATCTCAGTGGCTAAAATTAACACTAGGGGAACAGGTAGATTATGACACATTTAAGAAATTTTTCATGCATCGCTACTGGAATGACAACGAGAAAAACAAAATTCGAAGCGAACTTACTACGGGGAAATATAATCCACAAGGGGGCGTGACGATGATTGATCATTTTTTACGCATAGCACAGAAAGGGAGAATGCTAGACCCTCCTCTTAAAGATTCCGAGGTCTTGAGTATTGCTGCAAGCCATTATGAGGACCATATAAGAAATAACTTGATAGTGGCTAGGCCTAAGGATTTTGGGGAAATGGTAGACTTGCTTACAAAATTTGAGGCTACAGCGACTTCACTTTACACTCAGGATGGGGGCAAAAACAATAGCTTTCAAGTAGGGAATAGCAGCAACAAACAGAATAATAATTCACAAGGTTTTAGGCCTAATTATGCATCTCGTGGGCAGGAGGCATCGGCTGCGCCTCACTCCAGCCAAAATAATCAGGCCTATCACGGCAATAATGGGGGCAGATCAGGCCAAAATAACTACCAGAATAGTTTCCAGTATAACAGGGGACAGAACGGACAAAATAACAGGGGATTTCAGAATAGGCCTAATTTCCAAAGGGGAAATAACAATAATAATAGGCAAATTAACATGTTCACGGTCGATAATAGGCCTAGTAACAGTAACAATGGGAACAATCAGGGCTATAGAAATAACTATAGCAGAAATGCTCCGCATTGGCTGCGAAATAGGGGATATAGAAACGGGTATTGGAGAGCCAATTTCTATAGGCGGCCATACAATAGACAATGTAACTGGCGAAATAACAATAATAATCACAACAATCAGGCTACAGGCAGGTCTGACAATGACAATGGGGGCAGAACTATGAATCCGGAGGCCCGGAGTTTTCAGCCGAATGATAGGAGTAGGTCGGCTTCGCCACAAGGCAATGGCGGAAACCAGCCGTCGGAAAACTAAGTCACGAGATTCTTGTGGACTCTGAGATTCTCGATTGCCTCAGTCGTATGAATACTACTGACAGAAATGGGTCTACCAACTATATGACAGCTCAGAAAGACGTTAGGGAAATTACTGACACTACAAAAATTCCTTTGACACAGACTGGACGTGATGTAATAGCTGAACCACCTAGAATTAAGGCAGATATATACGGCTTGCAATGTGATATATTAATAGATAGCGGCTCAAGTTCAAGTGTGTGTAGCTTAGATTTTTATTATAGGTTGGAACAAATGGGAATTAGAATTTTGTCACTACCAGTATGTGCAGTATTTTTTTCAGTCGCTGTAGGCAAGCGACGCGAGAGAGTGAAAGAACAATGTTTACTGTTAGTTAAAATGGGGAGATTTGAGGTAGAAATAATGTTCCTTGTTATCAATGGTTAAACTACAGATATTATTTTAGGTTGCGACGCTTTTTCAGAATGGAACGCAGTAATAGATTTCAAGCGACAGGCTTTATTTGCAGTGGTTAATAACGTTGAAATAAAAGTCCCATTTATAGATTACACTGACACAGGGGTTGTAGATAAAAGATTGGAGATAGAAAAAGATATGGATGGCGAGTTATTTTTTGTGGAACACATTTGTATAGGGGATCAAGAATTAGTGGAGGTCAGCGCATATGACAGTGCTGAGTCTGAATTAGGTCATATTTGTACACAAGGGTCACTGGACTGTGACGCGTGTAATCTCCACATAGTGTCACTGAGACATATTTACGGCGATTCTGGGAAAGAATCTAGGCCAAGATCACCGTTAGACTCGGTGTGTCGCGTGCCAGGAAGTGAAAGTCATGAAATGTTAAACACATTACGTGGCGAGTTGGAGCGCTGTTACGGGTTAAATACCGAACAGAAAGATAAATTGTGGCAAGTGCTCGTACGAAATGTTGACACTTTTTCAAATGTTGCAGGCCTATGTAATACTTACACACACACTTTTACTGTAGTAAATCCACAACCTTATTACCATAAATGTAGAAGTGTTCCTATCTCTATGCGGGACGCCGCTGACGAGGTAATTAATAAAATGCTAGAGCAAAATATTATTGAACCTTCTAAGTCTGAATACATTAATGCACTTTGCTGGGTTCTTAAAAAAGACAATAGTTTACGTGTTACTTTAGATGCCCGAAAGGTCAACTCTTACACACAAAAAGACAATTTTAGGCCTGAGCCAATTGACACGCTACTAGGAAAAGTTAAGGCAGGAAAGTATTTTTCAGGAATTGACCTTACGTCATCTTACTGGCAGATACCATTAGCTGAAGAACTACGTAAATACACAGGTTTTGTGCATAATGGGAAAATGTACCAATATACCCGCTGTGCCTTCGGTCTATCTACTTCCGGGAGTGCCTTGTTAAGAGCTTTAGATAATATTTTTGGTGACTCGACTAAAGACTTCCTTGTACAGTACGTCGACGACTTTCTCATTTTTGACCATGACTTCGACGCCCACTTACGTCATATCGACTATGTTCTGACTAAGTTGCGAGAACACGGAATGACTGTCAAACCAGGGAAAACCATGTTCTTTAAGAAACAGACTGAGTTCGTGGGTTACGTGATTTCAGAAGACGGCATTAGGCCTAATCAGGAAAGGGTCGACAGCATAAGACAGATACCCCCCCTAAGACTGTCAAGCAGTTGCGCAGGTTTCTGGGAATATTGAACTATCAGAGTAGATTTTTAATCAATTACGCAAAGCAAGTAGCTCCGCTTAGAGAATTGTTACGCAAAGATGTGAAATTTAAATGGACACCTACCGAACAAAAAGCGTTCGAGGAGGTGAAAGAATCCTTTGCATATTCAGTGCTTTTGGAGAGGCCTAGGGACGAGTTGCCCTTCACGTTGTTCACAGACGCATCAGCCAAAGGTTATGGCGCTGTTCTGACTCAAATAGATGAGCAGGGCGAGAAGCACGTGATAGCCACAGCTTCTAGAGGCCTATCTAGATTGGAGGCAAACGCTTGTGTCACAGAGCAGGAAATTGGAGCTATTTTCTTTGCGCTTAATAAATTTAAGCAATATGTGTTTAATAGACAGATTATTTTGTACACAGATCACATCAGCTTAGGTTTTATGAACAGATGTAAACTCACTAGTTCAAAATTTCTAGATTTGTTCATGAAATCATGTCTTATGACATAGAAATTAGGCATATTGCAGGGGACCAAAATATCTTCGGGGACCTGTTATCCCGTTTGAATTTCACTCAGGGGCTACCAGAAACAATGGCCGCACCCAGCCATGAGGTGGCAATAATGAAACTCAAGGCGTCAGGTAATCATAAGATTTCAGAACGGTTTAAGCAAATTAAGCAACTGCAGGCATCCGACCCAGACATAAAACGACTGACCGACGAGGCAAAAGAGATCTCAGAGTGCGCTGATGACACCATCGGTATGAGAGGAGGTGTACTGTATAAGCTTCACGGTACAGAGGTTAGAAAATGGAAAATTTATATTCCAAAATGTATGGAGAGGGAATTAATTGTTAGCTTTCATGAGGCATTAAATCACTCAGGGTGTGAGAAGGTTTCACTCACGATACAAGACAATTTTTATATTAAGCATTTGGCAAGGAAAGTCAGACAAGTGACATCAACCTGCGACTTGTGTCAGAAAGCTAAGCCAATGACAGTCAGGTATGATAATGAAATACACGCCGTTGTGAGAGATAGGCCTAGGGCTTTGGTAGCCATAGACAGCCATGGTCCTATGCCTACCTCGACGTTTGGTTATAAACACATTTTTGTTATGTACGATGTTTTTTCTAAATTTGTGAAAGTATACCCAATGAAAGTGATAACTAGCCATTCCATTCTAAAGAAAATCACAGAATCTTTCATTCCACACTACGGCAGCATTGAATGTTTATTGAGTGATAACGCCACAGTTCACACTAGTAAAAAGTTTATGGATACACTACAGTCACTAAATATCAAGGCCTACAAATGCTCACTTTACTTCGCTTCTGGGAACCCTTGTGAAAGAGCCATTAAAGAAGTATCACAGTACATGAGAATCTTATCACACAAGAACCACAAAGACTGGTTTAGACATTGTGAGGTCATTGAAAAAGTTATCAATAACTCTATCAGCCCGGTCACAGGGTATGCTCCCATCAAACTTATGTTAGGTCAGGATCCAGAACCTATTATCGTGAACTTGCCTGAAGCTTTGCCAGTGGATCGCCCTCTTACCGATGTTGAAAGGTGCAAACGCGCATTCGAGCGTATCAAAACACGTGCAGCCAAACGTAAAGAGAAGGCCAAGCGCTACAAGCATAAATGGTCGCCTCAAATCAACGATAAGGTGTTGATTAGGGACACTAAGCTGTCTTCATTATTAAGGGGACGTTATTCTCGTCTCGAGCTGTTATTCAAAGGACCAGGGTTTATAACTCAGAAATTTGGGGACCACACTTATGAAATTCAAGATGTAAAATCAGGTAAAATTTTCGGCAGATACCATAAACAACTACTCAAACCATATAAAGAATCACCCACCCAGTAAATTCACACCATGAACAGGAATAACCTACGTTAGGACTGTACAATAGTTAAGCAATAGTTTAAGTAACCACCAGTATACAGAATGTCAGAGTCATATGTTAAAGTGTAAAAGCGACAGTGAGATGAAGTCCGATCTGTGACGGAGTTAAAGCTTGGACTCAATGAACCTTTCTCTTGTCATAGATAAAGCAATAGTGTTGGCGGCGTGCTTGTAGCATAAGTCGAGTGGTGCGCTAATTCAAGCTTGACTGATCGAACCTTGTTAGCGACATCATTAAAAATGGTGCAGTGTTATGCGTGTGTTGTGCTTTTGCGAAGCTAATTTTTTTCCTACATTGTGTTTTGTTTTTTTTATTCCACGACCATCAGTTTAAAGCAGACTCATCGAACCTTTGCTGTTATGTGTACGTGTAGCTGTATATATCATTGTAAATAAATTCCCGATCGTGACAAGAATGGCATTTGAGGTGGTAGGCCTAGAAAGGCAAAACAGGCCTACACATGGAATGAAAAGAAAGGTAAAGAGGGCATTGGGTGAACAATGTTCCAACTTGTATATATTTTGTGTAAATAGTAATAAGAGTGTATAACTAGGAATAAGATGTTAGCATAAGGGCAGAGCCAGATGAAAATGCAAAGGCCTACAATCAGTTGCAGGGAAAATCAGTGTTAAATCTTCAACACAACAAATAGGGGAAGTTTAAATGAATGATTTAAGAAGTTTAATTAGTATTCTATACTTTACGATTTTATTTTGAGTGATGTATGAGAAGGAGATGTCACTTTAAAGTTTTTGTGGAGGCATTGTTAATTCGTGGGCATACCTACGATAGAGATATTCTTGTAAACAAGCAATCTCTCTCCCGCAGGTAGGCATTTGAGGCGGAATATGCCTTTAGCCATATTCCATAACGTTTTACAGTAATTAATTAAAACATTTCATTTTATTAATATTATACAAGAATTAATTAAACATTGGGAAAAATAAGTATAAACCATAATTATGAAGAGTTTGAGAACTAGAAGCAAATTTGTTGTAAGAAATGGGAAAATTAATACTTTAGAATAAAGCAAGTACAAGTAACTGTAATAATAACACAGTCTGAGTAGACAAAGGCAGGCTGTCAATCACTCGAGCAAATTCTGTGTATTGGTATCGTGCTCGAATTTTAACGTATACAAAAGAATATCAGATAACGAGCGATTTTATTGTGTGATGGGGAGAAACCAGCTCCACTCCGACACTGTATGAACAATAGGGTGTTTAAGTTTCCAGGAACTGGAAACAATCAGTGAGCCGTGTTGGCGTGGTTTTAATAACCAATATTCTTCCGCACGAGCGGAAGGATATTAACAGATAATAACCAATGAGAATAAGGGACTAATTTGTGTAACTGACGTCAGTACGAGGCTTCTTGATAGGTGATGATTTTGGATACGGGAGAAGAGCGGATAGCTCCATAGGATCCGGTCGCGAAGTTTTTGTAGGCCAGGAGGCCATATCCCGGTAGCAGTCTCGGGAATTTTTATAAGTCCAGTCGAGGGTCGCTGGGTACTTAGTCAAAGTTAAAGTCCGGGAAGAGTAATTATTTTAATATATCAGTAGAGTCTGGGTATATTAGCAATCATCAAGAAGCCGCGCATTGACGTAACATATCGCCTAAGAGAATAATTAATATTTCTGGGTACTGTAATTGTATTGTAATTGTGCGTAGAAGTTGGCACTTGAAATAAATCTCGCTCTCACCCAACTTTGAAGACTTTCTATTGAACGCTCTCCTTATAACGTGCTGTCCCTGAGATAAAAAGAGTATATTAAGCCGGGCAATAAGAATAAATAGGTGACGATCCAAGGACTGGAACATCACGGCGTCTCACCACGACACCATAGCAACAGTATCCTGTGGGTCCAGAGGTTGCAAGTAAGCAATTTTATTCCAATCCCCAGTAATAGATCTATATAATTCTGTATACCATAGGCCTATATCTGTGTTTTATCATGATTATTGATTAATGGCGACTTCAATAAATATAATATTCTGCATTGCAATTGAGATATTTCAGAAAATTGCCAACTTAACCATTTCATAAGAGACTATTTTACGATTTTTAGAACCTATTTTCCAATTTTTAGAGCTTATTTTAGGCACCTAAAACAGCATTTTTAGCGACCTAAAAGTCCGAAGTCTAGTTATAATTATTATTGTTTATTGAGGGCAGACAGTAGTTTGCATTCTCAAATCCAAGCACGTGGCAGACTCTGTTGCCACGTCAATCCAATAACAATAGAAACATAATACAAAACTTTGGATTTCCTTTGATTCTCGTTTCTAACTGAGGCATGACAACACTTAACACGCGGCTATTAACGAGTGTGCCCTTCTTACATTAAACCAGTGGCGGATCGTGGGTGTAGGAACAGGGTGTTGCACTATTTTACGGTAATTATAATTCCTTTATTGCAACCAATGGCCATAGTATGATGAATAGAGCTCTGATGGAATATGTGGCAGGGGAAACAGAAGTACCCCGAGAAAACCTGCCCCGACCCCATTTTGTCCACCACAAATTCCACATGGATCCACCAAGATTCGATCCCGGGTCCCAGCGGTGGAAGGCGAGCGATGTAACCACTCAGTCATAGGGGGGGTTACAGGAATTAAATACATAACCTGATAATATATAAATAGTCGCTTTGCTCGTTCGGGGCTAAACCTTCAAACTCCCAGTGGGGCTCTGCCTCCTGTGTGGTTCTAAGAAAATTTTTTTTTAACTGACACTTTATAGAAGAGATACATTAATTGCATTTAGACTGCCGTAGCCCATAATAACTACTTAGCCATACTAAACCTTAAAAAAAAACTGTGGAACGACTTTAAGATTTTTCTGGGGTAAACATTTAAAATTTGGAACATTCTGGAATTTTCTTGTTGGTTACACGCTAAATAGCTATAAGTCTGTCAAATTTCAGATTTCTAGCTCATGGGTAAGTGGTTAAACATTAGGTTGGGTTCGTTCCCCGGTACTTAATCGAATTTTTATGAAGTAGGGAGGTCTGGAATGGGGTGTACTCAGCCTCCTGATACAAATTGAGGAGATACTTGATTGAGAAGTAGGATGTCGGATAGTAGGCCTAGTCCCTCTAGGGATGTAGAGCCAGGGAGTTTAGTTTAGTGTCTAATAGATCGATGAAATCTATATTAATAAAAGGAAGTGTCTGTCCTCCGTCTGTCCTTCTGTCTGTCCGCGATGCCCAGCGAAATCTACTGAACGCAGAGATCTGAAATTTTAAACATAGATGGACTAAAGGGTCGGAAAGTGCACCTCGAAGCCGGAATTTTTATTTTAGCTTTCCTTCGAGAGTTATGAGTGAAAAACGGGCAGAAAACGTGTATTTTTTGCGATTTCGAAGGATCAGTTTCAGTAATATATTTCAATGTTAAATCAATTACAGCTGGCTTTGGCTATTTTTGTCATCATACCTCATAGCCTACCTTGGAAATAAAAGCATCGCGATCGCTTGAATTTGTAAGTCCATCGTGGACGATTCATTTGTTTAGAGTGTCAAGGCCCGCAGATATATGAAATTTTCAACCTACACGTAAGAAGGATATCAACATAGGCTTAATTATGGTAAAACATTGTTCGATTTGAACGAAACTCACTATACAGGGGTTTTCTGAGCCAAGGAACTGGAACCTGAGGTCGCTTTTCCTACCAGGGGACGCTACCTAATCGTGGAATACACTCCACGTGATTTAGGTGTTAATAAATATAATGATTTAACTATTATGCACTTAAGATTTGAAATAATTATCGCGGGGGAAGCCGCGGGCACATGTTATCTTACTAGCTTAAAAGACCCGGCGTCGCCCGGGTTTTGTATTTTGTAATTGGAAATTAACTTATGAAGGATTTTCAATTTTAAATTCTAGGTCCTTATATAGGCATTTATAATTTGAAATAGGAAGAACGACTTATTACACTCAAACTATTCCCTCAGAAAACGCTTGATATAGTTTTTTATGGCTCATAGAGGATCTAGAATTTTGCATCCCATCGCTTGTACAGTGCACAGCAAGCCAGGTAGAGGTTTAAATAAGAAGAAACAGAAATTCCTGTAACATAAAATTGTAATATCGAGGCGGGAAATTTCCCACTCTTATGTTACCATAAAGCCGTTTTGGGGATGAAATTAAACAGAAAGCATTATCACTTTCATACTTTTCTCTCCAAAAACCTGCGATATAATATAATAATATACACATTATCATACCTCGTTTTGTTTTCTCTATGTCCAGGGTAGAGAAAGTTATGATTCCATTATTTTAGTGGATTTCATTCTGTAATATTTATTTATAACATGAATTATTTTGATAACTTCTCTTATTTGTCAAAAGTGCATTTCATTTGTTTTTTCCAAGCCCATCTGATACCATTTGGTAACAATATATTCTGTGATTTGGAATTGATAATTCTATGTAAAAAGGGATTAAGTATTTTCAAAAACATTTAATTTTTGGCATTTAGAATAAGAATTTTTCAAAATCCTTTCTTAGTGAGCACCTACATTATGAAACGAAGGTACTGTCAAAATTCCAAGTCTCTACCTGTTATAGTTTAGGCTCTACGTTGATTCCTGTCAGTCAGGACAAAGCCTTTTATATATATAGAGAAGATAATATACCCATCCAGAAACGAATAGTCATAAAATACACGTTCTTATCGAATGAGAAAACGTGTTCTGTGGGTTGATATAATAAATTCTGACTGATCTACAGTATGATGAACTTCAAGAAAAGCCTAACTATTCTTTCTTCTGAGGAGTGCTTTTCATAAAACTTCAGTATACTACTATTCTATCGGACATATTATATGGTTCAGAAATACGAGTAGTTAGTATTATTTTAGTTTATTTACCATATAGGGCCTATGCGTAAGTAAGTTTAACATTTTCTAATCCTTTAACAATCGCTTGTCTCAGGGTAGCTCTCGGTTTTTAATTAAATTATAAATATTTGTTAAAAATTAAGAGTATAATAATTATTAAAGCATTATATTTATTAACACTTGCACGCGAATCATTCATAAACTAAGCCATTAATAATTAATGAAACAGCTAAAATTCCTGCTTTAGAGTACATTCCACGACATGAAAGCGCCCCCTGGGAAAACTATATCAGAATCGATTATGCAGTTCCAAAGAACCTGTGAACACATAATACGTATTGTTTCTCAGCTGTTTATTGACATGAATATGATGTGAATTTTATTTTATCAATTCAGTGTAATTTTCAGAAATTATATAATGTTTCAAGGGAAGGAATGGTTTGTTTGGATTATTATTATCAGCGATATTTCAAGAGATAAAACCATCAATATTTTACAGCTGTTGGCCCCGGCTTCGCCCGCCATTATTCATTGACTCCAGGATTTTTAAGAAAATTACACTGGTAGATTATTAAAAATGTTTGTGGTTCAGAGCTATGAAAATTGTAAGTAAAAATAAAATTAGAATATTTGTTCATTGTGTTCATTTCATTTAGGCCTTATATAATAAAGAAACTGTTTTCCTTCCTAATTTTGTAGTCGTCATGAAAGTTTAGACTGCGAGAGACGAACATCGCCGAGTATACCCGATGTCTCACGAAGCGGGCGAGCCAGCACGCTATTTAGGGCCGTTGAATTGTATAAGAGTAGATAATAATAAAAGGACGTGTTTGTCTGTCTGTACGCGATGCCCAGCGAAATCTACTGAACGCAGAGATCTGAAATTTTAAACATAGATGGACTGAAAGGTGGGCGAATGCACCTCGAAGCCGGATTTTTAATTTTAGCTTTCGTACGCGAGTTATGAGTGAAAAACTGGCAGAAAACGTGATTTTAGCGCTGTCGAAGCATCAGATTTCAGTAATACATTTCAATGTCAAATCAATTGCATTTGGCTTTGGCTATTTTTGTCATACCGTGGAAATAAAAGCATCGCGATCGCTTGAATCGCTTGATCCAGCCCACGCTGGACGATTCATTTGTTTAGAATGTCAAGGCCCGTAGACATATGAAATTTTCAACCTACACGGAAGAGGGACAATCAACATAGACCTAAATATGGTCAAACATTGTTTTATTTGGACGAAACTCACTATACAGGGGTTTTCTGGACCAAGGAACTCGACTCTGAGATCGCTTTTGCCAGGCGACGCTATCTAATCGTGGTATGTAGTCCACGTGGTTTAGGTGTTAATAAATATAATGTTTTAACTATTATGCTCTTAATTTTTTATTTTTGAAATAATTATCGCGGGCGAAGCCGCGGGCACATGCTATCTTAAAATAATAAAAGGACGTGTTTTTCTGTCTGTCCACGATGCCCAGCGAAATCTCCTGAACGCAGAGATCTGAAATTTTAAACATAGGTGGGCTGAAAGGTGGGCGAATGCGCATCGAAGCCGGATTTTTAATTTTAGCTTTCGTTCGCGAGTTGTGAGTGAAAAACTGGCAGAAAACGTGATTTTAGTGCTGTCGAAGCATCAGATTTCAGTAATACATTTCAATGTCAAATCAATTGCAGTTGGCTTTGGCTATTTTTGTCATACCGTGGTAATAAAAACATCGCAATCGCTAGAATGTTGTAAGCCCACGCTGGTCGATTCATTTGTTTAGAATGTCAAGGCCCGTAGACATATGAAATTTTCAACCTATACGGAAGAGGGATAATCAACATAGACCTAAATATGGTTAAACATTGTTCGATTTGGACGAAACTCACTATACAGGGACTTTCTGGGCCAAGGAACTCGAATCTGAGATCGCTTTTACCAGGCGACGATATCTAACCGTGACATGTAGTCCACGTGATTTAGGTGTTAATAAATATAATGATTTAACTAT
This sequence comes from Ectobius pallidus, assembly GCA_964059195.1. Classification (NCBI taxonomy): domain Eukaryota; kingdom Metazoa; phylum Arthropoda; class Insecta; order Blattodea; family Ectobiidae; genus Ectobius; species Ectobius pallidus. The sequence goes on along the minus strand of CAXKWD010000001.1, from coordinate 34,002,541 downwards.
TATGCTCTTTTTTTATCGCGGGCGAAGCCGCGGGCACATGCTAGTTATCAATATAGGTTTCGCCACAAAGTAACTACATTGGCAATTAGCATCTGTGAGGGACTTCATAGTTCATAGCTCGCGCCCTAACTTGCTTGCAGACAGCAGCCGACGCGACGTGCTCTAGCGGTTGTTCGCAGAGTGAAAGCGACGACGAAAACCTTTAAACCCCGGGCGGGTTACCACCAAGTCAAGCCTCTCGCACCCGTTACAAGCCGGCAAGAAGAGGCAGCAAGTCGTGGCTTTTCTAATGCAACGACCCCGCGCATTTAAATGTTTAAATGATTTAAAATTGTTAAATATCGCGTGAAGCGTGTTTATAGATAATAAAAACCTACCACAAGGACGATTTCGAAGTAGTTTAATAGTAGGCATATACAGTACTATAATAAAAAAAATCAAAATATTCTTTACATTAAAAACTGGTCGTTGTGCAACACTGCAACATGATCAGAGGCCGCCACTGCATTAAACAAACAATACTTCAAAGACAGCACCGCTGGGACAACGAAAACGAAACTATAAAATCTAGATGGTAAAATTTATGATAGCCTCCAAGGGCTTATATAGGCTAGTATGTAGGCTATATAACATATTATGGCAATGAGATTTTTTTTATTTTCAAGTCATACGTGTCTTTTAGTAGCAATCAGTGCATGACTGTAACACCCAAGACCTGCAGATATAGGAGGTCCCGTGACACCGTGTCGTTAAGCTGTTGTTGGAGTCGGATGTCATCTTTCTTCAGAATATAGACAAATCCTTCCATTATGGATGCATTAGGTGACACAGTTAGTTGATCATGTAATAGTCCTGCTGCTAACCATACTTTCACAAATAATTGGTTATTTGTTGATGGATCCAACAGTAAGAATGTTTGTTGACACTCATGAACTGTTGCAGTAAGGCCTGTGGAAGACTGCTTGGAGAATACTATGTGACATATATAGGACAGCCTAATTCAAGAAAGAAACGAAATATAATCATAAAATTTAATCTTAAAAGACTGCTAATTTTGTTCCTAAATGTATTGAATTATGTTTAATGGTAACCACAAATACTTTACTCACTGAAAAATTATCTCGCAGAGTCGTTTAACACAGATCTTGCCAAGTTATGAACCCTTGCATATGCCACATGTCTAAGAAAAAATTAAATCCATTTCTTCGATATGGTGTTCTAACTACACACCACGCAGTTGAACCAGTGTCGGATTTATACTTTTCATAAGTATAGGCCACTTTCTTTGCACCGCCCCTTCCTCCTTCCTAGAAGTTTCCACTTATCATAATCACTCATTTGTTGACCTTTATTAGGTAATAAACAATTTTAAGTATTTAAACATAGGTTACGTGTCGGTCAAATAAAAAACGTCGGGACTCGTATGCAGTTAAAATTAAAGTTTTAAGGCATTAGTTCACAAGTTTCCTATAAAAAACATAAAATACAGGTCATTTTCGGAACATATGCGACAGGAGGGAAAAAATGAACAACGCGGAAAGCTCAACACACGATATTCAACTTAATGTATTGTCATAATTCATTTTGCTTTGTGTCATCGCCACATACAAATGCTAAAGTGAGAGAAAGTGTAGTTAGGGCTGTAATTGACCTGCATTTTTCGGCCTCTGAAGCAGCGAGAAGGTTCCATATTTATGAAGGAGCAGCTCAGTGGTGGGAACTTGACTATAATGCGACCGGAAGTTTTCATAGGAAGCGTGGATCTGCGCAAGGCCGCATATTTCGATGCTAGATTGGTTGCAGAAGTTGAGCGTAAGTACTACGCCACCAAGTTATCTCTGCATGCAGAAAATATGTTAGGAATGTGCCTTCCGTCTCGATCTCCCTCCTTTGACGTTGCCACTTCCTATTCTTTGAGTTGAGTCATTTGGCTACAAGAGGGGTGCTGAGAATTACTGTGTTTTTAAATGACCTGACACCTTCGGCACTCGTTCTCGAAATGAATAATCTGGCAACCATGTCCCTACTGGGGAAAATGCGTAGAAATGATCTGTTGAAGGAACACCCCCTGCCGCCACGCTGCCACTTCCTGTCCACTGTGTTGGGTTATTTGGCTGGAAGAGGGGCGCTGAGAATTGCTGTGTTTTTAAATGACCTGATACCTTCGACAGTCATTGTCCAAATGAATAATCTGGCAACCACGTTATGATCTTTCGCACGTGTTTAGGTATTCGCCACCCACTGCTTCCCCTACATCCCTTCCGTATAGTGGTAGCTGAGCGACACTAGCGCTAAAACACTTCCCCTATCGCCGTGCAGATTTAACTTGGTGGCATAGTAATTGATTTTGCACTAGAAGTACCGGTATTATAAAATAAAATCTTTAAAAAATGCTCCTTGAATAAACGTATTCCTCACGAATCTATTAATTATTAATATTATAAAAATTTGCAACCAAGAATATGGCGGATTTGAGGCTTAAAGCCACAGCCTTCTATACATGTTTGTTTTGGAACAAAACTGACTAAATAATCAAGAAAATACATGGATAGATAAGTGGCGTGTGTGAACCTAACCTTAAGTCTTCCTGTTCATGCGCATATGCTCGTTTGTGATACTTAATCAAATACCGCCCGACGTTTTTTATTTGACCGACTGTACGTACTGAACAATGAAATAAACGAATTAATTACTCATAAAGTAAAAAGTAAGTGAGCTCCCTCTTAAATCTCCCGCCCCTAGGCCGCGGCCTATTGACAAATCCAGGATTGAGTTGAACTCACTGAATGTTTTTGCATGTATAAGGGATGATTGTAAGTCTCAATGAGCCAATTTTCCACCACTTACTGAATCTTTCTCTTCTAGAATTACCAATACATACTGGCACCAGCTCAATCCTCTGTGCTAAGCTAATGATTGCGATAACAAATGAGCCTTAAAATATTGTTACAAAGAGTTTTTCTAAAATAGCTCCATCCTTGAAGGGAAGACAGGAAATTTGCCAGGACCACATAAAAATATTGCTATTTATGGGTTTATCGCTATATCAACCTTCGTTACAGAGAGGTTTGACTGTACAGGAAAACCTAGCTAGGCAGGTCAGCTCCAGTGCTCAGTTCATTTCTGTTGCTTTCCAGTCTTACTGATACCAGTTTTTAGAGAAGTAGCCAGTCTTAGTGTTTTTGGCTTTATAAATTTAGGTGACAATCATTGGCTTACTGTTTGTATGTTTAATTTTTTTGCCGAATTTTGTTAGTAGTTTTGTCATTGGAATTAATAAGGCAACATTTTTTGAAACCTTTGAACATTTTTAAGAAGTAATATTTTGCACATCTGAACTATTAATTGCTATAATTTAAAAGAAACTTAGAAGGAAACATGGAAGTAGCTAAAGCGGTCATGTAGTTTTCGTGTACATTATTATATTCCATAAAAAACCATGATTATTTTAAAAACAATTTAAGACCGGTTAATGAAAATATAATCACTCACTCTAAGGGCCTGTATGACGACCTCCTGCTATCGTATTTATCTATCAGATAGAGAACCTATCAGTCTGGGAAGACAACTTCCAGATAAGCTAGCAGGAGGATAAGTGGCTGACAAAGTGCCAACTGCTAGTTAGGGATCTTGGTTGAAACATGATGGCAGGACGTGGAAGCTTTCTAGTCACCTGATTTTCAGAATTGATGATGGAAGATTTAATTTACACAAAAATGTCATTTTAGGCTCACATATGAATGAAATAGAATTGCACAAATCGATTAATGCACTTAAAAAGCGATATGTTATTATGTAATTTAATTGTGCAAATACAAATCCGAGCAGCCGCACCTAGCGCAGAACTACCGAACTACAACAAACACACCTCTCTGCTCAACGAGGTAAGGACCATTTTACAAATTTTCACTGCGTTCTTCCCGGTAGCAGTTCAGCGGTGGTATTACACGGCATCTTCCAGTTAAGCTATCTGGAAGTCACGTATCGGGAGAAATTGTCGGCAGGTGGTAATACAAGCCCTAAGACCATAAAACTTGGGGATAGAATATGTGCTAGTGAACTGGACGAGGTAGAAAAACTGCAGTCAGAAAGCTCGGAATATAGAAATGCAACAGTAGCCTACTGACACAACAGAAATATCAGTCCCATATAATGAAGATGCTACTGATTCAGCGAATAGGACTTTTAGGTGCAATTGATGAAATTTCGATTAAAAACCATTTAATAAAGAAGTAGGCCTACCCTGATGAAAAACTTCAAGTATCTGAAGCTTCCAGAACCAAACTTATGAGCCTTAGTCAAATTGAAGGAAAATCTTATTTAGGTAAGACTGGAAAGAAACTGAAGTAAACTGATCACTGAAGCAGACCGGAGCTGACTTGTCTAGGTAGGCTTTCATGTATAGGCTTATACTGATGAGAACCAAGTATGTTGAGACTTGCACATCTACACAGCTAAATTTTACAGTTTATTTTTTATTACTGATTTATGACTGAAGTTTGACAGTTAATTATAATGTAAAAATGTATAACAGAGAGTACATATTATTTGTCTTCTAGAAAAACAATTTCTTTTTAATTACTAGGGCAAGACATTTAATGACCATAAAATAGTGATAAAATGCAAAATAAAAGATGCATTTATGACCTAAAAATAGTGGAAAAAAAATGACATGAAAATTACAAAAATGACCAATAAATTTTCCATTATTAGTTACATTTAGTTTTTTTTAAGGTAATGAATTACTAAAAGCAATTTAACGGATGACAGTGCGTTAAATGAATGTACAAAATAAAACACACTTATTTTATTACAAAAAAAGTAAGTAAATCTATATTACTTGGACACACTTGGCAAAAAAAAAAAAAAACTTCCCGATTTACCATGCCCATCAAATTGCCCCTAGTAAATATGTGCCATTAATAAAGAAAGAAAAAAATATTTATTGCTACAAGGCAAACTGCTATACCTGAATTTTAACTATGAACACATGGCGGAGATTCTCAAATAAGAACGATTGTCTGATGTCTGAAAGTAACGATTTGTACTTCCACTGAAACATGACATAAAATGCCGAAAATACCCAAAAATGCCGAAAATGACCTAAAAATTGCCCAAAAAAGAACGTTTCTCTTGAAGATGACGAAAAATGCAAAATAAAGCAAAAACAAATTGCCCTTATTTAATCAATTATTTCATGATACACATTTCTATATATTCGAGCTATCTTTTAACCTTCATATAAAAAAGATGCAAAATCATCACATGCCTTGCCCTATTAATTACATACAGTGATTTAGATTTTTAAAAATAATTTATACGGCTGAAAACACCGAACCTCCCTCCGCAACTTGAAAACAAACTTTTTTTTGTGCAGCTCAACTTACATGCTCTGGTACTTCAAAATAAATGCTGAATTGTGAATTATTCTACTCGATGTGCAGCCTGCAATCAGGCAACATGACTATGCTACTATGTGTGAATACTCCCTTAAGGCTTAGGGATTTGGAGGAATAGAGCCACACAGTTCTTTCAATCACAACACAAAATTTGAAACATACTAGATAATACATGCTTAATTTCGCCATTCAGAGTTATTAATCAGTTTTACCATTGACTGGTTATGAACGAAATGAAAATTGAACAAGATTTTCAGTCAAATATTTCAGTTTACATGAAAAGATCGGGAGAAATTGGCAACCTAAATGTGTTTTTTTAGGACTCCTGGCACCCCCACACTTATAGTCACCATTGCAGTAAAAAACACCGTAGTTTTGGCATACTTACATTCTTAAGAATAGAACAGTGAAAAACCATATCATTAATCTATCTTTAGTTATTACTAATTAGGCCTATATTAGGGCGTTCATTCGTCCTTTTTTTCCGGGACAGTCCTTTTTTTTTTGCTAAATGTCCCGCTGTCCCGAAATTTTATTGCAGACACTCAAATGTCCTGATTTTTCGTGATTCCGCTTGGCCACTGTATTTTACGCTACATAACTTTCTTCCTAGTTGTGCAAGTATATTAATAACATGATGAAATGTATTAAAACTTCAATTAAAACTTGTCATCAGTGACCATCAGACAGCGACTGCTGCAATAGGTGCACAATGTGCAAATGATTCGCATAGAATACGATCGGGAAATCAACCCTCTCGTGCAAGTATATTTTTTAGAAAGCCCCACTTGTACAACTTGGTCAATACCCTTTGCTTTTTACTGTCGATGTCTTGTGTATTGGTAACACTGGTTGACCGGGAAGTGATCTTAAGTTGTACTTTTGGCTGGCGTCGCGTCGGGTTTTCTGGCAGTTGTTGAAGTTTGATTTGATCTGTGAAATCACCGTTTCAACAAGCCTAAGCGAAAGTGTAATTTTAACAGCAACATTAAAAGTGAGGTTCCTTTTATCGCGGCCAGTGGAGAAACTGTAGAATGTACGTTGTGCAAATCAAAATGCCGTTCCGATATTGTGAATCACGTTAAGACAACCGTGCGCTCACTTATATAGAATGCACTTTAAAAAAAATCATAAAAGTGACAAGTATAGTAGTAGTGTGGTTTTATATGTAGGCCCACCATATGGTGGGGCAGGTCAAAGTCCACATGGTTCAAAGTCTAATGATGACGTCATCCAAGATGGCGGCGCGCTGATTGCCTGTATTTCAGTCAACATGAACTTTTGCGAGTAAACCAGAATTGTTTTCGGAGATATAGAGAATGTGTTCGCGTTCAAGGTCATCAATTTCAACATGTGTTGTGATGCTGGTAAGCCTAATGTAAGTTAGTACAGTAGTTAGTGTTCCGTACCCATGACTTGCCGGTCGTTTACGTGTAACATTGGCGGAAGATGCGCCAAGCCTCACCCAGTCCGGTGCCGCCGCGCAAACGGTCCGGCCGCTCGAAAGACGCACTGTATAAGACTCTTCGCCCAAAGCAGCTTGAGTCCATACGAAAGGCGGGTGTGAAGCAGCAGTACAATAAACTCGGACATACATCGAGCAAAAACAACAAAGCAAGTCGTGTACTTTTGAAAACAGAGTTCCAAAATGCTAAAAAGTAGAGCGAGAAAGGTTGCTGTTGGCTACCAACCCTTGACAGCTTTCTTTGGCAAAATTATTTGTCTCCTACTCTGTTGTTTTTTTGTAAGGATACAATGCTCTCTAAAGTTGTTCAGTTTTACTGTCATTGAGTTATTGAATTCAGAATTAAATGTTTGGTTCCTTGGTGATGGCACTTTGGCTGGTTCACCTGATGCTGAGCTAAATAATTTTCAGTACATAATAGAAGAATGTCATCAGCTAGGTTTACAGATCAACCCATCCAAATGCGAATTATACTTTATTTGCGAAAAGTTTCACTCAGTTATTGAATTTTGAAATTCTTTGTCCTGGAATTAAAACTGTGGATGATCTTGTTTCTAGTGCTCTGCAGAGACCATTCCAGAAGAGACATGTTGAGCTTGACAGAACTACGGAACTAAACTACCACGTTACATATTATTTGCTTTGTAATACCCAAGTTAACATATTTTCTCAGAACGACTCCTTGCTAGAAGTATAAAAACATAATTGTCAGGATAGATACAGGTATAAAGTTAGCACTTGAAAACATAATGAATTGCCAATTAAGTGATCAACAGTGGATCATTGCACTACCCGTACGTTTTGGGAGACTTGGAATCGGAAAGTGGAGGAAATTGTTCTGCGTGCTTTTTTAAAGTTATCCCTTACTTCAGTCAAGGTCTCTTGTCCCTGATTATACTGAAGGACTGGAGCAAGCTTGGACGTGACATTTCAGTAGTCAAGTGTTCCCAACAAAATTGGGATGAAGTTAATATTCACATGATTCGGCACAATTTGACCCTTAGTTGTCCTAAGCAAAAGGCGAGGCTCATAGCTGCCGAGGAACCAGAATCAAATGGTTGGCTCGCAGTATTGCCTTTAAAAGAACATCGGTACCCTCTTGGAGAACAAGACCTTTAGGATTTCTGTTGCACTCCGTTTCGGGTGTAATATATGTTCCCCTCACACCTGTGTGTTCATGAGGAAAGGACTCATGGTATGAGCTGCTCTAAAAGTGCAGGCAAGGCCTTCAATGCACCAGGAATTAAACATTATATGCCGGGCATTACAATTAGCCAAGATTGTTTTGGAGCCAGTTGGTTTGAACAAGACGACGGAACACGTGTTGATGGGATGACCCTCATTCCTTGGTGCAGGGGTCAACATCTAGTGTGGGATACTACGTGCAGTATTCAAATCGTCACGCTGGAGCAGTGGCTTCACGAGCGGCAAAAGCACATCCGCAAAATATAGGCTTTTAGTAGAATAGAACATCAAATCTGTTCCTTTTGCAGACGAAACTTGAAGTCTTTGGTGTACTGAAGCTATCAATTTTATTGATTCGTTAGGAAACCTCCTCCAAACAGTGACAGAACAAAGGTCAAAGTTATTTCTAAAACAAAGACTAAAGACCGAGTGCACCAACCTCGGTATTTAGAATACCGCGGCAAAGTTACTTAGTTTACCCCTGTAAAGTCATACTTTCGTTTCACCGTGCTCGGTTTCGACTTTTACTGCGGTAAGATGCTAACCGGCCGTGAAGGAGCTGTAAAGTGAGAAAACCGCTGTTTTCTTTTCAAGATAGAGATCAGCGAAATGTTTCATATTTTCGATATCTAGGCCAAAAGCTAATTTAATATAATGAATAATGAGGAACAGGTGGGATCTATTTGAAGAATGAACGATGGTACAATCATATCTTTGCAAATACTGTGCTGTAACATCGATTGAAATGACCCTTTCTCACCTCAACCAAACCAGGTCCATCCAGTGGTAGGCGTAGCCAACTCATTTTCACGATTGGTACAGTATCTATGGTGTTTGAATTCAGACGACATATATCTTCTTCTTCATTGGTTCTACAGCCGGATTCCAGCCTTGACCGCCTCAACGATACGCTTCCAGATTACCCGTTCCTCTGCTTTCATCTTCCATCCTCTGACTCCTGCTTCCCTTACGTCTTTCTCTACTTCGTCCAACCATCTCAGTGGGGGTCGTCCTACTCTCCTGGTGCCATAAGGTTCAGTAAAGGTCACCTTCCTACAAGGGTCATTTCTATCCTTTCTATAAACATGCCCTAACCATCTCGCTCTCCTTGCTTTGATTTCACTAACAACATCATGTTCCTTGAACAGTTTGTATAGTTCCTGGTTGTACCTTATTCGCCAGCAGCCATGATCATTGACTGCTCCATAAATCTTCCGCAACACCTTCCTCTCAAATATGCTCAATCTGTTCATGTCAGTGGTCCCAAAAGCCCAAGTTTCAGAGCCATACAGCAACACTGGTCTTATTAAGGTCTTATACATTTTGCACTTAGAACCACGACTGATGTGACGTGATGTTAGCTTTCCTTTAAGTCCGTAGTAACATCTATTTGCTGTTAACAGTCTATTATGGATTTCTGCACTAACTTTGTTGTCTGATGTTATCAGGGAGCCTAAATACTTAAATTCAGTCACCTTTCCAAACTTATACTCACCAATCTCAAGACACTTCGATCTTGTTGGGTTTTCTGACACTACCATATATTTTGTCTTTTCCTCATTTACCGTGAGTCCCATCTGTTTGGATTCAACTTCCAACCGAGTAAATGCTTCTTTAACATCTCTTTCAGATCTTCCAATAATATCGAAGTCATCAGCATATGCTAAAATTTGCACTGATTTATGGAATATTGTGCCCCTCCTTTCAATTCCAGAATCTCGAATGACCTTTTCTAGCGCAATATTAAACAGCAAACATGCCACGGCATCTCCCTGCCTGAGACCCTTCTGTGTGCAAAATGGTTCTGAAAGGTTTCCTTGTAATTTAACTCTACATCGGACTGTGCTGAGAGATGCTCTTGTTAAAGCTACAAGCTTATTTGGAATACCAAGTTCTTCCATTGCACTGAATAACTTGTCCCGTTTTATACTGTCGTATGCTGATTTGAAATCAATAAACAGATGGTGTGTAGTAATTTTGTACTCCCGGGTCTTCTGTAGGATCTGTCTTAATGCATGTATCTGATCGGTGGTTGACTTCTCTTTTCTGAAACCACACTGGTAGTTTCCTATTATCTCTTCTACATAGTGCAGTAATCTCATGTATAATATGTTGGAGAATATTTTATATCCTATATTCAACAGCATGATACCCCTATAGTTTGAACAGTCCAATGGATCTCCTTTCTTATGTATTGGGCAAATCAAGCCCTCTTCCCATTCTCTAGGTAAACATTCTTTTTCCCATATTTCACAAATGACCCCGTGAAGCCTTTGCAGGAGAGCTGGTTTTGCCATTTTAATTAATTCCGCATTTATATCATCAGGCCCAGGTGCCTTGTTATTCTTCAGCCTATCGATAGCAAGTCCTACTTCCTCTATTGTAGGCAGATCCATTTCGCCATTATCTATTCCTGCCGGTTTAGTTCCTTGTGTTACCTCATATATACGCAATAAAATATTACATTTTATCCTTATGAACATTTATTACTGAACAATAAGGCAACAAATAAATGAAATATGGAAAACCAGTGGTCTTAGGCCAAATTTACAGTGAATGGCTGTATGCATCACGATATAGTCTGTGTATCGCTATGTAGGGTATGTAATCAATTTATCAAACCTGCTCGTACACGAACATAATTGTAACAGCCCTTTCATGGCTATATACATGACTTTGCACCTATTTTTTTTGCACGATTTAACTAATTAGTGGTACTTACGAATGTTGTTGCCGTGGATCGTAAGTTGACATTCCCGCACGCAATCTTGTTGCTATGGAAACAAAACAAATTTCTATGCGGTAAGAGTTTCCGTGCGATAAGAAGTTACTTACTCTACACTACATAATACAAGCCTTAATGGACAAGGCCCTCCAGGACAAATATTCGGTTCCCATAACAACAAACACATGCGAATCACTTTCTGAAATAAACATCTATCTTCAATAATGTATATACATAATATTTACTGGTAATATCTCAATTAATATAATTAAATTGATATAAATAATCATCGTGCAGATGAGCACCTCGTTTTTTCAAACTCTTTCCTCAATCCGTATGCATCGCTTACGGCACTTGTATCGCAATATACTACGCTAGTCGTACGGGAATAAAAGCGAGGCTATGTCGAACTCAGAACAGAGATTTCGTGTTGTTTTGCCTTGGCTTGCACATGTATGAGAATTATTCTTTAAAACATCAAGGTTATTTCATTGAACTGTACAGACAGGTGGGATCTATTTGAAGAATGAACGACGGTACATATCTTTACAAATACTGTACTGTAACATCGATCGAAATGACCTCAACCAAACCTGGTCCATCCAGTAGTAGGCGTAACCAACTCATTTTCACGATTATTACAGTATCTATGGTGTTTGAAATCAAAGTCAGACATATTTACGCAATATAATATACCATTTTATCCTTATGAACATTTATTATCTCTATATATATAAAAGGCTTTGTCCTGACTGACTGAATGACTGATTGACTGAATGACAGGAATCAACGTACAGCCTAAACTATAACAGGTAGAGACTTGGAATTTTGACAGTACCTTCGCTTCATAATGTAGGTGCTCACTAAGAAAGGATTTTGAAAAATTCTGATTCTAAATGCCAAAAATTAAATGTTTTTGAGAATACTTAACCCCTTTTTACATAGAATTATCCATTCCAAATCACAGAATATATTGTTGCCAAATTTTATATGATGGGCTTGGAAAAAACAATTGAAATGCACTTTTGACAAACAAGAGAAGTTATCAAAATAATTCATGTTATAAATAAATATTACAGAATGAAATCCACTAAAATAATGGAATCACATAACTTTCTCTACCCTGGACATAGAGAAAACAAAACGAGGTATGGTAATGTGTATATTATTATAGGCCTATTATATCGCAAGTTTTTGGAGAGAAAAGTATGAAAGTGATAATGCTTTCTGTTTAATTTCATCTCCAAAACGGCTTTATGGTAACATAAGAGTGGGAAATTTCCCGCCTCGATATTACAATTTAATGTTACAGGAATTTCTGTTTCTTCTTATTTAAACCTCTACCAGGCTTGCTGTGCACTGTACAAGCGATGGGATGCAAAATTCTAGATCCTCTATGAGCCATAAAAAATTATATCAAGCGTTTTCTGAGGGAATAGTTTGAGAGTAATAAGTCGTTCTTCCTATTTCAAATTATAAATGCCTATATAAGGACCTAGAATTTAAAATTGAAAATCCTTCATAAGCTAATTTCCAATTACAAAATACAAAACCCGGGCGACGCCGGGTCTTTTAAGCTATATATATATAAAAGGCTTTGTCCTGACTGACTGACAGGAATCAACGTAGAGCCTAAACTATAACAGGTAGAGACTTGGAATTTTGACAATACCTTCGTTTCATAATGCAGGTGCTCACTAAGAAAGGATTTTGAAAAATTCTCATTTTAAATGCCAAAAATCAAATGTTTTTGAGAATACTTAATCCCTTCTTACACAGAATTATCGAATCCGAATCACATTTGACATTAAAACATATTGTTGCCAGAGGGTTTCAGATGGGCTTGGAATTAAATTAAATGGAAGTTTGACAATTACAGTTGGCTTTGTCTATTTTTGTCAAACTTGAAATAAAACTTTCGCGATCGCTTGAATGTTGTAAGTCCTAATATGGTCAAACATTGTTTTATTTGGACGAAACTCACTATACAGGGCTTTTCTGGACCAAGGGACTCGAATCTGAGGTCGCTTTTACCAGGTGACGCTATCTAATCGTGGTATGTAGTCCACGTGATTTAGGTGTTAATAAATATAATGATTTAACTATTATGCTCTTAATTTTTAATTTTTGAAATAATTATCGCGGGCGAAGCCGCGGGCACATGCTAGTTGAACAATAAGGCAACGAATAAATGAAATAAGGAAAACCAATAGCCTACGCGAGCCACCGTGACTGACAGACTAGCGGCCATGGAAGAAACCAACACAAAATGTATCAATGGGAATGGATTCGTAGCAGAGTAACCGCGATATATTAGAGCGTTTAGAAACCACGGCATTGTAGCAATGGTGTACAGGTTTTCTTATGGTACGTTCACACCTAGGAATTTGTTGCAAGAATATGTGTCTGGGTACATGTATAGCAACCTATTTGCCACAAGTCGTAAACCTATTGAACATATTCCTAGTTCCCGGACACAAACAGTGAATAAAAGTACCAGAAACAAGGTTTCGCCACAAGTTCTTGTTTACGCTCCGAAAGCGAAAACACTGAACAGATCCCAGCGAAAATGCTCTTTAGGCATGTGATGTAGTCATGTTTCTTGTGACAGCTGACTCTGTTTGTGGTTATGATCAATCCCATGAGATATGTTGCTACGTTCACGCTGTTTTATTTTACGAAATCGCCGATATTTTGCTATGGAGTGCTCTAAACAGAACATGTCGCTGTAGAAGTATTCTCCCTCACATTCATAATCCCTTTGCAGAAAATTTGAATTTAGGCCTAAGTTATAGGCACATTTTTCCTTGAAGAGATTCTATGTTTAATATGAAGTAATCAAGATAACATCTACATGTGCTTACTGAAAAAATTGATGAAATAGAAGAGATATTAGAACAGCATCAGAATTGAATTAGGCCTAGGCGGGATTCATGGCAGATATTGTTTCTGTAAATCTTGAAGCATATTTTCTATGAAGCTGCTACATAGGTGGTAAATGAAGGGTAGGCACTTCCAGCCCCTATTATAAACAGTTTGAGCACAATAATATACAATTTTAATAATGATTATACTATTATTTTGCGAGATTAAACAAACCCTTTCTATACAGACTGCAATGAACAAAGTTATCGGCTATCGATGCGTCATCTGCCGGGCAGCTTAGATTCTGAGGCTCTGGTCTCATAAAACACGCTCCGCTGAAGAATGTTAAATAAGTTTAAATTTTCAAAAAATGATACGACCGAGCACAGCTATAAAGCTAAAATATCAACCTTTAATAAACCATTCTTACTGTAAAATTCAAAATTCTGACTGCCCAGATAAATATAAATCCCCCCCTTTTTAACAGCCGACTAACGTGACCATAGAGCTCGGAAGATTTAATCAGCATTAGTACAGTATTTTATTGTAATTTTCTTCCGCCAATTGAGTGCTTGTGAGTTACAAACTTGTTCTGGGTGGATCATCAATTCATTTAAAGCAGAAAAAAGCAAACGTTTCTGCATCTAAAGCCATACTTTTGCCTGACAACAAATTCCTCAGTGTGAACTCTCACATGGGATATTTGTGCAAAGAACATGTACTTAGGATAAGTATCCAGACACAGGAATCACGGAAATGAATCTGGAATTTGTATGGAGTATTTGTGTCTGCAACAAATTCCTCAGTGTGAACGTACCATAAGAATACCCCGATATTACTTTTACTCCGGTTACGAAACAGCTGAGAAAACCGGAGAATGGTGCACTCGGGCATAAGTATAGCAGACCCGCGTGGCAATGCAGCCTCTGCATTGGCAAGAATGTTTACCTTCTTCCACCATGACTTTTTTTTTTACATTTTATAGTTTTTTCAACAACTTGTTGTTTGTACATTACATTATGGTGATTGTGCGGATGCAAAGGATGTTTTTATTAAAATATTTTAACGATTAGCCATATTTAACCATATCACAGAATAATGTTCCCGTTGAATTAGAGTGCTTCATAAATCTGTATAATTATAATGTAAATGTCTTTCAGTAAGATTGACCATTAAGGGCAATCATAAGAGAGAGAGAGAGAGAGAGAGAGAGCATGGGAGAAGATGATGTCTCAAACACTGTCTAGCTCAATTTGGTAGAGCATCGACACAGTAAGCTGAAGGTAACAGAATTGAGTCCCATTGTTAGAGGGAAGTTTTATCTTAAAATTTTGTCACATTGTGTGCAACAGAAATCATATTCTGTGGGTTAAAAAAGATGTACAAGCAAAATTACTCTTTCGAACACACTCAAATAATTCTGACACATTCTGTACTTACATTTAAATTGTATTTTTCTTGGAAGTAATATATATTTACACATTTCATAGTGTTTCACATTATATTCCTTAAATATTTGGTTGGAAGTAAGTAGCATAAATATGTATATGTAGTTTTCTTCTCCCAGAAAATAAGAGGCCGAGTACAAGACTTCCACGTGAAAAACATTACTCAACCAAACTACAATAGTAAATAAAAGGAAAATAACAATTTTATTGGTTCATTGCTATATTGTACTGAAGCCTAATGAAAATGAGCCTTCCTTAAACACTTCACCCTGTTATACACACCTTTCCGGAATATAGGCTGAGTCCACGACTATGTACAGGTAGGGGGGGGGGAAGCAGACCGACTAAAATATATGAGTTGCCGATAAGAGCCACCGCGCATGCCTAGCGGTATTCACAGGATAGCAACTGTGAGAGAAGTTGAAATCTATTGGACAATATATTAGGAACCGAAAACGTCGTTGGACCGACCCGGCAGTCCAGTAGCCTATTTGATTTTTATTTATTTTTCAGTTTTATTGTCCAACTACACAGGTCTAAGGAATACAAAGGACACTGGTGTGAACAAGGCTCTGAAATCAGCTACAAGAGTCGGTCCGTTTTATTGTTTCCTACCTGTAGTTTCAAATATTTCATTTCCAGCTGAGGGGAACTTTTACAAGGGTAGCTTTTCACACTTCTCAGTCTGAAAAAGTGGTGACTAGATCAACAATACACGTTTATAAAAGGTTGTAAAGGACATATTAAAATGAGGGACACTCCCACTGACACGGTGAAAACACAATAGCCAAGCCACCCCCTACGATATATAGAAGCCTGAAAAAAAGAAGACGAACACCAACTTAACAACCTTTTACGTTAGTGTACTGTACTGTGCAAGTGGATTATACTGCATGATGACTGGTTTCTAAGGAAATGATAACCAATATGTAGTAGCATGCATTAACTAAACACGTGCAGGATTATACTGAAATTAAACAATTAGTAAAAGTCACTGGAAATCTTCTCCAGTCATGGTTACACAGAAGTTGACTCCTTTAGCATGTCCTGAAAATTGTTTTTGTTATGCTGAATTTTCTCGGTTAATTTAAGTTTATTTGGTATACAATCTGCTATCTCAAATCCAGAATATGAGAAGTCGCTGATGTCCATTGTATAAACTAGGTTCTCCTAAATACAAATATCTAGCACTGACATTGGGTGATGGCTATAATTTAACACACTTACCATCCCGAAACCTGAGCAATGGGGTTTGCTGCAAATGCCTTCTCTAAATTTCTAGTGGGTTAACCAATAATATTGTAAAAGTTTTTTGAATATTCGTTTTTGTATTTGAATCGGCACATGCTAAAAGGGCCTCAGTCACTGAGTTAAGCATGAAAATGGCATTTTATACGCTAAAAGGTTCTCATGTATAAATGTTAATATAGTAAAAAAAGGTAACGTTGAGGTAAGTAATACCATCCAGTAAATTTAATTAGTTTTTAACAAAAATTAGGGTTGCTTAGAAACAGTTTTTTTCGTCTTTCTCGAAACTGGGTTGCTCGGACTGAGGCCCTTCTAGCATGTGCCGATTCATTTAGTACATTTACAACAAATGATCCCATTATCTACACATGTTAATAAGCTCTTCCTCCCCCCCACAAACTCAAGCAATTCCTGTTATCGTACCTGCTTTATTTATGTATAGTCAAGTGCTTTATTTCTTCCCTTGTAAAAATTAAAGATTTTTTGGGGGTCTAAGACCTACATAATCTTCAAATGTGCCAACAATTTGTCTTTTATACCCCGTTTACATTCAGTTCGTGCCACTGCTACTCGCGTTGCCCCGTTTATTGCCCGAAATAATTCCGTTGTAGCATGAAGGCAGTGTAGCCCAGTCAAATTAGACCATTAATTCATGTAGTTCCAAAGTTTCAGGAATGTGTATGGAGAGGTCCCCTGAACCAAGCCCAATAAAGTCCCACCGATTTTAGGAGCGGGGGGGGGGGGGAGACTCAAAGGTATCTTCCCCCCCCCCCCTTTCTTCAGATTTTGACGCATATCTCGAAAATTGTGCTTCGCACAGAAAATTTGTATCTTCCAAATTTAAAGCTTATTAAATTTCCTACAAAACGGTATATTCACAGTTTACCGCTGTGTGTTACCGTCTCGGAGAAATGGAAAATTTGCATAAACATTTATAGCCCCTCACGTTTTTCGTTAAACCTGCCCTTCTATTTTACAGGAAACTCATGAGAAAGGAAGTTTTAAAGTATTAAATTTCCTTCAGAAATATAAGTACTTTTGCTAATTTATCTTCAAGCAGTTAGAGTATTGAAGATTCGAGTCCATTTCGAGATTCCTTCAGTAAACTGCTCATTTTATTTCCGTTTTCAAGGGATTTAACTCTCTGTATCGCGTTATTTATTGTTTTTGTAAACATAAACGATACTTATTACTCATATAATAAAATATATGAAAGTGTGTGTATAAAAAAGTGAAAATGAGAGAAGTAACTACACTGTGTTAAAAAAAATGCGCTCTTTCCAATAGCAAAGACAGTATAAGTCCAGTCTGAAAACTGAGTAAATGATTTTAAGTTCAAGTAGCACAAGTGACATTTGTCATACTTACATTTTCTTTGACAATTTTGTTTATTTTAGTTTTTTATTTCAGAACTTGAAATATTGCCAGTACATTTATCTCATATTAACAATGGCAAACCTGTACTTACTAGGATGGTTGAGGAATGTTCATAAATTGATGAAAAAGATGCCTTCCTTGGCCCCAGTTTTAATCAAGTTACAATATATCAAAAGACACCAGTGGATGTAGATACTTAATACCGCTGGATTAGGCACGCAAAAGGTTTTGGAAGATTGTGAAAAATCAATATTTTAGGATTTTTCTTACGACAGTGTTGCTGATAAAGATTATGGCCCAAATGGTTGTCAGACGAGTACTGCAGATGATCATTTTGATGAAATTAATGTGGTTGGAAGGCGTAGGAATGTTAAGGATAGATTGCTTTTATAGGGCTGTTAGACATTATTCTGACTCAAATCTGGAGTAAAAAGAAAAAAATCTTAAAATCAATGGGTAAAAAAAAAAAAAGTTTCATTAGATCTTATAGGTGTTTAATAAATATATCAGGCATCCTAAGCCACACATACAAAAATTTTGCAAATCAACCTTTCTTCCCCCCCAAATGATTTAGTCTTTTCTTAGTTAACACAAAACCTAAAGCAATCAAAAAGTTCAGTAGAAAAGGATTTTTTTGCAGACTTCTGGTGTAGCATACTCTGATTTAAAACACATGATTTGTTTAAAATTTCCATACACTGTATGTAATTTCTTTTCCCAATATCCCTTTTTCTCAACTAATTCAAAGCCTACTGCGACAAATAAAGCTTCAGTGAATGGGATTTTTTTACAGACTGAAATTGCATACTTTCTGCCCATCGTTGCACAAACATCAGCCTGCACGAGGCTGAGACAACTGAATATGTATATTTACATTTTATGTATATCTTTATATATATAAAAGGCTTTGTCCTGACTGACTGACTGACAGGAAACAACGATGAGCCTAAACTATAACAGGTAGAGACTTGGAATTTTGACAGTAGCCTACCTTCGTTTCATAATGTAGGTGCTCACTAAGAAAGGATTTTGAAAAATTTTGATTTTAAATGCCAAAAATCAAATGTTTTTGAGAATACTTAATCCTTTTTTAAACAGAATTATCAAATCCAAATCACAACAGTGTATTGTTGCCACTGGTCTCAGATGGGTTTGGAAAAAAATGAACCGTGACTTTGACAGTTTAGAAAAGCTATCAATATAATAATGTTATAAATAAGTATTAAAGAATTAAATCCACGAAAATAATGCAGTCACATAACTTTCTCTACCCTGGACATAGAGAAAACAAAATGAGGTATGGTAATGTGTATATTATTATATCGCAGGTTTTTGGAGAGAGAAGTATGAAAAGTGATATTGCTTTCTGTTTAATTTCATCCCCAAAACAGTTTTAAGGTAACATGAGAGTGGGAAATAAAATTTTCCGCCTCGATATTACAATTTTATGTTACAGGAATTTCTGTTTCATCTTATTTGAACCTCTACCAGGCTTGCTGTGCACTGTACAAGTGATGGGATGCAAAATTCTACATCTTCTATGAGCCATAAAAAACTATATCAAGCATTTTCTGAGGGAATAGTTTGAGTGTAATGAGTCGTTCTTCCTATTTCAAATTATAAATACCTATATTAGGACCTAGAATTTAAAAATCGAAAGTCCTTCATAAGTTAATTTCCAATTACAAAATAAAAAACCTGGGTGATGCCGGGTCTTTTAAGCTAGTTTACTATATATATCAAAATGTGAAGTGAGAAAATGATACTGTCCATGTCCAGAGTATAGAAAATACAGATTTACATTTATGTGATTTCTATCGCTGTTATTGATTTATAGGAATCATATCAATTTGATAGATTGTCAAATCCCAGATCATGTAATTTGCCAAGTCAGCTGAGTACACTGTAAACGCTTGCGTTGTCATGGAGATGTCTCATTGGCTTCAATACCATGCAATGTGAATTTCAGTGTTAGATCTTTTATGTGTATGACATTTTTATTAAACATGTTTTTTTTCATATACTGAGTATTATATGCAAGTAGTTGGTAAAAATCCTGTACACTGTTACATTATTTATTCCTGTAGGCTTGGTATGAGTTGAGAAAAAATGACGTTGACAAAGAAAATTTTCCCCTCAGATCATTCAATCTTTACCACAAACAAGTTGCTCTACAGAAATAATTATAAGTTCAAATTTTTCAAAAATAGGCTGAGACACAGCATGAGAGATGGTATCTAATAAGCTGTCCATCCCCAACATTAAAGTTACTGATAAATTTTCTTTAACAAGTGTACAAAGAGGAAAAAGTGCTCCCCTTCAAAGGACATGGAAAGTAGACACTAAACAACAGAACTCTATTACATGTAATAAATTAGCTTAGTATCAGTTTTGTTTATGAATCCAACTGTTAGCATAATAATGTACGGTAGGCTATGTTGAAATGTGCAATATTACCTGTTATAATATACATGTGAACAATGATGTGAATGTAATATACCCAGTGAGGGAAGTGAGGCGGTATGCACAGGTATGGAATACCGTCACTGGTTTTAAAGGTTCAATGGCATACCGACACTGGTTTCAATGGTGAAATAGCATACCGTCACTGAAAATCAATGGCTATTAAAATACAAATTGTTCATGTTCCTTTGAGTTGTAATATAATAATTACTTTTCATGATTATTCACCAACTCGTACGCTTTCATCGGTAGCCATTGTCACTATAACTTGTGATGGTCTTCGTTGCCATCTTAATGACTACACCACTAGATTCTATGTTTTAAAAATATTTCTCGGTAACAAAATGTTGTGACTTTTATATTGGCCTTAAATACTTTTAAAATATCTTTATTGAAATAAATAAACTACACTCAATGGCTCTACATCCCTGGCCTACCACCCGACCGCTGCTCACCTACCATAGATGGCAGGATTGGGGGCTTGTGGTCAGCATGCCGACACCCACTGCTGTTATTGATGGTTTCCGTGATGTGAAATAAATAAAGGTCTGTCAATCGACAGTACATGATGTTCTAGTCTTGTGTTGTGGTCCTACTTGGCAATCACCTATAAAGCAGGGTTGGTTACTCATGAAGGAAGTTAATTAAGAAACACTTATCCTGCATATCACATTATTATTTTGTAAAGGAGGGAATGTGGTTTTTTAATTGAGGTATGTTAGGGAAAAATTTTGGGATAGCATACCGCCTCTGGATTTTCCTCACTTCCTTCATTGAATATACCCCTTTATTACAAATTTTAGTAGCATTACTTTTAACTCTGTACCTTGAAGTTTGTTAATAAAAGTATCATACCGTCCTGTAGAATGTGGCCTATCAACATATAATTTTCTGGAATGTATGAAGGAACAAAAGCTAGGTATTGCAATACGTAAATGTTCAGTATAGCATTATTACACTAACTCTATTAGTCTATTTAGACAGATACAATGTGATTCATTTAATTACGAGGGTTGGAAGTTTAATAGTGGCAACACATCTATAAAATCAAAGTGTATTACAGGAAGTTTGTTGGATATTCAGAATACTTCAGAGCAAATAGGAACCTCTTATCACTTTGAATGCCTTCACAGTAACCAGAAGAAATTTCTATCAACCAGTTTCAAATGAATTTTGGATCTGACAGAAAGTCAATGATTAAAAATAATTGAGCACCTTAAAAATATTTTTGATTCACAATAATATGAAATACCATGGGTCAAAGCCTGTCACTTGTTCATTTCCTTTCGACGGAGGTTCAATCACGTGTTACACTCAATCATTCATCATAATGAGTAAAATTGTTTAACCAATCTTGAAACAGTTCATTATGTTATTGCAAATTGTAATTGTAGAAAATAATAAAATAGACCCATACGACTTGCAAAAATATATTTTATTTTTTAATTATATATATTATGATTATTTGATTTCAACTTTCTAATGGCTTTTTTAAATTTTTAATTTGTAGGCCCTACCAGTATCCAAACAGTTATTAGAGTATTAAGCTTTGTGAACTTTCCACCTGTTTATAAATATATAAAAAGTTGAAATTGAGCTCTTAGTAAGCATTGGGCTAAGGGCGATGATTTCTTTTTGGGCTGGGGGGATGGGCACCCCTGGTACTAGTAGTTCATTTTTGTACAAATCAGATATTTCTCTTTACAAGAGGTGCATAATATGTTGTTCTTGTCTGGGCATATTCGAACAACCAAAAACACTGCTTGCTTGTAAATGCATTATTTGAAACACCACTATTGCACATACATAGTCTATGAGATCACAATACTTCAGTGCAACTTAACACTGAAACTCAATTTTCGGAGTAAATATTACACATAGGAGAGAGGGGTTTTCATAGGTGTTACAGTCTAAAATACCCTTTAAGACATAAAAAATTCCAAATTATTATAATTTAATTACAGCTTGAGTTAATATGTTCAGTTTTACTTCTGCAACAAATTTAGCCTTTATCTGGGCAACCTGAGTCCGTTGAACTCATTTGTCGATAATTTACACATTACTGGTCAATGTATGTTCGTGACATGTACGAAATTTTGTGACGTTGTTTCTTTCAATGTTATATACATTATAAGGAAAGGATTTGATGATTGGATGTCACGATTATTAAAAAAAAAAGTTTGTTATTAAGACTAATCGGGCAAGCAGAGTCTCTTAGATCCGCATGTATTTCAGTAACTTTTATTGTATATTTAGCTTGTATTTTACACTTATAATGTTCAATTCAATGTATCACTGGAAAAGAAAGTATGACATCTAGAGGAGGAGGAGGAAGAGGGAGGGAGGTTTCAGAATGGTTGTGTACAAACAGAAATTTTAACGTTCTACTATATAATAATCCTGAAATAACTACATTAGTAGTAGTAGTAGTAGTAGTAGCAGAAGGAAGTGGAGAAAGGGAGGTTGAAGAAGTGATAGAGAAGTCTGAGAAAGTATTACTGGATACGTTCCAAGCAAACATTTTAACTCTCTCATTATATAAAAGTGCCAAAACAACTACATTATAAGTAGTAGCAGTAGTAACAGCAACAGGAATAAGAGGAGTAGGAGGAGGAGAAGGGGAAGACTGAAGTGGTAGAGAAGTCTGAGGAAGTTTTACTGGATATGTTTCGAACAAGGCTTTAAACATTCTCCTACATAAATAAACCAAAAAATCTACATTCAGAAGTAGTTATAGTACGAGGAGGAGTAAGAGGAGAAGGAAGAGGAAGAGAAGAAGGTTGAAGGAGTGATAGAGAAGTCTGAGGAAGTATGACTGGATATGTTAAGCCGGGTCCCCAATACTTAACATTTAGCACCAACATGTTGCAGCTAACATATGTTAAATGTTTATCATCAACTTGTTGAGGTATACAAGTCAAGTGGTTTGCCAATTAACAACTGTCTCCACTACAGTTTTATAAGTTAACATGGGTTGGCGTGGATATGAAGAGAAATTAATGAATAATAAATAACATTCAAAAAGAAAACGCCTCTTAAGAGGACAGACAACATTACAAAATGAGTGTAATTTTATATACTCATTATCTTCTTGTTAACTGTCTATGACTTTCTTAAATACTAATTTTGTAAAGATGTCTTGATCTTTTCAAAATAACTATCACATTTTTCAACAATGGAGTATGCCATAAAAAATAATTTTAAAAGTAGATGCAATACTATTGAGAACACTGATATACCAAATACTCTCATAATAAAAAATGGATGCAGTCAATATTGAGGAAGCTGTCGACTGCTTTTTGTTTACATGGAAATTCCCGAACCAAAGCCCATTAAGCTGCCGATCCCTTTTTGTTTGCCGGAAATTCCCAAAACAAAGCTGATATCGACCAACTAGTCAATTGACTTGATATGTTGTCCATTTTCTCCAGAAAACAAATTAATGTCTGAAAATGCTGGGTTGGCATGTTAAGTCAATTGGAATGCGAAATTGCAATATACATGTCAATATCAACTTTTTAATATAGACATGTTGGTGTTAAATGTTTATTAATGGAGAACCAGCTTAACAAATATTTTGACAGTATTCCTCACAAAATTGCTAAAACAGATGCAAAGTCTGTTGGATTCTGCTTGCCTGACCGTGCAGGAAAAAGAGGTTATCTGGAAGAGGGTTAGTTAACAAATGATTTCGAATCATAATAATGTACCCCAATGCATATATTTCTCGGTGAAACAAAAACAACATGAATGAAATCTGAAGGCATTAGGGTTGCCAACTCTTGAAGGTGGAAATAAGGGATAAAAGTGTGAAAATAAGGGATAGATGCCAAAAATAAGAGACCCATAGTTTACTAACTGTACAGCGTAATAAATGGTCACCTATAGAATTGTATTAATATACTCTTAAAAAAAAAAATATACCAGTCTACATGAACAATACAAATATTCCTGCCAAAACAAAAATACGAGGGAGAATCAAATGAAAACCACAATTAATTTATTTGCACTATTTTACTGCAGGAAGAATGTTTGCTTGCACATTATTTTCTACATGGTCCCCTCCCAGTTCAATGCACTTACGCCATTGGATAGGAAGAGCTTCAATGTCGCATGAGAAAACTTATTTTGGTTGACGCTGTAGCCACTCCTGCATCATCGATTGGACATCTTCATCAGATTTGAACTTCTGCCCTCCAAGGAGATCCTTTAACGGACCAAAGACTTGGAAATCTGATGGTGTCAAAGGTGTTTTGCTTCATCGTGATAACGCCCGTTCTCATGCTGCTCGTGCAACCATGAAAACCATCGACGACATATGCCTCCCACATAGGCCACACTTGCCAGGTTTGGCACCATCAGATTTCCACATCTTTAGTCCATTAAAGGAGCTGCTTGGAGGGCAGAAGTTCAAGTCTGATGAAGACAACCAATCGGCGGCGCATGAGTGCCTACAGTGTCAACCAGAATAATTTTTCTCATGCGGTATCAAAGCACTTCCTATCTGATGGCATAAGTGCATTGAACTGGGAGGGGACTATGTAGAAAAATAATGTACAAGCAACCATTCTTCCTGCAGTAAAATAGCGGAAAAAAATTAATTGCGGTTTTCATTTGATTCTCCCTTGTACAACAAAAAAATTAACACATCAGGACAGGAGTTTTTAACACTTGAGAGATTACAGTGATTTACAACTGTTACTGCTGGCTTGCTGGTATTTTCATATATGATTATTAAGGACATGTCACATCAAAACAAATTTAAAAGAATTAATGGCAGGAATACTGGAAAGATACGGGAACCGAGATTATCGTCCAAATGAAGTGAAAATTCGGGATTTCCCAGGAAATGCGGGATAGCTGGCAACCCTATGTGACATACTGCATATAGTGATATCAGTGGTCATGGCATAGAGTAGGCATGTGTAGAATTAATATTTTCTGTAAACAATTTAAGCACCATCACATCCTCTAAAAAAACAGTACACAATAACGTCTCGGCTGCACATCATACTTTCTTGTATGTATATTATTGAATAATGGCTGTGAATAAGCGAATGACTATCCTGCTTGTGAAGTTGTGCCAGTGTCTTGGAGGACATCTTGTGCTGATTCTGCTTGACTACAGGTGAGTGCAAGGATGGCATAGTTTAACTTAATTCATGTAGATCTTTATCTTTAATTGTTGTTCTGTGTGTGGTTAGGGCACACACGCACATGCGCCCACGCACTGTTTTGTAAGTCATAGCTTTCTGTGTCATAGCCCTTCTGCCTTATTTATCGGAAACATATTTATGCATTTATGCGAATTCAGGTGATCACACCATATCCACCAGCCCCTCTGATTAAGATAAAATGTTGTTCTCTGTTATTATGTTTTGCTAGCGCAATGGTTAACATCATGCTAGATTGTCATGCTAAAGATTTGGGTTTCAAATCACACCCTCACTGTTTACAGTGTTTATGGCATAGCCTGTAAATTGCGGTACATAGCCTATATAACTGTCAAAATTTAACTGGTCAACAGCAAAATTGCAACATAAGTGGTGTATAAAATTTTTATTTAATTGTGCACCCCTGAACACAAAAATTGTCTTTATCTTTTCAGTAGAGCACATTTCTGATGATAGCAAGTTGTAACTAGATAAGTTATGTAGATCCTGACTTCGCACTTGATGTTAAATCTTCTGAATAGCACAAGGTTAACCTGAGTGAATTAACTGATTTAGTGAGAGATGTAAAGCTTTCAAAAGCCAAAGAAGAGCTGCTAGCCTCCAGACTCCAAAATGGAACTATCTTGCCATAAATGTGAAAGTGTAATTTTTTCGAGTGTGCCCGAAACAATTTGAGAACTATTTCTCTAAGGAAAGCAATTTAATGTTACCACAAACGTGAAAGCGTAATTTTTTTGAGATTGTCAGAAACAATTTGAGAACTATTTCTCTACAGAAAGCGATTTAGTAATGTTAGTGGATAATTGGAGGCTGTGAACATTAATCACTTCTCTCAGGACTGGTGTTTGTTCATAGATGCATCAAAATTAAGTTTCAAGGCTGTATTGTTTCAGCGAGTTGCTGTCAATTCCCATTGGTTATTCCATGCATATTAAGGAATTATTTGACAGCCTGACACTCCTCCATGAATAAATTCATAATAACACCAATAAATGGAAAATATGAGCAGAGTTGAAAATACTCGTAACTGAAATGCTAACTGGATTCTACACTTAACACTGTTTCATTTGAGAATGGGACAGTAGAGATAAACCTTCTCATTTAATAAAAAAAGGTGTGGCTTTTATGTTCAAGTAAGAAACTGTAAAAATTAATGTTAAACACAAACCTCTGGTGGAACCAGAGAAGAATGTTGGATCGAAAGGGACTGGCATTCAAGTATCTAGTTACATGCTTTCCGAGTATTAGTGAGACAAAGTTAAAAGAATGGGGGTTTATGTTCAGAGATTCAATAACTTTACCTAGACGATATCTTTGAAAAACCTATTAAGTGACATTAAGAGACATGGATTTATTTCAGGGAAATTGGAAACAATTTATTGGGAAACAAATGAGCTGGAAACTAGAGGACCTTATTACAAATTTGATGTTATCTTACCACAAAATGGGATGCAACTTGTCCCTTAAATTACACTTTTTAACACTCCCACATGAATTCATTTCCTGAGAGTTGTGGGACGTTAGCGATGAACATAGCGAACATTTCCAACAACACACCTTGTTGATGGAAAACGTTACCAAGGAAAATGGAATGCAAGAATGCTTGCTGTCTACTGATGAACAGTCCTCACTCATTAGGAATGCTACTGAACTTGACTACAAGAGGGAAGTAAAGGGAAAGCATATATAGTCATGAATATGTAATACATCACATCAAGCAGATTTCCATAGAAAAATTAAAATTATCCTTAGTTTGTCCTTAAACCGGAGCCAATCAAGCATTTTTGCTGTCATATTTCTGTTCAGCATAGTGGATTTCTTAAGAAAACTGAGGTTTTGTCATGCAACAAACAAAAAGTCAAAATTTGTTGTCTAGTGTAATTATACATATGATTAGGTTAGTTTATCCTTTACTGAGAATTAACTTGACAGCATTAACAACTGAACATGACCCACAGGAATGGAGGTTTTCTTAGATGCTTCAAAGATGAGCCTGAAATGTGTTCTTCTCTACATAGAAAGTCCATTCCTGTAGTGCATGCTGCAAAGACAAAAGAGACATACAGAACAACTCAGTGAAGCATATTCTACAATTTAACTAAAATACTCTACTTATAAGAGGAAAATCTATGATGATCCAAAGGTTGCATTGTTCGTCCTACATATACAGTTGGGCTAGTCTAAACCAAGTTTTTGTGGGACAATCGTCCAAATGTCAAACATTAGGCTACAGCCAAGAATCTGGAAGAATGTTTCTAAAATATGTCTCTAATTACACTCCATTCCCACTTGGGCTTCTCGGCGCTGTTAGTGATTGATAAGTGAAGACGAGACTTTCTGGCACTATAAAATCCCGAAATATGCATGCATTCATTGGCTATCAAACAACAAAACATGCGAGATCAAGGGAAGAATACACTAAAATTGCACTTTCATTATTGTTCCAAATTCCTTATACAGTATATAACTTCACTTTATTTATGGCAAAGTTGGATGGTGTTATGAAAAAATGGGTCAACTCACAAAGGAAAAGTGTTATACAAACATATCTAGGTAGGCAAAATGATACTCTAATTAATCTAATTAATCATTGAAATTTATCTACAGGCCAAAATGTCAACCCACTGTCATGAAACCAGGCATTGTGCGGTAAGCAATAAACAGTTAACCCACATTCTCATTCTTGTGCAAACATCTTATTGTTCGGCGGTAAGGATTTAAAAGATGTGCTCAAATTATTTCCAAAATATGCACATTCTTTTTTATAACTCATTGAAGAGTGGACAAGAATAAGACTGTGTTGATGACATGAAGGTTTTGGCAATGATGTGAGCATTGGTGATGAAGGTGATAACGGAGATACAGAAATTAATACATCTGCTGAGTAATTTCAGATATTTCCTCATGAAAATACATTTTGTCATGTAGCGTATTTTCCTGTTTTGGTTTGGAGTTTTCATTTTTCGTTCAATTTGTAGCCTATTTGACATACTTTTCTCAATGTTTGTGATTTAAAGTTTTGCCATTATTCACAGGATTATATATTATTATTGCCATTTATTACTCTGTTATGCCATGTACTGAGTTCAACTTTGAACTCAATTTACTCCAAACTAAAATTTTGTGGGACAAATCATATTTGCATAACATCATCCAGTTAACTTACAACATGTCTGACTTGCTTTATGTGAGGTTTTTGCGCATATCAGACAATATGTTTCTGGATGCAAACTTCAAAGAACATAGATATATAAGCTTTCATGAACCACAGATTATTGTCTCTGTTGGACATTACATGAGAATATTATAGGAGAAAAATTCCTCCGACACTGGGACTTGAACCCAGGACCTTTGGCTATTCGCGCCAATGCTCTACCAACTGAGCTAAGCCGGAGTTCAATTCAAAGCGCCGGATGGAACCTCTCTCCTATGACTGATTGCCCTAATGGTCTACCTCACAGACAGACAAGTTATGTCATATGCAGTACTGTGAGGCACACTAATTAGTGATTTTTGGACCGGGCTCCCACTGTTCCTCCTCGGAGGAATTTTTCTCCTATAATATTCTCATGTAATGTCCAACAGAGACAATAATCTGTGGTTCATGAAAGCTTATATATCTATCTTGAATGTCAACTGTAACAGTGGGAGCCCGGTCACAAAAATCACTAATTAGTGTGCCTCACAGTACTGCATATGACATAACTTGTCTGTCTGTGAGGTAGACCACTAGGGCAATCAGTCATAGGAGAGAGGTTCCATCCGGCGCTTTGAATTGAACTCCGGCTTAGCTCAGTTGGTAGAGCATTGGCGCGAATAGCCAAAGGTCCTGGGTTCAAGTCCCAGTGTCGGAGGAATTTTTCTCCTATAATATTCTCATGTAATGTCCAACAGAGACAATAATCTGTGGTTCATGAAAGCTTATATATCTATCTTGAATGTCAACTGTACAATAACAGTGGGAGCCCGGTCACAAAAATCACTAATTAGTGTGCCTCACAGTACTGCATATGACATAACTTGTCTGTCTGTGAGCAATCAGGGCAATCAGTCATAGGAGAGAGGTTCCATCCGGCGCTTTGAATTGAACTCCGGCTTAGCTCAGTTGGTAGAGCATTGGCGCGAATAGCCAAAGGTCCTGGGTTCAAGTCCCAGTGTCGGAGGAATTTTTCTCCTATAATATTCAAAGAACATGTTTTGTAACAGTGTCAGGTGAAATTCTTTGTTCTAAGTTTTCCCATAAAGAATCTTCTTCGCTGAGTAAAGGAATCCGTATTCCAGACTCACAAACGAGCATAATAATGGAAAATAAAAAAATAAAAAAAAGGATAAATTAAGCCAGGACATTAAATTTCTGAAAACCCATTAAAACATGCATTTAACCTGAATAAAATATAGGCTATGCTACATGCTTGATTAAGTTATAAATTCCTTAAATAAGCATTACGAATGTTTTCCCCCCCACAAAAGTGAAAACATGCAAACATGCAAAAAAAAATACAAGTTACACACATTTTGAGCCAGAAAGTAATGAGATAGGTAAGTACTCAGTTTAAACTTTGTCTTGATCCATTAAAAATATGTATTTGCATGGAAGTCTCATCTCTAGTGATGAACATGGAGAGATAGCTACAACAGGAGAAACATTACTAGGGAAAGTGGAATCCTAATGCAGTATGTTAGTGGAATATTGCTGGACCATCAAAATCTAGCAAATACTTATATGCAAATATAGATAGGTGTGTAAAAGTCCAAATCGATATATGGAAATGCCATATATAACAAACACAATAGCTTTTTATTAGTGTTATTGCTTATTAGTATGTATATGCAGTTTTAGAAAATATTATTATTGAATCTCCAAATATTTTACCTTTTGCTATGCAGTAATAATTAATGTAATTTACATTCCTTTACTTTTGCTTAGTTTCTATACTTACATATTAACAATATAGCAGTTATGAATAAAATTAATCAACACTCCAAGACTAAATCAAAGTTTCTTAAAAATAGAATTTAAATAATAATAACTTCTTGTAGCAACATTTCTTATGCAAAACATTTGGCAATAATCTAATTGAGTAATAATTTCTTGTCTTTGAACTTCCAAAGCAGAGCATTCAAATATAAGATGTGATACAATCTGATTTGTGTCCTTGCAAATACAGATATTAGTTCCTATTATGAATCGTTCCAGATAGTGCTCAAATTTTCCGTAACCAGTTATAAATCGTGTAAAATTGGTTCTATGTATTTGCACTGAAGGAAAAACTAATGTTATTGAAAGGGAGCTTACATCACAAAAATGAGAACCAACCAATAGTTTAAATATTTTTTTCACATTCAGTACAGCACAAACCATGGAATAGTTTGTTTCATTCAGGAACAAGACAAAATCCTTCCATTTGCTGCCTAGTGTTATTTACAGTAGCAGCATCTGCTGTATAACAGGGTAGCCTCCTTAGACTTATGGATTTTGTGGGCTTTTCTTCCAGTACTTTCCAGCTGGTTTGTTGATTCTGATATTTTAACTTCCATTATAATAGCCCTACACCTTCAATGAAACCCATGACAATACTGTTGCTGCTACAGAGGATTGACAGTAGGGTACACTAACCTCCACTTGTATGCACATCTCCTTCAACAAATTTTCTTTTAATGTTATGATTGTTAGGCAGACATTTGAGGCATTGAGATGTAAAAGCATGCAAGTCCCCCCCCCCAAAAAAATAAATCCATTTTCTCATGGATATGATAATAAGAACAAATGCTTATGGTATAAAGTCAATATGTTGCTAGTAGAAAACATTTGGTTTCAGCAGCCCCTCAAATATGGTGACAGCATTAGATATGAGAGTTTTGATACAGAGACTGCAGTAAGTCCACATCAGATACATTTAAGATACTATGCTGGGCAAAAAGAAGAACCACATGGTTCTCATGGCACTTATCTGGGTTGTGTACTTCCAAACAGGTGGCTTGAAATTTCTAGTGTGGACAGACTTTGGCATTATTGAGAAAAGGGAGATGGTATGTGAAACAATGGTGCCAGTGAAGGGTTTCTCCTTGGAGTTTGAAGATTTCACTCTCGAATGTGGCAAGCATATTTATAAGTTGTTTGTACTGTTCACATGTTATGTCAGAGTTATACTACATGTATTCTATAGTCTGACATGTGTTTTGTATAGTTTGCTACCAGATTATAGCAATAAACATCCTTTGTAAAAGGCCTACATATGTTTTTTTGTCTGTTCTCTAAACTTTTGTTTTAGTGACTTAACTTACGTGCTTTTCCAAATCAATACCTTATTTGCCTTTAGATAATTGCATGGGTTCCCTGTGCTGAACAGTGCTAGTGAGTAAAAACATGACGGCTGCAAGCTCCTCTACAATATCATCACCATTTACATACAGCTTAAACTCTGTATCAGTTACAACATATACACTTACATCAAACAGTCAAAGTAGTAATTATGTTTACAGTGTCAGATATATTTACATACAACATTGAATTTTACTGTTATTTTCTGAAACGGGATAAAACTTGGGATATAAGTTGCTCAATGTGGAATCAGTATTTCAGCAGCTATTATTATACAATCCTTCTGAAAACATTCAGCACTGAGCTTATAAAATTATGCATTTGGTAGAAATACTTCTACAATCCTTTGCTGAACATCAGTCAGAGCTTTGGTGTTGAGAAATTAAGCCAGCCCAAGTCATTACCTGACGTGTTTTGTTACAGCTCCTCATGCTAGTGGACATGTTGTTACATTCTGCATTTCCTACACTTTTTTTTTTAGCAGTTAGCTGTATTCTGAGATCATGATGGCATAAACAACAAATAATTATCTCTGTCGAATTCTATAGCCCCTGTTTGCACTGAATCCATATTGAGAGGTTCTATTGTGTAAAAATCTTATGGCCAGAATAGAACTGAGAACCATACAACAATATTATTTGAGTCTTTTCATCTTTTATTATGAACAATTTGAAGAAAACACAGGAGAAATTCATGATTATATTGTAGCAATAGGTGTAGTTACTTTCATGTTGAAGATTACAGACATGTATGGGATATTAAAAGCATGTTCTATGTTACTTGACATTATAATTGCTTTTAAATTCCCAAAGCTATGCTTTGATACTGTGCCCCAGGGGCCTCACTAATGTCAAGCAGTTGAAGTTTCAATTTAGTGTTAGAGCCTTATATTCCTGAAAGTGATCAATTCAGTTTCAATATTTTATTTAAATAAATATACACTTTACTGGAACTACACTTAAAGTATTCTAAAGTAAAGAACTACGCTACTATTTTCACTCCCTAGAGTGTTGGGCAAAGCAACTTTCAGCATCTAAGTCTAATCTCTGTTGCCAGGCTCATTTTCTAGCACAGACAATATTGCTCTGGCTTTTGATAAAACAATTGATATATAGCATACACACATAGGTAAAATACTGACAAAAACACTTAAAAAATAAACAAATAATCTGAGACAAACTCCGAAAGAATGTCAGGTACACTCAAAAATGAAGTAAGGTTACATCCTCTTGGGGTTTCTCGGATAAAGCTGAAAACCGTGCAAAGCACTTTCACCCATACAGAGGATGGGTAAACACTAGTATAGTAACATAATATATATATATTACTTCTGTTGTCACTTTATGCTATTCAAAGTGAATACTGAGTCAATACATATGAGTGAGTTATCAAACAAAGGATTTTTTTCTCTTCAGTTTGACAAATTTGCATACGGTTGAGTTTTAATGTTCATTCTAACTAAAATATGTTACTAAAATGTTGTACTTTAAAGTGAAATAGAATGTTTCGTTTTGATGCCTCAATTCAAAGCCTCATGGACAATTCATCCAATGAACAATTCATAATGGAACAAATGATAATTATAGTCAACTTTGAAGCTGAAATTTATGTTAAAATACCTCAACCATCAAATAAACCCAAAAGTAAAATTAATTAAACATTTAATTTAGTGCTTTATGAATTTTGAATATGAAATGTGAAAAGATGAATTGTAAAATTGTTCAAATGTAAAATATGTTTAAAAAATAAAATTTTGAATTGTAATTATCTCTATGGTTGATGTCTGGGCATTTATTTGAATCTTCATATAAAATTACATTAAACTATGATGTGAGTACAGTACGTTTCATTTTAAATGCTTCTTACTTATACATGTGCATGTATTAATGTATTTGCTGACAGATTGTTTACAGCTTGAAGGTGGTTTTACTGTACTAACCTGTATGGGCATGCTAAAGCTAAAACCTAGATGTCAGTGAATTGTATACAAACATCATTTATAAGTCAGTGCATTCTGTAAAATTAGGACATGATTTTAAGAAGATCTTACGAGATTATAAACAACCATACAAGGGTTTATTTAATTGTGAAGCTATATTTAGTTTTAATGGCTTTTATCAGTGGAAGTTTTGCATGGGTTTACTATTAATATGTCAACATAGTTTTTCTCAGCTAATACCAAGCGAACAAGGGGAAGTAAGGGGAATAAGGTTTTTTTTTTATAGATGTTAACACACATTATTTGTTTAAAAACTTCATTTAATTTTGAATTTTTCCTGTTCACTGAACTCACAACATGGAAATCACACTGCACAATGATGAGGCTAATGTGCAATTTCCATAACACTACTGTTTGCAGTGTACACAGCTAGTTTGGGAAACCATATGGCACTGGGATTTCACTTAATCGATCAAATTAGAGAGGTTACCGACAGAATACATTAATATAAATCACTAATAATGAAAGAAATCTAGGCAAAAAAAATCTGATGTGATTCATAACTTTCTCTACTCTAGGCATGGACAATATTTTGTTGCTTCATATTCTGAAAAAGAATAAGCGGCCATTTGCAGGAAGTGCATATTCAGTTGTCTCAGCCTCACGTATATGCAAGACTTAAAGATGAGTTGCAGGGCCGTCGTGTGGTTTGTTGGCGCCCGGGGCAAGATTTCGTCAGGCCCCCCCCCCCCAAACTCAATCCCACGTGCACCCTCTCGACATTCCACCTATCTGTAGGGATTCAAACACAAACACACAGCGAGCGACGTGACGCGACACTATCAAATACGTATAAATATATGGGGTTAAACACGCAATGAGCGACTTGGGGCGACGTGGACTGGACAAGTTCCAAGCCGCATCGCGTCCAGTCGCTCGTTAGCAAAAGTTGTGCATTGGGTTGCGTCGCTGTCTGTGTTTTTGTGCCCAAAAGAGACACCTAATCGGATTACCTTACAAAAATACCAGAAATAAAATTATTTAATTTTTTAATAAGATTGTATTGAAAATCAAATTAATACAAGTTTAGTATTGTAAGAAAATCTTAACAATCATAAAAAATACTATAGGTGTTATTAATGGACTACAAATTAATAGTGTAGGAAACCTCGTTACATACATTGAATAGAATATAGAAAAGGGAACTGCGTTTATCAAATTAAGATAAGGTACTAAACATTAAATGGCATTCGCCTGGTTTTTGCACGAGCAAATGTCGTTAGAATTTTCATCAAGTCTATTTTTTGTGCTTCATTGTTTTCAATGGACAAGAAGGCTAGAGAATTCAGTCTCTTCTGTGACGTAGTTGATCGTAAATATGTCTTTATAAGCAAATATTTATTATGGGATAACTTAGCAAATATAGGCCTAAAGTTATTGGTGTCAAATATTTATTTGTTCAATAAAAACATGCATCGCAATATTCAAAATTCAGTTATACATAACTTTAAAAAATACGTTATGTAAATCCTACTTATTTTTTCAAATGTTTTATTTTTGCCGTTGCCACAGCGCCCCCCTGGTTGCGGCGCCCGGGGCGATTGCCCCACTCGCCCCGCCCACGCGACAGCCCTGATGAGTTGTGCAAACGATTGGTAGAGAATATGCTATATCAGAAGTCTGATAAAATTTTATCCACTGATGCCTTATTAATCGCTATAGAAAAAGGGTAGTTGATTACAGAAATTATATATCGGTATATGTAACAATTTTAAACAAACCATGCGATTTAACATAAACTGAGTATGCTACATCAGGAAACAGTAAAAATTCAGACTCAGATAAAGAGCACTTCATTAGCTTTTGCATGAAAACAAACTTTATTTTTTATACCAGTGGAAACTGTCCTCTGTTCCTACATGTCAATCATGTAAGAAACATCACGCATAAAGTTTGATGAGTCTGATGGCAATCAATGAGATTCATCACAAGAACATCGGTGAATTGTTATGTGACTTTTCAAAGATGTTTATGGAAGTACTAATCAATGACTTTAAAAACTAGTTGAATTGATAAGAAACTTCAACTATTTTCCTAAATAAAATTGTATTATTTATTATGATTCCTTACAGTTGGTGAATCTTCATTAAGCCTGATTAAAAACAATCTGATTGGTTCCTCTTACCATGTTCTGGCAAGTCGCACATATTCTCTTACTTTTTTTTTAGACTCGACCCTCCTAAAGGAAGTTTCAGAGAGTAAAATCACAAGTTGAATTGTGAAGGTTTAGTGGTTTATTGTTGTGTCCTTGTTACTGTAACAAGTGCTTTGTGATCAACCTCTAATAGAAGACTTCTAACATACAGTCTTCCTCTTATTGGATATAAGTGCTGACTTTCTAGAAATAAGTCAATCTACTTGTAACAGGCCAGTATATATTTCATTAGTGGTCTAATGCTCAGTTTATCTAAAGCAGGGAACTGTATGAATGTTCAGTTATACTAATAGTTTGATTTACTTCAATTTTTGTAACATTTCTAAAATCTTTGATACAATATCACAGCTTCTGTTTTGTTTTGTTTGTTTTCTTGTCCTTCATTCATTCTGTCAACAACATTAAGTTCCATTATTTCTTGATTCTTCATAACATTTATTTTCCTTGGCCCAGTATCCAACAATCAGGGCAATTACTATGTTTTCTCAACTACTAGTTCTATTACTAATGATGGAAAAAAAAATGTGTTATTTTCCAATTCATTGCGATTTATCAATTGGACTGAACCTTGAAAAAAATGTTACATAGCACATAATTATGCATGCTGAGATTGAAACAAGGGTATACGCCATCATACCACCACGACAGCAAAGACTATAGTAGAACTCAATTATCTGAACTCCAACTATCCAGATCGCTTTGAGGCTGTATTCAAGTGGATTTTGCAGCAGCGAGCTTGGGAAACCCTTGGTCAGCGCCGATTATTTGAGAAAAAGAAAAACTTTATAAAAAATTGACTGACTCTGATCGATACGTTCAAGATGTGATAGTACTGTACAATTTAGTTTCTTATTAAAGAAATGACCTTTCATCCAATTTTATCCGGATATTTGACTATACGGATTGGATCCGGTTCCAAATAATCCGGATAGTTGGAGTTTTACTGCATATCCAATAGATTGCAGTAATACCATCATAAAAGTTGTAAATGTAACTGCTGCAATAAAACATATTATTTTATTTATTTTTCATATACATTCAATTTATATGATATACAAGCTGAGCAGAAAATTTTTCTAATAATCCCTACATAAACGACAGAACACGTGCCACACTTTACACAGCCCACAGCCTAATACCCTTGTGTAAACTTGACACAAATAATAAAGATAGCCGATATCTGTAAAAGTTTTGAGACTGAAGTTTGAAGTTATGCATTCAAGGTAATCTGTTATGATCAGCTGCTTTTGAGGATTTATTAACATTGTTCCTTGTTTGCAGATCACATTTTCTTAATTTCACCCCTGATTACAGCTTTCTGAAATCAATTTAACAAAATACTGAAACTTAATTTTCTCATGGCAGATCACTGCTCAGATAGATAGTGACACTGTGGAGTGCGGGTGAGAAATGTCAACCTCAGTATAATGTCTTTGATGACGTTTCACATTCAAACCCAGTGTAACTCTTAGAAGTTATACAGGGATTATTAGTGACACAGCTTATGTAGAACTTGCGCGGTGATCAACCAAACAACCATTCAATGCACATATAAGCAACTTTTATTAGTAAGGCCGAGTATGTTTTATTTTATTTTTCTTACTTTCCAGGCCAATAAAGAAGTATCTGAGTGTTCCTTCTGAAAATCAGCATCATTGCAAGCAACAGCACAGACTTGTTTCTGCATGTATGTTACAAACAGTGAAATAAATTGTGGAAATGTCGTCAATGATTGGTCTTTAACGTTACAATGTCCTAGATAGTTGGGCGACGTTGATAATAACACCATTGTTGGGCAATTTCATAACTTTCCAAGCCTCATTGGCCAATGATGTAACAAATGATTTTTCAATCGTTCAACTGAGAAAGACATGTATAAGCTCTGTAAATACATATTTCATTAGAACTACTTTTTAGGTAAAAAATATACCCAAAGATATATTACTACTCATGAAGGAAATTTAAAAACAAGATTTTTGCATGATTGTGCGTCTATTTCATCTTATATAGAACAAGTTGCAATAGCTCAATTTACAACTACTGGCTTCTCCGGCATCGCTAACCCCAACATAACCTAGCAATAACAGAACCTATTACTTGGCATGGGATTAATGAATCACTGCCTTCTACGTACTGGGAAATTGGAGTTGGTGCATTTAGTTTCTTCAGTCACTTATTGCTGTTTTTGGTACTAATCCGTTTGCAAACATTCAGGTGATTTAATCTTTCAGCTGGTGTTTCTGTGTAGACCGTATTCAATTGCAAAATTAATTGAAGGTGGCCTTGCTCGGGTGGCATATCAAACTGGGTAAGAGAAGCATCGCTAACATGGGTTAAATTAGTAAAAGTGGAAATGTTGAGAATCCAAATAAAAGAGCAACGAAAACTCCTGATGAAAATTCATGAAATCGGACAAGAGAAGAACCATGTTGTAGTCAAGATATTACAATGCAAGATGAAAATGAAAAATGGCATGTGGCAAAGCAATAAAGGAGGAAAAAAACAGAATGAGCCTGTGGCTGCTTTTCATAATTATATGCCCTTCGGATTAAACAATTATTGATGGCAAATGAACGTGAATTAGTAGAGGCCTATGTTTTATTTTGTATTTTGTCCTAAATTGGTATTCAGTCCAGAAGTCTGGAATTCTGTGATGGGCCCACTAAGCTAGATTTTTAATATTCGCATATATGTTGGTTTATTTTGAAAATACATGAATGTGCAAAAAAACATTGTACGATACTCGCTTGGTAGCAAGTGAAAAATGGCATTCGTTACAACATTTAAAACGGTACTCAATATAGATACTGATACTGGGAAGAACATAGTAAAGTCAAAACATATATAATATGGTTTGTAACACACTTTAACTTCTTTAGTTTTTACCTTAGAACTACATAGTTTCAATCACAATTGTGATCGTCAGCTAAAGAAGTGAAGTTCAAGTGTGTTACAAACCATCATATATAGGTATTCAATATGTTTGAAGGAATGCCTAAAACAATAAAAAACACAGGAAATAAATTTCTCTTAGAATGGGCTTTTAATTATAAAATAGGCTACATAGGGCCCAGTCCTACAATTATTGCCATAGGCTATGCCTTATTGTCAATTAAAAGTGGGCTAATAACAGTATATTACAATGCAAGGTTTGAAAGTCAGATTTACAGAAACGAGGAAAAAGTATTTTAAAAATGAGAAGCAAAAATATACCAGATCCGAAATAAATCCCTGTATTGAACATTTTGTGGAGCTGAAGGAAGTCATGGAGTCGGCTAAAGGTAAAGAAGCAGTTTCAACCAACAGTATATCACGTGCTTATCAGAGGTGTCACTGCAAAACTAAATGTACAAGTAGAAAGTGTTAAGTGTCGTGCACTCAACATTCTATGCAGTTAAAAGAGGCATGGAAGTTTGTTTTGTGAAAGCAAGTATTAAAATGTTCTGTCTATTTTTGAGAGGAAGATGTGCTTATTTTCTATATTTATCCACATTGCCCAATTACAACTGGCCAGTCACATCATTACCTGGGTAATGTATGATAATGTGTTTGTTTCACATGAAGTATGCAAGAATGCCCTAAGCCATACCTAAGCAACTGAGGGGAAACGTTTTGGTCCCCCATCCACTGCCGTGACGTAATGAAACCTTCATGTACTGTACAGTGTCAAACTGCTTCGCCCTTGCACATACTTATGTGTTAAAAATCGTAAAAAAAAAAATCAGCCTGTTTTTAATTGATTTTATATGAAGTTAAGTTTATTTACTTCTTTGTGATGACATTTGTAAGCTTTTGGATCTCGCTAATTCTTCAATGGCAGGGAATAAAGATGTTGTACACGGTCAAAGTAACAAACGTAAATGCTTGTTGGTTAATGTAGATTGTACATCACTTTTAATGAAACTCATTTTAGAAAATGTTTGTTCATGTAAGTATGTCGTGCCAAAAATTACACATATCTCCGACAGATAGTGGGATTACCAACTATAGTCTATAACAATAAGAAAATAAGAGGAAGCGTTTGTCTGTCTGTTCGTCTATGTGCAATGCTCAGCAAAATCTACTGCATGCAGAGATCTGAAATTATAAATGTAGATGGACTGAAGGGTGGCCGAATGCACCTCGAAGCCGGGTTTTTAATTTTTGTTTTCGTTCACGAGTTATAAGTGAAAAACTTGCAGAAAACATTATTTTTTTTGCACTTTTGAAGCATAAGTTTTCGGAAATACATTTCAAATGTCAAATCAATTGCAGGTGACTCTGCTATCTTTGTTGCAATTTGAAAGAGCATTGCAATTTGTAAGAGTATCACAATTTTTTTAACATAACGCATACATATCGCATAAAATTAACGCTCGTTTTACTTTTGTAAGCCCACCCTGGCCGATTCATTTGTTTATAATGTCAGGGCCCTTAGAGATCTGAAATTTTCAACATAGACGGAAGAGGGATAATGAATTTAGGCCTAAATGGGCAAACATTGATAAATTTTGACGGAACTCACCATGAAAGGTTTTTCTGGGCCAGAGAACTCGAATTTGAGTTGTTTTCCCAGGCGGTGCTTCTAATATTGGAATGCACTCCAAAGCTGGATTTTGAGCTGCTTCGAATTATTAATCATTCAGTTTATGAATGATTTGCGCATAAGTGTTAATAAATATAATGCTATCATTATTATTCTCTTATTTTGTTAATTTTAAAATTATTATTGTGTGCAAACCCACGGACACCTGCTAGAGCATCCTATAAATGTATTTACTATTACGGTTAATGAAACAATGTTTTCATTCTCTCCTTGTAGAGCTACATTCAAGGAATCAAAATGACCACACAAGTCCGTCATAAATACCAGGTTGCACACCCATTGTGGCTGTGATAATTCTGGCACCATTGTGTCCTGCAAGAAATATACTCTGATTATTTTATGTAATTGTGCATGTCCGACAAAATAATCGTTTTTCCAATTAGCATGGAAAAGTCGTTGCCTTGATAACAAGCTGTTGTGTGCTTTTACGCTAGTCAGTGCTGCGCTGCCTTCACATCACATTGAAACTGCTTTACACTAACGTCAAGGGCGACTGTAGTGGGAGACATTACGTCACCGCATAGTGGCAACAGTGTGCCCCAGTTGCGCACCCGTGCCCTAAGCTCTTTGGTCTGTTACATAAATAGCCCGCCACTGATATTACTGGCTCTAAATAAGTAGTAGTAATGGAAAATTATTTAAATGCCTGGACAATAACATTATTTTCTAATTCACTTCATTGTCCATAACAGATATAGGCTATTAGTGTGAGTTTCACAAAAATTAGTCTGAATTAAAATATTGTATACACATACACAAAATCATTAAACAAACATAATATACCACCAGCTACCTGAAACACTTTCCCTACAAGATATTAATATAGAGCAATCCATTGGTTGGGAGAACAGCTACAACTGGCTTATGGATACTAAGTTTGTTTGTATGCTGCCATCACTCCTCGGAGACAAGAAACGTTTCATGTTGTTGAACCAACCACTTAGTACATATGAAAAGGTAACCTTATCTCAAAGTTGTAGAGTAGCCTAATGGTAACATAGTGGATTGGTATTCATAAGGTTGTGCATTCAGGTGAAAGGGGGGAAAATATAATTGTGATTCTGATTTTTTAAAACAATAAACTCAAAATTAACAAATTTCTTTCAGCCTTACATTTGATATTGACTAAAAGCAGAAAGAAAGAAAAGCATATTTCTCAACAAGATAAAATTGTTTATGGCATAAAATAAAGCAATTTAAAACAATTTTGCACTAAAGGCCTGAATAAAGGCAATTGTATTTCTCTTAAAAAGCTTCAAATTTGATATTTAGTACATCTTCCTCTCAACTCGTGACAATTTATAGTCGCTTGGGCATTGAATCGACAAGTGATCTACAGCTATGGTTTCCACAAGTCAACTGCTCATTTCACTTTTGCCACACATTTTCAATTGGTTGAAATTCAGGGAGCTACAAGGCAAGTCTAACAGTTTGATATCCTGTCTCGAACTATTTTGATAAAAGAAACATGAAAAATTATTTGCAAAATTGAATTCTAATTAAAGTTAAAATGAAAATTTCATACACACACACCCGCAAGCACACGTACACACACCACTCCACAACAAGGAGATATCGAATGTTTCCCTACAGCAGGCCGTGTCAAACATGCAGCCCCCAATGCCATGAGGTGCGGTCCCATGAACTTTTAGATTTCACTGATACATTTTCATGCAGAATTAGTAGAAAACTAGAAAATACAGAACTGTTTTCTTAAACAGAAATTTTCCAACAGCTGAGAGGCAAAGAACAAGTTACAAAGAAGGTGATTCTCAGAATTTGCAGGGAGGGTTTCTGCAGCTAACGCTTTGTGAATATTGTCAAGGACAACTTCTGTTGAAGGTTAATACACTATAAGTGCCACAGACTCACCCAATTTACACCCCTGAAGAAGGGGTTTTGAATTGTTATCAGTCCCGTTACTACTTCACAGTTACACAGTGATGGAGTGCATATAAATTGTGTTGACCATGGAAGTTATGATTACACATTAGCCTACATAAGCATAAACTACGTTTTAATATATATATATAGACACACACACACATTGTACAGTACATTTATAACGACAATGTCATTATGAAACCTTCAAGCATCAACAAAATAACAACTGAAAGCTAGCGCCATGTTTTTCAAGAAAAATGGGAAATCGCTTATTTGTTGTGAAATTAAAGCAAAATATAAGTGTTCCAAAAGAGTTCAATTTAAGACGTCATTATGAGACCCATCATGAAAAATATGACCAGTATAAAGAAAAGTCGAGGGAAGATAAGTTGTGAGACTTGAAAGCTGCACTCTGCAAGAAACAGTCTATCTTCACGAATGTGAAATGAGACAACGAAGTCGTTGTTAAAGCAAGCTATGTAACTGCAGAACTTAAAGCAAAGAATTCTAAATGTTTCAGTGAAAGTGAATTTGTAAAAGAGACTCTTATAAAAACAGCTGACATTATATGTCCTGAAAAAGTTTAAATTTTCAAAAGCATTTCCTTGTCACGAAATACTACTGCGGGGAGGGTTGATGATTTTGCGACTAATTTAAGTGAGCAGTTGTTAGCAAAAATTGAAAGTTTCTTGGCATTTCCCATTGGAGTCGATGAAAGTAAAGATGTTTATTCGGGCCTGTGATAATGATTTAAATATTCCTGAGGAGTTACTGGACATAGTTCTTCTTCAAGTATGACAACCAGTGAGGATCCTTTTATGACGAGGAATCAGAACGGGTTTATTGCTAAGTTGCTGGCCATGCCAAAGGAAGTCTCTCCTACCAGTAAGTTTCACCATGTCCACTGCATAATTTTATCATGAGGTTCTGTGTTTGAAAGTAATAAACATAAATCTTGTTTTGAAATTTGTGAAGAAAGTTCCTTAACGGTGGACATACCAGGGCATTTAAATGACTTAAATTTAAAAGTTAGAGGGGAAAAATCGGGTCGTAGTTTAATTGTATGACAATATTAAGGCCTTTATATTGAACGGCAGATGAACAATGACAGCTTAATTTATTTCCCTACCTGTCAGGATTTTATGAAGTCCCACAATAATTATGATTTTACTCATTATGTTTCTCACATAAAGGAATTAATTAATGAGTTTGAAAATAGGTTTGAAAGTTTCAAATCATGTGAGAAGATTTCTCTTTATTTACCGTTCCATTCTCCTTTGATATTCACAAGGCAGATAGTAGCATTCAGATGAAATTGACTGAAATTCAGTGCACTTCTGTGTTGAAAGACAAATACAATGAAATGGGGATCCCTCAGTTCTTTTCTTATTTGCCAAGCCAATACCCTGCAATGCATCAGTTTGCTGTGAGAATACTCGCTATGTTTGGTTCTACCTATCTCTGTGAACAGTTATTTTTCCTTATGAAGGCAAACAATACTCCTCACATATCAAGACATTTGGCTTCCATTCTGAAATTGCATCTTCACAGAATCTAGTACCTGATATTGAGATTCTTGTTTCCCTGAAAAGATGCTAATCCTCAAGTAAAATCCGGTAATGTAAGACATTTAAAAATTGTTGGCTATTTAGCAATTTTTATTGTTTAAGGACTGTTTATGTGAAAATATACAGAAATAACAAACAGAATTAAATTTCTTTACATACAAAACATGTATCTTTCTGTTTTGAAATGCGGGCCTCGGTTACAATATACGGTATTGGGCTGAATTGGCCCTATGCACAAGTTGAGTTTGTTATACCTCCCCTACAGTTTACTGAGTATTAGCAACTGTGGATATTCTCAGTGCCTGCCTGCATTGCAACCAAGACCAGACTTAAAATATTTTCAGTGTTCAGGAGTGCAGATATTTTTTCTTTTGATAGATGTACATCTACCTAGTGCTGCTGCAGCAGAAATGTTACCTATATCATGTAAAGGAATTCACATGGGTGGACAGTTGTACAGGAATGGCAGATGCTGA
The DNA here is from genome assembly GCA_964059195.1 of Ectobius pallidus. Classification (NCBI taxonomy): domain Eukaryota; kingdom Metazoa; phylum Arthropoda; class Insecta; order Blattodea; family Ectobiidae; genus Ectobius; species Ectobius pallidus. The sequence continues at coordinate 33,958,203 of CAXKWD010000001.1, read as the reverse complement.
AGGGCTTCATTTCAAAACAGGAAGAACATCTTCAATAATAATCAGATAGGATCACAGGATCACAACAAATATAATGCAGAAAGGAATCTAACAAAAACTTGTTTTATTCTCACAAAAGCTACAGTGATCAGCATACACATGTCATATTCACCAATAAAGAAAAAATAATCATCAATTTGAATGAGAGTAACTAAAGTAACTTCTTGTAGCTTGTTGAATCTATACTTACATGGTTTAAGAACGTCTTCATGTAGGTCAGTTTTCATAATTCATACATCCTTCTAGCTTCCTCAAACACCAATCACAAAAATATTTAAATTCAACAGAATGGTGTTCAAAATAAGCTCCAAGCCGCCAGTTTGTGAGTAGAAATGTTTTCTTTTTTAATTAACTAACAGAGAATAAAAGCAATTCTATTTGACACATAAAAATTGTAATGTGTGATAGAAAAATCTTATTAGAAGAAAACATTTTATTGAATAAAATGAGCTGCTTGCTTCAAGTAAGTTGCTATAGACACAGCATACCCATCAATCACTTTTGACAATGGTTCATATGATGGTAAAAAATATGGGTAACAGATAAACAATAGTTTGAACAAAACATCTAAACAGTTTTTACTACTAAACAGTATATATGGCGGTGCAATATGCCCACTGAGTCAGCAATGATGTTTTCTGCCATCTGATTTAAGGATGATAAGTCCAGTTCCAGCTTCCTAAGTACGTCAGCAACCGATCGGTATACAGTACCTCTTGCTCCAAATAAAAGCCCATGGACAGTAAAATGCCGATCACCAAAACTCTTCCTATATTGCTCTTTAAAGAAAGGAATACAGCTTTCATATATATATCCTTTTTTTTGCAGTCTATGTTGTTTGCTTGGTCGGCAGCATTTTTATTTTTTATTTTTATTTATTTTAAATAAATTTATTAACATCATGTCCCATTTAACTAGTAATACTACATGATTGATTGTTACAACAATACACAACTATACATGTTCTAGTACACTTTACTACAGTAGTTATTTAAGAATTTAGAAAGATAATGCCATATACAGTCCAGGTAGTAATAATTAGATAATAATATGTGTACAATCATTTCGTGATTTTTTTTACAGCATTTAACATGAATTGTTACCTTGTTCTATTTTGGTCGGCAGCATTATTTTCATACCTTATTGTGGGGTCAAGGCTGTAAGCTTCATGTGATCCTTTCTTAAAAGCCACGATGTCGGCAAAGCGATTGGATCCTGTCCCATCAATAGCATGAACTTCCTCAAAGAATTTGTATCCCTGTTTTGTTAGCAAGATGGTAAGTGCATGCTTCAACTTGTGGTGCTTCTGGGTAATTAGGAGAGAATTGAAGGGACAAGATTCGAACACATGGCCTGGTGTTTCAGTCTCCTTTGCACATCTGCGAAAAAGGGATGTCCCGTTCGATTCACTATGATTTCCAGGAACTCCTTTCAAGTTGGGATAATTGATATTTAACTTCAAGAAGGTCGTCCATTCTGAAGATGTGAGCTTAACTTTCTCCACCATGAAGTTGTGAGTGGCTGTATATTCCTTAAAATGAGATACGCCGATACCTTGCCATGACACTGATGACCATTCCTCGAATGATTTCAACCACAAAACTCTTCTAAGTTGCCGAGAGCTCATTTGAGTATTACTCATGTCTAGTAGAATCAGCCTTGCCAAGCTCTGCTGAATCTCATCATCATAATTAAATAGAAGCGGGGATCGTCACAATTGGTCAACTTTTTAGCAACAGAAATATGTTGCAAACTTTACTTGCCATCTTAGAATTTTGTAATTCACATCTACAGTTCCAAATGTTAATACAAAACATATAATTTATTATGTACGAGTATATAACCCTAATATACCAAGGTAAAACAGGGTTACACTAGGCAACAGGGCTTCCCAATGACAATTAATCAGTCCTAGTCCATGTAACTTACGAGGTGAATATAGCATTGCACCAGCAGTTCAGTCAGGAAGTCCAACAATTTCTTTGACAGTTCGCCGTATAATGACATCCAGGCCAACAAGCACATACAATGGAATTTTAGTCAAAGGCGCAGTCTGCAAAGGATATATGAGTGATGGAAATATATACTGATTTATTATATTGAGCTTCTGATTAGGTTTTAGTAAAGGAGATTTTGCTAATTTCAATAAATTTTGGTGGAAAGGGACTAATGCGTCCTTATTGAACAGAAGCTCACTGTTAAACTTACAACTCAGATATTTAATGGTTTCATTTTCAGAGATTGAAGAAATAATTTCTCCCCATCCTAAGTTTAAATTGCTTTGTACAAGCTGGTCTTGACTCACAACAATTGCTGAGCTTTTATCAGCATTTATTTCTAAGCCTATGGTTGTAAGAAGGTTATGAGTAGCATCAATGATGCGAACTGCATTATAAAAGGATTACACAAAATACGTCAGCAAATCAAGTGAATGGTCTCTTAAACAATTGCACAGCGCACCAAAAGTTTGGAAACTCATCTGATTTATGGTTGCAACGTCACCAACATATTTATCTTGAATGACACATTAAAGAACAAGTCATTGGTAGCTTCAACTTCAAATGCTGTTAATTCTCTTGAAATGTCATTGTGACTTCTTATCTCGATAATAAGAACTGAAAAGTTCAAAATGGTTTTGTTTCTTATTCATGCAACCATGACCTACAATAAAAATTAAAACATAACATTTTTACTGGTGCATAGAAATTAGTAATTTACGGTACATTTTTCAGTTCAGTAATAAGTGAGTGACTTGATTACCGAGATAATAAAGAATAATCTAGCTGTAAGGAAATGTATCAGATCTACTCCACTTTGTTGTGCATTGAGGACATGTATCTGATATCGATATGAAGACATTTTTCATAGCACAGTCAATGCTTTATGGAGATAACTGAGTCACATCACTGAAGGCATCTTCCAAAGATGCTTGTCATTTTTTGATGGCTCAACAGATTCTGGTCAGCCATGTGTATTTATAACTGGATCACACTGTTCTCATTGTAACTTTGAAGGGAACCTCCCATTTATATCTTCACTGTATATAAATCATGATCTTTATGATCTTGATAGCAACACACCATCTTATCCATCAAGACAAATGTGATCAGTTGATGGAAAACATCAACTAATATAACAACTGTCTGATTTTTACAAATGCACTGATGGATGTATGAACATATTGACCAATCTATTGGTGATTTAAAAAACTGGCCCATATTTAAAATACTTTGTAGTCTTGAGATTCATGTGAAGTTTGCTCATTGTCCAAATTACCCAACAGCATGTAATATTTTCTTGGTCTTCTTAATAGCTTTCGTTAATTGGAGATTTCAGGGATAATCTTAGGAGAATGGAACCAAAACAATCAGGTTTTTGCCAAGAAAATATTCTACATTATGACCAACAGGAAAAGATTTAATAATGCAGTTTCAATAAATTTACATAGAAAGATGAGAAAAACAATGATTTATTCTCAGAAATCAATTCAATTAACCAATTGAACAATAACGACTGGAAGAAATTATAAAAAATCTAATGTGAAACATAATTTCCTAAGCTCAAATAAAAGTTTTGCTTCTTAGGCCTGTTCTTACAATGTTCAATTAAGTAGGAGTAAATGTTAACTGGTAGTTTATTTTACGGTCGGATTAAAGTTCCAGTAAATGCTTCTTTGTTCTTACCATCTCCTAGTTCAAGTTTACTCCCGGTTAACGCACTCAGACAAAAGTCACAGCAGTTGGTACGAGCGTTTCTCAGTTGTTTGCAGCAGTTTTCATCTGTTTTCATTGTTTCGTGTGATTTTGCAATGGATAATGAGGTTATGGTTGATATAAAAAAATAGACACTGCAATTTATTTTCAAGTGAAGAATAATTGTTTCTGAATGATATCGACGAAAAGCGTCATATAATTCAAACTAAATAAACACACAGTAAGGTGTGGCCATAAGAGCAAAGCTCAAAAAGACGTATCAGAAAAACCTATTGTGAAATATATAACTTCCTCTGAATTTAATTATAGTTTGCAGTACACCGTACGGGCAGTAGTGTGCAATCAGTTGTCTTAGCCTAAAAAAGTCGCATAATTTGCGAGGCAAGACCTAAAACCTAATAAGTTTGTGTATGAAATGTGTAGCTAATAACTACAGGATATATTACGAGAAGTTTTCAAATGAAATTATTAGCTCTTAGCATAACATATTAAAATACATTATGTATAGGCCTATATAGTTTATATATTACGCTTATTATACAATTCCTGTTAAATAAGAATAAAATCCTCCTCAAGTAAAGTGGTTGTAAAAATGAAAAGAAAGGTACCACGTTTCGAAACCCCATCCTCGAAGGATGAAAAACCCAAATATGATCTGATGTACGGATAGAGGAAGCAAATAGTAAAGTAATTGTTTGTCCAAACTTTCATAATAATTTGATATAGTTTTCAATATTGTTTTTATTTATTTTTACATATATTGGCATTGTTCTTCATCACCAGTGCCATTACGAAAACAGCTAAATAACTTCATCTTTCCATTTTAATTCAGTTCGCAAGAAGCATAACCTCAAAAAATCCTCCGGTTAGGAGTTTACTTGTACATTTTCCTACAGTAAAGATTACTGCCAGTTAAGAGCTTTTTACCAACAGTTAACACCTAACCAGATATTGTAAAATCGAACTGTCAGTAAAGTAACCGTAAAAGTAGCCGTAAATATTTTACTGGAGGTGGTAATAACGGGCCTTAGTGTAATATATTATGTATTGCATTCTCTTCATGTAAATTAGTTGTAAAAACAGAGAGAATGCCATTACCACATTGTATCAAATTCTTGAAGAATATCAACCCAAATAAAATCTGATTAATACACTCACTTAACTTTCTTTACCCTAAGCACGGACAATGCATCTTTCTCACTTCATATTCTGATGTAGAATAAGAGGGCATATTGAAAAGAGTGCTTATTCAACCTCATGCAAAACTTTATTGTTCACCAGGCAACTACGAACAGTGGATGGCTTATGACAACCCTTCAGGGAATTTTTGCAAAAAAATGTTTCAAGTAAATGTTTTAGCTCTTAGTATAAGCACCTCATGTACAATATTTAAAGCAAATCTTCAAAGCCGTTTTCAAGAAAATTGCTAAAAACGAAATTTTCTTCATGTAAAGTGCCAGTAAAAGTAAGAGAAAGTTGTCTCCAATATTCATGTCACATCCCCAGAAGGTAATCCAAACACAAAATTTAGTTTTCATACGATTGTTTGTTCTTGAGTCAGGTTGTTCACAGACAGACAGACAGACAGACAGACAGACACAGACTCACACACACAGACATTTTCTGAAAATAATATTTTTGGATTCAGGGGACCTTAAAAGTATATTTAAGTTAAAAACTCAACTTCGAATTTCAGGGTCAAACACAATACTAAGTTACGGTAAGAGGAAGTAAAAATACCTTTAAAATTAATTAGTTGTAGTTAGTATATTGCAAGCTCAGAACAAAAATTTTATCAGAAGGTAAAATACATCCATAAAATAACAAAGTTTTGTTGTCCCATTATGGTTGTCAAACAAATAATAACTGAAAACAGTTGAGAACATAACAGCTGCCTGTCTTTGTGTTTGTCTGGTTATGAAGTGAAGTAGATGAAAATTTTATAATTCACGTAAGGAATATTTTTCATGAAGATACTCCATGGTTCAGTTGTGGTACAAACTGGAACCCGTTGAGATCATTTAGGATTTTTCAATTGTCTTAATATATTTGGTAGCACTAAGGTCTTTGAATTAAGTGAGCCTCATCCTTTTGCAATGTTGGCCGTGGTGGTCTAGAGGTAGCGTGCCCGTGGTCGATGGGTTTTTCAGGATGTAAAAATCCTGGGCACGGAGTCCTCCGGGAGGGATTTGAAGCTGGGGGGCCCGTGTCGTAGATTTACGGCCCGTAAAAGAACTCCAAGCCTAAATTAGAGCCTCTGGACAAAATTTATCGGCCCTTTCACATCCAAGTAATACCTTAGTTTCCTGAGGGGGTTGAGAGGCGATGGGCTTACCACCTGTCCCTCTGCCCTCTCTTGGAAAATAAGCCTAACAAAATTCATATAGGTAACAGAAACCTCCACTTGGAGGCCCCTTCACCCCAACACAGGGGACTATAGGGTTCCAGACAGATAGACAGACATCCTTTTGCAATATGTTTATTTCTCAAACCCCAGAAGTTTAAATATGAACATTTTGTGTACTTGGTTCGATTAATACTACAATTGAAGCTATTTTAAAATTTGTCACCAACTCTCACAGTTTGCACCACAGTTTAATATATTTTATTGAAAAAATTCCTCTGACAGAGGGACTCGTACATATGACCTTTCTTCCAACTGAGCTAATATTCAACAGAAACAATATTCTGTGGTTTCATGTACACATAATATGTAAATAATTGATTAGTTCGGATAGTGGTTATTTGGGTTTCCAACCAAATGAATGGAAGGATTGATTCCGAGATTTTGGCAACTTTCTCCACTTCTGGGAGAAGTGAGCTAATCATTAAAAGGTGTTTATTATGTAGAAAAGATGAAGAAAATCTGAGTGGGGGAGGGCAATATTCAACATGGCAGTGCAAAAGTGTAACGTGAAAGGATACAATTATTATTCTATCCCTAAAACTTACATTAAGAATGTGACAAATCTAAATGAGGTTCCTACAGTAGATAATAATACTTATGTTCAGTGAGAGATAACCTGTAAGAGCTTACACAGACTGAGTACAGTCAGCACATTCAAACACTGACCTGTGAGTCTGTTCTTTTGGACAGCAAAGAGGATATTATGGAGTGTCAAGATAGCACTATTCAACTGAACTATTCAAGATACGTCATTGCACTACTGATTAGTGAAAATTACACATTGACAATGTAAAGGCTTACCTCAATATTTTCACCTCAAACCTGGACACTTGAAATAAAGTTGTAAATTTTGAAATATGAAGTCTGTTGGAGGACTGTTAAATTTCTGTTGGAGGAAAGTTACGCTACTGCAGAACTCTACTTGTTAGCTGATTGAAACCATTCACATTTGTCCCTGCTGTGGACTTTTTTTAGAAATGGGCGTCACTCGTAATTTTGTCCTAAAATTCACTACAACTGAGTTCAATGTTTAATTTACACCTCATAAACCTTTCACTGTAGATTCCGCCATTTACCTCTCTCTTCAGACCATATGTTGTTCATAATGCAAGATGCCCTTTTAACAAGAGCAGAAGAGCCAGCAAACAAAAAAATGCATTCGACAATGTGGCTGAGATTACTCACAGAAATATTTTGATTATTGATATCACTAATACAAGTAAATATAAGTTAGAGTTCAAATTGAAGGCCAATCTGGTTCTCAACCGAGTTTGTGAAAGACTCATTAACTGTTAAACCACAACCATGATGGCCTAAATTATTATTAATAATAATAAGGGAAGAGGGCACAATATGCATAGTGGAATGATAATTCTTTCACACTGGCCGTGTGTAGGTTAAGATGGAAAGGTGAAGTCAGAATGAAAAATTCAATATGCATAGTTTAATCAATGATGACAAATTATAGCACTGTATTTGACTACATGTACAGGTAGGGGGGAAAAAAAAGCACATCGACCAAAATATCTAAGTTGCCGATATGAGCCACTGCGCATGCCTAGAGGCATTCACAGGATAGCAGGGAATGTATTGAAATTTGTTGACTGTTGACTTAGCCCATTAGAAAATAAGCCATTAATTTGTCGGTGTTTTCAGACAGAAAAATGCATAGATAACAGAAGTATATCAACTGAAATCAGCTACAAGAGTGGGTCTGCTTTTTTTTTCCTACCTGTACATGTTGTCACAAAAAGTCAAACTTGTAAACTGAGATCAGCGAACTGTATCATTTGTACCGCAATTTAAATTTTATAGGCAATATGAAATAAATTTCAAACCAGAATAATTGATAACCGGTCGGAAACCCGGGATTAGACTGTCAAACCGGTACAATCCCGTTCAAATTGCCATAAAAAATGTGTTTCAAATTGTTTCTTCGTGAAATTCTTGCAGCACACGGACAATGGGATCTATTGCCATCAGTGGGTTTAAAGTGTTAAAATGTTTTGTCAAATGTTAGAAGTTCTATACTTACTGTTATCGCCTACCTCTAAGGAGGTATAACAAATGTTATAACAAGTAACACTATCGTTAGATGCAGCAAATCAGTTATATATAACACTATATTATATACTTACAACTAAACAATACAGACACAGATATGTATCATTTACCATTGCAAATAAATACTTTATTTCTTATCAGGTATACATAATTTAAACTTTTCACTGCCTAGGTGGGATCTCAAAATAAATGACCCCATGGTTCACCTAAGTAAACTATACACATTGAAACAGGATATTGTGAAAAGCCAGTACTTCAGTAACATGATACACTCCCAGTCTTCTGGAATAACTTGGTTTACTAAGCAATTCTAAGTAATTAAATATTTCTTCTTTCAAGACATTGTAACATTTAATTTAAAAAAATTAACAAACATTAATTATTTAAGCAGGGGTGCCCATCCCCTGTAGCTTCATGAATCCCCCAACTTCGTATTACTCCAACCTCATAAAAAGTAACACCCCCCTTTTACAAATAGTGGAATAACAGTAGGTCTACTCTAAAACGTCTTCCCATAGGAAAGGTGTACTGTGTCTATATATAGCCTTAATAAGAAGTATTTGTCTGTCTGTGTGTGATCCCCAGCTCAATCTAGGGAACACAGAGAACTGAAATTTTAACATAGATGGGCTGAAGGGTGCCTGAATACACCTCAAAGCCGGATTTTAAATTTTAGTTTTCGTTCGTGAGTTATGAGCAAAAAATGGCAGAAAACGTGATTTTTCCCTCTAACAAATTACCAGTTTTCGCTAAAATATTTTAATTGTGAAGTGAATTGTGGGTGGCCTTAATATGCTGCTGTAACAACCGGCAAAGAAGAGCATCATCGCTTACCTGTGTTTTTTCGACATAACGCTTCAATTTGTTGATTGCTTTGATTTTGTTAGCCCGTTCATCTTGATTCATTTGTTTATAATGTAATGGCATACAAAGATTAATCTTTTTTACATAGGTGGTCAGAAGGAGAATTATGAATGTAGGCCTAAATGGGAAATTCAATGATTTGGATGGGGAGGTGCATTTTAACCGTGAAATGCACCTCCCAAACCTTTCCATTTCATCACTACTTGGAAGCGTATGGAGTTATCCATCAGTGGCATCCACCACATCGTCATTCTTGTTATTCGAGGATCTGTATACGGAATCATAATACTTACAGTATTTAAAACTATATGCTTCCATTCTGTCACTTTTTGTTTAAATCATCTATTTTATATTGAAAATGTCACACTGTATTTTTAGATTTACCTTGTCTGGCAGCCTATAAATGCAGGAGGTTGTTTTGTTTGTTAATAGAACTACACGTATATAAGATATTTATATAGAAGGGATAAACTGTTTCCTATTGATCTTACTTACTCATTATTTGAACAAGTCTGGAGTTCTTTTGCAATTTGGGAAAGTATGTAATATTAAGCTAACAGCAGCACTCTTACCGTACAAAAAATTACAGCGATCTGTGACATTAGCAAGGCAATTTAATAGCATCCAAAGAATTACAGCGATCTGTGAAATTAGCAAGGCAATTTAATAGCATCTGTGGGTGGATTATCCGGTTTGCAGATTTCTGTGCAAGGTTCTTCCTCCTTTTTTAACTCTTTGCAAGCAGAATTGCAGATGTAACCAGGTGCGAGATTTTGAATTTGCGTTGCCATATTGTGTATTTTACTTGGCTTCTCTGGTATAGATATATTAGCGCTTACATACAGAGTGTTAATGAATAATGCCGAAATATTTTACCTGTGTATAGAGGGGACATAGACAAGCAACTGTTATTAGGAGATTTTTGTTTTATGACGCAAAATGTGTATGCTACAGGGCATTAAAGTCATTACAATTTGGTACTCATAAGTTAATAACAAAGTGAAATAGGGTTAAAATTTTCACTGAATTGACTTAATGCCTTTTTAGTGGTCGAGAAAAACTGGATTCTTAATCATTCATCGATAGCTATACCATAATTTAGTGTTTCCATAATCTGCAAAATTTACAGGCTGCAGCAGTCTTTTTTTAATTTATTCATAACTCCAGTGTTAACAACGAAGTTCCTTTGTTCTGCATTTTTTCAAATGTTAGAAGTCAATGGTGGCAATTCCCTGGGAGATTTTATGCTGTAACAGGAAAAACTGAATCCATAGAGCAAAAATCTCCTAATAAAAGTTGCTTGTCCCCTCTATACACAGGTAAAATATTTTGGTGTTATTCATTAACACCCTGTATATAAAGACCACTTGGAAGACCTAGACACAAGTGGAAGGATAATGATAGGATAGATTTAAGGGAAGTAGGATTTGCGAGGGATAGTTAGATGGAGTTAGCACAGAACAGGGTTGAATAGCAGGCTCAGGAAAGCGTGGCAATTAATCTCCGGGTTCCATCAAATAGATAATATTCCTTTAGCTTGCTTAGGAATTATATATTGCCATTGAGTGAAAACTCCGAGTATGATGAGCACTATGACAAATTTAGTAGCATTTACAATATTAAGATCGTATTAGATTATATGTGTATCCCATACCGCTTGTCTTTTCAAATTTTTCCTAGACACTACTTTTGCAATATATTATTTTCAGTTTTCACCTTCTTTCATAAAAACTGAACTTGTTTCTAATTCAAACTGCTTCTTTAACAGCTTACTACAGGCTGGTTAAATACCTATTGGTCACAAAGTATACAGACAATCCAAAGAGAATGGTTAATTTCAAACAAATTTTTACAATATGTTACACTGGTCTTGGCAATTCATGATATCCTGTCTCTAAGAAGACACATGGAAGCATTCACCAACTTCATACTCCGTACCCCAACATATTCACGCACAGTCACATCAGGACAATATTTATATTCAGAAAGGAGGATGGTTTCCAAGGCTTCCAAACCCAGGAAGTGGCATTCCATTACCTTTAAACAAACCATTGCAGTGTGAGGGTGCCAGTATCTAACTGTTCATTTTTGACATACACATTCTAGTAAACAGATCTTGAAAAAAGGATATATTAAGGGGATGAGGAACTAAAAAAATTTTATTCTGACATTTCTGTTTCATGGGATATGGCAATATTTGATGTTGAGAAAGTTCAAAGATTCTTGTCCTCGATTTCCAAAACAAGATGTAAGCATACAGTAGTTTAAGTATCTTGATACTTTATAACAAAGGACTATTTTTAACTTTTTAAAATTATTCAAGGGTTCTTAACACAATATTGTAAACATCACATTCCGTGATAGTTTCTAAAGGCTTTCTAGAAAAAGTAAGGATACTTGATTTTCTATATTTATTTGTGCAACTGTAAGACTTGAACAAAAAATATTAAAAGAAAAACTTGAAGCTTACCAAATTCTTTCTGTAGGAATGTTTATATTAGAGTAGGTGATGTCATTCTTATAATCAAACTATATAGCTTTACAGACCATGCAGTGATGTGAGGTTATCACTCTGATTGCACTACCCAGCATGATTTTTGCGGCGAAGCATCTAATAAGTGATTTTAACTAAATAAGTCTCCTGATTTTGGAAATGTCACTTTTTTTAAAAATCACATCTAATTTTCATGTTTACTGCCTGAAAATGTGTAATTGTGTCTTTGAGCTGCTTAGCAATAACAGTGAATCAGCCACTGCTACACATCAAACTGGGAATCATGAAGTGGCGGCTCGTGTATAGGCACTGTGAAACTGCAGCATCCCCTATTTCCACTTGTTATTATCGATAACATTTAATATAATGAGTCCTTTTTTATTTAATTCTTTCTTTATACTTGTACAATATATAATCCTTAAGTTTAATGTCAGTAGCCATCCCCCAGTTTATTAGAAAGATAAAAGAAAATCTTTGTATGGAATTGTGCGCTTCACAGTTTCAGCAGTGTGGTGTTGACTGTTCTGTGCAGGCGGACAAAGAAAGGGTACGCTTCCACAGTGCCGACCCTGGCATATTGGTGGAAGGTAACGTTTTATATTCATTATTATTATTATTATTATTATTATTATTATTATTATTATTATTATTATTATTATTAATATTATTATTATTATTATTATTATTATTATTATTATTATTTTTATTTATTTATTTTTTTAAATTTTTTTTTCTTTCTTTCTTTAAAGTTTCTTTTGCTCAGCATGTGTTGTGCATAAAAACCATGTACCATATTCTTGAATGTGATAAAGTGTAGGGTTAGATTATTATCTTATTTCCAGCTATTCTACTTAATTAATTTTTTTCGATTCTTTTATTTAACAGAAAGCTTTAACCATGGCAGATCAAGGAGAAAATTATTGATCTTTTCATGGAAATTAAAACAAGAAGAATGGATTTCATTTTTAAACGAATAGATAAAGCTTGAACAGTAACAATTTAGATTAAAGTAAGAAAATTTGTTTTTATATAGGCCTATATGTACGTTTGTTTCCTTTTACACAATTTTAAAACAAAGCTAAAATTTTTCTGGATCAGCACCCCTACTAATTTTAGTTACGAGCCGCCACTGGAATTATGATGCAGTTTTTTAAGGCCTGATATGATAAGGCTTTCAGTACATTGCAAGCAAGTTTCCACATTTATCAGATGCAAAGGTCAAGGAAGGCATTTTTGATGGGCCACAAATTAGAAAGCTGCTGAAAGACTGAAACTTGGAACAGACGATGAATGCTGTGGAACTTGCTGACATCTTGACAAAGTTCCTAAGAAATGTAAAGGATGAACAGTACGAAATAATAGTGGAAACGATGTTGGCATGTAGAATGACCCTGAAACTGCACTTCCTTCATTCTCATCTCAATCCATTCATCCACTGTGGCACTACAGCCCTTGAAGAGCCCTGGCCACCTTACAAATGTCCTTCTACTCCTTCCTATCCTCTGCTTTTGTTCTCCATCTCTTCACACCCATTTTCCTTAAATCTTCCTCCACCCCATCCAACCATCTCAAACATAGTCTTCTTTGATCTCTCCTTCCTTCCGGTTTTCCATTAAGAGCTTTCTTGGGGTCTCTCTCATTTGCCATCCTCTGGACGAGTCCCAGCCATTTCAGCCTTTGCATTTGGATTGCCGTTACTAGGTTTACTTCATCATAAAGGTTATATTATTCCCTACTTGATCTGATTCTCCAAATGCCTTCGTCATATACTGGCCCAAATATCCTTCGTAGGATCTTCCTCTCCCAAATATTAATTAGTTACTCTTCCGATTTCGTAATGTTCCAGGTCTCGCTTCCATACATTACTATAGGCGTATCATAGTTTTATACGAGGGTCATTTCAGAAGTCATGGCAACTTTATTTATCAGTCAATAAAGCTGCAGGAAACAAAAATCAGGATATATGATTGAAAGTCGTTGGAATGTTCTTCGCAATGCTGATACTAAATTGGGATCCGGATACAAGGCGCTGTGGGTAAGGGACATTGAAAGATGAATAAATAGAGATCACTGTTTTATTTGTATTAGATATGCACAAGACAGTACTTGTAATACTCGTACTCTTACAAGCTAACAATCTTCAAAATAATCCCCCAAGGCATCCACACATCTTTGCCAACGACGAGGAAGGCGCTGAATACCATCAGTTGTATGTGATGCATCTATGCATGCCACCTCTCGCCAATGCGCTGTTAGGATGTCCTCAATGTTTGCATACCACTCCCACGCAGTGGTGTCTTCATTTTTGGAATGAGATCAAAGTTGCATGGACTGAGATCAGGGGAGTACGGAGGGTGACATCCATTTCGAAACACAGTCTCTAGGATACTAACATTTGCATGTGTTATCTACTGGACATCAATGCATTCAGACGTCATCTGGTGGTCGCATCCCATACTGTGTATACCATGTTTTCAAATGTATATAGTGCAATAACCACATATGGAATACGAGGGTAGTTTGAAAAGTTCTCGGAATCACCACCAGAGGTCAGCGAAACCTCATTGAAACTATTTTTATTTTTCAATGTAGTCTCCCTGTAGACCAATGCATTTGGTCCAGCGATGTTCCAATGCCTTGATCCCTTCCCGAAAATGAGATTCCTCCAGGCCTGCAAAATACCCTTCAACTCCGGCTATCAGTTCTTCATTTGAAGAGAATCTCCGTCCACCGAGAAAAATTTTCAGCTTAGGGAAGAGATGGAAGTCTGATGGAGCCATATCAGGCGAATAAGGCGGGTGCGGTAACAATTCGTACCTCAGTTCATGAATTTTTGCCATTGCAATGACACATGTGTGAGGGCGTACATTGTCTTGATGAAACAAGACTTTCTTCTTTGCTAAACCTGGCCTTTTTTCGCGTATATTTTGCTGTAGTTGGTCCAGAAGGTTAGCGAGGTATTGTCCATTAATTGTTTGACCAGTGGGAAGATAGTCTATCAGCAGAATCCCTTTCGCATCCCAAAAAACTGATGCCATGACTTTTCCAGCCGACCGTACTGACTTTGCTTTCTTTGGTGGTGGAGAATCAACATGTTTCCACTGCTTTGACTGTTGTTTTGTCTCTGGGGTATAGTAGTGGACCCATGTTTCATCTGTGGTCACAAACCGGCGCAAAAAATCTTGTTGGTTTCTCTGAAATCGGGTCAAACATTGTTCAGAAACATCCACTCTGATGCGTCTTTGATCCTGCGTCAACAGTCGCGGCACCCATCTCGCAGATAATTTTTTCATACCCAATTCCTCAGTTAAAATGTGATGTGCCCGTTCATATGACATCCCTACAGCATTGGCAATTTCTCGCACTTTCAGTCGGCGATCCTCCAAGACCATTTTGTGCACTTTTGCAATAACTTCTGGGGTAGTGACACATCTTGGCCGACCACTACGCGGATCATCTTCTAAGCTCTTCCGACCAAATTTAAACTCATTTGTCCACTTGGCAACAGTTGAATATGAAGGAGCAGAGTCTCCCAGTGTGTTCTGAAACTCTGCATGAATTTCATTTGCTTTCATACCCTTCTTTACGAAGTACTTTATCACTGCTCGAATCTCGGTTTTTTCCATCCTCACAAATCACTACACTGGAACAACAATAGCAAGGCATCCACACATCACCTCTCAACCCAGAGCACTGACGTGCCATGTGATTACTAAAAAATGATGACTCATTAATATGCGGGAACCTGGTTGCGCTAGCGCTGACCTCTGGTGGTGATTCCGAGAACTTTTCAAACCACCCTCGTATATAAAATAGTTGCCATGACTTCTGAAATGACCCTCGTATATGTTTAATTTAATTCTTCTAGAGAGGCTTATACTTTAAGTATGTTTTGTAATGCATAATACCTTTTATTTCCAATCATCAATCTAGTCTGTATTTCTGTTTTGGTATTACTATTTTGTGTTACGATTGATCCTGAGTACTTAAAGGTCTCAGTCGTCTCAAATTTACCGTAATTCTGCCATCTGTATATGGTCGTCCTGGCTTCTTGTATTATTACTACAATTCATATATTTGGTTTTTTCTTTGTTTATTTGGAGGCCTATACTTTTGGTAAGCAAAAGAAATTCTTAGAAGGCATCCATTAGTGGGACGTCTAGCAATCACGCATACGTCATCTGCAAACGCTAGATACTGGTACAATCTGTTGTAGATGTTACCACTGGATTTAAGGTAATTCCTCTTATGGCGTATTCTAAGGCCAGATTAAACAGCACTGAGGATAGCGAATCTCTTTGTCTCAGACCACTGTTAACATCAAATACCTAAGATATGGTATTTTGTATTCTAGCTTGTCCCACACTTCCTGTCATTGTCATCTTCACCAGCTCTATTAGTTTTGACGGTATTTCCATTCTAGATAAAATATTAAAAAGCTTATCTCTGCCAATGCTATCATAAGCCCGCTTAAAATCAATAAATAAAATGTTTAATTCTACATTAAACCCTGCACATTTCTACATAATTTGCCTAAGTGTAAAAATATGACCTATAGTTAATCTGTTGGTTCTAAAGCCGCATTGGTATTCCCCAACCATTCCTTCTGTAAAATCTGACAATCTTTTGGGTATTAGGGCAGCTAGTACCTTGTAAACTACATTTAACAGAGCTATTCCTCTATAATTTTCACAGTTCATCTTTGAACCTTTCTTATGTATTGGGCACAGTATCACCAAGCTCCATTCCTTCGGCATTTTTCCGACAATCCATATATTTCGTATAAGTTTTAAAATATTTTTAATTAACTCTTCACATCCATACTTTATCAATTCTCCCGCAATATTGTCGGCTCCAGGTGCCTTGTTGTTCCTCATCCTAGCTATCACTTCTTTGACTTCATTCAAAGTAGGGGGTACTTGGGCTAATTCTTTCTCTTCCATTTTGCTTGGGCTGGGGCTTCCTTCCACATCACACCCAATGCTAGATCCTTCCTGAACAGTGTTCTCCCTATTCGAGAGATATGAGAAAAATTCCTTCCATCTTTCTATAATCTTACATTCCTCAGAGATCAGATCTCTATTGAGGCATAAAGGCATAAATTGACTCTAGGTTGAAATCCCGCTTTAGCCTGTTTCACAGACTCAAAATACTTCCTATTTTGTTTGCCCATAAAATCATTTTGGATTTCTTGCATTCTTTTATTTTCCCACTGCCTCTTTTTCCCTCTACAAATATGTGATGCAACTCTTCTCTTCTCCTTATATTCTTCTGCACTTGTCCTTGTTGTTCTCTCTATCATTTTTAATCTAGCTCTATTTCTCTCCTTAATAGCCATAGCCATTTCACAGTCAGCATCAAACCAGCAATTCCTTACTGTTTTAGTTTTGAAACCTAATACCTCTTCTGATTTTGAGGTTTTTATTCTATGCCTTATTTTAATCCGCACCAAAAAATGGTCAGAATTGCAATCAGCTCCTCTGCAGCTTCTAACATCAAGTATATTTGTAGCATGTCTTGCCTCCAGTATAACGTCGCACCCCCACTAGAAGTGTGTTACACCTCTGCAAATATCCATTTTGAGATAACACCATACCCAGATGCACAAATATGTGTTCTAGAGTCTCGATAAGAGTTGTAACTTTAGCTATTCAAATAGCCACTTGGCAGCATTTGTAACACTTTTCGGTTTTGTCATTGCGGATTTACGAATGGGCGACTAGGGTTACATTTTGGAACAACTCAGTTCGGTGCTGGCTTCAAAGGTGGCGAGACAGTTAATAGTGTTGCATCTTGAAATATAACGGTCTTTGGTTTTGAGTACGTTGATTTCCAATGTAATGTGATGATTAGTAGCGTTACATTTTATTAAAACTCTAAGCTATCCACCTTCGATTTTACCATTTATAATTTGAAATATGAAGAAACTGTTTGCAATGTTTGGCACGAAGGAGAAAGTAACAGGGGATGAACAGAAATTTCAATTTGTGTATTCAAGTAGATGCAGGCTATTTCCGAAAAAAGAAAGAAAAAAAAAATCTTCTAATCCAGTTGATTTTATATTTTATTCAGACAGCTGTGGGGGTCAGCAGAAGAATAAATTTTTATTTATGATGTACATATATTCTGTTTCTAAATTAGCAAACGTGAACAGCATCACCCAAAAATATCTCATCAAAGGTCACACACAAAATGAAGGTGATGCAGAGAAAGAAAATAGAAGGGTCCAAAAGCTGGACCAATTTATGTTCCTTCACAATATTACCAAATAATGAGAACTGCATAAAAAGACTAACCCCTACTTCAAAGTTGTTGAATACGGTCACAAGGACTTCATAAATTTGAAAGATTTGTCTGAAAAAGTATGAAAAAAATTGATGTCAACTGTAAATTGCAGCCATTCAATTTCAAACTTTCGAACTCAGAAAGACAATAGCATGAAATGTTATTATAATGGCCAAGTGCACCGATCCCGATTAGTGTAATCAGCGTTTATAATTTCTTCCTAACCTATGATTAGGGAAAGTTATGGAGCATCAACCTCGATTAGTGTCGAAATCACCGATTACCGTTGATTAAACTTAAACAGTCAAAATCGGGCGGTTACTGAAGCTAAACAATGATTAGCAGTTTGCTGAAATGGCGGGGGTCGACTGCAAACAATAGATGAGACTCTCTTCTTCTCATATTTCTCTTTTCAGACGAATTAGGTCTCGATATTAATGTCATCAGTATCATAATACCATTTTTCCGAACTGTAAGGTACAATAAATATTATATAAACACATCTCATAGACCTACAAAGACGGTTTTAAGTCTCGAAGCACGACACAAGAGAAGCCTTACCGGTTCACATTGCCCATATTCAAGCCATGTTCCTAACGTCGTTCTTGGCTGAGTGGTTATAGTACTGAGCTGTGGTGCAGGAGGTCGCAGGTTCAAATCCCGGTCGCGGCTAATTTTTTTTATCATAATATTTTTAAGTTTAATTAGTGTACCGGTACTGTATGAAATTTTAAGAATTCACTGTCAGTAATAAGTAATAATAATAATAATAATAATAATAATAATAATAATAATAATAATAGTAATAATAATAATAATTT
Organism: Ectobius pallidus; assembly: GCA_964059195.1. Taxonomy (NCBI): domain Eukaryota; kingdom Metazoa; phylum Arthropoda; class Insecta; order Blattodea; family Ectobiidae; genus Ectobius; species Ectobius pallidus. Next base: position 33,939,516 of record CAXKWD010000001.1, on the reverse strand, counting down.
TATTTCGTCCCTGTATCAAATACAGACATGATGTTGGACATGTCCGAAACTTACAATCTGAATTATACAATAGTTATACAATAGTTATACAATAGATATACAATAGAGATACATGCTAAGGCTCTCCAGTTCATAGTTCTTCTATCCTGTAGAGTGCTTTTGCATAGGTATTATTTAAATTTATTGGCGAATTTTGTCCCGGTACACTGTTTTATACTGTCTGGTAGTTTGTTATAAAATTTTACCCTGATTACATATGGATCCCTTTCCAATGCTTTTTTATTGTGCCCTATTGTGTATAAGTTCTTTCTTGATCTTGTGTCGTACTGATGTATCTCTTTTATTGTGACATTCATTTTTTATTTTTATTTTACAAGAAAAACCACCCTGAATATATATAAGGATATTACAGTTATTACTGCCCTGTATAATTCTTGGTGAATAATTATATGAGGTATTGACAGATAATTCATGAAGTTTTATTCAGTAGACTGCAGTCTGAATCATTATGACAGTTTATTATATTATATAAAGACAGTGGGCGTGAATTTTTAAAATATTATACGGTAAACTGTATTTTCGTTTTTAAAATATTACAAAAGAAAAAAAAATACAGACACAAAGCAGTAGCAGCGCATTCTATAAAGTCTTATATGGAACACTGTATTTCAGTTTTTAAAATATTCTGAAAGCAAAATATATATATTAGGCAGTGAAGTCTTAAGGGAATGCACCACTGAAATTACTAAAATCGAAAGTTTTCAAGCAATATAGCTCAAAATTTTACCATACGCTTGCCTCGTGCATTTATTTTATGGTTTAAAATTTTATCCTAATATCTTGAAAAGTTTTTGAGTTATTAATTTTCATAGTATAAAAGTAGAGCGATTTTCAAAATACTCCACACGATGAAAATTTTCAAAAATTAATTTTTTTACAAATGCACTTTATTTATCTAACTATGAAGAAAAAATTTATCATATGATTTTTTTCTAAGGTTTATGGTTCCTGAGATAAAAAAAAGTGTAAGTTATATATATTTATATTTCAAAATTTCAAAAATATATTTATTTTGAAAATTCATAACTAATAAAATATTCATAATTTCAAAAATTCATATGACAGATTTTTATAACTACACCTTAAGAACATGTGCTGAAAATTTAAAAGAAATTGCATAAAGACTTCATCGTGTGGAGTATTTTAAATTATGAAAAATGCTGAAAAAAAAAATAGTTAGATAAACGATCTTTAAGGCAGGCAGGTAGCAGTCAGGAACGTGCGGAAGGCGATTTAAAAAGTCACCTGACGCCCTTTATACACACAGAATGTCATAAACGAAAATATAAAAGCCAAAGAAAACACAATGTACAGACGGTGACTTTGAAGAGAGTTAATATATCTGGAATATCTTGAACGGAATGAAAACGAGCGAAGAAATTTTATAGTGCAGCGAGGAAATCCTTTCGAAGAACTTTCCTAACTGTATTGAGGTATTATGCTACCTGATCATTCAATATAGTTGTAGGGGACATTGGAAATATGCTCAGAACTGCAGCTCGAATTATACATGATGAAAGCAATGCAATAACCTCACTGACTCGCCGATACATAATAATATGCTTCCCTACATAACAGGCAGAGCAGAGAATATCCTCGCTCCTCCATGGTGTCTTCTTGTTGTTAACTTCTTCTTCTTCCTCTAGGTAATGGCCTCGTGAACAGAAGAATGCGTTCATTATACTCCGCTCGCTTTCCGATTTTATGCTCTGTGTTTAAACAAGCCGCCAGCTAAACACAGTTCCGTAAACAGAGATTAGGAATGGTGCTCCACATTTCTTTTTAATCATGTTTAAAATCTTAAACGTGTGTAGGTAAACACTGTTTAACCAAATCTTAATCACTATTGATGCACTTGGCCATCAGACTTCTTTTGAATCTAATGCTTTCGAGGAAGTGTTGATTTATCAACAGAAGCAAAAGAATGAAATGATGCTCACCACCTGGAAGAAGCTTCCAGTGCCTGTGAGTGTTTCCGATGAAATGGAGGTGCTCCGAACTTGGAAGGAAGGGCCAGCTTACAATTCCTCGCCTAGCATTTACTGATCGAAAGAAACATTCCACGGGCTTATTACAGTTTCTATTCCTCTTTCTAATGTACATACAAAATAGTTCCTGATTCAGTGTTTGTTTTGTTCTTTTCATTTTTTATTTAATCTGCTAGTCCATTGCTGTTGTCTATGAACACTGCAGTTTGTATTCAGTTATGAAGGAAAGCATTTTAAGATAAATAACTTAAGGACTGAGGCTGTAATATGTAGCAGTATTTTTTTTTTCAATCTATTAGAACTGTATTTTACATAAGTATATTAAGGTAGGAGTTTATATCCCTGTGAAAACCCAATTAAACCTTTATATTATACGACTATAAAGTTCTGCTGGTGTAGTGAATAAATATAATGAAAAGTTCATAACAACACTGGTTGTCATGATGATGATAAATAACTGTAATGTATTCTTAATTTTGAGAATACAAGTAAATGTTCAATTTATATTACTGCTTACTTAATTAATTTGTATCAACCATAACAAAACAAATATTTTCTTTAGTATAAACGAAAAAATATTTTAAAATTAATATTAGAATTTTAATATTAACATTACATCTCACGGGAATGCATCTAGTGCCTTTCTCGAATACAGTTACATCTTGTGAAATTATAGTAAAATATCCACTAAAAAAGCACTTTCTTTAAAAAAAAAAGGGATAAAGTGTTATGATTAAACTATATGCTATAAAATTATTACAGCAAAATATTCCCTGTTTTCACCAGCATGCTTGGAAATTTGACGATACTTCAATCTCCATTTCCCAAAAGTGAGACATTTGAAGATGTACCACTCTTCTAGTGGGTGTTTCTATCTGGTTTCTTGTCTTACGATCCAGAGATATCCAGGTTTTTTTTTTTTTTTTTTATGAAAATTCTTATGGGGGAAGGCTGTACTGCAAATTTTCAAGTTCTTGACTATGGCAAAATCAATTAATCTTAATCCATTCTCATCACTGAGTTCATGCTTACTGTGTCCTCCTGTTGTTGTTCTATAATGTTCTTCCCTTCCAACTTTGGCATTAAAGTCGCCTATGACGATTTTTAAAGTTGTTTTTTGGTAAAATGTCGTATTCCCTTTCAAGTTGCTTCATCTTTTGCTGCTTCATCCTTTCCCTCATGGGGGTATGTACACTTACATAAGAGGTATTAAAGAACCTACTTCTCATTCTTAATACACAAATCCTTTCATTAACTGTTCTATAACTTACTATGCTTCCCTTAATGTTCTTATGGATCATAAACCCAGTACCAAAATCATTTTCCTTATTCCCTGAATTAATTATCACATATTTCTTCAATTCCATATACAGTGGAACCTCGTTAAGATATTTTTCTAGGGACCGAAAAAAAATAGATGTCTTAAAGGGGAAAACATACTGCAGAAAATTAAAAAAAAATCGTAGGGAATGTGTAGATAGGCCTATGTTTTCTAAGTTGCTCAGAACCACCCAAAAGTGCCTCCCAATGGCTCAGAAGTACCCACAGTGACACACAGGTGCTTCTATGCCAAGCCATTAGTTACAAGAGATTTATATTATGTAAACGAATACATAGGCATAACAATTTTACTTGAAAAAAAAAAAAAAACTTTAAAAAATTGAAGAAATGTATGGGAGCCATATTTAATGAAAAATCAGATGAAATTCACTAAAAAAAAGCATCTACTTTATTCTGAAAAATCACACATGAAAAAAGTTGCACTCCATAATCTATTACCAACATAAAATACTGTAATTGTTGCAAAGTTTCACACGTGCCAGTTCCATAAACAGAAGATTACCCAGTCGTGTATACAGTCATGTTCACAGCCACAAATTGCTAATGAAATGGGATTCAATACCGACGTGAGAAGCACGATCTGCTTTTTTGACATACATTTCTTCTCCTCACCACACGAACCGTAAGAAATTAAAAATATATTTCACTGCCTCAAAATTATCACGATATAAAATGGTGGCCTAACAGCTGACTCTGCAAAATCGGCGCCAAGTCAAAATGACCAATGAGAAGCAAACTGCAATGGTTCAAAATGGCTGATGATTGGTCCCATAGAGCGAAGGTTGAGACTTGGATACCAGAGAGTACAAGAATTCTGACATAGAGATTACACAATTGGATGCACGAACAAAACTTATCTTTGGCAAAGTGTGGTTGGCGAACCAAATACAAACGTACTAAGCGTTAAACAAAACGTGTTAAGAATCATTTAAACATGTAGTTAGTAAGATTGGGACCGGGACTTCCAAAAACTGACGTACTATGTGGGAAAACGTAGTAATGAGGAACGTGTTAACGAGGTTCCACTGTATTCTGTTGCTTTCCACCTTACCTCCTGTATTGGCTGCTATTTTAATTTTGTATCTTTCCATTTCCTCCTCCAGCACTCTGCTGGCCCCTGGCTGAAATACGTTCCAAGTAGCTACAAAACATCTACTTTTTCCGTTTTACACGCTTGGGTCGTATAGGTGCATCCGTCCAGCTTTGAGCATGTAATTGCTAGTCTCATGCCTAACCCCCAACCTGGAGGGCCAGGTAATTTGATTTCGGGGGTTTATTCCCCTAGATCAGTTGGTTCCTCTACAGCTACAGAGCCTGATCTACCCCTCCCTAACTTGAGGTGTCTCATCCGCTGCCTCCGCCATTGGGACTCTCTCACTCCTCTTCTGCCTTCAGCACCGTTGGACATCCTCTTCTGAGTTGCTTTTTAGTCTGGATCCTCCCCTATGGCCTGTCCAGCATGGGAGGCCCTACCAGTAGCTACGCTACCGCTGGCATAGCCCATAGGATCGACGAACCACACAAGCTCTCCCACCAACTACAAGGTCTTGCAACTCCCAGGGAGAGTCTCATCTCAATCACATTTGGAGTTGTCAGTGAAGAGATGGGAGAGAGGTTTCACCAAGACATCAAGGAGGCAGCGATGGCTGACTACTGTTGGTGTTTGAAAAGAGATGGCAATACTAAAATAATCAGATGCTGGGCAACCAATCTAAGACTGTTCACACTAAGGAGACTACAATTTTTCCCTGTAATAGTATTTTCTGGTGTTGTTTTACATATACATTGCCTTCTTTCTGAATTTTTTCATCACACTTTGTTGCTACAGAAAATAAATCTTAAATCTCTATATATAAGAGGCTTTGTCCTGACTTAATGAATGAATGACTGACTGACTAACAGAAAATCAATGTAAAGCCTAAACTATAACAATTAGTGCTATGTAGGGTAGGAATTAAAATCCTGAGGACCTAATTAAGTTCCTGTTTATGAGAATGTGGTAAGTACGGTGAGTAATGGAAAGCCACCTCCCAAGTCATAAACACACAGCGTCGAATGAAAATTGCATGTCTTAAAGTAAGCACATATTTTATTTACCAGAAAACTTATGACTAGCTTAACACATACCTTTTCAACCTTTTCAAAATTTCTTGCCTTCATCTGCAACAGAAAGAAAACAGTACGTTTTAGCATACATTTTCTCTACAGACAGTGTAATACACTAAGGGCCATAGCAATTTATATTACCCACATCTCTTCTCAAGATCGTATCACCTGAGTAGCTCTCAAGTTAGCGTTCTCATCTTGAGATGAGGATAGTGCAATAGTCCCGTCTCAAGCTGTTCTCCGCTGATAATTTACTGAAGTAATATGAGATCCCGTACTCAAATGATACACGATCTGATACTCTGTTACTTGAACAAACATGTTAAGAAGTTGAGAATAGAAGGTGGAAGTTACAGACTGCACCAACAAATGGTGCTACAATAACAGTGCCCCTAGGCTTTTCCCATTGGTCTTTCTTCTATAATTTTGCAACATTCCTTTGCTTGTTAAGGTAATTTCTTTTCTATCTTTGTAAGTAGCAACTCAAACATTCCATGGAAAGTGAGCCTGAAGTGTCCAGACCGTAATAACCTTTTAATATTAATTTAAAATACATGCCATCACTGAAAAATTATAAAATTAATTTTGAGAATTAGTTCTTCATTAGACTAGTACTGAAAATAAATTTCATAATTTTTCAATAATGACATATTATATTTTAAATTAATATTGAAAGGTTGTTACAGTCTGGACATTTCAGGCTCACTTTCTGTGGAATGGCTTAACTAGTAAAATGGAAAATATAAAAAGAGATTACATGGAATACATATTAAGATTATTTAGAAATATCACCTTATATTGTGAATCCAATTTTAAATTATTATGAATCTGGAAAAATTATATTTAGGCCTATACCATGTACTGAAATATTAAGGAATTTACTCATCAAGGAACTTAAATATAATTAATTATAATAATATAACTAAGGATCCTAAGTATAATTAAAATATTACCAAAAATCATGGTTATGAACAGTCTTTATCTCTATCCTGACTGAGTGGCTTAGGCCGGGTTTCCGAAACGTAAGATATCTACTAGATGGCATTATTCAATCCGTAAGCGTTTGTGAAACGTTCGATGGCGGCTAATCGTTCGATAAAACGCCCGACAAACTATTGCACCACAAATCACTAGATATCTGGCGAAACGGTAGATAAACACACAACTTGGCGGAAATGCGAAACATTTATGTTGATGTATGTTTCGTTATTATGTTAACATTTTATCTTACATTATGTTACTAGCTTGTTATGGTATTAAACTGAAAAGTAGTAATGAAGCTGGTATTGGTTATTAATTTGTGTGTGAAATAATTCATAATACTATACAGTAGAACCCCGATAATTCGAGCTAATTGGGGCTGAGGCTACCTCAAATTACAAAAAACTCGGATTATACGGAAACATCACTAAATCAATGGGTAAATCATAAATAAATGTTTAATGAACACAATAATGGTTAAAAAAATAAACAATATAGTAGGTATACATATCTTTAATAGGCCTGTATGTATATTGGCAAACACTTCCAATTTGCTACATCGGCATCCTTTAAGGATTAAGTCATTGTCTGACTCTTAATGGAGTGGAACGGGAAAGCGGCGCTAGAAAAACACTTTTAATTACCATTGTTGCTGAAATTACCATTGTTGCTGAGTAGGGATCACTGTAACAATACAGTATTCTTTTCTGAAAGGATGGTATGCACTGTATGCACCGTATGATTGACACGAGGTCCCGACAATGAAAGATCGAACCTAAGGGTTTCTGTCAATCTGTAATGGAAATTAATGCATTAGCAGTCTGAAGCCAAGGTTATTTCTGTGTATTATGAACGAAAATCCAGTTTTACCTGCATTTTTGTGCATGGGAAAAATTGAAAGAAAGCTCAAAATGTAACACAATCGGAAGTGCGTAAAACTTACATGCGGACACCATATAAAAATGGAATTTTACTATAGTTTTATGGAAAACTTTAATTTTCTTAAGACCAGCTCGAATTACACGGAACCTCGAAATACCGGTGCTCGAATTACCGAGGCTCTACTGTACTAGAAAAATTGTATATTATCGGTTAGATGAACTTTGTTATAGCCTAGGCTATTAATGTATCTATCGTTTATTTGTATTAATTTCATTTTCTGTTGTAAGTTAATACTTTTAAGAAAACATCGCGAATATTAATTCACATCATATTTTCTTGCTGGTAATCTTCAATGCCAGATCGTATAAGGCCTAGGTCTATACAGAAGTAAATATTCCCTGAAAGAAAAACAGCAATCCTTTCAAGAAGTAGCCTACGATGATATTGAGATTCGGAAAAAATGTAGCTTAAGTGTATTAATTTTTTTTCTGATGCAGCACTTTATGAAGAAAATATTGCCTTTTTACAGCACGAATATTAATACACAATCATCATCTTTCTCGTCATCTTCATCCTGAGGCAATAATTAGGCCTAGAGATGTGTAAAGAAAAAGTATTCCCTGAAAGAATTAGATCTTTGACGATATTGAGTTTCGGAAAGAATCAGGCTGTCAAAGCAATGACCTATGGATAAATAGGCCATCATATGAGATAAGGAACAACTGCAAGCATGCCTTTTTCAGCGTTAAATAGCCCATCATTAGAAATGAGAACAAATCACAGCATTCCTTTCTCAGTGGTAAATCAGCTGTAACTTAATTAATGTGTTACGTTTTATGTAGTACGTTGTCAAATTGTAATGGGTGACATTTTCTCTAATGCACAAGTCTAGAAGTCGAAATTGCCGAAGTTTCTCTCATGTTTTATATTCATTTTACCAGAGAAACAGGTGACAAGAAAAAAGCAGACAGAAAATTCAGCCATTTTGAATACATAGCAAGAAGCGCTTCGATTGGTTGCTACTCAATCACGGCCAATTTGATATTACAGTATGCACCGAGTCTCCATCTATTGACAAAGTGCTCAACTCATTTATCTGGCATTAGCTATTTACTGAGCGCATTCTCTTTCGGAAATGGGGAGGTGTTTATCGAGTCTATAAATGTATAGAACCATTAACTGTCTAGAAGATATTTGGAGCTTTTATGCAACCGGGTCTAAATGACTGACTGACAGAGAATCAACGTATAACTTCAGTGAACCTTACTCATTAGCTTGTGTCTTCTGTTTTAGTGTATATCTGTATATCTTGGCTGTTTATTAAGTGTCAGTATGGTACTTTATGAGATTGTGTGTGGGGGACGGAAAAATGTCTGTCTGTCTGTCCGTGTGTCTGTACGCACCATAACTCAAATACGCTTTATCGGATTTTCATGAAACTTTGTATACGCATTTATAATGTCCATGGGAAGAACCCTATTGTTATTGAACCAAATCGGTCCATCGGTACCGGCGTCAAACCCAATTTAGTGTTTTTATTTAAAAGCGCTATAACTCAAATATGCTTTATCGGATTTTCATGAAATTTGGTATACACATTTATAATGTCCATGGGAAGACGTCTGTTGATATTGGACCAAATCGGTTGGCTGGTACCGGAATAATGCCCAATTTAGTGCATTTATATGGTATTATATAACAAAAGGCCCCATAACTCAAATATGCTTTATCAGATTTTCATGAAACTTGAAGGATTTATAACGTCCATGGTAAGAAGCCTATTAATTTTGGACCTAATCGGTTGACCGGTACCTGAGTAACTAATTGAAGGTCACATGTTTTTTAATTTTTGTCTACCGGTATAATTTCACAGTTAACACTATTCCTTCACATATGCTTATCAAACAACACCGTCAAACTGACTGAGTTGGCCAAACGGTAACGTCTTGGACTCGTATTCTGCAGGTCCCCGGATCAAATCCCAGAGCTGGCCGATTTGACATGGATTTTTTTATTTGATTTTTTATTTTTATGCGAGTGCGCGATTGTCAAGGTATCACAAATCTATAGTTCTGCTGATGCTGGTCGATTTTAATCTGATTAGAAAAACTTATTTTCTGCATATCATAATTGCAATTATAATTGATTCAACAAAAACATACTGGCACTTTGTTATATCAGTTTACCTGATTTTATTTATTTACGTATTTGCTTATTTCCTTGAGCATTTGCCAACTGACAGTCCAGTCATTGACCCGAGAGAACAACCCGAGAGTAGTCTTTGTGGAAAGGTTGATAGTTACCATTAAAATAAGTTTTTTATTACATAGCTGGAATCAAAAGTACGAATCAAAAAGGCATAGTTTCCGAATTAAGTTTTACTATAGGCCCTTGTGAAGAAATGTGATTGATACAATGTATGGGATTTTGGAAGGTGTTAGCTACTGAATATGTAGTCAGAAAGATCATCACAGCTTTTGAAAATAAGGATCTACTATTATTAACAGTCTGTGATCTAACTAAGACCTTTGACACCATAAGACCTTTGACACCATAGATCATAAACTGATAACTAAAAAGTTACAATACTATGGGGTTATTAACGCTGAGTTGAACTTAATTAAGTCCTTTCTATGTGACAGGAAACAGTTTGTTAGTATAAACGACCAAAGTTCCGATATTCGATCCATAAACTGTGGAGTTCCACAGGGATCTATACAGGCACCATTACTTTTTCTCATTGCAGTAAATGATCTGTCTTATAATATACCAGTGGATATCGTGTTATATGCAGATGATGCCACTCTTATATCTTCTGATAAAAGCTTAGATCAGATGAAACAAATGGAAATGGATGGCCTCAAAGCTGCAAAGGACTGGTTTGGTAGAAATGGGTTTGCTCTAAATGATTCAAAGACTCAGAAATACTCTTTTGGTCTTACAAGCATGATACCTAATAACTGCGACAATATTAAATTACTTGGTTTTCACCTGGACTCTAAGCTTACTTGGAAGCCCCATGTTGAAAATATTTGTAAGAAAATGGCGAGAGGTATTTTTGTTCTAAGAAGAATTAAGAATTGCATTTCACTCGAAGTTTTAAGGACTGTGTATTTTGCTCTTTTACAAAGCCATATTGTTTATGGAATATATCTCTGGGGTCACTCCAGGGAAACAAATTCGATTTTACTTTTCCAAAAAAAAGGCCCTGAGGATAATGGCAAACAAAAGTCAGAGAGAAAGCTGTAGACCTCTTTTTACTGAAATGAATATTATGACAGTTTTTAACTTATATGTATTTTATTGTATCTTATTTGTCAAGAATAATCTAGAGAGTTTTACTGATATAGAAATGCATAATTATAATACAAGACATAGGGCAGATTTAAATTTACCGAAGTGTCATTTAAATAGTTCTTATAACACTTGTTTTTATAATGGAATTAATTTATTCAACAAACTGCCTTTAAGCGTCCGTTGTTTACCCACAAATAGTTTTAAAAATTATGTATATGCATGGCTAATAAGGAGACCATTTTACTCTGTACACGAATTCCTTACTGCTGACTTTGTCTTATAAGAACTGTTATTGGCGATGCCTCACCTGTATGGACATAGGCTAATAAACATTATTATTATTATTATTATTATTATTATTAGTTTTCTGAAATCTGGAAACCCCATATCTATCCTGATATGCTTATTTTGTGCCAAATTATGGGTGTAGGCTATTTCACTGGTTTAAAAATGAGGCAGTGCCAATACACAATATATATATATATACGAGGGAGAGTCAAACGAAAACCTTAAATATTTTTTAAAATTTAATTTACTGAACAAACGTGGAACACAAGTACATCATTTTTCGACATAGTCTCCATGATGTTCAATACACTTCCTCCAGCGCGTAGAAAGTGCAAGGATTCCTCTGCAAATAAAATCTCGTGGTCGTATGCGCAGCCACTCGTGCGCTGCCTGTTGTAACCTCTTCATCGGACCAAAATCTTTTCCCTCCCATCGCCTCTTTGAGTGGTCCAAACATGTGATAATCACTCGAGGCAAGGTCGGGTGAGTATGGTGGATGTGGAAGTGTCTCAAAGTGAAGATCATTCATGGTTGCAACTGTTGCATTGGCAGTATGAAGCCATGCACTGTCATGTTGCAAAAGGACACCAGAAGTCAGAAGTCACGTTGCTTTGATCTGATTGCAGGCCGAAGATCATTTTTTAACATATTGGAATATGACGCACTAGTGACGGTGTTTCCCCTAGGCATGTAGTGTTCCAAAATAACGCCTCGTTCATCCCAAAAGAGAGTCAGCATAACCTTCCCTGCAGATGGCTGCCTCCAGAACTTCTTGGGTTGGTGGTAGTGTACCCATGTTTCATCTCCTGTAATGATTATCGCTAAGAAGCCATCACCTTCTGCTTCAAAGCACTGCAAAATTCTTCACAGGCATCAATGTGTTGCTCTTTCAGTTCTGCAGTGAGCTGCCGTGGCACCCATCTTGTGGACACTTTGTGAAACTTGAGCATGTCATGAATGATGTGATGTGCTGAGCCATAACTAATGTTCAGATTTGCGACTATTTCATCCACCAACACACGGCGATTTTCCATCACAATGGCTTCAACTGCTGCAATAGACTCTGGTGTCACAACACGGTGTGCCTGACCCGGACTTCTGCCACAGAAGTCACCCCATTTGTGAACTTCCTACTCCACTCATACACTTGCTGCAGTGATAAACATGCATCACCATACTGGATCTTCATTCGCCTATAGACTTCAATAGGTTTCACACCTTCGCTGCTCAGAAAACGCATGACAGAACGCTGTTCTTCCTTGGTGCATGTCACAAGTGGAGCAGTCATTTTTGAACTGGTATTGTGGCAGTGTTTTGCTTGTCTCCAGTATTCTGCCACCTGTAGGGCATTCTTGAAAGCATTGGTAACACTCCTGCCAACTTATAGATCAGTGGTGCGAATTTTCGATTTTTAATTTTGAATGAAATTGGCTATTTTTGACTTTCAGCCATCTTATCAACTAGTTTATTTCCAGTAGAGCCTCGGTAATTCGAGCCCCTGTATTTCGAGGATCCGTGTAATTCGAGCTGGTCTTAAGAAAATTAAAATTTTCCATAAAACTAGAGTAAAATCCCGTTTTTATACGGTGTCCGCATGTAAGTTTTACGCACTTCCGACCACTTCTACGCACTTCTTTCAATTTTTCCGTGTACAAAAATGCAGGTAAAACTGTCCCATTTGGGTTTACGTTCATAATACACAGAAATAACCTTGGCTTCAGACTGCTAACGTATTTCTATTACAGATTGACAGAAACCGTTAGGTTCGATTTTTCTTTGTCGGGACCTCGTGTCAATCAATTGTATAGTGCATATTTCCCCATCCTTTCAGAAAAGAATACTGTATTGTTACAGTAATCCCTACAATGGTAATTAAAAGCGTTTTCCACTCCATTAAGGGTCAGACAATGACTTAATCCTTAAAGGATGCCGATGTAGCAAATTGGAAATGTTTGACAATATAAACATACATGCGTAACACAGGTATGTAGGCCTACTATATTGTTTATTTATTTATTATTTATACCATTATTGTGCTCATTAAACATTTATTTGCGATTTACCCATTAATTTAGTGAAATTTCCGTATAATCCGAGGTAGCCTTAGCCCCAATTAGCTCGAATTATCGGGGTTCTACTGTATTTCCAAAGCCCAATATGACCGACATACAAAATACAAATTATTACCAATAAATAAATTACATATTAAATTTCCCTAACATACCGCCCCACCAAAAGGCAACTGCCTTCTGCAAAACATATCTGGGCACAAAATTAAAGATTTGTGACGCATACAAAGTCAATGTGTTTAATTGTTGTAATCACTGTTATTGAAATTCTGGTAAAACACACAGTTTCTTAATCGGATGCATTATAGAGCCGGTGCCAGTCTTGACTCAGCAACTCTGGCAAGACCGTCGTCACCAAGATGGACCGATTCTATTACTCCTCTTCTCCACTGAAGAGGAGGAAGGTTATCTTCCTTTATGATCACAAGATCACCAGGACGCAGATTGGGATGTTCTTCTGTCCACTTGTGACGTTGCTGAAGTGTGTTGAGGTAGGCTGTGTGCCATATTTTCCAGAAGTCTTGTGTCATTTTCTGGATATGTTTCCAGAAGCTGCTGGAAAGCTGCTGCTTTCTTCAGTTTGTAGCATGTGAGACAGGAGTGAGTACATTTTTTCACGACTTGTCGAATCCTGGGGACCCAGTATTTCTGGCGTAGTGATGAAATGAGAAGTTGAGGTCCAGCGTGTAATAATCTTAGATGTTCTCTCAGGACAACAAGTTTGGTAAAGTGGTGTTGAGGAGGAAGTATGAGCTGATGCTTGACTTCATAGGCAACTAGTGCGTTTTGTAGTCTTCCCCCAACTCGAAGATAGCCATTTTGATCCAAAATTGGACTCAAACTCTTTAGCTTACTGATTGCATCAATAGGCTTACCTTGGGTGATGCACTGTATTTCCCTTTGATAAGAGACAGACTGCACGATTTTTAGGCAAACATTGAAGGCATTATTTACCTCATGCGGTTTCAATGAGGACGTATCACGGTCATTGCGAGTCTCCTTACAGTTGGAAGAGAATCTCAGACAATAAGCAATCGATCTAAGTAGTCTGTTTAAGGATGAAAAACGCTCTAAGAATTCGTCATTATGTTGCATGACAATAAGTGATACCACAGTTCTTTGATCTGGAATTTTCGAAGTGTTGCACCTTTCTTGTAATGGCCATGAAGAGGGATCTAGATGCAGCCAACTGGGGCCTTCCCACCATAGCTGACAGTCTTTGAGAAGCATTGGTTGTACTCCACGTGAAGCAAGGTCTGCTGGGTTGTCTTGTGACCTTACGTGCCGCCAATGGGAGGCCGGAACAATGTCTTGTATCTCCGCTACTCTATTGGCCACGAACGTCTTCCATTTTGTGGGGCATGCACGTAGCCAAGCCAGTACAATTTCTGAGTCAGTCCAAAGGTATACACTGTCTGGGCTTGTGCGCAGTGTTCTAAGAGTTTTCTTGACGAGACGAGCCAAGATCAGAGCACCACACAACTCGAGGCGAGGAATTGAAATTTGCTTAAGAGGCGCCACTCTTGATTTTGCACATAGGAGCCTCGTGAGAACTTCTCCCTTGTCGTTCATGGATCTTACGTATTGAAGTTCCAAAAGCAGTCTGTGAGGCATCGCAGAAACCATGTATCTCAATGCTATTCACGTTTCCTTCAATGAGAACAAATCGTGGAATTTTAATGTCATTAAGCATGGGTATTTGCTTATATAAATCAATCCAAGCTTCAAGTAAGCTTTCCAACAATTGGTCAAACCATCCTGATCCTTCTTGCCACAGGCGCTGCATGAAGACCTTGCAGAGAATGACCACGGGAGTTACCAGACCTAGTGTGTCGAATATCGATGATATGGTAGATAGTACCATGCGTTTAGAGCAGCTGCGTTTATTTGCGTTGTTTGAATTCAATCCACAGTTGATTTGGAATATGTCAGATGAAGGATGCAAAGTCAAACCTAGCGTCTTAACCAAACTGCTGTCATCATCAGTTAATGAATGCTTGTGCTCTCTTAAGTTTTCTGGGATTGATTCTAATAGTTCTGGACTATTCGTGCACCATTTTCGCAGTGGGAATCCTCCAAGCTGAAGAAGGTCTTGAAGTTCAACACGCAATTTTAGGGCTTCTTCTAGAGTCTCTGTTCCCGAGATGCAGTCATCCACGTAGAAATCATTTCGGAGGACTGAAGCCGCTCGAGGAAACCTTGTAGCTTCATCTGTTGCTAGCTGTTGAAGACACTTTATAGCCAGGAAGGATGCTGATGCAGTTCCATAGGTGACTGTCGTAAGAGCGTAAGTTTTGAGCTCTTCATCAGGGCTTTCTCGCCATAATATGCATTGCAATGATTGATGCTTTGGGTGTACCTTCACTTGTCGGTACATTTTCTCCACGTCAGCCGTAAAGGCTATTCTATGCATGCGACAGCGCATGACCAATGAGCATAAGTCGTCTTGCACAGTGGGTCCCACCATCAAAATGTCATTCAGGGCCACACCATTTTCGGTTCTTGCAGAGGCATCAAAACCACTCTCGTTTTGGTTGTGATGCTCGAATGCTTATGGACGGCGTGATGAGGCATGTAGTTTTCGTGTTCTCCACGTGCAGAGTCTGATTGAAATTCGACCATATGTCCAAGTGCCTCGTATTCCTTCATAAATTCTACGTAGTCTTGATGAAGTTTGCTCTGTACTTGAAGTTTTCTCTCTAGAAAATGAAAGCGTTTGCTAGCCATGTCTTTGGAGTTTCCTAAACTGATTTCTTTCTTCATGGGAAGTTCTACAATGCACCTGCCACTTTCGTATTCTTGAAATGCTTCTCACACTCTTTGTGTTCTGGTGAATGTGTTACATGATCTATTTCTTCTAAAGCCCAAAACCGTTGAATCTGGTTCTCTAGGCTGAATTCAGATCTAATGAAAAGCGACTTTCGTTCCCGATCTCCAGCTTCAATCGGTTGCTGCAGATACTCTCCACTTAGAATCCATCCTAGATGAGTGTCCTGAAGAGTAGGATATCCTTCTTGGGTTTTCTTTCTCTCCTTCATAAGTTGCAAGAAGAATTGAGCTCCGATTAACAGATGAGTACTCTGAGGAATGAGGAAGTCTGGATCGGCGAGAATGACATTCGGAATATTCCAGTCCTTGTAATTAATATTGAATGTAGGAATATGGCCAGTTATTCTAGATAGTACTACACATTCCATATTGAAGTGAAAGTCGCTGACCGTCGAGTGTACATCTATATTTACTGATGAATCAGCTTCGGATGTCAGATCACCAAACGATTGCAGAGCTATGGTCGTGGTTTTTCTCTTCTTAAGCTTGAGCAGGTGCACTGCTTGCTCAGAGATGAAATTGCTCTGGGATCCGCTGTCTAACACGGCACGTAGGCGGTGATATCTTCCATTTGAGTCCTTTACTTTAACTAAGGCTGTACTTAGAAGTACCTGTGAATTCGGAACGTGTTTCAGTGAATGGTATGTTGATCGACGTGAATTACTGCCTTGTGAGTTTTGTGTCGTAGAGTCATTAGCTTGTCTTGTGTTTGATGTGTTCTCATCTTCTTGATGTAGTAGTGTGTGGTGATATTTATTGCATATTTTGCATGCAGTCTTAGAATTGCACTCTCTCCATTTGTGTAATGAGCTCAGGCAGTTGGTACAATGTTTGTTGTCCTTTATCAACTTGAATCTTTCGTGGCAACTTAATTTCAGGAAATCCAGACATTTGTACATTTTATGTTGTTCTGAACAGATAAAACAACTTGCTGATGTTGAAATGTACGTTTGTTGCTGTGGAGCAATGCATAGCATGGGTTTGAACTGATGACTCTTGCTACTGGCAGCTGGTTGGTTCAAGGAGCAGAGTTGCAGTGTTTGGCGTCTTTCCAAGAAACTAATGAGTTCCTTGAACCCTACCGCATCGAGTTGTGCATGTTGAGTTTCAAATTCTAGCCTCAATTTTTTATCTAAACGGGAGAGTAATAACTCATTAAGGAGTAAGTCTAGGATGCTTGGTTGGGCATCCAGCGCATTAAGTGCGTCTCTACTGCCTTGGAATGTATTTATAAGATGGCGTATTTCGGTCTCACTTGAACATAGTTTCTGAGGTATCTCCATGATTTGCCTGACATATTCGGCTGCTATCAGCTTGGGCGAATGATAGCGATTGACCAAAATGTTGTATGCTACAGGGAAGTTTGCTTCAGATACGCTGATATTTCTTATGCTCTCCTTAGCTTCGCCTCTAAGGGTAGAGAGTAAATAGTGAAATTTTTCTATATTTGAGAGTTCCTTGTTATTCACCACTAAGCCTTCAAATGTATCCTGAAAGTGTAGCCAGGTAGTTAGACCACCACTGAAAGTGGGAAGGTTAAAGCTTTACATATGTGGATCTGCCACGAGATGACTGGGTGATTACGTCATTTTCATGCACAATTTGTGCGACAGTTGCCTTTCTGAGTTTAGCTTCTACACGGTCAACAATGTCTTCAAATTCCTGTCTATACGCAGCGTGACCTTCTGCGTTGTCTTCATCATTCAGTTCTAGTTCACTTTGAACTTGCTTGAACTCTTCATTAGTAGAGAGCAATCTGTTTAATTTTACTTTAATAAGGCTAACATCAGCAGAATCTAGTTCTGTGTTCACGAAGTGCTGAATGCGAGTTATGATTGCCTTTAGTGTAGCTCGCTTTTTGGATAGCGTTCGCTTGTCGGTTTCATCCATATTACGCAATCGTTGTAACATGAATATAAATACCTGGTATTTAGGAAGCTGGCTTCTTGTAGTTCATATGTAGAACATCCGGCCCGGAGGACCATGAATGAAATTGGCTATTTTTGACTTTCAGCTATCTTAGCAACTAGTTTATTTATTTCCAAAGCCCAATATGACCGACATACAAAATACAAATTATTACCAATATATAAATTACATATTAAATTTCCCTAACAAATTTCATTTTTAAGGTTTTCATTTGACTCCCCCTCATATATATATATATATATATATATATATATATATATATACATACACACACCCACACATATATGTAAATATATATACGCACACATATATACACGCACACGCACACATATATAAACATTTTCTTACAGATTAAATAATTTTATTAATAGTGTCTCATTTTAATTGTTCCTTTGAAGTCCAAAAATCCAGTTAAAATATATGACTTCCACTATAATTTCCTCAAAACTTTAAAACAGTGGTTTTTAATCCATGGTCTGAGGGCCACGTGCGGTCCATAGCTTAACATCTGGCAGCGCGCAAGCAAATACTAATTTTAACTAAGTTTTGACTAGTATACCAGTGTTATTCATTAACATTGCAAAGTGGAAGACAATATATAAAACACACATGTATAATGTTAAGTAATGTTAAGTAAGTTATGTAATAAAATTACAGATTTGTGTTACGTTAAGTGTCATAAATCAATGCAGCCTGAAAGTCTTTTACCAAAAAGAAAAATACCCTTTAGTTAAAAAAAGTGTATCCCGTATAAATTTTGGGACTACAGCACTGACTAAGGCAGAAGCTAACATTTAATGTAACAGAGCTGGTCGTAACTGTCATGAGCTGGATGTTTTTGTGGCTAATTATCCAGTAAGCATTTCGAAAATAGTGGTTATTTATTTGTCGTGCCATCAAATAGTAATCTATAATTTCAGAAGTGCTTATGTTTAAGAACTGGTAACAGATGTTCAGATCTATTTTGTACGAGGGAGAATCAGAAAGTCTTTGCCCCTATTTTTTATCATCCAAAATAAGGTACATACAGGTAATTACAGATATACGGAATATCCTATGTTCCTTACACTATTTTTTCCACATAGTTCCCACACCCAATCGGACATCTGTCCCATTGCAGCACTAAATTTGAGATGCCTCTGTCATAGAAGTCGTCCTGCTGACTGCGAAACCACTGCCTGACTGCTGTCTTGACTTCATTGTTGCACGTGAATCGCTGTCCTGCCAGCAACTTCTTCAGCGAACCAAACACTTGGTAATCACTAGGGGCGAGGTCTGGACTGTATGGTGGGTGGTCCAGACTCTCCCAATGAAATGACGGGAGCTTGTCGGTGGTTCTGATTGCCACATGTGGCCTTGCATTGTTCTGGAGGATAACCATGTTGTCCACATTGAGAATCCCTCGGTGCTTTCGCCTGAATGCAGCCTGCAGACGTGACAGTGTGGAACAATAACAATCGACATTCATGGTTGCATGTTGTGGCATAAAATCCAGCAAGAGGGGTCCACAGCGATCTCAGAAGACCATTAACATCACTTTCCCAACCGATGGCTCTGAAGGGAATTTTTTGTCACAGGCGAATCCGGATATTTCTACATCATGCTCTGCTGCTTCGATTCTGGCGTGAAATGCAGTATCAACATTACATCGCCAGTAACAATGCGGTCCATGAAACTCGGCATACCGTTGAAGATGATTCAGTGAAGCAATCATTCGCCTTCCTTTCATCATGTCATCCAACTGCTTAGGCGCTCGCCAACATGAAATCTTCTGGTACCCTAAGAACCCGTGAACGATGTCGTAAACACTCCCATATGAAATGCCAAGATCTCAGGAAATACCCTTGAGGTGCACATGCTGATCCGCTTTCACCATTGCAACCATGTGGGAAATGTTGTCCTCAGTCAAGGATGAACACGGCCTCCCTGAATGCTCATTGTCATTCAAGTCCTCATGGTCTTTTGCGAACTCACAACACTTCACACTTCTCAAAGCGAGACACTTTTCCCCATGGATTTCAATGGGCTTTCTTCCCTTACTCCATAGAAAACAAAACACACTTCATTGCTCGTACACCATGAACGTCTGTAGCCCAATCACCACCTTCATTAACTGACAATAGCGCTGTGCCGCAGAGCTATTGGCAGTTACAGCCAGGCCGGTCCAAGAAAGGTCCACCGCTGAGAACAGGTATGTTTATTTTGCATTTACAGCCTATTTTGGCTAATAAAAAATAGGAGCAAAGACTTTCTGATTTGTCCCAGTGTGTACTTACTATGACAAGTCTGGCTGCATATAGATAATATTATAAGAGAATGAAAAGTTATTTACTGCATTTTAACAAAAATCTTAATTAAACATGAATACATCTACTGCCTTTACACATACACTCTTCCATGTGGAATTTGTGAATGACTGACCACACACATGCTTTCTTTTGTTTGCGGAATTTGTGACTGACCACTTACATGATTTCTTTTGTATGTCTACTGCCTTTACATGCACACTTTCATGCACAATTGAGTGCAGGATTGCATGATATGCTGACCACAGGCTTTCCGTTGTTTGTCCACTGCCTTCACACACACATGCTTTCATGCGCAATTGAGTGTACACCTGTCTAAACCCGTGCGAAAGACCGTTTGTGTAAGGGTAGCTATTGTGGAGAAAGAGAGCAAAGGAATCTGTAGGATTATGCTCCTGCTTAATATGCTATCCCATCTTTTACAGTTTCTGGAGATTTCATATATAACTATGAACAATTGAGGGGGTCAGCACAATAGTGGTCTAAGTCACTTTTTTAGTTTAGAGAAAAACAAATTTAATTTCTACAGTTGTGACTTTTCATTCAATTAAAAAAAATAAGTTACGTTGGTAGTGAGTATTCTCATTGTGGTCGCTAAATTTAACTACGATGTTACACAGTCTACTGTTCAGATATTTCTGAGCTATTATAATTTTTATGAGACTCTGCAACACTGGCTTCTTGGTTAGACTACTGATGAACTGACATTTATTTCTACTCGACAGAGGAGACAAAAATTATTTAAATAAATGCTGGATTGTTACATTTAATGAAACACTGTCTGCATCTTAAGAGCCAGACTTTTTATTTTATTTTATTTTATTTCAAGTTCCAATGATACTCAGTTCTACACAAGATGATGTACAGTCGGTCAAATAAAAAACGTCGGGCAGTATTTGATAAAGTATCGCGAATGAGCATATGCGCATGTACAGGAAGACTTAAGGTTAAGTTCACACCAGTTTCTTGTCAATCCATATACTTTCGTGATTATTTAGTCAGTTTTGTTCCAAAACGAACAAATATAGAAGGCTGTGGCTATATGCCTCACATCCGCCATATTCTTGGTTGCAAATTCTTATAATATTAATAATGAATAAATTCGCAAGGAATATGTTTATTCAAGGAGCGCTTTTTAAAGATTTTATTTTATAATACCGGTACTTGTAGTGCAAAATCAATAACTTTGGCTTAATTGTATTTTCAAGCTTGGATATTACAATCTCATAAGAATGTTTAGGCTATTCTCATCTGTTCGCAATAGCGTAATGGTCAAGACATCGGAATTGAACGTGTGGGGTCAGGGTTCGATCCATAGTGGATTCTTGTATTTTTATTTATGTTTATTTTTTCAAATGCGGCAATGACTGGCACTACATAATAATTACTTCTAATGAATTATCATTGTTGGTGTCGAATTTTGGACACATACAAAAGAAAGCAAGAAAGAAAGTATGATTTTACAACAAATGCGTATCGAAAAACTAACTTCATCTGAAAATATCACTCTAATCCAGTTGAAGTCAGTTTTTTAAACTGCAAATACGAGGTGTGCGTCCTTGTGTTCTTCCTTCAGGACTTCTCTAGAGAGTGCTCGCCTAGAACGTAAACCAGCGGATCTTACCCGGTTCCTAATGGTTTGAAGATGGCCAGGGAATTGAGCAGTAGCTTTCATGGATGCAGCAGTATGAAACGGATTACGTCCAACTTCTGTGACCAATCTAGCATCTTGCTCCAGCATTGAAATACGTGGCCGGCCAGATCCACGTTTCCTATGAAAACTTCCGGTCGCATTATAGTGAAGTACCCACCTCTGAGTTGCTCTTTCAGAAATATGGAACCTTCTCGCTGCTTCAGATGCCGAAAAATGCAGGTCAGGTCAGCCCTAACTACACTTTCTCTCAAGCTAGCATTTGTATGTGGCACCATGACACAAGGCAAAATGAATTATGAAAATATATTAAGTTGAATATTGTGTGTTGCACTTTCTGTGTTGTTCATTTTTTCCCTCCTGTCGCATGGCCTCATATGTTCCAAGAATGACCTGTATTTCATCTTTTATAGGAAACTTGTGAAATAATGCGTTAAAACTTTAATTTTAACTGCATACAAGTCCCGACGTTTTTTATTTGACAGACTGTACATGAAAAAGTTCACTATCATTCCTGCAACACCTGCCTCAGTTACAGAAATCAGATTGTCATTCAATTATTATGAATGAATGGTACATATTTGAGACCATTAATAGCCTCTAGTTTCTTTGGATTTATCTATCTTGGTTTTCAAAATTTTGGCTGCCCTTATACAAGGAGAATCCTGTTTCAAGGAAGAGATTATTAATAGTTAGTATATAGTTACTATTTATATTAGTGATTCGCCAAACTTAATGCATAGTAGGTTATATTTAAATTTTTACGTAATGAACAACATTTTGAAGTACCTGGAGTAGTCATTAGTAACCCTAAGTTAACAGCTGTGTTGTTATACAGATCTCCTGATAAAAATTTTAATATATTTCAAGAGAAGCTGGATGACTTGCTGAATTTTTTGGGTAGGCCCATATACAAAAAAATATAAGATATTAATTGGAGGTGATGTAAATTCTGATTTTGATGTGACAACAGACACGAAAAGTGTTAAAGAACTTAGAAACTTGTTAAAATAGGCTTAAGATAGGCTTAACCTGTTTGGATAATGGTTTTATAAATTTTTTATCTTGAACCTGATTCCACCCAGGTAATAGATTTCATTTTTTCAGATTATAAGTCAGTTTCTCTCAATTTTAGCAGTGATGTAATAAGCAGCTCAGTCACTAATAGTAACAATGGCATAAAGTTTGTTGTTTCTAGGCCTTTAAATAAAAACAAAACATCCAATCTGAAAGAATCTCTCGCTTCCATAGACTGGTTTAATAGGTCTGATCACTTAGGTAACTTGAGT
The DNA here is from genome assembly GCA_964059195.1 of Ectobius pallidus. Classification (NCBI taxonomy): domain Eukaryota; kingdom Metazoa; phylum Arthropoda; class Insecta; order Blattodea; family Ectobiidae; genus Ectobius; species Ectobius pallidus. The sequence continues at coordinate 33,916,500 of CAXKWD010000001.1, read as the reverse complement.
TCCACAACTGTTTTTAATTATTTCTTCCAGACTTTTTGAAAACCTTTGAGGTATGTGCTCCAGAGGCCTTCACGGTGTCTCATGCTTAGTGTGTGGGCCTGGCATGAAAGCGGTCCCGGGTTCAAATCCCGAGGCAGGTGGTCGTGTCATCTGTGGTGGACGAAGCCGTAACTTTGGGGGTTTTTCTCAGGATCCTCCCGTTTCTCCCTCTCATTCCACCAACATTCTTCACTTCACCTTCAAACTCCCCCTCATCTCTCCCGTCCTGCCTTGTGGCTTGTGGTCATGTGGTTTTCGGTGATGTGCTGCACACCTGGGGGCTCTCTAGTGTGCCACGACCTTACGAGCTCTCTTCGTGAGGGACCAGGGACGTGGCGCACACAAATGCCTGAGAACTCTGGAGACATGGTGCACGTGGTATGGTTTCTGGTTCTAGCTGGATGTTGGGGAGTTCTGTGGGGGCTCATGGTGGAATCTGCTTCCGGGGGGGGGGGGGCTTTGGGCATGTCAATCAACCCATTACCAGGGGGTTGGCACAAAGGGCCCGCATATGTGGCCTGCGTGCTTAGGTTTGTTCCCAACCCGCCTCTCCCCCATAAGTGAGGTTCCTTACAATATAATACATGTGCTCCAAAGGGAAAATGTAAAGTTCGTAGTACTAAATTTAAAAAAAGGTGACAGAAAAAAAAACAACCTGTGGTACACTCCTCAGCTTGCTGCTATGAGAAAATGTAAAGTTCGTAGTACTACATTTAAAAAAGGTGGAAAAAAAACCTGTGGTACACTCCTCAGCTTGCTGCTATGAAAACAAAAGTTTTGACAGTGCAGGACATTCACTATAGACTTAAGATAGATATTTCTAAAAGGGCCTTAGTGACTTGTGGAAATAAGTATAAAACAGCAATCCTGGAGGCCAAGAATTTTTAAAATTCCAAAATCAACCACTACGCTACAAACCGGAAGGTCGCGGGTTCGATCCCCGACGAGGTCGTTGGAGTTTTAGGTAGATTTTCGAAGAAAAATCTACCTATTGCAATGGATACCACTTTATGATTTTCGAAAAATTCTTTCATATCTTTACGTTTCATGCTCCCCTAAGTACGAAACCACCGCCCGTTCAAAAAAAAATTTTGTGATATTTATATATATATATATATATATATATATATCTTTACACGATAGCGGCCGTAATTTTGAAGATATTTGAACCAAATTTTATTATGTTATTTCTAGGCCCAATAGTTCGGACAAGTTCGTTAATGGGCAAAATTGGCCCAAGGGGGTGGTCGGGGGAGGGGGTTGAAATTTTAAAACATTTATATCTCGGCCCCTATGAAGTATAGAGGGAAACTTTGTTTGAATAAATTAGAGTACTCCCTATGGAGTTCACAGTGACACCAACAATTCGGGGGTTCGAGTGAGGGTGGGGGTGGGGGTGGGGGATGAAAATTCGAAACTTTTGAAACCACGTCTTGTGGGGTATCGTTGAAAAGCTCTTGATGAGTACTCTACAAATCAATAAATAGTTTCTTGATAGCTCTCATATGACGCGAGATTTTAATGTTTGAAAATAATAACACTTAAAAGAATTATTATAATATCATAATTTTGTCTTGTTTAGCGGCTTTGCTAATTTTATTCATTGTTGATATTGCGCACGGCCTCCCAGAATATTATATCCTATTCTTGTTGTCGAAACAAATGATTGTAGGCTCTTCCTCTTTACCGAATTCAGTTCTTATTACTGCAGGTTTACCATGCCAAGGCTAAAGAAAAAGAGTGCTATGCAGCGACAATAAAATTAAACCAAAAGCACTTCGAAATCTACCTCCGCCTGTAGGCCTGCCTAAAGGGATTTTTTCAATTGACTTAATCCTTCTGGTGGCACTATGGCCCTGGGGTCGACTCAGCCTCTAACAGAAATGAGTACCAGGAGCAATCCTGGGGGTAAAGGCGGCTGGTGCGTAAGGCTGACAACCTTACCACCTTCATGTGCCGATGTCTAAAAATCTGGGAGCCTCAACCTCCTGGAACCCTCTGGGCCTCCATGGCCTGTACTAGGGAACACTTTACTTTTACTTTACTTAAAGACAATCACACTGAACCTGTCATCTACAGACAACATAATTTTACGTTTGATGAAATAACTCCAGACTATGTTATAAATATTGTCAAAAATTTTAAGGTATCAGATTGTGTGGCTGTATACGACATATCATGTAACTTAGTCAAGGAAATCATTCACAGTATTACCTACCCTTTGACCTACTGTATAAACAAATGTATGATTGAAAGTTTTTCTTCTCCAGAGCTTAAAATATCAAGGGTAGTCCCGGTATACAAAAAAGAAGATAAAGATTCCCCTTCTGGATATAGACTGATTTCTATCATTCCTGATTTTGCTAAGATCTTTGAATCTATAATATTTTCACAAATGTACCGGTATTTTGCTCCTTTGGGGTAACTTATGTAACTCTTTCTGTAACTCTTCTTTAAATAAAAACTTGTAAACTTGTAAACTTGTAAACTTGTATTTTGAGGATCATAACTTATTAAGTGACTCACAATATGGTTTCAGAAAAAACCGGTCCACAATTGATGACAAAGTGAGATTTATTCTTAAAGTATTCAAGTACTCAAGAGCAGGGGCCTTGCCCACACTATCTTCTGTGACCTGAGCAACGCTTTTTGATTGTGTTGATCGTGACATGCTCTTAAGTAAATTGGACTACTGTGGCATAAGAACGAACAGCTTAAAGTTAATGAGGTCATATTTAATGAATCGCCAGCAGACTGTTTCTGTCAATAAAATAAAATAACGCTCAAGTTAAAATAGGAGTTCCACAGGGCTCCATATTAGAACCTTTTTTATTTCTTATCATGATCAATGACCTTTCAACAGTTGTTAGAACATATGTTGTGTTATATGCTGATGATACAACTTTCATAAATGTTAGTAATGAATAGGGCAAGGCATTTGATGATTTTGCATCTTTTTTATATGAAGGTTAAAAGATAGCTTGACTATATATATATATAGCTTGACTATATATATATATATATAAATGTGTATCATGAAATAATTGCTTTATTTTGCATTTTTGTCATTTTCAAGAGATATATAATTTTTTGGCAATTTTTAGGTCATGTTTCAGTGGATGTAAGAGGAGCTTTTCCATGTACAAATTGTTACTTTCAGACAACAGGCAATCTTTTTATTTGAGAATCTCCGCTAAGCGTTCATAGTTAATTTTAATTCAGGTTTATTGTAAATACCATAGCAGTTTGTCTTGTAGCAATAAAGAAGGATTTTTTCTTACTTTTTAAATGGCACATATTTGCTTGGGGGAATTTGATGGGCATGCAAGTTCAGAAAGGTTTTTTTCCGCTAAGGGTGTCCAAATAGTATAAATTTACTTACTTCTTTAGTAACAAAATAAATATGTATTGTGAATTCATATACAGTAAAACCTCTATACAACGACCATTGCTGGTTCCACGGAAAAGTGGTCTTTAAGAGGGGTGGTCTCTTAATAGGGGGAATGCATTTTTTATGTCTTGAAACTGAAAATACCATAGAATAAATATGGTAAATACAGTAGGTGTATTATGTAACACACAGTTGATTATTACTTACTTTTACAGTATAACAGGATAATGTTTTCCACAAAAAGAAAGACACGTCTATTTTCCCTACATTACATTTTGCTTAGAGGACAATGAAAGGGTCTCGTCCGGCACGCTTCTTAGAATCGAGAATTTCAGAAACCCCGTCATGTCCACTGAATAAACGTTTTCATAAGAAATAGAATTACCCCTCCGAGTCACTGCGATCATGTAGATAATAAAGTCATGAATTCTTATGAGTACAGAAACAAGCAGGTCAGAGGTAGGTGACTGGAATGTGTCCTGTTCACGCCACATGCTGTATGGTACTTGTACGCTGTCTACTGTAAGGTATTTCCCAGAAGGTGAAGGGAAAGCATTTTTCAACCATATTCTCCATTCTGTCCATCACTCTTGTAAAAGTACTGTATTGAAAATTGAAGAGACGTCTTGCAGTGCCCACATCAGTATTTCTGTTCAAATGCTGATTAATGCCTACCATTTGAGTAAATATTTTTTACGTTTTTGGTCGTTATAGAGGAGTTTAACGCAAATGAAACTCTGGTCATTGGTCGGGGAGAGGAGTGGTCATTTAATAGGGGTACAAATAACATTGGCCTTATGGTTTTACTGTCTGTTCCTACAAAAATTGGTCTTTAAAGGAGGTGGTTGCTAAAGAGGGGTGGTCTTTAAGACAGGTTTTACTGTATAACGCTCTGTCATACATTACATTGCTTTTAACAATTCATTACTGGTACTTAAAAAACTAATTATAAGTAATAATGGTATATTTATTGGTTTTTTTAATAACTTTGTGTCATTATTTCATTATTTTTAGATCATAAATGCATTTTTTCACTATTTCATGGTCATTAAATGCTTTCCCCTAGTAATGATTTCAATGGTCTTAAAATTCTCACTAATAATACAATGGCCAATGCATCTAACTGGTTTAGGGAAAAAGGATTTTTACTTAATGAAGATAAAACACAAGATCTATATTTTAGTTTTAGAGATAAGAATCCACTGTCTTCACCTACATCAACAAGTGTTAAATTTCTCAGAGTAATTATTGATAAGTTGACATGGGAACAGCATATAACTCATATTAGTAGTAAACTGTCCAGGATCATTTACTGATTAAGAAACCTCAGAAACTGTGTTCTAAATACTTATATTAGATCCTCATACTTTGCATTTTTTCAAAGTATTATGGGGTACGGAATATTATGGGGGTAATGCTTCTCATGTAAATAGTATTTTGTTACTGCAGTAAAAGGCTATCAGGGCCATTACTGGACATTCTAATGGGGATCACTGCAAGCCTTTGTTCTCACAATTCAAAATACTGACAGTAATTAATCTTTATGTATATTGTGACATGGACATCTGGTGGTATGAAGTCCATGGTCATTTTAGCCCTACACGCGTGAACCAGATTAGCTGACGCATGTATTCTTTTAGTATCCGGCATGTGTAAAGGAGCAGCACATGTGGCGCCCCAGTTGCTGTAAGTGGGGACAAGGCGGAAGACGTGTACATTGAATGTGTGTATGAATCCCTGAGGGGATGGAACTAGGGAGAGAACTGTAGCCATGGGATTTAGGGTGTTAGTCTAAGGGGATGGAGATTACTAAATGTACATATATATGTAAATAGGAATAAATGGGATACATGGGAAATCCCAGAGAGTTATCATTTTAAGTGCAGCACATTCCCACACCTTCCCATCGTAAAATTCTACAGGAGTTTTAGAGGAATTGCGGCCCAGTAAGAAGAAACATCTACTCAGAAGGTAAGAAAGGACACCCAGCACTTCAGCAGTTGATGGACCCATCAAAATGGTGTCAGAATTCTTGGGAATGCCGCACACGGGCCAGGAGGACATTGTTTTGTTGTGGGTGGGGGAAGACACCTGTGTCGGTCGCTGTTGGGCGTCAGTCCTGAAGAGAGAAGAATGGGGGTGTGAAAACACAACCATGGACTCTTTCGGAGAAATATAAATTTGGTGCAGCTAGTGATTTTTATTTAAATTTATACAGTCACCCAGTAAAAAATTGTGCAACATGGTCCAAGTAAATTTGCAGGAGAAGATAAATGCACTGGTGCAGAGGATTGCACATTTAGAAGCCAGAAATGCTAATTTACAAGAAGAAAATTTTAGATTAAAACAAGTGATAAGTGCTGGCGAAACTAATGTGGAATCAGTGTCCAGTATCCCAACATTCGGGGAAGGGAGTAAAGAGAACATTCATAAATTTTTTTAAGGATAGAAGAAGCAGCAAGAATTTCAGATCGGACTGAGGAAGACAAATTGAGAATAACGAAATTGAAATTAAAAGGTCAGGCTTGGGAATACACAGTTTCAAGTGAAGAGTGCAGTGCAGCAGCCATGTATACAGAGTTGAAAATTTATATTTTAGAGTGCTATAAGAGCAAATTTACAGCTTGTTTAAACAGAGAAGCACTGGCTAACGTGAGAATATGGGAAGGAGAAGACATTGAAGCCTTTGCACACACAATTACTCTTATGTACTTATGAGTTAACTACGGATACAGTGGCAAACAAAATTCTGAAACAAGAAGCAGACATAAGAGCTTTGGATGCTTTTCTAAATGGTTTAACAGGGGAAGTCGGCAGACTGACTAGACTGTAGTTTCCAGAGAATTTTCAAGAAGCAGTCAGAACAGCAACTTCAATTTATGAGAACCAAGATGGACGTACAGCAAGAGTGAGGTGTTTCAGGTGCAACGTACTGGGACACATTGCCTGTCACTGCAAAGACCCCAGGGAACAAATCTGAGAGATGGCATGCGAAGTAGTGGAAGGGAAAGCAGATATCCCTTTGGAGAGTGGAAGAGAAAGCATATATCCCTTTGCAGAGCAACAAGGAAAGATATCCTTTCAGCGCAGTTTCATTGAGGACTAAGGATATAAGCTGTGAATCGGCCAAGGTACTTCGTAGTGGGGTATGTCATAGATCCTTGTAGAGCAGAGAAAGAATACTCTTACTCTCAGTGAAGTAGAGTCATTTCTGTTTGTCCATGCAAAGTATGTGTGTGTGAGTGTGTGTGTGTTTTTTTATTTATTTTTTAAATAAAGAGGCATGTGAGAAATTTGAGGGATTTTTGAAGTTAAGTAACATGGGCAGTGACAGAGCAGGAAACAAAAGAAGAAAATCAGAACAACAGGAGCATACTTCAGGAAGAGGAAAGATTATGGAGGAAGAGTTTGAAACCGATCAGAGGGAGGAACGAGGTTATCGCTGCTCTGGGATAAGAGTGTAAAGCAATGTCTCAGCATGGAGGAAAACGGTTCAGGGCATAAGGGTACCTAGAAATGTGAGAGGGCACCAGCTAGAGTTATCTTCTACCCTAGAGAGGAAGGGATCATGACGTGTGGAAGCAACCCTTTATGTCAGGACTGGCCATCTGCATAAGGAGTTTTGACCACAACGAGTGATACCAAGCCCCATGAAAAGAACGGGCAACCAGTGAGTGAGAGGTTCCACCCTGGCGAGACAATTTGGAGGTCAGCACAGTGGCAGTGGTGTCAAAGTTCCCTGTTCAGTGGCTCTCTCCGGGATCAGAGATCACACACCCATCGGATCCGCCCAAGAAATTATCTTCAGTACCAGTCATATCCATTTCCTAAGTATCCCTAAGAATACAACCAGAAGCCAAGTAAGGTAAGGCCACTGAAGGGTAGAGTCCAGTGAGAGAAAATATGGCAGAAGATATCCGGTGAGTTTTAAATTTTTATTTTTTGTTGGTTGCAAACAGAAGAAAAGAATAATGTTAACAGAAGAAAATATGACATCAGATAACCAAAACATTTTTGTTTACAGAACACTTTTTTCATTATGAAGTATATTTTGCAATTATATTTTTTGGTGTATTTCAATTATGAGTATTGAGGACATTGCAGTGATTTGAATTTTGATGATATTTTTTGTGTGTGTGATTTAAGAAATGTTACTGTCAATGAGTTAGGTAAATTTCGTAAAAAAGAGAATGGAATTAGGATGGGCATGACGAGATTTGAAGAATTTGGCTTCGTATTAGGAAGCACACACCTGAAGGAGATTATTTAATTTGTGTCTTGCGTGAAAATTCATGGAACAGAATAATTATTATTTTTTGCCTTAGTCACTTAAATATGAGAGTTTCTAAAGATTTTTATGAGCACCGTAGCATTACTTTCTGAAGAGATATTGAGATTTGTATTTTAACAGCAAGAATGAGTGATAAGCAAAGCGAAGAGCTAAATTTTGCTGAGCTGAGCAAGGCCAGCATGTCACATATCTCGTTTGTTAACATTGCAGTTGATAGTTGTTAAGGTCAATATCTAAGTTAGCTGTCCATAATGAGACGACAGATGGAAAGCAAGGCTTTATCAGCAAGTATGGTTATTCTCAATTGTGAGTGGGGTTTTAATTTATTGCTGATCAACAGGGCCCGGATTCTGATGACCTAAAATTGTTTGAAAAATGACCTATAAAATGACCCTAAATTTTAAAGAAAACGACTTAATAATTATAAAAAATGACCTAAAAACTGATATTTTATTTATAAAAAATTATTATTGTACACACAAAGTTATAGACTAGTTTGTGCATAATTGTAAAAACTGTAAATAACTCTAGAGTTGTGAATGCTCTTTTCTCATGGAAATTTATACTGGCACTGAGGCACTGGCGAGTCAAAATTCGGCATTTACTTTTGTGGCCTGGCAGATTATATTGTTTTTTATTGAGGGTAAACAGTAGTTTGCACTCTCAAATCCAAGCAGGTGGCAGACTATGGTGCCAAGTCAATCTAATAACAATAGTAATGTAATACAAGATTTCGACGTTTCTTTGATTCTCATTTCCGACTGAACATGACAACACTTTTAACACCGATTTTTTCCTTCTTGCATTAAACAAACAGCACTTCAAAGACAGCACCGCTAGCGACAAAAAGAAAGTTTATACACAATGTAAATACATGAAAATGACTAAATAAGAAAGCAAATGACAAGAAAATGACAAAATAATGACCTTAAATTGAATTAAATGCCCTAAAAATATAAAATGGCATAAAATGACAAAAAATGACCTAATAAAAATGCATTTCTATAATCTAGAGACCATGATTAGGATTTATCCACAAGTTGGCAATGTCTATGAAGCGTCAATAAAAAGATGACATGTCATTAGAATCCGGGCCCTGCTGATCAATAAAAAATTAACTCTTTTGCCGCTGAGATGTACCTATTAAGAGAATTTATTGTGAGGGTCATTCATTAATTAAAGAGACAAACTGACCTGGAGAAAAAACCGTTTATGTTTACAAAACAAGACTTTTCCTACTTTTCAACATAATCCCAATAAACATTTATGCACTTCTCCCAATGGGAACCTTATTGTCAGCGACTGCCGATAGGTGGCAGCAGGGCCAAATGAGGTCCTAGCAGACAGTCTGCTGTACATTGAACATAATGGAACAGACTATTTAAACATCAGTCAGAATGCCAGAAAACATGTGACGATCCTCTGTGTGAAACAGAGGTGTACACATATTATGCTTTACGAAATATATGGTTATAAAATATAAAGAAGATTAAACGGATGCTAATAGTTAATAGTCTGAGTTCCTTCAAATCTTCTTGCTCAACACTGATCCTCAGAATTGACTCATTATCTTAATCGTTTTTACAAAGAATAAAACTTAACAAGTAGTAGCATTCTCATTATCTACAACAGAAGGTCATGTTTCCAATATCTTCATCAAATGGACAAGATTCACTTATGTACTGTTGCTGTAAACAGAAAGTTCGCCCAGCAGGAAACTCAACCGTTTATTCTCTTTCAAACTATGATACAAAATTACTTCTTAAAAAGGTATGGACAGTATTTGATAAATACAACTTACTTAATTTATTAACTTCATAACAAAAATTCACATATTTCTGTTTCACATTTATAATAAAATTATAAAATTATATATATTTTGTTTAACGGAATTTGTAAGTTTTTTCTTTGCAAACATTAAAACAAATCGTAAAATTGAAACACTTGCAAAACTAAATTATTCTTACAGGCATTGGTGGTTCTTGTAAATTGAGGATTTAAAAAAATATTTATTATAAAGAAGACGTCAAAGCATTTTTTCCTTTCTATATTGGCAATTGGCGCTGGCTATTTTTCCCCTCTAAATACAACAAAAATAAAATATAAAATAAAAAAGATAAATACATCAACTACACTGCTATTAAATACAACTCACTTTTATAATGCACATTAATTATATTAGAACTGGAATTACCAATGCACGTAGATATTATAATTCGAATCGAAGAGAACATAGTAATTTGAATTATTAGCATATGAGAACCCAGTACGATGAATAACAATTCCCTGCGAGCCATAATTCTGAAACATAAGTAATATAATTCTAAAACAAAAAGTACGAACCTATGTTATGGATGGGCGTTGACGTTAAAAATATTACGCATTTGGGCATATAGTAATAATCACAATAAAACCATTCATACTTTATTATCTTATTTTGACATTCCAACTTCTTTCAAATTACGTTGACTTCATGAAAAGAACATTCTATTACTAATATGATACACCATTCAAATACTATTATTTGTATTTGTTTTCCACACAAAAAATTAATGATAGCTATAATTCTGGAGCATGCATTATTCATAAGCAAATGTAACCTAAATTTATTTCTAAAATTTTAATGATAATAGAAACAAAATATTTACACATTTATATCCAAGTTCTTTACTTTCTATAACTACTGTGTTATATTAATCAAATACTAGCATCTGTTTACCACACAGTAAATTCATAACCGAAAGCTGAAATATATACAGAATATTGTGAAAGCAAACAACCATGAACCTAAATTACTTTTTAAAAACGATTTACAGCATAAAGATTTTATTTTTTACATATTTCCGCCCATGGTTATAAATCTAAAGAAGATGGGATGTTTTCTTTGTGAAGTACTGTACAACAAATTTTAAATACGTTTCATAAAATTTGAATTATTTCCTCACCATTTAACGAATAAAAATTTCATCACGATATACAGGAATAACTTAAATATTTTGAAATATTTGTCACTAACCTACACATGTCTCTGCTACTGAAAATAATTATTGTTCCTGTTTTTGCTGACAAACCCCATGGGTTCTTTTCAACATAATATAACCAATTATTACTTCAGACAGACATTAATTCTTTAATTCTTTTAAAAAATCAATACTTTTTCTGGCGATCTCACACTCTCCTAGGCAGAATATACGTACCTGATTTCTGGAATAAAACTTAAATCGCTAGTTTTTATAAGAAAGCCAACATTATTCACATCTATTGATACACATAAGCATATGGCAGAACGAGATGGCAGGAACTCGTCTGACCCTGCTGCGCTCTTGTGTACAAATTTTTAACTGCACGCAAAAGGTTCCCATGGGTTACTAGCTTTTTTTATACTGGCTGTAAAGAACTCTTTGTCTTGGTGTCGAAGCCAATTTCCCACAAATTTCTTGATATCCTCAATATCCTGGAACTTCTTCCTACTTAATGCCTCCTTCAGTGGACCAAAGAAATGGAAATCAGAGGGTGCTAAATAGCAACTTCAACAGGCCGGCCAGAACGGTGTTCTTCAGTCACCGATTCTCGACCACTTCTGAACTGTTCTACCCACTTGTAAAAATTTCCACGGTTCATACAACATTCACCATACACTTTAGTCATTCAAGAGTATATATTAGCTGGTTTTTCACCTTCAGCAATCAAAAAACGAATCACAGAACGTTGTTCAACCAATGTGGAATTTTCAAGAAGACCCGAGGTTATAAACAAAGTAATGTTGATCCATCAGCTGATTAGAACTCATCCCAGTGATGCCAACTTAAAATCCTAAATGTATCAAACTTGTACTACCAACCGTCTTTTCCCCAGACCAATTTGTCTCTTTAATTATTGAACGACCCTCGTATTTTAAAATGCATAGAAGCCTAACTTTGATTTTTCCATGGAAAACGAGATTTTAAGTCAGATGTTATAAAGAATCCAGCCACTTCATATTGCAACGTTAAGTTTAGGTGTTAATTATTATTGAATACAGCAGTAATGTTTTCATTTCAGTTTAATGTCAGATACTCAGTTTTGAAGAAGATTTTTTCCATTTTAGATATTTTGGTTCATGTTTATGTTTGGAACAGAAATTTTTATTTTTGCATGAGTAACCATTTAATTTGTTGTTGTTGTAGGCTATGATTATTGTTTTCATTGAGAAACCCCGTGAATTTACATATGTTAGGGAGATGTCAAACATTTTTAAAATGTTATTTGAGAAGGTATGAATTCATTCAACTCCCAATGCGTACGAGTAGATGAGATAGCTACTTACTATAATTATTGTGCATGATCGACTGAGTTGTGTATTTTTAATTTTTTCACATGTCTGAGGCCAGACATCTTTTTTTGGCAGCGTTGTTAATTTTGAAAACACCGCAATCAATGGAGGATAGAGAATTTTTTTGAGGTGGTGTTATGTACTGCGGTGGTGTTGTCATTGATTTTAAGTGTTATTTGTTTGATTTTTTTTATTTAAAATTTTTGGAGGTATCATGGTTCACTGCACCCACAGCAAGGGGTGGATACCAATTCAATGGTTATCATGGTGGCTTTCAACATTACTTTGAATGCAACCCCATCTAATGTTTCTGCAGAAGAGAAAGAGAATAAAGGAGTGGAAACATGATGAGCTAGGTTATGTAAACATTTTTTTCATAGGCCTATATGCTTTCTTTTTCTTGTTTTATTTTTATTTCTATGTGAAGGTAACAATGACAGAGGTACAAGTCCATTCAAGACCCAGCCATGTGTTTATGACGACGTTCATTGTGCTCATCCTATTGACTCATGTTCGTTCCCTGATTTCCAGATTTTTTTGTAATTAAATTTTTTTGTTTTGTATTTTTTCCCTTGACGGCCATTTGCCATGCCTGGGGACGGTCATTTTTTGTGTGGGAGTTGTTGTGACATGGACATTGGTGGTACGAAGTTCATGGTCATTTCAGCCCTACACGTGCATCCAGATTAGCTGACGCATGTATTCTTTTGGTATTTGGGGTGTGTACAGGAGCAGTGAGTGTGGCATTACAGTTGCCGTAAGCGGGACATGGCGGAAGACTCGTACATTGAATGTGTGTATGAATCCCTGAGGGGATGGAAGTAGGGAGCGAACTGTAGCCATGGGATTTATGGTGTTAGTCTAAGGGGATGAAGATTACTAAATGTACTTATATACGTAAATAGGAATAAATGGGATAGCTGAAGTGCACAAAGCTTTGTTTTTATCTATACAAAGAAAAAATATTCGGAGATACAGTGTAGAAATTATATTCACTCACACAATATTGATTTATTAGTAATATTTATATTCCTTACTTTTGATTGTCAAAATCTCTTAATAGTTATGCGGTCACTTGACAAAAACTGTTCAACAAATTACCAGTGTCAACTCATTATCTTCATGTAAATGTAGGTTACTGAACTGAACCTAATCTCTTTTAGACATGTCACTTAAAGATACAGGTAATAAAGATCGCAGGTAATAATATTACTTATTACCTTTGTGGCTACTTGCTTCATATGGCAGGAAAAAGATACAGGTACTTTGGTAGCAAGGAATGTTTAGCATCATAAGAACACAATGTAACACAATCTCTGCAACACAACGGACTTTAGAAACAGGTGTTAATCCCTCAAATATCCTTCTGAGTCATTTTATGACATCGCCAAAAAAGTAGACAGTACCATTGAAGGAAAATTGATTAAAGACAATGCAGTTTGGGGTGATATATGTATGAACTGCCAGTTTTTCGAGCTTATGTTGTTCAGAGGATCATTACTTTTATATCTGCATCAAGGGTCAATCCATATGAAATCAACCAATGGGTGTTGCTGACATATTTTATTTTAAAGTATATATTATCTGTTTCTATGTGTATCTGGGAGTACAAAACAATTTTTTTCACATTTTTAAAACTAATGCTTTGGCAACTAGTGGCCATTTTGCTTAGAAGGATTTGTCATTTTTGGCATTTTCAACTTAATCTACAAGAAAATTTTACAATTCATGTTATGACCAAAAATTTGTTAGGTCTTAAGGAAATAATCTAAAACTTTATTAGAAAATACAGTTTCGATTAGAAAAAATTAACAACTTTATAAAACCTTTTTTCCATAGAAGGGATGAAAACACATGTTTCATATTTTCCCCCCACTAAGATATAGTAGATCACTAGATGCTGGTAAAATTTTAGATCATTTATATAAATCCTTTAGGTTTTATGAGTCTTCAAATATCGAGATTTTGCAAAATTGTTGATTTTCAAATTGAAATATCTCAATTGGGACTGAACAGAAAAATTTGAAATTTTCTCAAAATATTCTTCTAGTGCCTAGTAATCAACATATAAAATTTCATTACTGTGTTCTGACAAGAAGTATTTTATTTTTAATAAAGAAAATGCTAAAAAATAGCACTGTCAAATGAGCGAATAACAGTGTTAAAATACAATAAAAATTTTCAAAAATAATATAATTATTTGTTGTTGCTAGTAAAATTAAATGTGTCATAAAACTAACATATTAAAGAATATTATAGGACACAGTCTAGGATGTCCGGGTAGCGCCGCGTCGAGTGTTGAGAGGCCAACGTTTCTACAGCCATGTTGCTGTCTTCTTCAGGGCCAAAAAAGTCACTGGCTAAGCCGGGCATCGGGCTCTTATATATCTGTGTGGTGTTGCGGAGCAGTAGCGGGCGTCCGGCCAATCACAGAAGAGGCATCTGTTGGAGCTCTGGGATTGGTCGGTCGACAGCAGCGGTTGGTCGGAGCTCCATTGTCCCTATCTGCTGCATCATGGTGGTGTCGAAGAAGGGGTTGCCAGGTTTTCGGCAAGTCCAGGCCTTTATCTCCGTCGATGTTCTGGGGTCTTCTCGCTATTTCAATCGCTTCTTTCACCCTTCTCGGCCACCATCTTTCTTCTCTACTTATGAGGCGCGTGCCATCAAAAACGATAGCGTGTCCAGTCTTCGCTGAGTGGAGGGCTATGGCCGACTTATCAAAGTTGTTATTCTTGTAGTGGCGTATGTGCTCTTGTAGGCGTTCTGCTACTGTGCGGCCAGTCTCGCCAATGTAAGTCCGTCCGCAGCTGCAGGGGACCTCATATATTCCCGCCATCTGTAAGGGTTCTAATTTGTCCAGACCTAATATTATAGGAGAAAAATTCCTCCGGTACTGGAACTTGAGCCCAGGACCTTTGGCTATTCGCACCAATGCTCTACCAACTGAGCTAAACCAGACTGCATATGACATGACTTGATTGTCTGTGAGGTACCATTAGGGCAATCAGTCATAGGAGAGAGGTTCCATCTGGCTAAGGCTTAGCTCATTTGGTAGAGCATTGGCCAAACCATTGGCCAAAGGTCCTGGGTTCAATTCCCAGTGCTGGAGGAATTTTTTTCCTATAATATTCTCATGTAATATCCAACAGAGACAATAATCTGTGGTTCATGAATGCATATTTTTTATTTTCAATTCTATATCTTAACATAGCAAAATGGAAATACTATGTTCACCATAAATATCACTTTTTTAGTGAATGTAACACCTTATGATGCTAGAAGTTTGTTCCACAGTTGAGCCAAAGGTTTAAAAAATGTAAAGGTACAAGTGTATAAGAAATACCTTTAATTTCTTCAGAACAAAATTTGAACACTTCTTCTGCTGAAGGTATCTGGTCCAAATATGGTCTTTGCAAACTAGCCATCAAGACAGCCCTCTTTGTACCCCCTCCAATCCCATCGCAGGCAATCTTTCCATTAGAAGTGGCAAAAAAAAGCTATTCAGCTTCAAAGTGATTGCAAATATTCAAAAAGTTCTTTTTGTTTTTGTACTGGCTACCACCTCCATCACTAATATAAACAATGGTCTCCTTCTGCTGGAGTATTGATCACTATGACTACTACCATGGAACATTTAATATGTTAGTTTTATGACATATTTAATTTTACTAGCAACACCCCCCTAGTAGCCGCAAGACCTTGAAGTTGGTGGGGGGGCTTGCGTGTATCTGCGAACCTGTGGGCTGTACTGGCAGAGTTACTCATGCCAGGGTGGCCACAGGGGAGATACCAGACGAAGAAGCGGCTAACCAAGCCCAACCCTAAGGTGTAGTGCAATCCGTGCTGAAGGGGTGAATGGCACAGGGCTAATGTGTCTTTAACGGAGCCTCTGGAAACCAGGCGACCTCCAGAGTATAAGCCTTACCCAGGCATGCGGGGCTCTACCTGGGCGGACTGTTTAATTCCCTAGCTTCTCGTGGTACCAAAATGGATACACGGAAGGAAATTTCCAAAACAACCTCTGAGGACCACGTAAGTGAGCCCTCAGCACAGATACCCACTTCATTTGATGAGGAAGCTCTTTTAGAGCAAGCCTCTGATATGGAGATGGGCATCGATGTAAACTCATCAGAGGTGGCCATGTCAACCTCAGCTGGGGAAAAAGAACCTAAGAGACCAACTCCGGGCCTAGACGAAGCCACAAAGAAGATGGATATGCTCAACGTGGAAACAAATAAACAACTTCTGAGGATCACATATATGAACCCTCAGCATATACAACCATTTCCCTCGAAAAGGAAGCTGTCTTACAGCAAGCCTCAGACAGGGATATGGAGTATAAGCCACCAAGATCTAGGTAGTAAAGCCTTTTGTAGACCTTGGGAGAATTATTCTTCAAACCAAGGATGGTACTAAAGGTCCTCCAGATCAATCTTCAGCACAAGAAGGCGGCCTCGGCTGCCTTCTGTAGAATCTTCAATACTGAAGAAATAGATCTAGCTCTGATTCAAGAGCCCTGGATTAACAGGGGTCGTATTGCAGGGCTAGGAGAATGCCAAGGGAAGTTGATATACTGCAACAAGGGCACTCATATTAGGAGTTGTATCCTTGTTCGTAACGGTATTCAATGTTTACCTCTTTTGGAATTTTGTACTAATGACATCACCACGGTGAGGATTGACTGCCAAGTAGGAGGAGGGAACAAAGACCTTATACTGAGCTCTGTTTATCTCCCCTATGATGGTAGCAATCCTCCCACAAGGGAACTAGAGCAGTTGGTCGCATATTGTACAAGGAGTGGCGAACAGACCATCTTTGGGTGTGATGCCAACTCTCATCATGAAATTTGGGGAAGCAAGGATATCAATAAGAGGGGTGATTATCTTTTAGATTTTCTGCTCTCCAATAACCTAAACATACTCAATGTCGGTAACAAGCCTACCTTTGCTAACCGCATAAGGCAGGAAGTTATAGACATTACTTTCTGTACTGGGTATATCTCCACACAGATTACCGAATGGAGGGTCTTGGATGAACCATCACTTTCGGACCATAACTACATTTCCTTTAATATTAATGTAGTAAAAAGAACCAATCCCTACAGGAATCCCAGGAGAACCTGGTGGGATCCCTATAAAGAGGATCTCTCAGGAAGGATTGGGCAGATAGAAGGGATTAGATCTTTTGGTGATATCGACAAGGTCGCCTACTTGATTCAAGAGGCCATACTTGACTGTTATCATGATAACTGCCCCATGCAAACGAGGATTAAATCCACGAAAGTGTCATGGTGGACTCAGGACCTTGAATATAGGAGGCGCAGAGTAAGACACCTTTTTAACAAGGCTAAAAGAACTAGAGACTGGAGGGAATATCATATAGCCCTCACTGAATACAATAAAAGCATACGTAAGGCCAAAAGATCTTCTTGGCAAGCCTACTGTCAGGAGATATCTAGCCTGTCAGAGGCAGCCAGATTACAAAGAGCACTGGCCCATGGTATAGTCAATCCCGTAGGAACAATATGTAAGCCTACAGGTGGTTTCACATGCTCGGCCGAAGAAACACTCAAAGTACTCTTTGAGGCACACTTCCCCGAGTGCATACATGATGACGACAAGACATGCGAATTCTTAGGACACTGTGAAAACTCTAGACCAAGAGCATCACAGGAAGAATGGGAACTGGCACGTCAAGTGGTCACAACACACAGCGTCAAATGGGCAATAAATAAATTTAGCCCATTCAAGTCGCCAGGTGGAGACGGCATCTTTCCTGCATTACTACAGAAAGGGCCTGACTCACTTTATATTCTTCTCTGTAACCTCTTTAGAGCCAGTATAGCTTTTAGCTATATTCCTCAGGCCTGGAGAGTTACCAGAGTAGTATTAATTCCTAAGCCCGGGCGAAATAAATACACCGAGGCTAAGGCTTTTCGACCAATCAGTCTTTCATCATTCCTCCTGAAGGCTTTGGAAAGACTGGTCGAAAGATACATTCGAAGAAGAGTACTATCAGATACTCCTCTTCATAGAAACCAACATGCCTACCAGCCATCTAAGTCTTGCTTAACGGCGTTACACAGCCTAGTTAGCAGACTGGAGGATTCCATGGCATGGAAGGAAATAGCCCTAGGGGCCTTCCTAGACATAGAGGGAGCTTTCGATAACACCTCCTATGACTCTATGGTCATGGCTGCTCAAAAGTACGGAGTCAATGACACTCTTTGTAGTTGGATAAACTCCATGCTCAGGAGCAGAAAAATTACAGCCAGCCTTCTTGGGGCTACAATGGGAGTTGTCGCCACGAGGGGATGCCCGCAGGGGGGGGTTCTTTCTCCCCTACTGTGGAGTCTCGTGGTGGATGATCTTCTCAAAGAAATGACCCAGGAAGGATACTACATACAAAGCTATGCAGATGACATAGCACTTGTTGTCTTTGGGAAATTTCCCAATACAGTCTCAGACATGATGAATCGTGGTCTGAGGAAAATTCACAACTGGTGCAAGCAGGAAGGCTTGTCTATTAATCCTAGCAAAACAGTTGTAGTCCCTTTTTCAAACAGGAGGAACTTGAAGGACCTGGGCAAACTCAAACTAGGCAATTCAATCCTGGAATACTCTGAATCAGTTAAATACCTAGGCCTTGTACTAGATAAGAAACTGACTTGGAACAACCACATCGAAAATACCATTCGTAGAGCTAGATGGTCACTTGTGACCATCAAACGCACTATTGGAACCACCTGGGGCCTAAAACCTTACATAAGCCATTGGCTATATGTTGCAATGGTCAGGTGCCAGATATCTTATGGTGCCATCGTTTGGTGGCGCAAAACATTACAGATAACTGTAGCAGGAAAATTTACCAAGCTACAGAGACTAGCATGTCTGTGTATTACGGGGGCTTTCAGAAGTACTCCTTCCATTGCATTGGAGACTCTGTTGAACCTCCCACCCATGGACATTTACTTACAAGCGGAGGCCAGGCTTACTGCCCATCGCTTAGTGCAAACAGGGAACTGGAGGAACAGCAGCTCAACAACTGCCCATACCTCCATATTAAGCTTCCTGGACATTACAGAGTTGAATATGAGGTCAGATCTCATGAATACTCAACACTGTTCCTTTCCTCCTTTCAAGACCACTCTTGGTTCTAGAAATGATTGGAGTGGAGGAATTACACCTGATAGAGGACGGGACCAACTTGTGTGGTTCACGGATGGATCCCGCATAGGGGATCAATCAGGTGCAGGCATATTCAGCCTATCTCCAAGGACAAACGTCAGTATAAGCCTTGGAAAATACTGCACAGTGTTTCAAGCAGAAATAATTGCTATATTGAGCTGTGCACTCAGAGGAATTGAGAGAGGCTACCGTGGTAAGCGAATTCTCATCCTCACAGATAGCCAGAGTGCTTTAAAGGCGCTCTCATCAGACCAGGTAAAATCAAAACTGGTATGGGAATGTTTGAATTCCCTTACTGCCCTTTCATCCCACAATAGTCTTGAACTAAGGTGGGTGCCTGGGCATCAGGGAATTCTAGGAAATGAAAAAGCAGATCAACTGGCAAAAAAGGGTGCACAGATACCCTTTGTCGGCCCTGAACCCGTGGTAGGAATCAGTACAAATACTGCTAAAACCTCGGTTAAAACATGGACCAGGGAAAGACACCAACTGAGGTGGCAAACCTATCCAGGACAAAGACAGGCCAGGAAACTGGTCCTGGGTCCAAGCAGCACTACCTCCTCATCTATCCTAAAATTGGACAGAAGAGGAATAAGGAAAGTGGTTGCGTTAATATCTGAGCATGGTCACTTCAGAAAACATCTACGCAAAGTGGGACTCTATGAGGATGATCCCATCTGCAGACTATGCAAACAGGATGAAGAGACCGCCTCACACATCCTGTTTGATTGCCCAGCACTGGCAAGAAAGAGGTTCACTCTCTCGATATCCAGGGAAGACCTGGGGAATGAAAAGGACATTGGAACTAAAATACTACACCTTGTTCAAGGAACAGATTTTGGGAAACAATGAGATCTTCTCACCCAATGGGATGAGGCGCAAAGCATAAGCAAGCAGGAGGAAGGTATCCAATACCCTGCTTGACTGCACTACCCTGGCAAATATCCAGGGAAGACTTTGGGAAAGGAAGCCAACAAGAGCTTCTCTACCAAAAGGGGCAGCACAATAAGCCTTTTAGGCTGATGTGCGGGAGGTCTCTAAACTCTCTTCAAGCCCCCCGTTATCTAATCTAATCTAATCTACTAGCAACAACAAACAATTGAGGCGGTCGACGTAAAAAGGGCACATAGGTGAAAACCCATTTTTGAGAAAAAATGAAATGAAATATTTGTCTTAGTTTTTCTTTGGTGTTTTTGTATGTTTCATACTGTACTGTTTGTTATTATTTAGAATATTTAATCAGGTATGAATAAAATGCATTTAAAATGACTTACATAGCTCATGAATTAAATAAATTATAAATTTGAAATCAATATTATGAGCCCTTTTTACGCAGACAGAATTTTTGGTGGTAAAATTCACCAAATCAGACTCAAATATAATGTTTAAGTTAAATTTAATCCAATTTTAATAATAGTTTGCGATTATGAAAAAATGAAGTGGCTACACATCAGTTTTAGGCTTGTGCAAAGAGTACTGAAACTTTGTTTTATAGTAGCCTACTCAAAATAAGTTTTTTACTTCATTTCCAAATGCCTACCAGTTTTTTCTTGAAAAAATATTTTAAACATCTCATACAATTTTTTAATACAGTATTTAGCATGGGGTTGTCGAAGTACATTAAATTACTTCTTTCTCTGCAGTAGTGACTTTCGTCATGTGGTATTGTACTTAGATGTTCACCCATTAAAGTGATTAGATCGCTCGACACATTTCTTGGTCGGTTTGAGTGAGAGCCTCTATTCTCTTCAAAAGACTCATTTAGTAAGAACTTACTTTAAATCACACGGAAGCGTTTTACAGATACTTGAAATAAGATAAAAATACATGCCTTTTATTTGCTCCGTATGACCAAGGGTGTTCTTTTGGTTTCTTGGGGTTGAGTGTTTTTTCTTGACCTGAGGGACAAATTCCATACACTTTGCTAAGAAGGAATCCTGTTGGCTTTTTGGCTGACCACTATAAAATGAGTGAAACAATTGCAACTGTTCCTCTTGTGGTACTTTCTCATAACACAGCTGTATATACAGCTAACTTGAAACAGCTGTAACAACTTCAATTTTCAACATATCCCGCTGATTCTTTCACCATTATTAACTAGAGAAAATGTCGAACAAATCTATGTATTCTGCGTAAAAAGGGCCCATAGCTCTATGTGCCCTTTTTACGTCGACCGCCTCAATTATAATAATTTTGACAATTTTTATTGTATTATTATTATTATTATTATTGAATATACAATTTAACGAAACCCTATTTGACCCGAAGGTATATTAGGGTTATAGTTGTTACAAAAATTACAGTGTTTTCTTAATTATCCATGTCATTTAACCTAAGATATACCATCTGCTCTATACTAGCAAAGCCTGTGTATCATTGATCACATAATGCCTTTAACCTATAATCGATTGTGTACATGAGATAGAAAATAGTAAAATTGTCTAGAACAGCATTTTTTTAACAAAATATGAAATAATGGTTTGGTGTAAGTAAGTTTACAATAGTCTAAGTGTCCTATTAAAATATATCTTTCTCTTTCAAATACTGGGCAATGAAATAAAAGGTGATCCACAGTTTGTTGTTCACCACATTTGCATAGGTATCCACTTTCCCTTATCACTTTGAATCTTTCAAAGTAGGAGCCAAAGTTACCATGTCCAGAAAGAAATTGGGTCACTATAAAGTCTGGTTTAACAACACATCTGAGACGAGCTTCAACCGTCGGAAAGAAAGTCTCCCTAGTGATTAATCCTTTTGTGGTACTGAGCCAGTTGTTGTTCCATTTAACAAGAATATCTTCTTTAATACGCTTTTTAACATATGAGAGAGGACACAGACTGTAGTTGAAATCTAGATCAGAGGCAGCAGCACTTTTGGCTAATTAGTCAGCTCTTTCATTACCATATTGTCCACTGTGTCCTTTAACCCAGGTCAGACAAATATGTTTTTGATATATTCGAAGATTCGTTCTGATTGTTTCCGCTATAGGGTTTAAATTAAATTTATTATTGATAGATTTAAGGGCTGTCTGAGAGTCACTGTGGATGATGCCACTGTTCAAAGTGTTAGTCGTTATCCAAGCCATTGCTTCTTTAATGCCCAGTAATTCAGCCTGCACTATAGAGCATTCCGGTGATAATCTGAACATTTGATAATGAATTTCGACAACATTGCGAAAAACCACAAAGGCACATCCTACCTGATTTGCACTACCTTCTTTAATTATTTTTGAACCGTCTGTGTAAATCTCAACTTCATGAAATTCATCGCAGATGTTTGTGTCACCTAATTCTTGATAGAAGGCCGGATGTCCAGTCCTACTGAAATGCACAGGCTTTTCCACTTGCAATTCTGTGAAATTTCCCTCCTGTTGGTCTCCTCTCTTTATTAAAGTAAGTTCGGCTTTAGCTATTGCAGTAAGGAACAAAGGTTCGATGCCCGCAATAATCAGTGCGGCATCCGTTGATATAGTCCGATATGCCTTTATTATTCTAAGAATAAAACCTCTTTGTATTTGAGTTAGCTTAATTTGATACCATATCTTATTGAAACAGTGAGCAAAGACAGGGGCACAATACAGTATGAGAGGTACAACAGCCCCTCTGTATATAATTTTCAATGCATCTGAATTTATCCCCCAAGTTGGCCTCGATGCTGATGTCAAGCCGGCAAGGAGTTTGTTGCATTTGGCTGCTATATGATCAAAGTGCAGTCTAAATGTCATGTGATTATCCAAAATGACGCCCAAGTACGAAATTTTTTTAACTAATTTGACTTTCTCTTTATTCATTCGAATGTTTGGTTCTGCGAGATTCCGTTTTCTTGACACTATCATTGCAGTTGTTTTACTAGGATTGAATTGTAGTTTATTACTCCTGCCCCATTGATATATCTTTTCCAATGCTGAATTAGCATTGCTATTGAGAATAGGTACAGTTTTAGCAGTACACATCAATAATGCATCATCTGCGTAGGCTATTATTTTACTTCCTTCTGAGAGTGGTAGTTCCAGCATATCATTATATAATATATTCCAAAAAAGTGGGCTAATGGCTGATCCTTGAGGACAACCCATGCTCACTTCCTTAACAACAGTTGCATTACCAATCTGTAAATGAACTTTGCGTTCCTTAAAATAGCTTTGTATTAAGACATAAAGATTACGAGGACACTGCATCTTCTTTAATTGGTATAAGATACCAGGCCACCAAGCATGGTCAAAGGCACCTGTAATGTCCAATGATATAAGTATGCCTATTTCTTTATTATTAAACACCTCTTGTGCCCATTGTGTAACGAAAAATACAGCATCTTCAGTGGACTTACCGGGCGTGAAACCGAACTGGTTGCTGTTAAGAAGGTGATTATTATATAAATGAAATTTTAATCTGTCATTAAGTAGTTTTTCCAGTATCTTCCCCATAACTGGTAGTAGAGATATTGGTCTAAATGCCTTCACGCTCGTTTTATCCACACTATTTGGCTTGGGTATAAGTTTTACCATAGCCACTTTCCAAACTGTAGGAAAGGTCGCTAGTTCCAGACATTTGTTATACATATTCAAAAGGGTCGTGGAGGCACACTTATAAACATTTTTAACAATGTTCGCCGAAATGGCATCCATTCCCGGTGCCCTGTTGTCATTTTGTGCTGTGATAACATTTTCAAGTTCCTCTTTAGAAAATTTCACATCCTCGTCACTATATGGGGGAAAAATGACATCTCTTCGTGTTTGCATTTGAAGTTCGTCATCCTGCAACTCATTAGGAAAGAAGTTCTCTGTAAAGACGGTGGCGGTTTCCAGCGCCGTTCTTGTATGTCCATTTATAGTACTGATTGAAGTGATAATTTTATTAAAGTTTTGATGATTGCGACAAATTTTATATACTATGCCCCATGGGTTTCTGCTAGATTCCAGTGCGCAAAACTTTTTCCAACACTCCAGCTTGGCTTCCTTCATCTTTGTTTTATATTCTTTTAAAAGAGTTGTGTAGACATGTTCATATCTTGCAGCAAGAACTTGACACTTACATCTATTGAATCGTCTTTGTGATGCCAAGACTCTTTTCCGTAATAGATCAATGTCCTTATTCCACCAGTAGTTCTTAGTTGGTTTTTGTGATAGTTTAGGTAGATGTCGATCGCAGATATTGAGTATACTATCCATAACTAGAGAAACATAATTATTTAACATATAACTGTTTCTAACTTCTGTAATATCTTGGAACTTTGAAAATTCTCTTCTAATAGCGTTATGGAAGTGAGCCCATTTAATGTTGCGCGTTTTATATTTACGCGTTAGATAGTTTTCTGCTGTTAAGTTAGTATTCCTAGTGTCATTTTTGAGTGTAATAGTTATTAATGCATGATCCGAAAACGTGGGTTCATCACTAGCCTGCCACTGTTCAAAGTACATCAACAAAGAGGGACTACAAACACTAACATCCAGGAAACTTTCAGCATTGCGGCGTCTATACGTTGGGTGTATACCGTCATTTAAAATAAATAAGTTATTTGAGCAAAAGAAGTCATGAAATTTTTCCCCTCGAGCATCATTTCTGGGGCTACCCCAGGCACTGTGTTTTGAATTAAGATCTCCAGTTATAAGTAACGGCTTGCCTTTTAAGTCCTCACATATATTTTGTAGGGCAACAAGCTCCTCGGTCAAATCGTAAGCTGAGTCACAGTAAATGCTGCAAATAAATATTTCCAAATCAAGCCACTGAACACAGACCACTGACCTATCTGGTGAACTGTACTGCAATAAGAACACCACATTAGAATGCTTAGTAACTATAGCTGCCCTAGGTCTCAAGGCTTCATTTCCATTCCCTATGTGAGTGTGAACATATATATTGCATCCATGTCCAAACCCAGTAATACCATATTGAGTTACATTGGGTTCCTGTAAACACATAATTTTCATATCATTAACATTAGGGGCTGCATGGAAGTTGGACGACATTATTAATTCCTGAACTGGAAGTAACGACCTGTGTACATTTTGATTGTATATAGTCAGTCTAGCCATAATTTATTTTAGATGTTATGATTTCAAGAATTTTCTTATACGCCGGGCATTTAACATCAGTAGCTGCATGGTGTACATCACATGGTTTGTAATGATTTCTACTGGCCATTCTATTATTAAACTTAACACAGTTGCTGCAGGTCACCTCGTTCTGTGTGCACTCCTCAGGGTTGTGATCATGCGAGCATCTTGGACAACATCGTCCATACGTGCAGTCTTTGCTTATATGTCCATATCCCTGACAATTATAACAGCGTGTAACAGGAATATATGTTTTCACTGGGCATCTGTTATATCCGATATACAGCTTTTCTCCACGCAGCATGGCATGATAGATCATCGGCGTGACTCGGAGCACCGCGAATTGGGTGACATGATCCTTGGAAACTTTCATGAATCTGACCTCCATTTGTTGACTAGAATCCTGGAGGCAGTGCCTCACAAGGGGATTTTGATCTGCAATGTATTGAATTAGATCCTCCCTGTTAATGTCTTGTTCAATTCCATGAATGAGTACTTCAGGATTTCGCTTAATAGGGATTTTAGCCATTAAATCAGGATTTTTATCATGTACAGCTTTGACAAAAAGTTCACATTCCTCTTTGTTACGAAGCTCAATCACTGCACCTTTGTTCCTCACCTTTTTTATGCCTTTTATTCCCACTTTCAACTTTTGGTCTGGGGTGGCCTTTAATAACCGGATAGTTTGTTCTGAGTCTTTTACTGTGTCCATATGTTTAGGGGAAACAATAACCACATTTCTAGTTCTTTGCTCTAACTTACTTGAGGTTGTGGTCAAGGCCTGGGCGTATGTAGATGGCGGGATAGACCGCGCCATTCCAGCTGTAGCCTCCAAACGCATAAATTCATCTTTATATGTAGTTAACACATCTTTGATTGTATTCACAGAGTTTATAATCACTTCTCGCCAGTTACGGTCAGTTCTTTTGTCCTTATTTAGTTCTTCAAACACCTTCTTGATTTCATTTTCAGCTGTGCTAAACAGAGCTGGCACATCTATACTCACGGCCATCTTGAATTTTTTTTTATTGTATTTTAACACTGTTATTTACTCATTCGACAGAGCTATTTTTTAGCATTTTCTTTATTAAAAATAAAATACTTCTGGTCAGAACACAGTGATGAAATTGAATATGTTGATTACTAGGCACTAGAAGAATATTTTGAGAAAATTTCAGATTTTTCTGTTCAGTCCCATTTTGAGATATTTTAATTTGAAAATCAACAATTTTGCAAAATCTCGATATTTGAAGACTCATAAAACCTTAAGGATTTACATAAATGATCTCAAATTATACTAGCATCTAGTGATCTACTATATCTTTGTGGGGGGGGGGGGGGAAATATGAAACCTGTTTTCATCCCTTCTATGAAATTTTTTTTTTTATAAAGTTGTTAATTTTTTCTAATCGGAACTGCATTTTCTAATATAGTTTTAGATTATTTCCTTGAGACCTAACAAATTTTTGGTCATAACATGAATTGTAGAATGTTTCTAGTAGATTAAGATGGATTTTACTTCAAGTTGATATCTTCATAAATAAAATAGTTATTTAACTTACCGCTAACCTTTGAAAATGCCAAAAATGACAGATCCTTCTAAGCAAAATGACCACTAACTTAGTTGCCAAAGCGTTAGTGATAGAAATATAAAAAAAAAAATTGTTTTGTACTCCCAGATACACATAGAAAAAAAAAATATATACTTAAAAATTAAATAAAATAGGTCATCAACAAATTATTTCATTAATGGTTGATTTCATAAGGATTGACCCTCAACTAGTATTTCATTATAATGTCACTTTATTTTCCGTGCGAAAGAAATTTGAAGAGAGAAGAGACGTAGAGCGACTGCTAAATCATCAAGGAACTGTCAAAGCTTTCTTGTAAGATTTTTAAAATAAAAAAGTGTACATAATTTAGTTTATTTTGAAGTCCAGTTGTAATTTATGTTTATAAGGAATTTCCATTAATACATTCAATACAATTGTCAAATACACTGCATAACAACATGGCATGACAACTTCACAATACACAGCTCTCTATGCTCATGAATTTCTTAAGCAATGATGATTTCTACGATGCCTGGTGTGGGAATTTGGAACTACTTCATCTGAACTACACATTCTTATAGAAGTTCCAACACTTATGGCCGAGTGCACCAACCTCGGTATTCAGAATACCGCGGTAAAGTTACTTAGTTTACCCTGGTAAAGTCATACTTTCGTTGCACCGTGCTTGGTTTCGACTTTTACCGCGGTAAGATGCAAACCGGTCGTGAAGGAGCTGTAAAGTGAGAAAACAGCGGTTTTCTTTCCAAGATGGAGATCGGCGTAATGTATCATATTTACGATATCTAGGCCAAAAGCTAATTGAACATAAAGAATAATGAGAGACAGGTGGGGTCTATTTGAAGAATGAACGATGTGCATATCTTTGCAAATACTGTGCTGTAACATAGATTGAAATGACCTTCCTTTCTTACCTACCTTACCAGGTCCATCGAGTAGGCTAGTGGGCGTAACCACGATTATTACGATTAGTACAGAATTTATGGTGTTTGAATTCAAAGTTTGGACTCAGACGACATATATACGCAATATAATATTCCATTGTATCCTTATGAACATTTATTACTGAACAATAAGGCAAAAAATAAATGAAATATGGAAAACCAGCGGTCCTAGGCCAAATTTAAGTGAATGGCTGCATGCATGTGTATCGGTATATAGGGTATGTAAGCAATTTATCATACCTGCACATATACGAACATAATTATAACAGCCCTTTCATGGCTATGAACATGATTTTGCACCTAAAATTTCTACTAGTTGTACGGGAATAAAAGCGAGGCTATGTTGAACTCATAGCAGAGATTTCGTGGTGTTGCTTTGCCTTGGATTGCACACGTGTGAGAATTATTCTTTAAAACATCAATGTTATTTTATTGAAATGTACAGTCAGGTGGGGCCTATTTGAAGAATGAACGATCTTTGCAAATACTGTGCTGTAACATTGATTGAAATGACCCTTTCTCACCTCAACCAAACCAGTAGGCGAAATCAAGTCATTTCACGATTGGTACAGTATCTATGGTGCTTGTATTCAAAGTATGAATTCAAACGACATATATACGCAATATAATATTCCGTTTTATCCTTATGAACATCTTTTTATTGAATAATAAGGGAACAAATACATTGAATTCGGGAAACCAATAGCCTACCAGAGCCACCGTGACTGGCAGATGTGCAGAGAGAGAGATAGAACCTAGCGGCCATGGAAGAAACCATCAAAGAGAAATGGATTCGGAGCAGAGTAACCGCAATATTTCCAAGCATTAGCAAACCGTGGTATTTTAGCAATGGTGCACAGAGATTTTGAGAATACCCCGGTATTACGTTTACCGCGGTAACGAAATGGCTGAGAAAACCGGAGAATGGTGCACTCGGCCATTAATGCTTTACATACCCTGGTTGATACTAAATCTAAGTACTAGATTTTACTTTTTATTCACTTCACCCATTGTAATTTACGAGGGCTGTTGAATAAGTAATGCATACAGCTTGGATCTCACACCTTCTGACTTCCATCTGTTTGGGCCGATGAAGGATGCACTCCGCAGGAAGCACTTTGTGGATGATGGGGATGTTATTGATGCAGCAAGACGTTGGCTTCGAAATAGACCAGTAGAGTGGTACCATGCAGGCATACAGGCCCTCCCATTAAGGTGGCATAAAGCTGTAGCACTGAACGGAGATTATGTTGAAAAGTAGGGTTTTGTAGCCAACAGATTGGGGAATAATATGTTGCATTTGAATCCTGAATAAAATTAACCTGCTTTAAGAAAAAATGTTTTGCATTACTTATTGAATGACCCTCGTAATTTAGAACTAGTATCTCGTGAAAGGTTTTGTATTCTTTTCTAGCTGCAGCATATACCAAATTGTAACAACTAGCCCACAACATATGATTAGATAACATCATCACACATTATTACATAATTCACTAGTGTATCACTTTAATTTGAAGTTTTTGTTTGAATTTGCACACGTATACTTTCTGATATATTTATATGGGAAGTTAATATCAATACCATGGCAAAATATTGATAAGAAACTATCAAAATCAAGGTTAAAGATATTTAATCAAACAACAGCTGCTAAGCATTCTATATAATTTAATAATATTTACCTCATTAACAGGAAGTTGATAATAGTTTGAGATTTAATACTTCAATCAGAGTCACTAGATTTATTTACTTTTATGGCTAAAGCATCATAGTCGGACAACATAGGTTTACAAATACTGATATTAATTCATCAGGTACATCTGTGACAACATTGTCAAGGCAGGCTTTTTCCTTAGTTCGATCAGCATTGAGACAGCAACCGAAAAATAGAATAACAACGCAAACAATACAATCGAAAAATTACAATATAAACTAAACCTAAATAAACAAATAAAAAAGTGGAATAAAACAATTTAAAATGTAGTCGGTATTATTATACATCAATGGAGAGAAATCAAATTACTTTTCCTCAGGAATATAACTGTACAATGTACATAAATGTACTGAGGGTAAAATGTGTTTTGATTCCATGAGGTAAATATATCTTTTTTCCACAACCAGAACTGGAATGTCATATTTGATTTATTTTTAGTGAATTCTGCTTGAAATATCTTATTGAGTGGCTTTGGAGTGATTGAAATGAAATGCAATGCAATATTATGTTATTTATGTTGTTTGAATTGTTAATGTAAATAAATAAATAAAAAATGGAAAGTTTGAAGAGCCAGAAAATATAACGTATAAGCTACTGCAAAGAATGCTGTACAAATGTATTCAGAAAATTTGATGTTGGTGTAGAGTGAAGGAATACAAGTTCTCTACGATATGCGCACAATATTCTATGTTAAGATCTTGTTTAAGTGAATGATAGCATTGATATTAGCAAGCACGGATAATTTATTACATTTTTAAAGAGGAATTCAGCTGGATATCTAAAGTATGTCGAGGGATGAAATTCATACTTTCTTGTCAAAAGCGGACAAAAAATGTATTTGTTGGATAAGGTGATATCATATTACTTATTAAGGTTACATCGCTACAAAACATGAAGCAGTGAGAGTGAAATCATAAAATGGTAATATTAATAAAACAATACCTCTTGTTCAATATATATTTTCCAGTATCTTCCTGTGCTTGGAAATGTGGCCACCAACTTTTCAAACAAAGGTCTCATTTCACCAATCCATTTGCCTTGAGCTTCTCGTATAAGCAAACTCCAAGCCTCAAGATCATAAGGGCTGTCTTCTATTTGCTTCTGAGCTTTCTGCAATTTGTCATTACCCCAGTCCTGAAACCACACAACACAACTTTATTATTTTGATGCTTAAATATAATTTGTATACATGTCCCATTCAATTTATTATTTAGTTTTCCTTCTGTTATAACAAATTTTACACAAAGGTCTACATAGTAGGTCTACGTCTATTTGCCACACTTACGCTGTAACATCATTGAATTCAAATGTAATGTCACAAAATGTAAAATAACTTTATCTACTAAAGCACATTAAATGTAGAAGACATATTACATGGGTGGAGTTACGGAAAATATTTGCCAATGACATGGCTCTTAACCATCTCAACCAGCATAACATTTTGATATTGAATTTATATGCCTAGAAAGAATGAGGAAATTATATATATTAAGCAGGGAGAGATTATGCAAGCCGAATTAGATGATGAAACTGAACCGGAAACGTGTGGGTGTTAGAAGCACGAGTAGCTAAAATGCCGAAGTCAGCAGATACTTCGAGATGCAGGGGATTAACCAGAAACCTTCATTAAATGAATATAGCGTCTAATTTAAAATACTGCGAAGGTGCTGTAGACCCCGGATTAAGATAATGACCAATGGATGAATAGATGGCAAATGAAATTAAGGAGTAATGAGAGAGGGGAAAGAGAGAAGTTTGCAAACGTTAAATTAATTCAGCATCAAGTACTCAGAGGTGACGGACGTTTAAAAGAATTCTGCATCAAACGCTCAGTGAACACAGTCATTAAAATTATTCAGTATCAATTATCTGCACTTAGTGATACGGGAAAGTTGACTTGTAAGAATTATTCTGCGACACCGGAAAACGTCCTGATAATTATATAGAACAGTATTATTATATTCGTGTCGATAAGAAGATATTCGAATAGTGATTACAAGAAATATCAAGATAATAGGTATTTCCGAAACTTCCTTTTTCCTAGTAGTATGGTCGTAATTATCAAAATTATCAAAGTTATAAAATTATCATAATAAGATATAATTAGAAGACAAGTGAATTGATTAAGAATTGCTTACTTTATTGATATTTTTTATATATAATCATTAGTATTAAAATATAAGAGAATTAATTGAAGATATTGTAAGGGGAAGTTATTTATAGTTATATTTGCACACAATAAATTCAAAATACCATACACCACTATAACCTGAGGTATCCCGTGTTCTACAACTGACTTCAGCCTGGGTAGTTTGCATCGTCAATCAGCGAGAGGGACAAGAAATTATTCAAATCGCATCGAGATAAGTGGCTCACATCAATATAATGTACCCTG
The DNA here is from genome assembly GCA_964059195.1 of Ectobius pallidus. Classification (NCBI taxonomy): domain Eukaryota; kingdom Metazoa; phylum Arthropoda; class Insecta; order Blattodea; family Ectobiidae; genus Ectobius; species Ectobius pallidus. The sequence goes on along the minus strand of CAXKWD010000001.1, from coordinate 33,884,607 downwards.
AGATGAACCTTTTCTTACCTTTGCGAAACCAAAAGTGAAAACCATCGGACGATTGCAATTTTCAGGTTACAACAGTCGTATAATTAAAATGATAAAATCTTGCGAGATCCTTCTTCATATCAAGTGAATCAACTACTGGAATGAATATTTTTAGTAATGTTTTACAACTTTAAGGCATTAAAATATGGAAGAAATATTATAACATATAAAAGTGAGCTTTGTTTCATTACTTGGTCAACATGAAACTTAATTATAAGCTCTGTATCATTCCAGGACAAAGTAAGTGCAATTCAATTCACTTGTATTTAACAATATTTTAATGTAAATTGCAAGAGAGTGAAGCTGATGCCTATTTTCATTCAGATTCCACTATTATGTTAACCCAACCACTTATGAATTATACTTGGGTCCTAGGGTAAAAATACTATAAATCTATGGATTATAGACTCTCCATGAGGATTTTTTCCAAGGCTGATAAATAATAATTATTGGGTAGGGAGGGATCAGTGAAGTGGCAATTCTGCATGCTGACAGGATAAGTTTCGGATAAAGGAGGAAAACACTAATTCTTGGGTTATATTTTTATTTTACTTCTTATAAATTACAGAAGGAAACAGAATACTATCTTCAGTTTAACATGCTGATTGTGACTTAGGTTGTGTATATGATACCTTTTCTTAATTACTTATTGCCATGGTTGGTACTTTATTACATAACAAAAGTCATAGAAATTTGCAAATAATGTGCAGCATTTTTTTTAACTCTTATCTAGGCAACCGGAGTCCGCTGATATTTTACACATTACTAGGTCAATTGAGGGTGATGAATAAAAACAAAGCAATTGCTAAGAGAAATTGATTTCTAGCAAAAGCAGAAGCTTACAGGAATTGCTAGGAGCAAAAGCAAATGGTGGACCAATATATGAATAAAAATAATAGGTTTTTCCTAGCTTCGTTTAGGAAGTTTCAGCAATTGCTAGCTTCTTTTCCCTCCTTCTCTGTCGGCATCTTTAAAACTGGTGGCAATTGTTAACAATGTTGGTTGGGTTTTATTTACTTGTACTCGTAGCTTGCTGGAGAGAGGAACATGATTATTCAATCATGGATAGCGAATGTAGTGGGTCAGGCGATGAAAGGGAAATAGATTGTAATACTAAAATTTTCATGATGTTAAAAGACAACAAGGTCTTATTTAGTAAATCTCAGCTTCCCAGTGTGAAAGGAGAAAAAGAAATTGCAGTAGGAAAAATTTTGAAAATGTATGAAGTGGAATTTGGAGAAGTTTACAGTGCCAAACAAATATTCAAGAAATTAAGTAATATGAAAATGTAAGTTAAACGGAAGTTTGATGTGAATGCTATGGGAAACCAAAAAATTGTATATAAATCTTGGGAGAAGATGTTCCTGGACCTTGTAGACTCACAAAATAATCCCACATTGAATAAAATTTCATGTAAGTGACAAATTATGTAACTGTTACTTTAATTAACTGTCTGCAATTACTGTATATTTCATTATACTGCACTTATTTATTATAGTTTTATTACACTAAACACTTGTGATAATGATATCACAACAGAAAACAGCCTTATATACAGAAATTTAAATTAAACTTTTGTAATATTGTTTTTTCGATTACCAAGATATCCTGGGTCAGACACATGCCTCAGAAATATTCTCATCCGGTCCTTGGAAGAAATTGCACCACCAAGCTTCTCTCGTGATTCACCTAGGAAGTGATTACCAAGCCACTTCACATTTACTTCACTAAACCTATACAGTTTTCTATAACCATTTTCACCACTATTTCTACGAACATTATATACTTTTCGCTTCCAAATATTCATAAAAGCAGCCATGTTCGTAAAAATAAACTCTTCTTGACTGATCTCAAGGCACCTACTGACCTGCCTTAGAAAATATAAAGCAATTGCTGCTAATGGATAGCAATTGCTAAGCTTTATTCATAAAATGTTAAGGAATTGCTAGAGTGTCCTAGGCTTTTATTGGAGTTCACAGCAATTGCTTTGTAAGTCTAGCAATTGCTTTAAGAAACAGCAAATACTATAAGTTTTATTCATAAAATTATAAGGAATTGCTTGAAAAATGTCAGGAAAAGCAATTGCTTATTTTTAATCATTACCCTCAATGTATGTTCATGACAAGTATGAAATTTCATTACTTTGTTTCTTTTGATGTTATGATATGTTATAAGAAAGTTTTTGATGTTTGGAGTCACAAATATTAAAAAAAAAAAAAAAAAATATATATATATATATATTTTTTTTTAAATATTTGTCCGGGACAAAATCTACCAATAAGAAAGTTTAATAACTTGCGTAAAAATGCAGATATGAAAATGAAATTTGCACCAAATGAAAGAGGGACATTTTAAGTTTTATGTATGATGTTGACAGCATTTAAGTTTTACTCATTGTTGGTGACTTCTTCTTCTTGTTCTTCTTCTTCTTCTTCTTCTTCTTCTTCTTCTTCTTCTTCTTCTTCCTCTCCAAGGTTTGGGAGTTATCCCGTTCCGCGCCAAAAGTAATCCTTTTTTTAAAATTGGTCTTTCCATCTGGTCCTCGGCCGTCCTATATCCCGTCTTCCCTTTGGGTTGTATAAAATAGCTTGCTTCGGTAGTCTGTCAGCCGGCATTCTATTGACATGTTCATGCCAATTCTTTTGGTATTTATCTACCTCTTCCACCATACTTCTTTCTAGGCCCAGTTCTTTTCTTATGTCTTCACTTCTTACTCTGTCTCTAAGGGTTACTCCCTGTAGCCTTCTCATAAATCTCATTTCTGAGCTTTCAATTTTATTTTTTTCTTTCTTCCTCATTGTCCAAGTCTCACTACTATACAATAATATTGGTTTTGAAACTATATTATGTAACCTGAGTTTAACCTCCTTCCTCATTGAATTTCCTAAGTACCTATTGATACATCCATTTACTGCATTATATTTTATTACGTTGTTGTTTAAATCTTGATTCAACTTATAAATTGATAGTTCACATCCCAGGTATTTAAAACTGTTCACTTGTTCTATTATTTGATCTTTTATCACTATTTTAGCCCTTCTATTGTATTTTCCTTGCATAGCCATTACTTTAGTCTTACTAATCGATATTTTCATATTGTAGGTTTCTAAGATTCTGTTACATTTTCTTGTAGATCATTTTCGGATTTGGCCAACAATACCTGGTCGTCAGCAAACAATAACGTATTTATTGATGTACCCGCTTGTAAGATAATGCTTCTTGGATTTAATTTTTGCCATTCCTGGATAACTCTATCGAATAATATCGGTGACAGACCACATCCTTGTCTGAGACCTTGGTTTACTTTAAAAGGGGGACTTTTATTTATTTCTATCTGGGTATTGTCATAGATTGCTTTTATTGCATTAATCAAATTATGGGGAACATTTTCATCCTTTAGTATTTCCCATAGTTTCTCCCTGTCCACACGGTCATACGCTTTTTCAAAGTCTAGGAAAAGAAGGAAAAGATTGTTGGTGACATAGCTCTAATTAAAATGGCATTTACAGTGCAACAAAAAGTTCAATGCTGTTATTTGCTTGCCGTATTCAAATATCCAAAGATAGAATAGAATAGAATTTTATTTACGCATACTTTTACATACATGGTTATCTACATCCACTTTAAACATCTCTTGTCTATAAGTCTAGCACTACCCACTAAGAATCTCCTCATACTATAAACCCCCCTGGGTTTAGTGTATGAATGGGGATTCTGGTTAACTTACCACACCTTTCTTGGTTATTTTACTCTTGATCTATTTCCTAATTTTCTCATCCACTTCTCCCTCATTTTTCCTAGATTCCCTTTATTTTTCACTTCCATTGTAACCCCTGCTCTTCTTAACACTAATTCTAATCTTTTTGAAGCCAGCTGTATATCCCCCGAACATTTAGCTTCTATGTCCCCCACCCTTACTATTTCACTCTCTTCTGTATTTATATTGTGCCAAAATTTGTCCCTTGCCTTCTCTTTCCATTTAAAACATCTTATAGATTTTGTTCCCCTTGCATTACTTTCTGTTTCTTCTTTCCTGCCTATGTTCACTTTTAATATTAACGGAAAATGACAACTGTCCACTACTTCATTTACCGTAATACCTTAAAGTCTGCAACCCTCTCGTCGATTCCTTCACACTGCACATAGCATAATCAATCACACTTTGTCCATTAGCATTTGCGAATGTAAATTCACCCTGTTTATCACTTCCCCTGCTTCCATTACATATTATTAAATTATTTCCTCGCAGAATTCAATCAGCTTATTACCCTCTCTACTAATTACCTTATCCCTAATGTTCCTTGTCAATTCCTCTTTCTCCCAATCACAGTCATTTTCTACTGCCACAGTTCTTGTTTGTTCTATTCCTACCCTCGCATTAAAGTCCCCAACAATAATATACTGCATGCTTGGATACCTCTGCTTTCAATTATCGATTCCTTCACTTAATGCTTTCAATACCCCGTACACTTCACCACTAGAAATCTTTGATTTTAAGCCTTCCACATCCCAGAACACAATCTTACATTCCTTCTGCTATGCTGAACTATAGTTTACGCCTTTGAATTTTTCTAATTTCGCGCGATATCTGGTAACTCTTTCTCCTGCCACCCCTGCATCTTCCCTACCCACTTCCATCTCATTGACCACACACGTATTTTGCTCAGCTGTTCTTCCTGGTGACTCAGTTGTGCGTATATTGTCCTGCCTGTCATATTGTGACGTCTTCCGCCGTGACGTCATGCCGCGTACAGGTTGTACTTCTCCTCCTGCCACTTCCCCTCCGCTCGACGTTGTTAGGGCCTTGCCAGCTGTCTCCCTGACAGTACGTTGCCCCTGTTGTACACGCGCCGTGATTTTCTCTTCTTTTCCACTCCGGTCATTGATTGCCTTGCGATTTTGATGACTCCAGATTTCCTTTCTTCCATCAACCCATAATTCGAGCCCTTTTACGAATGCTTTCCTGCCTCTCTCTCGTGCTAATTTCATTTCTTCCAACAATATTTTTCTAAATTGTCTATCCTCTGGTCCATAATCCTGTTCTACAAAGATCTGTGTCCCTTTTAATTTTTTTGCATTACTGAGAACTTGCCATTTGAACTTCATCGTGGCTACTTGGACCAGTATCGGCCTCGCTTTATTGCTTTGCTTTCCCAATCTGAAACAGTCTACTATCTCCCATCCGTCTAGTTTCAGTCCTACGTCGTCTTCAAATAGTTTCTCTACTATCTCTGTTAACCGCATCTCTTTTATCTCTCTTACTCCGAACAAAATTAAGTTCGTTTTTCTTCTTTCTGTTTCTGCTCTTCTTTCTGTCGTCTCGATCCTCCTCTTACATTCAACTAGTTCGTCATTTATTTCTTTCTTCCAATTTCGCAGTATAGTCCCTACCTCCTCGAATTTACTGTCGATTTTCAACTCCACATTCCTTTCCATGTTCTTTAATTCTGCGATGTCCACTGCGATGTTACTTATCATAGATTTTAACTGTGCTATCTCTTCTGATAGAGGTTCCTGGGTTCAGCTCTATGCCTCCGATGACTAACAGCACGGCCAATATTATCGCTGTCCATAGCTGTTCTTTTGAGATATCTCTTTCCCTCCCTTTATACTTTTTTTGCTCCAGCCCGCGTAGCTTCCTATTCTCGCCCTGTACGTTTCTAAATCTACACCCATCTTGACCAATCCTTTCCGCCTCACAGAGCTCCGCGTAAATACAACCGCTCTCTATCGCTGCTCGCGCCAGACTCCTATATCCAAAGATAGTGCAGAGATGATTTGCACAACAATGGCCTCAGAAACAACCACCAGATAGACACACAATAACTGTTTGGCATAGAAAGCTTTTTGAGATCGGTTGTCTTGTAGAGAAATCACCACACGGGAAAAAGTGTCAGTAGTGCAAGTCGACACAATTCAGCAGGCTTTCCAACGCAGCACATGTAAGTCTATTCGTCGTGCCAGCAGGGAACTTACAATTCCAAAGTCAAATATCCACGATGTTCTGCATAAGAGGTTACGTCTTCGTTCATACAAGATTCAATTGGTGCAAAAATTGAAACCAAACGACTTTCCTGCACAATACGAGTTCTCTAGTAACATGCTGTCGAAGATAGAGGTTGAAAATTGATATCTGCAGAAGGTGGTGTTTAGTGATGACTCCACCTTTCATGTCTCTGGGATAACTGCCACATCTGGGGATCAGAAAATCCGCATGTAGTGAGGGAGTTAAAAAGAGATAGCCCTAAGATCAATGTTTGGTGCACGCTTACACATGAAGCTGTGATTGGTCCGTTCTTTTTTGTCGAAAAGACAATCAATGGAAATGTGTATCTTGATAAGCTACAAAATTATGCCATTCCTCAAATTCCTCATGGATATGTTTTCATTCATAAAGAGAGGAGAATTGTGTAGATGAAAGGGGCCGGCATTAGATAACATTAAAATAAAACAGAAAAAACTATTTTGCAAGACCTCTGCGTGTAACACCAAATGAACTCCAGCACATACATGTTGTCTTATGTTGCAAATTCAAATTTTATTTGTTCTTTACAGTATATACAAGGACATACAAAAGAATATCGTCAATAGGTAGATAGTGTAACAGTGAAATTTTTTTTACATAATTTAAGGTACAAAGTGGGTCATTCTCCAAGAAAGGGCAGACTTTAATTTGCATTCCATTTTAGTGTTATAACAAGAATAAACAGCTAAAAAATGTGTCAATAACTGAAAAGAAAATATATCATTTTATAAAGACAATTTTTTGCATTAAAAATGCCTATCCCCAAATGATATCTCACCTCCGTGAAAAAAATATAAAAGTTCAGTAATTCCCACAGAGATAGTACTCTAGTCTTTCCAGCTTCATTGGATTCTAACTTTTGGCAGCTTTCTTATCATTTATATAATGCCAAATCTGTCCATGTGCTTCTCTGTGTTGATTTGTGTGAAAGGGCTAAGTGCAGATTTGGTAATTGGACTTTCTCACCTCCGAAACCTACATCCAAAGGTAAAGTTGTAAGTTTTTATTATAAATTATAATAATAAGGAATGTAGAGTTGAACTCTAAAACTGAGATTTTCTAACCTCAAATGTTCTCAAGCTGTTTAACAAATTAGAGAAAAATCTCACCTCTGTTACTGATATTCTTCAGTTCTATCCACAGAGGTGAGAATGAGTAATGGGGATTAAATAATACAAAATTCACTTAATGAACTAAATAATGAAACTGGATTAGGTTAATTTTTTTAGTTTCCATGAATGTTTAATAATAAAATCACATGTATAACCCGATGTTTAAAACTTGTATCTCAAATAATAACTAGTTACAAAAATGTAGGCTTTATTTTTCATAGTTATTATATAGGGTAATGGCAAAGAAAAAAAAAGAAAACCGCCCTGAAAAACTTCGATAGAAAAAAGAATCCATGTTAAAATTAAGGGAAGAAATAAGGAACAATCCAATTACATACCAGTATGAGAAATCCAAGAAAAATGAAGTGGGCAAGAAGTGGAAAGAAGTGGGCAAGGAAGGAAGTGGGCAGGAAAATAAAACTGACTCATGATTCATGACACAACATAACGAGAACAGAAAAAGATTAGGAAAGACTCATAGAGACAGGCACAATATGAAGAAAATTTTGCCAAAATATGAAATTTATTTATGCTAAATATGAAATTATGAAAAAAAGTATTTATAATATTATGAAATACAATAAATCACAAATTTTATCATCTGTATATTTGTTATTTGATTTAAGACAACACACAAGGCAATACGAGTAGCCTATGTACAATGAGAGGACAAAATAAAGCACTAGTTACAGGTAATTAATACGTTAAATATTCACAATATTCTATTCACCTACATTTTTTCACATGACATCAATTATTATTTATTACAATAAAATACAAGCAACTTTTCAATGTTTTCTGGCAAAAGGTTGCATCTTCTGTCGGTAAGAAACGTCTGAACTGTGTGTGTGTCTTTTTTATTTTCATTTTTTTTATGTCGAATGCTATTTGTGTGTTGTTTCAGCTGAAACTTTGTGTTTGCAGATACCTGTATTAGAAAATAAATTAATAACAAAATTATTATGTAATTCAATCACCCATTTGTTCAGAATAAAGATATCGGTGAAAGCCAAATACAAGGTGCACTTTAAGCTCTCCCACTCAATCACTCGATATTCACATTTTGTTTCTCAGCGAAGCAGGGTGACAAACCATCCTTGTATATTGTCGCCGACATTCCTGACTGTACCAAATATTAAAAATGCGAGAGTGCCCCTTGTACCAAATATTAAAAATTCTAGAACACCCCTTGTACCAAATATTAAAAACACGAGAGTATGTGCCTTGTACCCACAGGTTTGCCTTGTACCCAACAGTTTGTCAGCCTGTGCATCCCCGAAGAATTCGCTAGATCGTGGTATAAAAGGAACTGCTTCACTGGGGGAGGGCTGGCCGGGATATGCCCCATGCGAAGATGCATCTTATATTTGTATTTTCCCAAGGTATCAAGTGTAGTGTAAAAATAAAATGAATGTTAGTAAAAATTTGTCTTTAGATAGTATATTACACAAATAATAAAAAGGACTATATTCCATACCTACACTTTTGTTAAAAATGTGCACTTAACAATCATTCCATCTGTTTTAAAACAGTTGAACTCTGTCACCAATCGCGCATTCCAGATTTAGCCAACTTCACACGATCCAAATCACCACGAATCACAAACAACACATAAGTAGTACTAACGAAGGAAAAATTTTCAAATCATACAAAATATGAAGTTTTATGAAGATTTTCACAAAATATGAAGATTTTACCAAAATATTATGAATTATGAACTTTTTTCTTGCGTGCATTGCCATCTAAACTTCGTGATACATGAAGATCCGAGTTTTCAGAGCGCTAGCACCATATTTTTTTTTTTCCCCCCCATATATTTGAATAAGTTTCAGCTCTTATTTATTACAAATTACAAATTAGAAAATACAAATTAACACAAAATTATTAAAAATACAGATATAATAATTATTATAATTACAAAAGAGCATTATTACCCCGCATGAGCATAGCTCGTGTTCGGGGTCAGTTCAGTCATACTAAAATTATATTTTGAACAATATATAAGAAAACATACATATTATAGTTTTAGGCAAAAAATAAGAATAAAAATAAATAAGATTGCTTACATGAAATAAAATACATGAACAAAGATACGAAAAAATAAATTACAATAACATAACAGAGTTACAAACAAAATACCCTATGTTAAAAATGAAAAATTTACAGTTAAGAATGAATAACGGAAAAAAGTGAGTAAAAGTACAATTACAAGTTAGATTTAATCAATTCGAGTACTTGTTTTTTAAACAATTTATTGTTTAATGGTATCAGATTAGGATTTCTTCTAGTAAAATTGTTGTATAGCCGTGGTCCGAAATTTATACTATGCCTTAGACCTACTTCTGTAGAACACTTTGGTTCGAAAAGAGGACAAGAGATATTATACCTCCTTGTATTATAGTAGTGATTTCGTGTTATGAATTTTTCATGATGTTTATGGAAATAATTTAATAAAGTGTAGGAGTATAATTGTTTAATATTCAATACGTCAAAATCTTTATATAAACTTTTAGATGGATAGTCGATTGATTTTTTTGGAAACAGGAAGAAAGTATGGAATGGAAATCAACATAGGTAAATCGAAGGTGATGAGGATATCGAAGAGAGAAGAGCCGCTTCAAATTATCATGGGAAATCAAGAATTAGAGAACGTGAACCAGTTCAAATACTTGAGGAAGTGTACTGACGAAAGATGCCTATTGCACCAAGGAGATAAGATCAAGAATTGTCATGGCCAAGAAAGCATTTATGAAGAAGAGAACTCTGCTAACTAGTAGTCTGAACCTAGAGCTACGTAAAAACCTGGTGAAGTGTTATATTTGGAGTATTGCTTTGTATGGATCAGAGACATGGACTTTGAGGAAATTAGAGAAGAAATATTTAGAAAGTTTTGATATGTGGTGCTGGAGACAGATAGAAAATATAAAGTGGATGGACATGGTGACAAACGAAGAGGTTCTGAGTAGAGTGGGTGAGAAGAAGTCAATCATACACACAATTCGTCAGAGGAAAGCAAACTGGGTTGGGCACATTCTCAGAAGGAACTGCTTATTACATGATGTCGTAGAAGGAAGATTGGAGGGTACAACTAGACTTGGAAGAAGAAGAATTCAGCTGTTGGACGATTTAAGGGAAAAGCAGAAATATTGGATGCTGAAGGAGGAAGCAGAGGATAGACAGTTTTGGAAAACAAAATTCGCGTACCAAGTTTGAAAACCTGCCGGAAGGCAGAATACTTACTACTACTACTACTTGATTATTCTTTTCTGCAACAACGACAATGGGCGAAGTGCAGTCTGACATATCCCACCCCATCCTATTATTCCATATTGTATAACTGATTGGACTAAACTTAGATATATTAATCTTAAAGTACTCTGTGGCATAATGTTTCTTAATATAACAAATTTATATATAGTTTTCCGTAGTTTAAGACACAGATATTGAACATGTTTTTCCCACCGTAAATTTTGATCAATGATAACACCTAGGTATTTTACTTGTGTTGATGAACTTAATTTTGGACATTTACAATTAAAAGGGATAGAACAAGAGATTTCATGTAAGATTATATTGTGTTATGCATTTATCGAGGAAAGTCCTTTAGGGTTTAGTGAAAAAGGTAAATATGTTGTTTTATCAATGTTTAAAGATAGAAGGTTTTCATCGAGCCATTTTTTTATTTTGTTTGTTCCAATGTTAGCATTACTAAAAACGTGCTCCCAACTGAAAATATGATTACTGTGTCATCAGCGAAGGAGTAAACATTGCCTTTGATGAGATTTATATCTAATTTAAGAAGATCATTGATATATATTAAGAAGAGCAAAGGACCTAACACAGTTCCTTGTGGGACGCCGATATTTAGCACTACGTTTTCACTTTTTTCGTTGTTAACTTTAGTGCTTTGGTATCTATTTGATAAATATGATCGAAATAGGTCTAAGGCAGTACCTCTAACACCAATATTTTCTAATTTATTTAGCAAAATGTTGTGACTTATAGTGTCAAAGGCCTTTCTTAGGTCCAGAAAAACACCTAAGCATTTTTTTCCTTCATCTACTGCTTTAATAATTGTGGATGTAACGGCCATTATAGCATCATCTGTACTCATATTATTCCTAAAACCAAATTGTGATTCCGCTAATAGTTTTTTTTTTCTAAAAAGTTTGTTAGTTTTTTTTTTTATACATCTCTCTAATAATTTTGCAATGGTAGATAATAAGGATATTGGCCTATAATTATTTAAATTACATTTGTCACCTGATTTGTACAATGTAATTACTGTCGCATATTTTAATTCATCCGGAAAAAAGCCTTGAGCTAAGCATAGGTTGAAAATATGAGTAAGGGGTTTAGAAATAAATCTAATAATTGCTTTCATTATAGTTGATGAAATGTCATCACTTCCAGGAGTAACACTATTCTTAAGGTTTATGGCAATTAAGATCAATTCATTTTCAATTATTGGCTGTAGGAACAGAGAAGCTGTTGGATTTGAATGTAGATTATTATTGCGAGTAGTTTGCGATGAATATGCTAATATGGAGCTTGTTATTTTGTGTCCAATCTGAGAAAAGTGTTTATTGAATTCATTAGCAATTTCACTATTATTGGTAATGGTTAATCCTTCTTCTGTTACAATTTTGTTTATATTCGTATTTTCTCGTTTTAATGTATCTGTAGCTCCCTTCATTGATAGTTCGCCAAAATCTTTTTGGGTCATGTGAATATTGTTTGAGCTTGGTTTCGTAATAATTTGTTTTAGCCTTTTTTACAATTGTATTTAAAAGGTTCCTGTATTTTTACTTTCTCGCTTATACGGAGTATAGAGAAAGTATTGTGATCGTGACAAAAAATCGAAGTTGAGTTAACACCGGGAGAGCACGTTTCATGAAGCCTAGAAACCGAAAAAAGTATTTTTGGAATGACGTCTGTCCGTCTGTCCGTCTGTCCGTGGACAAGCACAGCGGGTAAACGGCTCGTTGTATTTACTTCATTTTTTGAAATAAGGACTTTTTCGAAATTTTGTCGAACCGCCCAGAAATTTAACTTTACAACTGAAATATTAAGGGGACTTTTCATGAAAACTTTTTTAAAATCTTTGATTTTTGAAAAAATGGCTCTAACGATTTTAATAAAAATTTAAAATTGGAAACTCTTATCTATGAGTAATAAAATGGCTATATCTGTATTTCTGCAAAAATGACTTAAGGGGTACTTTATTCGTATCCATTTTCAGTTTTTCTAGATTATATCCATTACAGTAAGTGATACATGAAAACCTACCATAGTAAAGTTGTAGAGAAAATTAAAATGAACATTTTTTGTTTAAAACATTTCTTTATACAATTAATAGATATCAAGATAAAAACGAAATAAGTACAGCTTAAATGCGAATTTCAGAACATACATATCAATTAAAATATGAATGGCATTTTGTTGCCACTAGTAACAAGAAAACTATAGGCCTAATGTACTTATTGTTGTGAAATGCAATCAGTTTAGCTCAGTCGCATTGAACACACTAAACCAATTACAGCGATGTGGTAGGCCTATGGGCTAACAGGGAAGAGGTCCTGAGTTCAAATCAAACCTCGTGGCCGCCCAAATTGACTTTGGTTTTTCATGGTTACCTCGTTTGCAAAAGCAAACGCCGGGTTTATAGGACTTGCTTATTTTCCATAACTCATCGCCGCTACGTCACTGGATATTATAATCGTTTAAACTGAATGCCACATACGAAGACATTACTAAACAATAGAAACAGATGACGCGAATGAGTTGTTACAATAGACTAATAGTTCACGCAAACATACTAAACACATTACATGACCTACAATGCAGTTAAAGCGTGCAATGTAACCTAAGTAGTAATAGCAGTAGGACCGCCGGCGTGGTCTTGTGGTTAGCGTCAGATCCGTCGGTCCGGGTTCGATCCCCGGTACATCCTTGGATTTTTCTGAGGTTGAGGGGTCTGGTAGGGGTACACTTCCTCGTGATTCAAATTGAGGAGCTACTTGATAGAGAAGTAGCGGCTCCGGTCATGGAAACCACCATTAACGGTCGTGGGGGTCAGCATGCTGACCACATGCCCCAACCCTGCCATCTGCCTGTGGTAGATGACACACCGCTCGGTTGGTAGACCAAATCCTTAAAGGAATGTAGTGCCACGGAGTTTAGTTTTAGTTTCAGTATAGCGAAATTCAAATATAGGCCTAAGTCGCCCCTTAAGCTCCGTCCATTCGATATTCACATTTGCATTTACTGTGTGATGTATTTTGTTTCTGAGCGAAGCAGAGTGACCAACTGTCCCTGTATTGGTGGGTGGGTTGGGTGGGGCCGATTTATCCCACGGTGCGACTTATATTTTAATTTTCCCGTAGTAATACTAGTAGTACTAATAATAATATGCAGTTTTACTGTCATTCATTATTATTATTATTATTATTATTATTATTATTATTATTATTATTTCACGGTAAAACCATTAAACATGAAGATCGACTCTGATGGTTTCCGTTCTAGATACTTCTTAGTTTTATGAAAATGTAATAAATAAAATTTAATTGTCTCTTTAATTTAATTTTTTCTGTGCTAGCCTTTAACACGTATATGCGAGAAAGTTTGTGCAACGTATTTTTGCACCATTTATTTATATTGATCTTGTAACATCAAATTTAATGGTTCACTTTTAACTTTCCTTGCAATTTTGTCACGTACTCGAATTGATTTTACAATGCCAGTAGTAATACAGGGTTTTATTTTTTTATATTTACAAGGTATAGATATAAGTTTGGAAATTCTACTATGTTCAATATGATTTTTTAAAATGCCATGAAAATATGAAAATGCTCTATTAGCTTCCGTAGCAGCATATACTGAGCACCATGTATCGTTCCTTAGCCTGTCGGACAGATGGTCTATTTTGATATGGCTTATGGTAGCAGGGGTATGTTCTAAGTTGTAGCTATGGTGATTATGTGTAAACGAGAATGTGCCAATTGTTGTGAAATGGTCTGTGATATCACTCTGGTATACACAGCTATTAAAATCCAAATTGTTCATAGATTTGAGAAATATGTGATCTAAACAAGACTTCTTTGTGTTGCCTAAGCGCGTTACCGCTTTTAAATATTTTGTAAAACCAAATTCATTTAAAATGTTCATATATTTATTTCCATCACTATCTAACCCTATTTGATCGTCCAGTATTTGGATATTGATATCACCCACAATTATGTGATCATAATTTCCTCGATTTCGTTTTAAATAATTTTCTAAGCCAACTAAAAAATTGTTTTTCATATGGAAACTAGGTGATCTATAGATAGCTGTTAATATGAATTGACAGTTTTTAAATTTAAACGTTAAATGCAAGTTATTTGCGTCAGCGATTTCATCATCCATTAAGGTCACATCAATAAGATTGTTGACATATACTATTAGACCATCTCATTTGTTATATTTATTTGTCTTTATGATTTTTTTGTATCCTTCAATATCATAACCAACATCATTTTCCAACCAGATTTCTGTCATATTTTAGAATATGAAATTTCATATTTTGCCTGTCCCTAGTGATGAGAAAGAAGCAAGAAGTGTTATATTAAAAAAAGGTTGAGAAAATTGATAGAATGTTAGAGGAAAGCACACCACCACCTAGTCTCCAACCTGGTCCAAGTGGAAATAATTTAGTCAAGGACAAGAAATTACGGGGGGGGGGGGGGGGGAGAGTTCTCCTGGTAAATAAATTTAAGAAACTAGAAAATAAACTAAAAGCATGTGAGAAAAAAGTTCAGAAGTACACAGATTACAAGAAGTAAAGAAAGTAAAGAAAGATATATGGGCAAAAAGTGAAAAAGAAATTGCTCTTTATTAGACATGTTATATAATCTACGAGTAGTAAAGGTGGTAAGGTACAGTAGTTAAGAAGTATAAATACCAGGTTAGTAACTTGATGGCAAGATGGTCCAGCAATGATGTGACAAACTATGAAAACCTAATTCACCGGTAAAAATGTTTGCTGTCTTGATGACAAACATTCTTTACTTTTTTAGTAATTAATTTTGTATTTGATGTTGTCATATTTGACTGTCTGCATATACATATATTTTTTAAAAGAAGATTTGGGTTTATTCTAACACTTTATGACAATGTAACATGTTTAGATTTACGGCACGTAAAATAACTCCAAGCCTAAATTAGAGCCTCTGGACAAAATCTCTCGGTGCTTTCATGTCCAAGTAATACCTTAGTTTCTGGAGGGGGCGAAGGGCTTACCACCTGTCCCTCTGCCCTCTCTAGGAAAATAAGCGTAACAAAAAGATTCACATCGTAAACAGAAACCTCCACTTGGAGGCCCTTCGCCCCAACATAGGGGCAGAGGATATGTGTGTGTGTGTGAGAGTGAGAGTGAGAGTGAGAGTGTGAGAGAGAGAGAGAGTGAGAGAGAGAGAGAGAGTGAGAGAGTGAGAGAGAGAGAGTGAGAGAGAGTGAGAGAGAGAGAGAGAGAGAGCGAGAGAGAGAGAGAGAGAGAGAGAGAGAGAGAGAGAGAGAGAGAGAGAGAGAGAGAGAGAGAGAGAAGAGAGAGAGAGAACACAATAAATATTGATCTTTTTCATGACAACATTTAATGCAGTAAATTTAATCTAATTCTCACAGAACTTCCACTCCGTTATTATTTTCTCACCTCCGTGAAATGTGCCATTTTCATGTTGTTAATTTAATGTAAAATATCACCCAGTAAATAGGACCAATATCTCAGAAGTATTCAGCAGAGTGAAATATTACATAGAAAAACTTACATGGTCCAAAAAGAAGATAATTTTTAGAAAATTCTAACATTGAATTATTCCCTTTTTTGGAGAATGACAAAGATTATACATTACAAAGGTATTTAGAATCATTATACATATTTTAGACAGAAGTTATTTCTGAACCTAAGGATCTTCAAGAAATTCATCCAGTCAGTAAAAAGCTTTATTTACAATAAAAATAAAAAATAAAATAAGCCTATCGTGTCCCATGTAGGGCAAAGGCCTCCTAAGAAGGGTGTAGCTCCTCTTATCTAGCACGGCGTGCTACTCCGCGCTAGTGTTATTTACAATACAAATTTTATTTACATATTTTTATTTACAATACATTTTGTTAATTCAGATTTTAAGCCAACTATGGTTTTTAACTTCTTAAATTCTAACTGGGAGTTTATTGAAAAACTTCATACCAATGTAGCTCTGTTTTTCTTCAAATAATTTGAGACAGTGTTTTTTTTAACAATGAAGTCATTTTTCCCCTTGTAGTGTATTCATGTGCAGCTAAATTTTGGACATCATTGAGTTGGTAAATAAATAAAAATAAAATGTTTCTTAAAATAAAAATACTAGGAAGAGTAAAGAGAGAAGAGATTTTTAAAAATTTCCCAGCATGAATTCCTTTGTGGAATGTTGACGAGATATCTAACTGCCCTTTTCTGTCATTTTTGATTTAGATGAATTTCCCCACAGTTTGATTCCATGTACGAAGTGTGAATAAATTAGTGAAAAATAAACCAATTTGCCAGTATTGATTGAGACACATTTCATTATATTTCTTAATACTAAAACCCTGTACTAATATTTTTTTCTATTTTTTCAATATGACTATTCCAAGTTAACTTCTTATCAACAATAAAACCTAACAATTTTACTTCGTTACCATAGTTGCATCTATGGTTTGGTCACCTATGGTCAAGGGAGGTAGAAAAGGTGGTCTTTTAAACAAAAAAAAAGAATTAGTTCACTTTCTTTGCATTAACAGACAATTTAGCATTAATACATCACTGGACAACAGAATTAGTAATAGTATCTAAGTTGGTTTCTAACATAATCAGATCATCGTTACTAAAACATAAATGACATAATTTGCATAAAGAGTTAACCCCGTATTCTTGGATATGTAACTTTCAATATTATTTATATATAAAATGAATGATGATAAATGATGATGAAACGTCCTGCTCTGGGACTGAGCCATGGGGAGGATACCCATGCCCCGACCGAGGGACATTAGGCTGGATGATACAGTGTAGGGTGCCCAGGTCCTTTTGCAGGATGGGAATGAGGACACAACATCAGCCCTGACTCAGGAAGGAAACTTTACATATCTGTAAAATCCCCAACCCGGCCAAGATCAAACCTGGGCCGCCCAGCTGGCTTGCAGTCATGCTACCAACTCACCCACAATGGTGGACAAAAATGAATAATAATGGTCCTGCAGAACACCAGAACACCAGAAATAATTTCAGCTATTTGGGATGTACACATACCTGAACTAGTGAATTCTACAAATTGTTTTCTACTTGTCATACAAGATTTGGCATAGTCCCAATGACGCGGACCCATTCATGCGATATTCCCATTTCCATGGACTGTGTGATTTTTTTTTTAAGAGCGAGGAGGCAGTGTGACCAACTGTTCTTGTACATAGTGACAGCAGACGATTTTATGCTGCACTCCAGCCAAGCTCCGATGTTAAGGAGCAATATACTGAATAGCACGAGGCAAGCTCCGCTGTTTTGTTAGGTTAGGAACGTTTATGTTAGTTAAGGAGCAATATACTTAATAGCACGAAGTTTATCACAACCACCATTTCTTATGAGCAGCTAGCGGCTTGTACCTTTTTAGGTTTGTCAGACTGTTCACCCACAATTATATCTCGTTTAGTGATATGACGTCACACCTCCAATGTCCAATCACGAGGACAGAAAAAATGGAGAACAAGGAAGTTTTTGCTAGATCGTGATATAAAAGAAAGTGTATCAATTAGGGCGGGTGGGTCGAACCAAATCATTCGCCAAGACAACATCTCCTCTCCACACATCTGTCTACAACAAAATTTGTGTGATATAAGTGTTTTATGAAGAGAATCTCGATTCTAAAAAATGGGTCTGCGCCAATGGGATTTTACCCAAGATTTTATTAAGTTATGCCTCACTCCCCTAAAGCCTAAAAGCTCTAATTTTTCCAACAAAATGAGTATGTTAACACAGTTGAAAGCTTTACTAAGAGCTAAAAAAACACCTGCAGAATGGTTGCCACTGTCAATGTTATTTAATATATTATTTAATATATTTTCAGATTATTTGCAGATTATGTAGTTCATGTAATAAACTTTGTACTATCCTAAAGGAGCAATCAACCCTAAAATTATACCCAGCGTGGGTATCAAGGCACGGTATATAATGTATGACATCATGAACACTCTCTCACACTGATAAGAGACTCTGACAGCTAGGCAGTAGTGTTTCAGTCTTTCGCTATAGTGGCATTTAAATGTTATTTTGTTGTGAACAGTGAATAAAAGTAGACTGTCCACTATATTCTGGCCACTTCTTCCACTGTATTCTCGTACTCTCACCTGACTACTTTCCACATCATTAAATTTGGGATTCATGAGTGATAAGGAAGGTGAAAAATCTTATCAGAAAATTAGGGAGATGGAAAGGCTGTATCACGGATGGTGGAACGAAGCAATGTGATATTACATGCTTAAGAAAAACTTGCCTAATTTGCTAACAATTTCTTGTGTGCTTGCGATACCGGCAAACTGCTGCTTGAAGTGAAAACATGAATGAAAACATAAAAATATGTATCAATACAGCCTTTCTTCCAAGCAAAGAAAATAAGCTAATTTTCAGACATCAAACTTTTTTTTAACAGTGTGTAGACTCCCAGTTTTGTGTATTAGATAAGAATATGGCATGTTAGTTTTGAGTTTATACCATAATAGGCCTACTCTTTAATAATGCTCTTATTTCACAAAAATCAACTTTTAAAATTCTTTATTGTGATTTGTTTGAAAACCTTACGTGGTAGATGAAAACTGATTTCAGCCTTCAATTTCGCATGCTGAAACTAGTTAAAATCACTATTCACATTTAAAACAGTAAATTTCTTTGTAGGCCAATGTAACTGAGTGTTTATTCTTAGTATGCCATGATCTGACAGCTGACACAACGATGATTTAATTTGAAACAAAAGTAAGCAAGTAATTATTATTTAAAAAATGTGATACATTTTATTCAGGAAAAGTCTTAATAAATACCACTCAAGATTAAGAGTTTCAACAGATAAATTCCATTAAATACAGGAGTCGCCAGACCGTCGATCGTGAGCTACTGCAATTGCAGGGATATTTTGAGTGCCTCATGGAAAGTTGCCTATATTTATTGCCCAACTTGCCTTTGTTAGATTGGTTATACTGTACTGCCAGCTGAGTGGTGTGTAATGGTGGTTGTAGTTTCTTTAATAATAACTTGTTTCTTACGTCAGTCTATTAATTTCTGCAATGGCGAGTACAAGTAAAAAAAAAAAAAAAAAACCTATAATTTTCATTCTGATTTGATTACTTCTTTACAGGTAGGAAAGGTAAATCTGTATGTCTGTTGTGTAATACAAGTGTATCTGTTGAAAAGAAAGGAAACATTGAATGACACTACAAATCTGTTTATTTCATGGCTGAGAAGTCCTAAAAATTCCACTATGAGGA
The DNA here is from genome assembly GCA_964059195.1 of Ectobius pallidus. Classification (NCBI taxonomy): domain Eukaryota; kingdom Metazoa; phylum Arthropoda; class Insecta; order Blattodea; family Ectobiidae; genus Ectobius; species Ectobius pallidus. Next base: position 33,864,903 of record CAXKWD010000001.1, on the reverse strand, counting down.
AAATAAGGTCAAGCAATCGAAGGTCAACAATCTATCTTTTCAAGTACATCAGAAAAGAGCAAAGCTGTGAAAGAGGCATCATACTGCACAGCAAAATTAATTGCAACAATTGGAAAAAATGAGATCATTTCTGCTATAAAGTCAACACTGTCATGAGAAGAGTTGAGGTTATGGCTGAAGAGAGATTGGATTGGTGCTATATGTATATTCAATCACTGAGTTCAATATTGTTTTTGGTCAAATATATTAAGAAGAAGTTTCTGTGTTCAGTCCTCTGAATTTACATAAAAGCAAGTGCACATTGTTAAAGTAGCGAACTTGCCACTCGCTTGTGTCCGGCAGTGTTCGTGTGGAGCGCTGCACATGCGCTAATACATGAGTAAACAGTTCTGCTCTGGTAATGGCTGCAGTGTGTGATGTCCATTTCATTTGTGTATAAGTATTTGTAATGTGTGTTCAAAACACTTATTTCATAAACTCCTCAACTTGTTGTAACTCTGTTCTGTTACATACGAACCTCTGAAACAGGTTATGGGCTCAGCAGGGACTGTCCTTGTGCAGACTGGGGAGTTTGAAGGCTGACCTTGAGTTCTCTTTGTGAGAGGCAGCGTGGGGCTTGTAGGCCATATTGTTTTCTGTGTGACGCTGCAATGTATTCGATATTGCCGCGAAATACTGTGTGTATTCCAGAACATAAAAATGGCTTCAGATAAAGTAGTGAAAGTGAAGGAACTCAAAGGGCAGAGTGATTGGAGCCGATGGAGGTGGTCAATGCTAGCTGCCTTTGATGCAAATGAGGTTCGAGGCATCGTTCTTGGAGATGAAGAGTGTCCTACAGTGAGTGACTCATCGTCAGCGAAAGAGAAGAAGAAACTAGAAGAATGGACAAAGAAAGATGGTATAGCACGTGCATTAATTATGAACTCGTTAAATCCAGAGACTGATGCTCAGTTAATTACTACATGTAATACGGCTAATGAATGTTGGCAAAAGTTGTGGGCTACATTTGAACATCGTCATGAGCATGGATTGGCGCTTAAGATGCAAAAGTTTTTCTCAAAATCTCGTGATCCTAATGACAGTTTGTCTGTACATGTAGCTAAAATGCAAAGACTTCATGCAGACTTAAATGTGGCTCTAGAAGCGCAGGGAGAATCGAAAGTATCTGACTTGGTATTAATAGGAAGAATTACTCACTCACTTGGCACAGGCTGGGTTGATTTTCTGACATCATGGGAGCTCACACCAAAATCTGATCGCTCAATCAATACCCTGGTTGATCGGCTGACAGTGTACGAGTTGAGAAAACAAGAAGAGAGACCCAGTAGTCCATCAGCTTCAGCATTAGTTGCAGCAGGAGGCAAACAGCGTAAAAATGGTTCTTCAGGCAGTTATAGTAACTACAATAATGATCAAAAATATATAACCAATATTAAAAATTAAAACGAATTGTACAACGGTGGATGCTTTTAAAACACTATAAAACACAACATTTCAGCCCGGTTCCTGTGGGCCTTCCTCAGGTGACTACAGATAAAGTATCTGTTGGGAGGACTACATAGGCTACTCTTGAGACAGTGCCACCACGATCATCACTGGGTTAAAGTTTAAATGTAAGATCCTCATCCATGGAATGCGCACGAATCTCGTCAAATACAAAGGGGGATACACGTACATGGTTATCAATCCACTCCTCCGGAATCTCAAACAAGGAGTCCTTCATACTATTCCTAGGCGGTGAGGGAAACTTCAGAACACATTTCTGTCTGTTTAGCCTTTTTACCACATCCAACCATTCATCCCCCAAATCGCCGTCAAACCTTTTTTGCTTCACATACCTTTCGTCTAGTTGATCACAGCTAATCTAAACACTTCCTTCTTTTCATTATTCAAATCCACCAAATTATTACACAGTTTAAATGATCAATGGATACAAAATTAATAGAATTGAAAGAATATGGAATGAGGCTAGAAATTGTAGCCTTGTCAACAATCCGAAACGGGTAAATCCGGATGCCAAGTATGTAAGTATGACGTTCCATCCTACTGTATATACTCCTTTCAAAAGAATATTTCGGAAGTTTGAATTGATTCCCGCTTATAAAACAAAAAAAAATATTTTCTCACAATACAAGAGGTTGGGAAAAAAGAAGAAAGAAAAAATGGATCTCCCTGGTGTGTACTCCATTTCATGCATGGATTGCAGCATGTTTTATATTGGGGAAACTGGATGATCGTTTAAAATAAGACTACAGAAGCACGCAAGGGATGTCAAGAGTGGCAGGGCGTCCACTGGCCTCAGCCAACATTTGCTTGAAAATAAGCACCGTATGGGTGAATTGAAGATTTTGAAAATCGAGGGTGACATAACTAGGCGAAAGGTATGTGAAGCAAAAAACATTGTGTGTAATAAGGACTTGGTTATGAATATGTTTGACGGCGATTTGGGGGATGAATGGTTGGATGTGGTAAAAAGGCGAAACAGACAGAAATGTGTTCTGAAGTTTCCCTCACCGCCTAGGAATAGTATGAAGGACTCCTTGTTTGAGATTCCGGAGGAGTGGATTGATAACCATGTACGTGTATCCCCCTTTGTATTTGACGAGATTCGTGCGCATTCCATGGATGAGGATCTTACATTTAAACTTTAACCCAGTGATGATCGTGGTGGCACTGTCTCAAGAGTAGCCTATGTAGTCCTCCCAACAGATACTTTATCTGTAGTCACCTGAGGAAGGCCCACAGGAACCGGGCTGAAACGTTGTGTTTTATAGTGTTTTAAAAGCATCCACCGTTGTACAATTTGTTTTAATTTTTAATATTGGTTATATATTTTAGCATTCACGGTGGAAATCAGGACCACAATATGTCTAATTGTACAATAATGATCATAGGAGGAAGGAAGTTGACAACACATGTGGTACTCATCGAGGATGTTCTGGTATGAAGAGTGGCAGAAGACGGTGCTACAAGTGCAATGGCCATGGACATCTGGCTGCACAGTGTCCAAGTGTGAACTTTGTATTCTCTGGCACATGTAATGTTTGTGGCCAATATGGACATAAAGCAATAAACTGCTCTAAGAAGAACAGTGTCAGTAGTAAGAAAGAGGAGAAAGCAGCAATGGCAGAAATGAAAAGTGATGCAACAGCACTCACCGGACTATCAGCATCAACTTCAGACAAACACTCTGAAAGATTTATCTGAGACTCTGGTTCGTTGAATCATATGTCAAGTCGTGCAGAGTGGTTTGTAAAGTACCGTCAGTTTGCAGATCCTGTGACTGTTCGCATCACAGATGGTAATGTACTAAAAGCAGTTGGTATAGGAGATATTCCAGTTAGAGCTCAAGTCAGTGATAGAGTATGTGAATACACACTGCTTGATGTATGGGACGTTCCTGGTCTGTCTGAAAACTTGTTCAGTGTGAAGCAAATGGATGAGAAAGGATATAAATTTTGTCTTTGAAAGACAAATAGTCTCAATGCGTAAGCAAGGTAGACTGCTACTTGTTGGTCATTTCACAGGTAATTCGTACGAAATGGACTTAACAGTTACAAAGAAGGTTGGTACTACTAATTTGAGTGTTGCCTCAGAACTGGACACACTGCAAGTTTGGCATGAGAGGTTAGGCCATCTGGACAAACGTCGTGTGGCAGTAGTGTTACGTCAGTATGGGATTCTGATTGCAAGTCCAACTCAAAGTTTTTTTTGTGATGGTTGTGCAAAGGGCAAAGCACATCGTGCATCTTACAAGACACGAATTGATGGTGCAAAATCATGTGGTGACATTATCTCTAGTGATGTATGTGGACCTAACAGTGAGACAATTGGAAGGTCAAAGTACTTTGTTCTCTTCAAAGATGAGTATTCAAAGTATCGGTCGATTTCATTCATGAAGCAGAAACTGAAGTAACAGATCATCTGCGAGCTTTTCTATCTCAAGCTCGAACTCAAGGACACAATGTGAAAGTGCTTCAATCAGATCGTGGTGGCGAATTTGACAATGAGAAAATTCATTCTATTTGCGTTGAGTTCGGAGTTGAACAACGCTTAGTGTCTCCATATACACCAGAACAGAATGGTTCCGCAGAAAGGGATAATCGAACAATTGTAGAACTTGCTCGCTCAATGTTACAGGCCCGTGGTATGCCAAAGAAATTGTGGGCTGAAGCATGTAACACAGCTGTGTATGCTTTGAATCATGCTGGTCGATCAGTTGAAGATAAGTGTCCCTTCGAAGTTTGGTACAATCGAAGACTGTCAAGTCTAAGACATCTGCGTGTATTCGGTACTGAGTGCTATGCACATATTCTGAAAGTACATCGTGCCAAGTTTGATTCTAAAAGTGAACCAGGCAGAGTAGTTGGTTACGTCAATGAATTTGATGGATATCGTGTCTGGATTGAGAAGCGTGATGTAGTGATCTGTATGAAAGACGTAGTGTTCAAGCCGGAGCAGGTATGTAGCATCTCAAACACCTCTGAGGTAGTCGAAGAAGAAGCAGAAGAAACCGAAGTTGAGATTGAACTAAAACAACCTAGTCCTGAGACTGAAACTTGGAAAAATGAGGATCGGAAAAATGACCGTATTCGTCGTCCACCAGCTTGGATGCAATCTGGAGAGTATGTTAGTTATTTGGCAGAGACGAATAAAATGTTCAATCCAAGTTCATTTTCGGAAGCTCGTGAGTGTTCTGATTGGCTAAAATGGAAGAAAGCAATGGATGATGAGATAGCTTGACAAGTATTGAACAAAACTCATGAAATAGTGGATGTACCTGCTGGTACCAAAGTGCTTGATTCACGTTGGGTTTTGCGTCAGAAGTTTTTGGCCAATGGTGAAGTTCGCTACAAGGCTCGTTGGGTCGTTAAAGGTTACGAACAGAAACATAGTATTGACTATGACGAGACCTTTAGCCCTGTTGCCCGCTATGATACAGTACGTGCATTACTTTCATTTGCAGCTGAAAAAGGCCTGAAATTGCAACAGTTTGATGTGACTATAGCCTTTCTGTATGGGAATTTGGAAGAAGTTGTGTATGTAAAACCACCAGAAGGCTATGAATGCAAGGATGGTAAAGTGTGGAAACTGCTGAAAAGTGTCTATGGACTGAAGCAGGCACCTAGATGTTGGAACAAACGCTTGGTTTCCTGGCTGTCGACAAGGGAGTTCAAGCAAAGCACTTCAGATCCTTGTCTGTTCATTTACTCAAAAAGGGGGGAAGACTCTGTGTTTTTATTTATTAGGGTCATTCCATGTCAAGTGAACCAATGGAAAAACGTGACCACCTCCGATTTTAGTCATACTTGGTTGTCATGAAGTACCACCTGAGATATGTTGAAGTACAAAATATCAGATTTTTATGTGTTGTAGTTTTCCAGTTATACCCTTCTGAAATATGGAAAAAAACCAAATTTTCTGCATAAGTGCAATCACAAAATGACGCATAAATCAAGCTGGAATTGACATAGATGAGTGGGAAAAGTATCAAAATGTAGCTTATATTATGAGCTTTAATTTGATACGTCACACGACTACTTTCGAAAAAAAATATTTTCAAGGTTACCCAAAAAAAATTTGAAAACTGAATTTTTCAAAAACCTATATTTTGAAAATTTTGAAACAATTCTCATAGAAACATACATATTTCAGCATCATGTCCTACAAGTTTTGATAAGGGATCGCAATGGGATCATATTTTTTTACATTTATAACAAATACTATGCACGCTGGGTAAGAATATATGACACAGGAATATTGCACTTAATTCTAAAATCCATTCCTTTGTCCAGGGAGTTGTTTACCAACATGCATATACCAACTTGTGCAAGTGGTCAAATGGGTATGAGTAAACACAGTCTGCAAGCATGTGAGTCAGCCAGGGAATGCAAGTTGTAACCTGTTGGACCTGGCTTCAGTTGTGCCTTGACTCTCATGCAGTGTGCTTCCTTTCTTCAAAGGCTGTACAAAGACTGTATTGCTGCATGTAAAGTAGTGGGTTCAGTGATTAAAATAGGCATTGTGTATTTCCCCAGTATGGCTGAAAAAGTAAGTGAAACAGCAAAGATTTTCTGCTGCAACCCTTTCAAGAAAGACAGACATCAGGGTGTGAAAAGAAGTGTGAGGCCTGTTACTGACTGGATGTGTGACATGTTTGACACCATTGTGGTAGGTATGAAAATTTGTGACAGTTGTAGGAAAGAACTATCAAAGCAGAAACAGGTTACAGATACAACAGATGACTGTTTAGTACCAGTAGCCAATACCACTAGGCCTACTAATGTTGATGAATCATTTGTAGCTTTAGATGTTACCTTAGAGTACCTTAATAAGTCTCTAAGCTCTCTAGAGGAGTCACCTGTTGCTAAGAGGAAGTTGCAAATGAAATCATACTGTGATAAAAAATACAGTAAAATAAAAAAATGTTTGACAGAAAAGGTACTAACAGCAGCAAGTACAAATACAGAGAAAACTGTTGACCATAAATCAGAATCATGTGAAGTCATTTGTCAGCTAAAAGAAAAGTTTCAAGAAGAAAATATAAGTGTTAGTGAAAAATTGCAAATTTTAACAGTACTACCTAAAAGCTGGTCATGCAGTGAAATACAAAATGAATTTCAGGTTAGCAACAGAATGGCAAGAAAAGCTAAAGCATTGGTGAAAGCGAAGGGTATTCTGGCAACACCAAATCCTAAACCAGGAAAGGTTTTAAATGAATCTGTGATTGAGAAGGTAATAGGGTTCTACAACAGTGATGATGTCAGCCGTCTTATGCCTGGAAAAAAAGACTTTGTTTCTGTGAAAACGGGTGACAGTAGTAGAATTCATGTACAGAAGAGGCTAGTGATGGGCAACTTGAAGGAAGTGTACGAGCTGTTCAAAAACAAAAATCCTACTGATAAGATTGGATTTTCGAAATTTGCTGATTTACGACCTAAACATTGCGTCTTGGCTGGAGGAAGTGGTACCCACACAGTATGCGTTTGTACAGTGCATCAGAATGTTAAATTAATGCTACAAGTGTTGAAATCCAAACAAATTACACTGAATGATGGCACAGATATAAGTAATTATAATTCCTGTTTAGCGAAGTTAATGTGTGAAGAGCCAGGCACAGCATGCCACCTTAATGAATGTCCTTCATGTCCAGGTGTAGATAATTTGAAAGATGAGTTACAGTTGCTGCTAGATAATGAACTGGTGGACAACATTACATACAAGCAGTGGGTTTCTGTTGACAGATGTAATTTAGTAACCTTCATCAAAACTGCAGATGAGTTTATAGAAACTTTGTGTGAACAGTTGTTGATTTTGAAGAGACATTCTTTTATTGCAAGAAGACAGGCAGAATATTATAATCACTTGAAGCAGAATATTGGAGTAAATGAAGCTGTGGTATGTATGGACTTTGCAGAAAATTATTCGTTTGTACTACAGGATGAAGCCCAGTCTTTTCATTGGAACAATGATCAAGCAACTATTTTTCCTATAGCAGTCTACTACAATGATCATAATATACACTACAAAAGTATTGTATGTATCTCTGAATGTCTACAGCATGACACCACTGCTGTTCATTTATTCCAGAAAAGGCTTATCTCTCATTTGAAGTTGGAAGTAATTAGAGATTTGAAAAAAATTTACTACTTCTCAGATGGTGCAGCTGCGCAATTTAAAAACAGAAAAAACTTTTCAAACTTATGCCACCATGTTCATGATTTTGGAATTGAGGCAGAGTGGCATTTCTATGCAACAGCCCATGGGAAAGGAGTATGTGACGGTCTGGGTGGTACTGTGAAAAGACTTGCAGGAAAGGCAAGCCTACAGCGGCCATACGAGCATCAAATCATGACACCAGCACAGCTGTTTACATGGAGTGAGGAAAACATCGACTCCATGCAGTTCTTCTTCTTCAATGAAGCACAATACAACAAAGAGGAAAAAATACTTGCAGACAGATTTCTGTCTACAAAAGCAATACCAGGCACACAGAAGTTCCACAGTTTCATCCCATTGTCAGATAAAGTGTTGTTGACAAAGGTATTTTCAAGAAGTGAACAGTCATCCACTTTTTCAGTGTTAGGACCACGTGTGCAACAGAGGCTGAAGCTAGCAGAAGTAAAAGGATATGTTACATGTGAGAACAACAATCATTGGTGGCTTGGTGTAGTTGTGGACAAAAATGAGACAGCACAGATAGTGGAACTGATGTTTCTGCACCCTGCAGGTCCTTCTCCATCATTTACTTTCAAAAGTGACTGTCCAAATAAACTGACTGTGCCTCTCTCTCAGATCCTCACCCTTGTGCAACCTACATGTCCCACTGGCCGTAGTTATTACCTCTCGAAGGAAGAGATGGATGCGGCAACCATGGCTCTAGAAAATTACTGTAGACAATAAATTCACGTTTTTGTCATTGAAGAAGGGAAGGTAACATGTTTTCTGTAAGTTTTTCTTTTTGATTGTAATGAAATTTTAGAATTAAGTGCAAGATTACGGTGCCATATATTCTTACCCAGCGTGCATAGTATTTGTTATAAATGTAAAAAAATATGATCCCATTTCGATCCCATAACAAAACTTGTAGGACATGATGCTGAAATATGTATGTTTCTGTGAGATTTTTTTCAAAATTTTCAAAATATAGGTTTTTGAAAAATTCAGTTTTCAAATTTTTTGGGGGTAACCTTGAAAATATTTTTTTTTCGAAAGTACTCGTGTGACATATCAAATTAAAGCTCATAATATAAGCTACATTTTGGTACTTTTCCCACTCATCTATGTCAATTCCAGCTTGATTTATGCGTCATTTTGTGATTGCACTTATGCAGAAAATTTGGTTTTTTTCCATATTTCAGAAGGGTATAACTGGAAAACTACAACACATAAAAATCTGATATTTTGCACTTTAACATATCTCAGGTGGTACTTCATGACAACCAAGTATGACTAAAATCGGAGATGGTCATGTTCAAAATTGACAAAAAATTGGTTCACTTGACATGGAATGACCCATTAATAAACTTCATTATGAAGCTTAATATAAGAAATTTCAACTAGTATAGTAAAAGTCAAGTTTATGGTAAGAATTTCCACCTATATACTAGTGATCTTAGTAAACACCATATATTTCTTGAATCCGAATTATTGAGATACATATAGACATCTAAAAATAATTTTATGATTGTCAGATTTTAACGTAAGAGTACAATTTATTCTCACTCTGATATTTTTTGAAATTATAGTTTTAAAGACTACGAACATTGATTAATATAACTATTGTACAGTAAGTTCAATCTTCTTCAAATATTGAACTCACTATTAAGAAAATATTAAACTTAAGTTAAAACGTATTCTAAATATTGCTTAATAGCAATAGCAATAGAATGTATGTACTAAAACAGTTGCATTGACAAGGGTTATACATTATAACTAATTACGCACATATTAACGATTATATTGAAATAATCGCAATAAGATAACATGTTTACATATAGACATCTAAAAATACTTTCATGATTGTCAGATTTTAACGTAAGAGTGCAATTTAATCTCACTCTGATATTTTTTAAATTAAAGTTTTAAAGACTACGAACATTAACATAACTATTGTACAGTAAGTTCAATCTTCTTCAAATATTGAACTCACTATTAAGAAAATATTAAACTTAAGTTAAAACGTATCAAAATATTGGTTAATAGCAACCTCACTTTTAATACTATAGCTATTATAGAACAAACATATTTTAAATTAATTTTGAGAATATATTATCGTTGAATTAACAAATAATTATAATTTGTCTACATATGCTGTTCTGTACATAATTTTCATTGACTTAGTAATGAATATAAAATAAAGTTAGATTAATTTGAACATTGTCAATGTGGTAATATTAACCTTAATAAAATATAAAAAAATATAATTTAAAAATGCTAACCATATCAGTTTTTTTATCGGAGACGACTGATACTTAAACGGAGAGAACTATTCTTGAAATTATCCAGCAATTTCGCAAGTTATTAAAATAATAAAAAGAATGGTAGTAAAATTTAATATTATCCAGTATTTTTCCTCAGTAAATATAACTGAGTAGGCCATGACTTGTTCAGATCTTTCCTTGTATGGTTTGGCTATAATTACAATATTTTGTTAATTCTACAATCATAAGTTGTGATTTTCTGACTGTTGATGAGAATTTTGAGGGTGATGAATGTCTAAAAATATTGGTGAATGGTTTCGGTGCCTATTTTTTCTGGAAATGCCGTTTTAAAAATGACTATTTCATTTTGTTGATTTTTCCCTTGACAACCTGTATATTTCTTAATTTTTCAAGTGGATTAATGTTTTTTAATGTGAAAATGAAGTAAATATTAGTCATATTTGACTAAACGAGTACAGGTAAAACAAGTGGACACTGAATTTAGAGAAGGTAAGGCACTGCTGTTTTGTCATTAATGGCTGAAGAAGAAAGCCATAGTTCATCAAGCTTAGTAGAATCTAGTCAAGTGGATATTGAGACACTGGCAACACAGGAACATTCTGGAGTGCAGTGTACTCATTGTGGAAAATATTTCCGTTCCGATAGGGGCGTGAGAATCCATATCGCCCGAGCTCATCCCACAGTACACAGGGACATCCTAGTTCACAAGCATAAGACCTTAACTTCAACGAACCCTTTGGAAGACATCAACCAAGATATCACTGATGAAACATCGAAGAAAGCATTTGATTACAACAGTGAACTTAACAAATGGAAGAGCAAATTCACCGATAATTTAAGTGGTATTGAATTCGAAAATACTGTGGAAGAATTTGTTTCTTTCTTAGCTTCTGCGCCTGCCTTTTTACCTGGCCCAAAACATCCGGCCCAGAAATATTATGAAAAGAGAAAAAATAATATTGCAGTCAGTACTCAACGCTCTTACAAGGCTTCATCTAATCCAGAAAGAGCAACTAAAAGAGACCGTGAGAAGAGAAAAGCAAAATATATGTATGACTTAACTCAGTATTATTACCATAATCAACGAAGACGAGCCATTCGTAATGTCTTTTGCAATGAAACTCCAGCATGTCTATTGAATGAAGATATACTGCAAACCCATTTTTCAGGTATTTTTTCCAAACCTAATAACCATCAAAGATCTGAATATCCCTGTAAGGTTACTGAAAGCGAATTTCTTATGGAAAATGACTTATTTAGTCCAGTTATAACCAAACAAGATATATTCAATGCTTCACAAAAGATTTCTATAGACACAGCAAGTGGCCCGGATCATGTTATTGTCAGGGTTATTAAAAATGACACTGTGTCAGAGATAATTGCCAAGGTTGCAACAAGAATGCTAACATGTAGTATGGTTCCAAAGATTTTCCAGAAAGCTCGTACCATTCTTATTTATAAGGGTGGAGATGTTAATAATCCAACTAACTGGCGCCGAATTACAATCTGCTCCGTAATTCGAAGAGTAATTGAAAGGGCCCTTGATAAACTACTACGCAGCTATGAAACACTTCATGATAATCAGCGGGGTTTTAAATCTTCGCCCGGCACTTACATAAACACGTCAATTTTGGAAGCTGTTTTACAACGTGTTCGAACAAACAGGGAAGACGCATGTGTTGTTTTTCTGGATATCCAAAAAACCTTTGATAATGTCGGACATGACCATCTGAGACGTACTTTGGAATCCCTCGGTGTTCCCACCAAGTTATCTAACCTAATAATGGCACTTCAAGAAGGAAACATAACACAAATACAATCTTCCAAGAGAAAAACAAAACCCATTCAAATTAACCGTGGAGTGTTACAAGGGTCACTGCTGTCTCCAGCTTTATTTAATATTGCCACTGACCATATCATGGAAGAACTATCAGAAAAACACTTAGCAGAAAAATATGGATACCTACTAGACAAAAAGCAACCTAACCTCACAATCATGAGTTTTGCTGATGATACGGCAATTTTTGGGAAAAATTCCGAAGCCGCTATAGAACTGGTGAAGATAGCTATCAACAGATTCCAAGAAATTGGCTTATCCATCAATGCCTCAAAATCGGTATCCCTTACAATCAAGAAAGGCAAGCTTGTAGAAGAAGCACTAATCATCAATGAGAACAGCAAAATTGAATCACAATGCAATGGTGAAGCTGTTCGCTATTTAGGAATGAATTTCCTAAACGAGATTAAATTAGATTCACAAGCTACGCTTGATAAATTACGCAATAAAATCGATACTCTTGCCGCTTCACCTTTGTGGAAGGCTGATCAAAAGTTCACCATCATGAATACATCAGTCTCACCTACTCTAATATATCCTCTACAAGTTACTCCACTTAATAAAATTCCGCAGTGTTTCCTAATAGACGCTGATAAAATTCTAAAAAGTGGAGCGAAGGAAATCTTGCAGCTACCAGCAGATGTTCTGGATCATACGGTCTATACGACCGGAAATTTAAAGGCCTGGGTTTGTTCCGCGCCTCTTGGGAAGCCAAATTGCAGCATATAAACATATGCAACAAGCTCAGGCAAGCTAACAACGGATATATTAATGTCATCCGAAATCTGGATGAAGAATGTCACAAATGCCTAAATGACCTAGATTTAGACATAAATGAACAAATTCAATCTCCACATGGTTCCCTTCCCAATGCTAGGAAGGTGCGGCAAATCCTAAGGGACAAGGAAGTCGAGTTGTGGGCCAAACTTCCACACAGTGCCAGAGAGATACAGAGATTTCAACTTTGCAAGAAGTATCAACTGTGTCAAATGCAGGGGATATTCAAGAAGGGATAATACAGTCAACTCACGTCTGTCTATGGTCTCACGAGTATCTTCAACGATTTTAAGGAGAGCAGTAGAGGTACTGTGATAAGTCCTAAAGAATGACTGGAGTGGATCGAGCAAGTTGTAAGTAAGTTGTTGTTTGTGAACAACACGTTCTAGTGCTTTAGATAAAGTAGGTAAAATACTAATAGGTCTGTAGTCTGTAGGAGAGCTCGACCGATTTACTTTAGTAATAGGTCAAATGAGTGCATGTTTCCACTGTTGAGGATATGTGGATGTGACAAGTGCGTTAAATATGTGAGTTATGGTTGGAAGGATGATATCTATGATTCTGTTTAGCATTCTTATACTAATTCTTTCAGTGCTCTGTGAATTAGTTTTTACCTGTTGAAGTGCTTTCTTTACTTGCATGGGAGATATGTGAGAGAGAAATAGAATTTTTTACAATCTGGTGTAGGTAAGATTGTCAGTTCAACAATAACTTGTTGTTTAGTTGCATTGTTTAAAGTTCTGGTAGGCACAGATGTAAAATGCTTGTTTAGTTCGTTGAGAGATACAATGTCGAAAGAGCAGTCAGTGTTTTGTTTACAAGTCCCAAGTTTTTCATACGTCACAAGTCGTCATAGTTGGCAAAACAAGTTTGTGTATCTATAGCATTGTAATCATTATCTGTTGTGTTTGGTTTGATTACAACTCCACCTTGTGAGAATAATTCAGTTCTGTAACATTGTAGACTGCTTCTAAGTGCGTAACGAGTGAAGCACAATTAAGGATGTCAGTAGTATTTGAGGAAAAGAGAAATGCAGCTATTTGTGTGTGCGACTTCAGCAAAGCTTTCGACTGTTTGCCCCATGACATCCTGATAAAAAAGCTGTCTTTCTATGGTATAAAAGGAAAGGAATTGTTAATTATAAAATCGTATCTCATGGGAAGACAAGAAGTTGTTGAAGTAAATGGTAAAAAATCATCGAGTAAGTATATAAATATAGGTGTTCCTCAAGGACCAATCTTAGGCCCTTTCCTTTTCATTGTCTACATGAATGACTTACCAGCAGCTTTACCTGAAAAAATTATTTCATATGCCGATGACACAACTGCTTTGAAAGCCTTTGACGAGAACACAAGTAACATGACAAATACATTGCACAAATTGTCAGAATGGTTCAGCGCAAATGGTCTTAGTCTTAATTTGAATAAAACTAAGACTTTTATATTCAGTCTTCATAATAATGTTGGCAGTGAAAATCACGTCAAACTTTTAGGTATTATTCTAGATTGTAAGCTCTCCTGGAAGGAACATATTTCTGCCTTATGTAGCAAGTTGTCTAACGTGAACTACTTATTAAGAAGACTAAAAAAGCTAATCCCAGCCAGAGCGCTATTGAATGCGTACCATGGATTTTTCCAGTCTCACTTACTATGGCATTCTATTGTGGGGAAACAGTGTTTCAGCAAGTAATGTTTTCACTATTCAAAAAAGATCAGTCCGTATACTTAAGGGATGTGGCCCTAGAGAACACTGTAAGCCTATATTTAAGGAATTTGGCATATTAACTGTCACCTCTCTTTATGTATTTTCAACTGTGCTTTTTGTGTATCAACATATAGGCCTACATGATTTTGTTCCTGTCAACGCCATACATTCCCATGAGACGCGTAAAAATTATAACCTAACTGTACCAAGAAGTAGACTAACAAGGACTCTAAACAGTCATATGGTGTTAAACTTTTTAATAAAATTCCTTTAAATGTTAGGAATACTAGAAACATTGGTGCCTTTAAGGAAAGGTTAAAAGACCTGCTCCTAAGCAAAAACTTTTATACTGTACAGGAGTATCTTGATTGTAACTTTTAATTTGTTTGTAATTTTTATATTTTGACTATGCCTATTTTAATCATGTATTAATCAATGGCTATAATAAAATTACATTACATATCCACACATTTGAATCAATAAATCTCATAAACAGCTTGTTTGTGGACCCATGTTTACTGGAACTTCTTTGCTTCTGTTATGGTATACTTTCAACCATTTCAGTTTGCGCTAGTAATATTATGATACACCCTGTATAATGCAGTCATGGACAGACAACATGAGGTGGTCCTCCAGCTTGGGGATTTGGCATGAGGTTAACAACCTCTCTCAGAAGAAAATATTAAGAAACCCTTGCTTGATTTATGAATCCTGTCAGTGTAAAATTTTCCAGAGGTAAAATAGTTCCTTGTTCGAATCTCGCGGTAGGAACTGCACTGAGGGAGTCTAAAAATCATAGAACTATAGATCTGGAACATGGAATGTTAGGAGCCTGTATACGCCTGGGGTGCTTAAATTGGTAACTAGAGAATTAGAGAAATACAGGTTAGATGTAGTAGCAGTACAGGTAGTTAGATGGGAGGGTGAAGGTTCAATACAGATAGTTGCATATACCATTTTCTACGGGAAAGGGAATGATAACCATCAGTCAGGGACCGGGTTCTTCATTTATAGGAGAATTAATTCTGCCATTAAATAGTTTATTAATGATAGGCTTTCTTATGTTATTTTAAGAGGATGGTGGAGTGACATCATAGTTATGAATGTCCATGCACCGACAGAGGACAAACATAATGATGACAAGGACAGATTTATGAGGAAATAGAATAAACATTTGATCAGTTTCTGGCTTATCACATGAAAACTGTACTAAGAGATTTCAATGCGAAAGTACAAAGGGAGGACATTTTCAAGCCCACGATTGGAAATAAAACTTTCCACTTTCAGAGCAATGACATTGGGGTGAATTTTGGGTGACTAGTGAATTTTGCCACCGATAAAATTTTATTTGAGAGAATACAAAATTTCCACAGTGTGATATTCATATTTACATGGACCTCCTCAGATGGAATGACTCATAATCAAATCAACCATGTGTTAATAAATGCAAGGAGGCGGTCTACTATAAGTGACATTCAAACTTTTAATTCAGATCATTATCTGGTAGTTGCAGCTGTTTTATGGAACTTTCATTAGACAAAGGATCTAGGCAAACTTTCAATATAGAGAGATTCAATCTGAAAAAGCTAGGCAAAGACCAAAGTAGGAATGCTTACTAAGTCGAGATTTCAAATACCGTACATTTGCAGTTATAGAAAACACTGTAGAACAAGAGGCTAGTGGTGATATGAATATTGATGAAATCTGGGAAAGAACAAAGGATAATATTAAAGTATCCACAAAAGAAAATTGAGTTCCACTTGAACTGAAACCAAATAAACTGTGGTTCGATGATAAGTGCATGAAATTAGAAAAAATGCAAGAAAGCAAGCAAAACTACAGTGGTTGCAGAATCCGAATGACACTAGTGTCAAAACTCTCAGCAATGCTAAACGAGAAACCTCTAGAACCACAAGAACAAAGAAAAGAAACTACCTCAAAGACAAATTAAATGAATTACAGGAAAGTAGTAAAGACAAAAATGTTAATAAAGAGTTCAAGAAATGTTTTCAACCTAGAATAAACATAATTAAGGACAATGATGGCACTATACTCGCAGCTCCGAATATATTTTGAACAGGTGGAAAAATTTCTGTAATTTAATAAATTATTAAATGTACATGGAGATATCGAAAGTATTAGAAAGTGCAATATTCACAGCAGAGCAGTTGGTAGCTGAACCAACTCTAAAAGAAGTAGAAACAGCTATATGTAAACTAAAAACACACAAATCTCCAGGTGTTGACCAAATTCCAGCAGAATTAATTAAAGCAGGTGAGGATACATCAACTCATTCTTATGATTTGGAGAAAAAGAATTGCCATAGGAATGGAAAGAATCTATTATTATACTGATCCATAAAAAGGGATGTAATAACTATCGAGGAATTTCTCTGTTATCAACATCTTACAAAATTCTGTCTAATATATTTCTGTAAAGGTTAACCCCATATGCGGACGAAATCACTGGATCACCAATGTGGATTTAGGTGAAATAGATCAACCATTGATAAAATATTTTGTATTCGCCAAATATTGGAGAAAAAGTGGGAATATCGTAAGTCTGTTCACCAGCTGTACATGGGGAGAGCCGGCAACTGGTTCTCAGGCAGGTTGTCGGCTCGCCACATCCCTTGTCTACAGAATGAAAGGGAGTTAGTGAGACAGCGGTTGTGTATTGCAACATTGAGTTGCAGGTACATCTCCTACACTATGTTCCTACCCTGAATCCAAATATAACACAGCTATTTTTAACTTCTTTTTCTATGGCTAGCTTTTCTGATCGTCTCCATGGGCTAAACTATATGGGAAGATAGTAGACAGAATAAGGGGTGAACTCATGCAAGGGAGCGAATGTATTTTTTTTTATTAAACACAAACAGACATTAGTCCAATAATATTGAGTTAACTGATTAGCAAAACACAATGTTTAAATGACAAAATAAGAAAATTAACAAAATGTAGGTATGGTAACAAACAACAAATTTAATTTTGTCGGAGAGTCAGATAATAAATTAGCAAAATCTGCATTACATTAATTCAGAATATGTCACATTTAAAATTGTCTTTTTATAGCTTTAACATTAATTGTCAATTGTCTCATGAAGGTTTATTTTCATAGCTAAATTGTTCTCGATGTATAACACTGATTGTCCATTTAGGCTGATTTAGATTATTTGGCTCAATAAAGGCCTTCGTACTCGCTTGTAACGATCGGGAGACATACAGGTCATGCTCCGAGGAAAGTAACAGTTTTTCTGGGAAAACGTAAGAGCTTGTTACTGGGAGTTGTGGTGGTGTAAGTGTTAAGTGGTGTGACTTATATGCTGTGACTGGAAGGACAAATCTGCATTAAATAATTGTAAAAACTTGATTTCATAGTTGGTGACCGTTAGACAATTGGAAGTAAAAGATCAACAATGGCGGGCAGTAGGAATTTAAATTTAACACGTAAAGGAGCAAACAAGTTCCAGTGTAAGGTGGATCGGGCATAAAATGTTTAAATTGTGTGCAGTGGCACCATCTTAAGTGTGCAAATGTAAGTGCAGTTAGTCAGTCCTGGAAATGTATTGACTACTCCTCACAAAATTGCCAAACCGCAATAAGTTACTCGAGAAGAAAGAGGAAGAGATTAGAAAGCTAATAAAAGAACTAGAAGTTGCAAACCAGAAAATAAGAGAGCTAAATGACGAAAATTGTTCATTGAAGGAAAAGTTATTGGTTCAAAAAGCAGAAAACATATCGACGAAAGCAGTGATTCAGAAATCAAATGATACAAAGAGCCCAGAAGCTCAAATTATGGGTGACTCAATCATAAAATTCATTGATACTGAATGTAAAATGACAGGTGCAGTGGTGAATTGTTGCCCGGTAATCAGGATCAAGCAAATGGGGCAGCGAATAGAGTCTATGGAAAGTGCGGAGAAAGAAAAAGTAGTGATCTTGCATGTCGGCACTAATAATCTAAAAAGTGCAAAATCAGCTGACAATGTACCTGGTGAAATGTGGGACTTGTGTACTACAGCGAAGAAGAAATTCGTAAATGGTGTGCTGTGACGTACAGACATTCCAAGTGCATACATGGACAGTATGAATGAAGGGATTGAATGGGTTTGTCAACATGTTGATCTAGTCTTTGTGGACCCAAATTGCTGGATTAACGACAGTGAAATAGGATGGGATGGACTACATCTAAATAGAAGAGGATCATCTTTCATGGACGGTTTGTTTAAAAATGTTATTAGTAGATATGCTGCGCAAGGAAACTGAAGGGGAATTAGTCAGCGAGGTGTCCCAACAGCAACATGGAGTTATAAAAGTTTAAAATTTGACTTAGGTAATGTTTTAAGTTTTTTGCAGGTAAATTGTAGAAGTTTAGTCAATAAAGGTCCTGAATGTCAAACTCTTATTGAAATACAACAACCACACGTTATAATCGGTACAGAATCTTGGTTACGGGAGGGAATAAATAATAATGAATTTATTCCGAAAGGTTATGCCGTATACAGAAAAGTCGGGGGTTCTAGGGGAGGGGGTGTTTTTTTTTTTGCATTAAGGATGAACTTAAAGCTTTTTAGAATGATTGCAAGCTTTTATGCATATATATAGTAAATAATAGCGACAGAAAGTTACTAAGAGTTATCGGTAGTTACAGGCCACCTGGTGCCGAAAATATAATATTACAAAAACTATATCATGCTTGTTCTGGCACATTCTTAAACACAGACATGGTAATTATGGGAGACTTCAATTATCCACGTATTGACTGGTCAGGAACTAAGATAGAAGGCAGTCCTTCACAAATATTAGCAAGTATGTTAATTAATGACTATGGGCTAACACAGGTAATAGAAAAACCTACAAGGGGCAACAATGTGTTAGATACGGCCATACAATTTTTTTATTCAATACAAAATTTTTTCCAGGTATTAGTGATCATCTGTGTGTGGCTTTACGAATACAATGGGATCTTAAAACTAACAATGATAAAAATAACTGTAATAAAAATATTAATAATAGTAACAAACTCCTTTGGAAATATAAATGTCAGTGGCGTATTCTCCATGAATGCAATGAATGCACTGCATGCGTTGTAGAATAAAGAAATTACTAATGGTAGAGGAATAAACAATAACGCATGAACTAACATAGAAAACCATTAATTCTGTTCCAAGAAGTGTTTTCTATGCCGAATAACAGATGGCGTCAGCAAGCGTGTTTCTGTGCAAGCTTGTGCGTGATGGCTTATTAGTTCTCCTAAATGCCTAGGCAAGGTGCTGAGGTACTCTCACCACTTAGTCTGGTACCCTTGACGTCATAACTCCGACCTCTGAAATAGAAGCCAATGCATGCATCACGTGTCTGTGCATTGAAGGTGCGAAGATTCTTTGTTGAGTGTATTTCAGTGAATTTTGCCGCTGAATATTCAAAGCATGGGTGATTCTGAAAGTGATATTATATTAAGTGTATTTAATAAACCTTTTCATTCACGTTCATCCAGTGATAAGTTAGAGTTAGTTAAGAAAGGAAGACCTACTCCTGATTTGAAAAACTTGAAGACCGAGAACAAAGTGAAGAACTTCGTGCGTGCCTTTAACTCGGAACTTTATAGAAAGGTAGTTTGGTTATGTGGCTCTGAAGCTTTGTGTAAGCTGATCTGCTGGCCTTGTTTGTTGTTCGGGAAGGATAAATCTCCTTGGAACAGTAAAGATCGGGGTTATTCGGATCTTAACAATTTGCACACTGCAATTTCAAGGCACGAGAAATCAGAGTCTCACATCCATGCATGGATATCCTTAGGATTGTTCGGTAAAAGCAGGATTGATTTACTCTTAAGTGAACAAAACCGGGCAAGTGTTTTAAAACACAATGAAACTGTGAAACAGAACCGAGAAGTGTTAAAGAGACTGACAGCAGCCACATGCTTTTTAGGGCAACAAGAATTAGCATTTCGAGGGCATAATGAAAGTTCCGATTCCAACAATCGAGGGAATTATGTAGAGTTAATTCATTTGTTGGCAGAGTTTGATGACAAACTGCAAGCACACTTTTCACAAATGGTTACTATTGAATCCCTTTTATTCAATTCAAGAATTTATGGAAGCCCACCTTGAAGATATCTAGTATAAATACCATTGACGAGATCTATTACATAACGTGTTATGTTTAAGGATCTAAACATATTATTATTATTATTATTATTATTACTGCCACTGTATTTACTGGATTATCTCCTCTGATGCAAAATGATTTAATACAGAGTGTTCATGGTGTTATCTTAGCAGAGATAAAAAGTCAGATTAAAGCAGCAACATTTGTTGCTATTTTACTAGATGAAACTTCCGACATCACCAACTGTTCACAGCTGTCAACTGTATTCAGATATGTATATAAGGGACAAATCTTTGAAAGATTTGTAGGATTTAGTGACGTTAGTGCCGATAGATCAGCTGACTCCCTTGCTAAACTTGCAATAGAGCAACTAACACAGTTTGATTGCAAAGGAAAGGTGGTAGCACAGACCTATGATGGAGCAGCCGTCATGGCGGGACATTTGAATGGAGTACAGGCAAAGGTGAGGGAAGCAATTCCTCAGGCCATATTTGTACATTGTTACACCCACAAACTGAATCTGGTTTTATCACAGGCAGTGTCGGGTATAAAATCTTGTAGAGTGTTTTTTGCTAACCTTAGTGGTTTTGTAACATTTTTTACATACCTCGAAAAAAAAAAAAAAACAAACCTATTAGACAGGATAGTAAAGAAGAGATTTCCAAAACTTGCACAAACACGATGGAGTTTCTCAAGTCGGTTAGTACAGAAGGTTTCAGATCATAGCACCGAACTTGAAGAGCTTTATGACCACATTTTGGAAAATCCAGACGATTGGGATACATCCGCCATAAATGAAACATGTAGATTTCTAATGATGTTAAGAGATTTCCAATTCAACTTTCTCTTGTGCCTATTTCAAGAAGTATTTTCTATGACAGATGTTACATACAACATTGTGCAGGCAAAATCTCTTGATATAGCATTTTGCAGTAAAGAAGTGCAAAGTCTGAAAGAAACACTAAAAACCAAAAGAAATAGTGACTTTGAGAAAATATGGGCAAAGGCTGAAAATGTAGCTGAACCACCGTTAAAAAGAAGAAAAGGAAATGACTCAGAGATCTCAGTGCGAGAGGAGTAAAAGAGAATGTATTTTGAGATAACAGATACAATAGTCATGCAGATAAATGTCAGATTTGAGTCTTTGGCTGAATTGAAGTTTATCGAAATCCTTGACACAAAGAAATTCACAACATTTGCAGATGTCTTTCCAGAGGAACTGTTCCAAACAGTAAAGACAATTTATGGAAATTATTTTGACATAGTACGATTGAAGTCTGAATTGAGTGCCATGTTTATGTCACAACATCTTCAAACAAAGATGATACAAGAAATGCAGCGTTTCCTGTACGAAAATGAACTTCACACCGGCCTTCCAGAGCTATATAAATTCTGTGAACTTGTTCTAACAATACCTGCCACATCATCTTCAGTAGAGCGTTCCTTTTCCTTTACAAGAAACTCACAAGGACAAAGACATTTGTCTGCGCTTTCTATCATGTCGGTAGAAAAGGATCTGCTGATACAGTTGAAAGCTAAAACTTCATTTATGGATGAAGTTACAGAGGAGTTCTGTAAGAAGAAACGCAGAGCCGAGTTCCACTACAAATAGCTTTCTGGTGAGTGATGAGTGATATATATATATATATAATATTTATATTTCATGTTGCATGCCTTGGCAAAATTTTCAGGATACGCCACTGATAAATGTGCAAATAAAAGCGGTTTCTAAAAGTATCTACAAAATGAATTTCCACAGTGGGCTGGACAGGGTTACAAAATGTGGTAAGATTTTAAGGCTATAGTACAGGAAGGGCTTAACACATCACTCCAAAAACTAAACTAAAGCGAAACCAAGATCCGGAATACTATGACCAAATCCTAAAACTGAAGAGAAAAGTTAGAACAGCATATAATAAAAGGAAATTAGGAGAATTGTTCCAAAATAAATACAGTAAAACCTCGTTACAAGAACTCGCTTACGACGAACACTCTGTTAACAAGAACAAAGATTTGGTCCCGGCAAAGATGTATTGTTTCTTATGAAAGTTTTGTCTGTTAACACGAATTTCGGTTACCACGAACTGCGAACTGTTTTTCTGTCCCTTGAATCTTGAAATGTCATTTAACACAAACTTCCAAAGCTTTTCAAATTGTTATTTCCTGTTCTTCCTTCGCTAGGTATGCAAGAAATGAAATTAAACGTAAACCTTTATTAAATTCCCGGTTACTTATGTGAATGGCTACGAGTAATTGGATTAACATCAACGCTGGCTAGTGCAATCGCTCGACAATCGGGAGTTGTTATTGTTATCCTATGCCAGTACGGCTGGTCTACAGGATTGCTAAATAAATAAATAAATAAAGCATCGTGCCGCCAACAATCGGGTTATAACGTTTCTTATTTTATTTTTCTGTTCATTCAAACATAACCAGTACGATTTCATCATACGTTGCATTAAAACTTGTAACCCACCTGCCAGGAAGTGTTTGCCGCCATAGCCACTTTAGAACGTTTTGCTGCAACATCCGAATCATCTGCTGGGTTTACTGAAGCTGCGAATACAATTGGCCGTGAAGTTTCCAGGCACTTTCATTCCCATCAGTGACAGCGCAACTTACTTGAATTTTTCAACAGGAAATGATGTTTTTTAAAAGGTAGGCCTAATTACATAGCCTACTTTTGCATGTAACAGTATTTTCTACGATAGCGTATACCGTAATTGGTTCATTAAAAAAAAAAATTAGTCCCCGGTTAGCACGAATTTTTTTAACATGAACCCCTCATTTTTCGGTCCCTTGGAATTCGTGTTAACGAGGTTTTACTGTACAAAGAAATTAAAAAACAATTTATTAAAGAGAAACAAATTCAAACAGTTTCTATAAATATGTAAGAAGGCTAAGAAAAAATAAAGGTGACATACAGATGTTGAAAGGTGAAGAAGGTGACATTAATAACAGACAATTCAGAAAAAGAAGAACAGTTGAGCCAAAGTTATGCTAAAGTATTCAGTCAACAAAAAAAAGGTGGATGACACTCTTCTAACAAATTTAGCCGAAAATGTCACAAGCCATTGAAAATAAAAGACTCTTTAATTCTCACAAATTTATGTAATATGCGTAAGGGAAAATCTATGGGACCAGATGAGATATCAAGCAACATTATTAAATTAGGACAAGAAAAAATTATCCCTTATCTCAGGGTGTTATTCAATGTTTCACTTAATCCAGTGATATTCCATCAGGCTGGAAAAAAGCTATAATAATTCCTATCTATAAAGTAGGGAATAGAACTGATCCTGGCAACTATAGGCCTACAAGCTTAACGGCTATAGTGTATGAGCAAATGGAGCGACTCATTGAAGCATATATTAGGGATTTTTGTATAACTTGCTTTTTGCAAGACAACATGGTTTTAGGAAGGGCTATTCTTGCAAGTCACAGATGTTAGGTCTATATCAGGAAATTGCTGATATTTTAGATAAAGGAGGCAGGGTTGACAAAAAACATGTTTTTTTTTAAAGAACAAAAAAAAAACTTTTTTGTTTTGTTTAAAACATGTTTTTTTTTGTTTAAAACGTTTTATATGTGAACAACAATGTTGGTTGTTTTAAACATGTTTTTTAACGTTTTTTATGTTTACAACAAAGTTGTTTGTTTAAAAAAAAGTTTAAATTGTTCATTTTGTTAATCAACCATATATATTAAATATATATACATATACATACACATATATATATATATATATATTTATATACAGTTGAAATGTTTAAAACATTTTAAACAATTTGTTTTAAACATTTTTTAGCATATGTTTATAACACTTTTTAATTGGGTGTTCCGCCGCCGTGGGTGAGTCGGTAGCACGCCTGCCTTCCATTCCGGCGGCCCGGGTTCGATTCCCGGCCGGGTGGAGGATTTTTCAGTAGTGAAAGATCCCCTCCCCGGGTTCAGGACTGGGTAGGTTAAGTCTTAGGTTAAGATAATGCACATTGTGCGCGATTCCTTAATTATTAAATTTAATTATGCAGACAATTTACATTTTGTCAATCCAATGACACCCTGTGCTAAGATGTTCAAGATTTACGAGTCGTAGACTTAATAGTTCATGATTAATGAAAAATAATACAAACTACTGTTTAATTACTGCCTTTACTGCTCAACTGATGATTGACTTTCACCATGCTTTACATGGTCTTAGCCGCCTTACATTATCAAACTTACAAGGAATATCCTACTACAGTGTTGCCAAATCGACACATTCAATATTTAATATTAATAATCTCTTTCTTTAAAAAGGAAGACCACAAAATAGATGGTAGGATGCAGTCAGAAAAAATTCAAATCAATTACTCAAAATCAGAAACTGGAAGCTGGCGACAGAGGATAGAGAAGTCTGGAGGAAAAGGATACAAAAGACACCACCTCACGTGATTTTCTGGTATTCTGGCCCTAGTTTTTTTTTGTTTTCTGTTTACAACACTAACAGGGTGTCACTGACTTGACAAAATGTAAATTGTCTTCATAATTAAATATAACACGCAATTAAAAAATGATTTAAACATATGCTAAAAAAAACATGTTTAAAACAGATTGTTTAAAACGTTTTAAACAAACTTAAAAAAAACACAAGCACTTGTTTTAAACATGTTTTAAACATTTTGTTTTAAACATTCCAACCCTGAAAGGACAGGTTGATGGTATTATAATTGACTTCCAAAAGGCCTTTGATACAGTACCTCATGACATTTTATTGCTCAAACTTGCCGAAATGGGATTTGATAAGCGTGCAGTAGGTTGGATTAAAGAATTCATATATAACAGAACCCAGAGAGTGTATGTTAATGAGATATTTGTCCCGTGATACTGCAGTTATGTCTGGAATATCCCAAGGAAGTGTACTCGGTATTTATAAATGACTTACCAAAATCGATCCAATCATCTATCAGATTGTTTGCGGATGACTGCATTATATACATGGAAATTTGTAATGAAATAGCTGCTAACTTACTCAAAGGACTTAGTTCGCACAGAAAAATGGGTTTCTGAAAATAAGATGACAATAAGTGAACGCAAAAGTAAAGCAATACCTTTCACCAACAAAAGGGTAAAATTTTGCTACAATAATTATGAAATGGAAAATGAAATTATAATGAGAGTAGAATCATGCAATTATTTAGGAATAACTCCTAATAAGGAATTGAACTGGAATACACATATAGGAAATTCAATTAGCTAGGCATATAAAACATTGCACTTCGTATTGAGAGCAATAAGGGGAGACGAAATTTGGAATATGCTGTAAGTGTATGGGATCCGTATTAGGAAGCCTAATAACACAGTTAGAAATGGTGCAGAGAAAAGCTGCAAGATTTGTTATGAATAAGCACCAACAAACTGACAGCGTTACGGCTATATTAAAAACCCTAGGGTGGAAATCTTTAAAATCTAGAAGGAACATAAATAGATTAAAATGTATGTATTGTGTATACACAAAACAACCGGCATGGGAAGAGCTTCACAGCAAAATTAAAGAACCAGATTACAAAAGTAGGAAGGATCACAAACACAAAATAAGGGGTAGATCTCAGAGAACAAATATTGCCAAATTTTCTTTTTTAAATAGAGGGATTCAGGATTGGAATGATTTACCTGCAGAAATCTTCGAAACATTTCCTGCTAATGCCAAAATTTTAAAAAATATATTGAACTAGCATGTGCCCGCAGCTTCGCCCGCGATAATTATTTCAAAAATTAAAAATTAAGAGCATAATAGCAAAATCATTACATTTATTAACACCTAAATCACGTGGACTACATACCACGATTAGATAGCATCGTCTGGTAAAAGCGACCTCAGATTCGAGTTTCTTGGCCCAGAAAACCTCTGTATAGTGAGATTCGTCCAAATAAAACGTTTGACCATATTTAGGGCTTACAACATTCAAGGGATCGCGAAAGTTTTATTTTCAAGGTATGACAAAAATAGCCAAAGCCAACTGTAATTGATTTGACATTGAAATGTATAACTGAAAACTTATGTTTTGAAAACGCACAAAATGCACGTTTTTTACCTGTTTTTCACTCATTACTCACGAACGAAAACTAAAATTAAAATTCCGGCTTGGAGGTGCATTTTCCGACCCTTCAGCCCACCTATGTTTAAAATTTCAGATCTCTGCGTTCAGTAGATTTCGCTGGACATCGAGGACAATTCCTTTTATTAATACAGATAATATGAATTATAATGATACCTTCTCTAATTTGTCAAACATCCATTTCATTTAATCCAAACCCACCTGATACAACTGGCAACAATATGTTCTGTGAATTTGTTTGGATAATACTGTGTAAAAAGGGGTTAAGTATTTTCAAAAACATTTAATTTTTGGCAGTTAAAATCAGAATTTTTCAAAATCCTTTCTTAGTGAGCACCTACATTATGAAACGAAGGTACTGTCAAAATTCCAAGTCTCTACCTGTTATAGTTTAGGCTGTACGTTGATTCCTGTCATTCAGTCAGTCAGGACAAAGCCTTTTATATATAGAGATA
Organism: Ectobius pallidus; assembly: GCA_964059195.1. Classification (NCBI taxonomy): domain Eukaryota; kingdom Metazoa; phylum Arthropoda; class Insecta; order Blattodea; family Ectobiidae; genus Ectobius; species Ectobius pallidus. The sequence continues at coordinate 33,837,978 of CAXKWD010000001.1, read as the reverse complement.
GGGTATATGATAATGTACAATATATATATTTTTTTCCCTATAATATTCTCAGTATGTAATTTTTATATGCTATAGTTTTGAATGGAAAGAGATTTTTTATTATTATCACGTATGTAGCTAGCTGTTGTGATATTTAATGTGTAACTGTATGTATAGTGTGTCATTTTTGTATATATATATATATATGTATGGCTGGTATTTATTGCAACACTGCCACTGGGTTGTTGACCCACTTGCAGTGCAACAAAATAAATAAATAAATAAAATAAAATACACGTTAAGTGTTTTGCTAAGTTAATTTATAAATTTGGACTTTCTCTATTTTCTTCATTTAAATTATACATCTTCTGAACGTGACCCATAGCACATCTTCTAGAGGCCTTTCACGGTCAACTCATGAACTCATTGTTAAATTTTCCCATCAATGTTAAAAGAAATTAGGACATGTTTTATTTTTCATCAGTTAAATGATATATTTTAGCGCAGTAGCCAACTCATGAACCTTAAACCAAAACAGAAGGAACTGGAGTCAATTTTTTTAAATTGGTAACACGTCAAATGTGCTATATTTTTATTTAATACAAAAATTCCAATGAGAGAGAGAAAAAAAGGTGGAGCATTAATTTTTATATTAAGAAGGGGCATCAATGGGGCCCGGGGCGGACTGCCCCACCCTAGGAACGATACTGTTTGCCTCATGACCAATTGTTTTCGTAATAAAACTATAATAAAACCATTTGTTTTTGTAATAAAACCACAATAAAACCTATTGTTTCTGAGATATATAACCATTTTGATCATCATTCTGATTATCTGAAGATTTTATTACTTTGTTTCCCAATTTATCCACATATTAGGCCTACAGAGTCTATATACAATATATTTATATATCTATACATAATTAATAGGTATTCATCATTAAAACACATAATTGCCTACATAAACTATCATAAAATGGGTCAAAATGCATCAAAACTTTTATTTTAGCAATGTTGGGTGTTTTCTTCAAATTTCATTTGTAATACTACATGAAAATCAAAGCTTGAACAGTGTGCATTTTGCAGGACGTTTTATGCTCTTACGACTGGTGATCTTTGCTGCAAGTAGATATCTACAATATTTTTTTGACAAACTGAAAAAGGTGCAAAAATTTTGTGTTTTTTTGCTTGCAGAAAGTTATCACTAGGGTTTCCTTAACCAACAAATGGTATCTGAAATCACTGATCTCCTGATGTGTGTTCTTTCCAGTGCTGTACAGTCTCCTGCATGGCTGATTTCTTCCTGGGTTGCAGTGAAGTGTATTTCTTCAAGCTGAGGTTCTTAGCAATGAGGGTGCCAAGTTTTGTTTTACCTTGGCCAAATGGAGCTGTAGTGGTATCACAATGACTAAAAGCAGAAGGTACTCTGGATCATATTGATATGATGAGGTTCAGAAGTAAGTGTCATGTTTGCCAGTCCTTCCTGGTTTGAGGCAGTATATGCTCTGCCATGAATTGGATAACCTGGACATAAGTACAATATCTTCACATACTACAACGGCGCTAACAAAAATGGCTGCTTTTGACATAGCTGTAGTAACTATAAGCACATCTGCATCTTTTACTGCCTGTAATACTTGCATGGAGTCTTCTTCGAAACGTTTTTTCTACATTTGTATGAGACGACTCTTATTACTGTATTCCGCAAGAACTTCTTTTGGGAAATAGCAGGGTATGTTTTCTCATAAAAAATTATATCAGCTGAACTCTTTATCTTGGAACAGTGAACCCTTTCTGAACTATTAGTACCACGTTGATTCACATCATTTTGGTATCCATCAAACACGATAATTACTTCCTACTCACATTACTTGACTTGATATAGTTGATGTACCTCATGCAGAGAGAACCAAATGATTCATTGCTTTGCCACAGTACTTTATGAAGGAGGAACCCCCCATCCACAACTACCAACAGAAACGATATATGGATAACTAAAGGCTTGAAAGCTTTGTAGATTAATGATTTGGTTCCTTTTTGTAATCCTTCTTCACTGAACAAAGATAGGGGGTATGGAGCAAGTTTGTAGGTGATAATTCTAGGTGTTTTGCTATGCAGATTCTCTCAAACAATGTCTTTGGATCAACATCAGTCATTTGTTCGGAACCATTTTTCATGGTGTTCGTGATGTCAGCAAGTGTAATTACTTCATCAATTTGTTTCAAGTATAGGCTTTCGAAGTTTTTACCAATTATAGGCTATTTGCCTTACAGGTCTCACCTACTTCTTGGGATAATTGACAATTCACCTGCTCTCCATTGCTTATTGACATTATAGCATCAGTTATGGGAAATGGATCGTGCTAACAAACCATAGCTTCAGTTTCAGTGTGACATCCTTGTCTCGATTCACTCAAGAGGGCCTTGCATCTACATGCTGCTCAGATGCTGCTGCAATCACTTGGCAGTAAGTTTCCATGGAATCACAAACATATTGCAGATCGACATTCCCTTATGTCCACTTGGCAAGAACACTATCACTGAAGCCTGTTCCGTGAGTAAGGACCTCAATGGTTTTCACTGACCTCATCATGGTCTGTTCAATAGCCATATCGAACCAGATGTCGCTCCAGAACTTTTCACGTTGCCTTATGGTAAAAAATCCTTCTGTGGTAAACTGGTTGAATTCAATTGGATCCATCTTTTCTTCCAGGGTGATCACCCCTTGGACATAAAGGTGTCCACTTTTTACATATAGGAAATGCCCTGTGGCATGGCAGAACGGTGACCAAGTGGAGATTTCTGTCACCCATCCTCTCTCCTTTTATAAACTGCTTTACCAGAGTCACCAATTTGAAGTACTGAACCCACAGTCTCGAGATCGGTCCACTGTTTTGAAGGGGTTCCAAGCACATTTTGGAAAATTGGTATACAATCTCCAGCAACTCACTGATGGCATCGAGGATAAGTGACTTGTCATTTCTCAGCATTCTTTGCGTTAGACTTCTGTCTTCGTTATTCAGGTCCACAGTATCCCACATTAGGGAAACCAGAACTCGACGAATGAGATCTGTGCTCTAACAGCGTGCCAATATGCATGTTGTCATGATTTTGTATACACTGTTTTGGCATAAATAACAGAGAGTGCATCTTGCAGTCCACTCCCTACCATAATGCTTCCAATGCATCCCTTAAAGGACACGAGGAGATGGAAGCCTCCAAGTTTCACAATTACGTTTTGTAAATTAGGATCTCTTTCTGACTTCACTGTGAATTATATCCATAGCCTTCATGTAGAATGGCTGGTCAAAGTTCACTATGCAACTCTTTTGTCTAAGTCCTTTCCATTTATCTACAGCTACCTGAAGAGAACTGTACACTTTGAAGGTGGTGCGTTGATTAATGGCAGGTTCAAAATTTTAGAACGGTCATATTCTTTTGTGAATGTCAGTTCTTCCATGTAGTCTGAAGCTGGTATGAGACCCCCTACGAAGTTTGTACGGCACCCTATGGAGACTTTCTTCCCACTGGCCGTTAAAATTCAAATATCCTAACTTTTCTTCTTCAATTAAGACCATACCAAAATTATGACACCTATATTAATATTACCGTTCGATAGATCCATTTACTCCCTTTCATTTCATATGTCGCTCAATTAATATAATTACAGGACTAATTATTTATTCGGTTTTTATTGATTAACATATTAAATTTACATCTTTTCATAGAGAATTTTACACCACCGGACTCAGCGAGAAACAAGCTACCGGAATATGATATTCAATTTTTCCTCGATAATTCCAATTCGGAATTATCAAGGAAAGTTCCAATTTCTATAGAACTGTCTCTCCCCCGCTAGTTTTCGACACCACTTCGTAATTAATGGCTGTTCCTGACAGTCTGACTTTTGTTCCTTCAGGATTCTCGGATTCTTAACGTCCTCTTTAAAAACTTTTCAACCAATAAACACCCGTGGCGCGAAGTTGTCACCCAATAGGGCCCGTATTATGACCAAATTACGTCACATCTCCAAAATGTATAAAAAGGACCTCCGCCATCAAATCGAGGACTTCATACAATTTTCCAGACAACTAGTCCACACAACTCGCCTGTGCATTATGCACACGAAGGATAAGTTACTCTATAAACACCGTGTGTTTATAGGCCTATAAAGTTGCTGTTTATTTTCTCCGTAAAGGATATTTCCGTACGGACCCAAAATAATTAAGACTGCGAATTGTAAGTGCAACTAGCGATATTACCCTAGGCGAGGCGAAGAATTATATTAGCAAAGTGTATGTGACGTGGATGAAGTATAAATAGGTCGCCATTCATATGTGAGGGCACCTACACCAAAAGTGTACGAGTGACGATATATTTTTGTCATAAAAGTTTTAAAATATATAAGTATATTTTACATCGTGTGCCTTTTATGTACATATATATAACCCCTGTGCAATATCCTAGCTATTGTGATTGTTGGTGCTAGAACACAGACGTCGCCACCACGAAGCCCTTGCTCGATCCGACTGACTAAGCCGGCAGCCCACACCTTACAGGTACACTATCAACTGATTGACAATATAATTGACGCCCAAGCGAACGGCTTCATAAGTGACGCCCGAGCGAACGGCTTCATAAATGACGACCCAACGTATAAGGCATGAATGATGTTCTGTGATTTATTAATTAGTTTCAACAATCAATTAATCAACAACACTATTCATTACTCATCACACCAACTGGATACGAGTGAAAGTTTTTCTCCATCAGCCCTCCCAAGTGATTTTTTTGTCCACAAAGTAATTCTAAACCCTCCTCAAACTATTCAGCGGAACGAATTCGTCATTGGACTACTGACCTTCTCGAGACACCATTGAGACCAGCTGTACGGCCATAAAGTTTGCTTGTGAGTACAAATTTCTATTCATCTTATTGTTCTGTAAATAAGAGTAAAATTTCATTTTTCTAAAGCTTCATATTTTTCTTCGTTATTACACGAGATTATAAATATTTTTTATTATCTATATATACAATTATATGAAACTAGCTTAAAAGACCCGGCGTCGCCCGGGTTTTGTATTTTGTAATTGGAAATTAGCTTATGAAGGATTTTCAATTTTAAATTCTAGGTCCTTATATAGGCATTTATAATTTGAAATAGGAAGAACGACTTATTACACTCAAGCGGTAGCAGGAGCGCTACCGACTCACCCACGGCACTCTAGAGCAAATAGAAATTTATAAACATAAAAACATCATAAATGAAAACACATTAGACCAGAACGCACTTTTTGAAACATACATTAACCTAACTAGCTACGAGTAAACTCTCACAATATTCAGTAGCACTCAAACATTCACTGTAGAATGTTCAGCTCTCAAGACTATCGGTAAGTCACATATTGTAATTATTAAAAACTTAATAGATATTCTTCTACAATACTTATGTCAACTTAAACCATTAAGTACAGTTTCTTAATCAATAGCTTCCCTTATAAATTTCAATTACCGAATATGAACAAATAATTACCATATTATTCGTTTATTAAATAACTTATATTTTAAATTTCTACTGGCTAGCATACAACCAATTTCTTCATTACAGTTCTATATTTAACCCATTTAAATTAGTCACATTTTTAGGTAGATTTTCGATGCAATGGATACCACTTTATGATTTTCGAAAAATTCTTTCATATCTTTACGTTACATGCTCCCCTAAGTACGAAACCACCGCCCGTTCAAAAAAAAATTTTGTGATATTTATATATATATTTATATAGCCTATATATATATATATATTTATATAGCCTATATATATATATATATATTTATATATATCTTTACACGATAGCGGCCGTAATTTTGAAGATATTTGAACCAAATTTTATTATGTTATTTCTAGGCCCAATAGTTCGGACAAGTTCGTTAATGGGCAAAATTGGCCCAAGGGGGTGGTCGGGGGTTGAAATTTTAAAACATTTATATCTCGGCCCCTATGAAGTATAGAGGAAAACTTTGTTTGAATAAATTAGAGTACTCCCTATGGAGTTCACAGTGACACCAACAATTCGGGGGTTCGAGTGAGGGTGGGGGATGAAAATTCGAAACTTTTGAAACCACGTCTTGTGTGGTATCGTTGAAAAGCTCTTGATGAGTACTCTACAAATCAATAAATAGTTTCTTGATAGCTCTCATATGACGCAAGATTTTAATGTTTGAAAATAATAACACTTAAAAGAATTATTATAATATCATAATTTTGTCTTGTTTAGCGGCTTTGCTAATTTTATTCATTGCTGATCTTGCGCACGGCCTCCCAGAATATTATATCCTATTCTTGGTGTCAAAACAAATGATTGTAGGCTCTTCCTCTTTACCGAATTCAGTTCTTATTACTGCAGGTTTACCATGCCAAGGCTAAAGAAAAAGAGTGCTATGCAGCGACAATAAATTAAACCAAAAGCACTTCGAAATCTACCTCCGCCTGTAGGCCTGCCTAAAGGGATTTTTAAGTTTATTTTATTAACGAAGTGTCTTATCCTATAATTAATTTTACTTGAGATTCTTTTGATATCCAAAATATTCATTTTCTAGGCGTGACGTCGAAATGCATCTCAATATATTGAAAAACAACGAAAGCTGAAGATTACAAAAGATAAGTTCACTACACTACTCAAGATCCATTAAGCTATTCCAAGAAGGAGGACCACAAAATTACAGTTATTCACAATATGATATTGTTATAATTGACTCTCTAATAATAATAGTCACACAACACAAATACAAGAAGAAAGAAGCTAAGTGCATTTTATCCAAGAAGACAATTATTATTTTTTTGACATACACAGACATCTGTGTGATATTTTAAAACAATTGACAAGTATTAGAATATTTTATCATAGGTAATCCCACGAGAGTTGACGAGTTTATCGATAGATTCGCGACTGCGCAGCAGGAGCGAATTTATCTGATGCAACTCGTCAACTCGAGTTGGATTTATTAAGACTATTCAATGAATAAAAATCCACCAGATTATACAAATAATAATAACTTTCGTGCTTTATTCTACAAAAACAAAACTAACAGCTGCGAGATCACGGCATACTATGAATCAACCGTCCATGAATCGATTCGAGCTGTTTTGGTGTAATCAGTGCTACCACCACAGCATATAAGACATAGTTAACTTCATTCAATTAAGCTAAAAGCAGAAGAGAATAAACGCACACGAACTGGCTTGCACAGAATCGAAATTGTGTTCTTAATCAATGTACATTTCTATTATTTCAATTTCCAAACAAATTATGTTGTATGAAATAATCTGTTTTCGTGCCGCTTAGTGGCACCATCTGACTATTAATCACTGCACACTGATACTTGCGTCTCCAGTAACGACCAGACCATTTTACCCGATAAAATGCCATCCTCGCGATTCCTACAAGAATATTGTAAGATAAACGGCCGTGATTGGTCTATATCCGAGGAATTGCTAAACGTTATTGGTCAATATCAAACACGCGGCGTATGAGTTGAATAGTCAGTTTAAATTTCATATATGTTAATTTTAATTCATATTTTAAATATTGTGACAAGGTTAACTTCATAATTTTATTACTAATTATTGTAAATAGCTAATTTGACAATGTTATTTTAATATTTTATATGATTATGTGATAGACTAAATCCAATATAATAAAAATATGTTTAGAAGAACACAACAAAAATCAAATTCAATAACACGTGTTGTTAATTAATTGCTTTTTACCTCATGTAGACTTCAGCTAGTGTTGTAATATATAGTGGTATATAGGCGGAACATATCAATAACATTCAGTTTTTTATAGACAAATTTTACATGTGTAGTCCACTGCAATTTGGAATCTAAATAAATGCCCAACAATTTTACAGATTCATGTACAACATCTCTTAGGCTAAACATTATTCGTTCGGCTTTATCCTTATTTACTAAGAAACTGTTTTTTGAGAACCATAATAATACTTCATGTGATACTTGATTAGAGTGTAACCTTAAATCATCAAGATTGCAATTTGACGTAAGAAAAGTTGAGCCATCTGCATACAGTATTATTTTTGCTGTTATATTATTTGGAAGCCCGTGTGGAGTTGCTAGTCTCCCATCGGGCGCCTCCCCAGGTGGCGGATAGGGGAATGCTCACTAGATATAGTGGGTACCGGGGAAATAAAATACCCGGGGCGGACCAAAACTAGCAGCTGCTGCCTTGTAGTTAGATATTGGCTTATCAAAGGCTAGAGGAAGACAACCTTGACTAAAAATTACCTGGTCCTCCAGGTTGGGGGTTGATGCACCAGGCCAGCTCCCTGCTCATCAGAAAAATATACCAATGCTAAAAAACCAAATGATATGCCTCGGAAATATTGGAACTTCGGACGAAGGAATGGCGATGGAAAACGGAGAATGATATTTGGATGTTGAAATGTACAGGGCATTTCAACTAAAATCAATATGCTTCCTTCAGAGCTTGACACATTCCAAATGGATGTTACAGTACTATCAGAAACCAAACGAAAAGGCAAAGGAGAAGAAGAATTAGACAACTACATACATATTTGGAGCGGGGTATCAAGAGGAACAAGAGCTAAGGCAGGAGTGTCTATCATGATTAACAAGAAGTTGAGGAAGAACATCACTAATTGGGAATTCATAAACGAACGAATTAACACAGTCGAAATGACCTTATTCTCTAGGGAGGTGGTCATAATTGGTACATATGCTCCAACAAATAATACGCGGGACCAGGAAAAGGATACATTTTGGACAACACTCAGAGACACTATAGAAAAAATTCCAAGGCGGAAAGAAATAATCATGATGGGGGATTTAAACGCAAGAGTAGGAGTTCAAGACTCCTCTCCAGTGGTGGGAAAGCACGGTGAAATAGAATACAATGATAATGGAGAACGCCTAATTGATATTATGTGAACAATTCAATCTACAAATTACCAACACATTTTTTCAGCATAAGGACATCCACAAGTACACCTGGCAGCAGAACACTAGGGAACTTCGATCCATAATTGATTATATTATCATCAAACAAAATAGTACATTTAAAGCAACTGATGTAAGAACATATAGAGGTGCACAGTGTGGATCGGACCACTATTTGTTAAAAATGAAATGTTTCTGGCCATGGAGAAATAAAGGAAACAGTAATGAAGCTTCACCTGGAATTAATGGGAAGGAAAAGAGTGAAGATAAAAAACTTAATATTGACAGCTTACACGATGAAAGCATAAGGAAATTACTTACCTGTCAAATGGATAATACATTAGACGAAACATTTGATGGATCCGCTGAAGAAATGTATGAGTATATAAAATTAAACATAATAAAAGTAGCACAAGAAGTACTAGGAGAAAAAGAACATAAGAATTGTAAACAGAAAACAGAATGGTGGTCAGAAGAGATAGAGCAAGCCATCCAAGAAAAAAGGATTGCCTTCAGCAATTGGTTAAATATTAAGACTGAGGAAACAAGATGTTTATACAAAGAAAAGAAGAACATAGTTATGAGGAAAATAAGGAAAGCAAAAAATGAAACCTGGGAAAAAACTTGCGCAGATGTGAATAGTAAGTTAAGTTTCAGAAGATCAAAAGAGGCCTGGTCCGTACTTAAAGGACTTCGGCAAGAAACCAAAAGAAAAGTGAACCTCCAAATAATATCATTACAGGAATGGGAAGATTATTACAAAAAATTACTAAATGAAGACAGAGAGGAATTTGCAGAAGAAGAAAGTGAACATGCATTTCAAGGAATCGAATTACAAATATCTGAAAAGGAAGTAATGGACGCGATAATGTCAGGGAAAAATGGGAAATCACCAGGACCAGGTATTATTAATCTGGAAATTATGAAATATGGTGGTACTAAAATAATAAAATTAATAACAAAGTTTTTGAACAAAATATTCTCTGGAGATCGAATACCTGATGAAATGAAACTAGGATATATAACTTCGATATTTAAAAAAGGAGATCGCAGAGTCTGCTCAAATTATCGTGGAATTTGTGTGTTGAACTCACTGATGAAAATTGTTGGAAAAGTAATCCAAAGGAGGTTAGAATCTATGTTCCAAACCCAAGAAGAACAGTGTGGCTTTACAGCAGGTAGATCTTGTACAGACCACATATTCACATTACAACAAATTTTAGAGAAATGTACAGAGAAAGGAGAAAATATTGGACTAGTTTTCATAGATTTGGAGAAAGCGTACGATACCGTTCCCAGAAAATTACTATGGAGGGCATTACACATGGCAAACATAGATGTTTCCTTAATTCAATTTTTACAGGAAATATATAGAAATAATTGCCAGATCAAAGTTGGAAATACATTATCACCACAATTTAGAACAAGTAAAGGACTACTACAGGGTTGTCCTATGTCACCAATACTATTTAAAATTTATATAGATATTAGTCTGAGGCAGTGGTCTCGGAAATGCAACAGAATGGGACTAGAAATGGCAGATGGAAAATATATACATCACTTACTTTTCGCAGATGACCAAGTGGTTATTGCACAAGATGGAGAAGATGCCAACTACATGTGTAACCAACTATTAAAGGAATACAAAAAATGGGGCTTGAAGATCAATTATAAAAAAACAGAATACTTAACCAATGATACAGATGAATTGTACATCGAAGGGGAAAGAATAAAAAAGGTTAACAACTTCTGCTATTTAGGCACAATCTTAGAAAAAGGGGGAACATCAGACATGGATATCAATCAAAAGATACATAATGGGAGGAAAGTAATTGGAATGTTGAACTCAGTCTTATAGAGCAGGAACATCATTTGTAGCATGAAGAGAATAATATTTAAGTCAATATTGCAAAGTATAGTGTAATATGGAGCAGAGATTTGGACAATGAACAGAAAACATATGAACAAACTGAATGTATTAGAAATGGATTTTTGGAGAAGATCAGCCAGAGTCTCACGAAGAGACAAAATAAGGAATGCAGAAATACGAAGAAGGATGGAAGTGGAAGAAGACATTAACAATACTATTGAGCGGAAGAGACTACAGTGGTATGGTCACGTACGAAGGATGGAAGAAGGAAGGATACCAAAATATATACTTGAATGGGAAATTGGAAGGAGAAGAAGAAGAGGGCGTCCTGCGACTACATGGATCAACAATGTACAGATATCAATGGGAAGAGTTGGTGCAGTGGAAGAAGATACACAGGACAGAGAAAAATGGAGACAGGTTATTAACAAATGATGACAAGCTCAGAAAAGTGTATTGATTGTGTTGAAATGTGATATGTGGATACTTTGTTTTAATTTGTTTGTATTGTTTGGTTGGAGAACAGCCTCTGTATTGAGGGAAAACTCAGAATGGATCTATATTATTTGGAAGATTGTTTTACATTATTGAAAACAAAAATGGGCCTAAAATTGACCCTTGAGGAACACCAAATTTTATAAGTGATGGTCTTGACCTTAATTCATTTGTTTCCACAATGAAGAAACGGCCAGTTATAAAGGATTCTAGAAGTCCGAGATCGTTACCAGTTATTCCATAGTAACGCAGTTTTCTTGTTAATAGATCATGCGATATACAGTCAAAGGCTTTACTGAGATCGAACAGCATTATCTCAGAATAAGAGTTATTTTCAAAGACCTCATCTATGACATTATTCAATAAACTATCTATCGCATTATTGGTTGAACTTTTAGGACGGAATCCAATTGGCATGGAGTTAATAAATGATTACAATATATAAATCAGTATGAAGTCTTTTATACAGTAGAGCATGTCCAATTAAAATTAAAATTAGTCAAACATTAAAAACACTTGTTGCTCCACTTACATTATTTATGTAGAACCGGTTTCGAGGGAAGCAGCTCCCTCATCCTCAGCTGATGGTTGACTCCATCAACTGAGGATGAGGGCGCTGCTTCCCTCGAAACCGGTTCTATATAAATAATGTAAGTGGAGCAACAAGTGTTTTTAATGTTTGACTAATTTTAATTTTAATTTTAATTTTAAATGATTACAAGTTAAAATAATCATACAACTGAGTTAGAATAATAAACCTTCAAAAATCTTACTCATGATTGGTACAATAGCTATAGGCCTATGTGGCGGAATGAAGAACCCCCGTCATCTATGACCATCCTGTTCAACTGTTTGTATATTCAATTGTTTTGTAGTCAACAATAAATAGTTTAGTGAGCAGAACTGCACATCTTCTCTCTACACTTTCCCACATAATTTTGGTGCCGAAACCCGGGAAAATCTTCGCAACTACTATTTGCATCCACACTGGAAGCAATTTTTGTGTACACTACGCACTTCAAGAACCTGAGAGAAGATACACAGCACGGGAACGAGGAAAAGTTATCCTTGTTGTTCGAGACAGTTTCCCACGGACGACATTACTACCAGATAAGTTTATTGTTTTTACTATTCACATGTTAACTATTCACATACTAAACTAGAAGACTGTTGATTTATCGTAATAGCAGTTTCAGTTAAGAATACAAATTCAGAAGAAGGATTTTATTCAATATTATATTAATAGTTTTACTGCATATTGTTACCGAGAAGAGAAGCGAGGTGATTGCAGCGCCTCTATCGACTACGCACAACACCACAATCCAGAGACAGTCGGCAATATAGGTTTTCACATCATCGCATAAGTCATCGGAACCGACATGGCTAACTCCGATGAAGAATCGATACTACACAACTTGAAACGGAAACGCACCAGGGAGAGGAAGAATACAACACGTTTCATTACAGAAATAAACGGATTTAATGATGACACTAGCCTGGACGATCTTGAATACTTCCGTGATCGCCTCCAGGAGACTCTGAGTAAACTAGGTACACTTGATGACGCTATCCATGATCTCCTATCTGACACCGAGTATGATGACGACGTGGAAAGATGCGAGGAGTATCTGGATTCCGCGAAACGCGCGATACAGAGGGCGTCGCGAAAGATTGATGATAAATCAAATTCGGAGGTGAGAATAAATACCCCCGACAGACAGGTAGTCTCAACCGCACAAACACAAGCTTCGACCGCACACTCGGTCCGGCTACCACCGATCAGGCTCGAACCTTTCTCCGGAGACGTTGAGACATGGTCACGATTTTGGGAGCAATTCGAGTCATCTATAGATAAAGACCCCTCTCTTTCTACAGTAAACAAACACATATTTCTCCGTGGCTACTTGGAGGATGAACCGAAACAGCTAGTTGATGGAATTGCTGTGATTGCAGAAACATACGAGGAAACCAAGAAAATGCTACAGGCGCGTTATGGCGACAAGAACCGAATAATCCAAGCGCACCTGGACTACCTGGAGGGTGTAAAACCCATTAGGATTGCTTCACCGGAAGCACTTAACACTACATACATAGATTGTAACCGGCGGGTGCAGGCCCTTCGAGCACTCGGAGAGGATGTTAATGGTTACGGAAGGATCCTAGCACCTAAAATACTGCGGGCATTCCCGGAAGACATCTGTCGCCGGTGGATAATCCACGTGAAGAGGGAGAACTTACCGGAAGGAGATATTCTCAAACTAATGGAGTTTTTGGGCGAGGAAGTAGACGGTGCCCTGACCGCTCAGAAGATTCGTGGAGACTCTTTCTCTTCTTACAATATCCCTACCACAGCAACACTGCGAGTCGACACCAAGACAGCATCGGGATCGCGAAAAGGCAAGTCTACACCTGACCCCTTTTGTGTATTTTGTGAGTCACGTGGTCATTGGGCTCAAGACTGTAAGATGGTGACAAATGTCCACGAGAGAGTGAAGAGACTGAGAAATGCGAACCGTTGTTTTCTATGCCTGAACCGCGGCCACTCTGCCAGAGACTGCAGTAGAAAGGGCAAGTCATTGTGCACTCACTGTAAGATGTCCCATCATAGGTCTATCTGCAGCAGCCCCAGATCTACCGAACCAGCAACCCACCCGACGACAGTTACGTCCGTAGATAGGATCTCAGAGAAAGACGGCGTGATCAGTGAACTCGAGAAGAAGCTGAGTGAAACAGAGCTAAGTCTGAGGGAGAAAGAATCATGTGAACGTCAGCTTCAGCAACGATTCCTGGAATTGCAAAGGCAAACTGAATTTAAGATGCAAGAATGTGCAGAAGAAAAGGAGTCTGAACGTGAACGTTTCAGAAGACAAATAGACCAACTACAAGAAGAAATACGCATTCTGAAAGTTCAAGGGAAAACACTGGATAGAGAACAAACGAACACAGAGCAAACGTTCAGAGCAGTGACAGCATCGTACACAAAGCAATTAGATACATGTGAGAGTCAACTGAGAGAGTTTGAGAAGCGAGTTCAAACAGCATGCAAGGAGCTCGACCAAGAAAGAAGTCTACTTGGAAAATATGTTGCATTTGTGCAAGAGAAGGTAAAGGAAAGAAACATCGGTTGTGAAAATTTTGAGTTCATCGCTGGCAATAGCCAGAGTGCGATACAAGGACTGAAACAAATCATGACAGAATTACTAAATTGTATTAGCAAACTTAACCAAGAGAAATCGGCGGATCACTTATCGAGAGGAGTTCCGACGAAACAGTTAAAGACACTTCATGCTTGGTGGCATGGGCCCACTTGGCTATCACAGAGTCCATGCTACTGGCCACATCAAAACTCCGCTTGTACCTCGTTACCGGAGGAAAAGTCTACTTGCAATGTTCTCAACATTGAGACAATTTCACCTATTCTGGACCCACAGATCAACGAGGCAGCTTTGAACACTACCCTAGTCACCAAAGAAGTCGCCATAAACTACAGGCCCATCTCGCAGGACGTAGACAACAGTAAGTACCGTCATACTTCGCACACCCGGCGGAGAGAGGACAGCAAGACCTGTACAGCTGGTCGTCCCCCTAGAGATCGACCAGGGTGGGGAGGATGTGGCAGAATGAAGAACCCCCGTCATCTATGACCATCCTGTTCAACTGTTTGTATATTCAATTGTTTTGTAGTCAACAATAAATAGTTTAGTGAGCAGAACTGCACATCTTCTCTCTACACTTTCCCACAGCCTATATAACTACTCGGGCTGTCTCTCTTTCCTTTCTTATAGATAGGAATTGTTTTGGCAGTTTTAAGGCAATCAGGAAAATATCCAGATGCAAGGCAATTGTTGATGCATGAAGTGAGTGGTTTACATATATATGGAGCAATTGCTTTAATGGTACTGTTACTAATACCATATAGGCTATATCCTTACTAGTGGAATTTTTAAAATTATTCAACACCCGTAAAACGTCGTATTCTGAAATCTGTTTCCATTTAAAACTGATATCATTTGGAATTATTTTGTTTCTTAAAAAATCCTCAGCTGTGACTAAACATTCCATAAACTGATTTGCAGTTTCTTCATTAACCTCTTGGATGACATTAGAAAAATTCTTCTTCTTTTTCTTCCCCTTGTGCCTCATGGCATCGGGTCTGCCTCGAACAATTTCCTCCATTCTCCTCTGTCCCTTGCCATTCTTCTCAATTCTCCCATTCTTTTTGTCATCCCCACGATATTGTCTAGATATGTCATTCTGGGCATTCCTCTTCCTCTCCTTCCCTTTCTTGCGTCCATCATCTGTTTTGGCTTTCTCTCCTCTCCCATTCTTAACACATGTCCGAACAATTTCATCTGCTTTTCCCTTAGTCTCTCCTCCACTGATTTCTGCTTCAACTCATCTCTGATCCTCTCATTCCGTATTCTATCCCTTCTTGTCTTTCCTACTATTCTTCGGTAGTATTTCATTACTATTGCAGTAATGTTACTTATTCTATCATTTGTAACTGGCCAACTTTCGCTTCCATACAACAGGGTTGGTTCTATAATTGTTTTATATACCTGTAATATTGTTCTGGCTTGTATTTCTTTCTTCCCAAATATTGTGTTGCTTAATCCGTAATATATATTCCTAGCCTTCTTCGTTCTATTAAGTATTTCTTCCCTTATTATCCCATTTTGGTGTATTACTGTTCCCAAATATTCATAAGTTTTAACCTGTTCAAGCGGCTTTCCATCGCAATTAATGTTAATTCCTTCAATCCTTTCCTCTGTTTTTCCCATTTGCATTACTTTACTCTTGCTTGTGTTTACACTCATTCTTTTACTTTTCAGGATTCCTGTCCATTCATTTACCATGTCCTGCAGTTTTTGTTCTGTTTCCGCAATCAGTAGTATATCATCTGCGTACACTAATACCTGGCTATAGATCGTTCTCATATTCTAATAGCCTACCTTCGTTTTGGGCGTCCTCCTCTTGCATGTTTTAATTATTCCATCCATGAAAATAATAAACAGCAAAGGACTCAGGCTGTCTCCTTGTTTCACCCCTCTTCTCATTTCAAATTCCTTTGACTTCTTCCCATCAATCCTTACTACTGTAGTCCCTTTACTGACTTGTAGGTTGATTCTATGGCTCTTACTAACTTTTCGCTCACTCCTCTCTTCCTCAATACTTTCCATATTTCCTTCCTTGGTACTCTGTCAAATGCCGATTTCAAGTCTAGAAAAGCCAAGTATAGCTTTTCTCCTTTTTCCATAAACTTCTCTCCCAATGTTCTTAATGTAAATATCCAGTCTTGTGTTTGACAGCCTGGTCTGAGCCTGTTCCTCTTCCAATTCTTCTTCCACCACATCCGACAATTTTCTTTCCAGTATTTTTTAATATTTTTTTGTGCCACTGATGCCATACAAATTGCTCTGTAATTATCACAGTCTGTACTTTCAACCTTTTTATGAACTAGTATTATTATTAGGGATGGGTCCTCGATACTTTCGATACCTCGATACTTTCGATGCCTCGATACTCTCGATACTTGCATGGTATCGGCATCGAACGATACTTCAGATAACTCGCTCGATACTTTTTCGATACTTTTGTAATCTGCAATTCTGCAATTAAGTGAGAATGCTAGTATTTTTAACAAAAACTTGTAAGTGGACTGTTTAAAAAACTAATTTTAGTTTTAATGTAGAGTTTTAAAATAATTATAGGCTACTGATGATATTAAATTTTGTCTCATTAAATATGCAGACTTAATTAATTTAGTTGGTATTACACAGTTCTCTCAAATTTTAATTTTCAATGTACGGTACCTATTTATTGAAACTGGAAATGTTAAAGGTATCGAGTATCGAGGAAAAAATCATGTATCGGTATCGAGTATCGAGTATCGAGAAAATCTGGTATCGACCCATCCCTAATTATTATATTATACTCCCATTCAGTGGGAATCATCTCCTCCTGCCATATTTTTTCATATAATTTCCATAGTATGTCAATTATCACTGCTCCTCCCCATTTTATCAATTCTGGTGCAATGTCATCATATCCTGCTACTCTGCCCAACTTCATCGCTTCAATTGCTAATTCCACCTCTGTCCTTTTTATTATCCTAGGAATTTGTTCCTCCCCTGCAGTTGTCACCTCCTCTCTTTCTCCAGTATCCTGTTCTACTTCTGGGGTTAACTCCTCTGCGAATTTCTCTTCATAGTACCTTTTCCAGGTTTCCAGAATTCTTTCCTGTTGGGTTTCTATTTTATTACTGTCCTCCTTATTCTTTATGTTTCTTACTCTTTTGCCATACTTCCCACTTATGTTTTTAATGGTATTCCAGAAGATTTTCCTATTATCTTTGAAGTGACTTTCCACCTGATTCCCAAAATCTTTTGCCTCTTTCACTATCTTCTTTGCCTCGTTCCTCTTTAGAATATAATCTTGAAAATCCTCCTGCCTTTTAGTTCTCAGGTGTTTCTTCCATGCTGTCGTCTTGCTGCTTACAGATTGTTCTACTTCCTCACTCCACCAGTTTGTTCTTTTCATGTTTCTGTTTACTCTTTTCTTGCCACACACTTCTCCAGCTGCTTTCAGCATTGTTTCCTTAATTTGGGCCCACATTCCATTTATGTTTATATTGTCTTCCTCTTCTTCCCTTCCTTCAAATTTCTCTCTCAGCGATTCCTGATATCTTTGCCTATTTTCCCATTTTCTTCAGTTCTTCTATTCTGATTTTTTCAAATACCTTCTTTCTCTCTATTCTCCTTATCTTGAATCTTGTGTCTGCCACCAATAGTCTGTGGTCTGTCGAGGCCTCAACTCCTCTAATTACCTTTACATCCCTCAATATTGCACTCAATTCCTTTGCGTATATAATGTAATCAATGATGCTCTTTACTTATCTTCCTTCGCCTTCGAAAGTTGTTTGATGAATCTTTTTGTTTAAAAAAGGAATTTCCTATCCTTAAATTATTTCTTAAACAAAATTCTAAAAATCTTCGTCCATTTTCATTTAAAACTCTTTCGCCTCCATATTTTCCTAAAACCCCATGTCCTCTCCTAAAATTGTTTCCCACCCTGCCGTTGAGATCTCCCATCAGAAATATTTTCCTACCTCCCTCCTCTGCTCTATCTACCTCCCTTTGTAGATCTGTATAAAAAATTTCCTTTTCTAACACATTGGAATCTTCAGTTGGCGCATATGCTTGTATTATGGTAAGCTTCTCTTCCATATCAAGATCTATTGACATTAGTCTTTAATTGACTGCTTTCCAGCTTACCACCCTTCTTTCCGTCTCTTCTTCTGTTAGAATGCCAATTCATTCCTTTGCTCTAGTTCCCAATGGGACTCCGGAGTACCATAGCGTGTAGTTTCCTTCCATTCCCTTTCTTCTTTATCTCGCTCAAACCCAGAATATTTATTTTATATTTCTTCATTTCCTGGATTACTTCCTCCTCCTTTCCATTCAAAGTTTTAATGTTCCAAGTTCCTAGTCTCAATTTCTTATTCTTGCATTGTCTTCTCCAACGAGTCCGTCCTGGTCCGAGGCAGCATGTATTTCTTTGAATCGTTCTGAAGACCCAGTGTGAGGGATCAGCACAACGACTGGGCGATTTTCTGTAGGGGTTTGCTCCCTTAGCATTTGAAGGATCACCTTCTCCACAAGGCAGCGGTTCCTTTCAAAATACCCCTTGGGAGGCAGGGTGCCACTTCCGCCTTCCTCGCCATTCTGATTGATCCAATGTCCGAGTCCGCCATTGGACATTAGAAAAATATGATCTAAAATCTTCCGCTTGTATTGGGATATTACAATTTGGAGTTTTAATCTCCTTATTGACAATGTGCCATGCTGCATTATACAGTGAGTCCCACGCAAGAGTTGGCCAATGACGTGGGTTTCTGCGTCGCGGCTGGCACAGCTCCATCTCCCGAGCGATCGGGTGAAATATCTACGCAAATAATGCCGCGGTCGTTGTAATGATTCAGGTTCTCACATTTACAGTTAAAATTACAATAAAAATAACCACGTACCTCATCACAAAAGATGTTGGAAATGTTCTCCTCTTGCATCCAGACAATACTGGCACCTTTTTAGAAAATTTTCTTTCACGCGGATAAGTTCAGCTTCCGAGACAGAGTTACTTTCTCTTTTGATAGGTCTATGTGATATTGTCATTAATTTCTTCTAACAGTATGTAAATATTATTTATGGGGAAACTTGAAAAATAAAGTGTATAGGTCAATTTCCCATACATAAGAAGAACTTAAAGACAATATCACAAGAGAAATTAATTCTATCTCGGAAGCTGAACTTACGCGCGTGAAAGAAAATTCCCTAAAAAAAGGTGCCAATGTTGCGAGTATGCAAGAGGAGAACATTTCCAACATCTCTTGTGATTAGGTACGTGGTTATTTTCATTGTAATTTTAACTGTAAATGTGAGAACCTGAATCATTACAACGACCGCGGCATTATTTGCGTAGATATTTCACCCAATCGCTCGGGAGTTGGAGCTGTGCCAGCCGCGCCGCAGAAACCCGCGTCATTGGCCAACTCTTGCGTGGAACTCACTGTATTTATTATCAGAAGTTTCAATTAGTTTGGCATTATGTTCCAATTTGGATTTTTTCAGATCACTTCTGTATTCTTTTCTGGGATCTTTGTACACTTTCAGTACGTTACTAGATTCTGTTACCTTGTGGATAGTGTTTAATGCTAAAATCTGTTTTCTCTTATTATCTAAAGCATTATTATACCAAGCAGGTCTACCCTTATTTTGATAATTTCTGTTATGATCAAATGTTACATTTTTAAGTGGAAAACACACATCAAATAGATTTAAAAAAACCATTAAAATTGTCGTAAACTGCAGTATCCCACTGTACGAGGTCTGTTAGATAAGTATCCGACCTTATTTGTTTTCTCGGAAACCTGACGGATTTGAATCAAGCCCGCTTGCATGAGCCGACCTTGAACCTTCGTGCGCATGTGTGAACTTTTTCCCGCCTGTAGATAGCGTCTGTTGCTGGCAAGCAGCATTTGAGTGAGGTAGTGTACAGTGCTCTCGTCGTTGCAAGGAAAATAACGGAATGACTGGAGCAGCGCTATTTGCCTGAAACTGGGCAACAGCCAGGTGGAAACCATTCGGAAAATTCAGACGGCTTTCGGCGATGATGCTATGGTCATCACACAGATTAAGGAGTGGTACAACCGGTTTAAAGACGGCCGAACATCGGTGGTGAGCGAGCCACGCTCCGGTCGCCCATCAACATGCCGAAATGACCAGGTCATTGCCAAAGTGAACGCTGTGGTGATGCGGGATTGTCGCGTGAGTATCCGAGAAATTGCGGATGAGGTGGGCATCATCACTTTTTCGGCCCATTTAACGATGGCCGAAGATTTGGCCATGAAGAGAGTGGCAGCGAAATTCAATGCCGATGCTGCTGACGGCGGAGCAAAAGCAACTTCGTGTTGAAGTCTCACATGACATGCTTGAGTCCACAAACAGTGACCCCGGCTTTATGCACACCTTAATGAATGGTGACGAGTCGTGGTGTACGGGTACGACCCGGAAACCAAATTCCACTCGTCACAATCGTTATTTTCCTGGCAACGACGAGAGCACTATACACTACCTCACTCAAATGCTGCTTGCCAGCAACAGACGCTATCTACAGGCGGGAAAAAATTCACACATGGGCACGAAGGTTTAAGGTCGGCTCATGCAAGCGGGCTTCATTCAAATCCGTCAGGTTTCCGAGAAAAAAAATAAGGTCGGATACTTATCTAACAGACCTCGTACATTGCTAAGATAAATATTCATATTGTTTGAGGATATGTTCCGAGAAAGCACACATTTAGTATATAGGCTACTGTCGATATTCTTCCAGTTAACATCAAGATTAAATATTACAGAACTGTGATCTGAAAGAGTATAATCAATTACATCTCCTTTATATTGACTTTTGTTAAGATTAGTGATAATCAGGGCCCGGATTCTGATGACCTAAAATTGTTTGAAAAATGACCTATAAAATGACCCTAAATTTTAAAGAAAATGACTTAATAACTATAAAAAATGACCTAACAACTGATATTTTATTTATAAAAAAGTATTATTGTACACACAAAGTTATAGACTAGTTTGTACATAATTGTAAAAACTGTAAATAAGTGTATGTTGTGAGTGTTCATTTCTCACAGAAACTGAGGCACTGGTGAGTCAAAATTCGGCATTTCCTTTTGTGGTCTGCTGGATTAAATTGTTGTTTATTGAGGGTAAACAGCAGTTTGCAATCTCAAATTCAAGCAGGTGCCAAGTCAGTATAATAATAATAATAGTAATATAATCAGTAGCGGCTCGTGGCTCAAAACGAGAGTGTGCTGCAAATACCATTTCATACAGCAAACTTAAAATATTGAGCTACTTGATAGAGAAGTAGCGGCTCCGGACAGGGAAACCACCATTAACGGCCGTGGGTGTCGGCATGCTGACCACATGCCCCCAATCCTGCCATCTGTCTATAGGTAGATGACGCAGTGGTCGGGGGTAGGCCTTGTCCCCTCGGGGATGTCGCGCCACGGAGTTTAGTTTAGGCTTACTTAAATAATTACTGTCTCAGAGTTAAGTCCATGGGACGTTCCTTCTTACTACAGAAGTTATCGATGACTTTCGTGTTGAATCCATCCATGTTTCAAAGACAGCACTGGTAGCGACGAAAAAAAGTTAATACACTCAATGTAAATACAAGAAAATGACTAAATGAGGAAGCAAATGACACGAAAATGATCTAAAATTGAAATAAATGCCCTAAAATATAAAATGGCATAAAATGCCTAAAAATGACCTAATAAAAAAGCATTTCTACAATCTAGAGGCCATGATTAGGATTTATCCCCAAGTTGGCAATGTCTATGCAGCATCAATAAAAAGATGACATGTCATTAGAATCCAGGCCCTGGTGATAATGTTGTCAATGCATGCGACTTCTCTTGTGGGTTTAAAGTTTGAACAATTAAAACCACAAGATCTTAACAGATTTAAAAATGTTGTGCTACAATAATTTTCAACGAGTATATTAATATTAAAATCTTCACATATTATTACCTTAAATTTGGAGTTGATAAAATTTAGTAGCATTGCTTCTAAATTGGTCATGGAATTTTTTACTACCAGATGGGCTACGGTATATACAGACAACTATTATTTGCAAACTTATAATCTTAATTGCTACTACTTCAAAGTCTATTTCTGTGCAGTATGATTTCATGTCAATGACCTTGAAGTCGATACCGTTCTTGATAAAAATAACTACACCACCATGTGTCAAATTAGTATGCCAAAAACAACTTGCTCGGTTATAGCTGTTGATGCTATATAGGTCCATCTCCGCACTAACCATCCAGTGTTCTGCAAAACATGCAATTTTGCATTCACTTTCGTTCAAACACAGTTCTAATTCTGGTACCTTATTTCATATGCATTGCATGTTCGTAAAGAGAATATCAATTGGTTCGTTGTATTTATTTCGTTGAAGATCATCACTTGTACTTATTCTTCCTTCTCTCCGTTTTTTGGACGTGGATGAATAAAGTATCTTACACATGTGTTCACTGGCCACGGGGTCATTCCATGTCAAATCAACCAAATCTACTATGAGATTTGAACCTTGACCTCTCAGATTTGTATGATTTTTTCCCAGGTATTGTACCCCCCAAAAGTAGTTTAAATTTAAAATTTTTTCTGAATTTTGGTTTGTGAGTTACAAGGGTTTAAAAATCCAAAATACTATGGTTTTCTATCGCTTTAAGATCATTATAAAATGCTATAGCTAAAAAACTATACCATCTAGAGAGCTCAAACTTGGACCATTTTTTTCCTCTAAACATTCCCTTTAATTTGATGTATCACACGGCCATGTTTCTTAATTTTTGAAATGTTAAAAAAGTTCTCAAAAAACTTTTTTTTAATTTCCAAAATACGTACCCTCGGATGTTTTTGGAAAAATTATATGTGTTGTCCACTCTAATAGACTACATGCATGCAAAATTTCAAGATGGGATCTCAACGGGTTCTTGTTTAAAAAAAATATTTTACTACCAGAATACATGCTAGTGAGGTGTATAGCGGACTATTTCTAGGCTATGAATACTAAGGCACATAATTCTACCAAACCAAAATGATTTAGATTGCGTTCATATGTAACATTTCCCTCTTATTGTTTTTTAATTAAATGATGTGTGGTGGTGTTTTTAATTTAATTTTCATGATACCTGTAACTATACATAAGAAAGTAGAACAAATTTTAATTTATATACAACATGCTAATAGTGACATTTTGAATAAAGCCACTCACCTTGAATCATCCAAAACTCTTAGTAATATCAACGCATATAGTTATAAATGGTAGAGGTTATCTATTGCTTGGTTTCTCAGTATTATTTGTAATCATTTACAAAGAGTCCCATATAAAAGAAATGGGTAAAAGTTGTTTCACCTTGTGAAAAAGTTTAACTTGTTGATATTTGTTTGGATAGAACTGTATTTCTTCGAATATTAGGTATTTACCGTACATAGTTAATAGTATTTATACACTTTAAAAATTTTCACTGAGGGTAACGCAATTTGAATGTTTCTTTTGGATCATTCAAGAAATTTTTCCAAAGCAAGAGAAGACAGCTTCATTTCTTCAGCACTTAGAGTGTATGTTCTTCCCGTTGCTGTAGTTGGATCCACTGTTAGCAAAAGAGTGTTTCCTGGGACATCTAATAAATCTTTTGGTTGTGGATAACAAAAAGAACGGGCTGGACCTTTTGGGTGCAAAAATTTATTCGGTACATGCTATTGTGTTTTTCTTCAATGCATCCCAGCCACCTAGAGTCATCATATGCTACTGTCACAAAACCAGCAACAATGTTTTCCAAATTTGATGGTGTTATTTGGTCCACTGTTGTCACACATTCAAGAGATTCAGCAAGGCTGAAATTATGAGGCTTGACAGTAATTTGACTCTCTGTGTGGGCTTTATGAGTGAAACTTTTGTGTTCCCACAATCGCTTTTGATTCACTGAGCTGAGAAAGTAACCATTCTTTAGTCTCTTCGTAGTCTTCTGTTGTGGAATATTCAAAGTCAATGTTTTTTTTTTATATTTTCCAAGGCAAATTCATAAAGTTCTTTGGGTGTTAAAATTTGTTGGTCATATGGTCTTTGTAGGCTGGCTTT
The DNA here is from genome assembly GCA_964059195.1 of Ectobius pallidus. NCBI lineage: Eukaryota > Metazoa > Arthropoda > Insecta > Blattodea > Ectobiidae > Ectobius > Ectobius pallidus. The sequence goes on along the minus strand of CAXKWD010000001.1, from coordinate 33,813,441 downwards.
AGCAGCTAGCCGCTTAACAGTCCCGCCAAGGCACATGCACTCTTGCCATGGGATGTTGCAAAGAACTCCCACTCTGCCTCAACTTCAAAATCTGTTTTATGGAAGGATAAATTAAGGAAGTTTTTCTTATTCTTATACTGGGCAGCGCTCCCATCAGAAAAGTAAGTGATCTTTTTAAGTGCAAAAGGCAAGGTTTGCTTTTAAGATTTCTAGCAGTTTTTTCTTTGAACTTTTGTAACATTTTTGTAAAGTTAGCAATAACTATTGTATTTTAAATAAAACTGTACTATTAATGAATAATTTTTTTTCATATAGTAAACTAGTAGCCGCCTACAATAAGTTTGCTCACACCTAATTGGCATGTATTCTGGTAGTAAAATATTTTTTAAAACAAGAACCTATTGAGATCCCATCTTGAAATTTTGCATGCGCATGTAGTCAATTAGAGTGGACAACACATATAATTTTTCCAAAAAAATCCGAGGGTACGTATTTTGGAAATTTAAAAAAAGTTTTTTTGGGAACTTTTTTAACATTTCAAAAATTAAGAAACATGGCCGTGAGATACATCAAATTAAAGGGAATGTTTAGAGGAAAAAATGGTCCAAGTTTGAGCTCTATAGGTGGTATAGTTTTTTAGCTATAGCATTTTAGCGATAGAAAACTGTAGTATTTTGGACTTTTAAACCCTTGCAACTCACAAACCAAAATTCAGAAAAATTTGAAATTTGAAATTCAAACTACTTTTGGGGGGTACAATACCTGGGAAAAAAATCACACAAATCTGAGAGGTCAAGGTTCAGACTGTTAGTTGATTTGACATGGAATGACCCCACGGGAACTTTTTAACATCCAATAATAAAACCAAGAAAGATGGAAGAAAACATTTTATTCACAGTAACTGAAACTTTAAAACTTGCCATTTAAGAAACATTAATGGAATTTATAATTTAAAAAAAATTACCTCCTGTACGAACGAATTCTTGAAACCTGCTGTTGAGATTCCTCATTCACCCCTCCAACATTGCAGCTGGGATACTGTGAAGTTCATCACAAATTCTCTGTTTTAACTCATCCAGAGTTCTTGGTCGAGTCATGAACCGGGGGATACAGTAACTGACAATGCGGATAGTTACGTGGAGATGTTACAATCTTTCTTTACACCTGACTTGAACAATTTTCCACACATTCAAGAACCTTGGTTTCAACAGGATGGAGCAACATCACACACTGCACGATAACCAATGGAAGCTGTGCGAGAATTGTACAGTAACCGTGTGTCTCAAGATTCGGTAATGTTCCCTGGCCCCCTAGATCGCCAGATTTGTCTGTTTGTGATTTTTTCTTGTGGGGCTATCTCAAGAGTAAAGTGTACATGACCTGACCAAGAACTCTGGATGAGTTAGAACAGAGAATTGGTGATAAAATTCACAGTATCCCAGTTGCGATGTTGGAGTGGTGAATGAGGAATCTCAACAGCAGATTTCAAGAATGCATTCGTACAGGAGGATGCCATCTATAGGACGTAATTTTAAAAAAATGATAAATTCCAATAATGTTTGTTAAATGGCAAGTTTTAAGGTTTCAATTACTATGAATAAAATGTTTCTTCCATCACTCTTGGTTTTTTGTGTCACCTTGTATTAGAGGTAAATCATTTCCGTAACATCTCTGGGATCTGTTATGGGTAGGTTGAGTGCGAGTCTGGAGTCTAGCACGCAGCTGACTCCCCGCCCCTTCCTCCAAACACTTCGCCAACGAACAGGCGAGACCATCGGAACAGGTTTCAGAGCACAAGAGGCGCCTTTTTCAAATAGCAATGGTCAATCTACAATACTTATTTCTCATACCGTATTTAATTTTTTGTCGTAACTGAAATAAAACTGCCGTCTTTACTAGCTGTTGTTCAAATAGTTTTCACCTCTGTTTATGCCATGAGCCTATCTATTCGTATTTCTGAAGTGCCAACAGCCAGCCACCTTTTACCGGTGTAAGGGGTTTTAAGCCGAAAATACGAAGTATGAAAGAAAGAAAAATCATAAAATCGTATACGATACTTACTAAATTAATTCATTAAAGTTTTTTTAATAGTAATGCCCAGATAGTGCAATGCTTCTTCATAATAACTGAACATCAGCTTAAAAAATAGCATAAAACAAATTTTTGTAAGGAAAAGATATTTTCGTACTTTCATCTTAAATATTTGGTATTTTTAATGAACATAACATGCATTATTATTGTAGATGTTAAATCTATTTCATTACAGCTTATACAACAACTCGCTTCGCTCATTGCTGCTGAGGTTCTCGGGAAAGGTTTTTTAAAAGATCAATGGAGATAGAGTGCGTGTATTTAGTATGCTGTATTGGCTATTACCTTTTTTGCCACAATAAACCTAAAAAAATAAATGTGGGAAGACTTTGGGTTTTTTTTCGGAATTTTCCCATCGGTTGCAAGCTAAAAGGTATCAGTTTGCCAAGTGTAGTTTTCTAGATCAACTGGCAGTGTACATACATTTATGGTGTATTTTATGGAGTAAATTTCAACTGAAATGGACATGATACAAGATGAAATAGCGACTGAGATTCATGGTTTGTAAAGTATTCAATTTGGCATTTGCCTTTACGACCACGGAAATCATAGAAAAATACAAGTAAAATTGGTTGTAATATGTTGTAAAGAATGCGGGATTTCATCTCCGAGTTATTATTAAAGAATATAAATTATGAAATTTCTTTAACAGATAGAAGAAACTTTTGTTAGTTCTGGACAAAAATATGTTAATTGGATTTAATTGTTATGAACCTGAGACTCCAGAACGCAAGTCCAAGACCTTACTATCTCGACCACCCCGTTAGGTTTACGGAAATAATTATTTCTAAACTTTCAGAGCCATACGTGAACAGAGTTTGATAATACCGTTGCCATGAAAACCGAGCCCTTTTTCGGGGGTTTTTAGGGCTAAAAATTTAAAAAATTTACTTTTTGGAATTTTCCTGTGGTTTACAGCCTAAAAGCTATATGTGTACCAAATTTCAAGTTTCTAGCTTATCTGGAAGTGGACAAACATTAATGTCAGTGAGCCGAGCCGAGCCCTTTTTCGGTAGTTTTTAGGGCTAAAAATTGAAAAAATAAACTTTTTGGAATTTTCCTGTGATTTATAGCCTAAAAGCTATACGTGTACCAAATTTAAAGTTTCTAGCTCATCTGGAATTAGGCAAACATTAATGTCGGTCAGCCGAGCCGAGCCGAGCCCTTTTAAGGGAGTTTTTAGGTCTAATAATAATAAAAAAAATAACTGTTTGGAATTTTCCTGTGAGTTACAGCCTAAGAGCTATAAGTGTACCAAATTTCAAGTTTCTAGCTCATCTGGAAGTGGACAAACATTAATGTCGGTGAGCCGAGTCGAGCCCTTTTTCGGGGGGTTTTAGGGCTAAAAAATAAAAAACTTAAGTTTTAGGAATTTTCCTGTGGTTTACAGCCTAAAAGCTATATGTGTACCAAATTTCAATTTTCTAACTCATCTGGAAGTGGGCAAACATTAATGTCAGTGAGTGAGTGAGTGAGTGAGCGAGTCAGTCAGTCAGCCGTGTGGCTTTATATTATAGGGATAAGGTACAACAAATTAAAATATCAACATTTTAAGGAGTAAACCTATTCACGAAATAGCTTAAATGAAGATTTGAATTATTGTTATAAACATGTTCTATTGAAACGAACACGTTAAAATTGTTTACACTCGATATTTATATTTATAATATTAAAAACACTGTTAATGAAATTAAAATAAAGGCATCCTCAGGAAATGAAAGTTATGCATGAGTACACGCACTTATGGGGACCGATCTGTGAAATATTTATAATTTCTACATTTTTCATTCCATTTTCTTCATTTGTTTTACCTGACCCCGGAAGCATTTAGGATAATCCCTAAAATTTTGAGAGCTGTTAGTTTATTTAATATTGAAAAAATATACTCATATTTTGTGATTTTATTGGGTTTCATGGTTAAAGATCCTTGGAGTTCAATTTTCAAAATTTTGGAACCGAATTGCAAATTTGCATATTTTATCTCTACACACGTCAAAACCAAAAAGCTGATAGTTTACTATTTCTTTTAGAAATAAAAGTTAACGTTATTTTTCTTAATTTTGTCGAGTTTAAATCATAAACTATATATTATAAAGGCATAAATAGCTAATTGTTTTTAATTAACTATTCGTTGAGTTAATTTTACCACTGATAAGTCTAAGAACTTGGTTGAACATTTCAAAGCAATTGATTAAATATTGCTACGCAAGGAATAATTTAAAGTATTTATTCACATAATTTGAGCAGTTTTTTAAAACAGTTTAGGTCACCGAAAAAAATAACAAATGCATGCTTAAAATATGCGGACTTTTCGTTTCTCAGTTCTACAAACTAAAGTAGAAGCTATTCATCTCCTATAGTGAGATATTTCCCACCTTCCAGACCACGAAATGCCCTACTGTAAGTTTTTGCATTTTTAGAGCGCCTTTATGTTTTCTCCAATAACGTACTAAAATGCGAATTGTTCTGCGAAACATTAAACTTTTACTCTGTATTTTTGTGCTTTTCATTTGTACAACGCTGTGTAATTATTCTTCTTCACTATCTTGAAATTTCAGCACAAGTGCACTGTATTGTTAAAAATAAACTGTAATACCATAGTGCCATCCCCTTCTTTTGTGAAGCAGGTAGAGCAGTTTTGCGAATGAACAATACCTATCATGGAATGCGAGACTACTAACTACTGAGCAGCTAGCCCTGCACATCCCCCACCCTTCGCTGCATTGCTAGGATCGCTCACTGTCCAGCTAGAGAAACCCAGAGATGTTACGAAAAAGATTTACCTCTACCGTTTCGCCAACTATGATGGTCCCTTACGCTACATCACAGCACCCTACCATCAGACAGTGGAACCACATACTGCAACCTGTGAGAACGGGGTTATTAAACTATCACACGTTACCGTACACTTTCTTTTATAACACGATCTAGCGAAAAGTAGCATGAATTCCACTATATTTCTATCTCTGTATGATGAAGAAACTCATCAACACGTTTAATCCTGGGATCACCAATACAACGAACCTCGCAGGAGGTACAATATGGCACATTTATGAAAGAGGAGAATTCAGAATGCCCTACTAAATTAATATCACTGTCCACAACCTAACAGAACATGTCAGTGGCCGTTCCTAACCTAACTGCCACTAAACTAGAACTTCTGCAGAATTCAGAATGCCCTACTAAATTAATATCATTGTTCATAACCTAACAGAACCTGTCACTAATTAGTAACACTGTTTCTAACCTAACTGCCACTAAACTAGAATTTTGGGAGAATTCAGAATGTCCTAGTAAATTAATATCACTGTTCATAACCTAACAGAACCTCTCACTAATGATTTATGATAAGCAATGTACAAGAAGCGTCATGTTGGTCAACCTGCCTCGCTGAGAAACAAAATAACATCACCCGTCTGTGGAAACCTGCATACATGCGAGATGGGGCCCCCCTACATTGCGACTTTGCCCGTCTTTACCTACCACACAATAAGACTGGTTAGTATACCTCAGGATGGCAGTATCAAGGCAATATGGCTTGGAATGCATAGGGCCACCTAAATTAGGGTAAAATTCCGTATTTTCAACACTGCTAAACAACAAGAGGTGTAACAATGGTGGAACTATTAGCTATTACTATAGAGACCAATACCGGACACTTCCTGCTTTTACAACGTAAAAATGGGGGACATGTTGCTGCAGCGCTCCTGGTGGCACAACCTGCATACTTTGTGCCAAATTCAAATTCTTATGAAAGGATGGGAAGATTAAGCTGACTAAAAATACTTTCCCATGCATATACAGGGTGGCGCACGAAATGTCATACCATTTATTTTACACATAACACATATTAATTTTTATTATAGCTTTATATAAAATACATAGAATTGATCATTAGGACATGGAAATTTGTCTTTAATGCAGAGTGTGTTCAATATGACCGCCGTTTTGCCTCACAATCTCTTGCAAACGAACCCTTGCATTCGTCACCACTTTTCGACACAAGTCTTCAGATAACGCATGGCACAACTCCATTACATGCGCTCTGAGCTGATTCCCAACTCTGCAGAAGTCCTTTAGACGGACTTCGAGTCAAAGCAACGAAATCTGCTTCAATATTTTCAGGTGTACGAACACTAGCCCGTCGCGACAGCTTTTTTTTTCCAACACAAACTGCTCGGTTAGTCTTTAAATTATCTGTTTGATAGGAGCCCATCTTGTATTAAAGAGAGCACGAAAACGTCTCTGAGTCAAAAATACACTCTTCGTTTCGGCGAAAAACAGAACAACTTTCACCTTTTGTTCACCATTCAAACGCCTGTTGTGCGCCATTTTACAAACTAATGTCTGTGTTCGTTGTCATGGTGAAATCCGACATGTGATGACACCTATCGAAATTTCCACGAAATTCGGCTTACACTAGCACTGTTAGAAACAGCGAAACTGCTATATTACAATATTTATGAGATAATTAAATGGTATGACATTTCGTGCGCCACTCTGTATATTATTTTTTAAACATTAAATAATAATGGAAACTTATTTATCTGCCCATTTTCTCAGAATTTTCAAAATCTCACTGCAATATATCTACAATATAGGCCTAATACATTACAATATAATCTCAATAGTCAAAATTTTCAGTACAATCACCATCAATATGACACTAGGAATAACCACCTCATTGTTACTGGAAGTGCAAGATTAACTAAAACAAAGAAATTGCTTTAATAGTATAGGTACCGTATTAAATTGTTTAATAGATTGGGTGCTGCGCAGTCAGTTAAATCAAACAGGTTTAAGGCTGTTTTGAGAGACTGGCTTGCTTAAAGTCCATTTTATTCTATTAATGAGAATATATATATGTATATAGATATTTTAGCCTAGACCCTCAAAAATCACAACTTAAAAGCGAAGGATCAAGATGCCTGAAAAATGTAATTAGTAAAAGTGGAAAGTAATTATCAAATATATATGAGATAATTTATTATTATGAATGTTAGGTTAGAAGAGCAAATGTACAATTAAATGTGTGAAATGCTTATTTAATTGTACATTTGCTCTTCTAACCTAACATTCTTAATAGTAAATTATCTCATCATATATATTCGATAATTACTTTCCACTTTTACTAATTACATTTTTCAGGCATCTTGATCCTTCGCTTTTAAGTTGTGACTTTTGAGGGTCTAGGCTAAAATATGTACATATATATTTATTCTAATTTACCCTCAAATAAAAAAGATGAAATTCGTCAATACTATTAATGAGTTTTTTTAAGTTAATATTGATATTGTATTTTGATTTTTTTCTCTTATTACTACCGTATATTTCCATATCCTGTTTTGTATATATCCTCCCGTTTTGTAAATCATATGTATGTTAATAACTGAATTTTGATGCAGTTCAAAAACATAATAAATCTTGAATCTTAAGAAACCAAATCAAAGAAAAAGATTAAAACTATTTAACTGGACAAAACACAAACACAACTTTTATTTTATTTTTATACCATGTGTACAAACCCAGAGCGTAATGATGGGACATGACAATTCATAATAATGGATACAGGAATTTACATGTAACAGAACACAAAAACAATACAGTAAAATCATAAGCACTCTTAAATATAACCCATCATCCAATAATTATGGATAACTAGCATGTGCCCGCGGCTTCGCCCGCGATAATTATTTCAAAAATTAAAAATTAAGAGCATAATAGTTAAATCATTATAATTATTAACACCTAAATCACGTGGACTACATACCACGATTAGATAGCGTCGCCTGGTAAAAGCGACCTCAGATTCGAGTTGCTTGGCCCAGAAAACCCTTGTATAGTTTCGTTCAAATCAAACAATGTTTCACCATACAGTATTTAGGCCTATATTGATTATCCCTCTTCCGTGTTGGTTGAAAATTTAATATGTCTACGGGCCTTAACATTCTAAACAAATGAATCGACCAGCGTGGGCTTACAACATTCAAGCGATCGCGATGCTTTTATTTCCACGGTATGACAAAAATAGCCAAAGACAACTGCAGTTGATTTACATTGAAATGTATTACTGAAATCTGATGCTTCGACAGCGCGAATCACGTTTTCTGCCAGTTTTTCACTCATACCTCGCGAACGAAAGCTAAAATTAAAAATTCGGCTTCGAGGTGCATTCGCCCACCTTTCAGTCCATCTATCTCAAAAATTTCAGATCTCTGCGTTCAGTAGATTTCGATGGGCATCGTGGACAGACAGACAAACAGCATGTGCCCGCGGCTTCCCCCGCGATAATTATTTCAAAAATTAAAAACTAAAAATTAAGAGCATAGTTAAATCATTAGAATTATTAACACCAAAATCACGTGGAGTGCATTCCACGATTAGGTAGCGTCCCCTGGTAAAAGCGACCTCAGATTCGAGTTCCTTGGCCCAGAATACCCCTGTACAGTCAGTTTCGTCCAAATCGAACAATGTTTGACCATATTTAGGCCTATATTGATTATCCCTCTTCCGTGTAGGTTGAACATTTCATGTCTTCGGGCCTTGATATTCTAAATAAATGAATCGTCCAGGATGGACTTACAAAATCAAGCGATCGCCCGTGATAATTATTTCAAGAATTAAAAATTAAGAGCATAATAGTTAAATTATTATATTTATTAACACCTAAATCACGTGGACTACATGTCACGATTAAATAGCGTCGCCTGGTAAAAGCGATCTCAGATTCGAGTTCCTTGCCCCAGAAAATCCCTGTATAGTGAGTTTCGTCCAAATCGAACGATGTTTAACCATATTTAGGTCTATGTTGATTACCCCTCTTCCGTGTAGGTTGAAAATTTCATATGTCTACGGGCCTTGACATTAAAAACAAATGAATCGACCAGCGTGAGCTACAACATTCAAGAGATCGCGATGCTTTTATGTCGAAGGAATGACAAAAATAGCCAAAGCCTAGTGTAATTGATTTGTATTACTGAAAACTCATGCTTCGAAAACGGAATAAATACACGTTTTTTGCTCGTTTTTCACTCATAACTCACGAACTAAACCGAAAATTAAAATTCCGGCTTCGAGGTGCACATTCCGACCCTTTAGTCCGCCTATGTATAAAATTTCAGATCTCTGCGTTGAGTAGATTTCGCTGGGCATCGCGGACAGACAGACAGACGGAAGACAGACAGACGGAGGACAGACACTTCCTTTTATTAATATAGATATTGTGCAAGATCTGGAGAAATTTTCAATTTTGTTACCTAGCAACTCTTATTCCTTCCTCAAAGTACGTATTCCATGCATACTGACGCTCTTTCGGTGTCACACAAGATCACTGGGCAGTATCTTTTGCATCTCATCATAATTTCTGTAGCAGGACTTGATCCGATTCATCATATTGCACAGTTGAAGCCAATTGGGATTCTCTAGATTTTGTATAGAGTACTACACTCTCTCTTGGGCATTTTGATTTGTTTATGAAAACAGAAAGCAATCGATCTGACAACAGTTGGTAATAGTAACATAATTAAGTGTCCTTTTGTTTTAATTTTAAATGATATTGGATTTAAATTATTATGCTACTAGGTGAAATGATTGATACGTATTACAAATGTATGATTTTTTTTGCTTTAACATTTTTTGTGACACACTTCTTGTTCCTTCTTTCATTTTTTCATTTAAATAGCATTTTATTAATATATTGATACACTTACTTACAAATAGAGTTACACAATCTTTGCATATACAATTAATTGAATCAGTACTGATTGCTTGCATTAGCCTTGCTTTTACCTGAAGTCGACTCTCAAATAAATAAGTCAAAAAGTGTTTATTGAAAGTGTCTGCGATTTGATTGTACAATATAGCCTACTAGCTAATGCGTTTAGATAAAAACAAGGTGGCATTATCATCCTGTTTATTCAAAATATGTAAATTTTTTATATTACTCATCTCGTCATCGCTTGACAGTGCACTTCAACAATGATCATGTGGTAAAGTACTACATAACACATCCAACACTACATTTTTCAAACAATTACCTGGCATACTATCTTTAGTTAGATAATATCCTACAACTTGCTTCCAATTTAACGTAAGCCCTCTTACTAAAATCACAATCACTTGGTTAGCATGTTCAAGACAATCTGTTGTAGGTCTACATTGCCCTCCTAAATTAACAAACCCATCAAACTCATCAGCTCTAGCATCATACGTAATATTGTCTTTAAGAGACATTTCATCAGATGCAACTGATACCACACGATCTGCTGCATTTAATTTTTCAGCTTTTAGTTTCATCAATGATAGGATATTTTCATTAATACCAACACAGATCCCCAAATTCTGTAGCCATCTGCGAAGTGAGCGAATGATGGGAAGACAAAATAATCTCCACAGCATCTTATAGGCTTTGGAAGAGCAATAGTAAATTGCAAGAGCAACAGTTTTGTCATGATCAGTGTATCATCTTCCTTTTTTTCTTACGACCAGAATTTGTCAGTTGGCTTTTTAGAAAGGATTGTGAACGGCTGCTAGGTTCCCCTAAAAATGTTATTACATCAGATTTAGTGCCGGATTTTGTATTTTCTAAATTGGAAATTTTGTTTTTTAACTTTGACACTAAAGCATTTTTTTTTGGATATTATACGCTGAGCCCTACGTAACTTTTGTGTCAAAAGTTTAATTTTACAATCACTTTGGTCTTCAGGCTCACTAGCACCCCGAAGAACAACAGCTGATTCCTGAACATGATCCAACGGAGTTTGTGTTTGCATGGGCTTCTTCTTTTGACTTAGGTCATGTTCCCATTTGGAAGCCTTTGGGATGGTACAGTTCCAGGTTTTAAGCTAAAATCAAACGAACAAAGGAATATAAGCAAAACAAATATTGGGAATTAGCCAGGAAAATAGGTTAGGTGAAGGCCTATGTTTACTAACAAAGAATTCTAGGTCAGTTCACTGCAAACGGCATTTTATTTGCATTTGACTTACCCTTGACTGAAAAGTCGTGGATTCCTGAAGTCACTAATTATAAAATGATCGGAACACATTTTACAGGTTCTGCAGAAATGTGCAGATGGCCCACATTTCTTATACAGTTCGTCCAAATCGCTCCGCTTGCACTTTAGAACCCACTGATCACATCTGAAAAGACCAGTCATATTTCATAAGTATAAATAATGTGCCTTCTATAGGTAACCAATAAATATGCTTTAAGAATTACACTATTTATTAAGACTCTGTAAAGATAATAAAAAATACTCACCGGTTCTTATCACGTGAAAATGTGAAGAAGGAACGTGAGTTCTTCTGAATTTCATATTTATAGCACCCGAATACTGCACAGATTTTCCCTAACCCTGCCGTAATTATAAAATGTTCATCAATAATCTAATCATTGGGTTATAATGGATAACACATTAGGAAACACGCAGTTTAATAAATTGCTACTGCATTTGGTCCGACACTTGTCTGCAACTGCATTCAGTAGTTGTCGCCAGGTTGGGTTGATAGATGGTGCTCACGACACTGTCCCCCGATATATCGCAAAGTGTCCTATATTAGTCTCTATAGTATTTGCTATTAGCACCCTTAAGGTCTATTCACACTCAGCAGTGACGTGACCGTGGAGTGACAGGCAAGTGCATCTACTGGTGAACCTGAAAGTATTCTTCTAGGCAACTGAGTGGTGTTGTTCATACTCGCCCGGCGTCTGGTCGTGACAGTGCAGTCAGTGTTCCCACAATCGCCATACAGTGAAAATCAGGTAGTTCTATTTACACTCAGCAGTCGCGTGACAGGGAGGTGCATCTACCGGCGAGCCTAAAAATATTATTCTAGGCAATTGAGTGGTGTTGTTCATACTCGCCCGGTGCCTGGCCGTGACAGTGCAGTCAGTGGTCATGCCGTCGTCGTAGTGTGACACTCAGATTAGTCCCCACCCATATTTTTCTCGCTTCATGGCTGTGCCACTGGATTTTCAAAGTATTTTTTTCAGAGTTAAAGAGGAATGAAAAAAAATTTATTGAACTAGTGCGCAATTAACTTATAACTTTTTCACAAAGTTATGAAATAAACACATGGCAAGAATTACGTTGTAAATGTTTCTGGGTAAGCCTGAATACGCCTATTGTAAATGTGGATTTTTGTGACAAGATACCAAAACTATTTTCCGGTGTCCTCCTCGCGCGACTCAAACGATAATTGAAGTTTCCAAATTATCCCCCGGAAATGGTCGCATCATGTAGTCTTTAAGCGGGAATGCCTTATCAGCGACAATAACGTATGGAACTTTAATATCTGTATTTGATGTCACAGAATTTTCTGGTACATTCAAAGACCTTTGCTCAATTGCTTTTCCTAAATTTGAATTAGAAAAGATTCCCCCGTCACTATTCTTACCGTATGCCCCTACATCAACCTCAATAAAGTTACAATGCGCGTCCACAAGAGCCAACAAAACAATAGAAAATTATTATTATTATTATTATGTAACTTAATTCTAGAATTATGATCCAGAATTCGGAGGGGCCTGGATAGCAACGTGTTTACCATCCAAAGCACCAGTACAATTAGGCAAGTTCCATACCGTATATCATAAAAATCACTAGCTATGTTCTTCCACATTTCTGCTGTAGGAGTAGGCAACAATTCTGCCATCAGATTTTCAATAATAACATTTAATATGATCCCCATGCAATAGCTAAAGGAAATCGTGTTTAACACATCCCAAGTAGATGTAGATGTAGTTATCGCGTTCTGAAGATCCTGTGTGAGTAGGGCTCAAGGATATAGAACTCGTCAGAAGGATTTAGAACTGAAGAAAGAAGAAAAAAAAAAGGCATAGTCCCAGAACAACTCCCCCCATTGTCGCGATATGGCTTCTTCACACGTCTGGCGCAATGTATTTGTTTCAACCGAGCCAGGGTGACCAACTAATGCAACGGGTGCACAGTCACTTAAGTGCTTATCTGCATTGGTGACAGAATGTTAGGTTAGGAACAATGATATTAGTGTTAGTGTTGGGATGTTAGGTTAGGAACAGTGATATTAGTGTTAGTGTTACAATGTTAGGTTAGGAACAGTGATATTAGTGTTAGTGATATGTAGAGCTTGATTAGTGGTGGTTGTGTGCATTTCGTTTTGTTAAGTTGGTCACAGTTCATCGCTAAACAACGTCACACAGGCAACGTCCAATCATGCGATTTGTACAATTAATATGGCGGAAATTTAGCTACTTTTTGTCATTTCGTACTATAAAAGAAAATGTAGTCTTTAGGGCAGGCGGGTTGGACTAAATCACTCGTGAAGACAACATCTCCTCTCCCGAGAATGATATGGGCAAAATGACACATTACGACCCACCCGAGTCCCCCACCACTACCCGCGTGGAAAGTAGGGGTTTTGGGTGGGGAGAAAAATAATTTATTTCTCCTTTATTCTCTTCTTCTCTTTCTTTCCCGTCTCTTTCCTCTCTTCCTCTCACCTCCTCTTCACCCTACCTATCTATCGGAACTTCTAGCGTTATAGCTAGGAGTCTGAACCCACTACGCCGCGAATGACAGTTGAGCAGTGAAGAAAGATTTCATGTATATATAGGTACTAAGGGTGACTTCATGCATTCGCGAGTGTTAACGCAAGAATCGCTTTTTCAAATTTTGAAATGTTTTGTTTGTTACAAAAAGAGTACTGTTGGTGCAAGGGAATTTTTCTGCATCGATTGAGCCATGTTTTATATCATAACACGGCGTTTTTAAAAATTGGGAAATATTATGTAAATTTCGATTTTTTATATTATCAAATCGGTGTTTAAAGATTGTGAAATGTGATGTTTGGTACAAGGGTCTTTTTTTAATTGTTCGACATTTTCTATAATTCGTGAAATTTTATTTTGTTTTTTATAATGGTAATTGCAATTATTAGAGCAAGCTGCGGACTTGGCATGTGCCATAGCTGCGCGCGGGAAGATGCGCGGTAGGCGGTGAGGGGAAGCGGCCGATGGAAAGGGGAGCCGGGTGGGTCGCAAAGTGCCAGCTTGCCATGATATGTGTTGAAATCCGTGTGTTTTAACTGTTTTATGGAGATAATCTTGTGTTAAAATATGGGGGGAGTTGAAATGGGATTTTACCAAAAAAAAACAACAGTAATAAACAAATTGGCTAAAACCAAATATAAGGTGCCAAATAGGCTCCGCCCACTCGATATTCGCATTTTGTTTCTCAGCGAACAGGGTGACCTATCCTTGTATATTGTCGCCGACACTCCCGACCATACCAAACATTAAAAATGCGAGTGTGCCCCTTGTACCAAATATTAAAACTGCGAGAGTGGCCCTTGTACCCAATATTAATAATTTGAGTGTGCCCCTTGTACCAAATATTAAAAATTCGAGAGTACCCAAAGGTTTGCCGTGTACCCAACGGTTTGTCAGCCTGTTTATCCTTGAAGAATTCGCTAGATCGTGGCATAAAAGAAAGTGCTTCGCTGGGGGTGGGTCAGGGCGGGTTATGCCTCATGCGACGATGCACCTTATATTTGGTTTTTCCAGTTGACTAAAAAGTTTATTTTTGTAAGTTTATTTTTGGACTCAACTTTGGAATATGTCCCTTAAAAAAAAGTTGCCATTTCTTGCGTATTTTTTGTTGTTCAGAATTTTTAAGGCCCCTACGCGCCATTGACATTTTTTCTGCATTTTTTTTTTAATTACAAAAACGTTTATATCATTTGTTTATATTAACAGATTAATTGCACATTCGACGGATTCTTTACTTACCAGGCACGCGCCATTTTGGATTGGAGACGTCATGTACTGCTGCCAACATTGCTGGAATTGTCTACCCTAGGTCACGCTGCCAATTTCCAACGTGAAGACACTGACTCTAATGTGCAATTTCGTAACGCTACAAGTGACGCTACGGGTGAAGCTGCAGCTAGCACTTCCAATTAAATTTAATGTACCGAAATGTTTGTTTGATCTACTTGTGATGGAAATGAATGTAAGTTATGCAATTCTAAAATTAGTAGGCCTACAATACCTCAAACACTAGTACAATATTTACAATAATAATAATAATAATAATAATAATAATAATAATAATTTATGTACAAGTAAAGGCGCTAAACCTACTTAACTTTAAACTCTAGTCTACAGGATAAACAGTCCTGATATCTTCTATCATTTCCTGAAACGGATCTGCTAGTCGGTGCTTACAGTCCAGACGCCACAAGTATTCTACCAAATGGGTATCTACCTGTTCGCGTCTGATACCGCCCCTGGATAGGCGTGCTCGGAGAGATCTCCAACGTGACTCGATATTGTTCGTATGAACACCAGTCACCGGATTTACGAAATGCTGGCTATGGTTTACAGTGAGATGGGCTGCGAACCCACCACCCAGTGAGCCATTGTAGCCTCTCCAACAATCAGTATGGATTTTAGAAGGGAAATCCACATGCTGCGCAATTAAGGCAAACAGAGTGGCAGCATCTCTATTGTTGTTGGGGCACACTACATATGTTTCACATTTTGGGATTTGAACCCATCTGCAGAACACATGTCTGGGGTTTTGGTGCATATATTGGCAGCAGTGACTTCAGATGTTGCCTCCATTCTTAGTCTCGGCACTTCGGGAATCTTCGCAGTTCATAGCATATCAACGTGAACTTTCGGACTTAGAAAATTTTCGAGGGACATATTCCAAAGTTTATCCTTACTTTTGTAAGTCCCCTTCGTGGCAAGTTTATACTTTGCGACTCACCCTGTTCCCCTTTCCACTCGCCTGCCAAGTTACCTAATATTTCACAATAAAAAAAATACCCTTGCTCCTCCAAATAATATTTCATAATTATAAAAACGACCCTTTGCAACTGTTTCACGGACTGACCAGACCACCCACGACATTTCGACTCCTAAAGACAAGCAAAACGCATTACACCGGTGACCATTCAGGACTTATTACGACAAAACGACATATAGCATAATAAAACAAATTACACCTTTAGAAGGAGGACATTAAGACCTACAAGATGACATATTACAGTTCATTTCGCTATTTAATTGAATTACCCTTTGATATCAAAATCTATTTATACACAGTAATAATTAGCCGATATAGGTCAGACTTATATCAAAATACTTCTAAAATTAAGGACAACATTTTTATGACCATTAAAGGACATCAAGACTTATATTATAAGACTTAATGATTGATTTATCTTAAACAGGAAATGGGTCGAACCCGATTCCCGACTCTCTGTCTCCAGACATAAATTGTCACTTTTGACAGGTTACGTGAGGAAATACAGCGTCTTTTAACTGTAAGATGCTGAGAAGGAAGCTTTAGATACCAATTTGAGTGGACCAATAAGAACTCATGTGTGATCAAAAAGGGCATATAGAAGTATAATTAGCCAATAGAAAAACAGAAGAGTAGAAAAAAACTTCGTTACGAGAGCAGCATTTGGAAACAAATAAATAAACTAACTGGTCTTGCATCACGGAACGTCGTAGGGAGTAGATGTGTATTTTATCCGCGCTATAAAAATAAGATTATTAGAAATATTAGCAAGTCCGACGTATATTTTATTAGCAGCGCGTTAGTCTAGTGAAGAAGTACTTTAAAGTGACCGTAAATTGAGTATAAGTCTTACATCACTGAGAGTCGTAGGAAGAAGACGTATATTTTATCCGCGCTATAAAAATGAGATTATTATAAGTATTAGCAAGTTCGACGCATAGTTGATTTAGAAGCGCGTAAGTAGAGTGAAGAAGTAGAGTGTAGTAGAAGCGCGTAAATTGTGAAGGACAGTATTTTTCAAGTGATTATTAATTAAAGATATTTTATCCGCGCTATATAAGTAAGATTTTATACACGTAAGAAAAGACTAACATTTAAAGTAGCCAGTAAATTTGATTGAAGTGCGACGTAGGACATATCATATATATATTGACATTCTGTGCAACACACGTTAAAAGCCTCCCATCAAAATTAAAATAAATCAGAGAACATTAAATATTGGATTAACAGAAAGATCTTGTGTTGTTTCTCATATTCTCCTTTAATTCAAAATTAACCACGGAGATAAGACGATCGTCCCTACTGGCTGACTAACCAGGCAAATCAACTACCTCTGGCGATTCGGAACTGGTCCACAATATAAATCTATCTGTTTATTAACAGGTTGGCGCCCGTGGACCGGTGAATTTGTCTTTACAAACCGAATTGCTGGGGAGCAGTTTTCTTTGTGATTAAGACCGCAACGAAGACTGAGGCAGGTGTGGGGAACAAACATCCCCAAATCAGCCCCATGTGACGTCCCAACTGGGGAAGAATTTTTCGAATTAAAGGCAAATTTTACGAACTTTTCATCGACAATTTAAAGACAGTAAAGAATTTTAGAAAACAACATTTCAAAATTTTTTTTTCAAGTTGGACATTGAAATTGCATAAAGACAAATTTATTTGGACAGTATACCGAGAAACCGAACAAGAAAAATAAAATACGTGTGTTAGAGAGAATTAGGCAGGCATTCTTGGATTAGAACGAGAACAACAGCTGGCTGACCGACTGAAGGAAGGAAGCAGAACAGCAGGACTCCACTACTACCTCCGAAGGGATACAAAGGTATTGTTTAGGAAATCTTTTCATGTAGAAAATTCAGGGTTCTCCATTTAAGTGTCCGGAGTAAAATTTATGAAGTTACGCAATAATAAGATATTAAAGAAAATGGACACTGAGAAAACTGAAGCCTCTGTTTCAAAAGAGATTCCTTGTGCAGAGCCAATTAATGAACAAAACATAAATATGGAAGAAAATATGGACGTGATTAATGATATTGTGCCTGAATTTCCTAATGTAGTAGAATGTGAAAGTGAAGTGATCCCTACTAGTACAAATCAGAGTAACAATACTGACATGAATTTATTGAGTAACACAATTTTGACACAAGTAGGAGCAATAATGGCTCAAGTAACTGCTCAATTATCTGAACAAATGAAAACACAATCTGAACAAGTGAAAACACAATTAAGCACTCAAGCGGAACAAATAAAAACACAAATGAACACACAGTCTGAACAAATAAAAACACAATCTGAACAAATGAAAACACAGTTAAATGCACAATCTGAACAAATGAAAACACAATCTGAACAAATAAAAACACAATCTGAACAAATGAAGACACAGTTAAATGCACAAAGTGAACAATTAAAAACACAATTAACTACTCAAGCCGAACAGTTGAAAACAGAATTGAACACTCAGTTAACTGAACAAGGTAACAAA
This sequence comes from Ectobius pallidus, assembly GCA_964059195.1. Lineage (NCBI taxonomy): Eukaryota > Metazoa > Arthropoda > Insecta > Blattodea > Ectobiidae > Ectobius > Ectobius pallidus. The sequence goes on along the minus strand of CAXKWD010000001.1, from coordinate 33,795,067 downwards.
TTGAAAGAAACTATAGAAAAGCAAAGAACTGAGGTAGAAAATAAATTGAAAGAATTAAATTCCAGGGTCACAACTCAAATTGCCAATTCAGAAAGTGTACTATCCGGGCAAGTTGATTCTGTCCGAGGGCAGGTAAGTGAAATTCAGCGTGTGACTGTAAATATGCAATCGGAAATAGACCGATTGAGACAGCAGGTACGAGACCATGAATTGTCTATTGAGAATAGGGAAAACCCACCTGTAAACACCCCTGTTACCAACTCGACCACCTCTCTCCCAATAAATAATTTTCAACTACCGATTCCACAGGAACTTCCCACTCCATTATTTAGATCTAATAACGGATTGAACTTACCTTCCACTAGTGGAAATAATTCAATGCAGGACATAAATACAGCAAATAGTGTAAATAATTATGCACTGAGTAATAATGATTTACCATTACCCACCTTTGAAGACTCACAAAAGACAAATCCTGTGAGGTATTTGAGTGACTTAAAAACTTATTTCCGGTTACGAAATGTACCAGAAAACCTCAAAATGGTTTTAATTTCTCGATCCCTACAGAAGTCAGCACTTAGATGGTTTCATGTTATAAATGATACTCAAAGCTTAGATATGCAAACTTTCGAGGAGGCCTTTTTGCAAGAGTACTGGTCGAAATCAACACAGGAACGTATCAGAAACCTCATTTTTTATGGTAAATATGACCGAAGTTGTGGAATGAATTATTTAGAATATTTTATTTCCTTGTGTGATCAAAAACAACTCCTGATTCCAAAAATTGATGAGCAAAGTTTCATTCAAGCCCTCTGTCTTCATTTTCCAACCTCAATAAGAAATAGTTTGATAGTAGCCTCTCCACAAAATACCAGCGATATGTTACGATTATTGAAATCCTTGCAGGAGGTACCCAGTCAACCAATAAGAGTAGGACAAAATCCTCAGGTGCCAGATGCAAATAATCAGAAAAAGACCATAAATTATGTGCATACTGGACCAGAGAATTTTGAAAGTGAGGTCGGGACACCGGAAAATAATAATAATCAAATGCAGAATAAAAGGAGGGAAAATTTCCATTCGCCCAGTTCACAGCGAAGAAGCCCGGAGCCCTATTGGCAAAATTATGACTATCAGAGAGGCACACGAAATCCATTCTGGAGAAATGGAGGCAATAGGACAGCTAATAATAATAGTAACTATTCCCGATACAGGCCTTACCCTAATAATAATCAGCAGTACCAGAGATCCTACGGACGAGGCAGAAACTCGTATGGTAATTATTCGCGAGGCAGGAATTTTCCAAATAATCGTGGCAGAACCCCCTCTTGGTATTATCGGAGCCATTTAAATCAGGGATATTTTCGTCCTCAATTTCGTGGTCGTGTAGTGGATAACCGATATATAAGAAATGACAACAATAACAGGTTTGCCCGTGCCGAAGCAGAGAATCGTCCCAGATCCCCTAATGAGAGGGATAGTAGAACGACGAGTAGGCCAAACACTCCACCAGCTGACGTAGCTTTAAACGCTTAAGGGCTTTTGTAATACCTCCAACCGGAAGCCCTGCGTCTATTAGCAATTCTGGAGGAAACATAAACTCATCTGAAGCCTGCAGTAATGATAACCCTACCAATGTAAATAATGAGAAAGACACAAACAGGATAGGAGTTCCCCTTGTAAATATGAACCCCCATTGTGCTCCTAAAACCACAGTGAACCCAATAAGCGACATTTCGTCTGAGAAAAACAATAAAAACAAGCAGTTGATACATGACAATACCACAACACGAACACCAGAAAACCCTGCACAACTCAGTAACAATGAACCACAGGCAGATGTAGCTATAGGCATTTTACAAAGGAATGATGTCAACCCAATGAATATGAAATCACCTGTAATAAATGCACAAATAGGAGACCAAACATATCCCATAACACTGGATACTGGATCCGATGCGGAAATCATGTCTCGCGCGACTTTTTTAGAATTACAGAGAGTTAAAGCTATAAAACAAATACTCCCTGTACAGAATATGAGCGCTCAGTTAGCCGTGGGCCAGAAAAGGTGTAGAATCACAGATCAATGTTTAGTTCCAGTAACTATAAAAGGGCAGACATTGGAAATATTATTCTTAATTGTCCCAGGTTTGAATTTACCCATTATAGTAGGTTGCGAAATATTTAGGAAGTTACAAGCAATACTCAATTTCCGTAATAATTCTTTGGAATTTATAAATGAGCAGGAAATAGAAACTGTAATACCTTTTAACGCCCCAGAAACAGTTGAAGGAGAGAATTCCCATGATATTGGAGAAGAAAGCTTTTTTGTTGAATATCTTCAAACAAGATCTCACCCATTGGTAAGAGTTAGACCTTCCACTCCAGAGACAGCTGATCGCACAGCAGGTAGCCTCACACCCCAAATAAACCCCATTCATGAAGAAACTGGCACCGAGTCACAACACGTATCCATCAATGTAAATAGCTATAGTACTGAAAACATCCAGGAAATAATTACTACTAAAATAAACGAAGCACACGGGTTGGACCCAGTTCAACAGCGAGCCTTATATGATGTATTATATAAACACCGTGAAATTTTCAGAAAAGAGATTGGAAAGTGTAAATTATACACTCACAAAATTTTAAGATCTTCTAACGTTCCAATCCGGCATAGGCCAAGACCCATCCCCTTAGGTTTGCGTGGTAAGGTAAATGCAAAGATTAAGGAAATGACCGAGCAAGATATTATTGAGGATGCTAATACAGAATATAACAGCCCTTTGTGTATAGTATTAAAGCCCTCGGGAGACGTGCGCATCACAATCGATGCTAGGGCCACAAACCGCCAGACGCTGGATGACAATTACCGTCCCCTTACTTCAGATGAATTACTGTCAAAAGCTAAAGAGGGAAATTATTTTTCTACTACCGATTTAGCTTCCGCCTTCTGGCAGATCCCATTAGACGAAGATTCGCGTGATTTGACAGCTTTTACTTATTCTGGGAAACAGCACAGGTTCAAACGCGTGGCCTTCGGGTGCAAAACCTCTTCAGCGGCACTTCTAAGGGCACTGGCAAAGACTTTTGACGATGAAGATCACGATTTCATAATTCCCTTCTTAGACGATATTATGATAGCCTCCCGGTCCAAGGAAGAACACATAAAACACCTAGATTTCACCCTAGGAAAGCTAAGGCAGGCAGGATTCACTATGAACATAGATAAATGCAAATTTTTCCAGAAACAGGTAAAATTTTTAGGTTATAAGATTTCAGAAGAAGGATATTGCATTGACGAAGAAAAAGTCGAAGCAATCATGAAAATTCCTTCCCCTAAGAACTTAAAACAGCTGAGATCATTCATAGGCGTGTGCCAGTACCAGTCCCGTTTCGTGATAAATTATGCTCAGGAGCTATACCCCTTAAGGAGCCTTCTGAAAAAGAATCAGAAGTGGATATGGACAGCGGAGCATGAATTAGCCTTTCAAAGGGTTAAGCAGCTGTTCGCTAACTCTATATTGCTACAGAAGCCTGAAGAACAGCTAGGATATTTTATTCAATGTGACGCTAGTGCTAGAGGTCTAGGTTCGATCCTGTTCCAAGAGAAGGATGGAGAAAAGCGAATTATTGCAACGGCAAGTAAAGGCTTAAGTATCGCGCAAGCTAGGATGTACCCAACAGAACTCGAAATCTATGCAGTACATGAAGCCCTGAATAAGTACAAGCATTACGTTTACGGGAAGAAGGTTACCATTTTGTGTGATCATATGAGCCTGAGCTTTATTAATCAAGTAAGACTCTCAAACTCCCGAGTAAGCAGACTTATCCATAGCTTGACGAAGTACAATATAGAAATCCAGCACATTAAAGGGTCCCAAAATTTACTTCCGGATTTATTATCAAGATTACCTAGTCACCCAGGGATGGCTTGCATTGAGGGCCAGGTTGAAAAGGAAGTTAAAATCATGGAAATCAAAACACATGACCGGTATAAGCTTAACGCCAAGTTAGGAAACTTAGAAAACCTTCAGGCCGAGGATGAGTACCTAACCGGAATTGCCGGTGGATTGCAGGGAATCCCTGACATAAATCTTGAGATTACCGAAAGAGAAAACATACCGAATACGCTTGGAAAAATGAATAATATCATTTATAAATTGTGCGGCACCGACGTACTAACATGGCGACCGTATATTCCTAAAGCATTGGAAATGGATGTTATCGCTAGCTACCATGAGAATCTTGCGCATAGCGGCACTGATAGGATGATTAATTCAATAAATGATCATTTTTACATAAAGCATTTAAGAAGGAAAGTAAGGCAGTACGTACGATCCTGTCATTTATGCCAAGTCGGCAAGAGTAAAAATGTCACGTATGAAACCACTCCCGGGGCTATAGAGGCAACCCAACCAAATGAGCTAATTTGTGCCGATATTTTAGGGCCACTTATAAAATCAAGCTTCGGGTTCCAGTTCATCTTTGTGATGGTGGATGTTTTTAGCAAATTTGTGGCGCTGTATCCACTAAAGGATTTATCCACCAGAAATTGTTTGAGTAAAGTCGTGGAATATCACAATACGCATGGCGTTATTTCAGCTTTGTTGACAGATAATGCTAGCATTTTCTCAAGTAACAAGTGGCAGCTAGGCCTAAATAAATTAGGAATAAAGAAATTTAATTCCTCATTTTTTCATCCGGTAAGCAATTTGAGTGAGAGATATATCAAAGAGGTAGTATCATATCTACGATTATTGTCGCATCGACAGCATACCAGCTGGTTTAAACATCTAAAACCAATACAAGCAATCTTGAATGAAACACGCAACCAAGTAACCAAGGAAATTCCACTCGAGGTGATGAATAGAACTAAAATAGGTCCCTTATTCAAACGGTCACCCCCCGTGTTGCCCCTCTGTCAGAAAAGTGAAGTAGAAATATGCCAGGCGATCCTAAAACGATTACGTCAGCGATGGCAGGTTAGAAAACAAAAAGCACGCAGAGTGAGAAAAAAGTGGGAACCACAAAGAAATGAATATGTTTTGTTGCGCCAGAAAGTATTATCCAGTAAACAGAAGAAAAGGCAGGGAAAATTTTCTCTTTTGTATTCAGGTCCGTATCGGATAAATGCAAAATTCGGTACTGATACGTATGAACTTATGGATGCTAAAGATAGTTCTAAGATAAGGGGCAGATACCATAAGCAACTTTTGCGAAAATATTTTACCCCTCAAGTATTATCTCAGGGAAAATGAAGGTAATTAGAGGTATCAAAATGATAAAGAAATGGACTGACAATAAGGACTTCTCGAATGAGTAAAATAATTATAGTGTGATTTCTTCGTGATTAGTGCCTTGTTCCAACATATGTTGTCAAAGGGACACATATGAATACTAAAATCCTACGGTTGAGTAAAGACGCCTTAATGTAGTGAATAATAGAAAATGGACTGATGAAAATGGTTATTGCATAAGATGTAGATCATTGCAAACACTACATAACTAGATGGTACATCGAGATTTGCTCTGTCCTCTAGGAATTTGTACATAGTTAGCTATAAGTTGTAAATAGATTGGCTAATTCCCGTATTGAATTGAAATGTTGAGGGGAAAAAGGCATTAATTTCGGCTAAGTAATCACACAATTATTTGATTTAGGTTAAGTTTTAACTAACACTTGTATGATGTAAAAATCTTAAAAGCCTCACACATTTTGGAAAAGTTAAAAGATAAAAGAAAACACATTTTATGACCCAAATTTATTTTGCCTGATTTTAAAAAATTTCAAAAGTATAAATAATTATTTTATACTATTTGTATATCTAAGGAATTTTTCTAACAGCTGACCAATCTGATAGGAAATATGAGAAAGTGAAATGTAAAAGGAAAATAAAGGTATAAAAATGTATGAATATAAGGTCAAGTGTATGGGAAAATAAACATATATGCATATGAAATGGTATGAAATGAGAATTATTAAGTAGTCAAATAGGTAAAGACTGCCGGTGATGTGAAAACAAAATGGTAGAAATAAAATGATATAATGAGTAAAGAATAAAATGATGTTGATTGGTGAACGCACAAAGTTGTGAAGGAATCCTCTTTTGAAATTGTAAAGGAGCACTATACATGAAAATTTGGTCTAAACTTACCTAACCACTGCATAGAAAATCGAAGTATGAAGAATTATGGTGACAAGTGTTAATAGAAGGCAAAATGAAGAAAGATAAAATGTGAAATATTACAATATGTTAAGGGTTATAAATTGAATAATGTATGTTTAACAGAAATTGAAGGACACGTGAGGACAGTCATCATATATTCAATTGAAATGTGGAATTCTACAACAAGGTACTGTTCATATTATTTTGTAATTGTTTTTGAATTTATGTGTTTTTTTTTTAATGTTGAACTAGGCGATATACGAATGTTGCACAGAGGAAACAATTAATGAAAAAGGAATTAAACGGATATTTAAAAGAAAAATGCGATAAATGAATTAAAAGGATATTTGAAAGAAAGAGGCGATATAATAGAGAAAGCGATTAAGTGAGAAAATTGGCTAAATTAAATAATTCTGATGAAGAGAAGCTAGGACATAGGAGAATTTGAAAGTGAGGGTATCAAAAGTTTTAAAATCATGCATTACTAGTGACCACGAATGTTCACTGCCAATTACCTGATTATTAAATCTTTCAATACGGACATTTGCAACTGTTTCACGGACTGACCAGACCACCCACGACATTTCGACTCCTAAAGACAAGCAAAACGCATTACACCGGTGACCATTCAGGACTTATTACGACAAAACGACATATAGCATAATAAAACAAATTACACCTTTAGAAGGAGGACATTAAGACCTACAAGATGACATATTACAGTTCATTTCGCTATTTAATTGAATTACCCTTTGATATCAAAATCTATTTATACACAGTACGGTAATAATTAGCCGATATAGGTCAGACTTATATCAAAATACTTCTAAAATTAAGGACAACATTTTTATGACCATTAAAGGACATCAGGACTTATATTATAAGACTTAATGATTGATTTATCTTAAACAGGAAATGGGTCGAACCCGATTCCCGACTCTCTGTCTCCAGACATAAATTGTCACTTTTGACAGGTTACGTGAGGAAATACAGCGTCTTTTAACTGTAAGATGCTGAGAAGGAAGCTTTAGATACCAATTTGAGTGGACCAATAAGAACTCATGTGTGATCAAAAAGGGCATATAGGAAGTATAATTAGCCAATAGAAAAACAGAAGAGTAGAAAAAAACTTCGTTACGAGAGCAGCATTTGGAAACAAATAAATAAACTAACTGGTCTTGCATCACGGAACGTCGTAGGGAGTAGATGTGTATTTTATCCGCGCTATAAAAATAAGATTATTAGAAATATTAGCAAGTCCGACGTATATTTTATTAGCAGCGCGTTAGTCTAGTGAAGAAGTACTTTAAAGTGACCGTAAATTGAGTATAAGTCTTACATCACTGAGAGTCGTAGGAAGAAGACGTATATTTTATCCGCGCTATAAAAATGAGATTATTATAAGTATTAGCAAGTTCGACGCATAGTTGATTTAGAAGCGCGTAAGTAGAGTGAAGAAGTAGAGTGTAGTAGAAGCGCGTAAATTGTGAAGGACAGTATTTTTCAAGTGATTATTAATTAAAGATATTTTATCCGCGCTATATAAGTAAGATTTTATACACGTAAGAAAAGACTAACATTTAAAGTAGCCAGTAAATTTGATTGAAGTGCGACGTAGGACATATCATATATATATTGACATTCTGTGCAACACACGTTAAAAGCCTCCCATCAAAATTAAAATAAATCAGAGAACATTAAATATTGGATTAACAGAAAGATCTTGTGTTGTTTCTCATATTCTCCTTTAATTCAAAATTAACCACGGAGATAAGACGATCGTCCCTACTGGCTGACTAACCAGGCAAATCAACTACCTCTGGCGATTCGGAACTGGTCCACAATATAAATCTATCTGTTTATTAACAGGTTGGCGCCCGTGGACCGGTGAATTTGTCTTTACAAACCGAATTGCTGGGGAGCAGTTTTCTTTGTGATTAAGACCGCAACGAAGACTGAGGCAGGTGTGGGGAACAAACATCCCCAAATCAGCCCCACCTTGCAACAAAAGAAGCTATTTCGGATTGAGAGTAGGGGGTGGGGGACTCGGGTGAGTCGCAATGTATCATTTTCCCAAAATTACTTCACGTGTGGGTGTGTGTGTTTTTTTATTATTTTATTTTATTTTTTTATGAAAATTGAGTGGTACAGTGCAGTCAGTGCTCCCGCCGTACAGTGAGAGTCACGTTCACCTCACTGCTAAGTGTAAATAGACCTTCCGATAGTGAGTCGAGTCATCAGTTGGAATAATACTTACCAGATCCATTTTATCTTCTGTCATCTTCAAGTTCTTCTTCTGGGGGTAAAAAAACAGCACAACAAGAACACTTAGTTAATAGTACGGCGTCCCAACAGTACTATTGCTCGGATAACACAAGAGCTTGCGAATGGATTACCCCTAGGTGAAACTAGTTTAATGAAGTACTTAAAATTAATTCTTCATTCTGTCCTTGAAACACTACTCACACGATACAAACATGTTACTACTACAACCACATTCCTTCCTACCCGACAACGATAGCCACCAGTGATCTCAATATATAAACAGGATACACAACAGCTGTGGTTTGGAATTGCATAAATCGTGACGTTCACTTTTTGTTAAGTTGGCTACTCCGTACGTATTGGTGAAGTGTGCTTCCTATGGTAAACATATATTTATAATAATGAGAATTGCGCACATTGTGCATGTGTTACTGAAGGCTTCTTTAGTCTCATTGACAAAGTTCGCTGATTGAGCACTTCCTTGCAGTACACTTCTCCATATGATACCTTTCACACTTTTTATCGCACAATCTGCAAATACATGTGTCCCTTGGGTCATGGAACGTGTTGTCCGTGCACATCTTGTAATGAAACCCATGGACCGCTAAACCTGTTACAATGTGCCTCATCTCATAATTTGTCTCCGTCCATTCTCGATTGATCATTGCTTCCGTCGAGTAGAACTCCTCCCATATTTCAGTCTTTTTGTGTTCTAATTCTGCGAGTAGCGTTTTGTAGCTGCTCGTAGTCGGTAGTAATGTTTGATGCCTCAGATCGTCCACAAAATATGTTTCTCTCGCGAGTAGATAAGCTAGTCTCGAGGGGGCATACTTTGATATTCCCAGAATCCTCTTGAGAAATCTAGCTTTAAGTCCTTCGATTGATCTCATCTGCTTCAATGTTAGGTGTTCCCATATAAGCTCAAGTCCATAGCTGAGTGTGGGGCATACTTTTGCTTCAAACAACCTCATCGCAGTGTTCAGTGACATTAGCGTTGGGTTCTGGATGTCGTATATTGCGCGGATTGCTGCTATTAGTCTTTCCTTTATGTGTATCGAAAAACATCTTCCTGTTGTCTGAATTGTCAGTCCTAGATATTTACAGTGTCCTCTTATCTGCAGTGTCTTTCCGTTGCATGTTATTTTGTCTTTTTCTCCAAGTCTCCCGCCTCTTCGAAACACAACTACTTCCGTCTTGTCTTCATTTATTTTTATTTCATTGTCCTCGGCCCATTCTGCTAATTGATCAACTGCTTTCTGCAGGTCCTCTATGTATTCCGATGCCAGTGCCATGTCATCAGCGTACATATATAGCCTCGTCCTTGTGTTCTTCCTAATGCTCTCTCCTACATCCTGAGTTAAGACATTGAATAGCAGGGGACTAAGAGGGTCCCCCTGTAGGACCCCGTTCATCTGGCTAATCCACTCGGATCTCCCCACACTGTCATCCACTTGGACATAGTTCTCCGCTAGTATATTGGACACCAGCCTGGTCATCTTACTCTTTCCCACTAGTGATTCCAATTTTCTCATAAGAATCCGACGGTTCACTAGGTCGAATGCCTTTGAGTAGTCTACTAGAACTACATATAGCTTCCCGTGGCTTCTCTCTAGCGTCTGTTGGATGTCTGCGATCAGATTCCCTGCTGCCATTATTGTTGATCTCTTCTGCCGGAAGCCAAACTGCTCTTCTGGTAAGTGCGGCTCCACCAGCTTAGTTAATCTTCTCGTTAGTGCTCTTGTTAGAAGTTTGAATCCCACTGCTTCCAGGGCCACTCCTCTGTAAGCATTTGGATCGTTCACACTTCCTTTGCCCTTGTATAATATCTTTAAGGTGGATTTTCTCCATTCCGCAGGTATCTCTCCCATCTCAAGGCACAAGGCATATTCTGCTGAGATGCGATCCCCATGTCTGGATCGGTATGTCTTTCGGAAATCTTGGCTGTTTTGCTCTTAGGGCTCTGTAAGGATCTCTTTCAATGTGCTCTATCAGTTTATTATGTTGTTCCTCCAAGAATGCTTTCCTTTTCAGTTTCAATAGATTTTTATATTCCCTTTTGATGTCACTATACTCTCTGAGCGCATCTTGACTCTGTAGTTGTCTCGCCCTATGTAGTGAAGTTATCGCTCTGGTTCTGTATTCATAGCACTCTTTGTCAAACCATACTTTTCCTCTCTTTCCTCTTCCCTTCTTTACTATTGTAAACATATTGTAAACATATATTTATGAATGTGTTTTTTGTTATTTTTCATGACAAAATGGTCAAATATTGCGTGGCATATAGCTGCACAGAGCTCCAGAGAAACGGAAGTGGACTTAAGTTTCACAAGTAGGTTATTTTTCATTGGAACATTTGAGGATACTGGCCGAATCTGACTTAACCGCAAGCGTAGCATAGCCACGAACGCTTGTATTTTTCTTGCATGTTTATACAGGTTTCCATTTTCTTGGCCTGATATTCCGAAGAAGTGGGTTCAAGCAATGCGCAGAGAATATTGGTCACCCACAGCGTACAGTACATTAAGCAGCAGACACTTTACACCTGATTGCTATCAGTCATAAGGACTGGTGCACTTGTAAAATTACTAAAAGATGATGTACCATCAATCTTCAATTTTCCAGGACATCTTCAAAAAATTATTGTTCCAAAAAGACAACTGGTTCGTAATGTGGTTAGTAGTGGGCCTACTTTAGGTACCATGTAGGAATATAAATTATGCAATATGTCAGTCATGTAAGTATTCTTATGCATGTAGGCCTCAATTTTTCATGCTTGTTTTTAAGAAATAATAATTGCAGATGTTTTTGTATAAGATCTCGCTGAAAATTATACTAAAATAGATAAACAGACACAAACAGATGATCTCCCACCCAGGGCCGTAGCTAGGCGGTGGCGAGGTGGGCACCCGCCGTACAAAGAGGGCGCAAAATTAACCATGAAAATTCCCGCATTTTTTAGACTGGTGCAATTTATAAATAAATAATATGCATTTTTACATTTTATCATTGCATGTTGCAGAAGCTGTTTAAAAAAGTTTCTGTTCGAAAAAAATACTTTTACCTACATTAATGTGTTAAACATTTTAGTAGGCCTCAGGCCTATTATGTACTTTACTTTTGATACTAGATTTTATGATTTAATTATTTTTTTCAAGTAGTTCAGTCGTCTGAAAATAAGGTTTTAGTACCTTGAAAGTCCAACACTTAGTTCATTTTCAAATTGAGGTTTAGGTTTTCTTTGATAATAACAGTGTTTTTATGTTAAAATAATAAATAATTTTACAGAAATTTAAAGAAATTGTTCAGGGAGGGCGCAGATTTGTCAAACTCGCCAAGGGCGCAGAAGGACCTTGCTATGGCCCTGCTCCCACCATCTCCTATCAAAACAGAATTGAGAAAGAACAAAAGGCTACAGATGATTGTCTGTCGCAAGAACAAGAAGATAAATAGCATTAGCATGGCTAATTAATTTCAGATTTGAAGAAAAAGGAACTTCTAAGTAGGCCTACTGACTTAAAGTATTTTGAAATTTCATTTCAGTGACTCCCCTTTGCGCTAGTCTACGGGAATTATTTTAAAAATAAATAAATTATGTGAATTGTATCCAGTACAGTAACGATATACAGTTGAAGGTCACGGTTTATACATTTCCAAAGCAATTAGCACAGATTTTGCCTATTCTCTTATATATAGATATCAAGCATAATATCGCAAAATGTAGGCCTAATGTAAGTTATTTTAAATTTTTTAAGTGTGAGTGTTTACAACTGTTGACCAATGTACATTCACGCCTGATTCAGATTAAAGAAATATTTTTACCAAACCATTACGATATGAAATTAGTTTTGTTATGTACTTAAAAAGCATCAAGTAGTTTATATTGAAACGTTTCATTTATAAAAATGTTTTTATAACGCCATTACATCTTCATAATTTCATTAATACACATGAGTTTGTTAGAAGGAGATACGGGATAGGAGCTAAAGTATACGTTCACTTTCATGGCGGACCGCGAACCCTGCCGTCACGATTTTTCATCATGCAGTGCTACCTCCAGTATGTAATAGAGCTCAATGATGGCAATAATGCTTTGAATTTATTTCATAAAATGTCATTTTCTAAGTATTAACCGGGTATCATAACTCATAAAAGTGAGAGTCATGAAATGCAAAAAGAAAACGGGATTTAATAAAGCAACGTTGGTGAAAATAAAGAAACCTAAAAAGAAAATACAGGTACAGAAAAAGAAAAAACGTGTAAAAGCAATTTCACACAGACAATCAACCCATGCATACAAAATCAAAAACTTGAAACTGAAGAAAGGTGACCTTCTGAATAAAAGGTATAGAGTAATCAAAACCCTAGGGAAAGGTGTATCTTCAGTAGTTTATCTTGGAATGGATCTGAAACTGAAGAAAAAAGTAGCTTTGAAAGTACTAAATCAGAGCTACAATGAATTTGTAGGTGAAGAAATTGGAATGTTGAAACAATTACATAAATCAAAAAGTTCTCGGAGACAATATATTGTAAAGATCGTAGGTAATTTCAAAGTTCAAAACAAAGGAACAGTCACTCATGTCCTAGTTTTTAACTATTACCCATATACCTTACTCGATCTTCTAGAAAAAACAAGATGGAAAGGCTTACCACTGGAAGTGGTTAAGGAAATTACTGTTCAGATCCTGAAAGGATGCTGTCATCTCCATAGCTCAAATATCATTCATGCCGACATAAAGTGTGAAAATGTATTGGTAAGGAGCAGTAATAGCTCACAATTGTTTGCCAGAAGAACTGGGAAGAATAACAAAAAAAAGCTCCTTCTGAAGAGTACAATACCTATGGAGATTGTAATTTCAGATATGGGTAATGCAGAGTGGGTGAAAGAGAAAAATGATGGCATAATTCAGGCAAGGAGTTACAGGTCACCAGAAGCCATACTTGGAGCTAACCATGATACAGCCGCAGATCTTTGGTCTGTAGGTTGCATGGTCTTCGAGTTGGCTACTGGTGACCTGTTATTTCAGCCAAAGTTAGGGAAACATGCAGATAAACATCACCTGGCACTCATGGCTCAATTGTTGGGAAAGTTCCCAAAATGTGCAGCAAAGGGTAGATTTTCGACCCTGTTTTTCAACAAACAGGGTGAAATGCGTCATGGAACAGGGTTGAAGAGAATTGGATTACAAAAGAAACTAATGGATCAATATTTTTGGGATAGAAAGGAGGCCAAGAATTTTGCAAAATTTCTCACAGTTCTGCTAAAATTAAATCCCAGGAAAAGGGCTACAGCATCACAAGCCCTTGGACATGTGTGGCTAAAACATACATAGGCCTAATGAAGGGATGCGATTGAAAGGTAAGAATAGAATATCTCCAGCTTGGGTTTAGTTTCCCATTTGCCTGATTTTCTCACACCTACACTCCCATTGGCTCCCAATGACCTTGCATGTCATCTGTCCGTTCCGTTCCGTGCTGCCAACAATTTTGGTTTGACAGGTTTAGAGGGTTGAGCAATAATTTCAAGACTGGTTGCCATCAGATAAAATTAACAGTGTTGATGTTCTGTTAGGTTAGGTTAGGCATATTAGCCCCAAGAAATAAAAGACGTAAGGTTAGATTAAGCATGTTAGCTCAGGTTTAAAGGGATTAATGTTTGGTTAGGTTATTTCATATTTCATATTATTTATCCAGCTGACCACAATTCTGTGGTATAGGATACATAATCTTTGAGTACATGAATAATTATATAGGCCTATGTTCATGACTTAAACTGTTAAGGTACAGTACAATGTTGCAAGAATATTACCAGAAATACAGACAGTACAAAGAATACAAAGAAATTCAGGGCCAAAAAGCATTACTACAACACTATGATGATGCATGTATCTAACCGCACGCATACCAAGCCTCTTTTCAAAAAATTAAATATTCTTCCTGTCCCTTGCATCTTCATTCTAGAGACTGTTTGTTTCATACATGCAAACAAACAGAAATTTCCAAAGAACTCCCATCACCATCACCATGACACGCGAGGAATTAATGATTTTCACCTCACATCTCACCGTACCTCCAGAAGTTTAAAATTCATCAATCACTCGGGTCTAATTCTGTACAATAAACTTCCCCACTCTTTTAAGCACACCAGTCAAAAACTTTTCAAAACTAAAGTGAGAAATCTTCTTATGGAGCATGTTTTCTATAGTACTCAAGATTTCATCTCCGCCAATTTACTGTCTTTATAAATTTATTTTTATGGACTAATTGTCTGCATTTTGTATGCGTACTGTATGTATAGTTATGTTTTGTTCAATATTTTATTTAGTTCTTAAATATGACGAAGCCTTTGGATTCTTGTAATTCCTAATGGTGAATAAATATTATTATTATTATATTATTATACTACAAAAATAATGAATTGGAACTCCTTTAGAATAGCGTAGCAAGCCATTCTGTGCCATTAGTGACCGTGCCCATCCGAGCCACGGGGAACAAAAGAGAAACGATCGGTGCAAGGGTAAAATTTCCCATCGCATTAAAGATAATACAAATGTTTCTAACCTAACATAACCTAGAATTTGGCTGTCACTACTTCTAGAAGCCTTATTTTCCTTCCACACCTTTCGTAAAACATCATTACATGGAACAAATCCCATGCTATGCAGAATACTGCTGCTTAACTAACATGACTGTTCCTAACCTAACCTAACCTGTCACGGACTTAGAATTCTTAATGCAGAAGCTTTTTTACCCTTCCTCATCTTTCATAAAACATCGCTACAACTGTGGTTTATCTGCAGAATTCAATCGGCATGTAATCATGTTCATAATATTGGCGACATTGTATAGGCCTACTTGGTCCCACTCGGTACGGCCCGGTTGTGACGGCAGTTCCCTTATTCTCACCTTTCAAGCTTTCAAGCTTTTTTACCCTTCCTCATCTTTCATAAAACATCGCTACAACAGTGGTTTATCTGCTGAATTCAATCGGCATGTAATCATGTTCATAATATTGGCGACATTGTATAGGCCTACTTGGTCCCACTCGGTACGGCCCGGTTGTGACGGCAGTTCCCTTATTCTCACCTTTCAAGCTTTCAAGCTTTTTTACCCTTCCTCATCTTTCATAAAACATTGCTACAACAGTGGTTTATCTGCCGAGTTCAATCGGCATGTAATCATGTTCGTAATATTGGTGACATTGTATACTTGGTCCCACTCGGTTTCGGCCTGGTTGTGACTGCGGTCACCTTATTCTCAAGTTTAGCGAATAAATTATAGTAAAGTGCAATGTGTCAAGTATAGGCCAAAGGTTCTGTAAGTTTATTTGAAGATTTTGGCTGCCTCAAAAAAATTCATCATTATTGTAGAAGCAGATGTGTTTTAAGAAAGCTTTTTCTAACTTAAAAAAAAATATTATTAAAATAATGTGAAACTCCAAAACAGATTACAATACCAAACTAGATATTCAACTTAGTTGTGGATTCAGTGTAAATTTTAGAGGTAGGGCCTACCGTAGTTTGTAGTCACAATTTGTTTGTCTAAAAATCAATTCAGATTGTCAAAATAAATTTTTTGTGTGTATAAAACATTAAAATTGTTCTTCTATTCTTAGCAAAACTCTATCTTGTTATGAATATAATTATGTCATCAGTAGCCTATTTTTGCTTGGAAATTTGTGTGAATAGGCCTATAGCCCTTCCTTATGAATTTTCGTTACTAGATTCATCTCTGTTTTTTTTTTCCTTTCAGTGTGTATGGCAGATTAGAAAACAATGAACTCTGATTTCCACTTCAAGAAATTGAGTTTAACTAAATTATTTTTTGGTACTCAAACCTCCTCTCAGATGCCCCTATACTTCTGTCCAAGAAGTGACATCTTATATCCATCAGGATAAACTAGTGAAACAGTTGAAAAGAGAATTAGAAGGATGGCGTGAAGTTATTTTGCCTTTGAATTCTATTCTTATGTGGGAGAAGACCTGGTATCCTGGTATGCTGGCTGGAGTCACGAGTATATTTTTTCTCTTCTTATGGTACTTGGATCCATCAGTTCTTACAACCTTTTCCGTCATTGGCCTCATCGCTACATTAGTGGATTACTTGGTACCTACCTTAACAGCCAATATCTGCAATCCAGAAAATTTGACAGGAAGTAAGGAAAGGAAATTGGAAGAGATCTGTCGAGGAATAGCTAATACACAGATACAATTAATGAACAAATGGGCAACGTTTTATGATATGCGAAACTCAAGGCCTACAGTGTACTATGTAACGGTGGTTATATCTCTTGTCACCTTGGCATGGTTGGGAAGCATAGTCAACAATCTGCTCCTCACATACTTATCAGTAACGCTGTTTGTACTGCTGCCTGGTATGAAACATAATGGCCTATTGCGAAAATATTTGTGTAACTTCGTGCAGCTAGTGACTGGAATGCTAGTGGGTTCAAAAGAGAAGACAAAATAATTTGACCTTCATGTCTTACTGCCCATATGTTGGGTTTGCAGTCGTAATTGTAATATAATATAGTTTGGCTGCATAGGACAGATAGCAGTAAGTAAGAGTTCACCTAGTTCTTGTTCCATTTCAACAATACTGAGATGGAACAGAGTTCAAGATATCTTCAGTAATATGAAGACATGTTTGGTTTTGATTCCTTACATGTATATTATTAAGGAGTCATATTTATCAGTTTAGGTTGGCAGTTATGACAAGTCTTGTATTTATTTAATCTTAATGTTAGATTTTAATATTTGTATTGATATTATATGTTTGTAAGTTAGCATCGGTTATTAGCTTGTTGAACATTCTTTGGAATGTTCAGTTTTACCTCATTTAGGGATGAGTTATTGTAACACCGTAATTCTTGAATGATGGAATATACTTGCTTGCAAGTCTGGGAAATATATACCAGTACGTCTTAAGGTGATTGTTCATAAGGCATGAGTAAAGTGAACCACAATTTATTGTAAATGTGTAATTATTAGAAAATGCACTTTTTTATAATATCATATGTTCCAACCAAAAGCAGTGTTCAGAATAAATCACAAATGTTCGAGGATGAGTGTTAAAGAAAGAGATGAAGGATGAGAGTGTGAAGAAATATGCCTTTCACTACTCGAATCTAGTTTTTGAATTCCTTGCATGAAGGGTTGAAAAATCTCCAGTTGAAGTTTTTCTGCTAGAAGATCGTTTGCCTAAAATTTGTATGTAAGAATTGAGCTGCTCGGGGGAACATAATGGTAACTGCCACTGCTGTGAAACAAGTAATTTTTTACTTTCCTGCTTGTTTGGTGTAACAGAATGGTAGGTGATAGGTACTGATCTCTATATTTGCAAACATATTGAATACAAAATTGAGCTGAAAATAAAATTATTCACATTTCTAAGTTAATGAGAAATTTATTTGTTCTCTTTTTCAACACACCCCATTTGGCACTTACCATTTTGTTCCCCCGAGCGGCTCAATTATTGTAAGAGTTGTCTGTATCTGATAACTGTGTATGGAGATTTTGCTTGAAATAGAGTTTTCAGTGAATTAGGCTTTATACGAGGTTCTTTATTTCGGTTTCAAATAGATTAGTAACATCAAATCTTGTATAAAAAATAAATGACCAGAAGGATCTTACTAGAATCACACTGTACTTCTGTGGAAGTCTCTTCTTGTAATCTGTGATAGATACAACTTAGTCGCTCTTAACAAATTAAGGTACTCAAGAGTTGGTGTTAAGTTTTTAAAAAACTTACCCATGGATAATGTTATTAACAAAGCCATGATTAGATCAATACTGCGCATAGATTAATTCTATTGTCAGCAGAGCTAAGGGTGGCATAAATTGTTTGTTGGAACAGTGAGCCTATGTCATTGGTGCATGAACCAAATTCTGGGTATACAGAGTGTCCCAAGATTCAACCAATAAAATTGGAGAAATATAGAGTGGGTAGGACAGACATTTTGAGCTAAGGAGCTCATGGTCTAGATGTCATATTTATTGACCTGTTACTACTGTTACTACTATATCCACCTATCTGACTATTATAGGAAATCAATAGGGAAAGAATTCATCAGCAACTCATATCCATTGACACTTCAGCTTTCCAAGGAATACCAACTGAGCTGGTCAGTCAACAGATATAATCTATGGAAACATTAAAATCTCTATTAAAAATCTAATAAAAATATACACAACCTTATACCCTTACTAAAAACTTATCTGGGTCCAGATCACAAACATTTAGCATCCTTAAAATAGAATATAACACATAAACTTATTAAAACAATGTAAGAGCTTATTAAACAATGGTTGTCGCAATCTTTAAAAGTGTCTATCATTTATGAAGCAGTCTGTTCAGTCCTTCCACTTCCTGATTCCCAGATGTGGCACATGTTAAAAAAGATGTGCCATCTGATATAATCAGGTGATCATCTTGTTAACTCCTCAATAAAAACTGAAGATGGCACATCTTATGTGCTAAAACTCATATTTTTAACATTTTATAAGACGTCTGGTATCCAAGAAGAGGAAGGACTGAACAGAAGCTAGAAAATAGAGCCTTCTGTAATGACTGTAGGCCTAAATGAAAAAAGGTTATATTTACAGTGGGTAATTTTTAGTACTGGCACAGTACCACTTAAACTGTGCAAAACATTTATGGTTTCTAAGTTAGCACATTGCCGTCGGACAGCTGAGCGGCTGGCCATCACATGCCACCCGAGACTTTCACACTGTTGGGTAATGTACAGTCGGTCAAATAAAAAACGTCGGGCGGTATTTGATTAAGTATCACGAACGAGCATATGCGCATGTACAGGAAGACTTAAGGTTAGGTTCACACACGCCTCTTGTCTATCCATGTATTTTCTTGATTATTTAGTCAGTTTTGTTCCAAAACAAACATGTATAGAAGGCTGTGGCTATATGTCTCACATCCGCCATATTCTTGGTTGCAAATTTTTATAATATTAATAATTAATAGATTCGCGAGGAACATGTTTATTCAAGGAGCATTTTTTAAAGATTTTATTCTATAATACCGGTACTTGTAGTGCAAAATCAATAACTTACGCTCAGCATCTGCAACCAATCTTAGCATCGAAATATGCGTCCGGCCAGATCAACGTTTGCTATGAAAACTTCCGGTCGCATTATAGTAAAGTTCCCACCTCTGAGCTGCTTTTCATAAATATGGAACCTTCTCGCTGCTTCAGAGACCGAAAAATGCAGGTCAATTACAGCCCTAACTACACTTTCTCTCACGTTAGCATTTGTATGTGGCGATGACACAAAGCAAAATGAATTATGACAATGCATTAAGTTGAATATCGTGTGTTGCGCTTTCCGCGATTTTCATTTTTTCCCTCCTTGTTCATATTTTCCCTCCTGCCGCATGGCCTCATATGTTCCGAAAATGACCTGTATTTTATGTTTTTTATAGGAAACTTGTGAACTAATGCGTCAAAACTTTAATTTTAACAGCATACGAGTCCCGACGTTTTTTATTTGACCGACTGTACCTGCTCTTTAAAGGATCTACCCTGCCACTTAGTTTAAATGGCTATACATTTCTCAAAATTAACAAAATATGTCTGAATAACATTTTATTAGTGTACTCACCACATTCGCTAGTAGTGTTTCAATGTATGGTGTCGCTCAAAACATTCTCCTTTGTGAAGTGTGACAGTGTAAAAATAGCATATGCAGCGGGATTCAGCCTGTTGTTGTGTGCACTCCTAACCTGGAAAGATTTTGAAGGATACTTTTTTCTTTTCTGTCACTATTGCATGTAACTTGTGCTTCTTCAATTCCCCTGTAAGCCTGCCTGGTTGGTTTTTGTGTAATGCTCTAGGTTGGGCAGTTTTTCTTCCTCTTTTGTTGCATTCTCTTGCGAGTTCATTGTTTCCAATTTCTAAAAAGAATTATTTGTACGAATTTTTGGTGTTAGGATTTTGAAATGTAAATACCCTAATCACATTAAAGTGGGCACAGTTTAACAACCACAGCACAACTTTTTTGCTCCATTTCATGGATTTTCTGAGAAGGCCTACCCTAATAAGACAAATACTGCTCTGCTTTGTCAACATCCTTCATAAATATATGATATTCAATGATAGAAGATCTATTTTGTTGTCTCTGGAGTTGCTTAGTGTTATGTGCTGACCATTCTAACTTCCCTTTTATCTTTCCAAGTCCGGAGGAGAACATCATCCTTTCTGCAAAATATGCTTCCTCTGCATTCAATTTTTTCCCAGCCTCAGAGAAGGAATTAAAGTCCTCTGCTGTTTCTAAATGTGCCACAAACCATTGTTTTACTCTCAAGCAAATGTTCTGCTATAGTAACACTCTTATAATAATTGAAGGGCTTATTTCCAAAGTGACGTATCTCCAATTTTAAAAGATTTGGAGCTGAGCGTACCGAAGCATTAAGAATACCTTCTGTGAAGGTGTAAGCTGTATTGAATGTTCAAAACGATGTAAATGCCAGCTTCAGGAGCCTTTGAAAGTTCATGATATTTCCAATGTGACACATCTCCCAGCTGTGTTTATTTCCAAACCGTCGCATTTCCTTATAGCCAATAGGAACGCACCAAACCGTCATGTGACTGAGAACATGTAATTTTTGGCAGGGTTGAAAAAATGTTAAGAAAAACTGAACTGCTGCTTTTGCCTGAAGATTATGACAAAATATTTTCAAATGTAGGTAACGTGTTAGTTCTTGGCATGGACTGGCACATTTCAAACTGGAGACATGCTGTCAAATCGCATATCAAATTAAAAATGGGTTTTAAAATTTCTGAAATGAAATGTTTTCAAATCAGCCCAAAAGCTGTTACTTATAGAGTTACATACTCAAATGTAATGCCTATGTGTTCCCATACATTGTTAAAGAGAGGAAAGAAATGGTCTTCTCTAAAAACCAAACCAGTGCCTCTAGATAATAATGTAAAAAAAAAAAAGAAAGAAAAAAAAACTGGATGGTGTGAAGATACTTATACAGAAACTAGGTCATCCTGCAATGTCATTCTATAAGCAGGTATTTTCTTGTAGTCAGGAGGTTAGTGATATTGACAGTGATGATTAGGCCCATACTATTATTCCCAGTGAAAGTAAAAATACCTCCTCTGGTACTGTATTAACATTTTTTATGTTGTTTTTAAGGTTTAGAAATTAAATACTTGAATATTAAAGTACAGACAATCAGTAACAATGACAGTGATTAATAGCTAGTTATATTATTTCCAGTTGAAATAAGACTATTTTTACAGAGTGTGAGGTTAAAAATGTAACCAAATTTCTGAGGTTTATGTTTTGGATTTTTGAAACATAATAAACATAAGATTTATAGCTATAACACTTTTATTTGATCAATAATGCATTCAATTCAATTCAATTCAATTATAGCACAAGACACCTATATGAAACCTTAGTTTACTGCCAAAATTACTTAAATCCCTGTCATGTGACCCCAGGTCTGCCATTTCTACGACTCTGTGATTTTTCTCACATTACAGGATTGCACTTGCCAAAAATTAGGCTTCTATCTTAATATGACAAGGATTTATATGAAATTTGTCTTTTGTGAAAAATGTTATTTCATATAACTGTATTTTTGAGTGTCCATTCTTGATTGCTTTAACAAAAGTTTAGTTTTAAATTTATCACTTGACAAGCAACTTAGATTTACCTTTGGTAATCCGGACGGCCGTTTTGCACTACTTTAGTGCATCATCAGCGGTTTTCGAACTGCCACTGCTATACACCACCTAGGCGTACAATACAGGCACCCACCAGTAGCAGTTTGAAAACCGCTGATGATGCACTAAAGTAGTGCGAAACGGCCGTCTGGATTACCAAAGGTAAATCTAAGTTTGCTTGTCAAGTGATAAATTTAAAACTAAACATGTGATTTCATGGAGAAACGTCACTTTGGAAATAAGCCCTTCAATTATCTTAATAGACGTGATGCCATAGGCCCATGGTCTCTTCTTAGCATTCAATTCTAAATCACTGTTGCTAGGAACATCTCAATTATCATCATCATACAGTAAATCCATAGTCCGCCGGCGTGGTCTTGTGGTTAGCGTCGCTGACTACAGATCCGTCGGCCCGGGTTCGATTCCCGGTACCTCCTCGGATTTTTCTGAGGTAGGGAGGTCTGGTAGGGGTGCACTCAGCCTCGTGATTCAAAATTGAGGAGCTACTTGACAGAGAAGTAGCGGCTCCGGTCATGAAAACCACCAATAACGGCCGTGGGTGTCGGCATGCTGACCACATGCCCCCCAATCCTGCCATCTGTCTACGGGAGATGACGCAGCGGTCGGGTGGTAGGCCAAGTCCCTCCAGGGATGTAGCGCCACAGAGTTTAGTTTAGTTTAGTTCAGTAAATCCATAATTCCATCATCACGCAAAGGCTATGATAAATACTTTTTTGTTGTCTCAACCATACCAATACTCTCAAAGACCATAACAAAACTGCAGATAGATAGTAAACACTCTGCATAGCTATATTTTCTAATGTTAAAAAGAATTAAAATAATGAAAGGAGAGGAATGGGTCCAAAAACATCTAGAAATTTTCTATTCTATGATAAATGACCATATTTTAAAACCTACGATTCAAACTATTTAAAATAACATCCGACAAAGCAACCCACTCCGTAAAAACGAAGATTTCCATGACCCATCGCCTACTGCTGGCTGAGTAAGTATGAAGATTTCCGTGGCTCGTCATCAATGTGTTAAGGTAAGTTAAGATTCATCTATTGGTAAGAATAGCACAGTAATTTATTTTTTATTTTTAACCCATTTAAGATTGCATTATCATGAAGAGTGTGCTACAATGAGCACCAGTAGTTCATATCAAGATGCTTTCTCTACATCCTCTTGGATTACTGATGGTGATCCTGATAAAGTGCCTGAGAAAGAAAGAACATGTGATCAAGAAATGACTTTTTTCCTTAAAATGTTAAAGAATATTGATTTTGTTGAGATGAAGATTTTGCAAGAAATTAGCCATAGTGATGTGGATACAATAGTTTCAGGTGGTTATGTCTTTGTGGGGACTGATGCTCTTAATATGGAACAGCAGACACTTCTTGTACTAGTTATGAATATGGTCAGAATAGTTACAGTTCTTGTGCAATAAGTAAAATTGCTCTGAATCTGAGGAGAACACAGACTGATAATAGTGTATGTTCTTTGGATAAATATGTACCTCCTTGAGTTGCTCCACTGAAATGTGATGAGCATTTAAAACAAATACAGAAAACTCTCAAAGTGATAACATCATTGCACCCATCATTCCATCACATACCGTTTTCATGAGTTATCAACCATGGAAGAGTTATCAACCATGCCTTCTACAACAAGTGATGCGTACACCTTTGGTGACAAATCACATAACCTATAAGATAATATTCTGAGCAACATTGCCGTGCACAAAGCAGTGACATTGCATCAGCCAGATATGTCTGAAGTTGATGAAATGTATAATAAGAAAAAAAATAAGAAGAAAGTTCTCCATAAAATTGAATAAAGAAGCATATAAAATGGAGGCAAGTTTGTCTACAGATCATAACATAGCTTTCAATTCCCTGTCAGATGAAATTTAGGAGAGTTCAGGAATAGTCCTGGTTTTGGAGATGATTGAAGTTACACCACAGTATACGTATTAATACAGTAAGGAAACTCAGTCCGTTTTTCTGCCATACGGACATGCGCGCGCAGATTCCATGCGAACCTACCGGCCATTGAGTAATACTACAATCACTACTGCGGGAAGAATGGAAATAAATAGGAGTCTTGAATTTTTATAGCAATGCGTGTTTGGAAAGGATGTTATTGTTCTGCTATAAATTGCAGTAACAATAAAGGAAGAAATCCTGAAGTGCATTTCTTCACTTTCCCAAAAGATCCAGAAAGGTAAGAAGAAAAATACGTAATATTTATTGTATGCCTGCTGGCTTACTCTTGACACATGTTCTGGTGTGGTTATGTTTACATTTACTTTAATGTAATATTTTTATCTTTAATTATGTTGTAATTTCTAACAATAGATACTAATGAAATGAAAATGTCAGCAGTCTATATCACGGTTAAAGATAACAATATTTAGGATGTCGTATTGTGATCGCTTAAGATAACGCAATATTTGCTGCGGTGCAGCTTATTTCCTATGTGCATTGTAATGTATATGTCAGGGCCGGTTATGTATACAAACATGTGTGCCGTGTTGGCAGTCAAGAATGGCTATGTGAGCTCTAATGCACATGGCCATTTTGCAGCATGTAGCCGATTTTTTTTCTTTGCTTGCACAAACCTGACAATCAAAGATCCACATGCCCGGTTGTAAGGATCAATCCTAAGGAATATCAGTGCACATAACTCAATTTCGTAAAAAAGTGCACATAGCCGATTTTACAGGCGGTACGATATTTATTTTCTCGAACACGATGTAGGCGTAAAGATGACGAAAACATAATCTTACATAATAAATTATCGGATACATGTGCCATTAAGGTGTTTGCGACAGTAAACTAACATGACATCATTATCCAAACCTAGGCAAGCAATAGGCTTACCTAAAATAGGCTACTGTTAAGAAGCGTATCTAGTCCAAGGTTTTTCCAATGCACATTGTGCGCGATTCCTTAATTTATTTAAAATCAACGTTTAAGTTATAAATTATATTAAAGAGTGATCTTTGAATATAGGTTTGTCACACTGCTCGTCCTCAACTTCATTGTTGAGATTGTATTTTGTTTCTGTATCTTACGGCTTCGATCTACCTTCAATTGTTGTAATGATTTCAGGTGTAAAAAATGGGTCATCAATAGTCGGCGAGAAGACCTACAAACAAAAACTGTAAAATATTTAAATGTAAATTGCCGCCTATGTTTGGAACACTTCGAAAACAGCCAGTTTATGAATTCCAATAAGAACTCTTTAATTAAAACTGCTGTACCGACTGTATACTAAAAGCAGTTTTGGAGTATTAGAAATTGAGAAATATTGATAGAAACCTATATTTTTATTTGAATTTTGTATTGTATCTTATGTAATATTGTATTATTGTTGTAAAATGATGACATTTCTATTCTAATGTAATATTAGGCTACTTTTAAAAATAAAAATGAGATATAATTGGTTTTCCAAGAATCATCTTGAAGTTATTAAAACTTGTAATAAGAATAGCCCTAGGAACTGCAGTGCAAGTTACAGGTAAGTGGCATTTAAAAATTGTGCCTGATCTTAACTAAAATATAATACATGCTTCATTGTTTCTTAAATTTAAAATTCAGTTTTGAAAGAAGATTTTTTTCTCTTATTATAACATATTTTGTTATGTGTTTATGCATTTTCCCAAGTTATTTTATATGGTGAGAATGCAGTTTTACTCAACCGCCGCATGGAGCGCTAGTGTCGCCCAGCTAACAAGTTGTCATAGGACTTTTAACACACAGTTTCCTTACTGTATTAATACTTATACTGTGGTTACACCAATACACGAGGTTGCACGAGAGACTAAAAGAACATTACATTAAGGCTGTTTTTAAAAAATTGGAAAACATATCTGATGATACATTTGTTTCAGACTAGCAGGTGTTCGCGGCTTCACCCATGATAATTAATTGAAAAATTAAAATTTAAGAGTATAATAATTATTAAAGCATAATATTTATTAACACTAGCATGCGAATCATTCATAAACTAAACCATTAATAATTAATGAAACAGCTAAAATTTCAGCTTTAGAGTACATTCCATGATTAGAAAGCGCTGCCTGAGAAAACAATCTCAGATTTGATTATGCAGTTCCAAAGCTAACTGCGAACACTGATAATACCACTGCCTTCTAGACTGTATTACTCATGTGTAATTCTCTAGATGGCGGTGGATAATACGTATCGTTTCTCAACTGTTTGTTGACAGATGAATATGATGTGAATTTTATTTGATAAATTCAGCGTAATTTTCAGAAATTATATAATTTTTCAAGGAAATGAGTGGTTTGTTTGGATTTTTACTGTCTGCGATACTTCCAGGGTTAAACAATCAATATATTATATCTGATGCCCGTGGCTTTGCCCGCCGTTATTAATTGACTCCAGGATTTTTAAGAAATTTACACTGACATTTTTTAAAAAATGTTTGTGGCTCAGAGCTATGAAAATTGTAAGAAGAAATAAAATTAGAATATTTGTTCATTGTGTTCATTTCATTTAGGCCATATATAATAAAGAAACGGTTTTCCTAATTTTGTACTCTTTGTGAAAGTTTAGACTGCGAGAGACAAACATCGCCGAGTATACCCAATGCCTCACAAAGTGAGAGAGCGAGTGAGCAGGGCAATTGAATTGTATAAGAGTAGATTTTTCCGATTCTGATTCTTTTTATATTCACTCTATTCCATCATACTCAGAAATACTTTCATATACTGGATTTAATTCCAACAGATCCAATACTGACCAGAGTTTGAAACTGGTATCTAAAAATGAGAGCAGTGAGAAATTGAGGGCTAGAGACCAAGGGCGCCCATATGATATTTTCTAGGGGGGGGCCAAGTTTTTAGTTAATTTATTTTTTGTCCCTTTAACTTCTTGGGTTAGTTTGTAACATTACATTAATAATATAATAATGTAAGTGCAACAATGAAGTAGCCACAAAATAATTTCGGGGAGGATTGGAAGTGGCAGGGGATTTGGAATACCCCCCAAGCAAGGGGGTCGTGGGTCCATCCCCAGAAAATTTTAAAATATTCAACTAATTAAAATCACTTTTTACGCTATTTTAGCACTGAAAAACTAGTTAGAAAATTTGTTTGCGTGCCAATGTAAACAAGAAATCGTTACCTAAGTCGGGGTCCACCCCTGGAAAATTTTTAAATAATGAACTAGTTGAAATCACATTTTACGTTATTTTAGCTCTGAAAAACAAGTTATTAAATTTGTTTACCATACTTTAAGATATGCCAACTTAAACAAGAAATTGTTACCTAAGTCGGGGGTTACCCCTGGAAAATTTTTAAATACTGAACTAATGAAAATCACATTTCACTCTATTTTAGCTCTGAAAAACTAGGTAGGAAATTTGTTTACCATACTCTAAGATATGCCAACTTAAACAAGAAATTGTTACCTAAGTCGGAAAATTTTTAAATACTGAACTAATGAAAATCATATTTCACTCTATTTTAGCTCTGAAAAACTAGGTAGGAAATTTGTTTACCATACTCTAAGATATGCCAACTTAAACGAGAAATTGTTACCTAAGTCGGAGGTTCACCCCCGGAAGATTTTTAAATACTGAACTAACGAAAATCACATTTTATGCTATTTTAGCCCTGATAGCTAGTTAGGAAATTTATTTACCATACTCTAAGACATACCAACATAAACAAGAAATCATTTCCTAAGTCGGGGGTCCACCCCCGGAAAATTTTTAAATATTGAACTAATTAAAATAACATTTTACGCTATTTTAGCTCTGAAAAACTAGTTAGGAAATTTGTTTACCATACTCTAAGAAATGCAAACTTAAACAAACCTAAGTTATAATACTCATTACTATTTATAAGAAAAGCTAAATAACACAAGGAACAATGGAAATATCAGGCCTACTCATTATGTTATGGAAACAAAATAACTGCTATATCATATTTGACACACCCACAAAAATTGTTTAATTTATTAATTTTTTTTTTAAATACAAAAATAGAATTTTAGGTTTTGATTTTTGGGGGTCCAAACCCCCAGGATCCCCTTTTCTAATCCAGTGTGGATTCTGCTTCCATGGTGTCGATATGGTAAAACTTCTGCAAACTTATGTCTCTACTGACTTTCAAATAATTGTCTTGAAAGAAAAAAAAACAGACTATAATTATTAATATAGAATTTTTTCCTTTCCCTGAGAGCTAGGGGGGGGCCGCGGCCCCCCCCTGCCCCCGGGTATGGGCGCCCTTGCTAGAGACAACCAGTCAAAATTACCCAAGAGATTGGTCAGCCCGTCAAAACAGTTGAAACCAAAATGTCCACATTTAGAAAAACCAATAGGGATACAGTAATGGAGAGCAAAGCCATGAATCTGGATTTTTTCAAAATTACAATAAATCTGTAAATATACATAATAAAAGATATTGAAATTTGGTCAGCTTACAAATAGGAAAGGTGAAATTCAAGCATTGTCAAAACAATACGGTGGGAAAAATGTAATAGAAAAAAAAAGACCAGCTGTGATGATAACAGTATAAATATCTCACTATTTTCTCAACAAAATCAGGATCTTCAAATGAAAAATTAAATATTGAACCAAAAATAATATTTGATTCAAAAGAACCTACAGGAAAAATTATGTAGTGCACATGTTCTATTGCAAACAGTTGGAATATAAGTGAAACAAAACTTATTTCATTGGCTGTAGAAGAACTGCTGAAAATTGGCTTAGAGCTTGCGAGACATTTTGATGCATCTGATAAGTATCTAAGATACCTTTTTGAAATGTTTGAAGAATGTGAAACTAGCCATTTAATTTATATTAAAAGTCCTGTGCCTCCTTTGAAAACAGAATATGTAGAGAAGCCTATTCTTGAGCTACATGAATTTTATCAAGATTATTCTAAAACTCAGCAGACTAAATTTAATGACATTAACAATTCTGAAATGTTAACTGAAAATTTATGTCTAAGTATTGGAGATGCTGACCCTGCTAAAGTAGTCTGTCAGTTTTGCCTATAGATTTACCCTTAGAATTTATTTCTAGTGTGCAAGAGTTCGTAGAAGAGTTCGTATATGAACACAGTTATTGGTACTACTCGTGTCCAGCCTTTGGAATTATCTTCTGGAGCTCATGAATTAATGTAGAATACTGGTTTATCAATAAAGGAACTGTCTCATCAGACATACAAGTGCTCTCTGGAGTGTGCTTCATAACTTAAAGAAATTGTAGAAACATCACATGTCTCTGATGAGGATATGCCATCTTTTGATAATATAAAATCAGGGAAATCAAAGACATCAGTACAGTTAGCAAGATTTCAGTCTGATGTGTCTAGATTAGAGAAAAATAATTCAATACCAATGGGGGAATCAGCATTAGCAAACAAGTTCGAAATAAATGACTGCTTCTTTCAGATGCAGGGTTCATCTCATGAAATACTTGCAGCAGATACGACAGATCTGGAGGAAGTTCCATGTTGTGAAAAAGCAAATGTAATGCCACTCGTTGGACCAGAAAATGTACTGTTCATGCAAAACAATTTTGTTGCAGAAATACCATCATATGCTGAATCAGAAGGCTCATCAATTAATGGTCTATTAATTCAAGAAACAATAGATACTTCACTTCCTGAGAAATTGTTAGATGTGATTTGTGTACAAGATTCTGAACATCATGAAATATCAGTGCATGATCTAACTTCACCGGACACAGTGAAGGATATTCTTGCAGCATTCTCACATGCTCTGAATGAAAGTACAATAAAATTACATATACCGTACTTCAATGCATAGGTCCACTCTTGTAGAACCAAATCAAAATAGTTGTCCAGCTACCAGCAACCTAGATGATCTATTAGAAAATCTAGCCAATCTTAATTCCTAGGCAACAGCCGAAGAGGAATCATTCAGAACAGATTTATCTTCTTTGGGTGTAAAGGACAATGCTCAGGAAACTAACTTATCTGAAATTTCAAGAGCCTTTGAGACGATAGAAGAACAAAAAGTTTTCCTCATCATCAGGTTCTAAAGGCAATGCCTTGTTGTAGTAGCCATGTCTTCCTCTTCAATGCTGTTCTCTTTAAATTTTCATGTGACAGCACGTCCATATCCTTTATAATGTTTTTAACAAATGAATTTCTAAGATGTTCTCTTGATTTCTTCCCCAGTATTTTCCCTTCAAAGAGGTTAAGGGATCTCTCTTCCATCACTTCATTAAGCACTTCTTCATTTGTTTTCCTATCCACCCAACTCGTCTTTGTTAGTCTTCTCCATATCCACATTTCTGCTGCTTCTAGTTTCTTGGCTTCTGCTTTTCCGATTGTCCATGTTTCGCATCCATAAGTTAATACACAACTTTTTGGGTTGGACATGGCCATCTTTAATTAAGGGATATCCTTGGGATCTTTAATGCAGTGGTCTCCTGTTGCCTTCTGCATCCTCATGCCTTGGCCTTGCTGGTGGCTCATCGCCTTTAGGGAGGGTTTCTCCTCCCAGGGGCAAGAGAGTGCCCCCGACCTCTACCCGCTCTTCAGTCCCACTAAGGAGGCTGCTGGCACTTGATAGAGGGGGACTTCTTATACCGGGAGTCATTCGGTCGTCAGAGCCTCGTTAGTGAGAACAGGGTGCACCGTGCTGTAGTCCTTAACAGCCACACGTGAAGGAGAGGTTGACAATTATATGGGAGAGGCTTTTAGTTGCGCGTCACCATACCTTACACCCCATAACACAGATTATAGGAGCAGAAAATGACTTAACTGTTAGACAGGAAGAGAGATGCATTTTGGAGTATATTGGAACAGGCAGGGGCATATTTAGCTACTTAAGCGCCCCTAGGCAGAGAAAAAAATTTTCGTCCCCTTATTTCCACATGAATGTACCACAAAGTAACCTACAATAAGCATTAATGTAACTGAAATAGTAGGATAATAATGATAATAATAATAATAGTAATAATAATAATAAAAATAATAATATTATTATATTATATCTAATATATAAAATCGAAAGTGTGTATGTATGTATGTATGTATGTATGTATGTTTGTTCCTTATACAAATCTACATTTCTTTACCAATTTACACGACATTTTGCACACATACCCAGTTAAGCCCGGGAAGTATAGCTGTCGACATTAAAATTCAAACAAAATACTCCTTCCCTTGAAAATTATATAATTTCTGAGAATTTTATGCTGAAAAAAATGAATTGCTGTTTAGTTCACATGACAACAGTGAATTGTTTACTGTGATGACATAGGGCCTTGGCGATTATTTAATGCTGGACTTTAACGAATTATCATTCCATTGATGTAATATATTGGCGAAAATAATCACTGAAATTGAAATCCACGAAAATAAAGCACAGTGTGATGTAGTCACATAACTTTCTCTACCCTCGACATAAGAAATATTTTCTCACTTCACATTTTGATGTAGAATAAGGCGTATTGAAGGGATAACTTAAGTGTGTGAGTATGCTTTATCAGAAGTCTGTAAATAGTCAGTTATCCATAGCTATAGGCTTTGTATTAGTTGAGATTTATCATAGGCCCTAAGCATGGGATGGAACATTTTGAGTCCTATGCTCGCAGTTTATTATGACCCGGGTTTTAGGGGAGGAAAGTATGAAAGTGATACTGCATTTCTCTTTTATTTCAGCCCCTAAACGGTTGTAAGATGAGAATGAGAAATAAAATTTTCCGTCAAGCCAAATACAATTTTATGAAATTTATGTTTCTTCTTATTTCAACCCCTCCCAGGCATGATGTGTAGAAGCAACGGAATGCAGCATTCGACATCCTCTATGAGCCATAAAAAGCTATATCTAGCGTTTTCTGAGGGAATAGTTTGATCAATCTTTTTCTTCATAACAAGATCTACATACATATTATATAAGGACCTAGAGTTTCAAAATCGAAAGTCCTCCATAAGCTAATTTCAAATTAAAAAATACAAAGCCCGGGCGACGCCGGGCCTTTTCAGCTAGTGTATAATATTATAATATTATATATAATAATAGTAATAATAATAGGCCCCTAATACTAATAATAATAAAAATAAAAATAATAATATTATTATTATTATTATTATTATTATTATTATTATTATTATGACTTAACTGTTAGACAGGAAGAGAGATGCATTTTGGAGTATATTGGAACAGGCAGGGCGTATTTAGCTACTTATTATTATTATTATTATTATTATTATCATCAGAATGTCAGAGTTTAATCAAAAGCGATTAAATTCAATATTCAATATTTATTTATTTAATAAATATTTATACAAAACAAGACCACCCGAATGAGCAAGCGCTCATGCTCGGGCTCAGTTCAGCCATTTACATTACAAAATACATAAAGAAAATATAATTAAATCAATACCTAAAAAAAGTAATAATAAAGATGAAAGAACAGACAAAGTAAAAAGAAAAAAAAGGAAATGTAGTAAGAACAAAATTGAAACTCTGAGTTATTACAAATAAAATCGTTCCTTAATTGTCTACTAAGTACAGAGTGAAATAACTTTTGAACTATGAAATGAGATTTTTTATAAACTTATTGAATTTTTTGTTGTTCATATGTACTATTTCTGGATGTGATCTAATTATAGAGTTATAGAGTCTTGGACCAGAATAAATGCTATGTTTAGAGCCAGAAGAGGTAAAATATTTTGGTTCTATTAAAGGCAATGTTTTATTTCTTCTAGTATTGTAATTATGAGGATCCGGAGGCACCAGGTTCCAAAAACCGTCTTATCCACTTTTGGTCGAAATTGAGTTAGCAGTGGTTTCTGAATCTACTCCATCTTGTCCATCATCCTGTTAAAACATAATGTTCCAAACTACGTCGTATCTCCCTCATTTTTAATGCTAAATATGAATGACTGTTCCAAACAGCGTCATATCCACTAGTTAGTCGGTTCCATAACCCGCATTGTTAATGTTGTTTCCATTAACCACCTCATCCCCATGCAACCATATTTGATTTACAAGAAGGTGATTCCATAGTGCTCCTTATCCATCAGCATTTCTTTTCTAATAGAATTTGAGTGACATTTGAAAGTTCGTCCAGAGGAATACTTTCAACTTTTTTCGAATGAAGGCACCGTCAAAATGTTAGGAAGTGGTGCATGTAAAGTAAGAGACTGGAAAGGGCTAGTTAATGCAACACTGAAACCTCCATCTCTTTGGCACTTTAAACTCTCTCAGTGCAAACGAATCTGCATCAAAAGAAGTAATTCGTCTGTTGTAGTAAGAGGAGAAGTATCGTACATGTCTGACATTTCTGTGTATCGATCCATTTTCAGAAAGAGAAAAGGCTTCTTTGATGGATACCCAGACGAGTTATAGTCCAGTTAGTCATTGCATGGCCAGGCGGCTTCCTTTCATTAGGAGAAAAAGTTTGCCGACAGCTCAACCCTTATTCTTTATTTTTACCGCACCAATCAGCTAGTTACCCCAGCCAATCAAAATCTAAGAATGATCTGTGACGATTTTGACAGCTACTCGTCAACTCCGCGTGGAGTGAAATGCACGCTTGCAAGATCAAGTTACAATAAACAATAACACGTGTGAATTGATTAAAGCAAAGGAAGAACTGAGGCCAGTGATAACAATGAGAGAATATTGCAACGTTGCTTTTGTTTTGGAAAGCGGAATGTAAGATCGATTTAGTCAGATCAATTAACATAAAGAAACACCAACTTAATGGTTTATTCCTTTGAAGCCGCCTGGCCATGCAATGAATAACTGCACTATACCATGTGGAGTTCCTATCAAACGAGAAAAGTTACAGGATGTAAACAAACTTTCTAAACATTATGGTGATCAATGGGCAGATTATGAAAGCCTGTCATATTATAAAGACATCTGGTGTGACAAGAACCAAGTCACTGGTGGATTTTCTGAAAGTGAGGAAGATGTTCATGAAGCAGAAGAAGATGAAGTGAGGATTTAAAGAACAGAACCGTCCGTTCCTTTGTTACATACTGGACATTATATTCAATTTAAATGTTTATTTCTTGGAGTTGGTTTTTCATTCTGGCTTTTTTTTGACAGCAGCTAAGAACGTATGAATATTTTAATAATATAAATTATAACCATACCATGAAATCTTTTATGAAAATTAAATAGATTTTCTTGAAGATAGAAGGTAGGTTATACGTTTTGGTGCCAAATACCCTCTAATCCCTGCGTTGCAGTTCCAAAACCCGCCTTGTTCAGTGTACAGTTCCAAATAACTTCTTATCCAAAATATTATTCCTTATTTTGACACAACCCTTAAAGTTTGAAGGATTAAACTTTGCAGACTGATTCTTTGTGTTGTTAGCTATTGTTTGAACTTTAGGTTTAAGCAGAATATTTAAGAAAACCTTAAAGTTTTTCGTGGTTTGTGAAAAATCATACAAAATGGATAAGAAGCTTTTTGGATCCTGACGCCTCGCTCATTCATGTACGTTGCGGTATTCGTGAAAGTATTTTAAAAGTGTGAGCTTATAAATTTTTTCTACAGTCATAACTTTAAATGGAAAGAGAGTTCCAATTTCATTGACAACAACAATGGAACTAGATCATTGATTAAATTTGAGCATTTGTTGTCAATGTTATTAATTTCTTTTTCATTGTGCGTTACATTAGTTTACTATTTTGAGGAGTTATGAATAAAATGTTTAATATATTAAAAAAAAAACAGTAACAGCTTAAAAGCAGCCCCTTCAAATCTGCCACCATAGGCAGCTGCCTAGTCTGCCTAGGCTTAAATACGGCACTGGGAACAGGTGAAAATATTATCTTGGATGAACAAGAGATTAAAACAGCTACTTATGAGGTGGGACAAAATCAAGAAAAAAAAACCTTTCGACAAGCCTACAGGCTGAGGTAGATTTCAAAGTGCTTTTGGTTTAATTTATTGTTGCTGCGTAGCACTCTTCTTCTTTAGCCTTGGCATGACAAACCCGCAGTAATAACTGCAAAAAAGAGGAAAGAGCACTTTTTCAAACATTCAAATCTCGCCTTATATGAGAACCATCAAGAAACTGGTTATTGATCTGTAGAGTACTCATCAAGAGCTTTTCAACAATACCCCACAAGACATAGTTTCAAAAATTTCGAATTTCCATCCCCCCACCCCCACCCCCACTCGTACCCCCAAAACCCCCGAATTGTTATTGTCACTGTGAACTCCATAGGGAGTACTGTAATTTATTCAAACAAAGTTTCCCTCTATACTTCATAGGGGCCGAAATATAAATGTTTTAAAATTTCAACCCCCTCCCCCGACCACCCCCTTGGGCCAATTTTGCTCATTAACGAACTTGTCTGAGCTATTGGGCCTAGAAATAACATTATAAAATTTGGTTCAAATATCTTCAAAATTACGGCCGCTAGCGTGTAAAGATATATATATAAATATAAATATATATATATATGGGACTCACTGTATATATATATACAGTGAGTCCCATGCAAGAGTTGGCCAATGACGCAGGTTCCTGCGGAGCGGCGGGCACAGCTCCAACTCCCTAGTGATCTGGTGAAATATCTACGCTAATGAAGCCGCGATCGGTGTGATCATTCAGGTTCTCACATTTACAGTTAAAATTACAATGAAAATAAACACGTACCTCATCACAAGAGATGTTTGAAATGTTCTCCTCTTGCATCCACACAATACTGGCACCTTTTTAGGAAATTTTCTTTCACGCGCATAAGTTCAGCTTCCGAGACAGAGTTCATTTCTCTTATGATAGGCCTTTGTGATATTGTCCTTAAGTTCTTCTAACAGTATGTGAATATTATTTATGAGGAAACTTGAAAAATAAAGTGTATAGGTCAATTTCCCATACATTAGAAGAACTTAAAGACAATATCACAAGAGAAATAAACTTTATCACTGTCTAGGCTGTCCGGGTAGCGCCACGTCGAGTGTTGAGAGGCCAACGTTTCTACAGCCATGTTGCTGTCTTCTTCAGGACCACAGCCTAGACTGTGATGACTCCGGCCGCAGAAGCCTACAAACTTAAATTAACTTTATGTCAGAAGCTGAACTTATGCGCGTGAAAGAAAATTTCCTAAAACGGTGCCAGTATTGTGTGGATGCAAGAAGAGAACATTTCCAACATCTCTTGTGATGAGGTACATGTTTATTTTCATTGTAATTTTAACTGTAAATGTGAGAACCTGAATCATTACACCGATCAAGGCCTGTATTTCACCTGATCGCTCGGGAGTTGGAGCTGTGCCCGCCGCGCTGCAGGAAGCCACGTTGTTGGCCAACTCTTGCGTGGGACTCACTGTATATATATATATATATATATATATAAATATCACAAATTTTTTTTTGAACAGGCAGTGGTTTCGCACTTAGGGAGGCATGAAACATAATGATATGAAAGAATTTTTCGAAAATCATGACATGGTATCCATTGCAATAGGTAGATTTTTCTTCAAAATCTACCTAATACCTGTGCAAAAGTTGAAAGACATGGGTCATTTATTAATGTGGATTTCAAACCAAATTTATTGAGAGAATCTGAGGAGATATCTGACTCTTACATCTGATGATACATCAATCAAGGTGCATCATGAAGAAATTCTGGAAAACTAAATACCAGATGAAGAAACTAAATTGATGCTGCATAATATTTTGAATGAAGTTCTTCAAGATGTTGTTAGTTGTGATGACTCCAGAACACAGGAAGAGTGAAACTGTATATTCTGACACTAATCTGCATCTGGTACCCTATGATCCCCAGGTGGGGCGAAGGGACCTCCAAGTGGAGGTTTCATTACCTATACTAATTTTGATATGCTTATTTTCCGAGAGAGGGTAGAGGGACAGGTGGTAAGCCCATTGCCTCACAACCCCCCTCTGGAAACTAAGTATTTCTTGGACGTGAAAGGGCCGAGAAATTTATGTCCAGAGGCACTAATTTAGGCTTGGAGTTCTTTTACGTGCTGTAAATCTACGACACGGGACCCCCAACTTAAAGTCCCTCCCGGAGGACTCCGTGCCCAGGATGTTAATTCCTGAAAAATCCATAGACCGCGACCGGGTTTGATCCCGCGCCCTGAGGATCTAGAGGCGGGCACGCTTCCTCTGACTAGACCGTTTCCAACCAGTTTGGAGAATAAAAGAGCACCTATAAGAGATGTTGATAGATTACATAATACACTGAATATATATGAAGGAATGAGAACCAAAATAAATATTTTAGATAATATTGTTCGACTTGATCTGAACACTATACAGAGACTTGTCCACAGAATGACAACTGAACTGGCTCTGATCCCAACAGAAGAAATGGCATTGTTTATGGCACAAGTACTAGGAATGGTTTCAAAGGAATTTTCTTTAGTTAGCGTATATGACAACCTCTACAATATAAACAAACTTGATATTCCAGTATCTGTAGAAAATGAAGTAAACTACTCAGAACTCTAACCCTGTTTACCATTTTCCATGCTTCTTCCTCAGCTTCTCAGCTGCACATAATATTTTGACTTCTACCATTGCTTTATAAATTTTATCTAAATTATGAATTTTCATTTCTGCTAATTTTATTATGAAATTATTGATCAATTTTAACGCCACCATTCCTCGTTTTTTCACCATATTAACATGATCTTTCCAATTGCTGCTCCTATTGAATCACACCTTAGGCAAAACTAAGAAACAGGAGAAAATTCTATGTAATAGTAATATTGAAACAAACCATCCCTTGCCTTTTTTATATCTCTGTTACATCATTTGTATTCAGATCTACACTTTTGACCAATGACCGTGTTACACCAATTCATACATACATACCTTACCCCCATAAAACTAGGAGAAAATTAATTTTAGTACAAACATATTGATAATTAATACTGTACAGTATTCTACACAATATAATATTAATACTATATATATTAGTATATAAAAATATCCCTTAGCTGTTTTCTACCCTTATTATATGGAATAATTTCTATACAAATAAATATAGCCTACTCTCTTTAACAAATTTTCATCAAATTTTTCTAACTACCCTCTAGAATGAGGAAAATTTTTAGGCAACAAAATAGTAGATCAAATCACCCCTTAGCTGTTTTGAACCTCTATTATATAATCTCTATGCATATCTAGACAGATGTTACAGACAAACCCTGTAGAATCTGGACATTTTAGGCAGCTTGAATAACAGAGCAAACCACACCATAGCTGTTTTCTACCCATTTGTTTTGATCTTTATATAAATCTACATTCTTCGAAACATTTTAAAATAGACTCTTTAAAACCAGGAGAAAATTGTAGGCAACTGACCATCCCTTAGCTTTTTTATACCACTTATAATATAACATCTATAAACATCTATGTTCGGTTTTAGCCAATTTTACACACGGATTCTATAGAAAAAATAAAATTTACAAGACAAAATTAATATCCGAACAAACCACCCTTTACATCCTTAGCCTGTACCAGGTATATCTAATACAAATCAGTATTCTGTGGTCGATTTGTACCATATTTTACATTTACATTTTACACACTGATTTTCCGCAATTACATTAAGTGGTAGTAAAGGCCCTAAGAATTGCTGAATGGTCATTAGTGTTATCTGATGGGAGCTATCTATATTAACATAACATAACATAGGTTTATTTCATCTTCATATAACAGGGACTTTGGTTACATTTCTGTTTTACCAATCAGTCCCTTGATTACTAAACAAACATTCTATAACTATTTCTACCTATTACTTAAAAACAACACCCAAATATGCTATCGTATATTATTTCCTACTTCACTTAAATTTCTACTGCTACTATCTTCTATTTTATTCAACCATTTGCTTTTAACTACCATTAAAAATTTCCCCATTCTTTTCAATAAATCCCTATTTTTTGTTATGCAAAGCTTCTAATATACTACCCCTTTACTAATTTTTAGTAACTTACCACCAATTAAATTTACCCTCCACCTCTCAGTTTCCTTACATTCTAAAATTATATGTTTTGCATCCTCTTCCTCATTACATAATGGGCATATTCCTCTAGGTACGATCCTCTCAAGTTTTTCAGTCTCCAGATTCCTAGTCTCCACCAGGCCAAACTGGATGTTTCCTCCCGATTACATGAAAATAAATAAGCTTCCATACCCCATTCCGATTTCATTTCTGCATAACATTGTAGCAATTTAAAATTTCTCATTTCTGAAAACATTTCCTGCCTAGCAATATCGTACACCTTTTTTTTATTAATTTGCATGGCTTAGAGTCAGACAACGTTAACTCCCATGTTGTGTTATGGGAGTTAACGTTGTCTGACTCTAAGCCCTCGTTATAATCTGTATATTCCATGAACCCATTCTATTCCATATCCAATTTAATCCTATACAGTTTATATTCTCTTCTAAACTTTTCCACCAATTATTCACAACCTTTGTACTTTGTAAAAATTTTAAACAATCTTTCTCAAAACTATCCTCTGGGTTTGACAAAATATGATGAATAAATTTAATTTTTTTTACTAGGAATGTGCCTCTACTACTTTCTATTCCCAATTCCAATAATTGGCTGAATTGATCGGTATTCCCAACACTTTTTTACAATATCCAGCCTTAACTCTATTTAGATTTTCCCAAGCTTCAGTTTCTCCCCATAATTCAGCAGCATATAATATTTTTGATTCCACTAATGCCCTAAAAATATTATTTAAATTTCCAATTTTTATGTTTGCTAACTTGTTTAGGCAATTATTTATGTTAAATAACGCCACATTCCCTTGATTTTTCGTTAATCTTATGTGCTATTTCCAATCTCCTTTACTACCTAGTATAACTCCCAAATACTTAAATTTATCAACCTCTTCTATCCTTTCTCCTTTCATAAACCAATTCTTGTTCTTGCTTCTTATCCCTCCTTTTCTACAGACCATTATTTTTGTTTTCATTATGTTTATTTTTAAATTCCACTTAATGCTATAATTCAACACCTCATTTAATGCTCTTTGTAGTCCTACAGCTGTCACTGATCCAATTGCAATGTCATCAGCGTATAGAATGGCTATGATCAGGGCCGTCGCGTGGGCGGGGCGACCGCCCCGGGCGCCGCGACCAGGGGGCGCCGTGGCAACGGCAAAAATAAAACAAAATTTGAAAAAATAAGTTGGACGTAGGCTACATAACGTATTTTTTAAAGTTAGGTATAACTGAATTTTGAATATTACGTTGTACGTATTTATTGAACAAATAAATATTTGACACCAATAACTTTATATTTGCTAAGTTATCAAAAATAAATATTTGCTCAAAATTGAGCAGCTGGATTTGCTACTGTTAATAATAATACCCTAATAATGAACTCTACTGTGGGCCTTAAATCCTTGAATCCTACAGATAGGTGGAATGTCGGGTGGGTGCACGTAGGATTAAGTTGGGGGGGGGCGCCTGACGAAATCTTGCCCCGGGCGCCAACAAACCACGCGACGGCCATGGCTATGATCTCCTTACCTTGCATTATTGGGCAGTGAAACTCTTCCCTTCCTAAAACATTCACTATATCATTAATAAACAAATTAAATAACAGAGGACTTAATTTACAGCCTTGTCTTACACCTTTGTTATTCATAATGCATTTAGAAACTTCACCATTAGATAATTTTATGCTAAATCCTGTCTTCCTGTAAATCGCTTTCACATAACTTATAAATTTAGAACTTACTCCCTGTTTCGCCATCTTATACCATAGATGATCTCTATTTATGGTATCAAAAGCCTTCTCAAAATCTATAAAACCCCAGTAAATTTTGCCCCTTTAATACATATATATTTATCAATCAATGTTTTAATTAGGAAAATATTGTCACTAGTTCTTTTGCCAGCCTTGAATCCGGTTTGGAATTCAGAAATTATATTAAATTTCTCTACCCATTTTCTTAGTCTCTTTGATAGCCTGCCCACGTAAATTTTACTTAGTGTTGGCAACAGTGATATACCCCTAAAATTATTCGGGTCTGACTTGGGTCCTCGTCCCTTATATTTTTATAATATTCAAGAATACCTAGAATCAGACATGCAAATAGAATATAACAACTTAGTGCAAATAATTACATGATGTAAAATGGTAAGAAATTAGTGTAAACTATAAGTATACTTTGTTCATTTAGTGTCACTTAGGTTATAGTATTAGTATAACAATTGACTCGTATAATTATATGTTTATAAGATTGTAAATAATTATATATTGAATTAGCATAGCTTAGGTTGTTGTTAATAAGTATTAATGTAAGTATTAATGTTGTTGATAAGTATTAATGTAAATAGCTTATATGACTGATTGCAGTCTGTACTGCCTAAAGGTCTAACAAATAAATATGAAATAACTGAAATAGGGATAACTAGGGCTGTATTCCAGCTTTCTGGTACTATACCTTTATTCTTAATACTGTTGACAATTTTCAACAACAAAATTAACCACTTATCATCTTTTAATAATAATCCTTTCCAACACTGAATCGGAATACTATCCACCCCGTAGATTTCTTATTTCTTATACCCTTTATTACCTCCCTTATTTCCTCTTTTGAAAAATCCTCCTCTAGTTCTTTAATCTCCTTCGTTTGTATAAATCTATCTGTGTCAACTGTCCTTACCAATGCTTCGTTTTCTCTAAACAACTCCTCAAAATATCTACACCATACTTCCTCCCCAATTTCGTAATCATTCTCCTTCCATTTAGTTAACTTACTAACATACTTCCACGCCTTTTCCATATCATTAGAATTTATCCATTCTCTTAATTTGATAACTTCAGTTTAACTTAGGAGTTCTCTGTAATGTTTCTTTTCCGTTATGTAAGCTAATTTGTCTTCTGTATTATTAGACTTCTTCCATCTTAAATATGCTAGCCTATACAACTTCCTTTTTTCCCTACATTCAGCGTTGAACCATCCCTTGTCCTGTTTGTTAACCGTAACCGGTCTCATCATATCTTTTCCTGCCCTACTAATGCAGTGGATTAACAGTTCCACCACTTTATTTGGATTGGTTTTTGTACTTACTTCAATGCCCACTACTAATAATTCACTCGTTTGGTCACTTACAGTTTCACTAAATTGATGTGCTTTATTTTTATCCCATCTTTTTTCGCTTTTACCTTTTCTATATATCCTATTCACTACTGGTGTTTCCTCCCATTGAATATTGAGCCAAACTGATAGCACTAGAATTCAGAAATTATATGGTTACTTGACGACTTATCTTCTATCACAAAGTCATTCACTTTCTCTGCTAGACTACTTGATATTAGAATATAATCTATTACACTTGCACCATTTTCATTTATGAAGGTATAATTTCCTAGCTTGTCTTGTCCGTACTGGCCATTCAATATATCTAAACCTAGTTCCTCGCACAAACTTATTAATTTTATACCCTCTTGATTATATGTCCCATCCTTACTATTCCTAGCATTTTCATAATTACGTATACTATTTCTGTATCTGTATCTGGTACCCTATGATCCCCAGGTGGGGCGAAGGGGCCTCCAAGTGGAGGTTTCATTACCTATACTAATTTTGATATGCTTATTTTCCGAGAGAGGGTAGAGGGACAGGTGGTAAGCCCATCGCCTTGCAACCCCCCTCTGGAAACTAAGTATTTCTTGGACGTGAAAGGACCGAGAAATTTTGTCCAGAGGCTCTAATTTAGGCTTGGAGTTCTTTTACATGCCGTAAATCTACGACACGGGACCCCCAGCTTAAAGTCCCTCCCGGAGGACTCTGTGCCCAGGATTTTTACTTCCAAAAAAATCCATCGACCGTGGTCGGGGTTTGATCCCGCGCCCTGCGGATCCAGAGGCGGGCACACTACCTCTAGACCACCGCGGCCAACTGTATACTATTCATTTCTGCAGTTCTGGAATTAAAATCACCCCCAAGTAAGTAGTGGTTGGGGTTAAACTTATCAATGAGCGCTTCTATTTCACTTTTTAATTCATTCCATATCCTTTCATGATAGTAATTGGAGCCTCTAGGATGTAAGTTGCAATAAACTTTCAGCATGTACAAAATAAGAATACAGAATTTCCTAACATCTCATATGAGGATAATACTATTAGTTATGTAGATTCAACAAAATTCTTGGGGGTATGGATTGATCAAAATCTTAAATGGTTCAAGCATGTTGATGTCCTCTCAAAAAATTTGAGTAAAATTTGTTATGCCCTATGGTCAGTGAGGAAAGTATCCAGCCTAAACACAGTACGCTCACTCTATTATGCCTACTTTCACTCCCTCTTAACTTACGGAATAATCTTCTGGGGAAATTCAACTAACAATGAAGCTATATTTAAATTACAAAAAAGAGCTATAAGAATAATGATGAAAGCAAACAACACAGCCAGCTGCAGGCAATTATATAAAGATCTTCATATATTACCCTTCCCCTGTATCTACATATTAGAGACACTTATATTTGTAAAAACTAATCTTTCTTCATTCCAAACAAACTCAAAGGTACATTCCTATAATACAAGAAATAAAAATGATTTAGCGAGTATACCACATAAAACTAGCTTATTTGAGAAAAGCTTCACATATACAGGACTCAAATTATACAATGGTTTACCCCAATCCATTAAAGAAATACCTGCACTATGTAAATTTAAAAGAAAGGTATGTGAATTTCTTCACAGCCACTGTTTTTATTCAATGGATGAATTCTTTGACCACAATCATTCATAAGCAGTTTTATTTTTCAAAATTTTTTATTTATCTTGATTTCAGATAGCCTGCTAGAGGATTTGCGGCCGGATAAACCCACGAGTTCATATAGTGACAGTGTGAAACATGATATGGACCAAATGGCCTCATGTAGTGATGACTTAAGGAAAAATGACTTATGGCCGGTTTCTATAAACTCGCGAATTACCTATGGGTAAATTATCTAATGCACAGAATTTACACAATTTACACAAGAATAACACCACACAAACACAAATAATTTAAAGATAGCAATCACTTACACTTGTGGCGAGTTTCTAGATAAATGTCCTCTAGGTAAATATGAAAATGACAGAAAAAATGTTCCTACAAACTCGGGCTAGATCTGTCCAAGGGTAAATCTTTGGGTTAATTTGTCCTTTCATGGATGGCTGGATAAAATTTAACCTTTCATAGGATCAATAACAATGAGAATCAAAGCCTTCTGAATTAAATTAACTGTACAACTCCAAGGCCTTGCTCATTATACCATTGTAGGTTAAATGGAACTAATTTGTCCATGGGTAATTTACCCATAGGTAATTCACAAGTTTGTAGAATCCTGGCATTAATCATTAAAATCTCCATGTACTGTAGAACTAGGACAGGTGTTGAATTATTCTGGTAATAGGGTCATGCAACAGTTAGGACTGGCTCAATCTTTCGGAGAGCGGCTTGGTTGACTCTGGTTCCCTGTTGCTAGGGTTTTGTAGGTGGAGTGAGCTCGCTAAGGCTGGAGGAACCTTCATCTACTTTTCCTGTTCTAAATTTTATACTTATTTATTTACCTTCATTATGTTTCATTGTCATGTAATTATGAGTTACTATTTGAATACTACATTAACAGGTATTTTT
Organism: Ectobius pallidus; assembly: GCA_964059195.1. Lineage (NCBI taxonomy): Eukaryota > Metazoa > Arthropoda > Insecta > Blattodea > Ectobiidae > Ectobius > Ectobius pallidus. The sequence goes on along the minus strand of CAXKWD010000001.1, from coordinate 33,750,326 downwards.
CCTATTCCTAATTATTAATTTTTATTACTAGAAGAGATCATTCAGTATTTATAACCTATTGATATAAATAATAAACAACAGGATAACTCAGCACCTTTGTATTTGTATTTGTATTTTTATTTTTTGTATTTTTATTTTTTATAATTTTACTTATCTGAATTATAAAACTGGTACTTAGGCTATAAATTAATATAAGTCAATAATTTGCTAATATCTATATTTTATACTCTGTAAAGAAATTTTCATATTGTACATATTTCTTCAACTGTAAGTTTATATTTGTATTTGTAATTATATTGACGTGTCCCATAACATGCATATGTTCCGATGGACTTAATAAATCAAATCAAATCAAATCAAAGTAGCAGCAACCCATTAAAACTTCTACTTTTCCTCTATTATTCAGTAATCCGATCCAAAGAACCTCATCTAAATTGGAATTTATTATTAATATTTTTTCCTTTAAATCCTCCTTTATCAAAAACATAATTCCTGCTGGGGACCTACCAAATCTTGTCTTCTTCATTTTTCCTTTTCTAAAACAAAAAAAAACCATTGACATTTATTTTTATTACCGGATTTAACCATGTTTCCATTAAACCTAAAATCAACAACTTAATAAAATCTCCTGCAATTCCCCTTTATTTTTCTTCTGAAAAAACCCTCAATATTAATAAAACTGCATTTCAACCCCCCTGTAATTTCATCCTACAGATTAAACGAATTTCTGGACTCATCCCCTGAAATAACCCATTTGCGTAAATTGTAAGTCCTGGCTTGCTTTTTTACATCCTGTAGTTCCAATATACTCCCCTGTGGTGACGAAACCCTGCTTTCTGCTGAAACTGGTGCTGCACCCTGAGATTGCTGAGATGGCAACGTGCATGCCTTAGCCCCTGGATCTGAACTCTGTCGCCTAACAGGTGACTTTTGTGCTGATCTCGGTGTTAATTCCCTTGCTTCGTTTTCCACATTCCTTGAAGTCGATCCACTCGCAGCCTCACATTGTTCATTTAATTCTTGCTGACTTGCTTTCCTGTTTCCTTTCCACACTCTCGACCATTGACTCCCGTTACTCAAATTTTTGCGACAGAACTCCAAGTCAAATATTTCTCTTTCAATTTTCAATTTGTCCTTCACTAAAACAGCGTATTTCCCGTTTCTTCTTGCTTCTTTCAGAAATGGCACCAATTGATTTTTGATTTTCCTCATTCTAAGATCGAAGTGCCGCGGTGGTCTAGAGGTAGCGTGCCCGCCTCTAGATCCGCAGGGCGCGGGATCAAACCCGGCCGTGGTCGATGGATTTTTCAGGACGTAAAAATCCTGGGCATGGAGTCCTCCAGGAGGGACTTTAAGCTGGGGGTCCCGTGTCGTAGATTTACGGCATGTAAAAGAACTCCAAGCCTAAATTAGAGCCTCTGGACAACATTTCTCGGCCCTTTCACGTGCAAGAAATACTTAGTTTCCAGAGGGGGGTTGCGAGGCGATGGGCTTACCACCTGTCCCTCTACCCTCTCTCGGAAAATAAGCATATCAAAAATTAGTATAGGTAATGAAACCTCCATTGGAGGCCCCTTCGCCCCACCTGGGGATCATAGGGTACCAGATACAGATACAGAAGATCGAAGTCCTGCTCAACTCTCACTCTTGACCCGCTCAGCTTTCTTCTATTATTCAACACTGCCTCTTTCGCTCCCATATTGGTGAATTTCACTAAAATCGGCATATTGGCCCCTTTTCCCATCCTGTACGTATCTTCAATCTGGTATTCATTGAAATTTAACCTGAAGGTGTTCACAAAAAGTCCAAGACTGTACAGATGGTATCCGGTCGCCTTTCATATCTCGTTTCCGCTAGCCCAAAGATTACTATATTTTTCTTCCTCTTATTGAATTCCAAGCTTGACAATCTTCTTTTCAGAGCTATGTTTTCCTCCATCAATAGTCCAATTTCTTTTCTGTTTTCTTCTACATTCACGTTAACTGCTTGCACCATTTCCTTTATCTCCTCCATTGTTTTCTTAAATTGGATGTGCATTTCTTTGAATCCCTCTCTCATTTCCATCTTCACCGTCTCTTCCACTGTTGGTCCGGGGTTTAGTTCAACACCTCCGATCACTAAGAGCATCATAATTACTAGTCCAATAAACCACACATTATCTATATTTCTCCCTTTTCTATCTTCACCGCCCTCTTTCTTCACTCTTCTCATCTTGAATCTTCCTATCCTTATTCTATAAGCCCCCAGGTCAATCCCCATCTTCGCTGCTTCAGAAAAACTTCTCCGCAACAGGTTACAAACTCCGCCGCCAATTCTTGCGTATGCACGGTCGTTGACTCGCACACACGCGTAAACTCTACTTCCACCTCCACACAAAACCAAGCGACCTCACCGACTTCTGAAGGATGAATGATGCAATCTATATTCATAAAAATGAATTGCCAAATGGTTGTTGCCGCATCACTTGAGAACGGCTCCACCAATTTGGCTGATTTTTATTTTGTTGTTTGTAATTGTCAGAACAAGGTTTGTATGAAAGAAAATTTTTGGAAAACCCACGGGAAAAGTTCGAAATGTGCAATGAGGCACAGTTAGAGAGTTCTGCTGTTAATTGTTTACATAACGAAAGTGCTGTTTACAGTGTTCACTTAGGGCTTTGGAAACTATATTATGATACTGGGCTTTAACAAATTCTGATACTATTGATGTGATTAATACATTTGTAAAAATAATTCTTGAAGAATAAAATCTACGAAAATAAAGCAGTCACATAACTTTCTCTACCCTCGACATGAAAATATAATTTTCTCACTTCACATTTTGATGTAGAATAAGCAGTCATATTGCAGGGACAACTTAAGTGTAAGCCAGTGAGTATGCTATATCGGAAATTGGTAACAAATCCTATCCACTGATACGTCACTCATAGCTGTAGGCTTTGTATTAGTTGAGAAATAGGCCTAGGGTTGTTTATCAGAGGCCCTAAGCATCTAAAGGAAGACAAAATGGGATGGAACATTTTCAGCCCTAAGCGCAGTATATTATGTCCCAGGTTTTTGGGAAGGAAAGTATGAAAGTGATATTGAATTTCTTTTTTACTTCAGCCCCGAAACGGTTGCATGGTAATATGAGAGTGAGAAATACAATTTTCTGTCAAGACAATACAATATTATGTAACCGGAATTTCTTTTTCTTCTTATTTGCACTCCTCCCAGGCATGGTGTATAGAAGCAATGAAATGCAACATTCGACATCCTCTATGAGCCATAAAAAGCTATATGTAGCGTTTTCTGAGGGAATAGTCTGAGTGTCATATGTTGTTCTTCCTCATTTTGAATTCTCCATACATATATACATATTTTTATATTTTATTCTTTTTATTTTTAATTTTTAATTTTTTAATTTTTTTTTAAATTCTTTTTTAATAATCGTCTGTTTGAGCATAAAGCCATAAGACTTGTCACTCAGTGGCGTAGGAAGGGGGTGCGGGGGGTGCGGGCCGCCCCGGGTGCCATCACCCGAGGGGGTGACAAAATGAAAATATATCTTTGTAAGTAAAAAATCGCTCAAGGGAATTTAAAGAAAATAATATTATTTAAAACAATTAAATAAGCTTAACAACTATCTACAAGTCAACATGCTTATTGAAACTTCTTTTAGTTTTAAATGCAGTCAAAAAGGTAATAAAACGCGGCTGAACTGGCCGCTGTGTTGATACGAACAATAATATTATGGTAAGGGGGAGAGGGTGTTTATTTCTGCCGATGCTTGTCACTGTGATTTATTAATTTAAATGAGACTTCAACAATCGGTGATATTTTATATCGCTCAAGCCGCAACCAATTCTACCCGCTGCGGCAGTCATGACTTTGACGAAAATAATCTTCGAATGTCAGTTGACTCCGAAGTCTCCGGCAATCTAGATTTTGAACTGGTATGTGCGCATATTTAAGAATAGATTATTAATAATACAGTTCCGTAAAATACTTACATTACCGGTACTTGTTTATGAAATTTATTAGGATCAACCTATAAAAAAAAAATCTGATGTATAATTCTCATAACTTCCTCTGCCCAAATAAAAGCCTCTCTTTAAAAATAAGAGAAAGTCGTCGCCAATCTTCGTGTTACATCCCCAAAAGGTACCTAACCCAAATACAAAATTTTGTTTTCGTACGATTTTCCGTTGCAAGAGGCCGTATTGCAAAGAGCGCGTATTCAGAGTGGGTGGCTTATAACTAGGGACCGGATTTTTAGGTTTTTAAAAACACTGTTTTAGGTTGTTCATTAGGTGAAATAGTTTTTTTTAGGTTTTTCCCCCAAAATATCGTTTTCGGGTAGAATAAATTGGTTTAATGAATTTTAATAAATATGTAATAAATAGGGACCGGATTTTTAGGTTTTTAAAAACACTGTTTTAGGTTTTTCATTAGGTGAAATAGTTTTATCTAGGTTTTTCCCCAAAATATCGTTTTCGGGTAGAATAAATTGGTTTAATGAAATTTAATAAATATGTAATAAATAGGGACCAGATTTTTAGGTTTTCTAAAACACTGTTTTAGGATTTTCATTAGGTGAAATAGTTTTTTTTCGGTTTTTTCCCCAAAATATCGTTTTCGGGTAGAATAATTGGTTTAACGAATTTGAATGTGCTACATTACTTGTAAAGTTTAACTTAAAATTGAGTTAAATTTCTGTAAACTTGCTTTAGGACACAGCAGACGTAGAAACCTGCGGGGTGCAACGTCATAAAATAACCTCAGAAGAAGAAAAGAAGAAGTAGAAGAAGAAGAAGAAGAAGAAGAAGGGGGAAAAGATGAAATTCAGATCATCGCCAATCCACTGCCGTAATAAACTAGATTTCATTTGTTTCGGCATGCAGTACTAAAGGCAAACAAGCGCTTTAAAACACAGAAATCTCTATCCTTGTTCATACACGGCAACAATGGTTGTTCATACGAATATTTTAAAAGGAATACGCCGGTACTCTTACACTTCGTCTCTTGATACTGTCCATCCTAGACGACAACGGGTTGAACGAAACGCTGGTGGTATTAATTTCAACCCGACAAAGTTATTGTCTCTCCGCAAAATATCGATTTCTCAACTGACAAAAAAGACAAAAAAAACAGCCTAAATTAGATATTTTAGGTTTTATATCCCGTTTAGGTATATTTAGGTTTTTATACCCCATTTAGGTATTTTTAGGTGCCACAGAATTAATGTGGGTGAATCCTATGGACATGATTCGAAAAAGTGTATGAGCGCTTTTTGTTTTGGAAGCAAGGAAAAAATAGGTAAAAACCTAAAAATCCGGTCCCTACTTATAACTACCCTTCAGGGAATTATTTCGAAGAAGTGTTTCAAATAAAAGTTTTAGCTCTTAGTATAAGAAACCCACAGGCAAAATGTAAAGAAAAACGTTAGAGCCGTTAAAAAAAAAAAAAAAAAAAACTTTCTTTATGCAAAAATAAGGAAAACTCTTCTCCAATCTTCGGTTCATATTTTGAAAGGTACCTGACATAAATACAAAATTTTGTCCTTTTATCACAATTAAACTTTCCAAAATTCGAGATTTCGCTTGGAAAACAAAATATAAAAATATAAAAAAAATCACTTCAAAAATAAAACTTTGCACAATTTCGGGAGTGTATTTTGGCCTAGAAATGTGTGAAACAAAAGATGTTCGCTTTATTAATGGTAACACCCACGATTCGTGAATCTGCCGCTCACGAAAACAATGTATACCGGTCTGTCTATAACGTACTTTAGATTAATAATAATAATAATAATAACAAAATAATAATAATAGCATATATTGTCGTTTAACAGTACAATGTACAATGTACAGCAAAATGTGCTTGATATGTATGTCTCCTTAATCCTAAAAAAATTAGCTGACTTAGGTTAACTATGTATTATTTGCACCATTGGAAGCACTGGTTACAACATGGCGACAACATGGTAACTCGAATCGCTTTATGGATGGTTGATTCATAGTATGCCATGATTATGGAGCTTAGTTTTGTTTGTATATAACAAAGTAATTATTACTAATTTTGTATAATCCGTTGAGTTTACGAGTTACATCAGATAAATTCGTTGCAGCTGCATCTATCGATAAACTCTTAAACTCTTAAACCTTTGACTATCCAAAAAATAACACTTGGAACTGTTCCATCTTTTCATAATTTAAATGGGGGCGGGGTGACAAGAAATTTTCCGCACCGGGTACCACCTAAGCTTGCTACGCCACTGTTGTCACTATATCTGAGATTAAATATAAATCATACATTACCCACATTTACTTCATTAATACTGTATGGACACAATTTAATTAAAATCTTTATGACACGTCTTTTAATAACTTTCAGGTCATTAATGACTCTAATGCTAACAGGCAGATTATTGTACATCTTCAAACCATACACCATGATGGATTTGTTGAAACTGTTTAAATTATGTTGAGGAATACTAAACTTATTTCTATTTCGAGTATTGTAGGAATGAAAATCACTATTGCAACTAAATTCATTTCTATGAATGTGGACAAATTCTAATAGTTTGAAGACGTACAACCCATAGACTGTAAGTATCCTAAAATGTATGAAATAGTCTCTACATGAGGTACGATTGTCAATACCCGCCATGCATCCGACAATTCGCTTCTGTGCAATAAAAACATCATTCAACATAGTAGATGAACCCCAGTAACAGATACCATATGTTAGCCTTGACTTGGCTTGAGCAAAGTAAAAAGATAAAATCATATTGCTACTAACCCACGCAGCACGATATGTATAATATACGTATATTTTAGAGCTACATATATATCTTACGATTGGTCAAAGTCGAAACGTAAATTATACATATATTTTATGTCCAATATATACACGTATAAAAACTGTTGTAATTTAATCCTGCTTTATATTTATAATATATCAAAATTAAAGTTACTGTTACATAAGTAAGATTAAATATAAAACAAAATCGATTTGATTGTTCATTTGTAACATCAAATTTACGTACCAACTATACGTACATTTTACGTCTAGAATTGGACATTGTAAACACCGGTTTATTGTGTTTTACTCTAGTAAATCGATTTGGTTAAATTAAGGGAACGCAATAAAATTTACTCATGCTAATCAGAAATTAATTTAAAAAATGGTTTAAAATGATTACATCCGTACATTCATGGACTATTTTTTATAACTGGCGGCCATCTTGTCTGTGACGTCAGCAATGTAGATCAGCTGGTTCATGGCTGACTGTTGGGTGCTTGTGTGGCGTATAAGTTTCTCTTTTATAGTGTTTTATTAACAAGAAATTGTGTGTGGAGAGAATTGCACTGCTCTGTTGCAACTACTCCCTATGTATATAACATAGAAACGAAGAATAAATGTACATGTGTGTGTATTTAAAGATGACGAAATATTACGCAACGTGCAGTGAATACCCTAGAATAAGTTTCCTAATGTAGGCCTACCTGAATGTTTGTGAAGATCTGGTCCTTCATGTAGAAGATAAAATGAGGCAGAAGAAAAACATTTACACAGAAAACAGTACTGGTAAGTCCCTGTGCAAGACTTGTTTCACACACATAAATAGGCCTATCATAACCTCAACGACTTGCAAACTGATTTATAATACAGATGCTGTGGTAATTAGCTCTGATCATAATAATTTACGATAACGCTGCTAAAGTATTTCTTAATTGTTTCAGGAATTCACAATGCCTAGGTGCTGTAGTGTTGCTGGCTGTAAAAGTAACTACAAGTCACAACATGAAAGTGTTAGTACATTTTCTTTACCAAAAGACGAAGAACTTAAGAAGACATGGCATAGAAAGATTCCTACAGACTTTACAGGGGTAAGCAAGCCTGTTATTTGTGTGAAGTATTTTCCTGAAGAGAGTGTGATAAGAACAGAGACATTTGTAGTTATCGGTGAAATAAAAACATTTCCTAGAACTTGCCCTAAACTGAAACTTGGTGCAATACCATCAATATTTCCTAATCTGCCTGAGTACTTGTCAAGACCAGGTCCATCATGCAGAAGATTAATTGATGCAGAAGAAGAAAATTTAAACCAAGCAGTTGCAGAAAGCTTAAAAGAACTTAAAAGTTATGCTGAATGACAAGCTCTGCATTGTTTGGAAGATGTGATGCAGTACTTCCTAAGTGTAACAGAAGGATTTAAAGGGCAGTGGATTAGCATAATGGTAGTAGAAAGGCTAGTGCTGTGCTTAATGGATGTTAATGATGATGTTCCGAAGATTCTTGATTCAGTGTGTGTTATGAGCGATCTCAGTGTTTTGCTTACAATAAATAATTGCAAAATACCTCAGCAAGAAGTCCCAAAAAACTGCAAGATAGAAAGCACAAAAAGTGTTCTTGATGACATTTTTAGTTATTGATATCTCATGTATTGATAGTATATGTGAAATGTATGTGAGCAGTGTACATTTATGAACCAAAGGCCCTATATAGGCTACATAAATTATATATAAAATATACGTTTGATAGATCATCTTGACATATTTTTTACGTATAGATATTGTACATCAATAGTATGTATGCGATTGTAGGTATAATTGATATATATTATATGTCTGTATTGACATGAATAGACGTACGATATACATCAAAAAGTGGGACATTTGAGCGTATATTATACGTAGATTTTATTTAACCAATATGTGTGATATACATTAACTAGATCTAGGGATAACGCAATTTTTACATATATTTTACGTATGTGTGCTGAGTGGGAACATAGTATCTTAAAATTCTAACTTGATAACAGACAGAATGTAAAGTACGGACAAGTTCTAAACAGTGTGGGCGCCAGTTCAAATGTTCATAAAATGTTATTCCCAGAAATTTAGTTGCCTGAACACTAAGAATGTCATGATTATTAATGCTTAAATTTAAATTATTTATTGATTTGTTTTGTATGTTGTGAAATTTCATATAACAAGTTTAAGTATAATATATTGATATTAAACCATTTCTGGAGATTATCATGCAGTGCATTACAGTCTGTCTGTAACCCTTGAGCATTCTGAACATCAACAACAACCGTTGTGTCATCGGCATACATGTAATAAAATAATCTTTCAAGTGATTAGGCAAGTCATTAACATAAAATAGAAATAGAAATAGAATGGGTCCCAGAATAGATCCCTGGGGAACACCTATTTTGACATCCAGAGAGTTTGATTTGTACAGCCTCTTACAATTATTAATCTTATACATCACTTCAACATACTGAAGCCTGTTACTTACTTGTTAGGTATGAAGAAAACCAGTCCAAAACAACGCCACGAATGCCAGATTTCTCAAGTTTAGAGAGAAGCATACTATGATTAACACAGTCAAATGCCCTGCTAAGATCACAAAAGATCCCAACAGGACACCTACCCGCATCTAGTGATAACAAAACCTTATTAAAGACAGAATAAATTGCTGTGCTAGTTGATTTTGATGGTCTAAACCCATGTTGATTTACATCCAAAATATCATGTCTGTCGATAAACTTGAGAAGCCTGGTCAACATACAATATTCAAAAATTTTAGTTAGACTATTACACATGGCTATAGTCCTATAATTTTCCACATTGTTTTTATAATGCTTTTTAAATACAGGAATAATTTTATTTAACTTCAGTTCACTTGGAAAGACACCACAGCGAAACGATTCATTTATAAGGTAAGTAAGAGGCTTTAGAATGATATTTTTACATTCAATTAGAACCATGGCAAAAAATCATCAGGGCCAGAGGACATCTTATGTTTTAGTTTCTTATTTATGACATCCAGTACCTCACATTCTGTAAATTCGTGCAAGTAAATAGACTGAGTAACGTGTTTAATATGATTAGGTGTTGAATTATGGTTTGAGGGATCTAAATTTGAAATTATTTTCTCTGGAGCTTCTTTAAAAAATACATTAAAAGATTCAACTACTTCCTGAGGATCGTCAATTATACCAAGTTCATTTTTTAGCGTTATGTTAACATATTCCTCGTCGGGTTTTGTAAGTTGATGAATTATTTTCCATGCCAGTTAGTTGCATCATTTAAAATATTTTCATAATGTCTCTTTTTTGTTTCCTTATATAAGGACCTAGTTTCAACAACAAAAATGTCCTCCATAAGTTAATTTCATATTACAAAATACAAAACCCGGGCAACGCTGGGCCATTTAAGCTAGTTTTAAATAAAATCCCTTTTCTCAGCTTCTGAATAGATGCAACCCCATTATACTAGTTACGTAAAATTGCTATGACATAGTGATCTGTTTGAGGTATGTTTATTTGGCTTCCTCAAGTGGTGTTGGGCAGGCAGGGCAGATCATTATCCAGAATCAACCCATCTATTCACCAGGTTGAAAGCTTGAGAAACTGTAATATACCTAGGTATAGATCAGTTCTAATCTTTCTACAGAAATCATCCAGTATAATGAAAATGTAGAAAATGTGGAAATTGGATAGAAATACAGGATAAAAAATATGATATCATATTATGTTCTTCATACATTTTTATTTTACACTCTTTACATTTTAGTTTTATTAAAATAAATTGTTCATTAAACAACTGCTGTCTTCTGCTCTGATAAAACTTCACAAACAAAAACCCAGGAGAATATAATGTCCAACAGAGAGAATAATCTGTGGTTCATGAAAGCTTATATATCTAACAACCCAGGACTTAGAGGAGAACACAAAATTAACTTGAACAGTGTTTGAGCATAGGTTTATTGATCATAGCTTAACACTTTGAACCCGGCGCCATTTAAATATGTTTTAAGAGATTTAAAAAAAATGGTATCTATTACATGTTTCTAGGAAAAAAACTGAAATTTTGTCAAGTGAAAAACAATAAATAATAAAATGTATTGAAAAGTGTGAGGTAGGCCTACTTACATTTTCCGATAGAAAGCCTCGTGATGAAAAGCTTGATTCTGGAAGGTATGTCTGTCTTTTTTACACTATATACTGGTACAATCAACTAAATAAGATAAAACTTATACAGAATTTATTGACAGAATCTTCATCTAATTCCAGACTCTCAAACCTGTCAGAATTGGAATCATTTACTATTTTTATAATTTTTAGTCTGTCAGGGGCAGGGCCGTCGCGTGGGCGCGGCGAGCGGGGCGATCGCCCCGGGCGCCGCGACCAGGGGGGCGCCGTGGCAACGGCAAAAATAAAACAACAACATTTGAAAAAATAAGTAGGATTTACATAACGTATTTTTTAAAGTTAGGTATAACTGATATTTTAATATTGCGTTGTATGTTTTTATTGAACAAATAAATATTTGACACCAATAACTTTAGGCCAAAATTTGCTAAGTTATCCCATAATAAATACAGTGAGTCTCAGACAGATTGGTGCCGCTTGTCGCGCGCCGTGTTTAGCTTGTGATGACACAACACTTCCCACGTTGCTGCCAGCTGTGTCCCCGCAGATAAGTAAACAATTCCTGCATAGCCTGCAGTTGAGCATTGTTCTCGTGTTGTACAGACGTGAAAGTGTTATTCGGTAGTTGTCACAACTAAAATAAAACATTAGGATAGAGATAAACTCAATAATAATGGAAGAACAATTAATGCGTATTAATCGGAATTTCCTATCATGATGCCAAAAATGTGTGGATGTAGGAGGAGGACACTTCCACCATCTCCTGTAATAAGGTAGGTGCCTATTTTTGTTATTTTCAAACTTATTTCATTTATTTTCATTGTCACGCACGGACAAGTCAGTCAACTGCCGGGCCGTTCCTTTGCCGCATACCGGGGATAAGAGCGTCATCTGCGGGGAACCCAATGCGCGGCGCGGTGGCACCAATCTGCCTGAGACTCACTGTATTTGCTTATAAAGACATATTTACGATCAACTACGTCACAGAAGAGACTGAATTCTCTGGCCTTCTTGTCCATTGAAAACGATGAAGCACAAAAAATAGACTTGATGGAAATTCTAACGCTATTTGCTCGTGCAAAAACCAGGCGAATGCCATTTAATGTTTAGTACCTTATCTTCATTTGATAAACGCGGTTCCCTTTTCTATATTCAATTCAATGTATGTAACGAGGTTTCCCACACTATTAATTTGTAGTCCATTAATAACGCCTATAGTATTTTTTATGATTGTTAAGATTTTCTTACATTACTAAACTTGTATTAATTTGATTTTCAATACAATCTTATTAAAAAATTTAAATAATTTTATTTCTGGTATTTTTGTAAGGTAATCCGATTAGGGGTCTCTTTTGGGCACAAAAACACAGACAGCGACGCAACCCGACGCGCAACTTTGCTAACGAGTGACTGGACGCGATGCGGCTTGGAATTTGTCCAGTCCACGTCGCCCCAAGTCGCGTCGTGTCGCCCATTGCGTGTTTAACCCCATATGTTTATACGTATTGATAGTGTCGCGTCATGTCGCTCGCTGTGTGTTTGTGTTTGAATCCCTACAGATAGGTGAAATGTCGGGAGGGTGCACGTGGGATTGAGTTTGGGGGGGGGGGGGCGCCAGACGAAATCTTGCCCCGGGCGCCAACAAACCACGCGACGGCCCTGGTCAGGGGTCTTGAGAAAGGACGTTTATTCAAACATGGCCTTGCATTCCGGTATGTTCATTGTGTAGGAATTACGAACAAGTAACTGATTTAGAGCAAGCTAAATGAAAGGGGATATGTGACTAATTTCATGATAAAAAGTGCTGACACCAGAGCTCATAAATGAGGGGTCTATTAGCAAATCCGGCAATCTCCATTTTGATACAAGGTAGAGAAGTTAACTTTGAATGAAAACTTAATGCTTTTTCTGCTATATACGAGTATTTAGTGTATATGTTGTAAATCTGAGTTCCTCCCCTATGTGGGAAGTCAGATTTGTAACACCTACACTAAATATGCAGCAGGAAATGCATTAAACTTTCATTAGAAGTTAACACCTCTCTATTTCTTCTAAATGGAAATTGCCGGGTTTGCTAGTAGACCCCTCAAATTATAAACTTGAGCCAGCTTTGTAGCAGATATTAATGCCGCACAGACTATTAATTTTCATTAAACAGTATTAACCAATTAAATATCAGTAATGAAGTAACATGCCTGAACTACATAAGATTTGATATTAACACAATGCATAGAGTGGATATGTCATGTGACATATCAAAGTACTCAAGAAAGTGTAAAGAAGTAATATAAAATATCCTAACAATCATACAAATAATATTATAATTGTTATTCAACAAAATAAGATAACAATAAAGAAACTAATAAAAAGTCAGAGAAAATGAAAGAATTCAGGATTAAAAGTACACATCAAAATGTGTGTAAAATGACAGGGAATTGAAATATTATGTTAACCATATTTTAATTCAAGTTATTAATTTATTAAACATTTCTTTTGTTCTTGGCAAGCAAGTGCACGAGATCTTACGATCTAATTAAGATCAACAAGCCAAGCCATTATGGAGTGTTAAACCCAATGAATCGTGCTTTACCCTATGTTACATTAATTCCGGGGTGCACGGGCAAAGAGAGAAAAGTTCACCATCCTAAAAAATTGAGATACGTCCATAGAGTTATAGATAAAAATGTTCTCTACATTTCTGTCAAGTCCAGTAAGTCATATTCAAAATTGTACGGTAGTTATGGATGTGTGCCTCATAGGTTTATCCATCTCTAAAACTATGTTGGGCTGGTATAGTGTGTTAAGTCACTCTAATTCTCAGTAACAAGAAAGTGGACTTAACTCTCTTTGCCCGCGCACCCCGGAATTATGCCCAGTAGTACCAATAGTAGACTGACATCACTAAGAGCCAATCATGGAAGAGATGGCCATTGAAACTGAGTGTAGGGGTAAGGCATATATTTTGTACCGTACTATTAAGTAGCATAGAGGGAGAGAAACACACAAGTCTATGTAAGGCATTCCCACAACACCATGAATTACTTACTTGATACTTATTCTTCAACATCTACAAGATTTGCCAGCAATTTTATTAAGTGCTAATGCCCATATCAACAGTCGCAGCAAGGAATCAGCCCAGCAGCCAAGATATCTCATCATCCCATGAGTGCCCGCGCTAAAACTAATTGTACCAGGTTGGTTTGAACATTGTTATTCTCACATATAAAACTGCTATAGGAACTTAGCTTTGTTCAGAATAGGCGTGGAAATTTATTGCCTTATAAATATTTCGGAGGTATGATACTCCTTGTTTCAGTAATCTCGACCATGTACTTCTCTCCACCCTAAAGCATAAAAAGATAAATAATATAAATTATTAACATGAAGGCAATACACATCTCATATTTGTAACATTATTAACTGAATAAACTGCTAACTTGAATAGTTCCCCAGAGATAAGATTTTCATGTTCTACCATAACAATCCCACACAAGAACCCAGAATAGGATTAAGTCAATTCTAGGAATATAGAGGAACTTGGAACGAGAGAGATAGCAACACGGCGTATGAAGAAAGAGACAGAAGATATCGCCCGATGTAAGTAATGGTAATCTAATTTTACCCAAACCTCTCATCATTAATCAGTTCAATGTCGCACCCAGATAAGACAACCTTTTCAATGTCGCTTCCAACGTCTATCGATTAACCCCTCAACTATAACCCTTACAGCTTTGAGCGCATGTTTATATCTAACAGCTGTGCTTTTTTGTAGGTGGCACAATGCTTCAGTATGCTATTCTACTGTACTATTTTTGACCAGGTAATCTGTAAGAATTGATCTTTCAAATGTCATGACTTCCATGTTGATAATGCAGATAGTTTTCTTCCAATAAATTCTTAATCTCAACACTACCAGTGCTGGGTGCAAGGCATTTAAATGCTGATGGTAGTACTACCATGACCAGGCTCAAAGTGATAAAGGTGCTTAGTAGTAAAGGAATATAGGGTTTTTAAGCAATTAGATAAAAAAGATAATACACCTGCTTTGAAGGACAGTAGGCCTAGTGCTGTATAACAAAATCTGATGTGGAATACATAACTTCCTCTGCCCAAATAAAAGCTTTTCCTCTTAGTAAAATATAAGGTGTGTGACATTCTCATCATGTAAATCTAAAATATAAAATCGAATGTGTGTTTGTGGATATGTGGATATGTATGTATGTATGTATGTATGTATGCATGTATGTATGTATGTATGTATGTATGTATGTATGTATGTATGTTCCCTATACAAATCTACATTTCTTGACCAATTTGTACGAAATTTTGCACACATACGCAGTTAAGCCCGGGAAGTAACGTGATTAACATTAAATTCAAACAAATGACTCCTTTCCTTGAAAATTTATGTAATTTCTGAGAATATTATACTGAAGAAATGAAATCCAATTCAGTTGTCATGACAACAGTGTGTTGTTTACAGCGTTCACATAGGACTTCGGTAACTACATAACATTGGACTTTAACAAATTCTGATGCGATCGATGCAAGGTAATACATTGGTGAAAATATATTATAATCAATAATGAAATCCACGAAAATAATGCACAGTGTGATACAGTCACATAACTTTCTCTACCCTGGACATGAAGAATATAATTTTCTCACTTCAGATTTTGATGTAGAATAAGAGGTCATATTGCAGGGACAGCTTGAAGTGTGTGCCAACGAGTATGCTATAAAGAAGTCTTTAAAAAAATCCTAAGCATCTAATGGAAGACAAAATAGGATGGAACATTTTCAGTCCTATGCCCATAGTAGGCCTATATGTCCCAGGTTTTGGGGAGGAAAGTATGAAAGTGACACTGAATTTCTTTTCTATTTCAGCCACGAAATGGTTGTATGGTAACATGAGAGTGAGAAATAAAATTTTCCGTCAAGACTATATAATCTTATGTAACTGGAATTTCTGTTTCTTCTTATTTCAATCCCTCCCAGGTATGGTGTGTATAGAAGCAAAGCTATTTTCAGCGTTTTCTGAGGGAATAGTTTGAGTGTGATAAGTCTTTTTCTTCATTTCAAGTTCTACGTACATATTATATAAGGACCTAGAGTTTCAAAATCGGAAGTCCTCCATGTTAGTTTCAAATTACAAAATACAACAGCCCGGCAATGCTGGGCCTTTTCAGCTAGTTGGTTATAAAAATGAAGGGAATGTTGTTACCACATCACATCACATTCCCAAGGGAGGATACACAACCAAAAAAAATCTGATTGAAGCACTCATGTAACTTTCTTTACCCTAAGCACGTTCAATAATCTCCACTTTTCTGACTTCACATTATGGTATAGAATAAGAGGTTGTATTGCAGAGAACATGTGTTTGTTTCCACCTGATGCAGAACTTTATTGTTCACCAAGCAATACTGACTTTCCACAAGAGTGGGTGCTTATAACTACACCTTCTCCGAATTTCTGCAAAAAAATTAATCAAATAAAAGTTTTAGCTCTTTGTATAAGCACCCCATGTACAATATTTAAACAAAATCATTTAAACTGTTATAAAACAAATAAAAAAAAAGAACTAATTTATTTTCATTTCAAATGGCATTAAAAGTAAGAGGAAGTTGTCACCAATCTTCGTGTCACATCCCCGGAAGATACTTAACCCAGATACAAGATTTTGTTTTCATACAATTTTTCGCTCTGGAGCTAGGCTGTTCACACACACAGACAATATGTTTCTGAAAATAGTATTTTTGGGTTCAGGGGACCTCAAAAAGTGTATAAAATACTAAAAAATCAACTTCGTCTACCTCTACCTATAGTACCCATAGCATGGACAGAGGAAGTAAAAATTGTTGATCGCTGAATGCAATGCTTAGTGCCTAGTTGATGAGACAGTATTAATATTCAGGACAGAAGTACAGTAAAAAAGTAGAAGATCCAGATCATTGAAGCCTGAATCAGCATTTCTACTGCAGTAATTTCCAACCAAATAAGTGAATCAATTTAATAGAACTTAATATTATTTGGACTTGTTCAATTTAATAGAACAATAGAACTTAATTTCTTTGTTTTTTTACTAAAATTGAACAAATAAATTGTTATGTATTATTATTGTATTACCTCGTACCTTTGTATTGTAAATAGAACATGTTCTAACCTATTATACATCATTTTTGTCATACTTCTCCAAATTATGTATTGCTTAAGTAATTGTTTAGTATAAGTTTTTTTTTTTCTATATATTGAACTGAACCACCCCCGAACACAAGCTCTGCTTCTTCGGGTGGTGTATCAACTTTTGTATTTTTCGTGTAATTTGGAAAAATAAATTATAATTGTAATTGTAATTGTAATTGTAAAAAATTGTATAAAAATCAGTAAACTCTTCTACTTTCATCATTACTGTGAGAGAATTGAATAAATTGTATAAGTAATTATTTACAATTTAGAGTTTAAGTTTACTGATTGAGTGATTACTGATGTCTTTTTAATTGGAAACACCAGACAATGCAATTAGACCAAAAGTTCCTGAATTCTGCAAATAGAAAGAATTGAATGATTTAAAAATAAAAGGCTATAACAGTTAACAAATAGAAATTTAAAGGCAGAACATGAAAGAAAAGGTAAAGGAAGTGACATTTAACTGGTGATGAAAAATAATAATGCATAAATTACATAGAATATAAGCTAAAAAATGTATAAGTGAAACTTCGGCCTTCTTTATTCAAACTATATAGTCCAGTATATAGATACATTCCACCTTGCATTAATTAGGGTAAAAGATTTTTCTTTTTCATATTGTTTGGTGTTGTAAGAGTAGTGTAAATCTAAGTTTTCGACCTTGAAAGCCCTAGGGACAACTTTCTTTGAGCAAAAAATCACGAAATTTTCGCACTTTTTTAAGTTTATCGGAAAAATCTCCTACATACCAACTTCTAGCATATATTTGTCTATCACCATTTGAAAGAGAATAAAATTTCCTGCAAAATGCACTGTTCAAACTTTAATTTAGCATTACAGGTACTATAGTACGTGGAATTTTTTAAAAAAATGTTAAAACGCTTGTTTTGGCCCATTTTATCCCTATTTATGGCAGTTTATGTAGTCCATTATGTGTTTTAATTATGAATGACCATTAATCATGTATATGGCTCTGTATACAAACGGATAAGACGAGAAATGAAGTAATACAAGCTTCAGATAATCATAATGATAATCAGAATGCTTATAACACAGAAACAATTGGTTTTATTATAGAAACAATTGGTTTTGTTACAGGAGCAATTGGTCATGAGGCAAACATTATTATGATGGAAATATACTGTGAGAAAGGTATGAATTATGTGTGCCTTAGACGTTCAAAAGGTCCAGGTTGTACATCTGCTTCCGGTGCGTCATCAAGTAATATTCTTCTTCTTGTTCAGAATCATCGTGTCCTTCAACAACTTTGGTGCCAACTTGACTTGCATCCTCAAATTTGTTGGTAAACGAAATCCCTGAACATTTTTTTGCAAATTTCATTGCATATCAACCCAAATTTTCTGCAGGTACATGCAGGATTGCAGCCTTTTTTGCAGCTGCAGTATATCAGTTGCAGCAAGGACTGTGGTGCTGGAACTTTTGTCATTTTAATTGGAATGAGATCATGGCTTTAGCGTTTCCATCTTCGTTCTACTGCATCCAGGCTATTACCCAGCTAGCATTGCACATGGTAGAATGTCCGAAATGCATGTTTGGCTGCGTCTTGTGTCGGTAGCAGTCTGGGTAGGCTGATCTTTGTTTTGGCTGCCATCTTAACAAACAAATGGTATCCGAGATCATTGATCCCCTGACGGGTGTTCGTTCTAGTGTTGTACGGAGCCAAGAATTCTTTTTCTTCTGCATGACTGATTTATTCCTTGGTTGCAGTAAACTTGTATAAAATTGAAGTGCTTTTTCTCAAGTTTGTTCTTTGCAATGAGGGTGAAAATTTTTGTTTTTCCATGGCCAAATGGTGCTCAGGTGGTATCACAACCACTAAAAGCATGAATAATCAGAAGGTACGGTACTCTCGATCATATTGATATGATGAGGTTGAGAAGTAAGTATCATGTTTGCCACTCCTTCCTGATTTTAGAAGGTGTATGTTTTGGCTTGAATTGGGTAGCCCGGACAGGAGTACAAGCACATCAATATCCCCACTTACAACGACGCTATCATAAGTGGCTCCTTTTGGCACAGCTGTAACAACTATAGGCACATATTTGTCTTCTACTGCCTGTAAAAATTGCATTATTGTCATTCCCCAAGAACTATTTTTGGGAAACAGCAAGGAATGTTTTCTCATTTTCTCATCAAACATATCAGTTGAACTCTATCTTGGAATGGTGAACCCTTTATAACCTTTTAGAACCTCATTGATTCACATTATTTTGGTATCTGTCAAACACGATAATTAATTACGATCCATATTGCTTCTTGACATAGCTGACGAGTCATTCGAGAGGACCTTGACTGCTGCTCAGATGACACTGTAATCATTTGGCAGTAAGTTCCCATGGCATCACAAACATATTGCAGATTGACCTTCCCTTGTGTCCACTGTCCGCTAGCCTACTGAAGACCAACAGACCGACAGAACCCCTCCTCTCATCACCACGTTCGCTGACTCATTTCTCCCACTTTTTCACCTAAATAAGAGGGAAATCACAAAGTGGCCTTATAATCGAGCAATTCACTCATTTAGGATCAGAGGGACGTAACTACATTTTTGCCGTTTTTGAGTTGATACTACCATCAGAAACACGGAACTGAGATCTATCTTGGGATCAAACAAGCGTAACTCTATCTAAACTGGTTTCCATTCTAGCTGCTAGCGTATCTACATTTTTAGGAAAATAACAAGAATCAAACAGACGGAAAATCTGTTCCGTCTTGAGACTGCAGCAAGTAGTGTTAATTTCTGAAACGGAACAGCTGTTACGTTTCTCTGATCCTAAGAGAACTGTTATAAACGGATTGCCGCCATCACTGTGACAACAATCAAAAAGAGCTTCCTATCAACAAAATTTAAAAATTATCAGTCTTGAATGAGTTTTCAAGTAGACATGATTGTAATGGAGTCCAGTCCAGAGGAAGAAGGATGGTGAAAATGTGTCAGAAGGATTGGAATTTAGAGAAATTGAATGAGTATTAGAATGTGTTTGTTAGTGTGTTTGTGATTATTATAAACTCCGTGGCGCTTCATCCCTGAAGGACAAGGCCTACAACCCGACCGCTGTGTCATCTACCATAGGCAGATGGCAGGATTGGGGGCATGTGGTCAGCATAACTCAGGGCCGTTAATTGTGGTTTTCTTGACCTGAGCCGCTACTTCTCTATCAAGTAGCTCCTCAATTTGAATTACGAGGCTGAGTGCACCCCTACCAGACCTCCCTACCTCAGAAAAAATCCGAGGTACCGGGGATCAAACTCGGACCGATGGATCTGTAGTCAGCGACGCTAACCACAAGACCACGCCGGCAGTCTGTGATTATTAACTATTACTGTTATTATTATATTATTAATTGTTGTAATCTGAAGAATTACAACATTAAAGGTTGAAGAGATGGCTTTGAATATTTGCTTTATTATGCTTACAGAGACCAGTGTTAAAAATGGATCCTGTCTTGTAAAGGATGTTGACAGTGCGCAAGTAAATCATCAGAATCAGGACAGATAAATTGCAGACGATAATATTAACTTTGAAGAAAATAATAAACCAAGAAAACGCAAAAAGCAAGCAGTTAAAGAGGAATGAAAAAAAAAATGAACCTGCAGTATGATAGAGCGTATATTCCAACTAATAATTCTGTAGTTCCTGCAAGACATGAGAAGCTTAGATTGCTCTAAATGCCTCTAAATGCAACAGTAAGTTTACTGAGCAAAATACAAAATATTCACAGAACCTACTGTGACCTTGGATCATTTGAACGACAAAGGAAGTACCTTACTAAGCTAGTAGAAGAAGAAGAAAAACAAAGTGCGAAAACAAAATCTGATACATTACGAAGGAAGGTGATCAAGAAGTACCATCTAATAATGAAGTACGTGCTTATGGAATTTTTTTTCTCAAGGCATTTGAAATTTCAGAAATCTTTGTAAAAAATATTAACATAAGAATAAAATAAAATAAAATTGCTTCAAGTGGATATTTATTTGTCTTTACAACAAAACACACAACGTTTCGGTCATAACCATAAGACCTTCATCAGGTGACTGTTTATTAAAAGACAAGAGAAGAGAAGAGATTCTCAATTGTCTGTGCCATAACAACCACTTCAGTTATGAGTGGAATCAGCACAATTAGAATGAAACAAGAAATTGGTATTTCGGAAATGCTTATCAATCCAATCAACAGGTGTCTCATACGGGGACTCTTCTATAACATCCATAGGTGGAAGAGGAAAGCGTATAACATGTCTATCCTTTTTTGTTCTCTTAATGACACCCAACCACTCATCACCCAAGTCACCATCAAATCTGTTCAAAACAGAATCTTGATTGCATCCGATGTTCCAAGCTTCGCACACTTTTCTCCTAATGACATCGTCCTCAACCTTTAAAATCTTCAAAGCACCCATACGATGATTATTCTCGATCAAGTGTTGGCTAAGACCAGTAGAAGTTTTTCTACACCTAATGTCTCTCTCGTGCTCACGTAGTCTGATTCTAAAAGATCTGCCCGTTTCGCCAATGTAAAATTTATCACAATCCAAACATGAGATTGAATATACTCCTGGATATTCCATTCGAGGATGAAAAGCAGGTATGTACGTGAGGTTTCCTTGACCATAGAGGAATTGAATGATAACATGGGGAAGTATGTGAGGTCTAATGTGGATAAAGATATAGCGTACGCGAAGAGATGGATGGAGAACAACAATATTTTTATTATTAAGAGTGACAAAGAAAATTGTCCTGTTTTTATTGATTCTGATATATATGGCAAAAAGATGGCAGAATGTTTCAAACCTCCTGATTTTTCTGTGCTGGAGAAGAACCCTATTAAGAACATTCAAAGGGAGGTGTTAAAAGTGATTGATAGCAGTGTCACCATTAGTGGTAACACCAAAAAACGAATTTTTGGTAACAAACACGAATTGCCTAATTGTTTTGGTTTACCCAAGACACATAAACCAGGTATTCCTCTTAGGCCTATTATTCCCATGTACAGTCACCTGGCTTATGGTTTGGCAAAACTGTTGGTTGAAAGATTAATGGGTGTACAAAAAAGAACGAAATGGTCAATCGGCAACTCTTTCGAAGCAAGAGAAATTTTGGATAATGTTGAATGTAATAAAGATCTTCGTATGTTTAGTTTGGACGTCGTTTCTTTGTATCCTAGTGTTCCCAGGGCTCAAGCAGGAGAATATCTCTTTAGATGGCTTATTGAATTGGACGTGGATAGTATCGTAGCTAATGAGTACCTTAGGTGGTTTAATGTATGTACTGATTACAACATTTTTCAGTTTAATGGTACTATCTACAAACAAAATGAAGGTTTGGCTATGGGAAACCCTGTGTCTGGTATTGTTTCTGATATTTTTCTTTTCTTCATGGAGAGGTCCATTATTAGCAAATATGTGGACAACATTGCTGTATATATTCGCTATGTTGATGACATTTTGGTTATTTCTAGGAATGATATTTCTGGACAGCTTTTGGATGAATTTAATGGTTTTAATAACAGAATGAAATTTACTATTGAGAAATCAGAGAATAATACTCTAAATTTTCTGGACTTAAGAATTGTCCTAGACTATCCGAGGATTAAATTGGGCATTTGCAGGAAAAATAACAAAGGTGAATTGTATATTCATAAGAAACCCGCACACCACAATAGGATTAAACACAACGTTTGGCGTAACTTTGCTATTAGAGCCTTAAGGTTGTGTAACAACTGTGATGATTTAAATTTTGAAAAAAAGGGAGATTTTTCGATTAGCTAGGATCAATGGTTATGATGAAAGAAGAATGGATGTAATATGGAAGGAGGCTGAAAGACATATCAGGAATAGGGATGATGTGATTAAGGACCCCAATACTAAGTATGTGGGTATGGCCTACCACCCGGCCATGAGCAAGCGTTATGAGAGGGTTTTTCGAAAGTTTGAGTTGGTTCCTGCTTACAAAACCAATAGGGACTGGTTTAGTAGGGTTTAGTAGGGTTTAGTAGGGTTTAGTAGGTTTAGTAGGGACTGACTTAGTCCACTTGTGTATTCTACACTGTATTGGACAGAAATAAATTATTATTATTATTATTATTATTATAGAACCATTGAGAGCATATTTTCTGAATTTAAAAGGTTTGGCAGAAATATGGACCGAATGGAATATCCAGGAGTATATTCAATCTCATGTTTGGATTGTGATAAATTTTACATTGGCGAAACGGGCAGATCTTTTAGAATCAGACTATGTGAGCACGAGAGAGACATTAGGTGTAGAAAAACTTCTACTGGTCTTAGCCAACACTTGATCGAGAATAATCATTGTATGGGTGCTTTGAAGATTTTAAAGGTTGAGGACGATGTCATTAGGAGAAAAGTGTGCGAAGCTTGGAACATCGGATGCAATCAAGATTCTGTTTTGAACAGATTTGATGGTGACTTGGGTGATGAGTGGTTGGGTGTCATTAAGAGAACAAAAAAGGATAGACATGTTATACGCTTTCCTCTTCCACCTATGGATGTTATAGAAGAGTCCCCGTATGAGACACCTGTTGATTGGATTGATAAGCATTTCCGAAATACCAATTTCTTGTTTCATTCTAATTGTGCTGATTCCACTCATAACTGAAGTGGTTGTTATGGCACAGACAATTGAGAATCTCTTCTCTTCTCTTGTCTTTTAATAAACAGTCACCTGATGAAGGTCTTATGGTTATGACCGAAACGTTGTGTGTTTTGTTGTAAAGACAAATAAATATCCACTGGAAGCAATTTTATTTTATTTTATTCTTATGCTAATATATTAATCGGTGGAAATCAGGACCATTATGGCAAAAGAATTATCTTTGTAAAAAATACTATTAAGAAAAGAGATGGACATATGTAATTCAGAAAGAAAGAAGAGGATGCAATGAGCCTAGCACAAAAAGACCAGACGAGAGAAAAGAGACTATAAGGAATCACATAAAGAATTTTCCTGCTCTTCGTTCTCATTACAATAGGAAAGAGTGTACTGCAGATTATTTACCTAGGCAATATGAATTTTAAATAGTTAATGTACGAGTTGTATCAGGAACAAAGCCTCGCTGAGGGAAAGATAGCCGAGAAATTTGGTCGTATCGGCAGATATTCACAACATAATTTAATCTCAAATTTCATGGAATATGTGTGATAAGTGTTTAAAATTTTCATATACTCCAAAAGAAAAGGAAGACGAAGATTTAAAAAAAAAAGGGACAGAAAGAGCATATTAAAAGGAAAGAAATGGCAAAGGATTTTAATAACTTGGAGAAGGAAAGTGCACGAGAAAACGAATCTGTGCTGGCTAATTTGACTTGCAAGCTGTGCACTACTGCCCTAAAGTAAATGCAAAGTCAGTATTCTATAAAATATTTCTGTTTATAATTTCACAGTTCTTAATGTAAGAGAAAATAAAACAGATTATCACATGTGGGACGAGGAACAAGCGCCCGGGTTATGATAGTTCTCTTTGCATAAGCAAAGAAAAGAAAAATGATCTTATGCTTGTTTTCCTTATTGGATATCGCTGATAAACATTCCAATTGTTTATTTACCAGTAATTGTGCTGATGAAACATTATAAATACAGCTGCGGTAATATCTGTTGATGCTTAAGACTGCAATACAGTCATATGTTACATAGCATTAATACCACATAACACAATCAGTTCTGAAACTCTAACCTTAAATTCCGCACTAGGAATATTTCAACAAGTAACAATGCCAGAAGGGAATTTCTTATAACCACAAACAAGTTCCTTTGAAGCTGATAACTACTGGTGGCTATTATATAACTAACCTTAGTTTAAGTTCGAATAGGTAATATCTTAACGAGGGAACGACCTAACTGCTTGTTTACCTTCTGACTAGACTTATTTGAGATATAAGGACAACTGGTAATATTATGACAATTTATTTTAATTTCAATAGCAACTATTATGCTAATTTATTTTAATTTCAATAGGAATTAAAAGACAATGTTAACAAGAGGTAAGCTGAGGCTTGTTTACTTCAAAACTAACTCCTTTACCACATAATAAATTCTGGGGAATATTATCCCTTTTATTTTAATTTCAGTATCGATTAGCAAATAATCTTGCCAAGTGCCAAGGCTGAAAACTTCTTTACTTTCATAAGTAGACTTCTTAACCATATAATAAGAACTGGTAACCCTATGCCAATATATTTTAGTTTCAGTAACAATTAATATCAATTAGCAAATAATCTTAACAAGTGCCAAAACTGAAACTTCTTTACTTTACAAACTAACTCCTTTACCATATAATAATTACTGGGGAATTTTATCCACTTTATTTTAATTTTCAAAATTGATTAGCAAATAATCTTGACAAATGCCTAGGCTGAAAACTTCTTTACCATGTAATAAGAACTGGGAAATGATATGCCAATTTATTTTAATTTGAATAGCAATCAGCAAACAATGTTAACAAGTCAAAGCTGAAACTTCTTTACCTTCATAACTAACTCCTTTACCATATTGTAACAAGGGCTCGTCGGGGTTCAAAATGAGAACACCGAGTTTATAATTGAAGGATGGAGGTTTCTTTATTTCCTACAACAATTGACAATACAGCCTGAAAACTCCAGACTATTCGCCAGTTCACTGTCCTGTTCAGTGCTCACTCTCACTGTGCTCAGTCCTAATTACAGCACTGTTCCGTTCCCACACACTGTGCGGACTCCCAGTCGAGATGATCCCACGTCGCGCCGGTCAACTCCACAGTCCTCGCTGCCGCTGTACGATCCACCCGTCGCGCAGAGTTCCCCGGGACGGCACTGCCTCAGCCCAGATCAGCTCACCAGCTATTCCGTTCACCCTTCCTCCGGTCACTAGTTCCCCGTTGACTAGCTATTCCGCTCTCAGGTCCCTCCGGTCACTGGCTCCTCAGCTTCCCAAGACTCACTCACTTGAGGCCGCGCTGATCAGTCCTCTCCGTCCAGCTCACCCTCTGACGCTGACGCTCGCCGCTACTCACGGACTGCCTCACTGACTGTTCCCTCGTTGACCCTCTGACTCTTCACGGACTGTCTCTCCTCTGATGTACTGACTCTTCACACTGAACTGACTCATCACTCCTCGTTGCTGTCTCTGACTGAACTCTCCTTGACTGACTGACTCATCGTTGCCGTCTCTGACTCTCTCTCCTTGACTGACTGCTCAGCTCGCTCGCGGCCCCATATATAGGGCCGACGAATATTCCAGACCCGGTCTCTCGAAAGTTCTCCGCCCGCGCATAGTCTAGAATGTCCGCGCGGGGCGCGTGGCTCCACCTCTGGCTCCTCCCACGAGCGCGCACCGTCACTCACCGCGCCAGGGAGTAGGCTGCACCCGTCGGCACGCGGCTCCAATAGCCGTGCTTCTGTCACGCCCACTGGCGCTTGTCTGCCGCCCATCCACTAGGGAGAGCGCGATCTTTCTAGACTCCGTCGTTTCTCGTTCTTTCTAGCTTACTCCTCCTCCTATCAGCTTCTAGGCTTTTCTGGCTTTGTCACATTGCCCCCTCCTTAAGGGCCTTCGTCCCGAAGTGCCCCATGATATGCCGCCAGACGGTCCAGGTGAACTACCAGCATCTTCACTCTTGGCTGTCGCTGGATGCGGTAGACTTCTGGCCACTTGGTGAACTAATGCTTGGCCAACAACAGGTGCCGATTTCCGTCATCAGTAATGGAACATGGGCCTGCCACGTTGTATTGCTTCATGGCCCCACGGCTGCAAGTTCTAGGCCCTCTGCTGGCAGCACAGGTGTCGCGTTGTTCACGCCGCCTCTCGGCGTCACTCCATTGGTGCAACCAGTTAAACCTTCTCCGCAGTTTGTCGAGTAACAGGTTCACTCTAAAGGGATTTGCCAAAAAGCTGAGTTTAGGTCGGTAGAAGAGAAATAATTTCCTTCTTTTGCTCTAGACAATAACTCGTCGGAAGTCAACGGTTTATAGTTGTCCTCCTGACAGTCATTGTTCAGGGTACGAGCATCGATCGTTAAGCGAATGTCGCCTGAGGGCTTTATTACGATACATAAAGGATTGCTATGGTTGCTCATAGAGTCTTCAATGATTCCCTGACCCCACATGTTTTGTATAACAGCAGTTACTTTGGCTCTTAAACTCAATGGTATGGGTCTCGGTTTGTGTCGTATCACAGTGGTAGAGCGTCGATTTATTCGGTGAGTATACAGATTACATTTTCCAATTTTATTGGTAAACAAATCCTTATGTTTACTCAGTATACCTAATAAATCTTGCTTAGCGTGTGTATCCAAGCCCTGAGTCTCGCTTACTTTGGCCACTATAAGCGAATCTATCTCAGAACTCGTCATAATGTTTTGAATATTTACATCCACTTCTGAATTTAAGTGTTGCATCTGTTCTGTTTGAGAAGACAGAAGTGGGGTGAGTGTTTGTTGTGAATGGTCGTCTTGTGTAAGCTGTATAAGGGGTTGGGGGTATGTATTGATAGTTTCCACGAAGAAGGTCTCTTCCTGAAGGTCAGGTTCACAATCGCCTGCTGTGCATGGAAGGGGGGCTGGCCTCCGGAACGGTACAATTAGTTCCTGCCTGTCATTTCCAATAAAAGCGAAATTTTCGTTTCTAAAGTCAATGATAGCTTCCAGCTGTCTAAAAACTTCACTGCCTACAATTAATGGTAAATTCAATCCTGTTATTACAAGGAATAGAACTTCCACCGTATGACCGGCTATGTTTAAAGGTACGAAACATTGGTGTCGTATTTTAAATCTTGTTTGGCCTGCTGCTAAAAGTGCAGACATATTATATACAGGTAAAATCTGTGTAATGGCTTGAGTGCGTTGCAACTCCAAGAATGTACTCTGAGACATAACTTGGGCATCCGAGCCGGTATCAAGGGTAATTTGATAGGGATTTTCACCTATCAATACCTCAATAGTAGGGGGTTTGTTAGGGTCTTGAGACAACTCACTACGTTGTAAAATGCCTACGGTAATATCTGTGGGCGTGGTCATGTCTGTATTGTTGTGAAAATCAGTTGTTGTACAGTCATTGTTAACTACAGTATTGTTGTCCACTCCATTGTTGACTGTAAGAACATGAGGTGTTGTGTTGTTTGTTTTAGAAAGTTTGTTTGTTATAGTGGTGTTATGTATGGTTGCAACTTTATCACGAACAATTTCATTGTTGTGAAAAATTGCATTGTTATGATTTCCTGTTTTGTGGTTCTCCGTTTTCTTGTTAACAGAAACACCATTAGTGTCATTCTGGTTGTTTACTGCAATTGGATTATGTTTTGCACTATTTAACCCTAAATTGCTTTTGCACACCATGCTACTTATAGCATGCACGGCGGCATTAGGAAATCCTTTCTTACTAATTGCACTGGGTTTGTGTTGTGTTACAGTTGGTGACAAAGCTTGTTTGTAGGCTTTAGAGTCTTGTACTGAGTGTGGTGTTGACCTGAGTGCTTCATCTGATAGTTTCATGATTTTATTAGCTGTACCTCCATTATTGTTCCTTAGAACTGCAGGGCCCCTTTTGCGAGGTTCCAATGGCGCCCTTAATCGTTTAAAACAACCGTCGTTGGTGGTGACTGGCGGCCATTGTTGCCATTTTCTTGATTGTTGTTTGTTGTGTCAGGTTGGTTATAGTTATTTAGTCCATTGTTAGCATATCGGTTCAGTCCCCGTGAGTTAAATCTGCCTCTTAAGCTTGGCCTAAAAAATCCTTGGTTGTACTGGGTCCTATTGAACCAGCGGGGTGTTCCATTATATGGTCGTCTGCCATAGTTATTTCTGTTGTTCTGATTCGAGCCTGAGGAGTTATCATGTGTGTAGTCATTATGATTATTGTTATAATTATTGTTGTAGTTTTGGTATCGAAAATTGTTATTCCTGAAACCATTGTTAAAACCTGAGTAGTTTCTTCCATTATTGTAATGATAAGGGCGATATCTAAAATTTCTACTCCTCCAATAAGAAGTTCTATTTCCTCTCTGATATGGCGTATTCCTCCAGTACTGTCCTGGGCTATTTGAACTATTTTGTGGGATTTCGTCAGTCTCGTTTCCATTTACTTGTTGGTTTTCCTCACACAACTGGGCAGATCCTGTCCGCGTCTCGCATCCAAAAGCGTTTTGACTGGGTTTGGTTTGAACATAATTAATGTTTCTTTTTATGCCTTGATTATTAGTGGTAACCTGAGATTTATTTATCTTCTGTGAGGGAAACGGGGATTCCTGTAGGGATTTCAACAATGCTATCATGTCAGGGATTGTCTTGGGGCACGCAACAATTAAACTGTTCTTTATTGAAAACGGATAGTGTAAACAAAGGGCTTTTATGAAAATTTCGTCTTCGATGCTAGGGGTTAACAGCTGTTTGGAGTCACATAGGGAAATGAAATATTCCATGTAGCTTTGGCCGCTATTACGATCAAAACTTCCATGAAAAATCTGATTTTTTAAGCGTTCCTGATCAGAGATTGACCAATACTCTCGAAGAAAGGACTCTTCAAATGTCTGCATATTCAATTCCTGAGTATCGTTAACTACATTGAACCATCGAGCTGCACTACCTTTTAATGACCTGGCTATCATAATCATTTTTAACTGTTCAGGTACGTTTCTTAAGTTGAAAAAGGTCTTTAATTCGCGGAGATATCGTACAGGGTTAGTCTTCTGTTTGTCTTCGAACGTGGGTAGGGGCAAATCACTTTGACTAAGGGTAAATCCAATATGATTACTAGGGTTGAAATTTTGATGATTGTTATTGTTATTTTGATTTGAATTACCTGCAGTGTGATGGTTCAATCCGTTATCGGATCTTGGTAAGCTGGCGGGTGGAGGGGGAATGTTAGGTGTGTCGGGGGAAGCAGAGGAAGTTGACGCAATTTCGCCTTGGTTAGAGACTAAGACTGTACTATCAGTACGATCTTCCTGATCCCTTAACCTTTGACGCAATCTGTCCAACTCCGAATTCAGGGATACCAATCTAGTATTGTTACTCCTCACCTCTCTTTCTACTGCACTGACATGATTTCTAATTCCATCAACCTGTGTACCAATCTGGGTTTGAACTGCTTCTACCTGTGTACTAACCTGTGTCACTCGGGAATCAATTTGCATCAATTCTTCAGCAACCTGTTGTCTATGGTTTTGAATTAACTGAGTAAGATTATTTGTTTGTGCTGTCAGTTCTGAATTCAAGTTTTCATTAACTTCTGTTTGTAGTGAAGTTAACTGAGTATTAATTCCAGTCTGCATTGAATTTATTGTTGAGGTTAAGGTAGTATTTTGACTATTAAATTCTGTTTGCATTGAATTCATTTGACTATTAATTTCAGTCTGCATCGAATTAATGGTTGTATTTATGGTAGCATTTTGGTTAGCCAGAGCAGTTATAGCATTCATAATCTGCTGTAATGCATTGACATTTTCAGTGGCAATTTCAGTGTTACAAGGCATATTATTTGTAGGAACAGCTGACTGTGCTTGGTTTTCTGTTGTTAAGTTATCACATACATTGACATTTATATCCTCTAGTTCACTGCTTTGCAAACTAGATTGATCATTTGACACTGGGTGTAGGGGTTCATGAGGTGACTGTGGAGCACTTGAACATGTTACAACATTTACAGGATTCACAGGCATCTTAATTTTATTGTTGCGTAAACGCATAGAAAAATATGAAATTGAAAATGATTACTAAAAATGTAAATTTAAAATGTCATTCCTTCTTGAAAGGATATTATGAAATTTAATTGAGCTTTTGCAAATAAGGATTGAGAAAAAAAAATTATTCTTGTTCTGTGAATTCCGTAACAAGTCTAAGCAAAAAAATTTAACGATACCCAAGTTTTTGTTGAAGTCACAGCTGTCTAGCGGTCAGTCGCCGGTGAATAGAAGTCAGCTGGTTGTAGGTCGCTGGCTGAAGAGGGATGTTGATCTCTTGTAGATTGGGGGGGTGGGGGTGTAGATTTTCAGTTGAGTGGAGGATTTATGGTGAATGTTGATGGTGAATGTTGATGATGATTGATGTCACTGGTAATCCACAAGGTCCACGAAGTTTATTATAATGTCACACAAAATTTGTCGCAGCGTAAAGAAATTTAATTTATTGTCAATAAATTTCGTCTATCCCCGTGTCGTTTCAAAAAAATTTTCGATGTCTGTTGGCCTAAGTCCTATATCCTAAATCGCTTCGAAAATTCTGCCACACGAGCTGGGAGCCAATTTGTACCCGTTCGTTGACTTGGCCACAAGTTGGGCAGCTAATTTGTACCCGTTGGTTAAAGTGTCGTTGGATTTGTATGAGCGCCTTTCTTTCTAATTCTTACATTATTAATAAATATATTGTCCAGCTAATGGTTACTCAGTTGGTAGAGCGAGATCTCTTTCTAGGGCCGTGCTCGACGAAGCTAATACAGGATATAAGCCTAGGAAATGATGGATCGTGAAATGATGTCAATTGGTTATGTACTTGAATAATATTTGTAAGTTTATTTTGTTCTTAATTTTGTCACTTAGTCTGTAATTATCGGAATATGTCGGGAGGAAGAATACGGTTACTTTATATAATGTCTTTATTTATTTACTTCGTCGTCGCCAAAATCACTTTAGGTTATTTATTATCCTTCTAACATCTGCACGTTTTATCGCAGGAATTTTACGTTATTTATCTTATGGCGGTATATATTCTTTTCACTTCACAATACAAAAATAATACTTATAATCTTTTCTTGTTTCTTTATATAAATTTATATCCTCGACAGTATTACTTGAAAAGTCGGTATAAAATCAATATTCGTGTTCGTTACTATTCCACTGTATAAAAGTCAATATTCCTACCTCTTATTTCATCTACAAAAATAATGTCCGTGTCCTTTCAATCCATGTCTTCCAGTCTCGTAATCGTTCCCTCGGAGTATAAGTCGCAAGTCCCCGTTCCTTGCTCATGTTCCTGTTAATATGTTTCTGTGTTAAAATATTCTTGCATTTCCATTGGTTCTGTCATTTTAGCTTTGTCTCTTGTGATTGGGAATTAGCTAGGTCGTCTGCTAGTGTTTAAAATATTTGTCGTTAAAATGGAGTGAGATTTGGGGGAGAAACACATATGTCAATGTCAAGCTAATGGTGGCGTCAGTGGTCTTTTCCAGACAGAAAAGTACCACCCTCAATGCATTGTATTCCTCTATTTAGTTAATAATTCATAAAGTATTTGTCACTATTGTCTGTTATAAGTGTAGTTGTATTGCTTTCTTGATTACACTTTGAATGATGTAATTTTCTATGTTGTCGTGTTAATAATTAATCGTTTGATTAATTATTTGTAATTGCAGTTAATGTCTTTTGATTCAGATGGTCGTGTTGCATATCAAATTGTCCGTGTAAATGTCCTCTGTCTTGTCATGTAATTTGTTTTATGGTCATTGTAATAGTCTAGGCGTAATGGTCATTTTTAGTAGTCGATAATGTTGCGGGAAGTTCAAATATTGTCCGTGGATTGTATTTTATATAAGTCTATATGAACTGATCGGCCACAATTTTAATTTCAAAATTGATTAGCAACTAATCTTGACAAATTCCTTGGCTGAAAACTTCTTTCTTTTCATAACTAGACTTCTTTACCATGTAATAAGCACTGGGAAATGTTATGCCAATTTATTTTAATTTGAATAGCAATCAGCAAATAATGTTAACAAGTCAAAGCTGAAGCTTCTTTTACTTTCAGAACTAATTTTCTTTAGCATAGAATGAGTACTGGGAACATTATGCCAACTTTATTTTAATTTCAATATCAATTACCAATTAAACTTAACCTCAATATGTTTTCAAAGAACGTTCCCCTAAATATAATGGCAATAAGGCACTGATATATTAATTATCTTCAGCTAAATATTGAAATTATTTTACAATAATAATGTGGATATTAATATTCTTTCAGGCCAAGGTTACCTTTAATATAATGACACTAGTCACACCCATATAAAACAGGTTAATTCCATCGAAATATGGAAATTATTTACAGGATATTTGAACATTAATATGCTAATACTGAGTGGTAATTGAAACTCACAGCACAATTCAGCAATTAATTAGCTTAGAAAGGGCAAGGGTTTTTTGCATGGCCAATACATGAAAAATGGCTACCTTTACTTTTATTTGTGAGCACGTGACTCAGGCTCTGGATGACAAGAAATCTCCACACCAAAACTAGCCGGAAAATATATTTTAATTCATGTTTGAAAGGACGAACATTTAACGAAACTTTGGCATACATGTGAATCAAAGACAAGTAATTTTCTGAGTTTCATCGGTATTATATTAAATAATATCATAAGTTCATTGTTTCACAAGGTGACCTTCAACAACATGGCGGCCTATCGTTACCTTTACAATGGCACAAGGCATAAATTTCTTTTTCAGTGTCAAGAAGTCTTTGAATACTCCCCATAATATTTAGCAGAAAGCATCTTATATTAAGTGACACAAAACGGAGTACAAATACTCCCCTATTTAACATATGTGGATAGCAATTCTAACATCAACATTTCTGACCATAACTAAAATGTGGCTGTTAACGGACATGACATGAAAGGCTTGGTTTCGAATCAAAATGAATGTTTCGTGTCTCGACTAGAATAGAATAAGTGAAGCTATATTCATTTGTATATATAGAATCCCACTACAAAATAATAAAATGAAATTTATCGAGAGGCTGAACACACTGCTGAGTATACTGAGCTCTAAGGAAATCAACACAGTCATAATGGCTGATTTTAACATTGACTTCAATAGTAATGATTCAACAACATTTGAACTCAGCAACCTAATTGAAAGTTTCGGGATGAATGTCGTGCTTAAAAATACCATTACTAGACCAGGCAGCTTAGATATGGGTACCGGTACATGTATCGATAATGTAGTTACGACTTTTCAACCTCATAAATATCATTCTGAAGTCATTGACACATTCTTCTCAGATCATTACGCAGTCATATTTTGCATACACATAGATGTAGAAACTAGCTATAAAGTAAAATCTCCTGCTGAATACAGGGTACAACGGTACATCAGCGAGTACAATACTTCCTCATTCTTATATTGTTTAAGTTCGATCAATTGGTTATGTGTATATGCAAACTCATCTGTTGAAACTCAGTTTACCATGTTCTTTGAATTATTTATTAGGGCTGTTAATACCTGCTTCCCTTTAAAGAAGAGAATTTGTAGAAGGAGCATAATTGTTGGGAAAAATAGACCTAAACCAAATTTACCTAATAAGTGGTACTCTGCAGAATTGAATGAATGAATGAATGAAATGAATGAAATTAGCCGTGAGTACATCCCATAAGGGCCATGGCCTCCTGCCTATGCAGGGAATAGCTCAGTAAACTTAACTCCTTAAGTGAGCAAGTCCTAAGGAGTGATTTTTGACACTGTCACACTTTCACTAGCCTCTGATGTGTAGTCATGGGTGACCCAGTAGTTTCCAACTTTCCCTGTCTTTTGCCACTCGTGACCACTGACCTCCTGCTACCACTTTGAACTGGTCAGCCCATCTGGTTCGTTGTCGTCCTACATGTCTCCATCCTGATCGTGGATCCCACATGGTCATTCGATGTGTCCATCTACGTTGATCCATCCGTGCCACATGTCCCCCCCATTTCCATTTCTGGGTTAGTGCTTTTGTAACCACATCACACATGCCTGTTCTTCTACGTATCTCTTCATTTCTGATCTTATCTCTCAAAGATACTTGAAGGATTTTTCTCTCCATCCGTCGTTGGCAGGTCTGGAGTGCCTGTTTTTGCTTTCCATTCAGAGACCATGTTTGGCAGCCATATGTCAGAGTTGGTAAGACACATTTCTCCATTACCTCAGATTTTGTGCTTATTTTCTGCTTCCTATCCATCAGAATAAATTTTAACGACCAGAATTTTTTCCATGCCAGACCTATCCTCCTTTTAATTTCTTTCTCTGTGCTTGTATGGGGGGATATGTTTTGTCCTAAATAAACATAGTCTTGTACATATTCTAGGGGTACCTGGTTTAAATGGATTGGCTCTTCTGCAGCATTTGTCATTACTTTCGTTTTTGTTGTGTTCAATGCAGCAAACTTTCTTCTATGGCTAAAATTTCTTCCTCCATACTGATAAGAAACAGATATAAGGAAACTAAATATCTATATAGAAAGGCTATTAACCAAGCCAAACTGGAGTACAACAATAAGTTGGTTACACAGGCCTTAAATAAACCTAAACGGATGTGGGAAATTATAAAGGGAATTTTACTAGTGATAATAAGGATTCAGAACTTGGTACTAAATTAAGTGCCAACAGCTTCAATAACTTTTTTATAAACAGCGTATATAACATTGTCCAAAATATTCCTTGTAGTAAGATCACTCCTACTCATTATGTAAATGTTGCATACACCGATCCCAATGTGACACCCAATGCCTTCCTTTTTCAACATGTCTCGGTGGAAGATGTACATACTGCTATTCTCTCTCTTAACAATAGCAATTCGCTAGATATTTACAATATCAATTCATCAATACTGAAACTTAGTAGTCAGAATATTTCTGAAGTATTATGTCATATTATCAATGGTTGCATTGACGAAGGTTGCTTCCCTGGAAAGTTAAAAATATCTAAAATTGTACCTATTCATAAAAAGAATGACAAAAATTTACTTAGCAACTACAGACCAGTATCCTTAGTTCCAACTATTTCGAAAGTATTCGAGAAGTTAATGTACATACAAATGATTAAATATCTTGATTCAAATCAGCTGCTATCAGAGAATCAATATGGATTCAGAAAGAAAATGTCTACATGTGATGCAGTTATGAGTTCCATACAAAATTGTATGGATGGCAAAGAAAAGAAATCATCTGTTGATGTTAGGCTATTTGATTTATCCAAAGCATTTGATACGATCAAACACAACACATTACTGCTTAAACTAAAAGCTATTGGTCTTGCACCAGCGGCTATTAAAATAATCAATTCATACTTATCCAATAGATTCCAAACTGTTTATTACAATAATATTTTCTCACATCTCCTGCCAGTAAAACATGGTGTCCCACAAGGATCCATATTAGGTCCACTTTTGTTCATTATATACATTAACGATTTGCCTCATAATGTAAATTCTAGGACCTTAAACTGTTACTTATATGCTGATGACATTTGTCTAAGTTGTACTTCTAAGACACTTAATAGTGAACTGGATAATTCTCACAAAATTGATATTCTGCATGAATAGCAGGTGTCTAGCTAATAACCTGTCTATCAATCTAGAGAAAACACAAACTTTAAAAATTTCTTATAATAATAATGATCAAGAAAGGGTTGAACCAATTAAATTTTTAGGAATAATGTTACAAAGTAATCTAAAGTGGCAAGCCCATGTGAAACACATAGCATCTAAAATTACTAAAGGGCTTTACTTGATAAGAAAGCTACAATTCACTGTAAGCAGGGAGATCTTGATTGCGGTTTATTATGGATATATTCACTCCTATATTTCCTATGGCACTACATTATGGGGGAATAGCTGCCACTCTAAAAGTCTTTTTATTCTTCAAAAACAAGCAATTAGATTAATCTGTAAACTATCCAACAGAGCTCATTGCAGAAATATATTTACTAGACTTAATATTATGTCGCTACCCTGCTTGTATATCTTTCAGTGTCTACTATATATTAAAAACAACCTCAAATATTTTCATTTAAATTCTGATTCACATACTTATTATACTCGACATAGTAATGATATTAAAAAAGACTTCTGCTATTTTTCCACTACTCAAAACAGTTTTAAGTCTACCTCTGCTAAATTATTCAACAAACTACCTCCCTTCATCAGAACTTTAGAACCAGTGAAATACAGGAGAATCTTAAAGAAACTGCTTACTCGAAATTGCTTCTATACTACAGAAGAGTTCCTGAATTATACTTTCTAGACTGGCTTATAGAATAATTTTGACCTTTTGTACATGTTGTAGTGTCTGTTAAGGTATTTATACACTATTTATTGTATACAGGTTTTATTTTCAACATCTTATGTATGGTAACCTATTGTATATCAATGTATTTTTATATTTATTCTTGTATACTTGTCTATACAAACATTACACTGTAATTGTATTGTGAAAAGACAATAAAATTCTATCTATCTCACAAACACTGCACATACCTCAAAGGACGAATCCAGCGGTCCAGATAGTGAGCACCACACAACTTTTCACTAGGAAGCTCAGTACAGTTCTCCTTGCATGACACCCGGAGACAGCAACTCATGACCGAGTGGACAATCCGGAGCATGCGCAGAACACAGAACAAAGAGAGAGCGCAAGAGCGGACTACATACACACTACAACATACGTCATAACGTGATATAATATCACAAATTTCGTGGTTTTTTGCTCACAGAAAGTTGTCCCTAGGGCAAGGTCGAAAACTTAGTTTTACACTACTCTCACTATATCAAACAATATGAAAAAGAAAAATCTTTTACCCTAATTAATGCAAGGTGGGCCATTTTATCGCTACATTATATACTGGACTAATAAGGCTAGATGTAACGTCACATTCCAGCAGTTGTTAAGGCCAATTGATATGTTTTGTCACATGTTCAACTGCAGAACATGATGTAATGGAGTAGGCCTATTTAAATCATCTTGATGTTAGGTAATACAATAATTAATCACAATTATTGTTTGTAGCCTACTTACAATAATTACAATACAATAATTCCCTCTTATATAATTAGGGTTATCTATGCTATAACTAATGTTTGAAACCAAAATACTAAAATGTAGGCCTAATAGTTAATTTGGTAAGTGAAGGAAAAAGATAAGCAGTTATGATTTCTCAAGAGCCTTTGACACTATCTCACATGTGACTCTAGCTGATAAATTGAGATTTTATGGTTTTAGTGATGAAGTTCTTAACATAATTCAGTCATATCTATCTGGAAGACTGCAATGTGTTCACCTCAATGATTTGATTTGATTTGATTTGATTTTGTTTTTGAACCACATCAAAATGTGGTTATCAACATACATAAATAAGAGTGAGAATGAAAATGGATAACAGAATTATGTCAAAATAGCAGTATAGTGTATAAATTTAGAAAACAACATCAATATTAACTTCAAAAAACTCACTAATAGAATAAAATGGATTATTTGCAAGCCAGTCTCTCAGAACAGTCCTAAACCTGTTTAATTTAACTGAAT
This sequence comes from Ectobius pallidus, assembly GCA_964059195.1. Classification (NCBI taxonomy): domain Eukaryota; kingdom Metazoa; phylum Arthropoda; class Insecta; order Blattodea; family Ectobiidae; genus Ectobius; species Ectobius pallidus. The sequence goes on along the minus strand of CAXKWD010000001.1, from coordinate 33,711,938 downwards.
GTGCAGTTTTGGGTAAACTATTAAACAACTTAATACCCAAATTATTGCACCACTTCTTTGTTTTAGTTAATCTTGAACTTTGTGTCACTATGAGGTAATTATTCCTAGTGTTATGATGGTGTAAATTATATTGAAAATTTTGTTCATGGAGATTAGACTTAATATTTATCAAACAGTTGAAGATATATTGATTGATTACAGTGAGAATTTTAGAGTTTTGAAACAATGGACGACAATGAGCATCAAACGATGCACCAGAGATTATTCTCAAAGCCTTTTTTTGTAGTAATAATACTTTATAGATATCTGCACCACTACCCCAGATATGGAGGCCATATGAAAGTATACTGTGAAAAAAAGCATAATAGGACATCTTTAGATGGTGCTTAGATACATTATTTTTTAGATGGCTCAGTAGGAAAATTACCCGAGAAAGTGTTTTACAAACATAAGAAATATGATCAGACCAATTAAGTTTTGAATCCAATACAATACCCAAAAGTTTAACATCAGAAGCAAATTCATTATGTAATTGTTTAAGAGAAAAAAGAATGCGTTGAGTTTTATCATTATTAAGTTTGAACCCATTAACCTCAAACCATTTAGTAGCTGTTTTTAATGATAATTCCATTGAGATATTGACATCATTCAAAGAAGAGCCACTGGTTAATAAAGAGGTGTCATCAGCATATAAGACAGAGTCACAATTTAGGTTAAATGGCAAATCATTAATCATTATTAAGAACAGGAGAGGACCCAAAATGGATCCCTGAGGTACTCCAGTATTAATTGTTGCAGAAGGAGAAAACTGGCCTTTAATACAAGTTACTTGTGTGCGATTTAATAAGTAAGATCTGATTAGATTGAGCGTTTTTCCCTGAATTCCATAATATTCTAATTTATTACATAAGATTTCATGTGATACACAATCAAAAGCTTTTGACAAGTCACACAGCACCGTCAGAGTGGAATCTTGTTTTTCAAATCCATTGATGACACACTCAATGAGGTGTTCAACAGCATCAGCAGTGCATCTTGCCGATCTAAAACCATACTGAGATTTAGAAAAAAGAGAGTTGAGCTCAAAATGCATTGTTAATTGCTTATTAATTAATTTTTCAAATACTTTAGAAAAAACTGGCACAATAGAAATTGGTCGATAATTAGCTACATTACTTGGATCACTCTTTTTATGAACCGGTATGACTTTGGTTTTCTTCAAAGAATTTGGGAAACATCCAGATGAAAAACATTCATTTATGGTGTAGGTTAATGGTTCAATAATATGAGGAATAACAAACTTAAGCAAATCACTATCCATGTCATAAATATCTTTACAACGAGAATTTTTTAAATCAAAGACAGCTTTAAGAACGTCATTCTGAGAGACCAGTTGCCATGTAAAGACAGAATTATTGTTTAAGTTAGTGTTACAAAGAAAATTAATTGCATCATCTTTAGACGATTTGACATTTTCAGAAATAAGTTTGACAGAATTCACAAAGTAGTTATTTACATCATCTGGGTTGAGGTTGCAACTGCTGCAGGTACCTGATTTATTACGCACACTATTAATTACTTCCCATGCAGCTTTACATTTATTTGTCGACTTGTTGATGTAATCTTCATTTGCTTTCTGTTTAGCAGCTTTAATTTCTCTAGAATATGCCCTCTTAGCATTGTTGTAATGAACTTTAATATCTCCATTAAGATTAGGATACAGCAAAGTAGACCACTTTTTGTATTTGTAAAGTTTAGTTAAGTTATTTTTCATTACTCTTAGATCTTTAGTATACCAGTTCGTTATCCGATTAAATTTAGGTAATTTATGCATACTTTGTTTGATATACTTGACAGGAAAACACTCATTAAAGTAATCTAAAAAAATATTAAAAAACTTGTCAAAAGTGCAGCTATTATTAGTCTTATCATTAACATTTACAGTTAATTTTAGGTGGTTCCAATCAATGGCACATAGATGGGACAAAAACTGATATTTGCTGGAATCTTGAAAACTGCGAATTCTGATCGATTTGCAAATATTACCCATTGAGCTGTTAGGAAAACAAATTGATATTTTTAAGCCATTGTGATCCGAAACTATGCAATTAAAAATTGAAGTAAATATCTGATTTCTTGAAATATTGGTGATAGCATTATCAATACATGAGTTCCCCCTGGTTGGGTTGGTATTGGTACAGTATAGATTTGACACTCTTAGAACATTCAAAAATTGTGACGTAAATTGTGACTTCATATTAATATCAATGTTAAACTCCCCACATAGAACAATTGATAAATTAAAATGATTAAGATAAATTAATAATTTCTCTAAGGAGTTTAAGAAAGTTTTTTTGTCACCACAAGGTGCACGATATATTGAAACTAGTAAGATATTAAAACCAGTCAGCAGAGCAGTTGCAACCTCAAAATGTTGCTCTAAACAGAAATTTTCTACATTAACAACTTCAAAGTTTATTTTATCTAATAGATAGATAGCAACACCACCATGTCTTTTCACATTCCTACAGTAACTTGATGCACAAGTAAAACCTGTAATCTTTGCTAGACTAATAGAATAAGAATTACACCAATGTTCAGAGATACAGAAAGCGTGAAAGTTGTTATCATTTAAAATTATTTCTAGTTCACCAATTTTATTACTAAGCGACTGAACATTTAGGGATAAGATAGAAAGAGTACTGTCATTTTTATTTACTTTTTTGTTAATAAAAAATCATCTAGTTTTACAGGTGGTTTTGCTATTCTACCCGATTTCCTTATTAACTTAGAGAAGTTTTCCGTCAATTCAGAAGAGTTTTCAGTCTCAATGGTATGCAATCACAGCTTAAGTCTATCAAACATGGTGTACCACAGGGTTCTATATTGGGCCCTATCTTATTTATTATTTATATAAATGATTTACCTAGTGTCCTGTCTGTCTATAATAACACATCTAAAGATTTCCTAAATTCGTATCTCTATGCAGATGATCTGGCTCTGACTGCTGTAACTGACTGTGACCTCAACACCTTAAATCTCTTAAAAGTTAGTGATGATATTGTTCTAGATTGGACTGCAGCTAATTCTTTATATGTTAATGACTCTAAAGTTACTGACTTGAAATTCACTTTTGATAGGAAACATCAGTACTTCTATAAGGATGCTAAATTTCTTGGCATCGTCCTCCAAGGAGGTTTAAATTGGTCACCTAATGTTGTATTAATCTCTAATAAGATTGCCAGAGGTATATTTGTGCTTCGCAGACTGCAAAAATATGTGACTAGAGAGGTATTAATTTCTGCATACTATGCTTATGTTCATAGCCATTTAACTTATGGTACTCTACTTTGGGGGAATTGTAGTTCTGCACTTAACATCTTCAAATTACAGAAGAAGGCTTTAAGGATTATCTTTGGTGCTAACTGGAAAGCCCACTGTAAACCTCTTTTCATCTCATCTGGTATTCTCAGCCTACCATCTATATATATTTTACAGTGTTTGTTATATGTTAAGCGTAATTCTGATAACTTTAAAACTTATTCTGATATACATACCTTTGGCACCAGAAATTGCAATAACATTTTACAGGATCAATGCTTGTTTGCAACAACCAAACATAATTTTAGGTACATGTCAGTGAAAATGTTTAATTCTCTTCCAGTTGCTACTAGAAATTTAACTTTTAAACAATTTAAAGGCTTAGTACTGATGAAACTAAAACAAATCTGCTTCCACAAAAATGATGAATTTTTTGAGGCAGCCAAAAACTTTAAATAATCTTTCAGATGTGTTCTTTGGCCTACTTGACACATTGCACTTTTTATTTATTTATTTATTTATTGTTTTTGTAGTGTTGTAATGTTTGATCCTGTATTTCTTTGTATTGTTTGTGTTGTAAGTATTTCTAATATCATTCTTGTACCCTTGTACTATAATAGTCTGTTATATTGTATCCTATACCGCATAACTGTGGTCAAAATGGATTAAATAAATATGAAATATGAAATATGGTTTAATGAAGCCTATATACATACACAAACATATATAACTTAATAACAATTTCTTCTGTGTGCTATTTGTTTTTTATGGTCTTTCTCTTAATTTATGTATGTTGATAGCCACATTTTGATGTGGTTCAAAAACTTAACAAAAAATCAAATCAAATCAAATCAAATCAAATGACAGCTGTATGCAACTATTTATGCCTATAACCTTCATCAATGTGCCATCAAAATTGTGTCTTCCATCAGTTCTTTTAAGTGCATGTAAATCTACAGACTTGGGACTGTCACATTAACACACAGATTAACAAGAAAGCTTAAGGAAAGTTTGAAGTTCCAAACTTCTGCCTTTTCTCCTATAATATTCTCATGAAATGTCCAACAGAGACAATAATCTCTGGTTCATGAATGTATATATATATATATATATACCGTATCTATATGAATAAATGAATGAATGAATGAATGAATTTAGCTGATAAGATCCCATGAAGGGCAATAATAATAATAATAATAATAATAATAATAATAATAATAATAATAATAATAATAATAATAATAATAATAATTTCAATTTCAATTTCAATTTCAATTATTTATTTATAGAAGCTACAGACAATTTTTACAAATTTTAAACAGTAGGCTTCTACTTAATATTAGAATGAATTATGATAAATGAATTATGATAAAGGAATGGCAGTGGTGAATTATGATGATGATATATTATTTACAATAATAAAAGAATTACATATACAACAGGAATTACAAGATAACACATAATTAGACATCTGACTACCTAACTGACAAGTCTGCAGTTTTAACATGATTGATTGTGCGGTCAGCAGTGCTATGTCAATAGCATGAACTTCGTTACGTCAGCACATTCTTTACTTATAATTCAATGCAGACACTAGTTTATATGTTTATATTTGAGGAAAGCAGGTCGCATTCTTTAATTAAAGATTGTGTCATTACATTTCTTGTTAAACTTGTAGAGCATATGGCCGTTTTATCAAAATAATGAATGAGTCCTTGTCAGTCTTGTGTGTATATAATAATAATAATAATAATAATAATAATAATAATAATAATAATAATAATAATAATAGTAATAATAATAATAATAGTGATAATAATAATAATGATAACAGTAATAATAATCACTGCTTGTGGAATATATCAGAATTTTTAAATAGGGCATTGCAAGCAATAGCCATTCTGTTAGAAGGAATCACATATGGCTGTTGAACAGAAAAAATTGTTCGATTTCTTGTTCCTCGTGCATATGGGACAGAGAGCCCTATGCTATCTAAAATTGATTTGCAATGTATTTCCCCACGAAAGACTTTAGCTATGAAATTAGCATCTGCAGAAACACGCCTATTATATAATGTTTCCAAATTTAATAACTTAAGTATATCTTCATAGTCCAAATTTCTGTTAAACTTATTACGTATAAGGGAAACAAATTTTCTTTGTATTCGTTCCAGCTTATTACTGTCAGATATTGTAATGCTGTTATAAGCAACACTACAATATTCTAAGCCACTGCGAATTAAAAATTTGTAAAGAGTAAGTAATGACTCTATGCTTTTTAAATTTTGAGAAATTAAACGAACTAATCCAAGAGTTTTTAAAGCCTGTGTGAAAATATGGTCAATATGGACATGAAAATATAATTTTGAGTCAAGATAAACTCCAAGGTATTTTATATTTTCTGAACGTGCTATTATGTTTTGGCCAAGACGATAATTGTATATTATTTGGTTAGTTTTTCTACTAAATATCATGCTCTGGGTCTTACTGGTGTTAATTATCATTAAATTTGATTTACACCACTGGTGTATGTAATCGATATTCCTTTGCAGTAATTTGCAGTCCGAAGCCGTAGATATTTTATTCCATATACATAGGTCGTCTGCGTATGCTATTTTCTTACATGTTAGCATATTAGATATGTCGTTAATAAAAACTAAGAACAAGAAAGGACCCAACACTGACCCCTGGGGTACACCATCTGGTATGTAAAAAGGCTCTGAAAAATAGTTAGATATTCTAACTCGAGCAGATCTGTTTCTTAAATAACTTGAAAACCAATTGACATACTTGTTATGTAGACCTAAATTACTCAATTTTTTAACAAGAAGATCGTGATTTACTACATCAAATGCTCTGCTCAGGTCAAAAAATATGGCATCTGATTGCGATTGTGAGCAATTTTCTTTAAGTATGTCATTGAGAAAAGTGATAATATTGGTTGCTGTGGACATGTCCTTGGTAAAACCATGCTGGAAATCATTTAATTTATTTTTACTGAAAAATGAAATATGTTTATGAATGATGGTTTCAAAAATTTTTGAAAATGTATTTAATATGGCTATGGGCCTAAAATTTGCCAATTCTTTGCTTTTGCCTTTCTTGTGTACCGGTCTGATAGCAGAAATTTTCAAAATTGAAGGAAAAGTTTCTGTTTCCAGCGAAAGGTTATACACATATGTAAGTACAGGTGTCAGTATTGGGGCACACCCCTTAACAATAAAGCTTGGTATCTGGTCGAGTCCCGAACTCTTAGATGGTTTCAAGTATCGAATAGCTACCAAGACATCGGAATCTACGATAGTTGGAACATGTAGGCATTCAGATGTGACAGTTTGAGCATAGGGCCCAGGTACTTCATTAGTGGGCGTATTTATAATCTGAAAATGCTCTGCGAAAATATTCACTAGCTTTGATGGTTCTGAAACAATGGTATTGTTAATTTTAACATGCAATACGGGATCGTTTTTATTTCGTAACTTCGAAACATAACTCCAAAATTTAGCAGGGTTTGACTTTAAATCTTGATCGATTGATTTGTACCATTTTTGCCTATCAATTTTAATAGTTACTTTTACCAATCTTCGGTAATCTGAGAAACATTGATAATACAAATCAGTCGAGTGTTTTTTAAAAAGTCGATGATAATGTTTCTTTTTCCTTATATATAATTTAAGCTCTCTTGAAAACCAAGCCGGATATTTTGGTTTAACAGCAAATGTTTTAGGGATTGACTTATTAATTGCATCACTAACTAAATATGCAAGATTTTCAACAGCAGTGTCAGGTGATTTTTGATTATACACTGCGGACCAGTCAGATGAAGCTAATGTGTTGTATAGTTTATAATAGTCACCTTTGTGATAGCATAAACTTTCTGTTGGGAACTGAGTACCTTCACTCACTTGGCTAATTAAATTCATAACAATAGGGGGATGATAGTTATCAATATTCACCAGTGCATAATCCGGTATTGATACAGTGATCTCATCCAGACTTGTAAAAACTAAGTCTAATAAATTTTTACTAGGGACAGTGTCATTGATTTGAGACAAATTTAGGAAAGAGCATGTTTGGTGTACAATTTCACCTTTAATTTTATGATAGTGATATAAGTTAGGTGCAACACCTGCCAGCCAATTGAAACCAGGGATATTAAAATCACCGAGTAAAATGACCTGAAAGTTGTTACAATCTAAATTATTTTCGAGAAAATTAAAATACTGCTGAAATGCAGCAATACTCGTATTGGGCGCAAAATAATGGCATCCAATTAAAATAGGCTGAGCATTTTTGAGAGTTAACTCAATCCACACACATTCATCTGTCTGTTCTAATTCAGGTCTACGTTTATGCCTGACACTGTTGCTGATGGCAATTAAAGACCCTCCTCCCCGAGTTTGGCTAACTAGTGTATATTTTCTGTCAGATCTGTACACCTGATATATTTCAGGAAAATAATTGTGATCATAATGGTCATCATTTAACCATGTTTCAGTAAGACAAATGATGATGGGTTCATTTGTGTTAATATTGTCGAAAAGGTCCGTGGATTTAGTTCTTAAACCACGAACATTTTGGTAATAAATTTCAGTGCCTAAATTGCTGTTACTAAACATAGACTGATCCATATGATCACAACTATTTGCCATTTAGGGTTAAGGAGAGCCCCCTCCAAGGCTGCTTTTAGAAGATGTTCTGGCTAGCAGTGTATCCATAATCTTCCTAGGGGAAGATCTACTGGATTTTTCAGGAGTTTTTTCAGGAGGTTTACCCTGCGACTTCGTTGTAGGGCTACATACAGCTGGGTCAGGACTGGTGGGCGCGATTTGTTCCTTTTGTAGGCGGCCACGGAATGGAAAAAACAGCACCCCTGTAGGCCAGATATCTACATTATTAATAAGAGGGAAATCTTCCTCACAAACAGAAATATGAAAACTGGCATAAGAATTAAATTTAGTTTTCAGCTTTGTTACTGCAAATGTTTTGAGATTTACCTGGGTACGTAAGGATTCTGCAATATCTTCCGCGTTTACAGTGTTACCATAGCGTGACACGAATAAGGCTTTACCTCTAGTTGGTTTGGCAACTACTGGTAGTGAGGAAGAATTCCTAACTCCTATTAGCGGGGCCTTCTTAACCCTAGGTTTTTTAGATACAACTGTGAAGCCGTCATTGGTGTCACCTCTATCGGATTCCGGGGCACTGAGTGCAGTGGGCACTGCGAGATTAGAATTAATGGCACTAGACACACTGGCACTGGAACTGGCACTTGTAGTGGCCCGATTGGGCACTGGCAGTTTGACACTGCGGCTTGAGGAAGCTGAAACACCACCTGAACCATTACTGGTATAGGTAGGATTTCCACTGTTGGCAGAGGTAGTTTCTCTATTGATGGCAGCCACCACTTCAGAGTATTTAGCCGGTTGGATGATATTTGCAACTTTCTTGCTAGGCTGCTGGGGAATATTGGTACCACTTGAACTAGCTCCTTGTTGGACTCGTGGTGAAGATTCGTTTAGGAGATCTCGGAGGCCATAGATCTCTTTCCGTAGATTTTTGTTTTCCTCTCTTAGGTCAGAGACCTCGGAGAGGATTTTTGTCAGCAGTTCAGTAATAGCTGACACTGCTACTGATGAAGATTTATTAGCCTCAATAATGGCTTCAAGTTTGCTATCCAAGGTGTTACACCTCCCTGGGTGAATGTGAGCTGCAGATATACTCTCATCAGGAACTGAATTAGATCTAGATCTAACAGGAGTATCATCATTCCTGAGGGCTTTCCTTAATTGAGTGCACTTATCACAAACGTAGGTGCTCTCACCATCCTTGTGGTAGAGTGTAGCCTCTATATCAGTTATATTTAGACAAACTAAATGAAAGCGGGCCTTACAGTTCCCACTACAGTATAAATGTTTTTGCCTACCTTGAAATCCCTTGTTACACAAAGGGCATAGGTCGGCACTAGGCGCCATTGAAAAATCGAAGCACTGTCAATGAAATAGTAAGTAGGTCACCACTATAGCAGAGAGAACACACAACACGTCCACTCACGGTGGAGTCTCATACTATAATAATAATAATAATAATAATAATATTAATAATAATTTTATTACAACCATTAGGCATTCATTGAATACAATAGATCATGTCATAAGTACAATATATATATAATATAGTATACATAATGTACAAACATAGTATAATATAATACATAACTAAAAATAATAAGCCTCAGTATTGACTTGTCATCAGAACACTTACCCCAATATCAGAATCAAAACATTAAAATGGTCAAAGTATTAAGGAAAGATAATTTTAAAATGACAAAGTACACTATAAAAACCAAATTCAATAAACTCAAGTTCATAGTTAAAGTTCATAAAAACCCAGATGTGTATTAATATTAAAGTATTAAGTATTAAAGATTAAAGTACCGGTATTAATAAGTAAGTATTAAAATTTTTGGGCACTTGGATAGACTCCACCTTATCATGGGAATCCCATATTTCTCATCTCTACGAGAAACTTTCTCGCACTAGTTATGCAATGAGAGTCCTAGTTAACTCCTGCACACCGGAAATTATAAAAATCGCGTACTTTGGCTGTGTACAATCTATTTTAACTTATGCAATACCCTTTTGGGGCATCTCGTCTAAAGCCATTCATGTGTTCAGACTCCAAAAACGTATCGTCAGAATTATGAAAAAAGTACCTCTAAGAACACACACCAAACCTATTTTCAATGAATTTAAAGTTCTCCCATTACCTTGCTTATATATTCTGGAGACAACAGCTTTCATACACAAGAATAAAAACTTATTCCAAATTAATTCCGACTATCACACTCACTTCACTAGAATTGCTAACAACATCCATTTCAACCAGGGCAGACTAGCAAAAACTCAAATCAGTATGTCTCATAAAGGAATCGAACTTTACAATAAGCTTCCCCAAGAGATTAAATCACTGAACTTTGCACAATTTAAGAAAAAAGTCAAGCTCATCCTCTTTGACCATCTATTCTTTTCGGTCGACGAATATCTGAATTCATCCTTTTCATAATTTAAAAAACTGGTTGTTCTGTATACACTGTAGCTAATTTAATAAATGTACATATTCTAGAATAAGGTTGTTTTCAAATTATAATGTATGTTTTGATCATTATTGTATCTAGGTTAAGGCTTAGGTTAAGATCTGACTGACGAAGCCATGTATTCTTGTAATACTTAAGGTGGATAATAAATTACAATTACAATTACAATATTAACGCCAAATGTTTAAGTGGTAAAACGACTAGAAATCTATACAAATTGAGCTTCTTCATATTCGTCAATTGAATAAAATGGATTTGTAATCAGCCACTTGTTGACTCTTTTCTTAAAAACATTTAGTTGAAGTTCTTTTAATCCCCTTGGTAATCTGTTATATAATCTGAGACCCATAACCTTATAATATTTTATTGATATTTGTAATCGATGGTATGGAATATCAAATTCATCTCTGTTTCTCGTGTTGTGGTCGTGTATTTCATTTCTACTGGTGAATGTATGTTCATTTTCTTTAACAAATATAACAGTGAGGATTCTCATCTTCTTGAATAGAGGCTGTTTTGTTTGAATTACTCAGTAGCCTAATTGCTTTCTTTTGTAATATTAGTAGGCCTACACTGTGCTTTAGTTGGAAAATATTTTATGGGGTTACTCACCTTACTTCAGGGTTGCCAGATCAGAAACGTAGAATAGTCGTACCAATGTCCGAAAATAGTCGTATGCTAGTTAAAACTGTCGTATACTTTGTGATTTTTCAGTGTAATGAACTTATTGCGTTAATAATAATAATAATAATAATAATAATAATAATAATAATAATAATAATAATAATAATAATAATAATAATAATTGTTAACGCAAGCTATAGGTTTTACTAGCATTTTTCTACGTGTCTAGTGAGTCTGTATATTTAAACTCTCCGCTAAATCTATTCCCGCTTAGTCAGCTAATGTAGCGCAGTGATACAAGTGATTGCCGCCTGTTCTTGGCACTATTTCCAGCAGGTGCTTACTTGTAAGACGTCTCGTGATATTAAACGGCGTCACCGCCAAGCTAGTCAGATCTCAGCATTCACACGTAGCAGATATGTGGATCGCTACTCCGGATTCGCGCCATTTGTAGACAATAGATACATTGGTTTTCTATTAAATCGCGAATAAATACATAATACTTACAGATACAAGTATTATCGTGTGCGAGTATTTAATCTACACTATTTACAGTAGATTCATCATTATCGGCTTATTAGATTCTTCTAAAAGCTCGTGTATAAGTTCGAGTGTATTGTGCAACCCCAAGCGGTCATTAAGTCAGCTATACAGTGTATTATTATACAGATATCAGTGTTAATCCATCCTAAACGGAACACAGCAATTCTTACGAGTATTTTGATATAATAATTATTACAGGCAATGAATACTGAATATTTATTCGCTACGTGTCAAGTTTCCCGCCAAGTGCATTAACTTTGTATATTGCAAGTGTTGCAAGCATTTTCAGTTTATTTATTATTTCAATTAATCATTCAGTTAATTCAGTGCATCTATTTAACCTATATTGTGTGAAATAAAGTTCCATCGTATTGTTACATGTTAAAGGGTTTGTTCCAATATTACATTCGTGGACCTCTGTATCCAGCAACCTCGATCTATGTCCACTTAGCTCTACTACTCCTTTTATTATTGTTTTAAAGCAATAATTGGTCCTCCGCTATCAGAGATTCTTTCTAACATCCCTACCCATCATTTCCCTCTGCGGCAGGGTTATATGCCGTTTTTGTCCCCAACATTTGATCCTCTTGCTCCGGAAGCATCCATTCCCAACAATAATAATAATAATAATAATAATAATAGTAATAATAATAATAATACTAATCGGTATTATGCACCTTACATATGTCATATAATTGTTAATAAATCATTTTATTTGTAAATGATTAGGCGTGTTTAATTATTTTTCAATGTGCTAAATTTGATAAAATACAATAAAATTAAATAAACAGTAGTGTTGTAATTATTGCAAAAGGAACACGACTGCTTTCCAATCATAGCCTATTGATTTTAGCTGCCTGCTTAGGCCTACAACAAAAACCATGTAAAAACAAAAAGCTGGATATATAGGCTAAGAAAAATTTAAATTTCGTTAATAGATTGATTAAAAATATATAAAACGCTATGTTAAAAATAGTCGTACAAATAGGCGTACGACTCATGATTGCGTCGTACGTCGTACAAATCTATGAAATAGTCGTATGTGTACGACTATAGTCGTACGTATGACAACCCTGCCTTACTTCAAAATTTTCCATATCGCCTCATACAAAATAGTTTTAAAAAACCGAGCACCTTATCAGGATAGCCAACATGTAATCTAAGGAGAAAGTAATTATTGTAGAAATGCGCACGAAGGTGAACATTAGAACGCATATCTACTGCGAATTTAATAGTGTTTGTCATTATTAACAAATACACTCTCTTATTGAATTGGACATTTAATAAGTATTTTAGGACAATATCGTTCTTGTACTGCCAGTACGACGTACCGGAGCACATCTTTTTCCCGGTATGGTAGAAGGAAAATAATTTTATACCGGTACGCAGTACCGGTGCACTGGGCCTACATGGGCCTACATCATCAATACCTGTTCCATTCCCCTAGAGTATCAATCCATATTTCAATATGCTTTGAAAAAAAGCAAAATATGCGGTTCATATGTAGTCTGTTTTAACATAATTTTTTAGGGTTCTGAGTAAATATATAGCTCTAGATAGTTTAGTACAGACACAGTTAATATGAGCCTTCCAAGAAAGTTTATTATCAATTAATATCCCTAACAATTTGACACATACTAAAGAGTCACTTACAGATTCATCTGAAACTCTCAAAGAGAATAAAATACTTTGGGTTTTATCATAGGCGTAACCAGGCCGACCATATGAGGGGGGGGTTATAACATCTGGAGAAGGGGGTTCCGGGGTCCTTCCCCCGGAAAATTTTAAAAATTAAGACGCACAATAACGAGTTTTAAGCTTCCCACGCTTTAAACTCATATTAAGTAATTTATAAGCAGATTTTTAAAAAAGGTGATATATCACAGTAATGAAATAAATAGTAAAATTTTCCCTTTTTTAATCAATGGGGGGGTTCAAACCCCAAACCCCCCTCGTTACGCCTATGGGTTTTCTCTACATTAACAAAGAGACCATTTGCTTCAAACCACTTAACAGCCTGCCCAATAGTATTCTTAACGGAATTCGCCAGACACAATATATCACGATCAATATTTAAATAAGTAGTGTCATCAGCATAAATTACAGTGAAGGCCGGAACACACTGGCCTATAGAACCTATATCATTGATTAAAATTAAAAATAAGATTGGTCCCAATACTGACCCCTGAGGAACCCCAATATTTATCAATTTTTCTTTAGAAACATTACCTCTAACATTCACTACTTGTTTACGGTTAGTCAGATACGACTGAAAAAATTTTAACTGTTGTCCTCTAATACCATATTTATCCATTTTACCAAGCAATACTTCATGATTCACGGTGTCGAATGCTTTGGTGAGGTCACACAGAGTTCCCTGAGTATGTGCTCCTTTCTCAAATGCATAATAAATTTGTTCTATTAACGAATCCACTTCCATTACTGTTGTTTTTTTAGATCTAAATCCAAATTGACTTTCAAGAAATATATTGTTATTTTCAAAATATGTATATATTTGTTGTTTAATTAGACATTCCATGATCTTACCCAAGGTTGGAATTATAGAGATAGGCCTGTAGCTACTCGTTTCAGTGGGATTACCCTTCTTATACACTGGGGTGACTTTCGAAAATTTTAAGCATTGAGGAAAATGACTTTCAACGATACATAGATTGATACAACAGATTAATGGAACTAGTATGAGATCTATTGTTTCTTTTATGAAGTTATTTGACATTACATAAACATCTTGAGTCTTTGGATTTTTAAGGTTTTTTACTACTTTCTTAACATCATCACAGGTTACCTCAGTGAAAACAAATGTTTTATCAGTCAGTCCAAGCGTTTCTTGTAAGTTTAGCACTGTATTAATGCATGGTTTAATATAAGAAGAAATGGTATTTACAGATTCAACAAAAAAGTCACTGTAGGAATCTGGCGTTATGTTTACTGTCGCTGTGACATTTTTCTTAGCGATTGAGTTTATTATTCCCCATGCAGCTTTGCATTTGTTTTCAGAGCCTCTATAAACTGCTGATTATTTTCCTTTCTGGCATCTCTTATGCAATTTCTATACTTTTTTCTACATTCCCGTATGTTAGTTAGTAAGGTTTCCTTTTTAGTTTTTTTATATATATTTCTTGCAAAGTAATTAAGTTAGCTCTCATTTTTCTTAGTTCTGGTGTATACAATTTTCTTTGGTTTTTAAGTGCTTTGTTGTTTTGGGGATACCTTGTTTTAGGTTTCATTGGAAAACTTGAATTGAATATGTCAATCAGAATAGCAAAGAAGGTGTCAATATTTCCTTTCCTATCATTCATTTCAGTGGACTTGTACAATATAGATTCCCATTCAATATTACTTAGCTGTATTTCATAATTTAAAAAATTGTCATCAGAAAAATCTCTTATCTGAAACATTTGTCTTCTCTGATTATAGTAGGAGTTTTTGTCAATACGCATTTCAAACAAAATGGCATGATGATCTGATAACCCCAGATTCCGGACAGTAAGATTCGAATTTACGCAATAAAAATTTGTGATAATGTTATCCAAGCAATCATTTATGCGTATGGGAGTTTTATTTAGACAATGATAATCAAACTGTCTTAATAGGTTTAAAAACTGCCTAACAGTGATTTTATCTGTATTCACATCAAATTGAGAATTAAAGTCTCCACAAATAATAACTTTATACCTAAAGCGAGTTACGTACTTTAGCATGTTCTCAAATTGTTCTAAGAATAGATTATATCTCCTCTTGGCGATCTATATATTGAAATTGAAACAAGTATGATTCCTGTTGCCTCAAAATGCTTTTCAATACACAGATTGTTCAAATCCAACTTATTAAAATTATGTGATTCCTGTACATATATAATTACCCCTCCATTCTTCGATATTTTTCTAGAGAAGTGATTTCCAATTCTATATCCATCCCAACATGTAAAACTTACCTCATCATCAACCATCCAGTGCTCACTTAAACACACCACATCACAGTTTAAATCCGTAATTTCTAAGCCTAGTTCATCTATTTTTTGTCTTAAACACTGAATGTTCATGTATAAAATCTTTAGATATTGTCCACTAAATTCAGGTTGGCATTCTGTCTGATCATTTTATACATCGTTATGATCGTTTTATACATGACGTCACCGCAGGAGCCGGAGGGGAAGGTGGATTGAGAGTGGAGGGGGAATGCTTACGTCACAGATCACGTGACAGGAGCCGGAGGGGAAGGTGGGCGTGGCTATTACGTCACAAGTGGGCGTGGCTATGACGTATGATCACGTGATTCAAAATGGCGTCGGTTCCGGTTCCTATTTCAAATGGCGGACCAAGTGCGAAATTCAAAATTTGGAAATTCATAATGAAAATGGCAACGTTTCCGGTTCCTATTACAAATAGCGTAAGGTGGGAAATTTAAAGTTTGTATATTGCTTGATGGCGGGTGATTTGAAAAATGCAAAAGGTGGAAATTGGATATTACAATTGCAAATAGCGTAAGGTGGGAAGTTTAAAGTTTGTATATTGGTAGATGGCAGGTGGAATATTTTACAAGATGGCGGCATTGCTTACGCCACAAGCGGATTGCTATGACCTATCTCAACAGTGAGATGCATCACGTGACAGGTGGGATGACCACAGGAACCGCAGGAACCGATGACGTCATTGCAGGAGCCGCAGGAGCAGCTGACGTCACAAGTGGATTGAGCGGATTAGATCATGTGACAGGTGGATTGTTTTACAAGATGACGTCATGGTTACGTCACAAGTGGATTGCTATAACCTACCTCAACAGTGGAAGGTTTTATGACGTCACGGCAGATTTAAACTTTATGTCGTTTTTGCATGGAAGCAGCAGGAAGTATTACACTACGTCATCAGTTTTGTTCCCACGTTTTGTCACGTACGCAAGAACAAGTGACCGCAACACCTGGCCGGAAGTACATCTCACATTACAGCTGAATCATGAATTCTTTATGTATGACGTCATCACTATGGACTTGTTCAAACTTGTTTCAAGGCCTTCCACGGCACGTGCAGGACAGGTTCAATCTTGTTTCAAGGTTAGTCGTAAGTGAGAAGCATAACGCGCAGGATGGCTCTGTATTATGGAACGATGCTTGATATGGATAAACAATCTGATCGACGTAAAACTTTTAAAAATTGGCCATTGACGTTTATGGACTTAGACAAAATGAGCGAAGCTGGATTCTACTATATTGGATACAAGGATGTAGTCGAGTGCGCGTACTGTCATACACAGATAGGACAATGGGAAAAAACGGACGATCCAGCAAATGAACATAAAAGATGGTTCTGCAGGTTTATAAGTAAAACTAAAGGTGAGGTCCTCATCGACATGGGACAAGATGTTTGTGGCACAGGTGAAATGATGCATGTTCCTGACGAGCATGATTGTATACAGCGAGAGTGAGGGGAAGGTGGACAGTATATAATACCTTAGTTGCGTGTATGCATAGTTTAGTGATCGTCAAACCTCCGAGATGTCAACATCGAAGCGTGGTCGTAAAAGTGCACCTAAACCTACTACAGATGCTGCTGCTGATATAATAGAAATTACAACGCAGGACTTGTGGGATGTGCTGCAGTCCCCCACCATACAACCATCACAAGCGGATTTACCAAATACACAAGAAAACATGAATAAAAAGACGCCTATAGTATCCACTCTAGAGCGGTATTCAGTTGTAAACATCCCCTATGTGAATTGTACCAAGCCGTTGAGCGAGCTGCAAATTGGACTTGCTTATCCGGTAAAGGAAGCTCGTTCTGTGTATACAAGGTATGGAAGGAGAATCGTTATAGACTTAATGATTGGATGCAGCGTTTTTCTACCAACAAGGTTCGGGAAGTTGAATGAAGATCAGCTTCAACAGATGAACGAGGAGAAACTTTCATTGGTGTACTATGGTAAGGAGCCGAAGTCAGATGGTTACTACTACCACGTTCTCAACTTTGTGTAATAATGAATGGATGTGGGAAACGTCTTGAGATTTTAGACTCAGTGTGAAGTGTGCGTAACAGACTTAAAGTGACTATACAACACGACAACCGGCACCCTACATTCATCGCCTTCTCTAGAAAGGTATGTGTTATTAACATGACCCATTTCCCATTCTTATCCATCGTAAGCTAAATTCTTATGTGTTTTTTATTTTTCTGTGTTTCAGAAGTTGGAGACTCTCAAGATCATGAGTGATATTCATTTTAGAAATAGGAGACTTTCAAGTGAAATTAAACTTGTAAATATTCAATAAAACCAAAGTGATAAAAAATGTATTCTTTTGTAAGTTATTTCATAACTGGATTTTCTCAAAAATGATTTACGTTTGACAAAGTCCAGTTTTCCCTAACCTCTCCTATTCCTAATTCCTAGGATGAGGGGCTGTGAAATAAAAAATACACATCAGGTTTTTTTTTTTAGAATTTTATTCACTTTATTACAATCTTACTGGGATTTCATCCACAGCGTAAGCACAATAACATTTCGCAATGCACATTTCATATTAGAATCATTATGAAAAAGACATTTGGTTTCACAGTCTCTTAATTTGTCAAGCTTTGGAACACCAAGATCGTCCATGTTTATAACAGGTCTCTGCAACAGTTTTTCAAAAAACCGAACCTTTTCCAGTCCTTTACAATGAAGAACATCCACTGGTTTTAAAACACTTTCAAGAACAGGCTTCAAGTCGTCGTAGGGTAAGTATCCACTCTGCCACGGAATTTCATGGATGTTGGATTCGATGTACCGCTGCGACTTTGTATCTGGGTAAATGTTTTTAAGTGGTCGGAGAACGAAATGTGCAATTCTTTCATCCACCGAAGACACTGCAACCTCTTTAGCTATAAATTGTTTGCACCTTGACTGATATCCTTGACAGTCGATTATAATCATGTTGTCACACGACATTGGTAACGATGTTGGTTAAAGCAGTATACTCTACACTTCGATCGTGTAGAATTAAGCAATAAGCCTTTGTGTTTGCTGGTATATTGTTTGCTGCAGAAATTTCAATTCTGGTAGTACAAGCCCCCGATTTCAGATCTTCGTTCTGCTTGGTGCAATCGATGACAAAGACTGCTGTATTTGTGATAAAATCGCTTCTTTTAAGGAGAGGGTGGGAAGGTTTTTGATAGTACGACTCTTGAAATCTAGCATACATTTCAAAAAGGATTCCATACGAACCATTTGTAGTGTCTACCACGAAAGAGTGATAGGGGTACTTTCTATCGTTCAAGTATACAGATACGTTCTGGATATCACCTAAATCAAACTTTGAGCAGTCGGCTTCCTTTTTATTCCTAGCAGTTTGAAATCCTATGATAACCATCCTAGGTTTCTGCAACTGAGGAGATGTCGTAACGTTCCATGAAATGTTGGTTGCTTGAGGTAATGATGGATGTTCATACAATTGCCAGCTTCTGAAATCTATTGTCAGCGAACGATCAGATCCCAACATATTCAGTAGTTTTATTTTTTCAACATCGGAGACCTTAATGATAGGCACCATCCACTCGATATCCATGATGGAAATTTTACTAACTTCTCCTTTGGTGACATTGATCGTGTTTTTCGATCTCATAAGAACAAGTTCCATCTTACAATTGACGAATATTTTATCATAATCTTCAGCGATTCCAAGGATGTGGCTTAGAGGAATGCATACATTAAACTTTTTGTTTTTTATTATAGTCTCCACATCATCATCGGAGGGGTGAATCCACCCAGCGTTTTCTAATCTTTCACTATCCAGAACGGTGTAAGAACAAATTGCTTTCAATAAGCTTGTAATTCCAGGGTTTCTGCTACGATCGACGGTTTCTCCATGAAGATTTAATTTTATTTCGTCGAATAGATACAGGAAACCATTATTTACCACCTTTCCCTTATATTCAGCATCCTTATCGTCGGTTATATTTCCAGAAACCATAATAAAACTTCTGCTTACTAATGCATACGAGTGTTCAGCCTGAATAGGAATCCGTATTTCATCGTTTTCACCAAGAGCCGAGTTGTTATACGGTTTAAATCCATGATATTAAAATTTTTCTATGGCATCTTCAAATATAGCCTTGGAGTGGACAGCGAGGATATCCATATTAACACACTTTGTATCCTAGAGACTTGAGATACTTCTTATTCGCACGTGTTACCTTCACGACGTTACGACTTGAAGTGTGACCTCTTTCACATTGCGTAGGTTTATAATCCTTTTTAATCTTAACGGTGTCAAGACTTATTATTTGAGATTGCTTCGTGGTGGGTATGTATTTGTTGAAATTAAGACCCATTTTTCCTAATTGCAATTCTCACAGATACACGCTCTCCTCTAAAGTCGATAAGACGTCCTTTCTGGTCCACAAGAGCGACTGTAATGTCAGATACTTTTTGTATGTTGATTAAAGGTAAGAAAATCAAATATGATGGAACTTCGGCGATCTTGTATCCAGGAGGCACCGTGGGGAAAAATTCATGAATGGTATGAGTCGACTGTCCATTCAGAAATGACCCGCTTGCGAGATTACACTCTACTCTTATAACGTTAACACCGTTTATGTCTGGAGGTCTCTTGGAAACGGCGGCGGTCCTTTTAGGAATTCTATCGGACTTTTCAAATCCCAGTAAATTCGCCACAGAGTTTGGAACGTTGAAAGAAACTTCGAGGAAAGAGTAGATTGTTGTTAGCAGCGTGTTGGTGTTGGCAATAACTCTAAATATTTCACTAAGGTCTCTAGTAGAATTTGTCATAGCTTTTATTTCGTACGCTATATAATCAGAAATATCTTCAATCTCGTACATTCCAGTTGGAATGGTGATGACATGTTCCTTGCCTCCTTCATCGAACACTATCAACGAATTGTTGTTTTGAGACACATTAGGTATCGAATTGTATGCTTCAAACCGCAGCAAAGTAATCTCGTAGTCTGCTCCATCTTTCAGCTCGATAGGTGGATGAAACGTGTTGGAGATTTCGGACGTGGATCCGCTTAGTGTGAACGTAAAAGTCATTTTAACACCTAAATGTTAGAGCTGGTGGTTTTTATAGTAAAAATGCTAGACACAAATGTCCACAAATCAAAGTGTTGTATTTCTGATAGCGTGTAACGTTGTAAAGTAGTTTTGTATGCGGTCCAACGTAATTTACTATTTCCATAGGAGGTGGCAAGTCTCCGTAGCTGTCGAAATAGAAAGCATTCTTGTTACACTTTTTTAAGGCTACCCAATGCGTACCAGGACCTTTGGCATCATCGAGGTTTATAATGATTCGCTCCTGCTTATATGGCTTGGATGGAAAGTCGTTTCTCATGTCCACGCCTCTAAAATGTGGAATATCTAGTTTTTTAGCGTATCGTTCCAAGTCGTAGTTAGTTAGGGCTTTTTTTTTAAACGAACTCCTCTACCGGTCGCATATGGTTTTAGATACAATCCTTTTCCATGCATCACGATACCAGATCGTTTTTTCCCTAAGGCTATGCTCTTCATCATATGGTTATGACGAATGTTTTCTCGCAACTGTTTCTTGTTGGACTTTGCAGAATTTACAGCTTTAGCGATATGTGCTCCTGCACCACCGAGAGCCCCAAGTGCAGATAAACCTGCAAATATAGGTAGCAGAGGTAGTATACCACCAATTTTCTTCGGCGATTTCAACACTTCTTTTTCTTGTTCTACTTATTCGATAGTAACTTTCTATATGCTGCTTTTAGTTTTTTAATTGTATCCAGTCCAGCACCCATTTTCGCTTTTCCTTTCATAATTTTAGAAACGGTGTAAGCTGCAACACGTTCCCCAAGATTCGCGTCGGCAGCCTTGGCACGATTGGAGGCTTGTTGTGCCAATTTCAAGTCTGCTTTTTGTCGATCGCTTATATCTGAGCTCTGTGCGTAACTTATATCGTGCTCCTTACAGGCTTCGTCTAGAGGATTGATACCCTTATCACCTCTTTGCAGTCGTTTTTCCAATTTAGTTCCAGGTCCGCAAAAGCGATACCCAGGTATGTGTAATTCCACAGGCAATTTATCAATCAAAGTGTTTATTAATTTACCTCCACGAGCGCTGTGTCGACGTCTGCTTCTTTCTACTAGCGGCGCCATACTGATTACATTATCCTCATGTTTTAACTTTTTATATAAATGCATTTGCATCATTGCAAAAATCTCATTTATAGTCATGAAGGTTGAGAAGCAAAACGTGTCTCTGGAGATCCTCCCAATGGATAGTTTATGTCGAGAAGAAGACGAATGCGAGCACAGCGTACTATTTCCCAACAGCATTAGGTGTATTATATGTGGGCCTAGTAATTCCGGAAAGACCAACGTGCTTATAAATATTCTTCTCCATCCTAACGGAATAAAGTTTTCAAATATTTACATATTTTCGAGATCTCTGTTTCAACCAAAGTACAAAATGCTTGAAGAAATTTTAGCAAACGTTCCAGAAATTGGTTACTTCAAATTTGAAAGCAGCGACCAATCCATGCCTGAGCCGACAGAAGTGAAAGAGAATTCAGTGGTGATTTTCGACGATGTGATGTGCGATCCGCAAGGACCTATTAGAAATTACTTTAGCATGGGACGACATAAATCATTAGATATGTTTTATCTTGCACAATCGTATGCGAGAATACCTAAACATCTGATAAGAGACAATTGTAACTTGGTGATCGTATTTAACCAGGACCGTATTTAAGACATTTATACGACTACGTAAATGCAGACATGACGTTCGATAAATTTCAACAGTTATGTCGTGAATGTTGGTCATCTCAAAAGTACGGATTCTTAACAATTTGTAAAGAAAACGATCGTGAACATGGATGATACAGACGTGGCATAGATGAATATATTGTTATGTAAAGCCTAAATATGCATCAGTCGAAATGAATCCCTCGTTGAGCAAGGAACAGATAAGAGTGAAACAAGACATTGCCAAACATGTTAAATCTATACGGAATAAATATTTAGCTCTAAAAAAATCCAATCTTCAGACCAAACAAGAAATTGGTGAGATTATAAACCCGATAACTAAACCCTTGGAAGAGCTCGTGAACATCGGTAAACATGAATCTGAAGAGTCGGAGATGGAATACGAAACGTTTCAGTCCTCTAAACAATCTCCTCATAAAAATTATAAATCTATGATGCAAAGAGTTTACGGGCCAGTGATTACACCTTACATTCAAAAACTCATATCACATAAGCCGAGAAATATCGATCCAATCTATGGATTGAGAATGGACACTGACAGACAATTATTCTACATTGGATCAACACCTGTGACCATTAGAAACGATCGCCTCGTTATCGGCAAGAAGACATATATTGGACGCCCTGGGTTGTATGAACTATTGACGAAAAACATTCCTGACAAAAAATTGTACAACGATCGTGATTTAGATGTGTATAAGGAGATTTTGAAAAAACTAGCGCGCACAAAGTAAATTATGACAAAAACGAAAACATTCGTAGAATAAATACTCACAAATATCTACATGTCATCAAGAAATTGTTTTCTGATGAAGAATCATCCGACGAGGGATCACCACATCATGTATTAGGTAACGGTATGATGAAAGAAGTACATCCACATCATAAAATTGAATATAAATATTGGGATGATCCGAATGAGCTCATTGAACGGCTTAGGCTTCTTGTGTCCTCATCTGCAGCAGGGAATAATTCTCACCACAACGAGATACAAGAAATCATATCTGAATTGAAGGAGAGAAAAATCATAGCATGAAAAAGCGGGAAATCGCGTACGAGCTCCATGCACCAGCTAGAATAAATTATCAAAGACGTCATGTTACAATGAAAGGACTAAACGATTTGTGGCAAAGCGACTTGATTGAAATGATTCCATATCATAGAGAGAACAGAGGTTTCAAGTATATTTTGGTTTGCATAAACGCATATTCCAAGTTTGCTTATGCGAGACCGTTGAAAAGTAAAAGCGGAAAAGATGTTACCGCAGCCATGCAAGATATACTTCAATCTGTTAATATTCCACCCAAAAATTTGGGAAAATAACATATTGCGACCCACCCGAGCCCCCCACCACTACGAGAAACCTAGCGGCGGCATTATAACTACTAGGAAAGTAGCGACGGTGGCGACATCTAGTAAGGAAACGGTGAAAGAGAAAAATAATTTATTTTCCTTTATTCTCTTCTTCTCTTCCTTTCCCGTCTCTTTCCTCTCTTCCTCTCACCTCCTCTTCACCCTACCTACCTATTCGAGACCTATTCCTAACAGTAAATTTTGGATCGAACGGGGATCGAACGCATGACCCTTAGCATCGTAGCCAAGAGGCTTATCCGTTACGCCACGAAGGACAGTTGAGCAGTGAAGGAAGTTCCGGTATATTTTAGTTATCTAATTTAGTTGGCGCTAGCGAGTGTTAACGCAAGAATCGGGTTTTCTAATTTTGAGATGGTTTGTTTGTTATGAAAAGAGTAGTGTTGGTGCAAGGGAATTTTTCTGCATCAATTAACACGGCGTTTTTTAAAATTGGGAAATATTATGTAAATTTCGATTTTTTTATATATTGTGAATTTTTTTTTGTTTCAAATCGGTATTTAAAGATCGTGAAGTATGATGTTTGGTACAAGGGTATTGTTTTAATATAATTCGTGAAATTTTATTTTGTTTTTATAATCGTTTTTAAAAATTGTGAAATATTATGTATGGTGCAAGGCAATCATTAGAGTAAGCCGCAAGCTGCATTACCGGCGCTTAGTAGCGGTCGCCAAGAGCAATAGCGGGGTAGATGCGCGCGGGACGATGCGTGGTAGGCGGAGGGGAAGCCTGCCTGGCGGAGAAGGCGACCGGGCCGATGGAAAGGGGAGCCGGGTGGGTCGCAAAGTGTTAACTTTCCAAACATTTACAGACCGACGTGGGAAAGGAATATTATAACGTTAATTTTAAAGCGTTAATGAAATAATATGGCATCAATCATTATTCTTCATACTCTACTGTTAAGGCATGAATTGCTGAACGCTTCATCAGAACTTTGAAAACTAACATGTATCTAGAATTTTCGGCAAGAGGGAGTTACAGATGGGTGGACATGTTGCAAGAACTCATTAGACATTACAACGATAGGTATCACTCTACCATTAAAATGAAACCTAACCAAGTAAAGGATGATAGTCTACTTAAATCAATGTATCGCTACGAGGAATGCTATACGAAACCAAAGTTTGCTAAAGGTGACTATGTAAGAGTTTCAAAACATAGGAAATTATTTAATAAAGGATACTTACCGTCGTGGACTACGGAGATTTTCAAGTTACAGAAGATCCAATCTACATTTCCTCCCACATATTTGCTTCAGGATTTGGAGGGTAGCAGCATTAAAGGTGTTTTTTATACCGAAGAACTCCAGAAAACTAAGTTTCCAGACTGTTATTTAATTGAAAAAGTGTTAAAGAACAAAGGACAGAAGGTGTTTGTACAGTGGTTGGGATTTCCATGCTCTAAAAATTCATGGGTTAATATTAAGGGTATTGTATGTGATTAGGGAAAATAAAAGATAGTTTCATTTTTATAACTTTTTTCTTTTATTTATATCCCACATGAACCCAAAGTTATCACACAACATCATACCTGTTTTTCATCATCATAAATCATATTGTTTAAAACATAAATATACATTTTTTTACACATATCATACACACTTTTTTACACATTTCATACACATAAATATACAATATTTACACATAAATATACATTTTTTACAATTTACATTTTTTTAGTAGGAGGTTCCTCCTCACACTCCTCTTTCTTGATTTGGTAGTGTCCGTGAGCGATAGTATCTATACCATTTTTGTCATCATTACCGCTCAAGGTGAGTTTATTCATACTGATGGAGTACACATCATGTTTGTATTATCTAATCGACCTGTTGATGGAAAAAGTCGAATGACCCACCTTGAGACAGTTGACATAATATTCATATTTTACATCTTTCTCAATAACATTCTTCTTAATGCCTTTCAATTTCTTTATGGTTTTATCATTAAACTTTATAGCGTACATTTTCGCTCTCAGACCTACAAAACCGTTAATACATTGACCAGCACCTTCATCTTTAAACTTTCCAACCACCCCTTTGTTTTGGGAGGAATACAAAACATGATTAGAAGGGTAGACACTGGTATCCAGCTCATCTTTAATATTCAAAAAATCACGGAAGAGATTATCGGAATCAATTTTGTAAATTAGGCTGTCTGTATCCATATAACACAATTTCAAACCTTCTTTATACAATTTTTTCCTCGTGTCATAATGAAAGTCGTACATTCTAGTTTTAGATATATCTAAAATAGACATGCCGACGTAGATAGCTTTGTCAAACACCAAGCTAGTTTTAGCAAGGTGGACTCCCACCAAGTTCTCATTATAAATTGTTCTACCCAAAAAGTTAGGTTTAGCTACCAGCTTCCTCATTAAATTTTCATCTGAAACAAGCCTAAAGTTCATTCTTTTCCTTACATTCTCCATAGTTTTGCCGAAAACTGAATTGACCATCAACTTGAAGAAATCTTTTTCAAATTCATTACTGGCAGCTTTTCGCTTGGTGGCATTAAACTCAATGTAAGGCTTCATCCAATTTGACTGTTCAAAGCTAATGACTCTATGGATTTTCGATAATCTCAATCCGTGTTGCACGGCTTGTTTAAGTACCGTGTGATGAACGACATATTTTTCTTTTGAATCCAAAGTGGTTAATAATTTTTTTTTACTACCTGGAGGAATTTTCATCTCCGCACAGAACGGTAAATCAGAATGTGATTCGTGTAGATGTTCTGGATATTCAATGTCTACTTCTAATATGTAGCCGGTGTTTGAATTGACCGGTATGGACATTATATCAAACGACTCGATTTCATCTTTGTCGAGCCAGCGAAACTCACCTGATGGCAATACCTGAGACATCGCATAACCATAAAGATTATTAGCATCAACATAATAGAGGTAAGATTTGTTTGCAGACTCGTCATATTCCTGACACATTTCATTGTTTGCTGTAACGTGTCGGGTGATGCATTGACATATCCCACCTCTTATACCTCGTTCAATCATTTGTATCATATCCATATCGGTGAGTAAGGGAAATTTAACTTTTGTGAACTTCAACATGGCTGAATATGCATAGCCTGGGACAGTGGAATAGTACAAACAATCCATTCCGTACGTATCAAAACACATCTGTCTAAAGTTTTCAAAAATATCTGTTAGAATCAGAACATCAGATTTCAAATATAGGTCCGAATATTCACCCAAAGAGCTCAATGAAAATGAATTCCACACATTGGTGGCATGAAGGTAATCTTCGTCTGAAATATGATTGTTATTAAGCTTATTATAAAATGCTTCTTTAGGCTGTAGTTTTTTCTCATTTAGAACTTCGTGTGATGATACATAGTCGTAGGGGAACACTCCCTTTCGACACATCAAATCGGCCTGTTCACCAAACGAATTTCTTGTTTGAACAAAATTATCTTTAGGTAGATTGTTTGCCAACTTTTCCAGGCTGCTTGCCATGAATTGAAACGAATCTACAAATCTCAACTCCATACCTCCCCTCTTCAAATAGGGGGAGGGAATAAATTTGGAAAATGTGACATACTTTTCTTGAGTATTACAAATAACATTGATTCGGTTTTCATCGAATCCTAGTTCCTTCACAATAAAATGGGCATCATAGTTGGATAGGTTATGTAGAACAACTGGTACAAATTTTTTATTTCTATAATTTAGATTACAATTCCTGTGAGCGGCCCCTCTGAAACGACCGCTAACATGGCAATGGTCTTTAACTTTGAAGTTCACATCGGTGAAGTTACCCTGCTTACAAATGTGACAAATGGTGCTGTTCATATACTCTTTGTTTTCCTCGCTGGTTAGAGGGATCATAGGTTTGTTTACGCTGTTTAAAACTCGATCGATGACTTTGACATCATCAACAAGGGAGTGCATAAACTCCCCGTTGCAATCTTTCCCTCTAAACAGCCGTAACTGGGAAAACGTACCCTCTGCATCTTTAATGAAATAGCAAAAACTGTACGGAGTGTGTTTCTGGTAAGGCGTAGTCCAGCTTTTCTGCGGATCTCCTGAACATCCTGAAATCGGCTCCAATAGGCATTCAAAATCAGCATAAATTACAAATCTAATTTTTTGCGAAAATTCGTGCTTATTCAAGCAAACTTCAGGGTTATTTGGAATTTCGCATCTAACGGGTGTGAAAGAATTACACAACGCCAGATGGTTATCCAATCTCTCATCCGCAGACTTGTCAGCGTACGCTTGGAAATGTGAAAAACACCGCTTGCACACTCTGACTTGACGATGGAAAGATGTTACAAATGGTCTTACAAAAGCATCAAAATCTGAAATGACTATGTAATGAGAATTTTCCTCGTTACACACATATAGCAGATCTCTGTGATCATCTAGCTCACTCTCTACAATTTTTTATAGGAAACACGAAATGAGAAATATTTTTCCCATCCCGTTTATCCTCTAGACCAAAAACATTGATCGAAATATTGTTTAATTGAGAAAACTTTTCAATATCGTGAAGTGAAACGGGAAATTTCACACAGTTCCAGTTGTACTTATTACCCAATTCGGGTCTTTCAAGGTAGCTGGCCCAAAATTCATTACCAGAATCTACAAATTTAGATAAAATACAATATGTAAAGCAAAATTCATCTTCGTTATTAATATTGATGAGAGAATGTAGGTGGCGGAATTTTTCAGGCAGAATCATATGCCCACGCCCTATAAATGGAACATGTTCATTGATTCGTACCTCAACTTTGTGTAGTTTTTTTTATAAAACCAACCAGAGCCCCGCATGCTACATTCCTCAAGTTCCTTCTTCAATTTAGCAATGTGGTTAGCCACTATTTCACTAATGATCGAGGTTCTGTACAGAATTTCATTTTTAGTTTTGAAGTTATACAATGATGCCTGACCATCTACATTTTCAAAGTTACACTCAACGAATAGTTTAAATTTTATTGATGTAAATTTTGTTAGTGACTCTGAGAGGAGGTTCTCGATTTTGTCCTGATACGACAATAGGATAGAATCCATATCGCCGACAGGAAAATCTAATGCGGCATAAGTAACGATTCTTGATTTGAATGCAGATTGTAGCATGAAAAACTCTCTTGTTTCTGCAGATGTTGAGGCGGTTCCCAGTGATCCAGTGCCGCAATCCATTCCACATTGATTCTGTAATAACGTAAAAAACATCGACATTAGCAATCGAAACGTTTGTAAGCGGATGGTATAATAAAAGTCTAAGATGTTTCACTGTACATACCTGTGGAATATCACGCGTATGCATGATGACGCTAGGTCTCGACTGGTGGATGGACTCTGGATTCTGCAACAAAGGAAAAATAATAATGGGTTATATGATAAAAGAAATAAAGTTTTATGTCTTGTACTGTTATAAAGAAATAAAGTTTAATGTCTTGTACTGTGGTAAAAGAAATAAAGTTTAATGTCTTGTACTGTGATAAAAGAAATAAAGTTGAATGTCTTGTTTTTATCCGTTCTGTACCAATATAAAAAATAATATTAAGTTTTATGTCTTGTACTGTGATAAAAGAAATAAATTGGATGTCTTGCACAATAATCATAATAATAACATACCTGCAAATGTTGACCTGAATGCCCAGGTTGGAAGGTGCTTGGCTGGACGGATGATGTCCGCATGGTGTCCACACTCACATGTCTTACATTCTGTAACAACAGATATATAAAATATTAAGATTTATGAGAAAAGAATAAGTTTAATGTCTTGTTTTTAACCATTCTATGCCAATATAAAAAATAATATTAAGTTTTACGTCTCGTACTGTGATAAAAGAAATAAGTTGGATGGTTTGCACAATAATCATAATAATAACATACCTGCAAATGTTGACCTGAAGGCCCAGGTTGGAAGGTGCTTGGCTGGACGGATGATGTCCGCATGGTGTCCACACTCACATGTCTTACATTCTGTAACAACAAAAATATAAAATATTAAGATTTATGAGAAAAGAATAAATTTTATGTCTTGTTTTTAACCGTTCTGTAACAAGAAAAAGAAAATAATATTAAGTTTTATGATAAAATAAATAAATATTAATGTCTTGTTTTTAACCATTCTGTAACAAGAAAAAAAATAATATTAAGTTTTATGATAAAAGAAATAAAGTTTTATGACTTATTTTTAACCGTTCTATACCAATAAAAATAAAATATTAAGATTTATGATAAAAGAAATAAAGTTTTATGTCTTGTTTTTAACCGTTCTATACCAATATAAAAAACAGATGAGTTTTATTTCAATGTACTATGGGAGAGAAATAAGTTTGATGTCTTGCACAATAATCATAATAATAACATTCCTGTGGTTGTATACCGGAAGGCCCAGCTTCCTCTCCCAGCATCGTTGGACGGGGCGCGCCTGCTCTTACGTCTCTGCTATGTGCTGGTAGATGGAAGCGCCCGGTGTTGGAGTAGATACCAATGTGCTTGGGTTCCACATTCCTTGATGGATGGTGGACGTTCTGCATATGGTCAACCAAATATCTCTCAGACTTTAACGTTGCCTTGCATATTTCACATACAGCGTTGTTAGCGTCGGTAGAATGTTTATTGCGGACATGTGATGTTAGGTTGTCCCTACGTGTAAAAGATGCACCGCAGGTTTCGCATTTGTACTCAGATTTTTTATGTTGCGTGTTGATGTGCCTGTTCAAATTCTTTTTATGTTTAAATTTAACATCGCACTCGGAGCACTGAACAAAGTTGACGCTTTCCATTTTTCCGAAGAGATCTGAAGCTTATGACGGTTGAATAAGAAGTGAGCCTAATGCATGACGTCACTGGTTTATATAGTGCTGCTATAAAATAGCCTCGCAATGGTAGGAATAAAATCTACCAATGAGAAATAATGATGACGTAATGACTTCTAGCCTCGCAAAGGTATAAATATATTTTACACCAATGAGAAATAATTATGACGTAATGAATTCTAGCCTCACGACTGATCAAATATATTTTACACCAATGGAATGATGGGATTTTAAAAAAATGCTGACGATACAAAGAGTTCTAGCCTCGCGACAGGACAAATTTACGGTAAAGCATAATTCAGCGTAATTAGATATTTCACTTTTCCTGCTTGTGAAAATACATGACCGTGATTTCCCACATTAAATTGCTGACGTATTTAAATTATATCCTCGCAACGGGAAAAATATTCATTTCCGTTGACATAAACAGATATCCGATATTTAATTCCATTCAGCACTTTTCTCAAAACGTGAATGTAAATTATATCCTTCTCGTACGGAAATAAAATATTCATTTTCATGCAATAAATGCTGACAAATGTGTTATGTTATACTCTGTATGAAAATACAATTATAATAATATAAGGTTCCATAATACACAAGACATATGTCATTACTGAAAAGCCCGGTCAAGAATCGAACCTGGACCCATTCAGTGATGAAATATTACAATATTAGTTTTTAATATACTGCAATAGAATAACGCTGAAAAATAAATAAATTCACATAAGACATAATAAACAAGAAGAGTATTTAAAGGTACTGGCCTGCGATTTTATAATATGTTCGAATGGCATTTAAACAGATAAGTCTCAATGAATGAAGTTGTGACACTTGATCGCGAGTGTTATGCAACGTCAGCTGTATAGCGATGCAAGGCGAGCGAGCTGATACAACTGTTAACTAAGCAAACTCTCAGTGTGAAGAAACATCGCTAGCACAGTTCTGAATGTGTAATCACAAATCTCTGTACGCATATGATTAAAAACATTCACTGGCTTTCCTTATAAAACGGTGTCGGCATTATAAAAAACCTGTAATTATTAACATAATATTATTGCATCATTATACCAAGCTAATTAAATACGTAAGATCATGATAGCAAAATTTACGACTATCCGCTAAGCCAAAGGCTGAGTTAACCCCTGGGCTAGGATTATAATCTTATGACAAAATATAGTTTTAAAACGTTAGCTACCATATTTATAAAAATTTATAAAGGATTGACATATCTATACACTTTCGATGGTGTCTAATAATAAATAAGGAGGCTCAGATTTTTGACATTCGGAACGGGGGCACCGACCACATTTACTCCAGGCAGAGTCGACCTCCGGGCTATTTTTTACTGAAATAGACATCTTACAGAAAACCTGTGTGGAGGAATATAATGATGACGATGCATTTATGCGACGTGAGAAACCGTAGAGTAATACTTCCTGCTGCTTCCATGCAAAAACGACATAAAGTTTAAATCTGCCGTGACGTCATAAAACCTTCCACTGTTGAGGTAGGTTATAGCAATCCACTTGTGACGTAACCATGACGTCATCTTTTAAAACAATCCACCTGTCACATGATCTAATCCGCTCAATCCACTTGTGACGTCAGCTGCTCCTGCGGCTCCTGCAATGACGTCATCGGCTCCTGCGGCTCCTGTGGTCATCCCACCTGTCACGTGAAGCATCTCACTGTTGAGATAGGTCATAGCAATCCGCTTGTGACGTAAGCAATGCCGCCATCTTGTAAAACATTCCACCTGCCATCTACCAATATACAAATTTTAAATTTCCCACCTTACGCTATTTGCAATTGTAATATCCAATTTCCACCTTTTGCATTTTTCAAATCACCCGCCATCTAGCAATATACAAACTTTAAATTTCCCACCTTACGCTATTTGTAATAGGAACCGGAAACGTAGGCATTTTCATTATGAATTTCCAAATTTTGAATTTCGAGCTTGGTCCGCCATTTGAAATAGGGACCGGAACCGACGCCATTTTGAATCACGTGATCATACGTCATAGCCACGCCCACCTTCCCCTCCGGCTCCTGTCACGTGATCTGTGACGTAAGCATTCCCCCTCCACTCTCAATCCACCTTCCCCTCCGGCTCCTGCGGTGACGTCATCTATAAAACCCTACTACTTCATAAAAAATGTTCTGGATACCGTGAAGGTTGTTTCTTCTCTCTGGTTGGTCTTCTTTCTTCAGTGGTTCCAACACCTGTTTGTTTGTCGTGTTTTAAAGCTGTAGGCGTAGGCTAGTTGCTTTCAATGTTTCTTGCACAATATATTATATTTATGTACAATAGTGTTGTATTTTCGATCAGTGTAACGTATTCAGTAATACTTCTAAGACAGATATCTATCTAAATGGTAGTAGAAAGGCAGTACCAGTTCACAAACACGTCCGCACAGCACGACGATACGAATGGCTTCCTATCTAAGGGAAAGCTCGTTCAATGTCCTCATGTGGTGAGCTGGTTCACATGATTTTAATCTATTTAGTGCATATTTGATAGTAACTACATTGAAAAGATTTGGCACTAAGTAATCAGTCTTAGATGTAACTTAACTATGACTAGGTTAGTATTGGTTTCTTCCCTTTGTCTTGGCTCCTTGCTATCCTGGACCAGTGTACCCCCGCAAGGTTCGTAAATGCATCTGTCCATCTTGTAGCTGGTCTGCCTCGCAGTCGTTTTCCAATGTGGGTCCCACATTGTTCTTATTTATGCCCATCTGCAGTTATGTAGTTGTGCCAGGTGACCTCCCCATTTCCACTTCAGGGTTGTCGCCTGCTGGGCTATGTCAGCTGTATACGCCAAGGCTCTTATCCTGATGTTTGGGATCTTGTCTCTCAGGGATATGCTTAAGATTTTACTTTCCATTTTCCGTTGGCAAATCTGGATCTTTTTTTTTTCCCCTGTGTTTCTGTTAGTTTTCAGGTTTGGCACCCGTACAGTAGTGCTGGGAAGATACAGGATTCTAGTGCTTCAAATCTTAGCTTTTGGTTTAGGTTTTCATATATATATATATATATATATATATATATTAGTCATAGGAGAGAGGTTCCATCTGGCACTGTGAATCAAACTCCATCTTGCTCGGTTGGTAGAATGGTGGTGTGGGTAGCTGAAGGTCCTGGGTTTGAGTCCCAGAGTCAGAGGAATTTTTCTCCTATAATATTCTTAAGAAAGTGAGTTGTAGAATTAATTTTAACATAACACATCTCATTGTGGTACAGGCAGCAATCAATGTAACAGTGCAGTAAGTCAGTGAGCTGTATTGCTGTTATGGTGGACAAAATGGTGTTGGTAGCATTGTACAATCATTTGTAGACAACTGACAGACCACATAACCATACAAAGCAGCAGCCGCAAAACCACAGACCAAATTGGCTATTGAAATAAACATAGGCCCTTAATTAATGGGCATATCGCTATGTTAATCTGTTGTACATTTTTATTTGTAGGTTTATGAATTGCATTTTAACCCTCGTGAAATAAGAAGGTTGGTTAGTCGGTATATAATTATTTAATGATGGGGATGTACTGCAACTTAGGCCCAGCATATTTATGCACACATAATTGCCATTGACCTGGGGCAGGATCAAACTCGTAACCTTGGGCACAGAAAGAAATCATACCGATTTTCACACTTTTGTATTTTAATAAATGAAGTATTAGACTACTTGTTTAGGTCTAATGTTTATCTGTAGGCCTAATTTAAGATCCGTATTGGCATGGAAAGAGAGTATTTAAATTGTTACTAACAACAATTACAGTAGTAACTATGGTTTTATAACACAGATGGAAGTGCAGGTGATTTGAACAGATAAATTGAGAGTTGATTATGACCCAGTTATTAAAAATCAGAAGTGCAAGAATTGGAAAAGATGTCCAGTTAGCAGAAAATGATATCAGGGGAATTTGCTTAAAGGCCAAGGAGATTCTCTTGTCAGAGCTCGTTCTCTTGAAGTAGAACCACCTCTCAAAATTTGTGTTGACATTCATGGCCTGTATAATGATCTACTCCAGCTATTCAGAAATAGTGGATTTCCTCCAAAGTCCTGATACTTATTTCTTGGTGACTATGTTGACAGAGGCAAGCAGTCACTTGAGACTATCTGTCTTCTTCTTTCTACAAAATTGAGTTTCCAGATAAATTCTTCTTGTTCAGGGGAAACCATGAAAGTGAAGACATGAATAGGACTTATGGATTATATAACGAATACAAGGAACGGTTTAATATCAACCTGTGGAAAACCTTTGTGGAATGCTATAACTGCCTACCTGTAGCAGCGATTGTGGGTGACAGAATCTTTTGTTGTCATGGTGGCCTAAGTCCTGATCTTCAAAATATGGAACAAATCAGACGAATTCCGGGGTGCGCAGGCAAAGAGAGTTAAGTCCACTTTCTTGTTACTGAGAATTAGAGTGACTAAACACACTATACCAGCCCATCATAGCTTTAGAGATGGGTAAACCCATGAGGCACACATCCATAACTACCGTACAATTTTGAATATGACTTCTCTATGGACACATCTCAATTTTTTAGGATGGTGGACTTAATCCTTTAGCTAACAAAAGTGAGACAAAATTTCTAGGAGTTTGGATCGACTCTGATCTTTCTTGGAAAAGTACATTTCTGAGCTCAGTAAACGCCTCTGCAAACTTTCCTTTGCTCTTTGTGTCCTCTCTAAAACCTACTCCACACTAGTCTTGAAAGTAGTCTACTACTCCTGTGTTGAATCCCTAATTAGCAGGGCTAGGATTTATATGTAGGCCTACTAAAAAATGTCAAAATATGTACATATATATGTACTTAAAAATCTAAAAATATGTACATATATGTACTAAAAATGTCAAAATACGTACATATATATATATATATGCAAATATATTTTGTAAAATATGGACATCAAAACAAATTTAACCACTAGACACTACATTTTGTTACTTTTAGAACCTATAAAAATACATTACAAATACTGGATTTGTTTAGGAATCAGGTTCGAGAGGAACAAATGTACGGGATCGGAAGGAAATATCCTTTCCGTAAGGAGCAATTGTAAGTAGTTGAAAGGAATAAATCAGGAAAGAAGTGAAACAATGTATGTGTAAGACATAGAAGAATTCTCTGGGAGGAGGACCATTTAGAGCATATATGGGCAACGGCCGGCCCGCGGGCCGGATGTGGCCCTCCCCGACTTTTGATCCGGCCCGCGGAACATTTTAAAATTGCACTCGAAAAAGTAAATATTTTCGGTTCACGGATTGATGCAAACATTGATTATCTTCTTTCTACAGTTCAAGCTCAAGCTTCTCATTAATTTTTGCTGATTGTAAGTAAATACCTAATCAGTTCGATATTGTTCTCATTCATGTAAGTTTAGCATTATACTTTATAAATATAAAAAACCGCATCATGGTTATTTTTTCACAATTACCTGTTATCTCCGGCCCGCGACTTCATAAATATCGTAAAGTTTAGCCCGTATCTTTCCAAAGGTTGCCCATACCTGATTTAGAGCAAGAGTGGACTATATATCGAGGACACTGCATTCAGAGATCCCAGGAATTATATTGGTTTAACAATCTAACATGTTATGAAAACTTTCACTTTATTAATACTTGTAAACACTTGAAGAAATAATATATGAAAACTGATAATAACTAAAGAAACACGTTGAAAACAATGAACTAGAAAATGGCGCGTAAAGTATTACACCACTATAAGTAATTTCGTAAATTTTATATTTTACCAATGAATTATATATGAAATTGAAGGTAATAAAATGTACTGTAGATTGATTATATTCACAGTTATTAGAACTTAATTGTTCACGTAATGTAGCCTCTCGGATGAACAATGACGTCACCACACTTACACTGCCGTGGAACTTATAAGCGAATCTAATGCACTTTGAATATTTAAAATGCGTAAATTATGTTGAATAATTTACTTGGATCAAATAAAACTTGTAATGAAGTTTTATTCCAACGATTTCTAGTACAATTACAAAGGGCGCGAAGAGGCCTTTGTTAACTAGGAAATCAGAGCAGTATCAGAGCGTGACTTGCTCGTATAACTGCAGACTTAATACTGAATTGGCTTCCTGACGCTCTCCGAGGCGTCCCTATAGCGAACACCTGTCACCAAGAACTCGTGATCAGGAAATGATGTAATATTGCGCCTACTTAAAGCTAACTTGGCGCAAGAAAGCATAGCGGATGATTTAAATTAAAACTATTCACTACACATAATAAAGATGATGGAAAAAACCCTTAGCTTGCGTTTACATACACCCCGCGTAGAAGCAGTTGCTTTAATAAAGATAAATCAGCAAATGCAAGCTAAAGAAACACTAGATAAACACAAAACCATCACTGATTCTAACTGGAGGTATACATGTGATATGTGTTAGAAAATATGACTTCTTACACATCTTACAAGAATATGATATTGGAAAAGACACTGATTTTCACTATTCATATTGAAGCACACGACACATAATATAAATCAGAAGAGATGAGCAGGCATGTGAGTTCAAGTGAAGCTGAAGACGTCTTGAAGGCAGCGGAGGGTGACCCAAGACGAGCAGCGACACAAGGAAACTTCAAAAGTAAATAGAATGGAATATTGCTATCGGAGTATGCATTGGAACAATGGAAAGATACATGATAATTATAAAAGAATGTAGGCAATTATCATGAACATGGTGAGAGATAATTCCAATTAATGATGACAATAATTCATAAGTAAACATAGAATGTAGAAAATGGGAATGTTAGTAGAAATTCAATGATTAGTATGACAATTATTATGATCAGTCATACAGTATGCTCAAAGAACATAAATAACCCATGTAGTAAGTAGTGGCTTGCCTAGTAATCTAATGTATGAGGACTAGTAGTCAGAAATCATACGTCAAGATCAAAGACTATATAAAACCATGTAGTAGTTGTGGCTAGGATTGCGATCCTATGACCGAGGATTAATGTAGATAAGGGAAACCAAAACACCAATAATACAAGCACAAGGGAAAATGGGACGTGTTGCTCATTGAATGTTGTTGGCAAATAAGGAATAATACACCTTCGCAGCAAAAGGAAGATGTTTCAAAGGAGTACTTCACATATGCAGCAAAAGGCAAGTGTTACAAAGGAGTAACTCACCTATGCAGCAAAAGGCAAGTGCTATAAAGGAGAACTCACCTATGCAGCAAAAGGCAAGTGCTACAAAGGAGAAACTAGCATACTGACAAGCAGTGGCGGACGCAGAAATTTTTTTCGGGGGGGGGGATTTGAATAGGTAGAAAGAATACTAAAAAAAAAATAATCAACTTACATATACAATTAGTTTATAAAACTGGCCACTTAGAGTACTTTTTTCAAATTTCGGGGGGGGGGGATGTAACCCCCCTATCCCCCCCCTGCGTCCGCCACTGCTGACAAGTAGTTGATCAATGACAAATCATTTCATCCCCTCGAAATGTGTGTCATGAATGTCAACATGAAGAAATTCAAGCTAGAGTAGGTAAGAACTCTTGAGCTGAAAGACAGAGAAAGATCTTTCAAATATCAAGATTGATAGAAATAGAAAGACATGTAACACATCTCGCAAGAATACGATTTGGTACAGAGATAGATGAGAAATGGAATTCAAGTGGAGAATCTTGAATATAAGATCATAGTAAGTGTCATATGCTACTCGTCTTGGGGTAGAGGACACACCTTGACTATGGGCCGCTTATATTCACCACTGGAAGTGCGCACAGTAATCACTCGAACTAAGCCGTCTTCTCCCGGATGAGTAGCGGTGATCACGCCTAACTTCCATTGAAGAGGAGGAATGTTGTCTTCCTTCAAGATGACGACAGTACCAATTTGAATGTTGTCACTGGAACAGATCCATTTCTGCCTCTGTTGTAGGGAGTGAAGATATTCGGATGACCAGCGTTTCCATATGTGTTGCAAATGATTTTGTAACAGCTGCCATTTTTCTACATACCTCTTATCTTCCGTCGGAGGATGTGAAGGTAGAGATGTGAGAGGTTCTCCAATTAAGAAGTGACCAGGAGAAAGGTATGATAAATCAGCTGGATCATCACTTAGACGAATGAGTGGTCTAGAATTCAAGCAAGCTTCAATCTGAGCTAAGAGGGTATAAAGCTGTTCATATGTGAGAATTTGAGCTCCCATAACTCTTCTGAGATGAAATTTCATGGATTTCACTGCTGCTTCATGTAAACCACCAAAGTGGGGCGAATTTGGAGGGATAAACGACCAGCTGTACTCGTTATTTGCAGTGAAATTTTGAATTGCAGTTTGAAATTCTGTTGACTGTAATAACAATCTGAGATCTCTTAACTTGTTGTTTGCGCCCACAAAATTAGTGCCATTATCACTGAAGATTTCTTTACAGAGTCCACGACGTGATGTAAATCTTCTTAGGGCTGCTATGAAGGCATCTGATGTTAGATCAGAAACTAATTCAATGTGTATGGCCTTTGTTACCAAGCAAACAAAAATGGCGATGTAAGCTTTTACAGTAGTTTTACTGCGTGGAGCCCCATATCTTATGTTGAAGGGTCCAGCATAATCTACTGCTGTGCGGAGAAAAGGTCTAGCAGGAGTTATTCTGTAGCTAGGAAGATTTCCCATTAACTGCTGAGCACTTCCTGCTTTTAACTTGAAGCAGGTTAGACATCTATGCAAAATAGATTTTACTACTCTACGAATACTAGGTATCCAGTAGGCTTGTCGTAATGAAGCTATAAGCAACTGGTGAGAGGCGTGCAATAGCTTGAGATGTTCATGTTGCACTATCAAAATTGTTAAGTGATGTTTGGATGGCAATATAACCTGATGTCTTGCATCATGTGTAATATCTGCTTTCTCCAACCTTCCACCCACTCTTATAATGTTATTCTGATCGAGGAATGGAACTAATGAATGGATGGAACTTTTCACTGATGTTTGCTTGCTGTTGCTAAGATCTTTCAGCTCTTGGGCGAAAGCTTCTTTCTGAACGATTTTAACACAAGCTTGCAAAGCATGTTGAAGTTCTTCTGCTGCAATAGGTCCATGATATTTGTTTTCATGACGGCAGGCAGAAATAAATCTATACATATAACAAGTTACTCTCTGAAGGCGCCTAAGATCAGAAAATCTTGTGATGAAACTATCTTCTACTGTGGTGGCTGCCATACAGATAGAAACAAGTTGCTCGGAGGAATCTGTAGTGTTTAATTGCTTTGGCTGTTCAGGCCATGATACTGGGTTTTGTGATAGCCAATTAGGACCATGCCACCACAAATCAATATCAGACAATTGTTCAGACGATACACCTCTTGAAACGAGATCAGCTGGATTGTCTTCTGTAGAAACATGTCGCCAGGCTGCTGTTTCAGAAAGCTCTTGTATTTGTGACACACGGTTGGACACAAATGTTTTCCACTTTCGTGAGTCCGATTTTATCCACGACAGAACAATAACTGAATCTGACTCACGAAAGTGCGTTTACAGGATTCATAAATTAAATTATTCAATTTTTTTTCAGATCACTTACTTTATTTGTATTCATTCATTGATTATTTCTGCTACCATAACAGTATGCCACAAAATGTTGTTTTAAATTTTCAAAAGTGATTTGTATTGGCTGAAGCTTCGTTCTACTGCACATGAAGTGATTGGCGCATGTTTAAAATTCTCTGATTCTAGTTTTACATTTGACGAGCTACTTAAGATTGCACTGATTTTACACATTTCTTCAAAGCCTGGATTTCTTGAAAACACATTGTCCACTTTACATTTGATAAGATCGGCTAAATGTCCACGTAAAAAAATGAGTTCATGAATCATGTTTTTCCCAATGTCAATATTTCCAGGTAATGTCAGATTATTATTTTGTAGTTTCTGGATTATTTTTGTTATATTACAGAAATTTGATTCATTGTAACACAAATCATTTTTCACACATTAATTTCTGTTCATAACTGTAAACTTATCCTGTGCTGCCATATTTTCTGGCACTGAAAACGACAATTTTATATAGTTTTACTCTTAAGAATGAAATATGTACGAATATTGCATTAAAATCACTAAATATGGACAAATATTTATTTTACATATAAATATGTGCTATTGTCAGAAATATGGAAAAATATGTAAAATAAATTTGTTTAATTTGAATAGAGGACAACATAATAGATGGAGATAAGTGAAAAAAATGTGTCTATATGTGAAATTAAGAAACATGTAATTACATATAAATCCTAGCCCTGCTAATTAGATACGGGATCCCCTTTTGGGGCTCATCTCCAAAAGCTGATTGCATTTTCAAATTGCAAATTGCAAATTGCAATTTTCCACTTACCCATTAGAACACCAACCAAAGAGCTGCTTGGAAAAACAGGAATTTTACCTGTACTGTGCTTATACATATTTGAAACGTTACTCTTCATCCACAAGAATAAAACTGAATTTCGTCTTAATTCTGAGATACATAATTATCACACAAGAACATTTAATAACTTACATTTGGACAGTTATAGACTTACCAAAAGCTTACTTAGCATATCTCACACAGGAATTCTCATGTACAATAAACTGCCACCAGAAATAACAAAATCCAACATCAAAACTTTTAAGGGAAAACTATAAGATATACTCCTGAACGGCAAGTTCCTTAGTATTAAAGATTACTTAGACTCAACATTTTAACTAAAACAACTCCATTCATAGTCTCGACCATAATCATCAGTTAATGTAAGCAAGCTAAATCCTGTAGTAATTAATAATTTTCATTGTAATCATCTATGTTTTATTCATTTGTTTTTATTGTAATCATCTATGTTTTATTCATTTGTATTGTATTGTATTGTATTGTAATCATCTATGTTTTATTCATTTGCATTGTATTGTATTGTATTTTGTTGTCCACTTATTGTATAACTCTATCAAATTGTGTCCCATATCATTTTGTAATGATCCAGAGGATGAAATAAACTAAACTAAACTAAACTAAACTCTCTTTGCCCATGCACCCCGGAATTATGAGGCCCACCAAGGACTTCTTTGTGGTCTTCTCTGGTCCGATTCTGATAAGAATACAATGGGTTGGCAGGAAAATGATAGATGCGTCTCTTATACATTATGCATGCGCAATCATGACTTCAATTTAATATGCAGAGCACATCATGTTTTGGACGATGGATTTGAATTTTTCCCAAACAGGCTGTTGGTGACAGTTTTCTCTGTTCCGAATCATTTAGGAATGGACAATAACAACGCTGCTATGATAGACATTGATGAAAGTCTTATGTTAACCTGTGAAATTTTGACTGCCCAGGGTAATCACATTTCTGGAAGGCCTGGGACTCCATGCCCTCCTGCTTCATGAAATCAGTGGGCTCATTCTTTTGTACCGTAAGTTACTCCATGCTGAGAATGCTTTTCTTGCTCTAGAATAATTATTCAACTGTACATTACTCACAGTGGATATTATATTCTCAATTAAAATTTTATTCAAATTATCACAAATATCTTTGATTTCACCTAGATATGCAATCAAGCTATAGTCTTTTACAACTTCATGTTTACCAAGAACTTGAACTACCTTGTTTCGGTGATGTGCTAACAAAAACTGTTGCTCATTCTTTTTAGTAACCAAAGCCTGGACAATTCTGAAAACATGTTTGCATACACCTAAAACAAAGTCAGAAGACAATACAACTCTTCTCTGTATCATTAAAATAGGCATCATCACAAGCATTTGTATTTATCAAGGCACACTTGTGAGCATTACATTTCATTTTTTTATTTCCCATATTTTACGGACCATAAGACGCTCCGGACCATAAGACGCACCTTACTTTTAGGATGGAAATTTAAAGGAAAAGAAATTTAGTATGATTCTAAATGAAACACTTTGAAGGGAATAATATACTTCATTGCATAAACAATGGAATCAGTGTAAATCACTTCTAACTTAAAATCTTCATTGTACGAAAATCTCTTCTGTACAGATGGCAGCAAAGACTGAAAATACTTTTACACCCTCTAACCCTCAATTCAGCATACAGTAAGTTGTGACGTAGTTACAGTGCTATAATGTAATATAGCAGCTGAAAAGGCCAGTTGGCTGATAAACACTAAAACAGCCAGAAAATTCCCCTTGACTTCAGCCAAGGAATATATATATAGGAATAGGCCTTACTACGTGTCATATATCAAAGGAATAGTGGAAGGTACTGGATATAATATTTTTAGCCCACAGAAATTAATAAAATATTAATATTAATGAAAGAGGAAACTTTTGAGATTGTGATTTTATTACATCAATAGCTTGTGAATTTAACATTTCTAGTATGGCAGATCTTTAAGTCATAAGCACATAAATATACAATAAAAGAAAATACTTGTTGCATATATATATATAAAGAAAAATATTTCTTACCAATAGAAACTTTTAAATATTACAGACAAATTATTCGCTGCACAATATACTTGAAAATCTACACAATATACTTGAAAACATTCAAGTTGATCTAGTTATTATATTATCATATACTTTCTTTAATAAGATTAGTAGCATGGGGCTGTGAGCATTTTAAGAAAAGCAAAAGAAAATGTCTGACTTTGAAATGCCAACTCGGCAATATGGCGTGGGTTAGACATGATATGAGATCTCATATGAAATGGACAAGAAAAGAAATGA
Organism: Ectobius pallidus; assembly: GCA_964059195.1. Classification (NCBI taxonomy): domain Eukaryota; kingdom Metazoa; phylum Arthropoda; class Insecta; order Blattodea; family Ectobiidae; genus Ectobius; species Ectobius pallidus. The sequence goes on along the minus strand of CAXKWD010000001.1, from coordinate 33,668,726 downwards.
ATAATGAAAACGGCTGAGAAGGAGAAGAAAGAATAGGTTGACGAGCACATTCACCTTCATTCATACATGACATTCATACTGGCTGCCCACGTGGCAGACAAAGAATTTAGAATGCAGGCCGAAATAGTTAGGATGGCGTGATCAGTCGAGCAGAAAGCTGGTCACATCTTAATAAGTTATAATACAAGAAAATAATACAAAAATAAAGTACTTACTGAATTCAAATATAAAGCTTCAATATCAAACCAAGTATTTCTGCTCACCTGATAACGCAGAACCACGTAGACAAACCACAGACACACAATACATGTTTTCAAGAAACAGCTCTGCTCGTCAACACCGCTGAAGAAGGAATAGAATGATACAGCGCGTGACAAAGCCGAGGCAGCTGGTGCATGACGTCAGCGGCCAGGCAAAACAAGTCGCAAGAGATAATCACGCCAGCAGACAGAAAACAATTTAAGTAAGGCAGCCGAACTAACTATTACAAAAATAAACTAAACTGTACCCAATTGTTCAAATAGCTAAATCAAATTGATACTGAAAATACTCATACAAAATTACATATTATATATTATATATAATTATTTATTATATATTATTTTATATTTTTACTTCTGTGCAAGAGAAAAAATTTTGTGCTCCACACAATAGTCTTGTCTGGTACTGCTCGAATTTAAATATACAGACTCGCCCCCCCTAAAGGCCACTCGTGGCCCCAAAATTCAAAACAGTCACTGAGCACAGTAGTGAATCCAGAAGAAATGTTATACAGGTTATGAACATAGTGTAAGATGGGTGATAGTAGGCTCATGTACAGTTTTGGTTTGTGTTGTATACTTGTCTGCTGCTGAACAGTAGAGGTCCCAGACTCCATTTCCAGGAAAACACTCACTGATACATCAGTCCATCGCAGAAGCAGAAGATACAGATAGTCATTTGCTTGCATTTCAGTTGTATAATTTGACAGGAGCTGATTCAACACCAACACAATGCCGGACCCGTGAAGGTCAAAGGAGAAGCTGGGTGTCTAGAATACCCATGCACGGTCGGAGTGAGCCAGAATACTTCTTTTCAGGCTGTACAGATGAGGTCCCACGGTGAGAGGGCTGAAAGTGCAAAGCACTCGGACAGTACCAATATTCAGTGGAGCACACTACACTAGTATATATATATATATGTATATATATATATATATATATATATATATATATATATATATATATATATATATATATAAAGCATTCAAACTTTATTTCACAAATAGCACTCAGAAAAAAATACATATTTTAAATTGACTTTGAGGTTTTAATAGGACTTCCTTTATTTATTTATTTATTTAGACTTTGGTGTGCACACCTTCGATGACAATTTTACATTAAAGAAAAATATATTTTCTTTATTTCTTAGAAAATTCACAATATTTCTTCTTAAAGTTATACCTAGTATTTTCTTTCTCCTTAAAGTTATACTGAGTATTTTCTTTCTACCAAAACTCTACTTCATTAGGGTTTTTCAGTATAATTTTTTTTTTCTGATACATATATATTTTCTTTATAAAAGCCCCATGCTCAACCAAATTGCATTGTAGCCCCATGCTCTATAAAATACTACAAATTCTTCAATACTTTAACCTTATCAAAGTTACACCAATCATGGTAAACCATATCATTTACTTACTGCAGCAGGATGATACATTTTTATTTGTGAAACGTGGGCTATATGGGTAATGGAAGGATCATTAACGTAAGATTTAGTTTTAATGTCTGAGGTTAATGATCCTAAATTCATATTTAGTTTACTAAACAATGGGGCACTAATCAGTGAATAACTACTACCAGAATCCAATAAAGCAAATGTAGGATATTTATGCAGAATCAAAGAAATATATGGGAGTGACATATTAGAAGCTGGGCACACAAAAGTTAAGCACGACTATTCCCTTGAGTGGAAATAAGAGAAGAAAACCAACTATGTCTGTAAAATTCTATGGAGAGCCAACCGAATGGGTAAAAGCAGTCAGGTATCTTGTGGTAACCCTGGACAATAGACTGACCTGGAAAATCCACCTTACCCAGGTTAGTCGAATTGCCTTAATATAGCTTGGGATTTTACACCCTCCCATGCTTAACGGAAGAGGAAGACATTCCGTTGCAAATGGATCGCTGATGTAGGATATAAGCGAATAATTCGACCTCTTTTCGACTGCGCCAGTTCTCCTTGGAGGTCTGCAGCATTCACGCTTCCCAAAAGACTACAAGTCATTCAGTCGAAATGTCTTCATCTTGGTATGGGAGCACCTTGGTACGTTAGTAGCAGGACATCCACGAAGAACTACAAATGTCGCACGACATAACACCCACATGAGAAGCCTTGCACAGAGATTTTATATCCAAGCTTCAGGATGCAGAGTATTTTTTAATGGAAAGCACTTGAGTTTCCCAGGGTAGGCATAAAATCGTCAATTCTTTTAAAGACTTCATCCTAAGTAACCAAAAATTATTGCCAAGCTGGCATAATGGTGTTTAACTTAGCAGAATTTATCCCCGTGGTCACAGTCCTCTTCATCAGTCTCCTCCTTTTTTTTTGCACAAATTTCGTGACACGAATCAGCATAATGTTTCAGTTCAACAACGGTCGTTGTATTGAAGATTTTGGATGATAGCCAGGTAGCCTGTAAAGAATAAAACAATATTTGTTAACATACGTTTAATTATTGTTTAATACTGAGTGAGTTCTCATAAGGAATAGAAGAATGCCCACCGAACAAACCATTAAACTTTCCGGCCTTTCGTCCTAAGGGTCCGGTTAGCACTCCCTAGGCATGCTTAGGCTAGCACTAAACATGTGGTTCCTATGGTTGCATGACATCGGTGGTCCGTCGCAACTACTCGATACCTTGTTTAATATCAAGGCTTGCCCGGTAAGGGCGGAAAAGAGAGCAATCGAGCAATAATCTTTGTGATGACGGTACACACCCGAGATCGGCAACAGCTAGTCAGCCCACATTTAAGCTAGCATTAAACATGGTGTTTCCGCTAACACCTGTTGACGAAAATCCGGCAGTTTTGCGACCCATGATTAGTACTCGAGGTTGCTCCCTAGAGAACGTAAGAGATAATTTTTGTTACATGTCTCTATGTATCAAGAAAATGGTACTCAGGTTCTGTATGTAGAGGTCCAATCCTTTCCTCCCTGGTTCCCAACAATTTGTTATTCTTCATTATTCTTTCCTCTGTCTCATGTTAAGATTCAGCCATAATGTATTGAAGGTATCTAGATTGTAAGCAGAATCTTTGGAAGATCCTGTAAAAAATAAAACGTTTTATTATGAATCCTGGTTTTCCTGGCGTATAATCCGACTGCATTGTGTTTGGGTTGCTAGCCCCATGTGTAGCTTAGCGCCATTCGATGGACCGTACAAAACAATACGTTTCCTGCTCGGTCAGATATTTCTCACCTGTACGAAGGACGGGTAACCAGTCAGCCGATAGACAAGAGCTAATAATTAGGATATGTAAAGAAAAGAATTACTCTTGATGAATGTTTCTTGACACGATAATTGTTTCGATATAAGTGTGTAAAGTTATTTAATCAAGTAGACTTATCTACTTTTATTGTTTGCTCCAATACAAAATACTTCAAATATTGTACGAATTATAAGTTACACTATATACGGACAAATGTATCAACAATTTTTAATAAGCGCTAAGAATTTTCAATTTTTAATCTGGAAGTAACTAGTATTTTGAACATCTTACCTTCACATATCGTAAAGAATTATCTTGCTGGTCAGTAACAAACTTTCCTGGGTATAAAAACTATGTTTATGCAAAATTTCAGCTGTATCAGGTGATTAGTTTTTTTGAGATAAATCATAACAGAAGGAGATGAACTATTAGATGCTTGTATAAGTTTAAAATTTAATTTTATAAATTTTCATTGTGACTTAAAACCGGCACTGTGAATTTTTTAACGAAATTGAGTGGTGCACGTTTAAAGAAGAAGGGTGTTGCTTGGAAACGATCCTTACAATGCAAATCTTGCATTGTCAAGCTTATGGAAATATTCTGAACGAATGGCATTAATTCACAAAATAAAATATAGCCCTGTATGTATTGTTCCTTAGTGTTGTAAATTGCCGTAGTGCTTAAACAAGGGAACATTTCAAACTTTGATTCGGCAATTTGAAACAAAATTACACAATTCATTAAAAATTTAAGTTAACTTTAAACAATTTCATGAACTGCCAGTAACGGCTTCCGGTGAATTAATTTTTCCCATAGTAAGAATTACTTGCAGAAGAATACATTATTTACGTTGAGATTTCCGTCTCCTTTCTGAATTTCTCATCCAAAATAGTACCTTGTTTTTTCAGCAATAGCTCATTAGTTATAAAAACATATAAATTCCTTACGTGTACAGATTTTAGCATGCGTTTATTTGTCGCAACTATACGTAAAATTTGCAGATGACATTTCCCATCCGTAGCCTTGCGTTCTTCTGACCAGGTGAATCAACCTGTAATTCCCTGGTTAGAATTGAGGTGGGAGGACCCGGGTCAAATAAGCTATGGTTGTTGCTGACGTGGCAGAAGAAACCTCACGTATATAAAAAAATCTGGCTGTTTGATATTTTCTTTAAAATCTTTATCCATTAAATTTTTTTCATGCAAAGGGTTAAACATATTCTGTTAGTTTTGTCAATACACTTAGTTATCACCTTCGAAATATTCCTTGCTCTTAGCATGTTTAACAAATGCAATAGCAATTTTACCTAACTGTAAAACTACATGAGAAAAGTAATACAGTTTGGAAATACAAAGAAAACATTGCACTAGAAGTAAAAGAAATTATGAGGCATGAACTAATAATTATTAAACATTTAGTACAAACATTGTGAAACTTAGTACAGACTACTACAAGTATTAAATTCTATATTTTACTAATGTTAAAAGTTTCACTTACCCAGCGAGATGGTCGAGATATAACGTCTTGGACTCGGAATCGTGAAGTCCCTGGTTCAAATCACATGGCCGGTCAATTTTACATGAGTTTTCTCATCGTCTCCCCAGTCATAAAGGCAAATGCCAAATTGGATATGTAAATACTTGTCATCCTTGCTATTTCATCCTATATAATATCCCTTTAAATTAAAATCAATAGAAATTTACTCCACGACCAGTAAAACTTATTTACATTCAATACTTTCTTGGGCTACTGTATAGACACAGGTCCTGAACTCCTGATAAGGCCTCGCAACCGAAAGGATTATAATTACTGCTGACTTAAAAAAGTTATGGTTAATTAGGGGAAAAAGGACGGATCTTTTGAAACTCAGAATTATTGCCTGATAGTTAATAAGAATCTCGTAATTATATTAACTACGTGTGCGATTTCACCGATCTAATCCTGGTATTTCTCCTCCCGCTCTTCCAGCAGTGATACACAAACCTCGTTGCTAGGCAAGGAAACAAGATTTATTAGTCATTTGTATTATGCGAAAAGGAGTCTAAATATTTATACTTAAAGGGTATAACGACCAGCATAGACGCGTGATTACTTGTGTTTTCGTGCAAGCAAAGTCACGCAGAAGTCAAACAAAGTAATATGTGCGAATTAATCTATTTATGATAAATTCGAAAAAACCTTCATCCGAAGAATTCAATCATATTAAATTTAGTATTTGTTGTCATTAATAGTTCAACAGTAACCGACTTACTCTTCGGAAAGGAGAAGTCCACAGTAAGAAACATTTTCCTTTCTTTGGTCTACTATCCTTAAAGAAAACTTATGGTAATTAGCTTGATCCCATTTAACATTGCAAGGCCCTGCATTTGTATTTCAAACAAAATTGCAAATTTATCGAGTAATTTAGCCCTCAACACAAGTGATGTAAAGTTCTGGGAAGGAGGGCATTGAGAAGTGATATTAAATGTTTCTTTTGTTATGTTTGATACATCTAAATGATCTAAAGATCAATAATTGTTTATATTTCTCGATGTTGATGTAATTTTTATTATTGTTCTAAAGATATAGTATTTATAGACGCTCTTTTACGGACAAAAATACTTACTTCCTTTTATCTTCAATGCATATATAAACAAAAAACAGTCTCAAAAATAAAGTCACTGTATTTTGTTTTCACTGCGAGATAGATCAAACTACATTATTCTTTTGCCAGTAAAAAAGTTGCGGTAAAACGAACAGGGATCCTATTATGACTTAATAATCTTGAAAGAAACATGTACTATTTCCTATCAGATCTATTAAACTTAAATCTGAATTCTACAACATATCTGAAGAATCTTCACAACTCTACCTTTCCGTGAGGTTTTAACTTTCACTGTTCTGTATTTTCGTATCACAGTGTTGCTTAGTTACTGGTGTCTTCATTGGAATTTGTTCAGCATTTTCTTCCTCTACTAGGCTATGTAGGCTGGATACATTAGCATCTTTTCCTTTAATTTTGATGATGTAGTATTTATCTTGCCTCTTAACAACTACAAATGATCCAGAGACTTTTACCTTATGTGTCTCTAGGTACTATTTAACTGTGCTACTTTCTCTTACTTTCTCCTTGTGCTACTCTTACCTCGCAAAGTTATCACAACCAAACCTCACTGTTAAGACGTTCATGGAGTCCTTCCAGTCCACCACATCATCCCGTTGTTCCATGCTGGAGCTGTCCCCTTTAACCACTATGTGAATGACATGACCTCGAGTTTGCTCTTTGGAAATGTCGAAACCGTCTGCACTAATTCTCAAGTATCCGGAGGCATGTCTCAAAAAGTTAAGCACGACTATTCCCTTGAGTGGAAATAAGAGAAGAAAGCCAACTATGTCTGTAAAATTCTATGGAGAGCCAACCGAATGGGTAAAAGCAGTCAGATATCTTGTGGTAACCCTGGACAATAGACTGACCTGGAAAATCCACCTTACCCAGGTTAGTCGAATTGCCTTAATATAGCTTGGGATTTTACACCCTCCCATGCTTAACGGAAGAGGAAGACATTCCGTTGCAAATGGATCGCTGATGTAGGATTTAAGCAAATAATTCGACCTCTTTTCGACTGCGCAGTTCTCCTTGGAGGTCTGCAGCATTCACGATTCCCAAAAGACTACAAGTCATTCAGTCGAAATGTCTTCATCTTGGTATGGGAGCACCTTGGTACGTTAGTAGCAGGAAAATCCACGAAGAACTACAAATGTCGCACGACATAACACCCACATGAGAAGCCTTGCACAGAGAATTTATATCCAAGCTTCAGGATGCAGAGGATTTTTTAATGGAAAGCACTTGAGTTTCCCAGGGTAGGCATAAAATCGTCAATTCTTTTAAAGACTTCATCCTAAATAACCAAAAATTATTGCCAAGCTGGCATAATGGTGTTTAACTTAGCAGACTTTATCCCCGTGGTCACAGTCCTCTTCATCAGTCTCCTCCTTTTTTTTGCACAAATTTCGTGACACGAATCAGCATAATGTTTCAGTTCAACAACGGTCGTTGTATTGAAGATTTTGGATGATAGCCAGGTAGCCTGTAAAGAATAAAACAATATTTGTTAACATACGTTTAATTATTGTTTAATACTGAGTGAGTTCTCATAAGGAATAGAAGAATGCCCACCGAACAAACCATTAAACTTTCCGGCCTTTCGTCCTAAGGGTCCGGTTAGCACTCCCTAGGCATGCTTAGGCTAGCACTAAACATGTGGTTCCTATGGTTGCATGACATCGGTGGTCCGTCGCAACTACTCGATACCTTGTTTAATATCAAGGCTTGCCCGGTAAGGGCGGAAAAGAGAGCAATCGAGCAATAATCTTTGTGATGACGGTACACACCCGAGATCGGCAACAGCTAGTCAGCCCACATTTAAGCTAGCATTAAACATGGTGTTTCCGCTAACACCTGTTGACGAAAATCCGGCAGTTTTGCGACCCATGATTAGTACTCGAGGTTGCTCCCTAGAGAACGTAAGAGATAATTTTTGTTACATGTCTCTATGTATCAAGAAAATGGTACTCAGGTTCTGTATGTAGAGGTCCAATCCTTTCCTCCCTGGTTCCCAACAATTTGTTATTCTTCATTATTCTTTCCTCTGTTTCATGTTAAGATTCAGCCATAATGTATTGAAGGTATCTAGATTGTAAGCAGATTCTTTGGAAGATCCTGTAAAAAATAAAACGTTTTATTATGAATCCTGGTTTTCCTGGCGTATAATCCGACTGAATTGTGTTTGGGTTGCTAGCCCCATGTGTAGCTTAGCGCCATTCGATGGACCGTACAAAACAATACGTTTCCTGCTCGGTCAGATATTTCTCACCTGTACGAAGGACGGGTAACCAGTCAGCCGATAGGCAAGAGCTAATAATTAGGATATGTAAAGAAAAGAATTACTCTTATTGAATGTTTCTTGACACGATAATTGTTTCGATATAAGTGTGTAATGTTATTTAATCAAGTAGACTTATCTACTTTTATTGTTTGCTCCAATACAAAATACTTCAAATATTGTACGAATTATAAGTTACACTATATACGGACAAATGTATCAACAATTTTTAATAAGCGCTAAGAATTTTCAATTTTTAATCTGGAAGTAACTAGTATTTTGAACATCTTACCTTCACATATCGTAAAGAATTATCTTGCTGGTCAGTAACAAACTTTCCTGGGTATAAAAACTATGTTTATGCAAAATTTCAGCTGTATCAGGTGATTAGATTTTTTGAGATAAATCATAAACAGAAGGAGATGAACTATTAGATGCTTGTATAAGTTTAAAATTTAATTTTATAAATTTTCATTGTGACTTAAAACCGGCACTGTGAATTTTTTAACGAAATTGAGTGGTGCACGTTTAAAGAAGAAGGGTGTTGCTTGGAAACGATCCTTACAATGCAAATCTTGCATTGTCAAGCTTATGGAAATATTCTGAACGAATGGCATTAATTCACAAAATAAAAATAAAATATAGCCCTGTATGTATTGTTCCTTAGTGTTGTAAATTGTCGTAGTGCTTAAACAAGGGAACATTTCAAACTTTGATTCGGCAATTTGAAACAAAATTACACAATTCATTAAAAATTTAAGTTAACTTTAAACAGTTTCATGAACTGCCAGTAACGGCTTCCGGTGAATTAATTTTTCCCATAGTAAGAATTACTTGCAGAAGAATACATTATTTACGTTGAGATTTCCGTCTCCTTTCTGAATTTCTCATCCAAAATAGTACCTTGTTTTTCAGCAATAGCTCATTAGTTATAAAAACATATAAATTCCTTACGTGTACAGATTTTAGCATGCGTTTATTTGTCGCAACTATACGAAAAATTGGCAGATGACATTTCCCATCCGTAGCCTTGCGTTCTTCTGACCAGGTGAATCAACCTGTAATTCCCTGGTTAGAATTGAGGTGGGAGGACCCGGGTCAAATAAGCTATGGTTGTTGCTGACGTGGCAGAAGAAACCTCACGTATATAAAAAATCTGGCTGTTTGATATTTTCTTTAAAATCTTTATCCATTAATTTTTTTTCATGCAAAGGGTTAAACATATTCTGTTAGTTTTGTCAATACACTTAGTTATCACCTTCAAAATATTCCTTGCTCTTAGCATGTTTAACAAATGCAACAGCAATTTTACCTAACTGTAAAACTACACGAGGAAAGAAATACAGCTTGGAAATATAAAGAAAACATTGCACTAGAAGTAAAAGAAATTATGAGACATGAATTAATAATTATTAAACATTTAGTACAAACATTGTGAAACCTAGTACAGACTACTACAAGTATTAAATTCTATATTTTACTAATGTTAAAAGTTTCACTTACCGAGCGAGATGGTCGAGATATAACGTCTTGGACTCGGAATCGTGAAGTCCCTGGTTCAAATCACATGGCCGGTCAATTTTACATGAGTTTTCTCATCGTCTCCCCAGTCATAAAGGCAAATGCCAAATTGGATATGTAAATACTTGTCATCCTTGCTATTTCATCCTATATAATATCCCTTTAAATTAAAATCAATAGAAATTTACTCCACGACCAGTAAAACTTATTTACATTCAATACTTTCTTGGGCTACTGTATAGACACAGGTCCTGAACTCCTGATAAGGCCTCGCAGCCGAAAGGATTATAATTACTGCTGACTTAAAAAAGTTATGGTTAATTAGGGGAAAAAGGACGGATCTTTTGAAACTCAGAATTATTGCCTGATAGTTAATAAGAATCTCGTAATTATATTAACTACGTGTGCGATTTCACCGATCTAATCCTGGTATTTCTCCTCCCGCTCTTCCAGCAGTGATACACAAAACTCGTTGCTAGGCAAGGAAACAAGATTTATTAGTCATTTGTATTATGCGAAAAGGAGTCTAAATATTTATACTTAAAGGGTATAACGACCAGCATAGACGCGTGATTACTTGTGTTTTCGTGCAAGCAAAGTCACGCAGAAGTCAAACAAAGTAATTTGTGCGAATTAATCTATTTATGATAAATTCGAAAAAACTTCATCCGAAGAATTCAATCATATTAAATTTAGTATTTGTTGTCATTAATAGTTCAACAGTAACCGACTTACTCTTCGGAAAGGAGAAGTCCACAGTAAGAAACATTTTCCTTTCTTTGGTCTACTATCCTTAAAGAAAACTTATGGTAATTAGCTTGATCCCATTTAACATTGCAAGGCCCTGCATTTGTATTTCAAACAAAATTGCAAATTTATCGAGTAATTTAGCCCTCAACTCAAGTGATGTAAAGTTCTGGGAAGGAGGGCATTGAGATGTGATATTAAATTTTTCTTTTGTTATGTTTGATACTTCTAAATGATCTAAAGATCAATAATTGTTTATATTTCTCGATGTTGATGTAATTTTTATTATTGTTCTAAAGATATAGTATTTATAGACGCTCTTTTACGGACAAAAATACTTACTTCCTTTTATCTTCAATGTATATATAAACAAAAAACAGTCTCAAAAATAAAGTCACTGTATTTTGTTTTCACTGCGAGATAGATCAAACTACATTATTCTTTTGCCAGTAAAAAAGTTACGGTAAAACGAACAGGGATCCTATTATGACTTAATAATCTTGAAAGATACATGTACTATTTCCTATCAGATCTATTAAACTTAAATCTGAATTCTACAACATATCTGAAGAATCTTCACAACTCTACCTTTCCGTGAGGTTTTAACTTTCACTGTTCTGTATTTTCGTATCACAGTGTTGCTTAGTTACTGGTGTCTTCATTGGAATTTGTTCAGCATTTTCTTCCTCTACTAGGCTATGTAGGCTGGATACATTAGCATCTTTTCATTTAATTTTGATGATGTAGTATTTATCTTGCCTCTTAACAACTACAAATGATCCAGAGACTTTTACCTTATGTGTCTCTAGGTACTATTTAACTGTGCTACTTTCTCTTACTTTCTCCTTGTGCTACTCTTACCTCGCAAAGTTATCACAACCAAACCTTACTGTTAAGACGTTCATGGAGTCCTTCCAGTCAACCACATCATCCCGTTGTTCCAAGCTGGAGCTGTCCCCTTTAACCACTATGTGAGTGACATGACCTCGAGTTTGCTCTTTGGAAATGTCGAAACCGTCTGCACTAATTCTCAAGTATCCGGAGGCATATCTCAAAAAGTTAAGCACGACTATTCCCTTGAGTGGAAATAAGAGAAGAAAGCCAACTATGTCTGTAAAATTCTATGGAGAGCCAACCGAATGGGTAAAAGCAGTCAGATATCTTGTGGCAACCCTGGACAATAGACTGACCTGGAAAATCCACCTTACCCAGGTTAGTCGAATTGCCTTAATATACCTTGGGATTTTACACCCTCCCATGCTTAACGGAAGAGGAAGACATTCCTTTGCAAATGGATCGCTGATGTAGGATATAAGCAAATAATTCGACCTCTTTTCGACTGCGCCAGTTCTCCTTGGAGGTCTGCAGCATTCACGCTTCGCAAAAGACTACAAGTCATTCAGTCGAAATGTCTTCATCTTGGTATGGGAGCACCTTGGTACGTTAGTAGCAGGAAAATCCACGAAGAACTACAAATGTCGCACGACATAACACCCACATGAGAAGCCTTGCACAGAGATTTTATATCCAAGCTTCAGGATGCAGAGAATTTTTTAATGGAAAGCACTTGAGTTTCCCAGGATAGGCATAAAATCGTCAATTCTTTTAAAGACTTCATCCTAAATAACCAAAAATTATTGCCAAGCTGGCATAATGGTGTTTAACTTAGCAGACTTTATCCCCGTGGTCACAGTCATCTTCATCAGTCTCCTCCTTTTTTTTTGCACAAATTTCGTGACACGAATCAGCATAATGTTTCAGTTCAACAACGGTCGTTGTATTGAAGATTTTGGATGATAGCCAGGTAGCCTGTAAAGAATAAAACAGTATTTGTTAACATACGTTTAATTATTGTTTAATACTGAGTGAGTTCTCATAAGGAATAGAAGAATGCCCACCGAACAAACCATTAAACTTTCCGGCCTTTCGTCCTAAGGGTCCGGTTAGCACTCCCTAGGCATGCTTAGGCTAGCACTAAACATGTGGTTCCTATGGTTGCATGACATCGGTGGTCCGTCGCAACTACTCGATACCTTGTTTAATATCAAGGCTTGCCCGGTAAGGGCGGAAAAGAGAGCAATCGAGCAATAATCTTTGTGATGACGGTACACACCCGAGATCGGCAACAGCTAGTCAGCCCACATTTAAGCTAGCATTAAACATGGTGTTTCCGCTAACACCTGTTGACGAAAATCCGGCAGTTTTGCGACCCATGATTAGTACTCGAGGTTGCTCCCTAGAGAACGTAAGAGATAATTTTTGTTACATGTCTCTATGTATCAAGAAAATGGTACTCAGGTTCTGTATGTAGAGGTCCAATCCTTTCCTCCCTGGTTCCCAACAATTTGTTATTCTTCATTATTCTTTCCTCTGTTTCATGTTAAGATTCAGCCATAATGTATTGAAGGTATCTAGATTGTAAGCAGATTCTTTGGAAGATCCTGTAAAAAATAAAACGTTTTATTATGAATCCTGGTTTTCCTGGCGTATAATCCGACTGCATTGTGTTTGGGTTGCTAGCCCCATGTGTAGCTTAGCGCCATTCGATGGACCGTACAAAACAATACGTTTCCTGCTCGGTCAGATATTTCTCACCTGTACGAAGGACGGGTAACCAGTCAGCCGATAGACAAGAGCTAATAATTAGGATATGTAAAGAAAAGAATTACTCTTATTGAATGTTTCTTGACACGATAATTGTTTCGATATAAGTGTGTAATGTTATTTAATCAAGTAGACTTATCTACTTTTATTGTTTGCTCCAATACAAAATACTTCAAATATTGTACGAATTATAAGTTACACTATATACGGACAAATGTATCAACAATTTTTAATAAGCGCTAAGAATTTTCAATTTTTAATCTGGAAGTAACTAGTATTTTGAACATCTTACCTTCACATATCGTAAAGAATTATCTTGCTGGTCAGTAACAAACTTTCCTGGGTATAAAAACTATGTTTATGCAAAATTTCAGCTGTATCAGGTGATTAGATTTTTTGAGATAAATCATAAACAGAAGGAGATGAACTATTAGATGCTTGTATAAGTTTAAAATTTAATTTTATAAATTTTCATTGTGACTTAAAACCGGCACTGTGAATTTTTTAACGAAATTGAGTGGTGCACGTTTAAAGAAGAAGGGTGTTGCTTGGAAACGATCCTTACAATGCAAATCTTGCATTGTCAAGCTTATGGAAATATTCTGAACGAATGGCATTAATTCACAAAATAAAAATAAAATATAGCCCTGTATGTATTGTTCCTTAGTGTTGTAAATTGTCGTAGTGCTTAAACAAGGGAACATTTCAAACTTTGATTCGGCAATTTGAAACAAAATTACACAATTCATTAAAAATTTAAGTTAACTTTAAACAGTTTCATGAACTGCCAGTAACGGCTTCCGGTGAATTAATTTTTCCCATAGTAAGAATTACTTGCAGAAGAATACATTATTTACGTTGAGATTTCCGTCTCCTTTCTGAATTTCTCATCCAAAATAGTACCTTGTTTTTCAGCAATAGCTCATTAGTTATAAAAACATATAAATTCCTTACGTGTACAGATTTTAGCATGCGTTTATTTGTCGCAACTATACGAAAAATTGGCAGATGACATTTCCCATCCGTAGCCTTGCGTTCTTCTTACCAGGTGAATCAACCTGTAATTCCCTGGTTAGAATTGAGGTTGGAGGACCCGGGTCAAATAAGCTATGGTTGTTGCTGACGTGGCAGAAGAAACCTCACGTATATAAAAAATCTGGCTGTTTGATATTTTCTTTAAAATCTTTATCCATTAATTTTTTTTTCATGCAAAGGGTTAAACATATTCTGTTAGTTTTGTCAATACACTTAGTTATCACCTTCGAAATATTCCTTGCTCTTAGCATGTTTAACAAGTGCAACAGCAATTTTACCTAACTGTAAAACTACACGAGGAAAGTAATACAGTTTGGAAATATAAAGAAAACATTGCACTAGAAGTAAAAGAAATTATGAGACATGAATTAATAATTATTAAACATTTAGTACAAACATTGTGAAACCTAGTACAGACTACTACAAGTATTAAATTCTATATTTTACTAATGTTAAAAGTTTCACTTATCGAGCGAGATGGTCGAGATATAACGTCTTGGACTCGCAATCGTGAAGTCCCTGGTTCAAATCACATGGCCGGTCAATTTTACATGAGTTTTCTCATCGTCTCCCCAGTCATAAAGGCAAATGCCAAATTGGATATGTAAATACTTGTCATCCTTGCTATTTCATCCTATATAATATCCCTTTAAATTAAAATCAATAGAAATTTACTCCACGACCAGTAAAACTTATTTACATTCAATACTTTCTTGGGCTACTGTATAGACACAGGTCCTGAACTCCTGATAAGGCCTCGCAGCCGAAAGGATTATAATTACTGCTGACTTAAAAAAGTTATGGTTAATTAAGGGAAAAAGGACGGATCTTTTGAAACTCAGAATTATTGCCTGATAGTTAATAAGAATCTCGTAATTATATTAACTACGTGTGCGATTTCACCGATCTAATCCTGGTATTTCTCCTCCCGCTCTTCCAGCAGTGATACACAAAACTCGTTGCTAGGCAAGGAAACAAGATTTATTAGTCATTTGTATTATGCGAAAAGGAGTCTAAATATTTATACTTAAAGGGTATAACGACCAGCATAGACGCGTGATTACTTGTGTTTTCGTGCAAGCAAAGTCACGCAGAAGTCAAACAAAGTAATTTGTGCGAATTAATCTATTTATGATAAATTCGAAAAAACTTCATCCGAGGAATTCAATCATATTAAATTTAGTATTTGTTGTCATTAATAGTTCAACAGTAACCGACTTACTCTTCGGAAAGGAGAAGTCCACAGTAAGAAACATTTTCCTTTCTTTGGTCTACTATCCTTAAAGAAAACTTATGGTAATTAGCTTGATCCCATTTAACATTGCAAGGCCCTGCATTTGTATTTCAAACAAAATTGCAAATTTATCGAGTAATTTAGCCCTCAACACAAGTGATGTAAAGTTCTGGGAAGGAGGGCATTGAGAGGTGATATTAAATTTTTCTTTTGTTATGTTTGATACTTCTAAATGATCTAAAGATCAATAATTGTTTATATTTCTCGATGTTGATGTAATTTTTATTATTGTTCTAAAGATATAGTATTTATAGACGCTCTTTTACGGACAAAAATACTTACTTCCTTTTATCTTCAATGTATATATAAACAAAAAACAGTCTCAAAAATAAAGTCACTGTATTTTGTTTTCACTGCGAGATAGATCAAACTACATTATTCTTTTGCCAGTAAAAAAGTTACGGTAAAACGAACAGGGATCCTATTATGACTTAATAATCTTGAAAGATACATGTACTATTTCCTATCAGATCTATTAAACTTAAATCTGAATTCTACAACATATCTGAAGAATCTTCACAACTCTACCTTTCCGTGAGGTTTTAACTTTCACTGTTCTGTATTTTCGTATCACAGTGTTGCTTAGTTACTGGTGTCTTCATTGGAATTTGTTCAGCATTTTCTTCCTCTACTAGGCTATGTAGGCTGGATACATTAGCATCTTTTCATTTAATTTTGATGATGTAGTATTTATCTTGCCTCTTAACAACTACAAATGATCCAGAGACTTTTACCTTATGTGTCTCTAGGTACTATTTAACTGTGCTACTTTCTCTTACTTTCTCCTTGTGCTACTCTTACCTCGCAAAGTTATCACAACCAAACCTTACTGTTAAGACGTTCATGGAGTCCTTCCAGTCAACCACATCATCCCGTTGTTCCAAGCTGGAGCTGTCCCCTTTAACCACTATGTGAATGACATGACCTCGAGTTTGCTCTTTGGAAATGTCGAAACCGTCTGCACTAATTCTCAAGTATCCGGAGGCATATCTCAAAAAGTTAAGCACGACTATTCCCTTGAGTGGAAATAAGAGAAGAAAGCCAACTATGTCTGTAAAATTCTATGGAGAGCCAACCGAATGGGTAAAAGCAGTCAGATATCTTGTGGCAACCCTGGACAATAGACTGACCTGGAAAATCCACCTTACCCAGGTTAGTCGAATTGCCTTAATATACCTTGGGATTTTACACCCTCCCATGCTTAACGGAAGAGGAAGACATTCCGTTGCAAATGGATCGCTGATGTAGGATATAAGCAAATAATTCGACCTCTTTTCGACTGCGCCAGTTCTCCTTGGAGGTCTGCAGCATTCACGCTTCGCAAAAGACTACAAGTCATTCAGTCGAAATGTCTTCATCTTGGTATGGGAGCACCTTGGTACGTTAGTAGCAGGAAAATCCACGAAGAACTACAAATGTCGCACGACATAACACCCACATGAGAAGCCTTGCACAGAGATTTTATATCCAAGCTTCAGGATGCAGAGAATTTTTTAATGGAAAGCACTTGAGTTTCCCAGGATAGGCATAAAATCGTCAATTCTTTTAAAGACTTCATCCTAAATAACCAAAAATTATTGCCAAGCTGGCATAATGGTGTTTAACTTAGCAGACTTTATCCCCGTGGTCACAGTCATCTTCATCAGTCTCCTCCTTTTTTTTTGCACAAATTCCGTGACACGAATCAGCATAATGTTTCAGTTCAACAACGGTCGTTGTATTGAAGATTTTGGATGATAGCCAGGTAGCCTGTAAAGAATAAAACAGTATTTGTTAACATACGTTTAATTATTGTTTAATACTGAGTGAGTTCTCATAAGGAATAGAAGAATGCCCACCGAACAAACCATTAAACTTTCCGGCCTTTCGTCCTAAGGGTCCGGTTAGCACTCCCTAGGCATGCTTAGGCTAGCACTAAACATGTGGTTCCTATGGTTGCATGACATCGGTGGTCCGTCGCAACTACTCGATACCTTGTTTAATATCAAGGCTTGCCCGGTAAGGGCGGAAAAGAGAGCAATCGAGCAATAATCTTTGTGATGACGGTACACACCCGAGATCGGCAACAGCTAGTCAGCCCACATTTAAGCTAGCATTAAACATGGTGTTTCCGCTAACACCTGTTGACGAAAATCCGGCAGTTTTGCGACCCATGATTAGTACTCGAGGTTGCTCCCTAGAGAACGTAAGAGATAATTTTTGTTACATGTCTCTATGTATCAAGAAAATGGTACTCAGGTTCTGTATGTAGAGGTTCAATCCTTTCCTCCCTGGTTCCCAACAATTTGTTATTCTTCATTATTCTTTCCGCTCTTTCATGTTAAGATTCACCCATAATGTATTGAAGGTATCTAGATTGTAAGCAGAATCTTTGGAAGATCCTGTAAAAAATAAAACGTTTTATTATGAATCCTGGTTTTCCTGGCGTATAATCCGAATGCATTGTGTTTGGGTTGCTAGCCACATGTGTAGCTTAGCGCCATTCGATGGACCGTACAAAACAATACGTTTCCTGATGGGTCAGATATTTCTCACCTGTACGAAGGACGGGTAACCAGTCAGCCGATAGACAAGAGTTAATAATTAGGATATGTAAAGAAAAGAATTACTCTTGATGAATGTTTCTTGACACGATAATTGTTTCGATATAAGTGTGTAAAGTTATTTAATCAAGTAGACTTATCTAATTTTATTGTTTGCTCCAATACAAAATACTTCAAATATTGTACGAATTATAAGTTACACTATATACGGACAAATGTATCAACAATTTTTAATAAGCGCTAAGAATTTTCAATTTCTAATCTGGAAGTAACTAGTATTTTGAACATCTTACCGTCACATATCGTAAAGAATTATCTTGCTGGTCAGTAACAAACTTTCCTGGGTATAAAAACTATGTTTATGCAAAATTTCAGCTGTATCAGGTGATTAGTTTTTTTGAGATAAATCATAACAGAAGGAGATGAACTATATTAGATGCTTGTATAAGTTTAAAATTTAATTTTATAAATTTTCATTGTGACTTAAAACCGGCACTGTGAATTGTTTTAACGAAATTGAGTGGTGCACGTTTAAAGAAGAAGGGTGTTGCTTGGAAACGATCCTTACAATGCAAATCTTGCATTGTCAAGCTTATGGAAATATTCTGAACGAATGGCATTAATTCACAAAATAAAAATAAAATATAGCCCTGTATGTATTGTTCCTTAGTGTTGTAAATTGTCGTAGTGCTTAAACAAGGGAACATTTCAAACTTTGATTCGGCAATTTGAAACAAAATTACACAATTCATTAAAAATTTAAGTTAACTTTAAACAGTTTCATGAACTGCCAGTAACGGCTTCCGGTGAATTAATTTTTCCCATAGTAAGAATTACTTGCAGAAGAATACATTATTTACGTTGAGATTTCCGTCTCCTTTCTGAATTTCTCATCCAAAATAGACCTTGTTTTTTCAGCAATAGCTCATTAGTTATAAAAACATATAAATTCCTTACGTGTACAGATTTTAGCATGCGTTTATTTGTCGCAACTATACGTAAAATTTGCAGCTGACATTTCCCATCCGTAGCCTTGCGTTCTTCTGACCAGGTGAATCAACCTGTAATTCCCTGGTTAGAATTGAGGTGGGAGGACCCGGGTCAAATAAGCTATGGTTGTTGCTGACGTGGCAGAAGAAACCTCACGTATATAAAAAATCTGGCTCTTTGATATTTTCTTTAAAATCTTTATCCATTAAATTTTTTTCATGCAAAGGGTTAAACATATTCTGTTAGTTTTGTCAATACACTTAGTTATCACCTTCGAAATATTCCTTGCTCTTAGCATGTTTAACAAATGCAATAGCAATTTTACCTAACTGTAAAACTACATGAGAAAAGTAATACAGTTTGGAAATACAAAGAAAACATTGCACTAGAAGTAAAAGAAATTATGAGGCATGAACTAATAATTATTAAACATTTAGTACAAACATTGTGAAACTTAGTACAGACTACTACAAGTATTAAATTCTATATTTTACTAATGTTAAAAGTTTCACTTACCGAGCGAGATGGTCGAGATATAACGTCTTGGACTCGGAATCGTGAAGTCCCTGGTTCAAATCACATGGCCGGTCAATTTTACATGAGTTTTCTCATCGTCTCCCCAGTCATAAAGGCAAATGCCAAATTGGATATGTAAATACTTGTCATCCTTGCTATTTCATCCTATATAATATCCCTTTAAATTAAAATCAATAGAAATTTACTCCACGACCAGTAAAACTTATTTACATTCAATACTTTCTTGGGCTACTGTATAGACACAGGTCCTGAACTCCTGATAAGGCCTCGCAGCCGAAAGGATTATAATTACTGCTGACTTAAAAAAGTTATGGTTAATTAGGGGAAAAAGGACGGATCTTTTGAAACTCAGAATTATTGCCTGATAGTTAATAAGAATCTCGTAATTATATTAACTACGTGTGCGATTTCACCGATCTAATCCTGGTATTTCTCCTCCCGCTCTTCCAGCAGTGATACACAAAACTCGTTGCTAGGCAAGGAAACAAGATTTATTAGTCATTTGTATTATGCGAAAAGGAGTCTAAATATTTATACTTAAAGGGTATAACGACCAGCATAGACGCGTGATTACTTGTGTTTTCGTGCAAGCAAAGACACGCAGAAGTCAAACAAAGTAATATGTGCGAATTAATCTATTTATGATAAATTCGAAAAAACCTTCATCCGAAGAATTCAATCATATTAAATTTAGTATTTGTTGTCATTAATAGTTCAACAGTAACCGACTTACTCTTCGGAAAGGAGAAGTCCACAGTAAGAAACATTTTCCTTTCTTTGGTCTACTATCCTTAAAGAAAACTTATGGTAATTAGCTTGATCCCATTTAACATTGCAAGGCCCTGCATTTGTATTTCAAACAAAATTGCAAATTTATCGAGTAATTTAGCCCTCAACACAAGTGATGTAAAGTTCTGGGAAGGAGGGCATTGAGATGTGATATTAAATGTTTCTTTTGTTATGTTTGATACATCTAAATGATCTAAAGATCAATAATTGTTTATATTTCTCGATGTTGATGTAATTTTTATTATTGTTCTAAAGATATAGTATTTATAGACGCTCTTTTACGGACAAAAATACTTACTTCCTTTTATCTTCAATGTATATATAAACAAAAAACAGTCTCAAAAATAAAGTCACTGTATTTTGTTTTCACTGCGAGATAGATCGAACTACATTATTCTTTTGCCAGTAAAAAAGTTGCGGTAAAACGAACAGGGATCCTATTATGACTTAATAATCTTGAAAGAAACATGTACTATTTCCTATCAGATCTATTAAACTTAAATCTGAATTCTACAACATATCTGAAGAATCTTCACAACTCTACCTTTCCGTGAGGTTTTAACTTTCACTGTTCTGTATTTTCGTATCACAGTGTTGCTTAGTTACTGGTGTCTTCATTGGAATTTGTTCAGCATTTTCTTCCTCTACTAGGCTATGTAGGCCTGATACATTAGCATCTTTTCATTTAATTTTGATGATGTAGTATTTATCTTGCCTCTTAACAACTACAAATGATCCAGAGACTTTTACCTTATGTGTCTCTAGGTACTATTTAACTGTGCTACTTTCTCTTACTTTCTCCTTGTGCTACTCTTACCTCGCAAAGTTATCACAACCAAACCTTACTGTTAAGACGTTCATGGAGTCCTTCCAGTCAACCACATCATCCCGTTGTTCCAAGCTGGAGCTGTCCCCTTTAACCACTATGTGAATGACATGACCTCGAGTTTGCTCTTTGGAAATGTCGAAACCGTCTGCACTAATTCTCAAGTATCCGGAGGCATTTCTCAAAAAGTTAAGCACGACTATTCCCTTGAGTGGAAATAAGAGAAGAAAGCCAACTATGTCTGTAAAATTCTATGGAGAGCCAACCGAATGGGTAAAAGCAGTCAGATATCTTGTGGTAACCCTGGACAATAGACTGACCTGGAAAATCCACCTTACCCAGGTTAGTCGAATTGCCTTAATATAGCTTGGGATTTTACACCCTCCCATGCTTAACGGAAGAGGAAGACATTCCGTTGCAAATGGATCGCTGATGTAGGATATAAGCGAATAATTCGACCTCTTTTCGACTGCGCCAGTTCTCCTTGGAGGTCTGCAGCATTCACGCTTCCCAAAAGACTACAAGTCATTCAGTCGAAATGTCTTCATCTTGGTATGGGAGCACCTTGGTACGTTAGTAGCAGGACATCCACGAAGAACTACAAATGTCGCACGACATAACACCCACATGAGAAGCCTTGCACAGAGATTTTATATCCAAGCTTCAGGATGCAGAGTATTTTTTAATGGAAAGCACTTGAGTTTCCCAGGGTAGGCATAAAATCGTCAATTCTTTTAAAGACTTCATCCTAAGTAACCAAAAATTATTGCCAAGCTGGCATAATGGTGTTTAACTTAGCAGACTTTATCCCCGTGGTCACAGTCCTCTTCATCAGTCTCCTCCTTTTTTTTTGCACAAATTTCGTGACACGAATCAGCATAATGTTTCAGTTCAACAACGGTCGTTGTATTGAAGATTTTGGATGATAGCCAGGTAGCCTGTAAAGAATAAAACAATATTTGTTAACATACGTTTAATTATTGTTTAATACTGAGTGAGTTCTCATAAGGAATAGAAGAATGCCCACCGAACAAACCATTAAACTTTCCGGCCTTTCGTCCTAAGGGTCCGGTTAGCACTCCCTAGGCATGCTTAGGCTAGCACTAAACATGTGGTTCCTATGGTTGCATGACATCGGTGGTCCGTCGCAACTACTCGATACCTTGTTTAATATCAAGGCTTGCCCGGTAAGGGCGGAAAAGAGAGCAATCGAGCAATAATCTTTGTGATGACGGTACACACCCGAGATCGGCAACAGCTAGTCAGCCCACATTTAAGCTAGCATTAAACATGGTGTTTCCGCTAACACCTGTTGACGAAAATCCGGCAGTTTTGCGACCCATGATTAGTACTCGAGGTTGCTCCCTAGAGAACGTAAGAGATAATTTTTGTTACATGTCTCTATGTATCAAGAAAATGGTACTCAGGTTCTGTATGTAGAGGTCCAATCCTTTCCTCCCTGGTTCCCAACAATTTGTTATTCTTCATTATTCTTTCCTCTGTTTCATGTTAAGATTCAGCCATAATGTATTGAAGGTATCTAGATTGTAAGCAGATTCTTTGGAAGATCCTGTAAAAAATAAAACGTTTTATTATGAATCCTGGTTTTCCTGGCGTATAATCCGACTGCATTGTGTTTGGGTTGCTAGCCCCATGTGTAGCATAGCGCCATTCGATGGACCGTACAAAACAATACGTTTCCTGCTCGGTCAGATATTTCTCACCTGTACGAAGGACGGGTAACCAGTCAGCCGATAGACAAGAGCTAATAATTAGGATATGTAAAGAAAAGAATTACTCTTATTGAATGTTTCTTGACACGATAATTGTTTCGATATAAGTGTGTAATGTTATTTAATCAAGTAGACTTATCTACTTTTATTGTTTGCTCCAATACAAAATACTTCAAATATTGTACGAATTATAAGTTACACTATATACGGACAAATGTATCAACAATTTTTAATAAGCGCTAAGAATTTTCAATTTTTAATCTGGAAGTAACTAGTATTTTGAACATCTTACCTTCACATATCGTAAAGAATTATCTTGCTGGTCAGTAACAAACTTTCCTGGGTATAAAAACTATGTTTATGCAAAATTTCAGCTGTATCAGGTGATTAGATTTTTTGAGATAAATCATAACAGAAGGAGATGAACTATTAGATGCTTGTATAAGTTTAAAATTTAATTTTATAAATTTTCATTGTGACTTAAAACCGGCACTGTGAATTTTTTAACGAAATTGAGTGGTGCACGTTTAAAGAAGAAGGGTGTTGCTTGGAAACGATCCTTACAATGCAAATCTTGCATTGTCAAGCTTATGGAAATATTCTGAACGAATGGCATTAATTCACAAAATAAAAATAAAATATAGCCCTGTATGTATTGTTCCTTAGTGTTGTAAATTGTCGTAGTGCTTAAACAAGGGAACATTTCAAACTTTGATTCGGCAATTTGAAACAAAATTACACAATTCATTAAAAATTTAAGTTAACTTTAAACAGTTTCATGAACTGCCAGTAACGGCTTCCGGTGAATTAATTTTTCCCATAGTAAGAATTACTTGCAGAAGAATACATTATTTACGTTGAGATTTCCGTCTCCTTTCTGAATTTCTCATCCAAAATAGTAGCTTGTTTTTCAGCAATAGCTCATTAGTTATAAAAACATATAAATTCCTTACGTGTACAGATTTTAGCATGCGTTTATTTGTCGCAACTATACGAAAAATTGGCAGATGACATTTCCCATCCGTAGCCTTGCGTTCTTCTGACCAGGTGAATCAACCTGTAATTCCCTGGTTAGAATTGAGGTGGGAGGACCCGGGTCAAATAAGCTATGGTTGTTGCTGACGTGGCAGAAGAAACCTCACGTATATAAAAAATCTGGCTGTTTGATATTTTCTTTAAAATCTTTATCCATTAAATTTTTTTCATGCAAAGGGTTAAACATATTCTGTTAGTTTTGTCAATACACTTAGTTATCACCTTCGAAATATTCCTTGCTCTTAGCATGTTTAACAAATGCAATAGCAATTTTACCTAACTGTAAAACTACATGAGAAAAGTAATACAGTTTGGAAATACAAAGAAAACATTGCACTAGAAGTAAAAGAAATTATGAGGCATGAACTAATAATTATTAAACATTTAGTACAAACATTGTGAAACTTAGTACAGACTACTACAAGTATTAAATTCTATATTTTACTAATGTTAAAAGTTTCACTTACCCAGCGAGATGGTCGAGATATAACGTCTTGGACTCGGAATCGTGAAGTCCCTGGTTCAAATCACATGGCCGGTCAATTTTACATGAGTTTTCTCATCGTCTCCCCAGTCATAAAGGCAAATGCCAAATTGGATATGTAAATACTTGTCATCCTTGCTATTTCATCCTATATAATATCCCTTTAAATTAAAATCAATAGAAATTTACTCCACGACCAGTAAAACTTATTTACATTCAATACTTTCTTGGGCTACTGTATAGACACAGGTCCTGAACTCCTGATAAGGCCTCGCAACCGAAAGGATTATAATTACTGCTGACTTAAAAAAGTTATGGTTAATTAGGGGAAAAAGGACGGATCTTTTGAAACTCAGAATTATTGCCTGATAGTTAATAAGAATCTCGTAATTATATTAACTACGTGTGCGATTTCACCGATCTAATCCTGGTATTTCTCCTCCCGCTCTTCCAGCAGTGATACACAAACCTCGTTGCTAGGCAAGGAAACAAGATTTATTAGTCATTTGTATTATGCGAAAAGGAGTCTAAATATTTATACTTAAAGGGTATAACGACCAGCATAGACGCGTGATTACTTGTGTTTTCGTGCAAGCAAAGTCACGCAGAAGTCAAACAAAGTAATATGTGCGAATTAATCTATTTATGATAAATTCGAAAAAACCTTCATCCGAAGAATTCAATCATATTAAATTTAGTATTTGTTGCCATTAATAGTTCAACAGTAACCGACTTACTCTTCGGAAAGGAGAAGTCCACAGTAAGAAACATTTTCCTTTCTTTGGTCTACTATCCTTAAAGAAAACTTATGGTAATTAGCTTGATCCCATTTAACATTGCAAGGCCCTGCATTTGTATTTCAAACAAAATTGCAAATTTATCGAGTAATTTAGCCCTCAACACAAGTGATGTAAAGTTCTGGGAAGGAGGGCATTGAGATGTGATATTAAATGTTTCTTTTGTTATGTTTGATACATCTAAATGATCTAAAGATCAATAATTGTTTATATTTCTCGATGTTGATGTAATTTTTATTATTGTTCTAAAGATATAGTATTTATAGACGCTCTTTTACGGACAAAAATACTTACTTCCTTTTATCTTCAATGCATATATAAACAAAAAACAGTCTCAAAAATAAAGTCACTGTATTTTGTTTTCACTGCGAGATAGATCAAACTACATTATTCTTTTGCCAGTAAAAAAGTTGCGGTAAAACGAACAGGGATCCTATTATGACTTAATAATCTTGAAAGAAACATGTACTATTTCCTATCAGATCTATTAAACTTAAATCTGAATTCTACAACATATCTGAAGAATCTTCACAACTCTACCTTTCCGTGAGGTTTTAACTTTCACTGTTCTGTATTTTCGTATCACAGTGTTGCTTAGTTACTGGTGTCTTCATTGGAATTTGTTCAGCATTTTCTTCCTCTACTAGGCTATGTAGGCTGGATACATTAGCATCTTTTCCTTTAATTTTGATGATGTAGTATTTATCTTGCCTCTTAACAACTACAAATGATCCAGAGACTTTTACCTTATGTGTCTCTAGGTACTATTTAACTGTGCTACTTTCTCTTACTTTCTCCTTGTGCTACTCTTACCTCGCAAAGTTATCACAACCAAACCTCACTGTTAAGACGTTCATGGAGTCCTTCCAGTCCACCACATCATCCCGTTGTTCCATGCTGGAGCTGTCCCCTTTAACCACTATGTGAATGACATGACCTCGAGTTTGCTCTTTGGAAATGTCGAAACCGTCTGCACTAATTCTCAAGTATCCGGAGGCATGTCTCAAAAAGTTAAGCACGACTATTCCCTTGAGTGGAAATAAGAGAAGAAAGCCAACTATGTCTGTAAAATTCTATGGAGAGCCAACCGAATGGGTAAAAGCAGTCAGATATCTTGTGGTAACCCTGGACAATAGACTGACCTGGAAAATCCACCTTACCCAGGTTAGTCGAATTGCCTTAATATAGCTTGGGATTTTACACCCTCCCATGCTTAACGGAAGAGGAAGACATTCCGTTGCAAATGGATCGCTGATGTAGGATTTAAGCAAATAATTCGACCTCTTTTCGACTGCGCAGTTCTCCTTGGAGGTCTGCAGCATTCACGATTCCCAAAAGACTACAAGTCATTCAGTCGAAATGTCTTCATCTTGGTATGGGAGCACCTTGGTACGTTAGTAGCAGGAAAATCCACGAAGAACTACAAATGTCGCACGACATAACACCCACATGAGAAGCCTTGCACAGAGAATTTATATCCAAGCTTCAGGATGCAGAGGATTTTTTAATGGAAAGCACTTGAGTTTCCCAGGGTAGGCATAAAATCGTCAATTCTTTTAAAGACTTCATCCTAAATAACCAAAAATTATTGCCAAGCTGGCATAATGGTGTTTAACTTAGCAGACTTTATCCCCGTGGTCACAGTCCTCTTCATCAGTCTCCTCCTTTTTTTTGCACAAATTTCGTGACACGAATCAGCATAATGTTTCAGTTCAACAACGGTCGTTGTATTGAAGATTTTGGATGATAGCCAGGTAGCCTGTAAAGAATAAAACAATATTTGTTAACATACGTTTAATTATTGTTTAATACTGAGTGAGTTCTCATAAGGAATAGAAGAATGCCCACCGAACAAACCATTAAACTTTCCGGCCTTTCGTCCTAAGGGTCCGGTTAGCACTCCCTAGGCATGCTTAGGCTAGCACTAAACATGTGGTTCCTATGGTTGCATGACATCGGTGGTCCGTCGCAACTACTCGATACCTTGTTTAATATCAAGGCTTGCCCGGTAAGGGCGGAAAAG
The DNA here is from genome assembly GCA_964059195.1 of Ectobius pallidus. Taxonomy (NCBI): domain Eukaryota; kingdom Metazoa; phylum Arthropoda; class Insecta; order Blattodea; family Ectobiidae; genus Ectobius; species Ectobius pallidus. The sequence goes on along the minus strand of CAXKWD010000001.1, from coordinate 33,641,433 downwards.
AGAGCAATCGAGCAATAATCTTTGTGATGACGGTACACACCCGAGATCGGCAACAGCTAGTCAGCCCACATTTAAGCTAGCATTAAACATGGTGTTTCCGCTAACACCTGTTGACGAAAATCCGGCAGTTTTGCGACCCATGATTAGTACTCGAGGTTGCTCCCTAGAGAACGTAAGAGATAATTTTTGTTACATGTCTCTATGTATCAAGAAAATGGTACTCAGGTTCTGTATGTAGAGGTCCAATCCTTTCCTCCCTGGTTCCCAACAATTTGTTATTCTTCATTATTCTTTCCTCTGTTTCATGTTAAGATTCAGCCATAATGTATTGAAGGTATCTAGATTGTAAGCAGATTCTTTGGAAGATCCTGTAAAAAATAAAACGTTTTATTATGAATCCTGGTTTTCCTGGCGTATAATCCGACTGCATTGTGTTTGGGTTGCTAGCCCCATGTGTAGCATAGCGCCATTCGATGGACCGTACAAAACAATACGTTTCCTGCTCGGTCAGATATTTCTCACCTGTACGAAGGACGGGTAACCAGTCAGCCGATAGACAAGAGCTAATAATTAGGATATGTAAAGAAAAGAATTACTCTTATTGAATGTTTCTTGACACGATAATTGTTTCGATATAAGTGTGTAATGTTATTTAATCAAGTAGACTTATCTACTTTTATTGTTTGCTCCAATACAAAATACTTCAAATATTGTACGAATTATAAGTTACACTATATACGGACAAATGTATCAACAATTTTTAATAAGCGCTAAGAATTTTCAATTTTTAATCTGGAAGTAACTAGTATTTTGAACATCTTACCTTCACATATCGTAAAGAATTATCTTGCTGGTCAGTAACAAACTTTCCTGGGTATAAAAACTATGTTTATGCAAAATTTCAGCTGTATCAGGTGATTAGATTTTTTGAGATAAATCATAACAGAAGGAGATGAACTATTAGATGCTTGTATAAGTTTAAAATTTAATTTTATAAATTTTCATTGTGACTTAAAACCGGCACTGTGAATTTTTTAACGAAATTGAGTGGTGCACGTTTAAAGAAGAAGGGTGTTGCTTGGAAACGATCCTTACAATGCAAATCTTGCATTGTCAAGCTTATGGAAATATTCTGAACGAATGGCATTAATTCACAAAATAAAAATAAAATATAGCCCTGTATGTATTGTTCCTTAGTGTTGTAAATTGTCGTAGTGCTTAAACAAGGGAACATTTCAAACTTTGATTCGGCAATTTGAAACAAAATTACACAATTCATTAAAAATTTAAGTTAACTTTAAACAGTTTCATGAACTGCCAGTAACGGCTTCCGGTGAATTAATTTTTCCCATAGTAAGAATTACTTGCAGAAGAATACATTATTTACGTTGAGATTTCCGTCTCCTTTCTGAATTTCTCATCCAAAATAGTACCTTGTTTTTCAGCAATAGCTCATTAGTTATAAAAACATATAAATTCCTTACGTGTACAGATTTTAGCATGCGTTTATTTGTCGCAACTATACGAAAAATTGGCAGATGACATTTCCCATCCGTAGCCTTGCGTTCTTCTGACCAGGTGAATCAACCTGTAATTCCCTGGTTAGAATTGAGGTGGGAGGACCCGGGTCAAATAAGCTATGGTTGTTGCTGACGTGGCAGAAGAAACCTCACGTATATAAAAAATCTGGCTGTTTGATATTTTCTTTAAAATCTTTATCCATTAATTTTTTTTCATGCAAAGGGTTAAACATATTCTGTTAGTTTTGTCAATACACTTAGTTATCACCTTCGAAATATTCCTTGCTCTTAGCATGTTTAACAAATGCAACAGCAATTTTACCTAACTGTAAAACTACACGAGGAAAGTAATACAGCTTGGAAATATAAAGAAAACATTGCACTAGAAGTAAAAGAAATTATGAGACATGAATTAATAATTATTAAACATTTAGTACAAACATTGTGAAACCTAGTACAGACTACTACAAGTATTAAATTCTATATTTTACTAATGTTAAAAGTTTCACTTACCGAGCGAGATGGTCGAGATATAACGTCTTGGACTCGGAATCGTGAAGTCCCTGGTTCAAATCACATGGCCGGTCAATTTTACATGAGTTTTCTCATCGTCTCCCCAGTCATAAAGGCAAATGCCAAATTGGATATGTAAATACTTGTCATCCTTGCTATTTCATCCTATATAATATCCCTTTAAATTAAAATCAATAGAAATTTACTCCACGACCAGTAAAACTTATTTACATTCAATACTTTCTTGGGCTACTGTATAGACACAGGTCCTGAACTCCTGATAAGGCCTCGCAGCCGAAAGGATTATAATTACTGCTGACTTAAAAAAGTTATGGTTAATTAGGGGAAAAAGGACGGATCTTTTGAAACTCAGAATTATTGCCTGATAGTTAATAAGAATCTCGTAATTATATTAACTACGTGTGCGATTTCACCGATCTAATCCTGGTATTTCTCCTCCCGCTCTTCCAGCAGTGATACACAAAACTCGTTGCTAGGCAAGGAAACAAGATTTATTAGTCATTTGTATTATGCGAAAAGGAGTCTAAATATTTATACTTAAAGGGTATAACGACCAGCATAGACGCGTGATTACTTGTGTTTTCGTGCAAGCAAAGTCACGCAGAAGTCAAACAAAGTAATTTGTGCGAATTAATCTATTTATGATAAATTCGAAAAAACTTCATCCGAAGAATTCAATCATATTAAATTTAGTATTTGTTGTCATTAATAGTTCAACAGTAACCGACTTACTCTTCGGAAAGGAGAAGTCCACAGTAAGAAACATTTTCCTTTCTTTGGTCTACTATCCTTAAAGAAAACTTATGGTAATTAGCTTGATCCCATTTAACATTGCAAGGCCCTGCATTTGTATTTCAAACAAAATTGCAAATTTATCGAGTAATTTAGCCCTCAACACAAGTGATGTAAAGTTCTGGGAAGGAGGGCATTGAGATGTGATATTAAATGTTTCTTTTGTTATGTTTGATACTTCTAAATGATCTAAAGATCAATAATTGTTTATATTTCTCAATGTTTATGTAATTTTTATTATTGTTCTAAAGATATAGTATTTATAGACGCTCTTTTACGGACAAAAATACTTACTTCCTTTTATCTTCAATGTATATATAAACAAAAAACAGTCTCAAAAATAAAGTCACTGTATTTTGTTTTCACTGCGTGATAGATCAAACTACATTATTCTTTTGCCAGTAAAAAAGTTACGGTAAAACGAACAGGGATTCTATTATGACTTAATAATCTTGAAAGAAACATGTACTATTTCCTATCAGATCTATTAAACTTAAATCTGAATTCTACAACATATCTGAAGAATCTTCACAACTCTACCTTTCCGTGAGGTTTTAACTTTCACTGTTCTGTATTTTCGTATCACAGTGTTGCTTAGTTACTGGTGTCTTCATTGGAATTTGTTCAGCATTTTCTTCCTCTACTAGGCTATGTAGGCTGGATACATTAGCATCTTTTCATTTAATTTTGATGATGTAGTATTTATCTTGCCTCTTAACAACTACAAATGATCCAGAGACTTTTACCTTATGTGTCTCTAGGTACTATTTAACTGTGCTACTTTCTCTTACTTTCTCCTTGTGCTACTCTTACCTCGCAAAGTTATCACAACCAAACCTTACTGTTAAGACGTTCATGGAGTCCTTCCAGTCAACCACATCATCCCGTTGTTCCAAGCTGGAGCTGTCCCCTTTAACCACTATGTGAATGACATGACCTCGAGTTTGCTCTTTGGAAATGTCGAAACCGTCTGCACTAATTCTCAAGTATCCGGAGGCATATCTCAAAAAGTTAAGAACGACTATTCCCTTGAGTGGAAATAAGAGAAGAAAGCCAACTATGTCTGTAAAATTCTATGGAGAGCCAACCGAATGGGCAAAAGCAGTCAGATATCTTTAGGTAACCCTGGACAATAGACTGACCTGGAAAATCCACCTTACCCAGGTTAGTCGAATTGCCTTAATATACCTTGGGATTTTACACCCTCCCATGCTTAACGGAAGAGGAAGACATTCCGTTGCAAATGGATCGCTGATGTAGGATATAAGCAAATAATTCGACCTCTTTTCGACTGCGCCAGTTCTAATTGGAGGTCTGCAGCATTCACGCTTCGCAAAAGACTACAAGTCATTCAGTCGAAATGACTTCATCTTGGTATGGGAGCACCTTGGTACGTTAGTAGCAGGAAAATCCACGAAGAACTACAAATGTCGCACGACATAACACCCACATGAGAAGCCTTGCACAGAGATTTTATATCCAAGCTTCAGGATGCAGAGGATTTTTTAATGGAAAGCACTTGAGTTTCCCAGGGTAGGCATAAAATCGTCAATTCTTTTAAAGACTTCATCCTAAATAACCAAAAATTATTGCCAAGCTGGCATAATGGTGTTTAACTTAGCAGACTTTATCCCCGTGGTCACAGTCCTCTTCATCAGTCTCCTCCTTTTTTTTTGCACAAATTTCGTGACACGAATCAGCATAATGTTTCAGTTCAACAACGGTCGTTGTATTGAAGATTTTGGATGATAGCCAGGTAGCCTGTAAAGAATAAAACAATATTTGTTAACATACGTTTAATTATTGTTTAATACTGAGTGAGTTCTCATAAGGAATAGAAGAATGCCCACCGAACAAACCATTAAACTTTCCGGCCTTTCGTCCTAAGGGTCCGGTTAGCACTCCCTAGGCATGCTTAGGCTAGCACTAAACATGTGGTTCCTATGGTTGCATGACATCGGTGGTCCGTCGCAACTACTCGATACCTTGTTTAATATCAAGGCTTGCCCGGTAAGGGCGGAAAAGAGAGCAATCGAGCAATAATCTTTGTGATGACGGTAAACACCCGAGATCGGCAACAGCTAGTCAGCCCACATTTAAGCTAGCATTAAACATGGTGTTTCCGCTAACACCTGTCGACGAAAATCCGGCAGTTTTGCGACCCATGATTAGTACTCGAGGTTGCTCCCTAGAGAACGTAAGAGATAATTTTTGTTACATGTCTCTATGTATCAAGAAAATGGTACTCAGGTTCTGTATGTAGAGGTCCAATCCTTTCCTCCCTGGTTCCCAACAATTTGTTATTCTTCATTATTCTTTCCTCTGTTTCATGTTAAGATTCAGCCATAATGTATTGAAGGTATCTAGATTGTAAGCAGATTCTTTGGAAGATCCTGTAAAAAATAAAACGTTTTATTATGAATCCTGGTTTTCCTGGCGTATAATCCGACTGCATTGTGTTTGGGTTGCTAGCCCCATGTGTAGCTTAGCGCCATTCGATGGACCGTACAAAACAATACGTTTCCTGCTCGGTCAGATATTTCTCACCTGTACGAAGGACGGGTAACCAGTCAGCCGATAGACAAGAGCTAATAATTAGGATATGTAAAGAAAAGAATTACTCTTATTGAATGTTTCTTGACACGATAATTGTTTCGATATAAGTGTGTAATGTTATTTAATCAAGTAGACTTATCTACTTTTATTGTTTGCTCCAATACAAAATACTTCAAATATTGTACGAATTATAAGTTACACTATATACGGACAAATGTATCAACAATTTTTAATAAGCGCTAAGAATTTTCAATTTTTAATCTGGAAGTAACTAGTATTTTGAACATCTTACCTTCACATATCGTAAAGAATTATCTTGCTGGTCAGTAACAAACTTTCCTGGGTATAAAAACTATGTTTATGCAAAATTTCAGCTGTATCAGGTGATTAGATTTTTTGAGATAAATCATAAACAGAAGGAGATGAACTATTAGATGCTTGTATAAGTTTAAAATTTAATTTTATAAATTTTCATTGTGACTTAAAACCGGCACTGTGAATTTTTTAACGAAATTGAGTGGTGCACGTTTAAAGAAGAAGGGTGTTGCTTGGAAACGATCCTTACAATGCAAATCTTGCATTGTCAAGCTTATGGAAATATTCTGAACGAATGGCATTAATTCACAAAATAAAAATAAAATATAGCCCTGTATGTATTGTTCCTTAGTGTTGTAAATTGTCGTAGTGCTTAAACAAGGGAACATTTCAAACTTTGATTCGGCAATTTGAAACAAAATTACACAATTCATTAAAAATTTAAGTTAACTTTAAACAGTTTCATGAACTGCCAGTAACGGCTTCCGGTGAATTAATTTTTCCCATAGTAAGAATTACTTGCAGAAGAATACATTATTTACGTTGAGATTTCCGTCTCCTTTCTGAATTTCTCATCCAAAATAGTACCTTGTTTTTCAGCAATAGCTCATTAGTTATAAAAACATATAAATTCCTTACGTGTACAGATTTTAGCATGCGTTTATTTGTCGCAACTATACGAAAAATTGGCAGATGACATTTCCCATCCGTAGCCTTGCGTTCTTCTGACCAGGTGAATCAACCTGTAATTCCCTGGTTAGAATTGAGGTTGGAGGACCCGGGTCAAATAAGCTATGGTTGTTGCTGACGTGGCAGAAGAAACCTCACGTATATAAAAAATCTGGCTGTTTGATATTTTCTTTAAAATCTTTATCCATTAATTTTTTTTCATGCAAAGGGTTAAACATATTCTGTTAGTTTTGTCAATACACTTAGTTATCACCTTCGAAATATTCCTTGCTCTTAGCATGTTTAACAAATGCAACAGCAATTTTACCTAACTGTAAAACTACACGAGGAAAGTAATACAGCTTGGAAATATAAAGAAAACATTGCACTAGAAGTAAAAGAAATTATGAGACATGAATTAATGATTATTAAACATTTAGTACAAACATTGTGAAACCTAGTACAGACTACTACAAGTATTAAATTCTATATTTTACTAATGTTAAAAGTTTCACTTACCGAGCGAGATGGTCGAGATATAACGTCTTGGACTCGCAATCGTGAAGTCCCTGGTTCAAATCACATGGCCGGTCAATTTTACATGAGTTTTCTCATCGTCTCCCCAGTCATAAAGGCAAATGCCAAATTGGATATGTAAATACTTGTCATCCTTGCTATTTCATCCTATATAATATCCCTTTAAATTAAAATCAATAGAAATTTACTCCACGACCAGTAAAACTTATTTACATTCAATACTTTCTTGGGCTACTGTATAGACACAGGTCCTGAACTCCTGATAAGGCCTCGCAGCCGAAAGGATTATAATTACTGCTGACTTAAAAAAGTTATGGTTAATTAGGGGAAAAAGGACGGATCTTTTGAAACTCAGAATTATTGCCTGATAGTTAATAAGAATCTCGTAATTATATTAACTACGTGTGCGATTTCACCGATCTAATCCTGGTATTTCTCCTCCCGCTCTTCCAGCAGTGATACACAAAACTCGTTGCTAGGCAAGGAAACAAGATTTATTAGTCATTTGTATTATGCGAAAAGGAGTCTAAATATTTATACTTAAAGGGTATAACGACCAGCATAGACGCGTGATTACTTGTGTTTTCGTGCAAGCAAAGTCACGCAGAAGTCAAACAAAGTAATTTGTGCGAATTAATCTATTTATGATAAATTCGAAAAAACTTCATCCGAAGAATTCAATCATATTAAATTTAGTATTTGTTGTCATTAATAGTTCAACAGTAACCGACTTACTCTTCGGAAAGGAGAAGTCCACAGTAAGAAACATTTTCCTTTCTTTGGTCTACTATCCTTAAAGAAAACTTATGGTAATTAGCTTGATCCCATTTAACATTGCAAGGCCCTGCATTTGTATTTCAAACAAAATTGCAAATTTATCGAGTAATTTAGCCCTCAACACAAGTGATGTAAAGTTCTGGGAAGGAGGGCATTGAGATGTGATATTAAATGTTTCTTTTGTTATGTTTGATACTTCTAAATGATCTAAAGATCAATAATTGTTTATATTTCTCAATGTTTATGTAATTTTTATTATTGTTCTAAAGATATAGTATTTATAGACGCTCTTTTACGGACAAAAATACTTACTTCCTTTTATCTTCAATGTATATATAAACAAAAAACAGTCTCAAAAATAAAGTCACTGTATTTTGTTTTCACTGCGAGATAGATCAAACTACATTATTCTTTTGCCAGTAAAAAAGTTACGGTAAAACGAACAGGGATCCTATTATGACTTAATAATCTTGAAAGAAACATGTACTATTTCCTATCAGATCTATTAAACTTAAATCTGAATTCTACAACATATCTGAAGAATCTTCACAACTCTACCTTTCCGTGAGGTTTTAACTTTCACTGTTCTGTATTTTCGTATCACAGTGTTGCTTAGTTACTGGTGTCTTCATTGGAATTTGTTCAGCATTTTCTTCCTCTACTAGGCTATGTAGGCTGGATACATTAGCATCTTTTCATTTAATTTTGATGATGTAGTATTTATCTTGCCTCTTAACAACTACAAATGATCCAGAGACTTTTACCTTATGTGTCTCTAGGTACTATTTAACTGTGCTACTTTCTCTTACTTTCTCCTTGTGCTACTCTTACCTCGCAAAGTTATCACAACCAAACCTTACTGTTAAGACGTTCATGGAGTCCTTCCAGTCAACCACATCATCCCGTTGTTCCAAGCTGGAGCTGTCCCCTTTAACCACTATGTGAATGACATGACCTCGAGTTTGCTCTTTGGAAATGTCGAAACCGTCTGCACTAATTCTCAAGTATCCGGAGGCATATCTCAAAAAGTTAAGCACGACTATTCCCTTGAGTGGAAATAAGAGAAGAAAGCCAACTATGTCTGTAAAATTCTATGGAGAGCCAACCGAATGGGTAAAAGCAGTCAGATATCTTGTGGTAACCCTGGACAATAGACTGACCTGGAAAATCCACCTTACCCAGGTTAGTCGAATTGCCTTAATATACCTTGGGATTTTACACCCTCCCATGCTTAACGGAAGAGGAAGACATTCCGTTGCAAATGGATCGCTGATGTAGGATATAAGCAAATAATTCGACCTCTTTTCGACTGCGCCAGTTCTAATTGGAGGTCTGCAGCATTCACGCTTCGCAAAAGACTACAAGTCATTCAGTCGAAATGACTTCATCTTGGTATGGGAGCACCTTGGTACGTTAGTAGCAGGAAAATCCACGAAGAACTACAAATGTCGCACGACATAACACCCACATGAGAAGCCTTGCACAGAGATTTTATATCCAAGCTTCAGGATGCAGAGGATTTTTTAATGGAAAGCACTTGAGTTTCCCAGGGTAGGCATAAAATCGTCAATTCTTTTAAAGACTTCATCCTAAATAACCAAAAATTATTGCCAAGCTGGCATAATGGTGTTTAACTTAGCAGACTTTATCCCCGTGGTCACAGTCCTCTTCATCAGTCTCCTTTTTTTTGCACAAATTTCGTGACACGAATCAGCATAATGTTTCAGTTCAACAACGGTCGTTGTATTGAAGATTTTGGATGATAGCCAGGTAGCCTGTAAAGAATAAAACAATATTTGTTAACATACGTTTAATTATTGTTTAATACTGAGTGAGTTCTCATAAGGAATAGAAGAATGCCCACCGAACAAACCATTAAAATTTCCGGCCTTTCGTCCTAAGGGTCCGGTTAGCACTCCCTAGGCATGCTTAGGCTAGCACTAAACATGTGGTTCCTATGGTTGCATGACATCGGTGGTCCGTCGCAACTACTCGATACCTTGTTTAATATCAAGGCTTGCCCGGTAAGGGCGGAAAAGAGAGCAATCGAGCAATAATCTTTGTGATGACGGTAAACACCCGAGATCGGCAACAGCTAGTCAGCCCACATTTAAGCTAGCATTAAACATGGTGTTTCCGCTAACACCTGTTGACGAAAATCCGGCAGTTTTGCGACCCATGATTAGTACTCGAGGTTGCTCCCTAGAGAACGTAAGAGATAATTTTTGTTACATGTCTCTATGTATCAAGAAAATGGTACTCAGGTTCTGTATGTAGAGGTCCAATCCTTTCCTCCCTGGTTCCCAACAATTTGTTATTCTTCATTATTCTTTCCTCTGTTTCATGTTAAGATTCAGCCATAATGTATTGAAGGTATCTAGATTGTAAGCAGATTCTTTGGAAGATCCTGTAAAAAATAAAACGTTTTATTATGAATCCTGGTTTTCCTGGCGTATAATCCGACTGCATTGTGTTTGGGTTGCTAGCCCCATGTGTAGCTTAGCGCCATTCGATGGACCGTACAAAACAATACGTTTCCTGCTCGGTCAGATATTTCTCACCTGTACGAAGGACGGGTAACCAGTCAGCCGATAGACAAGAGCTAATAATTAGGATATGTAAAGAAAAGAATTACTCTTATTGAATGTTTCTTGACACGATAATTGTTTCGATATAAGTGTGTAATGTTATTTAATCAAGTAGACTTATCTACTTTTATTGTTTGCTCCAATACAAAATACTTCAAATATTGTACGAATTATAAGTTACACTATATACGGACAAATGTATCAACAATTTTTAATAAGCGCTAAGAATTTTCAATTTTTAATCTGGAAGTAACTAGTATTTTGAACATCTTACCTTCACATATCGTAAAGAATTATCTTGCTGGTCAGTAACAAACTTTCCTGGGTATAAAAACTATGTTTATGCAAAATTTCAGCTGTATCAGGTGATTTGATTTTTTGAGATAAATCATAAACAGAAGGAGATGAACTATTAGATGCTTGTATAAGTTTAAAATTTAATTTTATAAATTTTCATTGTGACTTAAAACCGGCACTGTGAATTTTTTAACGAAATTGAGTGGTGCACGTTTAAAGAAGAAGGGTGTTGCTTGGAAACGATCCTTACAATGCAAATCTTGCATTGTCAAGCTTATGGAAATATTCTGAACGAATGGCATTAATTCACAAAATAAAAATAAAATATAGCCCTGTATGTATTGTTCCTTAGTGTTGTAAATTGTCGTAGTGCTTAAACAAGGGAACATTTCAAACTTTGATTCGGCAATTTGAAACAAAATTACACAATTCATTAAAAATTTAAGTTAACTTTAAACAGTTTCATGAACTGCCAGTAACGGCTTCCGGTGAATTAATTTTTCCCATAGTAAGAATTACTTGCAGAAGAATACATTATTTACGTTGAGATTTCCGTCTCCTTTCTGAATTTCTCATCCAAAATAGTACCTTGTTTTTCAGCAATAGCTCATTAGTTATAAAAACATATAAATTCCTTACGTGTACAGATTTTAGCATGCGTTTATTTGTCGCAACTATACGAAAAATTGGCAGATGACATTTCCCATCCGTAGCCTTGCGTTCTTCTGACCAGGTGAATCAACCTGTAATTCCCTGGTTAGAATTGAGGTTGGAGGACCCGGGTCAAATAAGCTATGGTTGTTGCTGACGTGGCTGAAGAAACCTCACGTATATAAAAAATCTGGCTGTTTGATATTTTCTTTAAAATCTTTATCCATTAATTTTTTTTCATGCAAAGGGTTAAACATATTCTGTTAGTTTTGTCAATACACTTAGTTATCACCTTCGAAATATTCCTTGCTCTTAGCATGTTTAACAAGTGCAACAGCAATTTTACCTAACTGTAAAACTACACGAGGAAAGTAATACAGTTTGGAAATATAAAGAAAACATTGCACTAGAAGTAAAAGAAATTATGAGACATGAATTAATAATTATTAAACATTTAGTACAAACATTGTGAAACCTAGTACAGACTACTACAAGTATTAAATTCTATATTTTACTAATGTTAAAAGTTTCACTTACCGAGCGAGATGGTCGAGATATAACGTCTTGGACTCGCAATCGTGAAGTCCCTGGTTCAAATCACATGGCCGGTCAATTTTACATGAGTTTTCTCATCGTCTCCCCAGTCATAAAGGCAAATGCCAAATTGGATATGTAAATACTTGTCATCCTTGCTATTTCATCCTATATAATATCCCTTTAAATTAAAATCAATAGAAATTTACTCCACGACCAGTAAAACTTATTTACATTCAATACTTTCTTGGGCTACTGTATAGACACAGGTCCTGAACTCCTGATAAGGCCTCGCAGCCGAAAGGATTATAATTACTGCTGACTTAAAAAAGTTATGGTTAATTAGGGGAAAAAGGACGGATCTTTTGAAACTCAGAATTATTGCCTGATAGTTAATAAGAATCTCGTAATTATATTAACTACGTGTGCGATTTCACCGATCTAATCCTGGTATTTCTCCTCCCGCTCTTCCAGCAGTGATACACAAAACTCGTTGCTAGGCAAGGAAACAAGATTTATTAGTCATTTGTATTATGCGAAAAGGAGTCTAAATATTTATACTTAAAGGGTATAACGACCAGCATAGACGCGTGATTACTTGTGTTTTCGTGCAAGCAAAGTCACGCAGAAGTCAAACAAAGTAATTTGTGCGAATTAATCTATTTATGATAAATTCGAAAAAACTTCATCCGAAGAATTCAATCATATTAAATTTAGTATTTGTTGTCATTAATAGTTCAACAGTAACCGACTTACTCTTCGGAAAGGAGAAGTCCACAGTAAGAAACATTTTCCTTTCTTTGGTCTACTATCCTTAAAGAAAACTTATGGTAATTAGCTTGATCCCATTTAACATTGCAAGGCCCTGCATTTGTATTTCAAACAAAATTGCAAATTTATCGAGTAATTTAGCCCTCAACACAAGTGATGTAAAGTTCTGGGAAGGAGGGCATTGAGATGTGATATTAAATTTTTCTTTTGTTATGTTTGATACTTCTAAATGATCTAAAGATCAATAATTGTTTATATTTCTCGATGTTGATGTAATTTTTATTATTGTTCTAAAGATATAGTATTTATAGACGCTCTTTTACGGACAAAAATACTTACTTCCTTTTATCTTCAATGTATATATAAACAAAAAACAGTCTCAAAAATAAAGTCACTGTATTTTGTTTTCACTGCGAGATAGATCAAACTACATTATTCTTTTGCCAGTAAAAAAGTTACGGTAAAACGAACAGGGATCCTATTATGACTTAATAATCTTGAAAGATACATGTACTATTTCCTATCAGATCTATTAAACTTAAATCTGAATTCTACAACATATCTGAAGAATCTTCACAACTCTACCTTTCCGTGAGGTTTTAACTTTCACTGTTCTGTATTTTCGTATCACAGTGTTGCTTAGTTACTGGTGTCTTCATTGGAATTTGTTCAGCATTTTCTTCCTCTACTAGGCTATGTAGGCTGGATACATTAGCATCTTTTCATTTAATTTTGATGATGTAGTATTTATCTTGCCTCTTAACAACTACAAATGATCCAGAGACTTTTACCTTATGTGTCTCTAGGTACTATTTAACTGTGCTACTTTCTCTTACTTTCTCCTTGTGCTACTCTTACCTCGCAAAGTTATCACAACCAAACCTTACTGTTAAGACGTTCATGGAGTCCTTCCAGTCAACCACATCATCCCGTTGTTCCAAGCTGGAGCTGTCCCCTTTAACCACTATGTGAATGACATGACCTCGAGTTTGCTCTTTGGAAATGTCGAAACCGTCTGCACTAATTCTCAAGTATCCGGAGGCATATCTCAAAAAGTTAAGCACGACTATTCCCTTGAGTGGAAATAAGAGAAGAAAGCCAACTATGTCTGTAAAATTCTATGGAGAGCCAACCGAATGGGTAAAAACAGTCAGATATCTTGTGGCAACCCTGGACAATAGACTGACCTGGAAAATCCACCTTACCCAGGTTAGTCGAATTGCCTTAATATACCTTGGGATTTTACACCCTCCCATGCTTAACGGAAGAGGAAGACATTCCGTTGCAAATGGATCGCTGATGTAGGATATAAGCAAATAATTCGACCTCTTTTCGACTGCGCCAGTTCTCCTTGGAGGTCTGCAGCATTCACGCTTCGCAAAAGACTACAAGTCATTCAGTCGAAATGTCTTCATCTTGGTATGGGAGCACCTTGGTACGTTAGTAGCAGGAAAATCCACGAAGAACTACAAATGTCGCACGACATAACACCCACATGAGAAGCCTTGCACAGAGATTTTATATCCAAGCTTCAGGATGCAGAGAATTTTTTAATGGAAAGCACTTGAGTTTCCCAGGATAGGCATAAAATCGTCAATTCTTTTAAAGACTTCATCCTAAATAACCAAAAATTATTGCCAAGCTGGCATAATGGTGTTTAACTTAGCAGACTTTATCCCCGTGGTCACAGTCATCTTCATCAGTCTCCTCCTTTTTTTTTGCACAAATTTCGTGACACGAATCAGCATAATGTTTCAGTTCAACAACGGTCGTTGTATTGAAGATTTTGGATGATAGCCAGGTAGCCTGTAAAGAATAAAACAGTGTTTGTTAACATACGTTTAATTATTGTTTAATACTGAGTGAGTTCTCATAAGGAATAGAAGAATGCCCACCGAACAAACCATTAAACTTTCCGGCCTTTCGTCCTAAGGGTCCGGTTAGCACTCCCTAGGCATGCTTAGGCTAGCCCTAAACATGTGGTTCCTATGGTTGCATGACGTCGGTCGTCCGTCGCAACTACTCGATACCTTGTTTAATATCAAGGCTTGCCCGGTAAGGGCGGAAAAGAGAGCAATCGAGCAATAATCTTTGTGATGACGGTACACACCCGAGATCGGCAACAGCTAGTCAGCCCACATTTAAGCTAGCATTAAACATGGTGTTTCCGCTAACACCTGTTGACGAAAATCCGGCAGTTTTGCGACCCATGATTAGTACTCGAGGTTGCTCCCTAGAGAACGTAAGAGATAATTTTTGTTACATGTCTCTATGTATCAAGAAAATGGTACTCAGGTTCTGTATGTAGAGGTTCAATCCTTTCCTCCCTGGTTCCCAACAATTTGTTATTCTTCATTATTCTTTCCGCTCTTTCATGTTATGATTCACCCATAATGTATTGAAGGTATCTAGATTGTAAGCAGAATCTTTGGAAGATCCTGTAAAAAATAAAACGTTTTATTATGAATCCTGGTTTTCCTGGCGTATAATCCGAATGCATTGTGTTTGGGTTGCTAGCCACATGTGTAGCTTAGCGCCATTCGATGGACCGTACAAAACAATACGTTTCCTGATGGGTCAGATATTTCTCACCTGTACGAAGGACGGGTAACCAGTCAGCCGATAGACAAGAGTTAATAATTAGGATATGTAAAGAAAAGAATTACTCTTGATGAATGTTTCTTGACACGATAATTGTTTCGATATAAGTGTGTAAAGTTATTTAATCAAGTAGACTTATCTAATTTTATTGTTTGCTCCAATACAAAATACTTCAAATATTGTACGAATTATAAGTTACACTATATACGGACAAATGTATCAACAATTTTTAATAAGCGCTAAGAATTTTCAATTTCTAATCTGGAAGTAACTAGTATTTTGAACATCTTACCGTCACATATCGTAAAGAATTATCTTGCTGGTCAGTAACAAACTTTCCTGGGTATAAAAACTATGTTTATGCAAAATTTCAGCTGTATCAGGTGATTAGTTTTTTTGAGATAAATCATAACAGAAGGAGATGAACTATATTAGATGCTTGTATAAGTTTAAAATTTAATTTTATAAATTTTCATTGTGACTTAAAACCGGCACTGTGAATTTTTTTAACGAAATTGAGTGGTGCACGTTTAAAGAAGAAGGGTGTTGCTTGGAAACGATCCTTACAATGCAAATCTTGCATTGTCAAGCTTATGGAAATATTCTGAACGAATGGCATTAATTCACAAAATAAAAATAAAATATAGCCCTGTATGTATTGTTCCTTAGTGTTGTAAATTGTCGTAGTGCTTAAACAAGGGAACATTTCAAACTTTGATTCGGCAATTTGAAACCAAATTACACAATTCATTAAAAATTTAAGTTAACTTTAAACAGTTTCATGAACTGCCAGTAACGGCTTCCGGTGAATTAATTTTTCCCATAGTAAGAATTACTTGCAGAAGAATACATTATTTACGTTGAGATTTCCGTCTCCTTTCTGAATTTCTCATCCAAAATAGTACCTTGTTTTTTCAGCAATAGCTCATTAGTTATAAAAACATATAAATTCCTTACGTGTACAGATTTTAGCATGCGTTTATTTGTCGCAACTATACGTAAAATTTGCAGCTGACATTTCCCATCCGTAGCCTTGCGTTCTTCTGACCAGGTGAATCAACCTGTAATTCCCTGGTTAGAATTGAGGTGGGAGGACCCGGGTCAAATAAGCTATGGTTGTTGCTGACGTGGCAGAAGAAACCTCACGTATATAAAAAATCTGGCTCTTTGATATTTTCTTTAAAATCTTTATCCATTAAATTTTTTTCATGCAAAGGGTTAAACATATTCTGTTAGTTTTGTCAATACACTTAGTTATCACCTTCGAAATATTCCTTGCTCTTAGCATGTTTAACAAATGCAATAGCAATTTTACCTAACTGTAAAACTACATGAGAAAAGTAATACAGTTTGGAAATACAAAGAAAACATTGCACTAGAAGTAAAAGAAATTATGAGGCATGAATTAATAATTATTAAACATTTAGTACAAACATTGTGAAACTTAGTACAGACTACTACAAGTATTAAATTCTATATTTTACTAATGTTAAAAGTTTCACTTACCGAGCGAGATGGTCGAGATATAACGTCTTGGACTCGGAATCGTGAAGTCCCTGGTTCAAATCACATGGCCGGTCAATTTTACATGAGTTTTCTCATCGTCTCCCCAGTCATAAAGGCAAATGCCAAATTGGATATGTAAATACTTGTCATCCTTGCTATTTCATCCTATATAATATCCCTTTAAATTAAAATCAATAGAAATTTACTCCACGACCAGTAAAACTTATTTACATTCAATACTTTCTTGGGCTTATGTATAGACACAGGTCCTGAACTCCTGATAAGGCCTCGCAGCCGAAAGGATTATAATTACTGCTGACTTAAAAAAGTTATGGTTAATTAGGGGAAAAAGGACGGATCTTTTGAAACTCAGAATTATTGCCTGATAGTTAATAAGAATCTCGTAATTATATTAACTACGTGTGCGATTTCACCGATCTAATCCTGGTATTTCTCCTCCCGCTCTTCCAGCAGTGATACACAAAACTCGTTGCTAGGCAAGGAAACAAGATTTATTAGTCATTTGTATTATGCGAAAAGGAGTCTAAATATTTATACTTAAAGGGTATAACGACCAGCATAGACGCGTGATTACTTGTGTTTTCGTGCAAGCAAAGACACGCAGAAGTCAAACAAAGTAATATGTGCGAATTAATCTATTTATGATAAATTCGAAAAAACCTTCATCCGAAGAATTCAATCATATTAAATTTAGTATTTGTTGTCATTAATAGTTCAACAGTAACCGACTTACTCTTCGGAAAGGAGAAGTTCACAGTAAGAAACATTTTCCTTTCTTTGGTCTACTATCCTTAAAGAAAACTTATGGTAATTAGCTTGATCCCATTTAACATTGCAAGGCCCTGCATTTGTATTTCAAACAAAATTGCAAATTTATCGAGTAATTAACCCTCAACACAAGTGATGTAAAGTTCTGGGAAGGAGGGCATTGAGATGTGATATTAAATGTTTCTTTTGTTATGTTTGATACATCTAAATGATCTAAAGATCAATAATTGTTTATATTTCTCGATGTTGATGTAATTTTTATTATTGTTCTAAAGATATAGTATTTATAGACGCTCTTTTACGGACAAAAATACTTACTTCCTTTTATCTTCAATGTATATATAAACAAAAAACAGTCTCAAAAATAAAGTCACTGTATTTTGTTTTCACTGCGAGATAGATCAAACTACATTATTCTTTTGCCAGTAAAAAAGTTGCGGTAAAACGAACAGGGATCCTATTATGACTTAATAATCTTGAAAGAAACATGTACTATTTCCTATCAGATCTATTAAACTTAAATCTGAATTCTACAACATATCTGAAGAATCTTCACAACTCTACCTTTCCGTGAGGTTTTAACTTTCACTGTTCTGTATTTTCGTATCACAGTGTTGCTTAGTTACTGGTGTCTTCATTGGAATTTGTTCAGCATTTTCTTCCTCTACTAGGCTATGTAGGCTGGATACATTAGCATCTTTTCCTTTAATTTTGATGATGTAGTATTTATCTTGCCTCTTAACAACTACAAATGATCCAGAGACTTTTACCTTATGTGTCTCTAGGTACTATTTAACTGTGCTACTTTCTCTTACTTTCTCCTTGTGCTACTCTTACCTCGCAAAGTTATCACAACCAAACCTCACTGTTAAGACGTTCATGGAGTCCTTCCAGTCCACCACATCATCCCGTTGTTCCATGCTGGAGCTGTCCCCTTTAACCACTATGTGAATGACATGACCTCGAGTTTGCTCTTTGGAAATGTCGAAACCGTCTGCACTAATTCTCAAGTATCCGGAGGCATATCTGAAAAAGTTAAGCACGACTATTCCCTTGAGTGGAAATAAGAGAAGAAAGCCAACTATGTCTGTAAAATTCTATGGAGAGCCAACCGAATGGGTAAAAGCAGTCAGATATCTTGTGGTAACCCTGGACAATAGACTGACCTGGAAAATCCACCTTACCCAGGTTAGTCGAATTGCCTTAATATAGCTTGGGATTTTACACCCTCCCATGCTTAACGGAAGAGGAAGACATTCCGTTGCAAATGGATCGCTGCTGTTGGGTATAAGCGAATAATTCGACTTCTTTTCGACTGCGCCAGTTCTCCTTGGAGGTCTGCAGCATTCACGCTTCCCAAAAGACTACAAGTCATTCAGTCGAAATGTCTTCATCTTGGTATGGGAGCACCTTGGTACGTTAGTAGCAGGAAAATCCACGAAGAACTACAAATGTCGCACGACATAACACCCACATGAGAAGCCTTGCACAGAGATTTTATATCCAAGCTTCAGGATGCAGAGGATTTTTTAATGGAAAGCACTTGAGTTTCCCAGGGTAGGCATAAAATCGTCAATTCTTTTAAAGACTTCATCCTAAGTAACCAAAAATATTGCCAAGCTGGCATAATGGTGTTTAACTTAGCAGACTTTATCCCCGTGATCACAGTCCTCTTCATCAGTCTCCTCCTTTTTTTTTGCACAAATTTCGTGACACGAATCAGCATAATGTTTCAGTTCAACAACGGTCGTTGTATTGAAGATTTTGGATGATAGCCAGGTAGCCTGTAAAGAATAAAACAATATTTGTTAACATACGTTTAATTATTGTTTAATACTGAGTGAGTTCTCATAAGGAATAGAAGAATGCCCACCGAACAAACCATTAAACTTTCCGGCCTTTCGTCCTAAGGGTCCGGTTAGCACTCCCTAGGCATGCTTAGGCTAGCACTAAACATGTGGTTCCTATGGTTGCATGACATCGGTGGTCCGTCGCAACTACTCGATACCTTGTTTAATATCAAGGCTTGCCCGGTAAGGGCGGAAAAGAGAGCAATCGAGCAATAATCTTTGTGATGACGGTACACACCCGAGATCGGCAACAGCTAGTCAGCCCACATTTAAGCTAGCATTAAACATGGTGTTTCCGCTAACACCTGTTGACGAAAATCCGGCAGTTTTGCGACCCATGATTAGTACTCGAGGTTGCTCCCTAGAGAACGTAAGAGATAATTTTTGTTACATGTCTCTATGTATCAAGAAAATGGTACTCAGGTTCTGTATGTAGAGGTCCAATCCTTTCCTCCCTGGTTCCCAACAATTTGTTATTCTTCATTATTCTTTCCCCTCTTTCATGTTAAGATTCACCCATAATGTATTGAAGGTATCTAGATTGTAAGCAGAATCTTTGGAAGATCCTGTAAAAAATAAAACGTTTTATTATGAATCCTGGTTTTCCTGGCGTATAATCCGAATGCATTGTGTTTGGGTTGCTAGCCACATGTGTAGCTTAGCGCCATTCGATGGACCGTACAAAACAATACGTTTCCTGCTCGGTCAGATATTTCTCACCTGTACGAAGGACGGGTAACCAGTCAGCCGATAGACAAGAGCTAATAATTAGGATATGTAAAGAAAGGAATTACTCTTATTGAATGTTTCTTGACACGATAATTGTTTCGATATAAGTGTGTAATGTTATTTAATCAAGTAGACTTATCTACTTTTATTGTTTGCTCCAATACAAAATACTTCAAATATTGTACGAATTATAAGTTACACTATATACGGACAAATGTATCAACAATTTTTAATAAGCGCTAAGAATTTTCAATTTTTAATCTGGAAGTAACTAGTATTTTGAACATCTTACCTTCACATATCGTAAAGAATTATCTTACTGGTCAGTAACAAACTTTCCTGGGTATAAAAACTATGTTTATGCAAAATTTCAGCTGTATCAGGTGATTAGATTTTTTGAGATAAATCATAATAGTGCTACTTTCAGTTAATTATATATTAAAGGACACAAGTAAGTAATAATTAGCATTTGTGCCAGGACTGAAAAATGAAAAATCCATCAGACAAGTCAGATCAAGAGGTGAACCTAAATCAAGTTCAAAAGAGACAGAAACTGGAATGTGAATCTCCATTTCTTTCACCAAATTCATTCTCTGCTCTGCAGGATATAGAAGATATGAACACTGAAGTGAGTAACAGTAATTCACAGTCAATTTCTGGAAGGAAAGACATTCCTCCCCCTATATTTATTACTAATATAGTTAATATGAATGCTCTTTTAGCTGCCATCAATAAGCTGAATCCAGGAAATTACAAACATATCACCATCAACAATGAGAAAGTGAAATTTAATTTTGAAACAGTCGAAGGCTACAGACTAGCTATCAAATATTTACAAGAAAACAATGCTCAGTTTCATACATATCAAATGAAAACAGAAAAATGTTTTCGTGTAGTTATAAGAGGACTTCATCATTCTTGTGATACTAAACTAATGATGGAGGAAATTGCGGAAATGGGATATGAACCAAAACAAATGATTCCTGTATTTCATCCTATCTCAAAAACACCATTGCCTTTATTCTTCTTGGATTTAAAACCAAGTACAAATAATGATAATATTTATAAGTTGAACCGGCTTTATGGTGCTGTCATCAAGGTAGAACCTCCTAAACCAAAAAGAAATATTATTCAATGTTTAAGATGTCAAGATTACGGGCACAGCAAAAACTACTGCCATAAAGCACCGCGCTGTGTAAAATGTGACGGTATACATGCAACCACTCAGTGCACAAAAGATAAGCATGCTCCCCCAATATGTGTAAATTGTAAAGGTCAGCACACAGCCAATTACAGAGGCTGTCCAGTGCACTTAAATTTGCAAAAATCATCACAGCCTGTATTAAGAAACAAATCAGAACGAAACTCAGCTAACCCAGTAGGATCTACTGTAACTTCCCGAACAACATCAGGAGCACTGCCTGCAATACCAAATGCGTCTTCTGCCCCACTTGAAACAAACGGGGAAATAGCAACAACTACAGCTCATGCATCAACTCCTACATTCTGTCATCACAACAGCGAGCGAACTTACGCAGATGCAGTCAATCCTAAAGATAATGCAAATTCAGCATTTAATGACAGTAATCTAATAATCAAGTTAGTCGATAAAATAGATTCCCTACTGTCTCTTTTGCATCCTCTCATTAACACACTGCTTCAAGTTCTTCCAACGTTAATCAACAAAAAATGACTTTACACTTTACAGAAAAACCTGTAAAAATTTGCACATGGAACGCAAGAGGTGTTAACAATAAGTACTTTGAGTTACAGCTCTTTCTTAACACTCATAATATTGACATATTACTCATTACTGAAACTAAACTAGCTCCAAATATTCAATTCTTTATACCTGGATATCAGATTCATAGAGCTGACCACCCTAGTGGTTCACGGAAAGGAGGTTCTGCAATACTTGTTAGGAGGTCACTTAAATATGATGAACTACCTCCAGCTACTGAAAACGAATTTCAGATATCACGAATACAAATGCACTTAAATAATATACTTGTCCAAATCGGATCTTTCTACTCTGCACCAAACAATAGACTAACAGCGACTGATTTCTGGGGTGTTACTCATCAGATGGGAGCGCATTTCTTATTAGGAGGTGATTTCAACAGCAAACATCCTAGATGGGGCTCAAATCTTGCCAATCCAAGAGGACGCCTACTTCATGACGTTGCATATCAGCTATCCTTAGATTTTATTTATCCAGTAGAACCTACCTATTATCCAGACACAGGCCATGTTCCAGATTTATTGGATTTCTTCATATCTAAGAATGTCACAATCTATTGTTCTGTACCATCAGTAATTCATGATCTTAGTTCGGACCATCTACCAGTAATTCTTAACTTATCATTAAATTGCAGCCAACAAGAACGCCCTACTTTAATAAAATATCCTTTCAACTGGGAATGCTATACAAATACACTTCAAGAAATTACAAATTTAAACATGCCACTAAAAACTTGCAATGATATTGACAATGCCATCAGTACTATAACTAGAAATGTACAGCTTGCAGCCGGTAAAGCCAGTAACCGGAACCAAACAAGTACTCAAACCTTTAATATGAGTAACAAAAATGCACTAATATCACCTCATGTTCGTCAACTTCTTTATGAAAAGAGGGCTTGTCGTAGTTTATGGGAACGCTCTAAATATCCTCCCCATAAGTCAGCTTTTAATAGAGCATCTAGAGAATTGACAAAAGCTTTAAAAGAAGAAAGAGAGGCTGCTCTAAATAGCCAGTTACTTAAATTAAAAACTTCAGACTGTTCTCTATGGCGAAAAACCAAATTTCTAACGAAACAAGTAGAACGAATACCACCCCTAAGTGTTGGTAACACATGGTACACAACACCACAAGAAAAAGTTAACTTATTCTCTAACATTTTACAACAGCAGTTTAAACCAAATCCAAGCTTTGATCCAGAATTTACAGAAAAGGTTTCACAAGCAATCTCTATGCCACTGCAGTTGTCACCATTTACGTATCATTTTAAGCCAGCACAAGTCAGAAATGCCATAGACAGAGCTGCAAATAAGTCTCCTGGCTATGACTTGATTGTTCAACCATTACTGAAAGCATTCCCCAGGAAAACTCTTCTATTATTAACTTACATCTATAATGCAATGCTACGTCTTGCTTACTTCCCTCAAAAGTGGAAACATTCTATAATAGTAATGATTCCAAAGCCAGACAAAATTAAAAAAGATCCAAACAACTATCGTCCTATCAGCCTTCTACCAATCTTCTCTAAGATCTTTGAACGTCTTCTCTTACCTCAACTTCTTATTCATCTAGAAAAAACTATACCTGAAACTCAGTTTGGATTTAGATCGCTTCATTCCTGTCCTCAACAACTTCATCGGGTGGTGGATGTCATTCTAGATACCTTTGAAGAAAAGTTTGTCTGTCATGGCTTATTTTTAGACACAGAAAAAGCATTTGACAAGGTCTGGCATGAAGGCCTACTATACAAAATTAAAGACCAGTTACCAGACACCTACTATAGGATTCTGCAGTCTTACCTGACTAGTAGAACATTTTCTGTAAAGTGTGAAAATTCACAATCTCAGTCTATCGAAATAAAATCAGGAGTTCCTCAAGGAAGTGTACTCGGACCTTTCTTGTACCTCATGTACACCTCAGATTTTCCAAGAGATGATACATTAACAATAGCTCAATTCGCTGATGATGTTGCAATTCTCAGTAAAGGAACATGCGATTCTTCTGCAAATAAACTGCAACAGTACGCAAATAAAGTCGAAGTATGGAACAATAAATGGAGAGTTAAAATGAATCCAAACAAATCAAAACTAGTGGTGTTCACATATAATTTAAAAATTTATCAGCATACAATCAGACTACATGGCATGGATGTACCTCGGGTCGACTCTGTAAAATATCTAGGACTGATATTAGATAGCAAACTAACTTGGAAATCACATATCAATGGACTGGTTCAGAAAATCAGAAACAGAATTCACCAAATAAAATTCCTGATCCAAGGCTCATCTCCTCTTCCATTGAAGCTCAAGATACTCATCTACACAACTCTCATCAGACCTATTTGGATGTATGCCTGTGGGATATGGAGCTCTGCTTCAGACACCCAGATAAGAAGAATACAGACACTACAGAATCGTATTCTCAGGATATGTACCGATGCACCATGGTACGTTCGTAACACGACCCTGCATAATGATCTCCAAATTCCCGAAGTCTCAACTGTTCTAACTACCAATTATACCAGGCTTCATAATAGCTT
Source organism: Ectobius pallidus (assembly GCA_964059195.1). NCBI lineage: Eukaryota > Metazoa > Arthropoda > Insecta > Blattodea > Ectobiidae > Ectobius > Ectobius pallidus. The sequence goes on along the minus strand of CAXKWD010000001.1, from coordinate 33,617,137 downwards.
CATACAGCATCCCAATGTTTTGCTGAATCACATACCTTTACAGAACCAAGTGACCCGAAATCAGAGAAGACTAAAACGCAAAAGACATGCTGATTCTCTTCAATAATAATAAAACATGTCATAATTAGCCCACACATAATGCTGCTGAGGACTATCAATGGATAGCAACCTCAATACAAGTTACATGTGCATTTTATGTCTGTTGCTGTCTCAATTGTAATATACTTTTGTATAGTAAAGTTATCGATATTAAAAAAAAAAAAAAAAAAAAAAAAAAAAATCATAAACAGAAGGAGATGAACTATTAGATGCTTGTATAAGTTTAAAATTTAATTTTATAAATTTTCATTGTGACTTAAAACCGGCACTGTGAATTTTTTAACGAAATTGAGTGGTGCACGTTTAAAGAAGAAGGGTGTTGCTTGGAAACGATCCTTACAATGCAAATCTTGCATTGTCAAGCTTATGGAAATATTCTGAACGAATGGCATTAATTCACAAAATAAAAATAAAATATAGCCCTGTATGTTTTGTTCCTTAGTGTTGTAAATTGTCGTAGTGCTTAAACAAGGGAACATTTCAAACTTTGATTCGGCAATTTGAAACAAAATTACACAATTCATTAAAAATTTAAGTTAACTTTAAACAGTTTCATGAACTGCCAGTAACGGCTTCCGGTGAATTAATTTTTCCCATAGTAATAATTACTTGCAGAAGAATACATTATTTACGTTGAGATTTCCGTCTCCTTTCTGAATTTCTCATCCAAAATAGTACCTTGTTTTTCAGCAATAGCTCATTAGTTATAAAAACATATAAATTCCTTACGTGTACAGATTTTAGCATGCGTTTATTTGTCGCAACTATACGAAAAATTGGCAGATGACATTTCCCATCCGTAGCCTTGCGTTCTTCTGACCAGGTGAATCAACCTGTAATTCCCTGGTTAGAATTGAGGTGGGAGGACCCGGGTCAAATAAGCTATGGTTGTTGCTGACGTGGCAGAAGAAACCTCACGTATATAAAAAATCTGGCTGTTTGATATTTTCTTTAAAATCTTTATCCATTAATTTTTTTTCATGCAAAGGGTTAAACATATTCTGTTAGTTTTGTCAATACACTTAGTTATCACCTTCGAAATATTCCTTGCTCTTAGCATGTTTAACAAATGCAACAGCAATTTTACCTAACTGTAAAACTACACGAGGAAAGTAATACAGTTTGGAAATATAAAGAAAACATTGCACTAGAAGTAAAAGAAATTATGAGACATGAATTAATAATTATTAAACATTTAGTACAAACATTGTGAAACCTAGTACAGACTACTACAAGTATTAAATTCTATATTTTACTAATGTTAAAAGTTTCACTTACCGAGCGAGATGGTCGAGATATAACGTCTTGGACTCGGAATCGTGAAGTCCCTGGTTCAAATCACATGGCCGGTCAATTTTACATGAGTTTTCTCATCGTCTCCCCAGTCATAAAGGCAAATGCCAAATTGGATATGTAAATACTTGTCATCCTTGCTATTTCATCCTATATAATATCCCTTTAAATTAAAATCAATAGAAATTTACTCCACGACCAGTAAAACTTATTTACATTCAATACTTTCTTGGGCTACTGTATAGACACAGGTCCTGAACTCCTGATAAGGCCTCGCAGCCGAAAGGATTATAATTACTGCTGACTTAAAAAAGTTATGGTTAATTAGGGGAAAAAGGACGGATCTTTTGAAACTCAGAATTATTGCCTGATAGTTAATAAGAATCTCGTAATTATATTAACTACGTGTGCGATTTCACCGATCTAATCCTGGTATTTCTCCTCCCGCTCTTCCAGCAGTGATACACAAAACTCGTTGCTAGGCAAGGAAACAAGATTTATTAGTCATTTGTATTATGCGAAAAGGAGTCTAAATATTTATACTTAAAGGGTATAACGACCAGCATAGACGCGTGATTACTTGTGTTTTCGTGCAAGCAAAGTCACGCAGAAGTCAAACAAAGTAATTTGTGCGAATTAATCTATTTATGATAAATTCGAAAAAACTTCATCCGAAGAATTCAATCATATTAAATTTAGTATTTGTTGTCATTAATAGTTCAACAGTAACCGACTTACTCTTCGGAAAGGAGAAGTCCACAGTAAGAAACATTTTCCTTTCTTTGGTCTACTATCCTTAAAGAAAACTTATGGTAATTAGCTTGATCCCATTTAACATTGCAAGGCCCTGCATTTGTATTTCAAACAAAATTGCAAATTTATCGAGTAATTTAGCCCTCAACACAAGTGATGTAAAGTTCTGGGAAGGAGGGCATTGAGATGTGATATTAAATGTTTCTTTTGTTATGTTTGATACTTCTAAATGATCTAAAGATCAATAATTGTTTATATTTCTCGATGTTGATGTAATTTTTATTATTGTTCTAAAGATATAGTATTTATAGACGCTCTTTTACGGACAAAAATACTTACTTCCTTTTATCTTCAATGTATATATAAACAAAAAACAGTCTCAAAAATAAAGTCACTGTATTTTGTTTTCACTGCGAGATAGATCAAACTACATTATTCTTTTGCCAGTAAAAAAGTTACGGTAAAACGAACAGGGATCCTATTATGACTTAATAATCTTGAAAGATACATGTACTATTTCCTATCAGATCTATTAAACTTAAATCTGAATTCTACAACATATCTGAAGAATCTTCACAACTCTACCTTTCCGTGAGGTTTTAACTTTCACTGTTCTGTATTTTCGTATCACAGTGTTGCTTAGTTACTGGTGTCTTCATTGGAATTTGTTCAGCATTTTCTTCCTCTACTAGGCTATGTAGGCTGGATACATTAGCATCTTTTCATTTAATTTTGATGATGTAGTATTTATCTTGCCTCTTAACAACTACAAATGATCCAGAGACTTTTACCTTATGTGTCTCTAGGTACTATTTAACTGTGCTACTTTCTCTTACTTTCTCCTTGTGCTACTCTTACCTCGCAAAGTTATCACAACCAAACCTTACTGTTAAGACGTTCATGGAGTCCTTCCAGTCAACCACATCATCCCGTTGTTCCAAGCTGGAGCTGTCCCCTTTAACCACTATGTGAATGACATGACCTCGAGTTTGCTCTTTGGAAATGTCGAAACCGTCTGCACTAATTCTCAAGTATCCGGAGGCATATCTCAAAAAGTTAAGCACGACTATTCCCTTGAGTGGAAATAAGAGAAGAAAGCCAACTATGTCTGTAAAATTCTATGGAGAGCCAACCGAATGGGTAAAAGCAGTCAGATATCTTGTGGTAACCCTGGACAATAGACTGACCTGGAAAATCCACCTTACCCAGGTTAGTCGAATTGCCTTAATATAGCTTGGGATTTTACACCCTCCCATGCTTAACGGAAGAGGAAGACATTCCGTTGCAAATGGATCGCTGATGTAGGATATAAGCGAATAATTCGACCTCTTTTCGACTGCGCCAGTTCTCCTTGGAGGTCTGCAGCATTCACGCTTCCCAAAAGACTACAAGTCATTCAGTCGAAATGTCTTCATCTTGGTATGGGAGCACCTTGGTACGTTAGTAGCAGGACATCCACGAAGAACTACAAATGTCGCACGACATAACACCCACATGAGAAGCCTTGCACAGAGATTTTATATCCAAGCTTCAGGATGCAGAGTATTTTTTAATGGAAAGCACTTGAGTTTCCCAGGGTAGGCATAAAATCGTCAATTCTTTTAAAGACTTCATCCTAAGTAACCAAAAATTATTGCCAAGCTGGCATAATGGTGTTTAACTTAGCAGACTTTATCCCCGTGATCACAGTCCTCTTCATCAGTCTCCTCCTTTTTTTTTGCACAAATTTCGTGACACGAATCAGCATAATGTTTCAGTTCAACAACGGTCGTTGTATTGAAGATTTTGGATGATAGCCAGGTAGCCTGTAAAGAATAAAACAATATTTGTTAACATACGTTTAATTATTGTTTAATACTGAGTGAGTTCTCATAAGGAATAGAAGAATGCCCACCGAACAAACCATTAAACTTTCCGGCCTTTCGTCCTAAGGGTCCGGTTAGCACTCCCTAGGCATGCTTAGGCTAGCACTAAACATGTGGTTCCTATGGTTGCATGACATCGGTGGTCCGTCGCAACTACTCGATACCTTGTTTAATATCAAGGCTTGCCCGGTAAGGGCGGAAAAGAGAGCAATCGAGCAATAATCTTTGTGATGACGGTACACACCCGAGATCGGCAACAGCTAGTCAGCCCACATTTAAGCTAGCATTAAACATGGTGTTTCCGCTAACACCTGTTGACGAAAATCCGGCAGTTTTGCGACCCATGATTAGTACTCGAGGTTGCTCCCTAGAGAACGTAAGAGATAATTTTTGTTACATGTCTCTATGTATCAAGAAAATGGTACTCAGGTTCTGTATGTAGAGGTCCAATCCTTTCCTCCCTGGTTCCCAACAATTTGTTATTCTTCATTATTCTTTCCCCTCTTTCATGTTAAGATTCACCCATAATGTATTGAAGGTATCTAGATTGTAAGCAGAATCTTTGGAAGATCCTGTAAAAAATAAAACGTTTTATTATGAATCCTGGTTTTCCTGGCGTATAATCCGAATGCATTGTGTTTGGGTTGCTAGCCACATGTGTAGCTTAGCGCCATTCGATGGACCGTACAAAACAATACGTTTCCTGCTCGGTGAGATATTTCTCACCTGTACGAAGGACGGGTAACCAGTCAGCCGATAGACAAGAGCTAATAATTAGGATATGTAAAGAAAAGAATTACTCTTATTGAATGTTTCTTGACACGATAATTGTTTCGATATAAGTGTGTAATGTTATTTAATCAAGTAGACTTATCTACTTTTATTGTTTGCTCCAATACAAAATACTTCAAATATTGTACGAATTATAAGTTACACTATATACGGACAAATGTATCAACAATTTTTAATAAGCGCTAAGAATTTTCAATTTTTAATCTGGAAGTAACTAGTATTTTGAACATCTTACCTTCACATATCGTAAAGAATTATCTTGCTGGTCAGTAACAAACTTTCCTGGGTATAAAAACTATGTTTATGCAAAATTTCAGCTGTATCAGGTGATTAGATTTTTTGAGATAAATCATAACAGAAGGAGATGAACTATTAGATGCTTGTATAAGTTTAAAATTTAATTTTATAAATTTTCATTGTGACTTAAAACCGGCACTGTGAATTTTTTAACGAAATTGAGTGGTGCACGTTTAAAGAAGAAGGGTGTTGCTTGGAAACGATCCTTACAATGCAAATCTTGCATTGTCAAGCTTATGGAAATATTCTGAACGAATGGCATTAATTCACAAAATAAAAATAAAATATAGCCCTGTATGTATTGTTCCTTAGTGTTGTAAATTGTCGTAGTGCTTAAACAAGGGAACATTTCAAACTTTGATTCGGCAATTTGAAACAAAATTACACAATTCATTAAAAATTTAAGTTAACTTTAAACAGTTTCATGAACTGCCAGTAACGGCTTCCGGTGAATTAATTTTTCCCATAGTAAGAATTACTTGCAGAAGAATACATTATTTACGTTGAGATTTCCGTCTCCTTTCTGAATTTCTCTTCCAAAATAGTACCTTGTTTTTCAGCAATAGCTCATTAGTTATAAAAACATATAAATTCCTTACGTGTACAGATTTTAGCATGCGTTTATTTGTCGCAACTATACGAAAAATTGGCAGATGACATTTCCCATCCGTAGCCTTGCGTTCTTCTGACCAGGTGAATCAACCTGTAATTCCCTGGTTAGAATTGAGGTGGGAGGACCCGGGTCAAATAAGCTATGGTTGTTGCTGACGTGGCAGAAGAAACCTCACGTATATAAAAAATCTGGCTGTTTGATATTTTCTTTAAAATCTTTATCCATTAAATTTTTTTCATGCAAAGGGTTAAACATATTCTGTTAGTTTTGTCAATACACTTAGTTATCACCTTCGAAATATTCCTTGCTCTTAGCATGTTTAACAAATGCAACAGCAATTTTACCTAACTGTAAAACTACACGAGGAAAGTAATACAGTTTGGAAATATAAAGAAAACATTGCACTAGAAGTAAAAGAAATTATGAGACATGAATTAATAATTATTAAACATTTAGTACAAACATTGTGAAACCTAGTACAGACTACTACAAGTATTAAATTCTATATTTTACTAATGTTAAAAGTTTCACTTACCGAGCGAGATGGTCGAGATATAACGTCTTGGACTCGGAATCGTGAAGTCCCTGGTTCAAATCACATGGCCGGTCAATTTTACATGAGTTTTCTCATCGTCTCCCCAGTCATAAAGGCAAATGCCAAATTGGATATGTAAATACTTGTCATCCTTGCTATTTCATCCTATATAATATCCCTTTAAATTAAAATCAATAGAAATTTACTCCACGACCAGTAAAACTTATTTACATTCAATACTTTCTTGGGCTACTGTATAGACACAGGTCCTGAACTCCTGATAAGGCCTCGCAGCCGAAAGGATTATAATTACTGCTGACTTAAAAAAGTTATGGTTAATTAGGGGAAAAAGGACGGATCTTTTGAAACTCAGAATTATTGCCTGATAGTTAATAAGAATCTCGTAATTATATTAACTACGTGTGCGATTTCACCGATCTAATCCTGGTATTTCTCCTCCCGCTCTTCCAGCAGTGATACACAAAACTCGTTGCTAGGCAAGGAAACAAGATTTATTAGTCATTTGTATTATGCGAAAAGGAGTCTAAATATTTATACTTAAAGGGTATAACGACCAGCATAGACGCGTGATTACTTGTGTTTTCGTGCAAGCAAAGTCACGCAGAAGTCAAACAAAGTAATTTGTGCGAATTAATCTATTTATGATAAATTCGAAAAAACTTCATCCGAAGAATTCAATCATATTAAATTTAGTATTTGTTGTCATTAATAGTTCAACAGTAACCGACTTACTCTTCGGAAAGGAGAAGTCCACAGTAAAAAACATTTTCCTTTCTTTGGTCTACTATCCTTAAAGAAAACTTATGGTAATTAGCTTGATCCCATTTAACATTGCAAGGCCCTGCATTTGTATTTCAAACAAAATTGCAAATTTATCGAGTAATTTAGCCCTCAACACAAGTGATGTAAAGTTCTGGGAAGGAGGGCATTGAGATGTGATATTAAATGTTTCTTTTGTTATGTTTGATACTTCTAAATGATCTAAAGATCAATAATTGTTTATATTTCTCGATGTTGATGTAATTTTTATTATTGTTCTAAAGATATAGTATTTATAGACGCTCTTTTACGGACAAAAATACTTACTTCCTTTTATCTTCAATGTATATATAAACAAAAAACAGTCTCAAAAATAAAGTCACTGTATTTTGTTTTCACTGCGAGATAGATCAAACTACATTATTCTTTTGCCAGTAAAAAAGTTACGGTAAAACGAACAGGGATCCTATTATGACTTAATAATCTTGAAAGATACATGTACTATTTCCTATCAGATCTATTAAACTTAAATCTGAATTCTACAACATATCTGAAGAATCTTCACAACTCTACCTTTCCGTGAGGTTTTAACTTTCACTGTTCTGTATTTTCGTATCACAGTGTTGCTTAGTTACTGGTGTCTTCATTGGAATTTGTTCAGCATTTTCTTCCTCTACTAGGCTATGTAGGCTGGATACATTAGCATCTTTTCATTTAATTTTGATGATGTAGTATTTATCTTGCCTCTTAACAACTACAAATGATCCAGAGACTTTTACCTTATGTGTCTCTAGGTACTATTTAACTGTGCTACTTTCTCTTACTTTCTCCTTGTGCTACTCTTACCTCGCAAAGTTATCACAACCAAACCTTACTGTTAAGACGTTCATGGAGTCCTTCCAGTCAACCACATCATCCCGTTGTTCCAAGCTGGAGCTGTCCCCTTAACCACTATGTGAATGACATGACCTCGAGTTTGCTCTTTGGAAATGTCGAAACCGTCTGCACTAATTCTCAAGTATCCGGAGGCATATCTCAAAAAGTTAAGCACGACTATTCCCTTGAGTGGAAATAAGAGAAGAAAGCCAACTATGTCTGTAAAATTCTATGGAGAGCCAACCGAATGGGTAAAAGCAGTCAGATATCTTGTGGTAACCCTGGACAATAGACTGACCTGGAAAATCCACCTTACCCAGGTTAGTCGAATTGCCTTAATATACCTTGGGATTTTACACCCTCCCATGCTTAACGGAAGAGGAAGACATTCCGTTGCAAATGGATCGCTGATGTAGGATATAAGCAAATAATTCGACCTCTTTTCGACTGCGCCAGTTCTCCTTGGAGGTCTGCAGCATTCACGCTTCGCAAAAGACTAAGAGTCATTCAGTCGAAATGTCTTCATCTTGGTATGGGAGCACCTTGATACGTTAGTAGCAGGAAAATCCACGAAGAACTACAAATGTCGCACGACATAACACCCACATGAGAAGCCTTGCACAGAGATTTTATATCCAAGCTTCAGGATGCAGAGAATTTTTTAATGGAAAGCACTTGAGTTTCCCAGGATAGGCATAAAATCGTCAATTCTTTTAAAGACTTCATCCTAAATAACCAAAAATTATTGCCAAGCTGGCATAATGGTGTTTAACTTAGCAGACTTTATCCCCGTGGTCACAGTCCTCTTCATCAGTCTCCTCCTTTTTTTTTTGCACAAATTTCGTGACACGAATCAGCATAATGTTTCAGTTCAACAACGGTCGTTGTATTGAAGATTTTGGATGATAGCCAGGTAGCCTGTAAAGAATAAAACAGTATTTGTTAACATACGTTTAATTATTGTTTAATACTGAGTGAGTTCTCATAAGGAATAGAAGAATGCCCACCGAACAAACCATTAAACTTTCCGGCCTTTCGTCCTAAGGGTCCGGTTAGCACTCCCTAGGCATGCTTAGGCTAGCACTAAACATGTGGTTCCTATGGTTGCATGACATCGGTGGTCCGTCGCAACTACTCGATACCTTGTTTAATATCAAGGCTTGCCCGGTAAGGGCGGAAAAGAGAGCAATCGAGCAATAATCTTTGTGATGACGGTACACACCCGAGATCGGCAACAGCTAGTCAGCCCACATTTAAGCTAGCATTAAACATGGTGTTTCCGCTAACACCTGTTGACGAAAATCCGGCAGTTTTGCGACCCATGATTAGTACTCGAGGTTGCTCCCTAGAGAACGTAAGAGATAATTTTTGTTACATGTCTCTATGTATCAAGAAAATGGTACTCAGGTTCTGTATGTAGAGGTCCAATCCTTTCCTCCCTGGTTCCCAACAATTTGTTATTCTTCATTATTCTTTCCCCTCTTTCATGTTAAGATTCACCCATAATGTATTGAAGGTATCTAGATTGTAAGCAGAATCTTTGGAAGATCCTGTAAAAAATAAAACGTTTTATTATGAATCCTGGTTTTCCTGGCGTATAATCCGAATGCATTGTGTTTGGGTTGCTAGCCACATGTGTAGGTTAGCGCCATTCGATGGACCGTACAAAACAATACGTTTCCTGATGGGTCAGATATTTCTCACCTGTACGAAGGACGGGTAACCAGTCAGCCGATAGACAAGAGTTAATAATTAGGATATGTAAAGAAAAGAATTACTCTTGATGAATGTTTCTTGACACGATAATTGTTTCGATATAAGTGTGTAAAGTTATTTAATCAAGTAGACTTATCTAATTTTATTGTTTGCTCCAATACAAAATACTTCAAATATTGTACGAATTATAAGTTACACTATATACGGACAAATGTATCAACAATTTTTAATAAGCGCTAAGAATTTTCAATTTCTAATCTGGAAGTAACTAGTATTTTGAACATCTTACCGTCACATATCGTAAAGAATTATCTTGCTGGTCAGTAACAAACTTTCCTGGGTATAAAAACTATGTTTATGCAAAATTTCAGCTGTATCAGGTGATTAGTTTTTTTGAGATAAATCATAACAGAAGGAGATGAACTATATTAGATGCTTGTATAAGTTTAAAATTTAATTTTATAAATTTTCATTGTGACTTAAAACCGGCACTGTGAATTTTTTTAACGAAATTGAGTGGTGCACGTTTAAAGAAGAAGGGTGTTGCTTGGAAACGATCCTTACAATGCAAATCTTGCATTGTCAAGCTTATGGAAATATTCTGAACGAATGGCATTAATTCACAAAATAAAAATAAAATATAGCCCTGTATGTATTGTTCCTTAGTGTTGTAAATTGTCGTAGTGCTTAAACAAGGGAACATTTCAAACTTTGATTCGGCAATTTGAAACAAAATTACACAATTCATTAAAAATTTAAGTTAACTTTAAACAGTTTCATGAACTGCCAGTAACGGCTTCCGGTGAATTAATTTTTCCCATAGTAAGAATTACTTGCAGAAGAATACATTATTTACGTTGAGATTTCCGTCTCCTTTCTGAATTTCTCATCCAAAATAGTACCTTGTTTTTTCAGCAATAGCTCATTAGTTATAAAAACATATAAATTCCTTACGTGTACAGATTTTAGCATGCGTTTATTTGTCGCAACTATACGTAAAATTTGCAGATGACATTTCCCATCCGTAGCCTTGCGTTCTTCTGACCAGGTGAATCAACCTGTAATTCCCTGGTTAGAATTGAGGTGGGAGGACCCGGGTCAAATAAGCTATGGTTGTTGCTGACGTGGCAGAAGAAACCTCACGTATATAAAAAATCTGGCTCTTTGATATTTTCTTTAAAATCTTTATCCATTAAATTTTTTCATGCAAAGGGTTAAACATATTCTGTTAGTTTTGTCAATACACTTAGTTATCACCTTCGAAATATTCCTTGCTCTTAGCATGTTTAACAAATGCAATAGCAATTTTACCTAACTGTAAAACTACACGAGAAAAGTAATACAGTTTGGAAATACAAAGAAAACATTGCACTAGAAGTAAAAGAAATTATGAGGCATGAACTAATAATTATTAAACATTTAGTACAAACATTGTGAAACTTAGTACAGACTACTACAAGTATTAAATTCTATATTTTACTAATGTTAAAAGTTTCACTTACCGAGCGAGATGGTCGAGATATAACGTCTTGGACTCGGAATCGTGAAGTCCCTGGTTCAAATCACATGGCCGGTCAATTTTACATGAGTTTTCTCATCGTCTCCCCAGTCATAAAGGCAAATGCCAAATTGGATATGTAAATACTTGTCATCCTTGCTATTTCATCCTATATAATATCCCTTTAAATTAAAATCAATAGAAATTTACTCCACGACCAGTAAAACTTATTTACATTCAATACTTTCTTGGTCTACTGTATAGACACAGGTCCTGAACTCCTGATAAGGCCTCGCAGCCGAAAGGATTATAATTACTGCTGACTTAAAAAAGTTATGGTTAATTAGGGGAAAAAGGACGGATCTTTTGAAACTCAGAATTATTGCCTGATAGTTAATAAGAATCTCGTAATTATATTAACTACGTGTGCGATTTCACCGATCTAATCCTGGTATTTCTCCTCCCGCTCTTCCAGCAGTGATACACAAAACTCGTTGCTAGGCAAGGAAACAAGATTTATTAGTCATTTGTATTATGCGAAAAGGAGTCTAAATATTTATACTTAAAGGGTATAACGACCAGCATAGACGAGTGATTACTTGTGTTTTCGTGCAAGCAAAGACACGCAGAAGTCAAACAAAGTAATATGTGCGAATTAATCTATTTATGATAAATTCGAAAAAACCTTCATCCGAAGAATTCAATCATATTAAATTTAGTATTTGTTGTCATTAATAGTTCAACAGTAACCGACTTACTCTTCGGAAAGGAGAAGTTCACAGTAAGAAACATTTTCCTTTCTTTGGTCTACTATCCTTAAAGAAAACTTATGGTAATTAGCTTGATCCCATTTAACATTGCAAGGCCCTGCATTTGTATTTCAAACAATATTGCAAATTTATCGAGTAATTTAGCCCTCAACACAAGTGATGTAAAGTTCTGGGAAGGAGGGCATTGAGATGTGATATTAAATGTTTCTTTTGTTATGTTTGATACTTCTAAATGATCTAAAGATCAATAATTGTTTATATTTCTCGATGTTGATGTAATTTTTATTATTGTTCTAAAGATATAGTATTTATAGACGCTCTTTTACGGACAAAAATACTTACTTCCTTTTATCTTCAATGTATATATAAACAAAAAACAGTCTCAAAAATAAAGTCACTGTATTTTGTTTTCACTGCGAGATAGATCAAACTACATTATTCTTTTGCCAGTAAAAAAGTTACGGTAAAACGAACAGGGATCCTATTATGACTTAATAATCTTGAAAGATACATGTACTATTTCCTATCAGATCTATTAAACTTAAATCTGAATTCTACAACATATCTGAAGAATCTTCACAACTCTACCTTTCCGTGAGGTTTTAACTTTCACTGTTCTGTATTTTCGTATCACAGTGTTGCTTAGTTACTGGTGTCTTCATTGGAATTTGTTCAGCATTTTCTTCCTCTACTAGGCTATGTAGGCTGGATACATTAGCATCTTTTCATTTAATTTTGATGATGTAGTATTTATCTTGCCTCTTAACAACTACAAATGATCCAGAGACTTTTACCTTATGTGTCTCTAGGTACTATTTAACTGTGCTACTTTCTCTTACTTTCTCCTTGTGCTACTCTTACCTCGCAAAGTTATCACAACCAAACCTTACTGTTAAGACGTTCATGGAGTCCTTCCAGTCAACCACATCATCCCGTTGTTCCAAGCTGGAGCTGACCCCTTTAACCACTATGTGAATGACATGACCTCGAGTTTGCTCTTTGGAAATGTCGAAACCGTCTGCACTAATTCTCAAGTATCCGGAGGCATATCTCAAAAAGTTAAGCACGACTATTCCCTTGAGTGGAAATAAGAGAAGAAAGCCAACTATGTCTGTAAAATTCTATGGAGAGCCAACCGAATGGGTAAAAGCAGTCAGATATCTTGTGGCAACCCTGGACAATAGACTGACCTGGAAAATCCACCTTACCCAGGTTAGTCGAATTGCCTTAATATAGCTTGGGATTTTACACCCTCCCATGCTTAACGGAAGAGGAAGACATTCCGTTGCAAATGGATCGCTGATGTAGGATATAAGCAAATAATTCGACCTCTTTTCGACTGCGCCAGTTCTCCTTGGAGGTCTGCAGCATTCACGCTTCGCAAAAGACTACAAGTCATTCAGTCGAAATGTCTTCATCTTGGTATGGGAGCACCTTGGTACATTAGTAGCAGGAAAATCCACGAAGAACTACAAATGTCGCACGACATAACACCCACATGAGAAGCCTTGCACAGAGATTTTATATCCAAGCTTCAGGATGCAGAGAATTTTTTAATGGAAAGCACTTGAGTTTCCCAGGATAGGCATAAAATCGTCAATTCTTTTAAAGACTTCATCCTAAATAACCAAAAATTATTGCCAAGCTGGCATAATGGTGTTTAACTTAGCAGACTTTATCCCCGTGGTCACAGTCCTCTTCATCAGTCTCCTCCTTTTTTTTTTGCACAAATTTCGTGACACGAATCAGCATAATGTTTCAGTTCAACAACGGTCGTTGTATTGAAGATTTTGGATGATAGCCAGGTAGCCTGTAAAGAATAAAACAGTATTTGTTAACATACGTTTAATTATTGTTTAATACTGAGTGAGTTCTCATAAGGAATAGAAGAATGCCCACCGAACAAACCATTAAACTTTCCGGCCTTTCGTCCTAAGGGTCCGGTTAGCACTCCCTAGGCATGCTTAGGCTAGCACTAAACATGTGGTTCCTATGGTTGCATGACATCGGTGGTCCGTCGCAACTACTCGATACCTTGTTTAATATCAAGGCTTGCCCGGTAAGGGCGGAAAAGAGAGCAATCGAGCAATAATCTTTGTGATGACGGTACACACCCGAGATCGGCAACAGCTAGTCAGCCCACATTTAAGCTAGCATTAAACATGGTGTTTCCGCTAACACCTGTTGACGAAAATCCGGCAGTTTTGCGACCCATGATTAGTACTCGAGGTTGCTCCCTAGAGAACGTAAGAGACAATTTTTGTTACATGTCTCTATGTATCAAGAAAATGGTACTCAGGTTCTGTATGTAGAGGTCCAATCCTTTCCTCCCTGGTTCCCAACAATTTGTTATTCTTCATTATTCTTTCCTCTGTTTCATGTTAAGATTCAGCCATAATGTATTGAAGGTATCTAGATTGTAAGCAGATTCTTTGGAAGATCCTGTAAAAAATAAAACGTTTTATTATGAATCCTGGTTTTCCTGGCGTATAATCCGACTGCATTGTGTTTGGGTTGCTAGCCCCATGTGTAGCTTAGCGCCATTCGATGGACCGTACAAAACAATACGTTTCCTGCTCGGTCAGATATTTCTCACCTGTACGAAGGACGGGTAACCAGTCAGCCGATAGACAAGAGCTAATAATTAGGATATGTAAAGAAAAGAATTACTCTTATTGAATGTTTCTTGACACGATAATTGTTTCGATATAAGTGTGTAATGTTATTTAATCAAGTAGACTTATCTACTTTTATTGTTTGCTCCAATACAAAATACTTCAAATATTGTACGAATTATAAGTTACACTATATACGGACAAATGTATCAACAATTTTTAATAAGCGCTAAGAATTTTCAATTTTTAATCTGGAAGTAACTAGTATTTTGAACATCTTACCTTCACATATCGTAAAGAATTATCTTGCTGGTCAGTAACAAACTTTCCTGGGTATAAAAACTATGTTTATGCAAAATTTCAGCTGTATCAGGTGATTAGATTTTTTGAGATAAATCATAAACAGAAGGAGATGAACTATTAGATGCTTGTATAAGTTTAAAATTTAATTTTATAAATTTTCATTGTGACTTAAAACCGGCACTGTGAATTTTTTAACGAAATTGAGTGGTGCACGTTTAAAGAAGAAGGGTGTTGCTTGGAAACGAGCCTTACAATGCAAATCTTGCATTGTCAAGCTTATGGAAATATTCTGAACGAATGGCATTAATTCACAAAATAAAAATAAAATATAGCCCTGTATGTATTGTTCCTTAGTGTTGTAAATTGTCGTAGTGCTTAAACAAGGGAACATTTCAAACTTTGATTCGGCAATTTGAAACAAAATTACACAATTCATTAAAAATTTAAGTTAACTTTAAACAGTTTCATGAACTGCCAGTAACGGCTTCCGGTGAATTAATTTTTCCCATAGTAATAATTACTTGCAGAAGAATACATTATTTACGTTGAGATTTCCGTCTCCTTTCTGAATTTGTCATCCAAAATAGTACCTTGTTTTTCAGCAATAGCTCATTAGTTATAAAAACATATAAATTCCTTACGTGTACAGATTTTAGCATGCGTTTATTTGTCGCAACTATACGAAAAATTGGCAGATGACATTTCCCATCCGTAGCCTTGCGTTCTTCTGACCAGGTGAATCAACCTGTAATTCCCTGGTTAGAATTGAGGTTGGAGGACCCGGGTCAAATAAGGTATGGTTGTTGCTGACGTGGCAGAAGAAACCTCACGTATATAAAAAATCTGGCTGTTTGATATTTTCTTTAAAATCTTTATCCATTAATTTTTTTTCATGCAAAGGGTTAAACATATTCTGTTAGTTTTGTCAATACACTTAGTTATCACCTTCGAAATATTCCTTGCTCTTAGCATGTTTAACAAGTGCAACAGCAATTTTACCTAACTGTAAAACTACACGAGGAAAGTAATACAGTTTGGAAATATAAAGAAAACATTGCACTAGAAGTAAAAGAAATTATGAGACATGAATTAATAA
The DNA here is from genome assembly GCA_964059195.1 of Ectobius pallidus. Taxonomy (NCBI): domain Eukaryota; kingdom Metazoa; phylum Arthropoda; class Insecta; order Blattodea; family Ectobiidae; genus Ectobius; species Ectobius pallidus. Next base: position 33,601,236 of record CAXKWD010000001.1, on the reverse strand, counting down.
TTATTAAACATTTAGTACAAACATTGTGAAACCTAGTACAGACTACTACAAGTATTAAATTCTATATTTTACTAATGTTAAAAGTTTCACTTACCGAGCGAGATGGTCGAGATATAACGTCTTGGACTCGGAATCGTGAAGTCCCTGGTTCAAATCACATGGCCGGTCAATTTTACATGAGTTTTCTCATCGTCTCCCCAGTCATAAAGGCAAATGCCAAATTGGATATGTAAATACTTGTCATCCTTGCTATTTCATCCTATATAATATCCCTTTAAATTAAAATCAATAGAAATTTACTCCACGACCAGTAAAACTTATTTACATTCAATACTTTCTTGGGCTACTGTATAGACACAGGTCCTGAACTCCTGATAAGGCCTCGCAGCCGAAAGGATTATAATTACTGCTGACTTAAAAAAGTTATGGTTAATTAGGGGAAAAAGGACGGATCTTTTGAAACTCAGAATTATTGCCTGATAGTTAATAAGAATCTCGTAATTATATTAACTACGTGTGCGATTTCACCGATCTAATCCTGGTATTTCTCCTCCCGCTCTTCCAGCAGTGATACACAAAACTCGTTGCTAGGCAAGGAAACAAGATTTATTAGTCATTTGTATTATGCGAAAAGGAGTCTAAATATTTATACTTAAAGGGTATAACGACAAGCATAGACGCGTGATTACTTGTGTTTTCGTGCAAGCAAAGTCACGCAGAAGTCAAACAAAGTAATTTGTGCGAATTAATCTATTTATGATAAATTCGAAAAAACTTCATCCGAAGAATTCAATCATATTAAATTTAGTATTTGTTGTCATTAATAGTTCAACAGTAACCGACTTACTCTTCGGAAAGGAGAAGTCCACAGTAAGAAACATTTTCCTTTCTTTGGTCTACTATCCTTAAAGAAAACTTATGGTAATTAGCTTGATCCCATTTAACATTGCAAGGCCCTGCATTTGTATTTCAAACAAAATTGCAAATTTATCGAGTAATTTAGCCCTCAACACAAGTGATGTAAAGTTCTGGGAAGGAGGGCATTGAGATGTGATATTAAATTTTTCTTTTGTTATGTTTGATACTTCTAAATGATCTAAAGATCAATAATTGTTTATATTTCTCGATGTTGATGTAATTTTTATTATTGTTCTAAAGATATAGTATTTATAGACGCTCTTTTACGGACAAAAATACTTACTTCCTTTAATTACAATGTATATATAAACAAAAAACAGTCTCAAAAATAAAGTCACTGTATTTTGTTTTCACTGCGAGATAGATCAAACTACATTATTCTTTTGCCAGTAAAAAAGTTACGGTAAAACGAACAGGGATCCTATTATGACTTAATAATCTTGAAAGATACATGTACTATTTCCTATCAGATCTATTAAACTTAAATCTGAATTCTACAACATATCTGAAGAATCTTCACAACTCTACCTTTCCGTGAGGTTTTAACTTTCACTGTTCTGTATTTTCGTATCACAGTGTTGCTTAGTTACTGGTGTCTTCATTGGAATTTGTTCAGCATTTTCTTCCTCTACTAGGCTATGTAGGCTGGATACATTAGCATCTTTTCATTTAATTTTGATGATGTAGTATTTATCTTGCCTCTTAACAACTACAAATGATCCAGAGACTTTTACCTTATGTGTCTCTAGGTACTATTTAACTGTGCTACTTTCTCTTACTTTCTCCTTGTGCTACTCTTACCTCGCAAAGTTATCACAACCAAACCTTACTGTTAAGACGTTCATGGAGTCCTTCCAGTCAACCACATCATCCCGTTGTTCCAAGCTGGAGCTGTCCCCTTTAACCACTATGTGAATGACATGACCTCGAGTTTGCTCTTTGGAAATGTCGAAACCGTCTGCACTAATTCTCAAGTATCCGGAGGCATATCTCAAAAAGTTAAGCACGACTATTCCCTTGAGTGGAAATAAGAGAAGAAAGCCAACTATGTCTGTAAAATTCTATGGAGAGCCAACCGAATGGGTAAAAGCAGTCAGATATCTTGTGGCAACCCTGGACAATAGACTGACCTGGAAAATCCACCTTACCCAGGTTAGTCGAATTGCCTTAATATACCTTGGGATTTTACACCCTCCCATGCTTAACGGAAGAGGAAGACATTCCGTTGCAAATGGATCGCTGATGTAGGATATAAGCAAATAATTCGACCTCTTTTCGACTGCGCCAGTTCTCCTTGGAGGTCTGCAGCATTCACGCTTCGCAAAAGACTACAAGTCATTCAGTCGAAATGTCTTCATCTTGGTATGGGAGCACCTTGGTACGTTAGTAGCAGGAAAATCCACGAAGAACTACAAATGTCGCACGACATAACACCCACATGAGAAGCCTTGCACAGAGATTTTATATCCAAGCTTCAGGATGCAGAGAATTTTTTAATGGAAAGCACTTGAGTTTCCCAGGATAGGCATAAAATCGTCAATTCTTTTAAAGACTTCATCCTAAATAACCAAAAATTATTGCCAAGCTGGCATAATGGTGTTTAACTTAGCAGACTTTATCCCCGTGGTCACAGTCATCTTCATCAGTCTCCTCCTTTTTTTTGCACAAATTTCGTGACACGAATCAGCATAATGTTTCAGTTCAACAACGGTCGTTGTATTGAAGATTTTGGATGATAGCCAGGTAGCCTGTAAAGAATAAAACAGTATTTGTTAACATACGTTTAATTATTGTTTAATACTGAGTGAGTTCTCATAAGGAATAGAAGAATGCCCACCGAACAAACCATTAAACTTTCCGGCCTTTCGTCCTAAGGGTCCGGTTAGCACTCCCTAGGCATGCTTAGGCTAGCACTAAACATGTGGTTCCTATGGTTGCATGACATCGGTGGTCCGTCGCAACTACTCGATACCTTGTTTAATATCAAGGCTTGCCCGGTAAGGGCGGAAAAGAGAGCAATCGAGCAATAATCTTTGTGATGACGGTACACACCCGAGATCGGCAACAGCTAGTCAGCCCACATTTAAGCTAGCATTAAACATGGTGTTTCCGCTAACACCTGTTGACGAAAATCCGGCAGTTTTGCGACCCATGATTAGTACTCGAGGTTGCTCCCTAGAGAACGTAAGAGATAATTTTTGTTACATGTCTCTATGTATCAAGAAAATGGTACTCAGGTTCTGTATGTAGAGGTCCAATCCTTTCCTCCCTGGTTCCCAACAATTTGTTATTCTTCATTATTCTTTCCTCTGTTTCATGTTAAGATTCAGCCATAATGTATTGAAGGTATCTAGATTGTAAGCAGATTCTTTGGAAGATCCTGTAAAAAATAAAACGTTTTATTATGAATCCTGGTTTTCCTGGCGTATAATCCGACTGCATTGTGTTTGGGTTGCTAGCCCCATGTGTAGCATAGCGCCATTCGATGGACCGTACAAAACAATACGTTTCCTGCTCGGTGAGATATTTCTCACCTGTACGAAGGACGGGTAACCAGTCAGCCGATAGACAAGAGCTAATAATTAGGATATGTAAAGAAAAGAATTACTCTTATTGAATGTTTCTTGACACGATAATTGTTTCGATATAAGTGTGTAATGTTATTTAATCAAGTAGACTTATCTACTTTTATTGTTTGCTCCAATACAAAATACTTCAAATATTGTACGAATTATAAGTTACACTATATACGGACAAATGTATCAACAATTTTTAATAAGCGCTAAGAATTTTCAATTTTTAATCTGGAAGTAACTAGTATTTTGAACATCTTACCTTCACATATCGTAAAGAATTATCTTGCTGGTCAGTAACAAACTTTCCTGGGTATAAAAACTATGTTTATGCAAAATTTCAGCTGTATCAGGTGATTAGATTTTTTGAGATAAATCATAACAGAAGGAGATGAACTATTAGATGCTTGTATAAGTTTAAAATTTAATTTTATAAATTTTCATTGTGACTTAAAACCGGCACTGTGAATTTTTTAACGAAATTGAGTGGTGCACGTTTAAAGAAGAAGGGTGTTGCTTGGAAACGATCCTTACAATGCAAATCTTGCATTGTCAAGCTTATGGAAATATTCTGAACGAATGGCATTAATTCACAAAATAAAAATAAAATATAGCCCTGTATGTATTGTTCCTTAGTGTTGTAAATTGTCGTAGTGCTTAAACAAGGGAACATTTCAAACTTTGATTCGGCAATTTGAAACAAAATTACACAATTCATTAAAAATTTAAGTTAACTTTAAACAGTTTCATGAACTGCCAGTAACGGCTTCCGGTGAATTAATTTTTCCCATAGTAAGAATTACTTGCAGAAGAATACATTATTTACGTTGAGATTTCCGTCTCCTTTCTGAATTTCTCTTCCAAAATAGTACCTTGTTTTTCAGCAATAGCTCATTAGTTATAAAAACATATAAATTCCTTACGTGTACAGATTTTAGCATGCGTTTATTTGTCGCAACTATACGAAAAATTGGCAGATGACATTTCCCATCCGTAGCCTTGCGTTCTTCTGACCAGGTGAATCAACCTGTAATTCCCTGGTTAGAATTGAGGTGGGAGGACCCGGGTCAAATAAGCTATGGTTGTTGCTGACGTGGCAGAAGAAACCTCACGTATATAAAAAATCTGGCTGTTTGATATTTTCTTTAAAATCTTTATCCATTAATTTTTTTTCATGCAAAGGGTTAAACATATTCTGTTAGTTTTGTCAATACACTTAGTTATCACCTTCGAAATATTCCTTGCTCTTAGCATGTTTAACAAATGCAACAGCAATTTTACCTAACTGTAAAACTACACGAGGAAAGTAATACAGTTTGGAAATATAAAGAAAACATTGCACTAGAAGTAAAAGAAATTATGAGACATGAATTAATAATTATTAAACATTTAGTACAAACATTGTGAAACCTAGTACAGACTACTACAAGTATTAAATTCTATATTTTACTAATGTTAAAAGTTTCACTTACCGAGCGAGATGGTCGAGATATAACGTCTTGGACTCGGAATCGTGAAGTCCCTGGTTCAAATCACATGGCCGGTCAATTTTACATGAGTTTTCTCATCGTCTCCCCAGTCATAAAGGCAAATGCCAAATTGGATATGTAAATACTTGTCATCCTTGCTATTTCATCCTATATAATATCCCTTTAAATTAAAATCAATAGAAATTTACTCCACGACCAGTAAAACTTATTTACATTCAATACTTTCTTGGGCTACTGTATAGACACAGGTCCTGAACTCCTGATAAGGCCTCGCAGCCGAAAGGATTATAATTACTGCTGACTTAAAAAAGTTATGGTTAATTAGGGGAAAAAGGACGGATCTTTTGAAACTCAGAATGATTGCCTGATAGTTAATAAGAATCTCGTAATTATATTAACTACGTGTGCGATTTCACCGATCTAATCCTGGTATTTCTCCTCCCGCTCTTCCAGCAGTGATACACAAAACTCGTTGCTAGGCAAGGAAACAAGATTTATTAGTCATTTGTATTATGCGAAAAGGAGTCTAAATATTTATACTTAAAGGGTATAACGACCAGCATAGACGCGTGATTACTTGTGTTTTCGTGCAAGCAAAGTCACGCAGAAGTCAAACAAAGTAATTTGTGCGAATTAATCTATTTATGATAAATTCGAAAAAACTTCATCCGAAGAATTCAATCATATTAAATTTAGTATTTGTTGTCATTAATAGTTCAACAGTAACCGACTTACTCTTCGGAAAGGAGAAGTCCACAGTAAGAAACATTTTCCTTTCTTTGGTCTACTATCCTTAAAGAAAACTTATGGTAATTAGCTTGATCCCATTTAACATTGCAAGGCCCTGCATTTGTATTTCAAACAAAATTGCAAATTTATCGAGTAATTTAGCCCTCAACACAAGTGATGTAAAGTTCTGGGAAGGAGGGCATTGAGATGTGATATTAAATGTTTCTTTTGTTATGTTTGATACTTCTAAATGATCTAAAGATCAATAATTGTTTATATTTCTCGATGTTGATGTAATTTTTATTATTGTTCTAAAGATATAGTATTTATAGACGCTCTTTTACGGACAAAAATACTTACTTCCTTTTATCTTCAATGTATATATAAACAAAAAACAGTCTCAAAAATAAAGTCACTGTATTTTGTTTTCACTGCGAGATAGATCAAACTACATTATTCTTTTGCCAGTAAAAAAGTTACGGTAAAACGAACAGGGATCCTATTATGACTTAATAATCTTGAAAGATACATGTACTATTTCCTATCAGATCTATTAAACTTAAATCTGAATTCTACAACATATCTGAAGAATCTTCACAACTCTACCTTTCCGTGAGGTTTTAACTTTCACTGTTCTGTATTTTCGTATCACAGTGTTGCTTAGTTACTGGTGTCTTCATTGGAATTTGTTCAGCATTTTCTTCCTCTACTAGGCTATGTAGGCTGGATACATTAGCATCTTTTCATTTAATTTTGATGATGTAGTATTTATCTTGCCTCTTAACAACTACAAATGATCCAGAGACTTTTACCTTATGTGTCTCTAGGTACTATTTAACTGTGCTACTTTCTCTTATTTTCTCCTTGTGCTACTCTTACCTCGCAAAGTTATCACAACCAAACCTCACTGTTAAGACGTTCATGGAGTCCTTCCAGTCCACCACATCATCCCGTTGTTCCATGCTGGAGCTGTCCCCTTTAACCACTATGTGAATGACATGACCTCGAGTTTGCTCTTTGGAAATGTCGAAACCGTCTGCACTAATTCTCAAGTATCCGGAGGCATATCTGAAAAAGTTAAGCACGACTATTCCCTTGAGTGGAAATAAGAGAAGAAAGCCAACTATGTCTGTAAAATTCTATGGAGAGCCAACCGAATGGGTAAAAGCAGTCAGATATCTTGTGGTAACCCTGGACAATAGACTGACCTGGAAAATCCACCTTACCCAGGTTAGTCGAATTGCCTTAATATACCTTGGGATTTTACACCCTCCCATGCTTAACGGAAGAGGAAGACATTCCGTTGCAAATGGATCGCTGCTGTTGGATATAAGCGAATAATTCGACCTCTTTTCGACTGCGCCAGTTCTCCTTGGAGGTCTGCAGCATTCACGCTTCCCAATTAGACTACAAGTCATTCAGTCGAAATGTCTTCATCTTGGTATGGGAGCACCTTGGTACGTTAGTAGCAGGAAAATCCACGAAGAACTACAAATGTCGCACGACATAACACCCACATGAGAAGCCTTGCACAGAGATTTTATATCCAAGCTTCAGGATGCAGAGGATTTTTTAATGGAAAGCACTTGAGTTTCCCAGGGTAGGCATAAAATCGTCAATTCTTTTAAAGACTTCATCCTAAATAACCAAAAATTATTGCCAAGCTGGCATAATGGTGTTTAACTTAGCAGACTTTATCCCCGTGGTCACAGTCCTCTTCATCAGTCTCCTTTTTTTGCCCTCATTTCGTGACACGAATCAGCATAATGTTTCAGTTCAACAACGGTCGTTGTTTTGAAGATTTTGGATGATAGCCAGGTAGCCTGTAAAGAATAAAACAATATTTGTTAACATACGTTTAATTATTGTTTAATACTGAGTGAGTTCTCATAAGGAATAGAAGAATGCCCACCGAACAAACCATTAAAATTTCCGGCCTTTCGTCCTAAGGGTCCGGTTAGCACTCCCTAGGCATGCTTAGGCTAGCACTAAACATGTGGTTCCTATGGTTGCATGACATCGGTGGTCCGTCGCAACTACTCGATACCTTGTTTAATATCAAGGCTTGCCCGGTAAGGGCGGATAAGAGAGCAATCGAGCAATAATCTTTGTGATGACGGTACACACCCGAGATCGGCAACAGCTAGTCAGCCCACATTTAAGCTAGCATTAAACATGGTGTTTCCGCTAACACCTGTTGACGAAAATCCGGCAGTTTTGCGACCCATGATTAGTACTCGAGGTTGCTCCCTAGAGAACGTAAGAGATAATTTTTGTTACATGTCTCTATGTATCAAGAAAATGGTACTCAGGTTCTGTATGTAGAGGTCCAATCCTTTCCTCCCTGGTTCCCAACAATTTGTTATTCTTCATTATTCTTTCCTCTGTTTCATGTTAAGATTCAGCCATAATGTATTGAAGGTATCTAGATTGTAAGCAGATTCTTTGGAAGATCCTGTAAAAAATAAAACGTTTTATTATGAATCCTGGTTTTCCTGGCGTATAATCCGACTGCATTGTGTTTGGGTTGCTAGCCCCATGTGTAGCTTAGCGCCATTCGATGGACCGTACAAAACAATACGTTTCCTGCTCGGTCAGATATTTCTCACCTGTACGAAGGACGGGTAACCAGTCAGCCGATAGACAAGAGCTAATAATTAGGATATGTAAAGAAAAGAATTACTCTTATTGAATGTTTCTTGACACGATAATTGTTTCGATATAAGTGTGTAAAGTTATTTAATCAAGTAGACTTATCTACTTTTATTGTTTGCTCCAATACAAAATACTTCAAATATTGTACGAATTATAAGTTACACCATATACAGACAATTTATTGTATCAACAATTTTTAATAAGCGCTAAGAATTTTCAATTTTTAATCTGGAAGTAACTAGTATTTTGAACATCTTACCTTCACATATCGTAAAGAATTATCTTGCTGGTCAGTAACAAACTTTCCTGGGTATAAAAACTATGTTTATGCAAAATTTCAGCTGTATCAGGTGATTAGTTTTTTTGAGATAAATCATAACAGAAGGAGATGAACTATTAGATGCTTGTATAAGTTTAAAATTTAATTTTATAAATTTTGATTGTGACTTAAAACCGGCACTGTGAATTTTTTAACGAAATTGAGTGGTGCACGTTTAAAGAAGAAGGGTGTTGCTTGGAAACGATCCTTACAATGCAAATCTTGCATTGTCAAGCTTATGGAAATATTCTGAACGAATGACATTAATTCACAAAATAAAAATAAAATATAGCCCTGTATGTATTGTTCCTTAGTGTTGTAAATTGTCGTAGTGCTTAAACAAGGGAACATTTCAAACTTTGATTCGGCAATTTGAAACAAAATTACACAATTCATTAAAAATTTAAGTTAACTTTAAACAGTTTCATGAACTGCCAGTAACGGCTTCCGGTGAATTAATTTTTCCCATAGTAAGAATTACTTGCAGAAGAATACATTATTTACGTTGAGATTTCCGTCTCCTTTCTGAATTTCTCATCCAAAATAGTACCTTGTTTTTTCAGCAATAGCTCATTAGTTATAAAAACATATAAATTCCTTACGTGTACAGATTTTAGCATGCGTTTATTTGTCGCAACTATACGTAAAATTTGCAGATGACATTTCCCATCCGTAGCCTTGCGTTCTTCTGACCAGGTGAATCAACCTGTAAGTCCTGCACCACCACTACCAGTACAACAATAGTTGAGGATTGTGGAAGGTTCTGGCCGCAGAGGCTCTGAAAACGAATTAAGTACTGGAGGTGATACAAATTAATATGAGAAGAGCTTTGAAATTCATTCAAGCCTCTTTGGCACAGTGGAAAGAAACAAATCAATTATTTTCAGCTTTGAATAAAATATATTAAATAAAAGTTATTTACAACAAGAAGATTAAAGTTTCATTTAAATTCATATTCTTGAACAAAATAAATTATAACACTAAAACTAAAACATTTATGCCTACCCTTTGTTTAGAAAATACCTTTTCTCACATAAATTTGCAACACATATTTTCTACATAAATAATTAATTTAGAATGGTCACCATGAGAACTGTTCTACAATAATCTTGTTTTTCAATAACCACAGATCTCATCACAGTTGAATTTACATACAGAAGCTATATAGTTGCTTGTACAAACATATAATTATGGTGATCTTTACTCTTCTAATTCAAATACAATGTTAGTTAATTTCATGAAATTGGACTCTAATATTTTACGGACATTTTTAAATATAAATATTTAAATTTTTCATCCTGGAATAATCTACAGTAGTACACTTTATGTGTATATATATATATTTTTAACAAGAAAACATATTAATTTCTATATATATAACCTAAAACTTTGATATGTATAAATAAACAATGCTAAAGTGACCCTTAACTGAATAAAAATCGACTCCTTTTAAAGGTTATGATTGAAATTCATTGAAAGGGAGTCGATACTATATACAAATTAAAACTTAAACATGCTCAAATAAATAAATTAATATTTACCTTTATTATAGTGGCCCGAATATACTCACACACATTCCCTAGCACACTTTCATTACATTTCCTTTGGGGCCCTCAAAGGAAACGGTCTTTCCTGAATGCCAAAATTTTTGCTAAGAACACATAATAATTAGTTTCATATTGAGGATGAGTGGCCACAAAACTTGACAACAAATCAGAAATAATAATTACCAAACAAAATCAAAATTTAAGAACCCTTCCCCGATTAAATTATTAGCCTTCGGGCATTTAAATCTCAAGGCATATTTTAATTTTATTTTCAAGACAAGATTATTTAAAATTGCATTTATATTTTAAGACATGGCACTACACACGCTTCAAAATAATGCAAGCCCTTAGGCCAACACAAATTACACGGGTTTCATTTTCAGGCTTTGCTAAAATATTATTATAAAACCAGAAATGAAACGCCAAATTAATAAATTAATTGAAGATGAAAGCTGATAGAGAAACACTCACCTCAAGAAACGAACTAGGCGAGAAGCCATTTTTATTTGAGAGGCCGGAACGCCACTGTTTGAAAACGTGACCTTTATGGTCGAAGAGCATTCAAGAAAAAGAGCTTGGCGGGCTTCGGAGCTCGCTATATAGTTGCTGCTCTTCTGATTTTCAACTGTTTTCCGCATTGCGACAGAATTTTACAAATCACAACACCTTTTACATTCATTTTAAAACAAAAAGGAATCGTTAATGAAACGCGAATTGGGTTGAAGGTTATACACAGCTGAACGAAATATCATGGCTTGCTAGATGGCTGCCCGCTAGGGGAACTATTGCTGGCTGAGGGGAAAGACTGCTATGGGGGGGGCTAAAGAGATGAGCTTATAGGGGAGAAGGGGCCGGGAAAGAAGGAGAAGCTCTCTACGACTGTCGAGGACATGTAACTAACCAACTGTTTGAACAGGCAGACGATAAAGAAGGGGAACAGAGCGCGCATTCAAAACCTAATGCACTCAACATTTAATTAAGTTTCATAATCTTGCACTTTTTATGACAATTAATAATTCGTGGCGTTATTGACTTTAATAATGGCACAAACTCCTGCCCCACGACTTGGAATATATACTTGAATATATTCCAACACAAAATAGGTAATCTCTTATAGAAGTAAACAGTACTTAATGAACAAGTGGGAAGAAATCTAGAGTTCACAGATATAGTGTTCAAGACAGACAAGCACTTCACTTGGAACCGGACCTATTTGGAGCACTTAATTATTTGGGAGGCTTTTACCTGTTTACGAGTCCATTCTTACAAACCAGGTATCCAACCCTTTTCACTATTGTCCATGCTGGTGCTCGCTGGCAGACACTGAACTTTCACGGAGAAGAGACATTTTAGGCGAGACGATGTCTTGTTCCTCCTTCAGTGAGACTGTCCAGCTTATCAGGAAGTTCAGGAAGCTGCCTTCCATCTTGACACTCCAGTGACTCCGCATCTCCCACTCGCATTAAGACCTCCTGAAGTTACAAGACTAGCGGCAGATCGCAGCAATACAAGGCAAGATACAATTGAATATTTTACCCTCCTGAATTGAAATTTTAGAAATAATAGCTCTATTTAATTGAATTTTCCAAAGATATTTCAAAGATTTTTCAAAAGGACTACACACGGAGTTGAAAAGGCAGAATACAGCACTATGTTTACATTACCAAGAAATTTATATTTTTTACATGGTAATTACCATGACACTAACATTATTTACATAATAAAATACACTGAATCACTATATTTACAATAAAATAGACAATTAACAAGATTTATGGTCTGACTGTTTAGCCTTTTGTTCATATTAGTTCTAGTTTAGTTGGGAAATCTTTGCTGACATTTTTGAGATACAAAAATCAGAGACCGTTTTTCATCATCATTCCTTTGATTGGAGTTCCACTCGACTTGAGATCCCCTCAACTCTCTTTAGACTGCTGAGAACTTCAGACTTCCAGTATCTTCCGTCTTTAGTCTTCATCAACTCTCGCCCTAGGCTGGTGTCGAATCAGAAGTCGTGTAGCAAAACCATCTTCCACCTGGTACTCTGAAATTCTTTTCTCTTAGAAAAACATTAAGATCAGGTCTTTTTAATATGACTGACATGTGCTCTGACTGTTTTATTAGAGTCACAGTCCTTCATAAGCACAGTCACAGGGGTCAAAAACCTGTCTACGATGAAAGGACCTCTAAATTTTCTAGCAAGTTTCGCAGAAAATTTATCTATTGCCCTACTTTTAGGAACATTTTTCACGAATACCCTGTCGCCTACCACAAAATTGACTGGTCGTCTGTTAGCATTGTAACGCTCTTCTCGTTTCTGGTGAGCAAATCGCAGATTGGCAGCTGCCTTTCTCCATATCTCTTTAACTTTACCTGCGTCTTGTTTCTTGGGTAAGAGCTCAGCTATAGACCATGCGTTGGTCAGGGGACTATTGGGCGGAAAAGCAAACATGAGCTGAAACATTGTCTGTTTGTGAGCTTCATGTCGGGCTGTGTTAAATGCAAACTGTAGCCAGAACAATTCTTTGTCCCATGCGACATGCTCATCTGAATGGTACGCAATGAGTGCGGCCTTCAGATTCCTATTAAAACGTTCCGAATGATTGGGGGAGGGATGAAACGGAGACATGCGAATATGTTGGATACCCAACGAGAAACAGAATTTCTTAAAAGTTTTAGAAATGAAGCTTGAAGCGTTGTCCGAAACTAAAGACTTTGGAAAACCTGTCACTGAAAATATTCTTTTTAGACTCTGTATTGTTGAATTAGTTGTAGCATCTCTCAAGGGAAATAGCCAAACAAATTTAGAAAAGGAATCGACTGCTACAAGAATGTAAGCGTTTCCGCTTCTCGAACGGGGTAACTTGCCAACAAAATCAATATGTAATCTGTCCATTGGTGCGTTAGGCACATTGGAAGCTAAAAATCCGATGTTGGTACACTGAGCAGGTTTGGATACGGCGCACTGTTGACATGCCTTGATTTTAGCTTTTATGTAACCATTTATTCCCTTCCAAACAAAGGTTTGTTTTATCTTTGCCCGTGTCTTGTAAAACCGTAAATGTTCTCCTACTGGAGATTCATGATGATATTTGAACACCATGTCTCGTAATGCAGCCGGTAAGACTATTCTGGAGGGTGACTTACGCGCTGGGGCACTGTATAAGACATTATTTCTAAAGACATAGTGGCGTATGTCTTCTCCACCTTGTAGGCGGGCTATAAGGGGAGCTAACTCTTCATCATTGTCTTGATGATCAGTTAAAGAAGTGAAAGCAAGCGGGAAATCACCTAAAATGTTACCGATCATGCCAGATAGCTCTTTAGGCTCTTCTAAGGAGTCTACTGCACCATTTAAGATTTCATTAGGACTAAACATACGAGTTGAACTGTCTGCAACTACATTGTCTGTACCTCTAATATGCCTAGCTTTAAATTTAAAGGCAGACAACCTAACTGCCAATCTCGCAATCCTACCTGTGGTACGAGGCTTGGCTAGCACCCAACTTAAAGCCTGGCAATCAGTTTCAAGTTCGAATTCAACATGTTCTATGTAAAGCTTGAATTTCTCGACTGCAAACAGTACGGCTAGAGCCTCAAGCTCATACATAGAATAGACACGTTCTGGAGGAGTCGAAGTCCTAGAAGCATATGCCACTGACCTTCTGCCCTCCTCGGATTCTTGCAAGAGAAACGATCCCAAAGCTGCAGGCGATGCGTCGCACTGCAAGATAATTTTTTTGAAAAAATCTGGCATTGCCAAAACTGGGGACTCATGATCAACATTTTAAGTTTTTCAAAAGCTTCCTGGCACTCAGTTGACCACACAAATTTTGCATTTTTCTTTCTTAAGTTATTTAATGGAGCAGAAATTTCAGCCATGTTAGGAATAAACGTTCTGAAGAAATTAATCATGCCAATGAATCTGGCAACACCTTTAACATCTTTTGGAGGGGGAAAATTCTGAATAGCCTCCGTCCGTTCTGGGTCAATGGTGACACCATCAGCTGACACCAAGTGACCGAGAAAGGAAAGACGGCGAGCAGCTATGTTAAGTTTTTCTGGATTTACAGTTAGTCCAGCGTTTCTTAAACGGGAAAAGACTTCCCTTAGATGATCCAGGTGTTCCTCAAACGAATTTGAGTATGCAATTAGATCGTCTAAGTAATGGTATACAAACTTGAACTTGTCATCAGAAAATATTTGATCTAATAAGCATGTCAGCACCTGAGCTCCAGTGGCTGGGCCAAATGGTATTTGGCAGAACTCATAGGCGTTCCAGTCAGTTATTATGGCTGTAAAGCGCTTAGATCGCTCAGTAAGTGGTATTTGATAGTACGCTTGATTATGGTCCAAAGATGAGAAAATTTTAGAACCGGAGAAGAAACTAAAAGCGGAATGAATATCTGATAAAGGTACTGAATCAATCTTAATCTTAGCATTGAGATGTTGATAATCGATTACCGTTTGAACTTCCCACCAGGTTTCGGCACAAGAAAGATCGGACTACTGTAGTCGGACTTCGAAATCCTGAGGACTCCTTGTTCGACCATAGTATTTATATGCTCTTTCAAGATGGCCATTTTAGGCGGTGATAATCTGTATGGGGCTCTACGAACGGGTTGAGTATCGAGCAGCTCAATGTCTTATTCTAAAACATTTGTTAAACCTAACTCCGGGGTCAAAACATCTGGGAATTCCTGTAGGAGATGAGTCACTTGGTTTTTATCACTTGGTCCTAAATGCGCCAAGTCTACTGACACCGTACTGACACTATCAGGCATTAAATCATGTGGGTTTAGAAAATTAATCAAAATGTTACTATTAGATGACATTAAATTACAAAACGGGGCACCGAAAAACAAATCAAACTTGAAATTGGGAGAAAATTTGAAATGACATTGTTTAATACCAAAATCTAAAAATAAACCTCCCTTTTGCATGAAAGGATAGCCTAGAATAACAGGAATCACTAAATTTTCACAAACAACAAAACGACACTTCCAAGTGAAATTCCCAATCTTTATTTTTAAAGACACGAAACCGACCGATGAGAGTAACTGATCATATGCCGTTCTATAGTTAGCACTTCCCTTAACGATTCTAGGAATGTGCTTGTTAGCAAGACTCATCCTACCATAGGCGTCTTTTGATAGTAAGGAAACGGCTGCCCCACTATCTAGTAGTGCGGACAACTTGTATTTGCATATTTCAACCTCAAGCATGGGCAACTTAGCGTCTACTATAGCCGCTACTTGATGTGGACTACTAGAACTTTCTACTTCCATTTTGTCACAAGCGGGATTACTATTATCTGGTTTCTTTACACGACGAGGATCCGGATCCTTATTAATTTTGTGAGCCGCTTTCACAGATTTCCTTTTGACATGCTTAAAATATTTCTTATTTGCATTTCTGTTGTTAAAGTGAGAAGTTAAATGTGTGGTGCTATGGTCTGTGTTTTGTTTACTAAAATTACTGTTAACAAAAGTCCTTGTCGGATAGGAACGGTTAGTCTTGCTTTTAAGGTCCGTAGCGTAAGTCATGTTAATCAAAACAGTCTCCTCACTAGGGGCGCGCGATTCCCTCGTGGGCTCGTCCTGAAAGTCCGTCACGTCAGTCTTCCTAACCTCATTCGTATTAAGTTTTTTGTAAACATCACCACTAACAACAAAATCTCCACTCCGGTACCTAGAGTGGGACAAATCTCAATTGCCAGAGCGGCTCTGACTATTACTGTTCTCTACAGTTCAATTAACAGGCGTTCTACAAAATTTAACAACATGTCCTACTTTTCCACATCTAAAACAAATAACTGACTTTCTGTCAGTAGCTCTGTCACTCCTAACACTTGGCTTGGGCTGAAAAGCACGAGGGAGAACCTCCTGTTCACTCCTCAACGAATCGGTATAGCTCATGGCATTTACTCTGGCGCACAAACTTTCAAATTCCTTAAATGACACCGGCCTACTCTCAAATACAATCTTCGACCTTGTATCAGGGGACATACCTTCAGAAATGGAGTCTACTATTTCTTTCTCAGACAAACATAACCTAAAAATGTTTGCACTTCTCTTAATGCTTCTGGCATATGTTGAGAGAGATTGACCACACGCTTGGGTGCGATAAAAATGCTTATTAACCAGAGCAGCTCTTGCACGGACAGGCAAATAAATATTAAGCAACTTTTCATGAAAATTATTCAAACCTAACCCAGCATTTACTGGTTCTAAGGCGGCATCACGAAATGCTCCAGAAAGTTTTGAGAATAAATATGCTAACAAATCCCCGTGGTCACAGTCCTCTTCATCAGTATCCTTTCTTTTTGCACAAATTTCGTGACACGAATCAGCATGTTTCAGTTCAACAACGGTCGTTGTATTGAAGATTTTGGATGACAGCCAGGTAGCCTGTAAAGAATAAAACAATATTTGTTAACATACGTTTAATTATTGTTTAATACTGAGTGAGTTCTCATAAGGAATAGAAGAATGCCCACCGAACAAACCATTAAACTTTCCGGCCTTTCGTCCTAAGGGTCCGGTTAGCACTCCCTAGGCATGCTTAGGCTAGCACTAAACATGTGGTTCCTATGGTTGCATGACATCGGTGGTCCGTCGCAACTACTCGATACCTTGTTTAATATCAAGGCTTGCCCGGTAAGGGCGGAAAAGAGAGCAATCGAGCAATAATCTTTGTGATGACGGTACACACCCGAAATCGGCAACAGCTAGTCAGCCCACATTTAAGCTAGCATTAAACATGGTGTTTCCGCTAACACCTGTTGACGAAAATCCGGCAGTTTTGCGACCCATGATTAGTACTCGAGGTTGCTCCCTAGAGAACGTAAGAGATAATTTTTGTTACATGTCTCTATGTATCAAGAAAATGGTACTCAGGTTCTGTATGTAGAGGTCCAATCCTTTCCTCCCTGGTTCCCATAAATTTGTTATTCTTCATTATTCTTTCCTCTCTTACATGTTAAGATTCAGCCATAATGTATTGAAGGTATCTAGATTGTAAGCAGATTCTTTGGAAGATCCTGTAAAAAATAAAACGTTTTATTATGAATCCTGGTTTTCCTGGCGTATAATCCGACTGCATTGTGTTTGGGTTGCTAGCCACATGTGTAGCTTAGCGCCATTCGATGGACCGTACAAAACAATACGTTTCCTGCTCGGTCAGATATGTCTCACCAGTACGAAGGACGGGTAACCAGTCAGCCGATAGACAAGAGTTAATAATTAGGATATGTAAAGAAAAGAATTACTCTTGATGAATGTTTCTTGACACGATAATTGTTTCGATATAAATGTGTAAAGTTATTTAATCAAGTAGACTTATCTACTTTTATTGTTTGCTCCAATACAAAATACTTCAAATATTGTACGAATTACAAGTTACACTATATACGGACAATTGTATGAACAATTTTTAATAAGCGCTAAGAATTTTCAATTTTTAATCTGGAAGTAACTCGTATTGTGAACATCTTACCTTCACATATCGTAAAGAATTATCTTGCTGGTCAGTAACAAACTTTCCTGGGTATAAAAACTATGTTTATGCAAAATTTCAGCTGTATCAGGTGATTAGCTTTTTTTTTAGATAAATCATAACAGAAGGAGATGAACTATTAGATGCTTGTATAAGTTTAAAATTTAATTTTATAAATTTTCATTGTGACTTAAAACCGGCACTGTGAATTTTTTTAACGAAATTGAGTGGTGCACGTTTGAAGGAGAAGGGTGTTGCTTGGAAACGATCCTTACAATGCAAATCTTGCATTGTCAAGCTTATGGAAATATTCTGAACGAATGGCATTAATTAACAAAATAAAAATAAAATATAGCCCTGTATGCATTGTTCCTTAGTGTTTTAAATTGTCGTAGTGCTTAAACAAGGGAACATTTCAAACTTTGATTCGGAATTTGAAACAAAATTACACAATTCATTAAAAATTTAAGTTAACTTTAAACAGTTTCATGAACTGCCAGTAACGGCTTCCGGTGAATTAATTTTTCCCATAGTAAGAATTACTTGCAGAAGAATACATTACTTACGTTTAGATTTCCGTCTCCTTTCTGAATTTCTCATCCAAGATAGTACCTTGTTTTTTCAGCAATAGCTCATTAGTTATAAAAACATATAAATTCCTTACGTGTACAGATTTTAGCATGCGTTTATTTGTCGCAACTATACGTAAAATTTGCAGATGACGTTTCCCATCCGTAGCCTTGCGTTTTCCTGGCCAGGTGAATCAACCTGTAATTCCCTGGTTAGAATTGAGGTGGGAGGACCCGGATCAAATAGGCTATGGTTGTTGCTGACGTGGTAGAAGAAACCTCACGTATATAAAAAATCTGGCTGTTTGATATTTTCTTTAAAATCTTTATCCATTAAATGTTTTTCATGCAAAGGGTTAAACATATTCTGTTAGTTTTGTCAATACATTTAGTTATCACATTCGAAATATTCCTTGCTCTTAGCATGTTTAACAAATGCAATAGCAATTTTACCTAACTGTAAAACTACACGAGGAAAGTAATACAGTTTGGAAATATAAAGAAAACATTGCACTAGAAGTAAAAGAAATTATGAGACATGAATTAATAATTATTAAACATTTAGTACAAACATTGTGAAAGTTAGTACAGACTACTACAAGTATTAAATTCTATATTTTACTAATGTTAAAAGTTTCACTTACCGAGCGAGATGGTCGAGATATAACGTCTTGGACTCGGAATCGTGAAGTCCCTGGTTCAAATCACATGGCCGGTCAATTTTACATAAGTTTTCTCATCGATTCCCCAGTCATAAAGGCAAATGCCAAATTGGATATGTAAATACTTGTCATCCTTGCTATTTCATCCTATATAATATCCCTTTAAATTAAAATCAATAGAAATTTACTCCACGACCAGTTAAACTTATTTACATTCAATACTTTCTTGGCCTACTGTATAGACACAGGTCCTGAACTCCTGATATGGCCAAGCAGCCGAAAGGATTATAATTACTGCTGATTTAAAAAAACGTTATGGTTAATTAGGGGAAAAAGGTCGGATCTTTTGAAACTCAGAATTATTGCCTGATAGTTAATAAGAATCTCGTAATTATATTAACTACGTGTGCGATTTCACCGATCTAATCCTGGTATTTCTCCTCCCGCTCTTCCAGCAGTGATACACAAAACTCGTTGCTAGGCAAGGAAACAAGATTTATTAGTCATTTGTAGGCCTATTATGCGCAACGGAGTCTAATGATTTATACTTAAAGGGTATAACGACCAGCATAGACGCGTGATTACTTGTGTTTTCGTGCAAGCAAAGACACGCAGAAGTCAAACCAAGTAATATGTGCGAATTAATCTATTTATGATAAATTCGAAAAAACCTTCATCCGAAGAATTCAATCATATTAAATTTAGTATTTGTTGTCATTAATAGTTCAACAGTAACCGACTTACTCTTCGGAAAGGAGAAGTCCACAGTAAGAAACATTTTCCTTTCTTTGGTCTACTATCCTTAAAGAAAACTTATGGTAATTAGCTTGATCCCATTTAACATTGCAAGGCCCTGCATTTGTATTTCAAACAAAATTGCAAATTTATCGAGTAATTTAGCCCTCAACACAAGTGATGTAAGCTTCTGGGAAGGAGGGCATTGAGATGTGATATTAAATGTTTCTTTTGTTATGTTTGATACATCTAAATGATCTAAAGAGCAATAATTGTTTATATTTCTCGATGTTGATGTAAGTTTTATTATTGGTCTAAAGATATAGTATTTATAGACGCTCTTTTACGGACAAAAATACTTACTTCCTTTTATCTTCAATGTATGTATAAACAAAAAACAGACACAAAAATAAAGTCACTGTATTTTGTTTTCACTGCGAGATGGATCAAACTACATTATTCTTTTGCCAGTAAAGTTGTTACGGTAAAACGAACAGGGATCCTATTATGACTTAATAATCTTGAAAGAAAAAGGTACTATTTCCTGTCAGATCTATTAATCTTAAATCCGAATTCTACAACATATCTGAAGAATCTTCACAACTCTACCTTTCCGTGAGGTTTTAACTTTCACTGTTCTGTATTTTATTATCACAGTGTTGCTTAGTTACTGGTGTCTTCATTGGAATGTGTTCAGCATTTTCTTCCTCTACTAGGCTATGTAGGCTGGATACATTAGCATCTTCTCCTTTAATTTTGATGATGTAGTATTTATCTTGCCTCTTAACAACTACAAATGATCTAGAGACTTTTACCTTATGTGTCTCTAGGTACTATTTAACTGTGCTACTTTCTCTTACTTTCTCCTTGTGCTACTCTTACCTCGCAAGTTATCACAACCAAACTTTACCGTTAAGACGTTCATGGAGTCCTTCCAGTCCACCACATCATCCCGTTGTTCCATGCTGGAGCTGTCCCCTTTAACCACTATGTGAATGACATGACCTCGAGTTTGCTCTTTGGAAATGTCGAAACCGTCTGCACTAATTCTCAAGTATCCGGAGGCATATCTCAAAACGTTAAGCACGACTATTCCCTTGAGTGGAAATAAGAGAAGAAAGCCAACTATGTCTGTAAAATTCTATGGAGAGCCAACCGAATGGGTAAAAGCAGTCAGATATCTTGTGGTAACCCTGGACAATAGACTGACCTGGAAAATCCACCTTACCCAGGTTAGTCCAATTGCCTTAATATAGCTTGGGATTTTACACCCTCCCATGCTTAACGGAAGAGGAAGACATTCCGTTGCAAATGGAGCGCTGCTGTTGGGTATAAGCGAATAATTCGACTTCTTTTCGACTGCGCCAGTTCTCCTTGGAGGTCTGCAGCATTCACGCTTCCCAAAAGACTACAAGTCCTTCAGTCGAAATGTCTTCATCTTGGTATAGGAGCACCTTGGTACGTTATTAGCAGGAAAATCCACGAAGAACTACAAGATGCCAGCCAATTTTGAAGACTGCTGATGGACCACGCATTTACAACAAAATAAAACACTATTTATTATACACGCGTGGTTCAGATTAGGTTTGAAGGGTCTGTGCGAGCCGGAAACCGATTAGAGTCGACTGGTGATCAGTGCCCTGAGGTTACGGTCTGACAAATTCAGTCCTTGTTTGTGGACCATGTTTCTATGTTCCAAAAGTGATTAACAAAAGATACTCAACTGATGTATTGTGGCATCCCTTAAGCACGATTTTCTCTTCACAGCTTTCCACCATCTGGAAATAAATACCATTACTGTTAGTAACATGATTTATATGAAGCTACTGTACGATATGGATTTCGACTTGTTACCACTAGGATGGGGATTTATCATGAAAGGCAGCATTAAAATTAGCTATGAAAGACCTCATTAGCAAGGTTTCATTGCCGTGTGACGTACGGGTATCGAATCTTTAAATTTAGAATCAAAACTTTAAAAAATTCAGTCAAACCCTCTTTGCTTGAAATATATGTGAATTCTAGTGCTGAGGGCCATATAGTGTGATTGTTTATGGTAATATGACAAACTTGGCAATATTTTATATTCCATGATATTAGTCAAGGTATAAGGTTTAAGAGCAATTAAAATTATAAGTAAACATTGTAACCATTGATCTACAGATAAAATTTGATCCGGAACTGTAGAGTATTTATGATCTCCAGAGTAATTAGAAATTCACTGTCTTACCTCCTATTCCTATTACATCGACTAGGAATATTAAAGCTACCGTTTTCATACGGTGTATATCAAACATTAAATCGTAAATCTTCATTAATTTATACATTATTCACTTTAAGTGTTATGCTCTTAGTTCATGTCAATTAGTCGAAATTTCCTTACAATATGAATTCTGGTTAAAAATTTCGTCGTTCGCTTAGGTAAAGATTTCTCATTGTAGCTCTTCATGTATCAACAATATAATTATATTTTGACCTGGTATCATCACGTTTTTGAACTGTTTCTATGTAGTGTGCATTTTTTGCATTGGTGATACATTTTGCTTTGTTTACATCTACTTTGATTTTTACTGGGACAATGTAAGTAAAAAAATTGTTTATCCATTACAGTTAAATACATGCCTGTTCTTTCTTGTGGGAATGTTATGATAGTCTATGATAACGTCCCAAGCATGTTATACTTGTTAGTATTTTTATTTATGTAGTGTTCATTGAACAAAAAATGTATATTTGGGATAGTGTTGGGTATGGATGCTTCCGTAGCGATAGGAGCAAATGTTGAGGACAAGAACGGCATATGACCCTGCCGTAGAGGGAAATGATGGGTAGGGATGATAGAAAGAATCTCTGATAGCGGAGGACCAATTAGTGCTATAAACAATAATAAAAGGATTAGTAGAGCGATGTGGACTTAGATCGAGGTTGCTGGATACAGAGGTCCACGAATGTAATATTGGAACAAACCCATTAACATGTAACAATACGATGGAACTTTATTTCACACAATATAGGCTAAATAGATACACTGAATTAACTGAATGATTAATTGAGATAATAAATAAACTGAAAATGATTGCAACACTTGCAATATACAAAATACTGAGCTTTGGCGGGAAAGCTAGACACGTGGCGAAAATTGTACTGTAATTATGCCAGAAATGAATTATATGTCAAAATGCTTGTAAAGATTGCTGTGTTCTATTTAAAATGGATTAAGACTGATATCTGTAGAATAATACGCTGTATCGCTGATTTAATGACCACTTGGGGTTGCATAATACACTCAAACTAATACACGAGCTTTTAGAAGAACTTAAGAAGCCGAAATAGATGAATCTACTGTAAATAGTGTAGATTAAATACTCGCACACGATAATACTTGTAACTGTAAGTATTATGTATTTATTCGCGATTTAATAGCAAAACCACTGTGACTATTGTCTACAAATGGCGCGAATCTGGAATAGCGATCCACACATCTGCTACGTGTGAATGCTGGAATCTGACTATCTTGGCTGTGACGCCGTTTAATATCACGAGGCGTCTTACAAGTACGCACCTGCCGGAAATAGTGCCGAGAACAGGTGTCAATAACACATATCACTGCGCTACACTAGCTGACTAAGCGGGAATAAATTTAGCGGAGCGTTTGAATATACAGACTCACTAGACACGTAGAAAAATGCTAGTAAAACCTGTTGTTATGCTAAATATTAAGCACAGTAGAAGAATTGAGATAAATGGCAGCTTCATTTATAATAGCATTCCAAACTACTAACTCACCAACAAGCACTGGTGGTGGCAGCACCATACATACATAGTTACAGAATAAACACAAAATAAACAATATTAGATGTTCATTTGTTGGTTTACGTAACTGAAGCATGGATACCAACACCTCTCCTCGGAAATCAACAAATTCAATAAATCACAAATGACACTACAATATTTCCAAACTTTGACTTCTTCACTAAAATCCAAGTCTGGTTCCTTTCATGGTTCTTCATCTCCAGCTCCATTGCTTTCAACCAGGTGTCTCTATCCTCTCTACACATGATCTCTTCTGGGGTCCTGGGTGGCACCAAAACATCAATTACACCATCCCTTACCTTGCAGCAATAATTGCAACACGACAGATTGCACATCCTTCTAGGTTGCTTCAAGCGTTTTGAACTCCTAAGTCCCTCCTCTGTAGTGGCATCATTGTAGGGCACTTCTCTCATAGAACCAGAGTCCTGTACCTCACCTGTGTCACCGGGGTCTAGCACCTCTCCTGTGGCACCAGAGTCCAGCTTCTCTCCTGTGGGACCGGGATCCAGCACCTCTCCTGTGGCACCGAGCTCCAGCTTCTCTCCTGTGGCACCGAGCTCCAGCTTCTCTCCTGTGGCACCGAGCTCCAGCTTCTCTCCTGTGGCACCGGGGTCCAGCACCTCTCCTGTGGCACTGGGGTCCAGCACCTCTCCTGTGGCACTGGGGTCCAGCACCTCTCCTGTAGGGAACTGGATTATATCCATTAGAGTTGGCTTCTCATCCTCCAGGCGGTAGCCTTTTATCCCTAGCAAAACTTCATTTCTCTCTTTATATTTCTTGAATTCTTGTAGGGCATCACTTTTCTTCGCTATAGCTGACGTTGTGAGGGCTTCAACTCTTCCCATAGTTTGCAGGTTAGGGTGGCCTAGTCTCTTATGCCACGTCATCTGAGAAACTCTTGCAGCTTTTCTCATGTTAACGTTCTTTAGATATTCCTCATTTAACTCATTTATTGATACATCTCCAACAGTAGTGACAAAATATAACCTTCCAATTCGATGTGCTTGAAAGATTAATTTTTCTCCCTTTAATAACTTATTCAAACCATTCTTCGATCTGAACTCAAGACCTTTCTCCTCTATCTGACTTTGAGAAATTAAATTATCATGTAAATCAGGCACAAGAGCACATCCTGAAGCTCTACATTCTTTCCTCCACATTCATCTGACATAGGAATTACAACAGATCCCAAGCCACTTATTTTCAGCGGTCTCCCATCACAGACTTCAACAGTACCTGAGCATTCTCTAAAATTCTTGAAAATATCTCTTCTATTTGTCATGTGGTCAGAAGCACCACCATCTAATATCCATACATCGTGTTTGCATTGAGAATACTTCTTCGCATGCAATACCACATGCTCCCTTGTAGTAACTGAAGCAGAAGCTTTCTTGGGTTCACTACTCCCTTTTTCCTTCTCTTCAAGTTCCTGAGTCTTGGGGAAATTTTTCGCAATGTGTCCTTCACCACCACATGCATAGCAAAAGTATCTCCCTTTGTACTGCTTCCGTTGAGATATACTGTTATTCTGATTGGTAGAATTCCTTCCATCGGTATACTTTTTACCTTTAGTGCTCGGCGGTTTCCAAGTTGTCTTTAATGCTTGATGTGATGATAGGCTTTGTTTTCTCATTTCTTCCTCTTGTTCCAGTAACACTTGCTTTATGTAGGACATGTCCATCTTATCAGGCTGAGTCACCAAAGTCTTCACTGTTATTTCATATTCTGGGGGAAGGCCAGACAAACACAAATGAGCCAACTGTTTATCAGATATCTCCAAATCATTCTTCCTCAACAGTCGATTCATATTCATCATTGTATTGCTATACTCTTGAATGGTCATATCACCCTTTACCATGGTCGCCAATTCTCGTAACTTCATCATAGCACCATACTGAGTGTTCTGGTGGCAAATAGTTTCGAGTTTGGTCCATGCTTCACTCGCCTTGTTGAAATCAACTATGTCGTTAATGAGATCACCACTAACTGATCTCATAATAAGAGATAGCGCCATGAGGTTGGCTTTCTCGCGGCGACGGGTTTCTGCTTGATTTAGATGAGCTCCATCAACATCGTTATAACCCGTGATTGCTTCCCAACACTCTTTAATCAACATTTCAGATTTCACGCGCGCCATCCACGCCACATAGTTATTTCTTGTTAGCTTTGGAATATAGAAGGGTTTCTCTTCCATCTGGGCCATTTTGACCGTTGCAAAATTCGTCGCTGCACTGTTACACAATATGATAGTTTACTAGATTCTCCACACGTTCCACTATATTGTATTACATCTCCTCAATTCACTCGAACACTGCGCACCTGGGCCCATAACCTGTTGTTATGCTAAATATTAAGCACAGTAGAAGAATTGAGATAAATGGCAGCTTCATTTATAATAGCATTCCAAACTACTAACTCACCAACAAGGACTGGTGGTGGCAGCACCATACATACATAGTTACAGAATAAACACAAAATAAACAATATTAGATGTTCATTTGTTGGTTTACGTAACTGAAGCATGGATACCAACAAAACCTATAGCTTGCGTTAACAGATAGGGACACAATAAATTTTTATCTTGGAGTTGAGGTATCACTAATCTGTGACAGGTTTAAAGACTTCTCAACAGGAAAGATAGATAGGTTACGAAGTCCATATAACCCCTTGGTAAAGCATAGTCTGGATTTGTCTTAAAGAATAATTTACTTGGAAGGGAGGAGTGTATTAGGCAGCTGCCTGAAGGGCTGTGAGTCAGTAAGTTCAATCTCATATTCCAAAAGGACTAGTTTAATCACCTTAACAGACCCCCAGAGCTGTGTTGCCAAGAGAAATATTTTTTCAGATGGGAAAGCTTCCTTTATTTCTTTGTGGTGGTGTATTCCTTTTGCACCGTACATCATCAGCTATAAGGTTCAAGTTCCCCAGTAGTCAGTATTTCTGGGTTGGAGGAAGAACCTGTAAAACAATAAACACAATTTATTAAGTATTGAAATGCCATTGTTAAGCAAGAAAGGAATAGAAACATGACGCCCAGCCCGTTAAGAATCTGTTGTCAGTCATCAGGGCCCTACCATTTAGGAGGATTGATGCCAGCCAATTTTGAAGACTGCTGATGGACCACGCATTTACAACAAAATAAAACACTATTTATTATACACGCGTGGTTCAGATTAGGTTTGAAGGGTCTGTGCGAGCCGGAAACCGATTAGAGTCGACTGGTGATCAGTGCCCTGAGGTTACGGTCTGACAAATTCAGTCCTTGTTTGTGGACTATGTTTCTATGTTCCAAAAGTGATTAACAAAAGATACTCAACTGATGTATTGTGGTATCCCTTAAGCACGATTTTCTCTTCACAGCTTTCCACCATCTGGAAATAAATACCATTACTGTTAGTAACATGATTTATATGAAGCTACTGTACGATATGGATTTCGACTTGTTACCACTAGGATGGGGATTTATCATGAAAGGCAGCATTAAAATTAGCTATGAAAGACCTCATTAGCAAGGTTTCATTGCCGTGTGACATACCGGTATCGAATCTTTAAATTTAGAATAAAAACTTTAAAAATTCAGTCAAACCCTCTTTGCTTGAAATATATATGAATTCTAGTGCTGAGGGCCATATAGTGCGATTGTTGATGGTAATATGACAAACTTGGCAATATATTATATTCCATGATATTAGGCAAGGTATAAGGTTTAAGAGCAATTAAAATTATAAGTAAACATTGTAACCATTGGCCTACAGATAAAATTTGATCCGGAACTATAGAGTATTTATGATCTCCAGAGTAATTAGAAATTCACTGTCTTACCTTCTATTCCTATTACATCGACTAGGAATATTAAAGCTACCGTTTTCATGCGGTGTATATCAAACATTAAATCGTAAATCTTCATTAATTTATACATTATTCACTTTAAGTGTTATGCTCTTAGTTCATGTCAATTAGTCGAAATTTCCTTACAATATGAATTCTGGTTAAAAATTTCGTCGTTCGCTTAGGTAAAGATTTCTCATTGTAGCTCTTCATGTATCAACAATATAATTATATTTTGACCGGGTATCATCACGTTTTTGAACTGTTTCTATGTAGTGTGCATTTTTTGCATTGGTGATACATTTTGCTTTGTTTACATCTACTTTGATTTTTACTGGGACAATGTAAGTAAAAAAATTGTTTATCCATTACAGTTAAATACATGCCTGTTCTTTCTTGTGGGAATGTTATGACAGTCTATGATAACGTCCCAAGCATGTTATACTTGTTAGTATTTTTATTTATGTAGTGTTCATTGAACAAAAAATGTATATTTGGGAAAGTGTTGGGTATGGATGCTACCGTAGCGATAGGAGCAAATGTTGAGGACAAGAACGGCATATGACCCTGCCGTAGAGGGAAATGATGGGCAGGGATGATAGAAAGAATCTCTGATAGCGGAGGACCAATTATTGCTATAAACAATAATAAAAGGATTAGTAGAGCGATGTGGACTTAGATCGAGGTTGCTGGATACAGAGGTCCACGAATGTAAAATTGGAACAAACCCATTAACATGTAGCAATAAGATGGAACTTTATTTCACACAATATAGGCTAAACAGATGCACTGAATTAACTGAATGATTAATTGAGATAACAAATAAACTGAAAATGATTGCAACACTTGCAATATACAAAATACTGAGCTTTGGCGGGAAAGCTAGACACGTGGCGATAATTGTACTGTAATTATGCCAGAAATGAATTATATGTCAAAATGCTTGTAAAGATTGCTGTGTTCTATTTAAAATGGATTAACACTGATATCTGTAGAATAATACAGTGTATCGCTGATTTAATGACCGCTTGGGGTTGCATAATATACTCAAACTAATACACGAGCTTTTAGAAGAATCTAAGAAGCCGAAAATAATGAATCTACTGTAAATAGTGTAGATTAAATACTCGCACACGATAATACTTGTAACTGTAAGTATTATGTATTTATTCGCGATTTAATAGCAAAACCACTGTGGCTATTGTCTACAAATGGCGCGAATCTGGAATAGCGATCCACACATCTGCTACGTGTGAATGCTGGAATCTGACTAACTTGGCTGTGACGCCGTTTAATATCACGAGGCGTCTTACAAGTACGCACCTGCCGGAAATAGTGCCGAGAACAGGCGGCAATAACACATATCACTGCGCTAAAATAGCTGCCTAAGCGGGAATAGATTTAGCGGTGCGTTTGAATATACAGACTCACTAGACACGTAGGAAAATGATAGTAAAACCTATAGCTTGCGTTAACAGATAGGGACACAATAAATTTTAATCTTCGAGTTGAGGTATCACTAATCTGTGACAGGTTTAAAGACTTCTCAACAGGAAAGATAGATAGGTTACGAAGTCCATATAACCCCATGGTAAAGCATAGTCTGGATTTGTCTTAAAGAATAAGTTTCTTGGAAGGGAGGAGTGTATTAGGCAGCTGCCTGAAGGGCTGTGAGTCAGTAAGTTCAATCTCATATTCCAAAAGGACTAGTTTAATCACCTTAACAGACCCCAGAGCTGTGTTGCCAAGAGAAATACTTTTTCAGATGGGAAAGCTTCCTTTATTTCTTTGTGGTGGTGTATTCCTTTTGCACCGTACATCATCAGCTATAATGTTCAAGTTCCCCAGTAGTCAGTATTTCTGGGTTGGAGGAAGAACCTGTAAAACAATAAACACAATTTATTAAGTATTGAAATGCCATTGTTAAGCAAGAAAGGAATAGAAACATGACGCCCAGCCCGTTAAGAATCTGTTGTCAGTCATCAGGGCCCTACCAATTAGGAGGATTGATGCCAGCCAATTTTGAAGACTGCTGATGGACCACGCATTTACAACAAAATAAAACACTATTTATTATACACGCGTGGTTCAGATTAGGTTTGAAGGGTCTGTGCGAGCCGGAAACCGATTAGAGTCGACTGGTGATCAGTGCCCTGAGGTTACGGTCTGACAAATTCAGTCCTTGTTTGTGGACCATGTTTCTATGTTCCAAAAGTGATTAACAAAAGATACTCAACTGATGTATTGTGGCATCCCTTAAGCACGATTTTCTCTTCACAGCTTTCCACCATCTGGAAATAAATACCATTACTGTTAGTAACATGATTTATATGAAGCTACTGTACGATATGGATTTCGACTTGTTACCACTAGGATCGGGATTTATCATGAAAGGCAGCATTAAAATTAGCTATGAAAGACCTCATTAGCAAGGTTTCATTGCCGTGTGACATACCGGTATCGAATCTTTAAATTTAGAATCAAAACTTTAAAAAATTCAGTCAAACCCTCTTTGCTTGAAATATATATGAATTCTAGTGCTGAGGGCCATATAGTGTGATTGTTGATGGTAATATGACAAACTTGGCAATATATTATATTCCATGATATTAGACAAGGTATAAGGTTTAAGAGCAATTAAAATTATAAGTAAACATTGTAACCATTGGTCTACAGATAAAATTTGATCCGGAACTGTAGAGTAATTATGATCTGCAGAGTAATTAGAAATTCACTGTCTTACCTTCTATTCCTATTACATCGACTAGGAATATTAAAGCTACCGTTTTCATGCGGTGTATATCAAACATTAAATCGTAAATCTTCATTAATTTATACAATATTCACTTTAAGTGTTATGCAATTAGTTCATGTCAATTAGTCGAAATTTCCTTACAATATGAATTCTGGTTAAAAATTTCGTCGTTCGCTTAGGTAAAGATTTCTCATTGTAGCTCTTCATGTATCAACAATATAATTATATTTTGACCTGGTATCATCACGTTTTTGAACTGTTTGCTATGTAGTGTGCATTTTTTGCATTGGTGATATATTTTGCTTTGTTTACATCTATTTTGATTTTTACTGGGACAATGTAAGTAAAACAATTGTTTATCCATTACAGTTAAATACATGACTGTTCTTTCATGTGGGAATGTTATGATAGTCTACGATGACGTCCCAAGCATGTTATACTTGTTAGTATTTTTATTTATGTAGTGTTCATTGAACAAAAACTGTATATTTGGGATAGTGTTGGGTATGGTCGCTTCCGTTGCGATAGGAGCAAATGTTGAGGACAAGAACGGCATATGACCCTGCCGTAGAGGAAAATGATGGTAGGGATGATAGAAAGAATCTCTGATAGCGGAGGACCAATTATTGCTATAAACAATAATAAAAGGATTAGTAGAGCGATGTGGACTTAGATCGAGGTTGCTGGATACAGAGGTCCACGAATGAAATATTGGAACAAACCCATTAACATGTAACAATACGATGGAACTTTATTTCACACAATATAGGCTAAACAGATGCACTGAATTAACTGAATGATTAATTGAGATAACAAATAAACTGAAAATGATTGCAACACTTGCAATATACAAAAT
Source organism: Ectobius pallidus (assembly GCA_964059195.1). Classification (NCBI taxonomy): domain Eukaryota; kingdom Metazoa; phylum Arthropoda; class Insecta; order Blattodea; family Ectobiidae; genus Ectobius; species Ectobius pallidus. Next base: position 33,570,293 of record CAXKWD010000001.1, on the reverse strand, counting down.
ACTGAGCTTTGGCGGGAAAGCTAGACACGTGGCGATAATTGTACTGTAATTATGCCAGAAATGAATTATATGTCAAAATGCTTGTAAAGATTGCTGTGTTCTATTTAAAATGGATTAAGACTGATATCTGTAGAATAATACAGTGTATCGCTGATTTAATGACCGCTTGCGGTTGCATAATACACTCAAACTAATACACGAGCTTTTAGAAGAATCTAAGAAGCCGAAAATGATGAATCTACTGTAAATAGTGTAGATTAAATACTCGCACACGATAATACTTGTAACTGTAAGTATTATGTATTTATTCGCGATTTAATAGCAAAACCACTGTGGCTATTGTCTACAAATGGCGCGAATCTGGAATAGCGATCCACACATCTGCTACGTGTGAATGCTGGAATCTGACTAACTTGGCTATGACGCCGTTTAATATCACGAGGCGTCTTACAAGTACGCACCTGCCGGAAATAGTGCCGAGAACAGGTGGCAATAACACATATCACTGCGCTACACTAGCTGACTAAGCGGGAATAAATTTAGCGGTGCGTTTGAATATACAGACTCACTAGACACGTAGGAAAATGATAGTAAAACCTATAGCTTGCGTTAACAGATAGGGACACAATAAATTTTAATCTTCGAGTTGAGGTATCACTAATCTGTGACAGGTTTAAAGACTTCTCAACAGGAAAGATAGATAGGTTACGAAGTCCATATAACCCCATGGTAAAGCATAGTCTGGATTTGTCTTAAAGAATAAGTTTCTTGGAAGGGAGGAGTGTATTAGGCAGCTGCCTGAAGGGCTGTGAGTCAGTAAGTTCAATCTCATATTCCAAAAGGACTAGTTTAATCACCTTAACAGACCCCAGAGCTGTGTTGCCAAGAGAAATACTTTTTCAGATGGGAAAGCTTCCTTTATTTCTTTGTGGTGGTGTATTCCTTTTGCACCGTACATCATCAGCTATAATGTTCAAGTTCCCCAGTAGTCAGTATTTCTGGGTTGGAGGAAGAACCTGTAAAACAATAAACACAATTTATTAAGTATTGAAATGCCATTGTTAAGCAAGAAAGGAATAGAAACATGACGCCCAGCCCGTTAAGAATCTGTTGTCAGTCATCAGGGCCCTACCAATTAGGAGGATTGATGCCAGCCAATTTTGAAGACTGCTGATGGACCACGCATTTACAACAAAATAAAACACTATTTATTATACACGCGTGGTTCAGATTAGGTTTGAAGGGTCTGTGCGAGCCGGAAACCGATTAGAGTCGACTGGTGATCAGTGCCCTGAGGTTACGGTCTGACAAATTCAGTCCTTGTTTGTGGACCATGTTTCTATGTTCCAAAAGTGATTAACAAAAGATACTCAACTGATGTATTGTGGCATCCCTTAAGCACGATTTTCTCTTCACAGCTTTCCACCATCTGGAAATAAATACCATTACTGTTAGTAACATGATTTATATGAAGCTACTGTACGATATGGATTTCGACTTGTTACCACTAGGATCGGGATTTATCATGAAAGGCAGCATTAAAATTAGCTATGAAAGACCTCATTAGCAAGGTTTCATTGCCGTGTGACATACCGGTATCGAATCTTTAAATTTAGAATCAAAACTTTAAAAAATTCAGTCAAACCCTCTTTGCTTGAAATATATATGAATTCTAGTGCTGAGGGCCATATAGTGTGATTGTTGATGGTAATATGACAAACTTGGCAATATATTATATTCCATGATATTAGACAAGGTATAAGGTTTAAGAGCAATTAAAATTATAAGTAAACATTGTAACCATTGGTCTACAGATAAAATTTGATCCGGAACTGTAGAGTAATTATGATCTGCAGAGTAATTAGAAATTCACTGTCTTACCTTCTATTCCTATTACATCGACTAGGAATATTAAAGCTACCGTTTTCATGCGGTGTATATCAAACATTAAATCGTAAATCTTCATTAATTTATACAATATTCACTTTAAGTGTTATGCAATTAGTTCATGTCAATTAGTCGAAATTTCCTTACAATATGAATTCTGGTTAAAAATTTCGTCGTTCGCTTAGGTAAAGATTTCTCATTGTAGCTCTTCATGTATCAACAATATAATTATATTTTGACCTGGTATCATCACGTTTTTGAACTGTTTGCTATGTAGTGTGCATTTTTTGCATTGGTGATATATTTTGCTTTGTTTACATCTATTTTGATTTTTACTGGGACAATGTAAGTAAAACAATTGTTTATCCATTACAGTTAAATACATGACTGTTCTTTCATGTGGGAATGTTATGATAGTCTACGATGACGTCCCAAGCATGTTATACTTGTTAGTATTTTTATTTATGTAGTGTTCATTGAACAAAAACTGTATATTTGGGATAGTGTTGGGTATGGTCGCTTCCGTTGCGATAGGAGCAAATGTTGAGGACAAGAACGGCATATGACCCTGCCGTAGAGGAAAATGATGGTAGGGATGATAGAAAGAATCTCTGATAGCGGAGGACCAATTATTGCTATAAACAATAATAAAAGGATTAGTAGAGCGATGTGGACTTAGATCGAGGTTGCTGGATACAGAGGTCCACGAATGAAATATTGGAACAAACCCATTAACATGTAACAATACGATGGAACTTTATTTCACACAATATAGGCTAAACAGATGCACTGAATTAACTGAATGATTAATTGAGATAACAAATAAACTGAAAATGATTGCAACACTTGCAATATACAAAATACTGAGCTTTGGCGGGAAAGCTAGACACGTGGCGATAATTGTACTGTAATTATGCCAGAAATGAATTATATGTCAAAATGCTTGTAAAGATTGCTGTGTTCTATTTAAAATGGATTAAGACTGATATCTGTGGAATAATACAGTGTATCGCTGATTTAATGACCGCTTGCGGTTGCATAATACACTCAAACTAATACACGAGCTTTTAGAAGAATCTAAGAAGCCGAAAATGATGAATCTACTGTAAATAGTGTAGATTAAATACTCGCACACGATAATACTTGTAACTGTAAGTATTATGTATTTATTCGCGATTTAATAGCAAAACCACTGTGGCTATTGTCTACAAATGGCGCGAATCTGGAATAGCGATCCACACATCTGCTACGTGTGAATGCTGGAATCTGACTAACTTGGCTATGACGCCGTTTAATATCACGAGGCGTCTTACAAGTACGCACCTGCCGGAAATAGTGCCGAGAACAGGTGGCAATAACACATATCACTGCGCTACACTAGCTGACTAAGCGGGAATAAATTTAGCGGAGCGTTTGAATATACAGACTCACTAGACACGTAGAAAAATGCTAGTAAAACCTGTTGTTATGCTAAATATTAAGCACAGTAGAAGAATTGAGATAAATGGCAGCTTCATTTATAATAGCATTCCAAACTACTAACTCACCAACAAGGACTGGTGGTGGCAGCACCATACATACATAGTTACAGAATAAACACAAAATAAACAATATTAGATGTTCATTTGTTGGTTTACGTAACTGAAGCATGGATACCAACACCTCTCCTCGGAAATCAACAAATTCAATAAATCACAAATGACACTACAATATTTCCAAACTTTGACTTCTTCACTAAAATCCAAGTCTGGTTCCTTTCATGGTTGTTCATCTCCAGCTCCATTGCTTTCAACCAGGTGTCTCTATCCTCTCTACACATGATCTCTTCTGGGGTCCTGGGTGGCACCAAAACATCAATTACACCATCCCTTACCTTGCAGCAATAATTGCAACACGACAGATTGCACATCCTTCTAGGTTGCTTCAAGCGTTTTGAACTCCTAAGTCCCTCCTCTGAAGTGGCATCATTGTAGGGCACTTCTCTCATAGAACCAGAGTCCTGTACCTCACCTGTGTCACCGGGGTCTAGCACCTCTCCTGTGGCACCGGAGTCCAGCTTCTCTCCTGTGGGACCGGGATCCAGCACCTCTCCTGTGGCACCGAGCTCCAGCTTCTCTCCTGTGGCACCGAGCTCCAGCTTCTCTCCTGTGGCACCGAGCTCCAGCTTCTCTCCTGTGGCACCGGGGTCCAGCACCTCTCCTGTGGCACTGGGGTCCAGCACCTCTCCTGTGGCACTGGGGTCCAGCACCTCTCCTGTAGGGAACTGGATTATATCCATTAGAGTTGGCTTCTCATCCTCCAGGCGGTAGCCTTTTATCCCTAGCAAAACTTCATTTCTCTCTTTATATTTCTTGAATTCTTGTAGGGCATCACTTTTCTTCGCTATAGCTGACGTTGTGAGGGCTTCAACTCTTCCCATAGTTTGCAGGTTAGGGTGGCCTAGTCTCTTATGCCACGTCATCTGAGAAACTCTTGCAGCTTTTCTCATGTTAACGTTCTTTAGATATTCCTCATTTAACTCATTTATTGATACATCTCCAACAGTAGTGACAAAATATAACCTTCCAATTCGATGTGCTTGAAAGATTAATTTTTCTCCCTTTTATAACTTATTCAAACCATTCTTCGATCTGAACTCAAGACCTTTCTCCTCTATCTGACTATGAGAAATTAAATTATCATGTAAATCAGGCACAAGAGCACATCCTGAAGCTCTACATTCTTTCCTCCACATTCATCTGACATAGGAATTACAACAGATCCCAAGCCACTTATTTTCAGCGGTCTCCCATCACAGACTTCAACAGTACCTGAGCATTCTCTAAAATTCTTGAAAATATCTCTTCTATTTGTCATGTGGTCAGAAGCACCACCATCTAATATCCATACATCGTGTTTGCATTGAGAATACTTCTTCGCATGCAATACCACATGCTCCCTTGTAGTAACTGAAGCAGAAGCTTTCTTGGGTTCACTACTCCCTTTTTCCTTCTCTTCAAGTTCCTGAGTCTTGGGGAAATTTTTCGCAATGTGTCCTTCACCACCACATGCATAGCAAAAGTATCTCCCTTTGTACTGCTTCCGTTGAGATATACTGTTATTCTGATTGGTAGAATTCCTTCCATCGGTATACTTTTTACCTTTAGTGCTCGGCGGTTTCCAAGTTGTCTTTAATGCTTGATGTGATGATAGGCTTTGTTTTCTCATTTCTTCCTCTTGTTCCAGTAACACTTGCTTTATGTAGGACATGTCCATCTTATCAGGCTGAGTCACCAAAGTCTTCACTGTTATTTCATATTCTGGGGGAAGGCCAGACAAACACAAATGAGCCAACTGTTTATCAGATATCTCCAAATCATTCTTCCTCAACAGTCGATTCATATTCATCATTGTATTGCTATACTCTTGAATGGTCATATCACCCTTTACCATGGTCGCCAATTCTCGTAACTTCATCATAGCACCATACTGAGTGTTCTGGTGGCAAATAGTTTCGAGTTTGGTCCATGCTTCACTCGCCTTGTTGAAATCAACTATGTCGTTAATGAGATCACCACTAACTGATCTCATAATAAGAGATAGCGCCATGAGGTTGGCTTTCTCGCGGCGACGGGTTTCTGCTTGATTTAGATGAGCTCCATCAACATCGTTATAACCCGTGATTGCTTCCCAACACTCTTTAATCAACATTTCAGATTTCACGCGCGCCATCCACGCCACATAGTTATTTCTTGTTAGCTTTGGAATATAGAAGGGTTTCTCTTCCATCTGGGCCATTTTGACCGTTGCAAAATTCGTCGCTGCACTGTTACACAATATGATAGTTTACTAGATTCTCCACACGTTCCACTATATTGTATTACATCTCCTCAATTCACTCGAACACTGCGCACCTGGGCCCATAACCTGTTGTTATGCTAAATATTAAGCACAGTAGAAGAATTGAGATAAATGGCAGCTTCATTTATAATAGCATTCCAAACTACTAACTCACCAACAAGGACTGGTGGTGGCAGCACCATACATACATAGTTACAGAATAAACACAAAATAAACAATATTAGATGTTCATTTGTTGGTTTACGTAACTGAAGCATGGATACCAACAAAACCTATAACTTGCGTTAACAGATAGGGACACAATAAATTTTTATCTTGGAGTTGAGGTATCACTAATCTGTGACAGGTTTAAAGACTTCTCAACAGGAAAGATAGATAGGTTACGAAGTCCATATAACCCCTTGGTAAAGCATAGTCTGGATTTGTCTTAAAGAATAATTTACTTGGAAGGGAGGAGTGTATTAGGCAGCTGCCTGAAGGGCTGTGAGTCAGTAAGTTCAATCTCATATTCCAAAAGGACTAGTTTAATCACCTTAACAGACCCCCAGAGCTGTGTTGCCAAGAGAAATATTTTTTCAGATGGGAAAGCTTCCTTTATTTCTTTGTGGTGGTGTATTCCTTTTGCACCGTACATCATCAGCTATAAGGTTCAAGTTCCCCAGTAGTCAGTATTTCTGGGTTGGAGGAAGAACCTGTAAAACAATAAACACAATTTATTAAGTATTGAATAGCCATTGTTAAGCAAGAAAGGAATAGAAACATGACGCCCAGCCCGTTAAGAATCTGTTGTCAGTCATCAGGGCCCTACCATTTAGGAGGATTGATGCCAGCCAATTTTGAAGACTGCTGATGGACCACGCATTTACAACAAAATAAAACACTATTTATTATACACGCGTGGTTCAGATTAGGTTTGAAGGGTCTGTGCGAGCCGGAAACCGATTAGAGTCGACTGGTGATCAGTGCCCTGAGGTTACGGTCTGACAAATTCAGTCCTTGTTTGTGGACCATGTTTCTATGTTCCAAAAGTGATTAACAAAAGATACTCAACTGATGTATTGTGGTATCCCTTAAGCACGATTTTCTCTTCACAGCTTTCCACCATCTGGAAATAAATAACATTACTGTTAGTAACATGATTTATATGAAGCTACTGTACGATATGGATTTCGACTTGTTACCACTAGGATGGGGATTTATCATGAAAGGCAGCATTAAAATTAGCTATGAAAGACCTCATTAGCAAGGTTTCATTGCCGTGTGACATACCGGTATCGAATCTTTAAATTTAGAATAAAAACTTTAAAAATTCAGTCAAACCCTCTTTGCTTGAAATATATATGAATTCTAGTGCTGAGGGCCATATAGTGTGATTGTTGATGGTAATATGACAAACTTGGCAATATATTATATTCCATGATATTAGGCAAGGTATAAGGTTTAAGAGCAATTAAAATTATAAGTAAACATTGTAACCATTGGTCTACAGATAAAATTTGATCCGGAACTATAGAGTATTTATGATCTCCAGAGTAATTAGAAATTCACTGTCTTACCTTCTATTCCTATTACATCGACTAGGAATATTAAAGCTACCGTTTTCATGCGGTGTATATCAAACATTAAATCGTAAATCTTCATTAATTTATACATTATTCACTTTAAGTGTTATGCTCTTAGTTCATGTCAATTAGTCGAAATTTCCTTACAATATGAATTCTGGTTAAAAATTTCGTCGTTCGCTTAGGTAAAGATTTCTCATTGTAGCTCTTCATGTATCAACAATATAATTATATTTTGACCGGGTATCATCACGTTTTTGAACTGTTTCTATGTAGTGTGCATTTTATGCATTGGTGATACATTTTGCTTTGTTTACATCTACTTTGATTTTTACTGGGACAATGTAAGTAAAAAAATTGTTTATCCATTACAGTTAAATACATGCCTGTTCTTTCTTGTGGGAATGTTATGACAGTCTATGATAACGTCCCAAGCATGTTATACTTGTTAGTATTTTTATTTATGTAGTGTTCATTGAACAAAAAATGTATATTTGGGAAAGTGTTGGGTATGGATGCTACCGTAGCGATAGGAGCAAATGTTGAGGACAAGAACGGCATATGACCCTGCCGTAGAGGGAAATGATGGGCAGGGATGATAGAAAGAATCTCTGATAGCGGAGGACCAATTATTGCTATAAACAATAATAAAAGGATTAGTAGAGCGATGTGGACTTAGATCGAGGTTGCTGGATACAGAGGTCCACGAATGTAATATTGGAACAAACCCATTAACATGTAGCAATACGATGGAACTTTATTTCACACAATATAGGCTAAACAGATGCACTGAATTAACTGAATGATTAATTGAGATAACAAATAAACTGAAAATGATTGCAACACTTGCAATATACAAAATACTGAGCTTTGGCGGGAAAGCTAGACACGTGGCGATAATTGTACTGTAATTATGCCAGAAATGAATTATATGTCAAAATGCTTGTAAAGATTGCTGTGTTCTATTTAAAATGGATTAACACTGATATCTGTAGAATAATACAGTGTATCGCTGATTTAATGACCGCTTGGGGTTGCATAATATACTCAAACTAATACACGAGCTTTTAGAAGAATCTAAGAAGCCGAAAATAATGAATCTACTGTAAATAGTGTAGATTAAATACTCGCACACGATAATACTTGTAACTGTAAGTATTATGTATTTATTCGCGATTTAATAGCAAAACCACTGTGGCTATTGTCTACAAATGGCGCGAATCTGGAATAGCGATCCACACATCTGCTACGTGTGAATGCTGGAATCTGACTAACTTGGCTGTGACGCCGTTTAATATCACGAGGCGTCTTACAAGTACGCACCTGCCGGTAATAGTGCCGAGAACAGGCGGCAAAAACACATATCACTGCGCTAAAATAGCTGCCTAAGCGGGAATAGATTTAGCGGTGCGTTTGAATATACAGACTCACTAGACACGTAGGAAAATGATAGTAAAACCTATAGCTTGCGTTAACAGATAGGGACACAATAAATTTTAATCTTGGAGTTGAGGTATCACTAATCTGTGACAGGTTTAAAGACTTCTCAACAGGAAAGATAGATAGGTTACGAAGTCCATATAACCCCATGGTAAAGCATAGTCTGGATTTGTCTTAAAGAATAAGTTTCTTGGAAGGGAGGAGTGTATTAGGCAGCTGCCTGAAGGGCTGTGAGTCAGTAAGTTCAATCTCATATTCCAAAAGGACTAGTTTAATCACCTTAACAGACCCCCAGAGCTGTGTTGCCAAGAGAAATACTTTTTCAGATGGGAAAGCTTCCTTTATTTCTTTGTGGTGGTGTATTGCTTTTGCACCGTACATCATCAGCTATAATGTTCAAGTTCCCCAGTAGTCAGTATTTCTGGGTTGGAGGAAGAACCTGTAAAACAATAAACACAATTTATTAAGTATTGAAATGCCATTGTTAAGCAAGAAAGGAATAGAAACATGACGCCCAGCCCGTTAAGAATCTGTTGTCAGTCATCAGGGCCCTACCAATTAGGAGGATTGATGCCAGCCAATTTTGAAGACTGCTGATGGACCACGCATTTACAACAAAATAAAACACTATTTATTATACACGCGTGGTTCAGATTAGGTTTGAAGGGTCTGTGCGAGCCGGAAACCGATTAGAGTCGACTGGTGATCAGTGCCCTGAGGTTACGGTCTGACAAATTCAGTCCTTGTTTGTGGACCATGTTTCTATGTTCCAAAAGTGATTAACAAAAGATACTCAACTGATGTATTGTGGCATCCCTTAAGCACGATTTTCTCTTCACAGCTTTCCACCATCTGGAAATAAATACCATTACTGTTAGTAACATGATTTATATGAAGCTACTGTACGATATGGATTTCGACTTGTTACCACTAGGATGGGGATTTATCATGAAAGGCAGCATTAAAATTAGCTATGAAAGACCTCATTAGCAAGGTTTCATTGCCGTGTGACATACCGGTATCGAATCTTTAAATTTAGAATCAAAACTTTAAAAAATTCAGTCAAACCCTCTTTGCTTGAAATATATATGAATTCTAGTGCTGAGGGCCATATAGTGTGATTGTTGATGGTAATATGACAAACTTGGCAATATATTATATTCCATGATATTAGACAAGGTATAAGGTTTAAGAGCAATTAAAATTATAAGTAAACATTGTAACCATTGGTCTACAGATAAAATTTGATCCGGAACTGTAGAGTAATTATGATCTGCAGAGTAATTAGAAATTCACTGTCTTACCTTCTATTCCTATTACATCGACTAGGAATATTAAAGCTACCGTTTTCATGCGGTGTATATCAAACATTAAATCGTAAATCTTCATTAATTTATACATTATTCACTTTAAGTGTTATGCAATTAGTTCATGTCAATTAGTCGAAATTTCCTTACAATATGAATTCTGGTTAAAAATTTCGTCGTTCGCTTAGGTAAAGATTTCTCATTGTAGCTCTTCATGTATCAACAATATAATTATATTTTGACCTGGTATCATCACGTTTTTGAACTGTTTGCTATGTAGTGTGCATTTTTTGCATTGGTGATATATTTTGCTTTGTTTACATCTATTTTGATTTTTACTGGGACAATGTAAGTAAAACAATTGTTTATCCATTACAGTTAAATACATGACTGTTCTTTCATGTGGGAATGTTATGATAGTCTACGATGACGTCCCAAGCATGTTATACTTGTTAGTATTTTTATTTATGTAGTGTTCATTGAACAAAAAATGTATATTTGGGATAGTGTTGGGTATGGTCGCTTCCGTTGCGATAGGAGCAAATGTTGAGGACAAGAACGGCATATGACCCTGCCGTAGAGGAAAATGATGGGTAGGGATGATAGAAAGAATCTCTGATAGCGGAGGACCAATTATTGCTATAAACAATAATAAAAGGATTAGTAGAGCGATGTGGACTTAGATCGAGGTTGCTGGATACAGAGGTCCACGAATGAAATATTGGAACAAACCCATTAACATGTAACAATACGATGGAACTTTATTTCACACAATATAGGCTAAACAGATGCACTGAATTAACTGAATGATTAATTGAGATAACAAATAAACTGAAAATGATTACAACATTTGCAATATACAAAATACTGAGCTTTGGCGGGAAAGCTAGACACGTGGCGATAATTGTACTGTAATTATGCCAGAAATGAATTATGTGTCAAAATGCTTGTAAAGATTGCTGTGTTCTATTTAAAATGGATTAAGACTGATATCTGTAGAATAATACAGTGTATCGCTGATTTAATGACCGCTTGCGGTTGCATAATACACTCAAACTAATACACGAGCTTTTAGAAGAATCTAAGAAGCCGAAAATGATGAATCTACTGTAAATAGTGTAGATTAAATACTCGCACACGATAATACTTGTAACTGTAAGTATTATGTATTTATTCGCGATTTAATAGCAAAACCACTGTGGCTATTGTCTACAAATGGCGCGAATCTGGAATAGCGATCCACACATCTGCTACGTGTGAATGCTGGAATCTGACTAACTTGGCTATGACGCCGTTTAATATCACGAGGCGTCTTACAAGTACGCACCTGCCGGAAATAGTGCCGAGAACAGGTGGCAATAACACATATCACTGCGCTACACTAGCTGACTAAGCGGGAATAAATTTAGCGGAGCGTTTGAATATACAGACTCACTAGACACGTAGAAAAATGCTAGTAAAACCTGTTGTTATGCTAAATATTAAGCACAGTAGAAGAATTGAGATAAATGGCAGCTTCATTTATAATAGCATTCCAAACTACTAACTCACCAACAAGCACTGGTGGTGGCAGCACCATACATACATAGTTACAGAATAAACACAAAATAAACAATATTAGATGTTCATTTGTTGGTTTACGTAACTGAAGCATGGATACCAACACCTCTCCTCGGAAATCAACAAATTCAATAAATCACAAATGACACTACAATATTTCCAAACTTTGACTTCTTCACTAAAATCCAAGTCTGGTTCCTTTCATGGTTCTTCATCTCCAGCTCCATTGCTTTCAACCAGGTGTCTCTATCCTCTCTACACATGATCTCTTCTGGGGTCCTGGGTGGCACCAAAACATCAATTACACCATCCCTTACCTTGCAGCAATAATTGCAACACGACAGATTGCACATCCTTCTAGGTTGCTTCAAGCGTTTTGAACTCCTAAGTCCCTCCTCTGTAGTGGCATCATTGTAGGGCACTTCTCTCATAGAACCAGAGTCCTGTACCTCACCTGTGTCACCGGGGTCTAGCACCTCTCCTGTGGCACCAGAGTCCAGCTTCTCTCCTGTGGGACCGGGATCCAGCACCTCTCCTGTGGCACCGAGCTCCAGCTTCTCTCCTGTGGCACCGAGCTCCAGCTTCTCTCCTGTGGCACCGAGCTCCAGCTTCTCTCCTGTGGCACCGGGGTCCAGCACCTCTCCTGTGGCACTGGGGTCCAGCACCTCTCCTGTGGCACTGGGGTCCAGCACCTCTCCTGTAGGGAACTGGATTATATCCATTAGAGTTGGCTTCTCATCCTCCAGGCGGTAGCCTTTTATCCCTAGCAAAACTTCATTTCTCTCTTTATATTTCTTGAATTCTTGTAGGGCATCACTTTTCTTCGCTATAGCTGACGTTGTGAGGGCTTCAACTCTTCCCATAGTTTGCAGGTTAGGGTGGCCTAGTCTCTTATGCCACGTCATCTGAGAAACTCTTGCAGCTTTTCTCATGTTAACGTTCTTTAGATATTCCTCATTTAACTCATTTATTGATACATCTCCAACAGTAGTGACAAAATATAACCTTCCAATTCGATGTGCTTGAAAGATTAATTTTTCTCCCTTTAATAACTTATTCAAACCATTCTTCGATCTGAACTCAAGACCTTTCTCCTCTATCTGACTTTGAGAAATTAAATTATCATGTAAATCAGGCACAAGAGCACATCCTGAAGCTCTACATTCTTTCCTCCACATTCATCTGACATAGGAATTACAACAGATCCCAAGCCACTTATTTTCAGCGGTCTCCCATCACAGACTTCAACAGTACCTGAGCATTCTCTAAAATTCTTGAAAATATCTCTTCTATTTGTCATGTGGTCAGAAGCACCACCATCTAATATCCATACATCGTGTTTGCATTGAGAATACTTCTTCGCATGCAATACCACATGCTCCCTTGTAGTAACTGAAGCAGAAGCTTTCTTGGGTTCACTACTCCCTTTTTCCTTCTCTTCAAGTTCCTGAGTCTTGGGGAAATTTTTCGCAATGTGTCCTTCACCACCACATGCATAGCAAAAGTATCTCCCTTTGTACTGCTTCCGTTGAGATATACTGTTATTCTGATTGGTAGAATTCCTTCCATCGGTATACTTTTTACCTTTAGTGCTCGGCGGTTTCCAAGTTGTCTTTAATGCTTGATGTGATGATAGGCTTTGTTTTCTCATTTCTTCCTCTTGTTCCAGTAACACTTGCTTTATGTAGGACATGTCCATCTTATCAGGCTGAGTCACCAAAGTCTTCACTGTTATTTCATATTCTGGGGGAAGGCCAGACAAACACAAATGAGCCAACTGTTTATCAGATATCTCCAAATCATTCTTCCTCAACAGTCGATTCATATTCATCATTGTATTGCTATACTCTTGAATGGTCATATCACCCTTTACCATGGTCGCCAATTCTCGTAACTTCATCATAGCACCATACTGAGTGTTCTGGTGGCAAATAGTTTCGAGTTTGGTCCATGCTTCACTCGCCTTGTTGAAATCAACTATGTCGTTAATGAGATCACCACTAACTGATCTCATAATAAGAGATAGCGCCATGAGGTTGGCTTTCTCGCGGCGACGGGTTTCTGCTTGATTTAGATGAGCTCCATCAACATCGTTATAACCCGTGATTGCTTCCCAACACTCTTTAATCAACATTTCAGATTTCACGCGCGCCATCCACGCCACATAGTTATTTCTTGTTAGCTTTGGAATATAGAAGGGTTTCTCTTCCATCTGGGCCATTTTGACCGTTGCAAAATTCGTCGCTGCACTGTTACACAATATGATAGTTTACTAGATTCTCCACACGTTCCACTATATTGTATTACATCTCCTCAATTCACTCGAACACTGCGCACCTGGGCCCATAACCTGTTGTTATGCTAAATATTAAGCACAGTAGAAGAATTGAGATAAATGGCAGCTTCATTTATAATAGCATTCCAAACTACTAACTCACCAACAAGGACTGGTGGTGGCAGCACCATACATACATAGTTACAGAATAAACACAAAATAAACAATATTAGATGTTCATTTGTTGGTTTACGTAACTGAAGCATGGATACCAACAAAACCTATAACTTGCGTTAACAGATAGGGACACAATAAATTTTTATCTTGGAGTTGAGGTATCACTAATCTGTGACAGGTTTAAAGACTTCTCAACAGGAAAGATAGATAGGTTACGAAGTCCATATAACCCCTTGGTAAAGCATAGTCTGGATTTGTCTTAAAGAATAATTTACTTGGAAGGGAGGAGTGTATTAGGCAGCTGCCTGAAGGGCTGTGAGTCAGTAAGTTCAATCTCATATTCCAAAAGGACTAGTTTAATCACCTTAACAGACCCCCAGAGCTGTGTTGCCAAGAGAAATATTTTTTCAGATGGGAAAGCTTCCTTTATTTCTTTGTGGTGGTGTATTCCTTTTGCACCGTACATCATCAGCTATAAGGTTCAAGTTCCCCAGTAGTCAGTATTTCTGGGTTGGAGGAAGAACCTGTAAAACAATAAACACAATTTATTAAGTATTGAATAGCCATTGTTAAGCAAGAAAGGAATAGAAACATGACGCCCAGCCCGTTAAGAATCTGTTGTCAGTCATCAGGGCCCTACCATTTAGGAGGATTGATGCCAGCCAATTTTGAAGACTGCTGATGGACCACGCATTTACAACAAAATAAAACACTATTTATTATACACGCGTGGTTCAGATTAGGTTTGAAGGGTCTGTGCGAGCCGGAAACCGATTAGAGTCGACTGGTGATCAGTGCCCTGAGGTTACGGTCTGACAAATTCAGTCCTTGTTTGTGGACCATGTTTCTATGTTCCAAAAGTGATTAACAAAAGATACTCAACTGATGTATTGTGGTATCCCTTAAGCACGATTTTCTCTTCACAGCTTTCCACCATCTGGAAATAAATACCATTACTGTTAGTAACATGATTTATATGAAGCTACTGTACGATATGGATTTCGACTTGTTACCACTAGGATGGGGATTTATCATGAAAGGCAGCATTAAAATTAGCTATGAAAGACCTCATTAGCAAGGTTTCATTGCCGTGTGACATACCGGTATCGAATCTTTAAATTTAGAATAAAAACTTTAAAAATTCAGTCAAACCCTCTTTGCTTGAAATATATATGAATTCTAGTGCTGAGGGCCATATAGTGTGATTGTTGATGGTAATATGACAAACTTGGCAATATATTATATTCCATGATATTAGGCAAGGTATAAGGTTTAAGAGCAATTAAAATTATAAGTAAACATTGTAACCATTGGTCTACAGATAAAATTTGATCCGGAACTGTAGAGTATTTATGATCTCCAGAGTAATTAGAAATTCACTGTCTTACCTTCTATTCCTATTACATCGACTAGGAATATTAAAGCTACCGTTTTCATGCGGTGTATATCAAACATTAAATCGTAAATCTTCATTAATTTATACATTATTCACTTTAAGTGTTATGCTCTTAGTTCATGTCAATTAGTCGAAATTTCCTTACAATATGAATTCTGGTTAAAAATTTCGTCGTTCGCTTAGGTAAAGATTTCTCATTGTAGCTCTTCATGTATCAACAATATAATTATATTTTGACCGGGTATCATCACGTTTTTGAACTGTTTCTATGTAGTGTGCATTTTATGCATTGGTGATACATTTTGCTTTGTTTACATCTACTTTGATTTTTACTGGGACAATGTAAGTAAAAAAATTGTTTATCCATTACAGTTAAATACATGCCTGTTCTTTCTTGTGGGAATGTTATGAGAGTCTATGATAACGTCCCAAGCATGTTATACTTGTTAGTATTTTTATTTATGTAGTGTTCATTGAACAAAAAATGTATATTTGGGAAAGTGTTGGGTATGGATGCTACCGTAGCGATAGGAGCAAATGTTGAGGACAAGAACGGCATATGACCCTGCCGTAGAGGGAAATGATGGGCAGGGATGATAGAAAGAATCTCTGATAGCGGAGGACCAATTATTGCTATAAACAATAATAAAAGGATTAGTAGAGCGATGTGGACTTAGATCGAGGTTGCTGGATACAGAGGTCCACGAATGTAATATTGGAACAAACCCATTAACATGTAGCAATACGATGGAACTTTATTTCACACAATATAGGCTAAACAGATGCACTGAATTAACTGAATGATTAATTGAGATAACAAATAAACTGAAAATGATTGCAACACTTGCAATATACAAAATACTGAGCTTTGGCGGGAAAGCTAGACACGTGGCGATAATTGTACTGTAATTATGCCAGAAATGAATTATATGTCAAAATGCTTGTAAAGATTGCTGTGTTCTATTTAAAATGGATTAACACTGATATCTGTAGAATAATACAGTGTATCGCTGATTTAATGACCGCTTGGGGTTGCATAATATACTCAAACTAATACACGAGCTTTTAGAAGAATCTAAGAAGCCGAAAATAATGAATCTACTGTAAATAGTGTAGATTAAATACTCGCACACGATAATACTTGTAACTGTAAGTATTATGTATTTATTCGCGATTTAATAGCAAAACCACTGTGGCTATTGTCTACAAATGGCGCGAATCTGGAATAGCGATCCACACATCTGCTACGTGTGAATGCTGGAATCTGACTAACTTGGCTGTGACGCCGTTTAATATCACGAGGCGTCTTACAAGTACGCACCTGCCGGTAATAGTGCCGAGAACAGGCGGCAATAACACATATCACTGCGCTAAAATAGCTGCCTAAGCGGGAATAGATTTAGCGGTGCGTTTGAATATACAGACTCACTAGACACGTAGGAAAATGATAGTAAAACCTATAGCTTGCGTTAACAGATAGGGACACAATAAATTTTAATCTTGGAGTTGAGGTATCACTAATCTGTGACAGGTTTAAAGACTTCTCAACAGGAAAGATAGATAGGTTACGAAGTCCATATAACCCCATGGTAAAGCATAGTCTGGATTTGTCTTAAAGAATAAGTTTCTTGGAAGGGAGGAGTGTATTAGGCAGCTGCCTGAAGGGCTGTGAGTCAGTAAGTTCAATCTCATATTCCAAAAGGACTAGTTTAATCACCTTAACAGACCCCCAGAGCTGTGTTGCCAAGAGAAATACTTTTTCAGATGGGAAAGCTTCCTTTATTTCTTTGTGGTGGTGTATTGCTTTTGCACCGTACATCATCAGCTATAATGTTCAAGTTCCCCAGTAGTCAGTATTTCTGGGTTGGAGGAAGAACCTGTAAAACAATAAACACAATTTATTAAGTATTGAAATGCCATTGTTAAGCAAGAAAGGAATAGAAACATGACGCCCAGCCCGTTAAGAATCTGTTGTCAGTCATCAGGGCCCTACCAATTAGGAGGATTGATGCCAGCCAATTTTGAAGACTGCTGATGGACCACGCATTTACAACAAAATAAAACACTATTTATTATACACGCGTGGTTCAGATTAGGTTTGAAGGGTCTGTGCGAGCCGGAAACCGATTAGAGTCGACTGGTGATCAGTGCCCTGAGGTTACGGTCTGACAAATTCAGTCCTTGTTTGTGGACCATGTTTCTATGTTCCAAAAGTGATTAACAAAAGATACTCAACTGATGTATTGTGGCATCCCTTAAGCACGATTTTCTCTTCACAGCTTTCCACCATCTGGAAATAAATACCATTACTGTTAGTAACATGATTTATATGAAGCTACTGTACGATATGGATTTCGACTTGTTACCACTAGGATGGGGATTTATCATGAAAGGCAGCATTAAAATTAGCTATGAAAGACCTCATTAGCAAGGTTTCATTGCCGTGTGACATACCGGTATCGAATCTTTAAATTTAGAATCAAAACTTTAAAAAATTCAGTCAAACCCTCTTTGCTTGAAATATATATGAATTCTAGTGCTGAGGGCCATATAGTGTGATTGTTGATGGTAATATGACAAACTTGGCAATATATTATATTCCATGATATTAGACAAGGTATAAGGTTTAAGAGCAATTAAAATTATAAGTAAACATTGTAACCATTGGTCTACAGATAAAATTTGATCCGGAACTGTAGAGTAATTATGATCTGCAGAGTAATTAGAAATTCACTGTCTTACCTTCTATTCCTATTACATCGACTAGGAATATTAAAGCTACCGTTTTCATGCGGTGTATATCAAACATTAAATCGTAAATCTTCATTAATTTATACATTATTCACTTTAAGTGTTATGCAATTAGTTCATGTCAATTAGTCGAAATTTCCTTACAATATGAATTCTGGTTAAAAATTTCGTCGTTCGCTTAGGTAAAGATTTCTCATTGTAGCTCTTCATGTATCAACAATATAATTATATTTTGACCTGGTATCATCACGTTTTTGAACTGTTTGCTATGTAGTGTGCATTTTTTGCATTGGTGATATATTTTGCTTTGTTTACATCTATTTTGATTTTTACTGGGACAATGTAAGTAAAACAATTGTTTATCCATTACAGTTAAATACATGACTGTTCTTTCATGTGGGAATGTTATGATAGTCTACGATGACGTCCCAAGCATGTTATACTTGTTAGTATTTTTATTTATGTAGTGTTCATTGAACAAAAAATGTATATTTGGGATAGTGTTGGGTATGGTCGCTTCCGTTGCGATAGGAGCAAATGTTGAGGACAAGAACGGCATATGACCCTGCCGTAGAGGAAAATGATGGGTAGGGATGATAGAAAGAATCTCTGATAGCGGAGGACCAATTATTGCTATAAACAATAATAAAAGGATTAGTAGAGCGATGTGGACTTAGATCGAGGTTGCTGGATACAGAGGTCCACGAATGAAATATTGGAACAAACCCATTAACATGTAACAATACGATGGAACTTTATTTCACACAATATAGGCTAAACAGATGCACTGAATTAACTGAATGATTAATTGAGATAACAAATAAACTGAAAATGATTACAACATTTGCAATATACAAAATACTGAGCTTTGGCGGGAAAGCTAGACACGTGGCGATAATTGTACTGTAATTATGCCAGAAATGAATTATATGTCAAAATGCTTGTAAAGATTGCTGTGTTCTATTTAAAATGGATTAAGACTGATATCTGTAGAATAATACAGTGTATCGCTGATTTAATGACCGCTTGCGGTTGCATAATACACTCAAACTAATACACGAGCTTTTAGAAGAATCTAAGAAGCCGAAAATGATGAATCTACTGTAAATAGTGTAGATTAAATACTCGCACACGATAATACTTGTAACTGTAAGTATTATGTATTTATTCGCGATTTAATAGCAAAACCACTGTGGCTATTGTCTACAAATGGCGCGAATCTGGAATAGCGATCCACACATCTGCTACGTGTGAATGCTGGAATCTGACTAACTTGGCTATGACGCCGTTTAATATCACGAGGCGTCTTACAAGTACGCACCTGCCGGAAATAGTGCCGAGAACAGGTGGCAATAACACATATCACTGCGCTACACTAGCTGACTAAGCGGGAATAAATTTAGCGGAGCGTTTGAATATACAGACTCACTAGACACGTAGAAAAATGCTAGTAAAACCTGTTGTTATGCTAAATATTAAGCACAGTAGAAGAATTGAGATAAATGGCAGCTTCATTTATAATAGCATTCCAAACTACTAACTCACCAACAAGGACTGGTGGTGGCAGCACCATACATACATAGTTACAGAATAAACACAAAATAAACAATATTAGATGTTCATTTGTTGGTTTACGTAACTGAAGCATGGATACCAACACCTCTCCTCGGAAATCAACAAATTCAATAAATCACAAATGACACTACAATATTTCCAAACTTTGACTTCTTCACTAAAATCCAAGTCTGGTTCCTTTCATGGTTCTTCATCTCCACCTCCATTGCTTTCAACCAGGTGTCTCTATCCTCTCTACACATGATCTCTTCTGGGGTCCTGGGTGGCACCAAAACATCAATTACACCATCCCTTACCTTGCAGCAATAATTGCAACACGACAGATTGCACATCCTTCTAGGTTGCTTCAAGCGTTTTGAACTCCTAAGTCCCTCCTCTGAAGTGGCATTATTGTAGGGCACTTCTCTCATAGAACCAGAGTCCTGTACCTCACCTGTGTCACCGGGGTCCAGCACCTCTCCTGTGGCACCGAGCTCCAGCTTCTCTCCTGTGGCACCGAGCTCCAGCTTCTCTCCTGTGGCACCGAGCTCCAGCTTCTCTCCTGTGGCACCGGGGTCCAGCACCTCTCCTGTTGCACTGGGGTCCAGCACCTCTCCTGTGGCACTGGGGTCCAGCACCTCTCCTGTAGGGAACTGGATTATATCCATTAGAGTTGGCTTCTCATCCTCCAGGCGGTAGCCTTTTATCCCTAGCAAAACTTCATTTCTCTCTTTATATTTCTTGAATTCTTGTAGGGCATCACTTTTCTTCGCTATAGCTGACGTTGTGAGGGCTTCAACTCTTCCCATAGTTTGCAGGTTAGGGTGGCCTAGTCTCTTATGCCACGTCATCTGAGAAACTCTTGCAGCTTTTCTCATGTTAACGTTCTTTAGATATTCCTCATTTAACTCATTTATTGATACATCTCCAACAGTAGTGACAAAATATAACCTTCCAATTCGATGTGCTTGAAAGATTAATTTTTCTCCCTTTAATAACTTATTCAAACCATTCTTCGATCTGAACTCAAGACCTTTCTCCTCTATCTGACTTTGAGAAATTAAATTATCATGTAAATCAGGCACAAGAGCACATCCTGAAGCTCTACATTCTTTCCTCCACATTCATCTGACATAGGAATTACAACAGATCCCAAGCCACTTATTTTCAGCGGTCTCCCATCACAGACTTCAACAGTACCTGAGCATTCTCTAAAATTCTTGAAAATATCTCTTCTATTTGTCATGTGGTCAGAAGCACCACCATCTAATATCCATACATCGTGTTTGCATTGAGAATACTTCTTCGCATGCAATACCACATGCTCCCTTGTAGTAACTGAAGCAGAAGCTTTCTTGGGTTCACTACTCCCTTTTTCCTTCTCTTCAAGTTCCTGAGTCTTGGGGAAATTTTTCGCAATGTGTCCTTCACCACCACATGCATAGCAAAAGTATCTCCCTTTGTACTGCTTCCGTTGAGATATACTGTTATTCTGATTGGTAGAATTCCTTCCATCGGTATACTTTTTACCTTTAGTGCTCGGCGGTTTCCAAGTTGTCTTTAATGCTTGATGTGATGATAGGCTTTGTTTTCTCATTTCTTCCTCTTGTTCCAGTAACACTTGCTTTATGTAGGACATGTCCATCTTATCAGGCTGAGTCACCAAAGTCTTCACTGTTATTTCATATTCTGGGGGAAGGCCAGACAAACACAAATGAGCCAACTGTTTATCAGATATCTCCAAATCATTCTTCCTCAACAGTCGATTCATATTCATCATTGTATTGCTATACTCTTGAATGGTCATATCACCCTTTACCATGGTCGCCAATTCTCGTAACTTCATCATAGCACCATACTGAGTGTTCTGGTGGCAAATAGTTTCGAGTTTGGTCCATGCTTCACTCGCCTTGTTGAAATCAACTATGTCGTTAATGAGATCACCACTAACTGATCTCATAATAAGAGATAGCGCCATGAGGTTGGCTTTCTCGCGGCGACGGGTTTCTGCTTGATTTAGATGAGCTCCATCAACATCGTTATAACCCGTGATTGCTTCCCAACACTCTTTAATCAACATTTCAGATTTCACGCGCGCCATCCACGCCACATAGTTATTTCTTGTTAGCTTTGGAATATAGAAGGGTTTCTCTTCCATCTGGGCCATTTTGACCGTTGCAAAATTCGTCGCTGCACTGTTACACAATATGATAGTTTACTAGATTCTCCACACGTTCCACTATATTGTATTACATCTCCTCAATTCACTCGAACACTGCGCACCTGGGCCCATAACCTGTTGTTATGCTAAATATTAAGCACAGTAGAAGAATTGAGATAAATGGCAGCTTCATTTATAATAGCATTCCAAACTACTAACTCACCAACAAGGACTGGTGGTGGCAGCACCATACATACATAGTTACAGAATAAACACAAAATAAACAATATTAGATGTTCATTTGTTGGTTTACGTAACTGAAGCATGGATACCAACAAAACCTATAACTTGCGTTAACAGATAGGGACACAATAAATTTTTATCTTGGAGTTGAGGTATCACTAATCTGTGACAGGTTTAAAGACTTCTCAACAGGAAAGATAGATAGGTTACGAAGTCCATATAACCCCTTGGTAAAGCATAGTCTGGATTTGTCTTAAAGAATAATTTACTTGGAAGGGAGGAGTGTATTAGGCAGCTGCCTGAAGGGCTGTGAGTCAGTAAGTTCAATCTCATATTCCAAAAGGACTAGTTTAATCACCTTAACAGACCCCCAGAGCTGTGTTGCCAAGAGAAATATTTTTTCAGATGGGAAAGCTTCCTTTATTTCTTTGTGGTGGTGTATTCCTTTTGCACCGTACATCATCAGCTATAAGGTTCAAGTTCCCCAGTAGTCAGTATTTCTGGGTTGGAGGAAGAACCTGTAAAACAATAAACACAATTTATTAAGTATTGAATAGCCATTGTTAAGCAAGAAAGGAATAGAAACATGACGCCCAGCCCGTTAAGAATCTGTTGTCAGTCATCAGGGCCCTACCATTTAGGAGGATTGATGCCAGCCAATTTTGAAGACTGCTGATGGACCACGCATTTACAACAAAATAAAACACTATTTATTATACACGCGTGGTTCAGATTCGGTTTGAAGGGTCTGTGCGAGCCGGAAACCGATTAGAGTCGACTGGTGATCAGTGCCCTGAGGTTACGGTCTGACAAATTCAGTCCTTGTTTGTGGACCATGTTTCTATGTTCCAAAAGTGATTAACAAAAGATACTCAACTGATGTATTGTGGCATCCCTTAAGCACGATTTTCTCTTCACAGCTTTCCACCATCTGGAAATAAATACCATTACTGTTAGTAACATGATTTATATGAAGCTACTGTACGATATGGATTTCGACTTGTTACCACTAGGATGGGGATTTATCATGAAAGGCAGCATTAAAATTAGCTATGAAAGACCTCATTAGCAAGGTTTCATTGCCGTGTGACATACCGGTATCGAATCTTTAAATTTAGAATAAAAACTTTAAAAATTCAGTCAAACCCTCTTTGCTTGAAATATATATGAATTCTAGTGCTGAGGGCCATATAGTGTGATTGTTGATGGTAATATGACAAACTTGGCAATATATTATATTCCATGATATTAGGCAAGGTATAAGGTTTAAGAGCATTTAAAATTATAAGTAAACATTGTAACCATTGGTCTACAGATAAAATTTGATCCGGAACTATAGAGTATTTATGATCTCCAGAGTAATTAGAAATTCACTGTCTTACCTTCTATTCCTATTACATCGACTAGGAATATTAAAGCTACCGTTTTCATGCGGTGTATATCAAACATTAAATCGTAAATCTTCATTAATTTATACATTATTCACTTTAAGTGTTATGCTCTTAGTTCATGACAATTAGTCGAAATTTCCTTACAATATGAATTCTGGTTAAAAATTTCGTCGTTCGCTTAGGTAAAGATTTCTCATTGTAGCTCTTCATGTATCAACAATATAATTATATTTTGACCGGGTATCATCACGTTTTTGAACTGTTTCTATGTAGTGTGCATTTTTTGCATTGGTGATACATTTTGCTTTGTTTACATCTACTTTGATTTTTACTGGGACAATGTAAGTAAAAAAATTGTTTATCCATTACAGTTAAATACATGCCTGTTCTTTCTTGTGGGAATGTTATGACAGTCTATGATAACGTCCCAAGCATGTTATACTTGTTAGTATTTTTATTTATGTAGTGTTCATTGAACAAAAAATGTATATTTGGGAAAGTGTTGGGTATGGATGCTTCCGTAGCGATAGGAGCAAATGTTGAGGACAAGAACGGCATATGACCCTGCCGTAGAGGGAAATGATGGGCAGGGATGATAGAAAGAATCTCTGATAGCGGAGGACCAATTATTGCTATAAACTATAATAAAAGGATTAGTAGAGCGATGTGGACTTAGATCGAGGTTGCTGGATACAGAGGTCCACGAATGTAATATTGGAACAAACCCATTAACATGTAGCAATACGATGGAACTTTATTTCACACAATATAGGCTAAACAGATGCACTGAATTAACTGAATGATTAATTGAGATAACAAATAAACTGAAAATGATTGCAACACTTGCAATATACAAAATACTGAGCTTTGGCGGGAAAGCTAGACATGTGGCGATAATTGTACTGTAATTATGCCAGAAATGAATTATATGTCAAAATGCTTGTAAAGATTGCTGTGTTCTATTTAAAATGGATTAACACTGATATCTGTAGAATAATACGCTGTATCGCTGATTTAATGACCGCTTGGGGTTGCATAATACACTCAAACTAATAGACGAGCTTTTAGAAGAATCTAAGAAGCCGAAAATGATGAATCTACTGTAAATAGTGTAGATTAAATACTCGCACACGATAATACTTGTAACTGTAAGTATTATGTATTTATTCGCGATTTAATAGCAAAACCACTGTGGTTATTGTCTACAAATTGCGCGAATCTGGAATAGCGATCCACACATCTTCTACGTGTGAATGCTGGAATCTGACTAACTTGGCTGTGACGCCGTTTAATATCACGAGGCGTCTTACAAGTACGCACCTGCCGGAAATAGTGCCGAGAACAGGTGGCAATAACACATATCACTGCGCTACACTAGCTGACTAAGCGGGAATAGATTTAGCGGAGCGTTTGAATATACAGACTCACTAGACACGTAGAAAAATGCTAGTAAAACCTATAGCTTGCGTTAACAGATAGGGACACAATAAATTTTAATCTTCGAGTTGAGGTATCACTAATCTGTGACAGGTTTAAAGACTTCTCAACAGGAAAGATAGATAGATTACGAAGTCTATATAACCCCTTGGTAAAGCATAGTCTGGATTTGTCTTAAAGAATAAGTTTCTTGGAAGGGAGGAGTGTATTAGGCAGTTGCCTGAAGGGCTGTGAGTCAGTAAGTTCAATCTCATATTCCAAAAGGACTAGTTTAATCACCTTAACAGACCCCCAGAGCTGTGTTGCCAAGAGAAATAATTTTTCAGATGGGAAAGCTTCCTTTACTTCTTTGTGGTGGTGTATTCCTTTTGCACCGTACATCATCAGCTATAATGTTCAAGTTCCCCAGTAGTCAGTATTTCTGGGTTGGAGGAAGAACCTGTAAAACAATAAACACAATTTATTAAGTATTGAATAGCCTTTGATAAGCAAGAAAGGAATAGAAACATGACGCCCAGCCCGTTAAGAATCTGTTGTCAGTCATCAGTGCCCTACCATTTAGGAGGATTGATGCCAGCCAATTTTGAAGACTGCTGATGGACCACGCATTTACAAAAAAATAAAACACTATTTATTATACACGCATGGTTCAGATTAGGTTTGAAGGGTCTGTGCGAGCCGGAAACCGATTAGAGTCGACTGGTGATCAGTGCCCTGAGGTTACGG
Source organism: Ectobius pallidus (assembly GCA_964059195.1). Taxonomy (NCBI): domain Eukaryota; kingdom Metazoa; phylum Arthropoda; class Insecta; order Blattodea; family Ectobiidae; genus Ectobius; species Ectobius pallidus. The sequence goes on along the minus strand of CAXKWD010000001.1, from coordinate 33,544,586 downwards.
TCTGACAAATTCAGTCCTTGTTTGTGGACCATGTTTCTATGTTCCAAAAGTGATTAACAAAAGATACTCAACTGATGTATTGTGGCATGCCTTAAGCACGATTTTCTCTTCACAGCTTTCCACCATCTGGAAATAAATACCATTACTGTTAGTAACATGATTTATATGAAGCTACTGTACGATATGGATTTCGACTTGTTACCACTAGGATGGGGATTTATCATGAAAGGCAGCATTAAAATTAGCTATGAAAGACCTCATTAGCAAGGTTTCATTGCCGTGTGACATACCGGTATCGAATCTTTAAATTTAGAATAAAAACTTTAAAAATTCAGTAAATCCCTCTTTGCTTGAAATATATATGAATTCTAGTGCTGAGGGCCATATAGTGTGATTGTTGATGGTAATATGACAAACTTGGCAATATATTATATTCCATGATATTAGGCAAGGTATAAGGTTTAAGAGCAATTAAAATTATAAGTAAACATTGTAACCGTTGGTCTACAGATAAAATTTGATCCGAAACTGTAGAGTATTTATGATCTCCAGAGTGATTAGAAATTCACTGTCTTACCTTCTATTCCTATTACATCGACTAGGAATATTAAAGCTACCGTTTTCATGCGGTGTATATCAAACATTAAATCGTAAATCTTCATTAATTTATACATTATTCACTTTAAGTGTTATGCTCTTAGTTCATGTCAATTAGTCGAAATTTCCTTACAATATGAATTCTGGTTAAAAATTTCGTCGTTCTCTTAGGTAAAGATTTCTCATTGTAGCTCTTCATGTATCAACAATATAATTATATTTTGACCGGGTATCATCACGTTTTTGAACTGGTTCTATGTAGTGTGCATCTTTTGCATTGGTGATACATTTTGCTTTGTTTACATCTACTTTGATTTTTACTGGGACAATGTAAGTAAAAAAATTGTTTATCCATTACAGTTAAATACATGCCTGTTCTTTCTTGTGGGAATGTTATGACAGTCTATGATAACGTCCCAAGCATGTTATACTTGTTAGTATTTTTATTTATGTAGTGTTCATTGAACAAAAAATGTATATTTGGGAAAGTGTTGGGTATGGATGCTTCCGTAGCGATAGGAGCAAATGTTGAGGACAAGAACGGCATATGACCCTGCCGTAGAGGGAAATGATGGGTAGGGATGATAGAAAGAATCTCTGATAGCGGAGGACCAATTATTGCTATAAACAATAATAAAAGGATTAGTAGAGCGAAGTGGACTTAGATCGAGGTTGCTGGATACAGAGGTCCACGAATGTAATATCGGAACAAACCCATTAACATGTAACAATACGATGGAACTTTATTTCACACAATATAGGCTAAATAGATGCACTGAATTAACTGAATGATTAATTGAGATAATAAATAAACTGAAAATGATTGCAACACTTGCAATATACAAAATACTGAGCTTTGGTGAGAAAGCTAGACACGTGGCGAAAATTGTACTGTAATTATGCCAGAAATGAATTATATGTCAAAATGCTTGTAAAGATTGCTGTGTTCTATTTAAAATGGATTAACACTGATATCTGTAGAATAATACGCTGTATCGCTGATTTAATGACCGCTTGGGGTTGCATAATACACTCAAACTAATACACGAGCTTTTAGAAGAATCTAAGAAGCCGAAAATGATGAATCTACTGTAAATAGTGTAGATTAAATACTCGCACACGATAATACTTGTAACTGTAAGTATTATGTATTTATTCGCGATTTAATAGCAAAACCACTGTGGCTATTGTCTACAAATGGCGCGAATCTGGAATAGCGATCCACACATCTGCTACGTGTGAATGCTGGAATCTGACTAACTTGGCTGTGACGCCGTTTAATAACACGAGGCGTCTTACAAGTACGCACCTGCCGGAAATAGTGCCGAGAACAGGCGGCAAAAACACATATCACTGCGCTAAAATAGCTGCCTAAGCGGGAATAGATTTAGCGGTGCGTTTGAATATACAGACTCACTAGACACGTAGGAAAATGCTAGTAAAACCTATAGCTTGCGTTAACAGATAGGGACACAATAAATTTTAATCTTCGAGTTGAGGTATCACTAATCTGTGACAGGTTTAAAGACTTCTCAACAGGAAAGATAGATAGGTTACGAAGTCCATATAACCCCTTGGTAAAGCATACTCTGGATTTGTCTTAAAGAATAAGTTTCTTGGAAGGGAGGAGTGTATTAGGCAGCTGCCTGAAGGGCTGTGAGTCAGTAAGTTCAATCTCATATTCCAAAAGGACTAGTTTAATCACCTTAACAGACCCCCAGAGCTGTGTTGCCAAGAGAAATAATTTTTCAGATGGGAAAGCTTCCTTTATTTCTTTGTGGTGGTGTATTCCTTTTGCACCGTACATCATCAGCTATAATGTTCAAGTTCCCCATTAGTCAGTATTTCTGGGTTGGAGGAAGAACCTGTAAAACAATAAACACAATTTATTAAGTATTGAATAGCCATTGTTAAGCAAGAAAGGAATAGAAACATGACGCCCAGCCCGTTAAGAATCTGTTGTCAGTCATCAGGGCCCTACCATTTAGGAGGATTGATGCCAGCCAATTTTGAAGACTGCTGATGGACCACGCATTTACAACAAAATAAAACACTATTTATTATACACGCGTGGTTCAGATTAGGTTTGAAGGGTCTGTGCGAGCCGGAAACCGATTAGAGTCGACTGGTGATCAGTGCCCTGAGGTTACGGTCTGACAAATTCAGTCCTTGTTTGTGGACCATGTTTCTATGTTCCAAAAGTGATTAACAAAAGATACTAATCTGATGTATTGTGGCATCCCTTAAGCACGATTTTCTCTTCACAGCTTTCCACCATCTGGAAATAAATACCATTACTGTTAGTAACATGATTTATATGAAGCTACTGTACGATATGGATTTCGACTTGTTACCACTAGGATGGGGATTTATCATGAAAGGCAGCATTAAAATTAACTATAAAAGACCTCATTAGCAAGGTTTCATTGCCGTGTGACATACCGGTATCGAATCTTTAAATTTAGAATCAAAACTTTAAAAAATTCAGTCAAACCCTCTTTGCTTGAAATATATATGAATTCTAGTGCTGAGGGCCATATAGTGTGATTGTTGATGGTAATATGACAAACTTGGCAATATATTATATTCCATGATATTAGACAAGGTATAAGGTTTAAGAGCAATTAAAATTATAAGTAAACATTGTAACCGTTGGTCTACAGATAAAATTTGATCCGGAACTGTAGAGTATTTATGATCTCCAGAGTAATTAGAAAATCACTGTCTTACCTTCTATTCCTATTACATCGACTAGGAATATTAAAGCTACCGTTTTCATGCGGTGTATATCAAACATTAAATCGTAAATCTTCATTAATTTATACATTATTCACTTTAAGTGTTATGCTCTTAGTTCATGTCAATTAGTCGAAATTTCCTTACAATATGAATTCTGGTTAAAAATTTCGTCGTTCGCTTAGGTAAAGATTTCTCATTGTAACTCTTCATGTATCAACAATATAATTATATTTTGACCGGGTATCATCACGTTTTTGAACTGTTTCTATGTAGTGTGGATTTTTTGCATAGGTGATACATTTTGCTTTGTTTACATCTACTTTGATTTTTACTGGGACAATGTAAGTAAAAAAATTGTTTATCCATTACAGTTAAATACATGCCTGTTCTTTCTTGTGGGAATGTTAGGACAGTCTATGATAACGTCCCAAGCATGTTATACTTGTTAGTATTTTTATTTATGTAGTGTTCATTGAACAAAAAATGTATATTTGGGAAAGTGTTGGGTATGGATGCTTCCGTAGCGATAGGAGCAAATGTTGAGGACAAGAACGGCATATGACCCTGCCGTAGAGGGAAATGATGGGTAGGGATGATAGAAAGAATCTCTGATAGCGGAGGACCAATTATTGCTATAAACAATAATAAAAGGATTAGTAGAGCGAAGTGGACTTAGATCGAGGTTGCTGGATACAGAGGTCCACGAATGTAATATTGGAACAAACCCATTAACATGTAACAATACGATGGAACTTTATTTCACACAATATAGGCTAAATAGATGCACTGAATTAACTGAATGATTAATTGAGATAATAAATAAACTGAAAATTATTGCAACACTTGCAATATACAAAATACTGAGCTTTGGCGGGAAAGCTAGACACGTGGCGAAGATTGTACTGTAATTATGCCAGAAATGAATTATATGTCAAAATGCTTGTAACGATTGCTGTGTTCTATTTAAAATGGATTAACACTGATATCTGTAGAATAATACGCTGTATCGCTGATTTAATGACCGCTTGGGGTTGCATAATACACTCAAACTAATAGACGAGCTTTTAGAAGAATCTAAGAAGCCGAAAATGATGAATCTACTGTAAATAGTGTAGATTAAATACTCGCACACGATAATACTTGTAACTGTAAGTATTATGTATTTATTCGCGATTTAATAGCAAAACCACTGTGGTTATTGTCTACAAATTGCGCGAATCTGGAATAGCGATCCACACATCTTCTACGTGTGAATGCTGGAATCTGACTAACTTGGCTGTGACGCCGTTTAATATCACGAGGCGTCTTACAAGTACGCACCTGCCGGAAATAGTGCCGAGAACAGGTGGCAATAACACATATCACTGCGCTACACTAGGTGACTAAGCGGGAATAGATTTAGCGGAGCGTTTGAATATACAGACTCACTAGACACGTAGAAAAATGCTAGTAAAACCTATAGCTTGCGTTAACAGATAGGGACACAATAAATTTTAATCTTCGAGTTGAGGTATCACTAATCTGTGACAGGTTTAAAGACTTCTCAACAGGAAAGATAGATAGATTACGAAGTCTATATAACCCCTTGGTAAAGCATAGTCTGGATTTGTCTTAAAGAATAAGTTTCTTGGAAGGGAGGAGTGTATTAGGCAGCTGCCTGAAGGGCTGTGAGTCAGTAAGTTCAATCTCATATTCCAAAAGGACTAGTTTAATCACCTTAACAGACCCCCAGAGCTGTGTTGCCAAGAGAAATAATTTTTCAGATGGGAAAGCTTCCTTTATTTCTTTGTGGTGGTGTATTCCTTTTGCACCGTACATCATCAGCTATAATGTTCAAGTTCCCCAGTAGTCAGTATTTCTGGGTTGGAGGAAGAACCTGTAAAACAATAAACACAATTTATTAAGTATTGAATAGCCATTGTTAAGCAAGAAAGGAATAGAAACATGACGCCCAGCCCGTTAAGAATCTGTTGTCAGTCATCAGGGCCCTACCATTTAGGAGGATTGATGCCAGCCAATTTTGAAGACTGCTGATGGACCACGCATTTACAACAAAATAAAACACTATTTATTATACACGCGTGGTTCAGATTAGGTTTGAAGGGTCTGTGCGAGCCGGAAACCGATTAGAGTCGACTGGTGATCAGTGCCCTGAGGTTACGGTCTGACAAATTCAGTCCTTGTTTGTGGACCATGTTTCTATGTTCCAAAAGTGATTAACAAAAGATACTCAACTGATGTATTGTGGCATCCCTTAAGCACGATTTTCTCTTCACAGCTTTCCACCATCTGGAAATAAATACAATTACTGTTAGTAACATGATTTATATGAAGCTACTGTACAGTCGGTCAAATAAAAAACGTCGGGCGGTATTTGATTAAGTATCACGAACGAGCATATGCGCATGTACAGGAAGACTTAAGGCTAGGTTCACACACGCCTCTTGTCTATCCATGTATTATCTTGATTATTTAGTCAGTTTTGTTCCAAAACAAACATGTATAGAAGGCTGTGGCTATATGCCTCAAATCCGCCATATTCTTGGTTGCAAATTTTTATAATATTAATAATTAATAGATTCGCGAGGAATATGTTTATTCAAGGAGCATTTTTTAAAGATTTTATTTTATAAAACCGGTACTTCTAGTGGAAATTTAATTACTTACGTTCAACTTCTGCCACCAATCTAATAGCATCGAAATACGCCGGCCAGATCCACGATTCCTATGAAAACTTCCGGTCGCATTATAGTGAAGTACCCACCTCTTTAAGAAATATGGAACCTTCTCGCTGCTTCAGAGGCCGAAAAATGCAGGTCAATTACAACCCTAACTACACTTTCTCTCACTTTAGCATTTGTATGTGGTGATGACACAAAGCAAAATGAATTATGACAATACATTAAGTTGAATATCGTGTATTGCGCTTTCCGCGTTTTTCATTTTTCCCTAGGTGTTCTTTTTTTTCCCTCCTGTCGCATGGCATCATATGTTCCGAAAATGACTTGTATTTTATGTTTTTTATAGGAAAATGGTGAACTAATGCGTTAAAACTTTAATTTTAACTGCATACGAGTCCCGACGTTTTTTATTTGACCGACTGTACGATATGGATTTCGACTTGTTACCACTAGGATGGGGATTTATCATGAAAGGCAGCATTAAAATTAGCTATGAAAGACCTCATTAGCAAGGTTTCATTGCCGTGTGACATACCGGTATCGAATCTTTAAATTTAGAATAAAAACTTTAAAAATTCAGTCAAACCCTCTTTGCTTGAAATATATATGAATTCTAGTGCTGAGGGCCATATAGTGTGATTGTTGATGGTAATATGACAAACTTGGCAATATATTATATTCCATGATATTAGACAAGGTATAAGGTTTAAGAGCAATTAAAATTATAAGTAAACATTGTAACCATTGGTCTACAGATAAAATTTGATCCGGAACTGTAGAGTAATTATGATCTGCAGAGTAATTAGAAATTCACTGTCTTACCTTCTATTCCTATTACATCGAATAGGAATATTAAAGCTACTGTTTTCATGCGGTGTATATCAAACATTAAATCGTAAATCTTCTTTAATTTATATATTATTCACTTTAAGTGTTATGCAATTAGTTCATGTCAATTAGTCGAAATTTCCTTACAATATGAATTCTGGTTAAAAATTTCGTCGTTCGCTTAGGTAAAGATTTCTCATTGTAGCTCTTCATGTATCAACAATATAATTATATTTTGACCGGGTATCATCACGTTTTTGAACTGTTTCTATGTAGTGTGCATTTTTTGCATTAGTGATACATTTTGCTTTGTTTACATCTACTTTGATTTTTACTGGGCCAATGTAATTAAAAAAATTGTTTATCCATTACAGTTAAATACATGCCTGTTCTTTCTTGTGGGAATGTTATGACAGTCTATGATAACGTCCCAAGCATGTTATACTTGTTAGTATTTTTATTTATGTAGTGTTCATTGAACAAAAAATGTATATTTGGGAAAGTGTTGGGTATGGATGCTTCCGTAGCGATAGGAGCAAATGTTGAGGACAAGAACGGCATATGACCCTACCGTAGAGGGAAATGATGGGTAGGGATGAAAGAAAGAATCTCTGATACCGGAGGACCAATTATTGCTATAAACAATAATAAAAGGATTAGTAGAGCGATGTGGACTTAGATCGAGGTTGCTGGATACAGAGGTCCACGAATGTAATATTGGAACAAACCCATTAACATGTAACAATACGATGGAACTTTATTTCACACAATATAGGCTAAATAGATGCACTGAATTAACTGAATGATTAATTGAGATAATAAATAAACTGAAAATGATTGCAACACCTGCAATATACAAAATACTGAGCTTTGGCGGGAAAGCTAGACACGTGGCGAAAATTGTACTGTAATTATGCCAGAAATGAATTATATGTCAAAATGCTTGTAAAGATTGCTGTGTTCTATTTAAAATGGATTAACACTGATATCTGTAGAATAATACGCTGTATCGCTGATTTAATGACCGCTTGGGGTTGCATAATACACTCAAACTAATACACGAGCTTTTAGAAGAATCTAAGATGCCGAAAATGATGAATCTACTGTAAATAGTGTAGATTAAATACTCGCACACGATAATACTTGTAACTGTAAGTATTATGTATTTCTTCGCGATTTAATAGCAAAACCACTGTGGCTATTGTCTACAAATGGCGCGAATCTGGAATAGCGATCCACACAACTGCTACGTGTGAATGCTGGAATCTGACTAACTTGGCTGTGACGCCGTTTAATATCACGAGGCGTCTTACAAGTACGCACCTGCCGGAAATAGTGCCGAGAACAGGCGGCAATAACACATATCACTGCGCTAAAATAGCTGCCTAAGCGGGAATAGATTTAGCGGTGCGTTTGAATATACAGACTCACTAGACACGTAGGAAAATGCTAGTAAAACCTATAGCTTGCGTTAACAGATAGGGACACAATAAATTTTAATCTTCGAGTTGAGGTATCACTAATCTGTGACAGGTTTAAAGACTTCTCAACAGGAAAGATAGATAGGTTACGAAGTCCATATAACCCCTTGGTAAAGCATAGTCTGGATTTGTCTTAAAGAATAAGTTTCTTGGAAGGGAGGAGTGTATTAGGCAGCTGCCTGAAGGGCTGTGAGTCAGTAAGTTCAATCTCATATTCCAAAAGGACTAGTTTAATCACCTTAACAGACCCCCAGAGCTGTGTTGCCAAGAGAAATACTTTTTCAGATAAGAAAGCTTCCTTTATTTCTTTGTGGTGGTGTATTCCTTTTGCACCGTACATCATCAGCTATAATGTTCAAGTTCCCCAGTAGTCAGTATTTCTGGGTTGGAGGAAGAACCTGTAAAACAATAAACACAATTTATTAAGTATTGAATAGCCATTGTTAAGCAAGAAAGGAATAGAAACATGACGCAAAGCCCGTTAAGAATATGTTGTCAGTCATCAGGGCCCTACCATTTAGGAGGATTGATGCCAGCCAATTTTGAAGACTGCTGGCGGACCGCGCATTTACAACAAAATAAAACACTATTTATTATACACGCGTGGTTCAGATTAGGTTTGAAGGGTCTGTGCGAGCCGGAAACCGATTAGAGTCGACTGGTGATCAGTGCCCTGAGGTTACGGTCTGACAAATTCAGTCCTTGTTTGTGGACCATGTTTCTATGTTCCAAAAGTGATTAACAAAAGATACTAAACTGATGTATTGTGGCATCCCTTAAGCACGATTTTCTCTTCACAGCTTTCCACCATCTGGAAATAAATACCATTACTGTTAGTAACATGATTTATATGAAGCTACTGTACGATATGGATTTCGACTTGTTACCACTAGGATGGGGATTTATCATGAAAGGCAGCATTAAAATTAGCTATGAAAGACCTCATTAGCAAGGTTTCATTGCCGTGTGACATACCGGTATCGAATCTTTAAATTTAGAATCAAAACTTTAAAAAATTCAGTCAAACCCTCTTTGCTTGAAATATATATGAATTCTAGTGCTGAGGGCCATATAGTGTGATTGTTGATGGTAATATGACAAACTTGGCAATATATTATATTCCATGATATTAGACAAGGTATAAGGTTTAAGAGCAATTAAAATTATAAGTAAACATTGTAACCATTGGTCTACAGATAAAATTTGATCCGGAACTGTAGAGTATTTATGATCTCCAGAGTAATTAGAAAATCACTGTCTTACCTTCTATTCCTATTACATCGACTAGGAATATTAAAACTACCGTTTTCATGCGGTGTATATCAAACATTAAATCGTAAATCTTCATTAATTTATACATTATTCACTTTAAGTGTTATGCTCTTAGTTCATGTCAATAAGTCGAAATTTCCTTACAATATGAATTCTGGTAAAAAATTTCGTCGTTCGCTTAGGTAAAGATTTCTCATTGTAGCTCTTCATGTATCAACAATATAATTATATTTTGACCGGGTATCATCACGTTTTTGAACTGTTTCTATGTAGTGTGCATTTTTTGCATTGGTGATACATTTTGCTTTGTTTACATCTACTTTGATTTTTACTGGGACAATGTAAGTAAAAAAATTGTTTATCCATTACAGTTAAATATATGCCTGGTCTTTCTTGTGAGAATGTTAGGACAGTCTATGATAACGTCCCAAGCATGTTATACTTGTTAGTATTTTTATTTATGTAGTGTTCATTGAACAAAAAATGTATATTTGGGAAAGTTTTGGGTATGGATGCTTCCGTAGCGATAGGAGCAAATGTTGAGGACAAGAACGGCATATGACCCTGCCGTAGAGGGAAATGATGGGTAGGGATGATAGAAAGAATCTCTGATAGCGGAGGACCAATTATTGCTATAAACAATAATAAAAGGATTAGTAGAGCGAAGTGGACTTAGATCGAGGTTGCTGGATACAGAGGTCCACGAATGTAATATTGGAACAAACCCATTAACATGTAACAATACGATGGAACTTTATTTCACACAATATAGGCTAAATAGATGCACTGAATTAACTGAATGATTAATTGAGATAATAAATAAACTGAAAATGATTGCAACACTTGCAATATACAAAATACTGAGCTTTGGCGGGAAAGCTAGACACGTGGCGAAAATTGTACTGTAATTATGCCAGAAATGAATTATATGTCAAAATGCTTGTAACGATTGCTGTGTTCTATTTAAAATGGATTAACACTGATATCTGTAGAATAATACGCTGTATCGCTGATTTAATGACCGCTTGGGGTTGCATAATACACTCAAACTAATAGACGAGCTTTTAGAAGAATCTAAGAAGCCGAAAATGATGAATCTACTGTAAATAGTGTAGATTAAATACTCGCACACGATAATACTTGTAACTGTAAGTATTATGTATTTATTCGCGATTTAATAGCAAAACCACTGTGGTTATTGTCTACAAATGGCGCGAATCTGGAATAGCGATCCACACATCTGCTACGTGTGAATGCTGGAATCTGACTAACTTGGCTGTGACGCCGTTTAATATCACGAGGCGTCTTACAAGTACGCACCTACCGGAAATAGTGCCGAGAACAGGTGGCAATAACACATATCACTGCGCTACACTAGCTGACTAAGCGGTAATAGATTTAGCGGAGCGTTTGAATATACAGACTCACTAGACACGTAGAAAAATGCTAGTAAAACCTATAGCTTGCGTTAACAGATAGGGACACAATAAATTTTAATCTTCGAGTTGAGGTATCACTAATCTGTGACAGGTTTAAAGACTTCTTAACAGGAAAGATAGATAGATTACGAAGTCCATATAACCCCTTGGTAAAGCATAGTCTGGATTTGTCTTAAAGAATAAGTTTCTTGGAAGGGAGGAGCGTATTAGGCAGCTGCCTGAAGGGCTGTGAGTCAGTAAGTTCAATCTCATATTCCAAAATGACTAGTTTAATCACCTTAACAGAACCCGAGAGCTGTGTTGCCAAGAGAAATACTTTTTCAGATGGGAAAGCTTCCTTTATTTCTTTGTGGTGGTGTATTCCTTTTGCACCGTACATCATCAGCTATAATGTTCAAGTCCCCAGTAGTCAGTATTTCTGGGTTGGAGGAAGAACCTGTAAAACAATAAACACAATTTATTAAGTATTGAATAGCCTTTGTTAAGCAAGAAAGGAATAGAAACATGACGCCCAGCCCGTTAGGAATCTGTTGTCAGTCATTAGTGCCCTACCATTTAGGAGGATTGATGCCAGCCAATTTTGAAGACTGCTGATGGACCACGCATTTACAACAAAATAAAACACTATTTATTATACACGCGTGGTTCAGATTAGGTTTGAAGGGTCTGTGCGAGCCGGAAACCGATTAGAGTCGACTGGTGATCAGTGCCCTGAGGTTACGGTCTGACAAATTCAGTCCTTGTTTGTGGACCATGTTTCTATGTTCCAAAAGTGATTAACAAAAGATACTCAACTGATGTATTGTGGCATCCCTTAAGCACGATTTTCTCTTCACAGCTTTCCACCATCTGGAAATAAATACCATTACTGTTAGTAACATGATTTATATGAAGCTACTGTACGATATGGATTTCGACTTGTTACCACTAGGATGGGGATTTATCATGAAAGGCAGCATTAAAATTAGCTATGAAAGACCTCATTAGCAAGGTTTCATTGCCGTGTGACATACCGGTATCGAATCTTTAAATTTAGAATAAAAACTTTAAAAATTCAGTAAATCCCTCTTTGCTTGAAATATATATGAATTCTAGTGCTGAGGGCCATATAGTGTGATTGTTGATGGTAATATGACAAACTTGGCAATATATTATATTCCATGATATTAGGCAAGGTATAAGGTTTAAGAGCAATTAAAATTATAAGTAAACATTGTAACCATTGGTCTACAGATAAAATTTGATCCGAAACTGTAGAGTATTTATGATCTCCAGAGTAATTAGAAATTCACTGTCTTACCTTCTATTCCTATTACATCGACTAGGAATATTAAAGCTACCGTTTTCATGCGCTGTATATCAAACATTAAATCGTAAATCTTCATTAATTTATACATTATTCACTTTAAGTGTTATGCTCTTAGTTCATGTCAATTAGTCGAAATTTCCTTACAATATGAATTCTGGTTAAAAATTTCGTCGTTCGCTTAGGTAAAGATTTCTCATTGTAGCTCTTCATGTATCAACAATATAATTATATTTTGACCGGGTATCATCACGTTTTTGAACTGTTTCTATGTAGTGTGCATTTTTTGCATTGGTGATACATTTTGCTTTGTTTACATCTACTTTGATTTTTACTGGGACAATGTAAGTAAAAAAATTGTTTATCCATTACAGTTAAATACATGCCTGGTCTTTCTTGTGAGAATGTTAGGACAGTCTATGATAACGTCCCAAGCATGTTATACTTGTTAGTATTTTTATTTATGTAGTGTTCATTGAACAAAAAATGTATATTTGGGAAAGTGTTGGGTATGGATGCTTCCGTAGCGATAGGAGCAAATGTTGAGGACAAGAACGGCATATGACCCTACCGTAGAGGGAAATGATGGGTAGGGATGAAAGAAAGAATCTCTGATACCGGAGGACCAATTATTGCTATAAACAATAATAAAAGGATTAGTAGAGCGATGTGGACTTAGATCGAGGTTGCTGGATACAGAGGTCCACGAATGTAATATTGGAACAAACCCATTAACATGTAACAATACGATGGAACTTTATTTCACACAATATAGGCTAAATAGATGCACTGAATTAACTGAATGATTAATTGAGATAATAAATAAACTGAAAATGATTGCAACACCTGCAATATACAAAATACTGAGCTTTGGCGGGAAAGCTAGACACGTGGCGAAAATTGTACTGTAATTATGCCAGAAATGAATTATATGTCAAAATGCTTGTAAAGATTGCTGTGTTCTATTTAAAATGGATTAACACTGATATCTGTAGAATAATACGCTGTATCGCTGATTTAATGACCGCTTGGGGTTGCATAATACACTCAAACTAATACACGAGCTTTTAGAAGAATCTAAGATGCCGAAAATGATGAATCTACTGTAAATAGTGTAGATTAAATACTCGCACACGATAATACTTGTAACTGTAAGTATTATGTATTTCTTCGCGATTTAATAGCAAAACCACTGTGGCTATTGTCTACAAATGGCGCGAATCTGGAATAGCGATCCACACAACTGCTACGTGTGAATGCTGGAATCTGACTAACTTGGCTGTGACGCCGTTTAATATCACGAGGCGTCTTACAAGTACGCACCTGCCGGAAATAGTGCCGAGAACAGGCGGCAATAACACATATCACTGCGCTAAAATAGCTGCCTAAGCGGGAATAGATTTAGCGGTGCGTTTGAATATACAGACTCACTAGACACGTAGGAAAATGCTAGTAAAACCTATAGCTTGCGTTAACAGATAGGGACACAATAAATTTTAATCTTCGAGTTGAGGTATCACTAATCTGTGACAGGTTTAAAGACTTCTCAACAGGAAAGATAGATAGGTTACGAAGTCCATATAACCCCTTGGTAAAGCATAGTCTGGATTTGTCTTAAAGAATAAGTTTCTTGGAAGGGAGGAGTGTATTAGGCAGCTGCCTGAAGGGCTGTGAGTCAGTAAGTTCAATCTCATATTCCAAAAGGACTAGTTTAATCACCTTAACAGACCCCCAGAGCTGTGTTGCCAAGAGAAATACTTTTTCAGATAAGAAAGCTTCCTTTATTTCTTTGTGGTGGTGTATTCCTTTTGCACCGTACATCATCAGCTATAATGTTCAAGTTCCCCAGTAGTCAGTATTTCTGGGTTGGAGGAAGAACCTGTAAAACAATAAACACAATTTATTAAGTATTGAATAGCCATTGTTAAGCAAGAAAGGAATAGAAACATGACGCAAAGCCCGTTAAGAATATGTTGTCAGTCATCAGGGCCCTACCATTTAGGAGGATTGATGCCAGCCAATTTTGAAGACTGCTGACGGACCGCGCATTTACAACAAAATAAAACACTATTTATTATACACGCGTGGTTCAGATTAGGTTTGAAGGGTCTGTGCGAGCCGGAAACCGATTAGAGTCGACTGGTGATCAGTGCCCTGAGGTTACGGTCTGACAAATTCAGTCCTTGTTTGTGGACCATGTTTCTATGTTCCAAAAGTGATTAACAAAAGATACTAAACTGATGTATTGTGGCATCCCTTAAGCACGATTTTCTCTTCACAGCTTTCCACCATCTGGAAATAAATACCATTACTGTTAGTAACATGATTTATATGAAGCTACTGTACGATATGGATTTCGACTTGTTACCACTAGGATGGGGATTTATCATGAAAGGCAGCATTAAAATTAGCTATGAAAGACCTCATTAGCAAGGTTTCATTGCCGTGTGACATACCGGTATCGAATCTTTAAATTTAGAATCAAAACTTTAAAAAATTCAGTCAAACCCTCTTTGCTTGAAATATATATGAATTCTAGTGCTGAGGGCCATATAGTGTGATTGTTGATGGTAATATGACAAACTTGGCAATATATTATATTCCATGATATTAGACAAGGTATAAGGTTTAAGAGCAATTAAAATTATAAGTAAACATTGTAACCATTGGTCTACAGATAAAATTTGATCCGGAACTGTAGAGTATTTATGATCTCCAGAGTAATTAGAAAATCACTGTCTTACCTTCTATTCCTATTACATCGACTAGGAATATTAAAACTACCGTTTTCATGCGGTGTATATCAAACATTAAATCGTAAATCTTCATTAATTTATACATTATTCACTTTAAGTGTTATGCTCTTAGTTCATGTCAATAAGTCGAAATTTCCTTACAATATGAATTCTGGTAAAAAATTTCGTCGTTCGCTTAGGTAAAGATTTCTCATTGTAGCTCTTCATGTATCAACAATATAATTATATTTTGACCGGGTAT
This sequence comes from Ectobius pallidus, assembly GCA_964059195.1. NCBI lineage: Eukaryota > Metazoa > Arthropoda > Insecta > Blattodea > Ectobiidae > Ectobius > Ectobius pallidus. Next base: position 33,529,246 of record CAXKWD010000001.1, on the reverse strand, counting down.
CATCACGTTTTTGAACTGTTTCTATGTAGTGTGCATTTTTTGCATTGGTGATACATTTTGCTTTGTTTACATCTACTTTGATTTTTACTGGGACAATGTAAGTAAAAAAATTGTTTATCCATTACAGTTAAATATATGCCTGGTCTTTCTTGTGAGAATGTTAGGACAGTCTATGATAACGTCCCAAGCATGTTATACTTGTTAGTATTTTTATTTATGTAGTGTTCATTGAACAAAAAATGTATATTTGGGAAAGTTTTGGGTATGGATGCTTCCGTAGCGATAGGAGCAAATGTTGAGGACAAGAACGGCATATGACCCTGCCGTAGAGGGAAATGATGGGTAGGGATGATAGAAAGAATCTCTGATAGCGGAGGACCAATTATTGCTATAAACAATAATAAAAGGATTAGTAGAGCGAAGTGGACTTAGATCGAGGTTGCTGGATACAGAGGTCCACGAATGTAATATTGGAACAAACCCATTAACATGTAACAATACGATGGAACTTTATTTCACACAATATAGGCTAAATAGATGCACTGAATTAACTGAATGATTAATTGAGATAATAAATAAACTGAAAATGATTGCAACACTTGCAATATACAAAATACTGAGCTTTGGCGGGAAAGCTAGACACGTGGCGAAAATTGTACTGTAATTATGCCAGAAATGAATTATATGTCAAAATGCTTGTAACGATTGCTGTGTTCTATTTAAAATGGATTAACACTGATATCTGTAGAATAATACGCTGTATCGCTGATTTAATGACCGCTTGGGGTTGCATAATACACTCAAACTAATAGACGAGCTTTTAGAAGAATCTAAGAAGCCGAAAATGATGAATCTACTGTAAATAGTGTAGATTAAATACTCGCACACGATAATACTTGTAACTGTAAGTATTATGTATTTATTCGCGATTTAATAGCAAAACCACTGTGGTTATTGTCTACAAATGGCGCGAATCTGGAATAGCGATCCACACATCTGCTACGTGTGAATGCTGGAATCTGACTAACTTGGCTGTGACGCCGTTTAATATCACGAGGCGTCTTACAAGTACGCACCTACCGGAAATAGTGCCGAGAACAGGTGGCAATAACACATATCACTGCGCTACACTAGCTGACTAAGCGGTAATAGATTTAGCGGAGCGTTTGAATATACAGACTCACTAGACACGTAGAAAAATGCTAGTAAAACCTATAGCTTGCGTTAACAGATAGGGACACAATAAATTTTAATCTTCGAGTTGAGGTATCACTAATCTGTGACAGGTTTAAAGACTTCTTAACAGGAAAGATAGATAGATTACGAAGTCCATATAACCCCTTGGTAAAGCATAGTCTGGATTTGTCTTAAAGAATAAGTTTCTTGGAAGGGAGGAGCGTATTAGGCAGCTGCCTGAAGGGCTGTGAGTCAGTAAGTTCAATCTCATATTCCAAAATGACTAGTTTAATCACCTTAACAGAACCCGAGAGCTGTGTTGCCAAGAGAAATACTTTTTCAGATGGGAAAGCTTCCTTTATTTCTTTGTGGTGGTGTATTCCTTTTGCACCGTACATCATCAGCTATAATGTTCAAGTCCCCAGTAGTCAGTATTTCTGGGTTGGAGGAAGAACCTGTAAAACAATAAACACAATTTATTAAGTATTGAATAGCCTTTGTTAAGCAAGAAAGGAATAGAAACATGACGCCCAGCCCGTTAGGAATCTGTTGTCAGTCATTAGTGCCCTACCATTTAGGAGGATTGATGCCAGCCAATTTTGAAGACTGCTGATGGACCACGCATTTACAACAAAATAAAACACTATTTATTATACACGCGTGGTTCAGATTAGGTTTGAAGGGTCTGTGCGAGCCGGAAACCGATTAGAGTCGACTGGTGATCAGTGCCCTGAGGTTACGGTCTGACAAATTCAGTCCTTGTTTGTGGACCATGTTTCTATGTTCCAAAAGTGATTAACAAAAGATACTCAACTGATGTATTGTGGCATCCCTTAAGCACGATTTTCTCTTCACAGCTTTCCACCATCTGGAAATAAATACCATTACTGTTAGTAACATGATTTATATGAAGCTACTGTACGATATGGATTTCGACTTGTTACCACTAGGATGGGGATTTATCATGAAAGGCAGCATTAAAATTAGCTATGAAAGACCTCATTAGCAAGGTTTCATTGCCGTGTGACATACCGGTATCGAATCTTTAAATTTAGAATAAAAACTTTAAAAATTCAGTAAATCCCTCTTTGCTTGAAATATATATGAATTCTAGTGCTGAGGGCCATATAGTGTGATTGTTGATGGTAATATGACAAACTTGGCAATATATTATATTCCATGATATTAGGCAAGGTATAAGGTTTAAGAGCAATTAAAATTATAAGTAAACATTGTAACCATTGGTCTACAGATAAAATTTGATCCGAAACTGTAGAGTATTTATGATCTCCAGAGTAATTAGAAATTCACTGTCTTACCTTCTATTCCTATTACATCGACTGGGAATATTAAAGCTACCGTTTTCATGCGCTGTATATCAAACATTAAATCGTAAATCTTCATTAATTTATACATTATTCACTTTAAGTGTTATGCTCTTAGTTCATGTCAATTAGTCGAAATTTCCTTACAATATGAATTCTGGTTAAAAATTTCGTCGTTCGCTTAGGTAAAGATTTCTCATTGTAGCTCTTCATGTATCAACAATATAATTATATTTTGACCGGGTATCATCACGTTTTTGAACTGTTTCTATGTAGTGTGCATTTTTTGCATTGGTGATACATTTTGCTTTGTTTACATCTACTTTGATTTTTACTGGGACAATGTAAGTAAAAAAATTGTTTATCCATTACAGTTAAATACATGCCTGGTCTTTCTTGTGAGAATGTTAGGACAGTCTATGATAACGTCCCAAGCATGTTATACTTGTTAGTATTTTTATTTATGTAGTGTTCATTAAACAAAAAATGTATATTTGGGAAAGTGTTGGGTATGGATGCTTCCGTAGCGATAGGAGCAAATGTTGAGGACAAGAACGGCATATGACCCTGCCGTAGAGGGAAATGATGGGTAGGGATGATAGAAAGAATCTCTGATAGCGGAGGACCAATTATTGCTATAAACAATAATAAAAGGATTAGTAGAGCGAAGTGGACTTAGATCGAGGTTGCTGGATACAGAGGTCCACGAATGTAATATTGAAACAAACCCATTAACATGTAACAATACGATGGAACTTTATTTCACACAATATAGGCTAAATAGATGCACTGAATTAACTGAATGATTAATTGAGATAATAAATAATCTGAAAATGATTGCAACACTTGCAATATACAAAATACTGAGCTTTGGCGGGAAAGCTAGACACGTGGCGAAAATTGTACTGTAATTATGCCAGAAATGAATTATATGTCAAAATGCTTGTAACGATTGCTGTGTTCTATTTAAAATGGATTAACACTGATATCTGTAGAATAATACGCTGTATCGCTGATTTAATGACCGCTTGGGGTTGCATAATACACTCAAACTAATAGACGAGCTTTTAGAAGAATCTAAGAAGCCGAAAATGATGAATCTACTGTAAATAGTGTAGATTAAATACTCGCACACGATAATACTTGTAACTGTAAGTATTATGTATTTATTCGCGATTTAATAGCAAAACCACTGTGGTTATTGTCTACAAATGGCGCGAATCTGGAATAGCGATCCACACATCTGCTACGTGTGAATGCTGGAATCTGACTAACTTGGCTGTGACGCCGTTTAATATCACGAGGCGTCTTACAAGTACGCACCTGCCGGAAATAGTGCCGAGAACAGGTGGCAATAACACATATCACTGCGCTACACTAGCTGACTAAGCGGGAATAGATTTAGCGGAGCGTTTGAATATACAGACTCACTAGACACGTAGAAAAATGCTAGTAAAACCTATAGCTTGCGTTAACAGATAGGGACACAATAAATTTTAATCTTCGAGTTGAGGTATCACTAATCTGTGACAGGTTTAAAGACTTCTTAACAGGAAAGATAGATAGATTACGAAGTCCATATAACCCCTTGGTAAAGCATAGTCTGGATTTGTCTTAAAGAATAAGTTTCTTGGAAGGGAGGAGCGTATTAGGCAGCTGCCTGAAGGGCTGTGAGTCAGTAAGTTCAATCTCATATTCCAAAATGACTAGTTTAATCACCTTAACAGAACCCGAGAGCTGTGTTGCCAAGAGAAATACTTTTTCAGATGGGAAAGCTTCCTTTATTTCTTTGTGGTGGTGTATTCCTTTTGCACCGTACATCATCAGCTATAATGTTCAAGTCCCCAGTAGTCAGTATTTCTGGGTTGGAGGAAGAACCTGTAAAACAATAAACACAATTTATTAAGTATTGAATAGCCTTTGTTAAGCAAGAAAGGAATAGAAACATGACGCCCAGCCCGTTAGGAATCTGTTGTCAGTCATCAGTGCCCTACCATTTAGGAGGATTGATGCCAGCCAATTTTGAAGACTGCTGATGGACCACGCATTTACAACAAAATAAAACACTATTTATTATACACGCGTGGTTCAGATTAGGTTTGAAGGGTCTGTGCGAGCCGGAAACCGATTAGAGTCGACTGGTGATCAGTGCCCTGAGGTTACGGTCTGACAAATTCAGTCCTTGTTTGTGGACCATGTTTCTATGTTCCAAAAGTGATTAACAAAAGATACTCAACTGATGTATTGTGGCATCCCTTAAGCACGATTTTCTCTTCACAGCTTTCCACCATCTGGAAATAAATACCATTACTGTTAGTAACATGATTTATATGAAGCTACTGTACGATATGGATTTCGACTTGTTACCACTAGGATGGGGATTTATCATGAAAGGCAGCATTAAAATTAGCTATGAAAAACCTCATTAGCAAGGTTTCATTGCCGTGTGACATACCGGTATCGAATCTTTATATTTAGAATAAAAACTTTAAAAATTCAGTCAAACCCTCTTTGCATGAAATATATATGAATTCTAGTGCTGAGGGCCATATAGTGTGATTGTTGATGGTAATATGACAAACTTGGCAATATATTATATTCCATGATATTAGACAAGGTATAAGGTTTAAGAGCAATTAAAATTATAAGCAAACATTGTAACCATTGGTCTACAGATAAAATTTGATCCGGAACTGTAGAGTATTTATGATCTCCAGAGTAATTAGAAAATCACTGTCTTACCTTCTATTCCTATTACATCGACTAGGAATATTAAAGCTACCGTTTTCATGCGGTGTATATCAAACATTAAATCGTAAATCTTCATTAATTTATACATTATTCACTTTAAGTGTTATGCTCTTAGTTCATGTCAATTAGTCGAAATTTCCTTACAATATGAATTCTGGTAAAAAATTTCGTCGTTCGCTTAGGTAAAGATTTCTCATTGTAGCTCTTCATGTATCAACAATATAATTATATTTTGACCGGGTATCATCACGTTTTTGAACTGTTTCTATGTAGTGTGCATTTTTTGCATTGGTGATACATTTTGCGTTGTTACATCTACTTTGATTTTTACTGGGACAATGTAAGTAAAAAAATTGTTTATCCATTACAGTTAAATACATGCCTGTTCTTTCTTGTGAGAATGTTAGGACAGTCTATGATAACGTCCCAAGCATGTTATACTTGTTAGTATTTTTATTTATGTAGTGTTCATTGAACAAAAAATGTATATTTGGGAAAGTGTTGGGTATGGATGCTTCCGTAGCGATAGGAGCAAATGTTGAGGACAAGAACGGCATATGACCCTGCCGTAGAGGGAAATGATGGGTAGGGATGATAGAAAGAATCTCTGATAGCGGAGGACCAATTATTGCTATAAACAATAATAAAAGGATTAGTAGAGCGATGTGGACTTAGATCGAGGTTGCTGGATACAGAGGTCCACGAATGTAATATTGGAACAAACCCATTAACATGTAACAATACGATGGAACTTTATTTCACACAATATAGGCTAAATAGATGCACTGAATTAACTGAATGATTAATTGAGATAATAAATAAACTGAAAATGATTGCAACACCTGCAATATACAAAATACTGAGCTTTGGCGGGAAAGCTAGACACGTGGCGAAAATTGTACTGTAATTATGCCAGAAATGAATTATATGTCAAAATGCTTGTAAAGATTGCTGTGTTCTATTTAAAATGGATTAACACTGATATCTGTAGAATAATACGCTGTATCGCTGATTTAATGACCGCGTGGGGTTGCATAATACACTCAAACTAATACACGAGCTTTTAGAAGAATCTAAGAATCCGAAAATGATGAATCTACTGTAAATAGTGTAGATTAAATACTCGCACACGATAATACTTGTAACTGTAAGTATTATGTATTTCTTCGCGATTTAATAGCAAAACCACTGTGGCTATTGTCTACAAATGGCGCGAATCTGGAATAGCGATCCACACAACTGCTACGTGTGAATGCTGGAATCTGACTAACTTGGCTGTGACGCCGTTTAATATCACGAGGCGTCTTACAAGTACGCACCTACCGGAAATAGTGCCGAGAACAGGCGGCAATAACACATATCACTGCGCTAAAATAGCTGCCTAAGCGGGAATAGATTTAGCGGTGCGTTTGAATATACAGACTCACTAGACACGTAGGAAAATGCTAGTAAAACCTATAGCTTGCGTTAACAGATAGGGACACAATAAATTTTAATCTTCGAGTTGAGGTATCACTAATCTGTGACAGGTTTAAAGACTTCTCAACAGGAAAGATAGATAGGTTACGAAGTCCATATAACCCCTTGGTAAAGCATAGTCTGGATTTGTCTTAAAGAATAAGTTTCTTGGAAGGGAGGAGTGTATTAGGCAGCTGCCTGAAGGGCTGTGAGTCAGTAAGTTCAATCTCATATTCCAAAAGGACTAGTTTAATCACCTTAACAGACCCCCAGAGCTGTGTTGCCAAGAGAAATAATTTTTCAGATGGGAAAGCTTCCTTTATTTCTTTGTGGTGGTGTATTCCTTTTGCACCGTACATCATCAGCTATAGTGTTCAAGTTCCCCAGTAGTCAGTATTTCTGGGTTGGAGGAAGAACCTGTAAAACAATAAACACAATTTATTAAGTATTGAATAGCCATTGTTAAGCAAGAAAGGTATAGAAACATGACGCCCAGCCCATTAAGAATCTGTTGTCAGTCATCAGGGCCCTACCATTTAGGAGGATTGATGCCAGCCAATTTTGAAGACTGCTGATGGACCACGCATTTACAACAAAATAAAACACTATTTATTATACACGCGTGGTTCAGATTAGGTTTGAAGGGTCTGTGCGAGCCGGAAACCGATTAGAGTCGACTGGTGATCAGTGCCCTGAGGTTACGGTCTGACAAATTCAGTCCTTGTTTGTGGACCATGTTTCTATGTTCCAAAAGTGATTAACAAAAGATACTCAACTGATGTATTGTGGCATCCCTTAAGCACGATTTTCTCTTCACAGCTTTCCACCATCTGGAAATAAATACAATTACTGTTAGTAACATGATTTATATGAAGCTACTGTACGATATGGATTTCGACTTGTTACCACTAGGATGGGGATTTATCATGAAAGGCAGCATTAAAATTAGCTATGAAAGACCTCATTAGCAAGGTTTCATTGCCGTGTGACATACCGGTATCGAATCTTTAAATTTAGAATAAAAACTTTAAAAATTCAGTAAAAAACTCTTTGCTTGAAATATATATATGAATTCTAGTGCTGAGGGCCATATAGTGTGATTGTTGATGGTAATATGACAAACTTGGCAATATATTATATTCCATGATATTAGACAAGGTATAAGGTTTAAGAGCAATTAAAATTGTAAGTAAACATTGTAACCATTGGTCTACAGATAAAATTTGATCCGGAACTGTAGAGTAATTATGATCTCCAGAGTAATTAGAAATTCACTGTCTTACCTTCTATTCCTATTACATCGACTAGGAATATTAAAGCTACCGTTTTCATGCGGTGTATATCAAACATTAAATTATAAATCTTCTTTAATTTATACATTATTCACTTTAAGTGTTATGCAATTAGTTCATGTCAATTAGTCGAAATTTCCTTACAATATGAATTCTGGTTAAAAATTTCGTCGTTCGCTTAGGTAAAGATTTCTCATTGTAGCTCTTCATGTATCAACAATATAATTATATTTTGACCTGGTATCATCACGTTTTTGAAGTGTTTGCTATGTAGTGTGCATTTTTTGCATTGCTTTCTTTACATCTACTTTGATTTTTACTGGGACAATGTAAGTAAAAAAATTGTTTATCCATTACAGTTAAATACATGACTGTTCTTTCTTGTGGGAATGTTATGATAGGCTACGATGACGTCCCAAGCATGTTATACTTGTTAGTATTTTTATTTATGTAGTGTTCATTGAACAAAAAATGTATATTTGGGATAGTGTTGGGTATGGATGCTTCCGTTGCGATAGGAGCAAATGTTGAGGACAAGAACGGCATATGACCCTGCCGTAGAGGAAAATGATGGGTAGGGATGATAGAAAGAATCCCTGATAGCGGAGGACCAATTATTGCTATAAACAATAATAAAAGGATTAGTAGAGCGATGTGGACTTAGATCGAGGTTGCTGGATACAGAGGTCCACGAATGTAATATTGGAACAAACCCATTAACATGTAACAATACGATGGAACTTTATTTCACACAATATAGGCTAAACAGATGCACTGAATTAACTGAATGATTAATTGAGATAACAAATAAACTGAAAATGATTGCAACACTTGCAATATACAAAATACTGAGCTTTGGCGGGAAAGCTAGACACGTGGCGATAATTGTACTGTAATTATGCCAGAAATGAATTATATGTCAAAATGCTTGTAAAGATTGCTGTGTTCTATTTAAAATGGATTAACACTGATATCTGTAGAATAATACAGTGTATCGCTGATTTAATGACCGCTTGGGGTTGCATAATATACTCAAACTAATACACGAGCTTTTAGAAGAATCTAAGAAGCCGAAAATGATGAATCTACTGTAAATAGTGTAGATTAAATACTCGCACACGATAATACTTGTAACTGTAAGTATTATGTATTTCTTCGCGATTTAATAGCAAAACCACTGTGGCTATTGTCTACAAATGGCGCGAATCTGGAATAGCGATCCACACATCTGCTACGTGTGAATGCTGGAATCTGACTAACTTGGCTGTGACGCCGTTTAATATCACGAGGCGTCTTACAAGTACGCACCTGCCGGAAATAGTGCCGAGAACAGGTGGCAATAACACATATCACTGCACTACACTAGCTGACTAAATGGGAATAGATTTAGCGGAGCGTTTGAATATACAGACTCACTAGACACGTAGAAAGATGCTAGTAAAACCTATAGCTTGCGTTAACAGATAGGGACACAATAAATTTTAATCTTCGAGTTGAGGTATCTCTAATCTGTGACAGGTTTAAAGACTTCTCAACAGGAAAGATAAATAGGTTACGAAGTCCATATAACCCCTTGGTAAAGCATAGTCTGGATTTGTCTTAAAGAATAATTTACTTGGAAGGGAGGAGTGTATTAGGCAGCTGCCTGAAGGGCTGTGAGTCAGTAAGTTCAATCTCATATTCCAAAAGGACTAGTTTAATCACCTTAACAGACCCCCAGAGCTGTGTTGCCAAGAGAAATACTTTTTCAGATGGGAAAGCTTCCTTTATTTCTTTGTGGTGGTGTATTCCATTTGCACCGTAAAACATCAGCTATAATGTTCAAGTTCCCCAGTAGTCAGTATTTCTGGGTTGCAGGAAGAACCTGTAAAACATTAAACACAATTTATTAAGTATTGAATAGCCTTTGTTAAGCAAGAAAGGAATAGAAACATGACGCCCAGCCCGTTAAGAATCTGTTGTCAGTCATCAGTGCCCTACCATTTAGGAGGATTGATGCCAGCCAATTTTGAAGACTGCTGATGGACCACGCATTTACAACAAAATAAAACACTATTTATTATACACGCGTGGTTCAGATTAGGTTTGAAGGGTCTGTGCGAGCCGGAAACCGATTAGAGTCGACTGGTGATCAGTGCCCTGAGGTTACGGTCTGACAAATTCAGTCCTTGTTTGTGGACCATGTTTCTATGTTCCAAAAGTGATTAACAAAAGATACTCAACTGATGTATTGTGGCATCCCTTAAGCACGATTTTCTCTTCACAGCTTTCCACCATCTGGAAATAAATACCATTACTGTTAGTAACATGATTTATATGAAGCTACTGTACGATATGGATTTCGACTTGTTACCACTAGGATGGGGATTTATCATGAAAGGCAGCATTAAAATTAGCTATGAAAAACCTCATTAGCAAGGTTTCATTGCCGTGTGACATACCGGTATCGAATCTTTAAATTTAGAATAAAAACTTTAAAAATTCAGTCAAACCCTCTTTGCTTGAAATATATATGAATTCTAGTGCTGAGGGCCATATATTATTCTGTTTATTATTCTGTTTATTTATTCTGGCAGAGCTAAAGCCATTTGGCCTTCTCTTCCGCTCTACCAGTAAAAAAAAAACTACATTACTATTACATAACACAAATACATAATATTACAGATAGTTAATTAATAAGTTACTTAATACTTAAATACCAAGAACTAAACATAGTTATAATTTATAAACTAGAGTGCTATAAAACATTAAATTACAAAAGAAAATTACAAAATTAAATTACAAAATTAAATTACAAAATATAAAAATACTAAAGAAAATAAATAGGATTATAGCCTAAGATATTTAAAATTATACTAACTAATACTAAAGAGAAAAACGTATAGTTACAAGAAGTTAGGCTACGGGTTACAAATAACAAAAAGAGCTCCAATTAAGATTTCTAGTTACTACGATGAAAAACAAAACTAAATTACATGGTTTAAAATTAATATGTTAACTTCTCTCTTAAATTTACCAAGAGTTCGACAGCCTCTGACCGTGCGGGGGATGGAATTCCATTGGCGAGCTACTGATACAGAGAATGAGGATGAATAGGATGAAGAGCGATGGAGAGGAATAGAGAGTACATGACTATGTTCTGATCTTGTATTTAGGGTGTGATGAGAAGACAGGTTAAGGAAGCGGCTAGATAAATATGATGGTGATGAAGTATGAAGAATTTTGAAGAGGAGACAAAGACAGTGAAACCTTCTTCGGTCATTCAAACGGAGCCATGACAACATTTCTAAGGAAGGCGATACATGATCGAACAGACTTACATTACAAATGAATCGTACGCACATATTATGAACACGTTGCAACCTTTGGGATAAGTTAGAGCTCAAGTCCGTAAACAGGACATCACAGTAATCGAAGTGGGGCATGACCAGGGTTTGTGTTAGAGTCTTTTTTACAGCAGAAGGTAAGGGCATATTTAATCTTTTAAACATATGAATTAACGAGTTTACTTTTTTACATGTTTCGTTAATGTGATTTTCCCAAGTTAAATTTTTGTCTATCAGAACACCGAGATTTTTTACCGAATCGCCAAATGGAATTACTGAATTATTGATTTTAATGGGCATAAGGTTAATTTCATTCAGCTTATTTCTCAGTCGCTGATGCCCCACAACTATTGCCTGTGATTTTGCTGGATTCAGATTGAGTCCCAAACTGTGCGTCCATTCATCTATTGAGTTAAGGTCGTCGTTTATGCTAGATATTGTGTCGTTGATGTTGTTAGTATTTGAATGTATGTACAGTTGTAAGTCATCCGCGTAGAGATGGTATTTGCTGTGTTGTATACAGTTTTTAATGTCGTTTATGTATAGAGAAAATAGTAAGGGTCCAAGAATGCTTCCCTGTGGGACTCCTGCCTTTACGAAGCGCCATGTAGAAGAGCGATTATTGGAAATGACACATTGTCGGCGTTCGTGCAGGTATGAGCTAAACCACAGAACAGCAGTATCTGACAGGTTTAACATCTTGAGTTTAGCAATAAGAATGTCTGTGTCTACTGAGTCGAAAGCTTTAGTCATATCAAGTAAGACAAGTATTGTCATTTTCCGTTCGTCACAGGCTTGGCGTATGTCTTCACAAATGTTCAGTAACGCTGTGGTCGTGCTATGTCCTGCTCTAAAACCAGACTGATAGTGATTTAGTAGGTCATTTTTATTGAGGTAGTCAGTCAGTTGGTTGTGTACAATTCGTTCTAGTGCCTTGGAGAGGGTAGGAAGAATGCTAATAGGCCTATAGTCTTTAGGAGTTTCAGGGGATTTTGTTTTAGGAAGGGGTTTTACGTAAGCTTGCTTCCACTGTTTAGGGTAGGATGAAGTCATAAGGGAGGCGTTGAAAATATGAGTAACTGTAGGTAGTATAAATTGTATTATTTTATTTATTAAAATTATGTTTATTCGGTCCGGGCCCTCTGCTTTTGTCTTTATACGCTTCAATGCTTTAATTACGTCATTTTCACTAACATATGTGAAGTGAAAACTGTCTCTGTTAGTTGTTGTATTTTGTAGCAGTTGTTGAATTGTTTGCTCTTTGTCAACATCGTCTATTTCTGAGGGAGTTTTTGTAAAGTGGTCATTAAGGAGTTCCAGTGATAGGGTGCGGTCGTCTACCTGTGTCGTGGGTTTACACAGTCCCATAGCTTTAAAGTTTCGCCACATCGCTGCGGGGTTTGCACCAGGTTCAATGAGACTGTATGCATGTCTGAGTTTAGCGTTTCTGATAGCTTGGTTTGTCCTGTTACGGTGATGTTTATAATTATTTAAATTATCGTCATTTTTATCTCGTCTGTAGGTCCTGTAAGCATGGTCTCTGTGCGCCATCATATTACGTATGTCATCAGTTAGCCAAGGAGCGGGCGGTCTGTATACTCGTTTTGTGCGTATTGGGGCATGTTTGTCGTACAGTTGTATAATATAATCATTAAGCTGGTCAACTTTTTCGTCTACTGTTCGTAACGTCCAGATCTGTTCCCAGGGAGTAATCATAGCGTCTTCTGTCAGGGAAACATCATTTATGCGTTTTAGGTCTCTGTATGTTATAATTCTATGGTTCCTTTTAGGACACTGTAGGCCATATACTATATATATAAGATCGTGAGCAGATATACCTGGCACTGGCAGTTGTCCGTGGTGTAAAACTCTGTCTGGGTTATTCGTAACAATTAAGTCCAGTAAAGTCTCTGAGTAGGCAGTATGATGTGTGGGTTCAAGGGGTAAAATGGTCATATTGCAGGTCTGGAACATTGTTTCAAGTCGGATAGTGTTGATTGAGTCTCGAGCAAGTAAATTAGTATTAAAGTCGCCCATGGCTATAACGTGTTCATAGTTGGGCAATAGGTTGAGTAACTGATTTTCTAGTTCATCTGAAAAGTTGATTCTAGGGGGCTTATATACTACGCAAATTAAACATTTATTGTGATTTAGACGAATTTCAACAAACATAATTTCTGGTCGTGCATTATACTCACTATCAGAGCAATATATTATTTTAGGATGCAAGTCTGCACGAACATATACAGCTACGCCTCCTCCCTGTTTATTTATGCGATCATTCCGACATAAAACGTACCCGTCTAAATTCACCAAACTTGATGGTAGTGTGTCTTTAAGCCAAGTCTCACTCACCAGGATTCCATGTAATTCCAGGTGAGAAAATATCGCCTGGAATTCATGTATATGGCTTGTGAGTGACTGAGCATTCACGTGTGCTAAGCTGAGAGCTGAGGGGTGGGTGGAGAAACAGGATTTCAAAACATCTTTTGTCTGTAGAGGGTGAGATGTGCCAAGGTCATTGTGCAAAGATTGGTCAGAGGCTCTCAAACTCTCATCTGACAGTGCAGCCAATATGACCAACTAAACTATTAAAATAATACTAACACTATCACCAGGCTTGTAGCTTAAATTTCTTAGTCACAGTACGAGCTGCAAGCTTACTGAAAAAACCAAATAAATGAACACACTAAGAGTTACTAAAGACTAGAACGTAAATTAATAAAGATAAACAAAAATAAATAAAAATTAGTTAAGTTAAGTTGATTATTATGTCCATGGCGATCGCTTACTTCCTTATTTTTCTAGGTCAGCCCAACAGGTCAGACGCAACTTCGTCTCTCCTCTTGCGACAATGACCACGCCATCCTGCGTCCAGACATTGTTGAGCCCATATTTGGTGATGGCCTCTCGAAGCAGGTGATATCGTGCTTTCGTCAGGTCTTCATCTATAACGACCCCGGTCGATCGTAACCGTCGTTTGCTGCAGAATACCTCGCTTCTTTTCCAAGTCGTCCAATTTATTCTCCAGAGTCTGAATTTTCACGTCTCTGCTGTTAACAGCGGCTTTCAACTCACTGATCACTGTATTGTTGCTTTCAATAGTCTTTTTTAGTTCCGCAACTACCGAGCTGACCAGGGTCTCTTTTATAAGGTTGGCAAGAACTTGAAGCATAGCAGTGTCTTGCAGAGCCTCCTCCACAACACGTTTCACCGTTTTCTCTATAATTTCTTTCTGAGAAGGCATTTTGATAATATTCAGCACTAACGTGAACAACTATAAAATACTTGAACCTACCACACTATCTTCGATTGCACCAATCACTTATTTCCGCCTGCAGATAACTTTGAAGTAGGAGCGATCTTTACGTGACTACTCACTGTCCGCCATGACACTACTGTGATTGTTGACGGTAATATGACAAACTTGGCAATATATTATATTCCATGATATTAGGCAAGGTATAAGGTTTAAGAGCAATTAAAATTATAAGTAAACATTGTAACCATTGGTCTACAGATAAAATTTGATCCGGAACTGTAGAGTATTTATGATCTCCAGAGTAATTAGAAATTCACTGTCTTACCTTCTATTCCTATTACATCGACTAGGAATATTAAAGCTACCGTTTTCATGCGGTGTATATCAAACATTAAATCGTAAATCTTCATTAATTTATACATTATTCACTTTAAGTGTTATGCTCTTAGTTCATGTCAATTAGTCGAAATTTCCTTACAATATGAATTCTGGTTAAAAATTTCGTCGTTCGCTTAGGTAAAGATTTCTCATTGTAGCTCTTCATGTATCAACAATATAATTATATTTTGACCGGGTATCATCACGTTTTTGAACTGTTTCTATGTAGTGTGCATTTTTTGCATTGGTGATACATTTTGCTTTGTTTACATCTACTTTGATTTTTACTGGGACAATGTAAGTAAAAAAATTGTTTATCCATTACAGTTAAATACATGCCTGTTCTTTCTTGTGGGAATGTTAGGACAGTCTATGATAACGTCCCAAGCATGTTATACTTGTTAGTATTTTTATTTATGTAGTGTTCATTGAACAAAAAATGTATTTTTGGGAAAGTATTGGGTATGGATGCTTCCGTAGCGATAGGAGCAAATGTTGAGGACAAGAACGGCATATGACCCTGCCGTAGAGGGAAATGATGGGTAGAGATGATAGAAAGAATCTCTGATAGCGGAGGACCAATTATTGCTATAAACAATAATAAAAGGATTAGTAGAGCGATGTGGACTTAGATCGAGGTTGCTGGATACAGAGGTCCACGAATGTAATATTGGAACAAACCCATTAACATGTAACAATACGATGGAACTTTATTTCACACAATATAGGCTAAATAGATGCACTGAATTAACTGAATGATTAATTGAGATAATAAATAAACTGAAAATGATTGCAACACTTGCAATATACAAAATACTGAGCTTTGGCGGGAAAGCTAGACACGTGGCGAAAATTGTACTGTAATTATGCCAGAAATGAATTATATGTCAAAATGCTTGTAAAGATTGCTGTGTTCTATTTAAAATGGATTAACACTGATATCTGTAGAATAATACGCTGTATCGCTGATTTAATGACCGCTTGGGGTTGCATAATACACTCAAACTAATACACGAGCTTTTAGAAGAATCTAAGAAGCCGAAAATGATGAATCTACTGTAAATAGTGTAGATTAAATACTCGCACACGATAATACTTGTAACTGTAAGTATTATGTATTTATTCGCGATTTAATAGCAAAACCACTGTGGTTATTGTCTACAAATGGCGCGAATCTGGAATAGCGATCCACACATCTGCTACGTGTGAATGCTGGAATCTGACTAACTTGGCTGTGACGCCGTTTAATATCACAAGGCGTCTTACAAGTACGCACCTGCCAGAAATAGTGCCGAGAACAGGCGGCAATAACACATATCACTGCGCTAAAATAGCTGCCTAAGCGGGAATAGATTTAGCGGTGCGTTTGAATATACAGACTCACTAGACACGTAGGAAAATGCTAGTAAAACCTATAGCTTGCGTTAACAGATAGGGACACAATAAATTTTAATCTTCGAGTTGAGGTATCACTAATCTGTGACAGGTTTAAAGACTTCTCAACAGGAAAGATAGATAGGTTACGAAGTCCATGTAACCCCTTGGTAAAGCATAGTCTGGATTTGTCTTAAAGAATAAGTTTCTTGGAAGGGAGGAGTGTATTAGGCAGCTGCCTGAAGGGCTGTGAGTCAGTAAGTTCAATCTCATATTCCAAAAGGACTAGTTTAATCACCTTAACGGACCCCCAGAGCTGTGTTGCAAAGAGAAATAATTTTTCAGATGGGAAAGCTTCCTTTATTTCTTTGTGGTGGTGTATTCCTTTTGCACCGTACATCATCAGCTATAATGTTCAAGTTCCCCAGTAGTCAGTATTTCTGGGTTGGAGGAAGAACCTGTAAAACAATAAACACAATTTATTAAGTATTGAATAGCCATTGTTAAGCAAGAAAGGAATAGAAACATGACGCCCAGCCCGTTAAGAATCTGTTGTCAGTCATCAGGGCCCTACCATTTAGGAGGATTGATGCCAGCCAATTTTGAAGACTGCTGATGGACCACGCATTTACAACAAAATAAAACACTATTTATTATACACGCGTGGTTCAGATTAGGTTTGAAGGGTCTGTGCGAGCCGGAAACCGATTAGAGTCGACTGGTGATCAGTGCCCTGAGGTTACGGTCTGACAAATTCAGTCCTTGTTTGTGGACCATGTTTCTATGTTCCAAAAGTGATTAACAAAAGATACTCAACTGATGTATTGTGGCATCCCTTAAGCACGATTTTCTCTTCACAGCTTTCCACCACCTGGAAATAAATACAATTACTGTTAGTAACATGATTTATATGAAGCTACTGTACGATATGGATTTCGACTTGTTACCACTAGGATGGGGATTTATCATGAAAGGCAGCATTAAAATTAGCTATGAAAGACCTCATTAGCAAGGTTTCATTGCCGTGTGACATACCGGTATCTAATCTTTAAATTTAGAATAAAAACTTTAAAAATTCAGTCAAACCCTCTTTGCTTGAAATATATATATGAATTCTAGTGCTGAGGGCCATATAGTGTGATTGTTGATGGTAATATGACAAACTTGGCAATATATTATATTCCATGATATTAGACAAGGTATAAGGTTTAAGAGCAATTAAAATTGTAAGTAAACATTGTAACCATTGGTCTACAGATAAAATTTGATCCGGAACTGTAGAGTAATTATGATCTGCAGAGTAATTAGAAATTCACTGTCTTACCTTCTATTCCTATTACATCGACTAGGAATATTAAAGCTACCGTTTTCATGCGGTGTATATCAAACATTAAATTGTAAATCTTCTTTAATTTATACATTATTCACTTTAAGTGTTATGCAATTAGTTCATGTCAATTAGTCGAAATTTCCTTACAATATGAATTCTGGTTAAAAATTTCGTCGTTCGCTTAGGTAAAGATTTCTCATTGTAGCTCTTCATGTATCAACAATATAATTATATTTTGACCTGGTATCATCACGTTTTTGAAGTGTTTGCTATGTAGTGTGCATTTTTTGCATTGCTTTCTTTACATCTACTTTGATTTTTACTGGGACAATGTAAGTAAAAAAATTGTTTATCCATTACAGTTAAATACATGACTGTTCTTTCTTGTGGGAATGTTATGATAGTCTACGATGACGTCCCAAGCATGTTATACTTGTTAGTATTTTTATTTATGTAGTGTTCATTGAACAAAAAATGTATATTTGGGATAGTGTTGGGTATGGATGCTTCCGTTGCGATAGGAGCAAATGTTGAGGACAAGAACGGCATATGACCCTGCCGTAGAGGAAAATGATGGGTAGGGATGATAGAAAGAATCTCTGATAGCGGAGGACCAATTATTGCTATAAACAATAATAAAAGGATTAGTAGAGCGATGTGGACTTAGATCGAGGTTGCTGGATACAGAGGTCCACGAATGTAATATTGGAACAAACCCATTAACATGTAACAATACGATGGAACTTTATTTCACACAATATAGGCTAAACAGATGCACTGAATTAACTGAATGATTAATTGAGATAACAAATAAACTGAAAATGATTGCAACACTTGCAATATACAAAATACTGAGCTTTGGCGGGAAAGCTAGACACGTGGCGATAATTGTACTGTAATTATGCCAGAAATGAATTATATGTCAAAATGCTTGTAAAGATTGCTGTGTTCTATTTAAAATGGATTAACACTGATATCTGTAGAATAATACGCTGTATCGCTGATTTAATGACCGCTTGGGGTTGCATAATACACTCAAACTAATACACGAGCTTTTCGAAGAACTTAAGAAGCCGAAAATGATGAATCTACTGTAAATAGTGTAGATTAAATACTCGCACACGATAATACTTGTAACTGTAAGTATTATGTATTTATTCGCGATTTAATAGCAAAACCACTGTGGCTATTGTCTACAAATGGCGCGAATCTGGAATAGCGATCCACACAACTGCTACATGTGAATGCTGGAATCTGACTAACTTGGCTGTGACGCCGTTTAATATCACGAGGCGTCTTACAAGTACGCACCTGCCGGAAATAGTGCCGAGAACAGGCGGCAATAACACATATCACTGCGCTAAAATAGCTGCCTAAGCGGGAATAGATTTAGCGGTGCGTTTGAATATACAGACTCACTAGACACGTAGGAAAATGCTAGTAAAACCTATAGCTTGCGTTAACAGATAGGGACACAATAAATTTTAATCTTCGAGTTGAGGTATCACTAATCTGTGACAGGTTTAAAGACTTCTCAACAGGAAAGATAAATAGGTTACGAAGTCCATATAACCCCTTGGTAAAGCATAGTCTGGATTTGTCTTAAAGAATAAGTTTCTTGGAAGGGAGGAGTGTATTAGGCAGCTGCCTGAAGGGCTGTGAGTCAGTAAGTTCAATCTCATATTCCAAAAGGACTAGTTTAATCACCTTAACAGACCCCCAGAGCTGTGTTGCCAAGAGAAATACTTTTTCAGATAAGAAAGCTTCCTTTATTTCTTTGTGGTGGTGTATTCCTTTTGCACCGTACATCATCAGCTATAATGTTCAAGTTCCCCAGTAGTCAGTATTTCTGGGTTGGAGGAAGAACCTGTAAAACAATAAACACAATTTATTAAGTATTGAATAGCCATTGTTAAGCAAGAAAGGAATAGAAACATGACGCCCAGCCCGTTAAGAATCTGTTGTCAGTCATCAGGGCCCTACCATTTAGGAGGATTGATGCCAGCCAATTTTGAAGACTGCTGATGGACCACGCATTTACAACAAAATAAAACACTATTTATTATACACGCGTGGTTCAGATTAGGTTTGAAGGGTCTGTGCGAGCCGGAAACCGATTAGAGTCGACTGGTGATCAGTGCCCTGAGGTTACGGTCTGACAAATTCAGTCCTTGTTTGTGGACCATGTTTCTATGTTCCAAAAGTGATTAACAAAAGATACTCAACTGATGTATTGTGGCATCCCTTAAGCACGATTTTCTCTTCACTGCTTTCCACCATCTGGAAATAAATACCATTACTGTTAGTAACATGATTTATATGAAGCTACTGTACGATATGGATTTCGACTTGTTACCACTAGGATGGGGATTTATCATGAAAGGCAGCATTAAAATTAGCTATGAAAGACCTCATTAGCAAGGTTTCATTGCCGTGTGACATACCGGTATCGAATCTTTAAATTTAGAATCAAAACTTTAAAAAATTCAGTCAAACCCTCTTTGCTTGAAATATATATGAATTCTAGTGCTGAGGGCCATATAGTGCGATTGTTGATGGTAATATGACAAACTTGGCAATATATTATATTCCATGATATTAGGCAAGGTATAAGGTTTAAGAGCAATTAAAATTATAAGTAAACATTGTAACCATTAGTCTACAGATAAAATTTGATCCGGAACTGTAGAGTAATTATGATCTCCAGAGTAATTAGAAATTCACTGTCTTACCTTCTATTCCTATTACATCGACTAGGAATATTAAAGCTACCGTTTTCATGCAGTGTATATCAAACATTAAATCGTAAATCTTCATTAATTTATGCATTATTCACTTTAAGTGTTATGCAATTAGTTCATGTCAATTAGTCGAAATTTCCTTACAATATGAATTCTGGTTAAAAATTTCGTCGTTCGCTTAGGTAAAGATTTCTCGTTGTAGCTCTTCATGTATCAACAATATAATTATATTTTGACCTGGTATCATCACGTTTTTGAACTGTTTGCTATGTAGTGTGCATTTTTTGCATTGGTGATATATTTTGCTTTGTTTACATCTACTTTGATTTTTACTGGGACAATGTAAGTAAAAAAATTGTTTATCCATTACAGTTAAATACATGACTGTTCTTTCTTGTGGGAATGTTATGATAGTCTACGATGACGTCCCAAGCATGTTATACTTGTTAGTATTTTTATTTATGTAGTGTTCATTGAACAAAAAATGTATATTTGGGATAGTGTTGGGTATGGATGCTTCCGTTGCGATAGGAGCAAATGTTGAGGACAAGAACGGCATATGACAAAATACTGAGCTTTGGCGGGAAAGCTAGACACGTGGCGATAATTGTACTGTAATTATGCCAGAAATGAATTATATGTCAAAATGCTTGTAAAGATTGCTGTGTTCTATTTAAAATGGATTAACACTGATATCTGTAGAATAATACAGTGTATCGCTGATTTAATGACCGCTTGGGGTTGCATAATATACTCAAACTAATACACGAGCTTTTAGAAGAATCTAAGAAGCCGAAAATGATGAATCTACTGTAAATAGTGTAGATTAAATACTCGCACACGATAATACTTGTAACTGTAAGTATTATGTATTTATTCGCGATTTAATAGCAAAACCACTGTGGCACTTAGGTTATAGTATTAGTATAACAATTGACTCGTATAATTATATGTTTATAAGATTGTAAATAATTATAGATTGAATTAGGATAGCTTAGGTTGTTGTTGATAAGTATTAATGTTGTTGATAAGTATTAATGTAAATAGCTTAATTGACCGATTGCGGTTTGTACTGCCTAAAGGTCTAACAAATAAATATGAAAATATGTACTTTATAATATCATACCTTGTGTGTTAACTTTTCATTCAGTCTGTTTCATTTATTTTACTTTATTTATAAAAGGACTAAAATAAATATTAATTCTTAATGAATTTGTTTTTATTTTCTTGCAAAAAAAAATGAAAATTTATTCGTTGCTTAGCAATCAAATTCTCATTGTAACTCTTTGCCTAGCAACTGTATCTTGAAAAAAGAGAATCTACTTTGCGTTTATCGAATGTTTAAATACTATCCGTTTTTGAAGATGTTTTAAGTGAACATTTTTCTAACAAGAAGTTTCTTGTGGTCCCTAATGATAATGCTGTTCAAAATATCTGATTCCAATTAAAATTAATTATGACTTTTAAAAGAAAATTGTTGGATTGTACATCCATACTGTAATTTAAATACAGGTTGTGTTATATTTTGTTTCTTTATACAGTTTGTAATGTTGGCAACAGAGACTACTGTGTTTTGTTTTTAAGTCTCTGTGCAAGATGTCTGCCATTTCCGTTTGTGTGTGACACATCACTCTGTCTTCCGACCATGTGGTATGAGGATGCAAGAATTAATAAATGCTCCTATACATGAAGTGTATCCGTGTGTATCATTGTAATAAATGTACATCCACTCCAAGAATCCATCAAAAATATTATACTGGGGATTGAACCTGGCTGCACTGCAGTCAAGTTTACTACCACTGATCCACCAAGAAACATGACAGTTATCCATGAATTATGTTTATACAAGCAGTGGTTCTTTCCAGTTTCCTTTTCCAATTTTTATTTAATCTGTGTATGTTGATGAGATCATTACTCTGATCTGATCAGTTGGAAATAATAGTATCTGTATGTCAGTGCCATTTTTATAGAGATGCATTGCTTAGAAAAAGAAGACATGAGAGATTGGAAAACAGAAGCTGCATTTGGAAACTCAAGTTCTATCAAATGCTGCCGGGAGCGCATAGAAAATACTTTGCAGTGAACTTTCTTTTTATTATGAGACGTTTTCAAATTAGCTGAGGCTCTTCTTCATATTTCTCTAACTTCAGCTAGGCATCCTTGGGATCTGGGAGCGGGTCTTTATCATCACATCAAAGATATTGGAGAATGTGCTCGTTCCTCATATCTAGCTGTGCTACCATTTGGCTGGATTATAATATCACTTTCACAGAGGACAAATTTTGTATTCTCAGGGTTAATAAATTTGGCGTCTTACTTATTTATTTGCGTCTATTCCTCTGCCTCTCTTCACATCCTCGATATACAAATTACCTTGTGCTATGGTCAGTCGCTGAGCATGAACAGATCTCAGGGATGTGATTTGTAATGGCTTTAATTCTCACTTGCACCAATTCTAAGTAATAAGTCGTGAGATATTTAGAAAGAGCTTTGATTTTTTCAATTTCAAAATTCATAATAGGACATGACTATTAAGCAGTTATTGTGATGCATTGTATATTCTCTCACAATTAGATAATAAAGATTATGTTTAAACTCTTTGCAGATAATTTAGACCGTGCCACAGGATTTAGGATATTAATATGAATACGATATTTGTATATCTTCTATCTTTAGGTACTTATTTAAATATAAACTACTTCTTTCTTCCAACTCAAATATAAAAGAAACTTTGAATAATGCAGTTTAGCAGTGGTCTTACTCACAATGTAGATTTTCCCGTCTGTCTTTCTTGGAGCGTCGTTGCAGAGTGATCTTAAGTTCGTAAATCATAGCGTCACTTCATCTCAATAGCGGTAGTTAATTTCAATGATGAATTAGCTTCTGATTGGCTCAAGTTATTCTGCGGGGACAACATTGGTATTAAAAGAATTTAAATGGAACGCTGCTTGCATTAGTAACCATCTTTACGGGACTTCCCCAATGAATTTGGTTACGTCTACTCACACAAGCGATTCGGTTGCATCACACTTCTGAAACGCCTCATCCGGTTTAATTCGTTCTATGCTTCTTACAAGTAATATAAATTCTTATATTTCCCTTAATTCTCATTTAGGTTATATTAAATCAATTACAGCTGAGTGAAATGCAAACGGCAGCCAAAATAGAGCCCTATCCCAAAAGTGTCATCTGAATGGTAAACTATTAGTGCTGCCCTCATATTGAGATTAAAACTTCATGCAAACGACAGTTGAGGATAAGTCATTATGTTCCTTATCCCCGGATCAAAGCAGAAGTCAACACGAAATAGGTTACATTATTCAAGACAGAACGAAGGAATCCCACAACAGCAAAAATCTTTTTCGAACTCTTTATTGTTACGTTCATATTGGCCTTCCCAATGGGGACTTGCAAAGCATTTCGGCACAGGTTGAAAATAGCCTAACTTGTGCCGAAATGCATTAACCTAGGAAGCAGCTAGGGTCTAGGACAATTGATCATTTAATGTCGGAACTTAATAATTAGGAGTGAATTTTATTCAAGAGTAGTTCTAAATTAATCTAAGTTCACATTTACAAGCACTTAGGAAGAGCAGTGGACATCTCAAGATCTTACCAATTTTAATTGTGGTTTTGTGATTTTTCGCGTTTTATTGTATTGTGACTCTACATCTTTTAATAATTTAGATGTTGTACCAATTTAGATTTTATTGCATTTAATTGTTAAGTTTTAATTGACTCAGAGTATTGTAGGCCTACATTTATGCATTTGCAGTGAACTTTTTTTTTTATTGTGAGCACAGTTTAACTTTAAATTATTACATTTTAAACTTTAAATTATTACATTTTACCTGCGCATCAATATACAATAGGCCTAAAATTTGAGTTTTTTTCAGGTCAACTTTGTTTCAGATATACTTTATTTCACAACTTTAAGGTGTATTTTTATGTGTATGATCCAAATACGAGATTTATGTACACTCTGTGTTCCAGACCATACAAGTATTAAAGTCATTCACCAAAAATTAATTCTATTATCTGATTATTAAATTCTTTCCTAGGCCTAGACTTCTTAGGCTGAACTCAAATTCTATTACGTTAATGGGGGTATAAGGTGGATTTTTTCACATTTTAGCTGACAAGAATGGTATCGGAAATGCAACAGAATGGGACTAGAAATAGCAGATGGAAAATATATACATCACTTACTTTTCACAGATGACCAAGTGGTTATTGCACAAGATGGAGAAGATGCCAACTACATGTGTAACCAACTATTGAAGGAATACAAAAAATGGGGTTTGAAGATCAATTATAAAAAACAGAATACTTAACCAATGATACAGATGAATTGTACATCGAAGGGGAAAGAATAAAAAAGGTTAACAACTTCTGCTATTTAGGCACAATCTTAGAAAAAGGGGGAACATCAGACATGGATATCAATCAAAAGATAAATAATGGGAGGAAAGTAATTGGAATGTTGAACTCAGTCTTATGGAGCAGGAACATCATTTGTAGCACAAAGAGAATAATATTTAAGTCAATATTGCAA
This sequence comes from Ectobius pallidus, assembly GCA_964059195.1. Lineage (NCBI taxonomy): Eukaryota > Metazoa > Arthropoda > Insecta > Blattodea > Ectobiidae > Ectobius > Ectobius pallidus. Next base: position 33,504,279 of record CAXKWD010000001.1, on the reverse strand, counting down.
AGTATAGTGTTATATGGAGCAGAGATTTGGACAATGAACAGAAAACATATGAACAAACTGAATGTATTAGAAATGGATTTTTGGAGAAGATCAGCCAGAGTCTCACGAAGAGACAAAATAAGGAATGCAGAAATACGAAGAAGGATGGAAGTGGAAGAAGACATTAACAATACTATTGAGCGGAAGAGACTACAGTGGTATGGTCACGTACGAAGGATGGAAGAAGGATACCAAAATATATACTTGAATGGGAAATTGGAAGGAGAAGAAGAAGAGGGCGTCCTGCGACTACATGGATCAACAATGTACAGATATCAATGGGAAGAGTTGGTGCAGTGGAAGAAGATACACAGGACAGAGAAAAATGGAGACAGATTATTAACAAATGATGACAAGCTCAGAAAAGTGTATTGATTGTGTTGAAATGTGATATGTGGATACTTTGTTTTAATTTGTTTGTATTGTTTGGTTGGAGGACAGCTTCTGTATTGAGGGAAAACTCAGAATGTATGTACCGTATTGACCCGAATATAAGACGATGTTTTTTCCCTGAAAATGTGCTTTTAAAAACTATACTCGTCTTATACGCGCAGCCTAAGACTCAACAACTCTCCAATCATGAATGCAGCTGTGCACGTGTGTAGCGGCCGGGGATCCCCACGCAAATGGCGTGCGTCCGATCCAAGGTCAAAGTCGCGCGGAAATTACCGAATTTTACCGAACTTTATTGTTCCCGAATTCGTGCTTCTCCTTGTACTGCCGTGTACTGCACTGCTTGGAATCTCTATTCTCTATGCATAATGCTTTGTTTGACCACCAACATGGATGACCATGTGGAAAAAAAAGCATCTTCATTGTCTCAATGCGTAAATAAAGACGAGAGAAGAAGTTACAACATGAACTTCTAACTTCTGTTTTATGTGAAGCAAAATGTACTAATAAGCTATTTTATTTATTTTTTTCGTAACTACCCTTCAAAAATTCAGGGTCGTCTTCGAGGTCGTCTTATTTTCGGGCCAATACGGTATGTAGCTGACAATTATCCCTCGTTGGCAAAGATGAAATTCATAAAGCTCTAACTCTGGTTCCTCTTGCTGTAAGAGTTTTTTTTCCCCCTCTCATAACCTATGCTTTATTGTTACAGGGAATTAAAAGGCAGAGGACAAGAAAACCTCATTTTAACTTTGAAAGAGAGAAGAATCTCTTTGCTAAACAACTTGGAAGAAGCCAAGAAGAATAATATAAAGTGAGTAGATTTCTATTCATAACATTTATGAGGATTTTATTATCTCCTTTTTCTAATGTAAAGCTATGTTACCTTCAAATATATTTTTAAGAAGTGCATACCAAATTAATTCATATACCACATGCCAACATGTCTCAGGCGTACCCCATTATTATGGTATTACAATTTAGAGAAATTATGGGGCGAGTATTAAAGATAGATCTACTAGACTCAATAAGCAGTTTTTTTTGCTCACAATCCATTATTAATACATTGAATACCAGGTAGCTGCTAGCCCTTTAAATCCCCCAGCTCAGCCTTTTAAGTGGCTTTTTGATAGCTTACATTATGTTTACTCTGTTTCAGGAAATTTAACATTTCTTTTAAATACTTGATACAAAATTATATAATTTTGAATATACCTTCTGGATGGCAGAAGAATTTAATTGTGCGATATCTTGTGTAACATGCACCAGGGTGAACACTGATCAGAAATATAATTATATAATTAGTTGAATTTAACACTTCTGGTATAATTTACCTGTACTAGTTTCGGTGCCTTCACTACCATTGTCAACAGCTATACTTCAACCTCCTGAGGACGTGGTACAAATTTTGAGATGAGGTCATCATTGGTCGGAATATCGAAGTTCTTCAGTTGGTTCCCTTTCTTGTGAATAAAAATCCTCTCCCAGACCAAAAGCTCCTTGTGGTCACGGACACATTTTACGAGTGAATTACTAATATGATGAGGTGCAAGATTTTGGATTTCCTGCACAATTTGACATTTGCACGTTGTTCTGTATCTCATTCTGAAATGCAATAAACTGTCTCACAAAAAGAAAAAAAGAAAAAAAAACAGTTGCTAGGCAATAACAACAATGACTATGGTCATGAAACTTTTATGGCAGTGACAGTAACATATTTTACAGTTGAAATAAATAAATAGAAGACAAAATCGAGCATTAGAAGCTTATTATATTAAAGTAGTAACATAACTATTCATGTATCAAGTATGCAAAGCAAGGTTTTAGCATTTCAAACAAGGCGGAATCGAATCTGAAATAGAGGATGAGTCCACTAAAGTTTTTGCCTACATGGTGCATACATTAGTTTTTAGTAAAAGTTATCTAATTTTACTGCTATTGAACTCAATTTTTCACTCATTTCCAGTGCTCTTGCATGAAGAAAGCAAATAGATATGGTGCTTGTACCAATACTGCATTTTTATAAACTTGGGTTGCTATGGATTTGTTTCTTTAAAAATCAATGTTAAGTTAATAATTTTGATTAATTAAAAGACATTTATTTACTTCTATTGAAATTAGATGTCATTTTTATCATATAGACCAGGAGGCCAAGGTCCTTCTTTGGCTGTAGTGCCAAGGAGTAAGTAAGTAAGTAAGTAAGTAAGTAAATAAGTAAGTAAGTATGTAAGTAAGTAAGTAAGTAAGTAAGTAAGTAAGTAAGTAAGTAAGTAAGTAAGTAAGTAAGTAAGTAAGTAAGTAAAGTGTGGGAATCTCAAAGTCTTGCACCTGGTGACATCCATATTCCACTCACAAAGGGTTAGAAAGGGAGTAAGAACCTTTGCATGGATAACCCACCAACAGAAAATTTAGGTTTTGCTGTAGTACGGTAGCAATCCAACTGACCAGAGCTCATTTTCGAAAGAGCATTCTCAGTAAATAATCTCAGTGAAACAGAAAGCAGATGCATAGCATCAAGTAAATACACCACTAGGATCAAAAAGTTTCCTGAATTTGTAAATATTACAGAAATGAATTACCATACCTTCATTTACACCACATTTCCTTTAAAATAGTTCCCTTCTGCTGTGACACACTTCTGCCAATGTGTGTAAAGCGTCTGGAAACATTCCTGAAAACCATTTTCTGAAACAAGTCTCAGCTCTCTTGTCACATCCGTATTGACATCATCGTCTTCGATAATCACCATAAGCATCATGAAGCATTTTTAATATCCTCAAAGGAGATTTGAGCATCAAAATTAATCACATTCTGAAATGCAAATGAACAACTGTCACACAAAACTACAAAAATCAGTTGCCAGGCAATAACAACAATGATAATAACAACAATGACTATGGTCATGAAACTTTTATGGCAGTGACATATTGAATGGCGCCATTACTGGAAACAGAAGAAAAGCCAAATCACATTATTCATTTTGAGAAAACGTCTTGATCCTATTATGTAATACAAGTTTATTTTGCAAATTGCTATTAACATACGGTACCGGTATTTTACAGTTGAAATAAATAAAAAGAAGACAGAATGGAGTATTAAAAGCTTATTTCTATTAAAGTGGTAAAATAGCTATTTATGTATCAAGAATGCAAAGGAAGGCATTTCAAACAAGGTGGAGACAAATCTGAATTACACGAGTCCAAGAGTTCTCTAATTTTACTTCTATTGAGCTGAGTTTTTCACTCATTTTAAGTGCTCCTGCAACAAAAAAGCAAATAGATGTGGCGCTTGTACTAGTACTGTATTTTTATAAACTTGACTTGTTATGGATTTCTTTCTTTAAAAATCAATGTTAAGTTAATTTTTATTAATTAAACTAAATTATTTATATATATTGAAATTACATGTCATTTTATCATATAGTCCAGGAGGCCAAAGTCCTACTTGGGCTGTAGTGGGAAGATATAAGTCACTGAGTAAGTAAGGGGTACGCCGTAGCATAGTGGTTGAGGTGCTGCGCTACAAACCGGAAGGTCACGGGTTCGATTCCCGATGAGGTCGTTGAAATTTTTCAATTGGCCTAATCTTTCTGGTGGCACTATGGCCCTGGGGTCGACTCAGTCTCTAACAGAAATGAGTACCAGGAGCAATCCTGGGGGTAAAGGCGGCCAGTGCGTAAAGCTGACAACCTTAATAATAATAATTTTTAATAATAGTTTATTCATCCATTGATCAAAATACATTGATATAGGACACGTCTTTACAAATACAGAACTTACAAATTTTTCTCACACATACATGCACACTCATACAAAGTTTTTGATTATGATACAATTCTAAAATTTTTCTATTAGCTATAATGTTTTTACCACCTTCACGTGCCGAATGTCCAAAATCTGGGAGCCTCAACCTCCTGGAACCCTCTGGGCCTCCATGGCCTGTATAGGGATCACTTTACTTCACTAGAACAATTTGAAGTCTACAGACACACACAATCACACCCACCATTGGTTTTAAACAACCAACTCAATTTCAGATCACACACGCTATTTGACAGAATAATACCTACAGACAGTCAAATCAAATCCCCACCACCTACCCCCACCTCCACTATACCCCCACCATAACAGACACCCTCACAAGCACCTGCTCCAGTAGACCTCAGTTGGCACTCTGCTGATGATGCAGGAACACCACCTGCAAAACGACCGTCCAGAAGTTTACCAACTAGTATTATATTGTATTCCATCAGCAGAGTAGCTTATTTTCAAAGGTTGTGTAAGTAATGATTGATTTTATGGTTATTTTCAAAACAATTACCATTTGGTAGCTTTTTCAATACTATGGGGGGCATTCTAGCTGATTTTGGTCTTGTTTGTGCATTTCTGAATGACTGTGGATTTTTAGTACTCAAATCTGTGTCCATTGGATCTTTCAAGTTAGAAAGTGGGTCGAATTTATTATTAATCTGTATGCCTGGATGTATATATTCTTCACAAGTTGGAATACATGAAAATCCTTCTATCTGCAATTTGTTGCTTGAATTGTTTGTACTTCTCTTGAGTTTTTTTTTAAGAAGGTTGTATGCTGGTGGCTTCCAAGTGTACGTTTTGATTTATTACCATAGGATCTTTGTTGGATGCATTTTTTTCCTTAAGTTACACTGAAAATTGCACTCTGAATCATCATTTGCACTATGAGGTGATGGCTCTAGATAAAGAGTCTCAGTATTTAGAGAAAAATGTGGTTCAACCACAGACTCCACTTGATTTGTGTCATTTCAAACAGCAGCTCCAGATAATAACAGCTGATAAGGACGAAGAAGTAACTGATAGTTACAGACAGGAACCAATTAGACGGATAACAAAATGGACAGAACATTGTAAGGATGGCAATTGTTGACTGAAGGAAAACAGCAACACGGGATTTAACAAGGTGAAGGTTTCAGCTGATGGATAATGTAACTGCGAAGATCCAACTTCCAGCTTGCCCAACATGCTCTTCTTCTGTTTCCTAGCAGGATGTGGCACAGAGTCAACCAAGCTTAGGCACTTCTGCTTCCAGCTTATACAGGTTGTACATAGTTTTAGAAATCAGCCATCCAGTCCATTTGCAGAATATAATTGCATGGCAGCAACAATCACAGCATGCTTCCATCAGCCAAATCAGTTTTTAGGCTGCTACAGGCTTAGCACAGTCCACCAGCAACTCAATTTTCAGGCTGCTACAGGTTTAGCATAGTCCAACAGCAACTCAGTTTGCAAGCTGCTACAAGTTTAGCATAGTCTGCTGACATCCACCACGAAGGATGCTCCACCGTCCCTCACATGGCATGCTCCCACTGAAGGCATAGGTGCTCTCAACTAGGTTCTCAAGAATCCAGGAATACCACATCCTGACGTCTCCAGAGGGATCCCCAGGCTTGCTCCAGGACAACAATGGTCAGCTTTTAGGTCACTAGTTTGGCGGCGAAAGAGGCGACAGCTCTGTGAGTACACCCAGCTATGTGGGGCCAACATGACTAACCTCAGCAGCATCAAACGTCACTAGATTATTGGAGCCTCTGTAATAATAAAATCTACGCACAGAAGAGCCCAATTAAATAGAAAATACATTTTAAAGAGGTGAGATCCTTTTCTTTATGTTTTTCTTTAATTTTGGGAATTTCCATATTTGTAAGAATAGAACACTTAAAAGAGAATAATTTATTTAAAAAAACCTCATTAGCTTGTGTATACAGAAAATATTTTATATAAAAATCTTTGAATTTGAAAATAGTCTGCACTGAACTTTTATAACAATATATGAGGGTATAACCTTATTGTCTTTTTTTTCTTTCTACCTTACTCCGCGACCTTTTCTCCTTCGTTTTCTTTGATTATAGCCAAAAACAGTAAAATCCATATTTATTAAGAATCTATTAATTAAGATTCCAAAATAAGCAAAAAAAGTTTACAAACACAGTCTTTGGAATTAATCCTATACACTACATGAGATCAGGATTCAAAGAGTTGAGATCCCCCCCCCCCCAAAAAAAAAAAATACGACAGAGACTCTAATCTAGAGCACAATTAATTAAGGCAAATTTCTTTACATTTGACAATTTCTTCCTTAAGGGCAGCAAGGGAATGCACACACTCCTCAGACATAGCTAATCCTGACAAATCAAAAATTCTATTAGAAATTTGGTCTAGTTTTGCCAATAACCGACGAATTTGTTTCGGAGACAAAGTGGACTCCGATTGCAACTCGCTAAATTGCTCCAATACTTCTTCCAATTTATTTAACAGAGAGGGTATCTCAGACTGCGGTGTAATATCAGTACATTTCAGAATATCAACCGGAGATGAAAAATGTCTCTCAACAATTTGGTTAGGTTCTGAACTGAGTCATTGGGATCAATTTCAACTCCACGTAGTTTAAGTTCATACAAAATATCAGCTTTCAGCATAAATTCAATTGGTACATTAAATCTGGTTTCCATGTTAGATTAGAAATATCTCAAACTGGAAAAAAAGCTATTAGAAGTAATATCCAATAATTTATGATAATATATTACGAAATTTCAATTAAATAAATATCAATTCACAAATATACTTTAATTTGGAAAATTGAAATCTAAAACTTGCAAACAGTTTCACAATTATGCCAAAGAGTAGACAAAATATGGAGCTTTAGGTTAAAAACCCCTAAAAATACAACGCTTACCAAAAATTCGTCAAGACTATCTTTATCATGAAATCTTTACAAAAGAGTGAAAGCCTATACCAAAAATGGGTCAAAATGCTAACAGCACAATAATTAAACAAGTGCCAAAAGTTATATACTTCAAAATTGTAATGTAGCATTCATATTTGCCTAACTAACTTCCAGGTCAGGTTAATATTTTCCTACAATAACATTATTCATGAATTAATAATAAATCTAGAAAAGTCGCATAAACTTACTAGTTTCATTTAAACTGTTAAATGCAGTTATTATCAGGAAGGCGAATTTCAAATACCATACTTCATACAAAGTTACAAAAATGGCAATAAATAGCCCTATGCTACAGCTATCGCATTTAGCAGAATAGGCATGAATGCAAAATATCATAAATTCCGTTCAAATTATTCAAATGTAAGTTTCTCTTTTCCGGGATAGTAACTATTTGGCAGCACAGAAATGCGACTACTTCGCTTAATCTCAAACAAAAATCCACATGAAATCTAAGCAAGACTGGTTTGGCTGAGGGCAAATTGAACTTTAGCTCTAACGTCAAGTGATAAACACGAGTAATGATGAAGCACTTAAAATTGGAAAATGCTGAACTATGAAACATATCTGAGCAAAGTGCATGACCCATGTAACTTCATAGTAGGACGTAATATAGTGAAAAAGCAATGCATACAAAAGCTATAGTTTGAATAGTACTGAAACTATTAATTTGATGAAAAAGAAATTTACTGAATGAAACATGAACAAGCAGAGTGTAAAATATTTTTAAAAATGGAAAGCAAAAATCCTAAACAACTATTGCTCTGCATTACCACGCATGTGCCGCCCCTTTGTAAGACGCACAGCACCCCACGTCCATCGATCGTTAGGATTCTCCAAATTTTCAAAATTTAGTTTTTCACGACTGAGCTTGTAATTAAAATAAATCATTAAAATAGAAAAATTATTGTATCAATCTGGTATCACTCATGATGGAGGAGAGAAAAGGGATTCACGATAAAAGTAATTTCAGCTTTCAAACAATTTATTGTATAAATAGAATGTGTGTATAAATGAAACTTTCATTAAAAGAAATTACTAACATAAACTGCATTTACTTTAAAGAGGTTCAACATTATATTATTGTCTAGGGCTCCAAAAATCGTAGGCCTAATGTGCAGATCTTTACATTGCGAAAATAAGACGGAAATTCCCAAGATTATCTGCGAGCAGAATAGTTGCAAGCACCAGCAAAAATTAAACCAACCCTGCTGAACTGCATTTGACTGAACTTTAAACCCACCCAAAAAAAAAAAATATATTGATAAATCCCAAACAGCGGACAGAATTTCAAAAGCCAAAACCAGAATTCTAAATCCCCCGAAAGAATATCAAAACAAAACACGAAGAAAGAACAGAATTTTGATATCCGAAAGCAGGTGAGCACTGAATTTAAATTTACAAAGCAAAAAACATGAATAAAAACCATATATAAATATATATATATAGCTCACCTGAAAACCAAATGTATTCGGCAACTGCCCACTTAATAATTACTTAAATACACAACATGCTGGTAGCCTATCTCGCAACAAGACGACCCGTCGGTCGTTCAACCTTCGCAATCACGGCGGACGAGGATCTCATCTCTGAGCTGAAGGCAGGAACAGAATGCTCCTAGCTTACAGGAAACACCCCCTAAGCTAGACAAGATCAGTGGCCTCTTTATTAAGAGAGAAGCTTGTGCGCACGGAACAATTATGCAAATCACTGCACACCAGGCTTATGAACCTTATTCACGGTTTAATTTGTCTGTGTGTGTTTGTTTGTGAGGTGTTTTTTGAGAGTGTTGTTTGTTCTGTATGGAATTTTGTATTTCAGTTTTTTGAATGGGGCAGCAACTTTGTACATTTTATTGCTGTGGTATGTGAGTGTGATGAACTTATCTTTTTGTGCTTGTTGGGGGTTTTGTGTGGGCCCTTTTCGTTCTGCTTTTTTGAGCATTGAATTGATATTTCAGGGTTGTATTCATGTGAAACGGCCGTCCAGAAGTTTACCAAGGTAAATAAAGTGCGTTACAGAAAGTATTTCAGTTCAACTATTTTACTACAGGTTGTCATACAGGTTGTTCTATATATTGTAAAAGAGGTTTTATCTCGCAAAAGAAGGCTTTACATTTTATAACTGGGCCAAATCTCAGCTGTTATCAAAAAGGGGTTTACTATTCTGGAATTAAATTCTTTAACAAACTTCCAAAAGAGATTAAAAAATTTACCAACAAACCAAAAGAAATGATATTATTGATTAAGAAGTACTTAAATGCACACAGCTTCTATTCTGTTGATGATTTTATGACAAATTATCCACATCCTATAGTCATCCAACTTTTATGGTCGGAATGTTTTCTTACTTTGCTTTACTTTACTGTACTTTACTTTACTTTATAGTATGCCTTCCTACTTGTGTGAAACCTGAAACTTTAAAGGAAGAGCTTCAGTCACTTCATTTCAAAATAGACAACATTAGACAGCTAACTGCTCAATCTCAAACAGCAGAAGGAACCCCATTGAGAAATCCAATTCCTGTGTGGGTTGTGATGATGCCTAACAATAAGAAGTATCTTCCAACTATGTGACATAAACAATCATGTAATCAAAGTTGAAACTTACAGACAAACCCCTCATGTGATTCAGTTTCACAGATGTCAAGGTTTTGGACACACCTCGAAGAGGTACAACCTAAAAGTAAGTTGGGTCAAGTGTAGTAATGATCATCTATTGTCCACTAAAGGGTCCTGATTACTTGCCCAAGTGTTCAAACTGTGGTGGAACTCATAATGCTAGTTACAGTCAGAGCCCTGTACAGCAGCAACAAAGAGCTGCTTTACAACAGAAACTTAGAAATAAACAGTTTGGACCCCCTGTTATAAACAGTAAACCTCCAGCACAGAAAGCAACAGACTTTTCCACACTACCTTTACCAAATCCCACGAACATTCAATCACATCAAAATATATTTAATCCTTCTGCCAATAACCAGCAACCTTCCATAACAGATTCACTATCAGAGACTCTAAAAGACATTGTATGCTTCCTAAAAGAAGTAAATCTTAAAAAATCATGCTCCTTGTATACCAGACCCTACTGCGCTTACAAACAGTAGCGCATCCATCCTCTAAACGTTTTGCACTGTATGAAGCATATACTCTTTAATTTATCACTAATGAGATGAAAAGTGGCCCTTAAAAATAAAAAATAAAAAACTACAAAAAGACCTTACCTTACTGAATTTCAATGTAAATGGTGTCAGTAACCAGATATATGAACTCCATAATCTGTTAACTAATTATGATATTGACAGCATTTTTAACTGAAACTCATTTGAATTTTGGAATCTTTACACTTTTATACAAAATTTCCACACTTACTATTTAGTAGACTGGTAGTCGTGATGATTCCGTTGCCTTCCTTTGGGTTGTTTGTCCTGGGTTCCTGTTGTCCAGATGTCCTGTGGTATAGTTTTAAGTTTCAAAGCTATGCTGATGTTGAAGTTCCAGTGTACTAGTGTTGTAGTCCAGTGTCCCATTATTCGAGCCTAAGAACGTTGGGCATGCCACATTGTAAGAATTAGTTGTGTGGTTAATTGATAGATGTTGGTAGCCACTTTGAAAGGGTTGTCTTGTCTGGGCGTGACACATGAACTGGATATTAATAACATGTTCTGAATCCTTCACATGTCTTAAAGTAGTGAAGAATAGTATATTCAAACTTCTTGGGAATAAGGAACAAATATGTTGGGAAACATAGCAGTACTAAACATAGGGGCCTTGTTGTTTATCTGATCTTGAACACTATTCCAGTAGCTTGACTGACTTTCTATTAGGATGTCAAATTAGATTAGATTCTTTACTCATCCTTAGGCATAGAGATGCAATGGATTTTACATATATAGACTTATAAATGCTAGAGACCTTAAACTAAATGTTTAAGGTATTTAATCCCATATTTATGTTTATTATTTTACAGGCATATGTTATCTCCGTATGATGTACAGTAATGAGAATAATGTAGGTCTACTGCTGTTTTGAAGTATGGCTTATAGGTCTAAGATTTCTTCACACTCACAGAGCAGAAAAAGGTAAGATTTTGTATTAGAACTCCTTTCACAGTTTAAGTACGAAAACAGGAATGATAATAATGGTTTATTGTTTATTGTTTATTGTTTAATCCTTTGAGCAAATACATGCTATGGGATATTGTTAACCATTAACATACATTAATGCATAACATACATGAATAGGCCTACATACATAACCTGTTAGGCAATACATAAATTAATTCAATGAAAGAAAATAGATTATAAGATAAAATAATACATTATACTTATGTCATAGCAGTGGTCAGTAGTATCGCATGAAGATATTAGAACAGTCGAAACCAGGTTTATACAATAAATTTAATGTTTCATTACACTTATTTGAAATTAATAATAGATTCATCCCTTGTATTACTCGTAAGCTCCTGTAATCAGAAATTTGCTCAATTATCAAAGTAAAATTTTTACATTGTTTGAAAAACACATTTCTTCGTAAGTTCTGTCATCTTAGACGTAGTGAAAAATTTCTTGGGTTAAATCGTAGCGACGCTATACTAGTTTAAAACTTATTTACAATTCTTAATCAAATTGTATAATATTTGAAATTCTTTACTCAATAACTTTCTTACACATGATTGTTATGTGACAGAATTCAAATATGACTGACAGTTTTATAGTTTCTTAACTAGTCGTGCTGGCAGCGTTCTAACTGGAGAACTTGGATTTTTATACATGTGAAGGATTTATCAAAATTCAGAACTGTACAGTTTATTACATATCTATTGTCTACATTCTGGCTGGGCTACAGGAGGACACAAAACGAGTAAGTCGAATAGGAATTATTGCCATTAGAGAGGAAGCTGAACAAATTGATATAATTACCTGTTTTGGAATCTTCAAGGGTTAGCCTAATTTAAAGCTCTGTTGCCTAAATCCTTTTTTCCTATTTAATTACATAATTTAAAAATAATTGAGTGTTATGCCTCCTGGATTCAAAAGAAGCTATTCCATACTCGATTTAACTGGTGAATTTTTCTAAGTCGCTATTATTTTATATTGGTTGGCAACTTTAAAAGAACCGTATCAATATTGTATTCATCATTTATTTTCCACACATTCATGCACTTTGAAATATAGGTCATCGTTTCTCTTCAATTTCAATTGCATACATAACTACGAGTACCCGACAATTGTTTGAATGGACAAATAGAACGAAAACGCGATACAATCTAGCAATGCCGACAAAGAATAAACGTAATTATGTTTGAAGTCCAATATAAAAGACAGCAGAGTTTTATAGAAGAATGGTGGGTTTACTAATGTTTAACGACAATTCGGCCATAAAATTGCAGGAATAGGAAATATTTGGAGAATACAAATACCTTTCCGCAGATGAAGCATATTTTGTAACTCATTCGGCTAGTAAAATGGAAATGGTGATACCTGAGCCTTCGATTTGTTGCCACAAACTTTGAAATGAAACGTCAGATAAATTCAGGCATATTATTTTGACAGATAAAAATAAATGTTAGCTGTTACCGAATTCACTATCACCATATTTGAACAGTAGCAGTTTTTAGTATTCGTAAAACAATTTCACGTTCAATTATACATACCTACACATACGAGGTACTGAAGGAATAAAAGGCAATGTTAGCCATTATGCTTTAGATCATCAATTAATTCCGCCCTGAATTGCAGAACCCTGTGAAAAGATAAACACAATTTATTATTGCTAACTATTGAGGTATCCACTTTTTCATAAAATGTTTATCGCTAAGGTTTAGACCTGCATTAAGCAAGACGACCACCCTCGATCGGTCACTACGTTTTCTTGGAGAATTAAAACAGATCTGAATAGTGATCCTACTTTTTTAATTCTTCATTATTTTTATTCGATTCAGCGTCAAAAACGTGTCACGAGTTCACCTGTCAACTTCTGTTAGATGTTCTTTTTGAGATTCGTACACACATTTTTCTTTCGAATGTGGCCATATGGAGGAAGTTAAGCCTAAAAGTTCTATGGCTGTTCTTTACGTCAAATCTCGGTAGTATATTAAACCACCACGGTGAATTGTGGTGTATTAAAATCAATTTTAAATTCCGTGAACGTTTCAGAACTATTAGAATTCTCCGTGAAAACGTAATCCTGGTTTTCCAAGCAGAGAGAGCTTTTCTCAAGTGCCTCGTTATTTAGACTTTTTAGTTATTACTAAAATTTTCGCCAATACTTATAACGAGATCTTGCCCGCATCCTTAGTGCTTAACTTGATGTATGAAGATACCAATATGATACTCAACTTGGTCATCTGGTAATTGCATTGTACTCCATCTTGAATTCAGGCTTTTTGTATCAGTTATCCAAAATACTTTCTTCGATAACAGACAGTTCACTTTAGAAGACCCTGTTAGGAATAGAACACACCACATTTTATCAATATCTGAAACAATCTGACAAAAGTTATCTTTGACAAAGGCAGATTTAATTGTACATTTGAGGGTGAATTAAGTATGGGAGAATAATCAACATTATTTTGAAGTATGCAATGTCTATAGTTAACCATATTCGGCAATGTTACTACAGTTGATACCCTTAGAGCCCAGTCGACGATGATAAATTAGAATCTCGTTTAAAAATTCATAGGGTACGCACTATCTTGCTGCTAGGTAACTGCATAATGCGCTCTATATTCTTGGTTACTACAGTATAAGCGTTGCGACTATGCGTAATCAAAAAGGATGAATGTATAGTCGGAAATCTTTGCAGAAAATTCTGTTCGTCCGCACGCATTGGCTTAACCTGAAATACGCCAGGAGGACCCTTGATTTGAATAATTTTAACTTATTTCAACAAATAAGTCGTACATTACTTTCTATGAAGAACAATACATTAAACTTTGTGGAATCTCACTTTATGATGTAAATAAGTCATAAGTGCATCTTGTTTGTGTCAGAAATTAAACTTAAAAACAGATTGAAAGCTCGACATGGATTTACGTACTACATATTACTATTATGAAAACCGACCTTATTGCATGCAAAAGCGTATCATTTCGAAATGCCTTATGTTTTGTAATTTTTATAAAAGGGCTCTCTTTTTTCATTATCCTGTTTGATGATTATAACTTACACCCTTTAAACGACGTCACAAGCAGCTAGAGAGACATAATACTTTTATGTTTAAACTTAGTGTTATTAAACTAATATCTTATTAACCCATTATCCCATCATTATTATTTCATGAAATCATTAATAATTGTTAAGTGTTTAGTATGAAATCATGTGCAAATTTCGCTCCTTATGGAAGATATTCTATCTATAATTGATGAATAAGTGAATGCAAGTAATGAGTTAAACAATTAAGAAAATTTCATCGAATTAACTGCAAAACAGTTCTTACAGGAATTACATCATTTTCCATGTCATATATTTGAATGTCATAGCTGTGGTCAGTAGAATCGCATGAAGATATTAGAACAGTCGAAACCAGGTTTATACAATAAATTTAATGTTTCATTTCACTTATTTGATACTAATAACAGATTCATCCCTTGTATTACTCGTAAGCTCCTGTAATCAGAAATTTGCTCAATTATCAAAGTAAAATTTTTACATTGCTTGAGAAACACATTTCTACGTAAGTTCTGTCATCTTAGACGCAGTGAAAAATTTCTTGTGTTAAATCGTAGCGACGCTATACTAGTTTAAAACTTATTTACAATTCTTAATCAAATTGTATAATATTTGAAATTCTTTACTCAATAACTTTCCTACGCATGATTGTTATGTGGCAGAATTCAAATATGACTGACAGTTTTATAGTTTCTTAACTAGTCGCGTCAGCAGCGTTCTAACTGGAGAACTTGGATTTTTATACATGTGAAGGATTTATCAAAATTCAGAACTGTACAGTTTATTACATATCTATTGTCTACATTCTGGCTGGGCTACAGGAGGACACAAAACGAGTAAGTCGAATAGGAATTATTGCCATTAGAGAGGAAGCTGAACAAATTGATATAATTACCTGTTTTGGAATCTTCATGGGTTAGCCTAATTTAAAGCTATGTTGCCTAAATCCTTTTTTCCTATTTAATTACATAATTTAAAAATAATTGAGTGTTATGCCTCCTGGATTCAAAAGAAGCTATTCCATACTCTATTTAACTGGTGAATTTTTCTAATTCGTTTTGTTTTATATTGGTTGGCAACTTTAAAAGAACCGTATCAATATTATATTCATCATTTATTTTCCATACATTCATGCACTTTGAAATATAGGTAATCGTTTCTCTTCAATTTCAATTGCATACATTACTACGAGTACCCGACAATTGTTTGAATGGACAAATAAAACGAAAACGCGATACAATCGAGCAATGCCGACAAAGAATAAACGTAATTATGTTTGAAGTCCAATATAAAAGACAGCAGAGTTTTATAGAAGAATGGTGGGTTTACTAATGTTTAACGACAATTCGGCCATAAAATTGCAGGAATAGGAAATATTTGGAGAATACAAATACCTTTCCGCAGATGAAGCATATTTTGTAACTCATTCGGCTAGTAACATGAAAAAGGTGATACCTGAGCCTTCGATTTGTTGCCACAAACTTTGAAATGAAACGTCAGATAAATTCAGGCATATTATTTTGACAGATAAAAATAAATATTAGCTGTTACCGAATTCAGTCAATTCACTATCAGCATATTTGAACAGTAGCAGTTTTTAGTATTCGTAAAACAATTTCACGTTCAATTATACATACCTACACATACGAGGTACTGAAGGAATAAAAGGCAATGTTAGCCATTATGCTTTAGATCATCAATTAATTCCGCCCTGAATTGCAGAACCCTGTGAAAAGATAAACACAATTTATTATTGCTAACTATTGAGGTATCCACTTTTTCATAAAATGTTTATCGCTAAGGTTTAGACCTGCATTAAGCAAGACGACCACCCTCGATCGGTCACTACGTTTTCTTGGAGAATTAAAACAGATCTGAATAGTGATACTACTTTTTTAATTCTTCATTATTTTTATTCGATTCAGCGTCAAAAACATGTCACGAGTTCACCTGTCAACTTCTGTTAGATGTTCGTTTTTGAGATCCTTACACACATTTTTCTTTCGAATGTGGCCATATGGAGGAAGTTAAGCCTAAAAGTTCTATGGCAGTTCTTTACGTCAAATCTCGGTAGTATATTAAACCACCACGGTGAATTGTGGTGTATTAAAATCAATTTTAAATTCCGTGAACGTTTCAGAACTATTAGAATTCTCCGTGAAAACGTAATCCTGGTTTTCCAAGCAGAGAGAGCTTTTCTCAAGTGCCTCGTTATTTAGACTTTTTAGTTATTACTAAAATTTTCGCCAATACTTATAACGAGATCTTGCCCGCATCCTTAGTGCTTAACTTGATGTATGAAGGTACCAATATGATACTCAACTTGGTCATCTGGTAATTGCATTGTACTCCATCTTGAATTCAAGCTTTTTGTATCAGTTATCCAAAATACTTTCTTCGATAACAGACAGTTCACTTTAGAAGACCCTGTTAGGAATAGAACACACCACATTTTATCAATATCTGAAACAATCTGACAAAAGTTATCTTTGACAAAGGCAGATTTAATTGTACATTTGAGGGTGAATTAAGTATGGGAGAATAATCAACATTATTTTGAAGTATGCAATGTCTATAGTTAACCATATTCGGCAATGTTACTACAGTTGATACCCTTAGAGCCCAGTCGACGATGATAAATTAGAATCTCGTTTAAAAATTCATAGGCTACGCACTATCTTGCTGCTAGGTAACTGCATAATGCGCTCTATATTCTTGGTTACTACAGTATAAGCGTTGCGACTATGCGTATTCAAAAAGGATGAATGTATAGTCGGAAATCTTTGCAGAAAATTCTGTTCGTCCGCACGCATTGGCTTAACCTGAAATACGCCAGGAGGACCCTTGATTTGAATAATTTTAACTTATTTCAACAAATAAGTCGTACATTACTTTCTATGAAGAACAATACATTAAACTTTGTGGAATCTCACTTTATGATGTAAATAAGTCATAAGTGCATCTTGTTGGTGTCAGAAATTAAACTTAAAAACAGATTGAAAGCTCGACATGGATTTACGTACTACATATTACGATTATGAAAACAGACCTTATTGCATGCAAAAGCGTATCATTTCGAAATGCCTTATGTTTTGTAATTTTTATAAAAGGGCTCTCTTTTTTCATTATCCTGTTTGATGATTATAACTTACACCCTTTAAACGACGTCACAAGCAGCTAGAGAGACGTAATACTTTTATGTTTAAACTTAGTGTTATTAAACTAATATCTTATTAACCCATTATCCCATCATTATTATTTCATGAAATCATTAATAATTGTTAAGTGTTTAGTATGAAATCATGTGCAAATTTCGCTCCTTATGGAAGATATTCTATCTATAATTGATGAATAAGTGAATGCAAGTAATGAGTTAAACAATTAAGAAAATTTCATCGAATTAACTGCAAAACAGTTCTTACAGGAATTACATCATTTTCCATGTCATATATTTGAATGTCATAGCTGTGGTCAGTAGTATCGCATGAAGATATTAGAACAGTCGAAACCAGGTTTATACAATAAATTTAATGTTTCATTTCACTTATTTGATACTAATAATAGATTCATCACTTGTATTACTCGTAAGCTCCTGTAATCAGAAATTTGCTCAATTATCAAAGTAAAATTTTTACATTGCTTGTAAAACACATTTCTACGTAAGTTCTGTCATCTTAGACGTAGTGAAAAATTTCTTGTGTTAAATCGTAGCGACGCTATACTAGTTTAAAACTTATTTACAATTCTTAATCAAATTGTATAATATTTGAAATTCTTTACTCAATAACTTTCCTACGCATGATTGTTATGTGACAGAATTCAAATATGACTGACAGTTTTATAGTTTCTTAACTAGTCGCGCTGGCAGCGTTCTAACTGGAGAACTTGGATTTTTATACATGTGAAGGATTTATCAAAATTCAGAACTGTACAGTTTATTACATATCTATTGTCTACATTCTGGCTGGGCTACAGGAGGACACAAAACGAGTAAGTCGAATAGGAATTATTGCCATTAGAGAGGAAGCTGAACAAATTGATATAATTACCTGTTTTGGAATCTTCAAGGGTTAGCCTAATTTAAAGCTCTGTTGCCTAAATCCTTTTTTCCTATTTAATTACATAATTTAAAAATAATTGAGTGTTATGCCTCCTGGATTCAAAAGAAGCTATTCCATACTCGATTTAACTGGTGAATTTTTCTAAGTCGCTATTATTTTATATTGGTTGGCAACTTTAAAAGAACCGTATCAATATTGTATTCATCATTTATTTTCCACACATTCATGCACTTTGAAATATAGGTCATCGTTTCTCTTCAATTTCAATTGCATACATAACTACGAGTACCCGACAATTGTTTGAATGGACAAATAGAACGAAAACGCGATACAATCTAGCAATGCCGACAAAGAATAAACGTAATTATGTTTGAAGTCCAATATAAAAGACAGCAGAGTTTTATAGAAGAATGGTGGGTTTACTAATGTTTAACGACAATTCGGCCATAAAATTGCAGGAATAGGAAATATTTGGAGAATACAAATACCTTTCCGCAGATGAAGCATATTTTGTAACTCATTCGGCTAGTAAAATGAAAATGGTGATACCTGAGCCTTCAATTTGTTGCCACAAACTTTGAAATGAAACGTCAGATAAATTCAGGCATATTATTTTGACAGATAAAAATAAATGTTAGCTGTTACCGAATTCACTATCAGCATATTTGAACAGTAGCAGTTTTTAGTATTCGTAAAACAATTTCACGTTCAATTATACATACCTACACATACGAGGTACTGAAGGAATAAAAGGCAATGTTAGCCATTATGCTTTAGATCATCAATTAATTCCGCCCTGAATTGCAGAACCCTGTGAAAAGATAAACACAATTTATTATTGCTAACTATTGAGGTATCCACTTTTTCATAAAATGTTTATCGCTAAGGTTTAGACCTGCATTAAGCAAGACGACCACCCTCGATCGGTCACTACGTTTTCTTGGAGAATTAAAACAGATCTGAATAGTGATACTACTTTTTTAATTCTTCATTATTTTTATTCGATTCAGCGTCAAAAACATGTCACGAGTTCACCTGTCAACTTCTGCTAGATGTTCGTTTTTGAGATTCTTACCCACATTTTTCTTTCGAATGTGGCCATATGGAGGAAGTTAAGCCTAAAAGTTCTATGGCAGTTCTTTACGTCAAATCTCGGTAGTATATTAAACCACCACGGTGAATTGTGGTGTATTAAAATCAATTTTAAATTCAGTGAACGTTTCAGAACTATTAGAATTCTCCGTGAAAACGTAATCCTGGTTTTCCAAGCAGAGAGAGCTTTTCTCAAGTGCCTCGTTATTTAGACTTTTTAGTTATTACTAAAATTTTCGCCAATACTTATAACGAGATCTTGCCCGCATCCTTAGTGCTTAACTTGATGTATGAAGATACCAATATGATACTCAACTTGGTCATCTGGTAATTGCATTGTACTCCATCTTGAATTCAAGCTTTTTGTATCAGTTATCCAAAATACTTTCTTCGATAACAGACAGTTCACTTTAGAAGACCCTGTTAGGAATAGAACACACCACATTTTATCAATATCTGAAACAATCTGACAAAAGTTATCTTTGACAAAGGCAGATTTAATTGTACGGTACATTTGAGGGTGAATTAATTATGGGAGAATAATCAACATTATTTTGAAGTATGCAATGTCTATAGTTAACCATATTCGGCAATGTTACTACAGTTGATACCCTTAGAGCCCAGTCGACGATGATAAATTAGAATCTCGTTTAAAAATTCATAGGGTACGCACTATCTTGCTGCTAGGTAACTGCATAATGCGCTCTATATTCTTGGTTACTACAGTATAAGCGTTGCGACTATGCGTAATCAAAAAGGATGAATGTATAGTCGGAAATCTTTGCAGAAAATTCTGTTCGTCCGCACGCATTGGCTTAACCTGAAATACGCCAGGAGGACCCTTGATTTGAATAATTTTAACTTATTTCAACAAATAAGTCGTACATTACTTTCTATGAAGAACAATACATTAAACTTTGTGGAATCTCACTTTATGATGTAAATAAGTCATAAGTGCATCTTGTTTGTGTCAGAAATTAAACTTAAAAACAGATTGGAGCTCGACATGGATTTACGTACTACATATTACGATTATGAAAACCGACCTTATTGCATGCAAAAGCGTATCATTTCGAAATGCCTTATGTTTTGTAATTTTTATAAAAGGGCTCTCTTTTTTCATTATCCTGTTTGATGATTATAACTTACACCCTTTAAACGACGTCACAAGCAGCTAGAGAGACGTAATACTTTTATGTTTAAACTTAGTGTTATTAAACTAATATCTTATTAACCCATTATCCCATCATTATTATTTCATGAAATCATTAATAATTGTTAAGTGTTTAGTATGAAATCATGTGCAAATTTCGCTCCTTATGGAAGATATTCTATCTATAATTGATGAATAAGTGAATGCAAGTAATGAGTTAAACAATTAAGAAAATTTCATCGAATTAACTGCAAAACAGTTCTTACAGGAATTACATCATTTTCCATGTCATATATTTGAATGTCATAGCTGTGGTCAGTAGTATCGCATGAAGACATTAGAACAGTCGAAACCAGGTTTATACAATAAATTTAATGTTTCATTTCACTTATTTGATACTAATAACAGATTCATCCCTTGTATTACTCGTAAGCTCCTGTAATCAGAAATTTGCTCAATTATCAAAGTAAAATTTTTACATTGCTTGAGAAACACATTTCTACGTAAGTTCTGTCATCTTAGACGCAGTGAAAAATTTCTTGGGTTAAATCGTAGCGACGCTATACTAGTTTAAAACTTATTTACAATTCTTAATCAAATTGTATAATATTTGAAATTCTTTACTCAATAACTTTCCTACGCATGATTGTTATGTGACAGAATTCAAATATGACTGACAGTTTTATAGTTTCTTAACTAGTCGCGCTAGCAGCGTTCTAACTGGAGAACTTGGATTTTTATACATGTGAAGGATTTATCAAAATTCAGAACTGTACAGTTTATTACATATCTATTGTCTACATTCTGGCTGGGCTACAGGAGGACACAAAACGAGTAAGTCGAATAGGAATTATTGCCATTAGAGAGGAAGCTGAACAAATTGATATAATTACCTGTTTTGGAATCTTCATGGGTTAGCCTAATTTAAAGCTATGTTGCCTAAATCCTTTTTTCCTATTTAATTACATAATTTAAAAATAATTGAGTGTTATGCCTCCTGGATTCAAAAGAAGCTATTCCATACTCTATTTAACTGGTGAATTTTTCTAATTCGTTTTGTTTTATATTGGTTGGCAACTTTAAAAGAACCGTATCAATATTATATTCATCATTTATTTTCCATACATTCATGCACTTTGAAATATAGGTAATCGTTTCTCTTCAATTTCAATTGCATACATTACTACGAGTACCCGACAATTGTTTGAATGGACAAATAAAACGAAAACGCGATACAATCGAGCAATGCCGACAAAGAATAAACGTAATTATGTTTGAAGTCCAATATAAAAGACAGCAGAGTTTTATAGAAGAATGGTGGGTTTACTAATGTTTAACGACAATTCGGCCATAAAATTGCAGGAATAGGAAATATTTGGAGAATACAAATACCTTTCCGCAGATGAAGCATATTTTGTAACTCATTCGGCTAGTAACATGAAAAAGGTGATACCTGAGCCTTCGATTTGTTGCCACAAACTTTGAAATGAAACGTCAGATAAATTCAGGCATATTATTTTGACAGATAAAAATAAATATTAGCTGTTACCGAATTCAGTCAATTCACTAGCAGCATATTTGAACAGTAGCAGTTTTTAGTATTCGTAAAACAATTTCACGTTCAATTATACATACCTACACATACGAGGTACTGAAGGAATAAAAGGCAATGTTAGCCATTATGCTTTAGATCATCAATTAATTCCGCCCTGAATTGCAGAACCCTGTGAAAAGATAAACACAATTTATTATTGCTAACTATTGAGGTATCCACTTTTTCATAAAATGTTTATCGCTAAGGTTTAGACCTGCATTAAGCAAGACGACCACCCTCGATCGGTCACTACGTTTTCTTGGAGAATTAAAACAGATCTGAATAGTGATACTACTTTTTTAATTCTTCATTATTTTTATTCGATTCAGCGTCAAAAACATGTCACGAGTTCACCTGACAACTTCTGTTAGATGTTCGTTTTTGAGATTCTTACACACATTTTTCTTTCGAATGTGGCCATATGGAGGAAGTTAAGCCTAAAAGTTCTATGGCAGTTCTTTACGTCAAATCTCGGTAGTATATTAAACCACCACGGTGAATTGTGGTGTATTAAAATCAATTTTAAATTCCGTGAACGTTTCAGAACCATTAGAATTCTCCGTGAAAACGTAATCCTGGTTTTCCAAGCAGAGAGAGCTTTTCTCAAGTGCCTCGTTATTTAGACTTTTTAGTTATTACTAAAATTTTCGCCAATACTTATAACGAGATCTTGCCCGCATCCTTAGTGCTTAACTTGATGTATGAAGATACCAATATGATACTCAACTTGGTCATCTGGTAATTGCATTGTACTCCATCTTGAATTCAAGCTTTTTGTATCAGTTATCCAAAATACTTTCTTCGATAACAGACAGTTCACTTTAGAAGACCCTGTTAGGAATAGAACACACCACATTTTATCAATATCTGAAACAATCTGACAAAAGTTATCTTTGACAAAGGCAGATTTAATTGTACAAGTATTGTGAATTAAGTATGGGAGAATAATCAACATTATTTTGAAGTATGCAATGTCTATAGCTAACCACATTCGGCAATGTTACTACAGTTGATACCCTTAGAGCCCAGTCGACGATGATAAATTAGAATCTCGTTTAAAAATTCATAGGCTACGCACTATCTTGCTGCTAGGTAACTGCATAATGCGCTCTATATTCTTGGTTACTACAGTATAAGCGTTGCGACTATGCGTATTCAAAAAGGATGAATGTATAGTCGGAAATCTTTGCAGAAAATTCTGTTCGTCCGCACGCATTGGCTTAACCTGAAATACGCCAGGAGGACCCTTGATTTGAATAATTTTAACTTATTTCAACAAATAAGTCGTACATTACTTTCTATGAAGAACAATACATTAAACTTTGTGGAATCTCACTTTATGATGTAAATAAGTCATAAGTGCATCTTGTTTGTGTCAGAAATTAAACTTAAAAACAGATTGAAAGCTCGACATGGATTTACGTACTACATATTACGATTATGAAAACAGACCTTATTGCATGCAAAAGCGTATCATTTCGAAATGCCTTATGTTTTGTAATTTTTATAAAAGGGCTCTCTTTTTTCATTATCCTGTTTGATGATTATAACTTACACCCTTTAAACGACGTCACAAGCAGCTAGAGAGACGTAATACTTTTATGTTTAAACTTAGTGTTATTAAACTAATATCTTATTAACCCATTATCCCATCATTATTATTTCATGAAATCATTAATAATTGTTAAGTGCTTTAGTATGAAATCATGTGCAAATTTCGCTCCTTATGGAAGATATTCTATCTATAATTGATGAATAAGTGAATGCAAGTAATGAGTTAAACAATTAAGAAAATTTCATCGAATTAACTGCAAAACAGTTCTTACAGGAATTACATCATTTTCCATGTCATATATTTGAATGTCATAGCTGTGGTCAGTAGAATCGCATGAAGATATTAGAACAGTCGAAACCAGGTTTATACAATAAATTTAATGTTTCATTTCACTTATTTGATACTAATAACAGATTCATCCCTTGTATTACTCGTAAGCTCCTGTAATCAGAAATTTGCTCAATTATCAAAGTAAAATTTTTACATTGCTTGAGAAACACATTTCTACGTAAGTTCTGTCATCTTAGACGCAGTGAAAAATTTCTTGTGTTAAATCGTAGCGACGCTATACTAGTTTAAAACTTATTTACAATTCTTAATCAAATTGTATAATATTTGAAATTCTTTACTCAATAACTTTCCTACGCATGATTGTTATGTGGCAGAATTCAAATATGACTGACAGTTTTATAGTTTCTTAACTAGTCGCGCCAGCAGCGTTCTAACTGGAGAACTTGGATTTTTATACATGTGAAGGATTTATCAAAATTCAGAACTGTACAGTTTATTACATATCTATTGTCTACATTCTGGCTGGGCTACAGGAGGACACAAAACGAGTAAGTCGAATAGGAATTATTGCCATTAGAGAGGAAGCTGAACAAATTGATATAATTACCTGTTTTGGAATCTTCATGGGTTAGCCTAATTTAAAGCTATGTTGCCTAAATCCTTTTTTCCTATTTAATTACATAATTTAAAAATAATTGAGTGTTATGCCTCCTGGATTCAAAAGAAGCTATTCCATACTCTATTTAACTGGTGAATTTTTCTAATTCGTTTTGTTTTATATTGGTTGGCAACTTTAAAAGAACCGTATCAATATTATATTCATCATTTATTTTCCATACATTCATGCACTTTGAAATATAGGTAATCGTTTCTCTTCAATTTCAATTGCATACATTACTACGAGTACCCGACAATTGTTTGAATGGACAAATAAAACGAAAACGCGATACAATCGAGCAATGCCGACAAAGAATAAACGTAATTATGTTTGAAGTCCAATATAAAAGACAGCAGAGTTTTATAGAAGAATGGTGGGTTTACTAATGTTTAACGACAATTCGGCCATAAAATTGCAGGAATAGGAAATATTTGGAGAATACAAATACCTTTCCGCAGATGAAGCATATTTTGTAACTCATTCGGCTAGTAACATGAAAAAGGTGATACCTGAGCCTTCGATTTGTTGCCACAAACTTTGAAATGAAACGTCAGATAAATTCAGGCATATTATTTTGACAGATAAAAATAAATATTAGCTGTTACCGAATTCAGTCAATTCACTATCAGCATATTTGAACAGTAGCAGTTTTTAGTATTCGTAAAACAATTTCACGTTCAATTATACATACCTACACATACGAGGTACTGAAGGAATAAAAGGCAATGTTAGCCATTATGCTTTAGATCATCAATTAATTCCGCCCTGAATTGCAGAACCCTGTGAAAAGATAAACACAATTTATTATTGCTAACTATTGAGGTATCCACTTTTTCATAAAATGTTTATCGCTAAGGTTTAGACCTGCATTAAGCAAGACGACCACCCTCGATCGGTCACTACGTTTTCTTGGAGAATTAAAACAGATCTGAATAGTGATACTACTTTTTTAATTCTTCATTATTTTTATTCGATTCAGCGTCAAAAACATGTCACGAGTTCACCTGTCAACTTCTGTTAGATGTTCGTTTTTGAGATCCTTACACACATTTTTCTTTCGAATGTGGCCATATGGAGGAAGTTAAGCCTAAAAGTTCTATGGCAGTTCTTTACGTCAAATCTCGGTAGTATATTAAACCACCACGGTGAATTGTGGTGTATTAAAATCAATTTTAAATTCCGTGAACGTTTCAGAACTATTAGAATTCTCCGTGAAAACGTAATCCTGGTTTTCCAAGCAGAGAGAGCTTTTCTCAAGTGCCTCGTTATTTAGACTTTTTAGTTATTACTAAAATTTTCGCCAATACTTATAACGAGATCTTGCCCGCATCCTTAGTGCTTAACTTGATGTATGAAGGTACCAATATGATACTCAACTTGGTCATCTGGTAATTGCATTGTACTCCATCTTGAATTCAAGCTTTTTGTATCAGTTATCCAAAATACTTTCTTCGATAACAGACAGTTCACTTTAGAAGACCCTGTTAGGAATAGAACACACCACATTTTATCAATATCTGAAACAATCTGACAAAAGTTATCTTTGACAAAGGCAGATTTAATTGTACATTTGAGGGTGAATTAAGTATGGGAGAATAATCAACATTATTTTGAAGTATGCAATGTCTATAGTTAACCATATTCGGCAATGTTACTACAGTTGATACCCTTAGAGCCCAGTCGACGATGATAAATTAGAATCTCGTTTAAAAATTCATAGGCTACGCACTATCTTGCTGCTAGGTAACTGCATAATGCGCTCTATATTCTTGGTTACTACAGTATAAGCGTTGCGACTATGCGTATTCAAAAAGGATGAATGTATAGTCGGAAATCTTTGCAGAAAATTCTGTTCGTCCGCACGCATTGGCTTAACCTGAAATACGCCAGGAGGACCCTTGATTTGAATAATTTTAACTTATTTCAACAAATAAGTCGTACATTACTTTCTATGAAGAACAATACATTAAACTTTGTGGAATCTCACTTTATGATGTAAATAAGTCATAAGTGCATCTTGTTGGTGTCAGAAATTAAACTTAAAAACAGATTGAAAGCTCGACATGGATTTACGTACTACATATTACGATTATGAAAACAGACCTTATTGCATGCAAAAGCGTATCATTTCGAAATGCCTTATGTTTTGTAATTTTTATAAAAGGGCTCTCTTTTTTCATTATCCTGTTTGATGATTATAACTTACACCCTTTAAACGACGTCACAAGCAGCTAGAGAGACGTAATACTTTTATGTTTAAACTTAGTGTTATTAAACTAATATCTTATTAACCCATTATCCCATCATTATTATTTCATGAAATCATTAATAATTGTTAAGTGCTTTAGTATGAAATCATGTGCAAATTTCGCTCCTTATGGAAGATATTCTATCTATAATTGATGAATAAGTGAATGCAAGTAATGAGTTAAACAATTAAGAAAATTTCATCGAATTAACTGCAAAACAGTTTTACAGGAATTACATCATTTTCCATGTCATATATTTGAATGTCATAGCTGTGGTCAGTAGTATCGCATGAAGATATTAGAACAGTCGAAACCAGGTTTATACAATAAATTTAATGTTTCATTTCACTTATTTGATACTAATAATAGATTCATCACTTGTATTACTCGTAAGCTCCTGTAATCAGAAATTTGCTCAATTATCAAAGTAAAATTTTTACATTGCTTGAAAAACACATTTCTACGTAAGTTCTGTCATCTTAGACGTAGTGAAAAATTTCTTGTGTTAAATCGTAGCGACGCTATACTAGTTTAAAACTTATTTACAATTCTTAATCAAATTGTATAATATTTGAAATTCTTTACTCAATAACTTTCCTACGCATGATTGTTATGTGACAGAATTCAAATATGACTGACAGTTTTATAGTTTCTTAACTAGCCGCGCTGGCAGCGTTCTAACTGGAGAACTTGGATTTTTATACATGTGAAGGATTTATCAAAATTCAGAACTGTACAGTTTATTACATATCTATTGTCTACATTCTGGCTGGGCTACAGGAGGACACAAAACGAGTAAGTCGAATAGGAATTATTGCCATTAGAGAGGAAGCTGAACAAATTGATATAATTACCTGTTTTGGAATCTTCAAGGGTTAGCCTAATTTAAAGCTCTGTTGCCTAAATCCTTTTTTCCTATTTAATTACATAATTTAAAAATAATTGAGTGTTATGCCTCCTGGATTCAAAAGAAGCTATTCCATACTCGATTTAACTGGTGAATTTTTCTAAGTCGCTATTATTTTATATTGGTTGGCAACTTTAAAAGAACCGTATCAATATTGTATTCATCATTTATTTTCCACACATTCATGCACTTTGAAATATAGGTCATCGTTTCTCTTCAATTTCAATTGCATACATAACTACGAGTACCCGACAATTGTTTGAATGGACAAATAGAACGAAAACGCGATACAATCTAGCAATGCCGACAAAGAATAAACGTAATTATGTTTGAAGTCCAATATAAAAGACAGCAGAGTTTTATAGAAGAATGGTGGGTTTACTAATGTTTAACGACAATTCGGCCATAAAATTGCAGGAATAGGAAATATTTGGAGAATACAAATACCTTTCCGCAGATGAAGCATATTTTGTAACTCATTCGGCTAGTAAAATGAAAATGGTGATACCTGAGCCTTCAATTTGTTGCCACAAACTTTGAAATGAAACCTCAGATAAATTCAGGCATATTATTTTGACAGATAAAAATAAATGTTAGCTGTTACCGAATTCACTATCAGCATATTTGAACAGTAGCAGTTTTTAGTATTCGTAAAACAATTTCACGTTCAATTATACATACCTACACATACGAGGTACTGAAGGAATAAAAGGCAATGTTAGCCATTATGCTTTAGATCATCAATTAATTCCGCCCTGAATTGCAGAACCCTGTGAAAAGATAAACACAATTTATTATTGCTAACTATTGAGGTATCCACTTTTTCATAAAATGTTTATCGCTAAGGTTTAGACCTGCATTAAGCAAGACGACCACCCTCGATCGGTCACTACGTTTTCTTGGAGAATTAAAACAGATCTGAATAGTGATACTACTTTTTTAATTCTTCATTATTTTTATTCGATTCAGCGTCAAAAACATGTCACGAGTTCACCTGACAACTTCTGTTAGATGTTCGTTTTTGAGATTCTTACACACATTTTTCTTTCGAATGTGGCCATATGGAGGAAGTTAAGCCTAAAAGTTCTATGGCAGTTCTTTACGTCAAATCTCGGTAGTATATTAAACCACCACGGTGAATTGTGGTGTATTAAAATCAATTTTAAATTCCGTGAACGTTTCAGAACCATTAGAATTCTCCGTGAAAACGTAATCCTGGTTTTCCAAGCAGAGAGAGCTTTTCTCAAGTGCCTCGTTATTTAGACTTTTTAGTTATTACTAAAATTTTCGCCAATACTTATAACGAGATCTTGCCCGCATCCTTAGTGCTTAACTTGATGTATGAAGATACCAATATGATACTCAACTTGGTCATCTGGTAATTGCATTGTACTCCATCTTGAATTCAAGCTTTTTGTATCAGTTATCCAAAATACTTTCTTCGATAACAGACAGTTCACTTTAGAAGACCCTGTTAGGAATAGAACACACCACATTTTATCAATATCTGAAACAATCTGACAAAAGTTATCTTTGACAAAGGCAGATTTAATTGTACAAGTATTGTGAATTAAGTATGGGAGAATAATCAACATTATTTTGAAGTATGCAATGTCTATAGCTAACCACATTCGGCAATGTTACTACAGTTGATACCCTTAGAGCCCAGTCGACGATGATAAATTAGAATCTCGTTTAAAAATTCATAGGCTACGCACTATCTTGCTGCTAGGTAACTGCATAATGCGCTCTATATTCTTGGTTACTACAGTATAAGCGTTGCGACTATGCGTATTCAAAAAGGATGAATGTATAGTCGGAAATCTTTGCAGAAAATTCTGTTCGTCCGCACGCATTGGCTTAACCTGAAATACGCCAGGAGGACCCTTGATTTGAATAATTTTAACTTATTTCAACAAATAAGTCGTACATTACTTTCTATGAAGAACAATACATTAAACTTTGTGGAATCTCACTTTATGATGTAAATAAGTCATAAGTGCATCTTGTTTGTGTCAGAAATTAAACTTAAAAACAGATTGAAAGCTCGACATGGATTTACGTACTACATATTACGATTATGAAAACAGACCTTATTGCATGCAAAAGCGTATCATTTCGAAATGCCTTATGTTTTGTAATTTTTATAAAAGGGCTCTCTTTTTTCATTATCCTGTTTGATGATTATAACTTACACCCTTTAAACGACGTCACAAGCAGCTAGAGAGACGTAATACTTTTATGTTTAAACTTAGTGTTATTAAACTAATATCTTATTAACCCATTATCCCATCATTATTATTTCATGAAATCATTAATAATTGTTAAGTGCTTTAGTATGAAATCATGTGCAAATTTCGCTCCTTATGGAAGATATTCTATCTATAATTGATGAATAAGTGAATGCAAGTAATGAGTTAAACAATTAAGAAAATTTCATCGAATTAACTGCAAAACAGTTCTTACAGGAATTACATCATTTTCCATGTCATATATTTGAATGTCATAGCTGTGGTCAGTAGTATCGCATGAAGATATTAGAACAGTCGAAACCAGGTTTATACAATAAATTTAATGTTTCATTTCACTTATTTGATACTAATAATAGATTCATCACTTGTATTACTCGTAAGCTCCTGTAATCAGAAATTTGCTCAATTATCAAAGTAAAATTTTTACATTGCTTGAAAAACACATTTCTACGTAAGTTCTGTCATCTTAGACGTAGTGAAAAATTTCTTGTGTTAAATCGTAGCGACGCTATACTAGTTTAAAACTTATTTACAATTCTTAATCAAATTGTATAATATTTGAAATTCTTTACTCAATAACTTTCCTACGCATGATTGTTATGTGACAGAATTCAAATATGACTGACAGTTTTATAGTTTCTTAACTAGTCGCGCTGGCAGCGTTCTAACTGGAGAACTTGGATTTTTATACATGTGAAGGATTTATCAAAATTCAGAACTGTACAGTTTATTACATATCTATTGTCTACATTCTGGCTGGGCTACAGGAGGACACAAAACGAGTAAGTCGAATAGGAATTATTGCCATTAGAGAGGAAGCTGAACAAATTGATATAATTACCTGTTTTGGAATCTTCAAGGGTTAGCCTAATTTAAAGCTCTGTTGCCTAAATCCTTTTTTCCTATTTAATTACATAATTTAAAAATAATTGAGTGTTATGCCTCCTGGATTCAAAAGAAGCTATTCCATACTCGATTTAACTGGTGAATTTTTCTAAGTCGCTATTATTTTATATTGGTTGGCAACTTTAAAAGAACCGTATCAATATTGTATTCATCATTTATTTTCCACACATTCATGCACTTTGAAATATAGGTCATCGTTTCTCTTCAATTTCAATTGCATACATAACTACGAGTACCCGACAATTGTTTGAATGGACAAATAGAACGAAAACGCGATACAATCTAGCAATGCCGACAAAGAATAAACGTAATTATGTTTGAAGTCCAATATAAAAGACAGCAGAGTTTTATAGAAGAATGGTGGGTTTACTAATGTTTAACGACAATTCGGCCATAAAATTGCAGGAATAGGAAATATTTTGAGAATACAAATACCTTTCCGCAGATGAAGCATATTTTGTAACTCATTCGGCTAGTAAAATGAAAATGGTGATACCTGAGCCTTCGATTTGTTGCCACAAACTTTGAAATGAAACGTCAGATAAATTCAGGCATATTATTTTGACAGATAAAAATAAATATTAGCTGTTACCGAATTCAGTCAATTCACTATCAGCATATTTGAACAGTAGCAGTTTTTAGTATTCGTAAAACAATTTCACGTTCAATTATACATACCTACACATACGAGGTACTGAAGGAATAAAAGGCAATGTTAGCCATTATGCTTTAGATCATCAATTAATTCCGCCCTGAATTGCAGAACCCTGTGAAAAGATAAACACAATTTATTATTGCTAACTATTGAGGTATCCACTTTTTCATAAAATGTTTATCGCTAAGGTTTAGACCTGCATTAAGCAAGACGACCACCCTCGATCGGTCACTACGTTTTCTTGGAGAATTAAAACAGATCTGAATAGTGATACTACTTTTTTAATCCTTCATTATTTTTATTCGATTCAGCGTCAAAAACATGTCACGAGTTCACCTGTCAACTTCTGTTAGATGTTCGTTTTTGAGATTCTTACACACATTTTTCTTTCGAATGTGGCCATATGGAGGAAGTTAAGCCTAAAAGTTCTATGGCAGTTCTTTACGTCAAATCTCGGTAGTATATTAAACCACCACGGTGAATTGTGGTGTATTAAAATCAATTTTAAATTCCGTGAACGTTTCAGAACCATTAGAATTCTCCGTGAAAACGTAATCCTGGTTTTCCAAGCAGAGAGAGCTTTTCTCAAGTGCCTCGTTATTTAGACTTTTTAGTTATTACTAAAATTTTCGCCAATACTTATAACGAGATCTTGCCCGCATCCTTAGTGCTTAACTTGATGTATGAAGATACCAATATGATACTCAACTTGGTCATCTGGTAATTGTATTGTACTCCATCTTGAATTCAAGCTTTTTGTATCAGTTATCCAAAATACTTTCTTCGATAACAGACAGTTCACTTTAGAAGACCCTGTTAGGAATAGAACACACCTCATTTTATCAATATCTGAAACAATCTGACAAAAGTTATCTTTGACAAAGGCAGATTTAATTGTACATTTGAGGGTGAATTAAGTATGGGAGAATAATCAACATTATTTTGAAGTATGCAATGTCTATAGTTAACCATATTCGGCAATGTTACTACAGTTGATACCCTTAGAGCCCAGTCGACGATGATAAATTAGAATCTCGTTTAAAAATTCATAGGCTACGCACTATCTTGCTGCTAGGTAACTGCATAATGCGCTCTATATTCTTGGTTACTACAGTATAAGCGTTGCGACTATGCGTATTCAAAAAGGATGAATGTATAGTCGGAAATCTTTGCAGAAAATTCTGTTCGTCCGCACGCATTGGCTTAACCTGAAATACGCCAGGAGGACCCTTGATTGAATAATTTTAACTTATTTCAACAAATAAGTCGTACATTACTTTCTATGAAGAACAATACATTAAACTTTGTGGAATCTCACTTTATGATGTAAATAAGTCATAAGTGCATCTTGTTTGTGTCAGAAATTAAACTTAAAAACAGATTGAAAGCTCGACATGGATTTACGTACTACATATTACGATTATGAAAACAGACCTTATTGCATGCAAAAGCGTATCATTTCGAAATGCCTTATGTTTTGTAATTTTTATAAAAGGGCTCTCTTTTTTCATTATCCTGTTTGATGATTATAACTTACACCCTTTAAACGACGTCACAAGCAGCTAGAGAGACGTAATACTTTTATGTTTAAACTTAGTGTTATTAAACTAATATCTTATTAACCCATTATCCCATCATTATTATTTCATGAAATCATTAATAATTGTTAAGTGCTTTAGTATGAAATCATGTGCAAATTTCGCTCCTTATGGAAGATATTCTATCTATAATTGATGAATAAGTGAATGCAAGTAATGAGTTAAACAATTAAGAAAATTTCATCGAATTAACTGCAAAACAGTTCTTACAGGAATTACATCATTTTCCATGTCATATATTTGAATGTCATAGCTGTGGTCAGTAGTATCGCATGAAGATATTAGAACAGTCGAAACCAGGTTTATACAATAAATTTAATGTTTCATTTCACTTATTTGATACTAATAATAGATTCATCACTTGTATTACTCGTAAGCTCCTGTAATCAGAAATTTGCTCAATTATCAAAGTAAAATTTTTACATTGCTTGAAAAACACATTTCTACGTAAGTTCTGTCATCTTAGACGTAGTGAAAAATTTCTTGTGTTAAATCGTAGCGACGCTATACTAGTTTAAAACTTATTTACAATTCTTAATCAAATTGTATAATATTTGAAATTCTTTACTCAATAACTTTCCTAAGCATGATTGTTATGTGACAGAATTCAAATATGACTGACAGTTTTATAGTTTCTTAACTAGTCGCGCTGGCAGCGTTCTAACTGGAGAACTTGGATTTTTATACATGTGAAGGATTTATCAAAATTCAGAACTGTACAGTTTATTACATATCTATTGTCTACATTTTGGCTGGGCTACAGGAGGACACAAAACGAGTAAGTCGAATAGGAATTATTGCCATTAGAGAGGAAGCTGAACAAATTGATATAATTACCTGTTTTGGAATCTTCAAGGGTTAGCCTAATTTAAAGCTCTGTTGCCTAAATCCTTTTTTCCTATTTAATTACATAATTTAAAAATAATTGAGTGTTATGCCTCCTGGATTCAAAAGAAGCTATTCCATACTCGATTTAACTGGTGAATTTTTCTAAGTCGCTATTATTTTATATTGGTTGGCAACTTTAAAAGAACCGTATCAATATTGTATTCATCATTTATTTTCCACACATTCATGCACTTTGAAATATAGGTCATCGTTTCTCTTCAATTTCAATTGCATACATAACTACGAGTACCCGACAATTGTTTGAATGGACAAATAGAACGAAAACGCGATACAATCTAGCAATGCCGACAAAGAATAAACGTAATTATGTTTGAAGTCCAATATAAAAGACAGCAGAGTTTTATAGAAGAAAGGTGGGTTTACTAATGTTTAACGACAATTCGTCCATAAAATTGCAGGAATAGGAAATATTTGGAGAATACAAATACCTTTCCGCAGATGAAGCATATTTTGTAACTCATTCGGCTAGTAAAATGAAAATGGTGATACCTGAGCCTTCGATTTGTTGCCACAAACTTTGAAATGAAACGTCAGATAAATTCAGGCATATTATTTTGACAGATAAAAATAAATGTTAGCTGTTACCGAATTCACTATCAGCATATTTGAACAGTAGCAGTTTTTAGTATTCGTAAAACAATTTCACGTTCAATTATACATACCTACACATACGAGGTACTGAAGGAATAAAAGGCAATGTTAGCCATTATGCTTTAGATCATCAATTAATTCCGCCCTGAATTGCAGAACCCTGTGAAAAGATAAACACAATTTATTATTGCTAACTATTGAGGTATCCACTTTTTCATAAAATGTTTATCGCTAAGGTTTAGACCTGCATTAAGCAAGACGACCACCCTCGATCGGTCACTACGTTTTCTTGGAGAATTAAAACAGATCTGAATAGTGATACTACTTTTTTAATTCTTCATTATTTTTATTCGATTCAGCGTCAAAAACATGTCACGAGTTCACCTGTCAACTTCTGTTAGATGTTCGTTTTTGAGATTCTTACACACATTTTTCTTTCGAATGTGGCCATATGGAGGAAGTTAAGCCTAAAAGTTCTATGGCAGTTCTTTACGTCAAATCTCGGTAGTATATTAAACCACCACGGTGAATTGTGGTGTATTAAAATCAATTTTAAATTCCGTGA
Source organism: Ectobius pallidus (assembly GCA_964059195.1). NCBI lineage: Eukaryota > Metazoa > Arthropoda > Insecta > Blattodea > Ectobiidae > Ectobius > Ectobius pallidus. The sequence goes on along the minus strand of CAXKWD010000001.1, from coordinate 33,468,888 downwards.
ACGTTTCAGAACTATTAGAATTCTCCGTGAAAACGTAATCCTGGTTTTCCAAGAAGAGAGAGCTTTTCTCAAGTGCCTCGTTATTTAGACTTTTTAGTTATTACTAAAATTTTCGCCAATACTTATAACGAGATCTTGCCCGCATCCTTAGTGCTTAACTTGATGTATGAAGATACCAATATGATACTCAACTTGGTCATCTGGTAATTGCATTGTACTCCATCTTGAATTCAAGCTTTTTGTATCAGTTATCCAAAATACTTTCTTCGATAACAGACAGTTCACTTTAGAAGACCCTGTTAGGAATAGAACACACCACATTTTATCAATATCTGAAACAATCTGACAAAAGTTATCTTTGACAAAGGCAGATTTAATTGTACATTTGAGGGTGAATTAAGTATGGGAGAATAATCAACATTATTTTGAAGTATGCAATGTCTATAGTTAACCATATTCGGCAATGTTACTACAGTTGATACCCTTAGAGCCCAGTCGACGATGATAAAGTAGAATCTCGTTTAAAAATTCATAGGGTACGCACTATCTTGCTGCTAGGTAACTGCATAATGCGCTCTATATTCTTGGTTACTACAGTATAAGCGTTGCGACTATGCGTAATCAAATAGGATGAATGTATAGTCGGAAATCTTTGCAGAAAATTCTGTTCGTCCGCACGCATTGGCTTAACCTGAAATACGCCAGGAGGACCCTTGATTTGAATAATTTTAACTTATTTCAACAAATAAGTCGTACATTACTTTCTATGAAGAACAATACATTAAACTTTGTGGAATCTCACTTTATGATGTAAATAAGTCATAAGTGCATCTTGTTTGTGTCAGAAATTAAACTTAAAAACAGATTGAAAGCTCGACATGGATTTACGTACTACATATTACGATTATGAAAACCGACCTTATTGCATGCAAAAGCGTATCATTTCGAAATGCCTTATGTTTTGTAATTTTTATAAAAGGGCTCTCTTTTTTCATTATCCTGTTTGATGATTATAACTTACACCCTTTAAACGACGTCACAAGCAGCTAGAGAGACGTAATACTTTTATGTTTAAACTTAGTGTTATTAAACTAATATCTTATTAACCCATTATCCCATCATTATTATTTCATGAAATCATTAATAATTGTTAAGTGTTTAGTATGAAATCATGTGCAAATTTCGCTCCTTATGGAAGATATTCTATCTATAATTGATGAATAAGTGAATGCAAGTAATGAGTTAAACAATTAAGAAAATTTCATCGAATTAACTGCAAAACAGTTCTTACAGGAATTACATCATTTTCCATGTCATATATTTGAATGTCATAGCTGTGGTCAGTAGTATCGCATGAAGATATTAGAACAGTCGAAACCAGGTTTATACAATAAATTTAATGTTTCATTTCACTTATTTGATACTAATAACAGATTCATCCCTTGTATTACTCGTAAGCTCCTGTAATCAGAAATTTGCTCAATTATCAAAGTAAAATTTTTACATTGCTTGAGAAACACATTTCTACGTAAGTTCTGTCATCTTAGACGCAGTGAAAAATTTCTTGTGTTAAATCGTAGCGACGCTATACTAGTTTAAAACTTATTTACAATTCTTAATCAAATTGTATAATATTTGAAATTCTTTACTCAATAACTTTCCTACGCATGATTGTTATGTGACAGAATTCAAATATGACTGACAGTTTTATAGTTTCTTAACTAGTCGCGCTAGCAGCGTTCTAACTGGAGAACTTGGATTTTTATACATGTGAAGGATTTATCAAAATTCAGAACTGTACAGTTTATTACATATCTATTGTCTACATTCTGGCTGGGCTACAGGAGGACACAAAACGAGTAAGTCGAATAGGAATTATTGCCATTAGAGAGGAAGCTGAACAAATTGATATAATTACCTGTTTTGGAATCTTCATGGGTTAGCCTAATTTAAAGCTATGTTGCCTAAATCCTTTTTTCCTATTTAATTACATAATTTAAAAATAATCGAGTGTTATGCCTCCTGGATTCAAAAGAAGCTATTCCATACTCTATTTAACTGGTGAATTTTTCTAATTCGTTTTGTTTTATATTGGTTGGCAACTTTAAAAGAACCGTATCAATATTATATTCATCATTTATTTTCCATACATTCATGCACTTTGAAATATAGGTAATCGTTTCTCTTCAATTTCAATTGCATACATTACTACGAGTACCCGACAATTGTTTGAATGGACAAATAAAACGAAAACGCGATACAATCGAGCAATGCCGACAAAGAATAAACGTAATTATGTTTGAAGTCCAATATAAAAGACAGCAGAGTTTTATAGAAGAATGGTGGGTTTACTAATGTTTAACGACAATTCGGCCATAAAATTGCAGGAATAGGAAATATTTGGAGAATACAAATACCTTTCCGCAGATGAAGCATATTTTGTAACTCATTCGGCTAGTAACATGAAAAAGGTGATACCTGAGCCTTCGATTTGTTGCCACAAACTTTGAAATGAAACGTCAGATAAATTCAGGCATATTATTTTGACAGATAAAAATAAATATTAGCTGTTACCGAATTCAGTCAATTCACTATCAGCATATTTGAACAGTAGCAGTTTTTAGTATTCGTAAAACAATTTCACGTTCAATTATACATACCTACACATACGAGGTACTGAAGGAATAAAAGGCAATGTTAGCCATTATGCTTTAGATCATCAATTAATTCCGCCCTGAATTGCAGAACCCTGTGAAAAGATAAACACAATTTATTATTGCTAACTATTGAGGTATCCACTTTTTCATAAAATGTTTATCGCTAAGGTTTAGACCTGCATTAAGCAAGACGACCACCCTCGATCGGTCACTACGTTTTCTTGGAGAATTAAAACAGATCTGAATAGTGATACTACTTTTTTAATTCTTCATTATTTTTATTCGATTCATCGTCAAAAACATGTCACGAGTTCACCTGTCAACTTCTGTTAGATGTTCGTTTTTGAGATTCTTACACACATTTTTCTTTCGAATGTGGCCATATGGAGGAAGTTAAGCCTAAAAGTTCTATGGCTGTTCTTTACGTCAAATCTCGGTAGTATATTAAACCACCACGGTGAATTGTGGTGTATTAAAATCAATTTTAAATTCCGTGAACGCTTCAGAACTATTAGAATTCTCCGTGAAAACGTAATCCTGGTTTTCCAAGCAGAGAGAGCTTTTCTCAAGTGCCTCGTTATTTAGACTTTTTAGTTATTACTAAAATTTTCGCCAATACTTATAACGAGATCTTGCCCGCATCCTTAGTGCTTAACTTGATGTATGAAGATACCAATATGATACTCAACTTGGTCATCTGGTAATTGCATTGTACTCCATCTTGAATTCAGGCTTTTTGTATCAGTTATCCAAAATACTTTCTTCGATAACTCTGCTGCTGCTTACATCCTCGACCCGACAATAAGAATGGAATCTCATTTCAATCAGCCTCAGGAGGTTCATGAAGAGAAGCAAGCCATATATCAGCCTACAACACCGTATTATATGGCCAAATACAAACTTAAAAAAATAGAAGTCATCGGTCTTCTGATTGGAGCACGGGGCAGCATTCCATCTTTTTTCGTGACTGTGTGCAAGAGACTAGGGATTCCTAATTCCACCATTCTACAAGTTTCGAAACTGGCACTGAAGGGATCTGTCTCATTATTGCGCCATCACTTGTATAATTGATTTTTTTTAAAAGTTATGCATTATCTACTTCAATTATGATACAATTATTGAATTCGTAATATCTGGTAACTTCTAACTTTAAGTTGAATTTTTCTCAAACTGTTGGGTGTGTTATACTTCATTGTTAATAGAAGCACTGTAAGCTTTGTCATTTAGGCAATCTTGTAATCAAGAAAGCAAATAAAATAAGTAAATTAGGAGAACCTGTTAGGAATAGAACACACCACATTTTATCAATATCTGAAACAATCTGACAAAAGTTATCTTTGACAAAGGCAGATTTAATTGTACAAGTATTGTGAATTAAGTATGGGAGAATAATCAACATTATTTTGAAGTATGCAATGTCTATAGCTAACCATATTCGGCAATGTTACTACAGTTGATACCCTTAGAGCCCAGTCGACGATGATAAATTAGAATCTCGTTTAAAAATTCATAGGCTACGCACTATCTTGCTGCTAGGTAACTGCATAATGCGCTCTATATTCTTGGTTACTACAGTATAAGCGTTGCGACTATGCGTATTCCAAAAGGATGAATGTATAGTCGGAAATCTTTGCAGAAAATTCTGTTCGTCCGCACGCATTGGCTTAACCTGAAATACGCCAGGAGGACCCTTGATTTGAATAATTTTAACTTATTTCAACAAATAAGTCGTACATTACTTTCTATGAAGAACAATACATTAAACTTTGTGGAATCTCACTTTATGATGTAAATAAGTCATAAGTGCATCTTGTTTGTGTCAGAAATTAAACTTAAAAACAGATTGGAGCTCGACATGGATTTACGTACTACATATTACGATTATGAAAACCGACCTTATTGCATGCAAAAGCGTATCATTTCGGAATGCCTTATGTTTTGTAATTTTTATAAAAGGGCTCTCTTTTTTCATTATCCTGTTTGGTGATTATAACTTACACCCTTTAAACGACGTCACAAGCAGCTAGAGAGACGTAATACTTTTATGTTTAAACTTAGTGTTATTAAACTAATAAACTAATAATAAACCCATTATCCCATCATTATTATTTCATGAAATCATTAATAATTGTTAAGTGCTTAGTATGAAATCATGTGCAAATTTCGCTCCTTATGGAAGATATTCTATCTATAATTGATGAATAAGTGAATGCAAGTAATGAGTTAAACAATTAAGAAAATTTCATCGAATTAACTGCAAAACGGTTCTTACAGGAATTACATCATTTTCCATGTCATATATTTGAATGTGAAACTTATGTCATAGCTGTGGTCAGTAGTATCGCATGAAGATATTAGAACAGTCGTAACCAGGTTTATACAATAAATTTAATGTTTCATTTCACTTATTTGAAATTAATAATAGATTCATCCCTTGTATTACTCGTAAGCTCCTGTAATCAGAAATTTGCTCAATTATCAAAGTAAAATTTTTACATTGTTTGAAAAACACATTTCTTCGTAAGTTCTGTCATCTTAGACGTAGTGAAAAATTTCTTGGGTTAAATCGTAGCGACGCTATACTAGTTTAAAACTTATTTACAATTCTTATTCAAATTGTATAATATTTGAAATTCTTTACTCAATAACTTTCCTACGCATGATATGTGACAGAATTCAAATATGACTGACAGTTTTATAGTTTCTTAACTAGTCGAGCTGGCAGCGTTCTAACTGGAGAACTTGGATTTTTATACATGTGAAGGATTTATCAAAATTCAGAACTGTACAGTTTATTACATATCTATTGTCTACATTCTGGCTGGGCTACAGGAGGACACAAAACGAGTAAGTCGAATAGGAATTATTGCCATTAGAGAGGAAGCTGAACAAATTGATATAATTACCTGTTTTGGAATCTTCAAGGGTTAGCCTAATTTAAAGCTCTGTTGCCTAAATCATTTTTTTACTATTTAATTACATAATTTAAAAATAATTGAGTGTTATGCCTCCTGGATTCAAAAGAAGCTATTCCATACTCGATTTAACTGGTGAATTTTTCTAAGTCGCTATTATTTTATATTGGTTGGCAACTTTAAAAGAACCGTATCAATATTGTATTCATCATTTATTTTCCATACATTCATGCACTTTGAAATATAGGTCATCGTTTCTCTTCAATTTCAATTGCATACATAACTACGAGTACCCGACAATTGTTTGAATGGACAAATAAAACGAAAACGCGATACAATCGAGCAATGCCGACAAAGAATAAACGTAATTATGTTTGAAATCCAATATAAAAGACAGCAGAGTTTTATAGAAGAATGGTGGGTTTACGAATGTTTAACGACATTTCGGCCATAAAATTGCAGGAATAGGAAATATTTGGAGAATACAAATACCTTTCCGCAGATGAAGCATATTTTGTAACTCATTCGGCTAGTAAAATGAAAATGGTGATACCTGAGCCTTCGATTTGTTGCCACAAACTTTGAAATGAAACGTCAGATAAATTCAGGCATATTATTTTGACAGATAAAAATAAATATTAGCTGTTACCGAATTCACTATCAGCATATTTGAAAAGTAGCAGTTTTTAGTATTCGTAAAACAATTTCACGTTCAATTATACATACCTACACATACGAGGTACTGAAGGAATAAAAGGCAATGTTAGCCATTATGCTTTAGATCATCAATTAATTCCGCCCTGAATTGCAGAACCCTGTGAAAAGATAAACACAATTTATTATTGCTAACTATTGAGGTATCCACTTTTTCATAAAATGTTTATCGCTAAGGTTTAGACCTGCATTAAGCAAGACGACCACCCTCGATCGGTCACTACGTTTTCTTGGAGAATTAAAACAGATCTGAATAGTGATACTACTTTTTTAATTCTTCATTATTTTTATTCGATTCAGCGTCAAAAACGTGTCACGAGTTCACCTGTCAACTTCTGTTAGATGTTCTTTCTGAGATTCGTACACACATTTTTCTTTCGAATGTGGCCATATGGAGGAAGTTAAGCCTAAAAGTTCTATGGCTGTTCTTTACGTCAAATCTTGGTAGTATATTAAACCACCACGGTGAATTGTGGTGTATTAAAATCAATTTTAAATTCCGTGAACGCTTCAGAACTATTAGAATTCTCCGTGAAAACGTAATCCTGGTTTTCCAAGCAGAGAGAGCTTTTCTCAAGTGCCTCGTTATTTAGACTTTTTAGTTATTACTAAAATTTTCGCCAATACTTATAACGAGATCTTGCCCGCATCCTTAGTGCTTAACTTGATGTATGAAGATACCAATATGATACTCAACTTGGTCATCTGGTAATTGCATTGTACTCCATCTTGAATTCAGGCTTTTTGTATCAGTTATCCAAAATACTTTCTTCGATAACAGACAGTTCACTTTAGAAGACCCTGTTAGGAATAGAACACACCACATTTTATCAATATCTGAAACAATCTGACAAAAGTTATCTTTGACAAAGGCAGATTTAATTGTACATTTGAGGGTGAATTAAGTATGGGAGAATAATCAACATTATTTTGAAGTATGCAATGTCTATAGTTAACCATATTCGGCAACAAATAAGTCGTACATTACTTTCTATGAAGAACAATACATTAAACTTTGTGGAATCTCACTTTATGATGTAAATAAGTCATAAGTGCATCTTGTTTGTGTCAGAAATTAAACTTAAAAACAGATTGGAGCTCGACATGGATTTACGTACTACATATTACGATAATGAAAACCGACCTTATTGCATGCAAAAGCGTATCATTTCGAAATGCCTTATGTTTTGTAATTTTTATAAAAGGGCTCTCTTTTTTCATTACCCTGTTTGGTGATTATAACTTACACCCTTTAAACGACGTCACAAGCAGCTAGAGAGACGTAATACTTTTATGTTTAAACTTAGTGTTATTAAACTAATATCTTATTAACCCATTATCCCATCATTATTATTTCATGAAATCATTAATAATTGTTAAGTGCTTAGTATGAAATCATGTGCAAATTTCGCTCCTTATGGAAGATATTCTATCTATAATTGATGAATAAGGGAATGCAAGTAATGAGTTAAACGATTAAGAAAATTTCATCGAATTAACTGCAAAACAGTTCTTACAGGAATTACATCATTTCCCATGTCATATATTTGAATGTGAAACTTATGTCATAGCTGTGGTCAGTAGTATCGCATGAAGATATTAGAACAGTCGAAACCAGGTTTATACAATAAATTTAATGTTTCATTTCACTTATTTGAAATTAATAATAGATTCATCCCTTGTATTACTCGTAAGCTCCTGTAATCAGAAATTTGCTCAATTATCAAAGTAAAATTTTTACATTGTTTGAAAATCACATTTCTTCGTAAGTTCTGTCATCTTAGACGTAGTGAAAAATTTCTTGGGTTAAATCGTAGCGACGCTATACTAGTTTAAAACTTATTTACAATTCTTAATCAAATTGTATAATATTTGAAATTCTTTACTCAATAACTTTCCTACGTATGATTGTTAGGTGACAGAATTCAAATATGACTGACAGTTTTATAGTTTCTTAACTAGTCGCGCTGGCAGCGTTCTAACTGGAGAACTTGGATTTTTATACATGTGAAGGATTTATCAAAATTCAGAACTGTACAATTTATTACATATCTATTGTCTACATTCTGGCTGGGCTACAGGAGGACACAAAACGAGTAAGTCGAATAGGAATTATTGCCATTAGAGAGGAAGCTGAACAAATTGATATAATTACCTGTTTTGGAATCTTCAAGGGTTAGCCTAATTTTTAGCTCTGTTGCCTAAATCCTTCTTTCCTATTTAATTACATAATTTAAAAATAATTGAGTGTTATGCCTCCTGGATTCAAAAGAAGCTATTCCATACTCGATTTAACTGGTGAATTTTTCTAAGTCGCTATTATTTTATATTGGTTGGCAACTTTAAAAGAACCGTATCAATATTGTATTCATCATTTATTTTCCATACATTCATGCACTTTGAAATATAGGTCATCGTTTCTCTTCAATTTCAATTGCATACATAACTACGAGTACCCGACAATTGTTTGAATGGACAAATAGAACGAAAACGCGATACAATCTAGCAATGCCGGCAAAGAATAAACGTAATTAGGTTTGAAGTCCAATATAAAAGACAGCAGAGTTTTATAGAAGAATGGTGGGTTTACTAATATTTAACGACAATTCGGCCATAAAATTGCAGGAATAGGAAATATTTGGAGATTACAAATACCTTTCCGCAGATGAAGCATATTTTGTAACTCATTCGGCTAGTAAAATGAAAATGGTGATACCTGAGCCTTCGATTTGTTGCCACAAACTTTGAAATGAAACGTCAGATAAATTCAGGCATATTATTTTGACAGATAAAAATAAATGTTAGCTGTTACCGAATTCACTATCAGCATATTTGAACAGTAGCAGTTTTTAGTATTCGTAAAACAATTTCACGTTCAATTATACATACCTACACATACGAGGTACTGAAGGAATAAAAGGCAATGTTAGCCATTATGCTTTAGATCATCAATTAATTCCGCCCTGAATTGCAGAACCCTGTGAAAAGATAAACACAATTTATTATTGCTAACTATTGAGGTATCCACTTTTTCATAAAATGTTTATCGCTAAGGTTTAGACCTGCATTAAGCAAGACGACCACCCTCGATCGGTCACTACGTTTTCTTGGAGAATTAAAACAGATCTGAATAGTGATACTACTTTTTTAATTCTTCATTATTTTTATTCGATTCAGCGTCAAAAACATGTCACGAGTTCACCTGTCAACTTCTGTTAGATGTTCTTTTTGAGATTCGTACACACATTTTTCTTTCGAATGTGGCCATATGGAGGAAGTTAAGCCTAAAAGTTCTATGGCTGTTCTTTACGTCAAATCTCGGTAGTATATTAAACCACAACGGTGAATTGTGGTGTATTAAAATCTATTTTAAATTCCGTGAACGCTTCAGAACTATTAGAATTCTCCGTTAAAACGTAATCCTGGTTTTCCAAGCAGAGAGAGCTTTTCTCAAGTGCCTCGTTATTTAGACATTTTAGTTATTACTAAAATTTTCGCCAATACTTATAACGAGATCTTGCCCGCATCCTTAGTGCTTAACTTGATGTATGAAGATACCAATATGATACTCAACTTGGTCATCTGGTAATTGCATTGTACTCCATCTTGAATTCAGGCTTTTTGTATCAGTTATCCAAAATACTTTCTTCGATAACAGACAGTTCACTTTAGAAGACCGTTAGGAATAGAACACACCACATTTTATCAATATCTGAAACAATCTGACAAAAGTTATCTTTGACAAAGGCAGATTTAATTGTACATTTGAGGGTGAATTAAGTATGGGAGAATAATCAACATTATTTTGAAGTATGCAATGTCTACAGTTAACCATATTCGGCAATGTTACTACAGTTGATACCCTTAGAGCCCAGTCGACGATGATAAATTAGAATCTCGTTTAAAAATTAATAGTCTACGCTCTATCTTGCTGCTAGGTAACTGCATAATGCGCTCTATATTCTTGGTTACTACAGTATAAGCGATGCGACTATGCGTATTCAAAAAGGATGAATGTATAGTCGGAAATCTTTGCAGAAAATTCTGTTCGTCCGCACGCATTGGCTTAACCTGAAATACGCCAGGAGGACCCTTGATTTGAATAATTTTAACTTATTTCAACAAATAAGTCGTACATTACTTTCTATGAAGAACAATACATTAAACTTTGTGGAATCTCACTTTATGATGTAAATAAGTCATAAGTGCATCTTGTTTGTGTCAGAAATTAAACTTAAAAACAGATTGGAGCTCGACATGGATTTACGTACTACATATTACGATTATGAAAACCGACCTTATTGCATGCAAAAGCGTATCATTTCGAAATGCCTTATGTTTTGTAATTTTTATAAAAGGGCTCTCTTTTTTCATTATCCTGTTTGGTGATTATAACTTACACCCTTTAAACGACGTCACAAGCAGCTAGAGAGACGTAATACTTTTATGTTTAAACTTAGTGTTATTAAACTAATATCTTATTAACCCATTATCCCATCATTATTATTTCATGAAATCATTAATAATTGTTAAGTGTTTAGTATGAAATCATGTGCAAATTTCGCTCCTTATGGAAGATATTCTATCTATAATTGATGAATAAGTGAATGCAAGTAATGAGTTAAACAATTAAGAAAATTTCATCGAATTAACTGCAAAACAGTTCTTACAGGAATTACATCATTTTCCATGTCATATATTTGAATGTCATAGCTGTGGTCAGTAGTATCGCATGAAGATATTAGAACAGTCGAAACCAGGTTTATACAATAAATTTAATGTTTCATTTCACTTATTTGATACTAATAACAGATTCATCCCTTGTATTACTCGTAAGCTCCTGTAATCAGAAATTTGCTCAATTATCAAAGTAAAATTTTTACATTGCTTGAGAAACACATTTCTACGTAAGTTCTGTCATCTTAGACGCAGTGAAAAATTTCTTGTGTTAAATCGTAGCGACGCTATACTAGTTTAAAACTTATTTACAATTCTTAATCAAATTGTATAATATTTGAAATTCTTTACTCAATAACTTTCCTACGCATGATTGTTATGTGACAGAATTCAAATATGACTGACAGTTTTATAGTTTCTTAACTAGTCGCGCTAGCAGCGTTCTAACTGGAGAACTTGGATTTTTATACATGTGAAGGATTTATCAAAATTCAGAACTGTACAGTTTATTACATATCTATTGTCTACATTCTGGCTGGGCTACAGGAGGACACAAAACGAGTAAGTCGAATAGGAATTATTGCCATTAGAGAGGAAGCTGAACAAATTGATATAATTACCTGTTTTGGAATCTTCATGGGTTAGCCTAATTTAAAGCTATGTTGCCTAAATCCTTTTTTCCTATTTAATTACATAATTTAAAAATAATCGAGTGTTATGCCTCCTGGATTCAAAAGAAGCTATTCCATACTCTATTTAACTGGTGAATTTTTCTAATTCGTTTTGTTTTATATTGGTTGGCAACTTTAAAAGAACCGTATCAATATTATATTCATCATTTATTTTCCATACATTCATGCACTTTGAAATATAGGTAATCGTTTCTCTTCAATTTCAATTGCATACATTACTACGAGTACCCGACAATTGTTTGAATGGACAAATAAAACGAAAACGCGATACAATCGAGCAATGCCGACAAAGAATAAACGTAATTATGTTTGAAGTCCAATATAAAAGACAGGAGAGTTTTATAGAAGAATGGTGGGTTTACTAATGTTTAACGACAATTCGGCCATAAAATTGCAGGAATAGGAAATATTTGGAGAATACAAATACCTTTCCGCAGATGAAGCATATTTTGTAACTCATTCGGCTAGTAACATGAAAAAGGTGATACCTGAGCCTTCGATTTGTTGCCACAAACTTTGAAATGAAACGTCAGATAAATTCAGGCATATTATTTTGACAGATAAAAATAAATATTAGCTGTTACCGAATTCAGTCAATTCACTATCAGCATATTTGAACAGTAGCAGTTTTTAGTATTCGTAAAACAATTTCACGTTCAATTATACATACCTACACATACGAGGTACTGAAGGAATAAAAGGCAATGTTAGCCATTATGCTTTAGATCATCAATTAATTCCGCCCTGAATTGCAGAACCCTGTGAAAAGATAAACACAATTTATTATTGCTAACTATTGAGGTATCCACTTTTTCATAAAATGTTTATCGCTAAGGTTTAGACCTGCATTAAGCAAGACGACCACCCTCGATCGGTCACTACGTTTTCTTGGAGAATTAAAACAGATCTGAATAGTGATACTACTTTTTTAATTCTTCATTATTTTTATTCGATTCATCGTCAAAAACATGTCACGAGTTCACCTGTCAACTTCTGTTAGATGTTCGTTTTTGAGATTCTTACACACATTTTTCTTTCGAATGTGGCCATATGGAGGAAGTTAAGCCTAAAAGTTCTATGGCTGTTCTTTACGTCAAATCTCGGTAGTATATTAAACCACCACGGTGAATTGTGGTGTATTAAAATCAATTTTAAATTCCGTGAACGCTTCAGAACTATTAGAATTCTCCGTGAAAACGTAATCCTGGTTTTCCAAGCAGAGAGAGCTTTTCTCAAGTGCCTCGTTATTTAGACTTTTTAGTTATTACTAAAATTTTCGCCAATACTTATAACGAGATCTTGCCCGCATCCTTAGTGCTTAACTTGATGTATGAAGATACCAATATGATACTCAACTTGGTCATCTGGTAATTGCATTGTACTCCATCTTGAATTCAGGCTTTTTGTATCAGTTATCCAAAATACTTTCTTCGATAACTCTGCTGCTGCTTACATCCTCGACCCGACAATAAGAATGGAATCTCATTTCAATCAGCCTCAGGAGGTTCATGAAGAGAAGCAAGCCATATATCAGCCTACAACACCGTATTATATGGCCAAATACAAACTTAAAAAAATAGAAGTCATCGGTCTTCTGATTGGAGCACGGGGCAGCATTCCATCTTTTTTCGTGACTGTGTGCAAGAGACTAGGGATTCCTAATTCCACCATTCTACAAGTTTCGAAACTGGCACTGAAGGGATCTGTCTCATTATTGCGCCATCACTTGTATAATTGATTTTTTTTAAAAGTTATGCATTATCTACTTCAATTATGATACAATTATTGAATTCGTAATATCTGGTAACTTCTAACTTTAAGTTGAATTTTTCTCAAACTGTTGGGTGTGTTATACTTCATTGTTAATAGAAGCACTGTAAGCTTTGTCATTTAGGCAATCTTGTAATCAAGAAAGCAAATAAAATAAGTAAATTAGGAGAACCTGTTAGGAATAGAACACACCACATTTTATCAATATCTGAAACAATCTGACAAAAGTTATCTTTGACAAAGGCAGATTTAATTGTACAAGTATTGTGAATTAAGTATGGGAGAATAATCAACATTATTTTGAAGTATGCAATGTCTATAGCTAACCATATTCGGCAATGTTACTACAGTTGATACCCTTAGAGCCCAGTCGACGATGATAAATTAGAATCTCGTTTAAAAATTCATAGGCTACGCACTATCTTGCTGCTAGGTAACTGCATAATGCGCTCTATATTCTTGGTTACTACAGTATAAGCGTTGCGACTATGCGTATTCCAAAAGGATGAATGTATAGTCGGAAATCTTTGCAGAAAATTCTGTTCGTCCGCACGCATTGGCTTAACCTGAAATACGCCAGGAGGACCCTTGATTTGAATAATTTTAACTTATTTCAACAAATAAGTCGTACATTACTTTCTATGAAGAACAATACATTAAACTTTGTGGAATCTCACTTTATGATGTAAATAAGTCATAAGTGCATCTTGTTTGTGTCAGAAATTAAACTTAAAAACAGATTGGAGCTCGACATGGATTTACGTACTACATATTACGATTATGAAAACCGACCTTATTGCATGCAAAAGCGTATCATTTCGGAATGCCTTATGTTTTGTAATTTTTATAAAAGGGCTCTCTTTTTTCATTATCCTGTTTGGTGATTATAACTTACACCCTTTAAACGACGTCACAAGCAGCTAGAGAGACGTAATACTTTTATGTTTAAACTTAGTGTTATTAAACTAATAAACTAATAATAAACCCATTATCCCATCATTATTATTTCATGAAATCATTAATAATTGTTAAGTGCTTAGTATGAAATCATGTGCAAATTTCGCTCCTTATGGAAGATATTCTATCTATAATTGATGAATAAGTGAATGCAAGTAATGAGTTAAACAATTAAGAAAATTTCATCGAATTAACTGCAAAACGGTTCTTACAGGAATTACATCATTTTCCATGTCATATATTTGAATGTGAAACTTATGTCATAGCTGTGGTCAGTAGTATCGCATGAAGATATTAGAACAGTCGTAACCAGGTTTATACAATAAATTTAATGTTTCATTTCACTTATTTGAAATTAATAATAGATTCATCCCTTGTATTACTCGTAAGCTCCTGTAATCAGAAATTTGCTCAATTATCAAAGTAAAATTTTTACATTGTTTGAAAAACACATTTCTTCGTAAGTTCTGTCATCTTAGACGTAGTGAAAAATTTCTTGGGTTAAATCGTAGCGACGCTATACTAGTTTAAAACTTATTTACAATTCTTATTCAAATTGTATAATATTTGAAATTCTTTACTCAATAACTTTCCTACGCATGATATGTGACAGAATTCAAATATGACTGACAGTTTTATAGTTTCTTAACTAGTCGAGCTGGCAGCGTTCTAACTGGAGAACTTGGATTTTTATACATGTGAAGGATTTATCAAAATTCAGAACTGTACAGTTTATTACATATCTATTGTCTACATTCTGGCTGGGCTACAGGAGGACACAAAACGAGTAAGTCGAATAGGAATTATTGCCATTAGAGAGGAAGCTGAACAAATTGATATAATTACCTGTTTTGGAATCTTCAAGGGTTAGCCTAATTTAAAGCTCTGTTGCCTAAATCATTTTTTTACTATTTAATTACATAATTTAAAAATAATTGAGTGTTATGCCTCCTGGATTCAAAAGAAGCTATTCCATACTCGATTTAACTGGTGAATTTTTCTAAGTCGCTATTATTTTATATTGGTTGGCAACTTTAAAAGAACCGTATCAATATTGTATTCATCATTTATTTTCCATACATTCATGCACTTTGAAATATAGGTCATCGTTTCTCTTCAATTTCAATTGCATACATAACTACGAGTACCCGACAATTGTTTGAATGGACAAATAAAACGAAAACGCGATACAATCGAGCAATGCCGACAAAGAATAAACGTAATTATGTTTGAAATCCAATATAAAAGACAGCAGAGTTTTATAGAAGAATGGTGGGTTTACGAATGTTTAACGACATTTCGGCCATAAAATTGCAGGAATAGGAAATATTTGGAGAATACAAATACCTTTCCGCAGATGAAGCATATTTTGTAACTCATTCGGCTAGTAAAATGAAAATGGTGATACCTGAGCCTTCGATTTGTTGCCACAAACTTTGAAATGAAACGTCAGATAAATTCAGGCATATTATTTTGACAGATAAAAATAAATATTAGCTGTTACCGAATTCACTATCAGCATATTTGAAAAGTAGCAGTTTTTAGTATTCGTAAAACAATTTCACGTTCAATTATACATACCTACACATACGAGGTACTGAAGGAATAAAAGGCAATGTTAGCCATTATGCTTTAGATCATCAATTAATTCCGCCCTGAATTGCAGAACCCTGTGAAAAGATAAACACAATTTATTATTGCTAACTATTGAGGTATCCACTTTTTCATAAAATGTTTATCGCTAAGGTTTAGACCTGCATTAAGCAAGACGACCACCCTCGATCGGTCACTACGTTTTCTTGGAGAATTAAAACAGATCTGAATAGTGATACTACTTTTTTAATTCTTCATTATTTTTATTCGATTCAGCGTCAAAAACGTGTCACGAGTTCACCTGTCAACTTCTGTTAGATGTTCTTTCTGAGATTCGTACACACATTTTTCTTTCGAATGTGGCCATATGGAGGAAGTTAAGCCTAAAAGTTCTATGGCTGTTCTTTACGTCAAATCTTGGTAGTATATTAAACCACCACGGTGAATTGTGGTGTATTAAAATCAATTTTAAATTCCGTGAACGCTTCAGAACTATTAGAATTCTCCGTGAAAACGTAATAGTGGTTTTCCAAGCAGAGAGAGCTTTTCTCAAGTGCCTCGTTATTTAGACTTTTTAGTTATTACTAAAATTTTCGCCAATACTTATAACGAGATCTTGCCCGCATCCTTAGTGCTTAACTTGATGTATGAAGATACCAATATGATACTCAACTTGGTCATCTGGTAATTGCATTGTACTCCATCTTGAATTCAGGCTTTTTGTATCAGTTATCCAAAATACTTTCTTCGAAAACAGACAGTTCACTTTAGAAGACCCTGTTAGGAATAGAACACACCACATTTTATCAATATCTGAAACAATCTGACAAAAGTTATCTTTGACGAAGGCAGATTTAATTGTACATTTGAGGGTGAATTAAGTATGGGAGAATAATCAACATTATTTTGAAGTATGCAATGTCTATAGTTAACCATATTCGGCAACAAATAAGTCGTACATTACTTTCTATGAAGAACAATACATTAAACTTTGTGGAATCTCACTTTATGATGTAAATAAGTCATAAGTGCATCTTGTTTGTGTCAGAAATTAAACTTAAAAACAGATTGGAGCTCGACATGGATTTACGTACTACATATTACGATTATGAAAACCGACCTTATTGCATGCAAAAGCGTATCATTTCGAAATGCCTTATGTTTTGTAATTTTTATAAAAGGGCTCTCTTTTTTCATTATCCTGTTTGGTGATTATAACTTACACCCTTTAAACGACGTCACAAGCAGCTAGAGAGACGTAATACTTTTATGTTTAAACTTAGTGTTATTAAACTAATATCTTATTAACCCATTATCCCATCATTATTATTTCATGAAATCATTAATAATTGTTAAGTGTTTAGTATGAAATCATGTGCAAATTTCGCTCCTTATGGAAGATATTCTATCTATAATTGATGAATAAGTGAATGCAAGTAATGAGTTAAACAATTAAGAAAATTTCATCGAATTAACTGCAAAACAGTTCTTACAGGAATTACATCATTTTCCATGTCATATATTTGAATGTCATAGCTGTGGTCAGTAGTATCGCATGAAGATATTAGAACAGTCGAAACCAGGTTTATACAATAAATTTAATGTTTCATTTCACTTATTTGATACTAATAACAGATTCATCCCTTGTATTACTCGTAAGCTCCTGTAATCAGAAATTTGCTCAATTATCAAAGTAAAATTTTTACATTGCTTGAGAAACACATTTCTACGTAAGTTCTGTCATCTTAGACGCAGTGAAAAATTTCTTGTGTTAAATCGTAGCGACGCTATACTAGTTTAAAACTTATTTACAATTCTTAATCAAATTGTATAATATTTGAAATTCTTTACTCAATAACTTTCCTACGCATGATTGTTATGTGACAGAATTCAAATATGACTGACAGTTTTATAGTTTCTTAACTAGTCGCGCTAGCAGCGTTCTAACTGGAGAACTTGGATTTTTATACATGTGAAGGATTTATCAAAATTCAGAACTGTACAGTTTATTACATATCTATTGTCTACATTCTGGCTGGGCTACAGGAGGACACAAAACGAGTAAGTCGAATAGGAATTATTGCCATTAGAGAGGAAGCTGAACAAATTGATATAATTACCTGTTTTGGAATCTTCATGGGTTAGCCTAATTTAAAGCTATGTTGCCTAAATCCTTTTTTCCTATTTAATTACATAATTTAAAAATAATCGAGTGTTATGCCTCCTGGATTCAAAAGAAGCTATTCCATACTCTATTTAACTGGTGAATTTTTCTAATTCGTTTTGTTTTATATTGGTTGGCAACTTTAAAAGAACCGTATCAATATTATATTCATCATTTATTTTCCATACATTCATGCACTTTGAAATATAGGTAATCGTTTCTCTTCAATTTCAATTGCATACATTACTACGAGTACCCGACAATTGTTTGAATGGACAAATAAAACGAAAACGCGATACAATCGAGCAATGCCGACAAAGAATAAACGTAATTATGTTTGAAGTCCAATATAAAAGACAGCAGAGTTTTATAGAAGAATGGTGGGTTTACTAATGTTTAACGACAATTCGGCCATAAAATTGCAGGAATAGGAAATATTTGGAGAATACAAATACCTTTCCGCAGATGAAGCATATTTTGTAACTCATTCGGCTAGTAACATGAAAAAGGTGATACCTGAGCCTTCGATTTGTTGCCACAAACTTTGAAATGAAACGTCAGATAAATTCAGGCATATTATTTTGACAGATAAAAATAAATATTAGCTGTTACCGAATTCAGTCAATTCACTATCAGCATATTTGAACAGTAGCAGTTTTTAGTATTCGTAAAACAATTTCACGTTCAATTATACATACCTACACATACGAGGTACTGAAGGAATAAAAGGCAATGTTAGCCATTATGCTTTAGATCATCAATTAATTCCGCCCTGAATTGCAGAACCCTGTGAAAAGATAAACACAATTTATTATTGCTAACTATTGAGGTATCCACTTTTTCATAAAATGTTTATCGCTAAGGTTTAGACCTGCATTAAGCAAGACGACCACCCTCGATCGGTCACTACGTTTTCTTGGAGAATTAAAACAGATCTGAATAGTGATACTACTTTTTTAATTCTTCATTATTTTTATTCGATTCATCGTCAAAAACATGTCACGAGTTCACCTGTCAACTTCTGTTAGATGTTCGTTTTTGAGATTCTTACACACATTTTTCTTTCGAATGTGGCCATATGGAGGAAGTTAAGCCTAAAAGTTCTATGGCTGTTCTTTACGTCAAATCTCGGTAGTATATTAAACCACCACGGTGAATTGTGGTGTATTAAAATCAATTTTAAATTCCGTGAACGCTTCAGAACTATTAGAATTCTCCGTGAAAACGTAATCCTGGTTTTCCAAGCAGAGAGAGCTTTTCTCAAGTGCCTCGTTATTTAGACTTTTTAGTTATTACTAAAATTTTCGCCAATACTTATAACGAGATCTTGCCCGCATCCTTAGTGCTTAACTTGATGTATGAAGATACCAATATGATACTCAACTTGGTCATCTGGTAATTGCATTGTACTCCATCTTGAATTCAGGCTTTTTGTATCAGTTATCCAAAATACTTTCTTCGATAACTCTGCTGCTGCTTACATCCTCGACCCGACAATAAGAATGGAATCTCATTTCAATCAGCCTCAGGAGGTTCATGAAGAGAAGCAAGCCATATATCAGCCTACAACACCGTATTATATGGCCAAATACAAACTTAAAAAAATAGAAGTCATCGGTCTTCTGATTGGAGCACGGGGCAGCATTCCATCTTTTTTCGTGACTGTGTGCAAGAGACTAGGGATTCCTAATTCCACCATTCTACAAGTTTCGAAACTGGCACTGAAGGGATCTGTCTCATTATTGCGCCATCACTTGTATAATTGATTTTTTTTAAAAGTTATGCATTATCTACTTCAATTATGATACAATTATTGAATTCGTAATATCTGGTAACTTCTAACTTTAAGTTGAATTTTTCTCAAACTGTTGGGTGTGTTATACTTCATTGTTAATAGAAGCACTGTAAGCTTTGTCATTTAGGCAATCTTGTAATCAAGAAAGCAAATAAAATAAGTAAATTAGGAGAACCTGTTAGGAATAGAACACACCACATTTTATCAATATCTGAAACAATCTGACAAAAGTTATCTTTGACAAAGGCAGATTTAATTGTACAAGTATTGTGAATTAAGTATGGGAGAATAATCAACATTATTTTGAAGTATGCAATGTCTATAGCTAACCATATTCGGCAATGTTACTACAGTTGATACCCTTAGAGCCCAGTCGACGATGATAAATTAGAATCTCGTTTAAAAATTCATAGGCTACGCACTATCTTGCTGCTAGGTAACTGCATAATGCGCTCTATATTCTTGGTTACTACAGTATAAGCGTTGCGACTATGCGTATTCCAAAAGGATGAATGTATAGTCGGAAATCTTTGCAGAAAATTCTGTTCGTCCGCACGCATTGGCTTAACCTGAAATACGCCAGGAGGACCCTTCATTTGAATAATTTTAACTTATTTCAACAAATAAGTCGTACATTACTTTCTATGAAGAACAATACATTAAACTTTGTGGAATCTCACTTTATGATGTAAATAAGTCATAAGTGCATCTTGTTTGTGTCAGAAATTAAACTTAAAAACAGATTGGAGCTCGACATGGATTTACGTACTACATATTACGATTATGAAAACCGACCTTATTGCATGCAAAAGCGTATCATTTCGGAATGCCTTATGTTTTGTAATTTTTATAAAAGGGCTCTCTTTTTTCATTATCCTGTTTGGTGATTATAACTTACACCCTTTAAACGACGTCACAAGCAGCTAGAGAGACGTAATACTTTTATGTTTAAACTTAGTGTTATTAAACTAATAAACTAATAATAAACCCATTATCCCATCATTATTATTTCATGAAATCATTAATAATTGTTAAGTGCTTAGTATGAAATCATGTGCAAATTTCGCTCCTTATGGAAGATATTCTATCTATAATTGATGAATAAGTGAATGCAAGTAATGAGTTAAACAATTAAGAAAATTTCATCGAATTAACTGCAAAACGGTTCTTACAGGAATTACATCATTTTCCATGTCATATATTTGAATGTGAAACTTATGTCATAGCTGTGGTCAGTAGTATCGCATGAAGATATTAGAACAGTCGTAACCAGGTTTATACAATAAATTTAATGTTTCATTTCACTTATTTGAAATTAATAATAGATTCATCCCTTGTATTACTCGTAAGCTCCTGTAATCAGAAATTTGCTCAATTATCAAAGTAAAATTTTTACATTGTTTGAAAAACACATTTCTTCGTAAGTTCTGTCATCTTAGACGTAGTGAAAAATTTCTTGGGTTAAATCGTAGCGACGCTATACTAGTTTAAAACTTATTTACAATTCTTATTCAAATTGTATAATATTTGAAATTCTTTACTCAATAACTTTCCTACGCATGATATGTGACAGAATTCAAATATGACTGACAGTTTTATAGTTTCTTAACTAGTCGAGCTGGCAGCGTTCTAACTGGAGAACTTGGATTTTTATACATGTGAAGGATTTATCAAAATTCAGAACTGTACAGTTTATTACATATCTATTGTCTACATTCTGGCTGGGCTACAGGAGGACACAAAACGAGTAAGTCGAATAGGAATTATTGCCATTAGAGAGGAAGCTGAACAAATTGATATAATTACCTGTTTTGGAATCTTCAAGGGTTAGCCTAATTTAAAGCTCTGTTGCCTAAATCATTTTTTTACTATTTAATTACATAATTTAAAAATAATTGAGTGTTATGCCTCCTGGATTCAAAAGAAGCTATTCCATACTCGATTTAACTGGTGAATTTTTCTAAGTCGCTATTATTTTATATTGGTTGGCAACTTTAAAAGAACCGTATCAATATTGTATTCATCATTTATTTTCCATACATTCATGCACTTTGAAATATAGGTCATCGTTTCTCTTCAATTTCAATTGCATACATAACTACGAGTACCCGACAATTGTTTGAATGGACAAATAAAACGAAAACGCGATACAATCGAGCAATGCCGACAAAGAATAAACGTAATTATGTTTGAAATCCAATATAAAAGACAGCAGAGTTTTATAGAAGAATGGTGGGTTTACGAATGTTTAACGACATTTCGGCCATAAAATTGCAGGAATAGGAAATATTTGGAGAATACAAATACCTTTCCGCAGATGAAGCATATTTTGTAACTCATTCGGCTAGTAAAATGAAAATGGTGATACCTGAGCCTTCGATTTGTTGCCACAAACTTTGAAATGAAACGTCAGATAAATTCAGGCATATTATTTTGACAGATAAAAATAAATATTAGCTGTTACCGAATTCACTATCAGCATATTTGAAAAGTAGCAGTTTTTAGTATTCGTAAAACAATTTCACGTTCAATTATACATACCTACACATACGAGGTACTGAAGGAATAAAAGGCAATGTTAGCCATTATGCTTTAGATCATCAATTAATTCCGCCCTGAATTGCAGAACCCTGTGAAAAGATAAACACAATTTATTATTGCTAACTATTGAGGTATCCACTTTTTCATAAAATGTTTATCGCTAAGGTTTAGACCTGCATTAAGCAAGACGACCACCCTCGATCGGTCACTACGTTTTCTTGGAGAATTAAAACAGATCTGAATAGTGATACTACTTTTTTAATTCTTCATTATTTTTATTCGATTCAGCGTCAAAAACGTGTCACGAGTTCACCTGTCAACTTCTGTTAGATGTTCTTTCTGAGATTCGTACACACATTTTTCTTTCGAATGTGGCCATATGGAGGAAGTTAAGCCTAAAAGTTCTATGGCTGTTCTTTACGTCAAATCTTGGTAGTATATTAAACCACCACGGTGAATTGTGGTGTATTAAAATCAATTTTAAATTCCGTGAACGCTTCAGAACTATTAGAATTCTCCGTGAAAACGTAATCCTGGTTTTCCAAGCAGAGAGAGCTTTTCTCAAGTGCCTCGTTATTTAGACTTTTTAGTTATTACTAAAATTTTCGCCAATACTTATAACGAGATCTTGCCCGCATCCTTAGTGCTTAACTTGATGTATGAAGATACCAATATGATACTCAACTTGGTCATCTGGTAATTGCATTGTACTCCATCTTGAATTCAGGCTTTTTGTATCAGTTATCCAAAATACTTTCTTCGAAAACAGACAGTTCACTTTAGAAGACCCTGTTAGGAATAGAACACACCACATTTTATCAATATCTGAAACAATCTGACAAAAGTTATCTTTGACAAAGGCAGATTTAATTGTACATTTGAGGGTGAATTAAGTATGGGAGAATAATCAACATTATTTTGAAGTATGCAATGTCTATAGTTAACCATATTCGGCAACAAATAAGTCGTACATTACTTTCTATGAAGAACAATACATTAAACTTTGTGGAATCTCACTTTATGATGTAAATAAGTCATAAGTGCATCTTGTTTGTGTCAGAAATTAAACTTAAAAACAGATTGGAGCTCGACATGGATTTACGTACTACATATTACGATTATGAAAACCGACCTTATTGCATGCAAAAGCGTATCATTTCGAAATGCCTTATGTTTTGTAATTTTTATAAAAGGGCTCTCTTTTTTCATTACCCTGTTTGGTGATTATAACTTACACCCTTTAAACGACGTCACAAGCAGCTAGAGAGACGTAATACTTTTATGTTTAAACTTAGTGTTATTAAACTAATATCTTATTAACCCATTATCCCATCATTATTATTTCATGAAATCATTAATAATTGTTAAGTGCTTAGTATGAAATCATGTGCAAATTTCGCTCCTTATGGAAGATATTCTATCTATAATTGATGAATAAGGGAATGCAAGTAATGAGTTAAACGATTAAGAAAATTTCATCGAATTAACTGCAAAACAGTTCTTACAGGAATTACATCATTTCCCATGTCATATATTTGAATGTGAAACTTATGTCATAGCTGTGGTCAGTAGTATCGCATGAAGATATTAGAACAGTCGAAACCAGGTTTATACAATAAATTTAATGTTTCATTTCACTTATTTGAAATTAATAATAGATTCATCCCTTGTATTACTCGTAAGCTCCTGTAATCAGAAATTTGCTCAATTATCAAAGTAAAATTTTTACATTGTTTGAAAATCACATTTCTTCGTAAGTTCTGTCATCTTAGACGTAGTGAAAAATTTCTTGGGTTAAATCGTAGCGACGCTATACTAGTTTAAAACTTATTTACAATTCTTAATCAAATTGTATAATATTTGAAATTCTTTACTCAATAACTTTCCTACGTATGATTGTTAGGTGACAGAATTCAAATATGACTGACAGTTTTATAGTTTCTTAACTAGTCGCGCTGGCAGCGTTCTAACTGGAGAACTTGGATTTTTATACATGTGAAGGATTTATCAAAATTCAGAACTGTACAATTTATTACATATCTATTGTCTACATTCTGGCTGGGCTACAGGAGGACACAAAACGAGTAAGTCGAATAGGAATTATTGCCATTAGAGAGGAAGCTGAACAAATTGATATAATTACCTGTTTTGGAATCTTCAAGGGTTAGCCTAATTTTTAGCTCTGTTGCCTAAATCCTTCTTTCCTATTTAATTACATAATTTAAAAATAATTGAGTGTTATGCCTCCTGGATTCAAAAGAAGCTATTCCATACTCGATTTAACTGGTGAATTTTTCTAAGTCGCTATTATTTTATATTGGTTGGCAACTTTAAAAGAACCGTATCAATATTGTATTCATCATTTATTTTCCATACATTCATGCACTTTGAAATATAGGTCATCGTTTCTCTTCAATTTCAATTGCATACATAACTACGAGTACCCGACAATTGTTTGAATGGACAAATAGAACGAAAACGCGATACAATCTAGCAATGCCGGCAAAGAATAAACGTAATTAGGTTTGAAGTCCAATATAAAAGACAGCAGAGTTTTATAGAAGAATGGTGGGTTTACTAATATTTAACGACAATTCGGCCATAAAATTGCAGGAATAGGAAATATTTGGAGATTACAAATACCTTTCCGCAGATGAAGCATATTTTGTAACTCATTCGGCTAGTAAAATGAAAATGGTGATACCTGAGCCTTCGATTTGTTGCCACAAACTTTGAAATGAAACGTCAGATAAATTCAGGCATATTATTTTGACAGATAAAAATAAATGTTAGCTGTTACCGAATTCACTATCAGCATATTTGAACAGTAGCAGTTTTTAGTATTCGTTAAACAATTTCACGTTCAATTATACATACCTACACATACGAGGTACTGAAGGAATAAAAGGCAATGTTAGCCATTATGCTTTAGATCATCAATTAATTCCGCCCTGAATTGCAGAACCCTGTGAAAAGATAAACACAATTTATTATTGCTAACTATTGAGGTATCCACTTTTTCATAAAATGTTTATCGGTAAGGTTTAGACCTGCATTAAGCAAGACGACCACCCTCGATCGGTCACTACGTTTTCTTGGAGAATTAAAACAGATCTGAATAGTGATACTACTTTTTTAATTCTTCATTATTTTTATTCGATTCAGCGTCAAAAACATGTCACGAGTTCACCTGTCAACTTCTGTTAGATGTTCTTTTTGAGATTCGTACACACATTTTTCTTTCGAATGTGGCCATATGGAGGAAGTTAAGCCTAAAAGTTCTATGGCTGTTCTTTACGTCAAATCTCGGTAGTATATTAAACCACAACGGTGAATTGTGGTGTATTAAAATCTATTTTAAATTCCGTGAACGCTTCAGAACTATTAGAATTCTCCGTTAAAACGTAATCCTGGTTTTCCAAGCAGAGAGAGCTTTTCTCAAGTGCCTCGTTATTTAGACATTTTAGTTATTACTAAAATTTTCGCCAATACTTATAACGAGATCTTGCCCGCATCCTTAGTGCTTAACTTGATGTATGAAGATACCAATATGATACTCAACTTGGTCATCTGGTAATTGCATTGTACTCCATCTTGAATTCAGGCTTTTTGTATCAGTTATCCAAAATACTTTCTTCGATAACAGACAGTTCACTTTAGAAGACCGTTAGGAATAGAACACACCACATTTTATCAATATCTGAAACAATCTGACAAAAGTTATCTTTGACAAAGGCAGATTTAATTGTACATTTGAGGGTGAATTAAGTATGGGAGAATAATCAACATTATTTTGAAGTATGCAATGTCTACAGTTAACCATATTCGGCAATGTTACTACAGTTGATACCCTTAGAGCCCAGTCGACGATGATAAATTAGAATCTCGTTTAAAAATTAATAGTCTACGCTCTATCTTGCTGCTAGGTAACTGCATAATGCGCTCTATATTCTTGGTTACTACAGTATAAGCGATGCGACTATGCGTATTCAAAAAGGATGAATGTATAGTCGGAAATCTTTGCAGAAAATTCTGTTCGTCCGCACGCATTGGCTTAACCTGAAATACGCCAGGAGGACCCTTGATTTGAATAATTTTAACTTATTTCAACAAATAAGTCGTACATTACTTTCTATGAAGAACAATACATTAAACTTTGTGGAATCTCACTTTATGATGTAAATAAGTCATAAGTGCATCTTGTTTGTGTCAGAAATTAAACTTAAAAACAGATTGGAGCTCGACATGGATTTACGTACTACATATTACGATTATGAAAACCGACCTTATTGCATGCAAAAGCGTATCATTTCGAAATGCCTTATGTTTTGTAATTTTTATAAAAGGGCTCTCTTTTTTCATTATCCTGTTTGGTGATTATAACTTACACCCTTTAAACGACGTCACAAGCAGCTAGAGAGACGTAATACTTTTATGTTTAAACTTAGTGTTATTAAACTAATAAACTAATAATTAACCCATTATCCCATCATTATTATTTCATGAAATCATTAATAATTGTTAAGTGCTTAGTATGAAATCATGTGCAAATTTCGCTCCTTATGGAAGATATTCTATCTATAATTGATGAATAAGTGAATGCAAGTAATGAGTTAAACAATTAAGAAAATTTCATCGAATTAACTGCAAAACGGTTCTTACAGGAATTACATCATTTTCCATGTCATATATTTGAATGTGAAACTTATGTCATAGCTGTGGTCAGTAGTATCGCATGAAGATATTAGAACAGTCGTAACCAGGTTTATACAATAAATTTAATGTTTCATTTCACTTATTTGAAATTAATAATAGATTCATCCCTTGTATTACTCGTAAGCTCCTGTAATCAGAAATTTGCTCAATTATCAAAGTAAAATTTTTACATTGTTTGAAAAACACATTTCTTCGTAAGTTCTGTCATCTTAGACGTAGTGAAAAATTTCTTGGGTTAAATCGTAGCGACGCTATACTAGTTTAAAACTTATTTACAATTCTTATTCAAATTGTATAATATTTGAAATTCTTTACTCAATAACTTTCCTACGCATGATATGTGACAGAATTCAAATATGACTGACAGTTTTATAGTTTCTTAACTAGTCGAGCTGGCAGCGTTCTAACTGGAGAACTTGGATTTTTATACATGTGAAGGATTTATCAAAATTCAGAACTGTACAGTTTATTACATATCTATTGTCTACATTCTGGCTGGGCTACAGGAGGACACAAAACGAGTAAGTCGAATAGGAATTATTGCCATTAGAGAGGAAGCTAGTAGTTTATATTTAGCGATGACGACATGGACGGGATGGACGGGATGGGGTGGGATGGCTTTGTGACGACATGGACGGGATGGGGTGGGATGGCTTTGTGACGTCATGGAAGGGTTATGACCGTTGGCGCCTTTTTTTTTTTTTTTTTTTTTTTTTTTTTGCATTGTGACCAGCCCATCACCTGGTCAAGATAAGACCACCTGGTCCATTACGCCCTTCCGGTCAAGATAAGACCACCTGGCTTTTCGGTCAAGATAAATATTTTATTATATTGATAAGGAGGTCATGCACTGTGACCAGCCCATCACCTGGTCCTGGTCAACCGTATCCGACATGGATGGGGTTAAGACCTTTTGGCTATTAAGTCGCGCATCCGGTTACATGCTAATCCTTTTAAGATAAGAACATCCGACCAAGATATATTCCCACGCTATATTTCTTTTATCACGGTTTGATAAACACGCGTTGTATATAAAACACTACTTTATTCGAATTATTCCATTCTGCCACCATATCTCATCATGGAAGTCACGTGTGAACGTTGCGGAGCGAAATATAAGCATAGTCATCATTTGAACCGTCACGTACGGGAAAAACATGGTGATTCTTCTGTCACGTGTGATATGTGTACAGCTATATTTACACGTAAAGATATACTAAATAGACATATACAGGAGGTTCACTCCAGTTTACAGTTACCATGTGACAAATGCGATAAAAGTTTCACGTCTCATCGTAATCTCAACAGACATTTGAACAATACCCACAGCTTGTTAAACCCAAATGAATTATATCGACTACGAGACAAAGCCACTACCTCTGCGGCATCTGCAACAGTTATCGAACCAGAGACAGCAAGTTCACAGCCTCAACCGCCAACACAGCACGGAGTCGCCATAGACCATCCAGTCGAAGTCAGACCGAGCGTGCTCAAATCTTTTTTTAATGGGGAAATCACATCATATAAGGTAATTATTATATTTATATATATATATTATTTATTTTATGTACACTTCCATTTTGTTTTCGCCATTAACAGCCGTAGGTGTGGTTAATACAACTAGTTCCATTTTGTTACAGCTCACTGATGTGCAAGCTACCAATACAGCGGCGAGACCAGTTCAGAGTGCCCGAGGCAGACAACATGCAGACAGCAAACTAACGAGTGCACCTGCACTTTGTAGCGGCCATTCTCCAAATTCAACCTGTCTTGCCGAAGGCGATGTCTCAACACGCCCTCCACATGGTGGCTATATTATCCCGGAACAGACCGAATATACTCAGAGCGCTGGCGGACTACACCAAGAAGCTGGAACTAGCGCTGCTCAAACACTGTCACAACAGAACCATCCCGAAAGCCATTTTGTGAGAGGAGGAGCCATCAACACGTCTGGAACCAGTTCTCCAATTAAGGTAGGTTTTTTACACATTCATTCATACCACACACGTTTCCATTCATAAAAGTCCCTCGTTCATTTTTCCGTATTTTTGTGTTGCAGACCGATTTCGTGAGAATTGAATCTGCATTTAAATCGAGAATATCTACTTTTGCTCTTATGGATATTCCAGGAGGTGATCTTCACACCGTTCTATCATCATATAAACCACAAATGGAGACCTTGGTTAAAGACTGTTTACTTCAGCAAAACTCGTTAAAAATGAATTTGTTTGTTGAAATTAACCTACAGGACACTAATGAAAAAAACAGTATGTACAATCTCAAATCTAAAAACGAAGTTGTTCTCACGTCATCCGATGTAAGTGATGTTCTAAACCATCAGATTGAGAAAATAGTGCAAGAATACGACGACATTTCACTGAGGGGCAGTGGTCATACATTCCACTCCATACACAAAATAGAATTACGTTTAAATAAATACCAACCCTTTAGAGGACGTAAGTTCATGCTGTTGCCTGAACGGTACAGATATTCAAAGTCACTAGTTAATATCAATAATCATGATGATTTTTGTTTCAAATATTGTATGCTGGCAAAATTCATAGAGGACGACAATGACTTGTGGATGTCCTATCTTGACAGACCGGACTTGGATAATAAATACGACTTTTCATGTATTAATTTCCCACCGTCATTCCAAGACGTTGCAAAATTTTCTAAAGTAAATGACGTTTCGATCAATGTGTTTGGCCTAGAAGAAGGCGAAATTTTTCCAATTAAGATTGCTGAGAAAGAGTTGCCAGATCACAGAGACCTGCTCTATGTTTGCGACGAATTAGATTCTCATTATGTGTTAATTACCGATTTCGACGCATTCATTAGACCTTCTCGCACATCATACCAGCACAAGATCAGAGTATGCAAGCGCTGTTTTGCACACTTTCAAGCCTATGGTGACCAGTCAGCCGACCAAAGACACGAAGCTCATTTAGCAGTATGCAATTCATTCTCCCCCGTAAAATGTGAATTTCCTAAACGTTTAGAACTGTCCTTCACTAAACACGAACATTCGCAGAAAATTAGGTTCGTTATTTATGCCGATTTCGAGTGCATGCTAGAGCCTATTGCAGGATGTGACAACGAGCCTATTAGATCCTGGACTCAAAAGTATCAGAAGCACACACCATTTAGTTACGCTTATTTTATTAAGGATTTGGAAGACGAACATTCGAATCTGAGAATGTACAGAGGTCCCGAGGCAGGAAAACATTTCATGACATCACTTGTAAAAGACATCAAGGCTATTGACGCCATTTTAAATTCAGAAATAAAACCCATGATCCCTCTCACAGCGGAACAAATTAATCAGTATACGACCAGTACCATCTGTCATATCTGCAAACAGGGTGGCTTTACCGAAGAAAATTACAAAGTCCGTGACCACTGTCATGTGAGCGGGCGGTTCAGAGGCGCAGCGCACAGAAACTGTAATTTGAATTACAGGAACCAATCTTTTGTCCCTGTTGTTTTACACAACCTGTCTAATTATGATAGCCACTTCATTGTGACAGAACTTGGTTTTGACAAGAACCGTATCAACGTCATATGTAATACCCAGGAAAAATACATAACTTTTTCAAAATTTATTCCCTCTTCTCATTCGAAACAACAATCTCTTGAACTTAGATTCCTAGACTCATTCCGCTTCATGTCCACGAGCCTGGAAAAATTAGCAAAAAATCTCCCCAATGATAAATTCGTAGAGACACGGAAAGCCTTCGGCGACAAAACCGATTTGATGTGTAGAAAAGGAATTTTTCCGTACGATTACATCACCTCGCTTGAAATTCTAGACGAAACAAAACTACCGCCTAAAGAGGCGTTTTATAACAAGCTTACCAATGCAGATGTGTCAGACCTAGACTATTCTCATGCTGTCAATGTGTGGCAATCATTTTCGGTCAAGTCTTTAGGGGAATATTCAGACTTGTACTTAAAATCGGACGTTATGATATTGTCGGACGTGTTTGAAAATTTCAGACAGATGTGTCACGATACCTACGATTTAGATTGCGTCTTCTACCCTACTGCCCCTAGTTTTACATATGCAGCCATGTTAAAGTTTACACAGGTAAAGCTGCCTATTTTAAACGATATAGACATGGTTCAGTTTTTTGAACAGGCAATCCGTGGGGGTCTTTGTCAAGCAATAAAACGGCATGCTGTGGCAGACGATGACTCGACGTTATACTACGTCAAAGCTAATAACCTATACGGTTATGCCATGTCACAGCCGCTGCCTATAGGTAATTTCCGTTGGCTCGAAAAAAACGAGTTAGAATCCCTAGACATTGTCTCCATACCAGACGATTCAAAATTAGGATATGTTTTTGAGGTGGACTTAAATTATCCAGAACACCTACACGATGCTCACACTGATCTCCCATTCTGCCCAGAGATGAAATGCCCTCCTGGCAGTAAATTCAAGAAGCTCTTAACCACACTTGAACCCAAGCAGAACTACATCGTACACTTTACCGTACTTAAACAAGCGCTCCAACACGGACTGAAATTGACAAAGGTACATAGAGGTATTAGCTTTGAACAAAGCTGTTGGTTGAAACCGTATATTGAATTCAATACCATGAAACGAAAGGCTGCAAATAACGAATTCGAGAAGGATTTTTTTAAGCTGTTAAATAATGCAGTGTACGGAAAAACTCTCGAAAATGTGAGGAAAAGGATAGATTTTAGGCTGGTGTCTGATGAAAAGTTACTTTCTAAATTGGTTGCAAAGTCAAACTTTCTGGATAGAACAATTTATAACGAGAACTTGGTAGGTGTACACCTTGGTAAGACTAAACTCGTGCTAAATACCGCAATCTATGTTGGCATGGTCATCTTGGAAATTTCGAAAACTAGGATGTATGATTTTCATTACAACACCATGAAAAAACATTTCGCAAACAATCTAAGCCTATGTTACACAGATACCGACAGCTTCCTATACAAGATCGAAACGGATAATCTCTATCGCGATCTGCTAAATGTGAAAGATGAATTAGATACTAGCGTCTACCCCCCTGATCATCCCTTGTATTCATTGAAAAACAAAGGAGTTGTAGGTAAATTCAAAGACGAGTGCGTCGATCGTTCCATCACTGAGTTTGTAGGCCTTAGGGCAAAAATGTACGCCTTAAGGTTTAACGGTAGCTCCATAAAAAAATTGAAAGGTATCAATAAATCTGTTGTGGAGAGAGAACTCTCATTTGAAGATTATTTGAATTGTCTCAAGACCGGACATACAACATTTTCGCTAAATAGATCTATACGATCGTTTAAGCATAACGTGTTTTCGATTGCAGTGAATAAAGTCACCTTAAACGCTTCAGATGACAAGCGTCACATTTTACCTAATGGCGTGGATACACTTGCCTACGGTCATTACAAACTCAGAGATGACGAACCCCCTCTTAAAAAAAGGAAAGTCTAATGTTTTCTGTGTCTTGTACATGCATTGTATTTTTGTAAGAGACAAAGGAATTGTAAATAAAAAACACATGTTCATACTTGAAATCTTTATTCAATATTTCTTTTATGTATCCACGAGTTCTTGCTCGCAGGAAAACCCATCCATTTTACAAATACTAAATCACCTTTACGTCTTAACACCCTTTCAATTAAATAAGTGTTTGGATGCTTTGTTTTTTGCAATTCCTCTGCATAAAAAGCACCTTCAATCTTGTTCCCTTCCAAGTCCTTTAGCAGATATGTGGGCGGAGAAGTATTCTGGACTCTTTTCACCTTGAACATTTCAGTAGTCCACGACGGTAAATATCCCTTTTTAAACAACTTCCTGTGTTTTGAAACTCTTACAAAGTCGCCTTCCGCAAACTTAGGCTTGGCATGCGACTTCTTGTAACAGTATACAGTATTCAACAAGCTGTTGTCCTTGACTTGGTTAGGTTTCATTTTAATGGTGGAGTGAACCCTATCGTTGTACTGTATAATGAGTTCCTGCAGCAGGTCTAGCCACTTATAACTGCCTTTTGCTGTAAATTCGCGAAACATGGTTGTTTTCAAAGTTCTTATGAAGCGTTCAGCAATGCAAGCCTTGACGTTGGAATATGTTGAATAATGGTTGATGCCGTATTTCTGCATTAAGGCTTTAAAATTAACGTTATAGTACTCCTTTCCCATATCGGTTTGAAGATTTTTAGGTGGTGTTTTCACAGATTGAAGTATATCCTCCATGGCTGCAGTAACAGTTTTACCAGTTTTGTTCTTCAAAGCTCTCGCGTACGCATACTTTGAATATGCATTAACACAAACTAAAATGTATTTAAATCCTCTGTTTTCCTTATGGTAGGGTATCATTTCAATCAGATCGCTTTGCCATAAATCATTTAGTCCTTTCATTGTAACACGACGTCTCGGATAATTTATTCGAGCGGGTTTATGAAGCTCGTATGCAATTTTACTTTTGATCATTGTATCACGTTGCTCTCTCGTAACTCAGTTATAATTTCCAATATCTCGTTGTTGTGCGAGTGGTTTCCTGCCTCGGACGACGCAACAAGCAGACGAAGTCGATGTACGAGTTCATTACAGTTGTCCCAATATTTATAGTCTATTTTCCGGTTAGCGTGTGATTGTTTCCACAGCCCTTTTCCTCTGACAAGTTTTCGAGTCTGGAGATCATCATTTACGTCGACCTCCTCATCGGGAAATAACGTTCTAATAACGTTTTTAAATTTCTGGCTGTTTGAGACTCTTATTTCCTCATTATCGTCGTATCCAGTTTTGTGCGCACTCGACCTTTCCAATATTTCCTTATACACCTCCAAGTCTTTATCGGTGTACAACTTAGGGTCGGGGATGTTTTTGGTAAGCAGCTCCATTAATCCTCGACGGGCTTGGTACCTCTTATTACCGATATGTATAACGTCATTTCTTATCGACAGAGGCAATGCACCGATCGAAAAAGTTTGTTTTTCTGGATGCCATTTTATACCGTATATGGTGTCAACGTTTCTAGGTCTCAATTGAACTAGTTTCTGAATATATCCGCTAGCTACCCGTCCATAGACGGATTCCAACATAGACCGGTAATGTTTTACAGGGGTCTGATCCGTAGAGGGTGTGTCTTCCATTTTATCATGTTGCGATTTTTCTTTGCTCAGAGTGACGAGCTGCTCCAATGGTTGCGTTATAGGCTGCACGATGTCGGAAAACTCATGTTTAGACTGAATATCTGCTTTTTTTAACGATAAATATTTCTCCCGTATAGAATCTGCATGTTTTTTAATTTCTTCCTTAATTCTCCTCTGATCATCACTCAATGACGGGTTCATCTTGAGTGTTATTTTCGTTTGAGATTTCGCTGTTTTTATACATGTATTCGATAGTGAGGGGAACATCGCGTGAAAATGTGCCTGTCTTAAACAATAACACATCGCCTCTGGCGACATGTATGGTATGACTAATGTGAACAGGTGTTCCATTTAACGTAGCAGACAGATCGTCTGAATCGGCCTTGTCGACAACCTCTATGGTTCCGTTGTAAATTAGCTTCAAGCGGCTGCCGGTGTAGACTTGAAAAAAACTGGTTTGGCGCGTGTCCCGCATAACTGTGGCTATTCTATGCACGACGTGTTTTAAAACAGTAACATGGTCATTAAGCTCCGATTGTTTCTGAATGAGCAGCTGTGTCATAGCCGCAAATTTATTCATCACCTGCCCCGTGGCTTTAAACAATTCAAAGTTTCGAGAATCAATAAAATCATCATTTTTGAGAAAATCTTTCTGCGCAAGAACTTTATCCACGTATTCTTTTGTTGCGGCATTGTGGTTCTCTGTGGGATGACCAACGTACCGTATTCGTTTTCCTTTGACAGAATAATTACCCACTTCGTCTCGAGGTAGTGCTATTTTATCGATGTATCGCGCAATTAACGGGGATCCAAATCTGTCAACACCCATAGCACCTCTACATGCGCGTATAAGCCCTCTGTCGTTCATTGTGAGTACCGTCTATACTTTACAAGTCTTTATATAACAATGTACTCGTCCAATCCTCTCCTATATCTTCCTTTGTCTATAGAATCCTCTTTACAGATTGTTAAGAATCCGTACTTCTCCAAAGACCAACATTCGCGGCACATTTGTAGGAATTTATCGAAAGTCATGTCTGCGTTGACGTAGTCGTCGTATAGATGTCTTAGATTTAACGCGTCCTGCTTAAAAACAATCAACAAATTACAATTGTCTCTTATCAGATGCTTTGGTATTCTCGCATACGACTGGGCTAGATAAAACATGTCTAACGAATTGTGTCTTCCCATGCTGAAATAATTCCTTATTGGGCTTTGAGGTTGCGTCATAATATCGTCGAATATGATGACTGAATTTTCTTTTACGTCTGTTGATTCTGGTATCCCGTCTCCGCAGCTGTCGTATTTATAATAGCCGATTTCTGGAACTCTGGCTAAAATTTCTTCAAGGAATTTATATTTCGGTTGAAAGAGAGACTTTGAAAAAATGTAAACATTTGAAAACTTTACGCCGTTGGGATGTAGAAGAATATTTATTAACACGTTTGTCTTTCCACTACCTGAGGGGCCGCAAACAATAGACCGAACATTATCGGGTAGTAATATGCTGTGTTTGCGTTTATGGTTCGAATCAGCCCGCTCTATGGGACAGACTTGCAAGGAGACGTTTTGCTTCTCAAACTTCATGGTGAGAATAATAAGGTTGGGTGTAATAGCAACCGCTTTTATACCTATAAATAGCCAGACGGTGCAGGTGGAGCAGTCAGTATGGCACCACGAATACAACGAGGTAAACGTCGCCGTGGAGACGGTATCATCAATACGCTCATAAATAAACTACCTGTCGAACTACACATACCAAAGTATAAATTTTGTGGTCCAGGCACGAAACTAGAAAAACGATTAAAAAGAGGCGATACAGGAATCAATCCTCTGGACGAAGCCTGCAAGTTACACGATATAAGCTACGCGCAGAGTTCTGATATAAACGATCGTCACATAGCAGACTTGAAATTGGCACAGCAAGCGTCTAAACGTGTTACAGCACAGGACGCAAGTTTTGGGGAGCGTGCAGCGGCTTACGCCGTCTCGAAAATCATGAAGGGAAAAGTTAAAATGGGAGCTGGATTGGATAACATTAAGAAACTGAAGGCTGCATACAGAAAAGTTGTGACAAAGAAAAACAAAAAACAAAAAAAGAAACGAGTTTTGAAGTCTCCTAAAAAAATAGGCGGTATATTACCACTGCTGCCTATCCTTGCAGGTCTAAGTGCCCTTGGGGCTTTAGGTGG
The DNA here is from genome assembly GCA_964059195.1 of Ectobius pallidus. Lineage (NCBI taxonomy): Eukaryota > Metazoa > Arthropoda > Insecta > Blattodea > Ectobiidae > Ectobius > Ectobius pallidus. The sequence goes on along the minus strand of CAXKWD010000001.1, from coordinate 33,432,393 downwards.
TGCAGGGGCGCAGATTGCTAAAGCTGTCAACTCAGCAAAAAACGACAAGAAACAGCTTGGAGAACATAAACGACATAACCGCATGCTAGAAAGCATCGCTTTGGGCAAGAAGGAGGGGATAGATGAGCTCATTCGTCAGCACAGAGACGGCAAGGGACTATTTTTAAAACCTTATCCGTCCGGCAGAGGAATTCGTCTAAAAAAAAAGCCCTAACGAACCACGACTTGGAACGATATGCAAAGAAGCTATGCATTCCCCATTTCAGAGGTGTGTACATGCGAAACGAACTACCTCCCAGACCGCATAAACAGGAACGAATCATTGTAAACCTTGATGATGCCTCGGGGCCTGGGACGCATTGGGTGGCGTTGAAAAAGCGTGGTGATAGTTCGTTATATTTCGACAGCTATGGCGACTTGTCACCGCCAGCGGAAATTGTGAATTATGTTGGTCCGCATTCTAAACTGTTTTACAACTTTACACGCTATCAAAAATACAACACCGATATTTGCGGACACCTTTGCTTGGCGTTTTTACTATAAAAGTCTACATCTCCAATCTAACAGTGTTAAAATGTCTCAAACGTTCATTCTAAGCGGATCGACGTCCGAAATAACCAACACGATTTTTCCTCCCATCGAGCTGAAAGATGGAGTGGACTACGAGATTGCAATGTTGCGACTCGATGCTTACAACTCTATTCCAAACGTCACAGAGACCAACAACTCGTTGATGGTTATAATGGGCGAACAACAACACGTCATCACCATTCCTAAAGGAACATATGAGATTAGAGACATTTCGGAGTATGTTGCACTCGTTATAAAAAAATTAACGAACTCCACTCTTGATCCTGATGTGGTTTTTAGAGTCAGTGTGAATCCGAATACTCTGCTCACCACAATATTTTGCTCTAACGACCTCTCTTTTAAAGTTCCAAACTCTGTGGGTCCTTTACTAGGATTTACAACAGAGGATGAAATTCCTGCATCGACTTCAGTGGTGTCTACAAAGCAACCAGACATTAATAATGTAAACACTATATCTGTTTGTTGTAATCTAACATCAGCTTCATTCATTAACGGACGTTCAGCACACAACATATACGACTTTTTCCCAACCGTTCCACCGGGGTATAAAATATCAGAAGCCCCAACGAACCTGATTTTTCTACCGTTAACCAACATAGACAAAATAACAGACATTACCATATCGCTCGTGGATCAGGACGGAAGGCTTATCGATTTCAGAGGTGAGCGAGTGTCGGTGAAAATCGTGATTAGGAAGAATGGGGCTTAACGTGAATAAATCTTCACCAGCCGAATCGGCATATAAGTCGGTGCAGCGTGCTCGTCCCGGTAATCAACGTTGTACCGTCGGCAAGTTAACAACTGCTAACAAGAAGTATCTGGAATATCTAGGATTTGTAGTATTGCAGAATGGATGTTCTAAGCGTAAATAATAAAGCTTTATTTGAAGACGCCATTGAAAATTCGCAATATCATGGATTTAAGCCTTATAACACTACGGCTCTAGGCGAAAGCGACGAGATACGAATCCCCATTCAGGCAGAAAGCTTGTATGCGTTGCTCAATCAGAGTTTCATATGGATATGCGGCACTATTACATCTGACAAAGACGCCGAATACGTCGGTAAAATTGTGAATAATGGGTTTTTGCATTTATTCGATGAAATAAAACTCAACATTCATGGAGAGACCGTGGATCGCACTAGGAATCCTGGTATTACGAGCTTGCTGAAAGGTATCTGCTCCTATAATAATTCTGATTGTGTCAGGCTGCAGAACTCTGGATGGGTACACCCCAGTGTTGATACTGTTGATGACATTGTAAAATCTGGAAAGTTCAACGTTTGCATACCGTTGAGCCATGTTCTAGGCGTCGCTGAAGATTACAAGAAAATTCTGTTAAACTGCAAACTAGAACTCGTACTTATGAGGGCTAAGAACACTATGCACGTCACCAAGGGAGGAGTTAGTAAAATTAAAGTTACAGATATAGAATGGTTTGTTCCGATGCTTAAACTATCAGACATTGAACGATTGAAACTGTTAAACACGTTGGAAAGCGATAGCTCGCTGCAGATATATTTCAGAAGCTGGCAATTATATGAGCAACCGAGCCTACCACAAGCAACCAACGTTTCATGGAACGTAACAACTTCCCCTCAGCTGCAAAAACCTAGAATGGTCATCGTAGCATTTCAGACTGATAGAAGCAAACACGATGCAGACGGTTCAAAATTTGATCTACCTGATGTACGGGACGTGTCAGTATATTTAAACGATAAAAAGTATCCATACCATTCTTTCAATGTAGACAGCACCAATGGTGCGTATGGATTACTGTATGAGATGTATGCCAGATTTCAAGATTCTTACTACGAGCGTTCGTCATCACCGCTTCTTAAAAGGAGCGATTTTATAAAACATGCACCATTCTTTGTGGTGGATTGCACCAAGCAGAACGAGGATCTGAAGTCTGGTGCTTGCACTACGAGGGTTGAAATTTCTGCTACGAACAACATTCCAGCAAATACAAAGGCTTACTGTTTAATCCTACACGATCGCTGCGTAGAGTATACTGCTCTTACCAACATTATTACCAATGTCGTCTGAAAATTTCGTCATATTGGATGTTCAAGGTTACCAGTCCAGTAGCAAGGAATTTGTGGCAAAAGAGATAGCATTAATTAGCCATGAGGGACGAATGGCACATTTTATTCTATGCCCACCGGTAGGTGTAACACCTGACATGAAATCACAACGATATATAGAATTGTACATCCATGGAATTCCTTGGGATAGCGGATACTTGCCTTACGATGACATGAAACCTGTGTTGGAAAACGTGTTGCAGTATGATGACAAACTTTATTGTAAAGGACTTGAAAAAACGAAATTCTTGGAATATATGTTACAAAGACCAATAATAAATTTGGACGATGTCGGTGTGCCAAAGCTGAAGAAGATTAGAGACTGTAAAACCAAGTGTCTATTTCACCCCAGACAAGATTTCAATTGTGCCCTGCAGAACGTCATTGTATTGAATCTTTGGTTGAAAAGTCGTTATGATTTTAAAGATTTATGTAGCCCTTGAATAAATTCAATTCATAGCAAATGTCTTGTTTTTTATTTAGCAACACCTGCAATTTTTCCCCCATCCCAAACAGCTGCCAAGGTAGACTGGTTTCCTGTAAAAACATGCATATGACCTGTGACAGGATGTATGAACATGCGGGTCACCAGGTAGACCCGACTTCATTCATTACCTTTTAAATTGAATGAATTCGGTTTGAAATAAAATTTTTTACCACAGGTTTGGTAATAACACATTTATTGAAACATTTTTACAATGTGTTTTATTTTTTTGTTTGGATCATGGTCCTCCAATTCACATTCAGCCGCGTCCTCGCAAAAACCACCGTGAAAGAATACACCTTTGATCTGAAAACACAGAGAACAAAAAAAAAAATCATAAGTCACATGTCACGAAAATTAAATAGAAGAGAACGGTGAAAATAATACTTACAGCGTTTTGGAGTTTCTTGAAGAGAACACATTCCGTGTCACACGCCTCACTCCACACATCGAGGTGCCCCACCTTGGGAATGAGGCATCGGACAAGATGCCGTCTCCCATCGCATGCCTCCTGATGGGTAAGGCAAGGGTGTGTAGCCACATCGTCGGCGGTGGCTCTGTACGGGTGACCACACGGTAGGATGACAGTCTCCTCGACGTCCCCATCTTCTCCATAAATAACCATATATATTAGGTGGTATTCTCGTCCTGATGTTGCCTCCCCCCGCTCGTTATGAACGTGAATGATGGCGTATTCTGGCGGATCCGGGGTGATGAGTATGAAGGGTGGTGACGGTGGTGTTTGGTCCTCTTCATCATCGGGGATTATGTGTACAACCTCTTCGGAAATCTCGCCATCGCGTCGTGGGCACATTTTTCAATAAGTAATGGTGATATCGCAACTCTTATTCTATATATATGTAAAGTCTCCGCCCACCAACAGCTGTGTCCATTGTCAAAATTTAGCAAGTTCTTTCTTGCAAAAATAGAGTACCAGTATACTGTCCATCTGTAGAGGTATTAAAAACCGATAGAACATGGATATAGGGGTAATGTTTAAGTTGCACTCATGTTCACAAGGAAAAAAAAACCGGTTTAGTATCCATACTAATATGCACTTAACACTTTGCCGGTGCTAGTTTTAAAATTGCAAATGCAAACTTTGTGTCTTTTTAAACAAAGGCTACATTGCGGTAATAAAAACCACTGGGATTAATTTCTAATCCGTAGTACACAAAAGAAAGGCTTATTTCGTTCACTTGTTGAATTTGTTCCTCGGTCATTTTATTAAATCTGTTTGGTAGAAACACTGAAAATCCATCACGGAGATCCAACACTATGCGACGTCCATACTTGGTGAACGTAGAACGTGCTTGTTTGATGTGATAGGGCTTACCAATTTCTAAATCCTGCAGCGGTTTCATCTCACTGGTAGTAATGTCCATATTACCATATCGCTGCAGTGTTGCAACTATAGGTGGGATGTTAAGCTTCTCCATCGGAGCGATTTGATCCGAAGGCGGAGTGGGTGCAGTTTGCTCTGTAGCGGGAGTGCTTGACGTCTCGACCGTCTGCATGGAGTTTAACAGCTCCTGTAATGCGATGTCCAATTCCACGGCTGGCTTGGGTGTTTGTTTACGCTGGCGCTTTGAAGTAGACATTCTCCTAGCTTCTCGAACACTGATTATTAGTCAAGGGTCTAGCGTCTATTAATACACTACTGCAACCAATCAGAAATCGCCTTATTTCAACCAATCAAATATGGTCTTATTATAACCAATCACGATCAATGTTAGCGTGATAAGTAATATGGCCAGTGAGAAACGACCGGAAATGACGTCAGAATTTCCTCCGTGTCCACAGACATCTTCGCCAGATGTGTTTAAATTTAAAAATGGACAGTTGGGCGCCCATCTTTTGTGTTCAGTTGTTGGGTCGTCAGTTAATTCCCATTGGCCTATAATTATGCGACAAAAATAACATTCTGTAGCGTCACCGTAACCTGTATAGAAAAAACCGTTGTCTACCATTTTATCAATATCGATAAACGTAATAGGCCATCTTTCAAACGTTTTTCTGCGATCTGATACACACTTCATATTTAACATTGAATGTGGTCTCTTCATATCGGACGACGGCCACTCGACAGATGACAGTCAGTTACTGACATAAAAAAATAAGTGATGTAGCAATATAACTTGTCTCAACATGCTGGATACGGTTGACCGATGACAACTGGGTGATAGGTAATTTTACATACTATACAATGTATGAATACGAGTTTATAAAAAATTTTCAATGTTGAGATCTGATAAAATAACATTGTAATGTTAAAAAGATGAGAGATTAGGCAGTCAACTGGAAACTTGTGGTTGACCACGCAGGATGCGCGCGCAGATGTGGTTGTGGTCTCAGTGAATATAGCTTCAAAATGTAATGTTTTATCGCAGTAGCGAGCTGACCACAGCTCACTCTGGAAGGCTGATCCACGCTGGTCTGGTATGTTTCGCGAGAGTGAAAGAGATCGCGTTACAAGGTCAGCAAGTCTGCACGGAGCGGAATAGCCATCAATGCATCAGTTATCGAAATCGCGTTTATTCCAAGGAATGAACCCCCAAAACATTTGTATAATTTGCTTTTTTGTAGAGGTTATTCACATATTTACAAAGTGAATGAAATAATGTTTTATATACAACCGTGATAAAAAAAAAATTGACGTGGGAATATATTTTGACTGGATGTTCTTATCTTAAAAGGTTTAGCATGTAACCGGTTGACCTTTGAGGCGTAAGCGGATGTGGGATACATCTGTGTTGGATACGGTTGACCAGGACCAGGTGATGGGCTGGTCACAGTGCATGACCTCCTTATCAATATAATAAAATATTTATCTTGACCGAAAAGCCAGGTGGTCTTATCTTGACCGGAAGGGCGTAATGGACCAGGTGGTCTTATCTTGACCAGGTGATGGGCTGGTCACAATGCAAAAAAAAAAAAAAAAAAAAAAAAAGGCGCCAACGGTCATAACCCTTCCATGACGTCACAAAGCCATCCCACCCCATCCCGTCCATGTCGTCACAAAGCCATCCCACCCCATCCCGTCCATCCCGTCCATGTCGTCATCGCTAAATATAAACTACTGAAGCTGAACAAATTGATATAATTACCTGTTTTGGAATCTTCAAGGGTTAGCCTAATTTAAAGCTCTGTTGCCTAAATCCTTTTTTCCTATTTAATTACATAATTTAAAAATAATTGAGTGTTATGCCTCCTGGATTCAAAAGAAGCTATTCCATACTCGATTTAACTGGTGAATTTTTCTAAGTCGCTATTATTTTATATTGGTTGGCAACTTTAAAAGAACCGTATCAATATTGTATTCATCATTTATTTTCCACACATTCATGCACTTTGAAATATAGGTAATCGTTTCTCTTCAATTTCAATTGCATACATAACTACGAGTACCCGACAATTGTTTGAATGGACAAATAGAACGAAAACGCGATACAATCTAGCAATGCCGACAAAGAATAAACGTAATTATGTTTGAAGTCCAATATAAAAGACAGCAGAGTTTTATAGAAGAATGGTGGGTTTACTAATGTTTAACGACAATTCGTCCATAAAATTGCAGGAATAGGAAATATTTGGAGAATACAAATACCTTTCCGCAGATGAAGCATATTTTGTAACTCATTCGGCTAGTAAAATGAAAATGGTGATACCTGAGCCTTCGATTTGTTGCCACAAACTTTGAAATGAAACGTCAGATAAATTCAGGCATATTATTTTGACAGATAAAAATAAATATTAGCTGTTACCGAATTCACTATCAGCATATTTGAAAAGTAGCAGTTTTTAGTATTCGTAAAACAATTTCACGTTCAATTATACATACCTACACATACGAGGTACTGAAGGAATAAAAGGCAATGTTAGCCATTATGCTTTAGATCATCAATTAATTCCGCCCTGAATTGCAGAACCCTGTGAAAAGATAAACACAATTTATTATTGCTAACTATTGAGGTATCCACTTTTTCATAAAATGTTTATCGCTAAGGTTTAGACCTGCATTAAGCAAGACGACCACCCTCGATCGGTCACTACGTTTTCTTGGAGAATTAAAACAGATCTGAATAGTGATACTACTTTTTTAATTCTTCATTATTTTTATTCGATTCAGCGTCAAAAACGTGTCACGAGTTCACCTGTCAACTTCTGTTAGATGTTCTTTTTGAGATTCGTACACACATTTTTCTTTCGAATGTGGCCATATGGAGGAAGTTAAGCCTAAAAGTTCTATGGCTGTTCTTTACGTCAAATCTTGGTAGTATATTAAACCACCACGGTGAATTGTGGTGTATTAAAATCAATTTTAAATTCCGTGAACGCTTCAGAACTATTAGAATTCTCCGTGAAAACGTAATCCTGGTTTTCCAAGCAGAGAGAGCTTTTCTCAAGTGCCTCGTTATTTAGACTTTTTAGTTATTACTAAAATTTTCGCCAATACTTATAACGAGATTTTGCCCGCATCCTTAGTGCTTAACTTGATGTATGAAGATACCAATATGATACTCAACTTGGTCATCTGGTAATTGCATTGTACTCCATCTTGAATTCAGGCTTTTTGTATCAGTTATCCAAAATACTTTCTTCGATAACAGACAGTTCACTTTAGAAGACCATGTTAGGAATAGAACACACCACATTTTATCAATATCTGAAACAATCTGACAAAAGTTATCTTTGACAAAGGCAGATTTAATTGTACATTTGAGGGTGAATTAAGTATGGGAGAATAATCAACATTATTTTGAAGTATGCAATGTCTATAGTTAACCATATTCGGCAACAAATAAGTCGTACATTACTTTCTATGAAGAACAATACATTAAACTTTGTGGAATCTCACTTTATGATGTAAATAAGTCATAAGTGCATCTTGTTTGTGTCAGAAATTAAACTTAAAAACAGATTGGAGCTCGACATGGATTTACGTACTACATATTACGATTATGAAAACCGACCTTATTGCATGCAAAAGCGTATCATTTCGAAATGCCTTATGTTTTGTAATTTTTATAAAAGGGCTCTCTTTTTTCATTACCCTGTTTGGTGATTATAACTTACACCCTTTAAACGACGTCACAAGCAGCTAGAGAGACGTAATACTTTTATGTTTAAACTTAGTGTTATTAAACTAATATCTTATTAACCCATTGTCCCATCATTATTATTTCATGAAATCATTAATAATTGTTAAGTGCTTAGTATGAAATCATGTGCAAATTTCGCTCCTTATGGAAGATATTCTATCTATAATTGATGAATAAGGGAATGCAAGTAATGAGTTAAACGATTAAGAAAATTTCATCGAATTAACTGCAAAACAGTTCTTACAGGAATTACATCATTTCCCATGTCATATATTTGAATGTGAAACTTATGTCATAGCTGTGGTCAGTAGTATCGCATGAAGATATTAGAACAGTCGAAACCAGGTTTATACAATAAATTTAATGTTTCATTTCACTTATTTGAAATTAATAATAGATTCATCCCTTGTATTACTCGTAAGCTCCTGTAATCAGAAATTTGCTCAATTATCAAAGTAAAATTTTTACATTGTTTGAAAAACACATTTCTTCGTAAGTTCTGTCATCTTAGACGTAGTGAAAAATTTCTTGGGTTAAATCGTAGCGACGCTATACTAGTTTAAAACTTATTTACAATTCTTAATCAAATTGTATAATATTTGAAATTCTTTACTCAATAACTTTCCTACGTATGATTGTTAGGTGACAGAATTCAAATATGACTGACAGTTTTATAGTTTCTTAACTAGTCGCGCTGGCAGCGTTCTAACTGGAGAACTTGGATTTTTATACATGTGAAGGATTTATCAAAATTCAGAACTGTACAGTTTATTACATATCTATTGTCTACATTCTGGCTGGGCTACAGGAGGACACAAAACGAGTAAGTCGAATAGGAATTATTGTCATTAGAGAGGAAGCTGAACAAATTGATATAATTACCTGTTTTGGAATCTTCAAGGGTTAGCCTAATTTTTAGCTCTGTTGCCTAAATCCTTCTTTCCTATTTAATTACATAATTTAAAAATAATTGAGTGTTATGCCTCCTGGATTCAAAAGAAGCTATTCCATACTCGATTTAACTGGTGAATTTTTCTAAGTCGCTATTATTTTATATTGGTTGGCAACTTTAAAAGAACCGTATCAATATTGTATTCATCATTTATTTTCCATACATTCATGCACTTTGAAATATAGGTCATCGTTTCTCTTCAATTTCAATTGCATACATAACTACGAGTACCCGACAATTGTTTGAATGGACAAATAGAACGAAAACGCGATACAATCTAGCAATGCCGGCAAAGAATAAACGTAATTAGGTTTGAAGTCCAATATAAAAGACAGCAGAGTTTTATAGAAGAATGGTGGGTTTACTAATATTTAACGACAATTCGGCCATAAAATTGCAGGAATAGGAAATATTTGGAGAATACAAATACCTTTCCGCAGATGAAGCATATTTTGTAACTCATTCGGCTAGTAAAATGAAAATGGTGATACCTGAGCCTTCGATTTGTTGCCACAAACTTTGAAATGAAACGTCAGATAAATTCAGGCATATTATTTTGACAGATAAAAATAAATGTTAGCTGTTACCGAATTCACTATCAGCATATTTGAACAGTAGCAGTTTTTAGTATTCGTAAAACAATTTCACGTTCAATTATACATACCTACACATACGAGGTACTGAAGGAATAAAAGGCAATGTTAGCCATTATGCTTTAGATCATCAATTAATTCCGCCCTGAATTGCAGAACCCTGTGAAAAGATAAACACAATTTATTATTGCTAACTATTGAGGTATCCACTTTTTCATAAAATGTTTATCGCTAAGGTTTAGACCTGCATTAAGCAAGACGACCACCCTCGATCGGTCACTACGTTTTCTTGGAGAATTAAAACAGATCTGAATAGTGATACTACTTTTTTAATTCTTCATTATTTTTATTCGATTCAGCGTCAAAAACATGTCACGAGTTCACCTGTCAACTTCTGTTAGATGTTCTTTTTGAGATTCGTACACACATTTTTCTTTCGAATGTGACCATATGGAGGAAGTTAAGCCTAAAAGTTCTATGGCTGTTCTTTACGTCAAATCTCGGTAGTATATTAAACCACAACGGTGAATTGTGGTGTATTAAAATCTATTTTAAATTCCGTGAACGCTTCAGAACTATTAGAATTCTCCGTGAAAACGTAATCCTGGTTTTCCAAGCAGAGAGAGCTTTTCTCAAGTGCCTCGTTATTTAGACATTTTAGTTATTACTAAAATTTTCGCCAATACTTATAACGAGATCTTGCCCGCATCCTTAGTGCTTAACTTGATGTATGAAGATACCAATATGATACTCAACTTGGTCATCTGGTAATTGCATTGTACTCCATCTTGAATTCAGGCTTTTTGTATCAGTTATCCAAAATACTTTCTTCGATAACAGACAGTTCACTTTAGAAGACCGTTAGGAATAGAACACACCACATTTTATCAATATCTGAAACAATCTGACAAAAGTTATCTTTGACAAAGGCAGATTTAATTGTACATTTGAGGGTGAATTAAGTATGGGAGAATAATCAACATTATTTTGAAGTATGCAATGTCTACAGTTAACCATATTCGGCAATGTTACTACAGTTGATACCCTTAGAGCCCAGTCGACGATGATAAATTAGAATCTCGTTTAAAAATTAATAGTCTACGCTCTATCTTGCTGCTAGGTAACTGCATAATGCGCTCTATATTCTTTGTTACTACAGTATAAGCGATGCGACTATGCGTATTCAAAAAGGATGAATGTATAGTCGGAAATCTTTGCAGAAAATTCTGTTCGTCCGCACGCATTGGCTTAACCTGAAATACGCCAGGAGGACCCTTGATTTGAATAATTTTAACTTATTTCAACAAATAAGTCGTACATTACTTTCTATGAAGAACAATACATTAAACTTTGTGGAATCTCACTTTATGATGTAAATAAGTCATAAGTGCATCTTGTTTGTGTCAGAAATTAAACTTAAAAACAGATTGGAGCTCGACATGGATTTACGTACTACATATTACGATTATGAAAACCGACCTTATTGCATGCAAAAGCGTATCATTTCGAAATGCCTCAAGTTTTGTAATTTTTATAAAAGGGCTCTCTTTTTTCATTATCCTGTTTGGTGATTATAACTTACACCCTTTAAACGACGTCACAAGCAGCTAGAGAGACGTAATACTTTTATGTTTAAACTTAGTGTTATTAAACTAATATCTTATTAACCCATTATCCCATCATTATTATTTCTTGAAATCATTAATAATTGTTAAGTGCTTAGTATGAAATCATGTGCAAATTTCGCTCCTTATGGAAGATATTCTATCTATAATTGATGAATAAGTGAATACAAGTAATGAGTTAAAAAATTAAGAAAATTTCATCGAATTAACTGCAAAACAGTTCTTACAGGAATTACATCATTTTCCATGTCATATATTTGAATGTGAAACTTATGTCATAGCTGTGGTCAGTAGTATCGCATGAAGATATGAAAACAGTCGAAACCAGGTTTATACAATAAATTTAATGTTTCATTTCACTTATTTGAAATTAATAATAGATTCATCCCTTGTATTACTCGTAAGCTCCTGTAATCAGAAATTTGCTCAATTATCAAAGTAAAATTTTTACATTGTTTGAAAAACACATTTCTTCGTAAGTTCTGTCATCTTAGACGTAGTGAAAAATTTCTTGGGTTAAATCGTAGCGACGCTATACTAGTTTAAAACATATTTACTATTCTTAATCAAATTGTATAATATTTGAAATTCTTTACTCAATAACTTTCCTACGCATGATATGTGACAGAATTCAAATATGACTGACAGTTTTATAGTTTCTTAACTAGTCGCGCTGGCAGCGTTCTAACTGGAGAACTTGGATTTTTATACATGTGAAGGATTTATCAAAATTCAGAACTGTACAGTTTATTACATATCTATTGTCTACATTCTGGCTGGGCTACAGGAGGACACAAAACGAGTAAGTCGAATAGGAATTATTGCCATTAGAGAGGAAGCTGAACAAATTGATATTATTACCTGTTTTGGAATCTTCAAGGGTTAGCCTAATTTAAAGCTCTGTTGCCTAAATCCTTTTTTTACTATTTAATTACATAATTTAAAAATAATTGAGTGTTATGCCTCCTGGATTCAAAAGAAGCTATTCCATACTCGATTTAACTGGTGAATTTTTCTAAGTCGCTATTATTTTATATTGGTTGGCAACTTTAAAAGAACCGTATCAATATTGTATTCATCATTTATTTTCCATACATTCATGCACTTTGAAATATAGGTCATCGTTTCTCTTCAATTTCAATGGGAACCTTTTGCGTGCAGTTAAAAATTTGTCCACCAGAGCGCAGCAGGGTCTGAGGAGGTCCTGCCATCTCGTTCTGCCATATACTTATGCGTATCAATAGATGTGAATAATCTTGGCTTTCCTATAAAAACTGGCGATTAATAACGTTTAAGTTATATTCCAGAAATCAGATACCTATATTCTGCCTAGGAGAGTGTGAGATCGTCAGAAAAAGAATTGATTTGTTAAAAGAATTAAATAATTAATGTCTGTCTGAAGTAATAATTGGTTGTAAATATTAAGTCGAAAAGAACCCGTGGGGTGTGTCAGCAAAAACAGGAACAATAATTATTTTGCAGTGGCAGAGACATGTGTAGCTTAGTGACAAATAATTCAAAATATTAAAATTATTCCTGTATATCGCGATGACATTTGTATTCGTTAAATGGTGAAGAAATATTTCAAATTTTATGAAACATTTAAAACTTGTTGTACAGTACTTCACAAAGAAAACATCCCATCATCTTTAGATGTAAAACCATAGTCGTAAATATGTTAAAAAAAATTCTTTATACTGTAAGTAATTTTTAAAAAGTATTTTAGGTTCATGGTTGTTTGCTTTCACAATATTCTGTATATATTTCAGCTTTCGGTTATGGATTTACTGTGTGGTAAACAGATGCTAATATTTGATTAATATAACACAGTAGTTATAGAAAGTAAAGAACTTGGATACAAATGTGTAAATATTTTGTTCCTATTGTCATTAATATTTTATAAATAAATTTAGGTTACGTTTGCTTGCTTCTAAATAATATCCTTTAAAGGCTTACGAATAAGACATGCTCCAGAATTATAGCTGTCATTAAGTTTTTGTGTGGAAAACAAATAAAAATAAAAGTACTTGAATAGTGTATCATATTAGTAATAGAATGTTCTTTTCATGAAGTCAACGAAATTTGAAAGAAGCTGGAATGTCAAAATAAGGTAATAAGGAAATGATTTTCTTGTGATTATTACTATAGGCCTAAATGCGTAATATTTTTAACGTCAACGCCCATCCATAATATAGGTTCATATTTTTTGTTTTAGAATTATATTGCATAAGTTTCAGAATTATGGCTCGCAGGGAATTGTTATTCATTGTACTGGGTTCTCATATGCTAATAATTCAAAATACTATGTTCTCTTCGATTCGAGTTAAAATATCTACGTGCATCGGTAATTCCAGTTCTAATATAGTGTTTTAATATCATTAATGTGCATTATAAAAGTGAGTTGTATATAATAACAGTGTAGTTGATTTATTTATCTTTTTATTTTTTATTTTTTGTATTTAGAGGGAAAAAATAGCCAGTGCCAATTGCCAGTATAGAAAGGAAAAATATGCTTTGACGTCTTCTTTAAAATATATATACTGTATATATATATATATATATATTTTTAATCTTCAATTTACAAGAACAACCAATGTCTGTAAGAATAATTCAGTTTTGAAATTGTTTCAATTTTACGATTTGTTTTAACGTTTGCAATGAAAAAACTTACGAATTTAAACAAAATATTAATAATTTTATTATACAAATTATAAAAAATGTGAAACAGAAATATGTGAATTTTTGTTATGAAGTTGATAAATTAAGTAAGTTGTATTTATCAAATACTGTCCATAGAAGTAATTTTGTATCATAGTTTGAAAGAGAATAAATGGTTGAGTTTCCTGCTGGGCGAACTTTCTGTTTAAAGCAACAGAACATAAGTTAATCTTGTCCATTTGATGAAGATATTTGGAACATGGCCTTCTGTTGTAGATAATGAGAATACTACTTCTTGTTAAGTTTTATTCTTTGTAAAAATAATTAAGATAGTGAGTCAATTCTGAGGATTTGAAAGTGTTGAGCGAGGAGATTTGAAGGAAATCATAGACTATTAACTATTAGCATCCGTTTAATCTTCCTTATATTTTATAACCATATATTTCGTAAAGCATATGTGTACACCTCTGTTTTACACAGAGGATCGCCACAACATGTTTTCTGGCATTCTGATTGATGTTTAAATAGTCTGTTCCATTATGTTCAATGGACAGCAGACGACATGCTTGGACCTCTTTTGACCCTGCTGCCACCTATCGGGAGTCGCTGACAGAAAGGTTCCCATTGCATACATAACTACGAGTACCCGACAATTGTTTGAATGGACAAATAAAACGAAAACGCGATACAATCGAGCAATGCCGACAAAGAATAAACGTAATTATGTTTGAAATCCAATATAAAAGACAGCAGAGTTTTATAGAAGAATGGTGGGTTTACTAATGTTTAACGACATTTCGGCCATAAAATTGCAGGAATAGGAAATATTTGGAGAATACAAATACCTTTCCGCAGATGAAGCATATTTTGTAACTCATTCGGCTAGTAAAATGAAAATGGTGATACCTGAGCCTTCGATTTGTTGACACAAACTTTGAAATGAAACGTCAGATAAATTCAGGCATATTATTTTGACAGATAAAAATAAATATTAGCTGTTACCGAATTCACTATGAGCATATTTGAAAAGTAGCAGTTTTTAGTATTCGTAAAACAATTTCACGTTCAATTATACATACCTACACATACGAGGTACTGAAGGAATAAAAGGCAATGTTAGCCATTATGCTTTAGATCATCAATTAATTCCGCCCTGAATTGCAGAACCCTGTGAAAAGATAAACACAATTTATTATTGCTAACTATTGAGGTATCCACTTTTTCATAAAATGTTTATCGCTAAGGTTTAGACCTGCATTAAGCAAGACGACCACCCTCGATCGGTCACTACGTTTTCTTGGAGAATTAAAACAGATCTGAATAGTGATACTACTTTTTTAATTCTTCATTATTTTTATTCGATTCAGCGTCAAAAACATGTCACGAGTTCACCTGTCAACTTCTGTTAGATGTCCTTTTTGAGATTCGTACACACATTTTTCTTTCGAATGTGGCCATATGGAGGAAGTTAAGCCTAAAAGTTCTATGGCTGTTCTTTACGTCAAATCTCGGTAGCATATTAAACCACCACGGAGAATTGTGGTGAATTAAAATCAATTTTAAATTCCGTGAACGCTTCAGAACTATTAGAATTCTCCGTGAAAACGTAATCCTGGTTTTCCAAGCAGAGAGAGCTTTTCTCAAGTGCCTCGTTATTTAGACTTTTTAGTTATTACTAAAATTTTCGCCAATACTTTTACGAGATCTTGCCCGCATCCTTAGTGCTTAACTTGATGTATGAAGATACCAATATGATACTCAACTTGGTCATCTGGTAATTGCATTGTACTCCATCTTGAATTCAGGCTTTTTGTATCAGTTATCCAAAATACTTTCTTCGATAACAGACAGTTCACTTTAGAAGACCCTGTTAGGAATAGAACACACCACATTTTATCAATATCTGAAACAATCTGACAAAAGTTATCTTTGACAAAGGCAGATTTAATTGTACATTTGAGGGTGAATTAAGTATGGGAGAATAATCAACATTATTTTGAAGTATGCAATGTGTATAGTTAACCATATTCGGCAATGTTACTACAGTTGATACCCTTAGACCCCAGTCGACGATGATAAATTAGAATCTAGTTTAAAAATTCATAGGCTACGCACTATCTTGCTGCTAGGTAACTGCATAATGCGCTCTATATTCTTGGTTACTACAGTATAAGCGTTGCGACTATGTGTTTTCAAAAAGGATGAATGTATAGTCGGAAATCTTTGCAGAAAATTCTGTTTGTCCGCACGCATTGGCTTAACCTGAAATACGCCAGGAGGACCCCTGATTTGAATAATTTTAACTTATTTCAACAAATAAGTCGTACATTACTTTCTATGAAGAACAATACATTAAACTTTGTGGAATCTCACTTTATGATGTAAATAAGTCATAAGTGCATCTTGTTTGTGTCAGAAATTAAACTTAAAAACAGATTGGTGCTCGACATGGATTTACGTACTACATATTACGATTATGAAAACCGACCTTATTGCATGCAAAAGCGTATCATTTCGAAATGCCTTATGTTTTGTAATTTTTATAAAAGGGCTCTCTTTTTTCATTATCCTGTTTGGTGATTATAACTTACACCCTTTAAACGACGTCACAAGCAGCTAGAGAGACGTAATACTTTTATGTTTAAACTTAGTGTTATTAAACTAATATCTTATTAACCCATTATCCCATCATTATTATTTCATGAAATCATTAATAATTGTTAAGTGCTTAGTATGAAATCATGTGCAAATTTCGCTCCTTATGGAAGATATTCTATCTATAATTGATGAATAAGTGAATGCAAGTAATGAGTTAAACAATTAAGAAAATTTCATCGAATTAACTGCAAAACAGTTCTTACAGGAATTACATCATTTTCCATGTCATATATTTGAATGTGAAACTTGTCATAGGTGTGGACAGTAGTATCGCATGAAGATATTAGAACAGTCGAAACCAGGTTTATACAATAAATTTAATGTTTCATTTCACTTATTTGAAATTAATAATAGATTCATCCCTTGCATTACTCGTAAGCTCCTGTAATCAGAAATTTGCTCAATTATCAAAGTAAAATTTTTACATTGTTTGAAAAACACATTTCTTCGTAAGTTCTGTCATCTTAGACGTAGTGAAAAATTTCTTGGGTTAAATCGTAGCGACGCTATACTAGTTTAAAACTTATTTACAATTCCTAATCAAATTGTATAATATTTGAAATTCTTTACTCAATAACTTTCCTACGCATGATTGTTATGTGACAGAATTCAAATATGACTGACAGTTTTATAGTTTCTTAACTAGTCGCGCTGGCAGCGTTCTAACTGGAGAACTTGGATTTTTATACATGTGATGGATTTATCAAAATTCAGAACTGTACAGTTTATTACATATCTATTGTCTACATTCTGGCTGGGCTACAGGAGGACACAAAACGAGTAAGTCGAATAGGAATTATTACCATTAGAGAGGAAGCTGAACAAATTGATATAATTACCTGTTTTGGAATCTTCAAGGGTTAGCCTAATTTAAAGCTCTGTTGCCTAAATCACTTTTTCCTATTTAATTACATAATTTAAAAATAATTAAGTGTTATGCCTCCTGGATTCAAAAGAAGCTATTCCATACTCGATTTAACTGGTGAATTTTTCTAAGTCGCTATTATTTTATATTGGTTGGCAACTTTAAAAGAACCGTATCAATATTGTATTCATCATTTATTTTCCATTCATTCATGCACTTTTAAATATAGGTAATCGTTTCTCTTCAATTTCAATTGCATACATAACTACGAGTACCCGACAATTGTTTGAATGGACAAATAGAACGAAAACGCGATACAATCTAGCAATGCCGACAAAGAATAAACGTAATTATGTTTGAAGTCCAATATAAAAGAAAAGCAGAGTTTTATAGAAGAATGGTGGGTTTACTAATGTTTAACGACAATTCGGCCATAAAATTGCAGGAATAGGAAATATTTGGAGAATACAAATACCTTTCCGCAGATGAAGCATATTTTGTAACTCATTCGGCTAGTAAAATGAAAATGGTGATACCTGAGCCTTCGATTTGTTGCCACAAACTTTGAAATGAAACGTCAGATAAATTCAGGCATATTATTTTGAGAGATAAAAATAAATGTTAGCTGTTACCGAATTCACTATCAGCATATTTGAACAGTAGCAGTTTTTAGTATTCGTAAAACAATTTCACGTTCAATTATACATACCTACACATACGAGGTACTGAAGGAATAAAAGGCAATGTTAGCCATTATGCTTTAGATCATCAATTAATTCCGCCCTGAATTGCAGAACCCTGTGAAAAGATAAACACAATTTATTATTGCTAACTATTGAGGTATCCACTTTTTCATAAAATGTTTATCGCTAAGGTTTAGACCTGCATAAAGCAAGACGACCACCCTCGATCGGTCACTACGTTTTCTTGGAGAATTAAAACAGATCTGAATAGTGATACTACTTTTTTAATCCTTCATTATTTTTATTCGATTCAGCGTCAAAAACATGTCACGAGTTCACCTGTCAACTTCTGTTAGATGTTCTTTTTGAAATTCGTACACACATTTTTCTTTCGAATGTGGCCATATGGAGGAAGTTAAGCCTAAAGGTTCTATGGCTGTTCTATACGTCAAATCTCGGTAGTATATTAAACCACCACGGTGAATTGTGGTGTATTAAAATCAATTTTAAATTCCGTGAACGTTTCAGAACTATTAGAATTCTCCGTGAAAACGTAATCCTGGTTTTCCAAGCAGAGAGAGCTTTTCTCAAGTGCCTCGTTATTTAGACTTTTTAGTTATTACTAAAATTTTCGCCAATACTTATAACGAGATCTTGCCCGCATCCTTAGTGCTTAACTTGATGTATGAAGATACCAATATGATACTCAACTTGGTCATCTGGTAATTGCATTGTACTCCACCTTGAATTCAGGCTTCTTGTATCAGTTATGAAAAATACTTTCTTCGATAACAGACAGTTCACTTTTGAAGACCCTGTTAGGAATAGAACACACCACATTTTATCAATATCTGAAACAATCTGACAAAAGTTATCTTTGACAAAGGCAGATTTAATTGTACATTTGAGGGTGAATTAAGTATGGGAGAATAATCAACATTATTTTGAAGTATGCAATGTCTATAGTTAACCATATTCGGCAATGTTACTACAGTTGATACCCTTAGAGCCCAGTCGACGATGATAAATTAGAATCTCGTTTAAAAATTCATAGGCTACGCACTATCTTGCAGATAGGTAACTGCATAATGCGCTCTATAATCTTGGTTACTACAGTATAAGCGTTGCGACTATGCGTATTCAAAAAGGATGAATGTATAGTCGGAAATCTTTGCAGAAAATTCTGTTCGTCCGCACGCATTGGCTTAACCTGAAATACGCCAGGAGGACCCTTGATTTGAATAATTTTAACTTGTTTCAACCAATAAGTCGTACATTACTTTCTATGAAGAACAATACATTAAACTTTGTGGAATCTCACTTTATGATGTAAATAAGTCATAAGTGCATCTTGTTTGTGTCAGAAATTAAACTTAAAAACAGATTGGAGCTCGACATGGATTTACGTACTACATATTACGATTATGAAAACCGACCTTATTGCATGCAAAAGCGTATCATTTCGAAATGCCTTAAGTTTTGTAATTTTTATAAAAGGGCTCTCTTTTTTCATTATCCTGTTTGGTGATTATAACTTACACCCTTTAAACGACGTCACAAGCAGCTAGAGAGACGTAATACTTTTATGTTTAAACTTAGTGTTATTAAACTAATATCTTATTAACCCATTATCCCATCATTATTATTTCATGAAATCATTAATAATTGTTAAGTGCTTAGTATGAAATCATGTGCAAATTTCGATCCTTATGGAAGATATTCTATCTATAATTGATGAATAAGTGAATGCAAGTAATGAGTTAAACAATTAAGAAAATTATATCGAATTAACTGCAAAACAATTCTTACAGGAATTACATCATTTTCCATGTCATATATTTGAATGTCATAGCTGTGGTCAGTAGTATCGCATGAAGATATTAGAACAGTCGAAACCAGGTTTATACAATAAATTTAATGTTTAATTTCACTTATTTGAAATTAATAATAGATTCATCCCTTGTATTACTCGTAAGCTCCTGTAATCAGAAATTTGCTCAATTATCAAAGTAAAATTTTTACATTGCTTGAAAAACACATTTCTACGTAAGTTCTGTCATCTTAGACGTAGTGAAAAATTTCTTGTGTTAAATCGTAGCGACTCTATACTAGTTTTAAACTTATTTACAATTCTTAATCAAATTGTATAATATTTGAAATTCTTTACTCAATAACTTTCCTACGCATGATTGTTATGTGACAGAATTCAAATATGACTGACAGTTTTATAGTTTCTTAACTAGTCGCGCTGGCAGCGTTCTAACTGGAGAACTTGGATTTTTATACATGTGAAGGATTTATCAAAATTCAGAACTGTACAGTTTATTACATATCTATTGTCTACATTCTGGCTGGGCTACAGGAGGACACAAAACGAGTAAGTCGAATAGGAATTATTGCCATTAGAGAGGAAGCTGAACAAATTGATATAATTACCTGTTTTGGAATCTTCAAGGGTTAGCCTAATTTAAAGCTCTGTTGCCTAAATCCTTTTTTCCTATTTAATTACATAATTTAAAAATAATTGAGTGTTTTGCCTCCTGGATTCAAAAGAAGCTATTCCATACTCTATTTAACTGGTGAATTTTTCTAAGTCGCTATTATTTTATATTGGTTGGCGACTTTAAAAGAACCGTATCAATATTATATTCATCATTTATTTTCCATACATTCATGCACTTTGAAATATAGGTCATCGTTTCTCTTCAATTTCAATTGCATACATAACTACGAGTACCCGACAATTGTTTGAATGGACAAATAAAACGAAAACGCGATACAATCGAGCAATGCCGACAAAGAATAAACGTAATTATGTTTGAAGTCCAATATAAAAGACAGCAGAGTTTTATAGAAGAATGGTGGGTTTACTAATGTTTAACGACAATTCGGCCATAAAATTGCAGGAATAGGAAATATTTGGAGAATACAAATACCTTTCCGCAGATGAAGCATATTTTGTAACTCATTCGGCTAGTAAAATGAAAAAGGTGATATCTGAGCCTTCGATTTGTTCCCACAAACTTTGAAATGAAACGTCAGATAAATTCAGGCATATTATTTTGACAGATAAAAATAAATATTAGCTGTTACCGAATTCAGTCAATTCACTATCGGCATATTTGAACAGTAGCAGTTTTTAGTATTCGTAAAACAATTTCACGTTCAATTATACATACCTACACATACGAGGTACTGAAGGAATAAAAGGCAATGTTAGCCATTATGCTTTAGATCATCAATTAATTCCGCCCTGAATTGCAGAACCCTGTGAAAAGATAAACACAATTTATTATTGCTAACTATTGAGGTATCCACTTTTTCATAAAATGTTTATCGCTAAGGTTTAGACCTGCATTAAGCAAGACGACCACCCTCGATCGGTCACTACGTTTTCTTGGAGAATTAAAACAGATCTGAACTGTGATACTACTTTTTTAATTCTTCATTATTTTTATTCGATTCAGCGTCAAAAACATGTCACGAGTTCACCTGTCAACTTCTGTTAGATGTTCGTTTTTGAGATTCGTACACACATTTTTCTTTCGAATGTGGCCATATGGAGGAAGTTAAGCCTAAAAGTTTTATGGCAGTTCTTTACGTCAAATCTCGGTAGTATATTAAACCACCACGGTGAATTGTGGTGTATTAAAATCAATTTTAAATTCCGTGAACGTTTCAGAACTATTAGAATTCTCCGTGAAAACGTAATCCTGGTTTTCCAAGCAGAGAGAGCTTTTCTCAAGTGCCTCGTTATTTAGACTTTTTAGTTATTACTAAAATTTTCGCCAATACTTATAACGAGATCTTGCCCGCATCCTTAGTGCTTAACTTGATGTATGAAGATACCAATATGATACTAAACTTGGTCATGTGGTAATTGCATTGTACTCCATCTTGAATTCAGGCTTTTTGTATCAGTTATCCAAAATACTTTCTTTGATAACAGACAGTTCACTTTAGAAGGCCCTGTTCGGAATAGAACACACCACATTTTATCAATATCTGAAACAATCTGACAAAAGTTATCTTTGACAAAGGCAGATTTAATTGTACATTTGAGGGTGAATTAAGTATGGGAGAATAATCAACATTATTTTGAAGTATGCAATGTCTATAGTTAACCATATTCGGCAATGTTACTACAGTTGATACCCTTAGAGCCCAGTCGACGATGATAAATTAGAATCTCGTTTAAAAATTCATAGGCTACGCCAGTGACCGGCATGATCCGTGCTCCGTGACGTCATACTACAGAGCAGCCACGCTCTTTGCTCGGCAATATCTCCGTACTGAGCACAGCGCAGCGTGGAGAAATGGTTCGCCTGGCCAGTGGCGGTACGACGTCTATGCACTGACAGAGTGCGCTCCGTTTTCGTAGATAGTATGGGAATAGCACAATTACAATACATTTGTACGAAAACAAAAATGTACAACTGTGCCTGTGATAAATCAATGTAACAGAACAGTTTTGTTTTAATGAAATTTAATATAGGCCCTACTTACAATAATCTGAAATGCATAATACATCCAGGTGCGGAAGCGTCCGCATATTTAAATGAGGCTCCGAAACTGCTATAAACATACAAATACATAAAACATGAGAATACTTTAAGCAGTACTGCAAAACTTTGTCTACTCGAAAACTGAAAAATGTTAAAGTACAAAAAATATACAAAATACACAAAATATACAAACTACACAAAATATACAAATTAAACTATACACCTTTGTGAGAAAATTAGCCTAGGCCTATTGAGACTTGTGATACACACCCTTACTTTGTGTCACTATCGTGCCCAAGCTCAAGGCATTGTCAAGTTTTTTCCCCCTCTTTTCTCGTCCACTGATTTTGCAATATTTGGCGTCATAGTCTGGCTAACACACAAACGAAGAACATTTAAGTTCTGATCAGATAGGTGATTTCTATGTTGTGGTTTGTAGACCTTCATACACGAAAAGAACTGTTCACATACATAGGCCTACGTCGATCCAAATATACTCAACATTCTATTATTGATCCCATTCTAGTTTGATCCTAGTCAAAACAAAGGGGAGGAGAACTCACAGAGAGTTCGCGGAAAATTCGCATCATGTGACAAAACGTGATTGGTTAATGTCATTAGCATGCGCCATTACCAGAGCGTGGCTAACGAGTGTTCGTAAGTTCATGCAATAATAATAATAACATTTACACGTGAAATAACAAACTCTCACTGGCATCGTCATCATTATACGAGGGTTGGTCAATAAGTAAAGTCTCCTACATTCTAGCCCAAGCTCACAACGTCGGACGAGAGATTTGGCGCCACTGCCATGTCCCGCTATCTCCCCTCTTTCAAACGAGCCATTGCTGCAGCCGCTGAACCTTTTAGTGTCCGAAATAGAGCTGTTTGAAATGGATCTCCCGATTTCCGTCCCCGCCGAGTGCGCCCTCCGCGAACCCACCTCGCACAAACCTTATGGAGCATCAATTTGTCACTCAAAATGGTCTGTATGGAACCTTTAGAAATGTCAGGAAGCAATAAACAAAGTTCACTAGTAGTGACGCGTAGATCTTGTCGCACCAATTCATCGACTTTTGCCATCATCTCATCTGTGACGGCTGTTGTTGGTCTCCCACTTCGTTCTTCATCATGAATATTTTTCCGACCCTGTTTAAACTCACGAACCCATTTACGCACATTTTTTAATGTCCATACATCCCTCTCCATAAACTTCGCAAAGCTATCTGTGAATTTCAATCGGCGGAACTTTTCTTGCAGTAAGAAACCGTATGACTTCGCGTAGGCCCACTTGGCGGGGACGAAAATCGGGAGATCTATTTCAAACAGCTCTATCTCGGACACTAAAAGGTTCAGCGGCTGCAGCAATGGCTAGTTTGAAAGAGGGAAGGTAGCGGGACATGGCAGTGGCGCCAAATCTCTCGTCCGACGTTGTGAGCTTGGGCCAGAGTGTTGGAGACCGTACTTATTGACCAACCCTCGTAGTATATTAATTAGCAAACAAAACATAAAGGATTCATTGGTCACGACGACCCTGCGGATGAGTTGTACTGAGAATAAACAAACTAACATTAAACATGGTGAACACGTGCGTTCTCACGTGCGGGCTATGACAGCCACGCCTCTTTGTTTTGAACAGAATCGTTCTTAAATGGGACAGAAAATAGCAGCAAATATATGTAATCGATGGAATCTTGCCTGGGGAAATCTTCTATAAAATATAGATAGGTCATTTTTGTTTTGAAGTCGGTCGTTCATTTTCATATCACTTTGAAAATCAATGACTTCTAGTTGCAATGACGTTGAAACACTGTCAATATCCACAGAAAATGGTGTCGCAAATATGCAAATATCAGATTGGAGGTTTGCAAAATCTTGAAATCGGCAATCAAATTCCTGATCCAGTTCTTCTAATATTTGCACATAATTATTTATGTCTGTAATTGGATGACATACTGTAGACAACTTTGGAAAATGTGACGTGTCTCCGAGGTTGAGCTGACGTTTTCATAAGTCTAGTTTTACTTTGAATGTACTAAATTTACCATACATTTCTACTGCTGCACTGAACGCCACTGCGCTGGTGCGTATTAACAGCAATACAACTCAACTGCTCGCTCTCCGAAGCTCTTGCGAGATGACTGGCTCTAAAGTCACAACTGCAGCATCTGCCGGACACAGGGCTACGCACTATCTTGCTGCTAGGTAACTGCATAATGCGCTCTATATTCTTGGTTACTACAGTATAAGCGATGCGACTATGCGTATTCAAAAAGGATGAATGTATAGTCGGAAATCTTTGCAGAAAATTCTGTTCGTCCGCACGCATTGGCTTAACCTGAAATACGCCAGGAGGACCCTTGATTTGAATAATTTTAACTTATTTCAACAAATAAGTCGTACATTACTTTCTATGAAGAACAATACATTAAACTTTGTGGAATCTCACTTTATGATGTAAATAAGTCATAAGTGCATCTTGTTTGTGTCAGAAATTAAACTTAAAAACAGATTGGAGCTCGACATGGATTTACGTACTACATATTACGATTATGAAAACCGACCTTATTGCATGCAAAAGCGTATCATATCGAAATGCCTTAAGTTTTGTAATTTTTATAAAAGGGCTCTGTTTTTTCATTATCCTGTTTGGTGATTATAACTTACACCCTTTAAACGACGTCACAAGCAGCTAGAGAGACGTAATACTTTTATGTTTAAACTTAGTGTTATTAAACTAATATCTTATTAACCCATTATCCCATCATTATTATTTCTTGAAATCAATAATTGTTAAGTACTTAGTATGAAATCATGTGCAAATTTCGCTCCTTATGGAAGATATTCTATCTATAATTGATGAATAAGTGAATACAAGTAATGAGTTAAAAAATTAAGAAAATTTCATCGAATTAACTGCAAAACAGTTCTTACAGGAATTACATCATTTTCCATGTCATATATTTGAATGTGAAACTTATGTCATAGCTGTGGTCAGTAGTATCGCATGAAGATATGAAAACAGTCGAAACCAGGTTTATACAATAAATTTAATGTTTCATTTCACTTATTTGAAATTAATAATAGATTCATCCCTTGTATTACTCGTAAGCTCCTGTAATCAGAAATTTGCTCAATTATCAAAGTAAAATTTTTACATTGTTTGAAAAACACATTTCTTCGTAAGTTCTGTCATCTTAGACGTAGTGAAAAATTTCTTGGGTTAAATCGTAGCGACGCTATACTAGTTTAAAACATATTTACTATTCTTAATCAAATTGTATAATATTTGAAATTCTTTACTCAATAACTTTCCTACGCATGATATGTGACAGAATTCAAATATGACTGACAGTTTTATAGTTTCTTAACTAGTCGCGCGTTCTAAATGGAGAACTTGGATTTTTATACATGTGAAGGATTTATCAAAATTCAGAACTGTACAGTTTATTACATATCTATTGTCTACATTCTGGCTGGGCTACAGGAGGACACAAAACGAGTAAGTCGAATAGGAATTATTGCCATTAGAGAGGAAGCTGGACAAATTGATATAATTACCTGTTTTGAAATCTTCAAGGGTTAGCCTAATTTAAAGCTCTGTTGTCTAAATCCTTTTTTCCTAATTAATTACATAATTTAAAAATAATTGAGTGTTATTCCTCCTGGATTCAAAAGAAGCTATTCCATACTCGATTTAACTGGTGAATCTTTCTAAGTCGCTATTATTTTATATTGGTTGGCAACTTTAAAAGAACCGTATCAATATTGTATTCATCATTTATTTTCCATACATTCATGCACTTTGAAATATAGGTCATCGTTTCTCTTCAATTTCAATTGCATACATAACTACGAGTATCCGACAATTGTTTGAATGGACAAATAAAACGAAAACGCGATACAATCGAGCAATGCCGACAAAGAATAAACGTAATTATGTTTGAAGTCCAATATAAAAGACAGCAGAGTTTTATAGAAGAATGGTGGGTTTACTAATGTTTAACGACAATTCGGCCATAAAATTGCAGGAATAGGAAATATTTGGAGAATACAAATACCTTTCCGCAGATGAAGCATATTTTGTAACTCATTCGGCTAGTAAAATGAAAATGGTGATACCTGAGCCTTCGATTTGTTGCCACAAACTTTGAAATGAAACGTCAGATAAATTCAGGCATATTATTTTGACAGATAAAAATAAATGTTAGCTGTTACCGAATTCACTATCAGCATATTTGAACAGTAGCAGTTTTTAGTATTCGTAAAACAATTTCACGTTCAATTATACATACCTACACATACGAGGTACTGAAGGAATAAAAGGCAATGTTAGCCATTATGCTTTAGATCATCAATTAATTCCGCCCTGAATTGCAGAACCCTGTGAAAAGATAAACACAATTTATTATTGCTAACTATTGAGGTATCCACTTTTTCATAAAATGTTTATCGCTAAGGTTTAGACCTGCATTAAGCAAGACGACCACCCTCGATCGGTCACTACGTTTTCTTGGAGAATTAAAACAGATCTGAATAGTGATACTACTTTTTTAATTCTTCATTATTTTTATTCGATTCAGCGTCAAAAACATGTCACGAGTTCACCTGTCAACTTCTGTTAGATGTTCTTTTTGAGATTCGTACACACATTTTTCTTTCGAATGTGGCCATATGGAGGAAGTTAAGCCTAAAAGTTCTATGGCAGTTCTTTACGTCAAATCTCGGTAGTATATTAAACCACCACGGTGAATTGTGGTGTATTAAAATCAATTTTAAATTCCGTGAACGTTTCAGAACAATTAGAATTCTCCGTGAAAACGTAATCCTGGTTTTCCAAGCAGAGAGAGCTTTTCTCAAGTGCCTCGTTATTTAGACTTTTTAGTTATTACTAAAATTTTCGCCAATACTTATAACGAGATCTTGCCCGCATCCTTAGTGCTTAACTTGATGTATGAAGATACCAATATGATACTCAACTTGGTCATCTGGTAATTGCATTGTACTCCATCTTGAATTCAGGCTTTTTGTATCAGTTATCCAAAATACTTTCTTCGATAACAGACAGTTCACTTTAGAAGACCGTTAGGAATAGAACACACCACATTTTATCAATATCTGAAACAATCTGACAAAAGTTATCTTTGACAAAGGCAGATTTAATTGTAGAAATATTGTGAATTAAGTATGGGAGAATAATCAACATTATTTTGAAGTATGCAATGTCTATAGTTAACCATATTCGGCAATGTTACTACAGTTGATACCCTTAGAGCCCAGTCGACGATGATAAATTAGAATCTCGTTTAAAAATTCATAGTCTACGCACTATCTTGCTGCTAGGTAACTGCATAATGCGCTCTATATTCTTGGTTACTACAGTATAAGCGTTGCGACTATGCGTATTCAAAAAGGATGAATGTATAGTCGGAAATCTTTGCAGAAAATTCTGTTCGTCCGCACGCATTGGCTTAACCTGAAATACGCCAGGAGGACCCTTGATTTGAATAATTTTAACTTATTTCAACAAATAAGTCGTACATTACTTTCTATGAAGAACAATACATTAAACTTTGTGGAATCTCACTTTATGATGTAAATAAGTCATAAGTGCATCTTGTTTGTGTCAGAAATTAAACTTAAAAACAGATTGGAGCTCGACATGGATTTACGTACTACATATTACGATTATGAAAACCGACCTTATTGCATGCAAAAGCGTATCATATCGAAATGCCTTAAGTTTTGTAATTTTTATAAAAGGGCTCTCTTTTTTCATTATCCTGTTTGGTGATTATAACTTACACCCTTTAAACGACGTCACAAGCAGCTAGAGAGACGTAATACTTTTATGTTTAAACTTAGTGTTATTAAACTAATATCTTATTAACCCATTATCCCATCATTATTATTTCATGAAATCATTAATAATTGTTAAGTGCTTAGTATGAAATCATGTGCAAATTTCGCTCCTTATGGAAGATATTCTATCTATAATTGATGAATAAGTGAATGCAAGTAATGATTTAAACAATTAAGAAAATTTCATCGAATTAACTGCAAAACAGTTCTTACAGGAATTACATCATTTTCCATGTCATATATTTGAATGTCATAGCTGTGGTCAGTAGTATCGCATGAAGATATTAGAACAGTCGAAACCAGGTTTATACAATAAATTTAATGTTTCATTTCACTTATTTGAAATTAATAATAGATTCATCCCTTGTATTACTCGTAAGCTCCTGTAATCAGAAATTTGCTCAATTATCAAAGTAAAATTTTTACATTGTTTGAAAAACACATTTCTTCGTAAGTTCTGTCATCTTAGACGTAGTGAAAAATTTCTTGGGTTAAATCGTAGCGACGCTATACTAGTTTAAAACTTATTTACAATTCTTAATCAAATTGTATAATATTTGAAATTCTTTACTCAATAACTTTCCTACGCATGATTGTTATGTGACAGAATTCAAATATGACTGACAGTTTTATAGTTTCTTAACTAGTCGCGCTGGCAGCGTTCTAACTGGAGAACTTGGATTTTTATACATGTGAAGGATTTATCAAAATTCAGAACTGTACAGTTTATTACATATCTATTGTCTACATTCTGGCTGGGCTACAGGAGGACACAAAACGAGTAAGTCGAATAGGAATTATTGCCATTAGAGAGGAAGCTGGACAAATTGATATAATTACCTGTTTTGGAATCTTCAAGGGTTAGCCTAATTTAAAGCTCTGTTGCCTAAATCCTTTTTTCCTAATTAATTACATATTATAAAAATAATTGAGTGTTATGCCTCCTGAATTCAAAAGAAGCTATTCCATACTCGATTTAACTGGTGAATTTTTCTAAGTCGCTATTATTTTATATTGGTTGGCAACTTTAAAAGAACCGTATCAATATTGTATTCATCATTTATTTTCCATACATTCATGCACTTTGAAATATAGGTCATCGTTTCTCTTCAATTTCAATTGCATACATAACTACGAGTATCCGACAATTGTTTGAATGGACAAATAGAACGAAAACGCGATACAATCTAGCAATGCCGACAAAGAATAAACGTAATTATGTTTGAAGTCCGATATAAAAGACAGCAGAGTTTTATAGAAGAATGGTGGGTTTACTAATGTTTAACGACAATTCGGCCATAAAATTGCAGGAATAGGAAATATTTGGAGAATACAAATACCTTTCGGCAGATGAAGCATATTTTGTAACTCATTCGGCTAGTAAAATGAAAATGGTGATACCTGAGCCTTCGATTTGTTGCCACAAACTTTGAAATGAAACGTCAGATAAATTCAGGCATATTATTTTGACAGATAAAAATAAATGTTAGCTGTTACCGAATTCACTATCAGCATATTTGAACAGTAGCAGTTTTTAGTATTCGTAAAACAATTTCACGTTCAATTATACATACCTACACATACGAGGTACTGAAGGAATAAAAGGCAATGTTAGCCATTATGCTTTAGATCATCAATTAATTCCGCCCTGAATTGCAGAACCCTGTGAAAAGATAAACACAATTTATTATTGCTAACTATTGAGGTATCCACTTTTTCATAAAATGTTTATCGCTAAGGTTTAGACCTGCATTAAGCAAGACGACCACCCTCGATCGGTCACTACGTTTTCTTGGAGAATTAAAACAGATCTGAATAGTGATACTACTTTTTTAATTCTTCATTATTTTTATTCGATTCAGCGTCAAAACATGTCACGAGTTCACCTGTCAACTTCTGTTAGATGTTCTTTTTCAGATTCGTACACACATTTTTCTTTCGAATGTGGCCATATGGAGGAAGTTAAGCCTAAAAATTCTATGGCTGTTCTTTACGTCAAATCTCGGTAGTATATTAAACCACCACGGTGAATTGTGGTGTATTAAAATCAATTTTAAATTCCGTGAACGTTTCAGAACTATTAGAATTCTCCGTGAAAACGTAATCCTGGTTTTCCAAGCAGAGAGAGCTTTTCTCAAGTGCCTCGTTATTTAGACTTTTTAGTTATTACTAAAATTTTCGCCAATACTTATAACGAGATCTTGCCCGCATCCTTAGTGCTTAACTTGATGTATGAAGATACCAATATGATACTCAACTTGGTCATCTGGTAATTGCATTGTACTCCATCTTGAATTCAGGCTTTTTGTATCAGTTATCCAAAATACTTTCTTCGATAACAGACAGTTCACTTTAGAAGACCGTTAGGAATAGAACACACCACATTTTATCAATATCTGAAACAATCTGACAAAAGTTATCTTTGACAAAGGCAGATTTAATTGTAGAAATATTGTGAATTAAGTATGGGAGATGTAAGAGTTATAGTTTTCACATACCTCCTTCTTGCACGACAACTACAACCCCACGCTAAAACTGACTCCTATAGATAGATGACCCAAACTAACGACAATTAATTACCACAATAAAACAAATTACACTAGCCGAAAGAGTACAACATTACCTACAGTTTAAGATACGACACCATATGATTAATAACCCCTTTATAACACATTAATTGAATAATATCAATAACTATTACAATTTTGATCGGACAGAGTACAAATTTATATCAATCGATGCAGATAAAACTACCCTATTGGAAGAAAAGATCAAGAACTATGATAACCTTCAGTTATCATAATTATCAATACAAATACACTTTCAAAAGTTAACATTTCCGGTCAGATAGACTTGATGGCGACACCATTAAATCTTGACACATTTAAAATTAATGACCCTCTTCAAGTTCGCTTCTCCTAAGCCAAGCCGCGTCCTAAACGGACGAAATTTTAAATAGTTTAGCAGACAACTTTACTCTAAACCAACCAGAGAAGAATGAGGTAATTTACTTGACCAATCATAACAGATTAGAGAATTGATATTATCACGAACCTAGGCCCAGGAAGGGACACTCCGACAGATTGCGACACAGAGACTTGACGCAGTGACATCGACTCGAATAGACAGAACTCCGACGTAACTTCAATAAATAATAATAATTGCACAAATAATCCGCGCTTAAAGAAATAGATAGAACGTATACGAAATAACATCGCAGCGCGTTGGTAACGAGAAGGAATATTAGTAAAGGATTAATAAGTGAATTAATTAGTAAAGTATAGAAACTTTAACTATCCTCGTGGAGCGGAACATAAATTTGCCGTCCAGCGAAAGTATCAGTATATGTAATTAGTAACGTGAATTTATCCGCGCCTATATAAATAGAATACTACGAAAGGAATTAATATTGGTAACTATAGAGTTACGAGCGCGTAAGTAATAAGTGCAGTATATAATTTATAGACATTAACAGTACAGTGAATTATCGACAAGCAGTGACAAAGTATAACGACCAATAAATAGGACTCACAACATCTATATCTCCAAAAACTTAAGTATTTTAGCATTTCATCGAAAATTCATTAAGAATAGTAAAAAAGTAATATTTGAAGACATTCATATTGGTTGTGTATTACCCAAATCTTCCCCACGTCAACCCCTTTTTATTTAGTTTCTGTATCTCAAAGTTTATCGAGCTACGATCCTGAGAGAAGAACGAGTGATCTACCAACTGAGAAAAGCTAGCTGGCAAACATATTGTTACCCAAACCAAAGTATACTACCCTGAGAATTATTGAACTTTATATTGAATCCCTCAAAGCTCGTATAATTAGCTTTCCAACTTAAGGCCTAACCTTCCATCTGCTATAAATGGCGTACCAACTTCAGCGGCTTGAATTTTAAATTTTGAGAGCAGGAACTTTATTTTTACAAAATTTCACATAAATTTCCGACGATTCAACATCGAAAACAATAGAATACAAACAACCATAAGAAGTATAAAATCAGTGTTGCAACTTAATATAACTTCAGTGTTAGCTACAGATCTTCTATAGGCACTGGGATTATTTCATCTTTCCCCCCCCCCTTTGGAAAACTTCAACTACAACCATCCCCTACACCGACCCCAGGACACCAGGAGGAGTACATCTCATCACAACGTTGGAATAATGGGTATCGTTATCTGAACTTTTGTGTATCGAACTTGGAATTTTTTTTCGCTTTTATAAATTAAAATTTTCAATTAATTTTTGTTTTCAATTTTTAGATTTAAATTTTTATTTTTTAATACCAGAAACTGTTTTGTTATTACTTAATGGTAATCAATAAGCTTATATGAAATTACGAAACCACAAGCAATTCAATAACATGGAAAAAGGTTTCAAGACTCTATTACGATGTCCAAGTGAAAATACCGCTTTGCCTGTTAGTGATGGAAATATCCTTGCAACCCTGCCACCCCCCGTGGAGGAAGGGAGTGTTATTCAGACTGAACCAGAGGCTGACCTTGTTAATAATGTATCACCTTCTTGTGTAAACATACAAACTCCAGAGAATATTGCCATTGAAAACACGGGTATGACTACTCATTCCACTCCAGCTGTTTTGAACCCCAATGCACCCACACTTAACCCTGAATTTTTACAACAAATGCAGAATATGATTTCTCAAATCTCAAGTCATTTGTCAACACAAATTTCGGCTATCAATACTACTATGAATGAACAAAGTCAACAAGTAAAAAATGAAATAGCTTCCATGAATACACAAGTCAATGCTATCAATACTACTATGAATGAACAAGTCAACACAATAAATACACAGATCTCCACTATAAACACAAACATGAATACACAAAGTCAACAATTACGAAGTGACTTGCGTACTGAAATAAACAATCAAACTTCACAGGTAAAGAATTTGATACAAGAACACCGAACTCAAGTCACTCTTGAATTACAAAACATGGACACACGCATATCTACACAAATTGTCAACTCAGAACAGGTGTTAACGACTCAGGTGGACTCAGTTCGAGACCAGGTTTACTCAGTTCGTAACCAGGTTACCATAGTTGAAAGAGCCACAACAAGCAATAACACTCGATTAGTATCCCTCCAATCTGAACTGGATAGACTCAGACAACAAGTCAGAGAACAGGAAGGAATTATTGAACAATCTAGGGAACAAGTGTTAGTCCCACATGTATGTGTTACCCCGTCTACATCTTCCGGCCCCACAGATCCTATACCTAATGTCCCTGAAATTTCTGAAAGACCAGCACCCCTTCCAAGATCCAATAATGGCCTGGACTATCAAGCAGCAAATGTGAACCGCGAAAACCAGAACTATACCAACAATCATTTTTCATTGAATAATTCAGATTTCCCCCTTCCAATATTCGAGGATACAGTGAAAACCAACCCAGTTAGATACCTAAAAGACTTGAAAACTTATTTCACTCTGAGAAATGTGCCAGAGCATCTCAAAATGATTTTTGTTGCCCAATCTTTGAAATCAACTGCTGCTAGATGGTTGCAGGTTATTAACTATAACAATCAGCTGACCATACAACAGTTCGAAGAGACATTCCTATCAGAATTTTGGTCAGAATTAGACCAACAAAGAACTAGAATGAGGATACTCCAGGGCAAGTATGACCGTAGCAGTGGTCAGAGCTATCTAGAGTATTTTATTTCAATGTGTGAGAGTAGACAACTACTAAAGCCTGAAATTTCCGAACAAGATTTTCTGAAAGCATTATGCCACCACTTCCCTACAGTAATGAAAAATAGTCTTGTCGTTGCGGCTCCTCAGACCACAGCTGACATGCTTAGACTCTTAAAGTTATTGCAAGATCCCTCATTCCAAACCACTCGACAACCCCTTCCCCAAGTGTCAGCTAATAATACACAGAAAAAGAACATCAATTTTGTACAGACACAACCTGACCTACCCTCTTTTGGAAGCGGGATACGGTCAGTGGGAAAACAAAATTGTGAATTTGAAAATAAGGTAAGTCAAAACCATGAAACAGAAGATCACAACAATGACATTCAAAACTACGAACATAGTTGGCCACAAAACGAGTATCAGCGCGGTACTAGAGGTAACTATTGGCGCAGTAGAGGCTATAGGCAAAGACCCTACAATCATTATGCTGGTAGATATAATAATACACGAAATAATTATGACTACAGAGGGCAAAACAGGCGTAGCTATGGCAACAATGGACCCTCTTGGCATAACCGAACGCAATACAACCAAGGTTATTTCAGGCCCTATTACCGAGGAAGATACAACAGTCGTTTCGGAAGAAATAATAACCAATATGTAAGAGACAATACCCAAGGTGATACTAGGAATAGACCTGTAAATAACAATCAAAATATCACTGAGAATCGAACCCAATCACCAGTCGCTACTGGGACTTTAAACGATTAGGGGCTTTACTCTATCCTCTTGTGGAAGGCCCGGCTGTTAACTTGAAAGAAAATAGAGGAACTTATGCCAATCCCAATGTCATACATAGTGAAAGCATAAACAACTACACTAATGTAACTCCTTTATCATATGGTAAAATAAACTCCTTACTAGCTAAGCCAAAGGAAATTAATCACATGCCAAGCATCACAAAATTTCCAATTGCAGCAACCAGCATTAAAAATGCCCCAGTAGGAAAAGAATACCATAAGAATGATATAAGACCACCACTTAACACTGTTGTTTCTATTACTAAACGCAACAATGAAAAATCGATACCACAGGAAACGAAAGACGACAATACCAGCGTCAATAATGTAATTGTTGACAACAATGAAATTGTTGGTAGTACACTTTCGTCTACTGTTATCAGAAATAATAGTCATAGCTCACCACAAAATAATATGTCGAATAACAACAATGATATTTTGATCAACAATACAACACCGGGAAATTTTATGGACAACATAAACAGTAATGAAACAGACATAACAGTTGGTATATTGCAACGCCACGAACTTCTGAACGCCAATAAGCGCCCTCCAGTTATAGAGGTCGACATTGGTAATCAGAAGTATCCTATTACTTTGGATACCGGGAGTGATGCCCAAGTAATATCTCATGCCACATTTTTGGAACTTCAACGAACAAAAGCAATTACACAAATATTACCCGTTTTCAATATGACTGCCTTGCTCGCGGCTGGGAAACAACGTTGTAAGATCAAACTTCAATGTTTAATTCCAATAACAATAGCCGGACAAACAATGGAAATATTATTTCTAGTAATCACAGGGTTGAATTTACCAATAATAGTTGGACTTGAGGTTTTTAAACAATTGGAAGGAGTGATCAACTTCCGAACTGACAGCTTTGCTTTCATAGACCGTAATAAGGAAGAGCAGGTAGTTCCTTTCTGTCAGACAGCTCCCTGTGCCCCCATTCATGTCAATAGCGCTACTGATGTGAATGAAGAGGCATTCTTTGTTGAGACTTTGCAAGTAAATAACCAACCACTACTAAACATTTTAACTACCGACCCTCCTCCACAACAAGACACGCTTACTATATCCTCTCAGAATTTTCAGCCAAAAGAAAATCCTCTCGCTGCAGAATTACATGTAAACCATATTCATACCCAAGAACAAATAAAAGATTTGATTACACAGAAAGTTAATGAAGCTCATGATATTGACACAGGCACACGCCAGGATTTATTCAACGTGTTATACAAACACAAGGATTTATTTACCAATAAAATTGGTAAATGCCTTTTGTATACACATAAAATAATCCGACACTCTACCAACATTGTTCGACACAAACCAAGACCCATTCCATTAAGCTTACGTGAGAAAGTTTCAGCTGTAATACAGGACATGATTTCACAGGGAATTATTGAAAATTCAACTAGCCCCTTTTCAAATCCTTTATGCATCGTACTTAAGCCCTCTGGCGATGTACGCCTCACAATCGACGCCCGTTCAATTAACTCTGATTCACAAGAAGATAATTATAGACCCCTTACTTCCGACGAACTTCTTTCCCGCGC
The DNA here is from genome assembly GCA_964059195.1 of Ectobius pallidus. Taxonomy (NCBI): domain Eukaryota; kingdom Metazoa; phylum Arthropoda; class Insecta; order Blattodea; family Ectobiidae; genus Ectobius; species Ectobius pallidus. The sequence goes on along the minus strand of CAXKWD010000001.1, from coordinate 33,395,690 downwards.
CAAAGAAGGGAACTATTTCTCTACCACAGATTTAGTTTCTGCATTTTGGCAGATACCCCTAGACCCTGCTTCAAGGGACTTGACATCTTTTTCCTATCAAGGACGTCATTTCCGGTTTTGCAGAACGCCCTTCGGGTGCCGCACTTCCTCTGCCGCCCTATTGCGCGCCCTTGCCCTAACTTTTGATTGGCAGACTGATAATTTTATCATCCCCTACCTTGATGATGTCCTTGTGGCATCAAATACCAAAGCTGAGCACTTGGCCCATATTGATCTGACTTTGGAAAAGCTCCAACGAGCTGGTTTCACTCTAAACATTTCAAAATGCCATTTTTTCCAAAAGGAAGTGAAATTTCTCGGATATGTCATATCCGGGAAGGATTGCCGAATTGATGAGGAAAAAGTGGAAGCCATCTTGAAGATACCCGCCCCCAGGAATCAAAAACAACTCCGATCTTTTCTTGGCGTATGCCAATACCAGTCACGTTTCGTCGTAAACTATTCCCAAGAATTATGCCCCCTAAAGCCACTCCTCAGAAAGAATCAAAAGTGGACATGGACCCCCGAACACGATGCGGCCTTTAACCGGGTTAAGCAGCTGTTTGCGGAGTCCATTAAACTTCAGAAACCTGTTGAGACGTCCAGATACTACGTGCAAACCGATGCGAGCGCGAAAGGTATCGGGAGTGTTTTATTTCAGGTACAAGATGGCGAAAAACGCATCATAGCGACTGCCAGTAAAGGCTTAACCATTGCCCAATCCCGAATGTACCCAACTGAACTTGAAGTGTATGCAGTATATGAGGCCCTCAATAAGTACAGACATTACATATACAATCGTAAAGTCACCGTCCTCTGCGATCACATCAGCTTGAGTTTCCTCAACCAATGCAAACTTAGTAACTCTCGTGTATCGAGATTAATCAGTGCCATAACTATGTATGATGTTGAGATAGAGCACATTAAAGGCTCCCAAAACTACCTTCCGGACCTTCTTTCACGTTTGCCTAACCATCCTGGAATGGCCAGTATCGAAGGGCAAGTTGAAAAAGAAGTGAGAATCATGAAAATTTGTGTAAATGATAAATATAAATTAAATAATAAACTTGCAAATTTGTCAAAATTCCAATCAGAAGATCTCTATTTATCTTCCATACAGCAAGATCTGAAAGAAATTCCACAGTCGAATTCCAACCCGGCATGCGAGTCTACCCAACGCCAGTCACTAGCTGTACACAATGGCTTGACGTACAAACTCTGTGGTAAGGAAATGCCCACTTGGAAACCATATATTCCAAAAGCCTTAGAAAGGGATATTATAGCAAGCTATCACGAAAATCTTGCCCACAGCGGAACACAGAAATTAATTGATGTCATCAATGATAATTTTTACATTAGACAACTAGGACGTAAAGTCAGGTTATATGTCCGATCTTGCCACCTTTGCCAAGTAGGAAAGTGCAAGAATACAGCTTATGAAGTAGCAGTAAACTCAATAGAATCTACTAAACCTAACCAACTTATTTGCGGCGACATACTAGGACCTCTTGTTAAGAGTAATTTTGGATCTCAGTATATTTTTATCCTTGTGGATGTATTTTCTAAACTTGTATCTTTATATCCCATAAGAGATTTGTCTACTAAGATATGCTTAAAGAAAGTGGAGGAATATGTCGGCACATTCGGCAACGTCGGATCCTGTTTAACAGACAATGCGAGTATCTTCTCAAGCGAAAAGTGGAACCAAGGACTCCAGAAATTAGGCATAAAGACCTTACATTGCTCGGCCTACAATCCCTCTGCAAATATTAGTGAACGATATATCAAACAAGTAGTGTCGTACTTACGACTATTAACTCATCGACAGCATAAGAATTGGTTTAAATACTTAAAGCCAATACAGGCAATTCTAAACGAAACAAGGCACCACATAACTAAGGAAATTCCTTTGCAAGTCGTGACGCATTGTAACATCGGCCCCCTATTCAAGAACTCTCCCCCTGTACTCAACACATGCCATAAATCTGACCTGGACATCTGTAAAGCCATTCTCTCCAGACTGCAACAAAGATGGTCAAAGCGAAAAAACAAGCCCAGACATCCCCGGCGAAGATGGAACCCTGAACCAGGAGATTATGTCTTACTTAAAGCCAATGTCATCTCAAGTAAATTACACCAAAGACAAAAGAAATTTTCCCTCCCATTTCATGGTCCCTTCGTCGTGAAAGCAAAATACGGAACTGACACATTTCAATTGCATTATCCTAACAACCCCAACAAAATCCTGGGAAAATATAGAAAACAATTACTGAAACCATATCATATAATGGCCCAAAAACCCGAAAACTTGCATTAAAGGCTGAAAACAAGAGGAGTTATGAGAAAAGAAAGTGATAATGAACATAGATTGTAGAAATGTTTTTTCGAACTGACCAGCAAAATAAGTAGAGTGATTCCAATTTCTCGAATTAATGTTTTATCTAACGTCATTGTACGAATATACCATTTTAAGGTTGAGTGAATAATGCCATTAATAATTGCTGAAAAGACTATTAGATATGAGGCTTACTATATCAAATATAGTATGACCTCACAGCAATTATTACGCTACATATATAAGTGCAATTTAATAAGTTTATTGCCATTTGTTAGCGACCTGTGTAAATAATTAGTAAGTAAGATAGGCTACCTCCCCTCTGAACTGTATTGAGGAGTTAAAACATTCATTCGACTAAGAGAATCACACTATTATTTGACATTATTATTAAGTGAGGAAAACATATGATTAAGAAATGAATTTTACAATTTTATTTTACATTAAATTTTTGCAATATTAAAGTACACTAAATTCAAATTTTCAAAATATATATATATAATTATTTTGCATACAAATATGTATGAACAGCTGATGTCGCATACCACATCCTAAAACTAATCGAGTGAATATGCACCAAAACATTGAGGAGAATTATGTATACAAGTTGAATTGAAAGAAATAAGCGAAGTGAATTAGTGAGGAATAAGTTAGTTAAGAAAATTCCGTACATAGATACGAGGAAAATATGAGAGAGTGAATCGATGAAAGTAATATGTGAGAATATGATAAAATATGAGAAAGAATGATGAAACTTATATAGTAAAGAAACGATAAAGAAAAATGTAAGTGAAAAGAATAATAATACTTTTGAGTGGAAAAGGTATACAAAATTAACAAGAAGGTATTGGTAAGACAAAGCACAGGTTATTAAGATGTAGGTATGAAGTTTGTAACATTTGGACATAATAATAGTGTTATTTAAGATACTATATAAAAGGGAGGAAGACATACCCCCAACATTTAGCAACAATAATATGAAGACATCAGCGTACATCGAAATCAAAGAGGAATAACGTTTATAATAATGAATTTCAATTTTTATGTTTAATATGTTATTAAGAAGTGATAAGTATCATATTTATGTTTCAAGGAGATGTAATGGACAATGAACTAAACACCAAAAAGGTAAAGACAACAGACAAGAACCAGATTTCAAAGGTAAAAGAATGTTATCAATTTATTATGTATTTCAGTGTTTAAAATTTCTATGTTTTTATATGTAATTAATGCAAACTTAATGAGGAACAAGATGATGTGAGGACCATAATTATTTAAAAATCTGCACATACAACACTTTCAAATTAATAACGAATTATGAAGATGTAGCAAATGAAAGCGAAATAAAAAAACAAACAATAGAAAGTTTAGTGACGAAACATGTTAGAAACAATAAATTAAATTTTGAAAAAACAATTTTAAGAAACAATAAACGACAAACCGACGAGACATAGTAAACGTTCAAGTATTTGGAAACGGGTAGAACGATTCATCGTGAAATCATTCATACATTGTAATGTACCATTCCAATCGTTCTCTTGATTTCATGATAAAATCGCTCGGTCATATGTAAGAGTTATAGTTTTCACATACCTCCTTCTTGCACGACAACTACAACCCCACGCTAAAACTGACTCCTATAGATAGATGACCCAAACTAACGACAATTAATTACCACAATAAAACAAATTACACTAGCCGAAAGAGTACAACATTACCTACAGTTTAAGATACGACACCATATGATTAATAACCCCTTTATAACACATTAATTGAATAATATCAATAACTATTACAATTTTGATCGGACAGAGTACAAATTTATATCAATCGATGCAGATAAAACTACCCTATTGGAAGAAAAGATCAAGAACTATGATAACCTTCAGTTATCATAATTATCAATACAAATACACTTTCAAAAGTTAACATTTCCGGTCAGATAGACTTGATGGCGACACCATTAAATCTTGACACATTTAAAATTAATGACCCTCTTCAAGTTCGCTTCTCCCAAGCCAAGCCGCGTCCTAAACGGACGAAATTTTAAATAGTTTAGCAGACAACTTTACTCTAAACCAACCAGAGAAGAATGAGGTAATTTACTTGACCAATCATAACAGATTAGAGAATTGATATTATCACGAACCTAGGCCCAGGAAGGGACACTCCGACAGATTGCGACACAGAGACTTGACGCAGTGACATCGACTCGAATAGACAGAACTCCGACGTAACTTCAATAAATAATAATAATTGCACAAATAATCCGCGCTTAAAGAAATAGATAGAACGTATACGAAATAACATCGCAGCGCGTTGGTAACGAGAAGGAATATTAGTAAAGGATTAATAAGTGAATTAATTAGTAAAGTATAGAAACTTTAACTATCCTCGTGGAGCGGAACATAAATTTGCCGTCCAGCGAAAGTATCAGTATATGTAATTAGTAACGTGAATTTATCCGCGCCTATATAAATAGAATACTACGAAAGGAATTAATATTGGTAACTATAGAGTTACGAGCGCGTAAGTAATAAGTGCAGTATATAATTTATAGACATTAACAGTACAGTGAATTATCGACAAGCAGTGACAAAGTATAACGACCAATAAATAGGACTCACAACATCTATATCTCCAAAAACTTAAGTATTTTAGCATTTCATCGAAAATTCATTAAGAATAGTAAAAAAGTAATATTTGAAGACATTCATATTGGTTGTGTATTACCCAAATCTTCCCCACGTCAACCCCTTTTTATTTAGTTTCTGTATCTCAAAGTTTATCGAGCTACGATCCTGAGAGAAGAACGAGTGATCTACCAACTGAGAAAAGCTAGCTGGCAAACATATTGTTACCCAAACCAAAGTATACTACCCTGAGAATTATTGAACTTTATATTGAATCCCTCAAAGCTCGTATAATTAGCTTTCCAACTTAAGGCCTAACCTTCCATCTGCTATAGAGAATAATCAACATTATTTTGAAGTATGCAATGTCTATAGCTAACCATATTCGGCAATGTTACTACAGTTGATACCCTTAGAGCCCAGTCGACGATGATAAATTAGAATCTCGTTTAAAAATTCATAGGCTACGCACTATCTTGCTGCTATGTAACTGCATAATGCGCTCTATATTCTTGGTTACTACAGTATAAGCGTTGCGACTATGCGTATTCAAAAAGGATGAATGTATAGTCGGAAATCTTTGCAGAAAATTCTGTTCGTCCGCACGCATTGGCTTAACCTGAAATACGCCAGGAGGACCCTTGATTTGAATAATTTTAACTTATTTCAACAAATAAGTCGTACATTACTTTCTATGAAGAACAATACATTAAACTTTGTGGAATCTCACTTTATGATGTAAATAAGTCATAAGTGCATCTTGTTTGTGTCAGAAATTAAACTTAAAAACAGATTGGAGCTCGACATGGATTTACGTACTACATATTACGATTATGAAAACCGACCTTATTGCATGCAAAAGCGTATCATTTCGAAATGCCTTATGTTTTGTAATTTTTATAAAAGGGCTCTCTTTTTTCATTATCCTGTTTGGTGATTATAACTTACACCCTTTAAACGACGTCACAAGCAGCTAGAGAGACGTAATACTTTTATGTTTAAACTTAGTGTTATTAAACTAATATCTTATTAACCCATTATCCCATCATTATTATTTCATGAAATCATTAATAATTGTTAAGTGCTTAGTATGAAATCATGTGCAAATTTCGCTCCTTATGGAAGATATTCTATCTATAATTTATGAATAAGTGAATGCAAGTAATGAGTTAAACAATTAAGAAAATTATATCGAATTAACTGCAAAACAATTCTTACAGGAATTACATCATTTTCCATGTCATTTATTTGAATGTCATAGCTGTGCTCAGTAGTATCGCATGAAGATATTAGAACAGTCGAAACCAGGTTTATACAATAAATTTAATGTTTCATTTCACTTATTTGAAATTAATAATAGATTCATCCCTTGTATTACTCGTAAGCTCCTGTAATCAGAAATTTGCTCAATTATCAAAGTAAAATTTTTACATTGTTTGAAAAACACATTTCTTCGTAAGTTCTGTCATCTTAGACGTAGTGAAAAATTTCTTGGGTTAAATCGTAGCGACGCTATACTAGTTTAAAACTTATTTACAATTCTTAATAAAATTGTATAATATTTGAAATTCTTTACTCAATAACTTTCCTACGCATGATTGTTATGTGACAGAATTCAAATATGACTGACAGTTTTATAGTTTCTTAACTAGTCGCGCTGGCAGCGTTCTAACTGGAGAACTTGGATTTTTATACATGTGAAGGATTTATCAAAATTCAGAACTGTACAGTTTATTACATATCTATTGTCTACATTCTGGCTGGGCTACAGGAGGACACAAAACGAGTAAGTCGAATAGGAATTATTGCCATTAGAGAGGAAGCTGAACAAATTGATATAATTACCTGTTTTGGAATCTTCAAGAGTTAGCCTAATTTAAAGCTCTGTTGCCTAAATCCTTTTTTCCTATTTAATTACATAATTTAAAAATAATTGAGTGTTATGCCTCCTGGATTCAAAAGAAGCAATTCCATACTCGATTTAACTGGTGAATTTTTCTAAGTCGCTATTATTTTATATTGGTTGGCAACTTTAAAAGAACCGTATCAATATTGTATTCATCATTTATTTTCCATTCATTCATGCACTTTTAAATATAGGTCATCGTTTCTCTTCAATTTAATTGGATACATAACTACGAGTACCCGACAATTGTTTGAATGGACGAATAGAACGAAAACGCGATACAATCTAGCAATGCCGACAAAGAATAAACGTAATTATGTTTGAAGTCCAATATAAAAGACAGCAGAGTTTTATAGAAGAATGGTGGGTTTACTAATGTTTAACGACAATTCGGCCATAAAATTGCAGGAATAGGAAATATTTGGAGAATACAAATACCTTTCCGCAGATGAAGCATATTTTGTAACTCATTCGGCTAGTAAAATGAAAATGGTGATACCTGAGCCTTCGATTTGTTCCCACAAACTTTGAAATAAAACGTCAGATAAATTCAGGCATATTATTTTGACAGATAAAAATAAATGTTAGCTGTTACCGAATTCACTATCAGCATATTTGAACAGTAGGAGTTTTTAGTATTCGTAAAACAATTTCACGTTCAATTATACATACCTACACATACGAGGTACTGAAGGAATAAAAGGCAATGTTAGCCATTATGCTTTAGATCATCAATTAATTCCGCCCTGAATTGCAGAACCCTGTGAAAAGATAAACACAATTTATTATTGCTAACTATTGAGGTATCCACTTTTTCATAAAATGTTTATCGCTAAGGTTTAGACCTGCATTAAGCAAGACGACCACCCTCGATCGGTCACTACGTTTTCTTGGAGAATTAAAACAGATCTGAATAGTGATACTACTTTTTTAATTCTTCATTATTTTTATTCGATTCAGCGTCAAAAACGTGTCACGAGTTCACCTGTCAACTTCTGTTAGATGTTCGTTTTTGAGATTCGTACACACATTTTTTTTTTCGAATGTGGCCATATGGAGGAAGTTAAGCCTAAAAGTTCTATGGCTGTTCTTTACGTCAAATCTCGGTAGTATATTAAACCACCACGGTGAATTGTGGTGTATTAAAATCAATTTTAAATTCCGTGAACGTTTCAGAACTATTAGAATTCTCCGTGAAAACGTAATCCTGGTTTTCCAAGCAGAGAGAGCTTTTCTCAAGTGCCTCGTTATTTAGACTTTTTAGTTATTACTAAAATTTTCGCCAATACTTATAACGAGATCTTGCCCGCATCCTTAGTGCTTAACTTGATGTATGAAGATACCAATATGATACTCAACTTGGTCATCTGGTAATTGCATTGTACTCCATCTTGAATTCAGGCTTTTTGTATCAGTTATCCAAAATACTTTCTTCGATAACAGACAGTTCACTTTAGAAGACCCTGTTAGGAATAGAACACACCACATTTTATCAATATCTGAAACAATCTGACAAAAGTTATCTTTGACAAAGGCAGATTTAATTGTACATTTGAGGGTGAATAATGTATGGGAGAATAATAAACATTATTTTGAAGTATGCAATGTCTATAGTTAACCATATTCGGCAATGTTACTACAGTTGATACCCTTAGAGCCCAGTCGACGATGATAAATTAGAATCTCGTTTAAAAATTAATAGGCTACGCACTATCTTGCTGCTAGGTAACTGCATAATGCGCTCTATATTCTTGGTTACTACAGTATAAGCGTTGCGACTACGCGTATTCAAAAAGGATGAATGTATAGTCGGAAATCTTTGCAGAAAATTCTGTTTGTCCGCACGCATTGGCTTAACCTGAAATACGCCAGGAGGACCCCTGATTTGAATAATTTTAACTTATTTCAACAAATAAGTCGTACATTACTTTCTATGAAGAACAATACATTAAACTTTGTGGAATCTCACTTTATGGTGTAAATAAGTCATAAGTGCATCTTGTTTGTGTCAGAAATTAAACTTAAAAACAGATTGGAGCTCGACATGGATTTACGTACTACATATTACGATTATGAAAACCGACCTTATTGCATGCAAAAGCGTATCATTTCGAAATGCCTTATGTTTTGTAATTTTTATAAAAGGGTTCTCTTTTTTCATTATCCTGTTTGGTGATTATAACTTACACCCTTTAAACGACGTCACAAGCAGCTAGAGAGACGTAATACTTTTATGTTTAAACTTAGTGTTATTAAACTAATATCTTATTAACCCATTATCCCATCATTATTATTTCATGAAATCATTAATAATTGTTAAGTGCTTAGTATGAAATCATGTGCAAATTTCGCTCCTTATGGAAGATATTCTATCTATAATTGATGAATAAGTGAATGCAAGTAATGAGTTAAACAATTAAGAAAATTTCATCGAAATTAAAATCAATTTTAAATTCCGTGACGAACTGACGGACAATTACGGTGAACTAGCACCTATTAGCAGTTCCCTAAAACCCACCATGCTCGTCTTACATTTTAAAAGGAGACGGTCCACCCTCTGACGTTTCAGTCGAGATGGATCCACTAATATCGTACTATGTCAATCAGACGGGAGGACGATTGGGCGATCACGTCGGACCCTTGTAAATGGGCTCCCGTTTCCTTCAGCACGGTCAGGGGATAGGAAGTTTTCTCGGTGGTCTGTTTAGAATTATCAAACCTTTCGTCGTGTCGGGGGCTAAAGCAGTGGGACGCGAAACCCTTTCAACAGGGGCAAATATCCTTTCTGACATTGCAAGTAAGAAAAGGGATGAAAAAGTATGGAATATCGTTGCAAACAGGTTAACAGAGTCAACTCATCGTCTTGTCAACAAAATGCAGGGAAAGGGTAGGAAAAAGAGAAAATCTAGGGTAGAACCTGTGGTGGCCAGGGATATATTTAGCGAGAACAAACGACGAAAGCGTTCATAACGTTCAGGATGTTTGGTTGTACCAAATCAGAGTTCGACATCTTTGCCAGCAAACCTCTCCAGTCTTCGGTGTTGGGCAACATCACTACGATATGCAAACCCATCGCTCCCGTAGAACAGTCCGTTTTAGAGTTTGTCATTTCCGCGGATAACGAACACTATACAGACTTGAATATTTTGTTAATGGTAAATGGGAAATTTGTAAAAGGGGACGGTTCTAGTTTAGGAGCCGACGACAGGGTTACAGGTATAAACAATACATTGCATTCGCTGTTTAGTCAATTAAGCATAAGTTTGAACGGTACTTCTGTAACGCCTTCCGAGGACTTGTACAATTATGGGGCTTATTTTGAAACACTTTTAGCTTACGGGCAGGACGCTGCAAAAAGTCATTTGACGACGGCTTCCTGGTATTTGGATAATGCTTTATCCGGTCTCAAGGGGGACGATGAGAAAAAGAACGGTACTTTGGGACCGGGAGACTCTAACAAGGGATGGGTCGAGAGATTCGAAAAGGGAAAAACCTCCAAGGAAATGGTTATGATAGGTAAATTACACGGGGATTTATTTAACGTTTCGCAACTCTTGTTGCCAGGGGTGAAAATCGCCATTAAATTAACCAAGTCTAAGAGGGAATTCTATATGATTGGTGAAAAGGACGATACCAAGGCTTACTTTAAATTCCACGATGCGGCTTTGTATGTGAAAAAAGTTAGAGCTTCTCCTAATATTTTAACGTCCCACGCTAAAACCTTGGCCCTCGGACACAATGCTCGTTACGATATCACAAGGGTGGATGTGAAAACTTTTACTTTCAGTCAGGGGAGTCAAGCAGTGTCTCTGGATAATGCCATATTGGGCACCATTCCTAAACGTATTCTCTTTGCCATGGTACAAAACAGCGCATTCACGGGGACGGTAACGTCCAATCCCTATGATTTACGACATTTCAATCTAAATTCTTTTGTCATGTTTGTGAACGGACAACAGATCCCCCTGAGGGCCTCTCAATTTCCACAGATCACGAAAAATGTTCGACTTTGGCTTATCATACTCTATTTAGCGGTTCCGGGATACATCATTCCAACAGCGGAATGCAAATCACTCACGATATGTATATAACAGGTTTTTTCATGTTGCTCTTTGATCTTACCCCTGATAGTGCCACCTCGGAAGGACACAAAAGTCTTGCAAATAACGGAAATTTGAGAATCGAGGCAAAATTCGATAAAGCTCTGCCTACGGCAATCACCTGTATCCTTTACTCGGAATACGAAAACTGTATCGAAATCGATAACCATAGACATATCATAACAGATTTTTAATGAATTCCCTTCAAATCGAACACGCTTTGCGACATATCGATGGTTTTGCAGGAGTTTATCCTAGCGATTGTTTGCCTAAATTTATTCACAATAATCAAAATTTCTTTGTTATCAATTTCAATCCTAGCTCTCTTCCGGGTTCTCATTGGGTTGCTATCTGTTTAAAAAAAGGGTTGTATTTCGATTCATATGGTCTTCCGCCAATAGTTCCCTCCATAAATCAGTTTATTAGTCGAAATTGCACCTTCTGGACATTTAATAAAACACAGCTACAAGACGAATACTCATCAGTCTGTGGACAGTACGTCTGTATGTTTGTTCACTGTATGAACAGAGGACTGAACTTGAAGGAGTTTGTGGACCTCTTTGGAACAAAGCCAGATCTCCAGGTCGTTTCCATGTTTCGCAGTCTTTGGACCTCCGTGTGGAAAAAGACGAGGTGGCCAAGGATTTCTTTCACGCCTATAAAAAGGTGAGTACAATTTTGTTTTAACATCAGTCTTTGTCAAGATGGTTCGGGCTTTGGTGGTCGATTTTGAGTACCTCTCCGGGGCAAAGAGGGAACCTATTGTTAAAAAAATTGCTCTTTGTAGCAACGATAATGTTATACAGACCTACCATTTTACCAGCCTTTACGCTGGAAATCCTAAGATTTTCGAGCAAAACAACGACAATAAGAACGGAATACATTTCTCAGACGGATCATACCGTACGCTGCTATGATTACTATTTTGAACGACGTAGTGGCAGGTTACAATGCACTCTACGCATTTCGTCAAGAAAAATGCGAATTTCTGACAAGTATCTGCAACAGAACGTTTATTAATCTAGAAGAGTTTTATTGTCCTCCTCCAGGCAATTTGCTACATACATATAACTGTGGGCTACTGTCATGAAGCAAATGACTACGTGCCTAATAGACGGTAGGAAACCATTCCTAAACAAAGGAAGGGTTGGGGACCGCAACTAATCGATATTGAACGTTTTCATGATTATCGATACTGCCCTGAATTTATTTGAATTACAGAAAAAGGAGAGGTGCGCATGCGTCGACGGTGAATCGACGAGAGAGGAGTTGAACCTGAAAGACGGTTACAGAGTACGTGCCTGACTACGAGAGAGAGAAGTTGAAAAGGCAGAAGGGAGAAGACGAGACTGGGATGTGTGACAGCGGTAGAGGCGTTCTGGCATGATGGTGTGTCAGACTTTCATCTAAGGAAATTCTGAATGGGAATTTCACTGATACGACTATATGGAGATAGTCGTTAGCTGGGAAAGGACATCACGTCCGCCGGTACGAGAGACCGCTTCAGCGAACACCAGCTGTGGAGAGAAGAGTGGGTCACGACTGCTCAGTCTGGACTAAGGGAAGATGTGGACACCAGAAAATAGATGGAAACAACACGGGATCAGAGGATAAGTTGGTCACCACCCGTTGAGTATAATCACATAAACATTTTCTTTTGTTTTGGGAAATTGGAAAATTTTGAGGCATTGTTTCTAAGAAATGTGTGGCGACTAGACGCCGTAAATGAAGGATTAAGAGTAGGGTTAGAAAAATAGAAGCGTGATAAATCTAGGGTGAGGCAATAAAATACAGTAATCCAACCCGTTTCTATTTCTGGTCTAAGTTAAGAAAGAGCAGTCAAGAAATGTAACCGTTGAATGGTAAAGATAAATCTCTATACTTGGGTTTCTATGGGTGATTGTCTCACGAATGAATACATAGCTCGGGGCAATTGGTGATGCTCATTCAAACTTGTTTTTTTATAAGACAGGACGCGAGGGGAGTAAGAAAGAAGGGTAATAGGGGCTTACTTAGTATTTCTTGCGAGGGCCTCTCCCTCTTGGTTTTTGTTGGGTGACAGATGATTATCTATGAGTAGATTTCATGCTGGCCCGTAATGATTGAGTTGTTTTTTTAAGAGATTTATCGAAGAGTGGGAACCGTATGGATCATGGTAAAGGGAGATAAGAAAGTGAACAGTGAGAGGCAGAAGAAGGCCTATGAGTAGTAGTAGATTAAGCGCATACCATTGGAAAACTTACATGTTAGGATAGAAGTAGGAGTTACTCAAGGGTTATAAAGAGAGAGTTACTGATCTGGGGCGTGAGTTAGTTTCAGTTAGAATTCTAGGGAATTTAGAAACAAGGAAATTGGGTGCCCAGGGAGTAGAATAGTAACCTGAAAAGTATGGAAACCAGAGTAACAGGAAATAGGTAAAATTAGAACAATGGTATACACTGCTTACAGAGAGAGGAGTTAAAAGATAATCAATAATAACTGGTTAGATTAGAAAGAGGAGAATTGGTAATTTTGTGTAGTGAGTTGATGACAAGTAGGTCATTAGCAGGTACTAGAGATTACCCCAGGAGAAAAAAAAGGAAGGGTGAGGTGAGGGAACGCCGGAAGTGTCCCAAATAGAATAAATATAAATCTAGTAGTAGGCGAAGCCTATACTAGTAGAATCTAAAGAGATTTATGAGAATTGTGAAAGTCATCGGTGTTGGAGGCGAACTACGGCCCCACGTGCCTCTAGGAGAGAGTGTCAGGGACCTCTGACATCGATTGTTCAAAATTGTATTTTTGTTTGCGGCCCATTAATATTTTCCCGGTTGCAGGAGAGGAGTCAGATTGTTTGTAACTCAAGATCTAGACGCCGCCCCTGTATCGGTGGTCTATCGTCACAGTCACTCTGTGGGTATAGGCCTAAATTTCCATTTCTTTCTTCATGACACTGTCTTTCCTATCTATCTTTAAGTACAATTCTTCATGGACTAAGAAGACTAGTGGACTGGTATAGGAGACATAGGTGGGATTATTGAGTGTAATATGTAGAGTTAAGGACTGGATTATGAATTGAAAACCTTTATTTATTCGGAAGAAAGTATAATATATATATTGAAATATCCCGAAGTTGCAAATGTAAATGACTACACAAGTTAGTAGTAAATTAGAAGGATAATACGAGACGTTCTAGTAGATACCTGGAAATAAAGAAAGAAAGGAGATTAAGGTAATTAATTAGGGATTTGTTATTGTTGAACAGAGAACGTACTTATACAGTTAAACTGGGTATACTAACCTTGAATAATTAAATACTATCCTACCAATAAAAGTGTTGAATGGTTAATGTAGTGTAAATGTAATTTATTGTATATAAGATTGTTATTGTTGAAAAGAAAAAAAAATAATATATTAAATAAATTATGGTTATTGTTATGCAAAGTAAATTAACGTGAAGTTAAGATTTTTGACCCTTATCCTTGTAATGGTTTGAGAGTCGCTGATTTTTTTTTAGGCTAAGTTACATACTTTGGTAGTGAGCACTGAAAAAGGAGAAAAAGAAGAAATAGAGAGAAGCAGAATAATAAAAGAAAGATAAATCCGAACCCATTCCCGTCTCCGCTGTTAAAATTAAAAGCTAGTCGAGAGGCTTGTAGGTACATAGCTTGTGTATCTATAATTTAATTTGTGACTGGGCTGATATACAACAAAAAGAAGAGAGGAAGCGTATTGATGATGGCGCCCGTTAATATAAATTTTCATCAATATTATCAAACTGGGTAAATTGTTAAAAGAAAGAGAAAGTAGACTGGGAGTAGGAAATTTGCAACCACCCGGTAGCGGAGATAACTGTACTGAACCTTGGAATGTGGGTTATGCGTGTCGTGTCATGACGACACCATAGGAAGTGACCTTGTTTTGTAGGAGTTCAGTAAACTTATGTACTGCGATTGAGAATAATCAAATATTGGTCATCACAGATTTTGGCGCAATTTTGGGAATTTGCAATCAATCACATAAAGTCCATCACATATTTTGGCGCCCATATCGTGGGGTGTGATAGTTTGATAGTAGGATAGTTTGATATCCCATAACGTGAGGCGAGATAGTGTTAAAAGAGTTTTGGGAGTTAGGTTAGTATAACTGAAATTTATTCTAAAAAAAAAATAATAATAACATATTTTTGGGAGAAGAATAATGACTATTGACAAAGTAAGGACTTCTATAGATGACTAAGACAGACGACTGAACTATTGTGTTCTAATCTTTTTTTTTGCCAGTGGTATTGTTAATATATAAATATGGCTACTTATGTTGATCCATATGCACAAATAAGAGCAGCTGAGTTAACCCAAGCTATTAGGAAGTTGAGGAAGGCGGATTTGGAGGCAGAATGTGATAGAGTAAAGTTACCGACCACAGGTACAAGGGATGAGTTAAGACAACGCTTGTTAGATTATGCCCGTAAGAACTCTCAGTCATTTCAAGTGTTAATTACGGCTTTTGCTCTGAGTCAGGAAGTTTTGGAAGAAGATTTAGTTGAACATAATATAACGGTTCCACAAGATTCATATGGAGATGTAGTGTATACATGGGTTAAGTTAATGCGTAGGAAGGCCATGGCGGTAGCTGATTCAGAAGAAGTTGTACCAGTAATACCATCGTTTACAATTCAGTTAGAGTCGCATAAACCAAATACTTTGGATCTGGTTCGTAAATGGAACATTAAATTCAAACCTGGGGATAGCATTTACTTATTTTTGGAGAGATTGGAAGATTTAAAACAAAGTTCTAAATTACAGGGTGTAGAGTTATTGTCAGTATTACCCGAAATTTTACAAGAGTCAGCTTTACTTTGGTACAGGAACAGATTAACAGATTGGCCTACATGGGAAGCTTTTTTGAAAGAATTTAGAGAATATTACTTGCCTATTGATGAGGAAGACTCGCTTTTGGATGAGATTAGACAGAGAACGCAAGGTCCTAAAGAATCGATTTTTGATTATGTTAATGCTATTCAAACGTTAATGAGGAGGCTGAGTACTCCAATGAGTCCTCAACAAATGATGAAGAATGTTATAAAAAATTTGCGTCCTGACGTAAAATTGTACATTAGACCGGCAGAGATTCAAACTATAACAGATTTAATACGTGTAGGTAGACAGTATGAACAAATATTGTTAGATTCTGAGAGATATATTCCTCCTCCAACGCAGGTTAGAGCTACAATCAAAGAAACGGCCTATAAACCTCAGAGACAAGTTGTTATACCTTCAGTTCATACAGCGTTAGGAATTCAGGGAAAACAGGAACTTCCATCGTCCCAGTTACAAAAGAAACCCAATCTTAGTTTTTCTGCAAAGACGTGGGATAAGGAACGAAATTCAAGTTCTGTAAATGATTCTAGAATGGTTAAAGTAATAGAAAATAAAGAGAGACAGGATGAGTCGAGGGAAAATGGTAAAAACACCACTTTGCGTTTTTCAAATAACCAGCGATGTTGGAATTGTGATAAAATAGGACATAGGCAGTTCGAGTGTAAGGCACCTCGTAGAGTTACTCCACGCACTACGATTAAATGTTATAATTGTAATAAGCTTGGACATAGGTCTATTGATTGTAGGATGCCCCAGGAAAGAAAAGTTAGGCCTACAAATTCTTTATGACAATTAACTAAAAATCAGGCTTGTGTGATGTTAAATATAAATCCTACAGATTTAGTTAATGGAGATAGATGTTTTGTTGAAATTTTGCTGGAGGATATTACATTTATTGCTTTAATAGATTCCGGTTCAGATAAAACTTATGTGGGAGAGAAAGGTGACTTTTTGTGTAAAATGTTAGATTTATCAGTAGAAGAATCTGAAGTTAGGGTAGTGCAGCTAGCGGATAAAACTTATAGTTCTATAACAGGAGAGAGAACTTTTGAGATGAAATTGCAGGACAGGATCTTTCAGATAAAATGTGAAATTATGCCAAATTTAGCAGTAGATATGATTCTGGGCATGGACGTTTTGAAACAAATTGGGTTAGTAGTAGATTTGCAAGATGGGACTTGGTATTTCAAAGATGAACCCGGAAAAATTTTTCAATTCGTTAAGGCTATAGATTTGAAAGAAGAAGATCAACTACATAATATTCTTACTTTACCTACACCTCAGGAAAGGGACAAATTGAATATGTTTTTGGAAAATCAGTTACAGAAATTTGATCAGTGTACTGGACTTACAGACTTGATTTCTCATGTTATTGATACAGGCGATGCGAAACCTATAAAACAAAGATATTATCCAGTATCACCCATTTTGGAAAAAGTTATACACGCGGAAATAGATAAAATGTTATTGGAAAAAGTTATAGAGCCTTCAAATTCACCTTGGTCTTCTCCGGTAGTTATGGTAAAGAAACCAGATAGAACATGGAGGTTTTGCGTAGACTTCAGAAAAGTAAATAATTGTACTAAAAGAGATAGTTATCCTTTGCCATACATTGAACATGTGTTGAGTAAATTACGACATGCCAGGTATATCAGTACAATAGATTTGAAAAATGGGTATTGGCAAGTTCCATTAGATGAAGCAAGTAAAGAAAAAACAGCATTCACCGTACCTGGTAGAGGATTGTATCAGTTTCGAGTTATGCCTTTTGGAATCCATAACGCACCAGCCTCATTTCAAAGATTAGTTGATACTATATTAAGAGAAGAGATAGGAGAGAAATGCTTTTGTTATTTGGATGATATAGTACTTATTAGCGAGACATTTGAAGAACATTTGTCCTTGTTAGAAAAAGTCTTAGAGAAATTAAGAAAAGCTAACCTGAAAATTAATAGGGAAAAATCAAAATTTTGCAGAAGTGAATTAAAATATTTGGGTCATATCATTACTCCATTAGGAATTGCTGTAGATTCAGATAAAATCTCGTGTATCCTTGAGTATCCAGCCCCTACAAAAGTCAAGGAAGTACGAGCATTTTTAGGATTGGCTTCTTGGTACCGACGATTCATTCCATTTTTTTCTGAAGTTGTAAAGCCCCTCACTGCACTTCTGAAAAAGAATCAGAAATGGCGTTGGACTAAGGAATGTCAGGAATCTTTTGATGAATTAAAATCGAAATTATCTAGTAGTCCTATATTAACTTGTCCAGATTATACTAAACCCCTAGTGCTACAGACCGACGCTAGTTTTTCAGGACTAGGAGCAGCTTTAATTCAGACAGGAGAGGAAGGAGAGGAAAAAGTGATAGCTTATGCTAGTAGAACTTTAACGGTAGGCGAGAAAAAGTGGGCAATAGTCGAGAAAGAATTGTTAGCTATATTGTGGGCAGTTCAAAAGTTTCGTCCTTATTTGGAAGGTTATCATTTTAAAGTATACACTGATCACTTTGCTCTGAAATGGTTAAATACATTACAGAATCCGACCGGACGATTAGCTAGGTGGAGTTTACTGCTCCAAGAGTATGATTTTGAAGTAATACATAGGCCTGGTAGATTACAAAAAGTTCCGGATGCTTTATCTAGAATACACGAAGGGAAAGTTCAAGAGAAAACGGTAGAGGAAGAATTTTGCCTTTTGTTAACTAATAACTCTGAAGTAGTCGAATGGGAAAATATATAAGATGCTTGGTATATTAAGCGGAAAGCACAAGTACAAAGTAAACCTAAGTTTTGGCCAGATTGGAAGGTCGTAGATGAGAAGTTGTACCATTTAAGATTAGATCAGTTAGAACAAACTTTGGAGGGAACAGTGAATAGGTGGAAATGGGTTATACCGCAAGATTATCGGAGTAAGATATTGCAGGAATGTCATGATGCACCTACTGCAGGGCATATGGGGATAGCTAAAACTTTCTTTAGAATAGCAAACAAGTATTATTGGCCGGGAATGTTTAGAGATGTTGCTAAGTATGTTACTGCTTGTGAAATATGTCAGAGACAAAAGGTATTACAAACGACTCAGGCAGGACCAATGCATTTTTACCAGAAAGAGAAACCTTGGATGACTGTAGCTACTGATTTGTTGGGACCTTACCCACGTTCCAAGAAAGGGAATAGATACGTAGTGGTATTTCAGGACACCTTTACCAAATATATCGAATGTAAAGCGCTAAGGAAAGCAACCAGTAGAGCAGTTACGGAAGCATTTTATGAGTTGATTATCCTTAAATGGGGAATTCCGGGATATTTGCTGATGGATAATGGGCCGCAATATACTAGTAAACTAATGCGTGGGATAGCTAAAGCTTTTAATATAACCCCTTGTTATTTATCTGTATATTCACCACAAGGAAATCCGGTAGAAAGAGTTAATAGAGTATTGAAAACCATGATTTCTAGCTACATTGAAAAGGATCAAACAGTTTGGGATGTGTATTTGAGAGAATTTAATTTTGCTATAAATACGGCTAAGCATAGTTCCACTGGATGCACTCCTTATATGCTAAATTATGGGAAAGAACCTGAAATTATCAGTAAGATTGAAAGAGTTGAAAATCAACAAATACAGAAAGAAATTCCAAAACTTTGGGTAGAAAGATTTGATAAATTAAAAACGGTACGTCTAATGGTCAGACATAACTTAGAAACTGCTTATAAGAATTCAAGTCATTATTATAATCTTCGGAGGAGAGAGGTGAGATTTTGTCCAGGAGATCTTGTGTTAAGAAGAAACTTTAAATTAAGTGATGCTTCACAAGCTTATGCAGCAGGCTTAAGTGCAAAGTTCGTCGGCCCCTTTATAATAAAGAAAAAGCTTAGCGAGAATAGTTACGAACTGACCAACCGTTCTGGTAAACAGTTGGGGAAGTGGCACGTTAAAGACTTGAAACCTTTTGTACCTGGGTAAAAGTTCTTTAAGGCTGAAAAAAAGACACGCAAAAAAAAAAAAACAAACAAACAAACAAACAAACAAACAAAAAAAAAATGTGATCAGTGTTACATTTTTTTTTATGGTAGTGTGAGAAGAATGTCATGAAGCAAATGACTACGTGCCTAATAGACGGTAGGAAACCATTCCTAAACAAAGGAAGGGTTGGGGGACCGCAACTAATCGATATTGAACGTTTTCATGATTATCGATACTGCCCTGAATTTATTTGAATTACAGAAAAAGGAGAGGTGCGCATGCGTCGACGGTGAATCGACGAGAGAGGAGTTGAACCTGAAAGACGGTTACAGAGTACGTGCCTGACTACGAGAGAGAGAAGTTGAAAAGGCAGAAGGGAGAAGACGAGACTGGGATGTGTGACAGCGGTAGAGGCGTTCTGGCATGATGGTGTGTCAGACTTTCATCTAAGGAAATTCTGAATGGGAATTTCACTGATACGACTATATGGAGATAGTCGTTAGCTGGGAAAGGACATCACGTCCGCCGGTACGAGAGACCGCTTCAGCGAACACCAGCTGTGGAGAGAAGAGTGGGTCACGACTGCTCAGTCTGGACTAAGGGAAGATGTGGACACCAGAAAATAGATGGAAACAACACGGGATCAGAGGATAAGTTGGTCACCACCCGTTGAGTATAATCACATAAACATTTTCTTTTGTTTTGGGAAATTGGAAAATTTTGAGGCATTGTTTCTAAGAAATGTGTGGCGACTAGACGCCGTAAATGAAGGATTAAGAGTAGGGTTAGAAAAATAGAAGTGTGATAAATCTAGGGTGAGGCAATAAAATACAGTAATCCAACCCGTTTCTATTTCTGGTCTAAGTTAAGAAAGAGCAGTCAAGAAATGTAACCGTTGAATGGTAAAGATAAATCTCTATACTTGGGTTTCTATGGGTGATTGTCTCACGAATGAATACATAGCTCGGGGCAATTGGTGATGCTCATTCAAACTTGTTTTTTTTATAAGACAGGACGCGAGGGGAGTAAGAAAGAAGGGTAATAGGGGCTTACTTAGTATTTCTTGCGAGGGCCTCTCCCTCTTGGTTTTTGTTGGGTGACAGATGATTATCTATGAGTAGATTTCATGCTGGCCCGTAATGATTGAGTTGTTTTTTTAAGAGATTTATCGAAGAGTGGGAACCGTATGGATCATGGTAAAGGGAGATAAGAAAGTGAACAGTGAGAGGCAGAAGAAGGCCTATGAGTAGTAGTAGATTAAGCGCATACCATTGGAAAACTTACATGTTAGGATAGAAGTAGGAGTTACTCAAGGGTTATAAAGAGAGAGTTACTGATCTGGGGCGTGAGTTAGTTTCAGTTAGAATTCTAGGGAATTTAGAAACAAGGAAATTGGGTGCCCAGGGAGTAGAATAGTAACCTGAAAGGTATGGAAACCAGAGTAACAGGAAATAGGTAAAATTAGAACAATGGTATAAACTGCTTACAGAGAGAGGAGTTAAAAGATAATCAATAATAACTGGTTAGATTAGAAAGGGGAGAATTGGTAATTTTGTGTAGTGAGTTGATGACAAGTAGGTCATTAGCAGGTACTAGAGATTACCCCAGGAGAAAAAAAAGGAAGGGTGAGGTGAGGGAACGCCGGAAGTGTCCCAAATAGAATAAATATAAATCTAGTAGTAGGCGAAGCCTATACTAGTAGAATCTAAAGAGATTTATGAGAATTGTGAAAGTCATCGGTGTTGGAGGCGAACAACGGCCCCACGTGCCTCTAGGAGAGAGTGTCAGGGACCTCTGACATCGATTGTTCAAAATTGTATTTTTGTTTGCGGCCCATTAATATTTCCCGGTTGCAGGAGAAGAGTCAGATTGTTTGTAACTCAAGATCTAGACGCCGCCCCTGTATCGGTGGTCTATCGTCACAGTCACTCTGTGGGTATAGGCCTAAATTTCCATTTCTTTCTTCATGACACTGTCTTTCCTATCTATCTTTAAGTACAATTCTTCATGGACTAAGAAGACTAGTGGACTGGTATAGGAGACATAGGTGGGATTATTGAGTGTAATATGTAGAGTTAAGGACTGGATTATGAATTGAAAACCTTTATTTATTCGGAAGAAAGTATAATATATATATTGAAATATCCCGAAGTTGCAAATGTAAATGACTACACAAGTTAGTAGTAAATTAGAAGGATAATACGAGACGTTCTAGTAGATACCTGGAAATAAAGAAAGAAAGGAGATTAAGGTAATTAATTAGGGATTTGTTATTGTTGAACAGAGAACGTACTTATACAGTTAAACTGGGTATACTAACCTTGAATAATTAAATACTATCCTACCAATAAAAGTGTTGAATGGTTAATGTAGTGTAAATGTAATTTATTGTATATAAGATTGTTATTGTTGAAAAGAAAAAAAAAATAATATATTAAATAAATTATGGTTATTGTTATGCAAAGTAAATTAACGCGAAGTTCAGATTTTTGACCCTTATCCTTGTAATGGTTTGAGAGTCGCTGATTTTTTTTTTAGGCTAAGTTACATACTTTGGTAGTGAGCACTGAAAAAGGAGAAAAAGAAGAAATAGAGAGAAGCAGAATAATAAAAGAAAGATAAATCCGAACCCATTCCCGTCTCCGCTGTTAAAATTAAAAGCTAGTCGAGAGGCTTGTAGGTACATAGCTTGTGTATCTATAATTTAATTTGTGACTGGGCTGATATACAACAAAAAGAAGAGAGGAAGCGTATTGATGATGGCGCCCGTTAATATAAATTTTCATCAATATTATCAAACTGGGTAAATTGTTAAAAGAAAGAGAAAGTAGACTGGGAGTAGGAAATTTGCAACCACCCGGTAGCGGAGGTAACTGTACTGAACCTTGGAATGTGGGTTATGCGTGTCGTGTCATGACGACACCATAGGAAGTGACCTTGTTTTGTAGGAGTTCAGTAAACTTATGTACTGCGATTGAGAATAATCAAATATTGGTCATCACAGATTTTGGCGCAATTTTGGGAATTTGCAATCAATCACATAAAGTCCATCACACTACCTTGTCACAAATTCCCCGCCGTTCCTTGTGCCTTGAAACATGCCCACGCCATGCTACAATGGCTAGATTTTAACAATCTTGTAAAGCTGAATAAACGCTGTCCTGCAGACAACTCGCTAAGACACGATGCATCGTTTGTTTCAGCATAAAACAGGCTGTCTTCTACGTCATCAGAGCAGTTTACGCCTTGACCATGGGGAGAAAGGATATGAGAAAAATCGCTAATTCGAGGTGCAAGAAGAGGGTTACGCCGACACTAGGGCTTTGCTACGCCGAACATACTTTTTAAACCCTAAAAGGACCTTGTACCTCAGTTTTGGGTATTACCCCTCCATGAACTATTCTGCGGCTGTTGAAATTGGAAAAAGTGGTGGAAAAAGTGTAATACTGACTCCATACTATTTTAGCTCTATCCTTATTCACATCCCCAAACTATGTGAACATCTCTGCTCCAAACTACCCTACAGATGTGTTGAAGAGAAAGTACAACTCAAGACTAGAAAAAATCTAAAAGGTTGTTTGATTCATTGTGAGGGTAATTTTATTATTTTATCTGTGGATGAAATAAACTTTCTCACGCTCCATAGTACATCTCTGCTGAATATTGTTTCGAAATATTCCATGATTCAGCAGGAAGTGAAATCCATTGCAGGCAATGTTGAACCACAAGAAAGTATGTACAATTTGACAATGTACGAACTGTTGAAGGATGATCTTCAAATAAACCATTGTTACTAACATGTTTCTTTTGTGCTTATTTCAAAAGAGGAACGGGGCAACCTTGATTGCTTCTTTCTTTTTTTACGTTTAGCCTAGAACCATAATCCTCTTATCCTACATATCATTTTCATAAACTAGTTTAAGCAGATGGATTCTAGGTCATCGTGTTATGGTGAGTATGATTTTATTTTTACAAGCTTAAGTTGCATATGTCAAAGGTTATCTTGCAGATGTACGCAAATAGGATCTTCCTGTGTTCAAGGAGGTGACGGCGAGGTTATCCTGTGTGCTGATGTAGCATATCAGCTAGCAACATTAATGCTTGCAATATAACTTCATTTGAGATTCAAAGAATTAATTGAGTTTTATTTTATGATAGGCTTATGCTAGACTAGGCCCGCGCCTATTATAGATATGGAATACGCTTTGTTTTTTTAAAGAAATTATTACATCTCAAAATATTATTATTATTATTTTTGGTTTTGAGTTCATTTAATGAGGATAGGCTAGCCTGGTATAGGCCCCTGCCTATAATCGATAGGGTAAGGTGGTACATTTTCGAACACTTAACATATATTCTTATTTTATGAACACAATAAACATAAGACAAGTTCAACTGTATTCTATTCACGAAGTTGCCAATGTAGTTCACCCTTCACAAAAAATATAAAAGTCATACAGCTGTAAAATTGGTCATGGCAATCAATCTTTCATTTCCAGAATATCGTTCGAAAATGTACTGCAGTAGGTACAATTCTAAACACCAGTGGGAACTATTTCGAACAGTGGCATTTTCAACGAACGAACTGCTTTCTTTCAAATATTATCTTTTATTGTCATTATTTATCAATAATATGAGCTTAATAATGAAGTGTCACATTTTGAATAGGCAGATGACAGGATTGGGGCATGTGGTCAGCATGCCGACTCCTAAGATGGCTTATTGAACCGGAGCCGCTACTTCTTTATGAATTAGCTCTTCGGTTGGTGTCAGGAGGCTTAATGCACCCCGTTCCAGATCACCCTACCTCAGAAAAATCCGAGGAGGTACCCAGGATCGAACCCAGACTTGCGGGTCCGTAGTCAGGAACCACTAGACCATACAGACGGTCTGCCATAACATCATGAGCAATAATAAAAATACTTAACAGCTGGATGCTATTCTGTATTGCATTAAATTGCTGAGATGTAATAACATTGCAGGGGAAGTGTAGTTTATAACTCTTCGTTGAAATAATACCGCTGTTGAAAGATGTATGAATGCCATCCTTTTATATTTCACTTGGATAGTTAATAATAATAAACATGCAGAATGCTGCGATAGCAAAACAGCTTTTCCATGCAAGACTTCTGCGAGCAATCGCGGGTTAAAGTACTGTTCGAAATTGTACCTAAAATGTGTTCGTATTTGTACCTCGAGCTATTTTGTAAATTACT
Source organism: Ectobius pallidus (assembly GCA_964059195.1). Lineage (NCBI taxonomy): Eukaryota > Metazoa > Arthropoda > Insecta > Blattodea > Ectobiidae > Ectobius > Ectobius pallidus. Next base: position 33,370,636 of record CAXKWD010000001.1, on the reverse strand, counting down.
ACATAGTTGAAATTCCGCTCACGAAAGACCATTGTTGTGCCAATGACTTACGTATTAAAGACTACGCTATTTGTTGGTATGAGTTAAAAATTGGTCCTCAACAATATATTCCAGTAACACAATGTGGAATTATAAGCAATTTTATAACGTGTAATTTTTCAAGCATGGAGTTCTTACCTTCGATTGAAAAATAATATTTTATGGCCTAATGAGACAACTCAAAACATCATTCTCGCGGATACAGGTCAACAAAACAATCAGTATGGAGGCTATATAATTAAAAACAGGTTGGCTAACATTCGAAACCCAAAAGTGGATAAAAATCTTAGTCCGTTCAGAACTGTACCATGTTCGAAATTGTACCACCTTACCCTAGGCCTATTTGTATACACTTTATTTTTGATAATTATCGGTCATAGCACCTCTCAAAATTATATATATTTTTAGGGGGGTTTGAGTGTATTTAATGATGATAGGCTAGCCTGGTATAGGCCCCAGCCTATTATCGGTAGGTCTATATGGTATACACTTTGTTTTTGATAATTAATGGGCACATCACAACTCAAAATATTATATTATTATTATTTTTGGGGGTTTGAGTTTATTTATTTATGACAGGCTAACCTTGTATAGGCCCACGCCTATTATAGATAGGCCTATATGGATTACAATTTATTTTTTGCTAATTAAAGAACGTATCACCTCTCAAAATATTATGCTATTTTTTGTCTATTTTTTAATTATTATTATTTTTCTATTGTGGAGCTGACCGGCCTCGGTGGATCTCTGCCTATGCCTACGCTGTTACTACTTATATATTTCCCTTTAACATGTTATACATGCAATATACATCGGCAATATAAACTATATTTTGGGAAACTTTTAATTATCTTCCATTATTCATACATATAAGTAGCCTATGCTTATAAATCTGGAGCAAGGATTTGGAGGGAGGAGTCAGGCGCGTGAAAATAGGTTACTGCGCATGTCTCTGATAACAATTCATGGTAGAGCCTGCAAATTTTTCTTATAGTACAGAAACTGTCCGTGAGGGCTTTGCGAACAGAAGATTGAAATCAGAATCACGGATTCTCGCTTTGCGAACGCGTGTGGAGAAAGAGCGCATGCGCGAATGATTTGTTCCTGGTTTCTGACTGCTTTGCGAACAAACCTCATGTTGCTTTGTTGAATACCTATAAAAAAAAAGGCTGTTGTTGAACGATCACCTCTTGTTTCGATTCCATCACGATCGTTTGAAATAGTTTCTCAATTCATTAAATTTTTACATCTCTCATTGCAGTTCCCCAGCTACAGTCGAATATTTTTTTACGCTTTCAGAAGACTAAATACATTTTTTTCGTCCAGAAATAACTTAATTACATTGCTTTTCTAAATATACATAACGAGAGCGATGAAAAGTTAGATTTAGAATTTAGACGATGCTTGTGTTTAAGAAAAGAAGGACATTACGGATCAAAGCAAGGAATACTGATATAAGACAAAAAATCTTATATGGAACCATATCTTCTTATACGCAAAGAAAAGTTTTGGGAGTTAGTATAACATATTGCAATACATAATATAGCCTACCTAGAATACATTATGCATATTATGATATTCAGGTAAGAAATTTAAACATAGTTTCTTTTATAAAATCGGGAAAATTACACTCTTATGTAAATTGGTTCTAAAAATGCAGAAAAAGTAGATACCACAGCGCATCGCATCCCCGAAGGATACACAACCCAAATATAATCTTATGTAATGCACTCAAGTAACTTTCTTTACTCTAAGCATGGACAATACACCTTTCTCACTTCACATTCTGATATAGATTAAGAAGCTGTATTGCAAGCCGTGCATTTTCAGTTGTTTCAACCTAATGCAAAGTAGGCAAGACTGAGTTTCTATAGTTCATTAAATATTTTATTCATGCCTTGAGCAACAGAGAATTTTTGCGAAAAAAGTATCAAATAAAAGTATAAGCACGTCACGTACAAAATTTAAACAAGACTTTTTCGAGAAAATGGCAAGAAACTAAATTTTCTTAATATAAAGTAGAGATGGGGAATATTTCTTGTAACTGTTACTTTGTAACTGTTACATGTACGTAACGGTAACGACCTGTTACAAAAAATCAAAAGTAACGGTTACCAAAGCTCCTCCTGGAATATCTTATTTTCGTCTCAACCAAAGGCGGAACCAGAAAATACTGAAAGGAGGGACCGACACAGACGAAAGTTTGCTATTATTTGGAAATCCAAAAAATGGGGGTCCTCCCCCGGGATTTTTTATTAAGAAACGAGGGAAAAACAGGTCGTCCCTTTAGCTCTTCCCACTCGAGACATCTAGATGTGAATGGTGGAACTACTAGCAGTATCGGAAATTCTGACTCCCCCCTTTCACCACTTCTTTACCCTTTCATACTATTCAATCCGTTTTCTCCTTTACCCTACCTATCTATTCCTATCCTTTAAATTTTCGACCCAAGGAGATCCGAACACGGGACCGCTAGCATATTAGCCCTTCATCTTACCCACAACGCCATCAAGCAATCATTACAATGAGAAGCGAAAATTCATCTATTTAAGTTTAGACATTTGCATGAAATGGCGGAGATTGATCATTTCCTATTAATTGCATTTGTGTGAAGTGAAATAAAATCCCTTTAGGCAGGCCTACAGGCTGTGGTAGATTTCGAAGTGCTTTTGGTTTAATTTATTGTCACTGCGCAGTTCTCTTCTTCTTTAGCCTTGGCATGATAAACCCGCAATAATAACTGCAAAAAAAGGAAAGATCACTTTTTAAAACATTCAAATCTCGCCTTATATGAGAGCTATCGAGAAACTAGGTATTGATTTGTAGAGTACTCATCAAGAGCTTTTCAACGATACCCCACAAGACGAGGTTTCAAAAATTTCGAATTTTCATCCCCCCACCCCTACTCGTACCCCTAAAACCCCCGAATCGTTACTGTCACTGTGAACTCCATAGGGAGTACTCTAATTTATTCCAACAAAGTTTCTCTCTATACTTCATAGGGGCCGAGATGTAATTTTTTAAAATTTCAACCCCCTCCCACGACCCCCCATTGGGCCAATTTTGCTCATTAACTATTGGGCCTAGAAATAACATAATAAAATTTGGTTCAAATATCTTCAAAATTACGGCCGCTAGCGTGTAAAGATATATAAATATATAAGAATTCTGTATAGTTTCTCCAAATTTCTCAGCAGCTCTCCTTTTTCTCAGGGTTTTTTAATACTTTTATTTTTTGTTTTGATATTGATTTTATTTATTTACTTATTATTATTGTTATTGTTAGTTGCGTTGAGAAATTTGTCGGTGTCGAGCGAATGTAACTGGTCTGGAACAAAGTAACGTGTCGAGAGTTACACCCGTTACATTATTTTCACCTGCTCCAGTTACTCGGACCCGTTACTGATATTTCCACCTGCTCCAGTTACTCTGACCTGTTACTGTTACTCTCGCCTGCTCCAGTTACTCGGACCCGTTACTGTTATTTCCACCTGCACCAGTTACTCTGACATGTTACTGTTACTCTCGCCTGCTCCAGTTACTCGGACCCGTTACTGTTATTTCTACCTGCTCCAGTTACTCTGACCTGTTACAGTTAATTCTAATATTTCTGTTACAAGTGTTTTATCCGTGACTTTCGCCTCGTTCCGTTACATCTGTTACTTCCAATATTTGAAAAACAAACATAATTAGAAAAACAAAGAAATAAAAATAATAAAAAATTAAAAAAATAAAAAACAAAAAAATAAAAATAATAAAAAATAAAAATAAAAATAATAAAAAATAAAAATAACAAAAAAATAAGAATAAAAAATAAAAAAAAAATAAAAAAATAAAAAAGTTATTTCTTAATAATTAATGGGCGTAAAGAGTTCATGCATAGAATTCATGCTGTCTGATCTCATATATATTTCTTGCTTTACATACCACTTAAAAATTTATCAAAATACGATATTGCCTTTACTGGATAATTTAAACTTACATTGTGGGTATATAGCATGAAATATGAATTCAATAACTGTAGTAAATTATTCGAAATAATATTGATAATTTTACTACTAATAATAAAATTCCTATAATATAAAGCCACACGGCTGACTGACTGACTGACTGACTGACATTAATGTTTGCCCACTTCCAGATGAGCTAGAAACTTGAAATTTGGTACACATATAGCTTTTAGGCTGTAAACCACAGGAAAATTCCAAAAAGTGTTCTTTTTTATTTTTAGCTCTAAAAACTCCCGAAAAAGGGCTCGCTCACTGACATTACTGTTTCCTCTATGCCACCTTCCAGAAGAGCTAGAAACTTGAAATTTGGTACACATGTAGCTTTTAGGCTCTAAATCACAGAAAAATTCCAAAAAAGTAATTTTTTTATTTTTAGCCCTAAAAACCTCCGAAAAAGGGCTCGCTCACTTCGAGATGAGCTAGAGACTTGAAATTTGGTACACATATAGCTATTAGGCTGTAAACCACAGGAAAATTCCAAAAAGTGTTTTATTTTTATTTTTAGCTCTAAAAACTCCCGAAAAAGGGCTCGCTCACTGACATTACTGTTTGCCCACTTCAAGAAGAGCAAGAAACTTGAAATCCGGTACACATGTAGCTTTTAGGCTTTAAACCATAGGAAAATTCCAAAAAAGTAATTTTTAACAATGTTTAGCCCTATAACCCCCGAAAAAGGGCTCGCTCACTTCGAGATGAGCTAGAAACTTGAAATTTGGTACACATATAGCTATTAGGCTGTAAACCACAGGAAAATTCCAAAAAGTGTTTTTTTAGCTCTAAAAACTCCCGAAAAAGGGCTCGCTCACTGACATTACTGTTTGCCCACTTCAAGAAGAGCTAGAAACTTGAAATTTGGTACACATGTAGCTTTTAGGCTTTAAACCATAGGAAAATTCCCAAAAAGTAATTTTTAAAAATGTTTAGCCCTATAACCCCCAAAAAAGGGCTCGCTCACTGACATTACTGTTTGCCCACTTCCAGATGAGCTAGAAACTTTAAATTTGGTACACTTATAGCTCTTAGGCTGTAAACCATAGGAAAATTCCAAAAAAGTATTTTTTTAAATATTTAAATATATATAAATATTTAAATATATATAAATATTTAAATATAAATATTTATATAACCCCCGAAAAAGGGCTCGCTCACTGACATTACAGCTAGAAACTTTAAATTTGGTACACATAAACTTTTAGGCTGTAAACCACAGGAAAATTCCTAAAAGTAGATTTTATATTTTTAACCCTAAAAACCCCCGAAAAAAGGGCTCGCTCACTGACATGAATGCTTGCCCACTTCCAGATGAGCTAGAAACTAGAAATTTGGTATACTTATATCTTTTAGGCTGTAAACCACAGGAAAATTCCAAAAAGTTTATTTTCATGACGTTAATCGATGTTTTTACATCGATGGAAAACAACTGATGTTTTTGCTACATCGATGTTTCTTCCCGACATGGATGTTTTTGTAACAAAAAGAAGATTAATAGGCTACCTTGGTTCTACGATATAATTTTATTTACAGGAGCTTATTTTTCCAAAACATTGATTTTTTTACATCGATTGTTTTCATGGAAATACTTCTGTTTATTTATGAATTTTGCCTAATTTTTTTATACCATGGCTTTTTTTAAATATACATCGATGTTTTTTGTCTAAATACATCGATGTTTTCAGGCCGATATTATCGTCATATCGATGGTTATCTTCGATTTTAACCTCGATATTTTAACTATCGATTATCATCCCTAATTGAAAGCTTAATTTTACCACTGTTTTTTATTTCGGGGGGTCCCTCCCTAGAGCCCCAGCCTTGGCTACGTCCATAACCGTTGTGGGGGGGGGGGTAAAGGGCATTCCCCTACAAGTGGGAAGTGATCTGACGATTAACTACGTAATATACAAGAAAAGTAACAGGTAACGGTTATAAATAACAGTTACTTTCGTGTAACTGTAACAGTAACGTAACTGTTCCAAAAAAAGTAACAGATTCCCATCTCTAATATAAAGTAACAATAAAAATAAGAGAAAGTCATCACAGTCTTCGCATCACATCCCAAGTGATGTAACCTAACCAAATTAAGAAATTGTATTTTTTTTATGCGATTTTTCGTTCTCGATCTAGGCTTTTCACATACACATACATGCTTCTGAAAATAGCAGCGTATTTCGAATTTCTGGGTCGAACACAATACTTATGTTTATGTAGGCCTAATATCATAAAATTTAAAGAATTTCCGTTAACTCTACACAACACTTCCCTGGCGATTGAATTATAAAAAGTGATTGTTATTACTTATTATCAGGGCCCGGATTCTAATGACATGTCATCTTTTGATTGATGCTGCATAGACATTGCCAACTTGTAGATAATTCCTAATCATGGCCTCTCTATTTTAGAAATAAATTTTTACTAGGTCATTTTTTGTCATGTTATGCAATTTTATATTTTTAGGGCATTTATTTCAATTTTACGTCATTATTTTGTCATTTTCGTGTCATTTGCTTCCTTATTTAGTCATTTTCATGCATTTACATTGAGTGTATTACTTTTTTTCGTCACTAGCGGTTCTCTCTTCGAAGTGTTGTTTGTTTAATGCAAGAAGAAAAAGATTTGTCATGTCTCACTCGGAAATGAGAAACAAAAAACGCCAAAATTTTGTGTTATATTACCATTGTTATTAGATTGACTTGGCATCTGCTTGAATTTGAGAGTGCAAACTACTGTTTACCCTCAATAAACAATAATATAGGCCTAATCCGGCAGACCGCAAAAGAAAATGCCGAAGTTTGACTCGTCAGTGCCTCAGTGCCAGTATAAATTTCCGTGAGAAAATTACTTTCACACCATTACAGTTATTTACAGTTTTTACAATAATTATGTAAAAAATATTCTAAAACTTTGTGTGTACAATAATAATTTTTATAACTAAAATATCAGTTTTAGGTTATTTTTAATAATTATTAAGTCATTTTCTTTAGAATGTAGGGTCATTTTATAGGTCATTTTTCAAACAATGTTAGGCCATCAGAATCCGGGCCCTACTTATTACAAAACGAAATTTGTAACGAACGTTTTAACGTACAACGAAATCGTTTCTCGAGCAGTTTTATATTTATTTGTAGTCATATCAATACTATTAGGCCAATAAGTCCATTTCATGAACCAAATAAGGGGAGGGAGTTTGGAAATTTTAAAATCTGTTGAGCCCATCACATGTTTTTCAAAAGTAGGCGCCAGTTTACTTGCCGTATTGCAAGGAGTGTCCTAACCTAATGCAAAGCTTTATTACTCACCAAGTAAGAATTTAATGGGTGGTTCAGTGGCGTGCGGTGTAATATTAGCTGAGGGAAGCAGAAGTCTAAAGTAAGTTAAACTCCTTGACACTGTATCCCTAAAGAGACAAGGCCTACCATCCGAGCGCCGCGTCATTTACCATAGCCGATGACAGGATTGGGGGCATGCGATCAGCATGCCGTCACCCACGGCCGTTAATGATGGCTTCCATGACAGGAGCCGCCATTTCTCAATCAGTTTGTATCACGAGACTGAGTGTACGCCGTTCCAGTCGTCCCTACATAAGGAAATGTCCAAAGAGGTGCCGGGGATAATAATGTAGTCTAGATTTTTATAATAAGTCAATATAAAAATGACAGCTCACCCGAACTGATCTGAAGACCAAATCAATTCGCCTAACCTTGGCAGCAAAATCGTTGATTTCTTTGAAATAGAAGTCTTCATTAAAAAGAATGTTTTCCGGCAATTTTTATAGACAGTAATGACAGCCTGGACATTCTGTTTTCCTTTTGGGGATTTCTGATGCAGGTTTTAATAATTTTTAGCGCAGAAAAACAACATTCAGCAGAAATACTACTTGCAGGAATTGTTACTATCAGTTAACATAATTTTGTAAGCTGATATTGTGCGCTGTGTATAGTTTCTTTTGTGTTAATTAAAAGTTCACTCGCAATTTTTTTTTTCAATTCTGCTGCGATGGAATAACACATATTCAATTCACTTCTTGAACGAGGAAAATAAAAACGTTGATCATAAACTATTTCGGTGATAAAAAAACCAATTTCAGGAAACACTTTTTCTCACTTCTTGCTACGATTAGGTTTTATTAGTTCCAAACCGTATTCAATTTGACTGACTACACTTAACCGTTACCTTTTACATTATCTCGTTATATTGTATAATTGGCAGGTGTCTTTGGCAGCTGAACATGAACTCTGGATCTACCAAACGTCACTTATTGCATTAAGTGAAACAGTATGAGACTGAGAATTTCCAGGTCGTCCCAATGCTTTGTGAAGATTATTCATTTACGTCACTGAAGTAATACTTGTTCCACAAATTTTTTTCATTACGAAATAATAAGCATGGCAAACAAATTATTTTTCCCATTATGCGATAACGACATAGCCATTTGTTTACTGTTCAAAGTTGAACTTTCTCGTGCGTGATGTAGTTTGTGCTTTAGGTTCATTCAATTCACAAATTGCACGGCTAGTGCAAATAAATATTTTCTTTTCAGAAAAGTCCAGAGAATCTAATCCATGATTTATAGGGATAAAAGCTGTTTAAATATACAATTGCACTCTACATCTTGAGATTCCTATGTTTATGATTCTATTTTCTGTGTAAATTAGGGCTGGAACTCTGAAGCTCTCTCTGCCAGATATGACAGCGTACCCATACCCAGCTGGCAGATCCCTTGAGTCTGCTTGCTTACGATCAGGCTTATGCCTGTTACTCAGTCAAAATTTTTCGTTAAATTGATTGTACTATTAATTTCACCAAACTTGGTGTCTCTCTTGCTAACGGTCAAATGTGCCATCGAATGCATACTAGCAAAAGGTTGTCCCTCTGTAGTGTAAATTTCACAACATCGTAGTATTACCCTGCTTCCTAGTGGTAGACTCTTGTACTCTAAATCTATTAGAGCTGTGGTTTCATTTAGGTCTGTCTGTTATATACGATCTAGAGTAGACTAACATTTATTATTATTATTATTATTATTATTATTATTATTATTATTATTATTATTATATAAAGATATCAGTCTTCAATGCATTCTGCGTGTGCTTTGCTGCGTAAAAGAGAATCAAAGTAAGGCTCTGTATCGCAAACAAATTACAGTATGCTTACCTTTAGGCCTATATCCAATAGGAAACACACCTGCAAGAATCGAATGCTTTAACATACTGTAACTGTGATTTAATTTAAGCATTATGTTTCTAGGCGCGTCCATAAAGTAAGTTTCCCTGGGGGGCATTTACAGAAACAAAACACAATTTCATGGATATATATATTCCAACCTACACAGCAAGTGTTCAGCTATTTTTCAACATATTCGCCATCGGAATTGAAACATTTGTCATACTGTGGAACCAAATTTTGACTACCTGTGTCGTAGAAGTCTGCCACCAGGGATTAGAACCACTGTGTAACAAACAGCTCAACCTCTCTGTCACTCCCTGTCACTCCCTGTCATTCCCTGTCATTTCTTTAGGTGTAGGACAAGATGGAAATCACTGGGAGCGAAGTCCGGGCTGTGGGGTGTACGTTTAAACACCTCCTAGCAAGTCTTCCGCAGAAGTTCGGTTGAGAGGTGTCTTTCCTGGTGATTTCTATCTTTTCCTACACCTCACGAAATGACACAAAAAAAAAAAAAAAAAAAGCCGAACAGTGGCTGTGTCTGTTGCAATAAATATTTCCTTGTAATTGTGTTTTGTTTCTGTAAACGGCCCCCAGGGAAACTAACTTTATGGATGCGCCTCGTACAATACTGTTTTTTTATACCGTAGACTAGTAAACTGCTCAACTTCTTTGAGATCCATTTCAACTTAAATTACAGGCTATTACTGCATACATAATATTTCCTGAAATAAACTAGCAAAATGCTAAACTTCTTTCAGGTTCATTTCTCTTCCTCGTATAAGTAAAGAAAAAAAGGTTTAGCAATGATGAATTTAGCTCTACAGTAGAACTCCAATTATCCGAACTCAAACTATCCGGAACGCTTTGAGGCCGCTTGACCAAACGTTTGCCCAGAGGAGAATTTGAACATTAGCAGTACCAATGATGTGGCGATTTTTCGTAATCGAGCTAGGCTGTTCAAAGACATATGGCCTATATATTTCTGAAAACAGCATTTTTCGATTCAGCGTACCTAAAAGTTATGTTAAAAACTCGACATCAAATTTTGGGGTCGGACACAGTACTTCCTTTACCTATAGTAGGTCTACTTAAGGTACAGGCAGAGGAGGTAAAAAATTCTAAAGATCTGCTCTACATCTTTAAATGTTTTGAAAATGTTATTAAGTGCCAGTTTGGTACTTTATGAAATTGTGTGTGAGGAGGGAAAATGTCTGTCCGTCTGTCCGTCCGTGTGTTTGTACGCGCGATAACTCAAATACGCTTAATAGGATTTTATTTAAACTTGGTATATACATTTATAATATTCATGGGAAGAACCCTATTGATAATGGACCAAATCGGTTGACCGGTACCGCAGTAAAACCCAATTTAGTGTCTAGTTTAAAGGCGCGATAACTCAAATACGCTTTATCGGATTTTCATGAAACTTGGTATACGAATTTATGACATTCTTGGATACAAGCCTATTGAATTAGGGCCAAATCGGTTGAACGGTACCGAAATAACTAGTATATCAATATTAATTTTGTAATGAATATTCTTTCATGGCCCTCAGTATATTAAAAAACGCAACAAAGCTAATCGTATATTGATATTGTTAGCAACCTTGATTGATTTGTTTCTTCATAACGATGTCACTGTGGGCAAAATAATAATTTAAGTAATGTAAATAAACGATTTATAACAACTAGAGGTTGACTATTGATATTATATTGTGTATTCTATGGTTATGTAGACTACCGATATTTACGTTAGGTTATATTTTAATGTGAGTATTTTTTATATTAGTTTCTGTGCAGCAATATACCTAATGTAATTCCTGACAGATAGATTTCATATTGACTTTTTATTCATTCATAACCTTTAAGGCTGCTTTAAATTGAAACAGAGATATCAGCGAATCGTAGGTCTATTGCATCATTGTTATTATTGCCAGCACATTTTGTTTTTGGAGTTTATCTCGGAGATCTATTACAAAAATAACTTTTATGCATGGACCTATCATAATTGCGTTTATCACTGATTTAAAAACATACTGGCACTTGGTTATATCAGTTTACCTGATTTTATTTACTACTAGCATGTGCCCGTGGCTTCGTCCGCGATAATTACTTCAAAAATTAAAAACTAAGAGCATAATAGTTAAATCATTATAATGATTAACACCTAAATCACGTGGACTACATACCACGATTAGATAGCGTCGCCTGGTAAAAGCTATCTCAGATTCGAGTTCCTTGGCCCAGAAAATCCCTGTATAGTGAGTTCCGTCCAAATCGAACGATGTTTAACCATATTTAGGTCTATGTTGATTACCCCTCTTCCGTGTTGGTTGAAAATTTAATATGTCTACGGGCCTTAACATTCTAAACAAATGAATCGACCAGCGTAGGCTTACAACATTCAAGCGATCGCGATGCTTTTATTTCCACGGTATGACAAAAATAGCCAAAGACAACTGCAATTGATTTGACATTTGAAATGTATTACTGAAATCTGATGCTTTCACAGCGCGAATCACGTTTTCTGCCAGTTTTTCACTCATAACTCGCGAACGAAAGCTAAAATTAAAAATCTGGCTTCGATGCGAATTCGCCCACCTTTCAGCCCATCTATGTTTAAAATTTCAGATCTCTGCGTTCAGTAGATTTCGCTGGGCATCGTGAACAGACAGACAAACAGCATGTGCCCGCATGTGCCCGCGGCTTCCCCCGCGATAATTATTTCAAAAATTAAAAACTAAAAATTAAGAGCATAGTTAAATCATTATAATTATTAACACCTAAATCACGTGGAGTGCATTCCACGATTAGGTAGCGTCCCCTGGTAAAAGCGACCTCAGATTCGCGTTCCTTTGCCCAGAATACCCCTGTACAGTCAGTTTCGTCCAAATCGAACAATGTTTGACCATATTTAGGCCTATATTGATTATCCCTCTTCAGTGTAGGTTGAAAATTTCATGTCTTCGGGCCTTGATATTCTAAATAAATGAATTGTCCAGGATGGACTTACAAAATCAAGCGATCGCCCGCGATAATTATTTCAAGAATTAAAAATTAAGAGCATAATAGTTAAATCATTATATTTATTAACACCAAAATCACGTAAACTACATGTCACGATTAGATAGCGTCGCCTGGTAAAAGCGATCTCAGATTCGAGTTCCTTGGCCCAGAAAATCCCTGTATAGTGAGTTTCGTCCAAATCGAACGATGTTTAACCATATTTAGGTCTATGTTGATTACCCCTCTTCCGTGTAGGTTGAAAATTTAATATGTCTACGGGCCTTGACATTCTAAACAAATGAATCGACCAGCGTGGGCTTACAACATTCTAGCGATCGCGATGCTTTTATTACCACGGTATGACAAAAATAGCCAAAGCCAACTGCAATTGATTTGACATTGAAGTGTATTACTGAAATCTGATGCTTCGACAGCGCTAAAATCACGTTTTCTGCCAGTTTTTCACTCACAACTCGCGAACGAAAGCTAAAATTAAAAATCCGGCTTCGATGCGCATTTGCCCACCTTTCAGCCCATCTATGTTTAAAATTTCAGATCTCTGCGTTCAGTAGATTTCGCTGGGCATCGTGGACAGACAGACAAACACGTCATTTTATTATTTTAAGATAGCATGTGCCCGCGGCTTCGCCCGCGATAATTATTTCAAAAATTAAAAATTAAGAGCATAATAGTTAAATCATTATATTAACACCTAAATCATGTGGACTACATATCACGATTAGATAGCGTCACCTGGTAAAAGCGACCTCAGATTCGAGTTCCTTGGCCCGGAAAACCCCTGTATAGTGAGTTTCGTCCAAATCGAACAACGTTAGACCATATTTAGGCTAATATTGATTATCCCTATAATAATAATAATAATAATAATAATAATAATAATAATAATAATAATAATAATAATAATAATAATAATAATAATAATAATCCTCTTCGGTGTAGGTTGAAAATTTCATATTATGTTTTCGTGCCTTGACATTAAAAACAAATGAATCGACCAGCGTGAGCTACAACATTCAACAGATCGCGATGCTTTTATGTCGAAGGTTTGACAAAAATAGCCAAAGCCTAGTGTAATTGATTTGTATTACTGAAAACTCATGCTTCGAAAACGGAATAAATACACGTTTTCTGCCCGTTTTTCATTCATAACTCACGAACTAAAGCGAAAATTAAAATTCCGGCTTCGAGGTGCACATTCCGACTCTTTAGTCCGCCTATGTATAAAATTTCAGATCTCTGCGTTCAGTAGATTTCGCTGGGCATCGCGGACAGACGGAGGACAGACGGAAGACAGACAGACAGACGGAGGACAGACACTTCCTTTTATTAATATAGATGAAAACAACATTGTTTCCAGGAGAATCGTATCGCTACAAACGATGAAAGAAGCTGAATGATACATAAAGCTGTACCATTAAAACGGCTACATCTTGAAACGGAATCAAGCAATAAAAATCCTTACACAAACATAGTGTTTAACGATTTCAAGGAACATGAATGCAAAATAGGAAGAAAATGGAAAGACGCGTTTGGTCGTGACTGAATAACAAAATTACGCAGTTCGTACACTGAATTTAAACAAAATCATTTTCGCAAAATGAAATAATCTTCATGTTTGCTCTTCTCGTGCAGCGGGACCGGGTTCTATTCCTGGTCGGGATAAATTACCTGGGTGGGGGTTTTCCGGGGTTTCTCTCACCTGTGAGACGAATGTCAAGTAACTTTAGGCCCTTGTGATCCCCGGATATCATCTGGCCGTCATTATCACTTTCATATCATCCACGCCATGTACGGCACGAATGTGTGTGTGTGACTGGCGTGTCACGTTCTATGTGTTCGTGATGTTTCGGAGCTGCCCTCTGCTTTGGGCTGATCATTCATCCAGGAAAGCTGTCCAAGTCATTGTGTGGTCAAAAAAGTATGTATCTAATCTATAGAAACTCCTTCCCCTTACAGGACTTCGACCTGTCGAGAGAAGGATTAGCCATTGGGTCACTTTTTTGTCCAGGCAAATACATGAGAGACCTTCTGGATGGATGATCAGCCCAATGCCGTGGTCACCTCCGAGAGCACACCAGTACAGAGGACGGGACACATCCCAGTCAGACACTATTGACAGTAAACCGACCAAGTGTGGCTTAAACTATGTATCGCGAGTAAACAAAGAAGACGCAAAATGCTTTTATTTACATTTATAAATAACGCAAAATGTTGTAGCCGATCAGTTCATATAGACTTATATAAAATACATTCCACGGACAATATTTGAACTTCCCGCAACATTATCGACTACTAAAAACGACCATAACGCCTAGACTATTACAATGACCATAAAACAAATTACATGACAAGACAGAGGACATTTACACGGACAATTTGATATGCAACACGACCATCTGAATCAAAAGACATTACCAGCAATTACAAATAATTAATCAAACGATTAATTATTAACACGACAACATAGAAAATGACATCATTCAACGCGTAATCAAGAAAGCTATACAACTACACTTATTACAGACAATAGTAACAAATACTTTATGAATTATTAACTAAATAGAGGAATACAATGTATTAGAGGAGGGGCTTTTCTGTCTGGAAAAGACCACTGACGCCACCAATTAACTTGACGTTGATAGATATGTTTCTCCACAAACCTCACTCCATTTCAACGACAAATATTTTAAACCCTAGCAGAAGACCTAGCTAATTCCCAATCACAAGAGACAAAGCTAACTGACAGAACCAATGGAAATGCAAGAATATTTTAACACAGAAACATATTAACAGGAACATGAGCAAGGAACGCGGACTTGCGACTTAGACTTCGATGTAACCACTACGAGACTTGAAGACACGGATTCAGAGGACACGGACGTTATTTTTGTAGACGAAACAGGAGGTAGAAATATTGACTTTTATACAGTGAAATAGTAACGAATACGAATATTGATTTTATACCGACTTTTCAAGTAATACTGTCGAGGATATAAATTTATATAACGAAACAAGAAAAGATTATAAATATTATCTTTGTATTGTGAAGTAAAAAAGAATATATACCGCCATAAGATAAATAACGTAAATTCCTGCGATAAAACGTGCAGATGTTATAAGAATAATAAATAACCTAAAGTGATTTTGGCGACGACGAAGTAAATAGATAAAGACATTATATAAAGTAACTGTATTCTTCCTCCCGACATATTCCGATAATTACAGACTAAGTGACAAAATTAAGAACACAATAAACTTACAAATATTATTCAAGTACATAACCAATTGACATCATTTTACGACCCATCATTCCCTAAGCTTATATCCTGTATTAGCTTCGTCTAGCACGGCCCTAGAAAGAGATCTCGCTCTACCAACTGAGTAAGCACTAGCTGGACAAGATATTTATTAATAATGTAAGAATTAAGAAGAAAGGCGCTCATATAAATCAACGAACCCCTAGCAATCAGTTATAAATTGCTGCCCAATTCAACGACCCTATAACCAACTGGTATAAATTGGTGCCCATCTCGGTGCTAATCACCATATCACCCACCGATCTAACATCCAAACATAGGATCGGGTATAAATTGCTGCCCAACTTGTGGCCTAACAAACCAACGGGCATAAATTGGCTCCCATCTCGGGGCAGGATTTTCGAAGCGATTTAGGATATAGGACTTAGGCCAACAGACATCGAAAATTTTTTTGAAACGACACGGGGATAGACGAAATTTATTGACAATAAATTAAATTTCTTTACGCTGCGACAAATTTTGTGTGACATTATAATAAACTTCGTAGACCTTGTGGATTACCAGTGACATCAATCATCATCAACATTCATCAAAAACCCTCCACTCTTCTGAAAATCTACACCCCCACCCCCCCAATCTACAAGAGATCAACATCCCTCTTCAACCGGCGACCTACAACCAGCTGACTTCTATTCATCGGCGACTGACCGCCAGGCAGCTGTGACTTCAACAAAAACTGGGGTATCGTTAAATTTTTTTGCTTAGACTTGTTACGGAATTCACAGAACAAGAATAATTTTTTTTTTAATCTTTATTTGCAAAAAGCTCAATTAAATTTCATAATATCCTTTCAAGAAGGAATGACAATTTAAATTTACATTTTTAGTAATCATTTTCAATTTCACATTTTTCTATGCGTTTACGCAACAATAAAATTAAGATGCCTGTGAATCCTGTAAATGTAGTAACATGTTCAAGTGCTCCAGTGTCACCGCATGAACCCCCACACCCAGTGTCAAATGATCAATCGAGTTTGCAAAGCAGTGAACTAGAGGATATAAATGTCAATGTAAGTGATAACTTAACAGCAGGTGTAATAGCACAGTCAGCTGTTCCTACAAACACTATGTCTTGTAACACTGAAATAGCCACTGAAAATGTCAATGCATTACAACAGATTATGAATGCTATAACTACCCTAAATACAACCATAAATTCAATGCAGACTGAATTTAACAGTCAAAACACTAACATAAATACAACAATTAATTCATTGCAGACTGAATTTAAAACTGAACTTAATAGTCAAATGAATTCATTACAGACTGAATTTAATAGTCAAAATACTAACCTAACTACAACAATTAATTCAATGCAGACTGAACTTAATAGTCAAAATACTACACTAAACACAACAATTACTGAACTCAATAGTCAAATGAATTCAATGCAGACTGGACTTAATACTCAGTTAACTTCACTACAAACAGAAGTTAATGAAAACTTGAATTCAGAACTGACAGCACAAACAAATAATCTTACTCAGTTAATTCAAAACCATAGACAACAGGTTGCTGAAGAATTGATGCAAATTGATTCCCGAGTGACACAAGTTGGTACACAGGTTGATGGAATTCGAAATCATGTCAGTGCAGTAGAAAGAGAGGTGAGGAGTAATAATACTAGATTGGTATCCCTGAATTCGGAGTTGGACAGATTGCGTCAAAGGTTAAGGGATCAGGAAGATCGTACTGAGAGTACAATTTTGGTCTCTAACCAGGGCGAAATTGCGTCAACTTCCTCTGCTCTCCCCGACACACCTACCGACACACCTAACATTCCCCCTCCACCCGCCAGCTTACCCAGATCCGATAACGGATTGAACCATCACACTGCAGGTAATTCAAATCAAAGTAACAATAACAATCATCAAAATTTCAACCCCAGTAATCATATTGGATTTACCCTTAGTCAAAGTGATTTGCCCCTCCCCACGTTCGAAGAAAAACAGAAGACTAACCCTGTAAGATATCTGCGCGAATTAAAGACCTTTTTCAACTTAAGAAACGTACCTGAACAGTTAAAAATGATTATGGTAGCCAGGTCATTAAAAGGTAGTGCAGCCCGATGGTTCAATGTTGTTAACGATACTCAGGAATTGAATATGCAGACATTCGAAGAGTCCTTTCTTCGAGAGTACTGGTCAATCTCTGATCAGGAACGCTTAGAAAGTCAGATTTTTCATGGAAGTTTTGATCGTAATAGCGGCCAAAGCTACATGGAATATTTCATTTCCCTATGTGACTCCAAACAGCTGTTAACCCCTAGCATCGAAGACGAAGTTTTCATATAAGCCCTTTGCTTACACTATCCGTTTTCAATAAAGAACAGTTTAATTGTTGCGTGCCCCAAGACAATCCCTGACATGATAGCATTGTTGAAATCCCTACAGGAATCCCCGTTTCCCTCACTGAAGGTAAATAAATCTCAGGTTACCACTAATAATCAAGGCATAAAGAGAAACATTAATTATGTTCAAACCAAACCCAGTCAAAACGCTTTTGGATGCGAGACGCGGACAGGATCTGCCCAGTTGTGTGAGGAAAACCAACAAGTAAATGGAAACGAGACTGATGAAATCCCACAAAATAGTTCAGATAGCCCAGGACAGTACTGGAGGAATACGCCATATCAGAGAGGAAATAGAACTTCTTATTGGAGGAGTAGAAATTTTAGGTATCGCCCTTATCACTACAATAATGGAAGAAACTACCCAGGTTACAACAATGGTTTCAGGAATAACAATTTTCGATACCAAACCTACAACAATAATTATAACAATAATCATAATGACTACACACATGATAACTCCCCAGGCTCGAATCAGAACAACAGAAATAACTATGGCAGACGACCATACAATGGAACACCCCGCTGGTTCAATAGGACCCAGTACAACCAAGGATTTTTTAGGCCAAGCTTAAGAGGCAGATTTAACTCACGGGGACTGAACCGATATGCTAACAATGGACTAAATAACGATAACCAACATGACACAACAAATAACAATCATGAAAATGGCAACAATGGCCGACAGTCACCACCAACGACGGTTGTTTTAAACGATTAGGGGCGCCATTGGAACCTCGCAAAAGGGGCCCTGCAGTTCTAAGGAACAATAATGGAGGTACAGCTAATAAAATCATGAAACTATCAGATAAAGCACTCAGGTCAACACCACACTCAGTACAAGACTCTAAAGCCTACAAACAAGCTTTGTCACCAACTGTAACACAACACAAACCCAGTGCACTTAGTAAAAAAGGATTTCCTAATGCCGCCGTGCATGCTATAAGTAGCATGGTGTGCAAAAGCAATTTAGGGTTTAATAGTGCAAAACATAATCCAATTGCAGTAAACAACCAGAATGACACTAATGTTGATTCTGTTAACAAGAAAACGGAGAACCACAAAACAGGAAATCACAACAATGCAATTCTTCACAACAATGAAATTGTTCGTGATAAAATTGCAACTATACATAACACCACTATAATAAACAAACTTTCTGAAACTAACAACACAACACCCCATGTTCTTACAGTCAACAATGGAGTGGACAACAATACTGTCGTTAACAATGACTGTACAACAACGGATTTTCACAACAATACAGACATGCCCACGCCCACAGATATTACTGTAGGCATTTTACAACGTAGTGAGTTGTCTCAAGACCCTAACAAACCCCCTACTATTGAGGTATTGATAGGTGAAAATCCCTATCAAATTACCCTTGATACCGGCTCGGATGCCCAAGTTATGTCTCAGAATACATTCTTGGAGTTGCAACGCATTCGAGCCATTACACAGATTTTACCTGTATATAATATGTCTGCACTTCTCGCAGCAGGCCAAACAAGATTTAAAATACGACACCAATGTTTCGTACCTTTAAACATAGCAGGTCATACGGTGGAAGTTCTATTCCTTGTAATAACAGGATTGAATTTACCATTAATTGTGGGCAGTGAAGTTTATAGACAGCTGGAAGCTATCATTGACTTTAGAAACGAAAATTTCGCTTTTATTGGAAATGACAGGCAGGAACTAATTGTACCGTTCCGGAGGCCAGCCCCCCTTCCACGCACAGCAGGCGATTGTGAACCTGACCTTCAGGAAGAGACCTTCTTCGTGGAAACTATCAATACATACCCCCAACCCCTTATACAGCTTACACAAGACGACCATTCACAACAAACACTCACCCCACTTCTGTCTTCTCAAACAGAACAGATGCAACACTTAACTTCAGAAGTGGATGTAAATATTCAAAACATCATGACAAGTTCCGAGATAGATTCGCTTATATTAGCTAAAGTAAGCGAGACTCAGGGCTTGGATACACACGCTAAGCAAGATTTATTAGGTATACTGAGGAAACATAAGGATTTGTTTACCAATAAAATTGGAAAATGTAATCTGTATACTCACCGAATAAATCGACGCTCTACCACTGTAATACGACACAAACCGAGACCCATACCATTGAGTTTAAGAGCCAAAGTAACTGCTGTTATACAAAACATGTGGGATCAGGGAATCATTGAAGACTCTATGAGCAACCATAGCAATCCCTTATGTATCGTAATAAAGCCCTCAGGCGATATTCGCTTAACGATCGACGCTCGTACCCTGAACAATGACTGCCAGGAGGACAACTATAAACCGTTGACTTCCGACGAGTCATTATCTAGAGCAAAAGAAGGAAATTATTTCTCTTCAACCGACCTAAACTCAGCTTTTTGGCAAATCCCTTTAGGCCCAGAATCACGCGATTTGACCAGCTTTAATTTTCAAGGACGACATTTCCGCTTCTGTCGCGTTCCATTCGGCTGTCGCACGTCTTCAGCCGCACTGCTACGTGCGCTAGCCTTAACTTTCAATTGGAGCAGAAACCCCTTCATAATCCCCTACCTAGACGACCTTTTGATTGCGTCATATTCAATAGCAGATCACATGGATCACACAGACCAAACCTTAGGTAAGCTAAGAAGAGCAGGATTCACACTTAATATCTCCAAGTGCCATTTCTTTCAGCGAGAGGTAAAATTTCTCGGATATATTATATCCGGGGAAGATTTCCGTATCGACGACGAAAAGGTGGCAGCCATCTTGCAAATTCCAGCCCCTAAGAATAAAAAACAATTACGATCTTTCCTTGGCATATGCCAGTATCAGGCCCGATTTGTACAAAACTATGCCCAAGAAATTTTCCCCCTAAAGCCTCTTTTGCGGAAGGCCCAGAAATGGGAATGGACAAAGGAACACGATGCGGCCTTCATTAAGGTTAAGCAGCTGTTCGCGGAGTCTATCCGTCTGCAAAAGCCCGATGATTCTATTCAATATTTTATAGCCTGTGACGCAAGTGCACGTGGGATAGGTAGCATTTTATTCCAAGTTAAAGACGGCGAAAAACGCCTAATAGCCACTGCAAGCAAAGGCTTGAACACCACCCAGTCCAGGATGTACCCTCCCGAATTGGAAGTATACGCAGTTTATGAAGCCTTAAACAAATACAAACATTACATATATGACCGCAAAGTAACAGTATTGTGCGACCACATGAGTCTGAGTTTTATCAATCAGTGCAAACTAAGCAATTTCAGAGTGTCAAGGCTTATCAGCGCCATATCCAGATTCAACATAGAAATAAAGCACATAAAAGGATCTGAAAACAAACTCCCGGACCCTCCTTTCTCGTTTGCCCAGCCATCCAGGCATAGCCAGTATGGAAGGACAGGTTGAGAAACAGGTCAAGATCATGAGGATCACAGTCAATGACAAGTACAAGCTCAATAATAAATTAGCAAATTTAGTGACACTTCAGAACGACGATGAATACCTTTCATCTATTCGGCCTAAGCTGCAGGGCATCCCCGATTCAAATTCCAATCCGGCATGCGGCAGTGACAACCAGAAAACCATTGCATTGCACAATAATGTAATATACAAACTTTGTGGACTAGAAACCCCTACTTGGAAACCATATGTACCGAAAGCTTTGGAACATGACATAATTGCAAGCTATCACGAGAACTTAGCTCACAGCGGTACTGATCGAATGATAAATGCAATAAGTGACCATTTTTTCATTAAACAGTTAGGACGAAAAGTGAGACTGTATGTCAGTACCTGTCACTTATGTCAAACCGGAAATAATAAAACCACCGCCTACGAAACTGAGATACACTCTGTAGAATCAACAGCACCAAATCAATTAATATGCGGAGATATATTGGGACCTCTCATACGCAGTAACTTTGGTAATCAATATGTTTTTGTTTTGGTTGATGTATTCAGCAAATTAGTAGCCTTGTATCCCATAAGAGATTTATCAACAAAGATTTGCCTAATGAAGATGCAAGAATATGTCAATACATACGGACAGGTATCCAGTTGTCTGACAGATAACGCCTCAATTTTCTCAAGCCGAAAATGGACAGATGGCTTAAGTAGGCTAGGAATCAAGACATTGCATTCGTCAAATTATAACCCACAAACCAATATTTCTGAACGATATATCAAACAGGTTATATCTTATCTACGCTTACTCACACACAGACAGCACAAAAATTGGTATCGGTACTTAAAACCTATACAGGCAATATTGAATGAAACGAGGCACCAAGTCACTAAAGAAATTCCTTTGGAAGTAGTGAAACAATGTAAAGTTGGACCCCTTTTTTCAAACACCCCACCTGTTTTGAACACATGTGAAAAATCTGACATTGAAGTGTGTCAAGCCATTCTTCAAAGGTTACAAAAGCGATGGTTGAAAAGGAAGGAGAAACCCCGCAAGAAAAGAAAGAAATGGAACCCCAAACTAGGAGACTACGTACTACTTAGACAAAATGTACTATCCAACAGACTCCAAAACAAACACCGTAAATTTTCTTTAATCTTCAGAGGACCATTAGTCATAAATGCAAAATTTAGTACAGACACCTTTGAGTTAAAAGAAGCCAAGAAACCCCATAGAATTGTTGGCAGAAATCGTAAGCAATTATTGAGGCCATATCCGGTGATGTCACGGATTGTTTGAGAATCAAAGCATAAGAGGTAAATTTTGCTCTTAATCAATGAACTGGAATCGAAAAAGGACTACGAGAATGAATGTAAAATACTTTAGCGTGAACCTTCTCAGATCTGTTTCATTTTTACGTAAATTACGAATGTATTAATTTAAGGTAATATGATGACGCCCTCATTTTATAAGTAAACGCTGAAAGACAATACCGATACAAGGATTACCTCATATAATGAAGTGATTTTTGCAGTGTTTCCTTGGAGACGAATAAGTGTGTGCGCAGCCTTTTTCCGACTAAAATTGTATATATTAAGAAGTGATGTGCAGATTCCCCTCTGAATTATACGGAAGGAAATGAAACATCGATTTGACTTAGGATAATCACACTAGTATTTGATTTATTAGTTAAGGAAATTTTAGTTACACTTATTGAAAACATTGAATTAATTTTTATAATTACATACAACACTTGGGATAAAGAGTTAAGATTTATAAATGAATAAGTATTTTACTATCATGCATATTCAATTTAGTATCCTCCCTACAACCTCACACCAATCAAATATAATGTATAAAATGAAGATCAAAGAGATAAATAAAGAGTTATGAAAAGTGAATTCAAGAGTATGAAAGATTATAAATAAATAAAGGTAAGAAATGAGTCGACGAAGAAAAATGAGCAAAGTATATGACAGGGAAGGAATCTACTGTCAAAGAAGTAAAAAAAGGTAACTAATGAGATAGAAAATGTATTAAAATGGAGATAAGGCAAGTACTTATAATTATCATGATAGATAATGCTGATTGACATTTAATTATGGTATTATTGATTGTGTAGGAGTGAGTATGCATTTGAACATGATATTACAAAATAAGCAAAATAAATTTATTCGAATGAATATGATACCTGAAGAACAGAAGAAAGAAAATAGTACATTTTAATTTGTGTAATTAAACATAAAGTGTGAAGAGTAAAAATAATCAAATCCCATTGTGTGTTAAATGAAATTTTATGTATTTGACGGTAAGTAAT
This sequence comes from Ectobius pallidus, assembly GCA_964059195.1. Taxonomy (NCBI): domain Eukaryota; kingdom Metazoa; phylum Arthropoda; class Insecta; order Blattodea; family Ectobiidae; genus Ectobius; species Ectobius pallidus. Next base: position 33,347,018 of record CAXKWD010000001.1, on the reverse strand, counting down.
TAAGTGTAATTAGTGTATTGTTTTATTATGTGAAGAACAGTGATGTACCAGAAATGAGTTACAACCAGTTAAGCAAACTATTATCAAGTAATTCAATGTAACAAAGATTTTATTTTATTAGGTGAAAAAGAGCAAGAAGCGTACCAGAAGTAAGTACAATTAAGTAAAAAAAAAAAAAGACGGTTATCAGCTAATTGAATGTAACAAGTGTATGATTTAACAATGTTTATATTTTAAGAATTTTAATGTGAAAACCATATATTTTTTTGTCGTCGAGGAAGAACACAGATAAAAGATAACAGATAATAAATTATAGAATATTCATCATTACAAAATCGAAATAATAAATTAATATACGAACTGACTGAGAGATTTTGGATGCGAGACTAACGAAAAATTTTTAAAATTATTTATAATAGAATTTTCCAAATACCAATAATTTCATAATTCTAATAATTGTTACGTTCGGACATTTGTAGCCGATCAGTTCATATAGACTTATATAAAATACATTCCACGGACAATATTTGAACTTCCCGCAACATTATCGACTACTAAAAACGACCATAACGCCTAGACTATTACAATGACCATAAAACAAATTACATGACAAGACAGAGGACATTTACACGGACAATTTGATATGCAACACGACCATCTGAATCAAAAGACATTACCGACAATTACAAATAATTAATCAAACGATTAATTATTAACACGACAACATAGAAAATGACATCATTCAACGCGTAATCAAGAAAGCTATACAACTACACTTATTACAGACAATAGTAACAAATACTTTATGAATTATTAACTAAATAGAGGAATACAATGTATTAGAGGAGGGGCTTTTCTGTCTGGAAAAGACCACTGACGCCACCAATTAACTTGACGTTGATAGATATGTTTCTCCACAAACCTCACTCCATTTCAACGACAAATATTTTAAACCCTAGCAGAAGACCTAGCTAATTCCCAATCACAAGAGACAAAGCTAACTGACAGAACCAATGGAAATGCAAGAATATTTTAACACAGAAACATATTAACAGGAACATGAGCAAGGAACGCGGACTTGCGACTTAGACTTCGATGTAACCACTACGAGACTTGAAGACACGGATTCAGAGGACACGGACGTTATTTTTGTAGACGAAACAGGAGGTAGAAATATTGACTTTTATACAGTGAAATAGTAACGAATACGAATATTGATTTTATACCGACTTTTCAAGTAATACTGTCGAGGATATAAATTTATATAACGAAACAAGAAAAGATTATAAATATTATCTTTGTATTGTGAAGTAAAAAAGAATATATACCGCCATAAGATAAATAACGTAAATTCCTGCGATAAAACGTGCAGATGTTATAAGAATAATAAATAACCTAAAGTGATTTTGGCGACGACGAAGTAAATAGATAAAGACATTATATAAAGTAACTGTATTCTTCCTCCCGACATATTCCGATAATTACAGACTAAGTGACAAAATTAAGAACACAATAAACTTACAAATATTATTCAAGTACATAACCAATTGACATCATTTTACGACCCATCATTCCCTAAGCTTATATCCTGTATTAGCTTCGTCTAGCACGGCCCTAGAAAGAGATCTCGCTCTACCAACTGAGTAAGCACTAGCTGGACAAGATATTTATTAATAATGTAAGAATTAAGAAGAAAGGCGCTCATATAAATCAACGAACCCCTAGCAATCAGTTATAAATTGCTGCCCAATTCAACGACCCTATAACCAACTGGTATAAATTGGTGCCCATCTCGGTGCTAATCACCATATCACCCACCGATCTAACATCCAAACATAGGATCGGGTATAAATTGCTGCCCAACTTGTGGCCTAACAAACCAACGGGCATAATGTCCAGAATTCTTGGAATGGGAAGCAGATTTGACATTGCCATAAAAATTTATATTTGTCTCCCGAAAAACTTAGTAGAAAAGTTTAGCCAGATATTTGAATATTAATATAATTTAAATCCGACCCATATAAAATCCTGAATGGTTTTTGAGTAATTGGTTTATAGGCGCTAAAGCCATCGGAATCGAGATTGTTTTCTCATTGGACACAATTGGTAATTCTCAACATGAGAACTTCTTAAACTCCTTAAATCCTTCTACATGGGTCCATAGGCACCTATTTAGGGGGGAGGCAAGGTCATTTCTGTTCCCCAACATTTATCTTTTTATCATATAAGGCCTATGTGTAACTACTAATAATCCAATTCTTGCCCCTCTCCTTACAATATTTCATGTCGGCGCCTCTGCCTAGGCCAAATTGAAATACACATTAACAAACTTTATTATATTAAATGTAGAAACTAATAATTGAAATTGCGTTCATTGATATTACATCGCTCTCCCTTAAGATAATACACAGTAAGGCCCATGTTACACGGATCGAAAAAACGCGGCCGAATGTCAGCGATCGAAAAGCGTATCCATTGGGTCAGTGGGTAGAAATGTTATAAACTGTACGGACCAAATGAACCGCGCCTTCGGACGCGTTTTAACTAGCATAGGCGGTTTTTACGCCTAGCGACACGCAATAATGCAGAAAACGGGCACAGAAAAAACGCCTGTGAAGTTATACGGGCAGAATGTCGATCGAATGCACGGATGCGGAAGAGCAAAACAACCAGTTTCTATCTCATTCATTTTGTAATGACTAATGCATAAGAGTAACGTTTCTTTCAGACGTCCCAAAGGGTCGTTTGACGCCTTCTCAGAGCAGACTTTCTCGGGATGCTCCCTGTGAAAAGTTGACAACTTTCGTTTCCCCTACTATCTAATCGCGGACTTATACTATTCATTCACTTAATCTTTGTGAGCTTGTGAAGAAAAATAAGCATAGGCAAGAGGTCATGTGTGTGAATGGAAAATAAACCTAACCATTTTCATAACCGTTTAGATTAAATGAGTTACTTCGTCTCTATACTTAAAGGAGAAACTTTTCGGAAACCTATTGTAAGCAAATATGATATTTTACTTGCGTGTTCACATTTACATATCGATTAAATTTTATATGACTGGTGCCATCTAGGCACCCTGGTGCCCTATACATAGGCCTTGGGATCTATTATAGCGTCGATTACCACGGCTTTCTCTGTGTTACGATTTAACTGTAGAACTTGGATGCACTAGGAGCTGAAACAGGCTACTATTCCATATTAATAATTAATACCGAAATCAATATTACGATTATATTAAATCGTGGTTAAAATAAGCCGCAGTTATGTTCATGATACACTGTCACGTAAATTAAAAGGATATACGATAATATGTCAAAGTTCAACTCATATTATATTCTACCGTTGATCTCATAAAATATTCCCAATAAATTAAAAACGAAGAGAATAGTGGGAATTGAAGTTTTTTGCTGGTGGCATAAGCACTGGCAGAATTTCCACTTTCAACTCTGCCCTGTTGTTTACAATCAAAGAGTAGAGAATTTGTGTGTGCTTCCACTATATGTTTACAATAGAAGTAAGGCCAAAGCATGAACATAAAGATTGTTTGGTAGCATTCTCTTGAAAAGTATGTAGGTAATGTCTAATATAACCAAATTTTATTTGGTTATTTTCATTTCACAATTTTCATTCAGCTTATGGAATATTAAGAACTTGAAATATTTATGTTAGTTTTGAACCTCATATAATATAATATAACATAATATATTGTAATGTAATATAATATAATATCATATAGTATATATGATATGCTAATCTTTTCATATAATGTTTTAGGAAAAAACTACTTCTAAAATGGGATTCAAACTTGTGACCTCCGTCTATTTGCGGCGATGTCTGTCAACAAAGCTAGCCAGTTTTCGATTCATAGCACCGTCAACAGGGGTTACTTTACAAACCTTTTTGCATATTCTTGAAAAAAAATAAATAAAGTTTGCAGGAACAAGGTAGACAACCAATTAATTTTTATATGAATGTTTTAAATTAATTTGAGGAGTATCGTAAGTGTACCTATACGTCATGCCACTATTAGAAATAAGTAATCCTGTGTGTAAAGTTACCCCGTCCATGGAGTTACTTTAAACATATGTATGACTTTACCAGTGGCGCACGGGTTCAAGCCCACCCAATAATTTGCCGTGTATTATCGCAAATATCTATTGTTGTCGCTAAAATCGTGATTCGTTCTTTAATCGGTGCAAAATGAAAATCAGACATACATAGGCCTAACATGATCTCTCTTTGTTTCAATTAACTCACGGTGGGGTCCGTTTAAAATTGTTCCTGAATTATTTAACTTTTACGTCAAATTTACTCTGCCAATACCAGTTTCCCCAGCATCCGCCGAAATATCTTTTTTGCACGACTTAACTAATTAGTGGTACTTAGCCTACGAATATTGTTGCCGTGGATCGTAAGTTGACATTCCCGCACGCAATCTTGTTGGTATGGAAACAAAACAAATTTCCTTGCGGTAAGAGTTTCCGTGCGGTAAGAATTTACTTACGGCACTCATCATAATACAAGCCTTTTGGACAAGGCCCCCCAGGACAAATATTCGGTTCCCATAACAACAAACACATGCGAATCACTTTCTGAAATATAACATCCATCTTCAATAGTGTATATAGGCCTACATAATATTTTCAGCTAATATCTCGATTAATATAATTAAATTGATATGAATCATCGTGCAAAAAATAGCCTGCAATACTCGTGCCGTAAGCGCATAACGGATCTCGGAAATTGAAAAAACTGGGCGCAAGCACCTCGTTTTTTCAAACTCTTTCCTCGATCGGTATGCACCGCTTACGGCACTTGTATCGCAATATACTATTTCCGCTTTGAAAAGTCTGGATACATTTTAGCTTTTGACATTGTTCTCGCACACATTGCTGTTCCGAGTTGCTACATACGGATAGTCTGGCTGTAAAAGTTGGATTCAGATTATGCTTGTGATGAATTTATATAGAGAAGTACAGTCAAGAGAAATACATTTACAACACGCAGTAGCATAGCTACTACGTAACAATCATTCTACGTTTTATTTAATTTAATTATATTTTAGTAGTTACTTAAGACCCAAAAATTTTCACATAATTGTACATTTTAAAGGGATTTCTTTAAATTAGGGTAGTTGGTAGCGTGGCGGCTCGGGTTCAATTCCTGGCCGGGTTGGGGATTTCTCAGTAGTGGAAAATTTCCTTCATGGGTTCAGAACTAGGTGTTGTACTGTCCCTTCATCCCCATCCCTCGAGAGGCAAAAACAAATCGCGATACCACCCTTACTTGAAAGAGCCTTGGACGAGTTGTGGTCATTGTTCCATTTCTTCGTTTCCCGTCTGAACCTGTCTTCGGGCAGAACACTCATCATCATCATCATCATCATCATCATCATACAATTCATACGTGACGTAAGTGATTGTTACTAGAAATATTGAACAAAAATTAGTTATCCGTAATCATTTCAGTAGGCTACTTTATAAGTTCATTTCATGAATAAAGTAGGGGGCGGAAGTGTGAAATTGTTTGTGTCTTTGAACCCACCCAGTATTTTTCAAAAGTTGCCGCCACTGGACTTTACTATATAATTGTGTTACCTGTTTAGTATGGGGTAACATTGCACGGTTTTCAACACTAGGATTTTAAAGAAACAAGTATGGTAGGTTTTACGATTTATTAGCCAATATATTTATTACACAAGGAATATAATATGTTGAGCAACCTGTTAAAATTTAAAATTTCCAATAGTCTGAGAAAAATGGTATTCTGCTAGACAACTCAGGGCTTACATAACTCAAACGCGACTACTTAAATTTTAAAATAATATAGGTGAAGTACCACTTTAGTCACTTCACCCGGCGATACGCCGTTGAGCGTAATGTAAGTTGTAAGGAACAGAGGAGAGGAAACTGTGCGATAGGCCCTTGTTCCAGAAAGAGAAGGTCGTGAGTGGAGGTCACGAAAACCTCTCCAAGTAAAGTGCAACAAGACAACTGAGGCTATCCAGAGCACTGAGGCAATTTGTTATGTTACCAGGTAGCAAGCAGATGCTTCTTTCCCAATGTCTCACCAATATGAACTGTATTACTCACATCAGGCATTCACTGGTACAGTTTTCCAGGGAATGTGATATATCGCACTTTGAAATAGTAAATTTGGCCTTTTCATTTTAACATTTAGTATCTTGCGCGTTTACTTTGTAGCATTTTAACAGAAAACATCGATTACAGTATAATCAAAGTATCTTCGTTGTTCAAAATGTGTTAGGATAATATAGAAGTGAAATCTAATAAAAATCGTAGGCTTCGGATGTTCATACAAGGATCGCTTAGGTTCACTAAGTAGCCTACACCCTATAGGAAAAAAGTGGGAGAATGTATCACATGATGACAACAAGGTATAATCATTTAGAGATAAAAAGTGGACACGTTCCATATGGCTTATTTAACGAAGCATATATATTGCTTACATATATATAGGCAAATAAATTATTGCAGATTTATATTTTTCACATAAACGGATCTTTTAAGCCAGTAACATACAAAATGAGTTTAAAATCAGCCAATCAGACACCTGATTCACTCAATATTCATCAAAACTTCCTTTATCACTTCCTACAAAGTGATAAAGAAACGTCCTCTTTTCTTTATATTCTAATTAGGTCGGAGACTTAAGCATATGTCTTAATAAAGTTTAATAAGTTGTAAAATTTCTTCCTGTATATTCTGTTGCATTTAAGAATTTCAACAGATACAAATCAATACTTTCAGAGTCAGTTTCTATATTGGCAAATGCAGTAGATGTCTCTTGAAACATTCGCATTTAGTTGTAATCATCTCATGTAAGGCAAAACTTCAATTGCCTCCATATAACCTCAACTTATGTTCCTACGTGCCTAACATATTTCAAGAAACAGTACTTACCAGTCTGCATCGCCAGAAACTATAGCAGTAATATAGTAGCCTAATATCAAAGAAGGACATCTGTCGTTGCAAACCACTTACAAAATGTAGACATAATATATTTTTATGATTCTTGCTGCATCGTTAAGGTTAGCACTACAAATATCAATTTACTTAAATTAGTTATATTTAAATTTGAAAGTACAGGTATCCATTCTATTCCTGCAGAGGATCAGCAGGAAAATTATAGGAATTTCGACAAGGTGATGATAAAGATAGTCAGTAATGAATAAGAATTTGTATCTCAGTCTTTTATAACGGCCATATAACATTTCAGGCCATAATGTCTTAACACATGACCACTTAAAATATTCATCTATACATTGTTATACTATTTTTGACATACAAATTCCCTCCAATAACGGACAATTTCATCTAAAATATAAAAAAAATCAGGTTAACTGATATACCAAAGTGTCAGAATTGCGATTACCGTATGATATGCAGAAAATAAGTTATTTTTGTAATCGATTTCCGAGTTAAGCTCCAGATCGATTCATTAAGCAGGGCTTACGGAAGAACAAAGATCTAAGTTTGTGGGTAGTGTTATTTGTCAAAGCTAACTGTATTGAAACTTCCAAAGCCGTATATGAACACTGTAAATTAATATGTTGTTATGAGAACTGATTTGCATTTTATAAATTTTGTCTAATAATTACCACAATTACCATAAAATAGGCACTAAATTGGGAATTACTCTGATATCAGCCAACCGATTTGGTCCAAAATCAATAGGATTTGTTCCACGGACGTTATAAATGTTTATACCAAGTTTCAAGAAAATCCATTAAGGTGTATTCGAGATATCGAACATAAAAATACATGGACGGACTAACGGACAGACATTTCCCGTCCACCACACAATCTCATAAAGTACCATTCTGGCACTTCATAAAAAAAAGAACAGGACAGCTAGCAAGCAATCCTTGCCTTGGTTTCTTTTTCATGTTTTCCTTACTTTTCCGTCTATCGTAATCTCTCTCTAGAATTTCCTTCATTGACGGTGAAATGTTTTGCTCCATTTTTCTTATGTAACTTTTCACTATTCGTAGCAATAGTTTAAAAAATCTTGAAAGACTCAACTGACCTATTAATATCTGGCACAAGTAGACAGTGAACTTTACCTCCTAATTAATCACTTCATTAATTATTTCAGCTTTTGAAAGAAAAAAATCTTTACCTACTAAATAACGGGAAAAATCTATACGAATACACTGCTAACTGAATTTCGACATATGTCCGGATTTGATATAAGATTGTATGGTAGACGGGAAAATGTGTGTCCGTCTATCTGTCTGTCCGTGTAAGTACTGTACGCGAAGTAACTCGAATACGCTTTATCAGATTTGCATGAATCTTGGTATTCTCACTTTTAACGTCCATGGGACGAAGCCTATTGATTTTGGACTACATCGTTTGACCGGTACCGGAGTAACGCTCATGGCAACAATGTTGTTTGCGGTGTTCACATACTGTAGGGCCTTGGAAGTTGCAATACCTGGGCTTTGACAAATAAATTAGACATGCTAGCGATAGGAATTATCCCACTTATTCCTTCACATATGCTTATGAAACTTTCTCAAGAAACCGTGGTCTAAAACTAAATTGTTTCTCAAATAGGCCTATGGCCTATTAACTCCATTTGACACATTTTAATATGAGTTTACCTGATTTTATTAACTACTGGACATGCGGAACAAGTAATCATGTGTTGGATCTACGTTCGTGTTTTGTACAGATAAATCAGACACATCGATTATGTGTCATGAATGTTTTTTTAATAGTATTATTGTCCCAATCTAAAATGCTATTCAAATAATTAAATTTGACATGTTTTTAATTGTATTTTATCACATATTAATCGTTAAATGATCATTACAGATACAACTCATGACTTGGAACTCTCCTACAAGGGACATTTAATCGACCCAAGCCGCACGGTCCTTACAGGGCCGCGACCTGTCGGGAGAGGGATTATCTATGGATCACATGTACATACTTTTCTGACCAGACAAGGACATGGAGGGCCTCCCCGGATGAGTGATCAGCCCAATGCCGGGGCCGCCTCCGAGACAACACGAACACATAGGACGAGACACATTCACACACACACACTCCAAACAAGACGAGGATGGGATGAAGATGATATCCGGGTACCACAAGGGCCTAAATTTACCCGACATTTGTCTCACAGGTGAGGAAACACCCGGAAAAACCCCACCCAAACCCCAACTAGGTAACTTGTCCCGACCAGGATTCGAACCCAGGCCCGCTGTGTGAGAGGAGCTAACGTATCCTATACGCCACAGCGGTGGAATGAATTCATTTCATGGTCTCAAAATAATTATCATGACAACAAACATTAGTTAAGCACAATGAAAGTGTCCAATAATTGTTGTGAAGGTATTGATTGAAAATATATTTTAGTGTTGACATGTTTCCATCCGTACGAAGATATAGATTATATGTCATTCATCTCGATTCCGATCTGAGTCACATGTCCATATATCGTAACGGTTATTGAAAGACTTGTGATTTGTGGCCGGAATCAGTAATGGAGCGCTGCAAGTGTTTAGATTTATTGTATGTACCTTCACTTCATATTTATGGGGATTGTTGAAACAGATAGCCAAAATTGACAACTGCTGTGGTACAATCCTCGTAGTGATCACAGGCCGGAAGGTCTGATATATACAATAGACTACTGCTCTACTTCCCTTTGGAAAGAAGGGGCAGTTGGGGAATACTCGGTTTGAAGATGTTAACCTTGGAGTAGTCGTTAGAGTGTTCCAGTGTTCCAGTGTTTCATACTCGCTGCACAATATATCCATGGCGGTACACCAAAATGTTAATTATTATTAAGCACCAGTATGGCACTTTATGAGATTGTGTGGGGGACGAGAAAATGTCTGTCCGTCTGTCTGTCTGTCCGCGTGTCTGTACGCGCCATAACTCAAATACGCTTTATCGGATTTTCATGAAACTTGCTGTATGCATTTATAACGTGCATGGGAAGAACCCTATTGATACTGAAGCAAATCGGTTCACAGGTACCGGAGTAATGCCCAATTTAGTGCCTATTTTAATAGGTAGGCGCAATATCTCAAACACGCTTTATCGGATTTTCATGAAACTTGGTATACGCATTTACGACGTCTATGGAAAGTAACCTGTTGAATTTGGATCTAATCGGTTGACCGGTACCGGAGTAAATCGTTATTTAGTGTCAATTTTAAAGGCGCGATAATTCAAATACGCGTTATCGGATTTTTATTAAACTTCGTATACGCATTTATAATGTCCATGGGAAGACGTCTATTGATATTTGACCAAATCGGTTAGCCGGTACCGGAATAATTCCCAATTTAGTGCCTTTTATGGTAATATATAAGATAGTCGTGGTAACTCAAATGTGCTTCATCGCATTTTCATGAAACTTTGTGTACCCATTTACAATGTACATCTATGTACGTCTATTGATACTGGACAAAATCGGTTGACCGATACCGGATAAAAACCCAATTTAGTGTGCATTTTAAAAACGCGGTAGCTCAAATACACTTTATCGAATTTTCACGAAGCTTGGTATATACATTTATAATGTCCATGGAAAGACGTCTATTGATATTCGACCAAATAGGTTAGCCGGTATCGGAGTAATGCCCAATTTAGTGTCTATTTTATGGTAATATATTATAAAGAATTTAACAAATGCAAATCTGTTATCCTGACAACATATCATTTTACACTCTTCATATACGGCTTTGGAATTGTTAGCCATGGCACATCCCTTCGCATTTAAGCTGAGACGTACGGTGATAATAACGAAGTAAATTGCAGGTTTGATTATCAAAGTAGTCAGACGTTTATTTCGTTCATAAAGTTGAATACTGTTATATACAGAAGATAGAAGCTCTGAAATAATTAGGCCTACATTAGGCCTCGTACATTAAGTGCAGTTCTTCGCCAGTGTATTTTGTGAAATGTTGACATATTTTAAGAATGTCTTATATCAGTGTATACGAGTTTGAATTAAGGTTAAGTATAAAAAATTATACCTTTGTTCTTCCATAAATCCTGCTTAATGAATGGAACTGCAGCTTAACTCGGAAATCGATAACAAAATAACTTATTCTCTGCATATCATAATTCCAATTAACTTTTTACTGATTAAACAAAAGCATACTTGCACTTTGTTACATCAGTTTACCTGATTTTATTATTATTATTATTATTATTAAATAGAATTATGCAACGAGCCTATATTAAGATGCGAATACGTTTCATATTTCCATAGGAGCGTCTTAATTACCATTATAGGTAAGTTAAACACAACCGTTTTTCTTAAACATAATTAAATGTAAAAGTTTTGAGTTTTTAGAATACCTTGTAATTAATAAAACAAATTACTGTATCTCGGTGACCATTCAGCTGTTAGTTGTTCTCGCTTTTACGATAGATGGCAGGAGGCAAAGACAGGAGGGAATAGGGCTTCGCTAGGACATTTTAACCTCAAAGCAACTCACGTTAAAATACTTGAAATGAACTCAATTTATAATAATATTATAAGAAAAATGTACAGAACTGATGTAATTGTAAATGCAGATTTTTGATGCTTTAATGATTGTTACAATACTAATCGTATCGTATATGCCCAGATGGAAATCGATAGCTGGGTTAATAACAACAATAGTACTTAAAGTATGCTAGTACTTTTAGAAACTGTTACTTCCCATGTAATAAGCGTATTACATAATGCAATCAACTTACTATGATTATGATTATTCTTCTCCTTTTTTTTCCTTCTTCTTCTTCTTCTTCTTCTTCTTCGTCGTCTTCTTCTTCTTCTTCTTCTTCTTCTTCTTATTATTATTATTATTATTACCATTACCAGTAAACAGGAATCGGCTCCTGCATTAACAAATTAATAAGTTATGTTTACTGTTCAAAATACCTGTTATATTTATATTAAAGTAAAGAAATGTACTCATACAAGACATTAACAGGGATTTCCCTCACTCCAGAGCATCCCCTGAAACGATCTCCTGAAACTTTCACAACGACAAAACTTTGAATCGTACAGACAAGGAACAACGTTCAAAGACAAAAAGAATCAAAGAACACATACGGAACGAGATCTTAAAGACGAAGCAGCGAATTTCAACCACAGAAATTCCCACTTACTAAGCAGTAAGTTGGAATAGAATACAAGAACTGAATGTGACTGAGGTACTTCCGGGAAGAAGGGCGGCCACATATACTTAATCGTTAGTAACTCAAAATGTACGTTTACTGTAGGCCTATTGTGAGGCACACTAATTTAAGGAATTTTGTGACCGGGGTTTCCACTGTTATTATACAGTGTCATTTAAGATATAGGACATTAAACAGATGAATTTCTCTCGAACATTAAATGAGTATATTTTAGAAGACAAATTCCACTGACACCTGGATTCAAACCCGTGACCTATGACTTTCCATACCGATATTCTTCCAACTGAACTAGCCAATGTTCAACAGAAACAATATTCTGTGTTTTCACGAATAGGCCTACTCATCTAAATATTGAATGTTACTGTACAATAACAGTGGAAACCCGGTCACAAAATCAATTGATTAATGTGCTTCGTAATACTGTATGTGACGTAAATATCTTCCAGTGAGGTGACCATTAAGGGTTATCATAAATGAGAGATTCCATCTGTCGCCAAGAATCGAGCTCTTGCTAGTTCAGTTGGGAGAACATCGGCCCAGAATGCCGAAGGTCATGGGTTCGAATCATGTGTCAGATGAATTTTTATCTTCAAATATTCTCATTTAATGTTCAACAGAAAAAAAAATTCTGTGATTCCATGAATCCATATATTATGGAAGAAACAGATGTCACATGCTCTTCCCTCAAATTTGTTTGGGAGCAGATCTCTTATGATGATAGCAATTAGCTCCCTCCATATGAGTAGAGAATGAACCTGACTTTTCTTGCAGCAATATCTTTCTATCTTTCTTTATCTTAGTTTTACCTCTCCCTTTTAGGATTTAAGCGACCCAAGCCGCCCGGGCCTTACAGGGCCGCGACCTGTCGGGAGAGGGATTATCTATGGATCACCTACATATTTTTTTGGTCAGACAAGGACATGGAGGGCCTCCCCGGATGAGTGATCAGCCCAATGCCGGGGCCACCTCCAAGACAACATGAACACATAGGACGAGACACACCATTCAAACACACACTCACTCCAAACAAGGCGAGGATGGGATGAAGGGCCTCAAGTTACCCGATACATCTCACAGGTGAGGAAAACCCCCAGAGAAAACCCCACCTAGGCAACTTGTCCCGACCAGGAATAGAACCCGGGCCCGCTGCGTGAGAGGAGCGAACGCATCCCCTACGCCATAGAGGTGAACTCCAGCAATATCTAACAAAATTAATCAGTGACCCATCAGTAAGAACTCATAAAGGAGATGTGAATGATTTAAGATGTAAAGGAAATCAATGTCTGTATAAGATGTTTTGCAACAGACATCTTATAGAGTAACATCCGTTTTTGTTTATTGGGTTAATGTAATATTCAATCTATAGTAAGCCTGCTTGTGTTACAGGTAGAGAATATTATGGACTGTTTGTAGAAAAGACCCTAGAACAATTTCATCTATACGGCTGCTCTAAAGCTATAACCAACATGACAGTGAATCGGGTAGAGCACTATCTCCTTATTAAGGGGTGAAATTAGTATTTTTTAGAACTTGATCTTGTAATTTTACCCATTTCAATCAGTTCATTTTTATTACGTATAAAACTCTCCAGCCATATTATAGTTCTGAGCGAAGCAGGATGAGCAATGCATATCAGGATACCAACTGTCCTCCTTGCATTAAGGTAAGTAGTGGCATGTAGATTCTATTTTAGTGGCAGTGAGGTTAGGTTGGTTAGGTTATGAACAGTGATATTACTTTTGTAGGGCATACCGAATACACGCGTTTCGAAAATGTGCCATATTATATCTCCCGTGAGGTTTGTCGTGTTGTTCAAAATGTGTTCCCAGATAAGATGGCCGTCAATTAAATGTTATTATCTGAATTAGAGTACGATTACTTCCACAAAGTCTCTGGATTTTTACGTACATATCTTAGGAGCGAGTTTCACAGTTCCTAAAGTTCCTGCCTAGGGGAGGTAGCTGTACCCTGATTGGTTCAGCTCTTCTATCCCACTCAACGTGTTGTCTGTCTCTGTCTCGCTGCGGCAATATCTTTCCACTCAACTATTATAGTATTTGGGTTGCCAGCACGATCTTCACTCTGTACTCAACAGTAACTCACTGACCTATGCGCATGCGAGTCTGCGCAAGCTGTAACGCGAAAGCTCGCTGGCTGGGTTAGGTCTTCAAGGCCAGAGACTTTGTGGAAGTAATCGTACTCTACGTATTTTAAGGTAAGAGAATTACAGGAAGTAATATGTTTATTATCAAATTTCGCACCTAATTATAATCCTTGCACCTAGGGACACATTTGTTTCGTTTAGTAAAAATTAAAACTGTAATGCTAAGAAGATAGGGCTAGGCCCCAGTAAATCATATACAGATACCTTTGCAGTGCCTTCTGTGAAATAGGCATAACTATATTTTCAAGATGTTCTATACGATTGCGTAAGAATGAATTTAATTACTTAAATAAATGTCATTTTTCCTGGGTGGGTTTAATCAAAGTTTAGACATCTTGAAAGAAGCTGCGTGATCTTGTAGAAGCAGAAAGAATTGGAAGAGCGTCCTTGACATTTGTAAGCTGTCAGCACAACAGATGGCAGTGAAATCGCTTTTATTACTGTGACGATTTCTAATTGGGATGTCACCCGCCCTGATTTGTGTTCCCAACATGTGTCCGTCTGTCTCAAGATCTTTTAATTGGAGCCAGTAAACAAGAACTCCCATCATGCCTGGTTTTCACTAACGAAAAGAAAATCGCATGGAGGGTTCCAGAAATGTTGCCTCTGTCCAGAAGAATTAGTTCTGTGGGATTTAATTTCCGCGCTAGACTTAGTCACATTGCTCTTCATAATAGCTCATTGTTTTCAATTTTAAAATACTCTCGGCTAACATCAGTGCTAAAGTGGCTTGAAGAGTAAGGGAATGTCAAATCTGTACCCATACAAAAGAATAGAATGTGATACAATGTTGTAGGTGTGAAAGTTTAACCAGGCTTTTATCAACTAGTTCTTTGCATGGATACTTAGGGCCGTTTTCTCCAAGTCAGTTTAAACCTGGATTTACTTCAAACTTGTTTAATCCTGAGTTTAAAGTAAAAATGATTTTCCCCACACTAGTTTAAGCCTTGCATCAAGTTTAAACATGGGATCTAGCTAAACCCTCAATGTTGAGGGTTTAAACTGCTGCTCTGTGGTTTAAATAGATATTTTGTTGGAAATTCCTTGACAATATCTCATAATATTAGCAATTTTTATAGCAATTATATTTAAATTAACCTTCTATTACTGTTCAATTCAAATTTTACAATTGGAAATCACAAGTGGTGAAACAGAATGATAGATATGTTGAAATCTTTGATGAGATAGATGATGATTATACCCCAATGGACGTAAATGAGGTTAGGGCGACCAAGACCAAAAACAGTAAGCCTACAAGGGCAGATCACTATTAAAATTGGGAACAGCTTCTTCATAATTCACAAATAGGTTATACAGCAAATATAACTGCTCCAGCCAAATGGATGTAAAAAAAAAATTACTGTGAATGTCAAACTGAGGATTCCCATAAGAAATAATTTGGGCTAGAGCTTGCAAACCCCCAATATAGAATAATTAGAATTTGATGACCAACAATTATTACTGTATAAACCCCCAATCTAGTACAACTTAAAAAACAATAAACCCAAATAAAACCACTACAACCAGTTTCCTTACCTAGGTATCATTTGTAGGCCTAATTCTCCTAAATATTCACAATTTCACTGACAAAACTGGTACCTAAAATAGCTCTACTAACTTGATAAAATATTAATGATTTTACATTTAATTACCCTTGTGTTACAGTAGTACTGTTGCTTAAATTTTGGACTTAATGCAATGAGAAATTACATACCGGTAACTTATGTGGTCTCACAGAATGGAAGAATTGTTGATATTTATCACCGAGTAGCTACAGAGGGTCTTATAATTAATTAAATAATTACCAAACACAAGACATAGAAGAAATTGGATTTATAAAGTTTTTAGGATTGCAAATTGACCAAAATCTAGGCTGGAAGAGACACAATGAAATAATTTCAAAGCTTAGTTCAGCATACTTTGCTTTAAGGTTTGAATATCCTATATTACAAGATGCCTTATGTATGGTATATTTTTCATGTTTTACTCTGTGATGAAGTATTGAGTCATAATCTGGGGCAACTCTTCCCATAGGGGGAAATAATATTTAAATTACAAAAAGGAGCATTGAGAATAATGTAGAAAGAAAAAAAGAGAATCTTGTAAACTGCTTTTTGAAAATTTAAAAGTATATAAGTTACAGGTGTATATATATAATCTGTTATATGATAGAGATAATATCAATAAATGTCAGATTAAAAACTAATTACAGTGTTCATGGACAAACAACCAGAAGCATGAACGATTTACATCTAGACCAGTTATTTCACTGTAACTCTTCCAGAAGGGTAGGCCTACATACTACCACACTTTTGATTAAAATTTAACCTCGAAAATTTGTAGAGAGGTAGTTTTCATGTATATTAAGAGAAATACTAACTTTTACTGAAATACAACTAAGGTATAACACATAGGCCTAATAGTTCTAATGAAACTTGTTTTTTTTTTTTCAAATTTCAAAGTGAAAATTTTGAATTTAAAAAAATTGCATCTTCAAAAATGTTCAATAAATTCTAGGAAATAGATTAGGCTATATACTAATGTCAAATTATGTACCAAATTTGAAGAAGGTATGGGAATGGTTTCATAGTTAAAATTTTTTAAACATAATCCCTTGTCAAAAAAATCAAGCCATATTAATTATATGCCCCAATGGAAAGTATAATAAAATAATTTCAGTAAATAAATTGAAATACCGTAAGGGAAATAACATCACCTGCTTGACATCTTGTTGTTTATTGGAAATACTTGTCTATCATATAAATCTTCCAGGTCGGTGTCAGAGTTTTTAATTTTTATTTTTTATCCAAAATGGCATCAATTCATTTCATGACTGACCACAGGGTTCCTGAATACGGGTACTGTATGCCTCAGTATTACAATATTAACAATATATGAGTAAATAACATAAGTATACAATTAGGATAGAGTAAAAAAAGAACTCTATCAATTAGAGAGTACAGTGAAAATTAAAATATCATTTTAATGCTCTTTCGAGCGCCCCTTATGTATTTATTTAATTAGGATTTACTGATTTAAGCGGCTTAACTCAGCTGGAGGAGTATTAATAACCTACTATTTAAGTGGAATACAGGTGCCTGTGTAGGATACAAAGTGAGTCCTTTATTAACCCCACAAGTAGGCCTATAGTACGCACAAGTTCCATGATATTCCTAAGGAGAGAAGATAATTCCATGTGAATTTCGGTAAAGTGCCTCTACAACCAAACAAAAGACCAGTCACTGACCAATGACTCAACTCGATAACATAACATTGAGCGTTACATATTACATCTGTGAGAGGTGTCCATAATAGGCCTACATCAGGCTTTCATGGTGGTGATGGTCCAGCTGGAAGAGTGTTAATTTCATTTCAATTGGAAATTGGCATATTAACACTAGGCCTACTACCACCACTATATGTAATCAGAGCATCCACAAATAAAATGTGCCAATTCCTTCCTTTAAATTAATTCTAATAATTTGAATTGGCACAACTTGCAAAATACAAATGCTAATTTTATTCACAAGCTCTAGTCAATATCAGTGCCAACACTGGTACTTTAAAAGGCAAGTTTATACTTTACGACTCACCCTGCTCCCCTTTCGTATAATCCACATCAATATCATTCCAGGGTAAACAGGTTTTTATTTTGTAGGTAAAATGAAAAGATTCAATTTAAATGTTGTTTTCTTGAAATCCACGGTAAGACTTTCAGGGAGGAACAGATTCGAGGAATTTCGGCGAAACGGTACTTCATGCCGCACACAATTTTTACTTCCACTGAATAATAAGTCCCTTGCACCAAACATAATATATCACAACTATAAACAACAAAATAATATTTCATAATAAAAAAAGACCCTTGCACCAAAAATCATATTAAACAATATTATATAAGTTAAGTGGGAGTGGAAAACTCGTGCGCGGCATAAAATACCTTTTCCCCAAACATTGTTATATTAAAACATTTGGCATATTATAGGCTGTTATATAGAAACATATTAAATAGTATATTTGACATAATGTAAACATTACAAGACCCGGTACCTTATATACGATTTAATTTCAATTTAATATGGATTCGCGACAAATCAGAAGCTGTTCGGAATAACGAAAGTCGAAAGCTTCCCAAAAGAATTCAAGAAAACAATTGAGGAAATTACTCTACACAACACTTCAGATGTTGAATTATATTTTATTATTATTACGCTATAATTACACTACAATTTTCACTAGGGAGCACATTTAACACACACAGTTCTCTTTAACAAAATAAAAACACAATCTCCTTCTTCACAAACGGCAGACATATTGGAAACAGACCAAACATCAGTGTCCTTGGTCCCTGATTGGCCAGATACACTCAAGATACACTGTCAAGATGGTCCAACTCCTCTTAGATCGTTTGAGCCCGCGAGCATTTCGTTTAAACAAAACGTCCGCCAAAATCGTTTGGAGAAAATGAAAGTCTGTTTAAACCCAATACCCAAATTGAACGGGTTTGACTTATACCAAGTTTAATCGGATTTGGAGAAAACGGCTCTTAGAGTGGAATCATGTGCATCCGCACTTAGCTTTTTTTTTAGTATTATAAAATGATCGTAAAGGCAAATTTCGAACTGGATGTTTACTTTTGAGACTTATACTCACTATTTCATCCCGTATCATAGTCACTGAAACTTAATACCAGTTAAATTAATAGAAAGCCATTACGCATCAACAGTTAGCCTACTTGGTCCACTGGTATTCACACAGAACGTAACTCGTGATATAACCTCGATGTTAAATGTGTAAACAAAGCTGAATTTTAAATAAAATGTATGTATACACAATGTAAATGTATTATGAAAGCAAAAAGAAAAGTAATACTGAAATGTTTTTAATTTCACAGTAACAATGTCACAATTGCCTCTGGTAGATGTTTATTAGGGAGATTATGAGCTTCTATTGAGGACAAATTAAAAGTCAATCTTTTATTTTGCATCTACACGGTCCTGAAACTGAAATCAGAGTATTAATCCTTATTTTTAGGCATTCATAATCATGCATTGAATTATCTCCTGCATGGACATGGGATTTATATACGTCTTAGTCTCACACTTTTTCTTGAATTCTCAACGTGAAGGGCAGAAGGAGGCTGTATAAGAGACTGATATATTTTATCATAGAATGTAATTTCTGCCACCTTTTGCAGAATGGAACTGGTATCTTATTATTGGACTTCGGATATTCATGAAAATGCGTACTTTTCCTATAAAGAACAAAAACAAAACTAAAAAATTCCGTTAATGTTAGGCCTAATGGTATACCGACAGTGAGTTTTTGCCTTTTTGACTGTTAGTGCCTATATAGTTCTCTTAGGGTACTGGTAATCTTATTTGAATTTACTTATCAACCCATGACAATATACGTGAGAGGAGTGACAGACAAAAGTCACATTTAATCGATTAAGGTCACCACCTCGAATACTGAGGGAATACTAGCAGCTGCAAACCCTCAAAGTACTCAAAGAGATGCTCCATGCACTGTCTTAATAAATCACTCTGTTATTCAGATGTCTGATATAATAGGCTTGATATTGATCGAGCTAAGTGAGGTCCTCTAAAGTACACCGTTCGGCATTTTGTCATTTTGTCTGAAAATTCTTTACGCAGTCACGACCAAACGCACTGTTCGAGATTTTTCCTATTTGGTGTAGCCTAAATGTTCCTTGAAGTCATTAAGAACTAAGTATGAGTAAGGATTATTATTTATTGATTCCGTTTTAGCCTAAGTCCACCGCTGTGGCTCAAGGGATGCGTTCGCTCCTCTCACGCAGCGGGCCCGAGTTCGATTCCTGGTCGGGACAAGTTACCTGGGTGAGGTTTTTCCGGGGATTTTCCTCACCTATGAGACACATTTCGGGTAACTTTAGACCAGTGACCGGCATGATCCGTGCTCCGTGACGTCATACTACAGAGCAGCGACGCTCTTTGCTCGGCAATATCTCCGTACTGAGCACAGCGTGGAGAAATGGTTCTCCTGGCCAGTGGCGGTACGACGTCTATGCACTGACAGAGTGCGCTCCGTTTTCGTAGAAAGTATGGGAATAGCACAATTACAATACATTTGTACGAAAACAAAAGAGTACAACTGTGATAAATCAATGTAACAGAACAGTTTTGTTTGTAATGAAATTTAATATAGGCCCTACTTACAATAATCTGAAATGCATAATACATTCAGGTGCGGAAGCGTCCGCATATTTAAATGAGGCTCCGAAACTGCTAAAAACTACAAATGCATAAAACATGAGAATACTTTAAGCAGTACTGCAAAACTTTGTCTACTCGGAAACTCAAAAATGTTAAAGTATACAAAATATACAAAATACACAAAATATACAAACTATACAAAATATACAAATTAAACTATACACCTTTGTGAGAAAAGTAGCCTATAGGCCTATTCAGATTTGTGATACACACCCTTACTTTGTGTCACCATCGTGCCCAAGCTGAAGGCATTGTCGAGATTTTTTCCCCTCTTTTCTCGTCCACTGATTTTGCAATATTTGGCGTCATACACACAAACGAAGAACATTTTTTAAGTTCTGATCAGATAGGTGATTTCTATGTTGTGGTTTGTAGACCTTCATACACGAAAAGAACACATACATAGGCCTACGTCGATCCAAATATATTCAACATTCTATTATTGATCCCATTCTGTTTGATCCTGGTCAAAACAAAGGGGAGGAGAACTCACAGAGAGTTCGCGGAAAATTCGCATCATGTGACAAAACGTGATTGGTTAATATCATTAGAATGCGCCATTACCAGAGCGTGGCTAACGAGTGTTCGTAAGTTCATGCAATAGGCCTAATAATATCAACATTTACACGTGAAATAACAAACTCTCATTGGCATCGTCATCATTATAGTATATCAATTAGCAAACAAAACATAAAGGATTCATTGTTCACGACGACCCTGCGGATGGGTTGTACTGAGAATAAACAAACTAGCATTAAACATGGTGAACACGTGCGTTCTCACCTGCGGGCTATGACAGCCACGCCTCTTTGTTTTGAACAGGATCGTTCTTAAATGGGACAGAGAATAGCAGCAAATATATGTAATCGATGGAATCTTGCCTGGGGAAATCTTCTATATATAAAAATGAATGTATGTGTGTGTGTCTGTCCTTTATGCATTACTACACCATTCATCCGATCGCCATGAAACTTTGGGAAGTTGTTAAGCACATTCCCGGGAAGGTTTCTGGCATATTGAATTTTTAATTTTTGCTTTCGTTCATGAGTTATGAGTGAAAAACGGGCAGAAAACGTGTATTTTTTTCGTTTTCGAAGCATCAGTTTTCAGTAATACATTTCAATGTCAAATCAATTACAGTAGGCTTTGGCTATTTTTGTCATACCTTGGACATAAAACCATCGCGATCGCTTGAATGTTGTAGCTCACGCTGGTCGATTCATTTGTTTTTAATATCAAGGCACGCAGACATATGAAATTTTCAACCTAATCCCGAAGAGGATTATTATTATTATTATTATTATTATTATTATTATTATAAGTGGGATAATCAATATAGGCCTAAATATGGTCAAACGTTGTTCGATTTGGACGAAACTCACTAGACAGGGGTTTTCTGGGCCAAGGACCTCGAATCTGAGGTCGCTTTAGCAGGCGACGCTATCTAATCGTGGTATGTAGTCCACGTGATTTAGGTGTTAATAAATATAATGATTTAACTATTATGCTCTTAATTTTCAATTTTTGAAATAATTATCGCGGGCGATCGCTTGATTTTGTAAGTCCATCCTTGACGATTCATTTGTTTAGAATATCAAGGCCCGCAGACGTATGAAATTTTCAACCTACACGGAAGAGGGATATTCAATATAGGCCTAAATATGGTCAAACATTGTTCGATTTGGACGAAACTTGTGAGGGGGTTTCTGGGCTAAGGAACTCGAATCTGCGGTCGCTTTTATCAGGCGACGCTATCTAATCGTGGTATGTAGCCTACTCCACGTGATTTAGCTGTTAATAAATATGATTTAAGTATTATGATCTTAATTTTTAATTTTTGAAAAATAATTATCGCCGTCGAAGCCACGGGCACATGCTGGTCTTCTATAAAATATAGATAAATCCTTTTTGTTTTGAAATCGGTCTTTCATTTTAATATCACTTTGCAAATCAATGACTTCTAGTTGCAATGACGTTGAAACACTGTCAATATCCACAGAAAATGGTGTCGCAAATATGCAAATATCGGATTGGATGTTTGCAAAATCTTGAAATCGGCAATCAAATTCCTGATCCAGTTCTTCTAATATTTGCACATAATTATTTATGTCTGTAATTCGATGACATACTGTAGACAACTTTGGAAAATGTGACGTGTCTCCGAGGGTGAGGTGACGTTTTCATAAGTCTAGTTTTACTTTGAATGCACTAAATTTACCATACATTTCTACTGCTGCACTGAACGCCACTGCGCTGATGCGTATTAACAGCAATACAACTCAACTGCTCTCTCTCCGAAGCTCTTGCGAGATGACTGGCTCTTACGTCACAACTGCAGCATCTGCCGGACACTGCTTTAGACCCTGGTAATCCACGGATATCATCTGGCCGTCATTATCATCTTCATCTTCATCCCATCCTCGCCGTATTTGGAGTGAGTGAGTGTGTGTGTGAATGGTGTGTCTCGTCCTATGTGTTCGTGTTGTCTCGGAGGTGGTCCCGGTATTGGGCTGATCACTCATCCAGGGAGGCTCTCCATGTCCTTGTCTGGTCAAAAAACTATGTATGTGATCCAAAGATAATCCCTCTCCAGACAGGTCGCGGCCCTGTAAGGCCCGGGCGGCTTGGGTCACTTAAATCCTAAAAGGGAGAGGTAAAGCTACGATAAAGAAAGAAAGAAAGAAAGATTCAATTTTAAGGTGAAAAGCATATCTTAGTTTTTTGACGCGAGAGCTATAGTTCAGAGAACTGTTATAACTTTATTAGTTGGTAGCAAGTTGTCTAAATCACCGGTGGGGAAAGGTCTCCTTTGTCGGTATACAGTCTAATCTGCTCCCTCACATCTACTAAGCCCGCACAATGCAGAGTTTGATCCTCAGGAACAATACAATTGTCGACGGTAGTGTACAAAATGTGCGCTGTTTAAGTTAAGGTGGCATTTTGATTAAGCTTGGAAATTTGAATATCTATAGCATTAAAGCTGGATGTAAAAGCTGCTCAGATGAAACTAGTTAGACTTACAAGGGACTATGTAATGTTTATACAAAAAAATAAACAGTTCTTTGTAAAGTACAGTACAATCTTGATAATCCGACGAATATGGGACCAGACAACCGCCGGAATATCAAAAAGTTCCAGGTTGTTGGGTGTAGTACGAACATTTGCATTTTCGTTATTTTTTCGTAAAAAAATTACCTTTTCACGAAGAATGTCACCGATAATGGCGTGTGCCTGGCACGTTCTTGCATAAACGAAGTGAATAAAGCATTATCCATTTCAGAACACTCAACTCCAGTGGCGTTCCTAGGGTGGGGCGGTCCGCCCCGGGCCCCACTTACTATGGGGACCCCCATTGATACCCCACCCCAATATAAAAATGAATGTTCCACTTCTTTTTTTACTCATCGGAATTTTTGTTTTAAATAAAAATATAACGTATTTGACATGTAACCAATTTTAAAAAAATGACTTCAGTTACCAATGTTTTGGTCTCAGGTTCAGGAGTCGGCCGCGATAGGAGATTCGCAGTTCGATACTGCGATGAAATGTGTCATTTAACTGATGAAAAATAGAACATGTCTTAATTTCATTTAACACTGACGGAAAAATTTAACAATGAATTCATGAGGCGACCGCGAGAGGCCTCTAGAAGATGCGCTATGGGTCACGTGCAGATGTATCATTTAAATGAAGAAAATAGAGCAAGTTTTAATATATAAATTAACTTAACAAAACACTTAATGAGTATGATGGCCTTTAAATAGCTCAAAGACTATCAAGAATCAATTTCAAACTTATGTTTAGCACTTAAGTTTTTTTAAAGTATTTTCACTTCAGTTGCAACTTGGGAAAGAAGTTTTTTAAAACTGAAATTAATAAAAAAACTATTCGCGCTCAACAATGAGCCAAATCAGACTAAATGGACTAGCAATGTTATACATCGAGAACAATTTGGATATGAAAATAAACTTTCAAGAGACAATCAGACAATTTTCTGACGTAAGAGCTACAAAAGGACAATTTTATACGTGACTATTACATATTCTGAAGTAATATAATCCAATTTGCTATATCTAATTCTCCGATTAAAACTAAAACTGTTGTTTGTTACTATAAAATTTCGTTTTGTTAACATTATTATTTTCCCATATATAAACATGAACTTTTCCCCCTTTTATTTCTTTGTGATTATGCAGATTATGCACATGTTTGTATTTTGCTATCAGTTAAATTAATATTACTGGACTAATGTCTTTTTGTATGTAATACATAAATACATTAAATACTGCACGAGTTCGCTCCCTTAATCTGTCATTACTTTTTCGTATAGATTATCCCATGGAGACGATCTGAAAGACAAAAAAGCTAGCTATAGAAAAAGAAGTTAAAAATAGCCGTGTTGGTAGCTTTTGCTGGGGAGGGGGACCTCAAAAATAAATCCACCCCGGGCCCCAAGTGGTCTAGTTACGCCACTGCTCACCTGTATTAACTGTCTTTCTTCCCTTCAAGTATTCCTCAGCAGTCCTACGTACTCCAGGATTTTATCACGATTGACTTTGATGCCGTAGAAGGTCGATCTTCCAACGCTTTAAGTCCGTGCCAGGTTTGTCGTGGTTTCTTCTTTGTCAAGTTTAATTATTATCTCCGATTTTAACACAAATTTAAAGTCACGTGCATTCGTTTTGTCGACATTGTAGTACACTAGATTAACACACTAAAAAATACACTAGGCAAACTAAATACAATGTCGAAAGAGCTAATGGAGGGCAAGCGGCTTATAAAATGAACAGATAGTGAAGGGGGGAGGGAGGGAAGTACAAGAGCGGGCATGTTTGTTTATTAACAGGAATAACTGTTCCCATCACTGCGGTTATATTCATGTAGGCCTTACCTTGTACCAAATTTATGAACTTTCATTACATTTATGAGATTTTTATCTTCTGGATTTGTACTGCAAATACAGAGATTAAGACTTACCACTGAATGTTTGTTAGGATAAAATGCTCGCGCTATACTCTAGAATTATTGCATGATATAATTTTATTACATCAGTGAGCTATACAACGTAGGCTATAGGTAAACAGCAGTTGACATTGTGACTTTTTAAAAACAACATGACAATTAATTCAATGAACGTAGAAAGCACTGGATAATAACAATAAAATATGTAAAAGTACTGAGTGAACTTAAATATAATAAGGAAATAATGAAACAATAAAATATAAAAATACAGAAATTCTGAAGTCATGACAAAAATTCTTTAAAAGTATAATACGTCTTATTGCACAAATAATGTTTCAATTTTCTTCTATATATGAGTTGACTTCATTTACATTAATTATTTCAGTTGGTAACTTGTTAAAAACAAGGCTAATCGTGTGCATGGAAGATTTTGTATATTTGATTGTTCTGTATTATAGATATGAATATTGTTGTTTCCTCATGTGTCATGGTTATGGATTTCATTGTTACTTATAAAACTGCTTTTGTTTTTTCTATATTTTTTGAAGTGAAACTTCTTTAGGCGCGCTAGGAGTAAATCGAGAGCTAACCCAAAGTTGCGTTACGCTCTAGCGTTACGAACAAAATCGTCACGAAAGTAGTGGGGGTAAGTAGCAAGCATAGAGTTCTTATCGAAAGAGTGGGGCCACGGGAGCGCACGGGGGAAAGGTATCAGGCATTGAGTGGGGGGTATTACTGCTTCGAGCTAGTGGCGTGGTGAGCCCTTCACCATTATAAATGGCTATACTCGTTGCGTGAGCATAATTTACACGTCACTAACGTTCTCGGAAACTTAACCAAAGCGTCCCGTTCATATAAACAAACACAGTGACTACGATCAGTGACAGTTTGGGCATTAGTTCATCACAACTGTGTTATTGTTTTATACGTATTCGATTTAAAATGCCGAAAAAGTTAATTTCTTATTTGATTTTCTTATTCAGATGATTTCCTTCTTCCGTTCTATATAATTGTATGTATTCCTCTATTTCACTCTTAAAGTTGCCAAAGAAGTTTCACTTCTGTCACGTGGCGTTCCACGCACCCGATTTTATTTATTTACAGAAGTAATACAACCCGTGTTTCACCACGGGATATTTATTAATTACTAGCTTAAATGGCCCAGCGTCGCCCGGGTTTTGTATTTTGTAATATGAAATTAACTTATGGAGGACTTTCGATGTTGAAACACTAGGTCCTTATATAATATGTATGTAGAATTCGAAGTGAGGAAGAACGACATAATATGTCACTCAGACTATTCCCTCAGAAAACGCTAGATATAGCTTTTTATGGCTCACAGAGGATGTCGAATGTTGCATTCCATTGCTTCTACACACCATGCCTGGGAGGAGTGCAAATAAGAAGAAAAAGAAATTCCGGTTACATAAGAATGTATTGTCTTGACAGAAAATTGTATTTCTCACTCTCATATTACCATACAACCGTTTCGGGGCTGAAGTAAAAAAGAAATTCAATATCACTTTCATACTTTCCTTCCCAAAAACCTGGAACATAATATACTGCGCGCGTAGGACTGAAAATGTCCCATTCCATTTTGTCTTCTTTTAGATGCTTAGGGTCTCTGATAAACATCCCTAGGCCTATTTCTCAACTAATACAAAGCCTACAACTACGAGTGACGTATCAGTGGATAGTATTTGTTACCGATTTCCGATATAGCATACTCACTGGCACACACTTAAGTTGTCCCTGCATTACGACCGCTTATTCTACATAAAAATGTGAAGTGAGAAAATGATAGTTTCCATGTCGAGGGTAGAGAAAGTTATGTGACTGTTTTATTTTCGTGGATTTTATTCTTCAAGAATTATTTTCACAATGTATTAATTACATCAATAGTATCAGAATTTGTTAAAGCCCAGTATTATAATATAGTTTCCAAAGCTCTATGTGAACACCGTAAACAATACTTTCGTTATGTAAACAATTGACAGCAGAACTCTTTAACTATTTATTTATTTATTTATTTTTTATTTATTTATTTTACATTTCCAACTTTTCCCGTGGTTTTTCCAAAAAATTTCTTTCATACAAACCTTGTCCTGACAATTAGGAGCGCAACAAAACAAAAATCAGTCAAATCGGTCGAGCCGTTCTCAAAACCATTTTGGTAATTCATTTTTACTTTCTCGCATATACGTAGTATAGAGAAAGTATTGTGATCGTGACAAAAAATCGAAATCGAGATAACACCAGGAAAGCATGTTTCACGATGGCTAGAAAGCGAAAGAAGTGTTTTTGGAATGACGTCTGTCCGTTTGTCTGTCCGTCTGTCCGTCTGTCCGTCCGACTGTGGACAAGCACAGCGAATAAACGGTCCAATGTATTTACTTCATTTTTTGAATCAAGAACTTTTTCGAAATTTTATCGAACCGCCCAGAATTTGGGTTTTAGAGGCAATGGCAAATCTCCGCGGTATCACCCTTGCCTGAATTACCTCGGACGAGTCGTGGTCATCACCCCACGGCTTCGTCCCGGGTCTGGACCTGCCTTCGGGCAGAACACTCATCATCATCATAACTGAAATATTAAGGGGACTTTTCATGAAAACTTTTTTAAAAATTTTGATTTTTGAAAAATTGGCTCAAACGATTTTAATAAAAATTTAAAATTGGAGACTCTTATATATGACTAATGAAATGACTATATCTGTTTCTCTGCAAAAATGACTTAGGGGGTACTTTACTCGTATCCATTTTCAATTTTTCTATTACAGTAGGCGATACATGAAAGCCTACCACAGTAAAGTTGTAGAGAAAATTAAAGAGAACATTTTTTGTTAAATACATTTATTTATAAAATTAATAGGTACCAAGATAAAAACGAAATAACATGACTCAAATGCGAATTTCAGAACATATACTTTGATTAAAATATGAATATTCTTTTGTTGCCCAAAGTAACAAGAATACTATAATCTAGATATTGTTGTGACATATAGTCAATTCACCACAGTCGTAATGAACACACCAAAATCAGTTAGAGCGAGGTGATATAGGGTAATACAGAAAAGGTCCTAGGTTCATATCAAACCTCGTGGCCACCCAAATTTATCAGTAGGCTCTTTGTAATAACTTGTTAGGGCAGCATTTGCTTCTATTGTTCGGCAATATCTCAATGTATTTTGCATTTTTGCCTTTGAGATTGAGGAGACCATGCAAACCCCAAGTTATTATTGTTCTTATTGTTATTGTTATTATTATTATTTCACGGTAAAACCATTGAATATAAAGACCGACCCTGATGCTTTCCGTTCTAGATACTTATTAGTTTTTTGAAAATGTAATAAATAAAATTTAATTGTCCCTATAATTTACTTTTTTCTGTGCTAGCCTTTAACACGTATATTCGAGAAAGTTTGTGCAACATATTTTTGCACCATTTATTATTAATAAAGCCCGGATTTTCATGCACTATCAAACTTAAAAACATGCATGCATTCATGCACTATCGTATCTCCAAATATGCACAATGAAGGGCGAAACATGCACTATAAAAAATCCGCAATGTTCTGCAATATATTTCAATTTCTCTTAAAACGACATACAACAACGAGTTTTTCGAAATTCTTCTCACTTAAACTCGTGCGTTTATCAGTTAGGACATTCTTGAACGCAGAAAATGATATTTCTACTTCACAAGAAGTACGGTAACAGGTGCATACTTAAGGGAAGAAATTTGACTGAGGGTGAGATCGAATTCCATGTCTTGTACATTTTTTTTCCACATAATGCGTCTTTCACTGTTTTCAGATGTTTAAGATCAGGATTTGAACTAAGTACCTTCTTAAGTTTCTCCACAGCACGATTCTATAGACAATTAAACGTCTTCAAGAATGGCAAGTGACTAAAGAATTCAAGCAGTGAACATTCTGTTTAGCAGTTTTCTTTCAATGGAAGGTCGGCGAGTCGACATTTTCTTTTGTAGCCTGGTGTATTATATTACTGTTTATTTAGGGTAAACAGTAGTTTGCATTCAAGATCAGTAAACTATACTGTAGTTTACAAGCCTTGGTTTGCACTCTCAAATTGATGCAGGTGGCAGACTCTGTTGCCAAGTCAATCAAATAACAATGATAATACAATACAACATTTTTACGTTTCATTGAAAAGCCAAGATTTTAGGGAGGCACATTCACAATATGCACAGTTATGCATGGTAACTTGATATTATGCACTAAAACCAGAAAATGAGGGTTTATATGCATTAAAAACGGCCGAATATGCTACATTAAACCAAAAGAATCCAAAACATGCATTATGCATGAATTTTGCCATAAAAAGGCCGAAATATGCAAACATGCACGGAAAAAATATGGTATTTGGAATCCATAAGTCATGTAATGGGTAACTACAAAGTTTGAGAAGTCTAACCAAAGTATATAAAAACATGCATTTGCATGGAAATCCGGGCTCTAATTATTAATATAGATTTACAACACATAATTTTTTAAACTGTTACCAGTCTTTGAGATGATCAAAAATGGTATTCAGGAAGCTGGTAATGTTGACTGTGTTCAGATGATATTGTAGCAGCTGATGCAATGGTAACCTTCGAAGTACTGCAGGTCTTGCTTTGGAGAATAAAGTACATTCTGTCAGGAGGCGATTCGCTGTTTGCACTGCTTTTTCAGGACTGTCGCATAGTGGTGAAGGAGTTTTGTTAATTTTATGAAGGTAAGATCTGAAATTGCCGTGATTTTCTAGGAAGTGTGTCAGCATATAGTTTGGCCAGAGATGTAAAGAAAGTCTATGGAAAATAGTGGGTATTAATATTTTTGTGTGGGCACCTACATTTGAAGTTACGTATGTTGAGTTCCAGATGTTCGTATACTATTTCTTTAGTAACTGTTTTCTTCTGGTCAATGGAACTTTGTTGTAGTCTGTATTGGTTCTATAGCTTGCTACTATTTTGACAAGTTAGTCAGCTCTTTCATTTCCTTGAAGTCCAGTATGTCCTTTGACCCAATGGAAAGAGATTGATGTTTCCTTTTTTAGACTTATTACTTTCATTCGTTGTCGACGGCTATTGGTTGTCTGGTGTTTTTATCTGCTATTGCCAGTAGGGCTGCTGTTGAGTCTACATTTATAGCGTAGGATGAGGTACTAGCCTTGTTGTGATGTACTATCTAGTCCAGGCCTGTCCAACTTCAGAAGTACTGGGGGCCAAAATATTTCGACAATTGATGCTGAGGGCCACACACTAAAAGTTTCACTCAAATAAATATAACAGTAAAGTACAGCAGACCAAATTGTTGAAATAGGATTCATTACCAGTAGGCCGAAATTATAACTTAATCTGAGCACTGAGGATTATCAAACTCCTTCACTAAAGTATGGATGTCAACTTCTATGTTAGTAACTGCCAGTCTTAGTAGGTGTAACAAGGAATCATCAGTGAGACAGCTCCTATATTTATTTTTTATGAATTTCATCTTGGAGAAAGCACTCTCACATAGATAAGTGCTTCCAAACATTGAGGAAACCTGCAAACCAAGCTGAGGAAACCTGCCCTCTGGAAGTAGCTTGAAAAAGTTGAGCCCTCTTTCAGACCTGGTTTGAAGAAAAGGATCAGCCTGAAGATCGCAGAGCTTCAGTTGATACATGGATGGCTGATTCTCAATATCCACATTCAAAGGGTCATTAAAAAGAAGCAGTTTACCCTTAATATTTTCAAAGTCAGAAAATCCTTGATTGAATTCTTGAATAATAACTTTAATATTTTCACAAATCTCGGAAAAATTACCATCTCCATTTTCTCCTGACAGCTCTTGACAACATGGAAAGTGTGTTAAATCATTTCTTGATAAAGTTGATTTCAGAAATTTTAACTTATGTTTTAAATCATTAACATGACCAACTAACTCTGAAACACTTTGATTTTGCCCTAAAGTCTCCGGTTCAACCTCATTCAAGTATTGTGTCAGGACAGTCATGAAAGCAAGCTTCCTTAGAAAGTCTGGATCTCTAACCCGTCGAACAAGATTTTCACTATATTTGGTACTGTCCTTTAAAAATACTGGAATCTCATTCCTGAGTGTAAAGAATTTCTGAAGACATTTACCTGCACTCAGCCAGCGTACGTTTGCGTGGAGTGATAGATCTCTATATTGGGCTTGCAGCTCCTCCAAAAATTCCCGGAATCTGCAGTGAAGTTATTGCCACCACGTATCTTGTTGGAAACTGTAACCACTATATTCATTGAATCGCTTTGTTTTACTGACTTCCCACACAACGCCTCTTGGTGAATTATGCAATGGGACATGGGGAAACTTAACCCAGCTTTCCTAATTAGTCCTACCAGTCCTTAATCTCCTCCTCTCGTACATGGTGCACCATCAGTCACAATACAAGAACACTTTTCAAAACCGCCATATTTTTCCATTGTTTCATTTACTGCTTTAAATATATCTTTACCCTTGGTGTATCCACGTAAAGAACATAATTGAAGAAGTTCTTCTTGTGTTGAAAAATCACTGTTGATCATTCGTATGAAAATCAAAAGTTGACTGGTGTCAGTCTGGTCGATACTGTCATCCAAGCATAGTGAAAAGTAGCTGAATTTTCCAACCATATCTTCTAATTTCTTTGTTATTTGTCCTCCCATACTCTGTACTCGTCTTGAGATTGTTTGATAAGAGAGGGGAACAGCTGCAAATTTTGCAGTTAAATTGCTTTCACCAAATGCATTTGCAATAGCAAATTGTCATTTTCTTGCTAATGTTGCTAATGTTGCTCCTGTTTGCTCGGTTTATCAACAACAGTGTCATCTAACAATTTGCACGAACAGATAAAAAAAAGCGTACACAACCTCGCGTAAGCAAATAAATTAGAAACAGGCTTGCTCTTAACAATCAAAAACAAAAATTTCCCCCTCCGCGGCAGCTTTACTGGCGCTCTGAACACGGCCGATTGAATCCTTTTCGTGATCATAACCTTGAACAAATATTCCATCACAGTCGGTAATACGCAACGCCAAAGCGCGAAATTTCAAACCGGGATTGGTTGTCGTATTAGAAGTATCCGCGGGCCACAAAACTGTGAGAGCGGGCCACATGCGGGCCGAGGGCCGCGGGTTGGACAGGCCTGATCTAGTCTATTGCCATTTTTATACCATCGAGTTCTGCGTGGAATACGGTACACTCTTTGTTTAATCAATTGTTTACATCAATGTGTATTTCTCTTGTGTTTTCCATAGCGACCACTGCCGCCCCAACGTGGTTCTTGGTTTTCGAACCATCCGTGAAAATTCTAACTTTAGCTTTTCCTTCCATACCAGTTAGGTCAAAATACCTGTTAATGTTAAAATATTTAAAGTTTTAAAAACTTCTCTTAAAGAGTCTCTTTGCCCAAGATTAAAAATTATTCTCTCATTGGTTCCCACTACAATTAGGGTACAACATTGTAAACCTTAATTAATTTCGTGCTATACACGGTTTTATATTTATTTACAATATTTTACGTTTCCTCGAAAGTCCACTATTTTTATTTTAATCTCGACCCCTGCAGAAGCCTTCTGTTTATATGTACGGAGATAGTGGTTTCTACAGTCATTTGTCCGACTTGAAGTAGCCTTTTTCCGTTACATCCAGTTTTAAGCAAGTGAATAGTTTCTCCTCCTTACTCCAACTATCCGGGTCGCCAATCATTCGGATCGCTTTGAGGTGGTTTCCAAGTGGTTTCTGCAGCAGCGAGCATTGGGAAACTCCCTTTCAGCGCCGATTATTTGCGAAAAGGCAAAACATTTAGCTGACAAAATCGACAGTTTGACCGATATGTTCAAGGTGTAATACTTTATGTAAGTACAGTACTATACAATTTAGTTTTTTTTTTTTAAGAAATGACTTTTTTCATGATTTATGCAGTGATCCGGATATTGGATTATCTGGATCGGGTACAGTTCCAATTAACCCGGATAGTTGGAGTTCTACTGTATTAGCATCCTAATTTAATATACTAGAACACATAACTACCTCTTTTTTTAACGTTCTGTATAAAACTTGCTTCTAGGCGAGGTCAACGCTGACTGATCCGTTCTAGCCTCCACTTCTTCAATTGGTTGTACTTCTTCTTTAATTACACAGCCCAACAAAAAATAACGTTTTGTTTGGTGTCTCAGATGTTTTACCGGATTTTGGCTATACTTAGTGTACTTATTCCAGATATGTAACTTTTGTCGAGGGAGGATTTTATTCGTGAACTCTTAGTCTAGCGAAAAAAAAAACTTGCTGGATAATATAGCTAGTGAAGGTTCTTGACCATACTTTGGACACGTAGGTCGAAAACTGTACGAAATACAGAAAAACTAAGAGCTGGATTATTTTTTGGCCCTCAAATTGACAGCTCATAAGTCATAAACGACCATACAGGATGTGATCATATGAATTTTTTGAAAGACCCCATGTTATATTGTTATTTTAATGTTAATTTAATGTTAGTGTGTTGCTTTTTTCTTCACGTGATTTAGAAGCTACAAATAGGCACTGTTTTTTATTTATATAAAACGTAAAATTGGATAATATGCATAATGGTAATACCATATCTAAAAAACTTAATCAGATAGGGCAAAACTAATAGCAAATTTGGCATCAGTGACCTAAATATACCCAAGAACATTTATAAATTCTAAGGCACCAAAATGGCTGAGGGTCTGTGTTATTAATTTACCAGTAAGCCGGTATCCATTTATTCTGAAAAAACTAACCAGGAACGGATTATAGTCGCAGAGACGTCAGAATTAGCCTAGTCAGGGGCTCGCGGACTCTCTCTGCATGCTGCTTTACCCTAGGCTACTTTTAAGAAGACTGTGGTTTGCTGTTAATGTATCGTGTGATTTCATTATCATTGTTCATCCATATAAGCCATATTTGTCATCATATATCACTTTTCTGAAAATATTCTTGTAAGTTAAGTCAAACACAAGTTTGGTTGTGTATATTTGAGTGTTAGTACTCATGGCCTTGATAGTTCTATTCAATGTTGAATAAAGAGGGCTTTGAGTGTACTTGTTATTGTTCAAAGAAGATCTTCACTACATTTTACTCCAGTCATATGACATGGTCAGCTTATTACACCTTGTTTTCTTGCGCTATCTTTAGAGAGTTAATCCGCCACTGAATTAGCTTTCAAATACAGAAACTTTTTAGTTTTAATTTAAATTCAGCTCTATAATCTCTAATTCATAATCTTCTCGACTGCTGTCATGAGCACTTTACAGAAACTTACGTTACCTCCTCAGCCTCTTACGTGCTTGGTGGTTCAAACTTTTGTAGTCAAAGTAATTTAATTTACCCCGGAACAGAATAAGTTGCAAACTCGATAATTACGTCATGAAGAACAGTTGTACACCTGTTCCCCTTGCATTAATTATAAGTCCATCAAATAATGTATATTCACATACGACATTTTCTAAATTATAAGAAATAGAGCATTTCAATTATTTTTTAATAATCCTATGTAGTAGTCTTGAGGCATAATTTAATAAGCAATGCTAATTATATATGAAATGGAATTTAATAGCAATGTAAATTAATTATGAGGTAATTAATCAAATAATAATTGGAATACTTATTTTACTTAGTTAGGAACGTATCATTTAGTAATAATTCTAAATAAGTTCATTTTAGCGAAATAAGGGAATTAAATTAGTTTTCATGTTAGATATGGTGTAAGCAAGATTTTAAACAGTTTCTCACGGAATCTTTTAGCAGGTATAGTCCATTTGAAACGTCGGAGGAGCAAACATAAACACGGGAGGGAAGAAGCGAAAAGCGTAGTTCACAATATGTCGAACGAAGAAGGTTTGGCAGTGTTTAAGTTTAGTTGTCCTTACTTACGCCATTTTCCCACGCAATTATTGAGATTCTGGTAGCCTACATAACTCCTCCATGCCCAATGTTTATTACCCTTCTCAACTCACAATATTTCGCAGTAACATTTCAATCACTTTAATTAAAATCTTTTTTGTCAATTATAAGTCTACGTATTAGTTGTACAAATTAAGCAGTATTTTTAGTATGATAATTTTAAAACAGAATTTACACTTGGACAGCACGAGAATATGAAGATAATAATTACAATAATAACAAAAACGACAATAATAATAATAATAATAACCATAATACGCAATAATAATAAACAATAACAATACTAATAAGCATGATACGCTCTAAAAATAATAATATAATAATAATAATAATAATAATAATAATAATAATAATAAGAATAGAACAGTACCATTGCCGAAATTACCTTCATGTAACGTTTAAAAGATTCATGAAGGTGGTAGTATTAGAACGCCTGTACCATAAGGTCGATGATGAAATTTTATTTAGTATATTTCTATCGATGTATGTGGATTATCATGCAGTACAGTTTTGTACAAATTGATTATTTCAATTTTTCACCACTCGTGGATGTTTTTTTCACCGGTGACTGCATCTTTGAGCTACCAGGTTGAGGATTATCCTCCATTTTGCAAAGTAGCACAAGTAAACTTAACTCCATGGCGCTAACATCCCAGAAAGGATAAGGCCTACCACCCGACCGCTGCGTCATCTACCATAGGCAGACGGCAGGATTGGGGGCATATGGTCAGCATGCCGACACCTACGGCCGTTAATGGTGGTTTCCATGACCGGAGCCGCTATTTCTCTATCAAGTAGATCCTCAATTTGAATCACGAACGAGGCTGAGTGCACCCCTACCAAACCTCCCTACCTCAGAAAAATCCGAGCAGGTACCGGGGGTCGAACCGGGGCCTACGGATCTGTAGTCAGCGACGCTAACCACAAGACCACGCCGGCGGCCTAATAGGACAAGTAAACTACTTAATTTCTAGTTCACTCATTACTCCTAATAGTGATAAATATAACACTATCACATTAACAGTACCGTAAAAAAAACAATAACGATGGCGATAATGATTAATAATAAAATAGGAATAGCGATAACAATAATAACAATAATAATAATAAAAACGGGTAAGAAGCAAAGATTCACTTCTGAAAGAAAACAAGACGTCGCAAATACACTATCACCAGACACTGCGTTTCCTTCAAACTAATGCAAGAACAAGCGAAAGGTTGTAAACTGTGCTGGCAGGGGTGTGTTACTGTCTCAACCAATGAGAGCCAGGAAGAAAAGGTGACTCACACAGAGAGGGTGTTTATGTTTGCTCCTCCGACGTTTCAAATGGAGTATAGTTCGGCATTTTCAATAGCAAGGAAGAAGGCAATAAAAGTAGGAACCTAAATGTTTTGTAGAATTTCAGAGGCAGAGAGAAGGTTTATTGGGATATTGTGTAGAATGCCGAAAAGGAATAATTGACCATGTTTAACAATAAGTGTATAGGGGTAATTTAGTTCTTAAGTTTGCAAAATCAGATAAAATATTTATGTGTTTCGATTTTCCCATGCGGAAATAATATATGCGTAATCATGTCTAAGCAGTGTGAGAAGACTCTACAAGTAAATGTAATTTTTCTATTGGCTGAGATTGTTAATAGGCTTAACCAATGAAATGCAGCAGAAGCTGTGTAACCAGCCCTTCTAATTGAAATAATTAAAGAGTAGGCGTTAACTAAATTTCCAAAATAGACTGGATAGTGTATTTTGAAAATGTAAGAACATTCTTCTTTTTCCAACCTCAGGAGCGAGAGGTTACACTGTAAGAAAATACTCTATACGGGTGATTTGGAGATGTGTGTGAATAGGTTAGAATAAATATAAACTTACGACAAGTAAAAAAATGTACAGTTGCATAATGGTAAGACAACTACCATTTAGGGGCAGCTCAGAAAGGTGTAAGGTAGTAGCACAAATCACTTGTGCAGTGTAAAGATTTACAATAGGTCACACACATAAAATAACTTCAAAGTGTTTACCACCAGGATTATTAACCTAGGATATCATTGTACTTCAGGACAGTTTAAGTGACAAAATATATTGCATATATTTAGACATTCAAAAAAGGAATAAAGTCGTTAATTTTTACCAGTGCTACGGACTTTGATTTAGTAGAGAATAGCACTCCTGCAAAATTCACATCAACCCGAGAATAGGATCGACTGCTCGCACCGCTGATAGCCATGGGTAGGTAGAACAAATAAATTCGAGTGAAGGATCACTCTGGCGCCCAAACCATCTTCCAGACTTGGAGCAGTTGACGTAAGTACCCATTCAGCATAACCTGGTTGTACAAACTTTTAATTCTGCCAGTCTTACAAGATTGTTTCTACTCTAAGCATAAACAATGCAATTCTCTCGCTTCACATTCCCACATAGTAAATGGCTGCATTGCTGGATATTCACATTTAGTTGTTTCAGCCTCACACGACGCCGTATAGGTGACCTGGCAGAGTTTGGAAAAAATGTGAGTAGCTTATAACTACCCTTCACAGAATATAGGCTATATTCTACGAAGAATGTTTGAGGAAAGTTTTAGATCTAAGCACATGCACAGCCTTTTTGAAGCAAATCACGGGGGAAAAAATATGTATAACGTCTTTAAAAACAGCCTGTTTAGGTTACCACTTAAACTTACTGTCGTGTGCCATGTATGACGCAATCGGAGTTTCGTGCGCAGACTTAAACAGAGACGTAGCTCGGCAGTTAGGTGCCTTCACACGAGGCCCGTGCCACCAGGTGTTTTCAATATTTTAAATGTAAGTTATTGAGTTATGACTAGGGCCCGGATTTGAAGGTTTTAACCTATTTTTCCCCCAGCTTCCTAATTATAACATTTTAACGTATTTTTCCGTTTCATGCCCCTTGCTTCCTAATATATGAATCTTATAGAACCTAAAAAGGGCTAAATCGGACTGAAAGACCTAAAAGGGGCTAAAGAGGACTTTTGCTGAAAAACTAGGAGCTAAAGGGGACTTTTGCAGAAAACACTTTTTAAATAGATTTTCCAATTAATGCAAAGAAAAATAAATTATGTGAATTAGTACATTTTCAGAAAAGATATAATAAAAATAAATAAACACAACTCACTGAAATTAACAATATATGTGTCGCTTTGTAGCTTGTATTTTTAACTCGAAAATGTGCCGCCTCGCCGTCACAGGAAATGAAACTTGAGTCGTCTGCAATACTTTGAAATCTGCAACTAATCCATTGTCGTTTCAACTTTAAAATAACAATTTACCGACCAACGACAAAGAAGTATATTAAAGGAACAAAATTCAATTTACTTATTTTTGTAGGTAGGAAGTGAATTGAGAGGTGTATTGAATAATTGTATCATTAAAGGGTAAATATCTCAAATGTTTATGCTATTTCGAGTGCCAATATAAGGAATGGTTACTTGTTCATTTGGATAAAAAACTAGAATAACTGTGTAAAAATTATAATACAATTTTCTGTGTTAATATTAGTATTCATTATTATTTGTCCAACAGAGACAATAATCTGTGGTTCATGAAAGCTTATATATCTATATTCATTATTATGTTTTATTAAGACGGCTAAAATCGTTTGTTTAAAAAGGCTGAAAAATGTTATTTTACGAAAATAAAAGGATAAAATAACTTTTATAAAAGCCTAAAAGTCCGGGCCCTAGTTATGACACTTGAAAAAGACTACATGTAGCAACAGTGGTTCAGAATGACAGTGGTTAATTAAATGTAGAAAAGTGGAGCGAAGAAGATAATATTATGTTTATTCTCGGAACTTTCGGAACTGTACTTTATGATATTTAATAACAGTTTAGAAAAATACAAAACTAGTATTGTTAAGATCTGTTTATCTCTTGCTGAAACAAAGAAGAAAATATTGAATTTCAACTTATTTTGCTAACCTAACATTTATTTTAGCCTTACGGGTGGCTAGGGGTACGTGAAATGTACCTTCTTGTTACGGGTGTTCATAATGTCTTAATCCTATCACCTGTCCAGTATAATACTGGCTTTTAAAAATTATTGTATGCGATTGATCGATTTTGCAAACAGCATAAAGGAGGACAAACGGATTTGGGAGTAAAATAAAATAATTATAAGTTTACTTTTTAATATAAAAGGTGGCCGGTTATCTTCATGTCATTAGTTTAATTTTTATAATATGTGCATTATTTTAAATCAGGTGTATTTTATTTAAGTTGAAGTGCACCTGATGTTTATAATCGCACATGCTCCAATTCTATGCATTGAGTAGGATCCAGTTAATTCACACATTAGTTTTGTAACTTGTAATGTTAAAAAAGTTTTATCTGATCGATGTCGGTAAAGTAGCTTTTTTCTGTTGCTAGTTAGTATTAATCATTATATTTAATAGTAATAGTTAACAGTAGTGAGTATAAATGCTTAAGAAACATTCTTTGCTTAGTATAATAGCTTATACAATAGTTATTTTCTTTATTTAAGTGCAAATAAAGACGTATAAGTGTGTCAAGAATTCTGGTTTCTCTGATTTACATTAGTGCCATCTAGCGACTTGTATTAACATTATATTGCTTTATATTAGCTTTGAAATTATGATAAGTAGGCTCTAAGCTCTGTGAGCTTACAATAATATTCACTTCAGATTATTATGGTAATTATTTTTGTTTGTTTGTTTGTACCCAAGGAATAGGCTGTTAAAATCTGCTTCATATTGAAGGCTTACCTGGGATCATAGCATGCTGAAGCCTGGGACACATAGGCCTACATGAACACTTGCTCTGATAAAAACTGGGAAACAAATAATCCCCTTTCTTGTGTGGCGCATTGGGAATAGCGCTCTGTTTTGATTGGACCACGGCTTAGAGCACAGCTTTTGAACTACTGTTTTCCGATAACTACTGCCGAAATTTGAATGTGCAATCACCAAGATTAATTTATCGATTTTACTCTCTTTCTCTGTCTGGCTAAGTACACTGGGGTCTTCAAAGAGCCCACACGCGTATTGTTTGTATATTTTCATTTTACCTCCAACATTATTTCAGGACATAGCTTACTCAATACTTCATGCAGAATTTAAAAGCATTAACTCTACCTCTATCAGACTTCTGGCGGCCTGAGTGGCGCAGTTAGTATCGTGCTGGCTTTCTGTGCACAAGGTTGCAGGTTCGATCTCGGTTCAGATCGATGGCATTTATGTGTGCATAAATGTGACAGGCCCATGACTAGATTTACAGACAAGCAAAATAACTTCTATGGGGCATAATTCCGGGACAGCGGCAACGGTCACATGCCAAAGTATTTCAGTATTACAACCCATTGCTCTTAATATTGCCAAGTATAATAGACTGTAATTTAATCTCTAAAATACATAATCCATGTTGCTTGTAATAGCTGCACTTGTACCAAATTCTAGGCATAATAATTTATCATCGATTAAGATGGGAAGAAGTTCATAATGCAGTTATGCAATATGCAGGCCTTTCCAACTCGATCACTTGGCGCTGGGGGGCACCAGTGCAGTACTTAGCGGCACCGGTTCTCTCCTTCCCCACGTAGCGGCCGGTGCGACTGCATGTGTGCGTCAGAGACAGTCAGTGATCTCAATATATAAACAGGATACACAACAGCTGTGCTTTGGAACTGCATAAATCGTGACGTTCACTTTTTGTTATGTTGGCTACTCCGTACGTATTGGTGAAGTGTGCTTCCTATGGTAAACGTATATTTATGAATGCGTTTTTGTTATTTTTCATGACAAAATGGTCAAATATTGCGTGGCATATGGCTCCACAGAGCTCCAGAGAAATGGAAGTGGACTTAGGCCCCTTCCCCCAGCAAAAGCTACGAACACGACTATTTTTAACTTCTTTTTCTATGGCTAGCCTTTTTGTCTTTCAGATCGTCTCCATGGGCTAAGCTATACGAAAAAATAAAACCCAGAATAAGGGAGCGAACTCATGTAGTATTTAATGTATTTATTTATTAAATACAAACATATATTAGTCCAAAAATATTAAGTTAACTAATTAGCAAAATACAAATATGTGCATAATTAAAAAGTAATTAAATGGGAAAATGGTCATGTTTAAATATGACAAAAATTAGGACATGTTCTATTTTTCATCAGTTGAATGATGCATTTCAGCGCAGTATCCAACTACGCATCTCCTAGTAACCTCTCACAGCAGGAGACCAAAACATTGATAATAGGAGTCAATTTTTTGTAATTGGTAACACGTCAAATATGCAATATTTGTTTTAATACTAAAATTCCGATGAGCAAAAAAAGAGGTGGCACATTAATTTTTATATTAGGGTGGGGCATCACTAGGGGCCCCATAGTAAGTGGGGCCCAGGGCGGACCGCCCCCACCGCCCCGCCCTAGGAACGCCACTGCCCACACAGCACACTACGTATAATATACGTATATACGTAGATTATTCGTATATTATACGTATATTATACGTAGTGTATGTGTGGGTGGTCACCCATAGCGAACAGTACATTAAGCAGCAGACACCTGATTGCTATAATGTCAAGGTCTGGTGCACTCGTAAAATTACTAAAAGATGCTGTACCATCAGTCTTCAATTTTCCAGGACATCTTCAAAAAATTATTGTTCCAAAAAGACAAGTGGTTCGTAATGTGGTTAGTAGTAGGCCTACTTTAGGTGCCATGTAGGAATATAAATTATGCAATATGTCAGTCATGTAAATATAACTTAGTATTCTTATGCATGTAGGCCTAAATTTTTCATGCTAGTTTTTAATCGCAGAAATAAGAGGAAGCAGAAGTTTTTGTATAAGACCTCGCTGAAAATTATACGAAAATAGATAAACAGACACAAACAGATGACCTCCCACCATCTATCAAAACAGAATTGAGAAAAAACAAAAGGCTACAGACGATTGTCTGTTGCAAGAACAAGAAGATAAATAGCATGGCTAATTAATTTCAGATTTGAAGAAAAATGAACTTCTAAGTAGTATTAAGACTTTAAGTATTTTGAAATTTCATTTCAGTGGCTTCCCTTTGCGCTAGTCTACAGGAAGTATTAAAAATAATAATAAATAATGTATCCAGTACTGTAACGGTACAGTTGAAGGTCACGGTTTACGCATTTCCAAAGCACTTAGCACAGATTTTGCCTATTCTCTTTATATATAGAAATGAAGCATAATATCGCAATATGTAGTCCTAATGTGAAGTTATTTTAAATTTTTAAATGCGAGTGTTTACAACTGTTTACCAATGCACATCCACGCCTGATTTAGATTAAAGAAATATTTTTACCAAACCATTACAATATGAAATTAGTTTTGTTATGTACTTAAAAAGCATCAAGTAGTTTATATTGAAACGCTTCATTCATAAAAGTTTTTAAAAACGCCAATACATCTTCATAATTCCATTAATACACATGAGTTTGTTAGAAGGAGATACGGGATAGGAGCTAAAGTATACGTTCACTTTCATGGCGGACCGCGAACCCTGCCGTCACGATTTTTCATCATGCAGTGCTACCTCCAGTATGTAATAGAGCTCAATGGAGACAGTACAGTGGGTAGCTGACCTCGCTTTCTTGGCGGATAAAACGTCTTATTTAAATGATTTAAATATTTATTTGGAAGGAAGAAATTGGTTTTATTAGAACCACAGATATAGAGGAATAGATCGGCAGCGTAAGGGGAGGGACTGAAGCCAACGCGTTCGCTGCGTCGCCATATTGCGATCACCAACAATCTGACGAAAGGAAGGGAAGCGGGCGCGGGAATCAAACGAGAGATGTTTTTTTTAAAGCTGTTTAAATTGGAATTTCACAATCCAGTAAATAAATTAACAAATACAGTTTTATTGTCATTCGGCCAGTACAGCAGTAGCCGTCACACTTATGTACTTATAATAAAATCAGGCAAACTGATATAACAAAAGTGCCAAAGTGCATGTAGTACCTAGTCTTAAGTCTGTATGCTTCTATAGGATTAATGTTAATGTTGTTAATGTTAATTTATAGTCACATATCTTTTACATTTATTCAGCTTTGGCTGGTAAACTGGTGACTCGTCAATTTGAGCTTACTTGCTAAAGTTACTAAAGTCTATCTCAGCAAACCTGATAGGAAGAATAAACAATTTCTCCTCTCCTCGTTCCACTGGCTACAGTCAGAGGGGAGGCTAGTACGGTCCATTCCAAAAACATTGATTCGACTACTACGAAATTCAATGCTTCCGATTAAATGCTATGTATTGCATACACGATAAATATTATTTACGTAACAAATAAATAAATATATATACACAGATTTTCTTATACACACTCACAGACACTATAACTACTAATTTAACTATACACAGGGCGAAATATGGAATTTGAAACGACACGTGCAGAAAACCACTTCGAGACCGTCGGCGACAATGTTTTCTTGGAGACTGTAGTTGCAACAGATCTGAAACAGGCATGCCATTCCTGATTTGTCTCATACCCACGCTTATTAACACTAAGAAAACAATGTTACTTAAAATTAAGGCTATTGTTGTACATATTGTACTTATGAGATTACTGTAATCACGTTTAGATGGTTATCGCATCGCATCTCAATTAAAACTACGTTGTTTATACTCCAGTAGTAAAACATTCTAACGTAAATATCAGAGCTGTGAGTAGGGGGTTGAAAGCGGTAAAAAGAACGGCAATTCGTCACATTGGAACTCCAGTCCGGTTCCGTGGTGGGGACTGAGAATGTTATGATTTCCTATCAGGTTCCCTGAGATACAGTATAACTAGGAATATTCTAGCGTAGGCCTACACTATATTACTTGTAAATCACGATTAAAAATAAGGAAAATCTAACACTAAAGTAATTATTTTTCTAATGCTATTAATGACTGCTTGAAAATGGAATGATTTCTTTTACTATTTTTTTTAAGTGAAACTTCTTTAGCCGCGGTAGTAGTAAATAGAGAGCTAACCCAAAGTTG
Source organism: Ectobius pallidus (assembly GCA_964059195.1). NCBI lineage: Eukaryota > Metazoa > Arthropoda > Insecta > Blattodea > Ectobiidae > Ectobius > Ectobius pallidus. The sequence continues at coordinate 33,302,535 of CAXKWD010000001.1, read as the reverse complement.
CATTACGGACAAAATCGTCACGAAATTGTTACGCTCAAATCGTCACGAAATTAGTGGGTCTGTGACGGAACGGACTGCACAGAAAACAATCAACTCAGTGATTAGGCTTATCCAAAATTTAGAAAATAAAAAAATCCAAAATTAAAAATCTAAAAATCCAAAATTTAAAAAATAAAATAATTCAAAAATAAAAAATCGATCACAAAAATTTAAAAATCTAATAATCCAAAATTAAAAATCGAATAGAGAAAATTAAAAAAATGCAAAAAATAAAGATTTCCAAGATCAAAGATTTAAAAAATCCAAAATTACAAAATAAAAAAATTCAAAGATTTAAAATGTAAAAAGTCCAAAATTTAAAAAATAGAAAATCCATAATTTATAAATCCAAAAATCCAAAATTTAAAAAATAAAAAATTTAAAATTAAAAATCTAAAATACAAAATTTAAAAAAATCTAAAAATCCAAAATTAAAATATTCAAAAAATAAAAAAGATCCAAAATTTAAGAAATAAACAATAAAAAATTCCAAATTCCAAATTAAAAAAATTAAAAGACCTAAAATTTAAAAATTCGAAAAATCCAAAATTAATAAAATCCAAAAACCCAATATTAATAAAGTTCAACAATCCAAAATTTAAAAGTCCAAATACCCAATATAAAAGGTCCAACAATCCAAAATTCAAAAATCTAATAATCCAAAGTTTAAAAAATCCAAAAATTAAAACTAGTTTCACTTCTGTCGCGTGGCGTTCCACAGCTATTTAATGCTTTTGTTTCGTTTGAAATTTTATTGTATGTTTTTATGCCCATGTATTGTGGTGTATAGGCTACTCTAGGAGGGTTAATCTATGGGAACAGAATTTTAACAACTCTGTTTCTGGTGTTGTGTTCGTGAGTATGTTGTGTGTGGTATTGGTCAAAATTAATGTGTACATGAGTTAGAAGCTCTAGTAAATATATTGAAGGAAATGTTAATATTTGTAGATTTCTAAAGAGTGGCCTTCATGATTCCCTGTAGGATGAATGAGTCATAATTCGTATGTTTTTTTTTAAGTTGCTTTCCCATTCGCTGCAGTTTCCCCAGACAATTATTCCGTAAACCAGTATTGAATGAAAATAGCTGTAATAGACCCAGTTTAAGCAATAGTAATTTGGCAAATTTTTAAGTGAATGTTAATTTGACCTCCAATATAGTGGTATAGTATGTATTTCAAATTACAGGGATTCCCAAACAACACCTTTTCACTATAAATTCGGGATTATGTAGGAAGAAAAACAATTTTCCGTAATGAATACGTGGTACTTAAGCAGGTACGTTGGTGATACCAATATGGCGTCGGCACTGCTTCCCTTGCCCCTCTTCACCCCTGATTCGGCTTCACTGCCACCTGCAGTTAAGATACGACGCTGCCGAACTATTCCTCTATATCTGTGATTAGGATCATGTGTGATGGAATAACAGCGTTAGATGTTTTGCTACGCGGTGTTCACCACATATCAGTATAGACTTCCAAAAACACTCATAACTGAGCATGGAGTATTGGTTAATGGACTTCTAAAGGAAAGTAAAAACATTTTAAAACTTTGTTATTGGTTGAAAAAATAGTTGCTTGCAGTCTATTACTGTACTAGCCTATAAGTGGTTCAACGATTCACAGTTACGTATTATTCTATGAATAAATAGCTTTTAGTTCTGTTTTGAACTGTATTATCTTATATATGAATAAATATACTTAATTTAATTCCTTTGGCTACTGTTATCAATCGGTTAATATTGTTAGATTAGCTGCATCCCGAAGTGATCACAAAAAGCGGGGTGCACTATACTAGTAGTAAAAGGCGGCCTGTTCCGGGGAGGCTGTGGCATACCCCTCTCAAAACTAGATGAAAAATAATTGAGACAAGGGGAGACCATCATTCTGTCTTCAAAACTAGATGAAAATAAAAATCCCGAAACTATTTTCTCGCTTCACATTCCCCTTGCGGGAGTGCGCATTCAGTGAGATAAGAGAAAACTTCCATCCTTCCATCAAAACTAGATTAAATTAAAATCCCCTGGTAATCTGTTTAACCCAGATGTGCCTGAAATATTTATGTTAAACATTTGCAATTTCCCTGTTTTGATGAGTGCTGAGTAGTCCCATAGGCCTAGGATATATAGGATAACAGGCAAATGCGGGGTATAATATTATGGATAAACTATTGAAGGAAAGAAAGAAAACTGTATTGTATTTGATCAAATTTATGCCAAATTTGAAATAAAAAAACTTTTTCTTACTACAGGAATATGAAGTTTATCAATAAATAAGAAAATATGTTATGTATGTATGCATATATGTATGTAGGCTATGTATGTATGTATGTATGTATGTATGTATGTATGTAAGCTATGTATGTATGTATGTATGTATGTATGTATGTATGTATGTATGTATGTATGTATGTATGTATGTATGTATGTATGTATGTATGTATGTATGTATGTGATATGTTTTCTAAATACTAAGCACAATAATTATTTCATTATGATGAGTGTTCTGTAGATATTACTTACACGTTATCTCTAGAACGTGAAGTTGAAGCCATTCTTCCCCTTGCCAAATTAAAAATACACAAAGTTCAACAATAGGTAAAGAAAATGATCAAGTTTGGACTTTATCATTTCTTTTATATCTCGAGAAGCACTAGTAACTATTGCCAAAACTTTAGCAAAAATTACTAAGGAAGAAGCTAAACAAATAATGATACTACAGGTATATCTGGGCTAAGCCCTTATGACCACCTATAAATCATCAATAATGAATCAAAACCAGTGCAGGGGTGCACATTGAGCTAGTGTTTAACTCATTAATTTCTTACAAACATAAGTTCCCAGAGGTTTTGAAATTTGTATGACAATGGGCGAACCATGTTACAGAATAACTGTAGGAAGCAGTGAATTTGTAACGATTCATTAAAATTTGATAAAAGTAACAATTTAATAATGAATACGCTAAGCACAGAAATGAACAATAACAACATTTAACTGTTATGACACGCCTACATTAAAAATCCTGGCATCAAACATCCACGTAAAGAAATTCTTCAGGTCTGAGGGTCACAGATGGGAAAACCTTAAACAAATATGGAAATAAAGATAAGATGGATATGTATAAGCGTTCATGAATCACAGATTATTGTCCGTGTTTCATATTACATGAGAATGAAGACAAGAGTCACATGATACACCGGCAATCAATATCACAACCAAGGAGAAACTCTAACCAAAAGACTACGCGAAAGAAAAACAAGATGGATGATAGCTGTGCATAGCAGGCGGCGGAGAAGCGAAGAAGATACGAGAACGAAGTACGAAAGGAAGAGAGAAAAGAGAGAAGAGAATGCGACGTCAAATCGTCACAAATCATACAAGCGATAAATTAGTTTTCTCAATATAACTGAAGTGGGCAAAAGACGATATGTCTAAATTCTTTAAATATCCTCGTTATATAGGCAGATTTTTCAACCATTTGACTTAAGGGAAGGTGATATTCTGTTGATAACACGAACCCAAACTTGGCAAGTCAATATAAAAAAAAACCTGAATTTCTGTGATCTCTCGAACTTGAAAATACGTATCCTAAATAGGCTAATAGACTTTTTTGACATACTGGGTTCTGCCTTAGCACCACATAAATATTAATTTGAAATATATTCCAGAGAATACTTTAATTGCACACAACTATTTTAATTGAGGAATGCAGCAGGCTTAGGCTTATAGAAATGATGGAATTACCATAAATTACAGGAGATCAAAACATTCGGATCATGCAATTGAACTTATCATCAACCAACCCTGATATACAAGTAATAAGCTACTTTTAGCATAGCGTAAGTTTTTTTGAAAGAAATGATTTTTCAGATACTTGAAAAGCAATGAGAATACAAATGGGACGCTTTCCAGATTAAGAGGAAAATAATACTTCTAGAAAATCGGGAAGTATAGGCCGTAACTTGCAATATAAATCTATTCAATTATCGGGTCGCAAGGCGGAATTTTCCGCCACGTTCCATGAGAGTAGTCTGACCACTTTATAATATAGCTGCATCATTAATATCAATCGCTTTATTACTGTGTAGTCTAAACATGGTGCAGAATACAGTTCTCATGGCAAATTTTAGTTCCCCAAAACATACACAAAGAAGACAGAAAATATGCCTGATACGAAAGTCAAATTAGAAATTAGAAAAAGCCACTGAATCCTTTACAGGCAAGGGCCTCCTACTATCGGTAGGGTTAGCTCAGTTTGTACACACGGGGTGAGCTATTTCCTGTGTGCATGCTCGGATTTGAGCTTTTACTTTACTGTTAGTTACTGTGTGTAGCTTGTGTTCCATTTTGAGTCTAGAATGAGTGTCCTGTACTTTTTACCTAATTCACTTCACTTCACTTCACTTTCAGTTTCTAAATTATGTCAACATTTTATTCTAAATCTAAAATTGTGATTTTCCACTCCCTCCTATCCCTTGCTACTCGTGACCATTGCGGTCCTATCACTCCTATGAAGTCCTGAGCCCATCTCCTTCTCGGTCTCCCTCTTGTTCTTTTCCCTCTTCTTGGGTCCCAGATCGTGGTGGCATAGGCCCATCTGTCTGCAGGTAGTCTGGCCACATGTCCTCCCCACCTCCATTTGAGCTCTCTTGCCTGTTTATGTGCCTCTTCGATACCACTTCTTAGCCTCAGTTCTTCGTTTCTTACTTTGTCTACTAGTTTAATGTCCAATATTTTTCTCTCCATTCTGCGCTGGCATCTTTGTACCTTCAGTTCTTGTTGTTTAGTCAGCGTCCAGGTTTGACTTCCATATGTTAGTGTCGGTATGATGCAGGTCTGTAGTGCTTCCAATCTTAGTTCTCTGTTAATGTCTTTGTCTAGGAGTAAGAATTTGAGTCCCCAAAATTTCCCCCATGCTTGCCTTATTCTTCTTTGGATCTCATTGTCCCCATTTTCTGTCAGACTGACTGCTTGGCCTAGATATATGTACTCGCTACAGTAACGAAAGTCAAAACCCTAGTTAAATGCATAGGGCAAGATGCTCATTCAAAGCACAAGGCAAGTCAGGTAACACGTTCATGTTTCATCTTAGAAAGGAAAAGACTATGAATAGAATCATAATTAAAAGTATACTGAAGGCATCTTACAAATGAAATGTTTGGCACATAGAATCGTGCTTACAAAATGTTGGATCAGTCCCCAGACCTGGCACTCATTTCTCTAGCAAAGCCCAGTGCCAAATGAAAATCTCGACATGGCAGAATAGGCAGTTAAGCAAACAGCGCATGCATCAAATGCCTGGTTTTCTAATCAATTTTGGTTAAAACCGGAAGTGAGGTTATCATAATATGCTAAATGAAGCCTAGATAGGAAGTTACATCACTACTTCCGCTAGTCCCCTCTGACGTCACGAAAGCGGAAATAAGATGTGCATCCCATCTAACTACTGATGCGAATCTACGAATCTGTCTGTCGTATTTACGTTCCAGCCAGCTTTCCTGGGAGTTGTGCGCTGCTAGATAAGTCAGCAAGCTGTAGTATGAACTGCATGTGTGCAGAAAGCTTAATAGTGGAATTTTCCTGCGCGATGCCATTCCCCATTAAGCTTGAGAGCACAGAAGCAGTGTTTTTTATGTCTATTTTTAATTTACATGAAAAGTGATCAATAGGTATCAGCCTCTTTTCTTAGGCTTTTCCTTTTACAATGTTATTGACTTGAAAGTAGATGTGACATGTGGTAGTCTTTTTCCTGTTCCCTACTGCGAGGATAGTCTTGGCTGAAGATATATTAAATGACTAAGAACTGGAATGATTTTAAAGTTGGCAATGAGGGGATGTAGATGATGAATTATGTAGAGGTTAAATCTTCTTGCTGTTATTGCGATGTATTGTAATAGCATATTTAGGTGAAGCAGTTCTTGGAGTCTATCGTTTGATGTCCGGTATGTGGAGTTGGTGATACATAGATAAATTTTCCTTTCGATTGCATGTAGTGTCCTGATGAAATGTGATGCAGCAGAGTTCCATATTTCACAGTCGTAGGTCATTTTTTAGCATATTATGGATGTGTAAAGATGTAATTTCATACAGCCTGTGAGCCACAAGAGTTCGGAAGAGTGGGTAGAGTTGAATGAAACTGTTTAAGGCTGTGTTTTTGGTGCGTTCTATATGCTGATTGAAGGAGCCCAATATTATGCCAATATATTGCTGAATCTTGATTTATGATGGGAGAGTTGTGTAGCTTGAGTGGCTTTAGAATTCTGGGTCTTCTTTTCGTAAAAATTACTGCTTGTATTTTTTCCACATTGACTTTGATTCTCCACGAAGTGAGCCATCTTTCCAGGGTATTTAATTGTCTTTGCATTTTTCACTGCAGAGCAATTCCATCTGCATAAATGCCTAGGTCACAGTCAAGTGTTGACGGAATGTCGTGAAAGTATGTTTGGTAGAGATGGGGAGCGAGAACCGAACCTTGTGGTTCTCCATCTCTAATAGCGTGCGTTTCTGATGTTGCTCCCTCTATTAAGACTGATAACTGTCATTTTAAGAAGCTATCAATGATGTGACTATAACAGTCGTCGATAAAAATGTCGATCACGCCATACAGTATCAGAGGCTTGTGATAGTCTAAGAAAACCGCTGTTGTTTGTTGTTTGCGAGAGATGTAATGAAGCAAATGGCTGCGTGCCAAATAGACGGTAGAAAACCATTCCTAAACAAAGGAAGGGTTGGGGGACCGCAACTAATCGATATTGAACATTTTCATGATTATCGATACTGCCCTGAATTTATTTGAATTACAGAAAAAGGAGAAGTGCGCATGCGTGGACGGCGAATCGACGGGAGAGGAGTGAAACCTGAAAAACAGTTAAGGAGTACGTCTCTGACTACGAGAGAGAAAGGTTGAAGAGAAGGAGGTGAGGAGACGAGATTGGAATGTGTGACAGCGGTAGAGGCGCCCTGGCATGATGGTTTGTCAGACTTTCATCTAATGAAATTCTGAAGGGGAATTTCACTGACGCGACTATATGGAGATAGTTTTAGTTGGAAGAACACATCACGTCAGCCGGTACGAGAGACCGCTACAGCGAACACCAGCTGGGGAAAGAAGAGTGGGTCACGGCTGCTTAGTCTGGAATAAAGGAAGATGTGGACATCAGAAAGTGGACGGAAACAACTCAGGATCAGAGGATAAGTTGGTCACCACCCGTTGAGTATAATCACATAAACATTTTTTTTTGTTGTTTTGGGAAGTGGAAAAGATTTTGAGGCATTGTTATTTAAAGCCGGTTTCTAAGAAATGTGTGGCGACTAGACGCCGTAATGAAAGGTAAAAGAGTAGGGTTAGAAGATAGATGTGATTAGTCTAGGGTGAGGTAGTAAATTACAGTAATCCAATCAGTTTCCATTTCTGGTCTAAGTTAATTACAAAAAGAGCAGTCAGGAGTAAAACCGTGAATAGTAAAGATAAATCTCTATACTTTAGGTTGCTATGGGTAATTGTCCCACGAATGAATACATAGCTAGGGGCAGTTGGTGATGCTCATACAAACTTTGTTTTTTATAAGACAGGACGCGAGGGGAGTAAGGAAGAAGGGTAATAGGGGCTTACTTAGTATTGCTTACGAGGGCCTCTCCCACTTGGTTTTCGTTAGGTGACAGGTGATTATCTATAAGTGGATTTCATGCTGGCCTGTAATGTTGAGTTGTTTTTTTAAGAGATTTATCGAAGAGCAGGAATTGTATGGAATATGGTAGAGGGGGATAAGAAGGTGAATATTGAGAGGCAGAAGAGGGCCTATGAGTAACAGTACATTAGGCGCATACCATTGGAAGATTTACATGTTAGGATAGAAGCAGAAGTTCACTCAAGGGTTATAAAGAGAGAGTTACTGACCTGGGGCGTGAGTTAGTTTCAGTTAGAATTCTAGAGAATTTAGAAACAAGAAAATTGGGTGCCCATGGAGTAGAGTAGTAACCTGAAAAGTATGGAAACCCGAGTAACATAAAGTAGGTAAACTAGAGCAATGGTATAAATTGAAAAGGAACTCTGCTTAATGGAAAGGAGATAAAAGATAATAAATAATAACTGGTTAGGTTAGACTGGTTAGGTTAGAAAGAGGAGACTTGGTAATTCTGGGTAGTGAATAGATGATAAGTGGTTTCAGTAGCACGTACTAGAAATTACTCCAAAAGAAAAAAAAGAGAACAAGGGTGAGGTGAGGGAGCGCCGGAAGTGTCCCAAGTAAAGTGAATATAAACCTAGCATAAAAAGATTTATGAGAAATTGTGAAAGTCATCGGTGTTGGAGGCGAACAACGGCCCCACGTGCCTCTAGGAGAGAGAGTGTCAGGGACCTCTGACATCGATTGTCAAAATTGTATTTTTGTTTGCGGCCCATTAATATTTTCCCGGTTGCAGGAGGGGAGTCAGATTGTTTGTAACTCAAAATCTAGACGCCGCCCCTGTATCGGTGGTCTATCACCCCAGTCACTCTGTGGGTAAAGGCCTAAACTTCCGTTTCTTTCTTCATAACATTGTCTTCCCTATTTATCTTTGAGTACAATTCTTCATAGACTACAATGACTAGTGGACTGGTATAGGAGAAATAGGTGGAATCATTGAGTATGATAGGTCAAGTCAATGACTGAATTATGAATTGAAAATCTTTATTCATTCGGAAGAAAGTATAACATATATATTGAAATGTTTTGAAATTGCAAATGGAAAAGATTACGCAAGTTAGTAGTAAAGTATAAGGGTAAAGTGAGATGTTCTAGTAGACTCCTGGAAATAAAGAAAGGAAAGAGATTAAAGTAATTAATTAAGAATTTGTCTTGTATAACAAGGAACACATTCATACAGGCAAACTGGGCTACTAACCTGGTAGATAGGAACTGAATACTAATCTTTCTAATAAAAGTGTTGAATGGTTAATGTTGTTCGGATCTGATGATCTGAAGATTTTAGGGATGAGTAGTTGTTAAAAAGGGGAAAACCCAAGAGTAAATGTAATTTATTGTAAATCAGATTGTTATTGTTGAAAAAAAAAGAAAACAGAAGAAAAAAAATATTAAATAAATTATGGTTATTGTTATGCAAAGTAAATTATCGTGAAGTTCAGATTTTTGACCCCTATCCTGGTAATGGTTTGAGAGCCACTGATTTTTGGGCTAAGTTACATAATAATAAAAGGACAGAGCCGAATCCATTCCCATCTCCACTGTTAAATTAAAAAAAGCTAGCCGAGAGGCCTGTAGGTACATAGCCTGTGTATCTATAATTTAATTTGTGACTGGGCTGATGCAAAACAAAAGAAGAGAGAAGAGCATTGATGATGGCGCCCTTAATATAAATTTTCATCAATATTATTAAACTTAGTAAATGGTTAAAAGAAAGAGAGAGTAAACTGGGTGTAGGAAATTTGCAGTCACCCGAAAAAGTCCATCACAGAGAAACCTGTGTTGATGAATCCGGTTATGCGCATTGGTTGATGTTTAGTGGAGTGCCGCTTTTTAATCCAAACTACTGGTTCTGCGTACGATCTGGTGTATCTAGGTTCTGGGTGAGAGGTATCATAAGTAATTTTTCTTGTACTTTCCCCAAATGACCGAGGGGCTGATCGGTGAGTGATTTGTCTTGTAAATCTTCATTGGGTTTGAAACGGTCATCCAGGGATTTAGCTAATATTTACGCTTTATCGTTTGGGTTGTAAAGTGTCTTGCTAGCCAAAGTGAATCACTTTTCTTTCCAAGGAGATATTTCGTAATTTTCCATATTTCGTGTTGATTTTCGGAGAGATTTGAGACTGTGGAAGTGAATTTTTCTATTTGCTTTAGTTTGGTTTTGTTACTGATGGCTTTGGAGGATCTATTCATGACTCTTTTTGCCTGGGGTTCGCCATATGCTTGCCATTTTTTGCGGGATTATCTTTTAGCTTTGATTAGGTCTGCGTTATATTCTTGTATCCTGGTGGAAGCAGTTTTGTACATTGTTTTCGAAATGCATCGTTGAGTGCGTTAGAGAAGATCTGAGCCCGTGATGCTGTGTCTTCGGGTGAATTGAATATGGGGTTTTCAGGAATTGAATTCTAATATGTGCGTTGTTTTTATCCCAGGCTATGAAGAAGTATATTGTTCCTTTAACGTGTAGTGAAGTAGGCTACTATAGTGATCAACTGAAGGAGGACAGGTAGGTGGTCTGAGACTAAGGCATTTATTTTTGAGATTGCAGAGGGGAATGCCTTTGTTTTGGGTAATAAAATATCGAGGACGTCTGGTTGTTGGTCACTGATGCAGGGATAGTGGGTCGGTGATGTTGGTCCAAGTACGATGTAATTTTCTTTTTGAGAGTGGGAGAGAAGCAGGCGACCTTCTGATTTTTTGGATCTGCTATTCCAGGATCGATGTTTGGCGTTAAGGTCCCCACTGATTATGAAGGTATGGTGGAGATTAGTTATATCTAGCTCTTCCAATGTTAGGCCATGGTTTGGAGGGATGTATAGTGCCGCTATGAGTATTTCTTCGTCGTTGAGTTCTAACGTCAAGGCTGCCATTTCAATGGCTGCAGGTTGATCTATAGGTTTTTTTTTGTAGGAGATGGTCGCGTTTAGAATAATGACAGTTCTTCCTCCACGGCGTTAAAGTTGATCAGTACTTATTGCGTCATAGCCTGGAATAGTGAATCTATCGGTAGACTTTAGGAGTGTTTTTCAGTAAATAATTTATATCAGCATAGTAGGTAATTAGAGTCTGTTTGAATTCAAATACCATTGGCGTTAAGATTTAGTACTCGTAGCTGATTTAGTTTACAAATCATTGTCTAGGAGAGAAACTGCAGGATCTATGTGTATGGGAGTATCTGTTGTGGTTTTAAGTTTCTGGCTAGTTGTTGTCACCTGTTTTGTTTTTGTAAAGTTGAAAAGTTTCACTACGGAGAAAATGTCTTTGATATCGTCTGCTATGGATGAAGAGGAAGAAAGATGTGGTGGTTCAGGTCGAGAAGGTTGCTGCCGGTTCTTTCTGGCGGAATTGGAGCGTTTGGAAGTCGCGGAAATTCAGAATCTCTCACAGAGAAAAATGAATATCGTTGCTCTTAGACGTTGCGGTCTTCTGGTATTTTCTGTTGTGCTAGATATAATTAACATGGTGGTATTTTGCTGTGTGGGGCCCGCCACAGTTTGCACAGTTTGGTGCTACTGTGCGTCCTTTCTCTAGGCAATGAGATATTTTGTGGGAATTTCCACATTTCACACATTTTGGTTTTATATTAGGCTACAGCCAGACGGCGTTAGTCCGAATTGTTGACAGGTGAAAAATTGGTAGATCTTCTTGTTGGGGCAGTACGCATCTACTTTGATTGACTGATAGTAAATAGCTCGTAGGTCGAAGGTAGCTATTCTAACCTCATTGCTAAGTAGCGAAATTACCCAGATTGTTAGATTTTCCTTTTTGTGTTCGCCAGTTGATGATATAAGTGTCGTGATCATCTGTCGGACTTGAGTTACAGGGAAGTTCAATGATCTAAATTCGTCCTTGATCTTTCCACCGTTATTTGCTTTGGTAACTTTGGTAAGAACATCTTGGAACTGTTTCTGTGATTTTTGAAGATAGGTGTAAAATTCCAAGCCTTTTGTTTTCAAGAGGTCTTGAAATTTCTGATACGCTTCTAGAGATGTAACGTGGTATTTTATGTCCATATTTGCGTTTTAGATAACTTTGAGTTTATGGCCGAGGGCCTGTTGAATGTCTTTGTGGAACTGAAACTAGTTCGTAGCTTAGGAACTATGATAGGATGACGTTTTGGTCTGTGAGTCAGCTATTGTTCGTGTTGTATGATTTTCAGTTATGTCCATGGCTTCATCATGTGCAAGCTGTTGAAGTGGACTAAATTAGTTGTACACCAGTATCTTGGATACTATTGTATCAGTTTTGTTTCCATCTGTATCCGAAATGTTCACATCTGAAATGTTCTTTTTAGTCTTAGATAATGAAGTATTGAGAGAAAGTAGCTTATTAGTTCCCGGATGTAGGGGATTAGTACTATTATTTTTTCTAATTGTAAGTAGCAATTGATGCTTCTGTTTGAACTGCAGGTATTGTGAGTCCATTAAAAAAAAGGTTAGCTTTCGAAGCTATCGTCCTAGGATCTCTTGGGGAGGTTTTAATTTTCTCAGTTTTCTATTGTTGTAATAGTTTTAGTCTTCTTCTTTCTGACTGCGTTGATAAAAGAGTCTGAATCGTCATTGTCAGAGAGAAAATGGGGACAAAGATTAACGGTGAGTATGCTTCTTGAGTCACATGTGTGGGGTTTTACACCATGTATTAAAGTATGCTTCTGATAAACAGCCAGGGTAGGATTTTGTGATATTAAATTATGACCGATATAATTTTGCAACACGATTAAACTTATTTAATTGAATGTGACTAATAATAACCTATTAATTAATCAAGTAATTCATATTAATTTTTAAATTTTAATCGATATCAGTCGATATCAGTCATTATATATATATATATATATATATATATATCCTCAAATAATTGCAGTTAGTTTGCCCGTTAAATAACATTCCATTGTGAATGAGCCGCAAACCGCTGGGACACAGCCACTATATTTTCATAAATAGCGAAATGAAAATTAGCACAGTTTAGCATCATAATTGCAGTAAGTAGTTTTTATAATTATAATGAAGGCATATTGTTCCCATCACACGTTATTGTGCATTCTAATTGAAACATTATGAAAAATTAACGAGAGTTTGGAGAGTGGGAACAGAATATAATAGAACTCTGATTTTGAGTTATATAAAAGTAGCTATTGTTGCTGTTTACCAGCAAGTAGAGCGGAAAAGCCGCATTAGTGGTGTGGAAACTCATTGTTATTACAGACATGTAAATAAAAAAAATTACACAAGCGACTGATGAGTTTACTGAAGCCAGGCTACGTGATTAAAGCCAAGGATTATGTATTCATGGATTGTTTGCTTCTAATGATGAGATTTACACTAATTCTCATACGCTAATCGTGTTATCCCTCATTCGTAATTTCAAAAGTAGGGAAAAACTGTCCTCATGCATTCCAAACCTTTGTATTAACAATATCCACAGCTCTTATCACGCAGCGGGCCCGGGATCGATTCCTGGTCAGGACAAGTTTCCTAGGTAGAGTTTAATGAGATTTCCCTAACCTAACCTACAAGGCGAATGGCAGGGAACTTTAAGCCCTTGTGGTTTCCGGACATTATCTAGCCATCATCACCCTCATTCCATCTACTCCTTGTTGAGAGTGAGTGTGTCTGTGTGTTGTCTCTAGTGATGAGCGAGACCAGTCTTGGTCTTGCAGTCTTGGTATTGGTCTTGCAGAAAATGCAAGACCGAGACCGAGACCAAGACCAAGACCACATCAGCGATAGCAAGACCAAGACCAAGACCGACCATGCAAGACCGAGACCAAGACCACGACCAACCCTGCAAGACTCTGGCAAGAACAAGACCGAACTGCCAGACTCTTGCAGTCTTGCTTTTTGAAAAAATGTATAAAGCCCTGTTGTGTATGCAGCGAGCCAGAGACCACTACTCAAAGGCGCCGCAGAGTCGCTAGTCGGGGTAGTCCCAAGGCTGATAGGCCTATAATGTAGAGGTTGCCCCATCGTGCGGTAACCAATGAGAGCAGACGCTGTCTGCATCCAAAAACCAGCGCACCATTCAAATAATACATGTTAACTCCGTATACAACCTCTCTCACCACTACGTTAAAACGAATTACTGCAATGAAAACTTACAATTAATCTGACGGATTTCCCTGAATAGCATTCCATACAGCTAGTTCCTTCAATTGGTGGGAGTTAAATTCACGATAAACACTCCATATTCATTTTTAAAATGTTTAATTGCAATAGTTCTCTAGTATTATGGTACGAAAGACAAACAGATGTAACAAAGGCCCTAAGTCATATATGAAATTTAATTTTGCGTACAATATAAATACTGACCATATAATTTATCAATAAAACTTTAGTTTCTCTAACCTCTCACTGGGTTAAAAGTAAGCTATGACTGAGGATTTATAATATTTTTTTATGACAACCAAATGGTCATACTACGATGAATGGAGCAACGATGGAATGATATATGGCAGAGGAAACCGGAGCACCCCGAGAAAGCCTGCCCCGACCTCACTTTGTCCACCACAAATTCCACATGGATCCATCGAGATCCGATGCCGGGTGCCAGCAGTGGAGGGCGAGCGGTCTAACCACTCAGCCATGGGTCGGCCTATGACTAAGGATTTGAAACTTTAAACAGTAGCCCCCGTAACTTAAAACGCCTATTAACATGCTCAGTAGCCTATTTCATTAACGAAGATATCCTTTTTTACACCTATCATTAATATTCATAGCCTACTCTCACATATAGAATCTTTCCTGTCTACTTGAAAAAAATATAACATAGCTATTCAGCCCATTCCATTCTCCTTGCAGAAAATTTCAAAATGAAGTGAAGTCTGAAAAAAATCAGGTTATACGCCCGGCATTCTTCATAATTATGCAATAAACCACAATTAAACCGTAGATTAATTAAAACAGGAACTTATATAACGGGTATTTGCTAGTTATTACTTTACAGTTACGTATCTGATTGTACTGTAACTGTACAGGCCTACATTTTGTTGATGATAGGTAGGACATCCACTGAAAACCTTTTTTTATTACTACAATTTTTTTATTGACACATAACGGTGGCGGTGTTTAAGTTCTTGCTGCTGATTCATATTAAGGATGCATATCGAATGGGAAAAGATAAAAAAGTACAAAATGCCTGGTCTAGAAATATTTTCTTGCATGAAGAATAGTTATGATTATTTATAACCCAATTAGTTGAAGGCCCGATACTTGAAAGCAAGTAGAAAGTAAATTATGGGGGTAGCGGAAATCTTTAAAGTGCAGAAATGATCTGTTCACAATGTGTTATAAATTAGAACTAGGGTATATGGAAAGACAAATATTATTTATTGCAGCCTGTGGGTTTGGATTCGAAGGGACATTGTGTGATTTTCTATAGGCCTAGATTGCACAATTTCTAAAGCATCTGCTTCAATGTCGTTATGTTTTGTTACTATATTATAGAGTTTTAAACAGGTCAGATAGAACCTCTCTCCTATGCGGAAATCTTTTAAACATTTCATACACATCCTGTTAATATTACTTCTTGTCTCCACAGCCGTTCAATATAATATTAATAATTTTACACTCTCAAATAGTGTATAGCATCTCGTGGATTTTGGGTTTAAAGTTCTCCAATAGGATAACAGAGAATATTTAAATTTACACTCAAAGTTTACTGTTCTTGCTTATATCACCATGGACGTTTCGGCAAACAGCGTGAGATCACATTACTGTTTACATGGTCGAAGCAACTAAAATGAATTAGCTTTCGTTACTTTCGCAAGCAATAACACACATCTAAACGGTGTAACTTTAAATCATGTAAACGCCATCGATGACAGTAAGATACATAAATGAAAACTGCAAGACTCTTGCAACAAGACCAAGACCGAGTATGTAAGACCGAGACCAAGACCAAGACCACTGATACAAGACCGAGACCGAGACCAAGACCAAGACCAGGGTTACCTATGCAAGACCAATACCAAGACTGAGAGTGCAATACCAATACCAAGACCAAGACCGCCTTGGTCTTGGTCTTGGTCTTGCATTTGCTCATCACTAGTTGTCTCGGAAGTGGCAACGGCATTGGGCTGACCACTCATCCGGGGAGGTCCTTAGTGACGTCGTTTTCTGGTCAAATAAGTATTACGTGATCTAATGACTTTGTCTATTTCCCGATAGGTCAAAGTGCTATAAGGCTTGGGCGGCATGGGCCGCATAAACAGTTCCTACAACGTGAAAGTCGAAACTAAGAGAAAGAATTATTAAGAATGCTATTCAGTGCATCAAGGGAAGAGCCTACAACACAACACACAATTTAAATACTAGATTTTAAACTGTGACGATGATCTAGTGGAATTATTGGAATTCTAGGCAGCCTGGAAATACTACCATATTGTACTGTGTATTGTACTCTTGTATTTTCTTTCAGTTTTTAAATTTTACAGTTTGAGGGTTATTCTTCTAAGCTCCAAAAAATAAAAATAACATACAGTAAGATCTGGAGATCTTGCCCTATCTTCAAACACTTCTTCAATTAAATTTAACGAGAGATTTGCAGTATGCGCTGTAGCGGAGCCTGGTTGGAAAAAAAATGCAGATTTAATTTTAATGTATAAAAAGTCTCAATTACAAATTTATGTTGAAACAACAATTTGGTTTGAAAAGGACGTTAAAAAAAATTAATCTCAATTTTTTCCCCAGTGAGACCTTTGTGCACGATTTTGTTAGACAGCTGAGGAATTCTGAGATAGAGTGATATTGTACAGTGTACGTCGGGACGCAGCTAATCTGATAATATTAACCGATTGATAACAATAGCCGAAGGAATTAAATGAAGGTTATTTATTCATATATAGGCCTAAGATACTACACCATAAAACATAAATTAAAATATTCATTCATAAAATAATACGTAACTGTGAATTATTGAACCACCCATAGGCTAGTACACTAATAGACTGCAAAGAACTATTTTTCAACCAGTAACAAAGTTTTTAATTCTTTTTACTTTCCTTCAGGAATCTATTAACCAATACTCCATACCCAGTTACGAGTTACGAGTATTTTTTGGAAATCTATGCTGATCTGTGGTGAACACCGCGTAGTAAAACCTCTAACGCCTGTCTGTTCAAATCTTTTCATTTTACACTAGCCATCACTGTATGTCAACACTGTTATCTACATATATCAAAAGCCGCAGCTTAACTGTGGGGTGAAACATGTTTTATTACTTAAAAGAGAAAGTTAGTAATGCCACCCCCTCGAACTGGTCCTTATGTGAGCTAGGAACAGAATTGTCAGTACAACACAATACAGTTGAGGTAGAAACGAAATCCTTAAAAACGAAATTTTGAATGACGTACTTGGAAATAAAGCCGCAAGAAGGAAAACGTAATAAGATAAACCGAATCTTTAATTACAATAAACAGTATTTTTTCTATGTATCAGTATTAATCCATACGGGACTTCATAAAAGTGATAACATTACCCGACTGATAACGTTATCCGCTATTACATTAAGCAGCAGGACATGCAGTTTTACATAATATGCAAGGTGTACCATAATTTATTAACAGCGGTCCGCAAATTACTCGTCTGAACAGAGTCAGGTGTGCTGAACTCTACGTAGTCAAAATGGAACCATACAGCAAAGAATTGTACGTGCTTATCAAGAAATCCAAGTTGATCCGGGGGTGTTTGAAAGAATTGGAAACTCACTGCAGAGACGAGTGCAGTATTGCAAGGACAACACTTTGAACACCTACTTTAACAGGAAAAGTGTACAGTATTAATAGCATGTAACATACTAAAGTAAAATTGTATTCCTTGTTAAGTTAAGCTATGAGTGAATCGTTAGGCAATTTAGAATTGCAATTATACGAAAAGTCTACTGTCTACTTAATTTGTACCAATTAAGACGATGTTTCTTAATGAAGTCAGTGGCGGTTCATAATATTATATTCGCAATAATAAATCTCGCAAACACCTTGTTTGCGGACCCATGTTTTCTGGAACGTTTTTGCTTCTGCTATCATATATTTTCAACAGTTTCGGTTTGCGCTATTAAATATGATACACCGGATACTTGAATTGAGAACTCTAGTTCATGTTTGAGTCGAGATAACTTATATACCTTGATTTTTTTACTGTTTCTGTGTGCGGGATACTGTTGTTCAATGCCACTGGTAGCAATGTAGTCTTGTGCATGGACCTCAATTTCGGTAAAAGTAATTTCAATTTCGGAAAAAGTAATTTCAATTTCGGAAAAAGTAATTCCAATTTCGGAAAAAATAATTTCAATTTCGGAAAAAGTAATTTCAATTTCGGAAAAAGTAACTTCAATTTCGGAAATATAGTAAAGTAAAGTTGGTACCACGCTAGGACAAATGACTCAATCGGAGCGAGATTATGTAGAGAATTAGCTAGAAGGTGTACCTAAATGTTCCAAATAAAACAGTTCTGATTTTCACTGTGGTTTTCATATTATGCCCCATCGGATGTTTTAAAAAAATAGCCCTCGTATTTCCGAAATTGAAATTACTTTTTCCGAAATTAAAATTACTTTTTCCGAAATAGAATTACTTTTTCCGAAATTGAGGTTGAAAAGGTGTAGTCTTTGCTGGCCTAATCCAATAACTTGGGATTTCCTTAGGTTAAGTTGTAAACCAAACTTGTTTACCCGGTTACCGATTGATTGTAGGTCCATGTTGAGGAAAGTTCAAGAGTCATAAATTTATCCGGATATAGTGTATGTATGGAACCCCACGTAGGGGGAGAGGCGGGTTGGGAACAACCCTAAGCACGAAGTCCACATGTCCGGGACCATTGTGCCAAACCCTGGTAATGGGATGACTGGCATGCCCAAAGGCCAAAGAAGCGGTTTACACCGCGAGCTCTTATGGAACTCCCCAACATCCAGCAAGTACCTGAAACCATACCACGTGCACCACACCCCCAGGGTCCCTTAGACACTTGCGTGCGCCACGCCCCCGGTCCCTCACGGAGAGAGCCCGTAGGATCGCGGCACACCAGAGAGCCCCCAGGTGAGCAGCACATCCCAACAGTTTACATGACTACAGGCCACGGGAGAGGCCCGCAGCGGACGCTGCAGCGGGAGATGGCTCGAAAGCCGGGATAGGAAACGCGATGATAATGAGGAGGAGTTTGAAGATTCTCTCTCTCTTTCTCTCATTACCGTAGTTTCACCTCTCCCTTTTAGGATTTAAGCGACCCAAGCCGCCCGGGGTCGCGACCTGTCGGGAGAGGGATTATCCTTGGATCACATACATACTTTTGGACCAGACAAGGACATGGAGGGCCTCCCCGAATGAGTGATCAGCCCAATGCCGGGGCCACCTCCGAGACAACACGAACACATAGGTCGAGACACACCATTCACACACACATTCACTCCAAACAAGGCGAGGATGACGGCCAGATGATATCTGGGGACCACAAGGGCCTAAAGTTACCCGACATTTGTCTCAAAGGTAAGGAAAAACCCCAGAAAAAACCTCACCTAGGTAACTTGTCCCGACCAGGAATCGAACCCGGGCCCGCTGCGTGAGAGGATTGAACGCATCCCCTGAGCCACAGCGGTGGACAGTTTGAAGATTAAGTGGAGAATATTGGTGGAATGAGAAAGGGAAACGGGAGAGTCTCCGAGAAAAATCCCCGAAGTCGGCCGCGAATAATAATAATAATAATAATAATAATAATAATAATAATAATAATAATAATAATAATAATAATAATAATAATAATAATAATAATAATAATAATAATAATAATAATAAGGTTTTATTTTGCCTGGCAGAGTTAAGGGCAATCACATGCGTGCCTTCCTCGGGATTTCAGCCCGGAACTGCTTGTATACCAGGCCCATGCGCTAAGCATGAGCCGCCACGAACTGCCCGGACGTGAGTGAATATAGATCTGAAGATCATCTGTATGTCTTATGTCTCTAGAAACATCATTTATGAATACGGAGAATAATAGATGTCCTAATACAGAACCCTGAAGAACGCATGCCTTCACACATCGCCACGATGAAGAAAGCTTGTTATCTTGTTGGTGATCGCGAAGGTAGGATTCCATCCACGTGATTGCAGCGTCAGACAGATGCCGAGATTTCAGCTTTGCAATTATTAGGAAATAGGAAGTCAGTATTGACAGTTACGAATGCACGGGAGAAGGCAAGAAGGAATCATGCAGTTTTCTGGCGTCTGTCCATGGCCTCACGAGTATCTCCAACGATTTTAAGGAGAGCAGTAGAGGTACTGTGATAAGTCTTGAAGCCAGACTGGAGTGGATCGAGCAAGTTGTATGTAAGTTGTTTGTGAACAATATGTTCTAGTGCTTTATATAAAGAAAGTTAGATAAAATACTAGTAGGTCTGCAGTCTGTAGGAGTGCTTGGTCTGTTTACTTTAGCAAGATGTCAAACGAGTGCATGTTTCCATCGTTGAGGGACTGTGGATGCGACAAGTGAAGCGTTAAATATGTGGGTCATGGTAGAAAGGATGAAATCAATTATTAAGTACCAGAATAGTACTTTCTGAGATTGTGTGGTGGACGGGGAAATATCTGTCTGTCCGTGTGTCTGTACGCGCGATAACTCAAATACGCTTTATCGGATTTTCATGAAACTTGGTATACACATTTATAGCGTCCATGGAAAGAAGCCTTTTGATGTTGGATGAAATCGATTGACCGGTACCGGAATAACGACTAATTAACCGTCACATCTATTATAATATCTGCGCTGTCCGAAGACCCAAAGCATTTTGATTGGCTCGTGAACAGCGTTGGTATCGGTAACTAAGGTAAAAAAGACAGCTTTAGATGTATCAGTTTTTGTAATTAGAAATAATAGGCTAAATTACTTATTAAAGAGCATGTTTTCATTTCCAGAAGTTCTATCTAGCTGGTACTTATTAATTGTCTACTTAATCACTAAAAATACAATATTAATTTTGTAGTTGATATAGCATGCTACAATAATATTGTATGGCCCACAATATCCTAAACATAACTTATCATAATATCGCTCGCATATTGATATTTTTAGCTAGCCTTGATTGATTCATTTCTTTATAACTATGTCAGTGTAAGTAAATGTAACTTAAATCTAGCCGTTGAGTAATCAAACGCAGCTACTGTGCAATCTATCGAAATGTACGGCTATCGATATCTACATAATATGTTAATGCATTATTCATTTAAAGCTCATGTGAAAGCAAATAAACAAAATATAATTCCTGACAGATTGTTTGCAGACTAAATTTAATTCAGTCATAATCTATACGGCTGCTTTATACTTGAAACAAACAAGTCAGGGAACCCTGTGAACTCTGTGAATTAGTTTTACTGGTAGTAGTGCTTTCTTTATTTGCATGAGAGACAGTGAGAGAAATAGAATTTTTCACAATCTGGTGTAGGCAAGGTTATCGGTACGACAGTAGCTTGTTGTTGCATTGCATTGTCTAAGGTCCTGGTAAGCACTGATGTAAAATGTTCGTTCAGTTCGTTGAAAAGATAAATTGGTAGAGGAGCAGTAGGTTTTTTGTTTACCTCGTCCCATGGTCCGTATCTATTTCCATACGCCACATATCATAGTAGGCACAAACAAGTCAGTGGACGCATTGTATTCTAAAAAGGTATTACGTATCATTTGAGTCGTTTTATTTTTTAAACGATTATAGTGTTGCCAATTGCATTTATTTTGTGTATATTTACTATAAGCCGCCATATATTCACGTACAGTAAATGTTTTCTTCCTGGCATTCGTGGAACGTGCGATAGCGGAAGCGCATTCAAAGGTGGGAGTTGAATTCAAAGATACAAGACATCTTCCCCTTCCTCCAGTCACGGCAGGCGTAGCCTTGTCTTATACCTTAGTTAGCTCGATGTGTCTGCCTTGAAGACTAGTAAGTAAATAAAAATAAATAAATAAACTCCGTGAATTTTTTGTCCTGGTTTCTGATGAATTATTTAACCAAGACCTAATATTCATCGTGGTTTTACCTTTTCCTTTATTTGTTATTTTTAGAATTTTACAATTTCACGGAAATTCTTGCTTACAATATTACAGTTAATATTAGTTTTACATCAGACATGGGCAAACCCCTATCAATTGACACGCAACCCGCAAACTTTTGTCAACTTACACATAGTTCGAAAAGAACGGATAGATGGAGACACAAGCAGACAATACGTGCAGTGGCGGTTGCTCATTCTTAGGGAAACACTAATTTCACTTTAAAATGTACACTACAAGAAACAAATAATAGAAACAATTTTGTATTTTTAATTATTCTTTTACGTGTGCAATTATTTCATTATACAACGGCTTAGAATGTGTCATAACGCCTTTCCAATCGGAACTGTGTCGCGACCCGTCACTGCTTGCAAAGAGAGTATGACTCATGCATGGAAATAAACTACCACGTACACCGAATGTCCGCAATGCCATCTTGTGTGTTATGCGGGAAGGTCAAGAACCACAAGTGGTTCGCGAACCAGTAAATGCCCATGTATGTTTTACATATTCATTTTACAGAACTACACTACATGTAACTTGGTACTGTCTCTTCTACTGGAAATCCAGTAGAAGAATGCCTTGAAGACTGGTGACTGAATAAAGCATCGCCTTTTACAATGACAATATTTGATATATTCTCTTCCTTGCTACTGCGCATTTCTGTACGCAGAACCAAGTAGAAATAATTGCACGGTATTTCTTGTGATCCACGGTGCGGAGAGTCGAGTTGATGGATGCTTGTCATTAAAGCTGTAGAGCGTGCATCCCAAAATTTGTTTCAATAAATGCATTACATTTTCAGTTAACAAAAGTTACCTTTTTCTTCTTGCACCAAAGTCTCTCATACCATTATAACTATTCACAGCTTTTCTTCATTGCTTTCACCAAGTAATCATTTCACAAGCTGGAACTGAACAGTCTACAACAGTCACTTTAATAATCCATAACTATTGCTATTAGTTTGAAAATTACTATCAATATGGGATTTCAAACAACATAATCGTGATGCGAAAGACTCACATACAATCTCTACCCTTCATATACTGCAGTAGATCTCATTCGCTTGTCTTTGCCACATTTTAAGTCTCATTATTCAAGAGACAAAACTTCAACCCTTACTTTTTATATGAAATGAATAGTTTATATCTACCTTACAGAAAATTTAGTGTTTCAAATAAAAGTCATTATAAGCACATCGTGTGAAAAAATTTAAGTAAATTATTAGAGCCGTTTTCGAGAATTCGCGGAAAATGAATTATTTCGTGTACAGTTATGGTAGTCTACCCCTGAGGCGCAGGGGATGTGTTTCGTCCTATGTGTTCGTGTTGTTTCGGAGTTGGCCCCGGCATTGGGCTGATCACTCATCCGGGGAAGTCCTTCATGTCCTTGTCTGGTCAAAAAAGTATGTATGACGTACAATAGATAATGCTTTTTCCGATAGGTCGCGGCCCGATAATGCCCGGGGGGCATGGGTTTCTTAAAGGCTCCTAAAAAGAATGAAGTAAAACTAAGGTAAAGAAAGAAAGCAAGAAAGAACAGTTCTGGTAAAAATAAGAGAATGCCGTAAATCCTTGCAGCACATTGAAAGAAGATATATTACCCAACATATACAATTTTTAACTCGAGCAATACTGTTCAAGGACATAGATGGACACACACACACACACAGACATGTTTCTGAAAATTGCCTTTTTTAAATTCAGAGAACCTCAAAACGTTTTCTGTTAACATTTTGCATCCAATTTTAGGGTACAACACAATACTTCCTCTTTACTACCTATGCTAGTGGAAGTACAAACTTATACTACAATATATACGATTTAATATTACTAATAGGCCTACCACATTAAGAACATACATATTGAAAGGCTAATTAATTACAATCAGTGACGCTCGGGTGCGCAATGCATGCATTTCAACTCCGAAATTTTACTCTATTCATTACAAGTAAATAAAAACAATTCCAACCGACTAATGAGTTGGATATTAGTTTAATAACGCTGCAGCTAAAGGCAGCCTGTTGTAATGACACTTCAAAGCGAGGATTAGGCCCTATGTATTCATGCATTGTTACCCTCTAATAATGAGATTTACGCCACCATATTTAATTTCAAAATAGGGGAAGAACTGTTCTCATGCATTCCAGTCCTTTCCAATATTCAATGACCAAAACAAAACCTCAATTTATATAAAATTATAAAGTCGATGTACTACCATCCTTTTTCGGTGCAAATTTCATCAAACCACCTAATTGAATCATGTCAAATTGACGACTGCCATTGGGTGCGACAGTCCATGATTCGATGAGTGCATGCATGTCTAGAAGCAAAAGGAGTGACCTACATTTAGAGCATTTGTTATAGGGTTTGTGTGTTGACGTGTTATTAGTGTACCAATGAGTTGAACAGTTCCAAACGAGAAAACAAGGAATATGGGACATATGTTCATATGAACTTTTTTCCTTCTTTTGGTGTAAGGAACCCATGCCCGAAGTCTGTAAAAATATTTTTGAAACACCCGGTATATTATTCAAGTAGGAACAGATGTATTTTATTCATACTGTCGAGGATATTAAGAGCCAGTATTTTACTTTATGAGAGTGTATATCTCTCTCTCGAATCCTGTGCCCCCTTGTTGGGGCGAAGGGCCTCCAAGTGGAGGTTTCTGTACCTATGTGAATTTTGTTACACTTATTTTCCTAGAGAGGGCAGAGGGACAGGTGGTAAGCCCATCGCCCCTTAACCCCCCTCCAGAAACTAAGGTATTACTTGGACGTGAAAGGGCCGAGAAATTTTGTCCAGAGGCTCTGATTTAGGCTTGGAGTTCTGTTACGTGTCGTAAATCTACGACACGGGCCCCCCAGCTTAAAGTCTCATGAGAGTGTATGGTAGACTCCGGAAACTAAGGTATTATTTGAACGTGAAAGGGCCGAGAAATTTTGTCCAGAGGCTCTAATTTAGGCTTTGAGTTCTTTTACGTGCCGTAAATCTACGACACGGGCCCCCCAGCTTAAAGTCCCATGAGAGTGTATGGTAGACGGAAATATCTGTCCGTCCGTGTGTCTCTACGCGCGATAACTCGAATGAAACTTGGCATGCGCATTTATAACGTTCATGAGACGAAGCCTATTGATTTTGGATCAAATCGGTTGATCGGTAGCGGATTTATGTCCAATTAGGAGGCTAATTTGTGAAAATATTCACCAAATGCAATTCAGTTCTCATGACAATATTGTTTGCAGTATTCATATACGGCTCTGGAAGTTGCAATACACTGGCCTTTGACAAATAACACTGCCCACACATTCCTTCACATAAGCTTATCAAACGTTTGACAAAAGCATGACATATAATGTAAAGAATAAAAGACTTCATCTAGGAGTTATGAATATACGTAAAATACTAGTTTTAAAGCAATGACCTATTAACTCCATCTGACACTTTGTTAAATCAGTTTACCTGATTTTATAAATTCTTTATAATGTTTACAGGATATGATTACAATTAAATGCCAAGGTTGTCGTACTATGGAATATATTTCCAATGACATATTATAATGCTGATTTGTGAATAGATAAGTACTTCACTTTATTTCCAGAATAAATGTTAACATACCCCGACAATGGTGACGTATGCATAAGACACTACTTAGAAATTACCGACCTCATTAGAATATAAGGAAAAAGAGGAGGTGTCCTTCTCACTTCTGTAGGAGGTGATAAAGGAAATTTCGAAAAACATTGAATGAATGAGGGCTGATTTCAGACTCGTTCTTATAATATTATCTTATTGGTCATAAATTGAAAGAAAGACATAAGTCTAAACAGGCTAAAATAGATATCGGCAAAAGTAGCATCAGTAGGCTAGTGATGTTACCGCTGAAGTACGTACAGATTTACAGTTTAAACTGATACGTGGTTACACAGTAAACAATCACGAATGTCTTAATTCATAATTATTTTAAATTATTTCGTTATATTTTACTGAAGTTGCTCGTATTAGTTGTTGTAAGTGTACTGTGTATACTGATGGGTTTACAAAAGGGATCATATTGAATTATGAAACATTTCCAATGTGTAATGACGCCTCTTGACCTTCATCTGATTCTCATTCCGGGGGGTAACAATAGGAAGAAGTGAAAACCATTTAGAAGAATTTAGATTATATCCAGCCTCCCACTGTGGCCGAGCAGCGAGTGGAACAACGTGCTATATTACTCTGATCTGCCTCCCACCAAGAAATCCAATTACTATGTCCTCTCCAACCAGCAGTGTTTTATTCACTAGACGCCAATGGGTCTATTTATCTTATTTTATATCTGGAATGTTCACCTATGAAACGTTTAGTTATCCTCGCTGTTCTTCAAGGCTTTACCTGCTGTTTCCCAAACCAGCTGCAAAACAATACAACAGCATTGTTAGTTAAAGTGAAAACATGCACTGATTAATTATGTAATGTCTTGAGAGTTTCTTAATATAATCGCAGATATAGTGCCAGAATGGTACTTTATGAGAATGTGTGGTGGACGGGAAATGTCTGTCCGTCTGTGTGTCTGTAAGCGTGATAATTCGAATACGCATTATCGGATTTTCATGAAACTTGGTAGGACTCTACGCATTTATAACGTACATGGGACGAGCCTACTGATTTGGACCAAATCGGTTGATCTGGTGCCGGAATAGAGCCCAATTTAGCGCCTCTTTTATGGTAATATATTATACAGAATTTATCAAATGCAAATCAGTTCTCATGACAATATACTGTTTTACAGTGTTCATATACGGCTTTGAAAGTTACAATACAGTTAGCTTTGGCAAACAACACTCCTCACATATTCCTTCACATATGCTTATAAAACTTTAGACTTCTGTTCTACTTAATGAATCTATCTGAAGCTTAACTCGGAAATAGATTACAAAAATAACTTATTTTCTGCATATTATATTTACGATTTATCACTGATTAAACAAAAGCATTCTGGCAATTTGTTATCTCAGTTTACCTGATTTTATTTTCTTTGTGAGTTCAGAAGTGAAGTGTTTATTGTGAACAAAACAGTTTACTGTATTGTGGAGAGCGTTAATGATAACATTTATTGTATTATACATATCCCCCAGCGAAAAATTTTATTTGAATATATTTAGAAGATCCATTTTACTTTCTCGCATATACGTAGTATAGAGAAAGTATTCTGATCGTGACAAAAATCGAAATCGAAATAACACCGAGAAAACATGTTTAAAAACGCCTAGAAACAGAAAAAGGTGTTTTTAGAATGATGTCTGTCTGTCTGTCTGTCTGTAGACTGGCACAGCGGGTAAACGGTTCATTGTATTTACTTTCTTTTTAATCAAGGACTTTTCTGGAATTTCATCGAA
Source organism: Ectobius pallidus (assembly GCA_964059195.1). NCBI lineage: Eukaryota > Metazoa > Arthropoda > Insecta > Blattodea > Ectobiidae > Ectobius > Ectobius pallidus. The sequence goes on along the minus strand of CAXKWD010000001.1, from coordinate 33,275,412 downwards.
CCGCCCAGAATTTGGTTTTCATAATTTAAATATTAAGAGGAATTTCATATTCTTTTTTAATTTCTGTTTTTAAAAATGGCTTAAACGATTTTAATAAAAAACATAAAATTCGAAACTGCTATCTATGACTAATAAAATGACAATGTCCGTTTTTCTGTAAAAATCACTTAGGGGCACTTCACTCGTATCTTCACTGGCAATCTCCATTATAGTAGGCGATACATGTAAGCCTAACACAGTAAAGTTGTAGAGAAAATTAAAATTAAAATTTTTGGTTTAACACCTTTCTTTATAAAATTAATCTATATCAAGATAAAAACAAAATAAATATAGGCTAACTTAAATTCAGAAAGTCAGAACAAACATTAATTAAAATATGAATATATATTTGATAGTTAGAATTTTAAATTCAGCCGTAAGCACTAGAATATGGTTTTTTAGAACCTAACAAGATACTGGGGCTGAAGACGTAGAATATTTACAGCTTTTTATAATTTATTGTTATTAACATATATATTGATACAGTTCTTGTATGTATATAAGTAAGCTTATTTCATAACTGTTTTTACCCTTTAGTTTATCAATTATACATAATAGTCATAAGAACAATTACATCATAACATTAATTAGATAGTTGAACAACAACTTGTCAGAAAAACGTTAGTATATAGATATAATAAATCAATATAGTTAAATCAATAAGTCAAGTGATACAAATTAATTTAATTATTATAACCTTGTACAATTAATTAAAAAGTAGTTGTTTAACAACTGGCCATTAGACACTAAGTCAATTTTTAAAGTAATGTGTGAAATGAAGTTTCACTATATTACGAGTATTATGGTAATCTATTCAGTATTTGTATTCTCCTTTAGAAGTTTGTGATATAATATTAATCTTCAAACAAATGTTGTCTTTTTGTACTATTATATCACAAACTTCTAAAGGAGAATACAAATACTGAATAGATTACCATAATACTCGTAATATAGTGAAACTTGATTTCACACATTGCTTTAATAATTGACTTAGTGTCTAATGGCCAGTTGTTAAACAACTACTTTTTAATTAATTGTACAAGGTTATAATAATTAAATTAATTTTTATCACTTGACTTATTGATTTAACTATATTGATTTATTATATCAATATACTAACTTTTTTCTGACAAGTTGTTGTTCAACTATCTAATTAATGTTATGACGTAATTGTTCTTATGACTATTATGTATAATTGATAAACTAAAGGGTAAAAACAGTTATGAAATAAGCTTACTTATATACATACAAAAACTGTATCAATATATGTTAATAACAATAAATTATAAAAAGCTGTAAATATTCTACGTCTTCAGCCCCAGTATCTTGTTAGGTTCTAAAAAACCATATTCTAGTGCTTAAGGCTGAATTTAAAATTCTATCATATAAATAAGCACTAGTGGAAATGAAATTCATTAATACCATAATGAATGATATTGTTCTGTTCGCATAGTAACAAGAAAACTGTATCAACTAATTGTTGTGAAATGCAGTCACTTTAACTCAGTCCTAATGAACACACGAAAACCAATAAGAGCGAGTTGGTATAGGCTAATAGAAAAGAGATGGATTCAAAACAAACCTCGTGTCCGGCCAAATTCACTTTGGTATTTCATGATTTCCTCATTCGCAAAGGCAAACACCAGTATTTGTAAGACTTGTTTACTTTCCATAACTCATCGCCGCTATATCACCGGATATTATAATCGTTTAAACTGGACATTAGACAAGAAGACAACACGGAACAATAGAAACAGATGAATACGAATAATCATTACAAGAAACTACTGGTACACGCAGACATTCTAGTGATGTGGTCTGTATGCAGTTAACACATACAAAGTAAACTAAGTAGTTGTGGTAGTAATAGTAGTAATAATAATAATAATAATAATAATAATAATAATAATAATAATAATAATAATAATAATAATAATAATAATAATAATAATAATAATAATAATAACAGCCATAATAATATTAACAATAATAATATTAACATTAATAATATTAACAAAATAGCCGATAATAAATACTAACAAGACATCATAGCAAAGGTATTATTAATTAAGAAAGTATTAGGCTTAAATGTAGATTACTATATTTTCTTGAACAAGTCAGAATAAAAAAAAAGTATTAAGATATTGTATTACACTAGGAGGTGCCCGTGGCTTCGCCCACGATAATTCATGAAATTTTATACATAGGCGGACTAAAGGGTCGGAATGTGCACCTCGAAGCCGGAATTTTAATTTTCGCTTTAGTTCGTGAGTTATGAGTGAAAAACGGGCAGAAAACGTGTATTTATTCCGTTTTCGAAGCATGAGTTTTCAGTAATACAAATCAATTACACTAGGCTTTGGCTATTTTTGTCAAACCTTCGACATAAAAGCATCGCGATCTCTTGAATGTTGTAGTTCACGCTGGTCGATTCATTTGTTTTTAATGTCAAGGCACGCAAACATAATGTGAAATTTTCAACCTACACCGAAAAGGATTATTATTATTATTATTATAGGGATAATCAATATTAGCTTAAATATGGTCAAACGTTGTTCGATTTGGACGAAACTCACTATACAGGGGTTTTACCAGGTGACGCTATCTAATCGTGATATGTAGTCCACATGATTTAGGTGTTAATATAATGATTAACTATTATGCCAGCAATCAGAATTCTACAGGAACGGGCCAAATCAGGACCAACTTCAACACCAACCAATAGCATTCCTGCTTTTCACCCCGGGATTTCCTGTGCTCCGATTGGTCGCTCTCTGCAAACTCCACCATCTATAAAAAGGAGCCAGACACAGAACTAGCGCACTTCTCTCCCAGAAGATGGCTGCAGAGCTGACAGCAGCCGAAAGCTCGGAAGCAAACCATATTTTAACCCGGTTGGAAGCCCGAGAGACCATTATATATAACCAACGCCGGGAAAGTCTCAAGTCTTTTATATTATGCTCTTAATTTTTAATTTTTGAAATAATTATCGCGGGCGAAGCCGCGGTGCTCATGCTATCTTAAAATAATAAAAGGACGTGTTTGTCTGTCTGTCCACGATGCCCAGCGAAATCTACTGAACGCAGAGATCTGGAATTTTAAACATAGATGGGCTGAAAGGTGGGCGAATGCGCATCGAAGCCGGATTTTTAATTTTAGTTTTCGTTCGCGAGTTGTGAGTGAAAAACTGGCAGAAAACGTGATTTTAGCGCTGTCGAAGCATCAGATTTCAGTAATACATTTCAATGTCAAATCAATTGCAGTTGGCTTTGGCTATTTTTGTCATACTGTGGTAATAAAAGCATCGCGATCGCTAGAATGTTGTAAGCCCACGCTGGTCGATTCATTTGTTTAGAATGTCAAGGCCCGTAGACATATGAAATTTTCAACCTACACGGAAGAGGGGTAATCAACATAGACCTAAATATGGTTAAACATCGTTCGATTTGGACGAAACTCACTATACAGTGATTTTCTGGGCCAAGGAACTCGAATCTGAGATCGCTTTTACCAGGCGACGCTATCTAATCGTGACATGTAGTCCACGTGATTTAGGTGTTAATAAATATAATGATTTAACTATTATGCTCTTAATTTTTAATTCTTGAAATAATTATCGCGGACGATCGCTTGATTTTGTAAGTCCATCCTGGACGATTCATTTATTTAGAATATCAAGGCCCGAAGACATAAAATTTTCAACCTACACGGAAGAGGTATAATCAATATAGGCCTAAATATGGTCAAACATTGTTCGATTTGGACGAAACTGACTGTACAGGGGTATTCTGGGCCAAGGAACTCGAATCTGAGGTCGCTTTTACCAGGGGACGCTACCTAATCGTGGAATGCACTCCACGTAATTTAGGTGTTAACAATTATAATGATTTAACTATGCTCTTAATTTTTAGTTTTTACTGTTTGAAATAATTATCGCGGGGGAAGCCGCGGGCACATGCTGTTTGTCTGTCTGTCCACGATGCCCATCGAAATCTACTGAACGCAGAGATCTGAAATTTTAAAGATAGATGGACTGAAAGGTGGGCGAATGCACCTCGAAGCCGAATTTTTAATTTTAGCTTTCGTTCGCGAGTTATGAGTGAAAAACTGGCAGAAAACGTGATTCGCGCTGTCGAAGCATCAGATTTCAGTAATACATTTCAATGTCAAATCAATTGCAGTTGTCTTTGGCTATTTTTGTCATACCGTGGAAATAAAAGCATCGCGATCGCTTGAATGTTGTAAGCCCACACTGGTCGATTCATTTGTTCAGAATGTTAAGGCTCGTAGACATATTAAATTTTCAACCAACACGGAAGAGGGATAATCAATATAGGCCTAAATACTGTATGGTGAAACATTGTTTGATTTGAACGAAACTATAAGAGGGTTTTCTGGGCCAAGCAACTCGAATCTGAGGTCGCTTTTACCAGGCGACGCTATCTAATCGTGGTATGTAGTCCACGTGATTTAGGTGTTAATAATTATAATGATTTAACTATTATGCTCTTAATTTTAAATTTTTGAAATAATTATCGCGGGCGAAGCCGCGAGCACATGCTAGTTAATAATATTAATGAAACGGCTAAAATTCCGGCTTCAGAGTGCATTCTACGATTAGAAAGTGCCCCCTGGGAAAACTATATCAGATTGGATTATGCAGTTCCAAAGGAACCTGTGAACACATAATACGTATTGTTTCTCAACTGTTTATTGACATGAATATGATGTGAATTTTATTTGATCAATTCAGTGTAATTTTCAGAAATTATATAATGTTTCAAGGGAAGGAATGGTTTGTTCGGATTATTATTATCAGCGATATTTCAAGAGTTAAACCATCAATATTTTACTGCTGGTGCCCCCGGCTTCGCCCGCCATTCATTGACTCCAGGATTTTTAAGAAATTTACACTGGTAGATTATTAAAAATGTTTGTGGTTCAGAGCTATGAAAATTGTAAGTAAAAATAAAATTAGAATATTTGTTCATTGTGTTCATTTCACTTAGGCCTTATATAATAAAGAAACGGTTTTCCTAATTTTGTAGTCATGAAAGTTTACACTGCGAGAGACGAACATCGCCGAGCATACCCGATGTCTCACGAAGCGGGCGAGCGAGCAAGCACGCTATTTAGGGCCGTTGAATTGTATAAGAGTAGATAGGCCCAGAAAAACACCTCCACATAAAATAGCCATAAAATAGGAATTATTAAAGTGGACCTAAGTAATATATTTTATTGATTTTGCTTAATTAGCGTAGTCTTTTATGATTTATTAACTTGACCGATGGAAATCTAAATCTATTGAATAGTCGGAGCAATTATTTGTTCAGTTAACGTGTTTGATGCTACAAGAAAAACAATATAGGCTATGAAAAATTCTACTGGAAGTAGTATATTACTTTTTTAATGGTGCATACTCAGTTTCTTTCAACAACCTTGAAACCTCAATAATGCAATATTCTTAACAGGTATATGTGAGAACGTTTGTGCAAAATATTTTTCACTGTTTATTTCATTCGAGATAGGCTAATGTTAATTGCGATCATTCAGAGAATATGTAGTATTCAGGTGAAATTGAAACTTTATGTATATTAAGTGTGCAATGGAAATTTGTCGAAACCAGCCTTTCAATTGTGGAATACTATTGTTTACGAAAATTTATATTGTTCTGCATGAGACAATAATATGTCATGAACCTATGTCATTGCTCCAACAATAAAGTGTGATTAATTAATAACGAAAAATGTTAGTTTTTTCATGATGTACTTAGCGATTTCTGGATCTTTCATGTTTAGCCATCATGAAGCATGGACGTGTTGAGGTTCCGTCTCTTTCTGGCGGCGTTGACATGACTGACGTCCTCCCTTCGAATCTCGGCCTGGGGTCTGCGCGGAGTGTTGTGAGATTTAACTTGTGTACTGATAGTACTTTTCTTTTTCACTATATCACGAAGGAAAGTTTGGAATAAGTGAAATCACATCCAGTTTTTACAGTTGACAACGGTAAGGAGATTTAAGTTACAAAATATAGATTAACTAATTGTGGGCATATGTTCAGCATCTGGTAGGTTATAGATTATCATGACTATACGGGGTTTAGTGCTAGCTTCTGAGAATTAATATTAAAGTCTGGCTTTCCGAATTGATTTTGATGGAATAGTTTTTGTTCAGGGATGAGTTAACTTTTATTATCTTCTTCCCTCTTACTTCAACTAAATTGATTGTTATATTAAAGAAACTAAGGCTGTAAAACTTAAATTTATAATAATTTGAAAATAGTGTAGACCTGCTTGTATGTTTTACAATTATGTTGTTATCGAATCTTGGGGAGTGCTGAGCCTTTTCATTTGTAGTTATAGCTCTGCTTCTTTAATTAAAGTCCTGTGGAATTATTGCTCAACATGTTGATCAATCGGTGGTGAAAGCCATAATTTATTTGTTATCTCATCCTTTTTGGTCACTCCCACACTTAGTTATACAGTACCACCCGATACTGGGGCGACTCTATGGTTTGAGTCGGACTGTGAAGTGGTCAATACAGACGGGTACAGCGACCACGTCGTACTACTCAGACGGAATTCATTCTTGTATTTTATTGTTGGTTTCACACATAGGTTCACTTTTTTATGATCTTATAGACTGAATTGCTGTTCAATGGTTAATTAAAAAATCTGAATATCATATTTTAGGCCTATGTAGCGTGCAGTTCTTTCTTTGTCGTAGTGTTACCTCTCCCTTTTAGCATTTAAGCGACCCAAGCCGCCAGGCCTTACAGGGCGCGACCTGTCGGGAGAGGGATTGTCTTTGGATCACATGCATACTTTTTTGACCAGACAAGGACATGGAGGGCCTCCCCGGATGAGTGATCAGCCCAATGCCGGGGCCACCTCCGAGACAACACGAACACATAGGACGATAAACACAATTCACACACACACACTCACTCAGAACAAGGCGAGGATGGGGATGAAGATGATAATGACAGCCAGATGATATCCGGGGACCACAAGGGCCTAAAGTTACCTGACATTTGTCTCACAGGTGAGGGAAAGCCCCGGAAAAACCTCACCTAGGTAACTTGTCCCGACCAGGAATCGAACCCGGGCCCGCATCTCCTGAGCCACAGCGGTGGACTGCGGCGTGCAGCTCTTGAAACATAAAAGTAAATACTTTCCCAACCCTTGTACCTGCCTTGTCAAGAGACACATCTGGATTGTTCTAAATCTTTAAATTGTTGTTTAATGTCATATTTGAAGAAAGTGTGGAGAATTAAATGCAGGAATGATTCATTGGACACGCTAAAATTACTCATTAACTCATATAGGCCTATGCCCAGTGTTTCATTTACGTAACATTCCGCACTGGCTATTGGATTGAGACAATTACAATGCGTGTACAAAAATATATTATTATTAGAATCAATAGAATTTTTACAACTATTAAATTATCACAGACAATAAATAGTACAGTCACTATGGATAATACGAGAGCTCCAATAGCAATACCTAATAGCAACATGCAAGCAACAGACCTGCAATAATGTTGAGATATTGAATATTTACGTATGGGCCTATCACTTGATCACACTGCACGGCCATTGGCATAATTATTAGAGCTCCTGGACAGAATTCTCATCCCTTTCAGGTTATAGTAAATATCTTGGTTTCCTACTGACGATGATCAAGGCAATGGACTAACCATTCGTCACTCTGTCCTCTTTAGGGGAATAAGCGTAACTAACTTAGTTCCGGTAAACGAAACTACACCAGAAGGTGCTATGTTCCAATCGTGAAGTAGGCAGAATTCGATTCGAATTTAACAACACATTGTCTCATTGCCTCATTGCCCTAAGTGTATTTAATCCGCCAAAGCAGAAGAAAACACATTTTTGAGTGGAATGATATTTCTTTCACACTGGCCGTGTGTGGGCTGAGATGGAAAGATGAAGTCAGATTGAAGAATTCAATGCCATTCCATCTTAGCTACACACGGCCAGTGTGAAAGAATTATCATTCCAATGTGAACTATTAGTGATTTACTAGCCCGGGTTTAAAACACTTATAACTAGATCGGTAAGACCTGAGCCAAACAAACGGCTGCGCAGTAGTCTACGATGACGTAATCTAGACATGCCTGACTTTCACAGCACGTGATGTTCTTTGCTAGTTCATACTATACAGATCGTGCAAAAACATCTTAGTTATCCTCATAGCATTCAATAGTGAATACCCAACAGCGATATTCTGTGACATTCATACCATTACTTAAATAATATTGCATAATATTGCATTTATTCACTTTATTTTTGTTTTCAATAGTTACGGGCTATTATGAACCGCATATTTTGGAATGAATAGTACAATATATGCATTATTTTCTGCCCTTACTCTATTGCTACCGGCGGACGATAAACTATCTGCGCGTGTTCGGCTCAGGTCTTACCGATCGAGTTATACGAGCTTCTAAGTCGCCACTGGGTTGGTATCTCATATTGAGAATGCCCTGGTGGTACACTGGGATATTTTGAGTCAGTTGGAGAATTTAATGTTGTTCCGGCATGTTGCCATGGAAGCACAGTTGGTAAGAACAGCGGCACGGAGAGCCGAAGATCCTCGTTCAAATCCCGGGTATGGCATTGCATTTTTCGGTCTGACTTCACCTCTCTACATTTTTGAGCGTTGATTGCCCAGAATAAGGACTGATGGCATAAGCCCAGGCCATAAAAAATATATCTCGATTATTTTTCTTGTGACTATTCAACTTATACGCCGCGTGTTTGATATTGACCAATAACGTTTAGCAATTCCTCGGATATAGACCAATCACGGCCGTTATCTTACAATATTCCTGTAGTAATCGCGAGGATGGTGTTTTATCGGGATAAAATCGTCTGCTCATTACTGGACACGCAAGTATCAGTGTGCAGTGATTAATAGTCAGACGCTACCATTAAGCGGCACGAAAACAGATTATTTTATACAACATAACGTGTTTGGAAATTGAAATAATAGAAATATACTTTGATTAAAAAGACAATTTCGATTCGCTGCAAGCCAGTTTGTGTGCTTTTATTCTGTTCTGCTGTTAGCTTACCTGAATGCAGTTAACTATGTCTTATATGCACCATTTGTAGCACTGGTTAGAACATGGCAACTCGAATTGATTCATGGATGGTTGATTCCTGTATGCCGTGATCTCACAACTGATAGTTTTGTTTTTATACAACAAAGCTGCGCAGTCGCGAATCTATCGATAAACTCGTCAACTCTCGTGGGATTACCTATGAGAGAACACAATAATAAAATGTCTATGGTACTGTGGAAACAAAAATAGTTACCATTAAACCAATATTAGTGATAATTATCTTGAAAATATACACTTAAACGTAGTAATGTGAAGTTTAAAGCCTAAGCCTACTATGAGAAACTGTGTTTCATGGCCTCCTACTCTCGCGTCAGATACTGTTACGAATCTGACTCTATTTTAGGCCTATCCATCAAAATTGAACATGGATACTATATTTTAGTTCATTTTAGTCAGGCTATTTATTAATGTTACCGCCTGCATGGTCTTGTGGTTAGCGTCGCTGACTACAGTTCCGTAGGCCCGGGTTCGATCCCCGGTATCTCGGATTTTCCTGAGGTAGGGAGGTCTGGAACGGGGTGTACTCAGCCTCGTGATTCAAATTGAGGAGCTACTTGATAGAGAAGTAGCGGCTCCGGTCTTGGAAACCACCATGCTGACCACATGCCTCCCAATCCTGCCTTCTGCCTTTTGGTAGATGACGCAGTGGTCGGGTGGTAGGCCTTGTCCCTTCCGGGATGTTGCGCCACGGAGTTTAGTTTTTTAGATTTATTTATTAATGTACAACAGAACGGAAATAATTCAATGGAGAGCGGGAAATATTCCAACTGATACCGCATGCGTTCGTATTATTAATGCGGTGTCGCTCAGAAAAAGGGATAATGAGAATAGAAAATAATATAAAATTTTACCCTACCCCTTTCGCCTTAACGTTTTAAATTTAACGCATTTAGCTCTGGGTCATGGTGACTCTTCATCTACGTTAGATAGCACTCAGACGGAATTATTGAATATCAGTGTTGCCATCTGATCGCACGATTCACTATCTTTTGTTTTTATGTCGTGCTTATGAATATTTCTCGTGGTTGTTAATATCCGATCACAGCTTGTGATACAGGGGTGTCACGAGTGCTTATGAAGCCCGACCACGTTTTGTATAAGTCTATGTTAACTGTCTACATAATATTGTTCTTCTTGTTATTGCCACGGTCCCGCTGAATAACAAGGAAAATTATAGGAATTTCGTATTACAGTATTTTATATCCGTTCCTTGTTTCCAACGATGACCAGATATCACAATAATGATATAAAATTATAATGTAATAGCCTTTTATCCGTCCTTTGTATAGGTGTTAAATTATATTGCACGGCTTTTACCATTACCCGAGAAACATCAAGAGGAAGTAGCCGTAGTTCATTTTCAGTGTGCCTGACGTTCTTTCGGAGTTTGAATCAGTATATTTGTTTATTTTTGCAGTATTATTTTAATATTTGAATTTCATTATGTGTTGCCTATATCCTATTATGAAATATTTGTTCAAAGGCTAGAGCATTGTCGTCTGTGCTAGGAAGTTAGTCTTGTTAATTAAGAAACTTCATTTTCTCCAGTTAAGGGATATAATATTAAATATTTTAATAAAGTTCCGCCTTAACCCTTAACATAAAACTTATCTGGATCCACTCAAAATCAGCATTTATAAGACAGACAAAAATATAATATTTTTGTCAAATATAAATGTCACAATTATGAAGATGGTTTCTTCTGCATGGAATCAAGATGTGTCATTAAAACAATATTGTATATTTGTGTCTATCTTATAAATGCTGATTTTGAGTGGATCCAGATAAGTTTTATGTTAAGGGTTAAGGCGAAACTTTATTAAAATAATTAGTCTTGTTAAGCTTAAGAGTGCCTGTCTACTACAAAGGAATGCAAAGAGTTAAGAATTTGGGCCGCCACTGGCCTAGAACCTAGACTACAAAATGCCTGTACAGTAACGAGTTGCACTTTTAAATATTAATTCACAAATAAAATGGAATTAATAATAAATAATTAATAAAGTTCATTTATTAGTAAAATATCTTTTGCATATTTTGAATGCGCCTATAATTAACAAGTTTTCACGACATGCCAACTATGTTGCTTTTCAATATACAATGAAAGCATTGTTTAGGACTACCCATTGTAGTCTATATTAGTATAATACATGAGTCTGAGTAACTTTAATGCTTAATATTACGTAAATTTAGAATTCATATTGATTTCGATAGTAGGTATGCGTAAAGAGAAATAATAATAATAATAATAATAATACTAATAATAATAATAATAATAATATACTGATAATAATAAGTTAATAATAATAATAATAATAATAATAATAATCGTCATCATAATAAACACCGGTAATACCTGAAATATTAATATTAATGATCGAAACAATGATGATGATGATGATGATGCTGCTGAAGATGTTGATACTAATGTTGGTTGGTATACGGTTATTTAACGACGGGGATGTACTGCATCTTAGGCCTGAGACCGTCGCCGGTGTGCCGGAATTTTGTCCCGCAGGAGTTCTTTTACATGCCAGTAAATCTACTGACACGGGCCTGTCACATTTATGCACACATAAATGCCATCGACCTGCAACCTTGGGCACAGAAAGCCTGCAACGATACCGATGTTGATAATAATAATAACAAGGATGCAGTAATCCGGTAATTTTAGCTTAATATTATTATTGTACTAACTAACTTGAACAGTAAATTGATTAGTCCTATTCATTTGTTACTGAAACAATTATTTTTAAACCAATGTCCTTGGCTAAAGGAAAAACTATTAATTTCTGTAAATGTTGTATTCCCCTTAGAATTCCGATACACTTAACAACATAAGAAACATCTGTAAAGGCTGAGAAATGAATCCCAGCACGAAATTTCCAAAAGGGACCCTTTAAAACCGCCCCCTTCATGAAATATGAAAACAGTTTGAAAGCGGATTGACTGCTGTTAATGAAGTCCGTCCCACCGCCCGCTGTATAGACTGACCTCCATGGAAGTCAGGGGTGCCAATACGTATGCTTTGTGTCATATCTTTGAAATATGCTCGTGTGAGAAATTTCATTACTGACATCTAACAACACTACTTAAACACATTATTATTTTTTAATTTATTTCTCTGTTTAACAAAACAGATTATATATATATACAGGGAATCCATTTTATGCGGAAACTTTTTAACAGCGTTGCCCCTGCTCACACTTTTCCCGCTGTTGTGCTTGCACCGGCGGGGACCGTGCTCCGTTACTACCGGCAAATCAAGAATTTAACATAACATAGGCCTACATGTAGAGGCTTATTACTCACCATTTATTTGAGATACTGTTGAAATTTCAGCAGTCTGGTCGCTTTGTGGGCTGACCCCTTGGATATGTTAGTTTCCTGCGCCAAACGTTTCAGTGATTTTCTAGGACTTACTTCTAATCGCACCCGAATATCCTCAAGTTTCTCTACTGTTAAAACGTGCCTTTCACGCTTCTTCGGTATGTCACAAACTGAACCTGTTGTACGCCATTTTTTCATCAACTTCGAAAGACACGATTTTGGAAGGATGGTACAATCAGGATATTTACTAGAAAATCTCCTAACGCGCCTTCTATGGTTATTTATCAATAAGTTCGCTGTTCAACCGTATACATTTTCGATCATTGTCTTATGTAACACACGACAACAATAGACAAGCGTCTCACTACAACACACCGAAGCAAGTAACCGCTTGTATGCTTTGTACAACTGCGATGCAATGCTAGCGCGGCAATGCGGCAGTGATGCGAGGTTTCCTCATAAAATGGACTCACTGTATATGTACATACAGCTTTACACACAGGTAAGTACACTGTAAATGTGTAGAGTAACAACAACTGTTCTGTTGTACACAATGTCTACTGGTCCACTTTTTCCCCAAGGACTTTTCTTACGATGTTACAAGTTTCTAGGATTACCGCACGCTACATAGATAAGTACAAATATTTCTGTACTTTTAATCTCTTCAAACTGTCATAAAGCTTGAAGGGAATCTCACCAGTACATCCCAGCACAATAGGTATAATCTGTAAATTATTATTATTATTGTTGTATTAATAATAGTATTATTACTATTATTAATATTAATACTGTTATTATTGGACTATTTTTCTATCTGACATAAATGTATTTGAAAAAAAAAAAAGCACCAGAATAGCCTACTTTTCGAGTTTACTGTTGACGAGCAAATGAGTTTTTACAGAAAAAAGTTACAGGTTTGTAGTTTTAAAAGGCTAGTGTAGCTGTCTGATTACGGACACCATAGACCTGTAGGGTGATTCCTAACGATTATAGAAGTTACCCTGTTTCTTCTCGCACCTCCTTAACAAGTTTCCAATTAACAAAAGATCATGGAATAGTCCCTCTTGCTTATATGAGTAAGTCAGTAAAGATGAAGTTCTTAATATTGCATCTAACTTGGAACCTTAACAGCTGGAATCTAATTAAGCCTACCAAAACTACTTTAACCCGCGATCGCTCGCACCTGTGTTTGTCACGCCATCACTCGCGCGTTATATTTGATCTAACATGCGTTTTTTCCCTTTTATAGCTATTAAATGCAAGTATTAATAAACTTCATTTTTCTCTCCAATGAGGGTAGTATTATAATAAAGTCTAATATAATTTTCCTCATTTAAAAATAAGAATTCTTCGATGTTTTGCCTTTAACTCCTCAAGTTTTATTCTTTTAGTACAAAATTCCTTAGGGGAGATTGCCCCGTTGCCGGTCAAGCCTCGTTACCAGTCAACAAGTAGTTTACACATTAAGATGCTAGATAGCAGCAGAAAACAGTTATGAAGTGCTAGGCAGTTGTTTTTTTTAGGCAGGAACACTGCCTAGCACTTCATAACTGTTTTCTGCTGCTATCAAGCGTCTTAATGTGTAGACTACTTGTTGACCGGTAACGAGGCCTGACCGGCAACGGTACAATCTCCCCTATATAATGTATAAAATACCTGGATTATAATTACCAATTTAACATAGGCCTACTTCTCTCTTTTTTCGTCAATGAATAAAATTCCAATAAAACGTTCCTAGTAAAATATTATTTAGGCCATATCCTTACTGTTGTGTATACGAATTAAAACAATAACATTATGTAAAAGAACTAAAAACAGCAAAATGATAATAGAAACAAATAGTTTGTTATAAATGTGTGTCAACATTTATGTAGGTAATATCCTTATTACCAGTCAGAGTCATCAGACGAAAATTGTCTGTATTATTCACTCCACTTGATGTTTTCTTGATGTTCACTTCTGCTGTAGATTATGTTATGTTGTGAGGTTTTTCTTGTAGACAGTCAAAAGGCAAAGCGTCCAAGTATTATTTCATTTTACAGTCGGTATGCATTTCGGCTTGATAAATCCATCTTCAGCCTTATGTATTAATCACGTCATGTGCACTAGTTTTTGTATGGCACTGCATACCGACTTTAAAATGAAATACTACTTGTCGAAACGTGTCGTGAAGACAACAGCGTTGCAATTTTAACATAGAAGAGATATTTTTATGAAGGTTTGGCGTATTCTAACATTTTAAAAGTTCACAAAATTAAATTATTTCAATTTTAATTTTTATTAGGACTGCTAACCATTTATAGGCCTATTATGTTTGAGAAATAATTTATGTTACATTTTAATAATTTTAACAAATATTAACATTAAGATTCTTCTAGAGAATACACATAATTTAATGTTTTCAGACAAGTAATGTATATTACAGTTTGTTTATAAGGTTTAAAATTCCTTGACAGTTTTTAAAATAATTTATCTGATAGCATTAGAATAAATTATATATTATTGTATTACTAGAGCACTC
Source organism: Ectobius pallidus (assembly GCA_964059195.1). Classification (NCBI taxonomy): domain Eukaryota; kingdom Metazoa; phylum Arthropoda; class Insecta; order Blattodea; family Ectobiidae; genus Ectobius; species Ectobius pallidus. Next base: position 33,260,379 of record CAXKWD010000001.1, on the reverse strand, counting down.
GTGGAATATTGACATAATTAAAAAACGAATTTGCTCAGTTGGAAAACGAAAACAATTGAATATCATTCATCTTTAATTCAAGGTGCATTCTGATAATCTGCATTGAAGTCATAATTATTTCGTTTCCATTATTAATGTGGACCAAAAAATGTATGTTTTAATTTCCTCTACAACTTTATTGTGCTATGTTTTCACGTAGGCCTACTTCTACTAGAAAATCGAAAATGAACACGAGTAAACTGACCCCTAAGTAGTTTTTTTACAATAATGAAGCCTCCGTTGCCCAACATCCCTGAAGGAACTAAGCCTACCACCTTACCGCTGCGTCATCTACCATAGGAAGATGGCAGGATTGGGGGCATGTGATCAGCATACCGACACCCACGGCCGTTAATGGTGGTTTACGTGACCTAAGCCGCTACTTTTCTATCAAGTATCTCCTCAGTTTGTATCACGAGGCTGAGTGCACCCCTACCAGACCTCCCTACCTCAGAAAAATCCGTGGAGGTAACGAGGATCGAACCCTGGCCTACGGATCAGTAGCCATCGCCGTTAACCACAGGCGGTCACAAAAACTAATACAGGCAAGTCATGAATAGAAGTGTCAAGTTTACATTTCAGCCTTTCCTTTCAAAAATAAAAATTTTGAAAAAAGTTACATAAAACGTTTCCTTAATATAGGCCTATTTGGTGTGCTAACAAGAAAAAGGTATTAACTCCAAAAAAGTTGTTTGGTGAAAAATCAATTTTAAAGTTTGAATGTATATGAAAAATCAGGTTATAAATTAAATAACCTGGATATTTTGTAATTAAATAACATATCTATCGGTTACATTTTAACACATATTACTCCTCAAAATTATGTTTCCATAATTCCTGTAGGGCCTAACTTAATGAAATAGTATGATTACAGGATAAAGGTATTAAGTCCAATATTGCAAAAAATATGCCATTAGACTACTGATGGGATTTAGAACAAACTATGCTATATATAGATAGAAACAAACTAGCACCTCCAAATTGTTAATTAAATGCTATGTAATGTGTGCAATTATGGTTTTACTTTTCAGAAGCTACATGAACATTGTCCACTAACAACCTAACAATCATCTTCACACTCATCACTTGCACTATCTTCCACAGCAGGTTCTGGAATCAGTGCTTGATAATCAACATGATCTAAACTCATAAACTCAGTTGCGCTTCATCCCTGAAGGGACTAGGCCTACCACCCGACTGCTGCGTCATCTACCATAGGCAGATGGCAGGATTGGGGCATGTGGTCAGCACCCACACCCATGGTCGTTTCAATCACGAGGCTAAGAGTTCACCCTGTTCCAGACCTCCCTACCTCAGAAAAATCCGAGGAGGCACCAGGGATCGAACCCAGGACTACGGATCTGTAGTCAGCGACGCTAACCTCAAAACCACGGTCAATAATAATAATGTGTCCATTAAACATATAATAAATTTGTTTATTTTTCTTTAAATATGAACCACATAAGGTTATAATAAATATTTTACACAAACTATTGACTGAACTGTTATCGCTCCAGCAAGAATCAGATTCCTTTAGGTAAATGTTGAAACATTGCTCTTAGTCAGCAAAAATCTTAAAGCATTTGCAGTTAGTGACCTGGAACAAATGTAACATTTTCAATGGGAGCGCTATGGACAGCCATCCTTGCATTTGCACTTGTGTCTGTTTTGAAGTAGAGGAAAAAGAAAACGAAAAGACAAAAATGACGGCCTGACCCTCCCCGTATACTACCCCATGCAGAGGGAAAATATCCTAGATTTGAAAACGGCGCACAGCTGGTTGTCATTAGGGTTGTGGGCGTGGGTAGTTTTAGTGCCCTGTAATTATATCTTGTAGCCTGGTCATCATATCCAGGAATTCCAGGGAAAGCTCTGTATCCTCCCACTGGATCCTCCCAGGGATCGCTCTTAATTATAGGCTACGTCTGACTCCGATTTCCTTATTTGTTTCAAACGATCTTTCCTTATTTCTTATTACTTTACAGCCAGGTATCGTTTCCTTGTTGTGCGATATGCTGCACATTGTTCTAACTTATCCCAAAGGCTGCAAAGTATGCTTCATTAGTAATGTAAGTCTAGTTTGATCACGTATCGCCTTCCTTCGAAAGGTTTTCATGGTTCTGTATGAATTCACTGTCTTCATATAACAACACTGTGTCGCTTCTCGTTTGATCACACCCTAAACACTTGCTCAGAAATACAGACATGTATTTTACACCGATCATCATCATACTCATCATCATTTACTGTATCAGTTAACGCCTCTAGGAATTCCATCCCGCGCAGTGTCAGGTGCTGTCAAATGCCAGAAGAATTTAATAGAAAGATCAATAAATTGATTCAAATTAATGTTATTAAGGGGGGGGACCTACGACAGTTGTGGGAAAATGGACCAAAAATGTATTTTTTGTTTTTTGTCTCAAAAAATCAATTGTTCAATGTAGATTTATTTTTAAAAAACCGCATCGCGCTATGACATCTGACAGCTGATCGGCAGCCATTTTTAAATTGCTTTACACGCTGTTAAATGTCTCACGGTGAGTGCACCACGCCCCTTTTATCAAACACCTATCTTTCCATGGTATTTCCTTCGAAAATAAAATTCTGTACATGTTCTGCCATCTAGGGGTGTTAGTCTGATTTGTTTTCTCCCGTTTGTGTACACTTCTGCTCCCTTCTGGCTATAATTTCAACTAAATACCCAATATAATCGATCTTTCAACAGTAGACACAGATTCATCGATTCATCGATTCGCCGTTTATTGGTTTCTTTATTATTGTTTTTTTAGTGAAGTGAGTGTAATTTTCTTGGTGTTGTGTGTGAATATTGTCCAATATTTTTATAAAGCCTACTGTTTGTGATAGCTGGTAAAATGGGTAGAACTTCGAAGAAGTACAAGCATTTGAAGAAGTGTGCAACTCATGCAGGAAATTTTAGATGGCATGACATACATAACCCTGTTCAGGAACAGAATCCTGTAAATGACACTCCTATTCTTGTTCAGGATCAGGATCCTACATCTAGGCCTAATGAAGGTAACTTGCAAGAAGTTGAGGCTATTGTATGTCAGCCAGAGGTAAGTAATTTTATGGATGTTGTAGATGTTGATGAAGCTGGCCCATCTGAACCTACACAGCCCATTGTTCCTGAAAGGATTGCTAGTTTATATGACAGAATTGATGATGTGAAACATCCAGATATTGAGGGCCCAAATTATCTGGTAGTATCAAAGCACGCACTATTTGAAATTGTGTCATCGTTAACCTGTAAGTGCGGTGGGAAAGCTGAAATCAGAATAGATAGATCATCTGGTTATGCCCATAAATTTAATTTATTTTGTGATACCTGTCTTTTTTAAATGAATGTCAAATCAAGCGATAAGGTTGCAAGTGATTGTACAGACAAGTCATTTGATGTGAACAGAAGAATTGTTCAAGCGTTCACAGAAATTGGCAAGGGATTTACAGCACAAAAAGATTTTGCAATGGTGATGGATATGAACCCTCTATCAAAAACTGCATACAATTTGCACCTTAGCTCCATATGTAAGGCTGGCAAACTTTCTTCAGAGGAGGCCCTGGTTGATGCCAGGAAGGAGGTACTAAATGCTCATTTGCTTGTCTGTAGCTGCGATCCCACCTCATCACTGCATAACATTATGGTAAGCTTCGACGGTTCATGGCAGAAAAGAGGCTTCAAATCCAACTTCTCTGTTGCTTGTGTGATAGATGTTATTACAGGATATATTATAGACTTTATTGTATTGTCAAAGGTATGCCAGAAGTGTTCCCTAGCTAAAAAGAAATTTGGAGGAGACAAAAAAACAGAATTTCTCACATGGCATGAAACCCACAGGAAAGAGTGTGATATTAATTACACTGGTTCCTCTCCTGCCATGGAGCAAACTGCTGCAGTTGAACTCTGGAGAAGATCTACAGAGCTAGGGTTCAGGTATACTAGTATTCTGAGTGATGGCGATGCTAAAACTCACAAGGAACTGGTACGGTTAAATGTCTACGGAAACGATTACCCCATAGTAAAGGAGGAATGTATTAACCATGTTTCGAAAAGAATGGGGACATCTCTGAGGCAGATTGTTAGCCTTGAATCAAAGCAAGGAACTACAATAGGGGGTAAAAAGCATGGGGCACTTACTAGCGCATTGATAGATAAAATTCAAAAATATTATGGGAATGCCATTCGCAACAATAGAGACCCTGCAAAAATGAAGACTGCTATCTATGCCATTCTAGATCATTACAGATCTGTAGATGAAAACCCATTACATCAAAAGTGCCCCAAGGGACAAGATTCCTGGTGTTTTTTTAATCGCGCTGTAGCAAACAATGTTCCACCGCCATCTCACAAGGAAAATATTAAAACTCCCTTGTCAGAATTTGTAGTGCAGAAGATGATCCCTGTCTTCAGAAGACTAGCAAGTGATGATTTACTTGCTAGATGCAAAGAAGGGAAAACCCAAAATGCTAATGAATCTTTGCATTCAGTAATTTGGTCTAAGTGCCCGAAGACAGTAAATGTGACTCGCAAAAGAGTCGAGTTGGCTGTCGCAGAAGCTGTCATACAGTTCAACCATGGATGCACATTGAATATTGAGAGAAGACTAAGCAAAAGTGGTCTTTCTCCAGGAGTACATACTCTGAAGCTCTCTAACAGGAAAGACAAGAGAAGAGTTGTAAAAAGCAAAACACAACGGAATCTGAAGTTTCAGAGTTACCGAAGAGCGGTTCGACTGGCAAAACAAAGGACTGAAAGTCGTCAGAAAAGGTCTGAGGGCAAGACATATGGTGCAGGAGCCTTCTAAACGCTGTTAGTAGATCAGAACCTGCACAAAACATCTTTATTGTAAGTACTAACAATGTCACAGCACATTTAAACTACTTTTTGCATTTACCGAATACTGTGATTTTTACATTTTTCAGGTTTAAATGTGTAATAACTTGGATGTTATTTCATGTATTTGCATGAAATTTTCACAGAACCTTCAAGATGTCCTAGCAAACAGATCTGCTAGATGGAATTTTGATATTCAGATTATTCGACAAAATATTATTTTTTAAGGATGTGTATTTATGGAATGTAAATATTCAAAATTATTTTAAAAATAGCCAAATAGGAATATGGAAATTCCATCTAGTAGATTTGTCTGGGATCTCATAGGCTTTCATTTAAGCCTAAATACAAGTATGTATGTACAAGGATGTAGAAGTTATTACATTTTGCATATGCGTCTACATTTCTATTGTTTTCTTAAGGTGGGGAACGAACCGATGGTCTTAAAACTGAAATCTATGTTATAATCCTGATTTTTATGCTATTTGAACATAAACATTCATTAAAATATTTCCTAAGTGTAATAAGAAGGAAAATAAAATTTTCATAGGTCCCCCCCCTTAAGATGCATCTTTTATAATCCGGTAATTGTTAATGTTTCCTTGGAAATTCAGATTTAATTAACATAGGAAATGTGTATCGATAAAGTCGGAAGAAAATCTGGGCGTTGAATTACATGTTTGTGATAATTTAGCAAATAAAAAGGCGCAATAATTAACATCCTACTTACTTACATTCTTCTGTTCTTGCAGAACAGATTCACGGCTTACTTTAGCAGTGACAAAATTTGACAAGAAAATAAACTGTTTTGTTCTTTAACACAATTTAATATAGGCATACGTATTATTACAGGAGATCTATAATGCTTTACCACACTTAACATGATTGATGATATCTCCTTGTGCTCATGTGCAGCTTATAGGTCTATATAAATCGCTGTGTTTAACAATTTTTTATTTTTTATCAAAGAAACTATGTATCAATATGTTTCATTGTTCACTTCTTGTGAATATACATAATAAATGTACGTAGGTGTGATAAAAGCTATAAAAATAAAACTATAAAAGTATGACGTTAGACACTTGTGACTGGTTGAAATTCCACATATTCCTATAGGGGAGTTTGCCCCGGTACCGGTCAACAAGGTTTCCTCTAAAATGGAGAGACAAACACGAGGAATAAAGATCCTTTTGTTCCTGTTTCCTGCTGCTATCTTTCGCCATTTTAGAGGAAACCTTGTTGACCGGTAACGAGGCCTGACCGGTACCGGGGCAAACTCCCTTACTGGATTAGTCACTGATTCATGAGCTAATTAGTTAATGTGATATAAACTTAAATTGTTTTCATTTATATTGTATTAATTTAAGTTCATTTAATTTAGTTTACTGTATTTATGTAAGTTGTTATAACTGTTTTAGGAGTAATTGTTTGATTACAGAGTGGAAGACAAGGACAGGTGCTCTGCCAGAGTAAAAACTCTAGCTTATGAAAAGTCAAATAGAAAAATTATCAAATACTATTTTTTAAAAATATATTACAAAAACAACCAAAACAATTAACAAATCAAATAAGACGAAAATATGATAGTTAACTAAAATATTAAACAATCATCAGTTTTAAACACGTCACAGACAACGTTCTCAGACAAAGTTCTTAGGTAACGGAATCTAGTCAGTTTAATAAATGAGAATAGTAGGCCTACAACAGCAAGGAATCCGTTGTGTGACTTCTATAATATGCTATTTGTCTATCTGTAAGTACAAGTGTTATGTGCCGGTAGTATTTCTAGTCTGTAATGGGAAGTTCCAGAACTGCTATTTCTATCTGAATTCTGCTAAGTAATATTGGATGTTAACGTTTCATTTCTGTATTTCAATCTTTTAAAAGTTTCCTATAATATTTCTGCAACAGAAACTCCACTAATTTCTAAGGTATGCTACTCATAATTGGCTGTGGATTAGTAACTACATTGGAATGTTTATAGTTCATTTAATAGTCTGAGAAAATGTATTCCTCTCATTTTGGTCCCCTTTAAATGTTATAACTGGTTGGTTGGATCTAAACTATTCTTTCTCATTTATTACTAGCAGGTGTTCGCGGTTTCACCCATGATTATTTTATCAAGCACTAGATGTCATAATTAAATCATTTATTTAACATAAAAATCATTAATACATTATATTTATTGAAACTGACATCGTTTTATATACATTGCACGAATTACTTATTTTTATTCTTAATTATATTCTTTTTCGTAATAAAGATAAATATTTAAACGAATAAAACAAATCTTGTGCTGCCATATGGGCATACAGATTCAAAACGAAACGATTAAAACGTACCACCTTACCCAAAACATGCATAAGCAATTAAAAAGATTGATAATTTAAGCTATAAACCCTGCTTCCAGATCAATTTCACGATTAATGTGCGCGGCCCGGGGAAAAAACGATTTCAGAATCGAGTTCCCTAGCCCAAAAAACCCGCGCATAGTAAGTTTCGTCCAAATCATTCAAAGTTTTCCCATTTAGGCGTGCTTTCATGATCTATCCACCTTAAAAAAATAAATCTCTGCGAGTTGTAAATGTAAATGATTCAAGTTGAGCGGATTATTGAAGCGACAGATAAATTGATGTGCTATATCGCAAAAAATCGATTTCAGCGATACTGTTTTTCCCCGGCTGCTATGGTAATCTAGCAAGGCCACCTATAATGAATTTTAAAATTGAATACGGTCTTATTAATAGGTGGCGCTGGATCTATACACAAACACAAGCTCAATGTTATCTCTCTATATATAAAAGGCTTTGTCCTGACTGACTGAATGAATGACTGACTGACTGATTGACTGAATGACAGGAATCAACGTACAGCCTAAACTATAACAGGTAGAGACTTGGAATTTTGACAGTACCTTCATTTCATAATGTAGGTGCTCACTAAGAAAGGATTTTGAAAAATTCTGATTCTAAATGCCAAAAATTAAATGTTATTGAAAATACTTAATCCCTTTTTACATAGAATTATCAATTCCAAATCACAGAATATATTGTTGCCAAATGGTATCAGGTGGGCTTGGAAAAAACAATTGAAATGCACTTTTGACAAATAAGAGAAGTTATCAAAATAATTCATGTTATAAATAAATATTACAGAATGAAATCCACTAAAATAATGGAATCACATAACTTTCTCTACCCTGGACATAGAGAAAACAAAACGAGGTATGGTAATGTGTATATTATTATATTATATCGCAGGTTTCTGGAGAGAAAAGTATGAAAGTGATAATGCTTTATGGTAACATAGGAGTGGGAAATTTCCCGCCTCGATATTACAATTTTATGTTACAGGAATTTCTGTTTCTTCTTATTTAAACCTCTACCAGGCTTGCTGTGCACTGTAGCCTACTAGCGATGGGATGCAACATTCTAGATCCTCTATGAGCCATAAAAAATTATATCAAGCGTTTTCTGAGGGAATAGTTTGAGTGTAATAAGTCGTTCTTCCTATTTCAAATTATAAATGCCTATATAAGGACCTAGAATTTAAAATTGAAAATCCTTCATAAGCTAATTTCCAATTACAAAATACAAAACCCGGGCAACGCCGGGTCTTTTAAGCTAGTGTTATATTATTACAGTTTATATAGCCTAGTTGATATTTGGTAACCATGGTAACGCTCGCAAGGGAATCGAAGCAGTTCGGGAGCAGAATAGACATGAGATATCGCAATAGGATATCGCTGTTAAGGCATGTGAACACGGCAAATTCTCCAGCTACACGCATAAATCTCCTGTACAAGCAAAGGAAATAGCCTGCAGTTTGGGAAGTGAAATCCAGCAAGTATCTTAAAACTTAACGCAAGAAATTTTGACAAGGCGCCAACCCACCCTCTCAGACAGGACCTCCCTCGAAACGCACTAGCCAGCAGTTATGTTTTTTGTCTCCCTTAACGATACCTACTTTAAGGGATGGAAATTCAGTAAGCAACTGCAAATTATGCAGGCAGCCACCCCACCCACTGACCCTGACCTTTAACACGTGTTCTTAAGGGACCAGAAGCTTCGGAACCTTTTGAGGGTGTCCATGTCAGATCTGAAAGAGGCTAGTTAGCTGTGGTTCTAATTTCTGCATGAAAGCTGCACTCTGTATTACTGTCGAACAAAGAAATAAACCGCAGAAACAACGATGTACAAACGTTTCCAAATAGGCCTAGAGATTTTTTATTGAGTTCTAGGTGGATGAATTATGCCGTATGGGCCTATCTACATTCACTAAACTCACATTACGCTAACACAACTTCCTCCAGCTACAACTTAATTTCAAGTTAAATTCTAACTTTAATTTTTTTCCACCCAGAAATAATAGCCTACTTCCATTAATTTTAATGTTATTTTACAACTCTAACAACCTTCTTATAATTAATCCTTCCACAAAATTTGAATCTAGCGCTGATTACAACATCCTTACAAATTCAATTCTAACTTGTATAAATATAAATATATAAAATCTATTAAAAAAAAAAAAAAACTTTATCCTGGAGCTCTTGTTACAAGATTAGCTCCGTCTTTTAACTTTTAAAGCAACTGTTTATTACTTGTTTTATTTGGGTCTAAGATATTGTTTGTCAACATATTGTTGAGTTCCTAAATGGAAGCTTTGTCATAGTCTGTGATAGGAATGAAAATAAAATTCATGTAGACTATAAAAACCCAGACCCATATCCGTTGAATTTGAGACTTACAACTAAACAAAACTTAATAAATTTAAGCAACATAAGTTACCTACAATGTTAATATAAAGTAACCTGGACTTTAGTGGCGATATACTTGAGTAACTTTTACCTAAAATCTGTAGGCTCAGACTACCCCTGATATTTTGGCAGTGGCTACAGTGAGTGAGGCAGAGATGTCTAATGGAGTGAAATTGACAATAGACTGTTATTCTGAGATAGTGTGCCGCGGTTATATTGAGAAACTGGAGATTGGTTAGGTGCAGAGTTCAGAAACATTAGAGAGTTGCTTAATTAATAGCTCCTCAGTACTAAGTGACTGGTGTTCGGCAAATAAGTTATCTTTGAATCTAAGCAAAATATGTGATATTATCTTTAACTTTAGAAATACTACTGACATTGATTTCAGGAAAAGTAAACTAAAATTTTTGGGTATAATACTTGACAAGGGTCTGACATGGGAGGATCACATTGACTATACAGTATTCAAACTTAGCAAAGGAATCTACTTGCTGCGCAGGCTAAAGGAAACTGTCGATACCAATGCTCTTCTAAAGGTTTACTATGCTCAAATCCACTCTTTTCTAACTTATGGTATTATTCTCTGGGGTAATAGCTCACAATCCCCCAAACTATTCCTCTTACAAAAGAAGGCAGTTAGAATCATATGTAATACAAGCTGGAGAGCTCATTGTAAGCCTCTTTTCAAAAGACTGAACATCATGACTTTACCATCTATTTACATTCTGTCCATTCTTGTCTACACTCATTCCAACGAAAACCTTTTTGAGAAAAATAGTGAATTCCACAATCATAACACTAGGAATAAAACAAAACTGAGGGTTCAATTGTGCCACTATAGCAAATCCCAAAAGAATTGGAAGTATATGGCCATAAAATTGTATAATTTTCTGCCAACTAGTCTAAAGCTCAAAGGTATTAACAAGTATAAAAACAAACTAAAGGAAATACTTATAGCTGAATGCCTATATGATGTAGACAGTTTCTTTTCAATAAATTTTGACCAATATATTACATAAGTAATACTGACTCTATTGCAGCTAGCTCACTCAAAGTAACCATAATTGTAAACGGGTATTTTGTATAAATTGTATATAATAATTGATGACATGTGATTATTTGTTTTTAAACATTGACCAATGTATTACATGAGTAATATTATTTATACTGAAAACACTTTTATTATGTATTCATATTAGTATACACTGCATAAAGTTAAAATTTTATTGATCATGTGTATATTTGTGTAGAAATAGTAGTTTAATTAATGTACAATTTGTAAATTCATGTGTGATTATTATCTTATATGTTGACGAAGTTAATGCTTGTTATTGTAACAGCCAAATAATGAATAAAAATCTTGAATCTTGAATCTTGAATAAGTATTTGGTAGGCTATGGTCAGGGAGTGTAATGGCCGTCTGTTCTCTTGCACTCAAAATAATCTGAGATATGATCACGTCGACTTAGGCTATGTTAATATGTGGCAACATAAGAATTCTGAACACGCATTTTACAGGTCAATTCAACTCCGAACTCCATGGCGCTACTTCCCTGGAGGGACTTGGCCTACCATCCTACCGCTGCGTCATCTACCATAGGCAGATGGCAGGATTGGGGGCATGTGGTCAGCATGCCTTCACCCACGGCTGTTAATGGTGGTTTTCATGACCGGAGGTCAATTGAACACTTGGATTTAATGTGCGTCCGTGTCATTTGCCTTATTGTGTATTGTGACAGGGCTCTTATGGAAACTATTTGGTAATGATAGGATAATTCCTAAATTAAATAAGTTAAAAGATGGGTTAGGCTATACCTTATTTTTAGAGTAGTCGTATTTTGGCGATTGGTTTGATTATATTACATGATAGTGGTAGATGGGCTAGTTAGAATTAATTATTAAAAGAAGTTTAATTTATTACTCTTCTACGTATGTAGTCTAATCTCAAAATTATGCCAAAATGTAGACCTGTATCGGCGCTGTATTAAGTTGGTGTTAATAGATTTTATGTAACTTCGATAGGTTTTGTGTAATTACTTCCGGAAGTTTCGGATATTTGAATTTTAACTGTTTTTGAGTACGTGTTAAGCGGATGGTCTATCTGTGTGGGTGGATAAATACAGAAATACGTAAACTGGATAGAGTATGGTGGTACACTTCTCTAATACATTGTTATCTATGATGTATACACACAATACCGATACACACATAGAGAGAGAAAGAGAGAGACTTCAGTCTTACCCTTTCCGCTTCACAGGCTACAGTGCAAATAAGCCGATGTCTTGAACTTCATATTGACTGCAAGCTATTCCGTATCTCCCTTCAGCAATATGCAACCCGCGTCACGGTATTGTATACAGCCGGTCATCCAAAACAAATTCGTGCTCTCTCTCTGCCAGTTACTGTCCATGGTGCTATTCCCCCCTGCAGCAGGACAAATTCCACTACTAAAGAAAGAACAAAAACTTGAAGTGTAAAACCTACCCTACTTGCAGATGGTGTGATGATTGTAATCTCTTTCTTCACGCTATCAAACAACTCATCGCGGCTTTTTCCCTTGACCATAGCGTTATTTAGCATTAAAAATAACGTTTTGATGGGATAATTCATATAATGCACTTACACAGACTCCTCTATGTTTAATACATTACTGCATTGCAGTAGTACGCATTACCTTGTCTGAGCCTCATTCGAAGTCGCACTATTCGTCACAGCAGACTTAGAACTTCAGTTTTGATATCCAACGAGTGGCTTATAGCTACCCTTCAAAGAATTTATAGGTTAAAATGTTTCAAATAAAAGTATTAGCGCTTTTAAAATATACCGTATATTATAATGTGCCATATAAAAGTAAAGTGTTCCCTATACAGGCCATGGAGGACCAGAGGGTTCCAGGAGGTTGAGGCTCCCAGATTTTAGATATTCGGCACGTGAAGGTGGTAAGGTTGTCAGCCTTACGCACCGGCCGCCTTTACAACCAGGATTGCTCATCGGGGATCGGACCCGCGACCTTCCGGTTTGTAGCGAAGCGCCTCAACCACTACGCTACGGCATACAATGTACCATATACCACACCATAAAATAAAATCTTAGCGTATTACGTCCTGGTATAGATGCCTAGACACCAGGATCTTATAAGGAATATTTACTTTATTATTATTGTTATTATTATTATACCATATAATATAATGTATTATGATTATTATACAAAATCACGAAAAATAAAACTGTCTTTAAGTAAAGTGGTTGCAAAAATGACGAGAAATCATTGCCACGCTTTGTGTCGTATCCCCGAGGGATACGCAAACTACATAAAATCTGATGTAACGCACTCACATAACTTTTTTTTTACCCAAAGCATGGGCAAAATAACTTTCTCACTTCATATTCTGATATAGAATAGGAGGCCGTATTGTAAGGAGTGCGTATTCAGTTTCCTCCTCCTCAGCCTGTATTGTAGTAAGACATATTTTCTTCGATCTGTATTTAATAATGTTAGAACTTTGAACATCCGTTTAAACTTTAACGCTCGTGGTGATCATAAGTGAACAACATTTGTTAGCTTTATCTGTCAGATTCCAGAAAATAAACGTTACCTATGAGAATCAGATGAGCAACATGTTGTTCGGTATGGTTTCTCCGTGTTATATATGTATAAATATGTATATGTACAAAATAAACAAGTAACTATTTCTTATATCGGCAATTGAAAAAATAGCAAAAAGAATTGAGATATTTACCCTTTAATGATACAATTATTCAATACACCACTCAATTCACTTCGATCTACAAAAATAAGTAGATTCGAGTGTCACGAATTTGTTCCTTTAATATACTTCTCTGTTGTAACTTCGAATTAATTCTTTCTGCTATTGTTATCAACCGGTTAATATTACCAGATTAGCTGCATCCCGAAGTGATCACTATAAGCGGCGTGCACTGTGTATCAGAGTCCTTCAATATAAGAATATAGCTCATATAACAATATAATCTGCTAGTGCCCACAAATATCGTTATAAGGAGATGAATCAGATGAGCAACATGTTGTTCGTTATGGTTTCTCCGTGTTATATATGTATTCTTGAATTAAGTTATGAGAACTATATATATTAGTGGTAAAATTTCTGTGATGTCTAGTATGATGGTTGTGACTGATATCCAATGAGAGTATTACTTTATTTATAAAATTATTGTCTAATATTAACTGGATTGAAGTTTACATACAGAAGGATGTTAACGATAAATTCAAGAAGTTTATGGATTTATATATGTGGGCTGTTAATGGTGCCTTTCCTCTAATTGAAACTAAAACTAGAAAATTAAAGGTAGATAATAGGTGGTATACCATTGATCTTTTAAAATTAAAAGAGCAGTGTGACAGATATTATAGGTTAGGAAAGTTGTTTAAAAACAAACAAATGAATGATAAATTTAAAAATTGTAAAAAAAATTATAGGAAAGCTATAAAAGATGCAAAAATATCATATTATAATAAACAAATTGAGGGTTCAAAAAATAAAAGCAAAGCTATGTGGGATGTGGTTAATAGCTTAACCAATTATAATAGTAAAGCTGCTGGATCTGGTGAAGATATAAGCCCGAATTCGTTCAACAACTTTTTTATTGATCATGTTGCTGAAGTGAGTAACAAAGTGGCTGATAGTAATTATGATAGTAATTATTACATTAATAAGTGTGTCAAACCTAGTAAAACTTTCAGTTTCCAGCATGTGAGTGTTGAGGACATGTTTATTAAAATTCTTAGTCTTAATAATAGCAAGTGTCTAGATATTTATAGTGTTAATACTGAAATCCTAAAAATATCTGCTAGTTATATATGTGAGGTTTTAAAGCACCTGTTTAATGATTGTCTCATTGGCAATAGCACTTTTCCTAGTACAATGAAAAACATTAAAGTAATACCTGTCTACAAGAAGGGAGATAATAAGCAAATAAATAACTATAGGCCAATATCTATAGTCCCTGTAATTTCCAAAGTATTCGAAGCTCTATTGAATGAACAGATGTCTAAATATTTTGAAAAGAATGAATTATTTACTGACAAACAATATGGTTTCAGACCCAAGAGAAACACTAGTAATGCAGTAGTTAGGTTAATAAGTAATGTTATTGCTGACTTAGAAAAAGGTTTATCTGTTAGTTTTAGATCATTTGACATGTCCAAGGCTTTTGATACCGTGAAGCACCACATTCTTATAAATAAGCTCCTTTACTATGGCTTTAATTCTGACTCGACTGATCTCATTCTATCTTATCTTAGTAGTCGTACTCAGTTTGTATACAAAGAAGGACATTATTCCGCTGGAAGGCAAATTAAGTATGGTGTCCCTCAAGGCTCTATACTCGGGCCTATACTTTTTAATATTTATATAAATGATTTAATTTTTAATGTAGAAAATGTATCAAATGAAGGGTTTTATTTGCGGATGATTTTGGTTTGAAAGTAAGCTGCAATAATAGATATGAAGTTGATGACTGCCTAAATATTAGTTCTTTGCGAGTAAATGACTGGTGTGCAAGTAACAATCTTTCATTGAATCTAGAAAAAATTTGTGATATAACATTTACCTTTGATAGGGTATCTGTAAATAGGGCTTTGTCAGAACCTATAAAATTCCTAGGTATAATTCTTGATAGAAATTTGACATGGTATGCACATATAGATTGCCTTAGCAAAAAACTGGCTAAAGGCATGTTCATGCTGAGAAGACTAAAATACTCTGTAGACTCCACAGTACTACTAAAAGTATATTACTCTCAAATTCAGAGTCTATTAAGTTATGGAATATTACTATGGGGCTTTAGTTCGCACTCTCAAAGAATTTTTACATTGCAGAAAAAGGCTATTAGGATTATTTGTAATGTCAATAATAGAACTCATTGTAAACCCCTATTTATCAAGCTTGGTGTTCTGACCTTACCTTCTTTGTGTGTGTTCTTTAGTATTAATTATGTACATACGAATGTAAATCACTTTACATTAAACAGTGACATACACCAATATAATACAAGAAATAGTAATAATCTAAGAACTCAGCATGTACACTACAGTAGCTCTCAGAAAAGCTTTTTATATATGTCGATTAAGCTCTATAATGCTATACCACCTAGAATAAAAAAATTGCCAATCACAGCATTCAAGAATAATATTAAAGCCATACTTGTGTCTGAATGTTTATATAATAATCAGGAATTTTGTGAAATTGATTGGGATAAACACACATGATCATTTATTATTGTAGTTATCTATTTTATTTCATATTCTGGTACACTTTTAATGTTTATTAATTTTAAATAGATTGTAATTTTTGTAGTCAGACGATGTCAATGCATCATTGAATGTTTATATGACAATAAAGTTATTATTATTATTATTATTATTATTATTATTATTATTATTATTATTATTATTATTATGTGTAAGTATGGTATTATGGTGAAGGAGTTTGCCTGAGTTTTTCAGTTCCTGCAGCTTCTCGAGCCACAAAGCCTTCAGGCTTGACAGAACCCCATTTTCCACCTTTGTGACTCTGCTATAAATTTCAGACCCAAGTGTTAGGGGTTTGCATTTCTGTACAAACAACTGGGAATTGCTGGAACAAATTTACCGTGAAAACCCTGCATATTGTTTGCTCTAAATTCGAATTCTGGATGTCAATAAATGTAGGACGATTCTATTAATATTAGACTTACTGGTTGTCGATTTCTATATTGTACAGTGAGCGATCATCGAAACAACACATAGTTAATTAGTAAAATGGCGACAAAACTGCACGTATAGTTGTTACGTTAAATGAGCGGCAAAATTAAATATACAACGTTAATTTTTATTTATAAGTTTAAATACCAAATACTTGAAAGGTACAGACTATCTTCCGACTTAATGGATTTTGAACAAATGATGTAGGCAAATGAAACTGTTCAGGCAAAATTGATACAGAAAGTGTATTTTCTTTCAGTTTTAAATTAATTTATTTTATCCGATCATAGACATCTCCTACTTTTACAAGACAATAAAGTTTAATTAATTCTGCTTTACTACACCCCATTTTCACTTTGTGGTAAAATTTGAATCAGATCGATTTACAGTCATAGCTTGTAGACAAACAAGGTATTGAACAAACAACGCTGAAGGAAAATCGTAAGCGATGGTCATTGGTCGATCTTCGCCGTAGAACAGACTGTAACTGAATGGTTCTGTATCTAATCTTTAATTGGAAATGAACATGATCATAGTAGTAAAGCACCGAGTTACGTTCTGATTCTGGTTCGCCACCACTACCCTGCTAGGGTTTGTGTATTCCCCTTTAGCATGATTTATCTTGAGCACTATTTCTCCAGCTGGGACACCTATTAGGTGAGACTTTATGATCCCAATGAGATGAGGGGTGATATGAATATTTAGTAACAAAGGGTTCCTGATTCTAAACCCTACCTTACTACCAGGAAAATTTATCCTAAAATTCCCTACGAGTCGACTGGAAGTCGAAGTCGGGAAGTCATGATTCAGTACAATGCATAGGTGTTTGGTCTAAAATTAAATGCATAATTATGATGTATAATATTAGGTGATTTCAGGAGCTAGGGCCGTGCGCGAAACTGATTTCGTGTTCTATCAGTGGCATTGTAAAGCTCAAACAGTTTCCAGCTTTGTACTGTGTTCTTACAGGTTATTAAAACGGTTCCAAACTATCCAAGTGAATCATAGAAAACATTGCAAACTGTTAGAAATTGTCAGCACCTCGCATGCGCATACTATTAGGCTACGTGTTTGAAATACTAGATCAACGATAAATATAGCTGATTCTCATGAATACAATCAATCCGGAACAAGATCATCGGTTGACACTCGCTTCCTACCCTGGGCACCTGCATCATGAACATTTGTACTCATCCTTCACAGTTCCTGCACCATTGCCGCACTTTGTTGTCATTCATGAAAGTTTGACCGTACACATTACTCATTCGTCGATGAATTTCGACTGCATTGCACCCCTCAGCATGTAGAAATCGAATGGCAGCACGCAATTCACACTTGCGGGAGACTCTATTGTTCGATACATTTAACGTTGGTACCACGCTACGACAAATGTCTGTATCTACTATCTATTTAATAGAAAAAACATACAAGAGAAGTAGCTGGAAGGTGTATCTAAACGTTCCAAATAAAACAGTTTTGATTTTCACTGTGGTTTTCATTTCGCGATCGATCGGACCTTGGAAAAAATAGCCCTACATTGGTAGTAACCGCCGCACATGCAACTCGGTCACATTGTAGTGGGTGAAAACCTTTAAGTATACAGAGGGAGGAAAAATTGGGGAGTGACGATTGTGTAAAATTCGTCTGTTTTGTATCCGATAGTTCAATGCCGTTCCTGTAACGAATGTCAGCTGTAACTGTATACAGCAGACTGCAAAAAGGGCGAGCCACCTAACAGTTAATACTGCGCAAGCTCGTCTCGTCATCGCCTGCATACACAAGATACCGTATAACTAAGCCACTGAAAATGACTGTGTTTTGTTTAAGCCTGACATTTGTTGTTAAATCGAGTGGAGAGTTAATTCTGGAAACACGAGGTAATTTGAAAAATCTGATGTGAAAGTCACATAACTTCCTCTGCCCAAATAAAAGTTAGCAGTATTCACATATCCTTGTACAGAATCGCAAGACACAATTTTACGCTAATTATCCTATAAATACAGCGAGTCTCAGTCAGATTGGTTCCGCCGCGCGTTGGGTTCTCCCCAGATGACGCTCCTATCCCCGGTATGCGGCAAAGGAACTCCCCGGCAGTTGACTGACTTGTCCGTGCGTGACAATGAAAATAAATGAAATAAGTTTGAAAATAACGAAAATAGGCACCTACCTTATTACAAGAAATGCTGGAAGTGTCCTCCTCCAACATCCACACATTTTTGGCATCGTGGTAGGAAATTCCGATTACGCATTAATTGTTCTTCCGTTATTATTGAGTTTATCTCTATCCTAATGTTTTCTTTTAGTTGTGACAACAACCGAATAACACTTTCACGTCTGTACAACACGAGAACAATGCTCAACTGCAGGCTATGCAGGAATTGTTTACTTATCTGCGGGGACACAGCTGGCCGCGACGCGGGTAGTGTTGAGTCATCACAAGAGAAGCACGGCGCGCGACAAGCGGAACCAATCTGTCTGAGATTCACTGTACCTCTTCTTTCAATGATGCGACTAAAAGCGCAGGCTATATAACAAACTTTTTTTAAAAAAAAAAGGACAAATGACTGCAGACGTTTATTGAACTTTCCGCCGTAAAATATAATTTCCGAAATTTATCGAATATTTCCCTCAGATACTTCTTTACTCTATGCATGGCCACTTCACATTCTTCGAAATCTACCTAAAAACAGAGTGTAATGCACAAACGATACGTATAATGAATGAAACTAACGATCATTTATTCAAGTCACTCAATGCGAGACCTAAGAATCAGACTCTGATCACTGCCATCTACCGACAGAACGGATAACTACTGAAACAGCTATTCCAAGCAAGAGTACAGAATCTAAGTTCCCAGAACCGACATGATTAATTTAGCAGTAACACTAAGTTGGCCGAGAGAAAAAAAAACAACCTACATTTTGGTAACTTGTTTAATAAAGCACGAAGCACAACATCCCAGATAAACTACAGACCGCTTCTAAAGCCCACTGTGGTGAGCTGTGCTATTGGCTCAACGTCAGTATAGTTGCTGTGGAACAAAGAAGCATGCTGGCATGGCCTACATCAATCAGCTACTATGAGCACTACATCTTGTTGTTAATTAAATAAGATACTTGCAAATTAATAAAGAGATTACAACAGAATGGTTTGGGATCACACATTCAATAAGCATGATCATCCATTCAGCCAATCACAGCGCAGCAAACTTGTACGATCTGTTTTGCAAGATAATTATTCACTGAAATGATTCTAATGAACTATAAGACACACGTATGTAAGCTAGAACGTAGGCTGAGTATCAAATATCTCGTAAACGAATTCTCCATTTAGTTTCTGTGAACATAACATTATATCTTGCTTAGTGAATACCTAACCCCACTCCACCCCAACAAAATCTTAAAATAGCACAGGAACTTACATGATTCAGCCAAAACTCATCACGATGTATGTCCAGCAGATTCCCTGGCATCTAATTGACTTATTTAACACAACACAAATACAAGAAAACCTCTCGAAAAGTACACAAATACGAGACACACGAAACGACAACGCGCGCGCGGTATTTTTCCACAGGTAACTCACTGCCCCGTAGATAGGACTGCTACTGTCGCAAAGTACAGTCATGATGAAAATTTGATGAGACACGTACGTCAGATGGCTTAGACTTTATGAGGAGACAAATAAATTGATACAATCTGATGTGAAAGTCACATAACTTCCTCTACCCAAATAAAAGTTAGCAGCAT
The DNA here is from genome assembly GCA_964059195.1 of Ectobius pallidus. Lineage (NCBI taxonomy): Eukaryota > Metazoa > Arthropoda > Insecta > Blattodea > Ectobiidae > Ectobius > Ectobius pallidus. The sequence continues at coordinate 33,240,262 of CAXKWD010000001.1, read as the reverse complement.
TCACATAATCACATATCCTTGTACAGAATCGCAAGACACAATTTTACGCTAATTATACTGTAAATACATTATAGCCCCTCATTTGAATGCTGCAACTAAAAACACAGGCTATGGACAAACTAAAAAAAGAAGAAAAAACAAGTGACTGCAAATGTTTATTAAACTTTCAGCCATTCAGAATAATTTCCTAAATTTATCGAATATTCCCCTCAGATATTTCTTTACTGTAAGCATGGCCAACAATACATCTTTCTCACTTCACGTACTTATATAGAATAAGAGGCCGTGAATGTCTGCTTATTGAGTTGTTCACCAGGCAAGACAGAGTATCTACAAACTGTGGGTAGTGGGTAGTTTGCAACCACCCTTCAGAGAATCTTTTTTGAAAAAAGTTTCAAATAAAAGTTTTAGCTCTTGGTATAAGCACTCCATGTACCAAATTTAAAGGAAATCGTTCAAGCCGTTTTTGAGAAAATCGTGACAAACGAAAATTTATTCGTGTAAAGTCCCCTTAAAGTAAGGGAACGTTGTCGCCATTCTTCGTGTCACAGCCTCAGAAGGTACCTAACCCAAATGCAAAAATTTGTTTTCATACGACTTTCCGTTACATGAAGCCGTATTGCAAAGAGCGTGTATTCACATTGGGTGGCTTATAACTACCCTTCAGAGAATTTCTTCGAAAAAAAGTTTCAAATAAAAGTTTTAGCTCTTGGTATAAGCAACCCATGTGCAAAATTTAAAGAAAATCGTTAAAGCCGTTTTAGAGAAAATCGCGAAAAACGAAAAATTCTTCATGTAAAGTCCCCTTAAAAATAAGAGAAACTTGTCGCCAATCTTCAGCTCACATCTTCGGAAGGTACCTGACACAAATACGAAATTTTGTTTTGATACGATTTTCCGTTTTGGAGCTAGCTTGTTCACAGATATTCCACACAGACACACACACACACAGACACACACACTGACACACAGACATGTTTCCAAAAATAGTATTTTTGGATTCAGGGGGCCTTGAAACGTGTATATATGTTAAAAACTCAACTTCGAATTTGGGGGTCGAAAACAATACTTCCTCTACCTATAGTACCTATGGTACGGGCAGAGGAAGTAAAAATTTAATAAGACTGTCGCTGAGCTACATGAAATCCATTGGAGTCAATATTGAATAATATAGGCACGTATTAGGGCTGTGCAATTATCAGCAAGCAAAGTAACTTCAGACGCTAATACGCTGACTGAGCAATACTGACTATAAATTCCCAACTTAAACAATCCCTAATTCACAATATGTATAGGAAGCGAAGAAGATAATAATCTGAACAAAGGACCTTTGTTAATGTTGCTTATGACATTGGTAGGCCTATGTTTTTTCTATAAAATAAAATAAAAACTGTTTAATTATTGCAGCTGCTTTAACGACATTCAAACTAGCATAATCTAGCTTATTAACGAATTAACGGGAAGTGAACTAAAACCGGCTATACATGCGCAAAGAACTAGAATACTTCTTACTAAATAACACATGTTGTAAGTTCTTTGTCTTCCTTCTCTCTCTTATACCCTGTAGTCTGGACTCAAAGCTGCAGGTGCGTCGTGATAAGTAAGAGTGTATTGTTCATCCTTAAGGTACAGAAAATTATGTGAGTGTGTCAAGAAAGGGCCAAGTTACGCGAATGTGAGAAAGTTTAGCCTACTTCTTGCTGTCAAATTAACTGAAGAGAAAAACCAGCCAGCTCTGGTCTGGACAATATCACCACTTCAGTCTGCAATCCTCGACCTGCTTATGAGATGATGTAAGCGTCTCCCTGCTGAGGATAGATCCACAAAATTCACTTCATGTTAAAAAAAAAAAAAAAAAAAAAAAAAAAGTTATATTCCTTGGTGAGCGAAACTTTAAGAAACAGTTTTCTTCAGCTACATTTAGCTTTATACATACTTAAAATATCACTATTCACCAAATTATACGAAATATTATGAAATTTATTGGAATTCAAATTTGCCAATAAGACCGAAATACTGACAAGTACTTAAAAATGCGCACGAAAAATATTAATTATAATCGTAAATCGTAATCGTAATAACTTTTCGTTAGTTTTGTAATTTATTTTCCTTTTATGCTGTCTCTATGACTGCTAAGAAGTTATGATTTCTTTTTTTTTTTCAGTTAATGTTCGCTTTCCGGCATTTAGATGATTCTATATATCATGGAATCTGGTTGACACTTTTATTTGCAAATGAATATTTTTTTTAATTAAAACATTTTCCTTATTAGAGAGATGCCACATGGACAATACAAAGAAAAGGATTTAGGTTAAAATGAAAATTGAAATACCAAAGATACATTTATGAAAAGACTATAATGTCCCTATAAAAGGCATACTGTAATTAAATAATATGTTTCATTTTTCAACATGTAGCCTACTAATATGTTCTTCTAACAGTTTTGATATTGTACTTTTTTTATCTATGTCAAACTCACTTATACAGGGAGGCCATTTTATGCGGAAACTTTTTAACAGCGTTGCCCCTGCTCACACTTTCCCCGGCGAGGACTGTGTTCCGTTACTACCGGTAAATCACTTTAGAAACAATACAAAATAGAATAACTCAACCAATTTATTATCAAATAGGCCTATATGTAGAGGCTTATTACTCGCCATTTATTTGAGATACTGTTGAAAATGACATTTACGAGAAAATGTCCGAATATTCCTCGCTGTTCAACCGTATACATTTTCGATTATTGTCTTATGTAATACACGACAACAATAGACAAGTCTCACTACAACACACCGAAGCAACTAACCGCTTGTATGCTTTCTACAACTGCGATGCAATGCGATGCTAGCGCGGCAATACGGCAATGCAGCAGTGATGCGAGGTTTCCTCATAAAATGGACTCACTGTAGATTTGAATTAATCTATTTCAAAATATGAATATTATTCTTTGTGCTGAGAATCTGCTATTTATAATACTAATTATCTCTAATCGCAGCTTTTTCATACCATCAATCATGTTAATAACTGAATTATATTAATTTTAAGCAATTACTTCTTGATTTTTATGCAGACATGGAACAAATTTTCAGAATGTTCTAAGTTATAACTAGTATTTTACCAATTTACTAGTTTGTTTATTAATTTTGTTTTGTTAATATCTATTTATTATTTACAATATTATTCTTATTAATTTGTTATATTGCAACACACTATAGTAATATTCTATTAATTAACTAGTTTTGTTGATTTATATTATTTTGTTAATTTCTTCTTTTCTTTTCATTTTGAAATACACTGTATTGTGTTTTCTATTAAGCCTACTACTACTACTACTATTACAATAAAGTCAGACTCCTTTTGTACCTCTAATCAAATGGTGAAAGAATAAAGGCAAGGTTTTAAAATGAACAAAGAAAACGCAAAAGTTTTATTTATTTATTTATTTCTCACATTCCAATTTGGTATACACCTGGCAACAGTGGTACACAATTTATGTAACTAACATAATGAACTATATTGTAACAATAACTATATAACTAACAATTAAATTAACTACAATGACTTATCTAGGTTTTTTAAACTTTGTAATATTATTGTTAGAGGACATTCTTCAACGGCAGCTGTTCCAATCATATACTTTGGCCAGTATAAAGAAATGTAGTGATTCCTGTCCATTCCTGTTTGTCGCATAAACTACTAAACCGATAGAGCTGAAATTTGAGTGAATGTAATTTTTATATCTGGAAAGAAATAGGACTAAAGAAATAGGACTGAAGTCTTTGATTCATCTTCGCTATTTTACCTAATACCATAATGAAAATTATATACCACTTAAAATGAACATAAGCCAAGATACAGCACCAATAAAAAGGGACGCTTCATGGCTTACAGGTAAACTCAAAGGTATAAAAACACAAATTACAGACATGCTGCCTAACGATTCACCGGAATATGACACAGTGTATTTTTAAGAATACGTTATATTAGTCATTTTGAAGGCAATAGTTAACCCAACATTTGACATTTTGTTAATATTAGATACAGACAGGCATGTTTCAGTGCCGTTGTCCGGAAGAACGTCAGACGCACAAAGAAACGAAATACATCCTCCTGATGTTTCTCAGGTAACGCTAAAAACCGTGCAAAATAGCCTACTTTATCGTACGAAGAACGAGTAACCAGCTCGTCTTATACGGTATATTTCTATTTATGATTCAGTACTTTCCTAAGAATATTCTGTGTTAATTTAAAATTTATAGTCCTTTATAACGTAATATATGGGTTCGCAATATTGCCTTATAACATGCATGCCCATTAATTAATGCACCAAGTCTTGGCAGAGATTCCCATCCAAGATTCTGATTTTTATTGCAAGCCATGGTTAGATTTCAAATGCATACTATTGTCTTGCTAAAGAATATTCCTATTTTATTCTCAGTTAAAGTAAAGGATGCCCGCCTCTAGATCCGAAGATCGCGGGATCACACCCGGCCGCGGTCGATGGATTTTTCAGGACGCAAAAATCCTGGGCACGGAGTCCTCCGAAGCTGAGGGGACCGTGTCGTAGATTTACGGCACGTAAAAGAACTCCAAGCCTAAATTAGAGCCTCTGGACAAAATTTCTCGGCCCTTTCACATCCAAGTAATACCTTAGTTTCCGAAGGGAGGTTGAGAGGCGATGGGCTGTCCTTCTGTCCTCTCTCGGAAAGTAAGCGTAGCAAAATACACATAGGTAACAGAAACTTCCACTTGGAGGCCCTTCGCAACATAGGGGAAAAAGGAAACAAGATACAGATACAGAATGTAAAGGAGTGATAAAATACCAAATGAAGTGGGTTTAGCTAAAACTAGAAGAGAGCAGAAGTCTATGGGAAACACTTACCAGATGAAGGGGCAGACTAAGTCATCCAGGCTTTGTTAATAGAATGTTAGAGAAGGGATTAAAATTATAAAAGAAGAGCACGTTTAAAATACATAAAGCAGATTACTGAGGATCTTCGGTGGACTAGCTTAAGATAAGAAGAACTGGAGAACAACATCAAACAGTTACAAACCTGATGACCATTTAAAAAGTTAAGGTCTTCCTTAATGTTTTTATTTCTAACCGATATTTGTATAACTTTCCATGGCTCCTTTTTAGTTTTTCCCAAAAATATATGAATGTTTTAATATGGATCAGTAATTTAAAATAAAAATCTGTACTATATTTTCCCAGATATACTTTCTGTATATCTCTAGACGCTATAAAGAAATATACGTATGCGTATAAAATTGTAAGACAAAAGGGGGAAAATGTTGTGCAAGGAGAATATAAAAATAATGCACTCTCAATGACACTTAACTTACATTTTCAAAACACAGTTAAACCTTCATCAGTATGGGAAAAACCTTTCTCAGTATGGAAAATAACCACTGCCTATCCCACGTAGGACAAAATGTTTAGAGACTGTTAATCTGGAATTTTCATCACCATGTTTAACCGACTTAAAGAGTGGGTGAGGTTTGCGTTGTTTCCATAATGCAGAATTAGGAGGCTCGGAGAAGTGAGCTGATAGAGGACATAAGTCATAGGATTATCCATCCCTCCTGTCTTGTCGAGATTGAGTGCTAGAAGGGCTTCTCTCTCTTTTCTCTGCAGTTTTTTCCAACAAAATTAGTTATCATACACAGGCGCGGATACAGGATTTTGTTTAGGGGGGGGGGCAATTTTTGTGTGTCTTCACCTATCTTCCAGAAAATTCGTTATAAACAAAGAATTTGACAAAATGTCAGTTTGTTATCAGTGTAATACTTGCATTTGAATAATGCCCTGCTTGTCTGCCTTAAAAAATGAAATAAAAACACACAGATATAGAGAAAGAAAAAAAATTGAAGTGAGTAGGTACATAATATGGTTATTAAATATTAAACTCCAATCTCTTTCTCTGGCCGGTTTTGTAAATCTTGTAATCACTTTCTTGACGTCAATAGGAATATGCCTACGGATGTGCACAATGGCAAGACCGAGGAGGCGGTTTTCAGTCATGGTTGCTCTTAAATATCTTTTAAGGCGCCGCAACGACGAGAATGACCTCTCAGCAGATGAATTTGTCACTGGAACCATTTCAAGGACGAGTACAAATAATTCATGTACTCGTATTATAGGAAATGCATCCTATCACACCTAGCCAATATATCCAGTATTGATGTAGTAGTAATGAGTTAATTACGATTCTTGTAAACAAGCTTTAGCCAATGACGACCTTCTGGATAGTGCTAGTGCGTTCTCACAACATTCTTTCAAGTTGTGTTTTGTACCAACGACGCCTTCTGAAGTCCTCTCCCTTTTGCCAGTGAGTGACGTCATGGTTACACACTCTTGAGGATAGCGCTAGCATTTGCGTTCTCACAACTTTCTTTGCAGTTATGTCCTTTGTACTAGCGACGCCTCCTGATGACGTTACTCCTCCCACCGAAGGTCCTTTAGCCAATGACGCCTATAGTGATGTCATGGTTATACAACTTTGTAGATAGCACCAGCGGTTGGGTTTTCACAACTTTCTTAGCAGTTACGTCTTTTGTACCAACGACGCCTCCTGAAGACGTCACCCCTTCCTCCGACGCACGTCGTTGAAGTTAGGTTCTTCAGCCAATGTGTGACGTAATGGTTAATCACTCTTGTGGAAAGCGCTAGTATTTGCGTTCTCACAACTTTCTTTGCAGTTATGTCCTTTATACCAACGACGCTCCTGATGACGTCACGCCTTTCTCCCTTTCTTATACCATTCTCTCTCTCTCTCTCTCTCTCTCTCTCTCTCTCTCTCTTCTTCTTCTTCTTCTTTCTTAACATGTTGAACAGGGCGAGTAAAACTATTAACTAAAAGACTATGACAGGAAAGGGTTATGGTTAAAGTTATTTTCGATAGCTACAAAGTTTTTTTTTGCTGTTCATTTTCTCTAACTATAAAATTTTTCGAGACTAGGGCTCGCATTGTTGCTAAGATTTGCATCCCCTTTCACACCAACCTGAGTAATGCATAGAATGAATTATATTTTTCCCACACCATTTCCTATTTAGGCGTAAGTATGATGTATCCCCCATCTCTCGACTTCATACATAGAGGAAGACATCTCTTTTTCATATGATCCCTGCCTTTCGCCAATTTTATATGCTACTTGTTTTCTAAGTTCTTGTTGTACCCGTAGGGAGTAGATTTCTGACAAAGAATTGTTCAAGCTTTGTACATCCAGTAAACCTTTATCTCTAGTGGTATTGAATAACATTATTTTGTTATCTAGAATTTAGAATTTTTCGTTTGCAGTATACCGTGTATTGATATGTGATTATATTTATATTAATCTACTATACCCCTAAACACGAGGTTTGCTCATATGTTTGGTTTTATATCTTTTTACTTGTATTAATAATAATAATAATAATAATAATAATAATAATAATGTCAATAAGTAATGTTAATAAAAATGTTTAATAATAATACTGGTTCAAAATATTGGTATTCTTAAAATACAAAAATTACACATCGTTTTAAAATTACACACTGTTTCGGAATAAATATTCAAATAACATGGAAAGTGACGGATGCGATAAAAATTTAATAAATATCAAAAAAACATTATTTATTTGTAATGTTCTGCTTTTAAACAAAATAGAAAATTTCTAATAATTTAAATATAACTGTTCTATGACTGATCGTTATGAATTGAAATATATAATCGCATTAAAAAATGTAATTCAAACACTTTTGCAATGGCGAACAGAAAATGCATATGTAACTCTCTGTCACACGTTACCGACAATACTGTGAGCTTGAATTCAAACAGAGATATACACAAAGGGAGAACGAAGTGATTTCTTCCGCTCCATTAATGGTTGATGTTATTAATCAGACTTGGATTGTTCCTGAATTAACTCGTAACAATATTCGCTTGTGATATTTGATATCTACAAGTTTTCAACACGTTTCGCTGTTAGCATATTCCTATATCCAAAATGTTTGCCCATATCATATTTAATGAATTTAATATTAAATTTATTCTCAAATGATTATACCCATAATTATTTTCTCTTTTAACAACAATATATTATTTGAGTCAATTACACATTTGCATTGTTCATTTTTTATTTAATATATCGTATATGTAGCTATATGTCGAATATGTAGCTATTATATCACCTTCAAAGAGTTTTGCAGGAGATTTTTATGAAATACATACACACATATAGATTTTTTAATACAATCTGACGATTTAATACAAGCCAATTTGACGGAACGTGTATTCACTTCACAATCTCTGTTACCAGATATGTTATACATTTTCCATCCCGAGAAAGAGTCTAAACAAAAGAATGAATTGACACAGTCTGAACATAGTTGTAGCTTGGTGATGGTACTATACTTGATTCAAGATGTAGGCCTACGGAGCAAAAGTAAACAACCGAGTGTGAAAGTACTAAGCACAGTTCACAAGAGTTTGTTTTTGAGACTGTTTAGTCGATTACATTACAGTAAAGTCAATTGAACTTTCTTTTTTATATTAATTCTGCCATGATATTTTTTGGTGTTTGATTTTGGTTTAATTTTGACCGGTGACTGGACACCTTCTGTAGATCTGTATTCTTTCAGGACTTTGAAAACAGGACTTGAAACTACTCCGATGGATGACGCCACGTTCATTCCTACATCTTGCACAGATACTTGAAAGTTTTCTATATATTTACAATCTTTATCTTCTCGTCGCTGGACAAACCTTTTCCTCGCAAGTTTCTTTATTGGTATCGTAAGTTCTGAAGGCCATGGCTCGCAATTTTCTTCTATAATACATACATAGGTTGGTTTTTTAGTTTTGGCACCAATGCTTCAGTGCCAAGTTGCAACAATGTTGGGCGCTGCCACTTTTACCGACGGTTGCTGACCTGCATCCCCTCCCTCAGAGCACATGACCTCGCCCGTCCCCACCACCGCTCGTGCGCAGTCGCGCCTGTTAGATGAGTAGTGTGAAACCAGCGCTCGCGAAAGACAGTCGAAATGTTTTCCAAGCAGGAGCAGAGAACGCGGATAAAAATTCAGTGTGCTAGGGGTCGCAGTGCTAAACAGTGCCACTGAGGATTGGAGGAGGCGTGCGGTGCAGCTGCGTTACCGTACAGAACGGTAGCAAGATGGGTTGAAGCCTTTCGAGATGGGCGTGAACGTGTGGAGCACATGCCTCGATCTGGTCACCCACCAGTAAGTGATGACAATGTACAGATGGTGTCCGCGTTAGTAGAGGTGGATCAGAACGTAACGATTCGTCAATTAGAGCAAGATACCGGACTGGCACATTCGACTGTCCTCCACATCCTGAAGGACTTACTGAAAATGAGGAAGATTGCATCCAAATGGGTTCAGCATGACATAACCGACATGCACAAATGGCTGCGATATGACGCTTGTCGTATGCACTTGCAGCGTTATGAGCGCGAAGGAGAGGCCTTCTTACGGCGTATCATAACCATTGATGAGACGTGGGCAAGATCTTATGAGCCACAGTTAAAACGCCAATCGAACGAGTGGCATCACCACGGAAACAAACAGTTCGACCAACCCCCACCAATGTGAAGGTAATGTTGATTCTTGCCTATGATTGGGATGGTGTGATTATTCACCATACCGTTCCCTGAGGGCAAACTGTTAATGCGGCGTACTAATGTTCATTTCTGCAAGACCATCTTCGAGGAGCTCTGAGAAGGAAACGGCGCCACCACATGGTTACACCGCCCATCGTTCTGCATGACAATGCTAGGGCACACACAGCAGGCGTTGTGTCGGCATTGTTGGATCGCTGGGGCTGGGAGGTCCTCTATCACCCCCCCCCTATTCTCCCGACAACAGTCCCTTCGACTATGATCTCATCCCGAAGATGAAGATGACAATGCGCGGGGAGCACTTCCGTACCATTGAAGACGTTAAGCAGGCTGCCGAGCGCTCTCTTCGCACCATCAATAGATTGGGCAGTGCCAACGGGATCCAACGACTTCCGCATCGCTGGCAACACGTTGTACGCAACGGTGGGGACTACATCGAGGGCCTATGAAACTTGGAACCATCTATTTTGAGTTATTAATCCAGTTATAACTATGGTGCCAAAACTAAAATACCAACCGTATTATTAGAGATTACGACTATTACTTTTCTTACAATATATCATCAACATTATGTAAATGAAAATTACAATGAATTAATTAATTATGTTATAAAATACGTCTTATATTTATTAACTTATGTCACTGATTAACGATAAAATCAAATTAAATGTTATTTTTTAGATATATGTTGTAAAACATGTAAGCCTATGATATATATACGAAATCAAGCAGCTCACTTAATAGAACTGATATTTTCACAGTTACATAATATAAAAATAATTTTACGATGTGTGCGGAATGGAAGTAAACATTTGACTGAGCTTGTTGCACTATCGAGAAGTATGAGCTGATGCTATTAACCAACGAAACGACAGGACACAGTTAGTCATGGCAAGTCTGTTGTTTCCTTTTTCTCCGTACACATCTTGGATCAAGAATAACACTATTACTTGGTCCACATGTGTACGGAGTAAATGTAAACAACAGACTTACCTTAACTGTGTCCTGTCGTTTCATTGGTTAATCGCACCAGGGCATACTTCACGATAGTGCGACAAGCTCAGTTAGATGTATAGGCCTACTTCCAATCTGCACACATCGTGAAATTATTTGTACATTATGTAAGAACATCAGTTCTGTTAAGTGAGTTTTTGCTTTCGCAGTTATCATAGTGCTTGCTTTCGTAGTTATCATAGGCTTACATGTTTTACACCATATCTCTAGCAAACAAAATTGCATTTGTTTTTATCGTTGCCTTGGCAACTTTGTTGATTCTGAAAAAAAAGTGACGGGATATACTGAATACAAGACGAATTTTATAACATCATTAATTATTTCGTATTTTTCATTTACATCATGTGAATTAAAGTACACCACAATATCTTGTAAATGACAGTGATAAGCAATGTCTCCAGTAATTCTGTATTATGGAAGAAAATTGCGAGCCGGGGCCTTCAGAACTTACATCACCGATAAAGAAACATGTGGGAGGAAAAGGTTTGTCCAGCGGCGAGAAGATGCAGGTTGTAATGTATACAAAATATCATTAAAAGAAAACCCTGAAGTAACTGTGCGAGATGTAGGAGTGAAAGTGACGTCATCCTTGGGAGTAGCGTCAAGTAAGGTTTTCAAAGTCCTTAAAGAATACAGATCTACAGGAGGTGTCAAGTCACAGGTCAACATTAAACCAAAATCAAAGACAATAGTGAATGACACAGAAGACTGGATTAAATGTGCTATCAGCAGAAAGGTGCATACATTTTATTTCAATAATGAAATATCAACTGTAAAAACAATTCTGGCGAGTGTTAATGATGTCTCTGATCTCCCTAACTGTAAGAAATGAACATTTTACAAATGCCAAATATTGGATTTGACAAAGAAATAATAGTTTAGTGGATAGAAAAGATATTGTTCTATGACGGAGAAGATATTTAAGAGAAATTGAGAAATACCGAGAAGAAGGAAAAACGATCTATTATCTGGACGAGACGTGGGTGAACGCTGGTCATACAAAAGAAAAGATTGGGCACGACAAAACGGTAACTTCGGCAAAGTACGCTTTTCTTAACGAACTGTCGACGGGTCTTAGACATCCAACAGGTAAAGGGGAACGTCTAAATTGTTGTTCATATCGGCAGTGAGAAGACTTTCGGAGATTTGGGTATTCGTGTCTCACTCAATAAAAGAATACCATGAAGAGATGAGTGGTGACGCTTTTCGTGAATGGTTCCAAAAAATACTACATCATCTTGAACCTAACTCTGTGATTTTTATGGATAATGCGTCATATCACACAGTTAAAGAAAAAAATTCCCACAACGTCCTGGAACAAACAGCGGATTTCAGACTGGTTAGCATCAAGGAAATTCCCGTAGAACATGATACGTTAAAATAAGAAATACTCAGTCTAGTAAATCAGTTTAAATCTATTTACAATAAGAATGTTGTAGATAAAATAGCTAAAGACCAAGGAAAACATGTATTTCCGTCTCTTGCCATATCATTGCGAGCTAAACCCGATAGAATATTAATATGGGCGCAAGTAAAAGGAAGAACAACACATAATATTAGGGACGTAAAGTATCTTCTCGTTGAAGCAGTGCAAAGCATAACGAGCAAACTGTGGCAGGATTGTGTAAATCATGCTATTAAAAAAGAAGAACCAAGATTCTGGGATGTCGACAACAGGATGGAACAGGTTGGTGAAATGATAATTAATCTTGGATCAGAAGATTCATCTGAAAGTGATTAAAGCTTTGTTTGAGTACATATGCTTATCGCTATGATAGATTTAGGAATAATCCCCTTACACAAAATTTCACTTGGCAGAGTTGGGAAACAAACCCGGTACCCTTGGCGGTATATCTAACAATACTAACCACTATATCACAAGAATTAAACATAAAAAAAAGTTTGACACAAATTGAATTTACTGTATGTAATCAAGTAATCAGTCTCAAAAACTAACCCTTGCGAATTGTGTTTTGTACGTTCACATTCAGTTTTTTACTTTTGCACCGTACTCTTCCTGGATCAAGTGTAGACTTCCATCAAAACATGATTAATTTCAAATTTTAGTTAATACAGATTAAGAATTGTTTTTCTTCCTCCGCCTTAAAATAACTTCGTTGCACATAACTATCCTATTGTATCACTAGACTTCTTTCCAAACATGAATAATTTAAAGTTACAATCTGTCTGAATTGTTTTTTCCCTTGAACTATTATAGTACACACATGTTAATTCATCCAGCGAAATACTACCTTCTACTTTGTGATGCGTTTATAATTATAACGTATTTTGCTACGAAAATTTGTAGAGCTCCTATGGCATCGTTTTGTTTCGATTTGTTACATATGGTGATTCATCTGTGAAACTAACATTTAGAGTACAGACCATCTTCTTCTCCATCTTCTCAAGGTAATTGCATCATCTTCTTTGAGTGAAAAAGACGTGCAGACTAGGCTTTCATCACAGGCGGCATTATTCTTTCATGAAGGCATACTAAGACTGGTATCCTGTTACAAGTGCCTGAATAACGGCGGTGACTATGTGGAGAAGTAGTGTAAGGTGTAAGATAATGAATGATAATAAAGTCATTGAAAAAATGTTCTGTTATTTAAAAAATAAATTGGTATTTACTTTAAAAACAGGCCTAGTAGATTCATATAACATTATTATTCTTTGTGGAAAAAGAGGAATAGTATGATCCATTCACTATTGGGAATTAATAGGCCTACCAACAAAACCAGAGTATCATAATATCGTATATTGTAGTACTGACATTCATTAAACAACTGTTGTTGTTATTCCATCCTTCGACTTCCAACTGTCCATTTCCGATATAGGTTAATATCGTAAATTCAACAAACTTAAAGCCTTGAAACCAGCCATTCAAATTTCAAAACAATAAGCAGCCTGTATTTAAAATAAATTAGCTTCTGTTAATGTTACTTTTAAAAATTGCAATAAGTTGAATTTATTTCGTGTGTTTTAATGTGCAATGAGGACAAAATGCCCAAACGGAACCTGCTCCCTGCATGCCTTTGTAGCTTGCCTTCTATTCCAAAAGACGGAAACAATTAACAGCTGGTCACTGAATGTCGTTTGTTTTATTATTTGCAGGGTATCCTAAAACCTCAAACTTAGACATTTCATTATGGTAGCACAAAAACAATTTCATGCAAATTTCCTACAATGGTAGGGGAGAGTTGCCGAAGTTGAAGGCAACCTAATTTGGACCTCCTTCATATTTCGTTATGTGTTAGTAACTTAAACCTTCAAGTTGGCTCTACTGGTGAGAAATGTTGTCAAGGACGCGTGATCCAACGGTCAGTTGGCTGTAGCCTTTGAAAAAAGAATAACTGTAATTATTGTGTTTTCCTCGTTTGTGTAACAAGAGTCGCGCTACAAATTATAAGTTATTGTGCAGAGTAAGAGTAAGCAAAATAATTACCCAAATTATATTTTACAACTGCCATTCATTAGTTAATAACTAACTATCGTAAAACCAGTTTTACATTTTGTGAGTCCTTGTAGCATCATAGCATCATATTTCGTTACATGGCGTCCAGTTGCCGAAGTTCGACCACTGCGTGTTTCCTAATTTGGACCAACATAACTTCCATTGTTCATCTCAGCGTAAAGGCAGATTTGGTATATTTGGTATATCTTACATTTTATATGCAATTTGTTTCCTAGGTTATTCTTTGTTTCTTATTTGAAGCATTTATCAGCACAAAACAGTTTGCTTCTAATTTAAAAATTATAATTAATGGTTTTGTATAATAGGCCCTAACTAACTTACTTTAAATGCCATGTGTGCCTAATAAATTTGTTAAGATACAGGTTCTTTAAAATATTGCAATTATAATTTTTTTACTCAGTTTTACCATAGGTCCAACTTAAGCAACCGGTTTCCTAATTCGGACCATTTACAGACTTCTAAATTTTAAATTGTAGGCCTTGGAGATATACATTTAAGAAAAAGAAAAGCCCGCGGGCTGTAACATGAATTTCTTATCAAATTCAGTAATCATAATAGTAAATATTTCCTGGACGACGCCATTCCCCATTCAGTATGTGAGGTTTATAACAACAAAAGCAATGGACTGAAACATGAAATAAATATAAGTACGAGTATATTTCTCATCATCATCATCTTCATTCCATGGTTTGGGCAGCGTTGCCCGTTCCGGCTTCATAGGTTTCTCCAGCGTCTCCTGGGTCTTCCTCTTTCTCTTCTTCCTTTTGGACTGTAATTTAATACTGCATTTGGATATCTAGTATCTTCCATTCTTAAAACATGTTCTTGCCATTGCTGCCTACGTCCTGATATTTTATTTCTTATTGGCTCAATTTCTAATTCTTTCCTGATTTCTTCATTTTTTAATTTATCTAGTATTGTGCAGCCTTTTACTCCTCTTAAAAATTTCATTTCTGTGGTCTGTATTTTGTTTAAGTCCTTTTGTGTTGGTACCCAAGTTTCGCATCCATATAATAACGTTGGTATTGCCATTACTTTATACATTTTCATTTTTGTATCTCTTCTCACTCTATTCTTAAATGTTCTTTGTATAGTCCCACATATCATTCTGAACTTGTTTACTTTTTCTTCTATATCTGTGCTATATTTAAAACTTATGTTACATCCTAAATATTTGAAATCTGATATCTGTTCTAAGATTTCGTTTTCTAAAACGATTTTTGATCTGACTGGGTAATGTCCTTTAAAGGCCATAATTTTTGTTTTTTCTTTTGATATTTTAAAATTGTAATTTTGAATAATATTATTTAAGACATACAAAGATTTTTGCAGTTTGTCTTCACTTTGGTATATCAATATTTGATCATCTGCGAACAGCAGGGTGTTAATACAAACATTTTCTTTTATTATGATTCCTGGATCCACTAAAATCTTCCATTTATTTAAAATATCGTCCATGTAAATATTAAATAAAGTGGGTGATAAGCTGCACCCTTGTCTAAGTCCAATATTAGTAAAAATTTTTCTACTTAGTCTATTTCCAGTATCAATTATTATGTTTGTCTTTGTATATAGACTTTTAATAGCCTTAATGATATGTGGTGGGTAGCCCTTATTTTCTAATATTTGCCATAACTGTGTTCTATTTATTCTATCAAAGGCCTTTTCCAAATCGATGAAGGCAATATGGGTTTCTAAATTTTTTTCTCTTCGTTGTTCAATTATTTGATTGAGAATAAATATATTATCTGTACAGGATCGGCCTTTACGAAATCCGCTCTGCTCTTCCCCTATAATGCATTCTGTGATATTTTTCAGTCTATTGTTTATTATTTTCGTGTAAATTTTGTAACTTGCATTCATTAGACTTATTCCTCTATAGTTACCACATTTTCTCCGATCTCCTTTTTTGAATATATTTTTAATTAGAGCTGTTGTCCATGATTCGGGTATTTTACAATTTTGCCAGCAATTATTTATAAAATGTAATATTCTTAATTTGCACATTATTCCACTGTATTTTATGAGTTCAGCATTCATTCCATCTAATCCTGGAGCTTTTCGATTTTTTATTGTTTTCAGTACAGCATCCAGTTCCGCAAGGGTTATTGGGTCTACTTCATTTAGTTTTGTTTCCACCTCTAAAGTGTTTTTTCTTGATTCAAACTCTGTGTTGCTAAAATACAGACTGGTATAATGCTCTATCCATTGATTTTCAGGTATTATGTTTAATTTTGCTACATCTTTCTCCGTTTTATTCAAATGTTTAATTAACTTATACCCTATTAACTGTCTTCCATGTATGTCATGCTCTATTTCACTAATAAATTTATTCCACGACTCTTCATGTGCTTGTCGTGTTATTCTTTTAGCTTCTTTTCTCTTTTCTTTATATATCTCATATGCTTGTTCTGTTTTCAACTGTAAAAATGCTTTATAAGCTTGTTGTTTATCTTCTATTGCTTTTTTAATTTCCGGATTCCAAATTCTTAGGCCTCTCTTGTTTCTTAATTTTCTCTTTTTTCCCAGCACTTCACTTGCTGTTTTGTTGATTATTTTTGTAATATTTTCCCATTCCAAATTTATATCTTCCTCTGTTGGTAATTCTAGAATATTTCTTACCATCCGATTTTCATATAATGTTCTTATGCTTTCATCTTGCAATAAATAAACTTTATACACATCTTCATTTTTTTGTTTTTGATTTACTTTCGATTTATGCCATCTTGCTATCACTTTAATTTTAGATATTACCAGATAGTGATCTGAATATATATCGCTGCCTCTGTGGACAGTTACGTCTTGAACATGTGAGCATAATTTATCATTAACAATTGTATAATCTATCAATGACCTATATCCTCGACTACTCCATGTGTATTTGTGTATGTCTTTGTGTAGTATATTTCTATATCACTTATTTTAGCTAGCTCAGTATGCTTATTTAATTGATAGGTACCGTAGTAATAATAGTCCAATGATTAAACATATATTGCATGTTTGTCTTTAAATATGAATCGGTATAATCGACATAAGCCTTCGATTGAACTAATATCGTTCCAGTAACAATCTGACCACTACGGAGCTGTTAATATTTATTAATCGCAAATGCCCAGTAGGCCTACAACTAAAATTCAGATCATTCCATTAGGTTATTCAGTGCAATTGCGCATTACTACACAAGTGATAATTCCATTAGATATTGTCCATGCAGGCTGGAAATGTGTGCTGCGAGTTGAGTTCTAGAGTTTTGATCGCCTTTGTGTTAAGTAGAAACGAGCCAGCTCCCCATAGCCTTGTACACTACAACGCCATGCGTGTTTGCGAGATATATCTATCTTGCAGCGAGTCGAGAGTGGACACGGATGAATGTGATAGGATTACATCGATGGTCATAAGCTCATACATAACTTAAGATGGAGGTACCCAATCCTCTTTTTATTTAGAACCATTTACAAGATTTTAAAGCATGCTATTATGTTTCTGTCTTTACACGGAGCATAAAGAATCTGCCATGAAATATTACGTCATGGAGTGTCTTGCTTTTTATTGCAGCCCATGAAACTGCTTCTCCAAGGAGAATACAGAATCACGTCACCTCTGAACCAGTTCACGTTTCTGTGCTTTCCTTTTCGTTTCCAGTCATACATGTAACATACTAATTTTAATCCGTAAAAGCGAGGCCCACCCTCAAAAAACCGTAGACTGCAAAATTTTAAAACCTGTATCTTTAATATTTAAAGTAAAATATTAAATATGGTTATGACTTTCTGGATTAAAAAAAACCCGTTTTCTTATTTTTATTAAGTTTTGTTTCCTATTAATTGAGCTTGGTTTATACTCGTTTGAATATCGAGATTATATCACGAGTCAGGTTTTGTGTGTTAATACCGGCAGGCAGTAGGCCATGTCTCAATTGCCATGTATATAGTCCTATCTGTTTTCATTTTGTTTGTGTGGCATGGCTTTCAGTTAATTTCAACACTTGTATTCAATTTTAATGGTTATGATACAGGATGAAATAGCGGCGATGAATCTTGATAAGTAAATATACAATCCAGCATTTGCCATTACTTCTGGGAAAAATCTCAAATCAAATTGGCCGGCCACGGGGCTTGAACAGGGGCCTCCCGAATGCGAATCCAAGACGCTCGGTATTTCCGTTTTATAGGACTAAGATGCAAACAATGTTAACGTCAAGCTAGATTATTGAAAAGTTACTCTGTTTATCAAAGAGTTAACGAGTTTATCGATAGATTCGTGACTGCGCAGCAGGAGCGAATTTATCTGATGCAACTCGTCAACTCGAGTTGGATTTATTCAGACTATTCCATGAATAAAATGTAATGGATTATATAAATAATAATTACTTTCGTGCTTTGTTGTATAAATACAAAACTAACAGTTGTGAGATCACGGCGTACTGTGAATCAACCATCCATGAATCGATTCGAGCTACAACAAATAATCAGTGCTACCAATGGTGCATATAAACTCCGTAGCGCGACATCCCCGAAAGGACAAGGCCTACCACACGACCGCTGCGTCATCTACCTATAAGCAGATGGCAGGATTGGGGGCATGTGGTCAGCATGCCGACACCCACGGCCGTTAATGGTGGTTTCCATGACCGGAGCCGCTACCTCTCTATCAAGTAGCTCCTCAATTTGAATCACGAGGCTGAGTGCACCCCTACCAGACCTCTCTACCCCAGAAAAATCCGAGGAGGTACCGGGAATCGAACCCGGGTCGACGAATCCGTAGTCAGCGAGGCTAACCACAAGACCACGCCGGCGGTCAATGGTGCATTTAAGACATAGTTAACTTCATTCAGGTAAACTAACCGCAGACAAGACTAAAAGCACACGAACTGGCTTGCACTGAATCGAAATTGTGTTTTTAATCAATGTACAATTTCCAAACAAGTTATGTTGTATAAAATAATATGTTTTCGTGTCGCTTAGTGGCAGGATCTGATTATTATTAATCACTGCACACTGAAACTTGCGTCTCCAGTAACGAGCAGACGATTTTATCACGATAAAACACCCTCCTCGCGATTCCTACAAGAGTATTGCAAGATGAACGGTCGTGATTGGTCTGTATCCGAGGAATTGATAAACGTTTTTGGTCAATATCAAACACGCGGGGTATGAAAATCACAGAAAATCTCACGAGTTTATCGATAGATTTGCAAGCACGAAGTTCGAGCAAATTCATCTGATGAAGTTCGTAATCTTTGGTGGGATTTAGTTTAGACTATTCCTTTATTAAACTGTAATTGATTATGTAAATAATGATTTTTTCTATGTAACTGATTATGTAGAGAACGATTATTTTCTTACTTAAAATGAAATTAACAGTCTGTGAGCTGAGAGATCAGGGCATAGGCTACTAAATGAAAAAACAGTCAATGAATCGATTTGAGTTACCAGATTCTGAACAATGCTTCCAACTATGTATCAGAATTAGTTAACATAATTAAGATAAGTTAAAATCAGAACAGAATAAAAATACACGAACTTGCTTCCACAGTTCCGAAATAGTCTTTTAGATCAATTAACATTTATATTATTTCAATTTCCAAATAACTTGTGTTGTTTAAATTGACATGTCTTTTATTCTGTTCACTGGCAGCATATGACGTATAAATCACAGCATATGGATACCTTATGCTTCCAGTAACGAGCTGGCATTTTAACAGATAACATCGCATCCTTGTGTTCTTAGTAAGCATATGATAAGATAAGCGACTTGTTTGGTGGATATCCGAGGCATTGCTAAACGTTACTGGTCAATATCAAATACGCGTCGTATGAATGGAATTGTAAATAAATTATTTACATGTTTTTAAAAAGTAATTACCGTATATTTTCGCAGATAAGACGACCTTCAGATAAGACGAGGGTATACATTTTCGTCGAAGTTTTATAATGAATTTATGTTTACGAAACAACTTCAAAAAGTTTCGTTTTTGTTTTCAGTTTTCTGTTTGATCGCAAAAACGTTGCCAACCATCGCAGTATTATAAATTTATAAGACATGGGATGGATAGTAGAAGTTATGGCAAAATAACTGCAGTTAGTTAAAGAGACTGATGGCTACCCTTACCGGAACAAAGCTTCCTCGATCTTTTTAATTCAAAATGAGGTCACTGAGCACAGTCGCACTACAATGGAACAGAACGATACTCCCATTGTGCGTGAGCAATGTGGTACACGTACCGGTATATACGTATCGGTATAATTATAAGGAAAAATAAAAAAAAAGCTTTATTTCGCTGATTACGGTGATTGTAGTTTAATTTACGAAATTCGCGTTATTTCGAGGCTTACATTTACCCACAAATGATACCTACATTAACAATTTAATATATCAAGATAATTTAATCTTGACATCAGAATACATAATTTTATAATGGTTTTAATTCATATAAATTTCAGTCTAAATTTGTTTGTATCTTTCCTATAAAACGACTCCGGATTTTCTGGCCCTTTGTTTATGATTCAGCTATCTTTTTATCTGCGGAAATATACTGAACATCAGCGTCAATTATTTGCCTAATTGTAGGGCTGGATATGGCTACCACCTATTCTCATGTCTTCTTCTTCACACGAACTCGTAAAATATATAGTCTTCAACTTCTGATGTTCCCAATAGTATGAACCATTGTTTTTAAGTCCGGTAGTCTTGATAGGTCCGTCGCCGTGGGTGAGCTGGTAGCGTGACTACCTTCCCCCATGGCAGTCCGGGTTCGATTTCCGGTCGGATGGTAGGTTTTGTCCCGCAAGGGATGTAGCACCACGAAATTCAGTTTCAGTGCAGAAGCGAGGCGAAGCCGAGAACATAAGTTCCAAAGATATAGCTTAGGAACTGGTATCATATATTTTTATATTGATAGGATTAAATTTACAATAATAAATTAGATTTGCAGTAAACAGATATGTAAAAACACAAAGTTATAAAGTAACGATTTCATGGCTGTCTGAACCTGCAGTAATCAATTGCATTTCTTTTTCAGTGCATAAAATGAATAACAATACGTAAAGAGATATTTTCATTTCTTTAGGCACTTGTATTTTAAAGGATCACATTAGGCACTAACAGCAATTAGTCAAATTACAACTATACGCACTATTGTAGAACAAACCTTTTGTCGTACTTTTATATTAGTCTTTCATAATAGGCCTATTACAACCAGTCCGTAAATTAACAGAGACATTACTTTGGATAGGGACTTGGTAGGCCTATACGTCAAGTATAGCTGTCGTTTTATATCTGTGCCTCTCGCCGACCGTTGGAATTCTGTTACAAGGAGCAGGTAGTCCGTGTATTCCAATACAAAAGACATCCAGTTCCCTTTCTAGTCATTGCTTGTCCGAGCTCAAATCTGCTACCCGTTGTAAATTTAAGACATGTTTTTGGGCACGCTAGTAGAATCTCTTCTCCTACCAGGAAATAGTCATTTGACAGACCGGCAGAGATATAATATGATGTCTGTAAAAGCACAAAACACCTGTTCTTTTTTAAAACTTTGATTATTATTCATTTGGAAGAAGAAAGCTATATTTAGCGGAATCCATCCCGTTTTTACTTTCTGTGTTATTCCCAAACTGTAGCATTTATTAATAACCTCTTTTTTTCCACTATAACACTGTGCCCTTGAACACAGAATAGGGTTATACAACTAAAATTTGTATGCTGTATCTACAGCACATAATGTAAAGAGGCTTATATAAAAATTATAATCTGATGCTCTTTTAAAAACAGTTTCTGAAATATGTTTAAATTCATCGGGAAGGCAATTGTACATTTACTTTAATGCTATTCCTGAACATTTACTTTGTTTTAATTGAATTCCGCCTGCGTACAAAATAGTAATAGGGCTATACCGGTATTTGAACATAACAAAAATTTCTGCAAACAGTTTATAAAGGATATATGTCTATAATTTTTTTATCATCAGGCCTTTTGGCCTGTTCAGGTTCTTAATTCCACCGCCTTTTTAGTATTCCTATTGGTGCATATTTCTAGGCTCTTTTGGTTATTCGAGTCTCTTCCATTCTTTCTAGATGTTGAATCCGTTTAGTTCTATAAGTTTTAATTTTACCTAGGAGGGGTTAATTTGGAATTCTCTACATATATCTTCACTTCTGTACCGGTTACTTTACCCAAAACTAATTTATTAGTTCCCAGATCCGTAGACTATGGAGGAAAACAGAACCGGAGAAAAATCAGTTATAATTAATAAATAATTAAAAGCACAAAATACTTAACAGGGGTTTTTATTACCCAAAAAGACATTTAAATAGCAATAGGCCACAATCAATATGGATTCATTCACATTCACGACAAAGCCATAATTATGTTAAATACAGATAAAATATCTGATATAAAAGGTACATACAAATTTTACACATAATTTAAGATAATGCTTTGCCCTAAATATATATTAAAAGTGTAATATACCTAGGTAGAATAGAATTGCAAAGGGAATTCAGATCACAATCTTACGTAAGGAGTGGTGACTAGTAACTATAAATAACTGTACCTTTGGTACGCTACATTCCTGCCGTGAGAAAACAATACGCCCTACATTCTGTTCTGAGTGATAGCATCGGTAAAGAAATAACTTAACATCACGAAAACATAAAACTAATCAAAAACGGAGCATAATGAAGTAGAGAATGAACAAAATTAATTAAAGAAAAAACAAGAAAAATGTCCAAGTGGACACTTGCTTAAGGCTTAGAAAAATGAATTAATTCATCACTGTAACATTACTTACATGAAAGACAGAAGTCCGGAGTTGAGTTCACTAATAGAAAAAACACTACATATTCCTTATACTGTAGAGATGTGACTTAGTAAAGCAATTACGGGCGTTTGCCCGAAGATAACTGACTCGAAGCTAGCAGGCTTATTCTTCCAATATGTCCATGTCGACGGCTGACGGTGTTCTCCTCGATCGCAAAAACAATACCGGAACACAACTCCCAAGGAAAAGAAAAAAAGGTGAACCGGAAGTGATGCTTTCACTCATAACATACGAGGCTATACCAATATTACATCGAGAATATTACGAAAATTAAATACATAGGCCCTAATTAGTAAGTAAGAAAATAATTAATAGAATTGAAGAAAAATAAATAAACATTAATTAAACAATAAAGAAAACAGAAAGATATAACTATCAAACAGCTGAATTTAATATTTGAACGACCAATGGAAATATCTGGAAATTTCCTGAATAGGCAAACAACTGACGGTAATAATAATATTCGTACATGGAAATTTCTGAACAGTTAAAGTGAACCAATAGAAATATCTAAGAAGTTTGTGAATAGTTAAACAACTGAAAGTAGTAATACATAACCAAACACAGTGAAGCTATTGAATTGAAGCTATTACTGAAGGTAATAATAATATAACCTAAAAACAGTGAAGGTAAACAAAGTAATTAATTAGAATAAATATATTAAATAATAATAATAATAATAGAATATAAACAATGGGCCACAAACAAGTGGCACACTTCTAATGTTTTTTTTTATGTGCATTCCTTTGCTACTTTCAAAAATTTCATCTCTGATGCATTTATTCTGCTTTCATCCCTTTTATTCAGCACCCAATATTCAGTGCCATATAATAATGATGGTACGGCCATTGTTTTATAACATTTTAATTTGGTATCCTTTTTGGTTTTGGTTTTTAATGTTTTTCTAATTGTTCCTGGAGATCGCGAGATTTTTTATTTTTGCACGTCTTTGTCATAATTATAAGAAGTGTATTTTAAAGATAGTTAAAATGTGAAATTTGCTTCAATATTATGCAATCTATTATAATTTTAGATCTAACAGGGTATTTCCTCTTAAAAGCCATGACTTGGGTTTACTCTGTTGATATTTTACAATTATTTTTCTTTGATATCTAATTTAGTTTGTCATATTATATTGATGCTGGTCTTGTCTCGTTAATAAGTACCTGATCGTCAGCATACAAAATTGTATATAATATTTCTCGCGATTTTCATTCCTCTGAAAGCAAATTGATTCCATTCAGTAATAATCTCTTCCACATAAATGTTAAATAATGTTGTCGACAAACTACAGCCCTGCCTCACTCCTTGATTTATGAAAGCGAATTTTCCTCCAGTTTTACATCAATTATCAATACATATTAATGTACCATCATAAAGACTATTTTATAACATATATAAGATGACGCGGGCAACCTCTATTTGTTAAATATCCCACAGCTGTGGCCGTCTAACTTTATCAAATGCCTTTTCATAATCAACAAAGGCTGTATGGGTTTTCTTATTAAATTCTCTTCGTTTCTCTATAATCATTTAAGAGCGTCCTTTCCTGAAACCATTTTTATTTCCATTAATTATACTCTCTGCTATTGGTTTTATTCCTTCTGAAAGAATCCTTGTGGAACGTGTTTTACCTTATGTTATGATAAGTGCTTAATGAGGAAGTAAGGAGGAGGTCCCTGATCACTGACCACACTGGAGTGAGAAAAAGATGAGAGAGAATAGCTTTAGATAACACGAAAATATATCTTTAATACAAAACCAGAACAATCAAGAACAAGTGTAAGAAGGATAGCATACACATAAAGCTCTTATTTTGTTAGGAACGAAGTATGTAAATTAGTACTACTTGGACACACATTTTGAAAAAAAAAATTATGAACTGGCTCATTGGTTTTTAATTGTCCTTAGCTCACTCAACTCTTTTATAGAATTGGATGACACAGTGAAAATCTTTCTTGAAATGAAAAACAATGGACGAACTAGGACGAGTTCATTATGCACATTCCTTTAAAATAGGGGACGCAGGTTTTGCTTATACCATATTTTCTTGGAAATGTAGTAGGGTTAGGGTTCAAAATGCACATTTCTTCCAGTTATAGTGCTAGTTTTCTTTGTTTACCGTGGACGTTATTTACTTATAGTCTTATAAAGTTATAATAGACCAGCATTAAAAACAGAATTAGTAATGAAAAATTCAAAGTATAACATAATGTAACGCTTAGTTTTTAAAAACTATGAAACATGCCAAAAATTACCTAAAATGCCCAAGAAATGACCTATCTCTTGAAAATGACTAACAATGACGAGTAACGCAAAAAATGCAAAAACAAATTGACCTTACAATCAATTAATTCATGACACATATTTGTATAATTATATTCGAGCTATCTTTCAACCTTAATATAAAAAAAGATGCAAAATCATCAAATGACTTGCCCTAGTAATCAGTATTTGTTTTCGGGATAAAAATATTTCTTCGAGAATCATAGTATCATGTGGTATCATCTATTTGTTATTAAAAAAACAACAATGCATGATAATTTCTTCCGTATGAAAATTAGGGAATATTGAAATATTGTAACACAGATGAATAAGATTCAAATTGAGGATAATAGTTAAACTGTGTGCAATATGTCTATTGTAGACTGTTCTGTATTTACTGATAGCTAGATTCAAAATTAATGTACAATATTCTAACTTGGCCCAAGAATGGTTTTATAAAATAGTCTAAATAAAGTACTCATATTGCAATAGTTGGAGTTTTAAAAAATTAATTTAAGATTTCTAAGAATTTTACAAATAATATAATTAATATGATTGTAGAAACTTATATTCTTATTGAATAATATACCTAAATCGTTCGTTTTAAATCATTATTTTTCAACAGAATACCTTTAATACAATATTGCCAAATAAAACTGCTTTAACATCTAGAAAAGGTTATTATTCTACAACTTTTTACAATTAGTGATAAAATCAACAAAGAAATACAACGAATTATGATACAATAATAATAACTAAAAGAAATACATTTCATGAAAGACTGAAGATGGAGGATGAGACGATTGCTACTTTGCAATTGAATTACTCCGCCCATATCATTATAATGAACAAAATAAGTTTATTATATAAACTTATTAATTAGAATAATAAGATAAATATTAATCAATTATGGCTTTGCATTTCTAATAACATTATAGGAATAAGTCAAATTCACTAAAATTATCTGAACAAGTTACAGCAGAAATGGAATAAGAACATAATATTTGCAATATTATATTCCGGCTGGACTTGTGTGAATATTGAAACGAGACGGATTTCCCGGAACGTAAGAATAGACTTAAGAACTAAACTAAAGGGTCTCAGTGGGGTGTAGGAGACAGTCATTCATCACGAAACTCACTGCTATTGAACTAAAAACGCAGAGAAAGAAGAGCTTACTGACTCTATTGAAATTTAAAGGCTTAGTAGGTGGGAAAGTTCTTACTCTATAGCGCTTCGGGGAATCTAGCATCATTTCTTATTACTGACAGCGTGGCCAAGCACTGCTAGCCACGTGTATTAGCGTCTATGCTGGGTAAGGAGCATTAGCCAATGAAATAAGGGTTTGTGTCCGAAGATTCGGAAACACAATGTAATTTGATGTAAACATAGCTATTAGAGGTTAAAAGAAATACAAGGCGTATTGGACTTTGAACGATGAGAAGTGGGGACACGCAGAAAATGGTATCGACACTCTCTCGTCTACGCTCTGAGTGAGTGGAGCGATCTTCTCAGCATCCAGCTTCCGACTTAGTAGAAGTCGGGAAGCTATTAATATTCTTCGGTCAGTAAATGATTTAAGTATCATTTACTGCAGTATTATTTAAATCTACGAATATATTCAGGTTTGAGGTACGGCTTAATTATAGCTAAGTACCAACTTAAATTCAGTGTGTATCAAACTGTAAGTACCAGTAAATCAACGACTTTACAAGGTATTCTAGTGAATACACGAGGTTAGGGAGAAAGACACCTTAATAACGATATCCACTCATCTGAAGTCAAAGTTCACATACGACGAATATTCTGCAAAAGCCTATTTACTGTTCTGTAATTATAGTAAAATAAACAACACTCTTACCAGTTAACCAGTGTGTTTCGATTGCATCAGAATATAAAGTAGCCTGTTTCTAAGAACTATAAATACCCAGATTTTGCCCCTGTTGATACTGAAGATAATCTCTGCTCTGACTGTAGCGACACCGTGGCTGTAATTGGTTTCGTAACCCGCGAACCGTTACATACGTGGCTTACCCAATCTGTGGGGCTTGAAAAGGCTCGAAGCTAAATTGTGTTGACTCAGAATATTTTAAATTAAAACAATAACTGTTACACACATCATTAAGTAGAGACTACAGACATTGCAACGATTAACGGGATAGATAAATTCAAGATCCGAGTAAGAAGAATCAGGAGTGGGCAGACCGAAGATAGAATACCGGAGCAGCAGTAAAAAGCCTTGTAAAAATATAGTTTATAAGAGGGTATTATTGCTAGCTATAAGAGGGTATTATATGTATTTGTGTTTTGTGAAGGGTTTGATTTATATGTATGCAAAGGTGAGTGAGCATGCTTTTTTATATATTGAGTGATCCCAGTGCAATAAATAAAGCTAGGGTTGTGTAGAAATGATGACGTTAAGGAACGGAAAAGCCGTAATTTCAAATATGGAAACCGAGGAAATGAATAACGGTCAAGATGTGCTAACTAATAGTGAGATAGATCAAATCCAAGGGAACGAAAGTGTAGTAGGTAACCAGGAAATTAATAGTAATGAATCTGAAATGCTATTAGATAACGAAAGCCTAGTAATTAATCAGGAGACTAGTGAGGAGAGGGAACCAGAGATTTCATTAGTTCAGGAAAATAGGCCTTGTGAAAATACAATGTCAAAACAAGTAGATGAGGGACCGCCTTCATGGATGAAGAACTTCATAATTGATATGCAAATACAGAATCAGAAAAGGGATGAAATATTAAGTCAAAAATTAGAGGAAAATAGCAGTAAATTAGCTGAAAAGATGGACAGGCATACAAAAGACAGTAAAGATGAAAGTAGCAAATTAGTTGAAAAGATTGAAAACAGAATGGAGGAAAATAATAGAAAATTATCTAATGAGTTAGGGGAAAAATTGGATAGGAGTACCAGTGAGATGAGGGTAATGATTGACCAATTATCTGATAAATCAAAGAAAACTGAGGATAGGGTAAATAAACTCTCAGACGAATGTAAAGTAACAACTGTAAAATTAACTAAAAGGATCGACCACGTGCAAAACAAAGTCGAGGAAAATAGAAAACAGTTGGAACAGAAAATAGAGCAGGATGTAAGAACTCAGAATAAAAACTTAGAGGAAAAATTAGTTCAAGCTTTGTCAGTGGATATGGGGGTAATAAGTACTAATATTCAAGGGCAGGTTAATGACATTAAAACTGAACTAAACAAAATAGTTGCAGTACAGAATAATGTGACTAAAGAGGTTAATGATCATGCTGATAAACTAAGTAGGATGAGTAATGACATTTCTTGTACCGGAATTCAGGCTAATGGTAGAGGGGTTTGTTCACAATTAATTCATTGTTCGAATGGGGAAAATAACCACCCACACGGGAGTCAAGATAGTGAACCGAGGACTCCGAGCATAAGCCTAGAATCAGAAAATTCGCGAGGTGACCTAGGCCTACACGACAATGTTGTTATCCCAGTAACTGGTTATAATAATACTCATGTAAATAAAATCGCGGACTTAGATTGGCCTTTGCCTTATTATAATGATGAGAAAAATGCTAATCCTCATGAATTTATAAGAGAGCTAGAGACATACTTTAAAGTTAAAGGCATTCGTGAAGAATTTAAGATATTAGTTGTTCAGAGGTCGCTTGGAGGTAGTTGCAAAGACTGGATGCCGGTTGTAATGAGAGAAGGAACTGGGTACCAAGAATTCAAAAAGTTATTTATGGAAAAATATTGGAGCGATTCGCGTCAGAGTGAAGCTAGGACTGAATTATATTCAGGGCACTATAATGAACAAGGGAAAATGTCGTGTACTGAACATTTCGTAAGACTCATAAAATTAGCCAAGTCGCTAAATATAGTTTCCGAAAAAGAGGTCATACAAATTTCAATGAAACACTTCGGTCCAGATATTCATAAATTGTTAACTGTGGCAAGACCACAATCTTACTCGCAGATGCTTAGCTTGTTAACGGAGTTTAAGGAGGGCGAGAGAGCCATAAAGAAATTCCATAGTTATCAGCGGTACCATAATACGCAAAACCGTGGAGGAAATCAAGCACAGTACGCAGGTGCCAGCCGAAATAATGAGAATTATAATGACAGTAATGGTAGGCCTACACAAGGTTATCAGGATGCCAGGGGGAATAAGCCGTGGACTAATAACGGAAGAAATCAGAATAATTCTAATTACGGAAATGGAAGGAATGAGAGGGTAAATAATAATAGTTACAGAGAAAACCAGAATAATAATAATGGTTTACGTAACGCCAACAATAATCACACTGATGACAGAAACAGGTCACGACCTCAAAGCGTGGGAATAAATCACATAGCCTTCCAGGAACAAGAGAGAGGAAATGTAGATCAAGTTTACCGATATGGACAGTTACAAGACGGTCGGTACATTCCTCATCAAAATAACGGGACGGATAATTGTAACCACGTGCCAGATTCACAACAAAGATTAGATCCTAGTGTGAATGCGTTTCATCACTCTCAAGCCGACTCAGCAGGTGTAGGAAATGACAGATGTCAGCCAGAGGCTTTAAACTCAGTCTAGATGAGATAAGGGGTCATATCCCATCTAACTCGTGCCCAGTGACCTCAGGGGACTCCCCACAAACAAATAGAAATGACATAAATACCGTAGAAGTGCCTTATGACTTGAATAAAAAGTTAAACCAACAAATTTTATGTCCACCACAGATTAACGCAAAGATAGGCAAATTAAATGTACAAGTTCTCGTAGACTCTGGTAGCGTTTTAAGTGTATGCAGTGAAAAATACTACTTAGAACTCAAAGCACATAACATAAAAATGCAGGAGATGAGCGTACCTGGAATGTACTGTACTACTGCCATTAAGAAGACAAAGTACAAAATTAATAAACAAGTAATGATACCGTTAGAGATAGGTGGGTGGCACACAGAGATTTACATGTTAATTGTCAAGGATCTTACCCATAATTTTATATTAGGGTGTGACATGTTACAACAATATGAAGGGATTTTAGATTTTGGCACAAATAGTCTTACAGTAAAAGATGGAAATAAAGTTACTGAAATTCCGTTTCTCACGACTCATGCAACAAATCATCATACATGCTCCGAGCGGGAATTAGCTATCCAAGACGAATGCTTTATTATTGAAAGTTTATCAACTGTGCAATTAGATAATGAGGGGGAGGAGTTTTCAATTATGCAGAATGTAGGCCTATCGAGCCCAAGCAATAATATTGAGAATCAGAATGGCGGAACGCCAGATCAGTATCAGAAACGCACGGAAATTGATGAATTTAATAATACATTTATAGAGGAAGTATACGAAGTAGGATCGAGTTATGGGATAAACTTGTGTGAGACAGATGTCCGTGATCAGGAAAATTATAGTGAGAATAACGGAGACGACGAGGCTGAAAAATTGCGAGAATCTGAGATCTTAGAAATTTTAAGAAGTAAAGTGGCCAGCATCACGTCTATTACGGATCAACAAAAGGAACAATTGTTTACTGTACTGATTAATAATATGGGCGTATATAGTAGTTCTCCGGGGTGTTGCCTTGTATATGAACATGCCATACAGATGGACAACCCGCCGATTTTTAATCACAAAAGTAGGCCACTGCCATTATCAATTAGAGCGGAGGCGAATAAAGTTATCGCTAAGATGTTAAAAGAAGGGATTATAGAAAAATCAGACTCCCCATATGTCTCTCCGGTTTGTTGGGTATATAAGCAGGATAGATCTTTGAGAATGACCCTGGATCTGAGAACAGCGAATATGTATATGAGGCCCGATCGGTACAAAACCGAACCGATTGACCACCTATTAGCAAAAATGGGGGAAGCAAACTACTTTTCAAGTATCGATCTCACTTCTAGCTTTTGGCAGGTTTCGTTAAGGAAAGAAGACCGAAAATACTGCTCTTTTGTCCACCAAGGATCGGTGTTCTCATTTACACGCACACCATTTGGGATGAAAACTTCAGGAAGCGCTTTACTGCGGGCACTTAACGTTATGTTCCCTGAAGGCACTGGGCCGCATATTACTGCGTATGTTGATGATTACTTAATTCATACGCCTGATTTCGAAACCCACCTGGAAAAACTAGACTTGGTATTGAGAACTTTCTTAAGTTGTGGGATGACTATAAACCCAAAGAAATTGAGCCTATTCCGTGAAGAAGTAAAATTTGTGGGGTACATCATATCTAGGAAAGGGGTGTCAGCAGATCCTGACAGGATAAAATCAATTAGCAATATTAGTAGACCAAAGACGGTGAGGCAAGTCCGAAAAATCCTCGGAATATTTAATTACCAGGATAGGTTTCTCCCCGGTTATGCAGAGCATGTGGCACCCCTCAGAATGCTGCTTAGAAAGCAAAATAAATTTAGATGGACTGAGGTGGAAGAGGAAGCATTCCAAAAGACGAAAGAACTCTTTCAGAAAGCGGTTTTGCTAGAAAGACCGAGAGATGACCTGGACTATATCGTATATGTGGATGCCTCATGTGTAGCCGTTGCCGGTGCACTAATGCAAGAATATGAAGACGGAAGTCAACATTTGATAGCCACTACATCGAGGGGATTGACACCTGTCGAGAGTAAAGGGTCGGTGACATGCCTAGAGATCATCGGAATGTATCACGCTTTGACTAAGTTCCAGCAGTACATATTCAATCGAAAAACTATTGTATACACAGATCATATCAGCCTAACCTTCCTGAATAAAATGAGACTTGGTAACAGTAAATTATCACGTTACGTCCATGAGTTGAGTCAATTTGATCTAGAGATAAGACATGTTGCGGGCCGAGATAACTTGCTATGTGACTATATGTCAAGGAACAAAACAGGTATTTCTGAAGTCGCTGGAGGCGAAACAAACCCTGTCGCTATAATGCAGGTCAAGATGTTTAAAGAGCTGACATTGCAGCGGGACTTTAAACATATAGTGGAATTCCAGAGGCGTGACCCGGAAATAGAGTTAGTCAGATTAGGCCTAACAGAATTAGATCAGAATGACAATGACGTAACGGAGGACGTGAAGTACCAAATATTGAATAATGTTGTATATAAATTATGTGGCCAAGGGAAGAAAGAATGGAAAATGTACATACCGGAAGAGCTAGAGAGCAAAATTATTGCAATAGTTCACGAACGGTTAGGCCATTCAGGTACTGGCAGAATGTTGTTGTATATACAAGATAAAATGTACATAAAGAACTTGGGAAGGAAGATTAGGAAATATGTGAGCTGCTGCGACTTATGTCAGAAAGCGAAGCCATTGAACATCAAATATGATAGAGAACCCATGCCCGTGTTTAGGGAAAGTAAAGGGGAATTAGTAGCGCTAGATTTTCATGGACCACTAGTCGCTGGAGAGCATGGTATGCGGTACATTCTGATAGTTTATGATGTATTCTCCCATTTTGTTAAATTGTATACAACCCGGACGGCAACTACGACTGCGGTTATAAGGAAATTGGAAACGGACTATCTGCCGAAGTATCAGCCTATCTCTGCTATCATTTCGGACAACGGGACGCCCTTTGTTAGCAAGAAGTTTAAAGAAAAGCTATCTGAACTTGGTATAAGACGGTACAACGTGGCAAAATTCCATCCCCAAGTAAACGTGGCGGAAAGAGGGTTGCGCGATCTGTCTCTGTACTTGCGTGCGCTCTGTCATAAAAGGCACAATGCGTGGGTTCGGTATATTCAGCCAATAGAGGATATACTGAACCACACGAAGAATCCGGTGACCGGAGTCGAGCCCGTAAGACTTATGGCAGATGACGAACCGAAAACACTCATACCAGGCCTACCAATAGCTATCCCGCATGACGGAGTAAACAGAAAGCTAACAGACTACTGTCGCATTGCGATTGAAAACATTAGAAAGAGTGTCGCGAAGCGCAAGGAAAAAGCTAAGAGACACAAAGCTAAATGGAGTCCCGTTGTGGGAGATAAATTATTGATACGCAGAAAGAATCTGTCAAACGCAGCAAATAAAAGAATGTCTCGCCTCGAGTTAATTTATAGAGGACCGTTTATAGTGACTAACATTTTTAATGGTATTTGCTATGAAGTGGCTGATCCTAAAACTAATAAAGTAGTGGGACGGTACAATCTTTCATTTGTGAGGCCATACAAAGAATAACCAGTTAAATAGGTGAAACAGCAGTGGAGTAGGCTTGGGTCATTTCACTAGAATTAAGGCACTGAAACTGAGGGTATTATTATTGTAAGTATACATGTCCGTGGAGCAAATATGAAGCGAAATGTAGGCTTGCAGTTTAACCTCAAAAGTGTGAAATTCTTGGGACGTGCATAAAATATATCCTATGCCGATTATATTGTTGTTATTTAATTGTAATATGGACCTCGACACTTAAATCCGTCGATCTTTTATTATTGTTATCTCTTTTTAAATCTGGACGTTGTACCAAATATATCCGGTCGCGCTTTTATCTAGGTTAGAATATATTTAGTAAGTGTTTTCAAGTGTTTGTATTCATAGGGTAAATTAGGTTTTGTATTAATGTTTCATTATTACCTGATGAGGTGAGGTATCTGTGGTCATGATCTAAGATAGCCTACCGTGTGCGAAGGGTGTGGTGTGTGAGAGCGTAAGAAAATATTGTAGTATGTGAAGTATGAATGAAGCAGTTGTGCCAGGTATAGGAAATGTCATTCACTCATCAAAACAAATAATAGTACTGTGAGAATGTTGGAAAATATTCCATGTTATAGAATACGAGTTAGCATGAAGGTCATCGTACTGGGATCCATAACAAACTCTGCTCACTTACGTCACACTAAGCACTTCATGTCAGGAGTAAAACAGAATTACTCCGTAAATTTGAAATTTTGAATACAAAACATAAATTTTCGTAGAATTCTCTTGGGCATGTGAGACGATTGCTACTTTGCAATTGAATTACTCCGCCCATATCATTATAATGAACAAAATAAGTTTATTATATAAACTTATTAATTAGAATAATAAGATAAATATTAATCAATTATGGCTTTGCATTTCTAATAACATTATAGGAATAAGTCAAATTCACTAAAATTATCTGAACAAGTTACAGCAGAAATGGAATAAGAACATAATATTTGCAATATTATATTCCGGCTGGACTTGTGTGAATATTGAAACGAGACGGATTTCCCGGAACGTAAGAATAGACTTAAGAACTAAACTAAAGGGTCTCAGTGGGGTGTAGGAGACAGTCATTCATCACGAAACTCACTGCTATTGAACTAAAAACGCAGAGAAAGAAGAGCTTACTGACTCTATTGAAATTTAAAGGCTTAGTAGGTGGGAAAGTTCTTACTCTATAGCGCTTCGGGGAATCTAGCATCATTTCTTATTACTGACAGCGTGGCCAAGCACTGCTAGCCACGTGTATTAGCGTCTATGCTGGGTAAGGAGCATTAGCCAATGAAATAAGGGTTTGTGTCCGAAGATTCGGAAACACAATGTAATTTGATGTAAACATAGCTATTAGAGGTTAAAAGAAATACAAGGCGTATTGGACTTTGAACGATGAGAAGTGGGGACACGCAGAAAATGGTATCGACACTCTCTCGTCTACGCTCTGAGTGAGCGGAGCGATCTTCTCAGCATCCAGCTTCCGACTTAGTAGAAGTCGGGAAGCTATTAATATTCTTCGGTCAGTAAATGATTTAAGTATCATTTACTGCAGTATTATTTAAATCTACGAATATATTCAGGTTTGAGGTACGGCTTAATTATAGCTAAGTACCAACTTAAATTCAGTGTGTATCAAACTGTAAGTACCAGTGAATCAACGACTTTACAAGGTATTCTAGTGAATACACGAGGTTAGGGAGAAAGACACCTTAATAACGATATCCACTCATCTGAAGTCAAAGTTCACATACGACGAATATTCTGCAAAAGCCTATTTACTGTTCTGTAATTATAGTAAAATAAACAACACTCTTACCAGTTAACCAGTGTGTTTCGATTGCATCAGAATATAAAGTAGCCTGTTTCTAAGAACTATAAATACCCAGATTTTGCCCCTGTTGATACTGAAGATGATCTCTGCTCTGACTGTAGCGACACCGTGGCTGTAATTGGTTTCGTAACCCGCGAACCGTTACAAGGAAAGGTTCCCCTTTTACTAGTGACAATCCCTCTTTGCATAGCAATGCTGATACGTTGCCTCAAGTATTCGCCAGCACTAGGATCCCCTGTTGCAACAGCAACTCTGAAGTTAATTCCTTGGCTTCTGCACACCAAAAGTCTCGACAGCAAAAACAACAAAATGGTACTGGTCAACTTTCTCAACTTCAAAGATAAAGCAGAAATCGCAGAAAAGTCAGAACTTTTGCAGGTACCTCGTAAATGTGAAGAAGCTAATGTATCGACATAGGTTGCATCCCTGACCTAAGGGACGAAAGTTAATCGATTTATCTAAATCATTCTGCAGTTCCATGCAATAATTATGTCTCATCATTTTATAGAATATTTTACAACACCAGAAAATGCTATAATATTTGAAATACAGACCTTATTGTTTAAAGGAGTCATCAATAAATAGCAAATAAATAAATAAAGGACCATGGTTTGATCCCTGAGAAACACCTGAATTGATTCTATTTTGTTAAGTGACTTTTATATGATTCAACCTGTGCTCTATTACTTAAATATGAAATAATTGGTGTCGGTAAATGAGCGGCAAAATCAAAAGTCCTTAATTTAGTGATTGACATATCATATTCAACTTTATCAAAGGTTTTTTGAAAGTCAGTATATACCATATCGACTTGTTACTTGGTTCCGATGAAACAGGATAACTTAGTATGGGGTGTTTTTGTTCCTAATTAATGTTTTGAAGGTTAGGTTTCCTTAAGACAAGAGTCTGAGTTGTCACTTTGTGTTCTGTTTGAGAAGATGTAACACTCTGGTGAGAGTTTGGGGAATTTACATCCATTTAGAAGTTTGAGAAAACACGAGTGAAGTTTGCTCTCTGTGGGATTTTAAACTTCAAGTCGTAGAGAGAGAGAAAAAAATGTGTCCCAACACTAGCAAACTGTGTCTACCAAGTGAGTTGTTATTCCAGTAGCTGAACTAATAAAGGAATCAGTTCACTGCAAACATGTCTTTGATTACACTGGACAACAAAAATCAACTTTTTTTTTGTGACATGGATAAAACAAGATGTACCTTATGTAAAATTTCACCAGAAAGCAGAAAATGACCTTGGATTTTCTCTATCACCCACTATGTTTTTGCTACGAAGTGTTTTGTGTTATATTGAAATATATTATTTTCGGTATGTTCTTAATATTATATTTAATTCAAAATTTTATTATAACATTTTTTTAGCTATATTCTGTCACTGCGGCATCTCGGATTGATGTCCAGCAGTAAACATCAAGCAAACTAGGACTCCATTTGCCTTGGTATCGCTTTTCCGTAGTTGCAACGTCCTGGTGGAATTGTTCCCCATGTTCGTCGCTTACGGCGCCCAAATTTTCAGGAATGAAATCGAGGTGAGCATCCAGAAAGTGAAGTTTTAATGACATGTTACATCCTATTTCGCTCTAGGCACTAAGTAATTAAGTCACGAGGTCTTTGTAGTTTTCAGCTTGGAAATATCCAAGAAAATTGGTCACAACTGTTTTAAAAGCTTTCCATGCTCTTAGTTCAGCTTCATTCAGCATGTTGTCATATTTGCCATCTTTCATAACTACTCATACTTGCAGTCCCACAAATATCCCCTCTTTAATTTTTGCCTCATTAACTCTCGGAAATTTCTGTTTCATATACAAGAACCCCCTTCCGTTCCAATCTAATGTTTTTAGCTAAGTTTAGAAGAATCAATAAATAGGCGCAAATTGCTTGGTTCATGTTCCTGCCCCAATGCATCAAATAAGTTGTCATTATCCGTGTAGTATCCTATACCAAAATCCCTTCTTGAGCGAAATAATGTGTAAATCCTTTTTGGTGATTTCGAAAGTCAGTTATATGTACGTCACCTTCGAGGAGATTCATCCTTTTAATCTGGATGCTAGGAGTTCTGACTGTGATTTTGCTAGTTTTAAATCTCGAACTAAATCATTCAGTTCAGCATTTGAAATCAGATGTGGCTTTGTTGAACATTTTGGTGCTTGAAAGTCTGGATCATTGTCGATTTCCTGTGCGAATTGTTGCACAACATCACCTTCGTCCAAACTCCACGGTTCTGGTGGGTTTGGGATAGGAAGTTCTTCACTATGTTTGACGGGCCAGGCTGATAGTAAATTGGGATATTGCACAGCATCCTAGGACTTCAGACTGATGCCCTGTATTTTAGTGAGGCAAAAGTAACAATCTGATGGACGGTCTTTTGGTTCTCTCAACACCATTGGTACTGCAAATCCAATATTACGTTTTTGACCTTTCAATCAACCTGTTAACATTGTTACACAAGTCTTGCAACATATGGGAGGGGCCCATGACTTATCTTGATCTCCTACTTTAACTCCGAAATAAAGTTCGTAAGCTCTTCGCACAAGTTGGGTGAAATTACGTTTTTGCGATTTAAAAGTTATTTCTTCACACTATAACAAAAACTGTTGACATTATTTACACACTGCCTAAAACATTATATTGACTTGTTAATTCACAGTCAATCACAGTACAATAATAAAAATAAACCAAGTATGTAGAACACACACACGTTAGTAAAGACGACATAGGGAATGCAGTAACTTCATACGCGGGTAGATGCCTACTAATGCACAATCTCATTTTGGTGCGTACTTCTTGCATTTGATATACTGGAATGAACTTGTCTTAACACACTGCTGATACATACATTACACGAATTGGTACAATATGCATACAGTGACTCACTAAACTGTTGTAATGATTGCTGTTTTTTTATGTTATATTTAAAAATAAACGCTTGTTACTAAAAATCCGTGGGTGATAGGCAATTTCTGTTTTTAGATTTGTTA
The DNA here is from genome assembly GCA_964059195.1 of Ectobius pallidus. Taxonomy (NCBI): domain Eukaryota; kingdom Metazoa; phylum Arthropoda; class Insecta; order Blattodea; family Ectobiidae; genus Ectobius; species Ectobius pallidus. Next base: position 33,202,069 of record CAXKWD010000001.1, on the reverse strand, counting down.
TTAGGGTGTCTCAATACATCGGAAACACCAAAAAATTTCCGTGTCACAAAATGTGTGTTTAACAGTGTTATGGGAATCACTACTGACTATGGTCAATTAGCCGATAGCCACTATCAATTTTGTAAGCAAAAGTACATTGTTTTCTGAATTTGTTTTCGACAGTAGGTTAATTTTTGTTTGTAAATAGCTGTTATGCAAATTGTATATATTAATTTTTAAACGTATTAAGGGACTAATAATTTATTTATTGCAGCCAAATAGCCATACAAATTTAGAGAAAAAGGAAGAAAGATAGATGAAAGAGATTTCACTGTTTAATCATACATTTAGGTTCAGTGGCGCCAACTTTTCAAAAACATTGAGTGTACTCAAATGATTTTAAAATTCCATACTCCCGCCCATTATTTGGTTGATGAAATGGACTTATAATAGGCCTAGTATTGATTTGACTACGGATAAATATAGAAATGCACGAGCAAGTATTTCCTTCTTTGTAATAACTATTAACAATCACATTTTATAATTCAACTCGCTTCGCTCATTGGGGGCTCCGCCCCCAAACCCCCACTGAGGTTCTCGGGAAAGATTCTTTAAAAGATCTATGGGAGATAGTATTTAGTCTGCTGTATTGGCTACTACCTTTTTTGCCACATTAAACCTGAAAAAATAAACGTGGGAAGACTTTGGGATTTTTTCGGAATTTTCCTGTCGGTTGCAAGCTAATATGTAGCCTATCAGTTTGCCAAGTCTGTTTTCTAGATCAACTGGAAGTGTACGTACATTTATGGTGTATATTATGGAGTAAATTTCAACTGATATTAATTTAAATGGACATGATACAAGATGAAATTGCGAGTAAGATTCATGGTATGTAAATATTCAATTTAGCTTTTGCCTTTACGACCACGGAAATCATAGAAAAATGCAAGTAAAATTGGTTATAATATGTTGTAAAGAATGCGGGACTTCATCTCCGAGATATTATTAAAGAATATAAATTATGAATTTTCTTTAACAGATAGAAGAAAATTTTGTTAGTTCTGGACAAAAATATGTTAATTGGATTTAATTATGATGAACCTGAGACTTCGGAACGCAAGTCCAAGACGTTACTATCTCAACCACCCCGTTAGGTTTACGGAAATAATTATTTCTAAACTTTCAGAGCCATAAGTGAATACAGTTTGATAATACCGTTGCCATGGAAACCGAGCCCTTTTTCGGGGGTTTTTAGGGCTAAAAATTTAAAAAAATGTACTTTTTGGAATTTTCCTGTGGTTTACAGCCTAAAAGCTATATGTGTACCAAATTTCAAGTTTCTGGCTTATCTGGAAGTGGACAAACATTAATGTCAGTGAGCCGAACCGAGCCCTTTTTGGGAGTGTTTAGGGCTAAAAATGTAAAAAAATTAACTTTTTGGAATTTTCCTATGGTTTGCAGCCTGAAATCTATATGTGTACCAAATTTCAAGTTTCTAGCTCATCTGGAAGTGGGCAAACATTAATGTCGGTGAGCCGAGCCGAGCCCTTTCTCGGGGGGTTTATAGGGCTAAAAATTAAAAAAATAAACTTTTTGGAATTTTCCTGTGGTTTGCAGCCTATAACCTATATCTGTACAAAATTTCAAGTTTCTAGCTCATCTGCAAGTGGTCAAACATTTTTGTCGGTGATCCGAGCCGAGCCCTTTTTCGGGGGGTTTTTAGGGCTAATAATTAAAAACATAAACTATTTGGAATTTTCCTGTGATTCACAGACTAAGAGCTATAAGTGTACCAAATTTCAAGTTTGTGGCTCATCTGGAAGTGGACAAACATTAATGTCTGTGAGCCGAGCCGAACCCTTTTTTGGGGGGTTTTTAGGGCTAAAAAATAAAAAAAAAAAATTTTTGGAATTTTCCTGTGGTTTACAGCCTGAAAGCTATACGTGTGCCAAATTTCAAGTTTCTAGCTCATCTGGAAGTGGGCAAACATTAATGTCAGTGAGTGAGTGAGTCAGTCAGCCTTGTGGCTTTATATTATAGGGACGGACAGGAAAGTGTTGTGTACACTGGTTAACGCAAATTCTTTAAAGTTTATAATGTTACATAAACATTTTTACTTCTTCTGCCCATACCGTAGGTAGGTAGGTAAGTAAATAGAGGAAGTATTGTGTTCGACTCTAAAATTCGAAGTTGAGATTTTAACACAAATAAACTTTTTTTAAAACATGCCTGTGTATTTCTGTAAACAGCTTAGCTCGGGAACGAAAAGTCGTATAAAAACACAATTTTTTATTTGGTTTAGGTCTCCTCCAGCGATGTGACACGAAGATTGTCGACGACTTTATCTTATTTGTTATGTTACTTTATACGAAGAAAATGTAGATTTTTTGCCATTTTCTGAAAAACTGTTCTAACGATTTTGTTTAAATTTTGTACATGCGTGCTTATACTAAAAGCCAGAACTTTTATTTGAAACTTTAAAAAAAAAAAAATCATCTGTTGCTCAAGGCATGAATAAAATATTGAATAATTGAATTGTAGTAACTCTTCCTTGCCTGCTTTGCATTAGGTTGAAAGAACTGAATAAGCACTGCTTGTAATAGGCCTCTTATTCTGTCAGAATGTGAAATGAGAAAGATATATTGCTTATATTTAGGGTAAAGAAAGTTACGTGAGTGCATTACATAGATTCCATTTGGATTGAGTGTCCTTCGGGGATGCGGTTTACATGAAGTTTACATGAAGATATTGTAGTTTTTTTGGGGATTTTCTAAGAAATGCTCTTCCGACAGGAGTTCTCTCACAAGCATCATCCCATATTCTTCTTTATCTTCACCATTAGCCGGTTCTTCCTAATCACATCATCTTCGTAGACGATCCGAACTCCTTCCTTCTGGTTTATTATGCCTTGCTGATTTAACTTTTTTTTATTATTTATTATTGCACGTTCATTCCACTCTGCCTTTTTGTCTTGTCCCCCATGCCCACGGGCCCATATAACTTGCCGGCACTAGTTGTAATATGTTCTCCTTTCTTGCGGTTTTTCTCGCGTAACACTAAGAACCATACAAAATACTTGTTTTTACCTGTACGAAAGACGGTAATCAGATAGTTATACAATAAAATGTATTGATGTCCTCTCAAATTACCATTGAGAGAATGTAATTTTTCCTGAAAAAGGAGAAAACTGAACGTCGCTATCACGCATGAGAAGAACGGGCTATTTTATTTGGATTAATTTTTGTATTCTTCCAAGGCACAAGATTGTAGTTCTGGACTATTCATCTGTGACTACAACTTTGGTCACAACAAAGTCGTACAACATTACAATGAAATCTACAGTATTTTTCAAATGAGAAGCGTTTTCCTTCACCGCCAATCACGTGTACGAGCTCACGAAGTATCGCTAGCAGGAAGGGTCTTCCTTCCGTCTCGCCGTCTCTGATTGGACCGCGTATCTAAGCAGGAGAAGAACAAACCGCTTGTCATCTGCAAAACACTGTATATCTTAAGAGTTAGACAAAATAGTTGAAATTGGAATCCACGAGGGATCAGCGCTATTCTGTCATAGTGTTCGATTCATATACTACTAAAGGCTATTGCTGTGGTCTATCGAGTCTTTATCGATCGATTTAAATAACTTTGTTTTGATTAGCCTATGGAAATGGCGTACAGTGAGTGTTCTAGTGTGTAGAGCTGTGTTCCATTTATATATTGTGTAATATTCAGTAGTGACAGTGATAAAACTATACGGTTTGTTATTATTGATTCTCGTATTTCACTCGTTGTGACTGGATCCGCCAGACTGACTTCTCTTGTGGTGATTAGCCTACGTCTTGAAAACACCGGCCTAGCTCGTTATCGTGAGTAATACACCCATTCGCATCTAGTTCTGTGTCCTATGACTTACTGTGTTGATGTTCTATTACCCATAGCTCCACTTTGTATTGAAATTAGGAATGATCTTTTGGGGAGTTGAGAAATACTATAGACAGTGAAGATATGATTATAGTTTGGTTAGGTAGGCCGGCTGTCTTTAAGTTGCTAAGTTCGCTTGTAGTGTATACGAATAGCCTACGTTAGCCGTGAATGTATGTCCGCGAACACATGACTGCTGTAAGGTATTGCCAAGACCCTCTTTATTTAGACACATTTGTATATTATCCGATGTTCGGTGACCAGAAGCATTTTGATTGGCTTTCGAGGACATAGGGTAACCTTCAGTATTGCAGAAGGCTATGGTTATGGTTATGACTCGAAATGTTCCCCAGTACATCCTTATAATCCCTTGGCAAAATCTATACAGAATCTATCTATATAGAAGTTTATGTCAAGCTTAGTATAATTAAAGTATTATATTATTAAAAAGAAACCAAAGAAGGTTTGGGTATCAGTGCTAATATGACGGTCATTTTAAATACGAGCACTGTACTAAAATATTTTAAATTCGTGGGGTGGACTATTATACTATTTCATGCTACTGTTACAGAACTATTTTTTGTTATATATTGCCAAGCTGCCATTAAACCTGGACTCCATGGAACCAAGCAGAGAATGATTTTCCCTAATTCCAATAATTGTTTACAACCTTGTTTTTTATCACCTTTTGTGAAAATCTGTACTTATTAGGCCTAATTGCTTACGGTACTTAAGTAGCCAAATGATCGTGAGTGAATTGGAACAATAGGAGCTCGTACTATGTACATCAACAATAGAATGATTTTCGTTGTACAGTGATCCAACATAGAAACAGGATTTTTAGTAATAGCAATAAATAATTATGTTAAAAGTTCATGTAAGGCGGTCCAAGCAGCCCAGCGATAAATTAACGATAAGAATTAACATAATTTTCAACATAATAATTTTATTTGACTTTGATATGAATAATAACCGGTAGTACATATGTACTGTGTAGTATCAAAAGATTCAGCTCAATATAAAATAAACAGTAAGAACATTTATTTTATTAAGAATAGCAACATTAAGAAATTAATAAACTTTGATTAATTATTGCATATTAGTAACAGCAGCCAGTGACTAGGAGAAAGCTATGACAATGCTGGGGTTTTCCAAGGCTCAGGTAGCCGAGCCACAAATTACAAGATTACAAGATTGTTTAAGTGTCCTTATCTATACAAAGCTGGTATACTGTTCTATTTTGGAAGTCAGTCTTTTATCCTAAGGTTTGACTTCTGACAGCTCTGCAGTTATAATGGCCTGCGTACAATGAGATAGAGATTTTATCAGTAAAGGGTATTTCCAAAAGTATCTTGTCTTGGGGAAAGCCACGGAAGTTGGAAATTTTGGAGTTTAGTACAATTCGCGGTTGGTAATGTAGATCGCGAAATTAAATATAAGTTTTAAGGTCAGGTGACCAGGATCCACCAATGACAATTAGTGGAGGGGATGATGATAGTTTTTCTAAGCAGTGGATGCTAATTGAGGAGCGTTTTTTCAAAACATGGATAGATGCTATCAGCATAGTTTTTCAGAAATTGTGTTTTTTATTTTACACCTAGAACCAGTATCTATTCCACACCTTTCACTTATAGAAACATCTGTCAAAGCAATAACTAATTTAGGGGAACTAACACATTATACAATTAATTTAATAATTTGCTGTTATTTAGTTGCAAATTCTGTTAGTTTTTTCAAAACCCGATAAATGCTTATTATGGGACCAAGTTTTTGTATTATTTTCTACATTTTCTGTGATTATTTTCATACATTAAATACAAAATTTACTTTATTGAACATGTAAAACATAGTATAGCATGGCATTTTGAACAATACATAGCGTATTAAAAAATAACAATTAAATTTCGTTTATACACACACCAGTATGTTGTTTCATTATTTTGAAAAGTATTATATTAAATAAGTTGGTTCTTATAATTTCACCTAAAGAAACATGTATGTCATGAACCCTTGTTTATTGGAGGATGTCTTCATAGAATTCCTTTGAATCTGCTGGCATTTCAAAATATTTTAGTAGATTGGAGACATCTTTTTTATTTTCTTTCCTAACCATGTTCTTTTTTTGCAGCACTGGGGCTTCTACCATTACTTTGCTGATACACTGTTTTTCCTTGAGCCCTTCTACTTCTATTTTGTCCCCAAAGTATGTATTGCTTACCGATACAGTGACTGTCTTCTTAGATTTTCATAACATATGGTACGTTGGTTAGTTATTTTGAAGGGCAGCTTAGAGCGAAGACCCATTTGAGATCTGGACTTCAAATCTTTCACTTGCCAATCTTCATTTAATATTTTCACTGTTCCATGTTCCTTTATCATATTGTGGTACTCTTTAGGAGACAGAATATTTTCCTTTTTCCAGTAGCATTTTTCCAGCCTGCCAAACACTCTCTCTGGAGCCATGTAACTATGTCCTCGTACTGGGAAGTAGTGAACAATCTTATTGAAATGTATATTTTGCTCTAAAAAGGTAATAAGAATGGCAATCATAACACTGTTTTTATTTTGACTGGCACACGAGTCTGAGAATAAATGAATAATCTTCGGACTCTCCTTCTGTTGCTTCTTTTCCAGTTCAGAAAGAAAATTCTGCAGAGCTGAAGCAACTTGATTGCAACGTCTAGAAGATTCCGTTTCTAACCATGTGTAGAAATGAATGTCATCTTTCCTCTGCTCTTGTGCATGTATCATGATACACAGGCTGTACAGCCAAACCTGTCTGGCATAAAAGACTTCACTTACACTTAACTTGGGTTGCATAACCATGCTTACCTTGATTACATCTAGATTGTCTTGCTTTATCAGAGAATAGAATAGTTTTGCACGTAGTTTGTGAAGTCTATAGTTAGTTCGCAGGGTGTTCTTTTCAAGATCCATATTTTCTGCTCTGATTTTCAAAAGCATAATCTTGCACATAGAGCAGGTATCAGTGTGTGGAGTCTTGAATGACAAATTAAAATGATGGTAGAAAATGTGTTTATATTTGGAAAGTGAACACAGAGTAAGACCATTTGACCTTCTTTTGTCGCAAAAACTCTTCCACATCTTATTTATTGAAAGGCTTGACGGCAAATGTCCTCTTCTGGATTTTCATCTTGTATAGTGACTTTCTCTGCATTTATAAGATGAAATATCATTCTTAACAGCAAGTGTAAGTTCCTTATCTTTCTCACTTGTTCTCTTCTTATCAGGTACACTTCCTGTTGCATGAAATTTTGTTGCCAGACGGGCTAGTCTATCCTTGGACAGTCCACATATTCCTTCAAAGGTTGCAGCACACACGGAGATTATTTCACCATTTTTCTTTCGCACACTGTATTTTACTGAAACTGTTTGTTTGTATTTTGCTGTTTCAGGTTTTACTATTCTACGTTTCGGCGATGAAATGTTCATGTAATGCAATAAAAATTTATTTTGGTTGACTTTGTTCAGAGATGTTACTCTGTGGTGAAATGTAGTGATATCCTCGTAAGTTAAGTTTGCAGCTCTGCACTCCTTCTTTCCTTTAGCATTTTTATTTACAGGTATTTCTTGATGTCCATGTGAGCAAACAATGACAGGATCTTTATTCTTCATACTAACCTTTTTATTTTGCTTCTTTGTCTTTATACTAAATTTTCGACCACCACACTGTTCTGTAACTTGTATATCATCTTCTGATTCAGACATGTTCTATTAATTTATTTATAATTAGATTTTTTAAAAAAACTCTGAGATTTCCTTTTACGTCAGTTCAAAAGAAGGCTACAATGAATTAATCTGCCTTGCACCTGGTCAACAATGAACTAAATAGTGTTTATAACTAATGTTAATGGCATTAACTTGGGAAGAGCCCTTGCGTAGTATAAAAACAACTTATTAATGCTGCAAGTATCGCATTTGATTTATCTAAATGAAATCATCTATCGAGTTTTGAAAAAACCTCTCATGTTTGACATAATCTAAAACTTGCATGAATCGACTTATGAGAAATATGACTTCACGGATGGATGGAGAAGTTTAGAGTTGTACCGATTTTATGTATAACTCATTTTCTAAAAATTTTGCATTTATCGACTTTTGAAAAAACGCTCCTCAAAATTATTGGAGTGTGTTAGAGAGACACTCTGCATCACGGCGAGGAGTCGTGCACATTACACTCAGTACCACGGCGTGGAGCCGGACACATCATTTTTTTCTGCATCACGGAGTGAGCCGTGAACGTCGCAGATATATCTCTCGGCATCGAGCCGTGCACTTCACACACTTAGTGGCACGCTCCTAGGATCTCCGAGTAAATAATATCTCACACTTAAAAATTTTCGCGAGGATAATTTATTGTACTTATAAATTTTCTCCAGCATAATTTGCCGAACTTGGAATTTTTGCCAGTCATACAATTGAAACGACTTAAACAATATTGTTAAGAAACAAATAGTTGATACTTTAACTTATTATCCAACATCATATAATTGGAATTTGTTATTCTTTTTTATCAAGTGAGCCATTAGGCCTATAACTTCATAGCAAAATCTATCTAGAAGTGATTCACGATAAGAAATATTTGTATGCGAGTTTGTAAACTGAACATAATAATGGACAATATTAATTACTTGTAATAAATAATCAAAACACCTGAACTCTGCGGATATTATTTCTAACAATAAATAATATCATCCGTCCTTCACTCTCAGCCCTGAGAATAGAGTCAACTGCTCAGAGACCGATCGCCCTAGCTGGAGCGGATCGCATCAGCTTCTCAAATATAAATTTAGTATAAACCGACTGGTTTATACAAGGCGCCCAGCAACACGAAGTGAGGACCTGCTACACATGGAAAATTATTGGGTGGACTTGAGCCCCACTATAAGTTGGCGCCACTGTTTGCGTTTCTGTTTGGTTTGCATAGTCACTTATTGTCCGCGTTCTCTTAGTACAGAGTTCGAGATGATAGCGACCACATAATTTACACTCACACGTCGTGGTTGGCTCATGAAATGATGTATTGTTGCAGATGACATGGTGAAGCCCATGAACTGCTATAAACGTGTCAAAAACAGAAATGATGGTATTTAGAAACGGCGGAAAAGCTCCTGCATCGGCAGAAATCTTCATACAATGGAAGAAACTAAAGATCACATCAGATTTCAAATATATAGCCGTGACGCTATAAACATGTTCTAAATGCTTCTTAAAACATGTCAACACAAGCGATAATGGCTATGCACGGAGTAAGATACGCCATATCCCTCGGCCTAGATACAATAATGTCACTGTTCATAGCTAAACTATTGCCAATACTGACGTGGGCCTATGGCGTCTAGAGATAATCTGGCTCCATCTTACGGTAAAGAATCTATCCACACTATAAAGAGCGAAAGCGGTTAACATAAAAAAAAGCGATTGGAGTGTTAAAGACTTACACGATCCAGACTCATATAATTTCTGGCGAGAGAAGCCTTCCTCATTAAGGTAATAGCAAATTAATACGTTTGATTAGAGCAGAAGATATTTAGGATCATAGTAGACCTAATATACAAAATTAACTATTACGCCGCATGTATGAATGATAGAGAATGAGGGTTGGTACTACTACAACAGTAAGTACAAATCACTGTGCAGTAGAAAGACCTGTGACCTACTATTCTAATATCATATAATATTGAAAGGAGATTTTCTTAAGGACACTTCTCGTTCTCAGAAAATATACAGCTAAAGGCATATAACTACAGATTTTAACAGATTGTTCGTTCGGAGAAACAAAAAAAAAAATTCAAATGCTATGTATATCTTTAAAAAAATTATCCCTAAACCAATAACTAGGCTTTGTTTAAATTTTTTCACACCAACTGTCCCGACAGCTAGTCAGAATTATGGCCTTCACCATCGTAATCTCAACAGAGTTGGTCTTGCGATCCGTAGGACTTAGTCAAAAGCAGAAATGACATAAAATAATAACAAGCAGACAACGTTTTCAGAAATTCACTACTTAAAAATGTATTAATGATTTTCACCCAAAGGTTTAACTTGGCAAAATTAAAAATAATACGAAAATTAGATAATAATTTCACAAGATAGTTTACACAGTTAGAATTAATATATTGGATTTAAAACAAATCTTTAATTCAACTCTTCCCTCAAATAATCATTTCTAATCTCAGGCCGTATTGGCTATAGGCCGTATCATTAAAATCTGAAGACATAAGTTTAATACATTCCATTGACTAATTACAAAAATTCAAGAAGCTTCCAGATAAATACATCATAAAATTGGCGAAAGATAAGATTAAGTCGCACCTTACGCTCCGATCAATGCGTTGCTATTCGCTTGTTATCTCGGCACTCCCGATCGTTCCTTCTCTCCAAACTCCCGATCGTACCAAATACAAGCTACCAACCCTTACACCAAAATGACAACCCTCTAGCTTACTCGGCACTCCCGACCAGACCACAATCACCTCTTCACATAGTCTAAATAATGCATAAAACTATCCACATAGTTAAGTGCGCGAGCGGAGGCGGCAGCCGAAGCGAAGCGCCCTTGCATTTTCGAATAATGTACGATACACTGTTTGTAGGTTTCGAAAATGTGGCATATTATATCTTCCAGACGTTAGTAAGCCTGTCAACTTTTGTTCAACTTTTGTTTACCGGTATGACGTCACACTACCAACGTCCAATCACGAGTTTCTACGTAATATGAGGACAGAAGAAGTGGTATAAAAGAAAGTGCATCGCGAGGGAGTGGTGGGTGGGAACATTCATCCAAGGTGCGACTTAAATTTATATTTTCCCGAAGACTTACCTAACCATTCCTTTCTGAGCTAGAAGTAATCACAATTCTCAAATTATAGAATTATACATCACGCTTTAAGAACTTGGAAACTTCACTCTACAAACTGACCGATGATTAGTTGTTCCCTGAAGACCTCGGCCATCCGATGGTATCCATCTGAAGAGTTCGCATCTCGACTCTCGGAGTGTACGAACGTTCTAGTTCTGAGACCCAAAAACGAAGACGTGCATCCCCATCGAGGATGAAAATTCAACAACCATAACAATCCACATCCATTGTTCATACGCCGGCAATTTTTTTAAATTCATGACGTCAATCTATGACGAAGCCGTCCATTACTGTAGCGACAACAAAGGAAATTAAGGATTCTAATTTTAAGTAAAGTTTCTAAAAAATTCTCAATTGGGTGTAGGCCTACTACTTAATATTCGAAACTAAATTAACATTAGCCCCAACCATAAATTAATTATGAAATCCAATTATAACATATTTCTATCTGCGATACCTGAAAATTAATCTAAATATTTCCAAAAAAAATCAAGTCACCGAAATAAATTTACAAATAATAAAATTCATGACTTGAAATTCCCTTCAAATTTTTAATAAACTTTTTAAAAGGTTCATGAAATAATACAATAATAATTTATCTATCATTAGAACGAATAATTTACTTATCCTTAATACTTTGAGGATAACATTTGTGCTTGGGAATACGGCTTGTAATTAATTGAGGGTGTCGGCGGGATACAGTACTAACCCTCTTTTGTAAAAGTTGAGATTGTAGCACTATTTATATATTTTTTAGTCACTGATTATTCCAATGTTTCTGAGCATAGACTAATTTTGTCAGTAAGTCTTATTAGGAACATAATACGTACCAAAAGAAAGATAAAAATAAGATTTGAAAATTTGAGGTAACTTTAAAAATGTAATATATAAAATTTAGTTTTAGCCCTTCAATGGGTACTATGATTATTCCCAATGACACACAGCAGAGGAAGGAATGCATTTTTCCTAAACAGATTTTTTTTTCAGTATAGTTGGCAGTTTTCGTGAAACTAAATACAAAGATGGATGACTTGTGCTTTTCCTGGCGTATGATGCGAATATACTGTCTTCGGGTTGGTAGCTGATGAGTACCGTAATAGAAAAACTGACGTTTCAGAGAAATACGCTTCCTCCTTCTTCAGGCAATACTGAAGTGTCGAGTGGAACAAGGGCGTTGGTATTTATACCAGTGAACTTGGGATAGTCAACCAATCAACTGATTTTAAAAACAAATTACATTACAGTGAACATCATTACTTTTCTGTCGTGTAGATCGGCATACTTTATAGCACAAAATTTATTATAAGAAATTAAATTTATTTTACCTCAATGTCATACCCACTGATAGAGGCCTACGGGACCAGCCCTATCCCTTAGCATTACAGTTTTAATTTTGACTAAACGAAACAACGTTAAAAATGTGTCCCTAGGATTATAATTAGGTGCGAAATTTGGTAATATATAAGAATAGGGTACATCCTGTAAATCTCTTACCTTAAAATACGTAATTCATGATAAGAGCATATAATTGACGGCCATCCTATCTGGGTACACAGGTTGACCAACACGACAAACCTCACGGGAGGTATAATATGGCACATTTACGAAACGCGTGAATTCAGGATGCCCTACAAAATTAATATCACTGTTCATAATCTAACCAACGTAACCTAACCTAACTAACAGTGGGAGCCCGGTCACAAAAATCACTAATTAGTGTGCCTCACAGTACTGAATATGACATAACTTGTCTGTCTGTGAGGTAGACCATTAGGACAATCAATCATAGGAGAGAGGTTCCGTCTGGCGCTGTGAATTGAACTCCGGCTTAGCTCAGTTGGTAGAGCATTGGCGCGAATAGCCAAAGGTCCTGGGTTCAGGTCCCAGTGTCGGAGGATTTTTTCTCCTATAATATTCTCATGTAATGTCCAACAGAGACCATAATCTGTGGTTCATGAAAGCTAATATATCTAATTAACTTAACCTAACTTAACTGCCACTAAAATAAAATCTACATGCCAGTACTTACCTTAATGGAAGGAGGACAGTTGGTCATCCTGCTTCGCATTACACATCCTGCTTCTCTCAGAACCATAATATGGCTGGCGTATTTTGTGCGTAATAAAAAATGAACTGATTGAAATGGGTAAAAATACAAGATCAAGTTCTAAAAACTACTAATTTCACCCCTTAATCAATTTTTTGAACAAAAGTAGCCTAAGTACATTTAATATAGTTTCCAGTTCCAGGAAGGAAAAATGCAATGATAAAGAGATAGTGCTCTACCCGGAGCCTACTTTCCTGTTACATAAATAGGCTATAGTGTAGGCCTACACTTTAAATAAACACAAATTGCTAAACTTTTGAATATTGAAACCCAAATATAATTAACGAATCCATGCTTTTTCCTACTGTCATATATTTCCAAATAATTAGCTAGTAACCGCCACGGCAGCGATAAATTTTAAGATGGCTGCCCAGAGTCAAGTTATCCAATCGCCAGACGCGGTTTCAGCGCTCGCAATGTTCCAAGTGGTCAGGTAGTTGACTATGGGCTGGTGCTATTTTTTTAATCTTATTTTCAACTCTGTGAAAACTAGGGGAAACATTTAAGTTACAGCAGGGGTGCTCAAACGGTCGATCGCGATCGACAAGTCGATCGCGAGTGCTTTTTGAGTAGATCTCGAGAAGAAAAAAAAAATTAATAAGTAGGTAGGTAACTAATAAAATAACACTGCTTGCGGCAAAAGGTGGCTTTATCAAAGGAACGCGCGGCACTTGTCAAAGAAAAGCCGCGTTGTTTCTAGACTAGACAGTGGAGTCTAGTCTAGAAACAACGAGAGACAGTACAGTCTAGTTTCGGGCGGCGCGTTTGACGGGAACATTCGAGACTTTCGTTCACGCCGATATAAATGTTGCGCCTGCAGGAATTGGAGTCATTCTGAATTGTAACTTGATGGCGATACTACGTCGATAAGTACAAAGTTTATTATTAAATAGTGGAAAATGAGTGCAGTGAAGAAATCTAAAACGTATCATTTTAATAAGGATTGGGAGGAAGAATTTTTCTTTTGTATGGTGAAGGATAAGTGCATTTGTGTTATTTGTCGTGCGTCAGTTGCAATACCTAAGCGTGGTAACTTAGAGAGGCATCATAAAACGGTTCATAAAAACTATGAAAAGGATTTTCCGCCACAGAGTGAATTAAGAAAACTAAAGGTACGTGATTTGATATCTTGTTTGAAAAAAGAACAATCCATGTTCACAAGACCAGTCAAACAATCAAAAGCTGCTACGATCGCGTCATTTAAAATATCTCATATATTGGCGAAACACAAGAAACCATTCGAAGATGGATCGGTGGTGAAGGAAGCATTTATTGAAGCGGGTGAGACTTTATTTGGAGATTTTAAAAATAAAACAGAAATCATGTCTGCTATTAGAGAACTTCAGTTATCTCGTCCGACTGTCACAAGGCGTATTGAAGTCATGAGCCAGGACATCGCAGATAAACTAAAACATGATATCATGGAATGTACATACTTTTCTTTACAGTTCGACGAATCCACCGATATGACAGACACTGCCCAGCTGTGTATTTTTATTCGGATGGTATTCAATGACATGTTGGCTAAGGAAGAATTTTTGACAATCATACCTCTGAAGGGGAAGACCCGTGGCGAAGATATATTTGACGTTTTCTTCAATTTTGTAAAAAACTACGAGCTACCAATATATAAATTAGTGTGCATTACAACCGATGGAGCACCAGCAATGACTGGAAACAAAAACGGTTTTGTGGCATTGTGTCGAGCTAATGAAGAATTCCCTTCATTTTTTTCATTCCATTGCATTATACATCAACAAGTTTTGTGTTCAAAAGTTTTAAACACGGAGGAAATTATGGGCATTGCGACAAAAATTGTGAATTCCATCCGTGCACGTAGCTTGCAACGGCGGCTCTTTCAGTTGCAGTTGGAAGATAGGGAGTCAGCTGAACACACTGATTTAGTTCTTCACACGGACGTCAGGTGGTTGAGTCGCGGAAAATTCCTAGAAAGGTTTCAAGAATTATTGCCCGAAATAACAGCTTTTCTAGACGAAAGAGGTGATGACACTCAGATTTTGAAAAACGAAAAATGGCTAAATGATTTGGCATTTTTGACTGACATCACAATGCACTTAAACACCGTTAACTTGGAGCTTCAAGGTAAAGGAAAAACTATTATTGAGATGATTAGCGCAGTAAACGCATTCAAAAGTAAATTGCAACTTATGATAGATCAACTGAAAAGAAAGGATCTGAAACATTTTCCGTCTTTGAAAGCAAGGATTCCTCAGTTGAATTATGATACGTATGAGGCTGAATTATCAAATATTTTGGGACAATTCGAAATGCGTTTTCATGATTGCAGTAAATTGGAAAATATAGCATCATTTATGAGTTATCCTTTTTCATGTAAAAACATTGAGGAATTAGCTACTGAAATAGCCAGTCAGTTTAATATGAACTCATGTTCTGTTGAAAATGAGTTGGTGCAGATTATATCAGATATACATCTCAAAGCTACAGCATCTGATACAAATTTCTGGTGTTTTATATCTGAAGATAAATATCCGAATGTAAGGCAAATCGCCCTTCAACTGACGGCATTTTTTGGGTCAACTTACTTGTGCGAGTCTGCATTTTCTGAAATGAAGATAATTAAGTCAAAATATCGCAATCGACTAACTGACGATCATATGTCATCATGCTTGCGATTAGCACTCAGTGGTTACGTACCATCTTATGAAAAGTATGCTGAGGACATGCAGTGCCACGCTTCAACATCCAAAGCCACTCCTTAGTTAAGTTTAACACCATATGTAACTCTTTTGTTTTGTAACAACCAATAAACTCGCAATTTTGAATAACTATGAGTTTTTTCATTGATATTGTAGAGAAGAACCTAACTAAACCTAACCCAAACCTTGACTAAAATAATGTACCTATACTGCGCAGAAAGCTAATATCTATATATGCTACGGTACGCCCTACCTAGGTAGGTAGGGTGTATCGTGTATGTACGACAACCCTGCATCACACACACTTGCAGTCTCTCAGAGTCGATCGTAAGTAGTCTAAAAATATTGAGGTAGATCGCCAGCAGTTCAAGTTTGAGCACCCCTGAGTTACAGTGTCCGCAAGGTGAACTAATAATCCAGGCAAAGTTTTGAAACTTTGGGAAAACTCTCATAGGGGGTGTAGTAGAAAGATACAGAAAAGTTCCGCCTCGGAGAATTTAGAGTGTAAAATTTTACGAGGGACAGTTTACTTCGAAAAATAAATAGTTTTGCGTAAAATTAAAAATAAAATAATAAAATAGACTTTGGGGACGGGGAAGGGGGACGCGACCCCCAAGAGGGGAACTTTTTTGTTTCTTAGTATTACACCCTATGAGTGTTTTTACATAGTTTAAAAACTTTATGGGGTACGCCGTAGCGTAGTGGTTGAGGCGCTGCGCTACAAACCGGAAGGTCGCGGGTTCGATTCCCGATGAGGCCGTTGAGATTTTTCAATTGGCCTAATCCTTCTGGTGGCACTATGGCCCTGGGGTCGACTCAGCCTCTAACAGAAACGAGTACCAGGAGCAATCCTGGGGGTAAAGGCGGCCGGTGCGTAAGGCTGACAACCTTACCACCTTCATGTGCCGAATGTCAAAAATCTGGGAGCCTCAACCTCCTGGAACCCTCTGGGCCTCTATGGCCTGTATAGGGATCACTTTACTGAAACTTTATAAATTAGTTCCCCATTTTTCGTAATTTGCCGTAATCTGAATCTGAATGATTGTTAATTTTAAACATATAAAATACAACAATAAAGTTCTTACGTAACGTATCTAGAGAGTTTGTATTAACGAATGGATGGGAATTGAACTGCAGATAATACGTTATATGACTTCTATAACGTACTCGTATGATGCTATTTGTCTGTCTGTAAGTACAAGTGCAGATTACAAAAGTAATTAATTGTATTTATTTTTCGGTACATTACATAGAATGGATAACAGTGAGTAAAGAGATCTTGGCATACTTTGGATCTTGCGTGTTCAGGCACATGATGCACTATTGTAGAGAAGAATTGTACATAATGCAACAAGCTTATAATGCCATTTATTAAGATATGAGTATGTTTCTGAAGCAACACGAGTTTCAAATTTTCATACGAGTATCTTAATAACTAGGGCCCGGATTTGTATGTAAAAAAATGTTTTTTTTCCTGATGCGTACACTCCTAAAACAAAGTTTAGTATCCAAATCGAGGTCCGACAAACGCAAATTCCAAATTTTATTTCACATAAAAACACATATTTTACCAAAAATGTTATGTAAATAAATATTTTCGATATTTTCTCCATAAATACATATTTTAGTACATTTCCGGATTTTTTAATTTTTTTCCCCCCTGATGCTCATATCAAGGTCCGACAACCGCAAATTCCAAATTTTATTTTACATAAAAATTTATTTTTTTACAAAAAAGTTATGGGAATAAATATTTTTTATATATTCTCCATAAATAAATATTTTAGTACTTTTCCTCATTCTCTCTTAACATTTTACAACAAAAATTTGTATCTCGAAAGAATTCAATACAAATGCTGCGCTTGCAATGAGGTGAGAGTGATTCACTTGAACTTGCTTATCGGGGAAGAACAGAACCCAATCTCAAGAGCCGTGTTGTATTATGCAGATCATTTTTAAGCATTTGCATCTGTAGTAAGTGAACTGGACAAAGACGATGCCTCTGCAATTGAGATTATTCAGAATTTAATATGTGATACTACTTTCCTTGATCGTGTGAGTGTGTTAGTGATATACCCCTCTAGAAATATGCAAGGGAAACATCGTGTGAAGTAGAACGTTCCTTTTCTCATTATAAGGCATTATTCTCGGATAATAGGCAAGGATTTGTGATCCATAATCTGGAGATGACATTTGTTGTGCACTGCAACTCCAGTCAACATTTTACATCTAATGTTGGCGACTTTCAATTTAATTTGCTCTAGTAAGTTACGAACATTCTAGTGTTTTGGGTTTAGTTTCCCACTCTACTGGATTTCAACACGCGATGTTCGGCGTTGGTATGCGGTCTCTGGCTTGCAGACCAACACTCCCATTGGCTGACAACGACCTTGCATGTCATTGGTCTGTTCCATACGGTCCTGCAACCTCCACATATAGCTAAATAATGCATACACTAACCACATTAGTTAAGTGCGCGAGCGGAGGCGGTAGCCGAAGCGAAGCGCCCTTGCATTTTCGAATAATGTACGATACACTATTTGTCGGTTTCGAAAATTTGGCATATTATATCTTCCGGTGAGTTGTCTGGCCATTATCATGTTGGCAGCTGATTCCAGCACCACGTGACCCATCGGCTTCTTCCCAGCATGCACCTGCGCTGTTTCTAGCAGCTGATTCTGTATTATTGTGATTCCTTTCTGAGCGCCATTTTAGGTTAGTTTTTTGTGAACTTCTTACCGATTTTACCCATATTTAAAATATTCTTAGAAACAAAATGTGACTATATATGGATTCTAAAACTTCTGGAGATTAATATTACATGAAATTTTGCCGTTTTTCGTGTGTAAAAAACAAAATTAACGAATCCAGTAGAATGGGAAACTAACCCCAGTGTTTTTTCTTTCTTTTTTTTCCAGATTTAAAAAAAATATATATATTTTTTTTTACTTTTAGCACATATTTTTTAAATTTTAGCACATATTTTTAACATTTTTAGCACATATTTTTAACATTTTTAGCACATAAAAAATAAATATTTTTAAGTTTTTTAGCACATAAAAATCCGGGCCCTATAATAACCATTATAGGCAAGTTGCAGACAACGACCATACTTAGTCTAAATGTTTAAATTTTGAGATTTTAGGTTCGTTCAAACAAGCGGTTACGCATAAGTGCGCTGTTCTTCGCATCACCTGGCTGTAGTTCTTGTTTTCTACGACAGATGGCTGCACTTGGCGATGGTAAAATCGAAGCTTCCTTTTCGTCGTTTCCTTCACACCAACGGGCATTGACAACATGAGATGAATTCATTTTAGTATGATATTAACATTAACACGAACGGGATTGATTCTATTTTATATACAGGCTGATTATCACACAGTTTTCAGTGATACTCTCAAAGTCTCAAGATCGTTTCATATTCAATAATAATCGATATCACACCGATGTCATAATGAAGATCACTTTCGAAATGAGTATCATTATGAAACCGTTACGTTAGACGTTGGCTTAGTAATTGTATATAGTATAAAAAATAGTTTATAATCTCCCCCTCTAGAAAACCTTGAACATTTTCGGTTGAATATGGAAAGTAGAAAGAAAAAATATACTGTATGTACTTTACATAAAAGTAAACACATTTTAATCCAGTTTGCTGAAATCAGTTGTAAAGATAGGTCATATGGAGTTGCGAGATTAAACAGATTACTAAATTACAATAGACCTATTTATTTATGAAATATAAATACTTTTAAGGCAGCTTGTAGCGTTCCCTAAACGTTTACTTCCTGTTATTTTGTCTTAGTGAAATGAAATGCTTCATGAATAAATGATGTCTCATGCAGTATTCACCAAGCCTCGCTGCTGTAACCCTCGAATTCCTGCCCAGCGCTTCTCACTTTCTCTTGACTATGCGATTTTCTTGCTTCATATTCCCACATTGCGGTCTATGCGCATTCATCTTTCTCAACCTCATGCAAAGCTGAATTGTTCACGAGACAGGAGCTAGCCTGCACTGTAGAACAGCTGAGTAGCTTATAACTACCTTTTGGAGAATTGAATGGGAAAAAATGTTCCAAATATAGGTTTCAGATGCTTGTGTAAGGAGTTATTACAAAACTTAATAAAAATCATTGCAGTCTTTAAAAAAATCGCCATAGTGTTTTTTTTGTATCCATTTCTCGTTCATGCTTATCATGGTGTGAAATAGAGTTCCCTGCACTCAGTGCTGGTAACCTAACCTACCTGCATCTAAAGCATTCTTTGCAGCCTAAGCGTGTCATTATATCAAAAACCTACAATTATTATTTATGTATTTATTATTGTAGACTTGGAACAAAGTCATATTTGAAAGGAGAATTTTACCATTTCAATCTTACCTGTGTCTTTATTCCCTATTATTTCTTAATATTGACTTACGATTTAATTCATTGAGCAATTAAGTTTGATGCGATTAGTTGCACCTGCACTGAAGTAATCGACGTATCGATCGCCACCAAGATTAAAATATTAACTACTTTTTAAGGTTGGTACATATGCAATTTGATCATATTCTTGAACCCTTTATAGTGAGTAATTATTTTCACATAAGTAATATTTTAGTATTCGGTATCGTACGAAAATTGTACGCAATACACATGTGTTAAGTTCTTTGAAAAATCTCTGAAATTTAAAAAAAGTCTCGCGTTTGCCTCGTGTTTGAAACTCTTCCTCGATTCTCCAACTTAACACGCTTTTATCGCAGTATAGGCCTACTATTTGTGCATGTAAAAACTAAGAAAAAGTCGTGTTACATTCCTAACTGAAGTCTGACTATACTATCCTGGCTGTTCTAGTGATTATGGACAAGCTATCGAAAAGCTTACATTTACCCGAGTTAGTGGAAATTACTTGTAATTTTTCTTCCCTAGTCGATACTGTTCTCAGCGTCATTTTTCCTCTGCTAGTCTTTGTCTTATTCAACAATGCCTGCAGTTTGTCTTTCTTTCTCTTCTAATCCACTGGCATTGTCTCCCCTCCCCTCCTAATATCCTGTAACTTTTCAATTCGTTCTCATCTTTCCATTTTTTATCCTGACGCAATTACTATCGGGAAATTGTCGTCCTTTGAAAAATTGCAAAACGTCTGTCAAAGAGTTGATTTCCTTTATCTACATCTTAAACCATTCATGTCGCCTTTATGAGTTCTTACTGATGGGTCACTGCTTTCATATTTAGTTAGATATTGCTGGAACAAAAGTCAGGTTCATTCTCTGCACGCATGGAGGGGTCTAATTGTTATCATCCGATCAGATCTCTTCCCTAACCCTTTGAGAGAAAGATATGGTGATATTTCTATTTTACATATATAGGCTATATATTTTTTCATGGAATCATGGATTTTTTTTCTGTTGAACATTACATGAGGATATTTTGGGAGAAAAATTGGACCACATTCTGCAGAAAGGAACTAACCCACATGATTTTTAAGCTAAAAAACAGGCATTTAAAGTTAAATAAAAAGCCACCGGATCTTTTCAGTGTGTTTTTATTTGCTCCATAGATGAGATATAAATGGATGAAGAGGGTTGGTTAGTTTGCACAACGTTCAGTTGCAAAAGTTTAGCATATAATCCGGATTTTTAAATTTGAGGGTTGGTTCCTTTCTGCAGAATGTGGTCCAATTCATCTGACACAAGATTCGAACCCGTAACTTTCGGCTTTCTGTACCGATGGTCTCCCAACTGAACTACGGGAATTGCGGGAGATAGAATCCTTCTTCCTTGGGTCGACCCTTTTACTGAGAGATATTTACGTCACATACAATATTGTGAGGCACATTAATTGATTTTTGTAACTTTACTGTTATCGCACAGTAGCATTCGAGGCGTAGAGAGGAATTAATGAAATCACAGAATATTGTTTCTGATTAAACATTGACTAGCTCAGTTGGAATAATAATAATAATAATAATAATAATAATAATAATAATAATAATAATAATAATAATAATAATAATAATTGTAATCTTATAGTTAGCCTAGGACTGTATTACGAAAGATAGTTCACACATCAATAAATATAATTTCCTGATTAATTTATATTTACCATATTATCTATCTATCTATCTTTACCTTAGTTTTTTACCTCTCCCTTTTAGGGACATTTAAGTGACCCACGATGCCCGGGCCCTACAGGGCCGCGACCTGTCGGGAGAGGGATTATCTATGGATCACATACATACTTTTTTGACCATACAAGGACATGGAGGGCCTTCCCGGATGAGTGATCAGCCCAATGCCGGGACCATCTCCGAGACAACACAAAGACATAGGACGAGACATACCATTCACACACACACACTCTGAACATGGCGAGGATAATGGCGGCCAGATGATATCCGGGGACCACAAGGGCCTGAAGTTACCCGACATGTCTCACAGGTGAGGAAAAACCCCGAAAAAATCCCACCTAGGTAACTTGTCCCGACCAGGATTCGAGCCCGGGCCGACTACGTGAGAGGAGCGAACGCATCCCCTGCACCACAGCTATTTACCGTATTATCTTAGCACATAATGGTAAATTATGTATCTGTAAAATGCTAAAAATGCTGATATGAACATTTTTGCTCATGCTGCTCTTCAACGCTCTTACTGTAATTTTACTCTTAGCAATTGTGATTTACTGTAGTTTTAGCTATTATAACGGAACAGATTATGCAGACTTTTTAGTTTTCTTTCGTTTTACAAAAGATTTTGATACATTATTTTCGTTGTTATATTTATTTTTCTCAAAAACCAATAAATACGGGAGAAGTACAAGGACAGTATGTCGGAGGATGTAAACAGGCACATTCAGAAGGAGTTCCAAGAGGGAGTGATGCCCAATATGTCTATTCTGTACAGCAAAACCTTGATTTTGTGGGAGGATTTGGTCTTCGATATGTCTGGCCACCACCTGCAGCAATACGGTCTGCCTACTCCTTCGTGTACCCAAAGTTGGCCTACTCATTCAACCAACCTTCCAAACTAAATAGTGATATAAAAAGTGTATGACATATTGATGGCCAGTGTTCTTAATTAACCCGCTACCAGTGATTTCCATCTTTTCCTACACCTCAATAAATAACAGAGAATGACAGAGAAGGGGAGATGGTTGTCACACAGTGATTCAAGTCCCAGACGGCAGGTGTTCAAACATTGGTCCCATGGTATGACAAATGTCTCAATTCCTGTGGCGAATATGTTGAAAAATAGCTGAACACTTGCTATATCTGTTGCAATAAATATTTTCATGAAATTTTGGTTTGTTTGTGTAAACGGCCCTAGGGAAACTTACTTTATGGACGTGCCTCGTAAGTTCCGTTTTAAGACTTTGATAATTGACGGTTCTCAAAACATCTGAAAACTGAGTTGTGGTATTAGTCGCAACGTTAGTTCGGATAATCGATAATAATAATAATAATAATAATAATACAAATAATAATAAAAACAATATTGGCGATTACGATAAGTTAATAACGATAGTGATAACTTAATAATAATAATAATAATAATAATAATAATAATAATAAGAATAAGAATAATAATAATAATAATATTAAACGTAAGGAAATTCCCTAAAGAACTAAAATATAGTCTGGCAGAGACCACTTCTAGCAAGTTGTTGTCAGCTTCCTGCTAACAGACTGTAATAGAAGGACTAATTCTGGTCACGGATGTACGATAAGGTGCGATTTAGAGCGTATCTCTTAGAGATGAAGAAGTAGAGGATTTTATTTTGTGGAAACCACAAGAACGCCGGCTCGACCTGGCCACCAAGTGCAATAAAACAAGATGTCTTGCACTGGTCTCGCTCTGCTGACTTCGCAGACAACTTCTCCTCGACACAAAAATCCAGCTTAGCCACTAAATGCCTTCATACAATGTAACATTAACTTTAGAGGAGAGGTCATAACCTGCATTTTGATCTACACAAAAGTTTCATCAAGAAATATTATTTTACTTATAGACAAAGATGTTAAAAGCAGGTGGTCAGTATTAAACTACTGTATTAGAAAGCAGAATAGCGATGAGTTAATGACTTGGAAGAGTCCTTACTATAACTTTAATTTAATACTAATTACTTTAGATTTAACGTTCAGCAGCTTGGAAGATCCAGCTGAAATCTTAAATGTTTTCAATCTTTTAGTTACAAATATTCACCATATTGGGATTTTCAAAGAATAGAAACCATCATGCTGGTAAACTTGAATTATACGAAGCGGTTTGGTAAACATTTGCGATAAACTCCCATAACTCTCACTACTATAAATATGCGCAATGTAACTTTCTCACTTAGCTTCTTCTTCTTCTTCTTCTTCTTCTTCTTCTTCTTCTTCTTCTTCTTCTTCGTCTTCTTCTTCTTCTTCTTCTTCTTCTTCTTCTTCTTCTTCTTCTTTGGCTTTACAGCCTAGGGTGGGCCTCCTTCAAGAGTTTCTGCCACTCTTCGCTATTTTGGACAAATCTCCTCCAATTCCTATATCCTGCCCTTGCTGCGTCCTCTTCAATTCCTTCCTCCCATCGTAGTTTTGGTCTTTTCTCACTTCATGGTCTGATTTAAAAAGAGGCTGCATTGCAGGAAGTGCGCATTCAGTTTCAGTTTCACGTAAAAGTGTATTGTTCACCATGGCAGACAGTTTAATTTGTGGAAACGATGACTGTATTATCCTACATACTTTTCAGAGAATTTTCATGGAAATGATTTAAATAAAAGTTTTTGTTCTAGTGTAAGCACCTCATGTACCAAATTTAAACAAAATCGTCAAAACTGTTTTTGACAAATTACGAAGAAAATGGACATTTTTCTTCATTGCATTTTTAGATTCCGGGGACTTCAAAACTTGCATTAATGCTAAAAACTCGACATTTTCCTTATCCATAGCTGGCCTCACTTCAGCATAGGAAGAAAAAGGAAAATTGGTTACATTTTTAATTTCTTTGTTAATTAGTTATTGCTCTTAAATAAATCTACAGAGTACTAAGAAACGCAGATAAAGATTAACGTCTTTCCCCATTTGTGCTTATATTTCTTCCGTAGTTTGCTGAGAGCTACGGTTTATTATTATTAATAATATTAACTTATTATTATAGTAGAAAGAACCATATCGATTGTTGTCAACTCTATTCCATTACCTTTGAGAAGAACGGAAGTTCTATACGAAACGATGGATGTAATATTGAGGAGGGAGAGTGGTAAGCTATCTGTTATCTTCTTCTTTTTTTAATTTCATATTGAATTGCTCCTTAAAATCTCTTTTCACAAAGACACACGCAATATTGTACCGAATCTTATTCCTGTTACTTTCTTCGCTTACAGTTCCATCAATTCCCTGATTGAAAAAGTTGACATGTTCCGATGTTTTTTGCTGGTGATAAATTGATGTTGACATCTGACTTCTTACGAGATAAACGATCACCAAGCAATAGATTTAGAGTTTTTCTCTAGGTAATAGATGACCATGCAGATGCTAACATTTTTAGTTACGTCAGGGGCTTTGATCCATTACCACAGACTTTGTCTACAAGTACAACTTGTTACAACAAAACATCCGAATATCTCACCCAATGGTTCATTCCTTCATTTTATAGAATTACAATGGTTAAGAATCTGAAATAATTGTAATAATTAGAAAATTTTGTAATAATAATAATAAATAATAATAATAATAATAAAAATAATAATAATAAGTATGACCGCCGGCGTGGTCTTGTGGTTAGCGTCGCTGACTACAGAGCCGTCGGACCGGGTTCGATCCCCGGTACCTCTTCGGATTTTTCTGAGGTAGGGATGTCTGGTATGGGTGCACTCAGCCTCGTGATTCAAATTGAGGAGGTACCGGTACTTGATAGAGAAGTAGCGGCTCCGGTCATAGAAAACCACCATTAACGGCCGTGGGTGTCGGCATGCTGACCACATGCCCCCAATCCTGCCATCTGCCTATGGTAGATGACGCAGGCCAAATCTTCAGGGATGTAGCGCCACGGAGTTTGGTTTAGTTTAGTAAGAATTAGTATTATCTTTATTCAATAGCAAGTGCAGTCATAACCCTCTTTCTAAACCGAAAGGCTTCTTTATTCAAAGGCAAGTACAGTCAAAGTCCTCTTTATCCATTGATATGTATTATTATATTATACATTCAATATAGTCACAGCCCTTTTCATTCAATAGCAAGTATAGACAAAGATGTCCTTATTCTTAAAGCAAGCATAATCAAAGCCCTCTTCATTCAACAAGTATATACAATACCATATTTATTCAGTAACAGTGTCAGTATGAAATAAAACTATTGTGGGCGTGGTTACTGGATTCACACATTTTCCAGTACACAAACAATAAAACAAATGTTTTACTAATATGAATCTTTTCATGAATAAGGACTGATTTTATACGGTAACAAACTAATGATTTTAATTTGTATGACTGAACAACGATCGATTATGAAATGTCCTAAAAAATTCAAGTCATTTTTTGACGTCTCTATGACAGTAACCCTTCTTGATTTATTCATGGGCTTACTGAAATATCAGTGTGATATTTACAGCAGTCTAGCCATGATTGTAGATCGCAGGCGTGGTCTTGTGGTTAGCGTCGCTGACTGCAGATACGTCGGCCCGGGTTCGATCACCGGTACATCCTCGGATTTTTCTGATATGGGGGGGGGGGGTCTGAAACGGGGTGCACTCAGCCTCGTGATTCAAATTGATGAGTTACTTGATAAAGAAGTAGAGGCTCCGGTCATGGAAACCAACATTTACTGCCGTGGGTGTCGACATCCTGACCACATGTGTATCACACGCTGCTTTGCATAATATTTACAATAAATTACTTCTACTGTTTTATTTAAATAAATTTGCACGCTAAAAGAATTATACCGGGACATCATCTCTTCTCATGTGCTGGAAGACAAGAGCACTCCCACTGAGATTTGTTTTGACTTGGATGTTCACGATGGCCAGTAGCGCTGATACATTACGTTACCAAAAACACATATAGAGAGAAAATAGTGTGAAATGCTTATATTTTACGAAACCTACTTTAAAAGGTGAAGTGTGAGCGAAATTCAGCATATGAGATAAAGTGTTATTGCTTAACAATAAGAACTGCAGGGTGAAACCAAGCAGAGGGAAGAAGCTCGAATGATGAAATTAGCCAAAAGCAGCATCGAGAATCCGATAAAGCGTATCTGAGTTGCGCATACAGACATACGGACGGACAGACACAATCTTATAGAGTACCATTCTGGCACTTAATATCAATAATTACCAATGTAGTAAGCGTACATATTCATTATTATATGATTGAAATCCACATAATATAATAACAATAACAATAATGACCAATGTGAAAGGAGGTTTTCAGCATAAGAAAACTTATTGTCAGACAGGCGAACAAATTTAAGCCCAAAAAAAAGTTAGAAACAATGTTGTCTTTGTATTTCGGTGACACTTTCAGCCAAATTTTACTGGCCGTTCATTTGTGTTTTTTCTGATACGTAAGATAATTGTAATTATGATTGTTTCAATAGAAAAGCAATACTTATTCCACTTGAGTTGTCTGTCCCTGATTTTTTCACAGCTCTGAGTATTTTATTTTACCACTTTGAGCATTTTATCCCAAAGCTTTTGTTCATTTTATTTTACCACATATCGTGGTCTCTAGTTATAAAACAACAAAACTCGTGATTAACTGGAAAAAGTCAGTTAAATTAGAAATCTTAAGCATCGGTAGCCTAATTCCATTATTGTGCTGTGAGAACTACTAGCACTATTGCCTATAGCTAAGGGGAAAAATCGTAATTAGAAAAAACTTTCTCACTTTAGGTGATATCATGCCCTTTCTTTCTTTCTTTCTTTATCTTAGTTTTACCTCTCTCTTTTAGGATTTAAGCGACCCAAGCCGCCCGGGCCTTACAGGACTGCGACCTGTCGGGAGAGGGATTATCTTTGGATCACATACGTACTTTTTTGACCAGATAAGGACATGGATGGCCTCCCCGGACGAGTGATCAGCCCAATGCCGGGACCACCTCCGAGACAACACGAACACATAGGACGAGACACGCCATTCACACACACACACTCATTTCACACAAGGCGAAGATGGGATGAAGGTAATAATGACGGCCAAATGATATCCGGGGACCTTAAGGGCCTAAAGTTACATTTGTCTCACAGGTGAGGAAAAACCCCGAAAAAACCCACCTAGGTAACTTATCCCGACCAGGATTCGAACCCGGGCCCGCTGCGTGAGAGGAGCGAACGCAACCCCTGAGCCATATCGGTGGACTCATATCCTTTTACAGACTTTTTTAATAGAAAAATTAAAAATTAAAATGAAAAGGACGGTCATTAGATGTGTTACATTCTACACCAGATTAAAGCTACTCTCATGTAAAACGAAAATATGTCCAGTCAAATTGAAATTATTAAAATATTTTTATAAAGTGGGTTCATTACCACTTTAAAAAAGTTCAACAGTGTTTTAAATAGTTTAAAATCCATTTCATCTGGTAACCTTGGTTTTGTCGTAACTCCCGCGGGGGAATCTTTACTCTAAGCAAGTATTACACAAAGTAAACTGTAATAGCTATTTTCGATGTAAGGCCGTTTTATAGAACTTTCAGGCAAGCACGAAGTTAACGAGTTTTGTTATTCGTGTAAGCCTGTTGAGTTCTTGTAAACGCCAAGCAACGTACGACCTTTTATGTTATTTTGAACCGTATATTTTTCTTCTCCTTGCGGATTATTTACGGCTAGCGCCGCTTCTCCGCCCCCCCCCCAGTCAAGTGGAGGTGCATAATTTTGTTACGCTTATTTTCCGAAAAAAAAAAGCAGAGGGACAGGTGGTTAGCCCATCGCCTCGCAACCCCCTCCGGAAACTAAGGTATTACTTGGACGTCAAAGGGCAGACAACTTTTTTTCCAGAGGTTCTTTTACGTGCCGTAAATCTACGACACGGGCCCCCCAGCTTAAAGTCCCTCCCGGAGGACTCCATGCCCAGGATTTTTACGTCCTGAAAAATCCATCGACCGCGGCCGAGTTTGATCCCGCGACCTTCGGATCTAGAGGCGAGCACCACCAGCTCTAGACCACCACGGCCGACATCGTATATTTTAAAAGGAAATTAATTTCAGTTCGCTTTTGCTTAGAATAATAATTATGCCTAAAAATTCCCCACTGTGTTTGAGCAGTCGAATGAGGCCGAGCGTTGTCGTGAATCAAAATCACCTTTTCAGACAACTTTCCACGTCTCTTGTTTTGAATATAGCATCGTAGTCGTTGAAGAATTGCACAATATGCCTCTGCGTTTATTCCTTGTCTTCTTGGCAGAAACTCCAGGCTCAGGTCGACAGTAGAAGAGTGTAACATCGGCATTGAAAAACTGATACCATGTTAGAATAAATACCTTGACATCAATGGCGATTACGTTGAGAAATAGAGTAAGATACTGTATATTTGTGAATAATGTTTTGTGTAAATCTTTCATTATTATTTAGTTATGCAAAATCGTTCTTTACTTTCTCGACGAGCCTCGTATTTGCTGATTATTCAAGGTTTAATAATATTACATTAATCGGTATGTTAAGTTTTATGCCTTGAGGGGACTTTATTCTTTTAAATAAAAACTCATTTCATCCCAGAAAGATCTAGCAATATTATATTTTTAAGATTAGCTCTTTAGAAAGACCATTTATAAAATTCCCCTGCAAAAGCTCTACATGCTCTCTGGGTGGATCACCAACAAATATTTATTTCTTGCATTAATAAACTTTGATTGTTAAATATCTCGTTCAAGATAGATTGGTTACATTCTTTGCAGTGTTACAGATCGAAAACATGTAAAATGGAAACTATTTGGCCTACTTTATAGGCAAAAAATGTTAAAGTTTAAAATTTTTGTTCAGAATGAATTGAAATAATTCACAGAATAGATTACATTTAATTTAAGTTTCTAAACCAATATGTTAAGGGTTGTATTGACACTTGAAAAGTATGAAAGGATTAATTTAAAAAAAATACCGAAAGCAGCATGTTGCATTTTACCCATATATTTTACAAGAAAACCAAGACTAAATTTTATTCTTATGTGCATGAGAAACGTATTACTGACCATAATATATAAAAATTAAAAAAAAAATAATATAAAAAGATCTAATTGTGAATAATGACTGAGATGTATCATTGAATTCCAGCTTCAACAACAAGAAATTCCAGTATAGTGTCCCAAACTCGTGACCTAACAGGAACTTGAGTGACATTTTGATCGTACAAGTGTTGAAGTGTGTTTCACGCATCACACGTTTTGCAGACCTGATCTTCGGATTATTAATTCACACAAGTCCCAGCGCAAGCCCCCTTTGCCTAATAGAGCGAATGTTTGCTGGAAATGATTCCGGCACTTTATATTGCTTCATGCTTCAGATAAGTTGAGAATTGTAACTAACAGACTGGGTGAAGGAATGTTTATATGGGGAAGAACTGGAAGATTTGTCATGATCCTTTTCCTCTGTGAAAACTGTGTCGATACGCATGGATGAGAAGGTGTCAGTCTAAACTCTAAACATTTCTCACTACACAGTTCGAAATATTTGCATGTTGTTGTGTTTAATAAATATGTTGACTAATAACTTCAATTAAAAGAAAAAAGAGTCCTCAATACTCAAACTGGCATTTTTTAATATATTGCTTAGTTACCAAAGTAATTATGTCATCCTCAACGTTAAACATCTGAATGTGCCATTATCGAAACGTCAATTCCCTGATGGATTGTTTTTAATTTGAAGGTGGTTTTCTGTAATTCTGTCCTAACCTGTATGGCCGCTCTAAAGCTATAACCTACATGCCAGTGAATAATACACATACATCTTTAATTTCCAGTGCATTCTGTTAAATATGCATATATTTTTTATCCATTTCAAAGTGAATTTAGTAGCTTAGCTGCATATTCAGTTTGACTGTTAAAGAAACGAGTGCAATAGCTTGACACTGGTTTACTTTAATTATAGTTGTGCTTATGAAAGTAAATTTTCTTTACTCCTTAAGTTCTTACTCAAACAGCAGATATCTGAATAACTATTCCTAGTACTGCAGATATGTAATTTTTAGATCCACTTCCTTAATTACTTGTTCTTCGTATGAACACAAAAGGTTTTTTGGAACCCACCGCTGTTTTTACTTTCTTTATCCGTTCTATAGATACAACAGATAAAGGAGTTATTGTGTTCTACCCTGACATTCCATGTCGATTTTTCGGTACTGTACTAGTACATACTGTTGGACATGTTTTTGCCCTAATCTATCATAGAACACGTCATGTTAGTTCGTCCACCCAAATAGGCCTACTTCCTTCTCCACTGTGACACGTTTATATTTATAACATATCGTGTACGCACTTTTGCCATGAAAATTTGTAGAGCGTCTATGAAATACCTGAGCAACTGAGGAGAAACGTTTCGGTCCTCCATCCACTGCCGTGACGTAGTGAAACCCGCTCGCCCTTCATGTACTGTACAATGTCGAACTGCTTCGCCCTTGCACATACTTGTGTGATGTAAATCATAAAAAAAATCATCCTGGTTTATTAATTGATTTTATATGAAGTTAAGTTTATTTACTTCTTTGTGATGACATTTGCAAGCTTTTGGATCTCGCTAATTCTTCAATGGCAGGGAATAAAGATGTTGTACACGGTCGAAGTAACGAACGTAAATGTTTGTCGGTTAATGTAGACCGTACATCACTTCTAATGAAACTCATTTTATAAAATGTTTGTTCATGTAAGTACGTGCTGCCAAAAATTACACATATCTCCGACAGATAGTTGGTAATCCCACTTTTTCAAATCTATAACAATAAGAAAATAAGAGGAAGTGTTTGTCTGTTTGTCTGTCTATGCGCAATCATCATCATCCAATGGCGCTACAGCCCAAATTGAGCCTTGGCCTTCTTAATTCTTGACCTCCAGCCTTCTCTGTCCATAGCATCCTTTTCCCAATTCCTGCATTTAAGTATTCCCCTACTGTCTTCGTTTACTGCATCCAGCCATCTCTTCCTGGGTTTTCCTACAGGTCGTTTCCCAAACATCTTACCCTTCATGGACTTTTTTGTTATATTCCCATCTTCCATCCTTTGAACATGGCCCGCCCATTGTAGTCTTTTAATTTTAACAACATTTCCTATTTGTGGTTCCTTCATCAGGCTGTACAGTTCCTTATTATATCTCAATCTCCACTGACCATTTTCCATCACCGGTCCAAAAATCCTTCTCAAAATTTTCCTTTCAAATGTATTAATCATGTTTTCTGTTGATTTTGTCATTGTCCAAGTTTCACAGCCGTATATTAGTATTGGCTTTATCATAGTTTTGTACAATCTTAACTTTGTGTATTTGTGCACCTCTCTAGATTTCATTATTGGCAATAGTGCATAGTAAGCATTATTAGCTTTACGAATCCTGTTTTGTATTTCTTCTGTTTCACTGTATTTATCATTAATAACTGCACCCAGATATATATACTGTTCTACTGTCTCAATATAATGAGTGTTTATTCTTATATTATTCCCATCAGTCTTATTACAACGTGTCTGTATTAACGTTTTTGTTTTATTTGTGTTTATTTCCAAACCAACTTCCTTAGCATTTTGTTCTAGGTCTATGAAGGTTCTTTCAAGATCTCTCAGATTCCTTGTTAAGATGTTGACGTCATCTGCATAAGCAGTTATTTGTTTTGAGCTGTAAAATAGTGTATTGTCTGTATTAACATCCAGGTTTCTTATTACGTATTCCAACACTATATTAAACAATAGTGGGGCCAGCCCATCTCCTTGTTTTAATCCCCTTGTTGTTACCACTGGTTCTGTCAATTCTGCCTGGATTCTTATATGGAAAACGGAGTCTTGCATAGTTAATTTAGTTAATCTAATTAGTTTATTTGGGATTTTAAAGAGTGCCATTATTTCATACAGTTTAGCTCTATTTACTGTATCGTATGCTTGCTTAAAATCTACAAACATTTGATACACGTCAATATCGTATTCCCAAAATCTTTCCAAAATCATTTTGACTACATATAGTTGGTCTATAGTGGATTTTCCTTGCCTGAATCCTGCCTGATATTTCCCAAGTATTGGCTCCACGTATTTTTCTATCCTCATTTTCAAAATGCTTGTGAAAATCTTGTAAGCTGAGCATAAAAGGGATATTCCTCTGTAGTTTTGGCAGGATAGTTTATCTCCTTTGTTTTTATATATTGGGCATAGTATTGTATGCTTCCAGTCCTCAGGGATACTTTCTTCTTTCCAGATTTTTTCCATTAATTTATGTATTTCTTTTATACATGCTCTATTTTTATATAGTTCTGCTGGTAGGCCATCAATGCCAGGAGCTCTGTTGTTCCTTTGTCTTTCAATAGCCATAGTTACATCAATCTCATCTGGGCTTATTATTTCCTCTTCCATATCCGGATTATTCTCAATTATAACATTGTTTCCTTCTTCAGTGTTACCATTTAAAACATTACTGAAATATTCCACCCATCTTTTCTTGACTTCCTCTGGTGTACTTAGTAATACATTATTAGAATCTTTACAAAAGATTGTACTAGCTTTAAAACCTTTTTTAAAATATTTAACTTGTTTAAAAGCATTGTGTGTATTATTTTCTTTAAAATCTGAGTCAATTTGTAAAACATATTTGTTCAATGCTGCTCTCTTTTTCTTGCGACATATTTTGTCAGCTGTTCTTCTTAAACCTTTATAAATTTCCTGTTTCCTACGGGTAGGTCTGGCAATATAGTCCCTATATGCTTTGTTCCTTGTGGCTATAGCTGTTCTGCATTCATCGTCAAACCATCCATTCCTGATCTTTCTTTCTTCCGTTCCTAAGATCTCATTGGCTGTTTCCGTTAGCTGGGTCTTTATGAAATTCCATTGCTCTTCTATATCAATTTCTTTCCCTTCATTATTCATTAGCCTTTTAGTTATCTCTTCCTGATATTGGGTTTTCATTTCATTATTTTTTAGATTTTGTATTTTAAGTTTAGTTTGCTTTTTCTTTTCAACCATTTTTTGAACATTTATTCTAGCTCTGAATTTTACCTTAACTAGGTAATGATCCGTATTGCAGCATGCTCCTCGACTTGATTTGACATCCAATATACTTGAAGCAAACCTTCTGTCTATTAGAACATGGTCTATTTGGTTTGCTGTTTGACCATCAGGTGATATCCATGTTTGTTTATGAATATCTGGATGTATGAAGCATGTTGATGCTATTATCATGTTTTTACTTCCGGCTAAATCGATTAGTCTTTTCCCATTTTCATTTGACGTTTCATGTAGGCTATGTTTACCTATTATTCCTTGATAAATTTTTTCTCTTCCAATTTTTGCGTTAAAGTCTCCCATTATAATTTTTATATCATTTTGCTGGAGACGGTTATATGTATTTTCTAAGGTTAGATAAAATTCATCCTTCATTTCCTCTGATTTCTCTTCCGTGGGTGCATGGGCATTTACGATCCACATATTATTTAGTTTAGTTTTTAACCTTATTGCACATATCCTTTCATTAACTGGTCTGAAATCTATTATATTATTCCTAATTTTGTTGCTGACAATGAATGCAGTTCCAAATTCATGTGTTCCCCCTGATTTACCACTTTGAAATATTGTATACCCTTTATAATCATTAACATCTTGTCCTAGCCATCTTGTTTCTTGTATTGCTACAATTTCTAATTTGTATTTCTTAATTTCAGCTAGTAGAGCCTGTAAGGCTCCTGTCTTATATAAAGAGCGTACATTCCATGTTCCAAAATCATTGTCCATTTTCCTTAGCCTGTTTCGTTTCCTTAGTTCCTGTCCTATCCGAGGCTTAGAATTAGATTTCGTGGTGAGGATGTTTTAACAGAGGGGGACACCAGCCACCCGTCCAACCCCCAACCTGGAGGGCCAGGGACTCTTCTGTTGGGGTTCCATGCCTTAGCCGAGTGATCTCGTTTTTTGGCGCCAGATATCGCCTACCCTTCCATTGAGGGATAGTTGGTTTCTTGGCAGTTGGTCGGCCATTAATTTAGCTCGGTATTTAATTGGTAACATCTACTCGGCATCGATGTACCTCCATGGATAAAACCAACTTAATGGGTAAGGGTAAGGATTGAAGAGGTTGGATGTCTTAGGACCGGTATCTGAGTTCACTAAGCTACTCAATCCACCCAATGAACCCAGTGGGTACAGGGTAGGACAGCGGTCAGCTGCTCCTATTAGTCGCCTTTTACGACAGGGGGAGATCCCATGGTGCTATTCTACTATGTATCCCGGACACCACTCGGGGGGTCTATGCGCAATGCTCAGCAAAATCTACTGCATGCAGAGATCTGAAATTATAAATGCAGATGGACTGAAGGGTGGTCGAATGCACCTCGAAGCCGGATTTTTAATTTTTGTTTTCGTTCGCGAGTTATAAGTGAAAAACTTGCAGAAAACGTTAATTTTTTTTTTCGCTTTCGAAGCATCAGTTTTCGGAAATACATTTCAAATGTCAAATCAATTGCAGGTGACTTTGCTATTTTTGTCGCAATTTGAAAGAGCATCGCAATTTTTTCAACATAACGCATACATATCGCATAAAATTAACGTTCGTTTTAATTTTGTAAGCCCACCCTGGCCGATTCATTTGTTTATAATGTCAGGGCCCTTAGAGATCTGAAATTTTCAACATAGAAGGAAGAGGGATAATGATTATAGGCCTAAATTGGCAAACATTGATAAATTTTGACGGAACTCACCATGAAAGGTTTTTCTGGGCCAGAGAACTCGAATTTGAGTCGTTTTCCCAGGCGGCGCTTCTAATATTGGAATGCACTCCAAACCTGGATTTTGAGCTGCTTCGAATTATTAATCGTTTAGTTTATGAATGATTTGCGCGTAAGTGTTAATAAATATAATGCTTTCATTATTATTCTCTTATTTTGTTAATTTTAAAATTATTATAGTGCGCAAACCCGCGGACACCTGCTAGAGCGTCCTATAAATGTATTTACTATTACGGTTAGTGAAACAATGTTTTCATTATCTCATTGTAGAGCTACATTCAAGGAATCAAAATGACCACTAGAGCTACATTCAAGGAATCAAAATGACCACACAAGTCCATAATAAATACCAGGTCGCACACCCATTGGGGCTGTGATAATTCTAGCACTAATGCGTCCTGCAAGAAATATACTCTGATTATTTTATGTAATTGTGCATGTGCGACAAAATAATCGTTTTCCCAGTTAGCATGGAAAAGTCGTTGCCTTGATGACAAGCTGTTGTGTGCTTTTACGCTAGCTACAGCACCCATTACTCTTGGTGTAGTGAACTGCAGTAAAGACCAAACATCGAACACTGTCTCAGCCAGTGCTGCGCTGCATTTCACATCACATCGAAACTGCTGTACACTGACGTCAAGGGCGACTGTAGTGGGAGACATTACGTCACCGCATAGTGGCTCAATGTGCCCCAGTTGCGCATCCGTGGTCTATGACATCATTAATTTGTTTCGATTTGTTATACATGGTGATTCATATGTGAAACTATCACTCTGAGTACAGAGCATCTACTTTTTCTCAGAGTAGATGCTTAATCTTCTTTGGGTGAAAAATTACAATGCTTAGTGTAATTAAGTATCGTTTTTTAAGAATATCGAATTATGGTTCGAAATATACTATATTATCTCAATCAAAACATAATTTACATAAAGAAATAGCCATCAGATTTTCAGATACGTGCGAAATCAATATTGAAAACCCTCCGATAGGAAAATGATGATGAACATCAAGGAGAAGAAGATTAGTAGTTAGAAGAAGGAGAAGAAGAGGAGCCAAAGAAAGGAGAAGAAGATCCAGAAGAAGGATGAGGAGAAGAAGAAGAAGATGATGACGATGAAGAAGAAGAAGTGGTAGATGAAGTAATAGGAGAGGTGGACGTTTTTAGCAGTACAGATACTATTATATTTCATATCTCACAGAAGGAAGAATAAAATCAGCGGATTTTTACACACGTCTAAAGTGAGCGATTATACAATTCATAGTAAGAATAATATCAGTGTCAGTAGATTTGTATGCTGAGCCAAATGTTTATGTTGCAATGTTTGAACCTCGTTGCAGTCCATTGGGGCAGAAACTTTACCTGTTCCATGGTCATCATCCTATTTTTCTCTACGCAGGAAGATGATGAACGCCTGAAGCAGATCACATGTTTCGTAGGTTCGTCAGGGAAGGTTTTACCCGTTCCATGGTCATCATAACATCGTATTTGTAGAATGAACAACAAATAACTTTGAAAATACTCTAACGATAGACTGTGTTATGCTCCTTCTTCTATCTTTATCCATTTCCTTTAGTTTCTTTTCAGACAAGACAGTTGCTGATAAAGAAAAGCATGTTGATGAAACACATATTCACTTAATTTCTACAAATTTCTTTTCCTTACAAACTCATTTTAGAACAATGTTGCTCTTGAAGTAACTGCTGCATAAACACATGAACAGGTAGGTTCTCTTATAATAATATAAAATTACATGAAGTTCCTGAGGAAAAACATGGTTAGAATCCAAATAAACACTCAAACAATGTGGGCGATATTTCAAATGCCCCGCGTTGTGAGGTCTTAGATCATGTGATACAAAATGGCTCTCGATAAAAACAAGGTGTAAATAAACCAATCATACACATGATCGATATTTCAAATTCCTTGCTTTATGACGACATAGATCGTGTGATACAAAATGGATGTCCCTTGATCAGAATGACTTAACCTTATAAGATAGAATATATATCACGCAATGCCGTACTCGTATTTTCTTCCTCTGGTTATAATGGCTTAACTATATAAGGTATAAAATGCATATTCTATGAAATATAATGAAAATATAATGAAAAAAGGTGTAAGTGTGGTTAAGTTCTTCCCGGGGGCTCGACTCGGAACTGTTAGGTTAAAGAGGGGCTCGAACCAAAGTTGATAGGATTGAACCGTGAGTTTTTGGGTTAAAGGGGGCTGGAACTCGGAATTATTAGGTCAAAGGGGACTGGAAAACGGAACTGTTAGGTTATAAATGAACGCGGAAGAGCGCATATTGTTCTTAAAGTGTGGTTAAGAACAGGAATTGAGGTTAAGAACCGTAAGTGAGGTTAATATAAGAAGCAAAAAGGTATGTTAACGTGGTTAAGAACCGAAATGAGGTTAACATAACAAGAAAAACGTTAGGTTAAGACGTTAAGTCACTTCCGGTTATGACATCAATTCCGGCCCCCCCCGGAAGCATCATATGCCGTCGAACTAACTACTCAGCATTATAAAAATGGTTTTTGACAAGAATTGGGGTTATCCCCTTCTTGAACTGAGGTATTCAATTACTGAATTTTTCAATATAGGTTTTGCACGACGTAACTAGTTAGTGGTACTTACGAATATTGTTGCCGTGGATCGTAACTTGACATTCCCGCAGGCAATCTGGTTGCTATGAAAGCAAAAGAAATGTCCGTGCGGTAAAAATTACAAAAAGCACAAGTGCCGTAAGTAAAACCATCATAATACATGCCTTTATGGAAGACCGGAACCAAGGCCCCCAGTTTGTGGTGACTTTAACAGGACAAATATTCGGTTCCCATAACAACCAACATATGCGAATCACTTTCTGAAATATAACATCCATCTTCAATAGTGTATAAACATAATATTTCCAGCTAATATCTCAATTAATATAAATAAATTGATATAAATAATCATCGTGCAAAAAATAACATGGAATACTCGTGCCCTAAGCGCATAACGGATCACGGAAATTGAAAAAAACTCTTTCCTCGATCCGTATGTACCGCGTACGGCACTTGTATCGCAATATACTATTAAATGGTCGTG
The DNA here is from genome assembly GCA_964059195.1 of Ectobius pallidus. Taxonomy (NCBI): domain Eukaryota; kingdom Metazoa; phylum Arthropoda; class Insecta; order Blattodea; family Ectobiidae; genus Ectobius; species Ectobius pallidus. Next base: position 33,163,580 of record CAXKWD010000001.1, on the reverse strand, counting down.
GAATTAACAATTATAAAATTACATTACAGTTAATATCACCTAGCATTATAACAGTTTCCGGATTGACATCAGTTCATGGCTGCTGTAGTCTTCACGCCTTCTTACTTTACTCTTGGTATCAGTAGCCAGATACCTGTCTTCCATACATACAACTGTAGTGGAGGACCAACCAATTTAACGAACATCAGATTGCTGATTGTATAAAGATGGAATGAAGCTCTTGTAGGATTGACAATGAGATTCATTTGTGAAAACGCACGTTCACATTTACTAGTGGATATGGGAACACATTGCACTACATTAAGAAGAGGGAGGAGGGATGTTGAAATTTTCTTCTCCATCAGATGATCCCGAAATTCTCTAAGTATCCCTCTCTTTGGAAGGCCAACACGACGATTGTTTCACCATTTACGCTATTCCAGGTTTGGCAATCTTTTAAGTTCTCCAACATTGTAAAAACTTACTTTGAGGTCTAGGGTACGAATCCTCCCGTGTTCCCCGAGAAATAAAGCACTGGTTATAAAATAGCACATTTACTTTTAGTGACATTTCGTTCATGGTTTTGTTATTGACTATTAATTTTACATTTGGAAACTAACTTGGTTGTATTTTCCCTTAAGACAGAATTGGTAACATTATCAGTGTAAAAAACCCTACTGCGCATGCTCCGGGTTTATGACTGCGAGCCAGACACTGAACGCTCCCCCTCCATATAATCCGCCAAATGCCTCCATATTTTTGCATGATATGGAAACAAATTAGTCCGGGAAATCATAGCATTAACCCAGGACAGCACATCTGCAAGGCTTTATAGCGGTTCCCACAGCTCGCTCATTGCACAATATTGTGGTAATCATAACCTCTCTCCCTCTCTCATATTCCTTCTCCCGCTTTATTTTGGTTATGCAATTAAATTGCATATAATTTCCCAGTTTTGTCTTCTTTTTCCATCTTGTCTTTCTTTCTCTCTTTCTTAAATTATCATTCCTTCCCTCCTCTCTAACTTTATCCTAACTCCTCTCAATCTGTCAGACTTTCCGTCTGTCTGCAACTCTTACTTCTCTTATAGTCTCTACATCTTTCTTATTTTTTTTATCCTTTGGTTCTTCTCTCCTGTATTTCTAATTATCCCTTTCTTTGATTTTAATTTATTTCCCCTTTTCTGTTTATTGAACTATCGTTAGTTTATTCTTTCATTCCTTTTTGTAATATTTCTTTAATTTTTCTTTCCTTCTGTCTGCCTTTCCACACATTATGTATGTCTGTTTTTCTTTCTATTTCAATTCTTTACCTTCCTTCCTTTCTACCACACTCCTTTAATTCTTTAATTACTTTGTTCTCTTTTCCATTAATCTTAAACATTTTTTATAATTTCAAATTCTAGTACCCTTTACTTCTGTAGCTCAATATCATTGATTGCTTATCTCATGAAATAGTGGTCAATCCAGTATAAGAATGGGTGGATTTTCAACCTGTCGTAAGTGTCTATCGTCATAATTTGATCGTTTTATTTCTTATCGCTTTCATTTATGTCGCACCTATGTGAACTTGCCTTTACGTAAATTTATCATAGGTAATTCTACAAGAGATTACGAGTTTATCGATATATTTTCGAGAACGAGGTTTGAAGTATTTTAGATGCTAAACGATCGTGATTGGTCTATATCCGAAGAATTTCTCAACGTTATTAGTGAATATCACACACGCAGCACATGAATGGAACAGTCACTGGAGCATCTTCACACCTGGAGTTTCCTTGTTCGAAATTAATATTATTGAACATGCTGAATAATTGTAACAATATCGATATACTCGTATAAGCTGCATATAACCAAAAGGAGATATTAATTGTATGCATAATTTTATGTGTTAACGGCCGTGGGTGTCGGCATGCTGACCACATGCCCCCAATCCTGCCATTGGCCTGTGGTAGATGACACAGCGGTCGGATGGTAGGCCAAATTCCTTCAGGGATGTAGCGCCACGGAGTTTAGTTTAATTTAGTAATTTTACGTGTGGTGAAGCATTATAAATCTGCTATAACAATAAATATAATATTAACAACACGATTTCATTAGTTGTATCAAGAACGATAGTATAAAAAATAAAACAGTTTATGGAAAATGCAGCGTCACTAACGCCATTATTGTCTTGCCATAGACTATCTCGCCTTCCATGACTAAAATTGTGATGTGTTTTATTAATTTTCCTGCTTTTAATTATCAATTCGATGCTTCATTCTGTATTCGCTAATTGGTCACCTTAAATATAACTCGAGGTCATTGCTCGGAAATTTATCGATAGAATCCGGATATCTAGGATAATATAGCGAGCAGTCCGGAATTTATCTTGAGAGAAACCACAAATATGAATAAATATTTAGCTGTTTGCTTCATTGTAATCGAAATAGCCGATGAAGCGGGATATTACCAACACTATTCCTTTAAAAAGTTGTTTCCGGCCCTTAGATAATTTATTGTAACTAATTCTGTAGGCTAATTTTACATTAACTTTAAATGTTTCTTCAAAAACCTTATCCGCTACCATATTAAAAATTTAAGACAAGCAATCGTATCCTGCCGGATTCATGATCAATTTAAGGGTTAAAGTATTTGCTACTACCAATAATATCGTGTTGTTAATATTGTATTTGTTATTATACGAGAGTTATAATGCTTCACCTCTACCATATATGCGGCATTTCCATGCCTTCTTTTGTTCATATGCAGCTTGCATATAGCCAATCGCTGTGTTCAATTACTATTGCTTTTGATTAAAGAAGCTACAGATGTCAGGATGTTTTTAGTGTTCAGTCCTTATGAATTTATGTACGAGGCTAGATCGATAAGTAACGCAGAATAATTTTTTTGTACAAAATCTTTAATAGGTAGCCTACAATTACAAACAAATGCTCAAATGAAGGGACATTTTTGTCTATTTTTCTATATGGTCGCAAAGTTTCTCAACACATTTATCCCATCGTGATACCAGTTTCAAAATATCCTGTTCATACAAGTCCATTCGGTTGGAGTATAGGCATCTGCGGACTGCTGTTTTCACTTCTGCATCTGACGAAAAGCGTTTACCGGCCAGGAATTTATTCATGGGACCAAACAAATGAAAGTATGGAAGATGCTGGAGCACCTCCCAACCAAATTTGATGATTTTCTCACGAACAGCTGCAGCAACATGGGGGCGAGCATTGTCGTAAAGATGTTTGACAACAGCATGAATGTTACAGTCGAGACCTGGCACCGTCGGACTTTCATTTGTTTGGTCCCATGAAGAAATTCCTGACCGGTAAACGCTTTGCTTCAGATGCAGAAATGAAAATAGCAGTCCGCAGATGGCTATATTCAACAAGGTATGAACAAGGTATTTTGAAACTGGTATCACGATGGGAGAAAAGTGTTGAGAAACTTGGCGACTATACACTGTAGATGTCCCTTCATGTGTTCATTTGTTTGTAATTGTAGGCTTACTTATTAACAATTTTGTAAAAAAAAATATATATATATCGTGAATTACTTTTCGATCCACTCTCGCAAAAACTAATGATTTGGTCACAGAATCATGAGCTTTAATCCTGATGTGATTTGTATAACCGAACATCACTGTACTGTTGACTCTATATTCTCAATGCATTTAGAAAACTATGTTCTGAGCTCATACTATTGTAGACAAATTCATAAATGTGGTGGCTGTCTCATATTTGTAAAACAATCTGAGACATTACAATTTTATGAAATCGACTGTGCCAAATTTACAAGTGAACTGAATTACGAGTGCTGTGCCATAAAACTCTTTACTGACAACTATGAGTGTTGTATTCTGAATGTTTACAGACCCAGTGGAGGAGACTTTGAAACGTTTTTTATTAATTTTTATGATACATTAGAATATATACTAAAGATATTTAAAGTCATTTATATCTGTGGCGACCTTAATATAAATCTTCTAGCCTCGAACATAAATAAATGGCAACTAGACGATATTATTCAGTGTTTTGGATTGCATTATACTTCTTACGAATCTACTCGATTTAACTGCAATGTAAACGGTAAGATGACGTCAACAAAAATAGACTATTTAATAACAAATGATGATACCTGTGAGAAGTCTAGAGTCATTGAACCCAACTTAGGAGATCACTTGGCTTTATGTTATGACATAAAAATTAATACCGATAGACCGAATGATAATGTTAATAATGAAGCTCCTAACTGTAGAAGGAAAATAACAGAATCTGGATTGAACACTTTGTTATTACTCTTCAGTACAATTAACTTTGCTTGGTTATATCAATGTACAGCTGACGTTGATACCATGTTTAATGGTTTTATTAATACCATCTTATGGGCAATGGATATATGCTTTTGTTCAACTCCTAAATTTCGTAATTGTACAAGATAGTTCAAAAATTGGATAACGAATGACCTAATTGAAAAAGGAAATGAGCTAAGAGCTTTATTTACGGCAGTAAGGAGATCGAACAATAATGCGAATCTATTCCAACTATACAGAAAGAAAAAGAAAGACTACAAGAAATGTATAAATACCCAAAGACGTAATCACTATTCTCAATTGATTAGCAGTTCTAGTAATAAACAAAAACAAATATGGGATATTGTTAACTCCAAATTAGGCAGGACGAAAAAAGCTACAAAAATCAATCTTCACCATAATGGACAAATCGTATCTGATTGTCATGAGGTGGCAAATATTTTTGCTACTCATTTTTCAACTGAACCGCATAACACAATTCAAAACTGCTTTGGAAGGAATGTTTCTTTAAATTGTACTACGTCCCTCACTAGATGTAATAGTTTCTTTTACGACGAGGTAGATTCATACGAAGTAATTAGCACTATTCAGGGATTAAAGGAAACTACTAGCCCTGGCTCAGATTCTATTTCTGCCAAGATATTGAAAAAGATTGTAGATTATATAGCTGCTCCATTGAGTTTCATAATAAATCAGTGTATGCACTCTGGTATTTTCCCCTGTTCTCTCAAAACGGCACTAATTATTCCAGTCCACAAAAGAAGTGAGAAACTTTTTAATAAATTGCCTAAACAATTGCAAGATCTGCCATCGCCTGTTTTTAAAAGATCAGTGAAGAAATTATTACTTAACAAATGTTACTACTCTGTGAGCGAATTTTACAACGATAAACTTTAAGCTGTTTGATCACTGTGTACGGTGTACGATTTCTTAGATTTTAGCACTAAATCTTTTGGCTTTTATAATTATGTCAGTGTTTTATTTTCTATCTTAATTTGTAAATACTGTAAATATATGTTTGACGTGTCAATCTGTTATTATGTAACGGCAATCTGACAAATAAATCTGAATCTGAATCTGAATCTGAAGCTAAATAATCATCACATTAACTGTAGTGACAACTGATTGAGTTGAATTTGAATTTGTTCCTCATGTGATCTGTTTTTATATTTTGTTGCTACGGGTTATGCTAGCAATGGATATTTCTCTTCCTGGAGTCTGTCAGACATGTACTTCCCTTAATGGCAGGAATTCGTCTCTGTAATTAATAATGTAAGAAGAAACAACCCTCGTTTGTTTGCAATCGCTGGCATTTTTCACAGGGTGGTGTTTAAGTATTTAGAAAGCCACACAATTGTAACCTCCTGATTAAACAAAGAATGTAGTGCTCGTGGTATTCATTCGCTGTGGATCACATACTCAATTACCATGCTGAGTACATCTCAATGTCATGGTTACGAAAGTTAATAAAGAATGTCATAAGTAGGGCTCGGACTTTTAGGTAAATATATACTTTTTTTGCTATTACCTATGATACGATGATTTCGACATTTGAAAACCAATGAAGAAATATGCATTAGACAAAACAGACATTGTCATATCAATGTGTGCTTGCATATTTACAAAATTTGGAATTTCGTCAAATGGTTAAATCTAATATTTGCAAAACTTACTAAATATTTCTTATCATTTAGGAGCATCTACTCATGATTGATTTTATATTACCGTATTGCTTACAGGAGCAGTATATACCAATAAAAGATCGTAATAGCACCTTGTGTTTTGTGAGAAATATTACGATTTTACTCTCTGCGAAATTGATAGATTGATGTGATAGAACCTTGCTAGAGATTGATTGATATGCCAGATCCCCGATTTGGAGGCAATGAAAGAACTAGAAAGAATTCAAAATTTTACGAGCCATTGATAAGCTTTCAAGGATATATTGTCAACGTTACTACCTGCATATTCTAACTGCACAACTGGAATTTCTCTTGAAAACTGCAATGGGAAAGTACACTGTTCGTTAACAGAATTGTGGAGACATGATTACAAAACGATTTACTTAGAAGAAAATGTTATTAGAATCCTATTTACTTGTTAGAACATGTGATCAACATAACCTTAAGTGGATATACATGAAAATTAAATCTTTGTTAAGTTATCATAGTTTAAAAACATGAACTGTTCCTAAAGTACAATAGTTACGAGCTGGTAAGGACCTTCCGAAATAAAATATTACCTTAGGTCATTATTTCCAGGGATATACTGTAATATGTTATTTCAAAGCAATATTCCTTCTTCCATTCAACGCTTTATGGAGTGAAAATTTTCATAACTCTAAAACTCTTCAACGTCAAGAGTCCTATATTGTATTATGTGAGAACAAATAACCTGAAAGTCTGATTTACCGAGAATGGTATTGTAATTTTTACTGTATTTTTCTTCCTTATCGTTCTTTCGCCAACATTAGAGTTACAAAATCGTCCGCCTAAATGTTTTCAGTCACCAATCCACTGTATGGCATGGATGCTATTCATTTTGGAGGAATCTGTAAAAATACATAAATTTATTATTGTTTAGTTGAGGCAAATAGTTAGACACGAGAGGAAGGGAAGTAGGGAATGGGAATCCAGGGCGTTATTAGCATCGAGCTAATATTTGTACCAACTTTTAGAGTTGACTTAAGAATACCCTGGTAAGATTTGTTGGTAAAAATTTGAGATAGCAAAAGAGAGGGATAGAGATATTGGGAGAGGTGTTTAAAACCCGTGATACTTAGCGTATGAGTCAAATGCAATTATCCCGTCACATCTGTTCAACGTTTGTCTAACTTCCTTCCAGCATCTGAAAATTTAACAACATTCGTAAACAGATATATGGAAATATTACTGCTCTATCTAAATTCGAATGATGTAATGTAATGTACAGCCAAAACCAAGCATCCAAATATTCTTGTGTACTCACTACAACTTACTGCTGCGCGTGTATATAACTAACAACTCAGATGTCCACAGAACTAATTATTTAACAATAAATATAATGAAAACGTGGAGTAGGAAATTACGGGTTCATTCTCGATCGCAATAACGCACATTTATGAATTCTAAAGTGGGGTTATGTATCTTGGATAAATACAGGATCTTTTGTTGCTATGAAAGGTTTCCTTTTATTCTTCTATACATATTCTTGGACATTGCGGATTCCAAACGAGAATTGTTATGAAATATATGTATTTTTCTAATTATGACCTCCAGACACTTTATTTTCTTCATCTAGTTTGAATTCTATAATTTACACCCTTTAAATGACATCACAAGCTACTAAATAACAGTGTGGTATTTAATGAACAAATTAATGTTATTATCCTCTCGTCTCCTATCGTAATTATTTTCTAATATCTAGTATGAAAATCTTAACGCCTGATTTCTTAGTTTTCTACTGCATGCAATTGAAGATATTCTATTTAATTTTTGAAGAATCAGATACATGTACATTGTAAAACAACTATTGTAAGCTCGTACAGCTTAGAGCCTATTTTTTATACCTTTATAGCAATTACTAGTAATGAAGTATTAATACAAATCACTAGATGGCACTGATGCCAATTATCAGTAGCCAGAATTCTTGGCACACTTGTACCTATTTATATATGCTTAGAAAAAGAAAACATATGTTATATTCTGTACTATAATGAACTAAAGAATAATTTTGCACATCTATTCTTGTTAATATTAGCTATTATCAGCAGAATTACTAATTAATGTCAATTAGCAACAGAAAGCTGCATTGCCGACATCGAACTGATATCGATAAGTCGAGTGCCAGCTCATTAACATTCACTTGGCGCTACAGACAGAATACATTAGCTTACTTAAAGCCGTCCTATCGATTAGTGCCATCGATTAGATGCAGCTTTATGAATAAATCGATTATTCACCGCATTGAAATTATTAAATTTCTCTGTAATTATACATTGCAATTATAATGTAAATGCTCACATATTAATTTTTTATGTTACAGAATAATTACAGCATGTCATTCTCTGTAAATGTACCCTAGTTCTGGATGGAAGCTACTAGACACTTCTAGAAGAGCCTTCCATGGGATTCTAGAACTTGACTCTTTGTAAGATGATTATGTGAACGCATTTTGGCCGTTAGACTTTCTCTCACTCTCTCACCGATCGTCGCTTCGTAAGGGCACAGCCCCAATTTAGCAACAGACCACAAGTCTGAATATATAATAGTACAGTTCTACACTACTCAGCATGGAACCAGCAATGATAACCACGACTTAATCTACCAGGAGGTGAATATTTGAAACATCACTAGAACTGCGTGGAGCGTAGCTTGCAGCCATTGGAAGTACTCGCTATTGGCCACCGTTCAGGATGATCCACAGCAACGCAGAACTTCATCTACAATAACTGTACATCCCTTAACTTCAGTCCGGCTAAATGCAGTCACATTCTCATCAGATAGTCGCAAACCAAGTTAAGTAACACAAACCTAACCATGTTATATTACACAAAAGCCAAGTAGGCTTAGCATCTTTGTGTCATTATAATGTAAAACTGATTGTATAATGCTAGGGAGTTTTGGCATCCTTGCAGCTCCTCTTTTCCTCTACGTGCAAGCCAAATATGCTGCCGTAGTAGTTTGAATAATCTTTAATATTACACAAAGACCAAGGATTGGTCTAGCATATTAGTGGTTTTTACAGAAGTAATTCCGCTTTCATAAAGTTAAGAAGTTTTGGCAAATATTTGCAGCTTCTCTTTTCCTACTTGCAGATAAAGTATACTGCAGTAGTATTCTGAGCCAATACAGCTCAATTATTATATTGTAACTGTTGAAACAAAAAATAAAGTTATTTGAATTGTTGTTGTGGAAACAAACCATATTATGTTATAATAATAAATCAACCTTGAAATTATCCTGAAATCTACTTAGCAAAGATAACAGATCATAATTATTGACAACTACAGCTAAGAATAAGAAGAATAAAGAAGCAATTCTCTCTCCATTCTTCCTGCTTCCTTCAAACATTTCTGCAATTCTAAACTTAAATATTTTCTGGATTATAATCCAGTGGTCCTCCGAAAATCCTATTGCAACCCTGTTAGGCACACTAGCCTACATTTTTTGGTCCTTGCCGAGCCTGGATTCTACCCACGCCGTGGAAGTACATTTCATCCACTCCTCAGACCAAAAACCTACATTTTTTGGGTCCTCAACGAGCCTGGATTCTATCCACACCTTGGATAATCACTTTGTCCACTCCTCATACCAACAGTGTATATTGTTTGTAAAACACATCTTGTATTTGTACAATTCTAATACTCTATTGTATTTTCAGCCTATGTTAACTGCATCACATACTAAGAGCAGTCATAGCAGGCCTAGTGGTAAGAAAAGGTGCAAGAATTCTGGTAGAGCAGTGCAAGGGACAACAGTCTTACTGGATAATCAGGTAAGTGACAGCCTTCCTTATAACACACTGTCATACACCACCCCTCACAATGCCGGACTCACAAGTACTTGCCACAGATGCCTCCAAGCTAAAAAACTACAAGCAGAAGAGGGCAGTCATCAAAGGAAAGTTAACTAGATTCTACCAATATGTTTTGTCAGTTCAAGTCGACCAAGACAATATTGAAGAAACTGCACACAGACTATCACAGGATGAATCATTATTAAGGGACTTTGAGGAAATACAGAGTAAGATAGAAACATGTGACTCAGACCCTGACTGGGAAGGAGAAAGACAAGCTTTCGAAGAAACATACTACACAACTGTAGGCATGGCTCGTAAGAAAATTAGAGACTATGAAATACAATACTCACAGGCTAACATACCACAAGTTCAGCCTCAAGACACAACTCAACCTAACACTCAAGCTAACTGCACTCCTAGAGTTCAGCTACCAAAGATAAATTTGCCACACTTCAATGGCAAGCATTCAGATTGGCTACCATTTAGAGAACTGTTCATCTCGCTTGTTCACAGCAACAATTCGCTTGATCCAGTTCAAAAGTTTCACTATTTGAGAATAGCATTGCAAGGCTCAGCCAATAAACTTATTGACACACTACCCTTAACTGCTAATGGTTATGAAACCGCCTGGAACTTGCTAAATGAAAGGTTTCAGAACAACAAAATTATATTGCAACAATTATTACAATCTTTGATTGACTATAGCAAGATCCCTAAGGAATCACCCAGTCAATTAATGGACTTGCTTGACCACTTCACCAGACAGGTTAGGTCAATAGAATCCATCACACCAGAGAACCTTAGATGGGACTACATGCTCACTCATCTTCTTACGTCTAAACTTGACCCTGCTACGCTCAAAGCATGGAGCCTAGAGGGCACAGTAGATCAACTAAACACATTTAAAGAACTCTGTAACTTCCTACAGAAAAGGGGACAAGCTCTGGAGACACCAGACAGCTCCAGCAGGCCTAAAACTGTACACAATATACAGAACAAGCCTATCTACCACAGACAAGTGAGCCCACGTACCTTTGTTGCCCATGCAGCCAACAATTGTATACTGTGCAGGCAAGATCACCAGTTACACAAATGCGAAGACTTCCATAACCTTAACAACACACAGAGATGGAACTTTGTAAACAATAATAGACTATGCAGTAATTGTCTCAGAGCAGGACATCGAGTCAGAAACTGCACATCTACATCTTGTTATAAATGCCAACAACGCCATCACACACTGCTACACCAAGACAAGGTTCGCAGCAATGAATATAGGCAACATGCAACTACACAATACACTAGTAGATTGCCTAACAACAGACAGAACGGAAACCAAAGCCACAATGGTACTAGACAATCTCCAACTACTGCCAGCAGCAATGCTACAGGCTCAGCATTTGCTAATAATACACAGATCACTCCTAAAACTCATACATTTCTTGCCACAGCAGAAATACTAGTCAAAGCTCAGAATGGCAGACTCATAAAAGCCAGAGCATTATTGGACTCAGGTGCCACTCATACATTCATAACTCAAGACCTGGCTGATAGGCTACAGTTACAAACCAAGCCTACCACCATAGCTGTGACCGGTGTAAACCTACACACATCTAACATTCTAGAAATTGGGCATATACAGATAAGTGACGCCCATGGCAATGGCTACAAAAGACAGTTACAATGCCTCATCATTAACCAGATTGCCAAAGACATTCCCAGTGCACCTATAGATGTCACTAGCTTAAGGATTCCAAATAACATTGTGCTAGCAGACAACAAATTTCACATACCCGGTAGCATTGACATATTGCTAGGGGCAGATGTATTCTGGAACTTGTTAATGGGACACACTATACCCATCAACAAAACCAACAAACACAAAGCTTATATAAGAGAGACCAGACTGGGTTGGATTCTCTCAGGACAAATACATTATGCACAAGGTAGAAGACAAGAACCACGCTGCCACTTAAGCATAACAGAACAAATACACAAGAACATGCAAAAATTCTGGGAAATTGAAGAAATTATCCAACCAGTAAGATCAGAGGAAGACTCCATATGCGAGCAACATTTTCAAGAAACAGTACAGAGAGATAAAGATGGACGCTACACAATAACCCTACCATTCAAGAAGCCCACAGATAATCTTGGTGCCTCTAGAACTGGAGCTTTGAAACGTTTCTTCTCTAATGAAACCAGACTCCATAAACAGCCTACTATACTCCAACAGTACTCAGACTTCATGCAACAATATGAAGCCCTAGGTCATATGACCCAAGTGGACGAAAGTTTCTACCAGGATGGCCCAGAAGCATATTATATTCCACATCAATTTGTCTTAAAGGAAGACTCAGAAACCACAAAACTCAGAGTAGTCTTCAACGCTTCATTCAAAACCTCAACAGGTACATCACTCAATGATATCCTATACACAGGACCATGTGTGCAACCTGATCTCTACACCATACTCTTGAAGTTCAGATGCCACCCATATGTTGTGAGTGCTGACATAGAGAAAATGTACAGGATGGTAATGGTACAGCCACAGCAAAGAGACTTCCAAAGAATCTTCTGGAGACATTCTAAATCCACTCCAGTGAAGATATATCAGCTCAACACTATCACATATGGACAAGCCTGTTCAGCTTTTGAAGCAACCAGAGTACTCAACCAGTTGGCAGAGGATGAGAGAAACAGATTTCCCACAGCATCCAAATTGCTATCTACTTGCTTTTATGTTGATAATCTCCTTGCATCATTTTCTACAGAGCAGGAAGCTATACTAGCAGCCACAGAAGTATCACAACTGTTACAGGCAGGTGGATTTAACCTAACACAGTTTTGCTCTAACTCACAAGAAGTTTTGAGAACACTGCCACAAGAAAAGCTCTCTAAAGCTACACTTACTCAGTTAGAAGAGCAGGATACAGTCAAAACACTAGGATTACACTGGAATCCATTACAAGACTTGCTACAGTACACAGTGAAGTCATTACCAGCAGCTACCACTAAGAGACAGATTCTATCTGCCATCTGTACTCTATATGACCCTCAGGGACTAATTGCCCCATCATCTCTGCAGCTAAATGTATTATGCAACAGATTTGGCTGAATGACATAGGTTGGGACCAGCAAGCTCCTGTTGACATACAGAAGGCCTGGAATGAACTATATTCACAACTTCACTATGTAGAATTATACAGAATCCCAAGGAACACTCTAATACTCAATTTCAGTCATGTAGAACTGCACTTTTTCAGTGATGCCAGCCCACAGGCATATGGAGCAGCATGCTACATAAAATCCAAGGACAAGAGCCACAATACACAAGTTCAACTATTGACAAGCAAATCTAGAGTGGCCCCACTTAAGCAGATTACTTTGCCCAGACTGGAGCTCTGTGCAGCTCAGTTGGCAGCATGCTTATACCAAAAAGTAAGCTTATCTTTGCAGATTATGATATCAGCAGTATATTTCTGGACTGACAGTCTCATAACCTTACAGTGGATCACACAGCCTCCACACAAATGGAACACTTTTGTAGCACACAGAGTAACCAAAATTCAAGCTGCTACAGAAAACTGTCAATGGAGACATGTGCCAACACAGCAGAATCCTGCAGATCTCATCACCAAACCTGTCTCACCTAACAAGCTTCATAACCAAACTCTATGGTGGAATGGTCCAAAATTCCTAACACAAGATGAATGTTTTTGGCCTACCACTGACAATGTATTTCAGACAGAAGAAATACCAGAAACCAAGAAAACAGCAAAAGCCTTTATGACTATAAGTACACACAATGAATACTTGCATAGATATTCCTCTTTCAGAAAGCTACTCAGGAATACAGCTTATATTCTGAGATTCAAACACAACTGTCTACACAAGTCTGATAGATTTGTTGGTCCTATCAGCCTGCAAGAACTACATAAAGCTCACAATGCTATCATACATGCTACTCAGAAAGAAGCCTTCTCAGAAGACATGGCTCACATTAGAAAGAATAATTGTGTTTCTAGAAGCAGTTCACTATTGCCACTGCATCCATACTTGGATAAAGATAGCATACTACGTGTAGGTGGAAGACTGCACCATACTGATTTAGACTACAATGCTAAACATCCAATTATATTACCTGTCAAGCACCATATTACAGACATCATTGTCAGAGACACACATCTGAAAAACTTACATGAAGGCCCTCAAGGCATACTGTACACATTAAGACAACAGTACTGGCCCATCCATGGAGTTCAAACTGTAAAATCAGCCTTAAAAGGATGTCTCACATGCTTTAGACATAGCCCTGTCAAAGCACAGCAAATCATGGGAACTTTACCCCAAGCCAGAGTTACTCCCAACCGAGCTTTCGACACCACAGCCATAGATTTTGTAGGTCCTATCTCTTTGAAGGATCATGGGAGAGGCAAAACAGTATATAAAGCTTACATCTGTATGCACATATGTTTATGTACTAAAGCAGTGCACATTGAATTGGTAACAGCAGCCACTTCAGCAGCATTCATTGCATCCTTGCAAAGATTCGTTTCTAGAAGGGGACTACCTTCCCACCTATACCTGGATAATGGCAGAAACTTCATAGGAGCCTCACGAGAGCTGAGTGAACTCTATGAACAATTCCAGACGGAGCAAGCTAACACAGATATAATGAACTTTACAGCAAATCTAAATATACAATTCCATTTTCTGCCACCAAGGGCAAGCCACATGGCAGGACTTGTAGAAAGATCTAACCGCAGCATGAAAACTATTCTATACAAGGTGATGAAAGACACTATCTACAGCTATGAAGAAGCCAGCACACTTCTATGCAGAATAGAAGCCATCATCAACAGTAGACCACTGACACCGATGAGCAGCGACTCTCAAGACTACATGGCATTAACCCCTGGTCACTTCCTCATTGGTGCTCCTTTAAATTCTATCCCCCACCCAGACATACAGTCTATAAACCTGTCCAGGCTGTCACGCTATCAATTGTTAGAGCAACAGTCACAATGCATTTGGGCCAGATGGGTCAAAGAGTATTTAAATACTTTGCAACAGAGACAGAAGTGGAACACAGAAACTCAAAATCTGAAAACTAATCAATTAGTTATATTAATGGTGGACAATGTTCCTCCTATGAATTGGCCACTGGCTAGGATTATAGAAGTGCATCCTGGTCCAGATGGTAAAGTTAGAGTAGCAACAGTCAAAACGGCCAATTCTATACTAAAAAGGCCTATATCTAAGCTGTGTCCACTGCCTGCTCAGTAAATTTTTCTATTTTCTTGGGCCCCCCCCCCAGTATGTAAGCTCGTACAGCTTAGAGCCTATTTTTTATACCTTTATAGCAATTACTAGTAATGAAGTATTAATACAAATCACTAGATGGCACTGATGCCAATTATCAGTAGCCAGAATTCTTGGCACACTTGTACCTATTTATATATGCTTAGAAAAAGAAAACATATGTTATATTCTGTACTATAATGAACTAAAGAATAATTTTGCACATCTATTCTTGTTAATATTAGCTATTATCAGCAGAATTACTAATTAATGTCAATTAGCAACAGAAAGCTGCATTGCCGACATCGAACTGATATCGATAAGTCGAGTGCCAGCTCAT
This sequence comes from Ectobius pallidus, assembly GCA_964059195.1. Classification (NCBI taxonomy): domain Eukaryota; kingdom Metazoa; phylum Arthropoda; class Insecta; order Blattodea; family Ectobiidae; genus Ectobius; species Ectobius pallidus. The sequence continues at coordinate 33,148,153 of CAXKWD010000001.1, read as the reverse complement.
TAACATTCACTTGGCGCTACAGACAGAATACATTAGCTTACTTAAAGCCGTCCTATCGATTAGTGCCATCGATTAGATGCAGCTTTATGAATAAATCGATTATTCACCGCATTGAAATTATTAAATTTCTCTGTAATTATACATTGCAATTATAATGTAAATGCTCACATATTAATTTTTTATGTTACAGAATAATTACAGCATGTCATTCTCTGTAAATGTACCCTAGTTCTGGATGGAAGCTACTAGACACTTCTAGAAGAGCCTTCCATGGGATTCTAGAACTTGACTCTTTGTAAGATGATTATGTGAACGCATTTTGGCCGTTAGACTTTCTCTCACTCTCTCACCGATCGTCGCTTCGTAAGGGCACAGCCCCAATTTAGCAACAGACCACAAGTCTGAATATATAATAGTACAGTTCTACACTACTCAGCATGGAACCAGCAATGATAACCACGACTTAATCTACCAGGAGGTGAATATTTGAAACATCACTAGAACTGCGTGGAGCGTAGCTTGCAGCCATTGGAAGTACTCGCTATTGGCCACCGTTCAGGATGATCCACAGCAACGCAGAACTTCATCTACAATAACTGTACATCCCTTAACTTCAGTCCGGCTAAATGCAGTCACATTCTCATCAGATAGTCGCAAACCAAGTTAAGTAACACAAACCTAACCATGTTATATTACACAAAAGCCAAGTAGGCTTAGCATCTTTGTGTCATTATAATGTAAAACTGATTGTATAATGCTAGGGAGTTTTGGCATCCTTGCAGCTCCTCTTTTCCTCTACGTGCAAGCCAAATATGCTGCCGTAGTAGTTTGAATAATCTTTAATATTACACAAAGACCAAGGATTGGTCTAGCATATTAGTGGTTTTTACAGAAGTAATTCCGCTTTCATAAAGTTAAGAAGTTTTGGCAAATATTTGCAGCTTCTCTTTTCCTACTTGCAGATAAAGTATACTGCAGTAGTATTCTGAGCCAATACAGCTCAATTATTATATTGTAACTGTTGAAACAAAAAATAAAGTTATTTGAATTATTGTTGTGGAAACAAACCATATTATGTTATAATAATAAATCAACCTTGAAATTATCCTGAAATCTACTTAGCAAAGATAACAGATCATAATTATTGACAACTACAGCTAAGAATAAGAAGAATAAAGAAGCAATTCTCTCTCCATTCTTCCTGCTTCCTTCAAACATTTCTGCAATTCTAAACTTAAATATTTTCTGGATTATAATCCAGTGGTCCTCCGAAAATCCTATTGCAACCCTGTTAGGCACACTAGCCTACAACTATGAAAATAACAAAAAATTAACTGTAAAACTGATTTTATTGGGATTATACTGATTCACTGATTTTACTGATATAAAGGTAAAAGAATGATTCCTTCCATCTCCTTTATTAAGAAATTAGCACAAGAATCAGAATTCAATTTTTACAGTTTTCCAAAAACAACCAATTTTTTAAAAAGTTCCTTATCTCATGACCTCAGGGAGAAATCATTCTCTGGTAAAATTGTAGGGAACTTACTCTAATTTACAATTTACCTTTCTGCAGCCGAAGTGTAGCAAATTCAGTCTTCTTTAATCAAGCTAATTGTAACTGTTGAACTTATGTTTAAACATATAGTTTAGGAGACATTTGACAAAAAGAAAAAAGAACCGGAAAATGTACAGTTTTTTAGTTGGTGGAGCGGGCAGAATTTGTTCAAATTTGAAAACATGGATTTTTGTTCGCATACCTGGCCCAAGGAAAGCATCAGAATATAGATCTACCCAATTAAATGAGGCTATTATTATCTACATTTTGACTGCGCTATATGATAATTTAGTTTTTTTTTTTTTTTTTTTTTTTTTTTTTTTTTTTTTTTTTTGTAATCTGAAAAACGAATATGCTACCACAAAATATAATTAAGCCACTACAATTGGAGGGTTGCTTGTATCATACATAAACGTTTCTTTTTTGTCAGATAAATTATCTGGCACGGCTCCTAAGTAATTAACATATAAGTATGCATAAGGATCTTTTAGTGGGTAACAGTGTAGAGAACTTGGAGCAGATGGAACATCTGAGTGTCAGTGATACTGCGTTTTACAAATATGCAAGATTAACATCCTGCAATGTTGAACGTACATTTTCAAGATACAAGTCTCTGTTCCGTGAAAATCGTCACAGCTTTAAGATGCACAACTTAAGATCTACTTCTGTCGTTCACTGCTACAGTTCTACAGTTGCTGACTAGAATGACTAGATGAATACTTCTGTAAATATTGGTTAAATAAATAAAATATTTTTATATTTTTTAAACATATTTTCGACTTTTTAACCACATAAAAAATTAATATTTTCGTTTTTATAAGCACCTAAAAGTCCGAGCCCTAGTCATAAGCATCACTGATAACATAAACAGGATTGTCCATTAACGCTGCCCCGATTTTCCTCCTGAATGTAGAAAAGCTAAGATTTTTTATGTCATGTGGAAGACTTGTAAAATAAAAGATAATGTGTAATGAAAACTAACTTTTATGACAGTAGGCCCATATTTACAATTTCTAAATAAACATCAGAGATATTCCTTGTACCGTAGTCATAGACAGAATTACAAGTAGTGAAGTCATGAACATTATTATTGGCATAAAAGGAGGACATTTTCCAGGACGAACATTGATGGCAAAGGTACTGTACCAAAGGAAGAGATGATAAATCAGGCGTGCCAAAAATAAGTTTCACCGCCCTAATGCGTAATGAACAAGGACTTTGTTGAAGTATGGTCACCCCGTAACATTATGTCATAATTTAAATGACTATAGATGTGTCCATAGTAAACAGTGAATAATGATTAAGTAAGTAATAAATAAGTCATTCTTTAGTATTTTCCACACGAATAAACGTTTACCAATTTTTTGGCTACATAATATTTGTGTGAAAGTAATAAAATACAAGGTAACGTTGATCTCAATCAATAAAATAAAATAAGATGGCTAATTGATACCTTTAGCCCAACAGCCTTCATTTTATCCCTTGGCCTTGAACACTTTTGTACTATTTAACTATTCATATAAATACGCCTGTATAATAACATGCACTAAAGATGATACGAGGATATTGAAAGGCCTAGGCATAAATTGAAGGTAGCTGTGCTAATGATATTAATTATCAATTTTATTTCATTCAATAAGTTCGTGTTTGTCTTAGGAGGAAGCCCTGCGTCGTAATGATCACTAACAATGTAGGCAACAGTATGTAACCTATAGATGTTGTCTTCCTCTACGCGCCACGAAGTGGCACGCGATACAGTTGGAAGCATAAAATGCATATTTATATTGCCTGCTTCTGTTAAATGCAGACAGCTACAATTTCATTGTACTATAAATATAATAAAGATGATAATGCAAACTCGTTTGGGGCATTATTTTAAAATAAGAGATAGAAATAAAATTGTCTTAATTAAAAATAGCACATAGGCGAAGAGAAAGACGTCCCAAAGACACCTGATCCAGATATAACATTTATTATCGTAAGGTTTGAGCTACATTGTCCTATTCAGAGTTAAGTTAGACCCTTGTTGTTCTGAGCAGCAATTTCTTGAACTGGAGAGGAAAGCCCAGCTCAGAAACTCCTTTTGTTCCTCTCGTTATTATGTTTTATAATTCCATCTCTTTCCAAACTTCTCCTTCACACTCTAATCCTATGCTAAAAGTTAGGTCCATTAATCTTTGGCTTTAGCCTCAGGTTGTCACCATCTGCTGTCTATGTGTCTGTGTGTTCCAACAAGACTGCACAATACCTCACTTGCTGGTTATGACCGTACAATAACGATGTGCTGTCTGTGTGTCTGTGTGTACAAAGAAGACTGCACAATACTTCACTTGCTGTCTCTCTGTCTGTGTGTCCAACAAGACTGCACAATACCTCACTAGCTGGTTATCGTTGTACAATAACCACACAGCGTGTTCCAACAAGACTGCACAATATCTCACTAGCTGGTTACCATTGTACAATAACCATACAGAGTGTTCCAACAAGACTGCACAATATCTCACCAGCTGGTTTCCATTGTACAATAATCATGTGCTGTCAGAGTGTTCCAACAAGACTGCACAATACCTCACTAACTGGTTATCATTGTACAATAATCATTTGCTGTCTGTGTGTACAACAAAACTGCAGTTCACTAGCTGATTATCATTGTACAGCAACCATGCGCTGTCCATTTGTGTTTCATTAAGACTGAACAATACATCACTTGCTGATTATCATTCTATAAAACTCATGCTAGATAAAGATCCCCAAAAAGCTGTTTTCTTCTCGAGAAAGAGGACTTTTACCTACGTATAGCGTGAGTTTGTGTCAGTATAAACCCTGTATAAAAAGTTCAATGACACAAATAGTTCTGGAGCCATCAGAAGAAACGCTACGAACTCCAACAGGCAAGAGTAATCGCGGCTTTCAGAGTAAAGAGAGGGAAGTAATAAAAAAGGTTATGGAGTGAGAAACAAAATCAGCAACTTCTCATGTTGGGGAAGTTTAGCCACGATTAAAAATAATATAGAAGTTTCATTAAAAGAATCGTGGAATAAGTAAGTGGTAGGACTACTGTTTGGAAGTTGAGGAGGCCTGACTAAATTCACACGGAACATCCTACAAAGTTTAGACACCACTCAAGAAACAATAAAAAACATTCTGATTAACAAAATTAAGGATTCCTTGAGTATTGTACATCATCATTTATACTTGCAATGGTAATGGTCAGTAATCAGCTAATTATTTTTATTATGATCTGATGTCTATCCTTTTTTCTTATTTTTCAATCCCCAATTGTAACCCTGTGTATTCTATACAGCTTTGCGCTGTGATTATAATTCAGGATCCCTGTGGCCATTCCGTGTGTACATGAAATTGATGTCTGTGAAAAAAAATATATAGGCATTGTTTTAGTCAGTGTTTCTCCAATGTGAGATATAATAGTTAGGCAGGGTTTATCTAGCACTTCCGGTATTATGACGTCAGAGGGGGCTTTCCGGAAGTGACGTCAAAGAGGGGAACTTGATGGCAGAGAGGAGGTGGAGGGATGATAATGACGTCACATCCGTCCGCCATTTCGTCATATGGTTTGACGTCATTTCCAAGCGGGAATTCTAATTATTGCACACTTGCGCGTGTGTGGCTATTTAAACCACATGGTCCAGACATGTGCCTTGAGGTAGTCATATTGTCACGTCATCTGAAGTCATATCCTAGCGGGAATTTGTAATTTTGCACATGAACGCTTGTGAAAATACAGTGAACCCCCGATATAATGCCACCATCCGTTCTCTAACATTTAGTGGCACAAAGCGAGGGTGGCACTAAAACGAAATATAATTTTAAAACTAAAATGGCAAAATCTAGTGCTGTATCAATTTACTGTACTATAATAGGGAAAAAATTAAATAAAAGGCAAATAGAGAACTTGAGCACAAAATAAGGCACTGTACAGTAAGTCAATTTATAACAGTATATGTCCAGGGATACAGTACACAAAGGGGTCCACGTAAGTGATTAACGGTAACCGAGTAACTGTAGTGTATTGTTTAACAGCTGAATGAACTCTGACTAAAAGAAGTGAAAATCTTGAATGTCTCATTGTATGAAAGGCTCTTTCTACCTGCTCCACTCTCACGCAGGCTGTCTGTCCCACTTTTTAACATAGCTTCCTCATTCCGCACTACATTTACAGTTAGTGGCAAGGGAACACTTCTTGGAAATACAGTAAAATATATTTCTTAAATAATCTTCCTAACATCCATGCCAGTTTAAAAATAATTCTGCAACTGATAAAAATCATTGCAAGCTATATTTTGTAAAAATCTTGTCTTATATTCACTAGCACCAAATGAATTGGCGCAGTAACGAGGTTTCTTATGTATTTTATTTGGGAGAATATCCGTTCACTTGCATTTATTGGCACAGTAGGAGGGTGGCACTGTAAAGAGGGGCATTATATTGAGGGTTGACTGTATTTAAATCACGTAGGCCTAGCATACGCGAGAAGTTTGTCATTTCCCCCTCACCCAAACAATATTAACCACCCATTTTTCAAATGTAGGCTATGCTTATAGGAGTTTCATTGAAATAAGCTCTGCGCACGAATGCGCATTCTCTGAGAACCCACCTTTTGCAGCAGCAACGACAGTCTTGAAGTTCCTCCTGAAAAGGAATTTTTGGGGGAAAGGAATGGGTAGCAAAAGCTATTTTGCGTTAATACGTGTTCAATTATTTTGAAGATTTTCCTCCGGAAACAAAAGTAACGGAAACGCATAAAGCGAAAGAGGCAGGAGAATAACACAGTCTATCATTTAGAGTGTCCTGCCGTGGGTGAGTTGGTAGCGTGACTGCACGCCACCTGGACGACCCGGGTTCATTTCCCGGCTGGATCGGAGAATTTACAGAGATATAAAGTTTCTTTCCTGGGTCAGGACTGAGTGTTGTGTCCTCATTACCAACCCGCGAAAGGACCTGGCCATCCTACACGGTATTACCCGGCCTAGTGTACCTCGGTCGGGCCGTGGATACCACCCTCCCCAGGCTCGGTCTCAGGGCTGGACCGGGCCGAATACTTCATCATCATCATCATTCTCGAAATAAAAAATTCGTACTCAGAATTTAAGTGTGAAAAAAACTATCCTCTTATACGGAAAGGAATCTGATTTGCAGTAATGGCGATGACATGCTGACTATGGAACGGGTAATCTTTCTACGACGGAATCTGTGCTTTACCTTATAGTCTGCACGAACACATGGTAGGCTACATAACAAAAAAATACATAGTTCGGTATTCCAGTCTATTATTACTAACATTATCCTTACCACATTTCATATAAGTGCTATCTTTCTTCAATGTATGTATAAACTCCGTTGACATTATGGGAACGGATAATGTCCCCAACGACGAGAGGGATTTTTGAATGTATAATTTTTATCGTTTCATCTCCTGATACATTTTGCAGTCAGAAACGTTTCTGTTGTGTAATCTGAAACAGAAAAAGCATATGAAACAGGTAAGCTACAAGATTCGTATAAAATAAAGAGAAGTAGAAAAAATAAATACACGTGTACTCAACCGTCTTAAAATTCCTATAAGATGCAGGATCAATATGTGGCATTCAACTGGAGCTCCGTAGCCACTTGAATTTCATAGTTGATTTGGAAGGTTTAACTTATACAGTAATAGAGATGTATGATGATGATGATGATGATAATAATAATAATAATAATAATAATAATAATAATAATAATAATAATAATAATAATGTTTTATTTTACCTGGAAAAGTTAAGGCCGTAAGGAAAGAAAGACAAAAGAAATACAAACAACTTACAAATCAATTGATTATACAATAAAAATCATATAAGTAATATTACACAAAAGAAATAAGATAAGTTTTGAGATACATTAATAATTATTTACAGAAATAGTCACCTTAGTAATAATTCTTACAATGTAGTTACAATGATATAAAGATATACAAATTGACATCACTATTTTAAAGTAAAGTAAAATATAAAAATAAGTAGCTAAACAATTAAGCTAAGAATTTTCAGGAATATGTAAATAATTTAGTAATTTAGATTTGAACGATGATATGGTCCTACCGGCTCTGACACCGTGTGGAAGACCGTTCCATTGTCGAGAGGTGATGATGGTGAAGGATTACGACTGCAAGGTTGTTCTGTTTTGAGGGATTAGGAGAAGTGTACTAAGTTGTTCGTGGGTGAACTATGTGAACTATGGTTTAACTTCTCCACTGCTTGTATCTATCAACAAGTGCACAGACTAAAATCTATATCTGCCAATTTCAAATTTCTATCTCATGTGGAAGTGGGTAAATACCATTGTCAATGAGTGGATGATCTAGACTAATCTAGATGTGAATGTCATTACGGATATTCAGTTAGTTATTCCATAATTATAGGGCAACTAGAAACACCACATTTTGTACGCTCTGGTCTAAAACCAAGAGGGTTCTTCCTATGGAATTTATAAGTGTGTATACTAAGTTTCATGAAAATCTGGTAAGGCGAACTCGAGTGATCGCGCGTACAGACGCACGAACGGACAGACGAAGAGACATTTTTCCACTTTACCTAGAAGTAATAGAAAGTACCATTCTTGCACTTAATAAAATCTCATTATCTAGACTAACAAAAGTTTGTTTGTTTATCTTTCTCTTTAGCTATAAAAGTTACCTGGACAGCGAAGTATGACCACCTATAGACTATCAAGCTGGTTCCTACACTGAATAATTACCGGCCATGTCCAACTTCATGCACTGAAACAATCACTGCTTATTCCTTACGCTACCTTATGCTTATATTAAAATTTGGCCAGAAAGAATATCTATATCTTACTGAAGAAATACGCATAGACTAAATCGGATCAATGGTTCACGAGTAATAAGCACACTAACGGATAGATAGCAAGCAAGATAGACACGTGGTGCTTTACGTAGGGATACAAAAACCCCGTGTTTTGAAAGATCACGCACATAATACACCCGCACTTAATTCATATTCCAGCCCTGACAATTCCTACTTAATAACATGCCACTGTTTTCTTCGCGAATAAATTGGATTTGTTTTTCTTTTCCACGAGGAACTTCACTGCTCGTGTTCATGGGGAGATGGAGGATAGCCTAATATCTGAACGCTGGGGTATGATAAAAACTTGGCGTATATCCAGGAGATTTATGATCATATATGAGAAAACGTAACCGTAGTCATGGCGACCATAAAGTCAACATGCTGACACTGTATTCCATGCAAGCATGTCTGCCAACTAAATTCATTTTGTTAAGACCCGGTATTTATTTATTTTGCTTCTCCTTCAACAGATGGACTAATCTCGTATACGACTTATCATGAATCAAGAATGGGAACCTTCTTGTCAGCGACTCCTGATAGATGGCATCATGGCCTAACAAGGTTAAGTATTTCGTTTTTGGTGTATTTTCAATCAAAATTCCAGAAAACATGTGGCGATCTCCTGTGTAAAACATGTGCTTTACAAAGTATGTTGTATTAACTTGTCGTATACTAGACCCGAAACATTGCATGACGCTCTGACTCGACTAAATGACGATCTCAATGCTGTATCTAATTGGTGTAATAAATTTGGTCTCAAATTAAACCCAGATAAATCCCAGGCCATTATTATAGGCCATCAGAGATTACTCTCAAAATTAGATAATATGAATCTGCAAGTTATGATTAACAATAAGCCAGTCCCTTACAGTTCTTCCGTAAAGAACTTAGGGCTCCATCTGGATCAAAATCTTAAATGGGTCACTCAGGTAACACAAGTGTGCAAGAAAGTATTTGCCACAATCCATTATTTGCAACGTCTGAAGTTCTGTTTACCATTTTCTTTGAGGAAGTCCCTAATTGAAAGACTTGTAATGCCTCATTTTGATTATTGTGATGTCGTTTTATGCGACCTTAGTGAAAGCCTTGCCCTAAAGTTGCAGCGCGCGCATAATGCATGCATTCGCTTTGTGTGTAATACCCGACTAGCTGAGCATGTCACACCGTCCCTTCTAAGATTATCATGGCTCCGTGTCTGTGAAAGACGATCTATGCACTCCCTTTCTCTTCTTTTTAAAATCCTCCAATCCTCAACTCCCCATTGCCTGGCTAATCGTATTCAGTATTTATCTTCAAATCACTCACTAAATACCAGATCACAACATGACTCTCTGCTTTCAATACCTATCCATAGAACATCCATATATTCCCGGACTTTTACTGTAACTTCTGCACGTTCCTGGAATCTCCTTCCCTCCAGCATCAGGGTCTGCTGTACGCTGTCAACATTTAAAACTAGGCTAAACGAATATCTCTCCAAAAAACGCTAATTTTTTTTAGGTATAAAGCATTTGCGTTTTATTGTTTCTTGTATATTGTAGATCTAAGATAAGTTACTTTTTTTCTCTCTCTCTCTAGTATAACACACTTTACTAAAATAGTTTTATTTCATGTAACATAGACTAAATTCACTACTGTATATGTATGTATCTAGTGTATTAATTATAGAACTATGTTAGTGTATTTGTTTGTTTCTTCTTTTCTGTCTCTGGTTGAGTGTAAGAGAAGGCCCTAAGGCCTTAACTCTGCCAAATTAAATAAAGGTTTATTATTATCATTATTTAAAAAAAAATTATGGAAATAGTTAATAACCTACTATTTGCTTGAAATCTCCTCTCTCAACGCTTTTAGATCCTCGTAATTTATTTATTACGTATGATGGTTTGTTGTATGCATATATCGTTATATCGTTTACGACAATAGCCTACTTGTAATGTTGGTGTTGGACGTATTTCTACCACCCTCTTTTGTATCACTTCTGACCTACTGCAGTCTTACGCTGTATCCACGCCGATTGCAACGCCATCCTCTTCACCGCACTTGCCTTCTGCAGCTGAAGGCTGGGGTTCCTTGTCATCAGGATGGGCTACTGCCTATTACACCAGTCACCTCTCAGGTTAGGGAGATAGTGGATCAAAGGGGTTAAATCACGGGTTACACCCTGAATTACTATTTACCGTCCCTTTTGCACTACTCTAGCACTATTTATTTACAACTACATCCCATTCAAAATAACTACGAGTACATGCTAGATACACTGTGATATCTATATAGTTTTCAGACAATACTATCAAACATGGTTTTTTATTTCCTAAGTGAAAATTTTGAAATTCATAGAATGGGTTACCTGAATTTTTACATAATTTTTTATGCATGTCCCATCCTTTTATTATTAGCCTATTACAAAAGAGCCTAAGAGATGTCCATTATAATAGATATTGTGACTCAGCGGGTGCATACAGAAAAATTAAAACCTATAAAATCATTATAAATACTTGCAGTACTGTTTACATTCATAACTATCGCAAATTATGCTCTCAAATACGGTCATCACAAAGTAATTATTTGCAATGGAACCATGCCTGTCCCCCTCTGGAAATATTTTTTCACATAAATGTGTAAACTAAATTACTATCAGCAACTATTATGATGTGAGACTGAAGTTTCCACATACTACAATATAAGTTGTTTGTAACAGCTGACTACCTTAGATATGAGCATGTAGGAATAATAATTCCACCAAACTTGATATTTCCAGCCAAGCAATAATGTAATGGAGGTAAAGCAATGGATGTAGTCTGTCTCATTTTATATGAATAGAAGGCCTGATTGTGAAATTCTAAGGGGTAGAAAAAGTCATATGAGTGTACTATATTAAATTTTTACTGTGTATCCATCGTCATGGGTCCAATTACAGTAAATCAAGGATGTGGATGATGATGATGTTTGCACTGGGACAAATAATATACGAAGAATAGTGGACTGTAACTTTATTATCATTAGCCCAACACAAACATACAAGTTTTAATAACAAACTATGAGCAGCTACCAACTTCCACCTGATCACCGTGGAAGCGGGAGAACAAACTAAAATGGCTGCCGCGAGGAAGGACTGCGCGCGCATGCCAAGCATTTAACCTTCAATAGGCGCGCTAAATCCCAAACATACTCCCACCCTTGATCTATCTAGATCAACACACAAATCCATGAATCAATAACTCCCACCCTTGATTTATCCAACAATAGAAAACACAATTACATTTAAACATTCACTTTAGAAGGAAACGGGCAGAGTTTTACAATAGGTCTTTGGATTTCACCAGTAGCAGTTTTTAACTTTACTACTCTAATCAAACCGTCTTTACCGGGAAACACTTCAACAACTTTTCCAGTTTTCCAACACAATGGAGGAACATTGTCTTCCTTTATTAAAACTAGATCACCAATGTCAAGACTAGAACGGATGTCCAACCACTTAGGACGACGTTGAAGTTCTGTCAGGTACTCAGTAGACCATCGCTTCCAGAAGTGCTCCATCATCTGCTGCAGATGCTGCCACCGGGAAAGTTTGCCAGTGGGGATAGGCAACATAGAAGGTTCAGGAAGGCACTGCAAAGGACGACCAATAAGGAAATGCCCTGGAGTAATAGGATTCAAGCATTGTGGATTATCAGTTAAAGGAGATAGAGGTCGAGAATTCAGACATGCCTCTACTTGTGAAAGAATTGTAGCATATTCTTCAAATGTCAGCACAGTGTTTCCTATTACTTTCTTCAAATGAGACTTCATTGATTTGATGCCAGACTCCCATATACCTCCGAAGTGTGGAGATCTTGGAGGAATGAATTTCCAATTAAAGCCTTCAGAAACTCCATACTCGTATAAGGTATTTTGAATGTCAGGGTGTTGTAAGAATCCTTTCAATTCAGCAGCTGCACCCACAAAATTCGTACCATTGTCACTCATTATTTCTCTACATCTTCCTCTTCTTGCGATGAATCCTTTCAGAGCAGCTATAAATGCATCAGTGGTAAGTTGATATACCAATTCCAAATGAACAGCTTTGGTTACTAAGCAAATGAAAAATGCGACGTAAGCTTTAATAATAGTCTTGCTGCGACTTAATCCAACTTTAAGATGAACAGGACCAGCATAATCAACACCAGTGTACTCAAAAGGATGAGCAGGTCGTACTCTATTCGATGGAAGTTGTCCCATAAGCTGACTATTGCTGGAAGCGTTTACTTTGAAGCAAGGAATGCAACTTCGTAACACCTTTCTGACAACACTCCTTCCAGCAGGAATCCAAATATTTCTTCTCAATGAGGACAGCACAGATTGAGTACCTCCATGCAGAAGCTTTATATGCTCATTTCTAATCAAAAGCTCAGTGATGTGATGTTTCGCTGGAACAATTATTTGATGTTTAGCTTCATAAGGCAAATCAGAATTGTTAAGTCGACCACCAACTCGTAGCAACCCATCTTTATCGAGGAATGGACATAATGGCCTTAGCTTACTTGAATTAGAAATGCACTTGTGTTTCATCAAACAAGACAGTTCCTCAGGATATTCTTCCTGTTGTACTAGAGATATTATAGTGATGAATGATGCATCAGTTTCTTCAACAGTAAGATGCTCACTTCTCCTTTTTTCAGGAACAGCTCTTGAGTTATGAATAAATCTCAAAATGTAAGAGAAGATTCTTTTTAGTTTATCGATGGAAGAGAATTTTTTGATGAGATCATTTAAACTTGAAGAATGTTTGACATTCGCAGCACAAGTAACAACTTCTTCTTTAGAAGATTTTACATCAGGTATTTCATTTGGTAATTGCATTTCATTAATAGATGTAGGAGATGAAGTAGCATTCACTTCCCATAAGAATGTTGGACCCCTCCACCATAGCTTCAATGTAGATAACTGATCTGGATATACACCACGGGTAATGCAGTCAGCAGCATTCTCTTCAGTTGAAATATGATGCCAGCAATTAATGTCTGTGTCATCTTGTATTTCAGAGACCCTATTTGCAACGAAGGACTTCAGTTTGGCTGGAGTAGATTTCAACCAATATAAAACAATAGTAGAGTCAGACCATAGATATATTTGATCTAATCTACTTAATTTCAATGATGACAATACCTTTTTCAACAATCTAGACAATAACAATGCTCCACAGAGCTCTAATCTAGGTACAGACTGTGTCTTGATAGGAGACACTCTAGATTTAGAAGTAACCAGTGAAACAGAAACTGAATTATCATCAGATATGGATCGCAGGTAGATACAAGCACCATAAGCTTGTTCTGAAGCATCACTGAATCCATGTAATTCAATTCTCTGGATATTTGCAGAAGGAATTATTTTTCTGTCAACAGTTATGTCATTTAGGCAATGTAGATTACCATATATCTTGTTCCATTCATCTTGGACTGAAGTAGGTAGTATCTCATCCCAACTTGTCTTCAAAATCCATAATCTTTGTATGAATATTTTACACTTAATAACAGCGGGAGCCAAGAGACCCAAGGGATCGAAAATTGAAGATATGACAGATAAAACATTTCTCTTCGTCACCTTTGTTATTGGCTTGACATCAAACTTAAATTGAAAACAATCATTTTCAGGCTGCCATGTAATTCCTAAGGTTTGCACAGTATGATCTCCAATGATCTTGTAGTTAGCTGGCCTCTCTTGCAATTCCGGAGTTACATTTTGCAGTACTTCATCACAGTTTGATGACCATTTTCTCAATGGAAATCCAGCAGAAGCGAGTAAATCAATAAGCTGAGTCTGCAACCTTTTGGCTTCTTCAACTGTAGAAACACCACCTAGATAATCATCCACATAGAAATCAGATCTTAGGGCTTCAGCAGCAGCAGGACATATTTCTTGATTCTCATCAGCAAGTTGTTTGAGACATCTAGTTGCCAGAAAGCTAGCAGGACTCGTCCCATATGTTACAGTAGACAACTTATAACATTTTAACTCCTCTTCTATATTACTTCTCCATAGAATTTTCTGTAGGCATCGGTCTCTAGGATCAACGAGCACTTGCCTATACATTTTTGCAATATCCGCAGTCATTGCTACTGGATACTTTCTGAATCGAAGAACAATGGAGTACAACTCTTCCTGAACAGCAGGACCAACACACAGTAAATCATTCAATGAGTAATTATTGGAAGATTTGGCAGAACCATCAAAAACAACTCTTATCTTAGTTGTGGAACTATTAGGTTTAAAAACAGCATGATGAGGAATGAAGAATTGAGTAGATTCATCAGACATGTCACACAAATCCATATGACCTTAGTCCTCATACTCCTTCATAAATTGCGCATAATCATGATGCAGTTTTTCATTAGATTCACATTTCCTTTCAAGCAGATTCATTCTCTTTCTAGCTTGTCCGAAGGAATCCCCAATAGAAACTTCTAGGCGAACAGGAAGTCGAACTATAAATCGACCATCAGAAGTTCTCGAAGTATTTTCTAAGAAATGTTGTTCACAATATTTATCTTCCTTTGTTTGAGGAATGTGATTTATTTCCTCTAATTCCCAAAACTTTCGAAGTTGATTATCAAGCATATCATTTCTGCTTAAACAACTCATAACCTCATTGTTAGTATGACGAATAGAATGCAGTGGCATTTTGCCAGATAACACATAACCCAGATGAGTGTTTATCAACGTGGGATGACCTTTGCGCTTAAAGGTTTCACCAATCACAAGATCGAAGAAAACATCAGCTCCAAGCAATAAATCAATTTTTGCTGGAATATAAAATTCAGGATCAGCCAATGAGATGTCAGTTGGCAATGACCAATCTTCATATTGAACAGGAGCACTAGGTACAAGACCAGTAACATTGTCAAGAACAGCACAATTCACATTAAACTCATAGTTGCTAATTCTGGAATGTACATTAACTGAACAGGTGTGCACAACCTTTGCGGCACAAACATCATTAATTCCACTAACAGAGAATTTATTCTTGATCAATGGTAGATGCAACTTCTTCACTAAATCAGTTGATATGAAAGACATTTGGCTTCCAGAATCCATTAAAGCTCGACACCCAACAAGATCACCATTCTTGGCTTCAACATGCACAGCTACAGTTGGCAATAGTTCTTTTGCGTTGGCCATGTTCTGACCTTTTGACGAAGTATAGCTAGATACATTGCTAACATTGGAAGTGGCATTAGCATTGTTAATAGCATTATCAATATGTAACAGTTTATGATGTCTTTTGCTACAAATGGCACAGCTGGCTTTACACTTAGCAAACACATGGGATCCTTTTAAACATGAAAAACAAAGTTTATTTTCTTGAAGAAATCTTCTTTTTTCCACAAGAGACACAGCTTTAAAATCTCTACAATCATGCAGTGAATGGCTATTTCTGTTGCAAAATATACAACTGACAGAATTTACATTAACAGTCAGAGCTTTACTTGAAGATATAGATGACTTAACCCTTTGTTCACTAGGATTATTTCTGTACTCAATGATTTCTAAAGTTTGAGCTTTTATTTCAATGAATGTAATAAGATCTTGTAGAGAACTGAACTGATCATTAGCTGTTTTCAATTCCCACTCTTGTCTGTCTTGTTTCCTTAATTTTTCAAGAATGATTTCAACTAATATCACATCATGCAGTGGTACATTAGGTTTCAATGATTCTAATGCCCTTTTATTACTTGTTGCATTATTTACTAGCGATCTGTATTCATTACTGGAACCTGTTTTCACTGTAGATAGATTTAGTAGTGACTTGACATAGTTGGCAGCAATTATTTTGTTGTTATTGTATCTGTCATAAAGCAACTTCCAAGCAGTTGGAAAATTGTCTGCACTAATGGTTAAACTTTCTAGAAGACCTTTAGCTTCTCCTCTCAACGACGAAATTAGGTAATGAAATTTCTGTATGTCATTTAATGATTCATTGTTTAGTATTAAGCTTGAGAATATGTCGTGAAATTGCAACCATGTCCTAACATTTCCATCAAACGTAGGAATATCAACAGTCGGCAATTTTACCAAGGAATCACTATTATTCGATATTACAGATGCAGGGGGGGGGAAGGCACTTTAACTTCTTTATCAACAATTCCTTCCAGAGCTGCTTTTATTCTGTGGTAATCCTCTATGAACTTTTCTCTGTCTGCATAATGACCTGCAGGATCTTCACAATTTAATTCAATTTCATCTTGAACTTCCACATATTGATTAAAAATATCAGGCAAGGAACTCAAACGTGAACGAACTTCATTTACACTAACTTGTTCAGTATACTTCTTTAGAAACTTGTCGACGTAGGTTAATGTCCTTTTAGCAATAGCTCTTTTCTTTATTGCTAGTTTTTCATTAAATTCTTCCATTTTTAACATAAACTAGATTTCAATACTTGATGACTTCGAAGAATAGTTGTAGACATTTCATAACAGGAACACCACCAATAGAAGCATCAACACACTTTCACAGTTCTCAAAGTCAATATAACCATAATGTCTGCGTTCGCGGGAACCATAGATATGTGCACATGGCGAATTATAACACGTTTTATTAGTCCATCAGGCACGGAGGCGACCAAAATATGTTTGCACTGGGACAAATAATATACGAAGAATAGTGGACTGTAACTTTATTATCATTAGCCCAACACAAACATACAAGTTTTAATAACAAACTATGAGCAGCTACCAACTTCCACCTGATCACCGTGGAAGCGGGAGAACAAACTAAAATGGCTGCCGCGAGGAAGGACTGCGCGCGCATGCCAAGCATTTAACCTTCAATAGGCGCGCTAAATCCCAAACAGATGATAATAACAATATTAATAAAAAATAATAAAAATTTAAGTATTTGCAGTAACAATAGCACAGCGATGTCAGTAATTTGTTAATTTGCCCCTCCTTGGCAAAATTCCTGCGGACGCCCATGAATGGAACGTCTGGAAGCAATTCCGTTGTTCTGTTATTCATAACATGTAGGCCTACTTTAGAATTGGTGCAACTAGTTTTTTTCTTTTATTTTTTTTTTAAGCCTTGTGGTTTTTTTGTTATCATTTGACTCCGGTCATCAATCGTAAGTTCTAAAGATCTAAAATTCCGGCACATCTGTGACGGTCACAGGCCTTCATTCCCGTCGTTCAATAATCACATAGTTACAAACAAGAAACTCTCCCTTTTTTTCTGAAAATATGATCCGTAATTTCTTCATACAAAAAGTGTGGAGAGGCTCTTAACAGTCGTTATTTTGAAATATAAAACGTACTTCTAGAGGAAACAATAATATTATGAGCCTAGATTAAGGGAATTTCTTAAAAAGCGACGTCGTTCATAGCTATTTATGTATCAAGTAGGCAAAATAACGCTTTATCGGACGTATATAGTTTACGCCTCGGCCGGAATATTGGATGTGTCCGCTAAACCCTTTGCGTACGTGGTGTATACAATATTTTTTTTTAGTAGAAGCGCTGTAAATTAAATTAAATGAAACAAAAATGCCGTATAATTAATTATAAAAGTCATAGTTAGCCATTTGTTGACGCTATAATCTCACAGCAACCTGAATCCTATGCTATGAATTAATACGAAATACGGAAGTAGATGGCAGTGCGGATTTCTTATGAATAATATAACTATATTGGCTTAGGCCTAAAATTTGTTGTTATAGATACTATTAAGTGTTTTGTAAAAAAAAAGTTTCTGATTAACGTAAAGAAACAATGTTGCCTTATATTTGTTGCTTTATGGTAAGTATTTTGTTTCATACCCTATTACGGTTGTATGACTCACCACTGCCATCTGGAATTTCAGTTGCCATGACGACTTTACCGGCCTAGGACGGTAAAATTACTTTACCGGCCTAGGCGTGTTTACAGTCCGACTAGCAGCTGTTTTGCAGAGCGTGTAGCCTACTAAAAATATTTATGCATTTAGTCGATCTCACACTCTCTTTGGCGGAACATAGGCAACTGACTTCTGGAATATAACAAACTTAATAAATCCCGAAATTTTGTAACGCCAAAAATATTCACATTTAGTGATACAAATAAACATGAGGCAGAATGAAGGTATAGGACCTCGTTGAGCCCTGCTGGTCTCTTGTGGTCAAAGCAAAAGGTTCCGATTAAATGATATTGATAATGATAATGATATTGATAATGATTGATATTGATAATGATTTCTATGAAAAATCAACATATAAACATAGGGATTCCGTGTGTCACATTCCAAGCTGATGCATTACCGGGTATAGGCATTCAGGTCATTATGATATAAATGACCTTCAGAGATTTTTTACGAAAAATGATTCAGATGGAAGTTTTGCTCATTGTATGTGCAATTGGTAGCCCTACACAAAATTTTAACAAAATCGATGTCGTTATTTTTTGTGATTACCAGAAGAACTTTTATAATGCAAACATGAAGAAGATAATAAACGAATCATTCATTTCAAATGCTGCCAACATACTATCACCTGCCGAATGTACGAAGACGAGTACAATATTCACCTCTATCGATATTTAATAATGTGTTTCCAAAGACGGGTGTTTAAACTTAGTTACTCATGTGACAGTCATCAGAAAATGAATTGGCTTACACCATAAACTATTGTACTAATTCCTTCGCTTTTGTGATGCTGGTGACATGTAGGGCTACAGTGCACGCCGCTTATTGTGATCACTTCGGGATGCAGCTAATCCGATAATATTAACCGATTGATAACAGTAGCCGGAGGATTTAATGAAGGTCATTTATTCATATATAAGATAATAAATTACAAAACAGAATTAAAAATATTTATTCATAAAATAATACGTCATTGTGAATCATTGAAGCACTCATAGGCTAATACACTAATAGACTGCAAGCAACTATTTTTATAACCAGTAACAAAATTATTAATTGTTTTTACTTTCCTTTAGGAGTCTATTAACCAATACTCCATACTCAGTTACGAGTTCGATTATTTTTGGAAGTCTATAGCCTACTGATATGTGGTGAACATTGCACAGCAAGACATCTAACGCCTGCCTGTTCAAATCTTTTCATTTTACACTAGCCATCACTGTATGTCAACTCTGTTATCTTCATAAATCAAAAGCTGTAGCTTAACTGTGGGTGAAACTTATTTTATTGCTTAAAAAAGACAGTTAGGTAAACCCCTCGAACTGGTCATCCTGTGAGCTGGGAATAGTATTGCTACCTCCAGTACAACACAATACAGTTGGGTTTCACCTTAAACCCTTATAAATGAAATTTTGAATGACGTACAATACTTGGAAATAAAGCCGCAAAAAGGAAAATGTGATAACATAAACAGAAACTTTGATCACAATAAACATAATTTTTTCAAAATATCCGTATTAATCCGTACGGGACTTCATAAAAGTGATAACAATACCCGATTAATAACATTACCCACGATTACATTAAGCGGCGTTCACTGTATACAGAAACAAAACTAAGAGATCAAGATTATTACTAATATTATTATTATTATTATTATTATTATTATTATTATTATTATTATTAATATTATTATTATTGTTATTATTGTTATTTTTATTTTTATTTTTATTTTTTTCCTTTTGATTAGGCCAGTAGAAACAGATGTCTTCTTCTTGTCTTCCCAAAACTTCTACATTCTTTCGCGATGTTGCTGTTTCCGTTCTTCCGTCCATTTACTTCCCGTTTTCTTCTTGGGTTTCTCTGGACATTCGCCATCAAATATTGCTTTCCTAAACTTTTCTCTGTTTGCAATATCCTCCTTTTTGATTTGAGTAATTTCAAATCTTCTTCAACTTCCTTGAAAAATGGTGGTTTAGTTTATTTATTTATTTATTTATTTTATTTTTTTTAATTTTATTTTTTACTTATATAGGCCTAGTGATAACAAATTTGTTTGGTAAGTCGGTCTCTTTCCATTCTGAAAATGTGACCATAGAATCTTAACCTTCTTTTCCTGAAAGTATGGCCTATGTTTTCTGTTTGTTTGTATAACTCCTTTTCTGGTCTCAGTTTGTAGCCTATATGTTACTCTCCCAAATTGGTCCCATAATTTTCCTTAAGATTCTCTTCTCTGTTTTTCTTATTCTTCTATCTGTGATGGTGTTTATACACTCTGTTGCGTACAGAGTTTCTGGTAAGATTACAGTTTTATTATTATTATTATTATTATTATTATTATTGTTGTTGTTGTTGTTACTTATATTATTACTTCAAATTGCAGTGGAGTTTAGAAGTGCTAGATGAATACCTTTTCCATGACTTCACGAACTTGCACTTCTGCTGAGTTTAATTCAAACTGGAATTAAAGTTGGGATCTATCAGAACTAATCACTTAATTTACGGCTCATGTACTTCAGTCTTTGTAACATCTTCCGTGTAGATGAAGCAATCAAGTTGAAATGTTCCAGGCAGCTTATCTTTATATCAAAGTGTTCTGAGAATCACATTTCATTAATTGCTTGAATAGTTTATTTCAGAAACAGCCCAAGTAAACAGTTTTACCATTTTGTTATTAGTGTTGACTCAATATCTTATTTTCTAACCGGTGTTCTCACTTTGTCACTGATAAAATAAACCACAGTAAATAAATTACAGTGCTGTTAACACGTTGTGACGAAAAACCCCTGAAAATGACTGTCAAAAGACTTGAACTGGCTAAACGTGAAGTTAGGTCATTATACTCGTATGAGCCACTGCTCCAGGATTCAGAAAGTTTATAGAACATTTGGGGCTAGCTTAGTACCCGAAATAGCCAAAACCGGTGTAACGGGAAAACTTGACTTCGGGAGAATAAGACCCCCGACGTCAAAAAATCCCGGGAAAATATTACCGGGGGTCTATTTTTCCCGGGATATTAGGAAGCAGGGTAAAATCTTCCCGGGAAAAATTGACGCACAACAAACAAAACGAACTTCAAAGAACTAATCGCCGCAGGTGGGTACAATCTTCCCAGGAGGAATTGACTTCACACAGGGGGGTATTATTATCCCGGGAAAATATTACCGGGGGGTCTATTTTTCCCGGGATATTAGGAAGCAGGGTAAAATCTTCCCGGGAAAAATTGACGCACAACTAACAACACGAACTTCAAAGAACTAATAGCCGCAGGTGGGTACAATCTTCCCAGGAGGAATTGACTTCACACAGGGGGGTATTATTACCCCGGGAAAATAAGACCCCGAAGGAATCCTTGAATATATCAAAGAACAAGTTGCCGCTGGGGGGTATAAATACCCCGGGAAAATAAGACTCTCCACACAAACATCAAAGAACTAGTAGCCGAAGGTGGGTACTATTTTCCCGGGAGGAATTGACTTCACACAGGGGGCATAATTATCCCGGGAAAATAAGACCCCCCCCAAGGAATCCTTGAATATATCAAAGAACAAGTTGCCGCTGGGGGGTATAAATACCCCGGGAAAATAAGACTCTCCACACAAACATCAAAGAACTAGTAGCCGAAGGTGGGTACTATTTTCCCGGGAGGAATTGACTTCACACAGGGGGCATAATTATCCCGGGAAAATAAGACCCCCCAAGGAATCCTTGAAGATATCAAAGAACAAGGTGCCGCTGGGGGGTGCTTTTAACCCAAGAAGAATTGACTTCACACGGGGGGGGGGTAAAAAATTCCCGGGAAAATAAGACTCCCCACACAAAAATCAAAGAACTAGTCGCCGCAGGTGGGTACTATTTTCCCAGGAGGAATTGACTTCACACAGGGGGGTATAATAAAACCGGGAAAATAAGACCCCCCAAGGAATCCTTGAAGATATCAAAAACAAGGTGCCGCTGGGGGGTGGTTTTAACACAAGGAAGAATTGACCTCACACAGGGGGGTAAAAAATTCCCGGGAAAATAAGACTCCCCACACAAAAATCAAAGAACTAGTCGCCGCAGGTGGGTACTTGCAGATATGGACAATTTGAACCACTGTAAATCGCCTAGAGGGTAGTTTTCACCCTCACTTCCAATCCAACCCAATTAAAATGATTTTTTCGACATATATACATCGTAGGGACTGATATAAACTATCTGACATGATTTACACCCCAAATGAATTATTCTTACATAGGGGTGGTTTTTCAAGGTCACCCAAGTTTTTACAGATATGGACAAATTGAACCAATGTAAATCGCCTAGAGGGTAGTTTTCACCCCCACTTAAAATCTAACCCATTTAAAATTATTTTTTCAACATATAAAACATGTAAAAACTTGGGTGACCTTGAAAACCACCCCTATGTAAAAATAATTCATTTGGGGGTGTAAATCATGTCAGATAGTTTATATCACTCCTTACGATGTATATATGTTGAAAAAATAATTTTAAATGGGTTAGATTGGAAGTGGGGGTGAAAACTACCCCCTAGGCGATTTACATTGGTTCAAGTTGTCCATATCTGTAAAAACTTGGGTGACCTTGAAAACCACCCCTATGTAAAAATAATTCATTTGGGGGTGTAAATCATGTCAGATAGTTTATATCTTATAGTTTACGATGTATATATGTTGAAAAAATAATTTTAAATGGGTTAGATTGGAAGTGGGGGTGAAAACTACCCTCTAGGCGATTTACATTGGTTCAAGTTGTCCATATCTGTAAAAACTTGGGTGACCTTGAAAAACCACCCGTATGTAACAATAATTCATTTGGGGTGTAAATCATGTCAGATAGTTTATATCAGTCCCTACGATGTATATATGTCGAAAAAATCATTTTAAATGGGTTAGATTGGAAGTGGGGGTGAAAACTACCCTCTAGAAGATTTAGAATGGCTTAAACTGTCCATATCTGTAAAAACTTGGGTGACCTTGAAAACCACCCCTATGTAAAAATAATTCATTTGGGGGTGTAAATCATGTCAGATAGTTTATATCACTCCTTACGACGTATATATGTTGAAAAAATAATTTTAAATGGGTTAGATTGGAAGTGGGTGTGAAAACTACCCTCTAGGCGATTTACATTGGTTCAAGTTGTCCATATCTGTAAAAATTTGGGTGACCTTGAAAAACCACCCCTATGTAACAATAATTCATTTGGGGTGTAAATCATATCAGATAGTTGATATCAGTCCATACGATTTACATATGTAGAAAAAATCATTTTAATTGGGTCAGATTGGAAGTGGGGGTGAAAACTACCCTCAAGGTGATTTACAGTGGTTCAAGTTGTCCATATCTGTAAAAACTTGGATGACCTTGAAAAACCACCCCTATGTAAAAATAATTCATTTGGGGGTGTAAATCATGTCAGATACTTGATATCAGTCCCTACGATGTATATATGTCGAAAAAATCATTTTAAATGGGTTAGATTGGAAGTGGGGGTGAAAACTACCCTCTAGAAGATTTAGAATGGCTTAAACTGTCCATATCTGTAAAAACTTGGGTGACCTTGAAAACCACCCCTATGTAAAAATAATTCATTTGGGGGTGTAAATCATGTCAGATAGTTTATATCTTATAGTTTACGATGTATATATGTTGAAAAAATAATTTTAAATGGGTTAGATTGGAAGTGGGGGTGAAAACTACCCTCTAGGCGATTTACATTGGTTCAAGTTGTCCATATCTGTAAAAACTTGGGTGACCTTGAAAAACCACCCGTATGTAACAATAATTCATTTGGGGTGTAAATCATGTCAGATAGTTTATATAAGTCCCTACGATGTATATATGTCGAAAAAATCATTTTAAATGGGTTAGATTGGAAGTGGGGGTGAAAACTACCCTCTAGAAGATTTAGAATGGCTTAAACTGTCCATATCTGTAAAAACTTGGGTGACCTTGAAAACCACCCCTATGTAAAAATAATTCATTTGGGGTTGTAAATCATGTCAGATAGTTTATATCACTCCTTACGACGTATATATGTTGAAAAAATAATTTTAAATGGGTTAGATTGGAAGTGGGTGTGAAAACTACCCTCTAGGCGATTTACATTGGTTCAAGTTGTCCATATCTGTAAAAATTTGGGTGACCTTGAAAAACCACCCCTATGTAACAATAATTCATTTGGGGTGTAAATCATATCAGATAGTTGATATCAGTCCATACGATTTACATATGTAGAAAAAATCATTTTAATTGGGTCAGATTGGAAGTGGGGGTGAAAACTACCCTCAAGGTGATTTACAGTGGTTCAAGTTGTCCATATCTGTAAAAACTTGGATGACCTTGAAAAACCACCCCTATGTAAAAATAATTCATTTGGGGGTGTAAATCATGTCAGATACTTGATATCAGTCCCTACGATGTATATATGTCGAAAAAATCATTTTAAATGGGTTAGATTGGAAGTGGGGGTGAAAACTACCCTCTAGAAGATTTAGAATGGCTTAAACTGTCCATATCTGTAAAAACTTGGATGACCTTGAAAAACCATCCCTATGTAAAAATAATTCATTTGGGGGTATAAATCATGTCAGATAGTTGTTATCACTCCCTACGATGTATATATGTCGAAAGCATCATTTTGAAAGGATTAGATTGGAAGTGGGGGTGAAAACTACCCTCTAGAAGATTTAGAATGGCTTAAACTGTCCATATCTGTAAAAACTTGGATGACCTTGAAAAACCACCCCTATGTAAAAATAATTCATTTGGGGGTGTAAATCATGTCAGATAGTTGATATCAATCCCTTCGATGTATATATATCAAAAAATCATTTTTAATTGGGTTAGATTGGAAGTGGGGGTGAAAACCACCCTTTTGTCATGGATGGGCATAAGGTCACCTATGAATTATAATACTAGATTTTCAAAATTATGTTAATGTTTATTTTTTAAAAACTACCCCCCGTGTGAAGTAAATTCTTCTTGGGTTAAAAGTACCCCCAAGCGGCAACTTGTTCTTTGATATTTTCAAGGATTCCTTGGGGAGTCTTATTTTACCGGGGTAATTATGCCCCCTGTGTGAAGTCAATTACTCCCGGGAAAATAGTACCCACCTGCGGCGACTAGTTCTTTGATTTTTGTGTGGGGAGTCTTATTTTCCCGGGAATTTTTTACCCCCCTGTGTGAGGTCAATTCTTCCTTGTGTTAAAACCACCCCCCAGCGGCACCTTGTTTTTGATATCTTCAAGGATTCCTTGGGGGGTCTTATTTTCCCGGTTTTATTATACCCCCCTGTGTGAAGTCAATTCCTCCTGGGAAAATAGTACCCACCTGCGGCGACTAGTTCTTTGATTTTTGTGTGGGGAGTCTTATTTTCCCGGGAATTTTTTACCCCCCCCCCGTGTGAAGTCAATTCTTCTTGGGTTAAAAGCACCCCCCAGCGGCACCTTGTTCTTTGATATCTTCAAGGATTCCTTGGGGGGTCTTATTTTCCCGGGATAATTATGCCCCCTGTCTGAAGGCAATTCCTCCCGGGAAAATAGTACCCACCTTCGGCTACTAGTTCTTTGATGTTTGTGTGGAGAGTCTTATTTTCCCGGGGTATTTATACCCCCCAGCGGCAACTTGTTCTTTGATATATTCAAGGATTCCTTCGGGGTCTTATTTTCCCGGGGTAATAATACCCCCCTGTGTGAAGTCAATTCCTCCTGGGAAGATTGTACCCACCTGCGGCTATTAGTTCTTTGAAGTTCGTGTTGTTAGTTGTGCGTCAATTTTTCCCGGGAAGATTTTACCCTGCTTCCTAATATCCCGGGAAAAATAGACCCCCCGGTAATATTTTCCCGGGATAATAATACCCCCCTGTGTGAAGTCAATTCCTCCTGGGAAGATTGTACCCACCTGCGGCGATTAGTTCTTTGAAGTTCGTTTTGTTTGTTGTGCGTCAATTTTTCCCGGGAAGATTTTACCCTGCTTCCTAATATCCCGGGAAAAATAGACCCCCGGTAATATTTTCCCGGGATAATAATACCCCCCTGTGTGAAGTCAATTCCTCCTGGGAAGATTGTACCCACCTGCGGCGATTAGTTCTTTGAAGTTCGTTTTGTTTGTTGTGCGTCAATTTTTCCCGGGAAGATTTTACCCTGCTTCCTAATATCCCGGGAAAAATAGACCCCCGGTAATATTTTCCCGGGATTTTTTGACGTCGGGGGTCTTATTCTCCCGAAGTCAAGTTTTCCCGTTACACCGGCTCTCTTTTCTTTCAATTAATAGATGTCTTGTCCCTCTCAACAGATCTTAACATAACTTTCTGTTCTTAACATTTATCGACCAGTTTTTAAAATCCTTTATTACTTCTTCCTCTCACCCAGTTATTTCTGAAGATCTTGTGGCAGTTGACTTCCATTAGCATAACATTCATTACTAATTATTCTTCGGACATTGTTTAATAATTAACCAGCTTAGTCTTTGGGGTTTGTAATAATCTACTGTTGTTTTCAGTTTTTAATTATTTTATGTAATTCATAATTTGCTCTTATTTCCCACATTCTGTTCGTGACATTTATTAGTCTATATCCTTAGTAGGTTCTTCTTTTCGAATATTCATCATTCTCTTTTGATGTCCAAGTTTCAGAGGCTTAGGTTATAAAAATGCTCTTACTAACGTTTGTTAGATAATTTTAATTTGGCGCTTCTAAAGCTCTCAAAATTTATACATATCCGTGGTTATAGCGCAAGCGCTTTGTACGTCACTTGAATGGGAAGATAGTCATTCCTCAGCTGTTAAGGCCGCCTTTGTAATCCCAATGTGGATAGCATGAACGTCGCGATAGGACTGAGGAGAATGTGTGCGTGAGTGAGCGGTGCATCTGTGCCGGACATTTATATCTTGGGAGAGCTGTATATAAATTTATTTCTAAACAACATTTGATTCGCATGGACGTTCTCTTACAAATATCATTCTGTTTTTAATTTTATCTGTTAATTTTTACTATTTATTACTGATCTTAGATATTGAAATGAATTTACTTTTTCTATCTGTGTATCGTTAACAATGAGACATAAGACTGGCCGTTAATATCTTTAAGTGTTCTAGTTCTCGACCTGCAAATTTTGATCTCTTCTTCTTCTATCTTTGGCTTCCTCTTTCAGTTTCCAGTATTATCTTTTTGTCCTTTAAATTATTGTGCAACTCAGCTGGATTCTCCTTCTTCCAAGACCTGGAGTTCCCTCGAACTTCCCTGGATGACATTATCCAACAAATAATTTATTGTCTAGATGTAACCTATCCAGTTAGCTTTCCTACGGAAAACTGTGTTGAGGATTGTTCTCTTCTCGTTCACTCTTCTCAGGACTTCATTATTGTCACTTTGTTCATTTAATTTTTTTCAATGCTTCTCCAGCAATACATTTCAGAACATTCCACGTATATCTCCATTTTTCTTTGTGTCCTTGTTCCGATCCGTACAAAGCAATGATCCAAAGTCAGGTTACTAGTCAACAGTGATTTTTTTTTTTTTTTTTTTTGTGAATGCCAATTCGATATGTGATTTCCTTGGTGCAGTAGCCAATATTCGTCAGCAAAATTCTGAGTACTTGAACTGATCAAGGCTTTGGCGGAATTGCCATCCCTGATCATTGATAAGTAATTAATTTAATTGGTTTTCAGTTCAGTTTACATCTATACTTTGCATCTAATTTATTGCAAATATTATTTTTCCATGATTACAACCCTGTAAGTGGGCTAAAGTTTGCTGGAGTTTTGGATACTCCATTAAGAGGAAAACATTGTAGTGCAGAAGAACTCCATTAAATGGTTCCCGGTCATTTATTCTAATGCCAAGTTATCTAATATTGCAAAATTTGCATACCTATTATAAATAATTTCCAATTACAAATACGGTCTAAAAACAAAAAGGCATATCGCCTAAAGTCAAATAAAGTCTAAGGCTAATTGTAAAAAAACAAAATAGCTAATTTTAAAAATTTTGTTCAGGGTCGTAACTACGCTCCGCGGGGCAAATCCAGCCCGCCACATGTATTCAATCCGGCGTGCGGGTTAATATTTTCTTTACATGGAAAAATTGCGATTATTAGCGATTATTAGATTTCAATATTTTTGTTATTCAGTGCGTTTTATTTATCTCTAAAATAGCGTTATACAATGTTTATAATCCTTATGCAAACTAATTACAGAATGCGCTGCTGTCGAAGCTGTGGCGCGATTTTTTTTGCGATCTATCTCTTTCCTAAAAACATTTCTGACCCCTGATATACGTTATGGGATCTATTCCGATTTGATTAAGAACAAACTGTCAAAAAAGATGGTGAATTAATACTTTCATGGTTATGAACAACCATGGTTATGTGTGAAAGACAAGGAAAGAATAGGACGCCCATCCACAGCCACTAATGACGCCAACATTGAGCAAGTGCTTATCATGATTCATAAAATCTGAAGAGTGACTGTCGATGAAGTGGCAAACCATAAGTTATGCAAATTAACCATGGTTCTGTATAATATTATAATACTGTATTGTATAATATATTACATCATGCATGATGTAATATATAATAATACAAGGGCTGTGAGACATACCATTTCCACAAGCCTTCACTGGGTGCGATACCACCTCAGCGGTCTTCCGAAAGAGTAAGCTAGATTTGAAGTCTCCAGACGTATAGGGAGCTGCTCAGCCAAGGATCATATAGAGGAAGGTAGGACAAAGTGTATTTTGAGGTGGTACGGGGCCCCACCTAAGGAGAAATTTCTAAATGAACCGTTAACAATCCTTTGAAAGATCGGTAGCCAATATCAAACCAGACATCTCATGCCTCCAATCAACTGAGGGGACAGTGAAACAACGTTATCTGAGGACTTATCACCAAGTCCAGATGTGGTTGGGACATGAGCTGCCTCCTCGGATGTACGGGTGGGAGTTAACCACCAATAATTATTAATAAACTTCATTATGAAGCTTAATTTTAATGTAACTTAACCACCAATGAATGTCTAAAGTGTTTCTCAAAGTGTTCCCCTGGCTCTCAAAACAGCCAGGGGAACTGTCTTAATGGGGGCCCCCCTTGGACAATGAGGATGAAGAACTCGAGATCGATCCTTCTGCCAGTCATCCTCGAAGATATATCCCCTTTCTCTACAGTCATTACTGTATAATTGTACTCTAAGGTGTAAATACATTATTAATTTAAATGTAACATAGTTTAACAAAATTAATACGTAACTTAATTTTTAAATTAAAACAATTGTTCATATTTTATAGGGACACGCTTGTTTTACAAAACATTTAGAGCTGATGAAACGAGCAAACAGGAGCAAATTCTTTAAAACTAGAAGTTCTTTACAAATAAAACTGTAAATCGCCAAAATGGTTAAAAGTGATTATTTGATTGACTTCATGTAGGCCTAATGTGATAATTTAGCGTAATTAAACGTTTTAAGTCGGGACATTTATTTTTAGAAAACGTGTTCTTTTATTGGGGCATATTTAAGATTTTGAGTCATATTTTGTCACTTTTAAGGTCATATGTTGTGATTTTAAGGTCATATTTGCAGTCATATTTTCCACTTTTTTAGGTCATAAACATCCGAACCCTAATTATTAATAACATTGTTTTACTTAATAAATATATACAATTAAACGAATCTTATAGGCCTACTGCCAAATACTCATACAGATTCGAAATGAAACGATTAGAACGTACCACAGATTAATGAACCTTACCCAAATCGTGCACAAACAATTAAAACGATTAATCATTAAAAAGCTAAAAACCCAGCTATTAGCCATCTGGGGAAAAGCGACCTCAGATTCGAGTCTCCTATCCCAAAAAACCCCGCATAGTGAATTTAGTCCAAATCATTCATTTTTTCTCATTTAGGCGTGTATTCATGATCTCTTTGTGTTCACCTATGTAAAAAAATCATATCTCTGAGTAGTAAACAAATGAATCAAGTAGAGCAGGTTTACAAAATCGAAGCGATAGACAAATTGAAGTGTTATATTGCAAAATCCTATTTCAGCGATGCTCTTTTCTTCCCGGTTCCTATGGTAACCGAGCAAGGCAGCCTTCAATTAATTTCACAATTGAAGTGAGAGAGAATTAATCAACAATTTTATTCTCTGTGTTTTAAGTCTTAAAGTGCTTACGAGTTTGTAAGTCACCACTGAATTGCTATCATATTGAGAACACCTGGTGAAATACCGGTATATATGAGTCAGTTAGAGAATTTAGTGCTGTACCGGAAAGTTGCCATGGTTAGACAATTGGCAGACAAGCGGAACGAAGAAGCGAAGATCTGTGGTTCAAATCCCAGCTATGGCATTGCATTTTTCAGTCTGACTCTTCCTTTTCAGCTTAGCAAACACACGGCATTTGTGGATGATCTATAATTTACTTGATTATGTAAATTTTGATACTGGAATGCATTATTATTTCTCCGTTCAGCGTAATGAAGTTTGGAAGCGTTCCATATGATAAAAAAAATTCAAATTTTATAACTTTATAACTTTTTATTGCATAAGGTGTAAGAACGTTATTTAAAAATAAATTGACAACTTGATCGTTGGGTTGGGGCCCACATTCCGGTGGGGCATTTTTACCCAAACCTAGAGCAGAGATGTCCCCGGGTCACGTGACTTCACGATGCCGCAGAACTGTTGTGAATGTATCAAAGAAAATATAAAATCTTGCTTTACATGTATATGTAACTTTCTTCAATATATATATTGTATACAGGGGAGCAATAAACATTTACAATTCACTTTTGAGAAATTTAATAACTGAAAATGCAGTACTTATTTTTGAAAACCATGTCAGAACTTCTCTGAATAACAAAACGATCCGACACACATTCACAAACTCATAAGGCATCTTTTCCCAGATGAGCGTTTTTACCTGTGTTATCCTACCCACAGAATCTAAGACGCGATATGACCTCGATGGTAAAACGTTTATAAATAAGATTAAAATAAAAATATATATGAAATATCCAGTAAGAAATAAATGAAAACACTTAAGCAACGCAATGACCTTAGAACCTTGTAGCACTGAGGGGCTTGGTCAAGTCGTGATGCATGGGGAGGTGCAATATCACTGTCTGCTTCGCATTACAGGATGATGAATAGCAATATTAATTAAAACCAAAGACACTATTTCATCTATACGTCACTTCCTATTTTAACCGATAACGTAAGCTATAATAATTAATTTGAAATCAGCCAATCATGGTGCTCTATTTTCAGAAGCACCATTACTGTTATCGCCGAGGTGTTATCAGTTATCACACAAGAAACGTATTGGATATGATCAAGATGGCAGATGTGTAGTGAGATATCAAACCAGAAATATAATGAAATAGTACAGTAGAGCTAAGTCTAAACTAATCACAACAATCTGTAGAGCCAGGAAAAAGAAGTGAAACACTCAGATAACTTTCCTTACCTTAAGCATTGCCAAAACAACTTCCTCACTTCACATTTCGACATAGAATAAAAGGCCTTAATACAACGAGTGCGTATTCGGTTGTGTCAGCCTCATGCAAATGTGTAAGTTTATTTATTGATTTATTATTTTATTTTTTATTTCAGCTGTGTTTTTACTCCTTTTAGCTTTGAGGCTATATCAGGATTCGGGATCTGTGTCTGTACAGTAGGATGGGCCATGGAACTAATGCTTGTCAATTGTTGCTGTTATTATTATTATTATTATTATTATTATTATTATTATTATTATTATTATTCCCTCTGCATGCTCCACTGCATAGTAGTACTGCATGCTCTTAAATATTCTTAAACTGATAAGTGAATAAAATCAGGTAAACTGATGTAAAAAAGTGCCAGTATGTTTTTTTTAATCAGTTATGACTGCAATTATGATATGCAGAATATGTTTTTTTAATTGATTTACAAGTTAAGCTCCAGATTTATTCATTAAGCAGGGCTTAGGGAAGAACAAAGGTCTAGTTTTCTTTTTAATCAGATTAAAATCTTCCAGCATCAGCTGAACTGTACAGATTTTTGATATCTTGACAATCGCACACTCACATAAAAATACGAAAATGAAAGTGAAATTGGCTGGTTTCGGGATTTGAACCATGGAACTCCATAACGTGAGGCCAAAACGTTACCATCTCGGTCACCTGGGTCAGTTTAACGGTCTAGTTGTAAGTTATAAGCGCATGTAAAACAATAGTGTTTTTGGTCATAGCTATATCTATTTTAATTTCCAAAGCCGTAAAATATCACAGTAAAACAATTGACTATGTTGTCATGATAAATGATTTGCTTTTTTTTTATATAAATTCTTTCGAATACGTATATTATCATAAAATAGGCACCAAATTGAGCATTACTCCGAAACAGGTGAACCGATTTTATCCAGTATCAGTAGACCTCTTCCCATGAACACTATAAATGTGTATACCAAATTCCATAAAAATCCGGTAAAGCGTATTTGAGTTACCGCGTTTTTAAAATAGACACTAAATTGGGTTTTACTCCGGTACCGGACAACCGATTTGATCCAATATCGGTAGACGTCTTCCCATGTACATTATAAATGGGTATACAAAGTTTCAGGAAAATCCAATAAAGCATATTTGAGTTATCGCGACTTCTCATATATTAACATAAAAGGCAATAAATTGGGCATTATTCCGGTACTGGCCAACCGATTTGGTTGAACATCAACAGACGTCTTTCCATGGATAGTATAAATGCGTATTCGAAGTTTCATAAATATCCGATAAGGCGTATTTGAGCTATTGCGCCTTTAAAATATACACTAAATTGGGTTTTACTCCGGTACCGGTCAACAGATTAGGTTCAAATTTAACAGAGTACTTTTCATGGATGTCATAAATGCGTATACCAAGTTTAATGGAAATCCGATACAGCGTATTTGAATTATGGCGCCTTTCTATTAGAAAGGCGCCAAAATCTATTAAAATAGGCACTAAATTGGGCATTACTCCGGTACCGGTGAACCGATTTGGTTCAATATCAATAGGGTTCTTCCCATTGACATTATAAATGTGTTTTCCAAGTTTCATGAAAATCCGAAAAAGCGTATTTGAGTTAGAGCGCGTACAGACACACGGACAGACAGACAGACGGACAGACATTTTTCGTCCCCCACACAATCTCATAAAGTACCATACTGGCACTTAATAACATAATTCCTGTTTACAGATACATCATGTTTTCTGATGGCTAATGTTCTTGATTCCTTTTCAACGCTTGAAATTGTAATGAGTTCACAAATTTTATAAATAGCTTTTTTTTAGTACAGACATGCATTTGCCCATTGGCCAGTTGCCTTCTTTTCTATTGTCGGTGTATTTAATGGAGTAAATTTCAACTGATATTAATTTAAATGGATATAATACAGGTTGAAGTGGTGAGGATGATTCATGGTATGTAAATATCCCATTCGGCATTTGCCTTTACGACTGGGGAAACCATGAAAATTCCCATGTTAAATTGGCCGGTCCCGGGATTTGAGCCTGGGACCTCCCGAATGCGAGTTCACGACGTTACCATCTCGGTCACCTCGCTCGGTAAATGTGCAGGTTATTGTAACCCAAGGCTGGTACCAGACTTGATTGTAACCCACGCGAGACTTAAATCCTGCGCATGTGCATATGATGACTGGTTTATAACTACCCTTCAGAGAATTATTGCGAAAAAGTTTTTAACTCTTAGTATAAGCACTACGTGTTCTACATTTAAACAAAATCAGCAGATTTGTTTTCGACAAAATAGCTAAAAATATAACTTCATCATATAAAATGGCATATAAAATGGCACTAAAAGTAACAGTAAGTGTACCAATCTTCGAGACTCATCTTCAGATGATATCTAACCCAAATATAAATTTCGTAGTGGATATTATCTTTGGTTTTCGAGCTATGTTGCTCATATACATATACGATTCTGAAAGTCGTGTGTTTGGATTCAAGTAGTGGCGGACCGTAGTTGCACTATTTTATAGGAACTAAATACATACAAATACATGCTAAAATTACTGATAATGTACAAGGGGGAGCACGAAAATAAGTTTCCCCTGGCGACTGTGTACAGATGTGTGGATAAAAGACATAAAAAATATAATGAGACATTAAAGATAAGACGTACCTTTATTTCCTCTGTTATTTGAGCAATTCATTTGTCTTGGTCTCATATTACTTTATTCATTCACATATTAAAATAACTTTTACTTTCTCTATCTTTGTCATAGATAGAGGTAGGCCTACTATTGTGTTCCACTCCGAAATTCGATGTCTAATTTTAAACGAAGTATACGTTTTGAGAGTCACTGATTCCAAAAACGTAATTTCCAGAAGAAAAAAAAAAACATAATATGTGGGTGTCTATGAAGATCATAGCTCGATAACAAAAAGTTGTCGAGCTCTGATAATTCGCATTTTGCTTAACGTGTGTGTTTATTTTCTCTGTTTGTTTTTGTTCGGTTACGTTTGGTTTGCTCTGTTCCCCTCTTTTTATCTTTAACATTATTCTGTACGTTCCGACACTTTATTAACAGCTTCGGTAGTTGTCAACCCACAATGATGATTAGCCACCACCAGTGATGGGAAGTAATTGAGTAAAAGTAATCGGATTACAGTAACAATTCCTTTTTTGGTCCCATTTACGTGTAATCAATACTTTTTAATAATGTAATTTCTACTTGTAATTTACTTCTGGAAATAAAATTGTAATTTTTATAATTTAGTAGTCGTTAGTATTAGTATCATCATCATCACTACTGTTTTTGTAACTAATATCCAAATTAGAGTTAATATTAACAAAAAGTTACTCAATGTTTCCGAAAATATTCTGATTGATGTTTTTTTTGTTTTTTGTTTGTTGATTAATAATTTGGGCTTGTGCCCAAAACATACAAAAAACAAGGAATTTTTAGGTACTGCCATTTTGTAAAGTAATTGTAAATGTAATTGTAGTTTTACTGATTACTTTTTGAAAAAACGTAATTTGTAATTTAAGTAAAATGTCTCTCAGGTAATTGTAATTCAGCCCAATTACTTTCTTTTTGTACTTTTCCCATCACTGGCCACCATCCTCACGACCGTTCGCTAAAACATAGCCTGCCACTAAAATGGGGCGAAAGAACCGGACCCAGACCTATGAAAAAACTAAAAAAGAAGGTAATTCGATGAATCACACGATTAAAGGTTTATTTCCAAAATGCCTTTTCCCCATGGAATGAAAGTATTCACATGGTTTAGGATGTTGAACAAAGCTCTCTTCTATAAGATATTTTTCCAAGAGCTCTGACCATTCCAGGCATTGGTAATCGCAAACTGAAGCAATACATTCTTAATTAAGACAGCCAAAACCTTTAATCATCCTCCAGATCTTCTGTTTTAAATATCACGTCATTACCACTTTACGGTCAGCGAATGAAAACGCTTAAATTATGCATAACTCAAAGTTAAATAAAACTTGATTAAAAACTGAATTAATTATACTTTGCAGAATATCATATTCGCATTCTCGCTCTTTCTCTTTCTCTCAGTCTTTGTCCTTGTAGCTCGCTCTTTTGGTGCTGTTTATTCATTTAAATTTATTCCCGCATTGCGAAATATTATAATTAATTATATGTTATACTTGTATGAAGAAACGAAAGCATATTCTGGTATTTCCCGGGTGATATAGGAATATCTGCTTGTGGTTTCTTTGAGTTCATAAAACAAACAGAGCTAATGGAAAAAAGAATAGCTCCAGGCTTAGTACAGAACTTCCAGTATTGATTCATTCCAGTACAATACGAGCAGACATTAGTTCTTCCGTAACGCATTTTAAAACTGGCTCATTCTTTATCAAGAAGTCAAGAAATTATAAACAGTTGATATATTGTGTCAGGAGCTCTCGCATTTGGAAACCCGATCCCCCTTCCCCCACATCCATATGATATTGCAGACATGTTACAGTTCGTTGTAGGTTATGGTCTATATATAAATTGACCTTTGTTCACCAGTGCAGGAAAATTGGCCACTGTTCCAACTTCCCCAACCTGAAAGAAATGAACAGAAATTTGTTAATAAAAAGAAAATAAAGTCGTAATCCAGTAACAAACAAAATCAAATAAAAATATACACATGTCGAAGCCAGGTGACAACCAACTCTACCATAACTGTATTCAACCCTTCAGTTGTTATAAGGAATAACAATAATCATAAATAAAGAAAATTCATATCCGATCCCAAGTCAAGAATATTTAATTCAACACAATTAAATAATAAGTGCTAAACATCAAGGTTCTTTAACTAAGAAGGTTCGTCCGTGCGAGGATAGAGGCGTGAAGGAAGAGTGAATGACGTCAGCCGTATCTATCCGTAAGAATGGTCCCATTAATTTAGTATGTATTCACAAGTATAAGATATTCGTTCGTGTTTTGTGATGTTGAGTTTGTAGAGTCAACCAATTGTAATATAATCTCAGAGGTTACAGTATGATAGAAATAATTTTACTAACTTTTACCAATAAAACATAGAAAAACTTAACACAACAATCTGAAACGGCAATAAACAATTTTGAAATTCGGGTACTTAGAACATCACGCCTCCAACAATATTTTAATGTTATCGCATACTTCCAACCGTTTCAGGTACGTAATTTATGAAGGTATATTAAGCTGCTGATTTTAACTTGTTTCATCAGATATTTGTGAATTTTAGTTATGTAGATTTATATTAAATATTAAGGAAAAAAGTACTCTTATAAAAGAATATATCGACAAATTAATGCACGCATGTATTAAGTAGAATTTCGAGGCTAAATGTTTTGTCTGTAAATTTGGAAGCCCCTGAGGCATATCTTTAGTTCATACAAATGTGACAACAGAAAAACAGAAGCTTAACAAACTTTCTGTACGGGAAAATGTGGTAAATACTTTTCCTGGATGCACATTCGCGATAATTAGATTTACTAAAAAGTAGAATTTTATTGTACTTAACATATGTTTGCAGTAAGCAATCGTTATTAGAATTTTTCAATTACTGGTAGCCTAATCCCTCATCAGCATATAAAATGGGATGTGCTTCGATCAAATGATGTATTAGATCGTTTATATAACTTCTAAGTTAAATAGCAAAGGGCCAGGGATTGAATCATGAGACATACCTGTTGCTATTTTTCTAGGTTCTGATAAATATGAAGTTCCTCCTTTATTAATTTAAATTATACAGTTTTGGAATCTTAGGAATGACACAATTTTATTATACATTATTTTTTCTAAAATTTTTGGAAATCGATGGAGAAGTGCAATTGGACGGTAATTGTTTGGATTGCTTCTCTCACCACTTTTGAAGAGAGGTGTCACCTTGAATGTCTTAAAAGAGGTGGGAAAGACACAGCTTGAGAAGGATAAATTTATAAGAGAATTGAAGATGCTGGCTGTAGGTGGGGCACATTTTATGATGCTGACGGGAATTTCATCTGTCCCACTGGATGAGGTATTTCTCGTTTTTCTAAATGGTTTGAATGACATCGTTCTCAGATATCTTAAGAAATGCCATTGAATTACAAAAGTTAACCGTTAATGAATAAGAATGCGGGGAAATTATTGTAGATTGCGAATGATTACACTGAAGAAAGTGTCGGCAGTTTTAAAATGTAGTTACTAGGTCAGCAACTGGTGTAGAAGATGAACTTGGCACGTTTTTGCTCTGGCATGTGAATACGGAGTCATACAGCTAATGGAGCAGAAAACAATGGGAATGAAATAAGAATAGAAAGAAATCAGTTCCTCAGATAGATTTGATATAATTTGGTGGGCATTGTTCTGTTCCACGAAACAGTACGCATCCACCCCATGGGTTTGGCGTCAGTAAGCGATACAAAAAACGCGTGTCTTTATATGTGACACTCAGGCTGTGCTTTTATTTTTGTTAACGTCTTTAAGTAATAAAAATCTGTTTTACTTATTGTTTCACGTGTACATGTTAAGGAGGATGTGTGACTTTCTAAAATACTTAACAGGTTGTCTGAATTCAATTCATGTGGGAACTCTATTTTCCTGTACCTAGTGCCGGTAACCTAATTTTCGTGCGTCTTTGTCTTCTTTGTAGCCCATGTGGGTCATTTATATCAACGCCTCTGACTTTTCATGTAGTTATTATTGCTGGCATGGAGTCATAATTGCTAACGAATTTTACTACCTGTATCTTTCTTCCTTTTTATTTATTCACATTGACTTAACGATTTAATCCTCAGCAGGCAAGATTGATGTGACTTCTTGCGTCTGAACATAAGTAGTTAAGGCATCGATCGCTACCAATATTAGAATAGTACTACTTTTTAAGTTTGGTACCGCTTGCAACTTCTGATCAGGCGCTGTTAGTGGTTAATTATTTTAACTTTATTATTCGCTAAATCACTATCGTAGTATAAATATTATGCAATACATGAGTGTGAAGTTTTTTTAAAGAATATGGGATATAGAAAACCCGAATTTCGTTTTTATAACTTTTCCTTGATTCCGTTAAAATACACTTCCACTGAAGTATCGCAATATAGTCTACTTAGGATAGTACCTAATTATAAATATACAGCTAGATCGATTGGGCAAGAAGTTGTCCTGCAACGTATGATATAGAAGCCAGTTAATATTCTTTTAACGACATTTAAAATCAATGTTTTTCAAAACCCTTTCTTAGTCTGCACTTACATTACGAAACGAAAGTACTGTCAAAATTCCAAATTTCTACCTACTATAGTTTAGGCTCTACGATGATTCTCTGTCAGTCAGTCAGTCATTAATTCAGAAGAAAGCCTCTTATATGTAGGCCTATAGAAGATTACCGTAGGGAAGTCATGATTTTGTAAATTATTACTCAATAGCTTTCATTTGTTCCAAAGCCTTGTTGCTTTAGGAAAGTAGAATCGTTGGCTGGTTTATGGCTATTTAACTACGAGGGTTTACTTCAGCTTAGACATTTCCCAGTAAATATGCGCTAGTCATATTTATACCGTACCCCCCCCCCCCGACCTCTTATTTCGTTTAATGGAATGAACTTATAATAATGTTGATATGACTACGGATAGAAATAGAACTGCAAGAGAAGCGGTTTCTTTATTGTAATACACATAAACAGTATATATATCTGAGCTAGGATCGAATAGAAAGCCAGCGCCATACAGATTGCGCTATCGAGGCGAACTACATCGAAATAGGTAAACCATGAATTTTAATTAAATATTTTACTATAAACTCAACAGTATGTAACTAATTCAAACCGGAGTGAGAACATTTTTGGATTGAGACCTCATTCATGCTTATTGACGCAGTTTTTGCTTAGAGATATGATTGTGTTATAAAATATTATATCATGTAGTATTCCTGTGGGAAGTTTTTTTCGCTCTCCTGAAAAATCAGTTTTTGCTAATAACACTTTAGTTGATTTCCCATGTTACATTCCTATATCTACTGATTTGATTTCCATACGTCTCATTGCATCAACATAATTACTGTATTTTGTAATGTTACACTAAAGCTTAGAATCAGAAATACTCTTCATTCGTAGAAACTTCAAACACTTCGTTTAATTATATATCATTTTCACTGACCGGATGAAAAGGAGTTAAGTGTTCAGTTAGCAGAATATCTTACAATGATATAACATTCCATATAAAATGCTAATGCTATACCATAGTGTAATTTCCATTTGCTACCCACTAATCTATACACATTATAACTTTGGTATGAATTTTAAAGTTGCTTTGTTCTTCCTGTAGCATTGCATGTCATAAGACAATGATATTATTAACTCTTTGATCTCTCTAGTTTTATTTATGAGAGCGTTCCATCTTGTCTGACCCAAGGCATATAGCTTGCTATTATATTTTGTGACTCAGGAAAGTTTCGTTAACAGCTACATCCACTGTTATTTATGCAAAATGAAGAGAAGACTTCGGTGAGAAGGTTGGTTAGACACTGTCTTTCTATACATTGGGATGAGAGTTCGATCCCGCCCCAAAATGATGTCATTTATGTAGTGGCGCCAACTTTTGAAGAACATCGGGTGGGCTCAACAGATTTTAAAATTTCCAAACCCCCACACCTCTAATTTCGTTTAATGAAATGAACTTATTATAATGTTGATATGACTACGGGTAAAAATAGAACTGCACGAGAAACGGTTTCTTTGTTGTAATAACTAATAACAATCACATTTTATAATTCAACCGCCAGGAAAGTGTTGTGTAGCTTAGTTAACGGAAATATTACATAAACGTTTACTTCTTCTACCCGTACCATAGGTACTGTAGGTACAGGAAGTATTGTATTCGACCCTAAAATTCGAAGTCGAGTTTTTAACATAAGTACACTATTATTTTCAGAAACATGTCTTTGTATGTGTCTGTGAACAGCCTAGCTCGAGAGAGAAAAATCGTATAAAAACACATTTTTAAAAAAATTGGGTTAAGTATTTTTTGATGATGTGACAAGAAGATTGTCGACGACTTTCTTTTATTTCCAATGTTACTTTAGGTTACATGAAGAAAATTTAGCTTTCTTTTTTAATTTAATTTAATTTTTTTATTGTTTATTTATTTTTTTATTTTTGCAATTTACTCGAAAACGGCTCGAAACGATTTTGTTTAAATGTTGTACATGACATCCTTGCAATAAACGCCAGAACTTCTATATTACATTTTTT
This sequence comes from Ectobius pallidus, assembly GCA_964059195.1. Taxonomy (NCBI): domain Eukaryota; kingdom Metazoa; phylum Arthropoda; class Insecta; order Blattodea; family Ectobiidae; genus Ectobius; species Ectobius pallidus. The sequence goes on along the minus strand of CAXKWD010000001.1, from coordinate 33,107,159 downwards.
TCGCTAAAAATTTCTGTTGTTGTAGGCATCAATAAAATATCGAACTGAATTGTAGAAATTCCGTCTTGCCGGCTTTCCCTTAGGTTGAAACAGTTGAGTAGGCCTACGCACTGCTTGCAGTACAGCCTCTTACTTTGTAGGCCTATCAGAATGTGAAGTGAGAAAGGTGTATTGCCCATTTTTAGTGTAAACTTAATGAAATTTACGTGAGTGCACTACATAAATTTAATTTGGGCTGAGTATCCTTCGGGGATGCGAAGCGCTGTGGTATCTGCTTTCTCTTCAGTTTTACACCCAATTTACATGAAGAGATTGAAATTTTTCCGATTTTCTAAAAAAAATCCTACCTGAATATCATAATATGCATAATGTATTGTATAAATATTATGTATTACAATATATTATACTAATTTCCAAAAATCTTGTTTGGGTATGTGAAGTGATATGTTTGATATCTAATTTTTAATTTTTTTTTGTTTTAGATAACTACTGAAACAAAATAATGTAGCATGGCGTGTTGCAAATTGTGTTTCTCCTGACAGGAGTTCTCTCGAGAAATTCGTCAGAAGTCGCATTCTCTCCCCAGAGCATTAGCCGGTTCTCCCTATCTATCTTTTTTGTGGACGATCCGAACTCCTTCCTTTTGGTCTATTACGCTTTGCTGATTTAACCCAATTTTCTTAATTCATGATCGTTCCACTGTGATATCCTCAACACTCTTGTCTTATAACAAAATTCCTTGCCTTGTCCAATAACGTCATCCCTGTAATTTTTCTTAATCACAAGCATCGTGTAAATTCTAAATCTAACTTTTCCGCACTCTCCTTATGTGTATTTAGAACAGCAATGTGATTAAGTTCTTTCTGAACGAAAAAAATGTATTTAGTGTTTTGAAAGCGTAAAAAGGATATTTCGACTGTAGCTGTTGAAACTGTATTGAGAGGCGTAAAAATTTAATGAATTGAAGAACGATTTCAAACGACCGTAAGTGAATCGGAACATGAGGTGATTGTTCAACAAAAGCCTGATTTTCGCTTTAAAGGGATTCAACAAAGAAACACAATTTTTAGTAATAGCAATAAACAATTATGATTAATATATGACAAATTATTGGTGGATTTGAGCCCAAGGGCCCATATAAATTAGCGGTGCTGATTGTAATATGTCCTCCTTCCTCGAGGTGTTCCTCGCTTAACGCTAAGAACCATACAAAATACTTTTTTTACTTGTACGAAAAACGGGTAACCATTTAGCTGTACATTAAAATGTTTGGTGTCCTCTCAAATTACCTAAAAGAGAATGTAATTTTTCATGGAAATGGAGACAACTGAAAGACACCACACATCGGACTCTTACACTTTGATTAAATTTTTTTTATATTCTTCTAAAACGCAACGTTGTAGCATTCGACTTTACATCTGTGATTACAACTTTGGTTTCAATGAAAACTGTAACTTAACAAGTGCGAGACAAAATTATTGAAATCAGGGATCAGCGCCATTCCTGTGATAGTGTTCGATTTAGTTACTACTAAAGGCAATAGCTAATATATATCGAGTCTTTAACGATCGATTTAAATAACCATGTTTCGATTAGCCCATGGCAATAGCGAACAGTCAGTGTTCTAGTGTGTAGATTGTAGAGCTGTGTTCTATTTATATATTATGTGTAATATTCAATAGTGACAGTGGTAAAGCTATACAGTTTGTTATTGTATCTTCATATTTCACTCGATGCGAATGGATTCGCCGCACTGGCTTCGCTTGTGGTGATTACGTCTTGAAAACACCGTGTTACCGTGAGTAATACACACATTCTCATCTAGTTCTGTGTTCTGTAGCTTATTTTATTGATGTTCTCGTAATAATTATTCCATTCTGCATTGTAATTAGGAATGGGTTTTGAGGAAGCAGAGACACACGACAAATACTGAAGAAATGTTTATGTAGTTTGGTTAGGTAGACCGGCTGTCTTGATATTGTAAAGTTAGCTTGTAATGAATAAGAATGCGTTATCCGTGAAAGTCCGTCCAGAAAGCAGTAAAGTATAGCTAAGGCTATCTCTATTTAGTAATACAGTTTCTGTATTATATTATCCGATGTTCGGTTGCCCCGCAGCATTTTGATTGACTCTCGAGGACAAAGATTAACCTTCAGAAAGCTATGGTTACTGCTTTGACTGTCAGTACATCTTTATAATGCCTGAGCAAAGTATATACAAGTTAAAAGAAAAGTTTATATCAACATTTCTGAAATGAAACTATTCTGTTATTAAAGAAAAATCAGATCATGCTTGGGCATCAATGATAATATGACGGTCCTTTTGAATGCAAATACTGTACTAAAATAGTTTTAATTCGTGAGGAGGGCAATTGTAGTAAGCTTATTTGATGCTATCGTTACAGAACTATTTTGGGGAAAAAATAGTTTTATGCTGCACCCTAATGAGGCCCGCCTGGGATGGTGGGGTTTAGGGTTTCGTCACAGAAGAAATTCAATGTGAGACATAATAAACCTCGTGCTATTCAGTATATTGCTCCTAAACTAACATAAACGTTCCTAACCTAACAAAATGGCGGAGCTTGGCTGGGGTGCAGCATAAATCTATCTTTTGCCCTATTTTGTGTTATGTTTTACTATGCTGCCACAAAACCGTACTCCATGGAACTCTGCAGAGAAATATTTTCCCTAAAGTCGATATAATTGTTTACAACATTTTTTAAAATCAGATTTTGTGAAAATCTGTAGTACTTATTAATTGCATATTTAAGTAATTTGTCTTTACTGTTATTAGATTCAAATAGAAGTGTAAGTTTTGTGTATTGTTTCCCCATTACGATATACTAATGCCTCCTATAAGTTACATTTCCTTCTGGTTTATTGTCCATTGCTGTTCTTTCTTTCTACTGACTTTTCTTTCTTTTTAACCAGTCACCATTGTTTTTTACTTCCACTCTTGACTTAGGCAATATCACATTTCCTTGCCTTGTCCTTCGAAGTCCTTCCTGTGTTATCACAAGCACCAAGGACCAGCCCTATCTTCTCGACATTACAGATTTAATTTGAACATGAACATGAATTCGGTATGCCCTACTAAACTAATACCACTGTTCATAACCTAACATAACCTAACCTAACCTAACCTAACTAACCTACCTAACCTAACCTAATCTAACTTAAACTAACCTAACTGCCACTAAAATAGAATCTACCGCCACTACTTACCTTAATGCAAGAAGGTCAGTTGGTATCCTGTTTCGCTCAGAACCATAACGTGGCTGGCGTGTTTTATGCGTGATAAAAATGAATTGAAAGTAAGTAAAAATACATGAAAAAATTTAAAATACGACTAGTTTCGCCTCTTAATTCTTTTAACAAAAGTAAGTACATTTAATGACGTGTTGATTTCCAAAAGAGCAAAATTGTAATGTCGAGGAGAAAGGGCTCTCGCCCAAGCGCCATTTAATTTCTATTATCTGACTTTCCCGTGATCTCTTTATGTATAGACCTACTTATAAAAACAATGTGATTAAGTTTTTCTGAACGCAAAATGTCATTAGTCTTTTCAAAGCGTAAGAAGATATTTCGGCGATGGTTGTGAAAACTGCGGTGAAAGTCGTAAAAAATTGAATGAACTGAGGAACTATTTAAAACGATCTTGAGTGAATTGGAACAAAATGAGATCGTACTATGTGTATCAACTAGAGCGGGATTTTCGTTGTACAGCGATTCAACAAAGAAACAGGTTTTTTTAGTAATAACAATAAATAATTATTTATTTATTATATTTTGGGCCCGGAAAATTATTGGGTGGGCTTGAGCCCCACGAGCCCATATAAGTTGGCGCCACTGTGCATTTATGTGTGCATAAATGAGATAGTCGAATGTTCGTGGACTTGAGGCATGTGCGGGACACTCCAGCACAGACCTAAATGGCAGTACACAACGTCCTTCTAGAAACATCTACTCGTATACAATTAAACGGCCCTAAATAGCGTGCTTGCTCGCTCGCCCGCTTCGTGAGACATCGGGTATACTCGGCGATTTTCGTCTCTCGCAGTGTAAACTTTCATGACGACTACAAAAATAGGAAAACCGTTTCTTTATCATATAAGGCCTAAGTGAAATGAACTCAATGAACAAATATTATAATTTTATTTTTACTTACAATTTTCATAGCTCTGAACCACAAACATTTTTAATAATCTACCAGTGTAAATTTCTTAAAAATCCTGGAGTCAATGAATAATGGCGGGCGAAGGCGGGGGCACCAGCAGTAAAATATTGATGGTTTAACTCTTGAAATATCGCTGATAATAATAACCCAAACAAACCATTCCTTCCCTTGAAACATTATATAATTTCTGAAAATTACACTGAATTTATCAAATAAAATTCACATCATATTCATGTCAATAAACAATTGAGAAACAATACGTATTATGTGTTCACAGGTTTCTTTGGAACTGCATAATCGATTCTGATATAGTTTTCCCAGGGGGCGCTTTCTAATCGTAGAATGTACTCTGAAGCCGGAATTTTAGCTGTTTTATTAATATTATTAATGACTTAGTTTATGAATGATTCGCGTGCAAGTGTTAATATATATAATGCTTTAATAATTATTATACTCTTAATTTTTAATTTTTAAATGAATTATCGTGGGCGAAGCCACGGGCACCTCCTAGTAATAAACAATAGGATTCGTCAGCCTTCATGTCATATCCCCAAAGCATTCTAACCGAAGTAAATGTTTTGTTTTTGTTTTTGTAGGCTACGACTGTTGGAATTATTTTACATGCAGTTGTGTTTAAATAAATAATTCGGATAAAATGTTTAAATAATTGTGGAATTTTCTACTTTGATACAGCAAGCTGGCTTTGGAAAAAATGAAAGTTACGTAAAAAGAGTTACAAAGACAATCATGACTTGTGCAGACGACAACTGTTAACCGGATAATCCGCCCACGGATAAATTGGGAGTTTACTGTATTTATTTCATGCTGACTTGACGAGAATCAAGATGACTTTCTCTTACTTTGAATATCACTTTATATTTTACAAGTTTCATTATTAGTGATTTCTCAAAAAGGTCTCAATATATGTATTAGGGCTGTACCGATTAATCGTCGATCAATTACATTTTCCGATTAATCGGTTTAGTCGAATTCTGAAAAACGTTTTTCGAGAAATGGGTCAAATGACCAAACTCCTTTCACAGTGCCGAGTGAGAAAGTTTTTAGTGCTACCGGTATTATTGTAAACAAGCTACGATCGTCTCTTGAACATTCAAATGTCAACAAACACGTGTGTCTCAAGTCTTGGCTGAAAAAGTAACCGGAAATGTAAGTTTTGTATATATTATTTCAGTAGTTAACTAATAATGGTATTCATTAATTCAGGATTTCTTCTGATTATCTGTAGTGTAGTAGTTATTAAACGTGTAAAACAATATTAAATGTACACTTTGGTTTCGTTTAAAATACCGGCTTGTTTGTCGATTAATCAGTCGATTAATCGGTCGATTAATCCATTAAAATCAAGCGTTAACTCTATTAAAAACTGTAATCGATTTTCAGCCCTAATATATATAATATATATATATATTTTTTTTAAGTTTTACACGAGGTGCTTACACTATAAGTAAAACTTTTATGTGCAATATTTTTTCGTAAATATTCTCTGATGGTAGTTAAGTAGAAATACTTAATACTGTTCGTACAAACTAAATTATAGTATAGAGTGCCGAACAATATAGACGAAGTATGAGACAACTAAATACGCATTTCTTGCAATGCGGTCTCTTATTACATTTCAGAACGTGAAATGAAAAACTTGCACTATCCATGCTTTATGGTTAAGGAAGTTATATGAATGTATTATGTAATATTTATTTGGGTTGTGCATCCTTCGGGGATGTGACAAAAAGCGTGGCAACGGCTTTGTCTTCATTTTTATCACGACTGGACTTGAAGAGAATTTCATTTTTAGCGATTTTCTCGAGAAGGATTCTTACGATTTTGTGCAAATTGTTTACATGAATTAAATAATATGCATAACATGTTGCAATATAATATAATACTTATGCTATTTCTGTCCAATGTTTTTTTAAACAAAATTTCTTTTGTCAGTATCCCTTTGCCTCAACTGAAAAGTCTACAGCGATGAATAAGGTATAAAAGGAAAGTTGGTGAGGAGGTTCACTATTGCCTTTTACTATTTAATTTCGCTGTGGAATATGCCATTAGGAAAGTAGGCCTAGAATCAAACGGCAGTCACCCAGTTTTAACTTATGCGGATGATGTTCGTCTGTTGGGCGATGACATAAACATAATCGAGAAAAATGCAGAAAGTATATTCGATGTCGGATTGGAAAATTGGAAAAACCTATGTTTATGGTCATGAAGCGTCAAAATATTGCGCTACAAAATATTAGAATAGTCGGTAAATCGTTCGAACAAGTGGAGTAATTCAAATATCTGCGAGCAATAATTAGAGACACAAATAATATTAAGTGTCGACTGAAAGCAGTCGATTTTAATCAGTTCAGGAGCTTTTATCTCCTCGTCTTCTGTCCAAAAATCTAAAAATAATAGTATATTGGTATATAAGTGCCGTAAGCGGTGCATACGGATCGAGGAAAGAGTTTGAAAAAACGAGGCACCTCCGCCGAGTTTTTTCAATTTCCGAGATCCGTTATGCGCTTACGGCACGAGTATTGCATGCTATTTTTTGCACGATGATTATTTATATCAATTTATTTATATTAATTGAGATATTAGCTGAAAATATTATGTTTAGGCTATACACTACTGAAGATGGATGTTATATTTCAGAAAGTGATTCGCATATGTTGGTTGTTATGGGGACCGAATATTTGTCCTGTTAAAGTCGCCACAAACTGGGGGGCCTTCGTTCCCGTTTTCCATAAAGGTCTGTATTATGATGGTTTTACTTACGGCACTTGAGCTTTTTGTAATTTTTACCGCACGGAGATTTCTTTTGTTTTCATAGCAACCAGATTGCGTGCGGGAATGTCAAGTTACGATCCACGGCAACAATATTCGTAAGTACCACTAATTAGTTACGTCGTGCAAAAAAGTTTATAAGACAATAATTATCCTGTCGGTTGTATTACATGAATGTAAGAAATGGTTGCTTACTCTTCGGGAAGAAAATAGTCTGCGAGTGTTCGAAAACAAGGGTGCTTTGGAAAATATTAGGATCTTAGAGAGATTAAACTAGGATCTGGAGAAAACTACATAATGACGAACTTCATAACCTGTAGGGCCTACTCTTCTCCGAATATAGTAAAAGTAATTAAATCACGGAGGATGAAATGGGCTGGACATGTTGCGCGCATGGGGAGGAAAGACATATCTAAACAATATTGACAGGAGACCACTTGGAAGACTTAGGTAGGATGACAATATTAGGATAGATTTAACAGATGTAGGATTTGAGAGGGATGGTTTGATGGAGTTAGCACAGAAAAGGGTTGAATGGAGAACTCAGGTAAGCGCTGCAATGAACCTTGTGGTTCCATATTATAGATAATATTCCTTTAGCTTGTTTAGGAATTGTCTATTGCTATTGAGCAAGTAAGTAAGTGGAGGTTGGATCGGAAGCAGCTATGATTTATTAGGATTTGGGTGAGGATGTAGGAGAGCCTGTGATGAATATTGGGAATAAGTGATTTGGTATGTAGTGCAGATCTGGAATTTGTTTAGCTGGCATTTCAGACGTTTGTGTTGTGCTGTTCTATTGCCAGCTTATTTTTCTTGAAGTCTTTGTGCTGCAATATATATTTCCTTGGAATCTTTTTCGACGGCTATACCAGTCCTAACATGATGTTCTGTTTCGGAGCAGTTTGTGTGCATCGTGAAGTCGGCGTGTCCCTGTGCCGGTGAAGTGGACGCTTAATATAGTTGCCTATTGGGTGGGTTCCCCTTGCATTTGTAGGAAGATTTATGTTTTTTAGGTCAGCAATTACAGCGTTTTTTGGTAAGTTTCTTAACAATGAAATTATGTCATTGAAGAGAAGAATAGCTTGATCGATAAACATTGTACCAGAGATTGCCTGCAAAGCATTGCTAATAGGCCTACACGTTCTGAGGTATTGTAAATCCAAAAATACAACTTTGAGAAGGATGTGTGTGTGTGCGTGTGTGTGATCAGAATAGCTCGCGAAAGAAACTTCGAAGAGAAAAAATTGGGTTAGGTAACTGCAGGGGACGACTTTCTCTTACTTTTAATGCCTATTTGCATTGAGAAAATTTTATTTTTTCCATAATTTTCTTGAAAATAATTGTATCATTTTGTTTGAACGGTGTACATCGGGCCTTATACTAAGAGCTAAATCATTTATTTAAATTGTCATAACAATTATCCGAGGGATAGTATAAGCCAGCCACTATTTGCTTAATCTCACGCTTATTTGTTGCATTGTGAACCATAAATCCTTTCATCAGGCTCTGACAATGGAATACGCACTCTTTGCTCTACGCCAGCATATCAGAATCTGAAAATAGTTGTATTGCCCACTTTTAGGTTACAGAAACTTAATGTGAGTGTAACACATCAGATTTTATTTTCTTGTAATATTTATTACATTTAATTTAATTCAGTATTTTAAGTGTTTTTTTAGTCAACCCCTGTGGCAGAGGGGATGCGTTCGCTCCTCTCACGCAGTGGGCCCGGGTTCGACGTCAGTTACCTAGATGAGGGTTTTCCGGGGTTTTCCTCATCTCTGAGACAAATGTCAAGTACCTTTAGGCCCTTGTGGTTCCCGGGTATCATCTGGCCGTCATTATCATCTTCATCTCGTTCTAGCCTTTTTAAGAGTGAATGTGTGTGTGTGTGAATGGTGTGTCTCGTCCTATGTGTTCGCGCTGACTTTCTGTGCCCGAGGTTGCGGGTTCGATCCCGGCCCAGGTCGATGTGTGCATAAATGTGACAGGCCCATGTCAGTAGATCTACTGGGATGTAAAAAATCTCTTGCGGGACAAAATTCCGGCATACCGGCGACGGTCAAGGCCTAAGTTGCAGTAAATCCCCGTCGTTAAATAACCATATACCAACCAACAATCCCTCCCCCGACAGATCGCGGCCCTGTAAGGCCCGAGCGGCGTGGGTCGCTTAAAGGTCCCTGAGGGGAAACTATGGTAAAAACGTGCTTAAGTTTATTTGTTTCTGAAAAGTCATAGGATATTGTTAATCATATGAACGAACTTCTTGTAGAATTACCCGACCTAGGCACACAAAGCATCCGGACTTTTATTAAACTTATCTCAGGATCTAAAAAACTCGGATCCATTTCCTCATTCAGAGCCGCCATTTTCGTTGGGAAATTCGTCTATTTCCTCAATGCGTTGAATGTTTTCAATTTCCTGCTTGGGATAAATTCAATGCTTTGGAAACAAAAACAAATTTCTCCAATGTATCCACAATCCTCTCCTTCTAACATCTGGAACTTGCTCTTCCATGCAAGACCCCGGATTTTTAAGAACTAAAAACTATAACTAAGTGTTATTCCTTAAGAAATAAATTCAAAACTAGCTATATATTATGTGTAAAGTATTGTATTCGCAAATCATTCACTTGATAATAGCTCCTGACCCATAGTTCTTAGCGTTCTTAATTATCCATACTCCTATATATTATTATTATTATTATTAAAGTCTTTCTGGCATATGGGCAGGTCTATTTTACCTTCATATGAAATTCTACTTACTAACTCTTTCTATCGTCTTCTTGTTGTCATCCAGTAGGCTATCTCAATTCTTCTACCCAAATTTTCTTCTTCCTTTTAGTTTTCCTATGATGGGATTTAGCAGAAATCTTCTTCTCATGACGTGTAAATAAATAAATTTAAAAAATCTGTAAGATTCATCGTTTCTCATCCACTCTTCTAAAAACTTTTTCTTTCGCAAATCTGCCCGTCCACCGAAACTTCACCACTTTCCTCCAGCACATCATCGCAAAGCACTCTTTCTATTTTCCTTAGCGTCATATAAAAGAACACTCCATAATCTGTAGCAATTCGTATGTTTCTTCCTTAGCTGCAAATCTAGTTTTCACGTCAACAGAGTTTTCTTTTTGTTTAAAGCAGATTTGGCCATTGGTATGCTTTTTTGTTCAGTGGTCACCTCTTGCAATCAAGCTTCCAGATACTGTACGTTAATGGATTGTCTAGTCCAATCTGAATTTTCCTTGTTATACTTATTTATTCATTTATTTCATTTCATATGTTCCTGTAACTTAAACTGTTATATAGTACTATATTTAATGCAAATTAATGAAAATATCAATACCACCATTCTAAACACAGGTGCAGCAATATAACGCAAAGTACAATAAGGGTTATTCTATGTAATGTATGATTGGAGGCTTTCACGATGTTCAGAATGGATAATAGTTTCTCAGGTCCCTAAGGCGGGCCATACACGTTACGGTATACCGGTGAGGTTTACCTGTACAGGTGACCTGTACAGGTAAACCGGAGCGTGTGTGCCAGCCGCTGCAGGTCAAACTGCACAGGCGTAGCTACCTGCGCAGACGACCGGAGAAGAATCGAAATTCAATTCTTTCTACCTGCGCAGGCACAGACCTGAGCGTGTGTGTGAGTCACTCCGGCACGCCTGTACAGTAAACTCAGTCGAGAGATGGCGAGCAAACAAGAAGACGCGATCGCTTTAGTCGGTTTGTTAGTGGCCATGAAGTGTAATGCTGCGTATACATATGCGCTCTGCTCCGCTCGCGTGCTGCTCGTTGAAATTATTTTCACAGCGCTCCTCCCGCGTTCCATAGGAAAGCGACAAACCTACTGCGAACCACTAGCTTTCATCATTAGGCCTAATATTTTGTGTGTTATCTTGCTAATATGTTCAACACTACCGTGCTAGGCAAAAAAGTCTTAATTCCAATTTTTGCCGAAAATGAGTTACATGCATATCCACCATGTACATGTTGTTCAAAATCTGCTGAAATAATAAAATCACAGATTTTACATCCCTAAGCTCTTTTTGAGGCCTATCTAAAATGTCTCAACTCCAAAATTATCTGCGTTAAGTAGGAAATCAGCCTGATGTCCATTATGATAAAGGAAAATACCTCATTTCCTTCTCAACGTGGGTTTAAGGTAAATTTCCTTCCTATTAGTAACAAACAAACCCACAATCAGAAACAAAATTACCCTAAGTACCGAGAAGCTTTGAGTTAAGGTAGAATGTCATCTTTATTTGAACTGAAAATTAACCTGATCCAACAATACATTTTGAGATCAAAGAAACAGATCAAGAGAAAAAAATCCCTTTAGGCAGCCTACAGGCTGAGGTAGATTTCAAAGTGCTTGTGGTTAAATTTACTGTCACTGCGTAGCACTCTTTTTCTTTAGCCTTGGCATGACAAACCCGCAATAATAATTGCAAAAAAGAGGAAGAGCACTTTTTCAAACATTCAAATCTCGCCTTAAATGAGAGCTATCGAGATACGAGTTATTGATTTGTAGAGTACTCATCAAGAACTTTTCAATGATACCCCACAAGACGTGGTTTCAAAAACTTCGAATTTCCACCCCCACCCCCTCTCGTACCCCCAAAACCCCCGAATCGTTGATGTCACTGTGAACTCCATAGGGAGTACTCTAATTTCTTTGAACAAAATTTCCCTCTATACTTCATAGGGGCCAAGATATAAAGTTTTCAAAATTTCAACCCCCTCCCGCGACATCCCCCTTGGGCAAATTTTGCTCATTACGAATATGTTTGAACTATTGGACCTAGAAATAACATAATACAATTTGGTTCAAATATCTGCAAAATTACGGCCGCTAGAGTGTAAACATATACTGTATAGGTATATAACAATTTGAACGGGCGGTGGTTTTGTACTGAGGGAAGCATGAAACGTAAAGATATGAAAAAAATTTTCTAAAATCATGACATGGTAGGGTCAATCCATTAGAAATGAACCAAATTTAATAAAATTTGTTGCTCGACATTTTTGATTTTCCTAACTTTTTTACCAGTTATTTACCAACTAAAGGTGAGTTCAAAACTATGGTAAAACAATTTTTGGGCTCATACTTTTTTTTTTGGCGGCCATTTTAAGTTTGCTTTTTAAACACATTTCAGTCGAAAACATGTTTTGCACAAATGTATGTAACTCTGTTAATTTTACAGATAACAAGACAAAATAAACACCAAAATTATCAGAATGAAATGCTCTACATTTTTGTTTTAACACAATATTACCTAACTAGTGAGAAAAGTGAAGAAAAAAATTCAAAACTACAAATTGAAAATTGACTTAAAACGGGAGTTTTAGTGCTGCAAAATTATTAGAAGGAAGAAAGACTCGCCCTTAATTTTTTTTTTCTGGTGTAGATCTACTATAGGACTACTCGCTGTAGAAGTTTAAAGCTTGAGAACTTTGCGGGGTTTTTTATACAATTTTTCAAAAGTGCCCAAAACCGTATTTTGGCAATATTTGAAGTAGAATATCTCAAAAGGGCATAAGTGAAAAATTATGAAATTTATACAGATAACACCTCTTTATAACATAAAAATGTAATAAAAATTAGGCGACTGAGACTAAACTGGTTCCAGAGTAACAGTGCTTTGAATTTGGCCAAAAATTGCGTTATAGGCACATGAAATTTAACGGTAATTTAATAGTAAAAATTCACTTTGTAATTTTAAATATGAAATTTTTGTGAGCCTAAGTTTGTTACACAAAAGAGTTGTATATGTAGGCTACATTTCATCAGTTAGCATGACAAATTTTTTGTTTCCTCAAAGCTTTGAAGAGTGTTGAAATTTCGGTGCATAGTTTGCAGTTATGGCCAACTTCGATGCACTATAACTCGGGAACCAGTTGAGTCTCAGTCACCAAATTTTTATCACATCTTTATATCATATAGAGGTGTTATCTGTGTAAATTTCATAATTTTTCACTCAGTCCCTTTTGAGATATTCTACTTCAAATATTGCCAAAATACGATTTTGGGCATTTTTAAAAATTGTATAAAAAAAACACAAAATTCTCAAGCTTTAAACTTCTACAGCGAGTAGTCCTATAGTAGATCTACACCAGAAAAAAAAATTAAGGTCGAGTCTTTCTTCCTTCTAATAATTTTGCGGCACTAAAACTCCCGTTTTAAGTCAATTTTCAATTTGTAGTTTTGAATTTTTTTCTTCACTTTCCTCACTACTTAGGTAATATTGTGTTAAAAAAAAATGTAGAGCATTTCATTCTGATAATTTTGGTGTTTATTTTGTCTTGTTATCTATAAAATTAACAGAGTTACATACATTTGTGCAAAACATGTTTTCGACTGAAATATGGTTAAAAAGCAAACTCAAAATGGCCGCAAAAAAAAAAATTATGAGCCCAAAAGTTTTTTTTTACCATAGTTTTGAACTCACCTTTAGTTGGGAAATAACTGGTAAAAAAATTAGGAAAATCAAAAATGTCGAGCAACTTGGCCTGGTTCATTTCTAATGGATTGACCCGGTATCGATTGCAATAGGTAGCCTAAAAAACCATCCCATATCTGAAGGAAAAATATAAAGATCAGCAAAAACATCAAACATTTGTTGTCTAGCGTTTTATGCCCAGGGTATTATTTACAAGGATATTGTGCATTTCCTTTGTAGGTTTGTGAGAATATAGTTAACACTCCAATGTAAATTGCATTTAGAATTTTTAAATTTATAAAGAGATGATAGCATAAATGGGCTATTTTGATTGGATGTTAGCAGTTTATGATTTTTCAAGATCGGATGGATCCAATCAGTGATATTATCTTCATTGTTCGAATGTACTTTTAACCCTTCAAGTCTGACATTTAATTGTTGTTAAGGTGTTGTTGCACGTGTTAAGCTTCAGGAGCGCAGGAGGAGCGCAAGCGGCACGCGAGCGGAGCGGAGCGCAACTACCAAAAACACGTCCCAATGTGAAATCAGAAATCCTTTGTGTTCGTCGAAAAAACCGACAGGGGACGGATCGCGGCGAGCGGCACGCGAGCGGTTCGCGTGCACCTCAAAATGCCATACCAATCTGCCTTCCGAGCGTCACGCGTGCGGAGCAGAGCGCAAGAGGAGCGCAGATATATACGTACCCATAGACACAAATGTTATTTATTACATTTTCAAAAAACTAACAAGTATCTAGAACGGAAAGCATCAGGGTCGATCTTTATGTTCAATGCTTTTACTGTGAAATAATAGGCCTAATAATAATAATAATAATAATAATAATAATAATAATAACAACTTGGGGTTTGTATTTTTTCCTCAATCTCAAAGGCAAAAATGCAGGATACATTGAGATAGAGCCGAACAATAGAAGCAAATGCTGCACGAATGAGTTATTATAAGAGTTTACTGGTAAATTTGGGTGGCCACGAGGTTTGATTTGAACCCAGGATCTCTTCTCTATTACCCTATACCACCTCGCTCTAATTGATTTTGATGTGTTCATTACGACTGTGGTAAACTGACTACATTTCACAACAATATCTAGATTATAGTATTCTTGTCACTATGGGCAACAAAAGAATATGATTCATATTTTAATAAAAATGTATGTTCTGAAATTCACATTTCAGTCAAGTTATTTTGTTTTTATCTTGATACCTATTCATTTTATAAAGAAATGTATTTAACAAAAAAAGTTCTTTATAATCTTCTCTACAACTTTACTGTGGTAGGTTTTCATGTATCGCCTACTGTAATGGAGATAATCTAGAAAAATTGAAAATCGATACGAGTAAAGTCATTTTTGCAGAGAAATGGATATAGCTATTTTATTAGCCACAGATAAGAGTTTTCAATTTTACATTTTTATTAAAATCGTTAGAGCCAATTTTTATGAAATCAAAAGTTTTAAAAAAGTTTTTATGAAAGTCCCCTTAGTATTTCAGTTATAAAACCGAAATTCCGCGCAGTTCGATAAAATTTCGAAAAATTCATTGATTCAAGAAATGAAGTAAATACAATAGACCGTTTATCCTCTGTGCTTGTCCACAGACGGACAGACGTCATTCCAAAAACACTTTTTTCGGTTTCGAAAAACATGCTTTCCCGGTGTTATCTCGATTTCGATTTTTGTCACGATCACAATACTTGCTCTATACTACGTATATGCGAGAAAGTGAAACTGTACAGGCGTGCCGGAGCGACTCACACACACGCTCAGGTCTACACACCTGCGCAGGTAGAAAGAATGGAATTTCAATTCTTCTCCGGTCGCCTGCGCAGGTCGCTACGCCTGTGCAGTTTGGTTGGCACACACGCTCCGGTTTACCTGTACAGGTCACCTATGCAGGTAAACCTCACCGGTATATCGTAACGTGTGTGCCCGGCCTATACATACCTGAAGATACACTTTTTTCAGCACATTGTAGTTGGCTTCATAGGCATACCGAGGGGGGGTTTTGGGGGTTTGAACCCCCCCCATTGATTAAAAAAAGGAAAATTGTATAATTTTTTAAGTCTGCCCATAAATTACTTAATACAAGTATAAAGCGTGGGAAGCTTAAAACTCGTTATTTTGCATCTTAATTATTAAAATTGTCCGGGGAAAAACCCCGGAAGCTTAAAACTCGTTATTTTGCATCTTAATTATTAAAAATTTCCGGGGGAAAACCCCCGGACCCCCCTCTCCCTGGGGGGTATCATACCCCCCAGACCCCGCGGATGTTATAACCCCCCATATGGTCGGCCTGGTTACGCCTATGGATGGCTTCACATGTCTCCGGAATTATTTGCCAAGAGCTTGGGGTGATTTTTTTTTTTTTTTTTAATTTATTATTATTAATACTGCATGCTCCGTTACTCACGTAACACTACATGCAATTTTTAGTCATTATAGTAGAATACTTGAGACATTCGTACGATCGACCCGTTGCAAGAAACCTCAAAGTAGCTGTCAGTCTTTCATGGGGAGAAATAGAAGTTCTCATAACTGTATTTTTCTTCTGTATTAGAGTGACAACAGTGTTTGGTAGACTTCTTCATTTATCCGCAAATAATTACGGTAATCTGTAGGATCTGAACTTAACTGTTTTAGTAATCTTGTATGAGTGTATTCATTTCTCTTTGTAAGCCAATCTTTACACCAGGCTGTGCGTTTTCGCTTCTTTTTACACTTCATGGTCACTAACAAACCTACTAGAGCGATCGCGTCGTCTTCTTGTTTGCTCGCCATCTCTCGACTGAGTTAAAACCTTCCGGTTTACCGTAGCGTGTGTGTGCTCTAGCCTGCACAGGTATACCTTTCCGGTTTACCTGTGCAGGTAAACCTCACCGGTATACCGTAACGTGTATGGCCCGCCTAACCGGGTAAGTAGGACTGATCACGAGCTTGCAACGCTATTGTCATATTTTAGATTTTTTTCGATTGTTTCATTTCTAATCATTTTGCTTTTTTTGTATGTTAGCCATAACTGGTTTAGAAGAAATCTACAGGACGAATTATTTTTTAACAGCAAAAGTAGCGAATAAACCGCAGCTCATCTAGTTGTCAAACAATCCTCTAGGACTGAGCCACTACTTAATACGTACGCTTGGAGGAAGTAAGGTGGCATTTCTCCGTGGCGAGGCTACTAATTACCTTTGATTATACAGGGGAGGAGGGAGGGTTGGTTTTTCAATAAGAAGGACGATAAGGGAAAAGAGGCGTTCCGATACAGACAACTCAAAAGGCACATAGGAGGCTTATAACCCGCAATGGTTGTTTGTTGTCTGAGTGGAACTTCAAGAACTGAAAAGACATTAAAGTATAGTTCTTTCCGAAACATGCAAACCTCAGTTCTTGGAACTACCCACATAACAGTTCCCCCGCTACTTAACGATATACATTACAAACAATAGGCGACCTTCATTAAAAAACCTAGAAGCAATACTCTCAGGTTTCTATATTTTTTGGAAATTGTTCAGTCCAGTGTCGTGTATCGTGTTGAATAGTTGCACCCGCTGTGTTAGTGTATAGTATGTTCTTATTTTTTAACCCAAGTGTAAAAGTAGTCATCTGCGCCACATCAGAAGGAAGTGTAAGTTACTCTCTAAATACACTGACTCTAGGATTAGCAAACAATGAGCAACCATCATTAGAAGGAGACAGATTGTAAAATCATCCACTTCATCAAAAAGAGACCTCCGACAGTCGGGCACTAGGTGAAAATATACAAGGCGTACTGCAAGATATTTAGAAGTTGAACTCCAAGTAGGTACAAATTAGATAGACAGGTGGAAAAGTCTTCACTACCTCAGTAAACTTGTTTCACGCATTAGGACAATTATCAGACCGAACATGGGAATACAAATACACGAATTATAAATGCCTGTATAAAGCCGTTTTGGTGGCTCTTATAACGTAAGCAGCCCACGGTTGGGCACCATACCTAAGAGTACGCCAAAAGAATAAGTTGATTTCAGCACGAAAATATACTTAGAGTTACACGGGCCTACTCGACAATATCAAATACCGGTAATGTGTTACTGGTAATTGCTGGAGAAATACCAGCTGACTTGCTGGCAGAAGAAACCGCTAATGCCTATGGACTAAGACAGATCTTTCTAACGAGGATCGGAGACATAGAAATCACACAGGAAACGTACAACACAAGAAACAGAAAATAACTGTATTCACACCTTATAGATCACGCTATGAACAAGTGGGAAGATTGTTGGAGGTATCCACAATGGTCTTAATAACAGAAGAGACTGTTAGAGATAGGTTTAAACATAAACGTTTGCAGGTAGATTACGCGACAGCACAGTTCTATTCGGGCCATGGATACTTCACAGCAAACCTAAAATAATAGGTTCAACCTGGCAGACGACTTCCTCTGTGAGACGGTTTTTAGATTTTCCCGAATGATGGCGCGCGTGCTGGTTGCGCCGTTTCGCAGCGCGCTTATGCGAGGTTTCGTAATGGCTTTGGTTTCTTCATGAATTATTTCGATTCCGACCTCTTCAAGAGTGAACTCTACTCCGACCTTCAGAAGCAGATGGCCTTATCAGTTAAACTATGTAGTACCATCCAGGAATATCTCCGTTGCAATTCTAGCGGTGAGTGGAACCAGATATGAAGTTTTTAGCCTTTTAATTCAAAATGCTTAGTTCTTTGTCAGTTGTATTTAATTTTGTATAATTTATTAATTGTCTCTTTTAATATTAATCAATAATAATACGATGCAGTCAGTAAACGCATTTTAGTTCTGAGGCTTATCGTCACCAGATAGTTATAAATAAATTTTGTATTCAATGAATTCCGCATTATGTAGGAGACGTATTTAATTTAGTAATGAATTCTAGTGATTGATGATGAGGCCAATTTAACTTAGTCGCTTGTATTATGTTCAACTTGCGCTTGTTCATAATTCTGGATAAATACTGCACGAAATCTGTACGAATACTGTGCGAATTGTCTCCTGCAATATAGGCCGTAAAGAATATCGGATTTTTCCCTGTATACTAAGTCAAGTTCATTGCTCCGCATAAGTTCAGTCCTGGCTGACGCGAACCAAACATTACGTATTAAAGGTTACCAGATTTTTTCAAAGAATCCGGGGACACACTAAAAATTTGATAATATATAATATTTTTTAGAGGAATGGATAGGTTATTACACTCCAATTCCTACGTATTATCTGCAGCAGTTTATGTATTTAATATAAAAATCAAATAATTAATAGGCTAATTAATGGATTAGTTTTTATTTTAAATCAATACAAGCAGCTGGCAGTTTCATCTGTCCAAAGTTCTTTCTTCAAGGGCAATGTTTATTTCACTTTGATCTCAGCATAACCTTCTTAAAGTATGCTGATACATTTTTGTTGCTATTTTCACGAATCACAGATTTTTTGTGCTTTTTAGTTGAAACATGTTCACGACTCAGGTTCGCCCGCTACTTCCAACGATGAATTTTACTTCACAAAATGAACAATTTGCAGAGTTTTCCTTTACTCCTATTCACATAAATTGGAAAATCCTTTAGTAGGTTATCACTAATTACACATTTTCGTTTATTTGACATCACTAAAGATAAACTACAGTATAAAGCACAAACCACACACATGGATGCGTTAAATGACTGTTGATACAAACAATCAACAATGGAATCAGCCAGATCAGAGCCCAAATAAGCTAACCGAGATCGGAGCATTTTGCCCCTAATGCGACGACCTCGATTCTGTTCCATATTTGTATACGAAATACATTACTGGAAACGAAAACGGGTTTCTATCCTATAACTCAGTGACCGGCATGATCCGTGCTCCGTGACGTCATACTACAGAGCAGCGACGCTCTTTGCTCGGCAATATCTCCGTACTGAGCACAGCGTGGAGAAATGGTTCTCCTGGCCAGTGGCGGTACGACGTCTATGCACTGACAGAGTGCGCTCCGTTTTCGTAGAAAGTATGGGAATAGCACAATTACAATACATTTGTACGAAAACAAAAGAGTACAACTGTGATAAATCAATGTAACAGAACAGTTTTGTTTGTAATGAAATTTAATATAGGCCCTACTTACAATAATCTGAAATGCATAATACATTCAGGTGCGGAAGCGTCCGCATATTTAAATGAGGCTCCGAAACTGCTAAAAACTACAAATACATAAAACATGAGAATACTTTAAGCAGTACTGCAAAACTTTGTCTACTCGGAAACTCAAAAATGTTAAAGTATACAAAATATACAAACTACACAAAATATACAAATTAAACTATACACCTTTGTGAGAAAAGTAGCCTATAGGCCTATTCAGATTTGTGATCACTATCGTGCCCAAGCTGAAGGCATTGTCGAGATTTTTTCCCCTCTTTTCTCGTCCACTGATTTTGCAATATTTGGCGTCATAGTCTGGCTAACACACAAACGAAGAACATTTTTTAAGTTCTGATCAGATAGGTGATTTCTATGTTGTGGTTTGTAGACCTTCATACACGAAAAGAACACATACATAGGCCTACGTCGATCCAAATATACTCAACATTCTATTATTCATCCCATTCTAGTTTGATCCTAGTCAAAACAAAGGGGAGGAGAACTCACAGAGAGTTCGCGGAAAATTCGCATCATGTGACAAAACGTGATTGGTTAATATCATTAGAATGCGCCATTACCAGAGCGTGGCTAACGAGTGTTCGTAAGTTCATGCAATAATAATATCAACATTTACACGTGAAATAACAAACTCTCACTGGCATCGTCATCATTATAGTAAGTAGTATGGTTTTGGGGACGACTCCTATGGTGGGGCCCGATACTGTCCCGCAACACATGGTGGGGCAGGGGCAAAGTCCATCTCGCAGCGTGTTGCAGGGGCAAAGTCCGCAAATGACGTCATCCAAAATGGCGGCGCGCTAGACCACGTGACCGGCAGTAGGTTTCATATTACAGCACGAAGCGTAAATGCAACGTCATCATTATATTCCTCCATACAAGTTTTCCGTAAGATTTTTATTTCGCTATGGTCCTGGGATCGACTCGGGTTTGCTGGTTAGCGTTTAATATAATTTTTACTTTGGTCCTATGGTAAAGGCGGCCGGTGCGTAAAACTCATGCTGGGGTCTTTAGAGGGGATATATTATGATAATAATTACAGGATTTTATAATGTCGATACAGAAAGCCAGTGAATGTTTAATCATATGCGTGCAGTGATTTTGCTTAGGTAGCAGTAGTTTCATCTCGCCCTCCATACATGTTATCTCTCTTACTATGCAGCGGTAATATAACGCTGTACGCTTATCGCTATCTTACAACGTCATTCATTGAGACTTCCTTTTAAATCCCAACTCTATCATATTATAAAGTCGCAGGCCAGTACTTTTAAATATTAAATCCCTAATCATAGCACATGTCTTATGTATTATTAGTCAACAGTATTTTTATTGCGGTATATTGTAATATTTCATCACTGAGTGGTTCTGAGTTCGATTCAAAGTCAGTAAAGGGATATATTATGATAATAATTACAGGTTTTTTTAATACCGATACAGAAAGCCAGTGAATGTTTTTATTCACTTGCATACAGAGATTTGTAACACGTATTTAGAATCTCATCTCACAACACTAGTTTCGCTGACGTAAGAGTTCACAGTATCTTCACCCACAACAAGATGCTTCCATATACATAATTCTTATCGCTATTGCGCGTGTTAATGTAGTCTTTTTAATTCTTCATTCATAACAGTGATATTTCATTTGTCCATTTAAACTTAAAATCCTAGTTTATTAATCTACCTAGTGCTTTTATTAATTTATTGCTTTGAAGCGGACTTGGTCCTCACGGTTGCTCCTGCTGAAAATAGAAAAATGGTTTTCAATGCAAGGTTTTAGCGAGAGATTTGAAATTCTAATACGTAATTCTTTAGAAAATGGCTTCTAGCGCGTAATTTAAAATTATGAACAAATGACATTGTGGCAGATTTGTAGTATATTTTTACGAGAGAGTTCATTTCACAATAGGTATCATATTACCAAAGTCAGCATTTTATTTTCTACGTTTTGTCACACAATCCCCACGGATCATATTAAGTCTTTGTTCATACGAACTAAAACATAATGCTATGACAGCATTTTTTTTCCAAACGTATCTTCAAACAAAAGTTTAATTTCTTTATTCATATACAAGAAATGATATGATGTTGATTCAACAAATTCTTTATTTATGACGTCATCATTACAAACAGGCTCATGCATGCTTCAAGGTCTTACACGGCACGTGTGCGGAAGTTAAGTAGGTCACACATCTCATATTACAGAACAAGTTTCTGCACGTCTTGGCTAGCTCACGGCGTCAGTATATAAGGCGATGACGCCACCGCATCACATTCACTTCTTCGCAGACCGTCGCCGACTACACATCATGGAGAGCTCGTCCGCCGTCGTCTTCCAATGTGGTGAGTGTGCTTCAAGGTACAGACACAAGAAACATCTAGTAAGGCATATTAATCAGAACCATAAGAAAAGTGACTACAAGTGTGAAATATGCGGTGCGATATTTACACGAAGTGATGTGCTAAAAAGACATGCACGAGAAAATCACTCCGTTACTGCCTTCACCTGTAACATATGCCACTCCAACTTCTCATCGGCACGTTACTTAAGTATGCACCAGGAGAGGAGCCACCACCCAGCAACAAGGGACGCTGTCAATCGCATTGGGCTGTATCACCAGGCAGGCCACTTGTACTTTCCTGCTGAAGCCGGGACATCATGCAACGGAGGCGAGACCTCGAGGATTCCCGTGCACGGTGGTGGTCAAAACCAGGAACCCGCCCGATTACAGGTACGTTTTATTACATTATCAAACATGTTTTTCAAAATGTAAATACATGCATCATAGTAGCGGTGTAACACATGATTACATTTTATTTTTATAGGTCGGAGCGAGGAGCTACAATGCGGACGATGCCAGACAAAACAACACCGATCGCTTCCATCTACCAGCACATAGCGGAGACGTAGGAGCAGGCGCATCCCGTCCATCGATGCTGGGAGAGGAGGCCACGCCTTCAGGTGTACGTTTACAGGTATGTAGTGAAATTATTATTATTTCAGTGATTGTACAAGATATTATTATTATTATTTCTATGATGGTACAAGACATCGAACTTATTTTTTCCTTATAAAACTCAATATTACTTTTTCCATGTTACTGAATGTGAGACTTTATATTTCAGTGATTAAACAAGACAGAAAACTTAATTTTGTTAATTTTTTCCACGTTACTGAATGTGAGACTTTATATTTTAATGATTAAACAAGACAGAAAACTTATTTTTTATCACAAAACTCATTATTATTTTTTATATTAGTACAGAACGGTTAAAATCAAGACATTAATCTCATAAATCTTAATATTTTATATTTCTGTTGTTACAGAATACAAGTCCAGTGAGTGGGGATACCATGCGGACATCATCCGTCCAGCCAACCACCAGCCATCCTAGGCATTCAGGTCAACATTTACAGGTATGTTATTATTATGATTATTGTACAAGCCATCAATCTTATTTCTTTTATGATGAAACTTAATATTATTTTCTATATTAGTACAGAACTGATAAAAACAAGACATAAAACTCATAAATCTTAATATTTTATTTTTCTATTGTTACAGAACACAGAGTCCAACCGTCAGTCGCGACCTAGCGTTACCATGCTTATGCGTGATATTCCACAGGTATGTACAGTGAAATATCTTAGTATTTTATTATGCCATTCGCTTACAAAAGTCTAGATTGCTAATGCCGATATTTTTTCGTTATTACAGAGTCAAGGTGGAATGGATCGTGGCGCTATGACCAACTCAACATCGGTGGAAACATGTGAGTTTTTACCCGTCGAAACTGCGTTCAGGTCACGACTGGCAACATATGCTACATTAGATATTCCAGCCGGCGATATGGAATCTGTCCTGTCATCATACCAGTATAAAATTGAAAACCTTCTGTCAGAGTCACTGTCAAAATTTGCATCAATTAAATTTAATATTTTTGTAGAGTGTGAATTTAATCATCTAGAGCTAAATTCTTGTTTGAGAAATTTTAAGACAAAAAATGAAGCATTGCTTAGAACATCAAATATTCACGAAGTAGTATCTAGACACATTTCTAAAATTCAGGCTGAAATGCAGGACAGTGAAATGCGAGGGTCTGGGTGGTTTTACAATAAAATCCACAAAATTGAAATTCGCGTCAATGAGTACTTACCATTTGCAGGGCGTAAGCATATGATCCTCCCTGGTAAATTCCAGCATCAGAAGTCATTAATTAATATTGATAATGATGATGACTACTGTTTCAAGTATTGTGTTTTATCAAAATTTATTGAGTCTGATAAGGATTTGTGGGCCAGTTATCTTACCAGACCAGAGTTGAGCGACAAGTACGACTGGAACTGTGTGAAATTCCCCGTTTCGATTCATGATATTGAAAAGTTTTCAAAAAGAAACAATATTTCGATCAACGTTTTCGGCCTAGAGGAAAAACGGGATGGGAAAAATATTTCTTATTTCGTATTTCCTATCAGAATTGTTGAAAAGGAATTAGATGATCATAGAGATCTTTTGTATGTATGTAATGAGGAAAATTCCCACTATATAGTAATTTCAGATTTTGATGCTTTTGTAAGACCTTTTGTAACATCACACAAAACTCAAGTCAGAGTTTGCAAACGGTGTTTTACACATTTCCATGCGTACGAAGGTAAGTCTGCCGACGTAAGGTTGAAAGAGCATTTGACGTTATGCAACTCGTTCAGCCCAGTCAGGTGCGAAATTCCTAAAAATCCTGAAGTCGTTTTCAACAAGCCCGAATATTCACAAAAGATTAGATTTGTCATCTATGCGGATTTCGAGTGTTTGCTGGAACCGATATCAGGATGTTTGGGAGATCCGCAGAAAAGCTGGACTACTCCTTATCAGAAGCATAAACCTTTTAGTTTTTGTTATTTCATCAAAGATGCTGAGGGCGCATATTCTCAATTGAGACTTTTTAGAGGGGAGGATGCCAGTGGCGAGTTTATGCGCTCGCTCGTCGCTGATGCTAAAGAAATTGATAAGATCTTGAACAGTGTAAATAAGCCCATGACCCCTCTGACAGAAGATGAAATTAGGGTATACAATAGCGCTACTATTTGTCATATTTGTGGTGAGGGTAACTTTACCGATGTGAACTATAAAGTAAGGGACCATTGCCATGTTAGTGGCCGGTTCAGAGGAGCCGCCCACAGAAATTGTAATTTGAATTATAGGAACCAGACATTTGTCCCTATTGTATTGCATAACATGTCCAACTATGATGCCCATTTCATTGTGACAGAACTTGGTTTCGATCAGAATAGAATCAACGTCATATGTAATAGTCAAGAAAAGTATGTCACATTTTCAAAATTTATTCCCTCCTCTTATTTGAAGAGGGGAGGTATGGAGTTAAGATTTATAGACTCGTTTCGGTTCATGGCAAGCAGTCTGGAAAAGCTAGCAAACAATCTACCTAAAGATAAATTTATAGAAACAGCAAAAGTATTTGGTGAAAACGCCGATTTGGTGTGTCGAAAGGGAGTGTTTCCCTACGACTACGTCACCTCAGTTGAAATTTTGAAGGAGAAGAAATTGCCTCCCAAAGATGCATTTTATAATAGACTCGTGAATGAGAACGTCTCTGACCAAGACTACTCTCACGCGAGAAACGTTTGGAATTCTTTCTCGATCAGCTCATTAGGAGAATATTCAGACTTGTATTTAAAATCCGATGTTTTGATTTTGACCGACGTCTTTGAAAACTTTAGACAGATGTGTTTTGAGACGTACGGAATGGATTGTTTGTACTATTCCACAGTTCCAGGCTTTGCTTACTCAGCTATGTTGAAGTTCACAAAGGTAAAATTACCGCTTTTGACCGATATGGATATGATCCAAATGTTTGAACGCGGGATAAGAGGTGGAATTTGTCAGTGTGTGACAAGGCACGCTGTTGCAAACAATAACATGTGTGATGAATATGATGAGTCTACAAAAAAATCTTTTCTTTATTATGTCGATGCCAATAACCTTTATGGTTATGCGATGTCCCAGGCATTGCCGTCAGGCGAGTTCCGCTGGCTCGACAAACATGAGATAGCGTCCTTTGACATCATGTCCATACCGGTCAATTCTAAATTAGGATATGTGCTTGAGGTAGACATTGAATATCCAGACCATCTTCACGATGCTCATTCTGATCTCCCTTTCTGTGCGGAGATGAAATTTCCTTCAGGCAGCAGAAACAAAAAATTATTAACCACTTTGGAGCCAAAAGAAAAATATGTCGTCCATCACACGGTACTTAAGCAAGCCGTGCAACACGGACTGAGGTTATCCAAGATCCATAGAGTTATCGAATTTCAACAAAGCTGCTGGTTGAAACCCTACATTGACTATAACACGGCCAAGCGTAGGGCTGCAGCCAACAACTTTGAGAAAGACTTTTTTAAATTGATGAATAACGCCGTTTTTGGCAAGACTATGGAAAATGTAAGGAAACGTATCAATTTTCGGCTTGTATCAAGTGAGAAGGAAATTCGAAAGCTGGTAGCCAAAAGTAACTTTATGGATAGAACAATTTATAACGAAAACTTGGTTGGTGTCCATCTAGCAAAAACTAGTTTAGTGTTTGATAAGGCCATCTATGTTGGCATGTCTATTTTGGAAATTTCAAAAACTAGGATGTATGAGTTCCATTATGATACCATGCAAAATTTTTATAAAGAAGGATTGAAATTGTGCTACATGGACACGGACAGCTTCGTCTATAGAATTGAAACGGATGACCTCTTCCGTGATATGATGCATTTCCGAGATGAGCTGGATACCAGTGTCTACCCACCCGAACATCCCTTGTATTCAAACGAAAACAAGGCGGTGGTTGGGAAATTCAAAGATGAAGGAGCTGGTCACTCCATAAAGGCGTTCGTAGGTCTGCGAGCGAAAATGTACGCCATAAAATTTAATGATATGGTCATCAAAAAATTGAAAGGCGTTAAGAAAAACGTCATTGACAAAGATGTCAACTTTGAAGATTATGTTGGTTGTCTACAGAGCGGACAGTCAACATTCTCGTTAAACAGATCCATCAGATCATACAAGCATAATGTATTTTCGATTTCTATGAATAAATTGACTTTATCCGGCAACGACGACAAGCGTCATATTATGGAAAATTGTGTGGACACTCTCGCTCACGGACACTACAAAATCAGGGAGGAGGAGTGTGATGATGAACCTCCTACTAAAAAATGTAAATTGTAAAAATGTATATTTGTTTATAGACTTTGCTTTATGAAATATTATCTGTAATTTATATGATGTAAGAAAGAATCAATATTTATATTCTGTATGATGTATGATACATTAAACGATGTATGAAGCATTAAAATGTTACTGTTATCCCATGATTTTTTTATTATTATATGATGTATGATACAATATTTGTAATACTTATGATGTGAGAATTGTAATACATATGATATGAAAAATATTATACTTTGTATAATCTGTGTTAAAATAAAATATTAAACAGATGCATTATCTTTCATTTTATCCCCGAGCTTAAAAATCCCACTCCCTACACATATACCTCCTTCCTCCCTCTTTTTTCTAGGCAGAACTAGTCTAGACTGGTTTTTTCTAGACAGAACTAGTATGGATTGGATTTCTCTAGACTGAACTAGTATGGACTGGTTTCTTCTAGGTAGATCTAGTCTGGACTGGTTTTTTCTAGTCAGAACTAGTCTAGGCGTAGTCCACGACGGTAAGTATCCTTTTTTTTTTATCAAGAACATGAAATATAACAAGAACAAGACCAAGACCAAGACCAAGACCAAGACCAAGACCAAGACCAAGACCAAGACCAAGACCAAGACCAAGACCAAGACCAAGACCAAGACCAAGACCAAGACCAAGACCAAGACCAAGACCAAGACCAAGACCAAGACCAAGACCAAGACCAAGACCAAGACCAAGACCAAGACCAAGACCAAGACCAAGACCAAGACCAAGACCAAGACCAAGACCAAGACCAAGACCAAGACCAAGACCAAGACCAAGACCAAGACCGAGAAACAAGACCAAGACCAAGACCAAGACCGAGAAACAAGACCAAGACCAAGACCGAGAAACAAGACCAAGACCGAGAACTAAACGAGAACGAAACGAGACGAGAACGATGCGAGACGAGAACGAAACGAGAACGAAACGAGAACTAAATATACAGAGAAAGACCTAAAACGAGAACTAAACGAGAACGAAACGATACGAGAACGAGATGAGACGAGAACTAAACGAGAACGAAACGATACGAGAACGAGATGAGACGAGAACTAAACGAAAACGAATTAGGTTAGGTAGGTTATGTTGGGTTAGGTTATGTTAGGTTAGGTTAGGTTATGTTATGTTAGGTTAGGTTAGCAGGATATTTTAAAATCATTTCTACATTGATAGAAAGGCTAAGTTCCTTGGCACATTTTATCAATGTTTCTAGAAATAATTTTAAAATATCATCATGCTAACCTAACCTAACATAACATAACCTAACCTAACCTAACATAACCTAACCCAACATAACCTACCTAACCTAATTCGTTTTCGTTTAGTTCTCGTCTCATCTCGTTCTCGTATCGTTTCGTTCTCGTTTAGTTCTCGTCTCATCTCGTTCTCGTATCGTTTCGTTCTCGTTTAGTTCTCGTTTTAGGTCTTTCTCTGTATATTTAGTTCTCGTTTCGTTCTCGTTTCGTTCTCGTCTCGCATCGTTCTCGTCTCGTTTCGTTCTCGTTTAGTTCTCGGTCTTGGTCTTGTTTCTCGGTCTTGGTCTTGGTCTTGTTTCTCGGTCTTGGTCTTGGTCTTGGTCTTGTTTCTCGGTCTTGGTCTTGGTCTTGGTCTTGGTCTTGGTCTTGGTCTTGGTCTTGGTCTTGGTCTTGGTCTTGGTCTTGGTCTTGGTCTTGGTCTTGGTCTTGGTCTTGGTCTTGGTCTTGGTCTTGGTCTTGGTCTTGGTCTTGGTCTTGGTCTTGGTCTTGGTCTTGGTCTTGGTCTTGGTCTTGGTCTTGGTCTTGGTCTTGGTCTTGGTCTTGGTCTTGGTCTTGGTCTTGGTCTTGGTCTTGGTCTTGTTATATTTCATGTTCTTGATAAAAAAAAAAGGATACTTACCGTCGTGGACTACGCCTAGACTAGTTCTGACTAGAAAAAACCAGTCCAGACTAGATCTACCTAGAAGAAACCAGTCCATACTAGTTCAGTCTAGAGAAATCCAATCCATACTAGTTCTGTCTAGAAAAAACCAGTCTAGACTAGTTCTGCCTAGAAAAAAGAGGGAGGAAGGAGGTATATGTGTAGGGAGTGGGATTTTTAAGCTCGGGGATAAAATGAAAGATAATGCATCTGTTTAATATTTTATTTTAACACAGATTATACAAAGTATAATATTTTTCATATCATATGTATTACAATTCTCACATCATAAGTATTACAAATATTGTATCATACATCATATAATAATAAAAAAATCATGGGATAACAGTAACATTTTAATGCTTCATACATCGTTTAATGTATCATACATCATACAGAATATAAATATTGATTCTTTCTTACATCATATAAATTACAGATAATATTTCATAAAGCAAAGTCTATAAACAAATATACATTTTTACAATTTACATTTTTTAGTAGGAGGTTCATCATCACACTCCTCCTCCCTGATTTTGTAGTGTCCGTGAGCGAGAGTGTCCACACAATTTTCCATAATATGACGCTTGTCGTCGTTGCCGGATAAAGTCAATTTATTCATAGAAATCGAAAATACATTATGCTTGTATGATCTGATGGATCTGTTTAACGAGAATGTTGACTGTCCGCTCTGTAGACAACCAACATAATCTTCAAAGTTGACATCTTTGTCAATGACGTTTTTCTTAACGCCTTTCAATTTTTTGATGACCATATCATTAAATTTTATGGCGTACATTTTCGCTCGCAGACCTACGAACGCCTTTATGGAGTGACCAGCTCCTTCATCTTTGAATTTCCCAACCACCGCCTTGTTTTCGTTTGAATACAAGGGATGTTCGGGTGGGTAGACACTGGTATCCAGCTCATCTCGGAAATGCATCATATCACGGAAGAGGTCATCCGTTTCAATTCTATAGACGAAGCTGTCCGTGTCCATGTAGCACAATTTCAATCCTTCTTTATAAAAATTTTGCATGGTATCATAATGGAACTCATACATCCTAGTTTTTGAAATTTCCAAAATAGACATGCCAACATAGATGGCCTTATCAAACACTAAACTAGTTTTTGCTAGATGGACACCAACCAAGTTTTCGTTATAAATTGTTCTATCCATAAAGTTACTTTTGGCTACCAGCTTTCGAATTTCCTTCTCACTTGATACAAGCCGAAAATTGATACGTTTCCTTACATTTTCCATAGTCTTGCCAAAAACGGCGTTATTCATCAATTTAAAAAAGTCTTTCTCAAAGTTGTTGGCTGCAGCCCTACGCTTGGCCGTGTTATAGTCAATGTAGGGTTTCAACCAGCAGCTTTGTTGAAATTCGATAACTCTATGGATCTTGGATAACCTCAGTCCGTGTTGCACGGCTTGCTTAAGTACCGTGTGATGGACGACATATTTTTCTTTTGGCTCCAAAGTGGTTAATAATTTTTTGTTTCTGCTGCCTGAAGGAAATTTCATCTCCGCACAGAAAGGGAGATCAGAATGAGCATCGTGAAGATGGTCTGGATATTCAATGTCTACCTCAAGCACATATCCTAATTTAGAATTGACCGGTATGGACATGATGTCAAAGGACGCTATCTCATGTTTGTCGAGCCAGCGGAACTCGCCTGACGGCAATGCCTGGGACATCGCATAACCATAAAGGTTATTGGCATCGACATAATAAAGAAAAGATTTTTTTGTAGACTCATCATATTCATCACACATGTTATTGTTTGCAACAGCGTGCCTTGTCACACACTGACAAATTCCACCTCTTATCCCGCGTTCAAACATTTGGATCATATCCATATCGGTCAAAAGCGGTAATTTTACCTTTGTGAACTTCAACATAGCTGAGTAAGCAAAGCCTGGAACTGTGGAATAGTACAAACAATCCATTCCGTACGTCTCAAAACACATCTGTCTAAAGTTTTCAAAGACGTCGGTCAAAATCAAAACATCGGATTTTAAATACAAGTCTGAATATTCTCCTAATGAGCTGATCGAGAAAGAATTCCAAACGTTTCTCGCGTGAGAGTAGTCTTGGTCAGAGACGTTCTCATTCACGAGTCTATTATAAAATGCATCTTTGGGAGGCAATTTCTTCTCCTTCAAAATTTCAACTGAGGTGACGTAGTCGTAGGGAAACACTCCCTTTCGACACACCAAATCGGCGTTTTCACCAAATACTTTTGCTGTTTCTATAAATTTATCTTTAGGTAGATTGTTTGCTAGCTTTTCCAGACTGCTTGCCATGAACCGAAACGAGTCTATAAATCTTAACTCCATACCTCCCCTCTTCAAATAAGAGGAGGGAATAAATTTTGAAAATGTGACATACTTTTCTTGACTATTACATATGACGTTGATTCTATTCTGATCGAAACCAAGTTCTGTCACAATGAAATGGGCATCATAGTTGGACATGTTATGCAATACAATAGGGACAAATGTCTGGTTCCTATAATTCAAATTACAATTTCTGTGGGCGGCTCCTCTGAACCGGCCACTAACATGGCAATGGTCCCTTACTTTATAGTTCACATCGGTAAAGTTACCCTCACCACAAATATGACAAATAGTAGCGCTATTGTATACCCTAATTTCATCTTCTGTCAGAGGGGTCATGGGCTTATTTACACTGTTCAAGATCTTATCAATTTCTTTAGCATCAGCGACGAGCGAGCGCATAAACTCGCCACTGGCATCCTCCCCTCTAAAAAGTCTCAATTGAGAATATGCGCCCTCAGCATCTTTGATGAAATAACAAAAACTAAAAGGTTTATGCTTCTGATAAGGAGTAGTCCAGCTTTTCTGCGGATCTCCCAAACATCCTGATATCGGTTCCAGCAAACACTCGAAATCCGCATAGATGACAAATCTAATCTTTTGTGAATATTCGGGCTTGTTGAAAACGACTTCAGGATTTTTAGGAATTTCGCACCTGACTGGGCTGAACGAGTTGCATAACGTCAAATGCTCTTTCAACCTTACGTCGGCAGACTTACCTTCGTACGCATGGAAATGTGTAAAACACCGTTTGCAAACTCTGACTTGAGTTTTGTGTGATGTTACAAAAGGTCTTACAAAAGCATCAAAATCTGAAATTACTATATAGTGGGAATTTTCCTCATTACATACATACAAAAGATCTCTATGATCATCTAATTCCTTTTCAACAATTCTGATAGGAAATACGAAATAAGAAATATTTTTCCCATCCCGTTTTTCCTCTAGGCCGAAAACGTTGATCGAAATATTGTTTCTTTTTGAAAACTTTTCAATATCATGAATCGAAACGGGGAATTTCACACAGTTCCAGTCGTACTTGTCGCTCAACTCTGGTCTGGTAAGATAACTGGCCCACAAATCCTTATCAGACTCAATAAATTTTGATAAAACACAATACTTGAAACAGTAGTCATCATCATTATCAATATTAATTAATGACTTCTGATGCTGGAATTTACCAGGGAGGATCATATGCTTACGCCCTGCAAATGGTAAGTACTCATTGACGCGAATTTCAATTTTGTGGATTTTATTGTAAAACCACCCAGACCCTCGCATTTCACTGTCCTGCATTTCAGCCTGAATTTTAGAAATGTGTCTAGATACTACTTCGTGAATATTTGATGTTCTAAGCAATGCTTCATTTTTTGTCTTAAAATTTCTCAAACAAGAATTTAGCTCTAGATGATTAAATTCACACTCTACAAAAATATTAAATTTAATTGATGCAAATTTTGACAGTGACTCTGACAGAAGGTTTTCAATTTTATACTGGTATGATGACAGGACAGATTCCATATCGCCGGCTGGAATATCTAATGTAGCATATGTTGCCAGTCGTGACCTGAACGCAGTTTCGACGGGTAAAAACTCACATGTTTCCACCGATGTTGAGTTGGTCATAGCGCCACGATCCATTCCACCTTGACTCTGTAATAACGAAAAAATATCGGCATTAGCAATCTAGACTTTTGTAAGCGAATGGCATAATAAAATACTAAGATATTTCACTGTACATACCTGTGGAATATCACGCATAAGCATGGTAACGCTAGGTCGCGACTGACGGTTGGACTCTGTGTTCTGTAACAATAGAAAAATAAAATATTAAGATTTATGAGTTTTATGTCTTGTTTTTATCAGTTCTGTACTAATATAGAAAATAATATTAAGTTTCATCATAAAAGAAATAAGATTGATGGCTTGTACAATAATCATAATAATAACATACCTGTAAATGTTGACCTGAATGCCTAGGATGGCTGGTGGTTGGCTGGACGGATGATGTCCGCATGGTATCCCCACTCACTGGACTTGTATTCTGTAACAACAGAAATATAAAATATTAAGATTTATGAGATTAATGTCTTGATTTTAACCGTTCTGTACTAATATAAAAAATAATAATGAGTTTTGTGATAAAAAATAAGTTTTCTGTCTTGTTTAATCATTAAAATATAAAGTCTCACATTCAGTAACGTGGAAAAAATTAACAAAATTAAGTTTTCTGTCTTGTTTAATCACTGAAATATAAAGTCTCACATTCAGTAACATGGAAAAAGTAATATTGAGTTTTATAAGGAAAAAATAAGTTCGATGTCTTGTACCATCATAGAAATAATAATAATAATATCTTGTACAATCACTGAAATAATAATAATTTCACTACATACCTGTAAACGTACACCTGAAGGCGTGGCCTCCTCTCCCAGCATCGATGGACGGGATGCGCCTGCTCCTACGTCTCCGCTATGTGCTGGTAGATGGAAGCGATCGGTGTTGTTTTGTCTGGCATCGTCCGCATTGTAGCTCCTCGCTCCGACCTATAAAAATAAAATGTAATCATGTGTTACACCGCTACTATGATGCATGTATTTACATTTTGAAAAACATGTTTGATAATGTAATAAAACGTACCTGTAATCGGGCGGGTTCCTGGTTTTGACCACCACCGTGCACGGGAATCCTCGAGGTCTCGCCTCCGTTGCATGATGTCCCGGCTTCAGCAGGAAAGTACAAGTGGCCTGCCTGGTGATACAGCCCAATGCGATTGACAGCGTCCCTTGTTGCTGGGTGGTGGCTCCTCTCCTGGTGCATACTTAAGTAACGTGCCGATGAGAAGTTGGAGTGGCATATGTTACAGGTGAAGGCAGTAACGGAGTGATTTTCTCGTGCATGTCTTTTTAGCACATCACTTCGTGTAAATATCGCACCGCATATTTCACACTTGTAGTCACTTTTCTTATGGTTCTGATTAATATGCCTTACTAGATGTTTCTTGTGTCTGTACCTTGAAGCACACTCACCACATTGGAAGACGACGGCGGACGAGCTCTCCATGATGTGTAGTCGGCGACGGTCTGCGAAGAAGTGAATGTGATGCGGTGGCGTCATCGCCTTATATACTGACGCCGTGAGCTAGCCAAGACGTGCAGAAACTTGTTCTGTAATATGAGATGTGTGACCTACTTAACTTCCGCACACGTGCCGTGTAAGACCTTGAAGCATGCATGAGCCTGTTTGTAATGATGACGTCATAAATAAAGAATTTGTTGAATCAACATCATATCATTTCTTGTATATGAATAAAGAAATTAAACTTTTGTTTGAAGATACGTTTGGAAAAAAAATGCTGTCATAGCATTATGTTTTAGTTCGTATGAACAAAGACTTAATATGATCCGTGGGGATTGTGTGACAAAACGTAGAAAATAAAATGCTGACTTTGGTAATATGATACCTATTGTGAAATGAACTCTCTCGTAAAAATATACTACAAATCTGCCACAATGTCATTTGTTCATAATTTTAAATTACGCGCTAGAAGCCATTTTCTAAAGAATTACGTATTAGAATTTCAAATCTCTCGCTAAAACCTTGCATTGAAAACCATTTTTCTATTTTCAGCAGGAGCAACCGTGAGGACCAAGTCCGCTTCAAAGCAATAAATTAATAAAAGCACTAGGTAGATTAATAAACTAGGATTTTAAGTTTAAATGGACAAATGAAATATCACTGTTATGAATGAAGAATTAAAAAGACTACATTAACACGCGCAATAGCGATAAGAATTATGTATATGGAAGCATCTTGTTGTGGGTGAAGATACTGTGAACTCTTACGTCAGCGAAACTAGTGTTGTGAGATGAGATTCTAAATACGTGTTACAAATCTCTGTATGCAAGTGAATAAAAACATTCACTGGCTTTCTGTATCGGTATTAAAAAAACCTGTAATTATTATCATAATATATCCCTTTACTGACTTTGAATCGAACTCAGAACCACTCAGTGATGAAATATTACAATATACCGCAATAAAAATACTGTTGACTAATAATACATAAGACATGTGCTATGATTAGGGATTTAATATTTAAAAGTACTGGCCTGCGACTTTATAATATGATAGAGTTGGGATTTAAAAGGAAGTCTCAATGAATGACGTTGTAAGATAGCGATAAGCGTACAGCGTTATATTACCGCTGCATAGTAAGAGAGATAACATGTATGGAGGGCGAGATGAAACTACTGCTACCTAAGCAAAATCACTGCACGCATATGATTAAACATTCACTGGCTTTCTGTATCGACATTATAAAATCCTGTAATTATTATCATAATATATCCCCTCTAAAGACCCCAGCATGAGTTTTACGCACCGGCCGCCTTTACCATAGGACCAAAGTAAAAATTATATTAAACGCTAACCAGCAAACCCGAGTCGATCCCAGGACCATAGCGAAATAAAAATCTTACGGAAAACTTGTATGGAGGAATATAATGATGACGTTGCATTTACGCTTCGTGCTGTAATATGAAACCTACTGCCGGTCACGTGGTCTAGCGCGCCGCCATTTTGGATGACGTCATTTGCGGACTTTGCCCCTGCAACACGCTGCGAGATGGACTTTGCCCCTGCCCCACCATGTGTTGCGGGACAGTATCGGGCCCCACCATAGGAGTCGTCCCCAAAACCATACTACTATAGTATATCAATTAGCAAACAAAACATAAAGGATTCATTGTTCACGACGACCCTGCGGATGAGTTGTACTGAGAATAAACAAACTAGCATTGAACATGGTGAACACGTGCGTTCTCACCTGCGGGCTATGACAGCCACGCCTTTTTGTTTTGAACAGGATCGTTCTTAAATGGGACAGAGAATAGCAGCAAATATATGTAATCGATGGAATCTTGCCTGGGAAAATCTTCTATATATAAAAATGAATGTATGTGTGTGTGTCTGTCCTTTATGCATTACTACACCATTCATCCGATCGCCATGAAACTTTGGGAAGTTGTTAAGCACATTCCCGGGAAGGTTTCTGGCATATTGCATTTTTAATTTTTGCTTCCGTTCGTGAGTTATGAGTGAAAAACGGGCAGAAAACGTGTATTTTTTTCGTTTTCGAAGCATCAGTTTTCAGTAATACATTTCAATGTCAAATCAATTACAGTAGGCTTTGGCTATTTTTGTCATACCTTGGACATAAAACCATCGCGATCGCTTGAATGTTGTAGCTCACGCTGGTCGATTCATTTGTTTTTAATATCAAGGCACGCAGACATATGAAATTTTCAACCTAATCCCGAAGAGGATTATTATTATTATTATTATTATTATTATAAGTGGGATAATCAATATAGGCCTAAATATGGTCAAACGTTGTTCGATTTGGACGAAACTCACTATACAGGGGTTTTCTGGGCCAAGGACCTCGAATCTGAGGTCGCTTTAGCAGGCGACGCTATCTAATCGTGGTATGTAGTCCACGTGATTTAGGTGTTAATAAATATAATGATTTAACTATTATGCTCTTAATTTTTAATTTTTGAAATAATTATCGCGGGCGATCGCTTGATTTTGTAAGTCCATCCTTGACGATTCATTTGTTTAGAATATCAAGGCCCGCAGACGTATGAAATTTTCAACCTACACGGAAGAGGGATATTCAACATAGGCCTAAATATGGTCAAACATTGTTCGATTTGGACGAAACTAGTGAGGGGTTTCTGGGCTAAGGAACTCGAATCTGCGGTCGCTTTTATCAGGCGACGCTATCTAATCGTGGTATGTAGCCTACTCCACGTGATTTAGCTGTTAATAAATATGATTTAAGTATTATGATCTTAATTTTTAATTTTTGAAAAATAATTATCGCGGTCGAAGCCACGGGCACATGCTAGTCTTCTATAAAATATAGATAAATCCTTTTTGTTTTGAAATCGGTCTTTCATTTTAATATCACTTTGCAAATCAATGACTTCTAGTTGCAATGACGTTGAAACACTGTCAATATACACAGAAAATGGTGTCGCAAATATGCAAATATCGGATTGGAGGTTTGCAAAATCTTGAAATCGGCAATCAAATTCCTGATCCAGTTCTTCTAATATTTGCACATAATTATTTATGTCTGTAATTCGATGACATACTGTAGACAACTTTGGAAAATGTGACGTGTCTCTGAGGGTGAGGTGACGTTTTCATAAGTCTCGTTTTACTTTGAATGAACTAAATTTACCATACATTTCTACTGCTGCACTGAACGCCACTGCGCTGAAGCGTATTAACAGCAATACAACTCAACTGCTCTCTCTCTGAAGCTCTTGCGAGATGACTGGCTCTTACGTCACAACTGCAGCATCTGTCGGACACTGCTATAACTTAATGTATTTACGTTAACGGTGGGCAACAGAATGAAAGCAGATATGAGGATAAGCAAGCATTGGCAGTATAGTCCAGTTATTCATTGGATGGCCAGGCGGCTTCAAAGAGATAAACCATTAAGTCGGTGTTTCTTTATGTTAATTGATCTGACTATATCTGGCTTGGTTTCCGCTTTTCAAAACAAAAGCAACGTTGCAATATTCTCTCATTATTATCACTGAGCTCAGTTCTTCCTTCGCTTTAATTAATTCACACGTGTTATCGTTTACTGTAACTAGATCTTGCAACCTCGCGTTCCACTCCACGTGGAGTTGACGAGTAGCTGTCATATCTGTCGCAGGACATTCTTAGATTTTGATTGGCTGGGGTAACTAGCTGATTGGTGCGGTAAAATTAAAGAACATGGGTTGAGCTGTCGGCAAACTTTTCCTCCTAACGAAAGGAAGCCGCCTGGCCATGCAATGAATAACCAGATTATACCAAACACGCGCAGATAGCTAGCTTATCGTCCGTAGCAATGGAGTAGGGTTAGAAGAGAATGCATATACTGTACTGTTCATTCCAAACTGTGCTGTTCATAATAGCCCGTAAGACATCGTAAATACTTCAGACGTAAATTACGGATGTCCATTTTCTCAATTAATTTCTTCCAATTATTCACTATTTTCCTCCTCCTGAAATGTAAATCCATCAACACTTGCCTTTAAAGCCCATTTACCTCCAGAAAAATTAATTTTGTTCTTTAGGATAGATATATGAACATTCATGAACCACAGATTATTGTCTCTGTTGTTCTTCTTTAGGATAGTTAATAATATTTTTAAAGTTGGCCTCTCCTCATTTGTTTCGTGAAAATAATTCACCGTCCTTCTAATTACACACTTATCAAAATCTTCTAAGTCTGTTTTCACTTTTTTCTTGGTTGTTTTTATGTGTGGAGTGCTAAATCTCGTTCCATCTTGAACACATTTCTCACTTTCTTTTGCAATTCTGCTGAATTGCGTATTTAGGGTCATCTTGGTGCACCGGTTTGAAATACCTATATACATTCCACACTATTTCCCTACTCCGACTGTGAATCATTTTACTACCATATTTTGCTAGAATAACTACATTCGCTTTCCATTGCTCTTATTAACGTATCACACTTCACTATTGAATGCTGTGAGGCTAACTAAGATGTTTTTACACGGTCTATACAGTATGAACTGGCAGCGAACATCACGTGCTATGAAGGTCAGGCAGGTCTAGATTACGGCATCGTAGACGACTGCGCATCCGTTTGTTTGACTCAGGTCTTACCGGCCGAATTATACCCACCTACTAGTTCCAAAGAGAATAAGTTGTATTATACCAAAGAGAATGCAATATAGGAGTAATATACAGTTCTATAATAAATTTAAAATACTGTCAATAAAAATCCGGGGAAGGATTTTGTCCGGGGACAGATTTGTAAATCCGAGGGCTGTCCCCGGGAAACTTGGACGTCTGGTAACCTTAGTTATATCGTAACTGAAAATATCAGTATTAAATTTGTTCCGTGTAATAAAATCTTGTTATAATAGGTATATGGGGTATGCATTCTTGTACTCGTCCACTCATCCAGTCTTTCAGGTGATCTATTGGACCACTTGGGTCTCTCTAATATATGTACCTGAAACAAAAGAGAAACTAGTTTAATATTCCGCAGATCAGATTAATTACATATAATGAAATTTGGTCTCCTTTTCTGTTCGTATATTCTACGGTTATTACTTAAACTCAAGTTCTGGACAACTAAAGCAGCAAACCCAGTATTCAAAGACTTTGCAACTTATGTAATAGGAATTAGGTCAAAGTCGCAAAGTAGGGGGACCCTTCTCGCGATGTGCGCAGGTTCCCACGGACGGGTGATTTTTTGTTTTTCAGCGAAGCAGGGTGACCAACATGGCGATTTTTGTACATTGCTTATCAGATGTCAGTATAGTGACAGGTTCTGGTCTGCTATGAGCAGTGATATTAATTCAGTAGGGCATTCTGAATTCTCCCGTTTCGTAAATATTCATAATAAAGGAGGAGAGCGCACGAATGGGCATAGATAGAGTCTCTTCTACTCTTGGCTGTACTCATGAACGTCTTTTCTCTTTTGCCATACATGGTGAAGTGATATCGCTCACATTTTTTCCCACACAGATTGCATTCGTCGCTTGGCTCGAGAAAGGTTTCGTAAATATACAATATGGTATCTCCCGCGAGGTTGGTTGTGTTTGTGAACCTGTTTCTCAGAATTCTAAGTGTTCTGCTGGTGTGACGTCACACCTCTAACGTCCAATCATGTGTTTCTTCATCATACGGATATAAAAATATGGCGGAATTGACGCTACTTTTCGCTAGATGTGTTATATAAAAAAGTGTATCATTTAAGCATGTGGGCCGGATCGAATCATTCGTCATACAACATCTCCTCTCCAGAGAACTATCTATAACAAAATACGTGTGATATTATGTGTTTTATTAAAAGAAAGTTGGTTTTAAAAGTGGGTCCCCTTACATTGCAATTTTACCGGAATTAGAATGCAACAGGAGATGTCTAGGCATACCAGATTTGAGACAACCTTATTATGAGACGTATCTCAGGAGAAAACTCAGACTCCTGGGATTATATGGCCTATGGCCAATAACCCAAGTGCCCGTTTGGTGCGGGAAACTATCACAGCAGCCGATCCGAGTGGGGGTTTTCGGGTTTTTTCTCACTCATTAGGTGAATACGGGATCGGAGAGACGATCCCCGACAGACAAATGACAAAACACAGAGTTACAGAGTTCTATTAGTGCTGATCAAACAGCTAGCTCGAAACACGTTATCCACAAATTTAAAGTACACAAGGGCGAAAAATAGAGCAATAGAACACAAGCGCCGAACAGTTGTTGGGACCGGAGTTATGGTCGAGGGCTCCGGGGGCGGTGGAGGGCCAAAACATATGTATACTCATTCCTCGGGTGGTGGAGTGAAACGAGGTTTCCACGTTTTGAACAGTGGTGTAGAAACAGGGCGTGGCACTGTTTTACATGAATTATATAAGTTACATAATGAACTGATAAGCGAACGCAGCGAACTAAGATTACTTCTTACTTGAAGATATTTATATATCCTTATATAAGTCTAGCATCTCGCATATGCTACTCTCCCGCTGGTTGAGGCAGGAAGTCGTTGCAACTGAATTGCGACGACCTACGCGCATTTACATGTTTAAATGGTTTAAAATAGTTAATTATCATGTGAGGCATGTCTTTTAGCTAATAAGAACCTATTACAAAGACGATTTGGAAATAGTTTAATACTATAAAGTAGCAACAAAATTAAATATTCTTTGCGTAAAAAACTGGTCATTCTGCAACACTGCAACATGATCAGAGGCCGCCACTGTTTTTCGGATTAAAGTTTAACTTTTCATGTGCAAGTAAAACACAATCTTAAGTTAGGTACTTGCTACGTATCCCTGGGAGAACATAATTTATAACTTGGATAATTACCACTGTGCCATGGTTAAAAACGAAAATGTTGCCATAAACAAATAATATATTTTCTGGTGAAGACATTCTTGTACTAGCATTTCTGTAGTCTGTAACTTTATTTCTATCTTTCGTTATAACACTAGAGATATGGATGGAATGACAGAAACAGATCCAGGAGTCATGAGAAGAAACGCTACTCCAACATACAAGAGAAATCGCGTTTTAGTAAAGAGAGGAAAATAGCAAAGATTACGGAGGGAGAAACAAAATTAGCATATTATGCTAGAGAAATATAATTACAATTAAAAAGAATAAAGAAGTTTAATTCGGAGCAAACTGGAGAATTAAGTAGGGCGGGTTTAGTAGTTTTAGTGTGGAATTAATTTCTACACTCTTGAGTTAAGCCACCAGTTCCTGATTAACAAAAATTTATATATACTGTATTTATATATACAGGGTGTTAATGAATAACACCGAAATATTTTACCTGTGTATAGAGGGGACATAGACAAGCAACTTTTATTAGGACATTTTTGCTCTATGACGTAAAATGTGTATGCTACAGGGCATTAAAGTCCTTAAAATTTGGTGATCATAACTCAATAATTGAGCCAAATAGGGTTAAAATTTTCATTAAATTGACTTCATGCCTTCCTAGTGATCGATAAAACCTGATTCTTAATAATTCATCAACAGCTATACCATAATTTAGAATTTTCATAATCTGCAAAATTTACTGACTTATCACATGATTGCCCGCCATTGCATTATGCCTTTATTCCTAATTCCAGACCTAACAAAAATGTTTCGTTTTGTCTTTTTTTCCCTCAGAGTTGTAAGATATCGATCGTCATTTTTTACAATTTTCCCGACCACTACACAATATTCACTGTTCCTTTGTTTCCCATCATTTCAAGTATTAGAAGTCAGTGGCGTGCATATCCTTGGGAGATTTTATGTTATAACGGGAAGAATTGAATCCACAGAGCAAAAATCTCCTAATAAAAGTTGCTTGTCTATGTCCCCTCTATACACAGGTAAAATATTTCGGTGTTATTCATTAACGCCCTGTATATTAACTACACTAATGTTAAGAGAGAGAGAGAGAGAGAGAGAGAGAGAGAGGAGAGGAGAGGAGAGGAAGACAAAGAGAGAGAGAGAGAGAGAGAGAGAGAGAGAGCTGAAGAGAGTTGAAGAGAGTTGGTTTCTTTCTGGATTCGTGAAGGAAGGAATGTTGAAAGTTTGCAACATTCCAGAGAAACTGTTCTCATCTTGATATGACGTTAGCATCTCTGAGGAAACTATTCAAGAAGCGGAAATTCAAGTCAACTGTACACTTATCTCTTTGTAGTTACAGAAACACGTCTCAAATGAATTCACACAATCTCAACTCAACAACACTTTTTATTTTACACGAGTAGCCTGCTTCTGAAAACATGTTATGAAATTTCAAGCAAATGTTGTATACTTTCCTCACATTATGTAATTTTGATACACTTATAGGAGTTAGAATCGTAAAACTTGGCAGGAATATTGGCAGGTCTAACTGCCAAAGGCTTTCACAATTTGGTATTTCTAGCTGCCCTACAAGTATCGGAAACTGACAGGATATCCGACAGTCTAGATCATCTACTCACTGACATTAAATTTTACCCAGACTTTTTGTTTTTATCCTATAACTGTTGGAAGAATTATAAAAAGTTCAATTTCGTTCATTTTAACCCTAACAATAACTATGAACGGTTTTCTTCACCCAGCACCATTATTTTTTACGCACTTCCACATGAGCTTTCGGTCACTGTGCAGTTTTTATGAATTTATAAATGCAAACAGAGGAAAAATTAAACCGTAGTGAAAAGTTGTGCTGCTTTATGCTGTTCTGTTATGTGTGATAAATATAAATCCCTCTGGTGTTTTGTTTTATCAGTTTACCTGTTTTATTTGTTTCGTCTTGCATTTCAACATGGACTCTGATGAAGTAACAGTAGACCTTTTTTTTGTACTGGTTTAGCAATAGAGAGAAATTCTAAATGAGTGAAACCTTAAGACAGGTTTGGATAGAAGTACTTTCAGCAAATATCTGAACATTATTTTAGTGAAATAATGCAATAATTACTACCAACTATATAAAAAAGAAAGATACACAACTGAGTTAAATTGACAAAATTGTTAATGTTTTCGTTAACTAAATAAGGTTATTTTGACTAGTCCCCGACATACTAGGAAAACCAAACTAAATAAATCTGATGTAGTAAACTCACATAACGTTCGGACAATAGACAGAATTTGGTCACTTCAAATTTCGTTAAAGAATAAAAGTGCGTATTTTAGGGAGAGCGTATTTTGTTGATTCAGCCCCGTGAAAGCATGCATTGTTCACCACGCAAAGTTTACAACTTGAATATGTACACACGATCGCTGGCTTATGCTATTCTGCAGATATTAGTTACGAAAAATATTTCAAATAAAAGTTTCAGCATTTAGTATAAGAATCTCGTTCAGGTAACTTAATGAAAATCGTCAGTGCAATGAAACTGTCTTCTCGTACAGAAAAGTAAGAAAAAAATTTTCACCAATCTTCGAGTCACATTCCAAGAAGGCTATTTAACCTGCTTATAAAATTTAGTTTCCATACGATTTTTCGTTGTCTTAACTATGCTGTTCACAGACAAACAGACTCACTGGGACACACACACACATAGACTTTTTTTTAGCATTCTTGGATTGAGGGGATTTCAAAACATGTGTAATGCTGAAAACATAACTTTGAAATTCAGGGTTGAACACAATTAAAAATAAAATGACGTCAGTACACACAGCCCACTGAAATAGATGCCAATTATGGTGAAACATGGAGAACATGTGCTCGTTTTCATCTGAGTTAAAAATGAGAATTCTTCGACCAAATCCGTTACCTCACGACCAGTCAATTCACTTTTTTATAATTATCCTCTGGAAAATAATCCAACATGTTAAACGTTTAAATTTAACGTAATCAATTTGCAGTTAACACAGTATATCTGTATAAATATAAGTATCAACAATGCAACCCTTGAATTGATCAATTTGGAAGAAGTGAGCATCTACCAAAAGCTATAAGTTCACCAAATGTCAGGTTTAAAGCTCAGGTGGAAGTGGGTAAACATTGTCAGTGAGCGAGGGAAAAGATTTCAAAGTTTTATTAAGGGTTAGGAATTAAACATTTGAAGATTTTGAAATTTTTGTATTGCTTATAGACCAAAAGCTATAAGTATGCCAGATTTCAAATTTCTAGCTCATGTGGATGTGAGTAAACATTAATATCTGTGACGGGATGACTATCGA
This sequence comes from Ectobius pallidus, assembly GCA_964059195.1. Classification (NCBI taxonomy): domain Eukaryota; kingdom Metazoa; phylum Arthropoda; class Insecta; order Blattodea; family Ectobiidae; genus Ectobius; species Ectobius pallidus. Next base: position 33,062,874 of record CAXKWD010000001.1, on the reverse strand, counting down.
AGATGTGAATGCCATTTCAAATATACAGTCAGTCTTTACATACTTGTAGGGCAGCTTAAGACACCAAATTGTGTGCGCTTATGGCAGTCAGATATGCCAAAATTGCTGCCGAATTTTTCGATTCTTGCTATCACATAAGCCTGTCAAAAATTACATAATATAAGGAAAATATACAACAAATTTAAAATAAAAAAATCTCTATCTAAGGTATAATCGATGGAACGCAACAAACAGTCATAGGACCAAACTTCTAGATCTCCAGAATCCGTTACTGCCGGTACATTCGGCTTTTGATACATCTTATCGTTTGATACTATAAGCCTCCAGAAAAGGTCTGCACAGACCTTAAAGTACGCTCCGTCGCTTTGAATATTTTTTCGGCGAGTAAAAAAGGATGAAACTTTTTGGGATGTATCCACCAGTTACAGGCTTAAAGCTATCAGTATGCCAAATTTAAAGTTTCTGGCTTATCTAGAAGTGGGCTAACAGTTATTTCAGTGAGTGAGTTAGCCATGCGGTTTTTAGGTAGATTTCGAAGAAGAATCTACCTATTGCATTCGATACCATGTCATGACTTTCGAAAAATTCTTTCATATCTTTACGTTTCATGCCTCCCTATGTACAAAACCACCGCCCGTAAAAAATAATAGAAAAGAAATTGTGATATATATATATATATTGGTTTAAATATCTTCAAAATTATGGCCAATGAGCAAAATTGACCCAAGAGGGGGTCGGGGGAGGGGGTTGAAATTTTGAAACATTTATATCTCGGCTCCTACGAAGTATAGAGGGAAACTTTGTTTGAATAAATTAGAGTACTCCCTATGGAGTTCACAGTGACACCAACGATTCGGAGGTTTTGGGGGTACGAGTGGGGGTGGGGGTTGGAATGGAAATTAGGAATTTTTGAAACCACGTCTTGTGGGGGTATCGTTGAAAGTTCTTGATGAGTACTCTACAAATCAATAACTAGTTTCTCGATAGCTCTCATATAAGGCGATATTTGAATGTTTGAAAAGTGCTCTTTCCTCTTTTTTGCAGTTATTATTGCGGGTTTGTCATCGCAAGGCTGAAGAAGAAGAGTGCTGCGAAGCGACAATAAATTAAACCCAAGGCACTTCGAAATCTACCTCAGCCTGTAGGCCTGCCTAAAGGGACTTTTTAGTATCGAGATGATGTGATATTTAAAAAGCATGTGACCATTAATTGGTCATTACTCCGGTAACGGTCAGCCCATTAAGTCCAAAATCAAAAGGATTCTTCCTATGGTCTTTGTAAGTTTCTATATCATGATGATCTGAGAGATAAGCGTTTCGAGCTATCGCACTTCTATGCGGCAGAAGTTCTAGTGATCTCTCTCGGCAGACCTCTTCTTCTTCGTCCTTCACTGCTTCTATATCGCTCTCACATCTCTCGGTTCAGCTGGTTCTGCTGGCTGTCGTACTTCAGAGACGTCTGAAGAGTTCTGTTTTGACCTGTTACACATAATGGGTCCGGTAGGCATCGGTAAGTTAGTGGCAGTTCTAGGTTATTAGCGGTTAGGTTAGGAACAGTGAAATTCAGTTAGTTTAGCAGTGGCATATTGAGTTGCGCGTATTTCATTATGTGGCATATTAAATTTCACGCGTGTTTCCTTATGTTGATCACTCTGTTCGGAGGATTCGGTTGCGATGTCAAGTCACACTGTCAGAGCTGTAACGTCCAATCATATGGTTCTTATCTGTTCTTGAAATAAAAATCGCCACTTTCATGAGTTCATTCTATAAAAGGACGTGTCTTGTTCGAGGCCACATCTTATCTCCTCTTCTGAGAAGAAATACGTCTTGTGTTTTTTCCTGTTTCATGAAAGAAATGTTGATCCGAATTTTGGCTCGCCCTATATAGGATATTTTATTAAAATAATGATGTTATTATAACTGTTTGTGCGGTCCAATCATTTCGATTTCTTTTTTAATTCATCAATATTTATGCATTTTTTATGAAAACGTTTAACCATCTAATTTTAATTCGTAATTCCGTTGTTTTTATCACGAAAAAAAATCCAGGTTACGTTACGTAGGTGAATCACACATTTTATGTGAAATACTGGTATAAGATATACGCAAAATGACATTACTTGAAGACTTATATAGAAAATTCTTAAAAGTTTCAACCTTGACGTTATTTTCACTTCACTATATTTTACAATTTGTCTATCTTTGTTTTATTTACAGAATTTCTGTGGTCCGCCAATCAATCCAGCTTATATATTTGGCGTTCAAACTTCTTGAAGTTGGAAACCGCTGCCCTAGAGGCTAAAACAATAAATTCTAGTAGTGGGATAAGATCACGCTACGCTAGCGGCTTAACACGGGTAGCATATCTCCCTATCATTATGTATGTCCATCCTCATCAATTTCATTTAAGAGAGGTCTAACCGCTTTAATAATCTGGGTAGAAGACTATAATAACACGTCTTTCATCTCCATATTGCTACAAGTCGACTGTTAAGCTACCTTCTCGTCGGCCTGTGCGGCGCGGGTTCGATCCCCGTCGAGGTGCACATCCGTGGCGTTCAAACGGTTCATTGTATTTGCTACTTTTTAAAATATATTTTTGTATTTTTTGAAAATGGGTTTCATTAGAACAACTTATTTTCTATAACTAAAAGCTAGAGGGGCTTTTCATGAAAAATCTTGAATTGGAAGAAAGAATAAAAAGGCTCTATGATTTTAATAAAAATGTTCATTTCGAAACTTTTATCTATTGCTAATAAAATAACTATATCCGTTTTTATGTAAAAGTTACTTCGGGTGTATTTAACTCATGTCCAGCAAAGTTGTACAGAAAATTGAAATGGACTTCTTTTTCTCAAACACATCTATTGATAACAATAATAGGTATCGAAATAGATATGAAATAAGTATATATTGAATGTAGAATGTCACAACGTATATTATGAATTATTATATTCTTCTGTTTCCCATGTTTATTACGATATTTTATTAAGCGATCTCAGCGTCAACCTCTCTCAAAAACTACAACGTGTTCATAATATGTGTATTCGATATATCTGTGACATTAAAAAAGCTGATCATATCTCGCCCTCATTCTCAAAATTATCTTGAATCCGGCTTAATGATCGTAGATAACTGTTCCAAATATTACAGTCATCATCTCCAGCATATCACGCTTCCCGCTATCATAAATTATCAGAGCATCACACATTCGACACCCGTTCACATCTTAGTACACTTCTCCTAATCCCTCAACACAGAACAACCCTCCAGTCGTTGTCCTTCACCATCACCACCTTCCTTCGTCTTCCACACGACGTCATAGCCTGTAGGACCATATCATCGTTCAAATCTAAATTACTAAATTATTTACATATTCCTGAAAATGCTTAGCTTAGTATTTACTTCTTTTTATTTAAAAAAATATATGTACATATATAAATATTTTAATTTACTTTAAAATAGCGATGTCACTTTCTGTATCCTTATATCCTTGTAATTACATTGTAAGAATTATTACTAAGGTGTCTATTTCTGTAAATATTTGTTAATGTATCTCAGAACTTATCTTATTTCTTTTGTATAATACTACTTATAAGACCACTTATTGTATAATCAATTATTTTGTAAGTTGTTTGTGTTTCTTTTTTCTTTCTTCTCTTGGTTAAGTAGAAGGTATGGCCTTACGGCCTTAACTCTGCCAGGTAAAATAAAACATTAGACTATAATAATAATAATAATAATAATAATAATAATAATAATAATAATAATCATAGTGTTAACAAAACAACATTTAATTTATTGTTGTAAAATTGAGTATGCCTGTTTCATAATGCACCCATTAAAACCAATTCCAGCAAGGTGGCAGAGATAAGAGGTCCTGGGTTCAAATCTCTAAACCTCGTGGCCAGCCAATTTATTTGGGGTTTTCCTGGCTTCCTCATTTAAAAGGCAAAAGATGGGACTTCTAGACTTTTTTATTTTCCATAAATCATGGTCACTGTATCATCAAAATCATAATAGTTCGAACTTAATATCAGATAAGAAGTCATCGCTGAATGAAAGAAACAGATGCACAAGAATGGATTATTACAAGACCCTAGAAAAACGCGATATGACCTACATGCAATTAAAGCAAGCCTAAGGAGCTAAATAATAATAACAATAACAACAAAATCAGATAAACTGGTACCAGATGGAGTTAATAGCCCATATTTCAGAAACTATTGAGTTTTAGACCACGATTTCTTGAGGAAGTTTGATACGCATATGTGAAGGAATAAATGGGATAACTAGAACTTTAATAGAACGAAATAATTAGAACAAATGACTCACATCTAAAGCAAGGCGTGATATAATAAACTTGCAAACATCTGACTGCAATGTAGTCGAGGCCCTCAGTATTCATTATAAAAAACGGAACATGCGGTTAGCAACGCGGCTTTCTAGCATAGTGATGATTTGCCATTTAAAAAGCATGTGACCGTTGATTAATCATTACTTCAGTACCGGTCAACCATTTTGGTACGAAATCAATAGGCTTCGACCCGAGGTAGCTGTATGACCCAAGTTAGCTGGGCCGACCCATTGACGTTATAAATGCGTAATAAACCAAGTTTCATGAAAATCTGATAAAGCGTATTGGAGTTATCGCGCATACAGACAAGACGATAGACAGACAGACAGACGGACGAATAGACATTTTCCCGCCCACCATACAATCTCAGAAAGTACCATTCTGGCACTTAATAATAATAACGTTAATAATAACTTTAATAATAATAATAATAATAATAATAATAAAAAATAGAAGAAGATAAATTATACCCATCATAAGGAAAACAGTGTGCTCGAATACAAAACAGGTTATATCTCCAGACGTTTTTTTACGAAAAATCATAAAATGTTCCACACAAAATATTTTTAGCTTGTTTCAGATCCAGTTCTAGTAGGTTAAGAAGATTCTATAGGAGGCTAAATATAGGCCCTTCATGTTCATATTTCAGAAAATTATTTAACTTAAAAATTTGGACGTAACTTGATTTTCAAAAATCCTCTCTGTATATCTTATTCTGCATTTAAACCTGAGTTAATAGGATACTTCTTCGAAAATAGATGTGAAATGTTATAAATTAGTGAACACATTTTGTACGACATATTATTTACATAGTATTCTACCGAGTGACATCAGTTCCTTTTACGGTTAGATTCTGGTGTTCTAATTTTAACTGATAATTATTGTAATGTAGTGTGCAGGAGGAAGTTGTTTTGATCAATTTTAGATTCATTTAAAGATGAACTTCCTGAATTCAATTGTATCATCTTTTAGTAAGTCGGTGGGATTGAAATCATTGGCCGCTTTCCGTTGCTTGCCATGTTTGAAGGGTTGGGATTTTCATAAAAATGAATTCAGTAAACAAATGACTTTCTGTATTCTTTCTCGGTCGCTATGTCTCAATATGTTTCCTCTTCCTGAAGCCCACGATTCTTTCCCCAACGGTCACCATAACTTCCATTATTTTTATTACCTTGCCATTCACATAGAATACAACATTTCAGTCTGCTCAATCCTGAACAACAATCAAATTATTTTCAAGTAACAAAATTAGCATTTATCTCTATAAAACCAAGTAATGAATACACCTTAAAATGAAGGAAATATATCTCTGTATACTGAAGGATATAACGGTAACCATTCTACGTATAATACCACACATTGACATATTATATAGGGAACCTCTAAAATATAAATTTGTTTCAGGAAATTGTATTTTAAAAAATGGAAAAAACTTGTATTGCATTTGAGCTATATTTTTACGAACAAATATAAAATTTAAAAAGTAAGAGTAGGTCCATAAAAATATCCCCATTTAAAAAAGAAATAAAATCAGGTAAACTGATGTAACACAGTACCAGTATGTTTTTGTATAAGCAGTTATGACTGCAATTATGATATGCAGAATATGTTTTTTTTTTAAATTGATTTCCCAGTTAAGCTCCAGATTTATTCATTAAGCAGGGCTTACGGAAGAAGAAAGGTCTACCATCTCGGCCACCTGGGTCATTTTAACGGTCTAGTTGGATAAGCGCATGTAAATCAATAGTGATTTTTGTCATAGCTACCTGTATTTTAATTCCCAAGGCCTTATAAGATCACAGTAAAACAATAGGCTATGTTGTCAAGATAACTGATTTTCATTTTTTTTATAAATTCTTTCGAATACGTATATTACCATAAAATTGGCATTAAATTGAGCATTACTCCGAAACAGGTCAACCGATTTTATCCATTATGAATAGACGTCTTCCCATGGACATTATAAATGTGTATACTGTACCAAGTTTCATAAAAATCCGGTAAAGCGTATTTGAGTTACCGCGTCTTCTAAATATACACTAAATTGGGTTTTACTCCGGTACCGATCTACCGATTTGGTCCAATATCAGTAGACGTCTTTCCACGTACATTATAAATGGGTATACAAAATTTCAGGAAAATCCAATAAAGCATATTTGAGTTATCGCGACTTCTTATATATTAACATAAAAACTCTAAATTTGGCATTATTCCGGTACTGGCCAACAGATTTGGTCCAATATCAATAAACGTCTTCCCATGGTCATTATAAATGCCTATACGAAGTTTCATAAATATCCGATAAAGCGTATTTGAGTTATTGCGCCTTTAAAGTAGACACTAAATTGGGTTTTACTCCGGTACCGGTCAACAGATTAGGTTCAAATTCAATAGGGCACTTCTCATGGACGTCATAAATGGGTATACCAAGTTTCATGGAAATCCGATACAGCGTATTTGAGTGATGGAGCCTTTCTATTAGAAAGGCGCCATACTCTATTAAAATAGACACTAAATTGGGCATTACTCCGGTACCGGTGAACCGATTTGGTTCAATATCAATAGGGTTCTTCCCATGGGCATTATAAATGTGTTTTCCAAGTTTCATGAAAATTCGAAAAAGCGTATTTGAGTTATGGTGCGTACAGACACACGGACAAACAGACAGACGGACAGACGGACAGACAGACGGACAGACATTGTTTCGTCCACACAATCTCATAAAGTACCATACTGGCACTTAATAATTGAATAAATAATTACTCCTATTTCCTAGGTCGAGAAAATAAGTCGTAAAAGTTAGTGGAAATTAAACATAGCCAATGTAATATACTATGTAGGTTCACCTTAATTATTATAACAATTATGCATAATTATTATTAAATAATCATTATAATTTTTAATTATATTAATATTATTATCACCTTAATTATTATATTATAATCAGCCTAATAATTATTATATAGGTTCATTTTAATTATAATTATAAGTTAGTTAATATAATTACGTAATGCTATAAGGAGAATATTGAAAGAAAAACCCGGTAAGATTCCTAAAGCTATTTAATTTGGAGGTATACATTAATTTTTTAATGGTACATACCGGTTTCTTTCGTCAACATAAAGGCCTTAATAATACAAATCTTAACACGTACTCGTATGTGTTGGAAAGTTGGCACAACAAATTTTGCACTGTTTACTTTTAAAGTTACTTTAAACAAGTTACTCATAAACAAGCTGATATGCCGACCTTGACATTCCACGTGCAAGGTTACTTGAGATACTTGTTTATAGAAATATTTTGAATTTCAAATCTCTTTTGCCCTATTTATTATGTGATTATTGGTATAAGTGGTTTCAATCTTAAATTCTAAATAAATGACAGGCTTTAGCATTTCTCCCTTAAGAAGAAAACCCCCAGTTCCCTACTTTGAATGTAATAGTCATGTTGCTACCTATGTCATTACACATCAGCTCCCTTGATATTACTTAAACACAAAAGGACCGGGTTCGTAAACTGTTACGCCCACTCCGCTACCTGCGTTACTTTCCTTCACGAGCTGTATAATTAGCTCGGGCTGTGATTCAGAAATTTCGTAAGCGTTTGTCAGCGCTGGTCTTGAAATATCATTACTACGAAACAAACTAGTTAAATTTCTAACGATATGATGGCAGTTTGCAATGAAGCAAATTGGGTTTATATAATAATTTATAACGGCATTAAGAATACCCCACAGAGATGCAAGGAGATCGCTTAATTTCTCGTGGAACTCGAGTCCCTTACCCTTCCTGCTCGGATTCCTACGTATGGGGTATGTTGAAACAATACATTCTCAAGACCTCCAGATCTAGACTGTTACGGCAAAAGAGTATACGTAAAAAATATTATCAAACCAGTCTAACTTGCGTTATATTTTTTCCTTGAACAGCATCGATACACTTTTACTTTCCTGAGTTAGTTTTCAGACTAGACTTACTGTTTTTACAATTTTAAAATATTTTTTTTAACACAGTGTAGTTTACTTATCTAATTTTGATAAATTTTATACTTATACTCTTTTGCTTTAACAGTCTAGAAATATTCTCGAATTACGCGAGGAGATTGTCATTTTTGTGTCCCTGCAGTAACTTTTCTTTATCAACTTATTCAATTATCTTGTGAAACGTCATGAACAATGTATGACACGTGATGGGCGCATTTTGAACACATAGTGTACCAACATTTCAGTGTCGCTTGTTCTGCAGTACATAAGTTATAGTAAATATAATAAGTAAAAAGCTGAGATCCCTAAAAGTAAACAAAGTACTATTATTTAATTTAACACATGAGAAATAAGAGCTGCCTCTGTTGTCGATCGGAAAGAAAAGAAATTAATAGTTTTCCGCAACAAATCCCAGCACGACCTGAACGTCGTGTAACCCAGGAGGGACAGTAACTGCTGAACAGCTGAACGTGATCTTCACAAGTACTTGTCCGTGTGAGTTCATTTCGCAAACCACACGCAACATTCAACATTCCTTAAATTCATTAATTTAACCGATGGACTTACCAACTCCGTCTTTCCTGTTTAAAACCATGGTGTGAACACTCAAATGATTTCCACAACTTTTCATGTGTGTCTTCCATCGCTGGAGTGCGTGTTCAGTTGTTTAAGCTCCAAGGCAATACGATCCGCAATTTTGTAGCGTAGGAACATGAAAGTCTGAAAGTCCACGATTTTGATTTGATTTTATAAATTCTGACAATTTTGGCCAACTTAAATTGCTGCCGTGAATGAAATTTTACACTTAACTATCCTTATATTTGTGGATGATTCAATAGTGGCCAACTGTGTCAACCCAAATGTTATTAATTAGTCACAAAATTATTTTAAAAAATTGTTTTTAATGAGGGCAAATGAATAAACTACTGCCACTACCATTGTCACTATGCTACTTTTGCTATAAGCACTTTATTAGTATTATTATTATTATTATTATTATTTATACAATCTATATCTTTGATTTTCTGAAGCTGGGTCCATGACTATGGACACAGAGAAAAAATCTGATGTAGTACGCTCATATGACTTTTTCTATCCCTTACAGTTTCACAGGTACTAATATAAAATTCTTCATTACGATAAAATGTTTGGCTAGAAATGATTTCAAGTTTAGTGGAAGTAATTATTCGTACATGCTCATATGTAAGGTAGTCAACTGTTTCAACTCGTTTTTGTCTGTCATGAGATCATGGAGGTGAAAAATCTCCAATTTTCAGATCATATCCGTCAATAGTAGGCTATGTACAGTTGGTAAAATGTTAATATGTAGCATGATATATTTTGAAAACGGTTGACTCCAGGAAAAATTATCTTTTCGACGAGTTGTGCATTTTAATGAGCTCTACGTTTTTCCAGAAATACTACCCAATGTTATTGCCTATCTCTTATGGTATCCCAGGTTTTATATATATGTATATATATAACAATTATACATAATTATTATTAAATAATTATTATAATTTTTAATTATTATATAAATATTAGTTTCTTATAATATATATAATATACATAATACAATATATATATATTTATCATTATTCACTGTATGTAATTCATAGGCAGCCTCACTTCACATTTGCTAATAATCATTTAGTTCAGAGATTTACGCCCTACCCTGCCCCCCTTCCGGACGCCCATGTACGTATAACTACAGTAAACACCACCATATCTCGAAGACTTGATTCACTCTTCCACTGCTTCCAGGGCGACAGCTTGCTGGTGCAAGGTTAAATCCACAGACATCCCACTTTTAAAATAATTATGCTAGCGTTAATATTTCTTAGATCTCTCCTTGCCTGAAGCGTTTCCCCCGCTCTCGGCGTGTTTCCCATGAGTCTCCGCAAACTTGGAGTTATAAAACCCGAATTCCAAGATATCTACCATTCTCAGAAAATGTTTCATTCTGAGGGGTGTGACAATTCTTTTGCTGTCCACGAGTTTGTGCACTCAACAAATTCATGAGATATAGATGGATGGTTGTGACGTCAACTCTATTTTTTTCCCATTGATTTACGTTGAATAATGTATTAAAAGCAATTCATTGGCAACTCCGATAACTTATTAATAGTATGATATGCCAATAATTCTCATGAAATATTTTATTTTCTTTCTTACATATAAATCTGCTACAAATATCCTTGAGTACCTAGTCGTATACCATAATTTCTCTACGTAGCACTCGTCTGCCTGGGTGGCGCAGTTAGTATCGGGCTGGCTATCTGTGCCCATGGCTGCGGGTTTGATCCCGGTTCAGGTCGACGGCATTTATGTGTGTGCATAAATGTGGCAGGCTTATATCAGTAGATTTACTGGCACGTAAAAGAACTCCTGCGGGACAAAATTCCGAAAAACTGGCGACGGTCACAGACCTAAGTTGCAGTACATTCCCATAGTTAAATAACCATATACCAACGAACCAATCTTACTAGCCCAAAATGAAGTGATAATAAAAAAAATTAATAATCCGATTGGTTATACAGTAATTACACGACTTTCTCTACCTTAACCTTGGGCAATACAACTTCCTCAGTGGAGTTTGTTTGATTTGTACTCTGTTTAATTATTTATTTTCTTGGCCTAGGAAATCTGGCTTAAATCTTTTGAATTGTCAGTGCAATTATATATTCAGTTAATAAGTATGATGCTGTATATAGAACGTTATATGAAAAAATGGATAAGATCCTTCACCTTAACCTGGAGAATGTACATTAATTTTTAATTATATATACCGGTTTCTTATGTCAACCTAACAACCTCATTATTACAAATCTTATAGCCTATGTGAGCCTATTTTGCATTTATTTACCTACATATGTTTTGTTTTTCTTTCTTCACATCCCTTCAAATAAGCACTTACGCCGATGTCTCACGATCCAATTTTTTTGTGGAAATTTATACACATCGAATTGGTTAGTGTTGAATTGACGATTGCATTCCACACAATTTCATTTTGTATTTTCCACCCCATTCTGTTAATTAGGCCTATAATGGAATAGAAACGTTCTAAATTTATGTCCAGAAATAGAACTATGAAATGAACCAATTCTCGCCCCCACATGACATAGAAATATGGCAGTTTCCTCCAAACAGATGACTTTCTGCTGTGCAATCTTGCGAACATTTACTAGGAAAATATACTGAAATACTGTTTTAGAATTGAGAAGGAACAGACTCTAAGACAGACTATAACCATTATTAAACCGACATTCAAGGTTCTCTGGAAATTATGAAAAAGTGTCGGCAGAAATTGATGCCACTGTGTATATGTTATTTGTAGGCCCGTATATGTCGATAGGCATGTCGATTGAAGTAGCGATCGATTTTCGTCTCGGATGAAAAACTGACAGTATATTGGACCAAAACGCACAGGCAGAAATAATTGTATAGAAGTGTTACTTGACTAGTTAATTAGTTAATTAAAGAGGTTGGATAGTGGGACATCGCTTAAGAGCTACAAAGCCTGAAAGCATTTGAGCATAGTCTACACTTTGACTCATGGGTCCTATCGGTAGGCTAGACACTATTTGAACATTGGTGAAAATTTGGGATGGAATGACCTATATATATAATTATATGTAATAATAATAATAATAATAATAATAATAATAATAATAATAATAATAATAATAATAAAGGTTTATAGGACACACCCTACTGTAAGTATTAAGTTCCTCGTGTTTTATTCAAATCTTGGTGAAATTAGGTACAGCGCAGTAAAATTAAATTTTCGTACTGTAGCCTATTGTTTTTCATCCATTTCCCGTTCATGCTTTCATGGTGGAGACATGAATATCCTGCACCCAATGCTGATAACTTAACCACCTGCGTCTCATGGCTTCTTTGCAGCACATACGTGCGTCATTATAGACCTATTATGATCTCTAACTTTTGATAGCGGTAACTTATACTGAATGACTGCAGACGTGGACTACTCTCATGTTCACTAGTTGAAATTTAGAACCTCGGAAATGTAATGGTTTGTCTATAAAAATCCTCCTCGATTCTGCAGATGAACTTACCACTCTTGTATGTCAGTATGCAATTTCCGAACTCTTTTGAAAACCGTAAAGAAATTAAACTCAGATATAGACATAGTATTATATAAAACGTGTGACATGTATCGTTTTCACACTTAAGAGGAATGACAAGATGTAAACGCTAACAGCAGTTAAATAGCCTTGTTGTCATGGGAATAATAGGCCTTATGGTACGAATGACAGAAATATTTTAGATGAAGAAGAATAATATTGCTCCGCGTTCTTTTTCTTCTCAATTAGCCGCAAGTGAAAGGGTTTCTTGTCAGCGAACACCAATTCTATTTCAGAAATGCACAAATCTGACGTAGCGACAAAGATGGAATTCTCTTAGCAATATGCCGGCTGCCGACAGGGAATAATTATACTTAATAACCCAACACATCTCGTCCCAAGCAATCATTTTGTTCTGTCATACATTCTACTAAATTGTAAAAGCAAAACGAACTTTAATTTTAAAAATGGAATGCTTCCAGATTCGTGAAGTTTAGTGCTCTAGGTGATAAAGTGCTTGAGAACCAGGTATCCCCAACTGCTTTTAGCACTGAAAAGTATGATGCGATTCACATTCCCATATACAGTAGAAGTCTACATTGCGTGATATTAGCATTCAGTTCTATCAGTGAGGGAGGACTTAGCCTTCATTCGTGGAAGAGGTGACTAGCTTATACCTACCCTTCAGAGAATTTATAATGAATTGATTCAAATAAGTTTCAGGCTTGCGTACAAAGAGTTAGTGTAGAAAATCTATGTTAAGAGTCATTTCCGAGAAATTCCTGAATTTGTGTTTGATAGTATAAAATTTTATTTCGATATAAGCCTAACTTCTACGTTGTTTAGAGACACACATAACTTATTCACGAACAATGGAAATTGTCTATACTCCGTTATCTATCGACCCGTAGGAACTGCATAGGGATGTTATATTTTGCTATGTGGTATTAAAGGGAGTTGAATAAATCCAATAATAAGTTTTTTATTCTTAAACAAATGAATTGTAGATAATGCTTTTCCTCTTATTTTGAAGGCTAACTGTGCAAAATTTAATCGATATTGAAATAAAATTGTAGACTTGTATAAAAGACACACAACTCATCTTTGTATATATATGCATAAGAGTTAATTTAAATTAATTTAAGTTGTTTTCCTTATTTACGTTACTTCGTAGTAATCATAACTAATATTAATGGTTGACTGGTGCAGACGAAAGGTAGGTCAAATGACCGTAGCTCTGCTAGAATTGATAAACAATTACGTAAATAATAGAATAAATCTTCTTAAAATTCTTCAATTGTTTTCATATTGTCAGCATAGTTTGCAGTGCTATTACTAGATAACAGGATAGGTAAAGAAAAACATTAGGAGGTCCTTTTAAAATACTCTAGATTCCAGGTCTAAAATATTACGAAGTTGGCTAGGCTTTCTTTAAAACTGAACAAAGATACATCATAACAAGGCACATAATGATGAGACATAAACCAAAACGCTTCTTATAGTTGGGAACTCTCTCTGTAATTATGAGGAACCAGAACATAAATTATAATATGAGTCGTCAAACAGCTTAACGATACATTTTATATCCCACATGTCTTGAATATCTGCTTTTTAAAACCAGTCCTAAAAGTCAGCTTAGTCCTTTCAGGTAAGGTGAATATCCTCCGACAATGTCTGGTACTTGCGTTCATTGTTATTCTCAAGTAATTGATATCTGAAGGCAAGACCTCAGCAATATGTCTCAAGAAGAAGTTAAAGTTCAAGGTTTCATAAATCTACCACTTTGTTAATCTCGGAGATCGCGTTCTGTTTTACCCTCTGAACGAGCTCATATAGTAGAAAATTCACTCACACTCACTCCTAGAATTCTGGTAATGTGAATTACCTTATTGGAGCCTTTTCAACTGAAAAGGCAGTCATCTTCAGCGACATTATAACTAAGTTCATATTTTTAAATTCAATGTATTTACTTGGGTACAGTAAAGAAAAGAAAATTGCACTGACACTAAAGTTAAGATGTTAAATGCAATAATTCTAAAGTCAGGTGAACTTATATAACAGAGTGCCAGTATGCTTTTTTTTTTAATCAGCGATAATTGCAATTATGTTAGGCACATGCAGAAAAGAAATTAATTTTGTAATAAATCTCAGAGTTAAACTCCAATAACAAAATGCCCTGGCAATAATATTAATATTGCAATAGGGCTATTATAACTATGATTCCAAAACCACAGAGAGTCAAAAGTGATCCAAAATGTTATCGTCTTATAAGTCTTTTACCACTCTTCTCCAAAATTTTTGAACGTTTACTCTTACCACAGTTACTGGAAGAATTAAAACACGTTCTACCTACTACACAGTTTGGTTTTAGAACACAGCATTCATGTCCTCAGCAGCTGCACCGGATTGTAGATGCTATATTGGACGCTTACGAGGAAAAATCAGTTTGTCTAGAACTATTTCTGGATACTGAAAAGGCTTTCGACAAAATATGGCACGATGGTCTTCTTTTCAAACTTAAGCCTCGCCTATATGATACTCTCTATGGAATCATTAAATCATACCTTGCAGCAGAACATTTTCTGTAAAAATGAATCAGCTCAATCAAAAGCATTAACAATTCGATCTGGAGTACCTCAAGGCAGCATACTTGGACCTCTACTTTATATCACTTTCCAGTTTCTGACAAACTCATATTCCCACATTTTGCAGCGACATTGCAATACTGAGTAAAAGTGTCGCTGAAATAGCTGTACAGCATCTTCAAGAATTTTGTGACCAAATAGACTTGTGGTGCAAACACTGGAGAGCTGTGATGAACCCAAAAAAATAAAACGTCATGAAATTCACATACAAGCATGATGTACTACAACAAGCAATCACACTTCAACGCGAACAGGTTCTTGAGTCAAAGTCAGTCTGATATCTTGGCCTTTTTCTCGATCAACGTCTGACGTGGAAAGATCATTTTTCCTACTTAAGAAAATTCGCCATCGTCTCCATGAGTTGAAACACATCATATCTTCTAAATCCTCACTTTCCCTTCAATACAAGAAATTAATATAAGGTATATGTTACCAGCAATGTGTGAAATCCCAGTATTCTAGGTAATGTATAGAATGCCTGATGGTTTTAGGCAAGCTATGAAATATAAGTTTTTTGTGAAAATGTTACATACTTTTCCTAGGCATTCTATACAATTCATAGGCATTATACAGAATGAGCAGTACCGTCTCCATGAGTTGAAACACATCATATCTTCTAAATCCTCACTTTCCCTTCAATACAAGAAATTAATATAAGGTATATGTTACCAGCAATGTGTGAAATCCCAGTATTCTAGGTAATGTATAGAATGCCTGATGGTTTTAGGCAAGCTATGAAATATAAGTTTTTTGTGAAAATGTTACATACTTTTCCTAGGCATTCTATACAATTCATAGGCATTATACAGAATGAGCAGTACCGTTTAGGCAAACTGTTAAAAGGGAACAAGATGAAAAGCCTTTATTAATTAATACGCATTTGAAACTGAAAGAATAAAGCTACGAAATAAAACACAGGATATTGTTACCGGAAAACAATGAAAGCAGAACTGAGATTGAAGTACTTGTTACAGTAAGTATTCACCTACCAATGATATTGCAACCTATTTTTCTCAGCAGCCTGTGTTATTCATACAAAGAAGTCCTACTACATAATCACAGTTGTAATTTTTCATTACACCATATTTCAATATAGAATGTTGATTTCAGAAAAATGTTTTTTTTTTTACGAAAACGTATTTTATCAGAATATAATGATAACGAATCTCGCATAGCAAATTTAGCAGACTATTTAATTCTCCAATTTCAAAATGTCGAAATACATTTTAAAGATATGAGTTATTCTATACTAAATATTTGTAACATATGGTAGAAATTAGGCTATTTCGTACAAAGTGATTTTGTTAATAATTTCAGCTCAGGGTATTTCATGTTTGCATTTTTTAAAACTGTTATACAAATTCACCCTCAATTCCACTCCAACGACATATTAGTTCCTCTTTATGCTTTTAGTCTATTTTGTTCTTCCGATCTGAGTTCATTCAATTATCAATCAATTATCAATTATCATCATTGTCTTTATTATTAAACAATGGACATTACTCCGGTACCGGTCAACCGATTTGGTCCAATATCAATAAGCTTCTTTCCATGGACGTTATAAATGCATATACCAAGTTTAATGAAAATCCGATAAAGCGTATTTGAGTTATCGCGCGTATAGACACACGGACGGACAGACGGAAGGAAACGCAATCTCATAAAGTACCATACTAGTAGTAGTAGTAGTAGTAAGTATTCTGCCTTCCGGCAGGTTTTCAAACTTGGTAGGCGAATTTTGTTTTCCAAAACTGTCTATCCTCTGCTTCCTCCTTCAGCATCCAATATTTCCGCTTTTCCCTTAAATCGTCCAACAGCTGAATTCTTCTTCTTCCAAGTCTAGTTGTACCCTCCAATCTTCCTTCTACGACATCATGTAATAAGCAGTTCCTCCTGAGAATGTTCCCAACCCAGTTTGCTTTCCTCTGACGAATTGTGTGTATGATTGACTTCTTCTCACCCACTCTACTCAGAACCTCTTCGTTTGTCACCATGTCCATCCACTTTATATTTTCTATCTGTCTCCAGCACCACATTTCAAAACTTTCTAAATATTTCTTCTCTAATTTCCTCAAAGTCCATGTCTCTGATCCATACAAAGCAATACTCCAAATATAACACTTCACCAGGTTTTTACGTAGCTCTAGGTTCAGACTACTAGTTAGCAGAGTTCTCTTCTTCATAAATGCTTTCTTGGCCATGGCAATTCTTGATCTCATCTCCTTGGTGCAATAGGCATCTTTCGTCAGTACACTTCCTAAGTATTTGAACTGGTTCACGTTCTCTAATTCTTGATTTCCCATGATAATTTGAAGCGGCTCTTCTCTCTTCGATATCCTCATCACCTTCGATTTACCTATGTTGATTTCCATTCCATACTTTCTTCCTGTTTCCACCAGCCTGTCAATCATTCCTTGCAATATTTCTTGTTTCTTTGCCAGAATCACCAGGTCGTCCGCATATTTGATGGTGTTAATAGCGTATCCTCCTATCACAAAATCCCTAACTCCTTCTAAGGCTTCTTTTGCTAGCCAGTCTCCATAAAGGTTGAACAAGATGGGTGACATACAACATCCTTGACGCACACCTCTTCCTATTTCTACACTGTTGGTCACTCCATGTTCTAGACGCACTTTCACTTTTTGTCCCAGGTACAAATTGCGGATTAGTCTCCTGTCCTTCCAGTCAATGCCTATTTTTTTGAGTATGTCCATTAACTTTTCCCAGTTCACTCGGTCGAAAGCTTTTTGCCAATCAATAAAGCAGACACACACTTCTTCGTTGACCGCTAAAACTCTCTCTGATATAATCCTTAGCATTCCAATTGCATCTCTAGTTCCTTTTCCTTTCCGGAAACCAAATTGGTCTTCTCCTATTACGTCTTCTATTCTTCTTTCCAGTCTTCTAGTTAGTATCCGTGCCACAATTTTTCCTACGTGAGATAGCAAGCTGATAGTTCTGTGATCACTACACATCTTGGCACATTTCTTCTTCTTTAGTGCAATCATAGTTACCTCTAGGAAATCTTGAGGCCATTCTCCAGTGTCATAAATTCGGTTGATAAGTTTGGTAAGTTTCCTCATCCCATTTTCTCCTAATTCCTTCAGTAGGTCCACTGGTATGTCATAGTCTCCTGTGGCCTTTCTATTCTTCATTTCTTTTATGGCCTTTTCTACTTCATTCTTAAATATGCTAGGTCCTATATTATCTTTATCCACTAGTTCTTCTGTTTCCATCTCGATGTCTTGTGGTCGATTTTGCTTGTCGTAAAGCTTTTCTATGTAATTTTCCTATATTGTAAGAACTTTTCCAGGGTTTGTAATTAAATTTCCATGAATGTCTTCTATTCCAAAAGTCCGTAGTCCTTTATTTTCTTTAGATTCTAACTCCATCGCTTTCTGATACATTAAATCATATCTTCCTTTTCGTCGAAGCTCCATAATTTCATCACAGCTTTCTTTAAGGTAATTTTCTTTTGCTCTGTCTGTCTCTCTTCTTAGTTCATTATTCAATCTCTTATATTCCACAGCATTAGTATTTTTGTATTTCCTTCTTTCTTCCATCTTCTTTAACATCTCTTGTGTTACCCACGGTTTCCTATTTATTCTGTCTATTTTTCCAACTTTGTTCTTCAACGTGTCCAACAAAACATCTTTTACACTTTCCCACTCACTTTCTACAGATTCGCCAACATTTTTTATTTCATGTAACTGTGTTTCCAATGACTCTTTAATCGAGTCCTTGTCATTTCGCAGTTTTTCTAAGTTCCATCTTGGATTTCTTTTACATGTCCGCCTAATCCTTTTCAGCCTAGTCTCTATGTCTGCTACAAGAAGATTGTGGTCTGTGTTGATGTCAGCATTTGGAAGAGTCTTCACATCTTTCACACTGCCCCGGAATCTCTGCTTGATGAGAATGTAGTCAATCTGGTACCTATTAATATCCCCAGGGATTTTCCAGGTGTACAACTTTGTTTTCCTCTTCTTGAACCAGGTATTGGTTATCACCATATCATATTGTTGGCAGAAGTCAACAAGCCTATTACCTCTGTCATTGCGCTTCCCTAATCCATAAGGACCCACATACTGGCACTTAATAATTAAAATACAATCATATAAAACGAAATCTAGCACTTATGACAATTTTAGATCATTTACATCCTTAACTAGTTAATACATTTTAATGTACAACGCGATAAGCTTGAGAGAAATGATCATTTTCATAGTTCCTGATACAGGGGCGGATCCAGAGAGACATTTTGGGGGGAACCAAATTAGAGAGGGAAGTTTTTACTCATAAAAATTAATTATTCCCAGTACACAATTGAAAACAAAATGAACATTTCAGCATTTTCTTACAAAGGTATTTCAAAATAATGAATGTCGTTGCTTTAATTTAAGTATTTGGGTTATGTTCTAATAAATTTTGAATAATTTTTGCTTAATGTTACAAATTTTGGGGGGGAAATTTCTCCCATTCCCCCCCGTGGATCCATCCCTGCCCTGATATCCATGGGCAAAGAGTTCCGTAATCGAATTGTGGAAATAGTGAAATTAGAGCAGTAAAGAGCTGTACGGTGGGATGGTACTGATAGTGTTAAGTCATGTCGAGATCGGATGTGGAAGTTATGATGAGGAGGCGAGTGTATTAAAGAGTGATACTAATAGAATGGTGTTGAGGATTGTAGGACTTGGAAGAGAAGCACAAGAGAGGAAGCGATTTGGTCATATTTGTGCTGTTACAATAGAATCGTATGCACATGTTAAGTTCCATCTCTTCAAAATAGACAACAATGAAGAACATTTTTATTATCGATTCAGATTATATCTTTAAGCTTTTCTATTAAAAAATTAAAATTTTCCAAGAAGAATTCAATTATCTGTGATGGTTGTTGGAGGCTTTTATGTGGCGGGAGTTAAGTGGGTGCCACACCTTGAGACACGTTTATATGAATATTTCATTCTTTAATATGAATAAAAAAATATATCAAAAACCATTGTCTCATTAAAAAAATCACAGTTCTTCTTTGTTACGTCTTGACAATTAAGAATTTAATTACACTTTTACACTTCCGTTTTGCAAAGGTAGTTACTTATATTCTGCAGTATTTCATGCAAAATTTAATTTGTTTCACAAAACAGAAACTTCGGTTACTATGGGAACAACTAAGTTCTTGAAATGTTCATAAGATTTTCTGTATTTAAGAAAACTTCGAGGCTATTGATGATATCAGCCTAAACTAAAATCAATGGTTCTCTTTTCTGGAAGACTGCGTTGTGTATTAGAAAATATTGATGACCACACATCTTGTAGAATTATAGCTGTAACTTTTTCATAAAATATTTTTCTCAAAATATTGAATTTCACGTTTTATGAACAATTAAAAAAGATTTAATTTTAGTTTTATTGGTACTATGCGTTACTATGAAAGATCATGTTTATTTCATAGGGTACATGAGTGTGTATTTTGTTATGGATATTCAAGAAATATTTATTTCTTGTTATTTAGGCATAAAGATTTTATGCAAAATTTTTAAATAGTTTAGTTAAACTGTTCAGTGTATGATTTTGACTGGAAGCCGCTGTATGACGAATTGAAACACAACATCTCACATGATTTAAAAAAAGCAACAATAGAGGAGCTGCGTCACAGTGTTCGTCACGTTCACTTGTAACCAGTTTTAATGTGGAAGATTTGATTTCCACCACAAGGCCACGCAAGTAATAGGGTACGAGTCCAGAACCCCCAGGGTGTAACAACGTGAGAAGATGTTTAAATTACACTATTACACAATGCATTGTGGTCATTCCTATTATCTTTCTCCTGCAGAGCAAAAAGCATAATGCCACTTTACACTTCTAGTTGGCTACTTCCAACACCACCAACAATAATAACAATAATAAATATGCAGGAAGAAATAAGAAAGAATATAACATCTAGCCTGCATGTCAAACTCTAGCAGATAACTCATACCTTGCAAGAAATAATCAGTTCGCAAAATGTTCCACATAACTTTAACGCATTCAAAATCAACCCCCTATTATAAATACTGTCCAGAACTAATTCTTGAGTCTGAAGTATTCTTGTTGCATTGCTGACGTCCCCGGATTTACTTTCTGTCCCCGAAAATTTTTTATCCTTTAATTGTCCCCTGATTTACTTAATCACCATAGACTTGCATTTTGCACATTTCCCTTAACCTTGAGTTTAAAAAAATAAGCACGAAACTTTTGGACTATTATGTTATTTTCGGAAATGACGTGTTTACTGTTGATGCCATTATCTTTCCACCCGACAAAAAGGCAATGAGATATGATTCATTATCTATGTTTTCTGCCCTGTTCTGTCATAGCCTTTTTGGTTACTTTTAGTAGTACGGTATGTTACTAAAAATCGTAAACTGAAGTGCAGCGTTATTGTGTTGTCACCAAAATAATAAGTATAAAACAAAAATTAAATGTATTGTAATTTTTAGTCTGTAGTGTTTAATAAGGAGTGATATTAATTTGATGACCCAATATCTAAAGAGAAACTAAAATATACTGCCAGATGCTTATATCGATTTAGTAGTGTCTAGTAGTTTTTTAAAAAAAATATTTGATTTATTAATTATCTAGTGTTTTATGTGGGTGATAATTCGTTGATTACGCTGTTCTCAGTCTCTCACACACTTCTCGAAACTTCTCTTCACTTCAAATGTTTGTTTTTTGAATTTTTACATCCTGACAATTGTAGGCATTGTTTTTTTTTACTTATATTGTAGGCCTGCCGGAGTTTTTACCCAAATTTAACTTTGACTACCCCACGGCCATGAGAAGAGCAAAACAAAGGAGAAATTGAAATATACAAATAACTACGTAAAATGAAAATTATAGGCCTATGACATAATATATATTTTATTATATCTTGCTTCACAAGATGAAAAATAGGTCTGTTTAAATCAGATTCATTACATTCAGATTATTTTATTTTATTGCTTGTTTATACAAATTAGTGATCAGACTTCTGAAAAATTACTCCTTAAAATATTAAAATCAAAGCCCTAGATAAGGCTGACATTAGTAGAAAAAGCTAAAATTTATTTACGTATTATAGTTTGAATTTAAGGTTATAGCAAATTAATCACCATGTATATCAATTGTGCAAGGAGGAGAGCAATAGCAATTAGGTAGACAAACTATTGCGCATTTATGAAAAGAAGCTATACCTCTAAAATAGAAACACAACCTATAATTGCCTAACTTATTAAAATGTTTGGTTGTAGTAGCCTATAGCGAAAAAAGGACTGTTCAGAGAAGAAATTTAATAAGATGAAAGAAAATATAAAACAACACTGCGAAATAAGAAATAAGTAAACTAAAATTTGCTCAGAATGAATTACAAAAACCAATAAGTTGGCATTTTATTTAAAAATTACAGACAAAAAATACAATAACAGTAAATTACAGTGTGATACACCAGATAAATAATACGGAAGATTAAAGCAGATACACTTCCTCCAGGCCAGTGGATTTAGCAAAGGGCCCTTGATGCTGGCAGCATTTCCACGCTGCAGGGCGATACCAATTCGCTGCCTCAGAAACTCAGTTGAACGAGGTTCCCTGGTTAGCGAACACAGCCTTTTGCCAATGTCAGCAACAAGTGCTAAGACATCTTTGCTCCAGGAACTCACACAGCAAAGGCGACAAAAAATAATGTTCAACAAAATCACGGTATATTCTTTTAATTGAACCGCTGTCTCAGAAGCCGAGCGGGCGTTTTTTTTAATAAGTTGAACCATTGTCTTAGCCGAGCTTGCAAGGCGAGACGTTTTTAATTTAACTATGCGAAGGCGCAAAAGTGCACAGTCCAACATAAGGGATTTTCCCATGTACCAATGGACCATCCGGATATTTGCCCTCTGAACGATTGATACCTGTTGGTTCTAGTCCAGTGGAATCGTTAATTGGTACTAAAGCTCAGCGGAGGATATCATACAACTCAATGCACGGTGACCTTGAGAATCGGCTGTTACTCTGCATGCATTTGTGTTTCCGGCAGATTTTGAAACCTAGACGTAGGCGACAGCGATCTTGATTGTTGTTGCGTCCATCAAAGTACCTATTGTTGAAGATGGTAAGACATTTAACCAAGATCCTGCTTCTTTTTCCTGGAGGGCCAGATAACGAACTCGAGAAATCTGAAGATGATGATGCCGACTAACAAAGAAAAAATACCCGAAGTGAGTACATGGCAGATGCCCATAAATTTCATTAAAGCAGTATAAAATCCAGCAATCTAAAGATACCTGTACATATAACTGAACAGAACTAGCTCTCTGTAGTCACTCCATCTCTCATTGTACATAGCATTACTTAATCTTCTTATAACTGCCTACAACTTTATTTTACAAACTTAAAGTTTCATTATAACTTAATTTGACATTTTCTTAGTTTTGCTTGTAATATACAGAGTGGCGCACGAAATGTCATACCATTTATTTTACACATAACACATATTCATTTTTATTATAGCTATATATAGAATGCATAGAATTGATCATTAGGATGTGGAAATTTGTCTTTAATGCAGAGTGTGTTCAATATGATCGCCGTTTTGCCTCACAATCTCTTCTAAACGAACCCTAATGCTCTTTGCACACTGCACGATTTCGCCCGGACGACCAAAAGTCGGACGACTTTTAATCGTACGACTTGCTTTTGACGCTCTTTGCACACTACACGATTTCGCCCGGACGACTTTAAATCTTGTCGGGTTGCTTTTCACTCTACGATTTTATTTTTACCAGTTATGTTGAAAATACAGCCTGGTAAGTTTGTTATTATGGATCGTGAAAAAATCATTGCATTATGGATGTTTTACCGTCGTCGGAAAAGACGAAGGCGCAATCGCCTTTACTGAGTTCGTCCAATTAATCAGAGACTTGAGGAAGTTGGGATGTTCTACACATTATTTGAAGACCTGAGAAATGATGATCGAAAGTTTTTTTAAAACTATTTTCATATGTCACTTGGCTCCTTTGATGAATTGCACGGGAAACTGAAGAATGTTCTTCAACGGCAAAACACGCAATTCACAAATTATATAAAACCTGTTGAAATGCTGGCTATGACTTGAAGGTGTTTGAACACTGCTTTGTTATTGCTGGTGCTTTAATAAATTGTAAGGTTTTACTGCTGAATTTCTATTACATTTTAAACACTCTAATTTTGTCATGATTTGTTTTATTAAAGCACCCTACATAAACAAACATGAAAGATAAAATGCTAAGTATATTTACGAGGAACTACTAAAAAATTAAACTCAGTATATTCTCGTGTTACAAAAGAAAGTTGATAGGATTATTACAGATTCAGAAAAACTAGAACACTGTAAGCAATTATTTATTAGGTTTGGGTACATAACAGTAATTAACTTATATGTATTGTCTACAATAAAAACAGATTACAGGAATAGTGCTTTGATTGGCAAAATGTTTAGCCAACAAAACAAACAAACTGAACCAAGCAAGGCGCAATGGAGACAGCTGTCGTACGATTGAAATCGTCTACTGTGAAAGCATGTATTTGATTACGAAGGCCACTGAGCAGAGAGACGACACGACAGTCGTCTGGCTCCAGTGGCACTGGACGACTGCTACACGACTAAAAATCGTTGTCGTGTCGTTACCGTCCAATGTGAAAGGTCTCATTCTCTTTATCAGTCCACTAAAGAAAATTGCTCGTGCGACTTTTAATCGTACGACCGAAATCGTGTAGTGTGCAAAGAGCGTTACATTCGTCACCACTTTCCGACACAAGTCTTCAGATAACGCGTGGCACAACTCCATTACTTGCGCTCTGAGCTGTTTCCAAACTCTGCAGAAGCCCTTTAGACGGGCTTCGAGTCAAAGCAACGCGAACCGCTTCAATATTTTCAGGTGTACGAACACTAGCCTGTCGCGACCGCTTTTTTTCCAACACAAACCGCTCAGTTAGTCTGTAAATTGCCTGCTTGCTAGGAGCCCATCTTGTATTAAAGTGAGCACGAAAATGTCTCTGAGTCAAAACTACACTCTTCGTTTCGGCGAAAAACAGAACAACTTTCACCTTACGTTCACCATTCAAACGCCCGTTGTGCGCCATTTTACAAACTAATGTTTGTGTTCCTTGTCATGGTGAAATCCGACATGTGATGACACCTATCGGATTTTCCATGAACTTCGGCTTACACTAGCACTGTTAGAAACAGCGAAACTGCTATATTATAATATTTATGCGATAATTAATTGGTATGACATTTCGCGCGCCACTCTGTATATTTTTTATTTTTATTTTTGACGAAACCTGAAACTTATGCTTTTTACCTAATTAATTAATTATTATGATTAGCCTTAACCGAAGTATTAGTATTATTAATCATATATCCGTTACTTTGTTTTTTAATGTAAATCTACATTGTATATATTTTTAACCTGCTTCGGCCTTATGGCCTTAACTCTGCCAGGCAAAATAAATCATTACTACTACTACTGCTGCTACTACTACTATAACGTTGCTTAAAACATGATGGTCCAAAGAACAAACACCCACAATTAACATTTACTTTAAAATCAAATTTTACGTAAAGAGGCGCAAGACATGTTACTTGCACAGAGCCTGGAGATCAAGTTCTCTCCCAAAACGTAAAGACCATCGGTTCCAGTGAAAAAAAGACGATCGCATGAGTGAGTGCGTTCAGTAAGAGAAATTATAAAATTTGCGATACAACAAGCAATCGCGTAATTAACAAATGACTCTTTAACAAAGCAAATAATAGAACGAACACAAGAAATAAAAATAACACTGTAAGCATAAGCAAAGAAAGAAATATAACCAAACACTAAAAAAATAAAAATGAACCCAACAAATAAGTAATTTATACACTAAACGTGAGTCATTTATACATGGCTCAGTATTTTACTTGAGTAACTCGTATTGTTGTGTATAATGTAATTCTGGCTTCTGACATTAAAACAGTTAAGACCTCTCAGTAAACTGAACAATAATTGAGATGTAAGTTGTTACTCAGTATTTTAGCATTTCAATAGTTTTGTTAAATTGCACAAGGCTTGTATGAGGCTTCATTGTACTGTTGTAGAGTGTAGATCCAAATGTATGATACGCTTCAGATCAGCAGATGTTCATTGAGTAACAGGTTGTTATTGCATGTGGTGGGATGATAACAGGATATAGCCTTTAAGTTTCCCTGCAGTTATTAGCCCACTCTGATAAGTTCGGGAATAGGGATGTCTGAAGAACGGAAGTAAACAGATGCACGTCACTTGTCATTTCACTGGTTATGTGCACCAAACATACTTCAGCGTCATGGTTTACTTGTCATGTTGGCTACTGAAAATGTAACGTTATTACCAGGCTTCGATTGTTTACACAAGAAATGGTTAGATTTACTAAGCATGTACAATAGGAAGAGATGGGGAGTAAATCACGCGATGACAACAACAATGCTCTCAGGAATAGTGAAAAAAAAACTCCGTCTCGCTTCATCCCGGAAGGGACTAGGCCTACTACCAGACCGCTGCGTCATCTACCATAGTCAGATGGCAGGATTGGGGGGCATGTGGTCAACATGACCGGAGCTGCTACTTCATCAAGTAGCTCCTCAATTTGAATCACGAGGCTGAGTGCACCCCGTTCCAGACCTCCCTACATCAGAAACTCCCTACACCAGAAAAGCCCGAGGAGGTACCGGGGATCGAACCCGGGCCGACGCTAACCACAAAACTACGCTTGCGGTCCACATATAATGAGGTAGAGAAAAAATGAACAAGTTCCATATTATAAAAGGTTTCCCAGAAGATGGACTCAGAGATGGAGTCCAAAAGCTCGGAGTTTTTTAAACCCTTGACTCGACTGTTAGCCTGTGAAGAACTTTTATATAAGTTCCATATTGCTTTTATAACTAAGAAATTATCCGGTTGATATTCTACTCATAGATGGTGACCAGTGCTGTTTATGAATGTAAATACTTAGTAATTTGTAGTTTTATAATCTTACTTTAGCGTAGACTGCAGTAGATCCACTCGAGACGTGCTCTGCTTATGCAGTGAGTGGCTGTCCATACACAGTGATGTCATGCTATATATGTCACACTGAACTTGAGTCTTTAATCCCTGTATAATCATTCGAAGCCTAGTTATTACGTTAGTGTTCAACAAATTTACCAGGAAACAAATAATTAATTCCGAACTGGGATCGAACCCACTAATTAGGGAACACAAAGCCACTAAATCAGAATATGCGAATGAGGCTAACCGACAGAGAAAGTAATTTTTTTTTTGTCACTCACATCGCTTTGAAATTCATGTACAACAGCATTAAATGAAACTGATTGAATGCTGCTTTTTGAAATTCAACTTGAAGCCATATTTTGCTAAAAGATAAAGCTTCATGTGGGTTGCTGAGTTGACATCACAATATGACGTTCATAAGCCCTCCCTTCATTGTCTTGATTTACTGGAATACCTCACAATGAACCCATTGTCCACTCACCAGTCATCTTTCCTCTTCAAGCGTTATGTAGTGAAAATTAAATTATTGCCACATTTATGATTTTAGGGGCAATTTTTCACGAGAAAAGGAAGAAATATAATTAAAATAACACAAAAATTATGATATAAAACTCTGACATAACTTCATCTGCCCTTAACATATTCCAACATAGAGTTCACGGCTATATTGCAGTAATGTTCATTCAGTCGTGTCAACTACATTCAGAAAAGCATTTATTGACGAGACAAGACTTAGAACCTAAGTTTGTGTATGGAATGAGTGGATTATACCTATCCTCAAAAGAATTATTGGGGGAAAAATTTCAAACCAATATTATAATATTATAATATATTAAAATAATGTATTATATTTTACGATAGGCCTGCATTATGTGTATTACGCAGTTATTTTTAACAAAATCATTAGTCGTTTTCAAGAAATGTTCTTAATGTAATTTAAAAGTAAGATAAAATCATTGTCAATTGGAATTTAATTTCATCAGAGTTCAAGAATTTTGATCCTTAAGGGTGTCAGTCGTTTTGAAAAGTAAAAATAAGTAAATAAATACGAGTTTACATTTTAAGTGGTGGGGTTAGTGTGTTTGTGTTCATTTTTTTATTCTGTTTTAATTTCTTCTCTCTTTATTTTATTGTGTATTATTTTGTATTTACTATACCGGTATATAGGCTACCACATTCTAACTTCGATTTATCCATTTTTTAATTATAAGAGTTTTGCATTTCAATTTTGTATGTTTTTTCCCTATATGTGTATCACAAGAGAGCATTGTAGGCCTACATTGGTTGTTTTTTAGTAGTGGCAACTATTTTATTTCTTCATACATAACATACGTACATAGTTCTAACTTTTATAGGCCTTTGATATAATCACCACCATTGCGTACAACATGTCTTTGGAACCCGCTGGCACTGCCTAATCTGTAGATGTTGCGAAAAGAGCAGTCGGTTGCCTGTAAAACATCTTCAACCATATGAAAGCGAATCCCCTAAGTGGCTCCTTCATCTTCAGGATCAGATCAAAGTCGCAGGGACTTAAATCTGGAGAGTACGGAGGGTGATAGAGCACCTCGCAGCCCCAGCGATTGAACAGTTCAGGCACAACTCCTGCTGTATGTTCCCTAGCGTTATCATACAGAACGATGGGTGGATTATCCGTGAAGTTGTCCTGTTTTCTTTTTAGAGCTTCTTGCATATTGTTTTGCAAAAACGAACAGCAGTACTCCGCAATAACGTTCTGGCGTGGGGAAACGGTATGTTTTAAGACATACCATCCCAATCATGTTTTACGGGCAACCAACCGCTCTTTTCGCACCATCAAAAGATTAGGAAGTACCAGTGGGTTCCAAATGACTTACATTGTACGCAATGGTGGTGATTAGGCTACATCGAAGGCCTATGCAAGTTAGAACCATATACGTTTGCTATTTATGGAGAAATAAAATAGTTGCCACTACTAAAAAAACAGCCTATGTAATTGTACTGAAAGACTGTGATGTTGTGCCGTGCGTTTTCTACGCAGTACAATTTTCTCTCTAATTATTCTTGTGTTCACAAGAACAGACATGCTTCTTTTCAGACATGGATTAATTATTAGACCTTGTACGTTGGTGCTCACATGAATACGATTTCTTTTTATATATCGTCAATCGATTTCTCTCTACGGTATACTCTCTATCCTTCAAGTGTTTTTGGTGATGTCATTACATAAATTGCTGACCTCAGCGCTATTTTTATTTGTCCAAGTTACTTACTACCCGTGTTTCACGGGATATTTACAGAATTATACAGATTTACAAAAACCTATAGGCCTATAATAGTTTATGTAATGGAGCAAAAAAGTTGCTGATGAAGCTGGTTATCTGTATCGTGTTGATGTGGTATTTCGTCGCAAATTGCAAAGGTAGTGACTTGAGAATAGCTGGTCTTTCTCATTCAGGCCGTCTGAATATCTTCCTCAGGACAGTTGCATGTTGGTGACGTTGTGTTATTCATTTTAAATAGGTATGATCGAATAGATATGATTAGTTAGGAACTGAGTTAGCATGTAGTTGGGCCAGAGAGATAGGGAGAGCCTTTGGAAGACGTTTGGGATAAAAGGTTTTGTGTGAGTGGTTACTTCGGAGTTTATGTATATATCATTCCAAAGTTTTGTGTAGTAATCTTTGAGGAGCTGTTCGCCCCAGCATAAGGGGATTGCACTGTAATCGATCGTGGTTTTGTAACTGGCCGCTGTGTTGGCTAGGTTGTCAGCTCTTTCACTGCTCCAAAGACCCGCGTGACCTTTGACCCAGTGAAGAGTGACTGATGTTGTCTTCTTAAGGTTGATTATAATTCTTCTGATTTCCAGGGCGATGGGATGAGTTGTGTGCTTGTTTGCTACCGCGAATAAGGCCTCTCAATAGATGGCGTTGCCGGAAGCCATATTGGATCCCAGTCTTGGTCAAGGTCTGCAGCTGAAAAGTTATGGAGCTGTGAGGTCGAATTCTACCTTGGTGAGTGATCCCTATATCAGAGACGAGCTAAGAAGGAAACCTGAAGTAAACAAAAACCAGTGTGTCTGTCTCACTCTTAGGTCATACGAGTAATGTGCTAAAGTGAGACAGGCATATTAGTTTTTGTTTACTTCAGGTTTCTTTCTCAGAACGCCCAGACTTTAGTAATATTATTTAAACTCGAATTAATTTGTGCTTTTGGCTGTAGCTTTGTATCATGTTTTAGAGTTTTTATCAAGACAAATTTGCAGTTTTATATCTATCTAATCATGCTTTAAACAATATACTTTTCTCATTCGCTTGTTTTTGCTTATTATCGAGTAATTTACTTATAATTATGGTTTAGTTTGTAGATTTTTATATTCACTTATTTATTGCTATTTTCGTTTCATTGATCGATTCTTTAGTCTCTATTCCATTCTGCATTCTACGATTTTCTGCTGCCATGAATAGGGTTTGCATCCCGGTTTTCTGACTATAAGAATTAACTGGCATTAGTTACTACCTTGTTAAAGAGGAAGGCACTAAGAAGCTCTGGCTGACCATGTTAAAACATTATCAACGATTTTCTGTGGTATCATAGTAACAAAGTAAAGAAAAATTGCGTTTCAATATGCAGAAAAGAATTTCAACCATAGATTGATTAAAGTAACTAAAATGGCTGGATTAGACTGGATGTATGGTTTCATGGAATGGCATAAGATAAGTATTAGGAAGCCTGAAGGTACAAACATAGGAAGAACTATTAAGTCTAACAACCTGAACTTAGAAGCTCTTGACAAATAAAAGTTTAATACGAATTTTTGAAATGTTAATGAGACACGAATCACAGCAAGGCCCTTGTCGAATATTAGCAGATATGGGGCAAAAACCTGTAGGATCCATAACAAGTTGTATACGTGCAATAAGATCAGGAGGGATCTACGTCCCACCGATGTTCATATTTCCTAGATTCCACATGTCCCCATTGTTAGAAAAAAAAGAGCCACCGTGATCAGTTTACAGTTGTTCAAAGACGGGCTGGATAAATGAAGCTCTGTTCTTAACTTGGTAAAACACTTCGCTGAATTTGCTCATGCTAGTGTAGATAACAAAATGCTACTAATTCTCGACAATCACAGTACACACTGCTACGCTGAGGCTTATGACTTTAGCAGGGAAATGGAGTTATTATTGGTTTCTCTATCATCACATACGTTTCATAGGCTTCAGGCTTTAGACGTAGTATTTTACTCACAAATGAAGGCTGGATGTAGAAGGGAATGCGATTTCTTTATGAAGTGTAACGACTTAGTCAAGACAACCCCTTACGATGTAGCAAACCTTCTCAACAGGACTAACTCTTCACTTGTTACCATTGATAGTGTATTAAAAAACATTGGGATTCATCCATTATATCCGGGAATTTTCAGAGATGATCATTACTCGGTAGAAGACATCCTTCAAAAGAATCACTGAATACCGTTGTGAGTTGACATTTCTGTGACAGCTCCAAGTGAAACCCTAATGAAGTTGTCAACAAAGATATCGTGGTTGATACTCTGCAAATGTTACCAGGGTCTGAACGGCCTGTTGATATTCATATCCAGTCCACCCCAGTAATTCAAGTTACCATACAAGACATTTCTCCTCTACCTGGATGCAATACTTGGACTAATGTGCCAACAAAAGGGCAAGAGCTAAGCAGCATTCCGAGCTCTCGACTTCGACGCAAATGAAAATCAAGCATGGAGGGAAAAGAAAAAAGAAAGAAGACAAAGAAGAAATGTCTAAAGGTAAAATAGAAAGAAAAACGAACGAGATGAAACGGAAGAAGGAATAAAGAAAAATTGACGATAGAAAAGAAAAAAATCAACTGCATTGGTTAAAAAAACTTACAAAACTTTAAGCCGAATAAACCCAAAATGAAAAGGAAACTCTTTGACTCTGACATGAACGAAGATGACATTTGAAACTATGTGTCAGAAGATGACCTAAGCCTATCGGAAGTGGGAAAATACACTTGTTTTTATTGTGACGAAACAGGAAAAGTTGACGAAATATGATATGGCTGCACGACTGATGGAATGTGGGCACATTCAGACTGCTCTGGTTGGGACAGTCCTGAGATATGTTTGTGTGACATTTGCTTTAGGGAGTTATTAAATTAGCGTGTAAACAGACTATACCGGTATACTTTTTATAAACTTTTTTCTTTACTCTGATAATGACTTCTACGTTTTGATTGGGTTCTTATGGTTATAGGCTACTTTCCATTTTGTATAATTTTCCTAAAACGTAAGTACACTAGCGCAATATAAACAAAAATAACAGTTTTACAGTTATACACCGTTACATAATTTAAAAATCCCCGTAGTCCTTCTTGAATAGTCAGTAAATAATCACTCATACCACCAACTGTCATTACACCAGGGTCGGAGTAATAACGGATCATTAAAATATAAATGTTTAGTTTTAATTCAGTATTACGTGATTAGTGCTTAGATGTAAGTTTACTATTAGGGGTTTTAGTGTTTCAAACAAAGAGAAATTATAATTTTTATAATATTTTCCTCTTTGGTGGCTGCCATTACCACACTCCCCCTGTACATTCAACATATTACGGGATTTGATAAGTCTACTTAAATGTTGACTTTTTTCAGACGGGAATATTTTATGACGCACATAGGGTTAAATCTGATTACTTTTCATTTATTTGCATTCATATTTATTTATTTATTTATTTAATTGAAGTTACTAATATATTCATTTATATGTAGGCCTCCTATCTTCTGTAGGTTTCTTTTTTGAATTTATCTACACATGCTGTAAGTTTAACCCAAAGTAAGTAAATACGCTTTGTTATTCACTGAGAATAAGAATACTATATTACTACAGTGGTTTTCTTCATCTATTTGCCGTTCATACAAACATGGGGGAAACTAGAACTTCTTGCACCCAGTATATGTAACCTAACCTACTTGTTTTAATTACGTCCTCTTTGCAGCACATAAAACTTCTTTTTTTATTTCTTAACCTTCACTTACGATTTAGTTCATATCTGCTAGGTATCTCGCAATTAGTTGCGCTTGCGTAACATATTCAATATATCGTTCACCACGAAGGTTAAAATAGCGACTAATTTTTTTAAGGTTGGTACCCTCAGAACTTAACCACAAACACGAACATCTATTTGTATTTTTCATGTAAGTATTTTCATATATTTTTCCCTATTGTGATAAAAATATTATGCTACATGTATGTGAAGTGTAAAGAAGAATCGCAGAAATAGAAAAAAGTTAACTCTTTCTCGTTCGTTTTTCCCATTTTTCCTCCATTCTGTTAAAACGCACATGCCTGTGTGTGAGTATGCGCGTGATCGAGGCGAGGATGTGACACGTGTTATTGACACTTTACTTAAATGTTTATTTCTCGATTATCCGGACGATGACTAAATATTTGGTTGAAATTCAGATGATTCCTCCATCTCTTCCACAAATCCAATATTGCTAGCGAATGAATACGTACTCCCTCATTGCAGCTGCTTTTTCTATGTCGGAATGTGAAGGGTTCACATCAGATAAAAGAAGAGCTTGATCTATCTGAGCTAGACAACTTGTCGGTGTGGAAGAGACTTCTTTTGTTGTGGTGGTGTTGGGACTCGATGCACGTACGCTCGCACGCTCGCATGTCATAAACAACGTCAAATTTGAGCGATATGTGGAGAGAGAGAGAGTATTCTTAATTCTACATTTCTTGTTCCCGGTTTCTATGTCTCCTCTGACTTGATTTTAAATACAGTTTTACTGTATTATGTCTATTCTTTTGTCTTAGTTCTTTTACCATTTATCTTTTTATTTTTTTAATTTAAATTCTTTTATTATATTTAAACTTTACAATTTTACATTAGGCACTCCCGAATAAGCCAATGCTTGTGGCCGAGAGTACGGTTAACAAAACACATTTAAATGTTACAATGCAATATTCTTTAACTTTAACATTGTGTATGTCAAGTTAATGGAGTACCTTATGAATCTGTAATAATTTTATATGTTTTTATTTAAAATGGATATTTTAGTAATGATAGTTTGGGTTTTGTTTAATAAAGCTATTATACCATCTTGGGCCAAAATTATAGCTATGCCTTAGACTTGTTTTAGTGTTACATTTAGTTTCAACAATTGGCCAAGAAATTATGAATCTTCATGTAGAAAACCCATGGTCATTGGCTTCGTAGCTTTTATAATTATTGTCACTATTCTATTCATTGGCCGCTTGTTTGATATTAGCCAATAACGTGTAGCAATTACTCGGATAAAGACCATGCTCGCTATTAATACAAGGATGCGATTTGATCTAATAAAATGCCAGTTCGTTACTGGAAATGCAGGTATCAAAGTGCAGTGACTAATACGTCACATGCTGCTACTGAACAGAATAATAAAATACATTATTTTATACAACATAATTTGTTTGGAAATTGAAATAATTTATATGTGCCTCGATTGAAAACACAATTTTGATTTTTTGGAAGTCAGTTCGTGTGCTTTTATTCTGCTATGCTGTTAGCTTACCTGAATTAGGTTAATTAGTCTTATATGCACCATTGGTGCTCGAATAGATTCGTGGATGACTGATTCGTAGTAGGCTATGTCGAGATCTCACAGCGCCAATTTTATTTTTAAATAACAAAGTAAGAGAGCAATTATTATTTGTAAAATCCGTTATATTTTATTCATGGAATAGTCTTAATAAATCCAATTAGAGTTCACGAGTTTCATCAGATAAATGCGCAGTCGAAAATAAATCGATAAACTCACAAATTCTCATGGGATTATTAAAGATAAAATTTTAATCAGTTGTATTCGTAAGTTTGTTTCATATTCAGTACGTTAAATTTTTCTACTTAAGATCACTCGGGGTAATAAATCTTTAATTTAAACATATCTTCATTATTCTTTTTTGTAATAATATTGGTGGCAGGATTGAAATTGATGTTATCACTCATATTTTCACAAGATTTTCATATATATTAGTTCGTATGCATTATTGTTTATTATTGTTTCGTATTGGTACCGTTCATTGTTGTTCTTGATTCATTTGACTGGGAGAATATGACGTTAACAAATGACTGACTATACCTTTCATAATTGATTATATGGTATTATTATTTCATTTCATATAATTTAGAGAGCTTTTACTAAAAAAAAATATTTTATGCACCACGTATGCAAAAACTTTATCAGACTCATCCAGTATTTTGGCATCGGTTTACGACACTATAAGTTACTAGATTCATCCACTAAAGCGTTATTTTGCATACTTGATACATAAATAGCTATTTCGGGCTAAGTAGGAAGCCACGTAAGCAAGCTTCGTTCAGTTCTTGAAATATGGTGAATTGACTGCCACTTCATCACCTGCCATTTTTCGGTTTGTCTGAATCATGATACTGACATTCTCAATATTGGTGTCACTAGTGGATGTGGATGTGGGTTTGGATGGAAATCCTGTTCTTTCCTCGTACTTCACACTCGTCCGATCATTTTTAACTTTTCAATCCATTCGTACACGCTTCGCCGTAGTAAAACATTCTTCGATGAATTTCGGCTCCTGGTACACCTTCAGACGAGAAGAAACTGATCACTACGCGCCGTTCTTCTTTCGTGCAAACGCCAAGCGGTGCAGCCATACATAATGTGCAACAACGCAACACCCAGTGGAGTCATAATGGTCAAACATTGCACAAACGGAAACAAATGAATAACATGTCGACGTGCGCGAGCACGAAGTGGTACAGCCAACGTACAAGAGATTAAACAAAAGTAAGGATAATTATAGATTTACCCTCATATTAAGCAGGAAATAGAAATCACCATCAAGTATGTGTGGAGATAATGTGACGTCGTGTCCAAAGCTGATGCCATTAACTAATGCAAGTAACTAGCTCGAGTACGATTACTTCCACAAAGTCTCTGGATTTTTACGTACATACCTTAGGAGCGAGTGTCACAGTTCCTAGGGTTCTTGCGTAGGGGAGGTAGCTGCACCCTGATTGGTCCAGCTCTTCTATCCCACTCAACGTGCTGTCTGTCTCTTGTCATTCTTCGGCATTATCTTTCCACTTAACTATTATAGTATTTTCTACGACTGGCAACATGCTGCAAGCATGATCTTTACTCTGTGTTCAACAGTAGCTCACTGATCTACGCACATGCGAGTCTGCGCAAGCTGTAACGAGAAGCTCCCTGGCTGGGTAAAGTCTTCAAGGCCAGAGACT
The DNA here is from genome assembly GCA_964059195.1 of Ectobius pallidus. NCBI lineage: Eukaryota > Metazoa > Arthropoda > Insecta > Blattodea > Ectobiidae > Ectobius > Ectobius pallidus. The sequence goes on along the minus strand of CAXKWD010000001.1, from coordinate 33,026,501 downwards.
TTGCGTAAGTAATCGTATTTCTAACAACTACACCCTAGGAACTTTCACCACTTCACTCACTGACTGAAGATTTTACAATTCATCCATCAATCAAGCATTCTCTACCACTAGCTTCTAAGACTTGGACCATGACTATTGGTATCATTTCCAGGTATAATTTAGTGAACCATTTAGTACACTTCAGCAGTAGCCTAAATGTAGTTTTGAGACAAGGATATGTTTAACTAAACTAAACTCCGTGGCGCTACATCCCTTGAGGGACAAGGCCTACTATCCGACCACTGCGTCATTTATCATAAGCAGATGGCAGGATTGGGAGCATGTGGTCAGCATGCCTACATCCACGGCTGATAGTGATAATTTCCGTGACCGGAGCCGCTACTTTTCAAGCAAACAGCTCCTCAATTTGTATCATGAAGTTGAATGCGACTCGTTCCAGAACTCCATACTTCAGAAAAATTCGAGGAGGTACCAGGGATAGAACCCAGATCTGCGGATGTGTGGCCTGTGACGTTAACTACGAGACCTCACAGGCGGTCACGACTTCGTTTGAGTTCAGTATATTTCGGCCTATGCTGCTTACGCTGTCTCTTGTATTAAAGTAACGTACATTATGCAACTAGTATCAATGGTAGGGAACAGTAGTAACTGATAATCCTGGGCTAGTGGAAAATAGATAACAAAAATGAATTTAATTTAGCATACACTAAAAATCTAGTACGTCTGTAGTAGCGTAAGAAACGGTGTAATTACAATTGGCTCAATCATTTTGTGCATTTCTGTACATGGTGTAAAAGGTCAAGTGGCTAAGTATTCATACGAGTGATCCCCACATATTGGATGATATACCGGTACGCTTGTTGTTACTTACAGAAACATGTTTATACTTAAACTAATAGCAGTAACCAATATAATGGGGTACGCCGTAGCGTAGTGGTTGATGCGCTGCACGGGTTCGATCCCCGATGAGGTCGTTGGAGTTTTTCAATTGGCCTAATCCTTCTGGTGGCCCTGGGGTCGACTCAGCCTTTAACAGAAATGAGTACCAGGAGGAAACCTGGGTGTAAACAGTAGCGTACCTAGGGTGGGGCGGTCCGCCCCGCGCCCCACTTACTATGGGGGCCCCCTTTGATGTCAATACCGTAATATAAAAATTAATGTTCCTCCTTTTTTACTCATCGGAATTTCTGTATTAAATAATGTATAGTGTATTTGACGTGTTACATACAAAAAAATTGACACCAGTTACCAATGTTTTGTTCTCAGGTTCTTGAATCGGCCGCGAGAGGTTAGGCCTACTAGGAGATGCGCTATGAATCACGTGCAGAAAATGTATCATTTAAGGAAGGAAAACAGAACAAGTCTTAATTTATAGATTAACTTAACAAAACACTTAATGTGTATGAAGGCTTTTAGACTTTCAAAAATGAATTACAAACTTTTGTTTAGGATTAAAATTATTTTAACTTGCATTTCAGTTGCAACTTGTGATCAACAATGAACCAAATCAGATTAAATGGACTAACAATGTTATCCATCGAAAATAATTTGGCTATGAACATAAACTGCCATGAGAAAATTACACAATTTTCTGAAGTAAAGGTTATAAAAATACATCTTTAAGCGTGACTGTTACATATTCTGAATTAATATAATCCAGATTTTGAAAATTTATTATCTGACTCTCCGACTAAAATTAAAACTGTTTTTTGTTACCATAAACTCTCTTGTTTTTGTCATATTTAAACATAGGCTATCCTTTTTTTCCAGTTCCTTAGGCCTACTTTTAAATTATGTACACATTTGTATTTTATTAATCAGATAGTTTAATATTATTGGACTAATGTCTGTTTGTATTTAATAAATAAATACAATAAATACTGTATGAGTTGGGGTACGCCGTAGCGTAGTGGTTGAGGCGCTGCGCTACAAACCGGAAGGTCGCGGGTTCGATTCCCGATGAGGTCGTTGGAGTTTTCAATTGGCCTAATCCTTCTGGTGGCACTATGGCCCTGGGATCGACTCAGCCTCTAACAGAAATGAGCAAACTTTCATCGTCTGTTCATGAATCAGAGAACAACTGATATGTTTGAAATCTTGAAATCGTACTTTGTTCACAAAACAGTCTTTATAAATGCCACTTTTAGTTTTTATCTTCCCTCTTACATTTATCGGTAAGTAATTGCCACTTTGTCCATGACTATTCCATACATACGTCAGACATAAATATTGACCAATTATATGTACGAATGTGTTCAGCATAGTCCTGCTTCACTCAATCTTTATTACCTCCTATAAACATAATAGATATAACCCAATATAGCATGAACGAAATAGGATACATTTTCTCTTCCTTGCATGATTATGTTCCGAGACAGCGAACTCAACAACATGCATAGCTATTACGCTACATCTGTTCAGGTGCCAGCATTATAATTAAGTAAAAAAAAAAATTCCCCATACAGACCATGGAGGCCCAGAGGATTCCAAGAGGTTGAGGCTTCCAGAGTTCAGACATTCGGCACATGAAGGTGGTAAGGTTGTCAGCCTTACGCACCGGCCGCCTTTACCCCCAGGATTGCTCCTGGTACTCATTTCTGTTGGAGACTGAGTCAACCCCAGGGCCATAGTGCCACCAGATGGATTAGGCCAGTTGAGAAACACCAACGACCTCATCGGGGATCGGACCCGCGACCTTCCGGTTTGTAGCGCAGTGCCTCAGCCACTACGCTAAATTCAAATAAAACCGAAAATATTATTTTTAACCTTAATGTTATAAATGAAGAAAATAAATATGTGAAACTACTTGGAATATACATCGACCAAAAACTGGTCTGGACAAAGCATATTGAAACGCCATGTAAAAAGCTGGCTCGAGTTACTTTTTTGCTCAATAGACTCAGAGACAATGTCAGTGAAAACTTAATGCTAGTTTCATACTTTGCCTTCTTTCATTCCCATTTGATATATGGCATTCTGCTGTGGGGAAATGCAACTAATACCACACTAGTATTTAAGTGGCAGAAAAGAGCACTTAGATGCATTTAGGTATTAAAATCAACAGAGTCATGTAGAGAGCATTTTGCTAACCTGAATATAATGACTGTGCCAGGACTATATATTTTTAATTGTCTAGTTTACGTACAGGAAAACCTCTCAGCATTCTCCCATAGGACATCTGTACATTCATATGACACTAGAAACAGTTACATGATTGATCTTCCCTATTGCAGACTGTCCAAAACACATAATAGTCTTCTTTGTTTAAGCCTTCAACTATTTAATAAACTCCCTAAGAGTTCACACTTAGTGACATTGAACAAATTTAAAACTGTTTTAGAATCCTGGATTAAGGGTAAAGCATTTTATTCACTTGAAGAGTTTAACAACTGTAATATGTCCAATTTATTATTCTGACTGGTATTATTACCTATAGAATAGCTCAATTTGTATCTGCATACCTTCTTAAATTCTCTTTTAAGATCTTTCACTATTGCATTACTCTGATGCAAATGTTTAGTAGAAATATAACCATATAGTAGAATCTTAGTGTTCCAGTTAATGTATGTTATTTTTAAATTGTGTATGGACAGGTAATCCAAAGAATTGTGTGTGTTAAAGCAAATTATAGCAGGTGGTACGATGCTGTCCATTACAATTCCCTATGACTTACAGACATAATTGTAAATAATTATAAGTATATTGTAAATATGCTGTATAAAACAATGACGAAGCCAATTGTACCATGTATTAAACGGCAAATAAAGATTCTATCTTATCTTATCTTACGCTACGACGTACCCCCAGCATTATAATTAGGCTTATTATATCTCACCGCATTTATTATAATGTTCTTCATAGTTATACCAATTCTAATTGGTGGATTCGGGGTGCCCCCAACTCAATTGAATGATTTCAAAATATTCCTCCAGCCGAACATAGTCATTCCATATATCTGTAGGAATGTAAATATCTTCCATGTATAAGAAATAAATATTTGTGATTTTTTTGTTCACACAGAATAGCTACATAGGATGAACGCCTTTTAATAGTATGATCCAAATTAATTCAATTTCATTACATTCGCAAATAAATGTACTTTAATATGTATTGTAGTCATGGAATAGTAGTACTGTTGCTCTCATCGTGGCTCATTATACTGTATTATCGCAAACGCTTGTGAGGGTTAAAGTTCCGGTACTTCCCTTGTGAGAGTGAACTGTATGTGAGGAAATTAGTGACAGCCAGAGCTATTATAGCAGTTTGCGGTCAGAGTCTGAAGCCCGTGCTGTGGTTACAAGTGTGGGAAACATAAACTGCACTATTCTAGTTCAGGATGATGATAGTGTTCTGCCCAATGTCGGGAACAGACACGTAACGAAGCAAACGCTCTTTCAGGCAAGGATGATAACGCACCTCTCGCGGGATGGGAATCGAACCCGAGCCATCAGAGTTTTAGGCATAGTTGTCTCTATCCATAAGCCATTTCATTACTAACGGGACTTATATGTCGCACCAGATTTAAGACTTTCGTGATGTACTCTATGTAGATGTAGAAATCCAAAGATAAATGTTTGTTGTGCTTTGACTTTTGTAAATAATATATTGAAACTGGAGCAATGACGACAACCATATTGCGTACATCTTTTAAGTAACTAAAACACGAAGAAAATGTTGAGAAAACTGAAAAAGATAAGCAGTAATTTTATAACATGGGCAATGAACAGAAAGCGCAAAATATAATGGTATACAATGCAATGTAGAGATGAGTAAAAGCCGGGATCGGGTTGAATAAGATTTTTATCCCACTTTACGTGGAATCAGTTGCGTTATCACAAAAACTAAAACACTCGAAGGCACCAGCTAAACGGGCTACGCATACATCTCAGTGCCTACGTCGAAGGGGTACTCACTGATGCTCTGTCGTGTGCTATGAGCTGTTATAGTTTGAAAACAATGAAAGGCTTAAATGAAGATGATGAAGATTAAAATTTGTTATTCTAATTGTCACGCTCTACCTTCTTAGAACATATCTTTCCTTCAAGTATGGTGGGGGAGATAATATTACAGTTTGTCTTTCTAACCTTACAAAAAAAGGTAAACTTATGAAACTACTATTAGAACGGAATAATGTATTAAAAATCAAATACTATTTCCAATAAGGATGCACACAAGAGTTCCGTAACAAATTAATGTTCTGTATTTCTTTGTACTAAATGAGTGTTGTTTACACCGGATAAATCGATATAGATTTAACTCGATCGATAAGACCTGAGCCAAACAAACGGATGCGCCGTCGTATGATGTAATCTCGACCTGCCTCACCTTCATAGTACGTGATGTTCCTGCCAGTTCATACTGTACGGACCGTGTGAAAACATCTTAGTTAGCCTCACAGCATTCAATTGTGAAGTGTGATACGTTAATAAGAGCAATGGAAGGCGAATGTAATTTTTCTAGCAAAAAGGTTGGTGGTAGTAAAGTGATTCACAGTCAGAGTAGGGAAATAGTGTGGAATGTATATAGGTATTTCAAACAGGTGCACCAAGATGACCCTAAATATGTAATTCAGCAGCGTGTTTCGGATGCTACAGGAATTTCATTCAGCGCCATTAAGAGAATTGTAAAAGAAGGTGAGAAATATGTTCAAGATGGAACGACATTTAGTACTCCACACAAGAAAGACCAAGAAAAAAGTGAAAATAGACTTAGATGATTTTGATAAGTGTCTAAATTAGAAGGACGGTGAATGAATTTCACAAAACAAATTTAAAAAGGTCAACTTTGAAAACACTCTTACCTGTCCTAAAGAACAAAATTAATTTTTATGGACATAAATGGGCTTTAAGGCAAGTGTTGAACGATTTACATTTCAAGTGGAGGAAAACAGTGAATAACCGGAAGATATTAATTGAGAAAAACATCCGTAATTTACGTCTGAAGTATTTACGATGTCTTACGGGCTATCATGAACCGCATAGTTTGGAATGAATAGTACAGTATATACATTTTCTTCAAATCTTCAAACCCTACTCCATTGCTGCCGACGGACGATAAGCTATCTGCGCGTGTTTGGTTCAGGTCCTAGCGTCCCAGTTATACACACATTTTTTTTTCTCTTATTCAGGTTTAATGTATCTCAGGTTCAACTGATACGGCAGTTTCCTTAGTCACGTATAAAAGAGTTCACAGTATATTTCTAAATAAAGAGTTGATTTGACGGAGGAGGACAATGAAAGAGAGGAGGGAGATACTGGGAAGAGAGAAGATATTATGAGGGAGGGAGCGGAATGGAATGTGGCTAATGAAAGCGATTTCAAGGAAGATTAAAAGAAACGAAAACGAAGGAAAGAAGGAAAGATAGGTGCAGATTTACTTTCAGAAAAGTTTATAATAAATTTGAGATGGTAACCAATGTCAGTAAATGACTACAGTTAATAGTTCATGGTGGTTAAGCTTACTGCTTTTAGAAAACAGATTTTGAGAAATATGCAACAACTTTAAGGACATATAGGAAAAAAAATTGTATAACATCTGGTAGTATTCTCGAAATTACAAATTTATATGAAAGTTGCTGTGCAGTTTTATGTGATTAACTCTCTCTTCCCGTAAACTATATTTTGAGGACCAACACTCTATTAATTAGAAACTGCTGAACATAATTTTATGAAATGTTGTACATGCGACCACACATAATATCCACAAAAATGACCAGGGCCTGCGGGGGATCATTGTTCTGGTATAATGGTAAGGGTGGTAAGGCCTTAACTGTCGGATTATTTGTCGACAACAAAAGATACGCTCAGTTCCAAAACGGAGATAAAGAGCGTAATCCAGCATAAGAACTTGATATTCAAATATTTAAGAGTAACTCTATCTTTGTTCACTATTTAGGTCTAAGGTAGAATAAATTTGGAAGAAAAGAAAGAATGTACTGAAATAAATCGCAGGAATATCCTTGTTAGGTGATTCCAATGTTGGAGATTGAAAATTGCAAATCAAATGTGCCAGCTAAGTACTTAAGATGTTACAATTTGAAGTTGGTTTCAGAACCTTACTTGTGTAACAATTTCACTGATTCTTAAAATCCTTAATTAGCCTCAAATACAAACTAATATGAATAGAAATCGTTTGTTTACACATGTACACTGATCCAGAATATTCCTCCGATGCCTGGCTTGACAGGAATGGGCACTGAACCAGAATGTAAACTTTTGTTTTGTTTGCCCCGGGCTGCAATATGTAGAGCGTTATAATTCAGACTCTTCCATAATTCAACACAGAAATCACTGCAATCAACACCACAAACTCTGACCCAAGTTTATCTAAACGAGTTTGGAATAGCAAGTGAAGGGGTCAACTCCCCGTCAAGTAAAAATGTTCACAAAAGAGAAATTGAAGAGGGTGATCTGAGTAGTTTGTGTTTTCTACATTTATTTGGTACAAATACTTTTCCTAACATTCTCGTACCATTTCAATAGCTACTACAGTCAACCCTCGATATAATACCCCTCTTTACAGTGCCACCCTCGCACTGTGCCAATAAATGCAAGTGAACGGATCTTCTCCCATATACAATACATAAGAAACCTCGTTACTGTGCCAATTCATTTAGTTCCAATGAATAATAAGACAAGATTTTTACAAAATATAGCTTGAAATGATTTTTCTTTCAGTTGAAGAATTCTTTTAAGTGGCGTGACCGTTAGGAAGATTATTTAAGAAACATATTATACTGTATTTCCAAGAAGTGAGTGTTCCCCTGCCACTAACTGTGAATGTAGTGCGGTGGAATGAGGAAGCCAGGTTAAGAAGTCGGACAGACAGCCCGCGTGAGGGTGGAGCAGGTAGAAAGAGCCCTTCATACAATGAGACATTCCAAACTTTAACTTCTAATAGTCCAGTGTCCATTCAGCAGTTAAACACTAAACTAGAGATACTCAGTTACAGTTAATCACTTACGTGGACCCCACATGATTTTGAACCTTTTATGTACAGTAGCACTTGACATAGCCTATACTGTAATAAAATGAGTTACTGTACATCAATTTATTTTGTGCTAATGTTCTCTATTTGCCTTTTATTTAGTTTTCTTTCATAATACAGTAAGTTACAGTAAATTAATACAGAACTGTATTATGCCGTTTTTGTTTCAAAAACTAAATTGCGTTTTAGTGCCACCCTCGCTTAGTGCCACTAAATGTTAGAGAACGGATGGTGGCACTATATCGAGGGTTGACTGTAGTTCTGAAACATTACACTCAATTCCTGTTTCAGCTCCTCCCCTTGAGATCACAGAACATTTAAACAGTTTCGCAACTCTTTCTCAAACTCATAGTTTCTCACTCGTGTAAATTAAAAATTCTATTAAACTAATTCACAGACTATAACATTTTTTTATCTCCATGGATAGCAACTTACATTTAAAAAAAAATATATGACAAATATCCTGCAAAAGAAAATGTAAATTATTCATTTACGACTTCCTGGCATTTCAAGTGAAAAAATTAAAGTGCAAACATTATGCGACACTAATGGAACTATGTAACTCTTTCTGTGTTGTGTCAGCTGTCTAATGGTGGTAGTGTCTCCGAGCCTGTATTCACTTGTTAGAGTGAGGAAAACTCCAGAAAACCTCACTCGCATCGGCCGCTGCGGGATGGAAGGGTTACAGGTGGGTCGCGACTCGATCCTAAAACTATCAGAAACCATCAAATAAACCATCAGAAAAGATAAGAAAAATCGAAACAAATCAAATTGTGTTTTGATTATTTTCTTGGTTCCTTGTGTACTTTTATAATAAATTGTGGTTTTTATCTTCACCTAGGAACACTTGTTAGTGAGTATGAAACTACTGGTTGCATATATTGCAAACATATATCTATTGTTAAATAAATAACTATTTTGCCTCAAAGTGCTTACATTTTGTCAACCATTTTTGAAATCAGAACACACATTGTTATCAATAATCAATCTGTATCTTCAAAAAATCATATAATAACTTATATATATTTGCAATATTTGATGATAAATTATATATACATAAGGAAGGGATACGATACAAATAAGGTTTTTTTACTCCACCATGGACCGATGGACCGTGGAGGTATTCCGATAAAGAAAGGTGGGTCGCCAGCTGAAAAAGGTTGGGAACCACTGGCCTATCTCACTGGCCTATAGTGTATTGCTCGGTTTTCCCCGCGAGCCTGAGCTATCTCACAGGGTACGTCTCATTATCGGTAAGTCTGGAGATTGGTGAGTCTAAGCATATCGTTATTATAGCAGAAATAACTAATCTGTACTCTTTGCATAAGAAAAACATGAAATTGCTCAATTAGAGTGCCTGCAAGGGTCTCAGTTCAGTTCTCTCTTATACATTTTTGTTCGGACTTGCTAGAAATAAAATGGAGAAAGAATTAAACAGGCCACTTTAGAAAAGTTAAGCTGAGTGTATATGGAATAAAACGGCATAACAAAATATATCCTACGATAGTAGTAAACAAAATCTTTATACCTTAAGACTTTATTTAAAAAATCAAATACTTAACTGTGCATCAGGTCTGCAATTTAAATTAATAGTTTTTCATCCCAATTTAAGCAATATGTTATATTTCTATTTTGTAATAATAATTTAATTTACGAAATTTTAGGGTTCGTAAGGGTGCCCCACGTTAAGGACCGATAGATATAATGCAGGACTCGGCTTAGGGTCACAAAGTTCGAAATTGAAGTATGGAATGCACGGATATCATGGCTTGTGGCGTGAGAGCGTGGACTATGTTTCATAACAATGTTCATTACTTCCTTGTTGCTGCTTGGCTTGGATCCATACATACTGTACCTGCACTCCTGTAAGTAAATAATCCATTGTATCCAATTCCTTTAACTTAATAAATTATTTCAGGTTTCATATTAGTGTTAATACTGCTATTTTGGTATTCACAGTACTGAAGAACACGCCGAAAATTGAGAGCACAAAGCGTTCCCTTCAGAAGGAACTAAGAGATACGGATGTGAAAGGAAACAATACTGCATTTTGCAAATTGCGCACAAAAGATATGGATAAGGAGAACTCGATTGATGGGGGGGGGGGGGCGGGGAACCACTGTGTTAGCAAAATGTGCATGGGTATGTTTCATTTCACATTCAAGGCAGGCTTTAATTATCAAAATTAGACATTGAAATTCAAACCGAACGTTATCATTTGCGTATAGGCCTAATGTTCGTACATACCAGCATCACCTTCAACAAGGCCGAAAGCAAATATTTTAAAGAGCTCTTGAAAAAAAAACACATATGACTAGAAAGGTTTTTCGGGAGTAGACCTTAAAAAAAATCCTTAAGACCTTGTTATGATTAGAAAGTGGTTCAAGACCAGAAAATATGGGTTGTATAAATATTGCCTTTTCTTCTCAGGAGCCAAAAATTATTTCAAATTATTAAAACATATAGATTATAACGTATATTGAAACACACAATACTAGGATATTCATTTCTACACTAGAAATGTAATGCATATATATTTATGATTGTAAATGTGAACAATTATTTTATGTTCTACTATAACTGAATGTTTACAGGTTGAGGCAATGAGTAACGCCACGCTCAATCTCCAATTCACCTCAACCTTCAAGAAGCAATGGTCCTGACGTTCTTAACATTCTTGACTTTGGTAGCCTAGACCGCATAAGCTTCAGGCGCATTACATTAATAAAACTTCTATGCCCGTAGCATAGGTACTTTAATAATAATAATAATAATAATAATAATAATAATAATAATAATAATGCTAATAATAATAATTTTATTAATAACAACAATAATAATAATATCTTTATTTAATCTGGCTGAATGAAGGCCTTCTCTTACCCTTACCCAGAAACAGAAAAAAAGGAACAAACAAATACACTAACATAGTTTATAAGTAGTAAGAAAACACTAGTTATATACTTATACAGTTGATAATTGAGGCTATGTTACATAAAATTAAACTGTTTTAGCAAAATGTGTTACACTAGAGCAGTGGAAGTCAAGTGCGTCTTGTGATGACGTTTGTGGAGCAAGAGCATGCGAGTCCCTTGTGTGTGACGTCAGCATGAGCGCACGGTAGTAGGGGTGTTTAGAGTACGCTAAAGCTAGGTACCAGAGGACCTATTCACTTTAGCTCTGTGGGTAGAACAACTTCTGGTTGGAAAAACGGAGCATTTTTCAAAGTTAATGCAAGTACGCGACCCTGATAGTGTTCTCTCTGCAGAACATGTGTTAGTTCTGCAAAACATTCTTCTTCAGTTCGAATCGAGGTTTCAGGATGTGGAAAACCTTTCTCCAATGTTTAAACTTTTTGCTACCCCTTATTCAGTTAATGTCAAAGACGTTCCTTGCCGGTATCAGTTGGAACTGCTAAACTTACAATCCGACGATCTGTTAAAGGACAAATACGAACGTAAAGTGGTCTTGGGTAACTTTTACAGAAATGTCTCTGAAACCAGATTCCCGAGACTTGTGCACTTGCCGCACGAATATTATGTAATTTTGGATCGACACATGTGGCCGAACAATTTTTTTTCACTAATGAAATGTGCAAAGCTCAAATCAAGAAGTACATTGTCAGATCACAACCTAAATGTAGTCTTCGATTAAATATTGCTCAAACATTACGTCCCAACATTGATAAAAAGAAAAAAGATACAGGAAAGTCAGAAAATTGTTACTGTAATCTTGTATCATCTATTGTGCAGACGAGCTTGTATGGTAATTAATTCAGGTAATTTGTTATTATTTTTATTGTAGTGAATTATGTTAATTCAAATGACAGTAATGTCTATTTTTGTCAAAGAACATAAATTTTGTGGAAAGGCAATTGTTCTCACAGAATATAAAAATAGAATTATTTATAATAAGTTAAACTACTGTGCTGTAATTAACCGATAAACTATCAAGAAAATCGATTGATGTTTCATTAACTCGGAAACACGTATTATGTAAGTTCCCCTAAATTCCCGCTGCCCGCAATATTACTGCCCCTCTCTTCCCCCCTGTTCACTGATGCCACCATTTCACATAGTCCTCGCAGAGGTATAACGCGAGCAGTCAGAGCAGAAAGCAGTGACGTCACAGAGCAACCTTCTGTCTTCCCCTGCACTAGAGAATGAAGTAACACCTGAAATTCCATGTTCAATATGAAGACGCATTTTAAAGTTCCATGTGTACAAAAATAGCATTAATATACTTCATTTTGTCCAATGAGAGAGTGAATGATTTTGTGTAAGTTTGTCTATTTTATGCTCTCAATATAGCCTAGGATGATCAGGAAATGTTGCCAATAACATTACAATATTAATTTATATTAACATGCATCTGAGGCTTAACCAGTAAATTGTTTCATCTAAGCCTATGCCTAAAATCCTACAGTTGTAGGTTGTCCTACAACATTTAAAAATACTTATATAAAACAACTATAAACATTTATAAGATACAGTTTGTAGGTTCACTTCTTCTTTAGTCTTCAATCCTTGGATTGGTTTGCAGCGATTCTCCATTCTGATCTTCTTTCTGCCTTCCTTTTTTTAATTCTTTGTATGTCTTACAGTCCATGTGTTCCTTAATCTGTTCCATGTACTGTAGTCTTGCTTTTCCTTTGCTATTCTTGCCTTCAATTGTGCCTTCGATAATGATTTTTAAAAGACTTTGGTGCCTTAGTAAATGCCATATGAGTTTTATTATTATTTTTTCTTATTTGGTTGCAAATTTCTTTCTCTGCTTTTGCTCTTTCATAAACTTCCTCATTGGTAATTTTATCGATCCAGCTAATTTTCAGCATTTTTCTGTAGCACCATGTTTCAAATGCTTGTATTCTTCTTTCTGATTTCAGGATTGACCAAATTTCACATCCATACAACGTTATGCTCCATACATATGTTTTCATCAAATTCTTTCTTATTCCTAAACTAATATTATTGGATGTGAATAATTTATTTTTCTTACTGAAGGCAAGTTTGGCTTGATATATTCTACTTATAATTTCTTGTTTACTTCTTCCATCAGATGTTATTTTGCTGCCTAGATATTGAAATTCTTCAGTTTCATCTAATAACTCTCCGTTCACTCTAATTTGTGTTTTATTAGTTCCTTTTTTTCTTGCAAGTTAAAACTTTTGTTTTCGATTTATTAAGTGCCAGTATGGTACTCTATGAGATTGTGTATGGGGAACAGAAAAATGTCTGTCCATCTGTCTGTCCATCTGTCTGTCTGTCTGTCCGTCCGTGTGTCTGTACGCGCCATAACTCAAATACGCATTATCGGATTTTCATGAAACTTGGTATACGCATTTATACTGTCCAAGGGAAGAACCCTATTGATATTGAATCATATAGGTCCAGCGGTACCGGCGTCAAACCCAATTTAGTGTTTTTATTTGAAAGCGCCATAACTCAAACACGCTTTATCGGATTTTCATGAAACTTGGTAGCCTATAAGCATTTATAACGTCAATGGCAAGAAGCGTATTAATTTTGGACCTAATCGGTTGACCGGTACCAGAGTAACGACTAATTAAAGGTCACATGTTTTTTTAATTCTTGTATACCGGTATAATTTGACAGTTAACACTATTCCTTCACATATGCTTATCAAACAACACTGACTGAGTTGGCCAAATGGTAACGTCTTGGACTCGTATTCTGGAGGTCCCCGGAGCAAATCCCGGAGCCGGCCGATTTGACATGGATTTTTTTAATTTTATTTTTTATTTTTATGTGAGTGCGCGATTGTCAAGGTGTCACAAATCTGTAGTTCTGCTGACGCTGGTCGATTTTATTCTGATTATAAGAACTTATTTTCTGCATATCATAATTTCAATTATAATTAATTCAACAAAAACATACTGGCACTTCAGTTTACCTGATTTTATTTTCCTTTAAAATTGCAATGGCATCTGCAAATCGGAGCATGTTAAAGTCCCTGTATTTTTATGCCCATGTCTATTCCTTCAGCGACTTCATTTAATGCTCTTTGTATGTATGCATTAAACAGTATTGGTGATAATGAACATCCTTGTCTTACATCTTTCCTTATATGTGCTATTTCTTCGCTGTTTCCACAGTTTATTATTGTTTTTTCATCCTTATATAAATTCCATATTATGATTCTCATATCTCTAAGGTTCACTTAAAATGAAGTATTGTCTACAAGTGGTATATAATCAAATCCGGACAGCAATGGCAATTTTTCATAGACAAAATAAACATGTTAGAAGCACTGGAGATATTTAGACACATGCACAAAGCACTGAATGACAATATAATTTAATATATCCCCCTTATTCGAATTAATGAATGAACCTCTCTCCATAAATATACGATGTCAGTTAGGCCTACACAAGTAATTAGTACAAATCTCTAGTGTTGAGAATAACGCTCCTAGCCACAAGGTAAGAATCACATAAAAAACGGTAGTTCTAATTTACTCATGTTCGTATCTTATATATCAGGGCTGAAGATGATTCCTGATGCGATCGAAATGCTTTCCCGTTAATAGGACTCCGAGGAATTTGCCAATAACATACTTCAAGTGCTACGAAAATACGAAGTGTTTAGTTACAGAGGTCAACAGCCACGAGGAATAAACATGCAACCATAAGTGAATTAAGGTTGTAAGTACATTTTATCTCATAATATAGTGAATGTATGATAGGACTTAATATATTTTGGTTTTACGTTTTAAAGACTGACGCTATAAACATTACGGATTTCATTATAAACAATTTTTAGACAATACTACATTTTAAGTGGACCAGAAACTGTATCTTTTAATTGTTTATAGTTGTTTTATATAAATAATTTTAAATGTTATAGAATTATTCCTGTGAACAGGATTTAAATGAATAAGCCATTCCATTAAATGCATAGGCCTAGATGAAATAATTTGCTGGTTAAGCCTCATATTAGCTGTTATTATAACTTACATGTTAATGTAAAGATTACTTCTTACATTGTAAATGTTATTGGCAACATTCCCTGGACATCCTAGTCTATATTGAGGTCATATTGTGGACAAATTATACAAAATCACGAAAATACTATTGTTAGAAACATATTTGTGTATGTGAACAGCATAGCTCGATAACGATAAATTGAAAATTTATGAAGAATGTTTTGGGGAATCATGGCAACTACTTTCTCTCACTTTTACCACTGTTATAAGTCAAGACTTTTCAAAGGAATTTCTCGTATACCAATCTACGAAATTATTTCATTCACCGTAAATTTTGTACACAACCCATAATAAGGTACCCAACACATATTGTTAGCAATATTGTAAAAAATTAGATTAAACCACTCATGTCATCAGGTTTTAAAATTGTTGGAATGTAATACACCGCATACTCTCAACAACTGAATGCATACTCTCGCAATGTGGTCGCTTTTTATATGGCAAGATATGGACTGAGAAAGTAATGTGATTCGCATCAAGCTTACCTCATGTACAATTAGGCCTATTGTAAAGATATCTCCAGTGCTGCATACTTTTTAAGATAACAGAGCATACTTGACATGAGCTTTAGGCTCTATAGCTCCATACAGCTCGCTAACCTTGGATTCTCTTTGTCCTCTGTCTATTGTGAGATTTCTTGTTTGAATTTAATTAGGCGTGGTGCAGCTGAGAAGTATGTACGACCATCCGGAGGTGATACTTTTAAGCGGGTGGATCTAAAAAAGAATAAATTTTTACTTTTACTTCTAGTACGGTAGTGCAGTGTTCCCTATCTATGAGCCGCGGAGCTCTGAGGCTCCTCTGGCACGACGAAAAGAACTTAAACTGTCGCATTCACATTGTACTAAAGGTCTTTTATAAATGATATCTAAGGTTGCGTCAATTAATGTACGAGTAACTACCGTAATCTGATTAAATATATGGAGTGTCTTGGTAAAATTCTTGTTTATTTCGGCGTTCGTGATTTTCCAAATTGGTTGATATTGATTAATAAGTTACAGCGTCTGCCAAATCTCATCAAACTGACATCGCAGTGATGGGTTTAATTCCATAATATTTCAGTTTTATGTAGAATGTTATAGCCTACATTGATTACAGTGATACTAATTTTGACATTTATTGGTGAAAGCTAAGGTCAATGCCCTAAATTATGAAAATATTGTGAGGGTCTCCCAAACAAAATAATTACACTACCCAGCATTTTGAAACTTTTGTTATTTCTTTTGCAGCAGTTGGCCTAATAGGTGATCTTAACTAATTTTGGGTCGCTGAACATGAATCCGTTGTCCGTTTCTACTAGGGATGAGTCGATACCAGATTTTCTCGATACTCGATACTCGATACCGATACATGATTTTTTCCCTCGATACTTCGATACTCGATACCTTCAACATTTCCAGTTTCAATAAATAGGTACATTAAACATTAAAATTTGAGAGAACTGTGTAATACCAACTAAATTAATTATGTGTGCATATTCAACGAGACAAAATTTAATATCATCAGTAGCCAATAATTATTTTTAAACTCTACATTAAAACAAAAATTAGTTTTTTAAACAGTCCATTTACAAGTTTTTGTTAAAAATACTAGCATTCTCACTTAATTGCAGAATTAAAAAAGTATCGAAAAAGTATCGAACGAGTTTTCTGAAGTATCGTTCGATGCCGATACCATGCAAGTATCGAGAGTATCGAGGTATCGTAAGTATCGAGGACCCATCCCTAGTTTCTACGTATCATGTCATAGTTTCTCGCAACAGTTACATTAAAATGAGAGGTATACTGCATAATTGGGATGAAAATAAAATTTAGGATAAATTTGGAAACATAGTTATGGTTTTAAACACTCCAAGACAAAAGTTACATATTTCTCTATTTTTGTGAGCGCTAGCCAAATAAACAGAAGTTTCATCGATATAATCTGGAGTCGAATACGTTCATGATTTCTATGCTGTTGTAACAAAATGTGATGAAAGAATTCACGAAGAAGGCAATGTATATGAAAAATAACAATAGAAAATGCTGTTACAGGAAAAAAATTGTAGTCTCCTTAAAATCATAATACTGTAATACTTTATGTTTAAACTTGATTCATTGAAGCTATTACAGAAAATTTAAGCAAACACACAATAAATTCAAACTAATTACATCTTTATAATCTGTAATTATCTCTGCAATCTCAAATGGCGTGCAATGTTCGCAAATTTTCACATCTTCAAATTTTTCATTTGGAGCCTGGCCATATTCTGGAATTTGTAAGTACTTCGATGAACAATTTTCGTATGTTGCTGTTTGTTCGCTAGTTTTCTCTTTTTTAGTTCGTTTTTGCAAACCTTTTGGCACGTGAGTGCTTTAAAAACACAGTGGAACGTGCTTTTACCGGTCCGGGAACTTCGTTCACATTTACCATCCCTGTTTCAACGCTTAGTACTTCATCTACATCAGTCAGACAATCGGGATCAGGACATCTAGTGTATTATAATCATAATATATCTAATTTGCTCTTCCAATCTCCAGTGCTTCTTCTAGCGCAATTCCTTTGAAAACTACGTCGTAATTATTGTATCTCATATCTCTTAATGTAATCTTAAACTAAAGACAATAAGAAGAAAAACAGCTAATGGATTTCACGTATTATTGTTCTCATTTTATGTTGGTTTAGAGTTGCAGAAATATGTCCGTAAAGCATGACGGAATTCAATAATTATACGACATAATATATTATATAAAATCAGTGTAGGCCTACTTATCCTTTCTACTCAGTACACATGATGAATCCAAATCACTTTTATTCCAACAAGAAAGTCTATAGAAAGCAAATAATACTGGTTTCAGATTCAACTACATTGACAATAAATGTTTGCCAGATGCAAGGATATTATTAACATCCATAAATCTGTATCTGTATCTGGTACCCTATGATCCCCAGGTGGGGCGAAGGGGCCTCCAAGTGGAGGTTTCATTACCTATACTAATTTGGATATGCTTATTTTCCGAGAGAGGGTAGAGGGACAGGTGGTAAGCCCATCGCCTCGCAACCCCCCTCTGGAAACTAAGTATTTCTTGGACGTGAAAGGGCCGAGAAATTTTGTCCAGAGGCTCTAATTTAGGCTTGGAGTTCTTTTACGTGCCGCAAATCTACGACACGGGACCCCCATCTTAAAGTCCCTCCCGGAGGACTTCGTGCTCAGGATTTTTACGTCCTGAAAAATCCATCGACCGCGGTCGGGTTTGATCCCGCGCCCTGCGGATCTAGAGGCACGCTACCTCAAGACCACCGCGGCCGACATCCATAAATAATAATTATTATTCTACTTTCCGAAAGATGATAAAATAACACTACTGACGACATGTACGATTAAAATTGGCTCTTGCGTCATTCAAAAAAAAAAAAAAAAAAAAAATTGCCGTTTTATTGTCACAGGCCTGAAAAAGACATTTCTAGTTGAGATATCAAGCAATTTGTTTTTTTCAGATTCGCCCCAAACCCACGCTAGTTTCTGCGCCACCCTAATTAATTACTATGCATACATCGTGGAACGTAACGTTCATGTTTATGTAAAAAAAGTGGGGAAAATTAAGGAGTGTGACTGTCACAACCCAAATTTTGTATCCAACATTTTGACTTCTTGACATGAAAAGGCCCAAAATGAATCGTCATTCATGAAACTGTGTAGAGAATGTTTCAGAATTTAAGAAAAGTAGGCCTATCCGAGCCAGGAAGTTCATTTGAATCTTTGTCAAAGGAAACCGTAATAAGGAATGCTACCCGGTCTTGTGCTCCCCAAAGAAGAATAAAAAGGGGGAGGAGGGTGATGTAGAGGGGTGATGCGTAATCTTTTCTCCCTACGACCAATTTCCGACCAGACATCGACCAGGGAGGACAGCAAGAAAAGTGAAAATAAGATTGAAGAAAATTGTTTTAGATAACACTCCTTACTTAAATTGCTGTGTGAATCTTTCGTAAACTATATTCATTCATCTCTAGCATTTCATGACAAAGGTATTACTACCTTACAACTGCTCAGTCCATTTCTACTTTAAAACCTCCTGAAAACACGTTGAAATAGGACATGAACAATGATAACACTCATTACAAATTCAATACATACCACCAACTTCAAAAACACATATACAGTCAAAAAACTAGAAAACTTACGTTTCATATGCGGTTTCATAAAATACAATGGTCGTATGACGCTATGGAAAACGAGACGTTCAGAAAAACCGAAGTTGAATGTTCAGTCTGGGGATCCTGTCGAGAAAGCAAACCGGCAATTTGTTTGAGAATGACCATCGAATTAAAAATGCATGACTAGAGGGAAAAAATAAATTTGCAGCAACCTGTAAATAGACTACTAGGCATTAATGGCAGGTCAATTCCTCACGTACGAACCAAGACCTTAACCCACATAGAACACATTATGTATTATTAAAAAAAAAAAATTCTTCGATTCTATTGTATAGCCGTCAATATGACCATAAAGTCTGATAATCAGAATTAAGGAACTTTGAAAATGCCTCCATGATGCTGACCGTAAGAGGTAGACACAACCATGCTCTGTTTATGCGATGCAGGTCTCGTATTGTTTAACATTGAGTGATCACAGAGGGATCATCCAAATCACTTGTCGAGATCCGGAGATACTCGATAAGCAGAAAGAATCCATGGCGTAAAGATATAATTTTGGCGACCTCATAATTTTGGAGCTAGGTTCGACAATCCGACCTTGCTTTATCTTAACTATTCAGATAGTCAGAAGAAAGCGTTGGGGAATTAGTTTCGCATGACGACTAACCCCAGGCCGTTAATGAAAGCTAACCGACCCGCTAGGTCCGCTTCTTTAGACGATCCGGTCTGCAAAGCTAACCGCTAGTCATGCATACGGTTGAATGTGACTGAGTGCTACCCACTATTAGGGCTGGCTCACAGTCACTCTATGGGTCGGCCTCCTACTAACGGTTTGACTCATTGTGAGGCTCAGTGGCGAACTCACCACCGGTCTAAGAGACGCATCCAGTCTCACTCAGAGTCGTTCCCACGTTTGGACACACGTAAAGACCCATAGTTATCCCCAAAACCTCAAGTTTTAAGGATGTGCGCAATGTCAGAACCAGAAAAGAACGAAGAGCTAAACAAAGTGCCAGAATTTAAAAGATCCACATCAGAGGGACAGATAGAGGAATAGTCTGTGGTACTCAACTTAAATCTCCGAGTCATGCGTAGGTCCGATTTTACCAACATCTTGGGAACATTTGTGTTGTCCAATTACTGTAAACAAATAACATTACTCATAGTAACAAATTTATTTTAATCCAGTTTGAACAATTTTACATAAATGTTTGCTTAATTAGAATTTTCGCTAAATATATGACATTGGGATGTATAAATAATGCACTACAAAATATCAAATAGCTGGTAAGGAAGTACAAGTGGAGAAACTGGAAACTGGGAAGCACTATTTACAGATACAACTAATTTAAAGGTAAAAGTAAAGAGCGACAAGTCTGTTTAAAGCAGCTTACCTAGCGTCTATAAGTTATTGTGACAAGTAGGGCCAATGTTTTTGATTGATAAAAAACACAAGTTCTTTTCCTTGTCTACTGAGCAATCGTTGATAGGCAATGATTTGTTTTAGTTTTACATTGGCATTGTTACTGCTTTTAATAATTAGGAAAAATAATACGATAGTTATAAGGTTATTCTTCGGCACTGAAATTCCTTGTGGAGTGGTAAAATAAGTTCACATTTGAAGTTCACTTATATTTTCTTAAACATTCCTCTGTATGTACATGAATATAAGTGCGTAATCAGCATAAAATGTAAACGAAAAGTCGTATACTGACCGCCAACAGAGAGTAAGTCCGTGGAAGGAGTGTGTGAATTCGCACCCGTGCGAGAAGGACATGAGAAAGTGTCCGACAGAGAACACATGCCACAAAATGATCATTCAAAAATCATACGTCACGCTGTTTGCATAACTTTCATTCTGACACCAGATGTTGACCAGATGTTTTTGAATGGGCTATAAGCTGAAACCGAGCTGAGCTGAGCTATATCGTTTACCATGAAACGATTAGGCATTAGCGACCTCTGTAAAAACAGAAATTTCCACCTTTCGTATCATTTCCCGGAGACGTTCTTTGCTGTGGCCGACAGTACAAACCAAAGTTCTTTTTTCATTCTCTACTTGAAATATATAGGATGCATAATATATTACAATGTATGGAACAATATGTGTTGCAATATATTATATCCTTCATTTCCCAATATGTTCTCTAGAGGATAATCAGAGCTGTTCATATCATATCCAAATTTGAGTTTTGAGTTTTATAACGGGAGTAAATCTTTAAAGAAAAATGTTATGACGTCACGGAATGAGCATTGATAGAAATCCAGCTCTGTACTCTATAATGGAATCTATTAAGGGACGTTTAAAGTTTTGTGGGGGTTTTACATAAGATACTTTAAGAAACGTAGTACCGTACCTTAAATAGAATAAGGAAATCCTTGAAACATTATACCCAATAAGACAATACGTAGCGTCATAATCAAATATAAGAACGATAATAAAGTAGTTAAATATGATCTTTGTGATCTACAGCAAAACTAAACAGGAAACTGTTGTCATTCAGTAAAATGTGGGACTTAAGTCTATTAAATAACTTGAATGAAGTTAAACACATATCACGATAAAAGAAAAAGATCACACCATCCAATACCCATTCATATACAGCATATTCCTTCACACATTAAAAGCGAATACTGGATCAACTCATGCTTTAGGAAGTGACAATAGCAATTTCTTTTAATATTCTGGTTTGAAAGATCCTTAATAATTTTGTGTTTATTAGGTATTTTGGCTGCAGTTTTAACTTTAGATTAGTCAGGTTTAATATTTGATATAGTAAGCTGCCTGGGATGTAATTTCGGGTTTACAATACGTTAAAGATTTAAAAATATACAGAACGGGATAAAGATTAGGAAGCCATAACATTTCCAAAAGAAGATAAATCAATTAACAGTGTGATGTTAGTCGAACTTGAAGCTACGGGATTTTATCGTACATATCGCCATATCTGGGTGGATGAACTTTGGTCGTCCCGAAATTTCATATCACTTTTCGCTCAACATTATAGTAAGATAATACCCAAATAGAAGATAGCAAACTTACTTATCATAAAGTAGAGATATGTATTCGTAAATAACAGAATATTGTTATACTATGAATACTATGCAATTTAGTGGAATGTTCAACGGAAACAATATTATGAAATTCCATCATAAATGTTAAATCGAACTTTGACTGGCATTAATATGGTCCGGAAGACCGAAAGTCATTAGTTCCAGTGTAAAAAGGGTTTTCTTCCATAATATTATCACTCAAACCGCTGTCCTCTCTTGTCTATACTAGTCTGACCAGGGTTTTGTACTTAATAAGACGAAACATCGATCGCGTAACAATGACGTTCTATCTGAGTACTTTTGCTAAATTTAAATACTTTTGAACTTTGCTATGTTCAATGAAACTTACCTAGTCTCGCCGAGTGATTAGGCCAGGTGACTAAGTCCATGCTCAAGGCTAATTGTTCACGAGTGGATTTCGTCCAGGACAAGAGAGCTTATTTGGAAAAGTCCTGCGAAAGATAAACGAAACATCTTATTGTTTAACATTGAGTGATCACAGAGGGATCAACTAAATCACTTGTCGAGATCCGGAGATACTCGATAAGCAGAAAGAATACATGGCGTAAAGATATAATTTTGGCGACCTCATAATTTTGGAGCAGCAGTCGACAATCCGACCTTGCTTTACCTTAACTATTCAGATAGTCAGATGAAAGCGTTGGGGAATTAGTTTCGCATGACGACTAACCCCAGGCCGTTAATGAAAGCTAACCGACCCGCTAGGTCCGCTTCTTTAGACGATCCGGTCTGCAAAGCTAACCGCTAGTCATGCATACGGTTGAATGTGACTGAGTGCTACCCACTATTAGGGCTGCCTCACAGTCACTCTATGGGTCGGCCTCCTACTAACGGTTTGACTCATTGTGAGACTCAGTGGCGAACTCACCACCGGTCTAAGAGACGCATCCAGTCTCACTCAGAGTCGTTCCCACGTTCGGACACACGTAAAGACCCATAGTTATCCCCAAAACCTCAAGTTTTAAGGATGTGCGCAATGTCAGAACCAAAAAAGAACGAAGAGCTAAACAAAGTGCCAGAATTTAAAAGATCCATATCAGAGGGACAGATAGAGGAATAGTCTGTGGTACTCAACTTAAATCTCCGAGTCATGCGTAGGTCCGATTTTTCCAACATCTTGGGAACATTTGTGTTGTCCAATATCTGTAAACAAATAACATTACTCATAGTAACAAATTTATTTTAATCCAGTTTGAACAATTTTACATAAATGTTTGCTTAATTAGAATTTTCGCTAAATATATGACATTGGGATGTATAAATAATGCACTACAAAATATGAAATAGCTGGTAAGGAAGTACAAGTGGAGAAACTGGAAACTGGGAAACACTATTTACAGATTCAACTATTTTAAAGGTAAAAGTAAGAGCGACAAGTCTGTTTAAAGCAGCTTACCTAGCGTCTATAAGTTATTGTGACAAGTAATGCCACTGCATTCTTTATTTCTTACAAGCCATGCTGTTAGATCTAGCAACATCGCATTGTTAGTCCTATCGGCTATCAACATGCCATAAGTAAAGCAATGAACTCCATCAGAATCATCGCAAATTAAGCATTTTTCAGCTTAAATTAATCCCAGTCATCGCCTATGGTTTAGAGAACATCTGGACACACCTGAAGAGCAACTGGAGAGCATAGAGAAGGTAAAAACCTTGTACATAATGAGAGATTTATATACACCGTCACCTCTAATTGAGTACACTGGAGAACAGTTTTTAATAGAAGATTTTCGTGTTTATCAGCTATTACCATCTACAAACGAATACAAGAGAGAGGTACGATATGAGAGTTTCCTTCAGGAAGAATTGGCTGGTATTAAAGAAGAATTGAAGAGAAATAGAGTCACTTTTACTAGTATGAACTTTTATCAAGCTGCTCACAGTAGGCCTAATTTCATCTCAATGTGGTGGACGCCAAATCGTAGTACAGTATAATGCAATCTCCTATCCTCCCAATATTACTACTAGGTAATCGATTCAGAGTTTTCCTACAGTTTGGTGAAGGTAATGAACGGGATTCAAACCTTAACCTCAAAAGTGCTGGCGAATCAACACAGTTCACCACCGGAGCCAAGGATGAACGAATGAACGACTTTTAGACAGCAAATAACGGAAAGCTGAGTGTTCCCAAGGAATTAGGCAAAGTTATTCTTTTCAGTGGCAGTCATGGGCGTAGTCTTCCACAAAGTGCATGTGACAAGAAGAGATATCAGTGTTCTAGGTTATATTATACCTGAGACAACTAGTTCAGTGGTAGTACAAAATGACCCAGAGAAGTATAGCAACTTAATGAAAGATGACTCTGTTGTGGGTCGAATAACATAGCTCTTAGGCCTGACAGGATAAGTGAGGTTATTACCAATAAATAAGAAAAAACGCGACATCATATCGTACATTGAGGAGACACTGAAAACTACGAATTCCTTCAGATATGTGGGAGTCAACGCGCGTTACGTTATTATGCACATCATAAGTATAGGCTGTGTAATATAGGCCTACTGATTTGGCCAAATAAAGTCAGTGTTTGTGATGAATCAAATTATCTGCATTAAAAACGTATTCAAATGCTTCCCACAGACCGCCACAGATAGGACTACCTCCTGTGTTGCCACATTTCAAGCAGCATGGCTTGTAAGAAATAATGAAGGCAGTGGTAATGCCAATGTTTTTGATTGATAAAAAACACAAGTTCTTTTCCTTGTCTACTGACCAATCGTTGCTAGGCAATGATTTGTTTTAGTTTTACATTGGCATTGTTACTGCTTTTAAGAATTGGGAAAAATAATACGATACTTATACAGGAATTATAGTCTTCGGCACTGAAATTCCTTGTGGAGTGGTAAAATAAGTTCACGTTTGAAGTTCACTTATTTTTTTTAAACATTCCTCTGTATGTACTGTAACCCCCTCCCCCACCTCTTACGGTCATCTAACAACAACATACCTCTTTACTTTGCTGGGCACCATCTTCTGATTTCCAGAGGCTCTGAAAATATGACCAGGGAGAAGGAAACAAAGGAACGAAGAGCTTGGAAGTCTTTTCCAGCCTCTTCGCCCAACAAGAAGTAGACCTTTACTTCATATGGAAGCTAAATCAATATATATATATTCAAAAAATAAGATTGAATTACAAAAAATCTGAGCATGGCTTAGACAGTGGACAAAATGTGTGTTTATGAAATATTAAAAGGCTGTAATAAAGACAGGTACAAATATATTCAAGACAAATTGACTGAAGGTCCCAAATAATTAAAACATACAGGTTAAGCCCTCTTTCAGTTTATAAATATTTAAATCCTGGAAAAGAAGCAAGTTAGTTTAAGTTAAAATATTAATTTTAAAAATAAATAACAAGGTTCGGTGTGAAGCACCTCTAGAAAACTTTCTTAATTTCATTCTTTAAATAACATAAAATTTCAAATGTCCAGATATTTAAAAAATACAATACCCTATTAATTTAAAATATAATACACTTCGGTGTGAAGCACCACAATAAATGTTATTAGTTAAGACCTGAAAGAAAAGACATAGTAAAATTCTATATACAAATTTCATAAACCGGTGTGAAGCACCTCATTAACTTTTCAATTACATTACAATTTAAAATTTACAAACAATATTACTCTATACAGAATGACCTAAAATTCAAACAACATACCTTTACATCATGCATCCAATACTCTGGCCAGAAACTTCACACATGCCCATCTTCACATCATGCACCAACCAACATGGCCTAAATAAAAATACTGCTCCCTCCTAGGCTAAAAGATAGGAGCAGGCTCAGATACTTAAAAGGACACATAAAACAAAACGGGGACCAGGCAATTAAACACAAGAGCAATAAATTTATAAAAATTCACACATGCTACGAGGTAAGTGGAAACACGCGGAAACTGCAAGCATATAAAATAAAATGACCTCATGTCACAATACTAAAAATCCCAGCATGCCAAATTGATAGTAAAATGATATTTACATAATACAGAAATAGTGGCCACAAAATCTAGTTTTATCTCAACCACCCTGCAAGCAAATTCATTCAAGAGAACACTATTTAGAACATAAAAGGCCACCATAACCAAAAATCAACTTAAGATCCACCACGCATGCTTGGGATACAAGACAAATAAATAATTATATTACACCACACATGCAGTCCCCACACTACAATAAAAACTTAAATACATTTAAACACAATGTTCCACGTACCTCTTAAACATGGTGAAAACAAGGAAGAAGCCAAAAGGCAGGCTTACATATTGCCGCCACAAAACACCACAGTTACATCTACGTCCCCGAGTCCATCTTAAGCAAATGAGAACGAAATAGAAATATAACAAATGACGTCACCACTCATACTACAGAAGCCGCCATCATGAATTCTTAACCATTCGCACACACTGTTACAAGCTTGAAAAACAAAACGGAATCGAAATCCTGACTTCCAATCACAAAGATTAATATATACAGTAAAGGAAGATAACGGCCTACTGAACGAAAGACCTGCATTGCGACAACCAGCAAGAAATGATGCCAGACGGCACTTAATAGGACAGTGTTGCCGAGAACGAGAGAGGGAAGGGCAATGACACAAGTCCACCCGACGTCAGCTGATCGCGAGGAAGAAACTTTAAATACATGTTCTCTGCCTGGCTCACATTCTATTATTGAGTAACTCTGGCCTAGTAAAATTTACCATAATAATTTTAAAGCTGTCACATGATGAAAACACGAAACTGTAGCAATTAATTAAACATTTGAAAAATGAATTGCTACAGTACATAAATATAAGTTCGTAATCAGCCTAAAATGTAAACGAAAAGTCGCATACTGACCGCCAACAGAGAGTAAGTCCGTGGAAGGAGTGTGTGAATTCGCACCCGTGCGAGAAGGACATGAGAAAGTGTCCGACAGAGAAAACATGCCACAAAATGATCATTCAAAAAACATACGTCACGCTGTTTGCATAACATTGCAGATGTTGACCAGATGTTTTTGAATGGGCTATAAGCTGAAACCGAGCTGATCTGAGCTATATCGTTTACCATGAAACGATTAGGCATTAGCGACCTCTGTAAAAACAGAAATTTCCACCTTTCGTATCATTTCCCGGAGACGTTCTTTGCTGTGGCCGACAGTACAAACCAAAGTTCTTTTTTCATTCTCTACTTGAAATATATAGGATGCATAATATATTACAATGTATGGAACAATATGTGTTGCAATATATTATATCCTTTATTTCCCAATACGTTCTCTAGAGGATAATCAGAGCTGTTCATATCATATCCAAATTTGAGTTTTGAGTTTTATAACGGGAGTAAATCTTTAAATAAAAATGTTCTGACGTCACGGAATGAGCATTGATGGAAATCCAGCTCTGTACTCTATAATGGAATTTATTAAGGGACGTTTAAAGTTTTGTGGGGGTTTTACATAAGATACTTTAAGAAACGTAGTACCTTAAATAGAATAAGGAAATCCTTGAAACATTATACCCAATAAGACAATACGTAGCGTCATAATCAAATATAAGAACGATAATAAAGTAGTTAGATATGATCTTTGTGATCTACAGCAAAACTAAACAGGAAACTGTTGTCATTCAGTAAAATGTGGGACTTAAGTCTATTAAATAACTTGAATGAAGTTAAACACATATCACGATAAAAGAAAAAGATCACACCATCCAATACCCATTCATATACAGCATATTCTTTCACACATTAAAAGCGAATACTGGATCAACTCATGCTTTAGGAAGTGACAATAGCAATTTCTTTTAATATTCTGGTTTGAAAGATCCTTAATAATTTTGTGTTTATTAGGTATTTTGGCTGCAGTTTTAACTTTAGATTAGTCAGGTTTAATATTTGATATAGTAAGCTGCCTGGGATGTAATTTCGGGTTTACAATACGTTAAAGATTTAAAAATATACAGAACGGGATAAAGATTAGGAAGTCATAACTTTTCCAAAAGAAGATAAATCAATTAACAGTGTGATGTTAGTCAAACATGAGGCTACGGGACTTTAATCGTACATATCGCCATATCTGGGTGGATGAACTTTGGTCGTCCCGAAATTTCATCCCACTTTTCGCTCAACATTATAGTAAGATAATACCCAAATAGAAGATAGCAATCTTACTTATCATAAAGTAGAGATATGTATTCGTAAATAACAGAATATTGTTATACTATGAATACTATGCAATTTAGTGGAATGTTCAACGGAAACAATATTATGAAATTCCATCATAAATGTTAAATCGAACTTTGACTGGCATTAATATGGTCCAGAAGACCGAAAGTCATAAGTTCCAGTGTAAAAAGGGTTTTCTTCCATAATATTATCACTCAAACCGCTGTCCTCTCTTGTCTATACTAGTCTGACCAGGGTTTTGTACTTAATAAGACGAAACATCGATCGCGTAACAATGACGTTCTATCTGAGTACTTTTGCTAAATTTAAATACTTTTGAACTTTGCTATGTTCAATGAAACTTACCTAGTCTCGCCGAGTGATTAGGCCAGGTGACTAAGTCCATGCTCAAGGCTAATTGTTCACGAGTGGATTTCGTCCAGGACAAGAGAGCTTATTTGGAAAGTCCTGCGAAAGATAAACGAAACATCTTATTGTTTAACATTGAGTGATCACAGAGGGATCAACTAAATCACTTGTCGAGATCCGGAGATACTCGATAAGCAGAAAGAATACATGGCGTAAAGATATAATTTTGGCGACCTCATAATTTTGGAGCAGCAGTCGACAATCCGACCTTGCTTTACCTTAACTATTCAGATAGTCAGATGAAGGCGTTGGGGAATTAGTTTCGCATGACGACTAACCCTAGGCCGTTAATGAAAGCTAACCGACCCGCTAGGTCCGCTTCTTTAGATGATCCGGTCTGCAAAGCTAACCGCTAGTCATGCATACGGTTGAATGTGACTGAGTGCTACCCACTATTAGGGATGGCTCACAGTCACTCTATGGGTCGGCCTCCTACTAACGGTTTGACTCATTGTGAGGCTCAGTGGCGAACTCACCACCGGTCTAAGAGACGCATCCAGTCTCACTCAGAGTCGTTCCCACGTTCGGACACACGTAAAGACCCATAGTTATCCCCAAAACCTCAAGTTTTAAGGATGTGCGCAATGTCAGAACCAAAAAAGAACGAAGAGCTAAACAAAGTGCCAGAATTTAAAAGATCCATGTGGTACTCAACTTAAATCTCCGAGTCATGCGTAGGTCCGATTTTTCCAACATCTTGGGAACATTTGTGTTGTCCAATATCTGTAAACAAATAACATTACTCATAGTAACAAATTTATTTTAATCCAGTTTGAACAATTTTACTTAAATGTTAGCTTAATTAGAATTTTCGCTAAATATATGACATAGGGATGTATAAATAATGCACTACAAAATATCAAATAGCTGGTAAGGAAGTACAAGTGGAGAAACTGGAAACTGGGAAACACTATTTACAGATACAACTAATTTAAAGGTAAAAGTAAGAGCGACAAGTCTGTTTAAAGCAGCTTACCTAGCGTCTATAAGTTATTGTGACAAGTAATGCCAATGTTTTTGATTGATAAAAAACACAAGTTCTTTTCCTTGTCTACTGACCAATCGTTGCTAGGCAATGATTTGTTTTAGTTTTACATTGGCATTGTTACTGCTTTTAAGAATTGGGAAAAATAATACGATACTTATACAGGAATTATAGTCTTCGGCACTGAAATTCCTTGTGGAGTGGTAAAATAAGTTCACGTTTGAAGTTCACTTGTATTTTTTTAAACATTCCTCTGTATGTACTGTAACCCCCTCCCCCACCTCTTACGGTCATCTAACAACAACATACCTCTTTACTTTGCTGGGCACCATCTTCTGATTTCCAGAGGCTCTGAAAATATGACCAGGGAGAAGGAAACAAAGGAACGAAGAGCTTGGAAGTCTTTTCCAGCCTCTTCGCCCAACAAGAAGTAGACCTTTACTTCATATGGAAGCTAAATCAATATATATATATTCAAAAAATAAGATTGAATTACAAAAAATCTGAACATGGCTTAGACAGTGGACAAAATGTGTGTTTATGAAATATTAAAAGGCTGTAATAAAGACAGGTACAAATATATTCAAGACAAATTGACTGAAGGTCCCAAATAATTAAAACATATACAGGTTAAGCCCTCTTTCATTTTAGAAATATTTAAATCCTGGAAAAGAAGCAAGTTAGTTTAAGTTAAAATATTAATTTTAAAAATAAATAACATGGTTCGGTGTGAAGCACCTCTAGAAAACTTTCTTAATTTCATTCTTTAAATAACATAAAATTTCAAATGTTCAGATATTTACAAAATACAATACCCTATTAATTTAAAATATAATACACTTCGGTGTGAAGCACCACAATAAATGTTATTAGTTAAGACCTGAAAGAAAAGACATAGTAAAATTCTATATACAAATTTCATAAACCGGTGTGAAGCACCTCATTAACTTTTCAATTACATTACAATTTAAAATTTACAAACAATATTACTCTATACAGAATGACCTAAAATTCAAACAACATACCTTTACATCATGCATCCAATACTCTGGCCAGAAACTTCACACATGCCCATCTTCACATCATGCACCAACCAACATGGCCTAAATAAAAATACTGCTCCCTCCTAGGCTAAAAGATAGGAGCAGGCTCAGATACTTAAAAGGACACATAAAACAAAACGGGGACCAGGCAATTAAACACAAGAGCAATAAATTTATAAAAATTCACACATGCTACGAGGTAAGTGGAAACACGCGGAAACTGCAAGCATATAAAATAAAATGACCTCATGTCACAATACTAAAAATCCCAGCATGCCAAATTGATAGTAAAATGATATTTACATAATACAGAAATAGTGGCCACAAAATCTAGTTTTATCTCAACCACCCTGCAAGCAAATTCATTCAAGAGAACACTATTTAGAACTTAAAAGGCCACCATAACCAAAAATCAACTTAAGATCCACCACGCATGCTTGGGATACAAGACAAATAAATAATTATATTACACCACACATGCAGTCCCCACACTACAATAAAAACTTAAATACATTTAAACACAATGTTCCACGTACCTCTTAAACATGGTGAAAACAAGGAAGAAGCCAAAAGGCAGGCTTACATATTGCCGCCACAAAACACCACAGTTACATCTACGTCCCCGAGTCCATCTTAAGCAAATGAGAACGAAATATAAATATAACAAATGACGTCACCACTCATACTACAGAAGCCGCCATCATGAATTCTTAACCATTCGCACACACTGTTACAAGCTTGAAAAACAAAACGGAATCGAAATCCTGACTTCCAATCACAAAGATTAATATAAACAGTAAAGGAAGATAACGGCCGACTGAACGAAAGACCTGCATTGCGACAACCAGCAAGAAATGATGCCAGACGGCACTTAATAGGACAGTGTTGCCGAGAACGAGAGAGGGAAGGGCAATGACACAAGTCCACCCGACGTCAGCTGATCGCGAGGAAGAAACTTTAAATACATTTTCTCTGCCTGGCTCACATTCTATTATTGAGTAACTCTGGCCTAGTAAAATTTACCATAATAATTTTAAAGCTGTCACATGAGGAAAACACGAAACTGTAGCAATTAAATAAACATTTGAAAAATGAATTGCTACAGTACATAAATATAAGTTCGTAATCAGCCTAAAATGTAAACGAAAAGTCGCATACTGACCGCCAACAGAGAGTAAGTCCGTGGAAGGAGTGTGTGAATTCGCACCCGTGCGAGAAGGACATGAGAAAGTGTCCGACAGAGAAAACATGCCACAAAATGATCATTCAAAAAACATACGTCACGCTGTTTGCATAACATTGCAGTTGTTGACCAGATGTTTTTGAATGGGCTATAAGCTGAAACCGAGCTGATCTGAGCTATATCGTTTACCATGAAACGATTAGGCATTAGCGACCTCTGTAAAAACAGAAATTTCTACCTTTCGTATCATTTCCCGGAGACGTTCTTTGCTGTGGCCGACAGTACAAACCAAAGTTCTTTTTTCATTCTCTACTTGAAATATATAGGATGCATAATATATTACAATGTATGGAACAATATGTGTTGCAATATATTATATCCTTTATTTCCCAATATGTTCTCTAGAGGATAATCAGAGCTGTTCATATCATATCCAAATTTGAGTTTTGAGTTTTATAACGGGAGTAAATCTTTAAAGAAAAATGTTGTGACGTCACGGAATGAGCATTGATAGAAATCCAGCTCTGTACTCTATAATGGAATCTATTAAGGGACGTTTAAAGTTTTGTGGGGGTTTTACATAAGATACTTTAAGAAACGTAGTACCTTAAATAGAATAAGGAAATCCTTGAAACATTATACCCAATAAGACAATACGTAGCGTCATAATCAAATATAAGAACGATAATAAAGTAGTTAAATATGATCTTTGTGATCTACAGCAAAACTAAACAGGAAACTGTTGTCATTCAGTAAAATGTGGGACTTAAGTCTATTAAATAACTTGAATGAAGTTAAACACATATCACGATAAAAGAAAAAGATCTCACCATCCAATACCCATTCATATACAGCATATTCTTTCACACATTAAAAGCGAATACTGGATCAACTCGTGCTTTAGGAAGTGACAATAGCAATTTCTTTTAATATTCTGGTTTGATAGATCCTTAATAATTTTGTGTTTATTAGGTATTTTGGCTGCAGTTTTAACTTTAGATTAGTCAGGTTTAATATTTGATATAGTAAGCTGCCTGGGATGTAATTTCGGGTTTACAATACGTTAAAGATTTAAATTATACAGAACGGGATAAAGATTAGGAAGCCATAACTTTTCCAAAAGAAGATAAATCAATTAACAGTGTGATGTTAGTCAAACATGAAGCTACGGGACTTTAATCGTACATATCGCCATATCTGGGTGGATGAACTTTGGTCGTCCCGAAATTTCATCCCACTTTTCGCTCAACATTATAGTAAGATAATACCCAAATAGAAGATAGCAAACTTACTTATCATAAAGTAGAGATATGTATTCGTAAATAACAGAATATTGTTATACTATGAATACTATGCAATTTAGTGGAATGTTCAACGGAAACAATATTATGAAATTCCATCATAAATGTTAAATCGAACTTTGACTGGCATTAATATTGTCCGGAAGACCGAAAGTCATTAGTTCCAGTGTAAAAAGGGTTTTCTTCCATAATATTATCACTCAAACCGCTGTCCTCTCTTGTCTATACTAGTCTGACCAGGGTTTTGTACTTAATAAGACGAAACATCGATCGCGTAACAATGACGTTCTATCTGAGTACTTTTGCTAAATTTAAATACTTTTGAACTTTGCTATGTTCAATGAAACTTACCTAGTCTCGCCGAGTGATTAGGCCAGGTGACTAAGTCCATGCTCAAGGCTAATTGTTCACGAGTGGATTTCGTCCAGGACAAGAGAGCTTATTTGGAAAAGTCCTGCGAAAGATAAACGAAACATCTTATTGTTTAACATTGAGTGATCACAGAGGGATCAACTAAATCACTTGTCGAGATCCGGAGATACTCGATAAGCAGAAAGAATACATGGCGTAAAGATATAATTTTGGCGACCTCATAATTTTGGAGCAGCAGTCGACAATCCGACCTTGCTTTACCTTAACTATTCAGATAGTCAGATGAAAGCGTTGGGGAATTAGTTTCGCATGACGACTAACCCCAGGCCGTTAATGAAAGCTAACCGACCTGCTAGGTCCGCTTCTTTAGACGATCCGGTCTGCAAAGCTAACCGCTAGTCATGCATACGGTTGAATGTGACTGAGTGCTACCCACTATTAGGGATGGCTCACAGTCACTCTATGGGTCGGCCTCCTACTAACGGTTTGACTCATTGTGAGGCTCAGTGGCGAACTCACCACCGGTCTAAGAGACGCATCCAGTCTCACTCAGAGTCGTTCCCACGTTCGGACACACGTAAAGACCCATAGTTATCCCCAAAACCTCAAGTTTTAAGGATGTGCGCAATGTCAGAACCAAAAAAGAACGAAGAGCTAAACAAAGTGCCAGAATTTAAAAGATCCATATCAGAGGGACAGATAGAGGAATAGTCTGTGGTACTCAACTTAAATCTCCGAGTCATGCGTAGGTGCGATTTTTCCAACATCTTGGGAACATTTGTGTTGTCCAATATCTGTAAACAAATAACATTACTCATAGTAACAAATTTATTTTAATCCAGTTTGAACAATTTTACTTAAATGTTTGCTTAATTAGAATTTTCGCTAAATATATGACATAGGGATGTATAAATAATGCACTACAAAATATCAAATAGCTGGTAAGGAAGTACAAGTGGAGAAACTGGAAACTGGGAAACACTATTTACAGATACAACTAATTTAAAGGTAAAAGTAAGAGCGACAAGTCTGTTTAAAGCAGCTTACCTAGCGTCTATAAGTTATTGTGACAAGTAATGCCAATGTTTTTTATTGATAAAAAACACAAGTTCTTTTCCTTGTCTACTGAGCAATCGTTGCTAGGCAATGATTTGTTTTAGTTTTACATTGGCATTGTTACTGCTTTTAAGAATTGGGAAAAATAATACGATACTTATACAGGAATTATAGTCTTCGGCACTGAAATTCCTTGTGGAGTGGTAAAATAAGTTCACGTTTGAAGTTCACTTGTATTTTTTTAAACATTCCTCTGTATGTACTGTAACCCCCTCCCCCACCTCTTACGGTCATCTAACAACAACATACCTCTTTACTTTGCTGGGCACCATCTTCTGATTTCCAGAGGCTCTGAAAATATGACCAGGGAGAAGGAAACAAAGGAACGAAGAGCTTGGAAGTCTTTTCCAGCCTCTTCGCCCAACAAGAAGTAGACCTTTACTTCATATGGAAGCTAAATCAATATATATATATTCAAAAAATAAGATTGAATTACAAAAAATCTGAACATGGCTTAGACAGTGGACAAAATGTGTGTTTATGAAATATTAAAAGGCTGTAATAAAGACAGGTACAAATATATTCAAGACAAATTGACTGAAGGTCCCAAATAATTAAAACATATACAGGTTAAGCCCTCTTTCATTTTAGAAATATTTAAATCCTGGAAAAGAAGCAAGTTAGTTTAAGTTAAAATATTAATTTTAAAAATAAATAACATGGTTCGGTGTGAAGCACCTCTAGAAAACTTTCTTAATTTCATTCTTTAAATAACATAAAATTTCAAATGTTCAGATATTTACAAAATACAATACCCTATTAATTTAAAATATAATACACTTCGGTGTGAAGCACCACAATAAATGTTATTAGTTAAGACCTGAAAGAAAAGACATAGTAAAATTCTATATACAAATTTCATAAACCGGTGTGAAGCACCTCATTAACTTTTCAATTACATTACAATTTAAAATTTACAAACAATATTACTCTATACAGAATGACCTAAAATTCAAACAACATACCTTTACATCATGCATCCAATACTCTGGCCAGAAACTTCACACATGCCCATCTTCACATCATGCACCAACCAACATGGCCTAAATAAAAATACTGCTCCCTCCTAGGCTAAAAGATAGGAGCAGGCTCAGATACTTAAAAGGACACATAAAACAAAACGGGGACCAGGCAATTAAACACAAGAGCAATAAATTTATAAAAATTCACACATGCTACGAGGTAAGTGGAAACACGCGGAAACTGCAAGCATATAAAATAAAATGACCTCATGTCACAATACTAAAAATCCCAGCATGCCAAATTGATAGTAAAATGATATTTACATAATACAGAAATAGTGGCCACAAAATCTAGTTTTATCTCAACCACCCTGCAAGCAAATTCATTCAAGAGAACACTATTTAGAACTTAAAAGGCCACCATAACCAAAAATCAACTTAAGATCCACCACGCATGCTTGGGATACAAGACAAATAAATAATTATATTACACCACACATGCAGTCCCCACACTACAATAAAAACTTAAATACATTTAAACACAATGTTCCACGTACCTCTTAAACATGGTGAAAACAAGGAAGAAGCCAAAAGGCAGGCTTACATATTGCCGCCACAAAACACCACAGTTACATCTACGTCCCCGAGTCCATCTTAAGCAAATGAGAACGAAATATAAATATAACAAATGACGTCACCACTCATACTACAGAAGCCGCCATCATGAATTCTTAACCATTCGCACACACTGTTACAAGCTTGAAAAACAAAACGGAATCGAAATCCTGACTTCCAATCACAAAGATTAATATAAACAGTAAAGGAAGATAACGGCCGACTGAACGAAAGACCTGCATTGCGACAACCAGCAAGAAATGATGCCAGACGGCACTTAATAGGACAGTGTTGCCGAGAACGAGAGAGGGAAGGGCAATGACACAAGTCCACCCGACGTCAGCTGATCGCGAGGAAGAAACTTAAAATACATTTTCTATGCCTGGCTCACATTCTATTATTGAGTAACTCTGGCCTAGTAAAATTTACCATAATAATTTTAAAGCTGTCACATGAGGAAAACACGAAACTGTAGCAATTAAATAAGCATTTGAAAAATGAATTGCTACAGTACATAAATATAAGTTCGTAATCAGCCTAAAATGTAAACGAAAAGTCGCATACTGACCGCCAACAGAGAGTAAGTCCGTGGAAGGAGTGTGTGAATTCGCACCCGTGCGAGAAGGACATGAGAAAGTGTCCGACAGAGAAAACATGCCACAAAATGATCATTCAAAAAACATACGTCACGCTGTTTGCATAACATTGCAGATGTTGACCAGATGTTTTTGAATGGGCTATAAGCTGAAACCGAGCTGATCTGAGCTATATCGTTTACCATGAAACGATTAGGCATTAGCGACCTCTGTAAAAACAGAAATTTCCACCTTTCGTATCATTTCCCGGAGACGTTCTTTGCTGTGGCCGACAGTACAAACCAAAGTTCTTTTTTCATTCTCTACTTGAAATATATAGGATGCATAATATATTACAATGTATGGAACAATATGTGTTGCAATATATTATATCCTTTATTTCCCAATATGTTCTCTAGAGGATAATCAGAGCTGTTCATATCATATCCAAATTTGAGTTTTGAGTTTTATAACGGGAGTAAATCTTTAAAGAAAAATGTTCTGACGTCACGGAATGAGCATTGATGGAAATCCAGCTCTGTACTCTATAATGGAATCTATTAAGGGACGTTTAAAGTTTTGTGGGGGTTTTACATAAGATACTTTAAGAAACGTAGTACCTTAAATAGAATAAGGAAATCCTTGAAACATTATACCCAATAAAACAATACGTAGCGTCATAATCAAATATAAGAACGATAATAAAGTAGTTAAATATGATCTTTGTGATCTACAGCAAAACTAAACAGGAAACTGTTGTCATTCAGTAAAATGTGGGACTTAAGTCTATTAAATAACTTGAATGAAGTTAAACACATATCACGATAAAAGAAAAAGATCTCACCATCCAATACCCATTCATATACAGCATATTCTTTCACACATTAAAAGCGAATACTGGATCAACTCATGCTTTAGGAAGTGACAATAGCAATTTCTTTTAATATTCTGGTTTGATAGATCCTTAATAATTTTGTGTTTATTAGGTATTTTGGCTGCAGTTTTAACTTTAGATTAGTCAGGTATAATATTTGATATAGTAAGCTGCCTGGGATGTAATTTCGGGTTTACAATACGTTAAAGATTTAAATTATACAGAACGGGATAAAGATTAGGAAGCCATAACTTTTCCAAAAGAAGATAAATCAATTAACAGTGTGATGTTAGTCAAACATGAAGCTACGGGACTTTAATCGTACATATCGCCATATCTGGGTGGATGAACTTTGGTCGTCCCGAAATTTCATCCCACTTTTCGCTCAACATTATAGTAAGATAATACCCAAATAGAAGATAGCAAACTTACTTATCATAAAGTAGAGATATGTATTCGTAAATAACAGAATATTGTTATACTATGAATACTATGCAATTTAGTGGAATGTTCAACGGAAACAATATTATGAAATTCCATCATAAATGTTAAATCGAACTTTGACTGGCATTAATATTGTCCGGAAGACCGAAAGTCATTAGTTCCAGTGTAAAAAGGGTTTTCTTCCATAATATTATCACTCAAACCGCTGTCCTCTCTTGTCGATACTAGTCTGACCAGGGTTTTGTACTTAATAAGACGAAACATCGATCGCGTAACAATGACGTTCTATCTGAGTACTTTTGCTAAATTTAAATACTTTTGAACTTTGCTATGTTCAATGAAACTTACCTAGTCTCGCCGAGTGATTAGGCCAGGTGACTAAGTCCATGCTCAAGGCTAATTGTTCACGAGTGGATTTCGTCCAGGACAAGAGAGCTTATTTGGAAAAGTCCTGCGAAAGATAAACGAAACATCTTATTGTTTAACATTGAGTGATCACAGAGGGATCAACTAAATCACTTGTCGAGATCCGGAGATACTCGATAAGCAGAAAGAATACATGGCGTAAAGATATAATTTTGGCGACCTCATAATTTTGGAGCAGCAGTCGACAATCCGACCTTGCTTTACCTTAACTATTCAGATAGTCAGATGAAAGCGTTGGGGAATTAGTTTCGCGTGACGACTAACCCCAGGCCGTTAATGAAAGCTAACCGACCTGCTAGGTCCGCTTCTTTAGACGATCCGGTCTGCAAAGCTAACCGCTAGTCATGCATACGGTTGAATGTGACTGAGTGCTACCCACTATTAGGGATGGCTCACAGTCACTCTATGGGTCGGCCTCCTACTAACGGTTTGACTCATTGTGAGGCTCAGTGGCGAACTCACCACCGGTCTAAGAGACGCATCCAGTCTCACTCAGAGTCGTTCCCACGTTCGGACACACGTAAAGACCCATAGTTATCCCCAAAACCTCAAGTTTTAAGGATGTGCGCAATGTCAGAACCAAAAAAGAACGAAGAGCTAAACAAAGTGCCAGAATTTAAAAGATCCATATCAGAGGGACAGATAGAGGAATAGTCTGTGGTACTCAACTTAAATCTCCGAGTCATGCGTAGGTCCGATTTTTCCAACATCTTGGGAACATTTGTGTTGTCCAATATCTGTAAACAAATAGCATTACTCATAGTAACAAATTTATTTTAATCCAGTTTGAACAATTTTACATAAATGTTTGCTTAATTAGAATTTTCGCTAAATATATGACATAGGGATGTATAAATAATGCACTACAAAATATCAAATAGCTGGTAAGGAAGTACAAGTGGAGAAACTGGAAACTGGGAAACACTATTTACAGATACAACTAATTTAAAGGTAAAAGTAAGAGCGACAAGTCTGTTTAAAGCAGCTTACCTAGCGTCTATAAGTTATTGTGACAAGTAATGCCAATGTTTTTGATTGATAAAAAACACAAGTTCTTTTCCTTGTCTACTGACCAATCGTTGCTAGGCAATGATTTGTTTTAGTTTTACATTGGCATTGTTACTGCTTTTAAGAATTGGGAAAAATAATACGATACTTATACAGGAATTATAGTCTTCGGCACTGAAATTCCTTGTGGAGTGGTAAAATAAGTTCACGTTTGAAGTTCACTTGTATTTTTTTAAACATTCCTCTGTATGTACTGTAACCCCCTCCCCCACCTCTTACGGTCATCTAAACACAACATACCTCTTTACTTTGCTGGGCACCATCTTCTGATTTCCAGAGGCTCTGAAAATATGACCAGGGAGAAAGAAACAAAGGAACGAAGAGCTTGGAAGTCTTTTCCAGCCTCTTCGCCCAACAAGAAGTAGACCTTTACTTCATATGGAAGCTAAATCAATATATATATATTCAAAAAATAAGATTGAATTACAAAAAATCTGAACATGGCTTAGACAGTGGACAAAATGTGTGTTTATGAAATATTAAAAGGCTGTAATAAAGACAGGCACAAATATATTCAAGACAAATTGACTGAAGGTCCCAAATAATTAAAACATATACAGGTTAAGCCCTCTTTCATTTTAGAAATATTTAAATCCTGGAAAAGAAGCAAATTAGTTTAAGTTAAAATATTAATTTTAAAAATAAATAACATGGTTCGGTGTGAAGCACCTCTAGAAAACTTTCTTAATTTCATTCTTTAAATAACATAAAATTTCAAATGTTCAGATATTTACAAAATACAATACCCTATTAATTTAAAATATAATACACTTCGGTGTGAAGCACCACAATAAATGTTATTAGTTAAGACCTGAAAGAAAAGACATAGTAAAATTCTATATACAAATTTCATAAACCGGTGTGAAGCACCTCATTAACTTTTCAATTACATTACAATTTAAAATTTACAAACAATATTACTCTATACAGAATGACCTAAAATTCAAACAACATACCTTTACATCATGCATCCAATACTCTGGCCAGAAACTTCACACATGCCCATCTTCACATCATGCACCAACCAACATGGCCTAAATAAAAATACTGCTCCCTCCTAGGCTAAAAGATAGGAGCAGGCTCAGATACTTAAAAGGACACATAAAACAAAACGGGGACCAGGCAATTAAACACAAGAGCAATAAATTTATAAAAATTCACACATGCTACGAGGTAAGTGGAAACACGCGGAAACTGCTAGCATATAAAATAAAATGACCTCATGTCACAATACTAAAAATCCCAGCATGCCAAATTGATAGTAAAATGATATTTACATAATACAGAAATAGTGGCCACAAAATCTAGTTTTATCTCAACCACCCTGCAAGCAAATTCATTCAAGAGAACACTATTTAGAACTTAAAAGGCCACCATAACCAAAAATCAACTTAAGATCCACCACGCATGCTTGGGATACAAGACAAATAAATAATTATATTACACCACACATGCAGTCCCCACACTACAATAAAAACTTAAATACATTTAAACACAATGTTCCACGTACCTCTTAAACATGGTGAAAACAAGGAAGAAGCCAAAAGGCAGGCTTACATATTGCCGCCACAAAACACCACAGTTACATCTACGTCCCCGAGTCCATCTTAAGCAAATGAGAACGAAATAGAAATATAACAAATGACGTCACCACTCATACTACAGAAGCCGCCATCATGAATTCTTAACCATTCGCACACACTGTTACAAGCTTGAAAAACAAAACGGAATCGAAATCCTGACTTCCAATCACAAAGATTAATATAAACAGTAAAGGAAGATAACGGCCGACTGAACGAAAGACCTGCATTGCGACAACCAGCAAGAAATGATGCCAGACGGCACTTAATAGGACAGTGTTGCCGAGAACGAGAGAGGGAAGGGCAATGACACAAGTCCACCCGACGTCAGCTGATCGCGAGGAAGAAACTTTAAATACATTTTCTCTGCCTGGCTCGCATTCTATTATTGAGTAACTCTGGCCTAGTAAAATTTACCATAATAATTTTAAAGCTGTCACATGAGGAAAACACGAAACTGTAGCAATTAAATAAACATTTGAAAAATGAATTGCTACAGTACATAAATATAAGTTCGTAATCAGCCTAAAATGTAAACGAAAAGTCGCATACTGACCGCCAACAGAGAGTAAGTCCGTGGAAGGAGTGTGTGAATTCGCACCCGTGCGAGAAGGACATGAGGAAGTGTCCGACAGAGAAAACATGCCACAAAATGATCATTCAAAAAACATACGTCACGCTGTTTGCATAACATTGCAGTTGTTGACCAGATGTTTTTGAATGGGCTATAAGCTGAAACCGAGCTGATCTGAGCTATATCGTTTACCATGAAACGATTAGGCATTAGCGACCTCTGTAAAAACAGAAATTTCCACCTTTCGTATCATTTCCCGGAGACGTTCTTTGCTGTGGCCGACAGTACAAACCAAAGTTCTTTTTTCATTCTCTACTTGAAATATATAGGATGCATAATATATTACAATGTATGGAACAATATGTGTTGCAATATATTATATCCTTTATTTCCCAATATGTTCTCTAGAGGATAATCAGAGCTGTTCATATCATATCCAAATTTGAGTTTTGAGTTTTATAACGGGAGTAAATGTTTAAAGAAAAATGTTGTGACGTCACGGAATGAGCATTGATGGAAATCCAGCTCTGTACTCTATAATGGAATCTATTAAGGGACGTTTAAAGTTTTGTGGGGGTTTTACATAAGATACTTTAAGAAACGTAGTACCTTAAATAGAATAAGGAAATCCTTGAAACATTATACCCAATAAGACAATACGTAGCGTCATAATCAAATATAAGAACGATAATAAAGTAGTTAAATATGATCTTTGTGATCTACAGCAAAACTAAACAGGAAACTGTTGTCATTCAGTAAAATGTGGGACTTAAGTCTATTAAATAACTTGAATGAAGTTAAACACATATCACGATAAAAGAAAAAGATCTCACCATCCAATACCCATTCATATACAGCATATTCTTTCACACATTAAAAGCGAATACTGGATCAACTCATGCTTTAGGAAGTGACAATAGCAATTTCTTTTAATATTCTGGTTTGATAGATCCTTAATAATTTTGTGTTTATTAGGTATTTTGGCTGCAGTTTTAACTTTAGATTAGTCAGGTTTAATATTTGATATAGTAAGCTGCCTGGGATGTAATTTCGGGTTTACAATACGTTAAAGATTTAAATTATACAG
Source organism: Ectobius pallidus (assembly GCA_964059195.1). NCBI lineage: Eukaryota > Metazoa > Arthropoda > Insecta > Blattodea > Ectobiidae > Ectobius > Ectobius pallidus. Next base: position 32,983,521 of record CAXKWD010000001.1, on the reverse strand, counting down.
AACGGGATAAAGATTAGGAAGCCATAACTTTTCCAAAAGAAGATAAATCAATTAACAGTGTGATGTTAGTCAAACATGAAGCTACGGGACTTTAATCGTACATATCGCCATATCTGGGTGGATGAACTTTGGTCGTCCCGAAATTTCATCCCACTTTTCGCTCAACATTATAGTAAGATAATACCCAAATAGAAGATAGCAAACTTACTTATCATAAAGTAGAGATATGTATTCGTAAATAACAGAATATTGTTATACTATGAATACTATGCAATTTAGTGGAATGTTCAACGGAAACAATATTATGAAATTCCATCATAAATGTTAAATCGAACTTTGACTGGCATTAATATTGTCCGGAAGACCGAAAGTCATTAGTTCCAGTGTAAAAAGGGTTTTCTTCCATAATATTATCACTCAAACCGCTGTCCTCTCTTGTCGATACTAGTCTGACCAGGGTTTTGTACTTAATAAGACGAAACATCGATCGCGTAACAATGACGTTCTATCTGAGTACTTTTGCTAAATTTAAATACTTTTGAACTTTGCTATGTTCAATGAAACTTACCTAGTCTCGCCGAGTGATTAGGCCAGGTGACTAAGTCCATGCTCAAGGCTAATTGTTCACGAGTGGATTTCGTCCAGGACAAGAGAGCTTATTTGGAAAAGTCCTGCGAAAGATAAACGAAACATCTTATTGTTTAACATTGAGTGATCACAGAGGGATCAACTAAATCACTTGTCGAGATCCGGAGATACTCGATAAGCAGAAAGAATACATGGCGTAAAGATATAATTTTGGCGACCTCATAATTTTGGAGCAGCAGTCGACAATCCGACCTTGCTTTACCTTAACTATTCAGATAGTCAGATGAAAGCGTTGGGGAATTAGTTTCGCGTGACGACTAACCCCAGGCCGTTAATGAAAGCTAACCGACCTGCTAGGTCCGCTTCTTTAGACGATCCGGTCTGCAAAGCTAACCGCTAGTCATGCATACGGTTGAATGTGACTGAGTGCTACCCACTATTAGGGATGGCTCACAGTCACTCTATGGGTCGGCCTCCTACTAACGGTTTGACTCATTGTGAGGCTCAGTGGCGAACTCACCACCGGTCTAAGAGACGCATCCAGTCTCACTCAGAGTCGTTCCCACGTTCGGACACACGTAAAGACCCATAGTTATCCCCAAAACCTCAAGTTTTAAGGATGTGCGCAATGTCAGAACCAAAAAAGAACGAAGAGCTAAACAAAGTGCCAGAATTTAAAAGATCCATATCAGAGGGACAGATAGAGGAATAGTCTGTGGTACTCAACTTAAATCTCCGAGTCATGCGTAGGTCCGATTTTTCCAACATCTTGGGAACATTTGTGTTGTCCAATATCTGTAAACAAATAACATTACTCATAGTAACAAATTTATTTTAATCCAGTTTGAACAATTTTACATAAATGTTTGCTTAATTAGAATTTTCGCTAAATATATGACATAGGGATGTATAAATAATGCACTACAAAATATCAAATAGCTGGTAAGGAAGTACAAGTGGAGAAACTGGAAACTGGGAAACACTATTTACAGATACAACTAATTTAAAGGTAAAAGTAAGAGCGACAAGTCTGTTTAAAGCAGCTTACCTAGCGTCTATAAGTTATTGTGACAAGTAATGCCAATGTTTTTGATTGATAAAAAACACAAGTTCTTTTCCTTGTCTACTGACCAATCGTTGCTAGGCAATGATTTGTTTTAGTTTTACATTGGCATTGTTACTGCTTTTAAGAATTGGGAAAAATAATACGATACTTATACAGGAATTATAGTCTTCGGCACTGAAATTCCTTGTGGAGTGGTAAAATAAGTTCACGTTTGAAGTTCACTTGTATTTTTTTAAACATTCCTCTGTATGTACTGTAACCCCCTCCCCCACCTCTTACGGTCATCTAACAACAACATACCTCTTTACTTTGCTGGGCACCATCTTCTGATTTCCAGAGGCTCTGAAAATATGACCAGGGAGAAAGAAACAAAGGAACGAAGAGCTTGGAAGTCTTTTCCAGCCTCTTCGCCCAACAAGAAGTAGACCTTTACTTCATATGGAAGCTAAATCAATATATATATATTCAAAAAATAAGATTGAATTACAAAAAATCTGAACATGGCTTAGACAGTGGACAAAATGTGTGTTTATGAAATATTAAAAGGCTGTAATAAAGACAGGCACAAATATATTCAAGACAAATTGACTGAAGGTCCCAAATAATTAAAACATATACAGGTTAAGCCCTCTTTCATTTTAGAAATATTTAAATCCTGGAAAAGAAGCAAATTAATTTAAGTTAAAATATTAATTTTAAAAATAAATAACATGGTTCGGTGTGAAGCACCTCTAGAAAACTTTCTTAATTTCATTCTTTAAATAACATAAAATTTCAAATGTTCAGATATTTACAAAATACAATACCCTATTAATTTAAAATATAATACACTTCGGTGTGAAGCACCACAATAAATGTTATTAGTTAAGACCTGAAAGAAAAGACATAGTAAAATTCTATATACAAATTTCATAAACCGGTGTGAAGCACCTCATTAACTTTTCAATTACATTACAATTTAAAATTTACAAACAATATTACTCTATACAGAATGACCTAAAATTCAAACAACATACCTTTACATCATGCATCCAATACTCTGGCCAGAAACTTCACACATGCCCATCTTCACATCATGCACCAACCAACATGGCCTAAATAAAAATACTGCTCCCTCCTAGGCTAAAAGATAGGAGCAGGCTCAGATACTTAAAAGGACACATAAAACAAAACGGGGACCAGGCAATTAAACACAAGAGCAATAAATTTATAAAAATTCACACATGCTACGAGGTAAGTGGAAACACGCGGAAACTGCTAGCATATAAAATAAAATGACCTCATGTCACAATACTAAAAATCCCAGCATGCCAAATTGATAGTAAAATGATATTTACATAATACAGAAATAGTGGCCACAAAATCTAGTTTTATCTTAACCACCCTGCAAGCAAATTCATTCAAGAGAACACTATTTAGAACTTAAAAGGCCACCATAACCAAAAATCAACTTAAGATCCACCACGCATGCTTGGGATACAAGACAAATAAATAATTATATTACACCACACATGCAGTCCCCACACTACAATAAAAACTTAAATACATTTAAACACAATGTTCCACGTACCTCTTAAACATGGTGAAAACAAGGAAGAAGCCAAAAGGCAGGCTTACATATTGCCGCCACAAAACACCACAGTTACATCTACGTCCCCGAGTCCATCTTAAGCAAATGAGAACGAAATAGAAATATAACAAATGACGTCACCACTCATACTACAGAAGCCGCCATCATGAATTCTTAACCATTCGCACACACTGTTACAAGCTTTAAAAACAAAACGGAATCGAAATCCTGACTTCCAATCACAAAGATTAATATAAACAGTAAAGGAAGATAACGGCCGACTGAACGAAAGACCTGCATTGCGACAACCAGCAAGAAATGATGCCAGACGGCACTTAATAGGACAGTGTTGCCGAGAACGAGAGAGGGAAGGGCAATGACACAAGTCCACCCGACGTCAGCTGATCGCGAGGAAGAAACTTTAAATACATTTTCTCTGCCTGGCTCACATTCTATTATTGAGTAACTCTGGCCTAGTAAAATTTACCATAATAATTTTAAAGCTGTCACATGAGGAAAACACGAAACTGTAGCAATTAAATAAACATTTGAAAAATGAATTGCTACAGTACATAAATATAAGTTCGTAATCAGCCTAAAATGTAAACGAAAAGTCGCATACTGACCGCCAACAGAGAGTAAGTCCGTGGAAGGAGTGTGTGAATTCGCACCCGTGCGAGAAGGACATGAGAAAGTGTCCGACAGAGAAAACATGCCACAAAATGATCATTCAAAAAACATACGTCACGCTGTTTGCATAACATTGCAGTTGTTGACCAGATGTTTTTGAATGGGCTATAAGCTGAAACCGAGCTGATCTGAGCTATATCGTTTACCATGAAACGATTAGGCATTAGCGACCTCTGTAAAAACAGAAATTTCCACCTTTCGTATCATTTCCCGGAGACGTTCTTTGCTGTGGCCGACAGTACAAACCAAAGTTCTTTTTTCATTCTCTACTTGAAATATATAGGATGCATAATATATTACAATGTATGGAACAATATGTGTTGCAATATATTATATCCTTTATTTCCCAATATGTTCTCTAGAGGATAATCAGAGCTGTTCATATCATATCCAAATTTGAGTTTTGAGTTTTATAACGGGAGTAAATGTTTAAAGAAAAATGTTGTGACGTCACGGAATGAGCATTGATGGAAATCCAGCTCTGTACTCTATAATGGAATCTATTAAGGGACGTTTAAAGTTTTGTGGGGGTTTTACATAAGATACTTTAAGAAACGTAGTACCTTAAATAGAATAAGGAAATCCTTGAAACATTATACCCAATAAGACAATACGTAGCGTCATAATCAAATATAAGAACGATAATAAAGTAGTTAAATATGATCTTTGTGATCTACAGCAAAACTAAACAGGAAACTGTTGTCATTCAGTAAAATGTGGGACTTAAGTCTATTAAATAACTTGAATGAAGTTAAACACATATCACGATAAAAGAAAAAGATCTCACCATCCAATACCCATTCATATACAGCATATTCTTTCACACATTAAAAGCGAATACTGGATCAACTCATGCTTTAGGAAGTGACAATAGCAATTTCTTTTAATATTCTGGTTTGATAGATCCTTAATAATTTTGTGTTTATTAGGTATTTTGGCTGCAGTTTTAACTTTAGATTAGTCAGGTTTAATATTTGATATAGTAAGCTGCCTGGGATGTAATTTCGGGTTTACAATACGTTAAAGATTTAAATTATACAGAACGGGATAAAGATTAGGAAGCCATAACTTTTCCAAAAGAAGATAAATCAATTAACAGTGTGATGTTAGTCAAACATGAAGCTACGGGACTTTAATCGTACATATCGCCATATCTGGGTGGATGAACTTTGGTCGTCCCGAAATTTCATCCCACTTTTCGCTCAACATTATAGTAAGATAATACCCAAATAGAAGATAGCAAACTTACTTATCATAAAGTAGAGATATGTATTCGTAAATAACAGAATATTGTTATACTATGAATACTATGCAATTTAGTGGAATGTTCAACGGAAACAATATTATGAAATTCCATCATAAATGTTAAATCGAACTTTGACTGGCATTAATATTGTCCGGAAGACCGAAAGTCATTAGTTCCAGTGTAAAAAGGGTTTTCTTCCATAATATTATCACTCAAACCGCTGTCCTCTCTTGTCTATACTAGTCTGACCAGGGTTTTGTACTTAATAAGACGAAACATCGATCGCGTAACAATGACGTTCTATCTGAGTACTTTTGCTAAATTTAAATACTTTTGAACTTTGCTATGTTCAATGAAACTTACCTAGTCTCGCCGAGTGATTAGGCCAGGTGACTAAGTCCATGCTCAAGGCTAATTGTTCACGAGTGGATTTCGTCCAGGACAAGAGAGCTTATTTGGAAAAGTCCTGCGAAAGATAAACGAAACATCTTATTGTTTAACATTGAGTGATCACAGAGGGATCAACTAAATCACTTGTCGAGATCCGGAGATACTCGATAAGCAGAAAGAATACATGGCGTAAAGATATAATTTTGGCGACCTCATAATTTTGGAGCAGCAGTCGACAATCCGACCTTGCTTTACCTTAACTATTCAGATAGTCAGATGAAAGCGTTGGGGAATTAGTTTCGCATGACGACTAACCCCAGGCCGTTAATGAAAGCTAACCGACCTGCTAGGTCCGCTTCTTTAGACGATCCGGTCTGCAAAGCTAACCGCTAGTCATGCATACGGTTGAATGTGACTGAGTGCTACCCACTATTAGGGATGGCTCACAGTCACTCTATGGGTCGGCCTCCTACTAACGGTTTGACTCATTGTGAGGCTCAGTGGCGAACTCACCACCGGTCTAAGAGACGCATCCAGTCTCACTCAGAGTCGTTCCCACGTTCGGACACACGTAAAGACCCATAGTTATCCCCAAAACCTCAAGTTTTAAGGATGTGCGCAATGTCAGAACCAAAAAAGAACGAAGAGCTAAACAAAGTGCCAGAATTTAAAAGATCCATATCAGAGGGACAGATAGAGGAATAGTCTGTGGTACTCAACTTAAATCTCCGAGTCATGCGTAGGTCCGATTTTTCCAACATCTTGGGAACATTTGTGTTGTCCAATATCTGTAAACAAATAACATTACTCATAGTAACAAATTTATTTTAATCCAGTTTGAACAATTTTACATAAATGTTTGCTTAATTAGAATTTTCGCTAAATATATGACATAGGGATGTATAAATAATGCACTACAAAATATCAAATAGCTGGTAAGGAAGTACAAGTGGAGAAACTGGAAACTGGGAAACACTATTTACAGATACAACTAATTTAAAGGTAAAAGTAAGAGCGACAAGTCTGTTTAAAGCAGCTTACCTAGCGTCTATAAGTTATTGTGACAAGTAATGCCAATGTTTTTGATTGATAAAAAACACAAGTTCTTTTCCTTGTCTACTGACCAATCGTTGCTAGGCAATGATTTGTTTTAGTTTTACATTGGCATTGTTACTGCTTTTAAGAATTGGGAAAAATAATACGATACTTATACAGGAATTATAGTCTTCGGCACTGAAATTCCTTGTGGAGTGGTAAAATAAGTTCACGTTTGAAGTTCACTTGTATTTTTTTAAACATTCCTCTGTATGTACTGTAACCCCCTCCCCCACCTCTTACGGTCATCTAACAACAACATACCTCTTTACTTTGCTGGGCACCATCTTCTGATTTCCAGAGGCTCTGAAAATATGACCAGGGAGAAGGAAACAAAGGAACGAAGAGCTTGGAAGTCTTTTCCAGCCTCTTCGCCCAACAAGAAGTAGACCTTTACTTCATATGGAAGCTAAATCAATATATATATAATCAAAAAATAAGATTGAATTACAAAAAATCTGAACATGGCTTAGACAGTGGACAAAATGTGTGTTTATGAAATATTAAAAGGCTGTAATAAAGACAGGTACAAATATATTCAACACAAATTGACTGAAGGTCCCAAATAATTAAAACATATACAGGTTAAGCCCTCTTTCATTTTAGAAATATTTAAATCCTGGAAAAGAAGCAAGTTAGTTTAAGTTAAAATATTAATTTTAAAAATAAATAACATGGTTCGGTGTGAAGCACCTCTAAAAAACTTTCTTAATTTCATTCTTTAAATAACATAAAATTTCAAATGTTCAGATATTTACAAAATACAATACCCTATTAATTTAAAATATAATACACTTCGGTGTGAAGCACCACAATAAATGTTATTAGTTAAGACCTGAAAGAAAAGACATAGTAAAATTCTATATACAAATTTCATAAACCGGTGTGAAGCACCTCATTAACTTTTCAATTACATTACAATTTAAAATTTACAAACAATATTACTCTATACAGAATGACCTAAAATTCAAACAACATACCTTTACATCATGCATCCAATACTCTGGCCAGAAACTTCACACATGCCCATCTTCACATCATGCACCAACCAACATGGCCTAAATAAAAATACTGCTCCCTCCTAGGCTAAAAGATAGGAGCAGGCTCAGATACTTAAAAGGACACATAAAACAAAACGGGGACCAGGCAATTAAACACAAGAGCAATAAATTTATAAAAATTCACACATGCTACGAGGTAAGTGGAAACACGCGGAAACTGCAAGCATATAAAATAAAATGACCTCATGTCACAATACTAAAAATCCCAGCATGCCAAATTGATAGTAAAATGATATTTACATAATACAGAAATAGTGGCCACAAAATCTAGTTTTATCTCAACCACCCTGCAAGCAAATTCATTCAAGAGAACACTATTTAGAACTTAAAAGGCCACCATAACCAAAAATCAACTTAAGATCCACCACGCATGCTTGGGATACAAGACAAATAAATAATTATATTACACCACACATGCAGTCCCCACACTACAATAAAAACTTAAATACATTTAAACACAATGTTCCACGTACCTCTTAAACATGGTGAAAACAAGGAAGAAGCCAAAAGGCAGGCTTACATATTGCCGCCACAAAACACCACAGTTACATCTACGTCCCCGAGTCCATCTTAAGCAAATGAGAACGAAATAGAAATATAACAAATGACGTCACCACTCATACTACAGAAGCCGCCATCATGAATTCTTAACCATTCGCACACACTGTTACAAGCTTGAAAAACAAAACGGAATCGAAATCCTGACTTCCAATCACAAAGATTAATATATACAGTAAAGGAAGATAACGGCCGACTGAACGAAAGACCTGCATTGCGACAACCAGCAAGAAATGATGCCAGACGGCACTTAATAGGACAGTGTTGCCGAGAACGAGAGAGGGAAGGGCAATGACACAAGTCCACCCGACGTCAGCTGATCGCGAGGAAGAAACTTTAAATACATTTTCTCTGCCTGGCTCACATTCTATTATTGAGTAACTCTGGCCTAGTAAAATTTACCATAATAATTTTAAAGCTGTCACATGAGGAAAACACGAAACTGTAGCAATTAAATAAACATTTGAAAAATGAATTGCTACAGTACATTAATATAAGTTCGTAATCAGCCTAAAATGTAAACGAAAAGTCGCATACTGACCGCCAACAGAGAGTAAGTCCGTGGAAGGAGTGTGTGAATTCGCACCCGTGCGAGAAGGACATGAGAAAGTGTCCGACAGAGAAAACATGCCACAAAATGATCATTCAAAAAACATACGTCACGCTGTTTGCATAACATTGCAGATGTTGACCAGATGTTTTTGAATGGGCTATAAGCTGAAACCGAGCTGATCTGAGCTATATCGTTTACCATGAAACGATTAGGCATTAGCGACCTCTGTAAAAACAGAAATTTCCACCTTTCGTATCATTTCCCGGAGACGTTCTTTGCTGTGGCCGACAGTACAAACCAAAGTTCTTTTTTCATTCTCTACTTGAAATATATAGGATGCATAATATATTACAATGTATGGAACAATATGTGTTGCAATATATTATATCCTTTATTTCCCAATATGTTCTCTAGAGGATAATCAGAGCTGTTCATATCATATCCAAATTTGAGTTTTGAGTTTTATAACGGGAGTAAATGTTTAAAGAAAAATGTTGTGACGTCACGGAATGAGCATTGATGGAAATCCAGCTCTGTACTCTATAATGGAATCTATTAAGGGACGTTTAAAGTTTTGTGGGGGTTTTACATAAGATACTTTAAGAAACGTAGTACCTTAAATAGAATAAGGAAATCCTTGAAACATTATACCCAATAAGACAATACGTAGCGTCATAATCAAATATAAGAACGATAATAAAGTAGTTAAATATGATCTTTGTGATCTACAGCAAAACTAAACAGGAAACTGTTGTCATTCAGTAAAATGTGGGACTTAAGTCTATTAAATAACTTGAATGAAGTTAAACACATATCACGATAAAAGAAAAAGATCTCACCATCCAATACCCATTCATATACAGCATATTCTTTCACACATTAAAAGCGAATACTGGATCAACTCATGCTTTAGGAAGTGACAATAGCAATTTCTTTTAATATTCTGGTTTGATAGATCCTTAATAATTTTGTGTTTATTAGGTATTTTGGCTGCAGTTTTAACTTTAGATTAGTCAGGTTTAATATTTGATATAGTAAGCTGCCTGGGATGTAATTTCGGGTTTACAATACGTTAAAGATTTAAATTATACAGAACGGGATAAAGATTAGGAAGCCATAACTTTTCCAAAAGAAGATAAATCAATTAACAGTGTGATGTTAGTCAAACATGAAGCTACGGGACTTTAATCGTACATATCGCCATATCTGGGTGGATGAACTTTGGTCGTCCCGAAATTTCATCCCACTTTTCGCTCAACATTATAGTAAGATAATACCCAAATAGAAGATAGCAAACTTACTTATCATAAAGTAGAGATATGTATTCGTAAATAACAGAATATTGTTATACTATGAATACTATGCAATTTAGTGGAATGTTCAACGGAAACAATATTATGAAATTCCATCATAAATGTTAAATCGAACTTTGACTGGCATTAATATTGTCCGGAAGACCGAAAGTCATTAGTTCCAGTGTAAAAAGGGTTTTCTTCCATAATATTATCACTCAAACCGCTGTCCTCTCTTGTCTATACTAGTCTGACCAGGGTTTTGTACTTAATAAGACGAAACATCGATCGCGTAACAATGACGTTCTATCTGAGTACTTTTGCTAAATTTAAATACTTTTGAACTTTGCTATGTTCAATGAAACTTACCTAGTCTCGCCGAGTGATTAGGCCAGGTGACTAAGTCCATGCTCAAGGCTAATTGTTCACGAGTGGATTTCGTCCAGGACAAGAGAGCTTATTTGGAAAAGTCCTGCGAAAGATAAACGAAACATCTTATTGTTTAACATTGAGTGATCACAGAGGGATCAACTAAATCACTTGTCGAGATCCGGAGATACTCGATAAGCAGAAAGAATACATGGCGTAAAGATATAATTTTGGCGACCTCATAATTTTGGAGCAGCAGTCGACAATCCGACCTTGCTTTACCTTAACTATTCAGATAGTCAGATGAAAGCGTTGGGGAATTAGTTTCGCATGACGACTAACCCCAGGCCGTTAATGAAAGCTAACCGACCTGCTAGGTCCGCTTCTTTAGACGATCCGGTCTGCAAAGCTAACCGCTAGTCATGCATACGGTTGAATGTGACTGAGTGCTACCCACTATTAGGGATGGCTCACAGTCACTCTATGGGTCGGCCTCCTACTAACGGTTTGACTCATTGTGAGGCTCAGTGGCGAACTCACCACCGGTCTAAGAGACGCATCCAGTCTCACTCAGAGTCGTTCCCACGTTCGGACACACGTAAAGACCCATAGTTATCCCCAAAACCTCAAGTTTTAAGGATGTGCGCAATGTCAGAACCAAAAAAGAACGAAGAGCTAAACAAAGTGCCAGAATTTAAAAGATCCATATCAGAGGGACAGATAGAGGAATAGTCTGTGGTACTCAACTTAAATCTCCGAGTCATGCGTAGGTCCGATTTTTCCAACATCTTGGGAACATTTGTGTTGTCCAATATCTGTAAACAAATAACATTACTCATAGTAACAAATTTATTTTAATCCAGTTTGAACAATTTTACTTAAATGTTTGCTTAATTAGAATTTTCGCTAAATATATGACATAGGGATGTATAAATAATGCACTACAAAATATCAAATAGCTGGTAAGGAAGTACAAGTGGAGAAACTGGAAACTGGGAAACACTATTTACAGATACAACTAATTTAAAGGTAAAAGTAAGAGCGACAAGTCTGTTTAAAGCAGCTTACCTAGCGTCTATAAGTTATTGTGACAAGTAATGCCAATGTTTTTGATTGATAAAAAACACAAGTTCTTTTCCTTGTCTACTGACCAATCGTTGCTAGGCAATGATTTGTTTTAGTTTTACATTGGCATTGTTACTGCTTTTAAGAATTGGGAAAAATAATACGATACTTATACAGGAATTATAGTCTTCGGCACTGAAATTCCTTGTGGAGTGGTAAAATAAGTTCACGTTTGAAGTTCACTTGTATTTTTTTAAACATTCCTCTGTATGTACTGTAATCCCCTCCCCCACCTCTTACGGTCATCTAACAACAACATACCTCTTTACTTTGCTGGGCACCATCTTCTGATTTCCAGAGGCTCTGAAAATATGACCAGGGAGAAGGAAACAAAGGAACGAAGAGCTTGGAAGTCTTTTCCAGCCTCTTCGCCCAACAAGAAGTAGACCTTTACTTCATATGGAAGCTAAATCAATATATATATATTCAAAAAATAAGATTGAATTACAAAAAATCTGAACATGGCTTAGACAGTGGACAAAATGTGTGTTTATGAAATATTAAAAGGCTGTAATAAAGACAGGTACAAATATATTCAAGACAAATTGACTGAAGGTCCCAAATAATTAAAACATATACAGGTTAAGCCCTCTTTCATTTTAGAAATATTTAAATCCTGGAAAAGAAGCAAGTTAGTTTAAGTTAAAATATTAATTTTAAAAATAAATAACATGGTTCGGTGTGAAGCACCTCTAGAAAACTTTCTTAATTTCATTCTTTAAATAACATAAAATTTCAAATGTTCAGATATTTACAAAATACAATACCCTATTAATTTAAAATATAATACACTTCGGTGTGAAGCACCACAATAAATGTTATTAGTTAAGACCTGAAAGAAAAGACATAGTAAAATTCTATATACAAATTTCATAAACCGGTGTGAAGCACCTCATTAACTTTTCAATTACATTACAATTTAAAATTTACAAACAATACTACTCTATACAGAATGACCTAAAATTCAAACAACATACCTTTACATCATGCATCCAATACTCTGGCCAGAAACTTCACACATGCCCATCTTCACATCATGCACCAACCAACATGGCCTAAATAAAAATACTGCTCCCTCCTAGGCTAAAAGATAGGAGCAGGCTCAGATACTTAAAAGGACACATAAAACAAAACGGGGACCAGGCAATTAAACACAAGAGCAATAAATTTATAAAAATTCACACATGCTACGAGGTAAGTGGAAACACGCGGAAACTGCAAGCATATAAAATAAAATGACCTCATGTCACAATACTAAAAATCCCAGCATGCCAAATTGATAGTAAAATGATATTTACATAATACAGAAATAGTGGCCACAAAATCTAGTTTTATCTCAACCACCCTGCAAGCAAATTCATTCAAGAGAACACTATTTAGAACTTAAAAGGCCACCATAACCAAAAATCAACTTAAGATCCACCACGCATGCTTGGGATACAAGACAAATAAATAATTATATTACACCACACATGCAGTCCCCACACTACAATAAAAACTTAAATACATTTAAACACAATGTTCCACGTACCTCTTAAACATGGTGAAAACAAGGAAGAAGCCAAAAGGCAGGCTTACATATTGCCGCCACAAAACACCACAGTTACATCTACGTCCCCGAGTCCATCTTAAGCAAATGAGAACGAAATAGAAATATAACAAATGACGTCACCACTCATACTACAGAAGCCGCCATCATGAATTCTTAACCATTCGCACACACTGTTACAAGCTTGAAAAACAAAACGGAATCGAAATCCTGACTTCCAATCACAAAGATTAATATAAACAGTAAAGGAAGATAACGGCCGACTGAACGAAAGACCTGCATTGCGACAACCAGCAAGAAATGATGCCAGACGGCACTTAATAGGACAGTGTTGCCGAGAACGAGAGAGGGAAGGGCAATGACACAAGTCCACCCGACGTCAGCTGATCGCGAGGAAGAAACTTTAAATACATTTTCTCTGCCTGGCTCACATTCTATTATTGAGTAACTCTGGCCTAGTAAAATTTACCATAATAATTTTAAAGCTGTCACATGAGGAAAACACGAAACTGTAGCAATTAAATAAACATTTGAAAAATGAATTGCTACAGTACATAAATATAAGTTCGTAATCAGCCTAAAATGTAAACGAAAAGTCGCATACTGACCGCCAACAGAGAGTAAGTCCGTGGAAGGAGTGTGTGAATTCGCACCCGTGCGAGAAGGACATGAGAAAGTGTCCGACAGAGAAAACATGCCACAAAATGATCATTCAAAAAACATACGTCACGCTGTTTGCATAACATTGCAGTTGTTGACCAGATGTTTTTGAATGGGCTATAAGCTGAAACCGAGCTGATCTGAGCTATATCGTTTACCATGAAACGATTAGGCATTAGCGACCTCTGTAAAAACAGAAATTTCCACCTTTCGTATCATTTCCCGGAGACGTACTTTGCTGTGGCCGACAGTACAAACCAAAGTTCTTTTTTCATTCTCTACTTGAAATATATAGGATGCATAATATATTACAATGTATGGAACAATATGTGTTGCAATATATTATATCCTTTATTTCCCAATATGTTCTCTAGAGGATAATCAGAGCTGTTCATATCATATCCAAATTTGAGTTTTGAGTTTTATAACGGGAGTAAATCTTTAAAGAAAAATGTTCTGACGTCACGGAATGAGCATTGATGGAAATCCAGCTCTGTACTCTATAATGGAATCTATTAAGGGACGTTTAAAGTTTTGTGGGGGTTTTACATAAGATACTTTAAGAAACGTAGTACCTTAAATAGAATAAGGAAATCCTTGAAACATTATACCCAATAAGACAATACGTAGCGTCATAATCAAATATAAGAACGATAATAAAGTAGTTAAATATGATCTTTGTGATCTACAGCAAAACTAAACAGGAAACTGTTGTCATTCAGTAAAATGTGGGACTTAAGTCTATTAAATAACTTGAATGAAGTTAAACACATATCACGATAAAAGAAAAAGATCTCACCATCCAATACCCATTCATATACAGCATATTCTTTCACACATTAAAAGCGAATACTGGATCAGCTCATGCTTTAGGAAGTGACAATAGCAATTTCTTTTAATATTCTGGTTTGATAGATCCTTAATAATTTTGTGTTTATTAGGTATTTTGGCTGCAGTTTTAACTTTAGATTAGTCTGGTTTAATATTTGATATAGTAAGCTGCCTGGGATGTAATTTTTGGTTTACAATACGTTAAAGATTTAAATTATACAGAACGGGATAAAGATTAGGAAGCCATAACTTTTCCAAAAGAAGATAAATCAATTAACAGTGTGATGTTAGTCAAACATGAAGCTACGGGACTTTAATCGTACATATCGCCATATCTGGGTGGATGAACTTTGGTCGTCCCGAAATTTCATCCCACTTTTCGCTCAACATTATAGTAAGATAATACCCAAATAGAAGATAGCAAACTTACTTATCATAAAGTAGAGATATGTATTCGTAAATAACAGAATATTGTTATACTATGAATACTATGCAATTTAGTGGAATGTTCAACGGAAACAATATTATGAAATTCCATCATAAATGTTAAATCGAACTTTGACTGGCATTAATATTGTCCGGAAGACCGAAAGTCATTAGTTCCAGTGTAAAAAGGGTTTTCTTCCATAATATTATCACTCAAACCGCTGTCCTCTCTTGTCTATACTAGTCTGACCAGGGTTTTGTACTTAATAAGACGAAACATCGATCGCGTAACAATGACGTTCTATCTGAGTACTTTTGCTAAATTTAAATACTTTTGAACTTTGCTATGTTCAATGAAACTTACCTAGTCTCGCCGAGTGATTAGGCCAGGTGACTAAGTCCATGCTCAAGGCTAATTGTTCACGAGTGGATTTCGTCCAGGACAAGAGAGCTTATTTGGAAAAGTCCTGCGAAAGATAAACGAAACATCTTATTGTTTAACATTGAGTGATCACAGAGGGATCAACTAAATCACTTGTCGAGATCCGGAGATACTCGATAAGCAGAAAGAATACATGGCGTAAAGATATAATTTTGGCGACCTCATAATTTTGGAGCAGCAGTCGACAATCCGACCTTGCTTTACCTTAACTATTCAGATAGTCAGATGAAAGCGTTGGGGAATTAGTTTCGCATGACGACTAACCCCAGGCCGTTAATGAAAGCTAACCGACCTGCTAGGTCCGCTTCTTTAGACGATCCGGTCTGCAAAGCTAACCGCTAGTCATGCATACGGTTGAATGTGACTGAGTGCTACCCACTATTAGGGATGGCTCACAGTCACTCTATGGGTCGGCCTCCTACTAACGGTTTGACTCATTGTGAGGCTCAGTGGCGAACTCACCACCGGTCTAAGAGACGCATCCAGTCTCACTCAGAGTCGTTCCCACGTTCGGACACACGTAAAGACCCATAGTTATCCCCAAAACCTCAAGTTTTAAGGATGTGCGCAATGTCAGAACCAAAAAAGAACGAAGAGCTAAACAAAGTGCCAGAATTTAAAAGATCCATATCAGAGGGACAGATAGAGGAATAGTCTGTGGTACTCAACTTAAATCTCCGAGTCATGCGTAGGTCCGATTTTTCCAACATCTTGGGAACATTTGTGTTGTCCAATATCTGTAAACAAATAACATTACTCATAGTAACAAATTTATTTTAATCCAGTTTGAACAATTTTACTTAAATGTTTGCTTAATTAGAATTTTCGCTAAATATATGACATAGGGATGTATAAATAATGCACTACAAAATATCAAATAGCTGGTAAGGAAGTACAAGTGGAGAAACTGGAAACTGGGAAACACTATTTACAGATACAACTAATTTAAAGGTAAAAGTAAGAGCGACAAGTCTGTTTAAAGCAGCTTACCTAGCGTCTATAAGTTATTGTGACAAGTAATGCCAATGTTTTTGATTGATAAAAAACACAAGTTCTTTTCCTTGTCTACTGACCAATCGTTGCTAAGCAATGATTTGTTTTAGTTTTACATTGGCATTGTTACTGCTTTTAAGAATTGGGAAAAATAATACGATACTTATACAGGAATTATAGTCTTCGGCACTGAAATTCCTTGTGGAGTGGTAACATAAGTTCACGTTTGAAGTTCACTTGTATTTTTTTAAACATTTCTCTGTATGTACTGTAACCCCCTCCCCCACCTCTTACGGTCATCTAACAACAACATACCTCTTTACTTTGCTGGGCACCATCTTCTGATTTCCAGAGGCTCTGAAAATATGACCAGGGAGAAGGAAACAAAGGAACGAAGAGCTTGGAAGTCTTTTCCAGCCTCTTCGCCCAACAAGAAGTAGACCTTTACTTCATATGGAAGCTAAATCAATATATATATATTCAAAAAATAAGATTGAATTACAAAAAATCTGAACATGGCTTAGACAGTGGACAAAATGTGTGTTTATGAGATATTAAAAGGCTGTAATAAAGACAGGTACAAATATATTCAAGACAAATTGACTGAAGGTCCCAAATAATTAAAACATATACAGGTTAAGCCCTCTTTCATTTTAGAAATATTTAAATCCTGGAAAAGAAGCAAGATAGTTTAAGTTAAAATATTAATTTTAAAAATAAATAACATGGTTCGGTGTGAAGCACCTCTAGAAAACTTTCTTAATTTCATTCTTTAAATAACATAAAATTTCAAATGTTCAGATATTTACAAAATACAATACCCTATTAATTTAAAATATAATACACTTCGGTGTGAAGCACCACAATAAATGTTATTAGTTAAGACCTGAAAGAAAAGACATAGTAAAATTCTATATACAAATTTCATAAACCGGTGTGAAGCACCTCATTAACTTTTCAATTACATTACAATTTAAAATTTACAAACAATACTACTCTATACAGAATGACCTAAAATTCAAACAACATACCTTTACATCATGCATCCAATACTCTGGCCAGAAACTTCACACATGCCCATCTTCACATCATGCACCAACCAACATGGCCTAAATAAAAATACTGCTCCCTCCTAGGCTAAAAGATAGGAGCAGGCTCAGATACTTAAAAGGACACATAAAACAAAACGGGGACCAGGCAATTAAACACAAGAGCAATAAATTTATAAAAATTCACACATGCTACGAGGTAAGTGGAAACACGCGGAAACTGCAAGCATATAAAATAAAATGACCTCATGTCACAATACTAAAAATCCCAGCATGCCAAATTGATAGTAAAATGATATTTACATAATACAGAAATAGTGGCCACAAAATCTAGTTTTATCTCAACCACCCTGCAAGCAAATTCATTCAAGAGAACACTATTTAGAACTTAAAAGGCCACCATAACCAAAAATCAACTTAAGATCCACCACGCATGCTTGGGATACAAGACAAATAAATAATTATATTACACCACACATGCAGTCCCCACACTACAATAAAAACTTAAATACATTTAAACACAATGTTCCACGTACCTCTTAAACATGGTGAAAACAAGGAAGAAGCCAAAAGGCAGGCTTACATATTGCCGCCACAAAACACCACAGTTACATCTACGTCCCCGAGTCCATCTTAAGCAAATGAGAACGAAATAGAAATATAACAAATGACGTCACCACTCATACTACAGAAGCCGCCATCATGAATTCTTAACCATTCGCACACACTGTTACAAGCTTGAAAAACAAAACGGAATCGAAATCCTGACTTCCAATCACAAAGATTAATATAAACAGTAAAGGAAGATAACGGCCGACTGAACGAAAGACCTGCATTGCGACAACCAGCAAGAAATGATGCCAGACGGCACTTAATAGGACAGTGTTGCCGAGAACGAGAGAGGGAAGGGCAATGACACAAGTCCACCCGACGTCAGCTGATCGCGAGGAAGAAACTTTAAATACATTTTCTCTGCCTGGCTCACATTCTATTATTGAGTAACTCTGGCCTAGTAAAATTTACCATAATAATTTTAAAGCTGTCACATGAGGAAAACACGAAACTGTAGCAATTAAATAAACATTTGAAAAATGAATTGCTACAGTACATAAATATAAGTTCGTAATCAGCCTAAAATGTAAACGAAAAGTCGCATACTGACCGCCAACAGAGAGTAAGTCCGTGGAAGGAGTGTGTGAATTCGCACCCGTGCGAGAAGGACATGAGAAAGTGTCCGACAGAGAAAACATGCCACAAAATGATCATTCAAAAAACATACGTCACGCTGTTTGCATAACATTGCAGTTGTTGACCAGATGTTTTTGAATGGGCTATAAGCTGAAACCGAGCTGATCTGAGCTATATCGTTTACCATGAAACGATTAGGCATTAGCGACCTCTGTAAAAACAGAAATTTCCACCTTTCGTATCATTTCCCGGAGACGTACTTTGCTGTGGCCGACAGTACAAACCAAAGTTCTTTTTTCATTCTCTACTTGAAATATATAGGATGCATAATATATTACAATGTATGGAACAATATGTGTTGCAATATATTATATCCTTTATTTCCCAATATGTTCTCTAGAGGATAATCAGAGCTGTTCATATCATATCCAAATTTGAGTTTTGAGTTTTATAACGGGAGTAAATCTTTAAAGAAAAATGTTCTGACGTCACGGAATGAGCATTGATGGAAATCCAGCTCTGTACTCTATAATGGAATCTATTAAGGGACGTTTAAAGTTTTGTGGGGGTTTTACATAAGATACTTTAAGAAACGTAGTACCTTAAATAGAATAAGGAAATCCTTGAAACATTATACCCAATAAGACAATACGTAGCGTCATAATCAAATATAAGAACGATAATAAAGTAGTTAAATATGATCTTTGTGATCTACAGCAAAACTAAACAGGAAACTGTTGTCATTCAGTAAAATGTGGGACTTAAGTCTATTAAATAACTTGAATGAAGTTAAACACATATCACGATAAAAGAAAAAGATCTCACCATCCAATACCCATTCATATACAGCATATTCTTTCACACATTAAAAGCGAATACTGGATCAGCTCATGCTTTAGGAAGTGACAATAGCAATTTCTTTTAATATTCTGGTTTGATAGATCCTTAATAATTTTGTGTTTATTAGGTATTTTGGCTGCAGTTTTAACTTTAGATTAGTCTGGTTTAATATTTGATATAGTAAGCTGCCTGGGATGTAATTTTTGGTTTACAATACGTTAAAGATTTAAATTATACAGAACGGGATAAAGATTAGGAAGCCATAACTTTTCCAAAAGAAGATAAATCAATTAACAGTGTGATGTTAGTCAAACATGAAGCTACGGGACTTTAATCGTACATATCGCCATATCTGGGTGGATGAACTTTGGTCGTCCCGAAATTTCATCCCACTTTTCGCTCAACATTATAGTAAGATAATACCCAAATAGAAGATAGCAAACTTACTTATCATAAAGTAGAGATATGTATTCGTAAATAACAGAATATTGTTATACTATGAATACTATGCAATTTAGTGGAATGTTCAACGGAAACAATATTATGAAATTCCATCATAAATGTTAAATCGAACTTTGACTGGCATTAATATTGTCCGGAAGACCGAAAGTCATTAGTTCCAGTGTAAAAAGGGTTTTCTTCCATAATATTATCACTCAAACCGCTGTCCTCTCTTGTCTATACTAGTCTGACCAGGGTTTTGTACTTAATAAGACGAAACATCGATCGCGTAACAATGACGTTCTATCTGAGTACTTTTGCTAAATTTAAATACTTTTGAACTTTGCTATGTTCAATGAAACTTACCTAGTCTCGCCGAGTGATTAGGCCAGGTGACTAAGTCCATGCTCAAGGCTAATTGTTCACGAGTGGATTTCGTCCAGGACAAGAGAGCTTATTTGGAAAAGTCCTGCGAAAGATAAACGAAACATCTTATTGTTTAACATTGAGTGATCACAGAGGGATCAACTAAATCACTTGTCGAGATCCGGAGATACTCGATAAGCAGAAAGAATACATGGCGTAAAGATATAATTTTGGCGACCTCATAATTTTGGAGCAGCAGTCGACAATCCGACCTTGCTTTACCTTAACTATTCAGATAGTCAGATGAAAGCGTTGGGGAATTAGTTTCGCATGACGACTAACCCCAGGCCGTTAATGAAAGCTAACCGACCTGCTAGGTCCGCTTCTTTAGACGATCCGGTCTGCAAAGCTAACCGCTAGTCATGCATACGGTTGAATGTGACTGAGTGCTACCCACTATTAGGGATGGCTCACAGTCACTCTATGGGTCGGCCTCCTACTAACGGTTTGACTCATTGTGAGGCTCAGTGGCGAACTCACCACCGGTCTAAGAGACGCATCCAGTCTCACTCAGAGTCGTTCCCACGTTCGGACACACGTAAAGACCCATAGTTATCCCCAAAACCTCAAGTTTTAAGGATGTGCGCAATGTCAGAACCAAAAAAGAACGAAGAGCTAAACAAAGTGCCAGAATTTAAAAGATCCATATCAGAGGGACAGATAGAGGAATAGTCTGTGGTACTCAACTTAAATCTCCGAGTCATGCGTAGGTCCGATTTTTCCAACATCTTGGGAACATTTGTGTTGTCCAATATCTGTAAACAAATAACATTACTCATAGTAACAAATTTATTTTAATCCAGTTTGAACAATTTTACTTAAATGTTTGCTTAATTAGAATTTTCGCTAAATATATGACATAGGGATGTATAAATAATGCACTACAAAATATCAAATAGCTGGTAAGGAAGTACAAGTGGAGAAACTGGAAACTGGGAAACACTATTTACAGATACAACTAATTTAAAGGTAAAAGTAAGAGCGACAAGTCTGTTTAAAGCAGCTTACCTAGCGTCTATAAGTTATTGTGACAAGTAATGCCAATGTTTTTGATTGATAAAAAACACAAGTTCTTTTCCTTGTCTACTGACCAATCGTTGCTAAGCAATGATTTGTTTTAGTTTTACATTGGCATTGTTACTGCTTTTAAGAATTGGGAAAAATAATACGATACTTATACAGGAATTATAGTCTTCGGCACTGAAATTCCTTGTGGAGTGGTAACATAAGTTCACGTTTGAAGTTCACTTGTATTTTTTTAAACATTTCTCTGTATGTACTGTAACCCCCTCCCCCACCTCTTACGGTCATCTAACAACAACATACCTCTTTACTTTGCTGGGCACCATCTTCTGATTTCCAGAGGCTCTGAAAATATGACCAGGGAGAAGGAAACAAAGGAACGAAGAGCTTGGAAGTCTTTTCCAGCCTCTTCGCCCAACAAGAAGTAGACCTTTACTTCATATGGAAGCTAAATCAATATATATATATTCAAAAAATAAGATTGAATTACAAAAAATCTGAACATGGCTTAGACAGTGGACAAAATGTGTGTTTATGAGATATTAAAAGGCTGTAATAAAGACAGGTACAAATATATTCAAGACAAATTGACTGAAGGTCCCAAATAATTAAAACATATACAGGTTAAGCCCTCTTTCATTTTAGAAATATTTAAATCCTGGAAAAGAAGCAAGATAGTTTAAGTTAAAATATTAATTTTAAAAATAAATAACATGGTTCGGTGTGAAGCACCTCTAGAAAACTTTCTTAATTTCATTCTTTAAATAACATAAAATTTCAAATGTTCAGATATTTACAAAATACAATACCCTATTAATTTAAAATATAATACACTTCGGTGTGAAGCACCACAATAAATGTTATTAGTTAAGACCTGAAAGAAAAGACATAGTAAAATTCTATATACAAATTTCATAAACCGGTGTGAAGCACCTCATTAACTTTTCAATTACATTACAATTTAAAATTTACAAACAATACTACTCTATACAGAATGACCTAAAATTCAAACAACATACCTTTACATCATGCATCCAATACTCTGGCCAGAAACTTCACACATGCCCATCTTCACATCATGCACCAACCAACATGGCCTAAATAAAAATACTGCTCCCTCCTAGGCTAAAAGATAGGAGCAGGCTCAGATACTTAAAAGGACACATAAAACAAAACGGGGACCAGGCAATTAAACACAAGAGCAATAAATTTATAAAAATTCACACATGCTACGAGGTAAGTGGAAACACGCGGAAACTGCAAGCATATAAAATAAAATGACCTCATGTCACAATACTAAAAATCCCAGCATGCCAAATTGATAGTAAAATGATATTTACATAATACAGAAATAGTGGCCACAAAATCTAGTTTTATCTCAACCACCCTGCAAGCAAATTCATTCAAGAGAACACTATTTAGAACTTAAAAGGCCACCATAACCAAAAATCAACTTAAGATCCACCACGCATGCTTGGGATACAAGACAAATAAATAATTATATTACACCACACATGCAGTCCCCACACTACAATAAAAACTTAAATACATTTAAACACAATGTTCCACGTACCTCTTAAACATGGTGAAAACAAGGAAGAAGCCAAAAGGCAGGCTTACATATTGCCGCCACAAAACACCACAGTTACATCTACGTCCCCGAGTCCATCTTAAGCAAATGAGAACGAAATAGAAATATAACAAATGACGTCACCACTCATACTACAGAAGCCGCCATCATGAATTCTTAACCATTCGCACACACTGTTACAAGCTTGAAAAACAAAACGGAATCGAAATCCTGACTTCCAATCACAAAGATTAATATAAACAGTAAAGGAAGATAACGGCCGACTGAACGAAAGACCTGCATTGCGACAACCAGCAAGAAATGATGCCAGACGGCACTTAATAGGACAGTGTTGCCGAGAACGAGAGAGGGAAGGGCAATGACACAAGTCCACCCGACGTCAGCTGATCGCGAGGAAGAAACTTTAAATACATTTTCTCTGCCTGGCTCACATTCTATTATTGAGTAACTCTGGCCTAGTAAAATTTACCATAATAATTTTAAAGCTGTCACATGAGGAAAACACGAAACTGTAGCAATTAAATAAACATTTGAAAAATGAATTGCTACAGTACATAAATATAAGTTCGTAATCAGCCTAAAATGTAAACGAAAAGTCGCATACTGACCGCCAACAGAGAGTAAGTCCGTGGAAGGAGTGTGTGAATTCGCACCCGTGCGAGAAGGACATGAGAAAGTGTCCGACAGAGAAAACATGCCACAAAATGATCATTCAAAAAACATACGTCACGCTGTTTGCATAACATTGCAGTTGTTGACCAGATGTTTTTGAATGGGCTATAAGCTGAAACCGAGCTGATCTGAGCTATATCGTTTACCATGAAACGATTAGGCATTAGCGACCTCTGTAAAAACAGAAATTTCCACCTTTCGTATCATTTCCCGGAGACGTACTTTGCTGTGGCCGACAGTACAAACCAAAGTTCTTTTTTCATTCTCTACTTGAAATATATAGGATGCATAATATATTACAATGTATGGAACAATATGTGTTGCAATATATTATATCCTTTATTTCCCAATATGTTCTCTAGAGGATAATCAGAGCTGTTCATATCATATCCAAATTTGAGTTTTGAGTTTTATAACGGGAGTAAATCTTTAAAGAAAAATGTTCTGACGTCACGGAATGAGCATTGATGGAAATCCAGCTCTGTACTCTATAATGGAATCTATTAAGGGACGTTTAAAGTTTTGTGGGGGTTTTACATAAGATACTTTAAGAAACGTAGTACCTTAAATAGAATAAGGAAATCCTTGAAACATTATACCCAATAAGACAATACGTAGCGTCATAATCAAATATAAGAACGATAATAAAGTAGTTAAATATGATCTTTGTGATCTACAGCAAAACTAAACAGGAAACTGTTGTCATTCAGTAAAATGTGGGACTTAAGTCTATTAAATAACTTGAATGAAGTTAAACACATATCACGATAAAAGAAAAAGATCTCACCATCCAATACCCATTCATATACAGCATATTCTTTCACACATTAAAAGCGAATACTGGATCAGCTCATGCTTTAGGAAGTGACAATAGCAATTTCTTTTAATATTCTGGTTTGATAGATCCTTAATAATTTTGTGTTTATTAGGTATTTTGGCTGCAGTTTTAACTTTAGATTAGTCTGGTTTAATATTTGATATAGTAAGCTGCCTGGGATGTAATTTTTGGTTTACAATACGTTAAAGATTTAAATTATACAGAACGGGATAAAGATTAGGAAGCCATAACTTTTCCAAAAGAAGATAAATCAATTAACAGTGTGATGTTAGTCAAACATGAAGCTACGGGACTTTAATCGTACATATCGCCATATCTGGGTGGATGAACTTTGGTCGTCCCGAAATTTCATCCCACTTTTCGCTCAACATTATAGTAAGATAATACCCAAATAGAAGATAGCAAACTTACTTATCATAAAGTAGAGATATGTATTCGTAAATAACAGAATATTGTTATACTATGAATACTATGCAATTTAGTGGAATGTTCAACGGAAACAATATTATGAAATTCCATCATAAATGTTAAATCGAACTTTGACTGGCATTAATATTGTCCGGAAGACCGAAAGTCATTAGTTCCAGTGTAAAAAGGGTTTTCTTCCATAATATTATCACTCAAACCGCTGTCCTCTCTTGTCTATACTAGTCTGACCAGGGTTTTGTACTTAATAAGACGAAACATCGATCGCGTAACAATGACGTTCTATCTGAGTACTTTTGCTAAATTTAAATACTTTTGAACTTTGCTATGTTCAATGAAACTTACCTAGTCTCGCCGAGTGATTAGGCCAGGTGACTAAGTCCATGCTCAAGGCTAATTGTTCACGAGTGGATTTCGTCCAGGACAAGAGAGCTTATTTGGAAAAGTCCTGCGAAAGATAAACGAAACATCTTATTGTTTAACATTGAGTGATCACAGAGGGATCAACTAAATCACTTGTCGAGATCCGGAGATACTCGATAAGCAGAAAGAATACATGGCGTAAAGATATAATTTTGGCGACCTCATAATTTTGGAGCAGCAGTCGACAATCCGACCTTGCTTTACCTTAACTATTCAGATAGTCAGATGAAAGCGTTGGGGAATTAGTTTCGCATGACGACTAACCCCAGGCCGTTAATGAAAGCTAACCGACCTGCTAGGTCCGCTTCTTTAGACGATCCGGTCTGCAAAGCTAACCGCTAGTCATGCATACGGTTGAATGTGACTGAGTGCTACCCACTATTAGGGATGGCTCACAGTCACTCTATGGGTCGGCCTCCTACTAACGGTTTGACTCATTGTGAGGCTCAGTGGCGAACTCACCACCGGTCTAAGAGACGCATCCAGTCTCACTCAGAGTCGTTCCCACGTTCGGACACACGTAAAGACCCATAGTTATCCCCAAAACCTCAAGTTTTAAGGATGTGCGCAATGTCAGAACCAAAAAAGAACGAAGAGCTAAACAAAGTGCCAGAATTTAAAAGATCCATATCAGAGGGACAGATAGAGGAATAGTCTGTGGTACTCAACTTAAATCTCCGAGTCATGCGTAGGTCCGATTTTTCCAACATCTTGGGAACATTTGTGTTGTCCAATATCTGTAAACAAATAACATTACTCATAGTAACAAATTTATTTTAATCCAGTTTGAACAATTTTACTTAAATGTTTGCTTAATTAGAATTTTCGCTAAATATATGACATAGGGATGTATAAATAATGCACTACAAAATATCAAATAGCTGGTAAGGAAGTACAAGTGGAGAAACTGGAAACTGGGAAACACTATTTACAGATACAACTAATTTAAAGGTAAAAGTAAGAGCGACAAGTCTGTTTAAAGCAGCTTACCTAGCGTCTATAAGTTATTGTGACAAGTAATGCCAATGTTTTTGATTGATAAAAAACACAAGTTCTTTTCCTTGTCTACTGACCAATCGTTGCTAAGCAATGATTTGTTTTAGTTTTACATTGGCATTGTTACTGCTTTTAAGAATTGGGAAAAATAATACGATACTTATACAGGAATTATAGTCTTCGGCACTGAAATTCCTTGTGGAGTGGTAACATAAGTTCACGTTTGAAGTTCACTTGTATTTTTTTAAACATTTCTCTGTATGTACTGTAACCCCCTCCCCCACCTCTTACGGTCATCTAACAACAACATACCTCTTTACTTTGCTGGGCACCATCTTCTGATTTCCAGAGGCTCTGAAAATATGACCAGGGAGAAGGAAACAAAGGAACGAAGAGCTTGGAAGTCTTTTCCAGCCTCTTCGCCCAACAAGAAGTAGACCTTTACTTCATATGGAAGCTAAATCAATATATATATATTCAAAAAATAAGATTGAATTACAAAAAATCTGAACATGGCTTAGACAGTGGACAAAATGTGTGTTTATGAGATATTAAAAGGCTGTAATAAAGACAGGTACAAATATATTCAAGACAAATTGACTGAAGGTCCCAAATAATTAAAACATATACAGGTTAAGCCCTCTTTCATTTTAGAAATATTTAAATCCTGGAAAAGAAGCAAGATAGTTTAAGTTAAAATATTAATTTTAAAAATAAATAACATGGTTCGGTGTGAAGCACCTCTAGAAAACTTTCTTAATTTCATTCTTTAAATAACATAAAATTTCAAATGTTCAGATATTTACAAAATACAATACCCTATTAATTTAAAATATAATACACTTCGGTGTGAAGCACCACAATAAATGTTATTAGTTAAGACCTGAAAGAAAAGACATAGTAAAATTCTATATACAAATTTCATAAACCGGTGTGAAGCACCTCATTAACTTTTCAATTACATTACAATTTAAAATTTACAAACAATATTACTCTATACAGAATGACCTAAAATTCAAACAACATACCTTTACATCATGCATCCAATACTCTGGCCAGAAACTTCACACATGCCCATCTTCACATCATGCACCAACCAACATGGCCTAAATAAAAATACTGCTCCCTCCTAGGCTAAAAGATAGGAGCAGGCTCAGATACTTAAAAGGACACATAAAACAAAACGGGGACCAGGCAATTAAACACAAGAGCAATAAATTTATAAAAATTCACACATGCTACGAGGTAAGTGGAAACACGCGGAAACTGCAAGCATATAAAATAAAATGACCTCATGTCACAATACTAAAAATCCCAGCATGCCAAATTGATAGTAAAATGATATTTACATAATACAGAAATAGTGGCCACAAAATCTAGTTTTATCTCAACCACCCTGCAAGCAAATTCATTCAAGAGAACACTATTTAGAACTTAAAAGGCCACCATAACCAAAAATCAACTTAAGATCCACCACGCATGCTTGGGATACAAGACAAATAAATAATTATATTACACCACACATGCAGTCCCCACACTACAATAAAAACTTAAATACATTTAAACACAATGTTCCACGTACCTCTTAAACATGGTGAAAACAAGGAAGAAGCCAAAAGGCAGGCTTACATATTGCCGCCACAAAACACCACAGTTACATCTACGTCCCCGAGTCCATCTTAAGCAAATGAGAACGAAATAGAAATATAACAAATGACGTCACCACTCATACTACAGAAGCCGCCATCATGAATTCTTAACCATTCGCACACACTGTTACAAGCTTGAAAAACAAAACGGAATCGAAATCCTGAATTCCAATCACAAAGATTAATATAAACAGTAAAGGAAGATAACGGCCGACTGAACGAAAGACCTGCATTGCGACAACCAGCAAGAAATGATGCCAGACGGCACTTAATAGGACAGTGTTGCCGAGAACGAGAGAGGGAAGGGCAATGACACAAGTCCACCCGACGTCAGCTGATCGCGAGGAAGAAACTTTAAATACATTTTCTCTGCCTGGCTCACATTCTATTATTGAGTAACTCTGGCCTAGTAAAATTTACCATAATAATTTTAAAGCTGTCACATGAGGAAAACACGAAACTGTAGCAATTAAATAAACATTTGAAAAATGAATTGCTACAGTACATAAATATAAGTTCGTAATCAGCCTAAAATGTAAACGAAAAGTCGCATACTGACCGCCAACAGAGAGTAAGTCCGTGGAAGGAGTGTGTGAATTCGCACCCGTGCGAGAAGGACATGAGAAAGTGTCCGACAGAGAAAACATGCCACAAAATGATCATTCAAAAAACATACGTCACGCTGTTTGCATAACATTGCAGATGTTGACCAGATGTTTTTGAATGGGCTATAAGCTGAAACCGAGCTGATCTGAGCTATATCGTTTACCATGAAACGATTAGGCATTAGCGACCTCTGTAAAAACAGACATTTCCACCTTTCGTATCATTTCCCGGAGACGTTCTTTGCTGTGGCCGACAGTACAAACCAAAGTTCTTTTTTCATTCTCTACTTGAAATATATAGGATGCATAATATATTACAATGTTTGGAACAATATGTGTTGCAATATATTATATCCTTTATTTCCCAATACGTTCTCTAGAGGATAATCAGAGCTGTTCATATCATATCCAAATTTGAGTTTTGAGTTTTATAACGGGAGTAAATCTTTAAAGATAAATGTTCTGACGTCACGGAATGAGCATTGATGGAAATCCAGCTCTGTACTCTATAATGGAATCTATTAAGGGACGTTTAAAGTTTTGTGGGGGTTTTACATAAGATACTTTAAGAAACGTAGTACCTTAAATAGAATAAGGAAATCCTTGAAACATTATACCCAATAAGACAATACGTAGCGTCATAATCAAATATAAGAACGATAATAAAGTAGTTAAATATGATCTTTGTGATCTACAGCAAAACTAAACAGGAAACTGTTGTCATTCAGTAAAATGTGGGACTTAAGTCTATTAAATAACTTGAATGAAGTTAAACACATATCACGATAAAAGAAAAAGATCTCACCATCCAATACCCATTCATATACAGCATAGTCTTTCACACGTTAAAAGCAAATACTGGATCAACTCATGCTTTAGGAAGTGACAATAGCAATTTCTTTTAATATTCTGGTTTGATAGATCCTTAATAATTTTGTGTTTATTAGGTATTTTGGCTGCAGTTTTAACTTTAGATTAGTCAGGTTTAATATTTGATATAGTAAGCTGCCTGGGATGTAATTTCGGGTTTACAATACGTTAAAGATTTAAATTATACAGAACGGGATAAAGATTAGGAAGCCATAACTTTTCCAAAAGAAGATAAATCAATTAACAGTGTGATGTTAGTCAAACATGAAGCTACGGGACTTTAATCGTACATATCGCCATATCTGGGTGGATGAACTTTGGTCGTCCCGAAATTTCATCCCACTTTTCAATCAACATTATAGTAAGATAATACCCAAATAGAAGATAGCAAACTTACTTATCATAAAGTAGAGATATGTATTCGTAAATAACAGAATATTGTTATACTATGAATACTATGCAATTTAGTGGAATGTTCAACGGAAACAATATTATGAAATTCCATCATAAATGTTAAATCGAACTTTGACTGGCATTAATATTGTCCGGAAGACCGAAAGTCATTAGTTCCAGTGTAAAAAGGGTTTTCTTTCATAATATTATCACTCAAACCGCTGTCCTCTCTTGTCTATACTAGTCTGACCAGGGTTTTGTACTTAATAAGACGAAACATCGATCGCGTAACAATGACGTTCTATCTGAGTACTTTTGCTAAATTTAAATACTTTTGAACTTTGCTATGTTCAATGAAACTTACCTAGTCTCGCCGAGTGATTAGGCCAGGTGACTAAGTCCATGCTCAAGGCTAATTGTTCACGAGTGGATTTCGTCCAGGACAAGAGAGCTTATTTGGAAAAGTCCTGCGAAAGATAAACGAAACATCTTATTGTTTAACATTGAGTGATCACAGAGGGATCAACTAAATCACTTGTCGAGATCCGGAGATACTCGATAAGCAGAAAGAATACATGGCGTAAAGATATAATTTTGGCGACCTCATAATTTTGGAGCAGCAGTCGACAATCCGACCTTGCTTTACCTTAACTATTCAGATAGTCAGATGAAAGCGTTGGGGAATTAGTTTCGCATGACGACTAACCCCAGGCCGTTAATGAAAGCTAACCGACCTGCTAGGTCCGCTTCTTTAGACGATCCGGTCTGCAAAGCTAACCGCTAGTCATGCATACGGTTGAATGTGACTGAGTGCTACCCACTATTAGGGATGGCTCACAGTCACTCTATGGGTCGGCCTCCTACTAACGGTTTGACTCATTGTGAGGCTCAGTGGCGAACTCACCACCGGTCTAAGAGACGCATCCAGTCTCACTCAGAGTCGTTCCCACGTTCGGACACACGTAAAGACCCATAGTTATCCCCAAAACCTCAAGTTTTAAGGATGTGCGCAATGTCAGAACCAAAAAAGAACGAAGAGCTAAACAAAGTGCCAGAATTTAAAAGATCCATATCAGAGGGACAGATAGAGGAATAGTCTGTGGTACTCAACTTAAATCTCCGAGTCATGCGTAGGTCCGATTTTTCCAACATCTTGGGTACATTTGTGTTGTCCAATATCTGTAAACAAATAACATTACTCATAGTAACAAATTTATTTTAATCCAGTTTGAACAATTTTACTTAAATATTTGCTTAATTAGAATTTTCGCTAAATATATGACATAGGGATGTATAAATAATGCACTACAAAATATCAAATAGCTGGTAAGGAAGTACAAGTGGAGAAACTGGAAACTGGGAAACACTATTTACAGATACAACTAATTTAAAGGTAAAAGTAAGAGCGACAAGTCTGTTTAAAGCAGCTTACCTAGCGTCTATAAGTTATTGTGACAAGTAATGCCAATGTTTTTGATTGATAAAAAACACAAGTTCTTTTCCTTGTCTACTGACCAATCGTTGCTAGGCAATGATTTGTTTTAGTTTTACATTGGCATTGTTACTGCTTTTAAGAATTGGGAAAAATAATACGATACTTATACAGGAATTATAGTCTTCGGCACTGAAATTCCTTGTGGAGTGGTAAAATAAGTTCACGTTTGAAGTTCACTTGTATTTTTTAAACATTCCTCTGTATGTACTGTAACCCCCTCCCCCACCTCTTACGGTCATCTAACAACAACATACCTCTTTACTTTGCTGGGCACCATCTTCTGATTTCCAGAGGCTCTGAAAATATGACCAGGGAGAAGGAAACAAAGGAACGAAGAGCTTGGAAGTCTTTTCCAGCCTCTTCGCCCAACAAGAAGTAGACCTTTACTTCATATGGAAGCTAAATCAATATATATATATATTCAAAAAATAAGATTGAATTACAAAAAATCTGAACATGGCTTAGACAGTGGACAAAATGTGTGTTTATGAAATATTAAAAGGCTGTAATAAAGACAGGTACAAATATATTCAAGACAAATTGACTGAAGGTCCCAAATAATTAAAACATATACAGGTTAAGCCCTCTTTCATTTTAGAAATATTTAAATCCTGGAAAAGAAGCAAGTTAGTTTAAGTTAAAATATTAATTTTAAAAATAAATAACATGGTTCGGTGTGAAGCACCTCTAGAAAACTTTCTTAATTTCATTCTTTAAATAACATAAAATTTCAAATGTTCAGATATTTACAAAATACAATACCCTATTAATTTAAAATATAATACACTTCGGTGTGAAGCACCACAATAAATGTTATTAGTTAAGACCTGAAAGAAAAGACATAGTAAAATTCTATATACAAATTTCATAAACCGGTGTGAAGCACCTCATTAACTTTTCAATTACATTACAATTTAAAATTTACAAACAATATTACTCTATACAGAATGACCTAAAATTCAAACAACATACCTTTACATCATGCATCCAATACTCTGGCCAGAAACTTCACACATGCCCATCTTCACATCATGCACCAACCAACATGGCCTAAATAAAAATACTGCTCCCTCCTAGGCTAAAAGATAGGAGCAGGCTCAGATACTTAAAAGGACACATAAAACAAAACGGGGACCAGGCAATTAAACACAAGAGCAATAAATTTATAAAAATTCACACATGCTACGAGGTAAGTGGAAACACGCGGAAACTGCAAGCATATAAAATAAAATGACCTCATGTCACAATACTAAAAATCCCAGCATGCCAAATTGATAGTAAAATGATATTTACATAATACAGAAATAGTGGCCACAAAATCTAGTTTTATCTCAACCACCCTGCAAGCAAATTCATTCAAGAGAACACTATTTAGAACTTAAAAGGCCACCATAACCAAAAATCAACTTAAGATCCACCACGCATGCTTGGGATACAAGACAAATAAATAATTATATTACACCACACATGCAGTCCCCACACTACAATAAAAACTTAAATACATTTAAACACAATGTTCCACGTACCTCTTAAACATGGTGAAAACAAGGAAGAAGCCAAAAGGCAGGCTTACATATTGCCGCCACAAAACACCACAGTTACATCTACGTCCCCGAGTCCATCTTAAGCAAATGAGAACGAAATAGAAATATAACAAATGACGTCACCACTCATACTACAGAAGCCGCCATCATGAATTCTTAACCATTCGCACACACTGTTACAAGCTTGAAAAACAAAACGGAATCGAAATCCTGACTTCCAATCACAAAGATTAATATATACAGTAAAGGAAGATAACGGCCGACTGAACGAAAGACCTGCATTGCGACAACCAGCAAGAAATGATGCCAGACGGCACTTAATAGGACAGTGTTGCCGAGAACGAGAGAGGGAAGGGCAATGACACAAGTCCACCCGACGTCAGCTGATCGCGAGGAAGAAACTTTAAATACATTTTCTCTGCCTGGCTCACATTCTATTATTGAGTAACTCTGGCCTAGTAAAATTTACCATAATAATTTTAAAGCTGTCACATGAGGAAAACACGAAACTGTAGCAATTAAATAAACATTTGAAAAATGAATTGCTACAGTACATAAATATAAGTTCGTAATCAGCCTAAAATGTAAACGAAAAGTCGCATACTGACCGCCAACAGAGAGTAAGTCCGTGGAAGGAGTGTGTGAATTCGCACCCGTGCGAGAAGGACATGAGATAGTGTCCGACAGAGAAAACATGCCACAAAATGATCATTCAAAAAACATACGTCACGCTGTTTGCATAACATTGCAGATGTTGACCAGATGTTTTTGAATGGGCTATAAGCTGAAACCGAGCTGATCTGAGCTATATCGTTTACCATGAAACGATTAGGCATTAGCGACCTCTGTAAAAACAGAAATTTCCACCTTTCGTATCATTTCCCGGAGACGTTCTTTGCTGTGGCCGACAGTACAAACCAAAGTTCTTTTTTCATTCTCTACTTGAAATATATAGGATGCATAATATATTACAATGTATGGAACAATATGTGTTGCAATATATTATATCCTTTATTTCCCAATATGTTCTCTAGAGGATAATCAGAGCTGTTCATATCATATCCAAATTTGAGTTTTGAGTTTTATAACGGGAGTAAATGTTTAAAGAAAAATGTTCTGACGTCACGGAATGAGCATTGATGGAAATCCAGCTCTGTACTCTATAATGGAATCTATTAAGGGACGTTTAAAGTTTTGTGGGGGTTTTACATAAGATACTTTAAGAAACGTAGTACCTTAAATAGAATAAGGAAATCCTTGAAACATTATACCCAATAAGACAATACGTAGCGTCATAATCAAATATAAGAACGATAATAAAGTAGTTAAATATGATCTTTGTGATCTACAGCAAAACTAAACAGGAAACTGTTGTCATTCAGTAAAATGTGGGACTTAAGTCTATTAAATAACTTGAATGAAGTTAAACACATATCACGATAAAAGAAAAAGATCTCACCATCCAATACCCATTCATATACAGCATATTCTTTCACACATTAAAAGCGAATACTGGATCAACTCATGCTTTAGGAAGTGACAATAGCAATTTCTTTTAATATTCTGGTTTGATAGATCCTTAATAATTTTGTGTTTATTAGGTATTTTGGCTGCAGTTTTAACTTTAGATTAGTCAGGTTTAATATTTGATATAGTAAGCTGCCTGGGATGTAATTTCGGGTTTACAATACGTTAAAGATTTAAATTATACAGAACGGGATAAAGATTAGGAAGCCATAACTTTTCCAAAAGAAGATAAATCAATTAACAGTGTGATGTTAGTCAAACATGAAGCTACGGGACTTTAATCGTACATATCGCCATATCTGGGTGGATGAACTTTGGTCGTCCCGAAATTTCATCCCACTTTTCGCTCAACATTATAGTAAGATAATACCCAAATAGAAGATAGCAAACTTACTTATCATAAAGTAGAGATATGTATTCGTAAATAACAGAATATTGTTATACTATGAATACTATGCAATTTAGTGGAATGTTCAACGGAAACAATATTATGAAATTCCATCATAAATGTTAAATCGAACTTTGACTGGCATTAATATTGTCCGGAAGACCGAACGTCATTAGTTCCAGTGTAAAAAGGGTTTTCTTCCATAATATTATCACTCAAACCGCTGTCCTCTCTTGTCTATACTAGTCTGACCAGGGTTTTGTACTTAATAAGACGAAACATCGATCGCGTAACAATGACGTTCTATCTGAGTACTTTTGCTAAATTTAAATACTTTTGAACTTTGCTATGTTCAATGAAACTTACCTAGTCTCGCCGAGTGATTAGGCCAGGTGACTAAGTCCATGCTCAAGGCTAATTGTTCACGAGTGGATTTCGTCCAGGACAAGAGAGCTTATTTGGAAAAGTCCTGCGAAAGATAAACGAAACATCTTATTGTTTAACATTGAGTGATCACAGAGGGATCAACTAAATCACTTGTCGAGATCCGGAGATACTCGATAAGCAGAAAGAATACATGGCGTAAAGATATAATTTTGGCGACCTCATAATTTTGGAGCAGCAGTCGACAATCCGAC
Source organism: Ectobius pallidus (assembly GCA_964059195.1). Lineage (NCBI taxonomy): Eukaryota > Metazoa > Arthropoda > Insecta > Blattodea > Ectobiidae > Ectobius > Ectobius pallidus. The sequence continues at coordinate 32,947,995 of CAXKWD010000001.1, read as the reverse complement.
CTTGCTTTACCTTAACTATTCAGATAGTCAGATGAAAGCTTTGGGGAATTAGTTTCGCATGACGACTAACCCCAGGCCGTTAATGAAAGCTAACCGACCTGCTAGGTCCGCTTCTTTAGACGATCCGGTCTGCAAAGCTAACCGATAGTCATGCATACGGTTGAATGTGACTGAGTGCTACCCACTATTAGGGATGGCTCACAGTCACTCTATGGGTCGGCCTCCTACTAACGGTTTGACTCATTGTGAGGCTCAGTGGCGAACTCACCACCGGTCTAAGAGACGCATCCAGTCTCACTCAGAGTCGTTCCCACGTTCGGACACACGTAAAGACCCATAGTTATCCCCAAAACCTCAAGTTTTAAGGATGTGCGCAATGTCAGAACCAAAAAAGAACGAAGAGCTAAACAAAGTGCCAGAATTTAAAAGATCCATATCAGAGGGACAGATAGAGGAATAGTCTGTGGTACTCAACTTAAATCTCCGAGTCATGCGTAGGTCCGATTTTTCCAACATCTTGGGTACATTTGTGTTGTCCAATATCTGTAAACAAATAACATTACTCATAGTAACAAATTTATTTTAATCCAGTTTGAACAATTTTACTTAAATATTTGCTTAATTAGAATTTTCGCTAAATATATGACATAGGGATGTATAAATAATGCACTACAAAATATCAAATAGCTGGTAAGGAAGTACAAGTGGAGAAACTGGAAACTGGGAAACACTATTTACAGATACAACTAATTTAAAGGTAAAAGTAAGAGCGACAAGTCTGTTTAAAGCAGCTTACCTAGCGTCTATAAGTTATTGTGACAAGTAATGCGAATGTTTTTGATTGATAAAAAACACAAGTTCTTTTCCTTGTCTACTGACCAATCGTTGCTAGGCAATGATTTGTTTTAGTTTTACATTGGCATTGTTACTGCTTTTAAGAATTGGGAAAAATAATACGATACTTATACAGGAATTATAGTCTTCGGCACTGAAATTCCTTGTGGAGTGGTAAAATAAGTTCACGTTTGAAGTTCACTTGTATTTTTTAAAAATTCCTCTGTATGTACTGTAACCCCCTCCCCCACCTCTTACGGTCATCTAACAACAACATACCTCTTTACTTTGCTGGGCACCATCTTCTGATTTCCAGAGGCTCTGAAAATATGACCAGGGAGAAGGAAACAAAGGAACGAAGAGCTTGGAAGTCTTTTCCAGCCTCTTCGCCCAACAAGAAGTAGACCTTTACTTCATATGGAAGCTAAATCAATATATATATATATTCAAAAAATAAGATTGAATTACAAAAAATCTGAACATGGCTTAGACAGTGGACAAAATGTGTGTTTATGAAATATTAAAAGGCTGTAATAAAGACAGGTACAAATATATTCAAGACAAATTGACTGAAGGTCCCAAATAATTAAAACATATACAGGTTAAGCCCTCTTTCATTTTAGAAATATTTAAATCCTGGAAAAGAAGCAAGTTAGTTTAAGTTAAAATATTAATTTTAAAAATAAATAACATGGTTCGGTGTGAAGCACCTCTAGAAAACTTTCTTAATTTCATTCTTTAAATAACATAAAATTTCAAATGTTCAGATATTTACAAAATACAATACCCTATTAATTTAAAATATAATACACTTCGGTGTGAAGCACCACAATAAATGTTATTAGTTAAGACCTGAAAGAAAAGACATAGTAAAATTCTATATACAAATTTCATAAACCGGTGTGAAGCACCTCATTAACTTTTCAATTACATTACAATTTAAAATTTACAAACAATATTACTCTATACAGAATGACCTAAAATTCAAACAACATACCTTTACATCATGCATCCAATACTCTGGCCAGAAACTTCACACATGCCCATCTTCACATCATGCACCAACCAACATGGCCTAAATAAAAATACTGCTCCCTCCTAGGCTAAAAGATAGGAGCAGGCTCAGATACTTAAAAGGACACATAAAACAAAACGGGGACCAGGCAATTAAACACAAGAGCAATAAATTTATAAAAATTCACACATGCTACGAGGTAAGTGGAAACACGCGGAAACTGCAAGCATATAAAATAAAATGACCTCATGTCACAATACTAAAAATCCCAGCATGCCAAATTGATAGTAAAATGATATTTACATAATACAGAAATAGTGGCCACAAAATCTAGTTTTATCTCAACCACCCTGCAAGCAAATTCATTCAAGAGAACACTATTTAGAACTTAAAAGGCCACCATAACCAAAAATCAACTTAAGATCCACCACGCATGCTTGGGATACAAGACAAATAAATAATTATATTACACCACACATGCAGTCCCCACACTACAATAAAAACTTAAATACATTTAAACACAATGTTCCACGTACCTCTTAAACATGGTGAAAACAAGGAAGAAGCCAAAAGGCAGGCTTACATATTGCCGCCACAAAACACCACAGTTACATCTACGTCCCCGAGTCCATCTTAAGCAAATGAGAACGAAATAGAAATATAACAAATGACGTCACCACTCATACTACAGAAGCCGCCATCATGAATTCTTAACCATTCGCACACACTGTTACAAGCTTGAAAAACAAAACGGAATCGAAATCCTGACTTCCAATCACAAAGATTAATATATACAGTAAAGGAAGATAACGGCCGACTGAACGAAAGACCTGCATTGCGACAACCAGCAAGAAATGATGCCAGACGGCACTTAATAGGACAGTGTTGCCGAGAACGAGAGAGGGAAGGGCAATGACACAAGTCCACCCGACGTCAGCTGATCGCGAGGAAGAAACTTTAAATACATTTTCTCTGCCTGGCTCACATTCTATTATTGAGTAACTCTGGCCTAGTAAAATTTACCATAATAATTTTAAAGCTGTCACATGAGGAAAACACGAAACTGTAGCAATTAAATAAACATTTGAAAAATGAATTGCTACAGTACATAAATATAAGTTCGTAATCAGCCTAAAATGTAAACGAAAAGTCGCATACTGACCGCCAACAGAGAGTAAGTCCGTGGAAGGAGTGTGTGAATTCGCACCCGTGCGAGAAGGACATGAGAAAGTGTCCGACAGAGAAAACATGCCACAAAATGATCATTCAAAAAACATACGTCACGCTGTTTGCATAACATTGCAGATGTTGACCAGATGTTTTTGAATGGGCTATAAGCTGAAACCGAGCTGATCTGAGCTATATCGTTTACCATGAAACGATTAGGCATTAGCGACCTCTGTAAAAACAGAAATTTCCACCTTTCGTATCATTTCCCGGAGACGTTCTTTGCTGTGGCCGACAGTACAAACCAAAGTTCTTTTTTCATTCTCTACTTGAAATATATAGGATGCATAATATATTACAATGTATGGAACAATATGTGTTGCAATATATTATATCCTTTATTTCCCAATATGTTCTCTAGAGGATAATCAGAGCTGTTCATATCATATCCAAATTTGAGTTTTGAGTTTTATAACGGGAGTAAATCTTTAAAGAAAAATGTTCTGACGTCACGGAATGAGCATTGATGGAAATCCAGCTCTGTACTCTATAATGGAATCTATTAAGGGACGTTTAAAGTTTTGTGGGGGTTTTACATAAGATACTTTAAGAAACGTAGTACCTTAAATAGAATAAGGAAATCCTTGAAACATTATACCCAATAAGACAATACGTAGCGTCATAATCAAATATAAGAACGATAATAAAGTAGTTAAATATGATCTTTGTGATCTACAGCAAAACTAAACAGGAAACTGTTGTCATTCAGTAAAATGTGGGACTTAAGTCTATTAAATAACTTGAATGAAGTTAAACACATATCACGATAAAAGAAAAAGATCTCACCATCCAATACCCATTCATATACAGCATATTCTTTCACACATTAAAAGCGAATACTGGATCAACTCATGCTTTAGGAAGTGACAATAGCAATTTCTTTTAATATTCTGGTTTGATAGATCCTTAATAATTTTGTGTTTATTAGGTATTTTGGCTGCAGTTTAACTTTAGATTAGTCAGGTATAATATTTGATATAGTAAGCTGCCTGGGATGTAATTTCGGGTTTACAATACGTTAAAGATTTAAATTATACAGAACGGGATAAAGATTAGGAAGCCATAACTTTTCCAAAAGAAGATAAATCAATTAACAGTGTGATGTTAGTCAAACATGAAGCTACGGGACTTTAATCGTACATATCGCCATATCTGGGTGGATGAACTTTGGTCGTCCCGAAATTTCATCCCACTTTTCGCTCAACATTATAGTAAGATAATACCCAAATAGAAGATAGCAAACTTACTTATCATAAAGTAGAGATATGTATTCGTAAATAACAGAATATTGTTATACTATGAATACTATGCAATTTAGTGGAATGTTCAACGGAAACAATATTATGAAATTCCATCATAAATGTTAAATCGAACTTTGACTGGCATTAATATTGTCCGGAAGACCGAAAGTCATTAGTTCCAGTGTAAAAAGGGTTTTCTTCCATAATATTATCACTCAAACCGCTGTCCTCTCTTGTCTATACTAGTCTGACCAGGGTTTTGTACTTAATAAGACGAAACATCGATCGCGTAACAATGACGTTCTATCTGAGTACTTTTGCTAAATTTAAATACTTTTGAACTTTGCTATGTTCAATGAAACTTACCTAGTCTCGCCGAGTGATTAGGCCAGGTGACTAAGTCCATGCTCAAGGCTAATTGTTCACGAGTGGATTTCGTCCAGGACAAGAGAGCTTATTTGGAAAAGTCCTGCGAAAGATAAACAAAACATCTTATTGTTTAACATTGAGTGATCACAGAGGGATCAACTAAATCACTTGTCGAGATCCGGGGATACTCGATAAGCAGAAAGAATACATGGCGTAAAGATATAATTTTGGCGACCTCATAATTTTGGAGCAGCAGTCGACAATCCGACCTTGCTTTACCTTAACTATTCAGATAGTCAGATGAAAGCGTTGGGGAATTAGTTTCGCATGACGACTAACCCCAGGCCGTTAATGAAAGCTAACCGACCTGCTAGGTCCGCTTCTTTAGACGATCCGGTCTGCAAAGCTAACCGCTAGTCATGCATACGGTTGAATGTGACTGAGTGCTACCCACTATTAGGGATGGCTCACAGTCACTCTATGGGTCGGCCTCCTACTAACGGTTTGACTCATTGTGAGGCTCAGTGGCGAACTCACCACCGGTCTAAGAGACGCATCCAGTCTCACTCAGAGTCGTTCCCACGTTCGGACACACGTAAAGACCCATAGTTATCCCCAAAACCTCAAGTTTTAAGGATGTGCGCAATGTCAGAACCAAAAAAGAACGAAGAGCTAAACAAAGTGCCAGAATTTAAAAGATCCATATCAGAGGGACAGATAGAGGAATAGTCTGTGGTACTCAACTTAAATCTCCGAGTCATGCGTAGGTCCGATTTTTCCAACATCTTGGGTACATTTGTGTTGTCCAATATCTGTAAACAAATAACATTACTCATAGTAACAAATTTATTTTAATCCAGTTTGAACAATTTTACTTAAATATTTGCTTAATTAGAATTTTCGCTAAATATATGACATAGGGATGTATAAATAATGCACTACAAAATATCAAATAGCTGGTAAGGAAGTACAAGTGGAGAAACTGGAAACTGGGAAACACTATTTACAGATACAACTAATTTAAAGGTAAAAGTAAGAGCGACAAGTCTGTTTAAAGCAGCTTACCTAGCGTCTATAAGTTATTGTGACAAGTAATGCCAATGTTTTTGATTGATAAAAAACACAAGTTCTTTTCCTTGTCTACTGACCAATCGTTGCTAGGCAATGATTTGTTTTAGTTTTACATTGGCATTGTTACTGCTTTTAAGAATTGGGAAAAATAATACGATACTTATACAGGAATTATAGTCTTCGGCACTGAAATTCCTTGTGGAGTGGTAAAATAAGTTCACGTTTGAAGTTCACTTGTATTTTTTAAACATTCCTCTGTATGTACTGTAACCCCCTCCCCCACCTCTTACGGTCATCTAACAACAACATACCTCTTTACTTTGCTGGGCACCATCTTCTGATTTCCAGAGGCTCTGAAAATATGACCAGGGAGAAGGAAACAAAGGAACGAAGAGCTTGGAAGTCTTTTCCAGCCTCTTCGCCCAACAAGAAGTAGACCTTTACTTCATATGGAAGCTAAATCAATATATATATATATTCAAAAAATAAGATTGAATTACAAAAAATCTGAACATGGCTTAGACAGTGGACAAAATGTGTGTTTATGAAATATTAAAAGGCTGTAATAAAGACAGGTACAAATATATTCAAGACAAATTGACTGAAGGTCCCAAATAATTAAAACATATACAGGTTAAGCCCTCTTTCATTTTAGAAATATTTAAATCCTGGAAAAGAAGCAAGTTAGTTTAAGTTAAAATATTAATTTTAAAAATAAATAACATGGTTCGGTGTGAAGCACCTCTAGAAAACTTTCTTAATTTCATTCTTTAAATAACATAAAATTTCAAATGTTCAGATATTTACAAAATACAATACCCTATTAATTTAAAATATAATACACTTCGGTGTGAAGCACCACAATAAATGTTATTAGTTAAGACCTGAAAGAAAAGACATAGTAAAATTCTATATACAAATTTCATAAACCGGTGTGAAGCACCTCATTAACTTTTCAATTACATTACAATTTAAAATTTACAAACAATATTACTCTATACAGAATGACCTAAAATTCAAACAACATACCTTTACATCATGCATCCAATACTCTGGCCAGAAACTTCACACATGCCCATCTTCACATCATGCACCAACCAACATGGCCTAAATAAAAATACTGCTCCCTCCTAGGCTAAAAGATAGGAGCAGGCTCAGATACTTAAAAGGACACATAAAACAAAACGGGGACCAGGCAATTAAACACAAGAGCAATAAATTTATAAAAATTCACACATGCTACGAGGTAAGTGGAAACACGCGGAAACTGCAAGCATATAAAATAAAATGACCTCATGTCACAATACTAAAAATCCCAGCATGCCAAATTGATAGTAAAATGATATTTACATAATACAGAAATAGTGGCCACAAAATCTAGTTTTATCTCAACCACCCTGCAAGCAAATTCATTCAAGAGAACACTATTTAGAACTTAAAAGGCCACCATAACCAAAAATCAACTTAAGATCCACCACGCATGCTTGGGATACAAGACAAATAAATAATTATATTACACCACACATGCAGTCCCCACACTACAATAAAAACTTAAATACATTTAAACACAATGTTCCACGTACCTCTTAAACATGGTGAAAACAAGGAAGAAGCCAAAAGGCAGGCTTACATATTGCCGCCACAAAACACCACAGTTACATCTACGTCCCCGAGTCCATCTTAAGCAAATGAGAACGAAATAGAAATATAACAAATGACGTCACCACTCATACTACAGAAGCCGCCATCATGAATTCTTAACCATTCGCACACACTGTTACAAGCTTGAAAAACAAAACGGAATCGAAATCCTGACTTCCAATCACAAAGATTAATATATACAGTAAAGGAAGATAACGGCCGACTGAACGAAAGACCTGCATTGCGACAACCAGCAAGAAATGATGCCAGACGGCACTTAATAGGACAGTGTTGCCGAGAACGAGAGAGGGAAGGGCAATGACACAAGTCCACCCGACGTCAGCTGATCGCGAGGAAGAAACTTTAAATACATTTTCTCTGCCTGGCTCACATTCTATTATTGAGTAACTCTGGCCTAGTAAAATTTACCATAATAATTTTAAAGCTGTCACATGAGGAAAACACGAAACTGTAGCAATTAAATAAACATTTGAAAAATGAATTGCTACAGTACATAAATATAAGTTCGTAATCAGCCTAAAATGTAAACGAAAAGTCGCATACTGACCGCCAACAGAGAGTAAGTCCGTGGAAGGAGTGTGTGAATTCGCACCCGTGCGAGAAGGACATGAGAAAGTGTCCGACAGAGAAAACATGCCACAAAATGATCATTCAAAAAACATACGTCACGCTGTTTGCATAACATTGCAGATGTTGACCAGATGTTTTTGAATGGGCTATAAGCTGAAACCGAGCTGATCTGAGCTATATCGTTTACCATGAAACGATTAGGCATTAGCGACCTCTGTAAAAACAGAAATTTCCACCTTTCGTATCATTTCCCGGAGACGTTCTTTGCTGTGGCCGACAGTACAAACCAAAGTTCTTTTTTCATTCTCTACTTGAAATATATAGGATGCATAATATATTACAATGTATGGAACAATATGTGTTGCAATATATTATATCCTTTATTTCCCAATATGTTCTCTAGAGGATAATCAGAGCTGTTCATATCATATCCAAATTTGAGTTTTGAGTTTTATAACGGGAGTAAATGTTTAAAGAAAAATGTTGTGACGTCACGGAATGAGCATTGATGGAAATCCAGCTCTGTACTCTATAATGGAATCTATTAAGGGACGTTTAAAGTTTTGTGGGGGTTTTACATAAGATACTTTAAGAAACGTAGTACCTTAAATAGAATAAGGAAATCCTTGAAACATTATACCCAATAAGACAATACGTAGCGTCATAATCAAATATAAGAACGATAATAAAGTAGTTAAATATGATCTTTGTGATCTACAGCAAAACTAAACAGGAAACTGTTGTCATTCAGTAAAATGTGGGACTTAAGTCTATTAAATAACTTGAATGAAGTTAAACACATATCACGATAAAAGAAAAAGATCTCACCATCCAATACCCATTCATATACAGCATATTCTTTCACACATTAAAAGCGAATACTGGATCAACTCATGCTTTAGGAAGTGACAATAGCAATTTCTTTTAATATTCTGGTTTGATAGATCCTTAATAATTTTGTGTTTATTAGGTATTTTGGCTGCAGTTTTAACTTTAGATTAGTCAGGTTTAATATTTGATATAGTAAGCTGCCTGGGATGTAATTTCGGGTTTACAATACGTTAAAGATTTAAATTATACAGAACGGGATAAAGATTAGGAAGCCATAACTTTTCCAAAAGAAGATAAATCAATTAACAGTGTGATGTTAGTCAAACATGAAGCTACGGGACTTTAATCGTACATATCGCCATATCTGGGTGGATGAACTTTGGTCGTCCCGAAATTTCATCCCACTTTTCGCTCAACATTATAGTAAGATAATACCCAAATAGAAGATAGCAAACTTACTTATCATAAAGTAGAGATATGTATTCGTAAATAACAGAATATTGTTATACTATGAATACTATGCAATTTAGTGGAATGTTCAACGGAAACAATATTATGAAATTCCATCATAAATGTTAAATCGAACTTTGACTGGCATTAATATTGTCCGGAAGACCGAACGTCATTAGTTCCAGTGTAAAAAGGGTTTTCTTCCATAATATTATCACTCAAACCGCTGTCCTCTCTTGTCTATACTAGTCTGACCAGGGTTTTGTACTTAATAAGACGAAACATCGATCGCGTAACAATGACGTTCTATCTGAGTACTTTTGCTAAATTTAAATACTTTTGAACTTTGCTATGTTCAATGAAACTTACCTAGTCTCGCCGAGTGATTAGGCCAGGTGACTAAGTCCATGCTCAAGGCTAATTGTTCACGAGTGGATTTCGTCCAGGACAAGAGAGCTTATTTGGAAAAGTCCTGCGAAAGATAAACGAAACATCTTATTGTTTAACATTGAGTGATCACAGAGGGATCAACTAAATCACTTGTCGAGATCCGGAGATACTCGATAAGCAGAAAGAATACATGGCGTAAAGATATAATTTTGGCGACCTCATAATTTTGGAGCAGCAGTCGACAATCCGACCTTGCTTTACCTTAACTATTCAGATAGTCAGATGAAAGCTTTGGGGAATTAGTTTCGCATGACGACTAACCCCAGGCCGTTAATGAAAGCTAACCGACCTGCTAGGTCCGCTTCTTTAGACGATCCGGTCTGCAAAGCTAACCGATAGTCACGGTTGAATGTGACTGAGTGCTACCCACTATTAGGGATGGCTCACAGTCACTCTATGGGTCGGCCTCCTACTAACGGTTTGACTCATTGTGAGGCTCAGTGGCGAACTCACCACCGGTCTAAGAGACGCATCCAGTCTCACTCAGAGTCGTTCCCACGTTCGGACACACGTAAAGACCCATAGTTATCCCCAAAACCTCAAGTTTTAAGGATGTGCGCAATGTCACAACCAAAAAAGAACGAAGAGCTAAACAAAGTGCCAGAATTTAAAAGATCCATATCAGAGGGACAGATAGAGGAATAGTCTGTGGTACTCAACTTAAATCTCCGAGTCATGCGTAGGTCCGATTTTTCCAACATCTTGGGTACATTTGTGTTGTCCAATATCTGTAAACAAATAACATTACTCATAGTAACAAATTTATTTTAATCCAGTTTGAACAATTTTACTTAAATATTTGCTTAATTAGAATTTTCGCTAAATATATGACATAGGGATGTATAAATAATGCACTACAAAATATCAAATAGCTGGTAAGGAAGTACAAGTGGAGAAACTGGAAACTGGGAAACACTATTTACAGATACAACTAATTTAAAGGTAAAAGTAAGAGCGACAAGTCTGTTTAAAGCAGCTTACCTAGCGTCTATAAGTTATTGTGACAAGTAATGCCAATGTTTTTGATTGATAAAAAACACAAGTTCTTTTCCTTGTCTACTGACCAATCGTTGCTAGGCAATGATTTGTTTTAGTTTTACATTGGCATTGTTACTGCTTTTAAGAATTGGGAAAAATAATACGATACTTATACAGGAATTATAGTCTTCGGCACTGAAATTCCTTGTGGAGTGGTAAAATAAGTTCACGTTTGAAGTTCACTTGTATTTTTTAAAAATTCCTCTGTATGTACTGTAACCCCCTCCCCCACCTCTTACGGTCATCTAACAACAACATACCTCTTTACTTTGCTGGGCACCATCTTCTGATTTCCAGAGGCTCTGAAAATATGACCAGGGAGAAGGAAACAAAGGAACGAAGAGCTTGGAAGTCTTTTCCAGCCTCTTCGCCCAACAAGAAGTAGACCTTTACTTCATATGGAAGCTAAATCAATATATATATATTCACAAAATAAGATTGAATTACAAAAAATCTGAACATGGCTTAGACAGTGGACAAAATGTGTGTTTATGAAATATTAAAAGGCTGTAATAAAGACAGGTACAAATATATTCAAGACAAATTGACTGAAGGTCCCAAATAATTAAAACATATACAGGTTAAGCCCTCTTTCATTTTAGAAATATTTAAATCCTGGAAAAGAAGCAAGTTAGTTTAAGTTAAAATATTAATTTTAAAAATAAATAACATGGTTCGGTGTGAAGCACCTCTAGAAAACTTTCTTAATTTCATTCTTTAAATAACATAAAATTTCAAATGTTCAGATATTTACAAAATACAATACCCTATTAATTTAAAATATAATACACTTCGGTGTGAAGCACCACAATAAATGTTATTAGTTAAGACCTGAAAGAAAAGACATAGTAAAATTCTATATACAAATTTCATAAACCGGTGTGAAGCACCTCATTAACTTTTCAATTACATTACAATTTAAAATTTACAAACAATATTACTCTATACAGAATGACCTAAAATTCAAACAACATACCTTTACATCATGCATCCAATACTCTGGCCAGAAACTTCACACATGCCCATCTTCACATCATGCACCAACCAACATGGCCTAAATAAAAATACTGCTCCCTCCTAGGCTAAAAGATAGGAGCAGGCTCAGATACTTAAAAGGACACATAAAACAAAACGGGGACCAGGCAATTAAACACAAGAGCAATAAATTTATAAAAATTCACACATGCTACGAGGTAAGTGGAAACACGCGGAAACTGCAAGCATATAAAATAAAATGACCTCATGTCACAATACTAAAAATCCCAGCATGCCAAATTGATAGTAAAATGATATTTACATAATACAGAAATAGTGGCCACAAAATCTAGTTTTATCTCAACCACCCTGCAAGCAAATTCATTCAAGAGAACACTATTTAGAACTTAAAAGGCCACCATAACCAAAAATCAACTTAAGATCCACCACGCATGCTTGGGATACAAGACAAAAAAATAATTATATTACACCACACATGCAGTCCCCACACTACAATAAAAACTTAAATACATTTAAACACAATGTTCCACGTGCCTCTTAAACATGGTGAAAACAAGGAAGAAGCCAAAAGGCAGGCTTACATATTGCCGCCACAAAACACCACAGTTACATCTACGTCCCCGAGTCCATCTTAAGCAAATGAGAACGAAATAGAAATATAACAAATGACGTCACCACTCATACTACAGAAGCCGCCATCATGAATTCTTAACCATTCGCACACACTGTTACAAGCTTGAAAAACAAAACGGAATCGAAATCCTGACTTCCAATCACAAAGATTAATATATACAGTAAAGGAAGATAACGGCCGACTGAACGAAAGACCTGCATTGCGACAACCAGCAAGAAATGATGCCAGACGGCACTTAATAGGACAGTGTTGCCGAGAACGAGAGAGGGAAGGGCAATGACACAAGTCCACCCGACGTCAGCTGATCGCGAGGAAGAAACTTTAAATACATTTTCTCTGCCTGGCTCACATTCTATTATTGAGTAACTCTGGCCTAGTAAAATTTACCATAATAATTTTAAAGCTGTCACATGAGGAAAACACGAAACTGTAGCAATTAAATAAACATTTGAAAAATGAATTGCTACAGTACATAAATATAAGTTCGTAATCAGCCTAAAATGTAAACGAAAAGTCGCATACTGACCGCCAACAGAGAGTAAGTCCGTGGAAGGAGTGTGTGAATTCGCACCCGTGCGAGAAGGACATGAGAAAGTGTCCGACAGAGAAAACATGCCACAAAATGATCATTCAAAAAACATACGTCACGCTGTTTGCATAACATTGCAGATGTTGACCAGATGTTTTTGAATGGGCTATAAGCTGAAACCGAGCTGATCTGAGCTATATCGTTTACCATGAAACGATTAGGCATTAGCGACCTCTGTAAAAACAGAAATTTCCACCTTTCGTATCATTTCCCGGAGACGTTCTTTGCTGTGGCCGACAGTACAAACCAAAGTTCTTTTTTCATTCTCTACTTGAAATATATAGGATGCATAATATATTACAATGTATGGAACAATATGTGTTGCAATATATTATATCCTTTATTTCCCAATATGTTCTCTAGAGGATAATCAGAGCTGTTCATATCATATCCAAATTTGAGTTTTGAGTTTTATAACGGGAGTAAATCTTTAAAGAAAAATGTTGTGACGTCACGGAATGAGCATTGATGGAAATCCAGCTCTGTACTCTATAATGGAATCTATTAAGGGACGTTTAAAGTTTTGTGGGGGTTTTACATAAGATACTTTAAGAAACGTAGTACCTTAAATAGAATAAGGAAATCCTTGAAACATTATACCCAATAAGACAATACGTAGCGTCATAATCAAATATAAGAACGATAATAAAGTAGTTAAATATGATCTTTGTGATCTACAGCAAAACTAAACAGGAAACTGTTGTCATTCAGTAAAATGTGGGACTTAAGTCTATTAAATAACTTGAATGAAGTTAAACACATATCACGATAAAAGAAAAAGATCTCACCATCCAATACCCATTCATATACAGCATATTCTTTCACACATTAAAAGCGAATACTGGATCAACTCATGCTTTAGGAAGTGACAATAGCAATTTCTTTTAATATTCTGGTTTGATAGATCCTTAATAATTTTGTGTTTATTAGGTATTTTGGCTGCAGTTTTAACTTTAGATTAGTCAGGTTTAATATTTGATATAGTAAGCTGCCTGGGATGTAATTTCGGGTTTACAATACGTTAAAGATTTAAATTATACAGAACGGGATAAAGATTAGGAAGCCATAACTTTTCCAAAAGAAGATAAATCAATTAACAGTGTGATGTTAGTCAAACATGAAGCTACGGGACTTTAATCGTACATATCGCCATATCTGGGTGGATGAACTTTGGTCGTCCCGAAATTTCATCCCACTTTTCGCTCAACATTATAGTAAGATAATACCCAAATAGAAGATAGCAAACTTACTTATCATAAAGTAGAGATATGTATTCGTAAATAACAGAATATTGTTATACTATGAATACTATGCAATTTAGTGGAATGTTCAACGGAAACAATATTATGAAATTCCATCATTAATGTTAAATCGAACTTTGACTGGCATTAATATTGTCCGGAAGACCGAACGTCATTAGTTCCAGTGTAAAAAGGGTTTTCTTCCATAATATTATCACTCAAACCGCTGTCCTCTCTTGTCTATACTAGTCTGACCAGGGTTTTGTACTTAATAAGACGAAACATCGATCGCGTAACAATGACGTTCTATCTGAGTACTTTTGCTAAATTTAAATACTTTTGAACTTTGCTATGTTCAATGAAACTTACCTAGTCTCGCCGAGTGATTAGGCCAGGTGACTAAGTCCATGCTCAAGGCTAATTGTTCACGAGTGGATTTCGTCCAGGACAAGAGAGCTTATTTGGAAAAGTCCTGCGAAAGATAAACGAAACATCTTATTGTTTAACATTGAGTGATCACAGAGGGATCAACTAAATCACTTGTCGAGATCCGGAGATACTCGATAAGCAGAAAGAATACATGGCGTAAAGATATAATTTTGGCGACCTCATAATTTTGGAGCAGCAGTCGACAATCCGACCTTGCTTTACCTTAACTATTCAGATAGTCAGATGAAAGCTTTGGGGAATTAGTTTCGCATGACGACTAACCCCAGGCCGTTAATGAAAGCTAACCGACCTGCTAGGTCCGCTTCTTTAGACGATCCGGTCTGCAAAGCTAACCGATAGTCATGCATACGGTTGAATGTGACTGAGTGCTACCCACTATTAGGGATGGCTCACAGTCACTCTATGGGTCGGCCTCCTACTAACGGTTTGACTCATTGTGAGGCTCAGTGGCGAACTCACCACCGGTCTAAGAGACGCATCCAGTCTCACTCAGAGTCGTTCCCACGTTCGGACACACGTAAAGACCCATAGTTATCCCCAAAACCTCAAGTTTTAAGGATGTGCGCAATGTCAGAACCAAAAAAGAACGAAGAGCTAAACAAAGTGCCAGAATTTAAAAGATCCATATCAGAGGGACAGATAGAGGAATAGTCTGTGGTACTCAACTTAAATCTCCGAGTCATGCGTAGGTCCGATTTTTCCAACATCTTGGGTACATTTGTGTTGTCCAATATCTGTAAACAAATAACATTACTCATAGTAACAAATTTATTTTAATCCAGTTTGAACAATTTTACTTAAATATTTGCTTAATTAGAATTTTCGCTAAATATATGACATAGGGATGTATAAATAATGCACTACAAAATATCAAATAGCTGGTAAGGAAGTACAAGTGGAGAAACTGGAAACTGGGAAACACTATTTACAGATACAACTAATTTAAAGGTAAAAGTAAGAGCGACAAGTCTGTTTAAAGCAGCTTACCTAGCGTCTATAAGTTATTGTGACAAGTAATGCGAATGTTTTTGATTGATAAAAAACACAAGTTCTTTTCCTTGTCTACTGACCAATCGTTGCTAGGCAATGATTTGTTTTAGTTTTACATTGGCATTGTTACTGCTTTTAAGAATTGGGAAAAATAATACGATACTTATACAGGAATTATAGTCTTCGGCACTGAAATTCCTTGTGGAGTGGTAAAATAAGTTCACGTTTGAAGTTCACTTGTATTTTTTAAAAATTCCTCTGTATGTACTGTAACCCCCTCCCCCACCTCTTACGGTCATCTAACAACAACATACCTCTTTACTTTGCTGGGCACCATCTTCTGATTTCCAGAGGCTCTGAAAATATGACCAGGGAGAAGGAAACAAAGGAACGAAGAGCTTGGAAGTCTTTTCCAGCCTCTTCGCCCAACAAGAAGTAGACCTTTACTTCATATGGAAGCTAAATCAATATATATATATATTCAAAAAATAAGATTGAATTACAAAAAATCTGAACATGGCTTAGACAGTGGACAAAATGTGTGTTTATGAAATATTAAAAGGCTGTAATAAAGACAGGTACAAATATATTCAAGACAAATTGACTGAAGGTCCCAAATAATTAAAACATATACAGGTTAAGCCCTCTTTCATTTTAGAAATATTTAAATCCTGGAAAAGAAGCAAGTTAGTTTAAGTTAAAATATTAATTTTAAAAATAAATAACATGGTTCGGTGTGAAGCACCTCTAGAAAACTTTCTTAATTTCATTCTTTAAATAACATAAAATTTCAAATGTTCAGATATTTACAAAATACAATACCCTATTAATTTAAAATATAATACACTTCGGTGTGAAGCACCACAATAAATGTTATTAGTTAAGACCTGAAAGAAAAGACATAGTAAAATTCTATATACAAATTTCATAAACCGGTGTGAAGCACCTCATTAACTTTTCAATTACATTACAATTTAAAATTTACAAACAATATTACTCTATACAGAATGACCTAAAATTCAAACAACATACCTTTACATCATGCATCCAATACTCTGGCCAGAAACTTCACACATGCCCATCTTCACATCATGCACCAACCAACATGGCCTAAATAAAAATACTGCTCCCTCCTAGGCTAAAAGATAGGAGCAGGCTCAGATACTTAAAAGGACACATAAAACAAAACGGGGACCAGGCAATTAAACACAAGAGCAATAAATTTATAAAAATTCACACATGCTACGAGGTAAGTGGAAACACGCGGAAACTGCAAGCATATAAAATAAAATGACCTCATGTCACAATACTAAAAATCCCAGCATGCCAAATTGATAGTAAAATGATATTTACATAATACAGAAATAGTGGCCACAAAATCTAGTTTTATCTCAACCACCCTGCAAGCAAATTCATTCAAGAGAACACTATTTAGAACTTAAAAGGCCACCATAACCAAAAATCAACTTAAGATCCACCACGCATGCTTGGGATACAAGACAAATAAATAATTATATTACACCACACATGCAGTCCCCACACTACAATAAAAACTTAAATACATTTAAACACAATGTTCCACGTACCTCTTAAACATGGTGAAAACAAGGAAGAAGCCAAAAGGCAGGCTTACATATTGCCGCCACAA
Organism: Ectobius pallidus; assembly: GCA_964059195.1. Taxonomy (NCBI): domain Eukaryota; kingdom Metazoa; phylum Arthropoda; class Insecta; order Blattodea; family Ectobiidae; genus Ectobius; species Ectobius pallidus. The sequence continues at coordinate 32,930,689 of CAXKWD010000001.1, read as the reverse complement.
AACACCACAGTTACATCTACGTCCCCGAGTCCATCTTAAGCAAATGAGAACGAAATAGAAATATAACAAATGACGTCACCACTCATACTACAGAAGCCGCCATCATGAATTCTTAACCATTCGCACACACTGTTACAAGCTTGAAAAACAAAACGGAATCGAAATCCTGACTTCCAATCACAAAGATTAATATAAACAGTAAAGGAAGATAACGGCCGACTGAACGAAAGACCTGCATTGCGACAACCAGCAAGAAATGATGCCAGACGGCACTTAATAGGACAGTGTTGCCGAGAACGAGAGAGGGAAGGGCAATGACACAAGTCCACCCGACGTCAGCTGATCGCGAGGAAGAAACTTTAAATACATTTTCTCTGCCTGGCTCACATTCTATTATTGAGTAACTCTGGCCTAGTAAAATTTACCATAATAATTTTAAAGCTGTCACATGAGGAAAACACGAAACTGTAGCAATTAAATAAACATTTGAAAAATGAATTGCTACAGTACATAAATATAAGTTCGTAATCAGCCTAAAATGTAAACGAAAAGTCGCATACTGACCGCCAACAGAGAGTAAGTCCGTGGAAGGAGTGTGTGAATTCGCACCCGTGCGAGAAGGACATGAGAAAGTGTCCGACAGAGAAAACATGCCACAAAATGATCATTCAAAAAACATACGTCACGCTGTTTGCATAACATTGCAGATGTTGACCAGATGTTTTTGAATGGGCTATAAGCTGAAACCGAGCTGATCTGAGCTATATCGTTTACCATGAAACGATTAGGCATTAGCGACCTCTGTAAAAACAGAAATTTCCACCTTTCGTATCATTTCCCGGAGACGTTCTTTGCTGTGGCCGACAGTACAAACCAAAGTTCTTTTTTCATTCTCTACTTGAAATATATAGGATGCATAATATATTACAATGTATGGAACAATATGTGTTGCAATATATTATATCCTTTATTTCCCAATATGTTCTCTAGAGGATAATCAGAGCTGTTCATATCATATCCAAATTTGAGTTTTGAGTTTTATAACGGGAGTAAATGTTTAAAGAAAAATGTTCTGACGTCACGGAATGAGCATTGATGGAAATCCAGCTCTGTACTCTATAATGGAATCTATTAAGGGACGTTTAAAGTTTTGTGGGGGTTTTACATAAGATACTTTAAGAAACGTAGTACCTTAAATAGAATAAGGAAATCCTTGAAACATTATACCCAATAAGACAATACGTAGCGTCATAATCAAATATAAGAACGATAATAAAGTAGTTAAATATGATCTTTGTGATCTACAGCAAAACTAAACAGGAAACTGTTGTCATTCAGTAAAATGTGGGACTTAAGTCTATTAAATAACTTGAATGAAGTTAAACACATATCACGATAAAAGAAAAAGATCTCACCATCCAATACCCATTCATATACAGCATATTCTTTCACACATTAAAAGCGAATACTGGATCAACTCATGCTTTAGGAAGTGACAATAGCAATTTCTTTTAATATTCTGGTTTGATAGATCCTTAATAATTTTGTGTTTATTAGGTATTTTGGCTGCAGTTTAACTTTAGATTAGTCAGGTATAATATTTGATATAGTAAGCTGCCTGGGATGTAATTTCGGGTTTACAATACGTTAAAGATTTAAATTATACAGAACGGGATAAAGATTAGGAAGCCATAACTTTTCCAAAAGAAGATAAATCAATTAACAGTGTGATGTTAGTCAAACATGAAGCTACGGGACTTTAATCGTACATATCGCCATATCTGGGTGGATGAACTTTGGTCGTCCCGAAATTTCATCCCACTTTTCGCTCAACATTATAGTAAGATAATACCCAAATAGAAGATAGCAAACTTACTTATCATAAAGTAGAGATATGTATTCGTAAATAACAGAATATTGTTATACTATGAATACTATGCAATTTAGTGGAATGTTCAACGGAAACAATATTATGAAATTCCATCATAAATGTTAAATCGAACTTTGACTGGCATTAATATTGTCCGGAAGACCGAAAGTCATTAGTTCCAGTGTAAAAAGGGTTTTCTTCCATAATATTATCACTCAAACCGCTGTCCTCTCTTGTCTATACTAGTCTGACCAGGGTTTTGTACTTAATAAGACGAAACATCGATCGCGTAACAATGACGTTCTATCTGAGTACTTTTGCTAAATTTAAATACTTTTGAACTTTGCTATGTTCAATGAAACTTACCTAGTCTCGCCGAGTGATTAGGCCAGGTGACTAAGTCCATGCTCAAGGCTAATTGTTCACGAGTGGATTTCGTCCAGGACAAGAGAGCTTATTTGGAAAAGTCCTGCGAAAGATAAACAAAACATCTTATTGTTTAACATTGAGTGATCACAGAGGGATCAACTAAATCACTTGTCGAGATCCGGGGATACTCGATAAGCAGAAAGAATACATGGCGTAAAGATATAATTTTGGCGACCTCATAATTTTGGAGCAGCAGTCGACAATCCGACCTTGCTTTACCTTAACTATTCAGATAGTCAGATGAAAGCGTTGGGGAATTAGTTTCGCATGACGACTAACCCCAGGCCGTTAATGAAAGCTAACCGACCTGCTAGGTCCGCTTCTTTAGACGATCCGGTCTGCAAAGCTAACCGATAGTCATGCATACGGTTGAATGTGACTGAGTGCTACCCACTATTAGGGATGGCTCACAGTCACTCTATGGGTCGGCCTCCTACTAACGGTTTGACTCATTGTGAGGCTCAGTGGCGAACTCACCACCGGTCTAAGAGACGCATCCAGTCTCACTCAGAGTCGTTCCCACGTTCGGACACACGTAAAGACCCATAGTTATCCCCAAAACCTCAAGTTTTAAGGATGTGCGCAATGTCAGAACCAAAAAAGAACGAAGAGCTAAACAAAGTGCCAGAATTTAAAAGATCCATATCAGAGGGACAGATAGAGGAATAGTCTGTGGTACTCAACTTAAATCTCCGAGTCATGCGTAGGTCCGATTTTTCCAACATCTTGGGTACATTTGTGTTGTCCAATATCTGTAAACAAATAACATTACTCATAGTAACAAATTTATTTTAATCCAGTTTGAACAATTTTACTTAAATATTTGCTTAATTAGAATTTTCGCTAAATATATGACATAGGGATGTATAAATAATGCACTACAAAATATCAAATAGCTGGTAAGGAAGTACAAGTGGAGAAACTGGAAACTGGGAAACACTATTTACAGATACAACTAATTTAAAGGTAAAAGTAAGAGCGACAAGTCTGTTTAAAGCAGCTTACCTAGCGTCTATAAGTTATTGTGACAAGTAATGCGAATGTTTTTGATTGATAAAAAACACAAGTTCTTTTCCTTGTCTACTGACCAATCGTTGCTAGGCAATGATTTGTTTTAGTTTTACATTGGCATTGTTACTGCTTTTAAGAATTGGGAAAAATAATACGATACTTATACAGGAATTATAGTCTTCGGCACTGAAATTCCTTGTGGAGTGGTAAAATAAGTTCACGTTTGAAGTTCACTTGTATTTTTTAAACATTCCTCTGTATGTACTGTAACCCCCTCCCCCACCTCTTACGGTCATCTAACAACAACATACCTCTTTACTTTGCTGGGCACCATCTTCTGATTTCCAGAGGCTCTGAAAATATGACCAGGGAGAAGGAAACAAAGGAACGAAGAGCTTGGAAGTCTTTTCCAGCCTCTTCGCCCAACAAGAAGTAGACCTTTACTTCATATGGAAGCTAAATCAATATATATATATATTCAAAAAATAAGATTGAATTACAAAAAATCTGAACATGGCTTAGACAGTGGACAAAATGTGTGTTTATGAAATATTAAAAGGCTGTAATAAAGACAGGTACAAATATATTCAAGACAAATTGACTGAAGGTCCCAAATAATTAAAACATATACAGGTTAAGCCCTCTTTCATTTTAGAAATATTTAAATCCTGGAAAAGAAGCAAGTTAGTTTAAGTTAAAATATTAATTTTAAAAATAAATAACATGGTTCGGTGTGAAGCACCTCTAGAAAACTTTCTTAATTTCATTCTTTAAATAACATAAAATTTCAAATGTTCAGATATTTACAAAATACAATACCCTATTAATTTAAAATATAATACACTTCGGTGTGAAGCACCACAATAAATGTTATTAGTTAAGACCTGAAAGAAAAGACATAGTAAAATTCTATATACAAATTTCATAAACCGGTGTGAAGCACCTCATTAACTTTTCAATTACATTACAATTTAAAATTTACAAACAATATTACTCTATACAGAATGACCTAAAATTCAAACAACATACCTTTACATCATGCATCCAATACTCTGGCCAGAAACTTCACACATGCCCATCTTCACATCATGCACCAACCAACATGGCCTAAATAAAAATACTGCTCCCTCCTAGGCTAAAAGATAGGAGCAGGCTCAGATACTTAAAAGGACACATAAAACAAAACGGGGACCAGGCAATTAAACACAAGAGCAATAAATTTATAAAAATTCACACATGCTACGAGGTAAGTGGAAACACGCGGAAACTGCAAGCATATAAAATAAAATGACCTCATGTCACAATACTAAAAATCCCAGCATGCCAAATTGATAGTAAAATGATATTTACATAATACAGAAATAGTGGCCACAAAATCTAGTTTTATCTCAACCACCCTGCAAGCAAATTCATTCAAGAGAACACTATTTAGAACTTAAAAGGCCACCATAACCAAAAATCAACTTAAGATCCACCACGCATGCTTGGGATACAAGACAAATAAATAATTATATTACACCACACATGCAGTCCCCACACTACAATAAAAACTTAAATACATTTAAACACAATGTTCCACGTACCTCTTAAACATGGTGAAAACAAGGAAGAAGCCAAAAGGCAGGCTTACATATTGCCGCCACAAAACACCACAGTTACATCTACGTCCCCGAGTCCATCTTAAGCAAATGAGAACGAAATAGAAATATAACAAATGACGTCACCACTCATACTACAGAAGCCGCCATCATGAATTCTTAACCATTCGCACACACTGTTACAAGCTTGAAAAACAAAACGGAATCGAAATCCTGACTTCCAATCACAAAGATTAATATATACAGTAAAGGAAGATAACGGCCGACTGAACGAAAGACCTGCATTGCGACAACCAGCAAGAAATGATGCCAGACGGCACTTAATAGGACAGTGTTGCCGAGAACGAGAGAGGGAAGGGCAATGACACAAGTCCACCCGACGTCAGCTGATCGCGAGGAAGAAACTTTAAATACATTTTCTCTGCCTGGCTCACATTCTATTATTGAGTAACTCTGGCCTAGTAAAATTTACCATAATAATTTTAAAGCTGTCACATGAGGAAAACACGAAACTGTAGCAATTAAATAAACATTTGAAAAATGAATTGCTACAGTACATTAATATAAGTTCGTAATCAGCCTAAAATGTAAACGAAAAGTCGCATACTGACCGCCAACAGAGAGTAAGTCCGTGGAAGGAGTGTGTGAATTCGCACCCGTGCGAGAAGGACATGAGAAAGTGTCCGACAGAGAAAACATGCCACAAAATGATCATTCAAAAAACATACGTCACGCTGTTTGCATAACATTGCAGATGTTGACCAGATGTTTTTGAATGGGCTATAAGCTGAAACCGAGCTGATCTGAGCTATATCGTTTACCATGAAACGATTAGGCATTAGCGACCTCTGTAAAAACAGAATTTTCCCCCTATCGTCTCATTTCCCGTTGACTTTCTTTGCTTTGGCCGACAGTACAAACCCATGTTTTATTTTCATTCTCTACTTGAAATATACAGGATGCATAATATATTACAATGTATGGAACAATATGTGTTGCAATATATTATATCGTTTAATTCCCAATACGTTCTCTAGAGGATAATCAGACTGTTCATATCATATCCAAATTTGAGTTTTGAGTTTTATAACGGGAGTAAATCTCTAATGAAAAATGTTCTGACGTCACGGAATGAGCAATGATGGAAATCCAGCTCTGTACTCTATAATGGAATCTATTAAGGGACGTTTAAAGTTTTGTGGGTGTTTTACATAAGATACTTTAAGAAACGTAGTACCTTCAAATGAATAAGGAAATCCTTGAAACATTATACCCAGTAAGACAATTCGTAGCGTCATAACCAAATATAAGAACGATAATAAAGTAGTTAGATATGATCTTTGTGATCTACAGAACAGAAATTTCCCCCTTTCGCCTCATTTCCCGGAAACTTTCTTTTCTGTGGCCGACAGTACAAACGCATGCATTTTTTTCATTCTCTACTTGAAATATATAGGATGCATAATATATTACAATGTATGGAACAATATGTGTTGCATATATCCTTTAATTCCCAATACGTTCTCTATAGGATAATCAGAGCTGTTCATATCATATCCAAATTTTAGTTTTGAGTTTTATAACGTTACTGAATGAGCATTGATGTAAATCCAGCTCTGTAGTCTATAATGGAATCTATTAAGGGACGTTTAAAGTTATGTGGGTGTTTTACATAAGATACTTTAAGAAACGTAGTACCTTAATTAGAATAAGGAAATCCTTGAAGCATATTATAAGACAATACGTAGCGTCATAATCAAATATAAGAACGATAATAAAGTAGTTAGATATGATCTTTGAGATCTACAGCAGGACTAAGCAGGAAACTGTTGTCATTCATTAAAATGTGGGATTTGAGTCTAATAAATTACTCTAATGTAGTTAAACACATATCACGATAAAAGAAAAAGATCACACTATCCAATACCCATTCATATACAGCATATTCTTTCACACATTGAAAGCGAATACTGGATCAACTCATGCTTTAGGAAGTGACAATAGCAATTTCCTTTAAAATTCTGGTTTGAAAGATCATTAATAAAAATTGTGTGTATTATGTATTTTGGTGGCAGTTTTAAATTTAGATTAGTCAGGTTTTATAGTTGATATAGTAAGCTGCCTGGGATGTAATTTCGGGTTTAAAATACGTTAAAGATTTAAAAACATACAGAACGGGATAAAGATTAGGAAGCCATAACATTTCCAAAAGAAGATTAATTAATTAACAGTGTGATGTTAGTCAAACATGAAGCTACGGGACTTTAATCGTACATACCGCCATATCTGGGTGGATGGACTTTGGTCGTCCCGAAATTTCATCCCACTTCTCGCTCAACATTATAGTAAGATAATACCCAAATAAAAGATAGCAAACTTACTTATCATAAAGTAGAGTTATATATTCGTAAATAACAGAATATTGTTATACTATGAATACTATGCAATTTAGTGCAATCTTCAACAGATATTATATTCTGAAATTCCATCCTAAATGTTAAATTGAACTATGACTGGCATTGATATGGTCCGGAAGACCGAAAGTGATTAGTTCCAGTGTAAAAATGGTTTTCTTCCATAATATTATTACTCAAACATCTGTCCTCTCTTGTCTATACTAGTCTGACCAGGGTTTTTTACTTAATACGACGGAACATCGAACGCGTAACAATGATGTTCTATCTGAGTACTTTTGCTAGATTTAAATACTTTTTAACTTTGCTATGTTCAATGAAACTTACCTAGTCTCGCCGAGTGATTAGGCCAGGTGACTAAGTCCATGCTCAAGGCTAATTGTTCACGAGTGGATTTCGTCCAGGACAAGAGAGCTTATTTGGAAAAGTCCTGCGAAAGATAAACGAAACATCTTATTGTTTAACATTGAGTGATCACAGAGGGATCAACTAAATCACTTGTCGAGATCCGGAGATACTCGATAAGCAGAAAGAATACATGGCGTAAAGATATAATTTTGTCGACCTCATAATTTTGGAGCTAGGTTCGACAATCCGACCTTCTCATAGTAGGCTAACAAGAAAATATAATCTACTTTTAATTGTGAAATGAAGTCAGTTTACCTCAGTCGTAATGAATCAAAATTAATTAGAAGGAGGTATTATAGACGAATTATTATTGGTATTTTTACGATGGAAAATCAAATGAAAACAGCAATTAATTTTTTCCCACTAGTTTACTGCAGGAAGGATGTCTGCTTGTACTTTATTTTTCTACTCAGTCCCCTCCCAGTCCAATGCACTTACGCCATCGGATAGAAAGTATTTCGATTCTGCCTGAGAAAAATTTATTTGGTTGACTCTGTTGCCACTCGTGCAGCGCCGTGTAGCCACTCGTCTTCATCAATCACGAACTTCTGCCCTCCAAGGTGCTGCTTTAATAGACCAAAGATGTGGAAATCTGATGGTGTCAAAGCGAAGTAGATTGCTGTTAGCAGGTGTTTTGCTTCAACATAATAACGCCCATCCTCATGCTGTTCGTGCAACCATGAAAACCATCGTCGACATAATCGTCAAGTGCCTCCCACATCTACCATACTCATCAAACTTTATAACGAAATTTGCATGACACAAAATATTGATTTTGTCTCTACATGTTTACTGTGCTAGATTTTCATGTATCGCTTACTGTAATGGGGATAGCCTAGAAAATCCAAAAATGAATACGAGTAAACTACCCCGAAGTCATTTAAAATACAATTTGGTTTTTTGAACTGGATTTTTAAATGTATATATATTGTCCACCACATTCGGTGAGTTGGTAGCATGACTGCCAGCCACCTGGGCGGCCTCGGTTCGATTCCCGGCTGAGGCGGGAATTTTACAGAGATGTAAAAGTTTCTTTCCTAGTTCAGGACTGGGTGTTCATTCCTCATTCCCATTCCGCGAAAGGACCTAGCCACCCTACGCGGTTTCATCCGGTCTAGTGTCCCTCTGTCGGGCCGTGGGTATCCCTGCACGGCTCAGTCCCAGGGCAGGACCGGTCTCCGGGCCGAACACTTCATCATCATATACTGTATATACAAAATTCCAAGAAAGTTCATAATTCGAAAAAGAGGTAAACACATGAACTTTCTCGCTAATGATGTCCACAGATAGAAAGACAGGTGTCGGTTTCTAGGCATCGTGAAAAAACTTTCTCGGCGTTATGTTAATTTCGACTTTTCTTCACGATCACAATACTTTTTGTATACTATACGCCTTACTAATAAGGGCTGCTTATATTTGCGGTTGTTTGGTTGTTCACCACGCAAGTTCTACATAAGCCGTATTAATAATAAACGCAGTATAACTGCCAAGGGTTACTCCAGGTTTGAACGTGAAACGTCATCAAACACGTCACACTGGTCATGTCGTTACTAGCCTCTGGCTATGAAGGACTGCAGACGCCATTGTCGCCATCTGTCGGAGCAGTGAATAGTCAGCAATGCGTCGTCTGCCGAGAGAAAATTTAGTTTCGGTATTTCATTATAGGCCTATTGTTTTCAGAAAGCTGTAATCATGGATAATATTATGGAAATATGTCCCGCAAAAAAGGAACAATGGTTATAATTCTGCAAAAGCAACTCCGAATGTTTCCTAACAAATCATCTTAAGAATGGATGTATAACCTCAAAATTAAATGTCGGACATCTACGAAACGACCGGCTGTTACGGATATCGGCCATATTTATTATTTACGTCAAGCTTCTACATGGGGGTCAGGCTGCGTAAAGTGATGCACACATTCAGCCTTATGCAAGGATTATTAGTACATTTTTTCTTCTCAGGTGTGTATATTCCTGGTATAAATGTTACAACTGGATTATTAGTAAGACCGTACATGTAGGCCTATGCAAAAAAGTAATAAAAGGTGAAGCGTTGAAATTTGTGTTGGATATTCGTAACGCAACCAGAGTGATTTAGCTAGTGCTTGCGGGGTAGACAAACCTGTTGATCCAAAGAGAATAGTTATCCAAACATGTGCCGGACGTCCAAGTGTGATCACACGCATCCCACTGTTCAAGATTTCATAATCCTGCTCACGTACTTCCACGTATCCCATGGTTCTGAGGTTTACCTTGGTCCAACTTCAACAGCTACCATCTCAAAACATTTGTACGTGCAGCCTAAATCTTGCTGGCTCCATATGTACGATTTGTGTTCATATTTATAATGATTAGGAAAAGCAGTACGATATGGATAGACTACTCGTATGTTGTAGTTAATATTTTGAAACTACAATAGAGCCTCGGTAATTCGAGCCCCGGAAATTTCGAGGTTGCATGTAATTCGAGCTCGTCTCAAGAAAATTAAAATTTTCCATAAAACTAGAGTAAAAACCCGTTTTTATACGGTGTCCGCATGTAAGTTTTACGCACTTCCGAATGGGTGGTTACATTTTGAGATTTCTTTCAATTTTTCCATGTTCAAAAATGCAGCTAAAACTGTCCTACTTAGGGTTTTCGTTCATAATACACAGACATAACCTTGACTTCAGACTGCTAATGCATTTCTATTACAGATTGACAGAAACCGTTTCTTTGTCGGGACCTCGGTGTCACTCAATTATACAGTGCATTCCATCCTTTCAGAAAAGAATACTGCATTGTTACAGTAATCCCTACTCAGCGACAATGGTATACTGTTGGACTCAGCTGAACTCCTCTGGAATGTGGGGAAAGATTAATACATGCCCTTATCTTTCCCCACATTCCTGAGGAGCTTAGCTGAGTCCAACACTATAGTAGCGCCGTTTTCCCGTTCCACTACATTAAGGGCCAGACCGATGTAGCAAAATGGAAATGTTTGCCGATATTCATACAGGCGTAACACAGGTACGTAGGCCTACTATATTGTTTATTTATTTATTTTTTAAACCATCATTGTGCTCATTAAACATTTATTTATGATTTACCCATTGATTTAATGATATTTCCGTATAATCCGAGTTTTTTGTAATTCGAGGTAGCCCCAATTAGCTCGAATTATCGGGGTTCTAATGTAGTATTAAAAAACTAAAACTAAACTCCGTAGTACTGCTTCCCTGGAAAGTCTAGGTTTACCATACGATCACTGCTTCATCTACCATAGGCATATGGCAGGACGTGGTCAACATTTCGCCACCCACAGCCGTTATTGATTGTTTCTATGACCGGAGCCGCTACTTCTTAACGAAGTACTACCTCAGAAACCTCCCTACCTCAGAAACACCCAGAGAGATGCAGGGAACCGATCCCGGGCTTGCGGATCCATAGCCAGCGACGCCAGCCATAGGCGGTCTTAAAATAGATTTAGCTACAATTTAACTTAGGAAATTGAACAAAAAATACAAGACTTAATATAAATAAATGTATAAACCTCTGACAGAATTGTAGTCAGGTCCTTCTCTATTTAATACCAAGAATGAAAAATTCCTAATCAGGCCATCGTTTCTATATTCATATGTTCAGACTTGACGTATTTTTCGTTACATGTGGTTTTATGAGATTGACTTTAAAAGACGTTTACTCATCAAAATACGATTTTTTCAAACATGTCTGCGGTGTCTTGTACAGAGTAGGTCAAAAGCTAACAATACTATAAAACAAAATTATATATTTTATTTGAATATCTTCTAGGGATGTGACATGAAGCCCTTTAATAGCATTTCATTTTTCGCGATTTTCTTAAAATGACATATTTCCGTGAAATTGATTGAAGAATTCCTTGCAATATGTCCTCCTATAATGTGAAGGGTAGTGTACGGGTTACTTTACCCAAAACTATTTTATTAGTTCCCAGATCCGTAGACTATGGAGGAAAACAGAACCGGAGAAAAATCAGTTATAATTAATAAATAATTAAAAGCACAAAATACTTAACAGGGGTTTTTATTACCCAAAAAGACATTTAAATAGCAATAGGCCACAATCAATATGAATTCATTCACATTCACGACAAAGTCATAATTATGTTAAATACAGATAAAATGTCTGATATAAAAGGTACATACAAATTTTACATATAATTTAAGATAATGCTTTGCCCTAAATATATATTAAAAGAGCAACATAGAATAACATTGCCAAAATAGAATTTACATCACTGACTTACGTAAGGAGTGTTGACTAGTAGCTATAAATAACTGTACCTTTGGTACGCTACATTCCTGCCGTGAGAAAACAATATGCCCTACATTCTGTTCTGAGTGATAGCATCGGTAAAGAAATAACTTAACATCACGAAAACAGAAAACTAATCAAAAACGGAGGATAATGAAGTGGAGAATGAACAAAACTAAATAAAGAAAAACCAAGAAAAATGTCCAAGTGGACACTTGCTTAAGGCTTAGAAAAATGTATTAATTCATCACTGTAACATTACTTACATGAAAGACAGAAGACCGGAGTAGAGTTCACTAATAGAAAAAACACTACATATTCGTTATACTGTAGAGATATCACTTAGCAAAGCAATTACGGGCGTTTGCCCGAAGATAACTGACTCGAAGCTAGCAGGCTTATTCTTCCGATCTGTCCATGTCGACGGCTGGCGGTGTTCTCTCGCTCACAAAAAAAAAACCCGGAACACAACTCCCAAGGAAAAGAAAAAATGGCGAACCGGAAGTGATGCTATCACTCATAACATACGAGGCTATAACCAATATTACATCGAAAATGTTACGAAAATTAAATACATAATTAGTAAGTAAGAAAATAATTAATAGAATTTAAGAAAAACAAATAAACATTAATAAAACAATAACAAAAACAGAAAGATATAACTATCAACCAGCTGAATTTAATATTTGAACGACCAATGGAAATATCTGGAAATTTCCTGAATAGGCAAACAACTGACGGTAATAATAATATTCGTACATGGAAATTTCTGAACAGTTAAAGTGAACCAATAGAAATATCTAAGAAGTTTGTGAATAGTTAAACAACTGAAAGTAGTAATACATAACCAAAACACAGTGAAGCTATTGAATTGAAGCTATTACTGAAGGTAATAAAAATAATATAACCTAAAAACAGTGAAGCTATGCAAGGTAAGTAATTAGAATAAATATATTAAATAATAATAATGAGAATATAAACAATGGGCCACAAACAAGTGGCACAGTAGAAAAAGGTTTGTTCGTGTATCACATCAAATTTTTTTATTTAGTTTTCGTAATATAATTTAATCAGATCCCAGAAATGATACAGTTTGTTTGTCATTTTCCATAATCACTATAAGAGAACTGCTTAGTATGAGAATGACTTCCACTTGTAGAGATTGTTAATTGCATCTTAAACATGTCAAACTCACTATATATGAGCAATACTAGCCCAGGAGGACCCCCAGGGGGCTCAAGAATTCACAGCATGGCGACTGAAAGAGCCCCGCAGAGCCGTATTACTTTCAATTCTAACTTTACAAATATGATGATGCTCCCTGCATAGTTATGTATTATGTATACAGGATGGTAAAGAAAAAGAAATCTACACAGTGGTGAACAAAACACAACAAAATTATAATAAATAAAATTACTATCGTCCATGGTCCGGCTTTTCTTGCCTTCCCAAACTCCTGTAAAACACGGAACATCTAGGAATCGTGTAGAATACATACATGTTTCGTAAAATAGTGATTTTGTGCTCAGGGAAACTGTATTGTTGCTGGAAACTCCAAGTGGAATTTCATTGTTTTGCACAAAACTACGATACAGGCGTACAAGTTGAAAAAACTCGGCTGTGCCCAGTGTATTTGATAATGAAGTTAATTTCGGAAATTGAGGAGTTTTATTTTCAAAGGTAGGCTTTAGTAGTAATAGTAGTAAATTATTTATTTTGCCTGGCAGTGTTAAGGTCATAAGGCCTTCTCTTCCACTCAACCAGGTTAAAAAATATACGGTGTACAATATAGTTTTACATTAATAAACAAAGTAATGGATAAGACATTAATACTAATACTAAGGTTAAGGCTAATCATAATAATTAATTAAGTAAAAAGCATATATTAAGTTTCATAAAAAGCACAGGTTCCATAAAAAATAAAAAATAAATATATTTCAAGCAAAACAAGGAAAATGTCAAATTAAGTTATAATGCAACTTCTTTAAGTTTGTAAAATAAAATTGTAGGCAGTTATAAGACGATTAAATAATTCTATTATAGTATGAGTTCCTTGGGAAACTTTTTCCCTTTATCCCTAGTTCAATTTAAAGTAATTATCGATCAAATCTTAAAAATATCCTTTCTAGAAGATAAATATATCATCTTGTACTACCACCAAAATAACATCTACTGGATTGTTATCTGAAAGGTATCTGTAAATTTTTATAACATTGCCAATGGTTTTAAGCTCTTGATAGGACGAGAATCCAATAATACGAGCCCTGTTGGTAATGAGCCATTTTGAACGTAATAATTGCAATTAAGTTATGAAGGTATTGAAAAGGAAATTGGAATAAAAGAATTTGCTAGTACTCTGCCCAAAATACTAGAATCTGCACATAATGATACAATAAATTTACTTCCTGATAAACCCAGAAAGTTGTATGGAAATTAATGAAAAGGATTCGGGAAACGGCATATAAAGAAAGACATAAATCTCATTACAGAAAATTGGTGACTTACTTATTTTTTTAAAATTAACCTCTTGAAATCTTTGGTCTTTGGTCGGAATACTCAATCATAAAGTCAATTCAGTTATGAGCGATAATGAGGATATTCTATAGGCTATTAATAAAAGGAAGTGTCTGTCTTCCTTCTGTCTGTCCGCGATGCCCAGCGAAATCTACTGAACGCAGAGATCTGAAATTTTAAACATAGGTGGACTGAAGGGTCGGAAAATGCACCTCGAAGCCGGAATTTTAATTTTCGCTTTCGTTCGTGAGTTATGAGTAGGGCCCTGATTTATTGGTGAAATAAAATGGCTGATTTCGGTGTTAACTTCCTTCTATTCCGGTGGGTATTTCGTGAAATAAATTACGTTATACTAAATTGGGAACATAGCGCAATGATAAACTTTGCTTCTTTATTTACATGAACTAACACCCCTCCCCCTCATTTCTATATTCTTCTGCCCTTGTATGAACTGAAGTAACTTTCGATTTAGACATGATTAGAGTTAATGTTCAAATATAATTACTAGAAATATTATCGTAATTTCTAATAAACACCTTCAGATAACCATTTGCAAACAAGTGCCAACCATGCACTGTGGATAAAAGACAAAATCTGTTGAATACAAGTAACAAACATTCTACACTCTTCTGCTGTAATCGATCATAGGCATCACTAACTTGGCAAAGAGATAGCAGGAAAGGAGAGTACTCAACAGTACAAACCGGGTCACAGACAATCTTTGCGTAAATTCTGCAATCTTTCTAATCGATCACAAATATCGATATCTCGGTAAATCTTCCACAGCCACAGAAACAGCAGGAAAAAAAAGCATGCTGCTAAGAAATAAAAAAATACAGTACACCAAAACACAATATTGTGATTTTAAGGCACATTTTCGTGCTCATTTCTCACTTTACGGACAGAAGGGGCATATTTCGTGCTTATAGACACATTTCGCGGAATCTAGTAAATTTCGCGATATTTCGTGGATTTAATTTGGCTCATATTGGTATTTTAAGCATATAAAACCTAAACATAGCTAAGGGAGGTTGTTTTATAAAATTTCGCGCTTATCGTTGTTACCAAAAAATACGGGCCCCTAGTTTTGAGTGAAAAACGGGCAAAAAACGTGAATGTTTTTTTGCGTTTTCGAAGCATCAGTTTTCAGTTATACATATCAATGTCAAATCAATTACAGTTGGCTTTGGCTATTTTTGTCATACCTTGGAAATAAAAAGCATCGCGATCGCTTGAATGGTGTAAGGCCGCGCTGGACGATTCATTTGTTTATAATGTCAAGGCACGCAGATATCTGAAATTTTCAACATAGGCCTAGATGGAAGAGGGATAAGGCCTATAGGCCTAAATGGACATTGATCACTATGCAGGGATTTTCTGGGCCAGGGAACTCGATCGCTTTTGTAAGTCCGTCCTGGACGATTCATCTGTTTAGAATGTAAGGCCCGTAGACATGAAATTTTCAACCTAAACGGATAGTCAATATAGGCCTAAATATGGTCAAACATTGTTCGATCTGGACGAAACTCACTATACAGGGGTTTTCTGGGCCAAGGAACTCGAATCTGAGGTAGCTTTTACCAGGCGACGCTATCTAATCGTGGTATGCAGTCCACGTGATTTAGGTGTTAATAAATATAATGATATAACTATTACCCTCTTAATTTTTAATTTTTGAAATAATTATCGCGAGCGAAGCCGCAGGCACATGCTAGTACTAAATATGGTAAACTTGATAATTTTTAAAGAAAGAGTGTGTTGGTTTTTGCCCATAGAAGTCTAAATATTACAATAAATAAATATATTATACAAGTGTGGTACCTGTATAAAATGCAATGTTTTTCTTCGACCATCTACTACAATAATTAATAACGCTAATTACATGTGACGCAACAATTTCACAGTGAGATCCATTAAGATGCAGTATTTCATTATAACACGTGTGGGATCCATTAATACCGAACATGGATCAATCTCCAAGCCTTGAGAGCAGCAAATCTAACTATATACCTGTATTTAAAATAAAATCAATTGTGCTCATGTTTATTTTAATAATATATTAAATTGAGTTCACTTAGTGTGTCTTAAAGTGTGATGTTTTGAGGCTGAAATGCCAAGAGAAGCTTTAGTTCGCTGCCGTTACCTGCCATCTATTGAAAGAATCGAGAAGTTACTAACAGCTGATTGCAGAGTTTAACGGAAACGATTATTGGTGAGTCTACGAACACAGAACTTAGACATTTTATTATGGTCAAAACAAATCAGTCGTTTGGAGCTTGTCTATAATTGAATCGGTCATTTATGAAAGGGCTTAATGACAGAAAAGATAACTTTTCAGGAGAGAGAAAAACTGTTTATTTACAGAAACATTGACAGTTAGTAAATTCTTGCATATGCAATGTCTTATTATAGGTGTTTTTAAGATATCTACATGTGATACAGAAATACAGTGTGCTTACATGATGTATTATAGTAATTGAAAATAATGGAATTGAGCCCTTTCAAAAGTATATCCCTCACACTTAACATTGGAATTGTTCAAAAACACATTTTTAAAATAAAATAAACTATTATGATTGATTTATGTAGCATTAAAATATGATGTATGAACAACTTAATGTCTTGAATACTGAATACATTCCTACATCAATGAAAACATACAATAAGTGTAAAATACTTTCTTCATTCGTCAGCTTCTTTGGTGCAAGTAGGCCATGCAAGAATGTCTACACAGAAATGCTTATGTTCTTTTGGTATACGTTATAACACATTAGTTTTGACAAATCTTGCTTGGTGTAAACGGGAACATTATTTTCATAAGCACACTTCTCAGGAAGTTTCACAGTTGATGTTGCAGATATTTCAGATCAAAGGTGTGGCTGATATACCCGTAATGTATGTTGAAGCACAAATTTGTACTGGGTTCTTTGAATCATAATGACATTCATTAAACAACTTAGGTTTCAGTCTTTTTGTAATAATTTTGCCACTATGTTGAGACTTGTAGAATGTCATCAGCCAATACCAATAAAACTGTAAATCTTCCTTGTTTTGCTGATATACATATTCCATGATAGAAAGAATTATATCTAGCTTATAGATACATCTCTTGATTAAACCAAAATCAAGGAACAATGACCATAAGTCTTACATTCACTGCTAGGAATCAGGAAGGTTCAGTATTGAAAGGACTCCATTCCTGGAGTTGAGGCATTTCTAAACTGAATGGTATATTCAAGCTGCTGTAGAACTAACATTAGTAGGTGGAATTGGGTATTTCTTTAACAGAATCATGCATCTACCCCTGGTGAATCCATTTACCTCATAACATCCATTTTGGAAAAAAGTGTCATTGAGCCCTTTCTTAAATGACCGATTCAATTGTAATGAAGATAATCGTAAGAAAATTATGAAACGAGCGCAAAAGAAAAACTATACTGGTGTCTGCATTACTAGAGCCTACTACAGTATGTACTATAATCTTCGAACATATTTCATTACAAAATTCGGTAATTTAATAACATACGTTAAAGTGCTGATGTTCCTTAAAGTGCTTTAATTATTCCAACTATCGATTTCCAACTAAGCATATGCGGTATCAATTAATATCGTACGTAGAACTTGCTTCAAGCCTTGAAAAGAGATGCAAACAGCCAGGATTTAAAAGATATCATTTCTGTTCATATTAGTTTTAATATTGTTATAAATTGAGTTCATTTCGTGGATTTTACTGTGGATTGCTTTGAGGTTAAAATGTCCAAGTGAAACCCATATTCCTGAGTGTATTTGTTGCCTGCTATCTATTTCAGAAGGCGAGAACAACAGAACTGACAGCTGAATAGTCACCAAAATAGACTAGTTTGTTTTATCAACTGCAAGGTCTTAAAAAATTTCAAAACTTAGAAATTTAATAATTATATTCAAACAAAACAGTCATCTGGCACTTACCTACAGTAGTAATTAGGACGTTCATATGAAAACTATGAAACTCACCACGCTCGTTTCGTAAACAAACTCACGTCTTAATGAATGCCAATATAGGTTAGGTCCATTGCATAATATACTAAATACGACGTTTCTATGGAATCTTAATATATAACACTAAAGTTAAAATTCTGTAATGAAAAAATTTATACAGAAATCCTACTTTAGCAACAACAGAAGATAAAACCATTTTAGCTTATATCAGAATACATAATGTTATTTTCATGTAGACAAACCTTGAATATCCACAGCTTATTCGACTTGAGACTTGTGGTTTACTGATACCCTCATGAACTCAAACGACGTTATAATCACCATGTGTACAAAAATATCTTGTTAGTAAATTTATTTTTGTTTTTCTCGGATAAATTTTTCTACTTTTTTCTACGTTTTAAAAATTAAATGCTGTAATTATTTCATTCTTTCATCATGGGAGGCATTTTCCGTGAGTTAATACTTATATATTACTTAATTTGTTTTCATTATTAACGTAGAAAGATCTGACCTACCGTAGTTTAACATAAATGACATGAACTTTTAACTTTTATTTCAGATCTGATGCAAGAAACAAATTTGTGACAATTGGTTGAAACTTGTAGAATTGAGAAATTTCAGTTCCGGGTTCCCTTAGACAATTTGTACAATTATCTGTAATCCAAATATGGTTCGGAAATTCTATTAATATCATGTAGGATGAATAATCCAACAAGATAGTGTCAGGCATCGGGAAATGAAATTGTAGGAGAAACGAGACTTCACCCTCTTTCCACTTCTTGTCCATGTAAACAACGTGACGTCAATGCTCTGAAGCACTGGACACATGCAATAGGTTTCAATTCCGCATCAGTGGCGTTGCAGTGGCATCTGAAACTTCCACTATCTGCGAGCCTGAGATGCACAATTTGAAAGTTATACATTATAAGCTATAACGATTAACCGTAATGAAACTTCATGAATGAATTAACAGAAAGTAAAAACTGTTCTCTTTACACGATCTTATAAATTCAATGTCACTGACACGGGTTCGAGTTTAAGTGACAGTACTTACTAAGCTAAACTGTTTTTAGCATTCTCTGCAGTTGTGAATGGTTTCATTATTTTCCGCAATGTAATGTATTTAAAAATGCTGTAACTCACTCGAACAAATTGTTTTGATGTGATTTCTTTGCTATCTTGTACGAATTTGTCTTTTTGTCTTTATAAATTTTCTCTAACAACTGTTTCCTGTTGTATTCTACAATAGGTAACATCCACTTCCCTCATACAAAATTATAATGTTAATACAAAATCACTTACATTAAGCTGGTCGTTACATTTATTGGTAGGCCTAATCATTAGTCGCAGCTAAACATTAAATGATAAGTAAGTAATTTAGTAATTTATTACAGTTTACAAGTAAACAATAACTGAAACTATATTTGTCTCATACTTCTCGGGCTGCTTCGTATTGAAGTGTAGTCTGATGTTGAAATGTAGCTTACACTAAACTCAAAATACCAAACAAAAGGAGATTTCATTTTGTTTAATTTAATTATTCTTTTCTTGCATCTATTAATCCCCAGTCCTGACGGAAAGATTAGTTTTTCTTTTGCTGCACCATACTCCTTAGCAGTTAGCAAAAGGTAACGTACACCACTGACTGCTTCCACGATCCGTATGTTACGCAAGAGGACTGAGGCAGAGAGGGTCGTAGAAGGGGTAATGCAAGGTGAATGCTTTTGGTACTCAATGAGTGCCAGCTCGCAGACCCTAGTGAAACTGATACTCTATCCGCCAGATATCCAGACTAGGGGATATTCTTTCATACTACTTAAATAGAAGTTATAGTACATCATATTTCAGGATAAATGTGCAATCTGTCAGAGATCTTAGCTCAGAACAGAGTGCACATTGCAGTGTACGAGATGCTACTTGGCGCATGCGTGCATTATGGGAGCACGAGTTTGCGTGACGTGATGCGCCACGACGTTCCCACGCGCAACATCTCTTCACTCTCAATTGCACAACAATCACAACTATGTCTGGAACTGCCTGTTTTAAAACACCCAGTGCTATTTTGTTAAACGATTAACTCACAAGACGTCTTTCTCTAACCCTAGAACATGTTCACAGTTTTTCTCCTGGTCTCTAGATCTCAATGATCTAGGGTACAGATAAGGAATATCAATATGAGCACATTATGGTAAATGTTAAAGTCTATCTCAGCGAACCTGATAGGAAGAAAAAACAATTTCTCCTCTTCTCGTTCCACTGGCTACCGTCAGAGGCGAGGCTAGTACGGTCCATTCCAAAAACAATGATTCGATTACTACGAATAATAGTACTAAAATATGAAAATAAAATTATGTGTTACATAGGCACGGAAGTTGGAGTAATCAATAATACAATTATATTAGATGAAAATAGAGATGGGATGTTCATAATTAATAAATAACATACATTGCATACACAATAAATATTATTTACGCAACAAATAAATAAATATATATATACACACAGATTTTCTTATACACCCTCACAGACACTATAACTACTAATTTAACTATGCACAGGGCGAAATATGGAATTTGAAACGTCACGTGCAGAAAACCACTTTGAGACCGTCTGCGACAATGTTTTCTTGGAGACTGCAGTTGCCAAAGATCTGAAACAGGTACGCCATTCCTGATTTGTCTCATACCCACGCTTATTAACACCAGAAAATAATGTTATTTAAAATTAAGGCTACTGTTGTACGTATTTTACTTATGAGATTACTATAATCACGTTTAGATGGTTATCGCATCGCATCTCAATTAATACTACGTTGTTTATACTCCAGTACTAAAACATTCTAACGTAAATATCAGAGCTGTGAGTGGGGTTGAAAGCGGTAAAAGAACGGCAATTTGTCACATTGGAACTCCAGTCCGGTTCCGTGGCGGGGACTGAGAATTCAGGTTCCCTGAGATACAGTTTAGTAATGTGCTTCACATACTGAAACCAACTCATTTGCGAGTTTACTGTGAAGTAAGATAACAGGAATTGAAGACAAAATCATAGCTTATTTTAAGTTTTAAGTGTGTAGGCCTATATTATAATTACTTACTTCTTGTAGAATATTGCTGTAAACATGTTATATAATATCACTGTTACCCGGTAGTAAGTAAATAATTAATACAGTAGGCCTACTTATCGTATATAATTTTTTGAAACTCTTTTATTTCAGTTGAATTTATACTCGTTTTAGCTACGAGGTCATATCAGGAGTTCGGGAACTGTGTCTATACAGTAGCGTACCTGTAACTCTTTGTATTATTATATTTATGTAAGTTAGGCCATCTGCCCATCTGCTTTGTATAAATATTGTAGGACAGCGTTTCTCAACTTTTTTGAACCCGAGGACCTCTAAAATGTCTAAAAAATTGTACGGACCCCTAATTTTACATACCATTTTTAAAAGAAGGCCTATATTCTTAATATTTGGGGTATTAAGTATAGACCATTATAACGAAATATGTGAAAAAATTTTACTTCTTTACTTTCCACTTGCTTTATGATATTTTTTAATTATGTCTGAGGACCATCTGGTGGTCCGCGGACCATAGGTTGAGAAACGCTGTTATAGGGGATAGTGATAAATAACATATTTATCAGTACACAAATACAATTGGTCTTGTAATATACTGGCACTGACAATATGTAAACCTCTCGTTTTCAGTTACTTATTCCTAGTCTGGTATTTTATAGTGGTTTTGAGCGGTTATAACTACTTCATATATTACATTTTTTTTTTATCTTACTGGAAAAATACTTGTGCTGTTTTCTCTTCCTGTCTCCACTAAAGTTGCAATGCTGGCTGAATTTATAGGTACCCGCAGCCTTTTATTCTTTTAGAGCATTGTTCATGCTTGATAAATTTCATTTTTCCAATGAGGGGGGATATATATAGGCCTATATATATATATTAATAATTTGCTATCCACCTTATACCCTCATTAATATGGATGTAGGATGTATGACATATGTACGTGTGACCAAACTCACAAGAATTTTTAACCTGTCTTTTAAAAAAACTCAAGATTTTCATCCAATACTGTAACATACGAGACACAACTTAATTTAAGTTGTACAATAATTACTGACATAACTGTTTTTTTATTTTAAATTTTATCTAACGTTTAGGTCATTTATGTTTCATTACTTTTAAGCAATTTACAAACCTACAATGGAAATAAAATACTGTTAACTTAAGTGAATGTTTTTGGCAAATTTCTCCGGGCTATCCTACATCCATATTAATGAGGGTATAAGGTGGATAGCAAATTATTAATATATTGTTCATGCTATTTCTTCACACGTAACTCCGTCAGCCGAGTACTGAAGTGTATAAGTCCACTTTTTTTTCGAAAAATTAAATTATGTTGCGTATATTTCGAACTTCTTAGTTTGTTTACTCATCATATGCACACACTGAGAAACCAATTTTCACCTCTTATGTTCTATGCCACGTAACGTATGAGTTTCCTCAATATTCGTAGCTAAAAAACTAAACTCCGTGGCGCTACATCCCTGGAGGGACTTGGCCTACCACCCGACTGCTGCGTCATCTCCCGTAGGAAGATGGCAGGATTGGGGGCATGTGGTCAGCATGCCGACACCCATGGCCGTTAATGGTGGTTTTCTTGACCGGAGCCGCTACTTCTCTATCAAGTAGCTCCTTAATTTTAAATCACGAGGCTGAGTGCACCCCTACCAGACCTCCCTACCTCAGAAAAATCCGAGGAGGTACCTTATGTTGATGGACATGGAACGCCCCGGTAGGCTACTCAAGTGACGATATGATTCGGAAGTAGTTAGCCTATATCCTAACAAATTGTACCGCCAGTTGTAACCCATCATATTTTATACCATTACCCAGATTCGTAGAATGGAGCCGGTACAGGAATATGAATATTAACTTACAAAATAATTTTTATAAAAACACCATAAATTGCTTCTAGGCAGAAAGCCTAATGTTTCACATAATTAAAACACAGTCTCACTCTTCCAGCACTTAACTAATACTCTATCAGAAAATCATCACAGGCCCCATACAGAAGAAAGATTCTAGTTGGAATCAGCGCAGCACGATATGTATAATATACGTATTTTACGTATAATATTATACGTATATTATACATATCGTGCTGCGTGGGATATTATTAAGGTTGGAGACTCATATGAGTATATTTTAAATTATTTTGTTATATTTCAATAAGTTATGGACCTATAATATTTATTCAGGCCTAAAGGGGCATTATCCTGTTGCCTAATTGACATGGAAACGCTGAACTATTTTGTTTTAAGAATAGGAAGTAACTTAACATAATACATAATACATAACTACATAATAGTGATACGTAACATGACAAGACAATATACATTTTTGTCTAAGTATTTGAATTGTTTAGTAAGTGGTGTCCGTGAATATTATTCCTAAGTGGGATACTTCAAGAACTTTTAAGTGTCAAAAGGCTAATGTCTTTAGTAATAGTAGCTAGATGGGACCTTCTTTTCTTTTGTAAGGTTGGTAAAGGGGCATGTTTAAGACTTTCCGGGGAAACATATGGACACAGGCCGTGAAAGCCTACATCATTTTAAATTTAGGAATATTGCCTCTGGCTCCTATGGTCAGCTCAATCACTCGGAATGAAACTATGTTGTATTTAGATTTAAAAAATCATGACAAATAACATATTTTTCAGAATGCACACTTTGCGGTTGATCAGTATTTAACTCAAAACGAATCGTAGGAACTAGGATCAATGCAGTTTGAGTATTACGATCTATTCGTTTACATTAGTTTCTTGTTATGATATAACCATGGAAATCTTTTAAAGAATACTTCACAGCATGGCATATTATCTCGAATCTAGAAAATTAATAAATATTAAGTGAATTATAAATATTATTTTTATTTTTAGATAAAGGAAGTAAATAGTAATGTTTTGTAGTCTCTCCCAACAAACACAATTAGTAATATTGATTTACCGATTAGTAATATCGGTTTAATGCAAGTAGAGACAATTTTAAAAAAGGAATTTAAATAATGCATCAGCGTCTCCTGGAAATGCAATTATCTATTTCAGAAAACAACTGCTTTACTCTGAACGACTTTAAATATACGAGGGTCATTCAATAATTAAAGAGATAAATTGATCTGGGGAAAAGACGATTGGTAGTGAAAGTTTGATACATTTAGGATTTTAAGTTGGCATCACTGGGATGAGTTCTAATCAGCCGATGGATCAACATTGCTCTATTTGTAACCTCAAAATTAAGTTTAACGACGTCGGGTCTTCTTGAAAATTCCACATTGGTTGAACAACGTTCTGTGATTAGTTTTTTGATTGCTGAAGGTGAAAAACCAGCTAATATATACTCTAGAATAACTAAAGTGTACGGTGAAAGTTGTATGAATCGTGGAAATTTTTTCAAGTAGGGAGAACAGTTCAAAAGTGGTCGAGAATCAGTGACTGACGAACACCGTTCTGGCCGGCCTGTTGAAGTTGCGATTTAGCACCCTCTGATTTCCATTTGTTTGGTCCACTGAAGGAGGACTTACGTGGGAAGAAGTTCCAGGATAACGAGGATGTCAAGAAATTTGTGGGAAATTGGCTCCGACACCAAGACAAAGAGTTCTTTGCAGCCAGTATAAAAAGCTAGTAATCCGTTGGTACAAGTGCATAAAATATGTTGATGGGGATTATGTTGAAAAGTAGGGAAAGTCTTGTTTTTTTTTTTAAATAAACGGCTTTTTCCCCAGGTCAGTTTGTCTCTTTATTTATTGAATGGCCCTCGTATATGACGATATATTTTTTTTATGTATTTTTTCTTACACACAGTCCCTATTTTTATGAGTGTTAAGCTGAGAGGCAGATGAATTCTTCTATTGATAATCTACAAATCAGTTATACTTTACTGATTAAATATGTGATCTGTCCATTGTTTTGACTGAATCATTGCATATCTCAAGGTTCAGAAGGACGACCACATTAAAGTATGGAATGTTTTGTGAGCGCTTCGTGTGCGAAATTCCATCGCTGTCATGTGAGAATGTTGTATGGAAGCGGATTTCAACCAGTCACATCACTTGAATGGGAAATCCACGTAGAGTTGTGTGATACAGATTGTTGTGGGTGGAATGATAACTCTTCCGCACTGGCCGTGTAGATTCTAAGCTGGAAAGGTAGAGTCAGATGAAAAATTCAATCCCATAACCAGGATTTGAACAACAGATCTTCGGCTCTCCGCGCCGCAGTGTTGCCACTTCAGCTACCATGGTAACTTGCCTGTAAGTTACAACATTAATTTTTCCAACTGACAAATGTTGCGTGTCACACTAGATTATGAAAGCCAAAGACTTTTTCATCGTCGACATTTAGGCCTACCTGTGGTATTTTGTGACCCCACACAACATTCTGTTGTTAATTTCTACGTGTAGATGATCTGAAACGTCCCAGATACAGTATCCTTGGATCAGTACTTTCGTTTATGGCTTTTATCAATTATTTAGAATTGCTATTATTTCCTCCACCTTGTGTATTGTGCTCGACCATGGAACTTTACATCGTGTTCTCAACATAAACACACATACTCCTGATTTCATACTACAACGTCCTCTTTTCCTAGAACTGCCGCTCACTTTAGTTTACTCACTCCCTTAGACCTGCCAATCAGTGAACAACAACTCAGTTAGTTGAACCCAGACGGATTTTAACAGTGGCGCCAACTTACATGGGCCCGTGGGGCTCAAGCCCACCCAATAATTTTCCGTGTATTATCATAATTACTTATTACTATTACTAAAAATCCTGTTTCTTTTTTAAATCGCTTTACAATGAAAATCAGACTACTTTTGATATAAGTTACATAGTACGATCTCATTTTGTTCCAATTCACTCGCGATAATATGAAATCGTTCATTAAATTTTTACGACTTTCAGTGCAGTTTTCACAGCCACCGCCAAAATATATTTTTAAGCTTTGAAAAGACGAAATACATTTTTGTACTCAGAAAAATCTTAATCACATTTTTTTTCTAAGTAGGCCTGTAATAAAGAGAGCACGGGAAGTCAGATAACAGAAATTAGATAGTGCTTGTGAAAGATATTAATGAACACTGCAAGGAGATATGTTATAGCCTAAGTCAAGATTGTGAAGTAAAATGTATTGGTCACTATTTAAAAAGAAAAATGTTAATGTTAGAATGGAACGAACATATAGAATGAATAGCAAGGAAAATAAAGCAGAAAGGAAAGGTATGTCAAAATGGGAAAACATTACACAAATCTTACACTTCTACTTGAATCAAATATAAGTAGAGAAAAATTACTTAAGTATGCAATTAATCAGCGTAGATTTTCACAAAAGCTGGTAAAAATCACTGTTGTAGGATAAACAATTACCGGATTTAGGGAAAATCTTTCTCCTCCTAGTTCCATGGAGTCCAGGCAAAATATAACACAAAATAGTTCTGTAACGATAGCACCAAATACTACAATACCCCTCCCCACGAAGTAAAGATACTTTAGTACCGTACAGTACTTGCATTTAAAAGGACGTCATATTAGCATTTATACCAAAACCTTCTTTACTATCTAATTTCTCTTTAATAACAGAATACTTCAATTTCAATAATGTTGATATAAACTTATCTTTTAACTTGTATAGATTTTACTCAGGCATTGTAAAGATGTACTGGCATGTGAAGACCATTTCGAGTCATAATATTACAGTAACTTCTGTAATACTGGACGTTAACCTATGTCCTCGAGAGCCAATCAAAATGCTTCGGGCCACTGAAGGTCGGATAATATAAAATATAAGTTATTAAATAAAGAGGATCTTGATTATACTTTACTGCAAACATGTGTTTGTGGACAGACCTTCAAGGCTAATGTATTGTTATTCATTACAAGCGAACTTGGCAACATAAAGACAGCTGGTGTACCTAACCAAACTACATGAACATATCTTCACTATTTGTAGTGTGTATCTGCTTTCCAAAACGATATTCCTAATTTCAATACTGAATGGAGTTATGGGTAACATAACATCAATGTACACTAAGCTACAGAACACAGAACTAGATGAGAATATGTGTATTACTCACAATAACGAACTATTCCGGTGTTGTCAAGACGTAGTTACAACAAGAGAAGCCACTACGGTGAATTCAATCATATCGAGTGAACTATGAAAATATAAGTTTACTAATAACAAATCGTATAGTTTTACCAATGTCCCTGCTGAATATGTCACATAAACAGAACACAACTTTACACACTAGAACACCCACTATTCGCCATTTCCATGGATTAATAGAAACAATGTTATTTAAATCGATCGATAAAGACTCGATAGACATTAGCTATTCAGTAGTAACTGAATCGAACACCATGGCGCTGATCCCTCGTGATTTCCAATTTCAACTATTTTGTCTTGTTAAGTTACAGATTTCATTGTAACCTTGTACGACCTTGTTGTAATCAGAATTGTAATCACAGACGAATAGTCGAATACTACAATCTTGTGTTTTAGAAGAATATAAAAAGTCAATCCAAGCAAAAGAGCCCGTGCTTCTCATGGATGATAGTGGCGTTCAGTTGTCTCCATTACCAGGAAATATTACATTCTCTCGTAGGTAATTTGAGAGGACGTCAAGACATTTTACTGTATAACTAGAAGATTACCCGTCTTTCATAAGGTAAAAAATATATTTTATGTGGTTCTTAGCGTTAAGCAAGAAACAGCTCGAGGAAAGAGGACATTATTACGACCAAAGCCGCCAAATTATATAGGCCCGTGGGCTCAAATCCTCCCAATAATTTGTTGTATATTATTATTATTATTATTATTATTATTATTATTATTATTATTATTAACGAGTTTACTATTAATGATATAAGACAAGAGTGTGGGGGACTAGACAAAAAGTCAGATTGGAACGAACACGCATAAATAACGAATTAAGAAAATTGGTTTTAATCAGCAAGGCATAATAAACCAGAAGGAAGACGGAGTTCGGATCGTCCACAAAAAAAGGGTATATTAATGGAGAACCGGCAAATGGTCTAGGTAATGAAGAATATGATATGATGCTTGTGACGAATTTCTTGAGATAACTTCTGTCAGGAGAAACAGATTTCGCAAAACTCCGAACTCATTATTTTGGTTTAGTACTTAACTAAGACAAAAAATTAAAAATCTTATACCCAAATAAAAGTTTGTTAATTATTATAATATATTGTAATACATAATAACCTACAATAGATTATGCAACTGATGGTGCTCAGATAGGATATTTAAACAAGGGCTTTTTTTTTTTTTAAAGAAAATACGAAAAAATTGCTTTCATTTCATGTAAATTGGTTGTAAAACTGAAAAGATACCACAGCACATCGCATTCCCGAAAGATACTCAACCCAAACAGAATTTATGTAATGCACTCGAGTAATTTTCATTACCCTAAGCATCGGCAATAGACCTTTCTCACTCACATTCTGACAGGCCTATAGTGTAAGAAGCTGTATTACAATCAGTGCGTACTCAGTTGTTTCAACCTAAGGCAAAGCAGGCAAGACTAATTTTCTACAATTGAATTTAATATTTTATTCATGCCTTGAGCAACAGAAATTATATTTAAAAAAAAAGAGTTGGAAATATATGTTCTGGCTTTTAGTATAGGCTAAGCATTTCATGTACAAAATTTAAACAAAATTGTTAGAGCTGTTTTCGAGAAAACGGCGAAAACTAAATCATTTTCATGTAAAGTAACATTACAAATAAGAAGAAAGTCGTCGACAATCTTTGTTTCACTTCCCCAAAACCTACCTAACCCAAATAATAAATTTTTCGTTCTCGATCTAGGCCGTTCACAGACACATACACAGACATGTTTCTGAAAATAGCAGTGTATTTATGTTAAAAACTCGCTTCGAATTTCAGAGTCGAACACAATACTTCCTCTACCTACAGTACTTATGGTACGGGCATAAAAAGTAAACATATTTATGTAATATTATAAACTTTAAAGAATTTCCATTAACCAGGCTTCATAACACTTTCCTGACGGTTGAATTATAAAATGTGATTGTTATTAGTTATTACAAATAACGAAATAGTTTCTCATGATGTTCCATATTTATCCGTAGTCATATCAGTACTATTATAAGTCAATTTCATGAACCAAATGAGGGGTGGAAATGTGGAAATTTTAAAATCGTTGAGCCCACCCAATGTTTTCCAAAAGTTGGCGCCAATGGATTTTAACATCATCAGTTGCAGATTAACTCCCAAAGAAGCTGGTCATCGTGTGGAGCCGACACCAATGCATGATGACTTCCAGCTGAGTAGTGATTAGTATTTCCACAGTAAATAATTCAACTTATAAATCGCATAGAAAATAAATAGGTCACTATTAGGAGACCGCAAAGAGGCTACCGTAAAACCTGTACATAGCCACCATGAATACGAATATAAGTACCGGTAGTTTTATTTTACCTGACAGAGTTGCCATTCTCTTACACTCAGCCAGGAACAATAAAAAATACATAATATTACAAAATACAGAAAGTATAAAAATACGAGGTTGAAAATACAAAATTCTTATGGTGAGACAGAATTTAAAAAATACAGAACTACCAACGAACAAGATGCAAATATTAGAGAAATTCAAAGTGAAATATTATACACAAACATGCAATTTAAGTTATAATGTATTGTATTGTATTGCTGGTTAATCCAATATGAACGAATATGAAAGTGAGAGAAATTGTGATATTTTAGTTACTGTAAACACATCAGTTATTACAGAACGTATAAAAACAATATTGAGAGAAGAACGAAGGAGGGAGGATAGTTACAGTCCTACAATTTAGAAAAGGACCTGCGCGGAACGCAGCTGTGTTTGCTGCAGCAAGTAGACTTATATCATGGTTCCGCGCAGTTTCTTTTCTAACTTGTAGACCTGTAGACTATCTATGATTTTAGAACAAGAACTTCGTTATTTTAGAATTTTGACTGCCCCTGATTTCTTAAGGAGCTGGCTGTAGAAATGGTATATGACTCAGAATATATAAATATCTAACGAAGAGGTATTATTATAATATTATTTTGAGAATGGGTACCCAGTAGATATAGATATAGCACATAATTATATTCGGATTAAGGAACAATGCTATACTATTTTTTATATAGAAAAACTATGGTATGGAAGGAAGTTGTCTTAACATGGAATCCACTCTATTCAGGTCCCCTGAATTTAAAAAAATGCTATATTAGGGAAAATTTTGATGTATGTCAATGTGTGTGTGTCTGTGCTCAGCACACATAATAAAACCTTCTGTTATGAAGCATAACAGAAAAATTTTATATTTTGGTTATATATCTTCTGGGGTTGTGACAAGAAGAATGACCATTTTCTCTTACTTTTAATGTCATTTCATATTTAGAAAATTTAATTTTCTCGAAAACTGTTCTAATGATTGTGTTTAAATTTTATACACTAGATGCTTACACTAGATGCTTATACCAGGCGCTAAAATCTATTTCAAATATTTTTTCAGAAAAATTATTTGAAGGGTAGTTATAAACCAACTACAGTTCGTAGAAACTCAAGCCTACCATGGCGAGCGATATAGGCCCAAGACGAGAATGAAACAACTGAATACGCAATCTTAGCAACACGCTCTCTTATTCTAACTTATATCAACATGTGAAGTGTTATTATTGTGAAAGAAAGTTATGTGAGATCAGATTTCCTTTGGGTTATGTATCCTTCTGGGATGCGACACGACGACACAAAGCGTGACAACAACATTCTCTTCATGTTTACAACCACTTTACATAATAGCCAGCTTCATCCCTCACACTCCCTTAAACTTTCATAGAGTATCACCGTCATTATCTATGCTAAATTAATACTTTTATACCGTTTTATTCCTTAACATCTATGCTTTAACATAGCTGTTATAAAAGTGTTCAATAAACATAATACTTTAACGAGATTTAGATGAAACAGCCAAAATTTTCGCTTCGTATTATAATTGTTTTGTGTTCTTTTAGAGCACAACACTTTTATTTGGGATAATATAGCAAAACAGTTTAGATGAAGGTTGGAGCGCAGTTTGAAACATTTCAAACGATATACATATTTTTAATGTTGGGGGATCGGAACGCTTACAAACTGCAAAAGATTAGTGCACGTCGGTCACAACTACAGCATGACCTTAACGCGGGGAAGCTCACTGCCTCTTATTTTCGTGAAATAAGTGATTCCAGGTGAAAAAGTGTCTATCTAGAAGTACAAAAGGGTTTTTATATTATTACACCCAATATGCTACTTAATTGGGGTACAAATGTATTTATGAAAAAAAAGTTTTATTTGTTATGTTGAGTATTGCCAGTTTTGGTTCGGGGGAGCTGTCCTCCTAATCCCTATAATATAAAGCCATATTGCTGACTGACTCACTCACTCACTCACTGACATTTTTAATGTTTGCCCACTTCCAGATGAGCTAGAAACTTGAAATTTGGTACACATATAGCTTTTAGGCTGTAAACCACAGAAAATTCCAAAAAAGTTTTTTTTTTATTCTTATCCCTAAAAACCTTCGAAACAGAGGTCGGTTTCCATGGCAACGGTATTATCAAACAGTGTTCACGTAGGGCTCTGAAAGTTTAGAAATAATTATTTCCGTATACCTAACGGGGTGGTCGAGATAATAACGTCTTGGAATCGCATTCGGGTGGTCCCAGGTTCTAATCCCAGTTGAAATGAGTTTTTTCATGGTTTCTCCAGTCATAATGGCAGTATATTGCCATATATTGCATTGTATCTTTTACACACCAAGAATCGTCCTCGCTAATTCATCCTTTGATGAAATTTACTTCATAAAATACGCCATTAATGTTTACCACTTCCAGATGAACTAGAAACCTGAGTTTTGGCAGATTGTGCCTTTTAGCTTGTAAACGACGGGAAAATTCCAGAAAGTTCAATTTTTTTATTTTTTACCCCAAAGAAGTCCCCCAAAAAAGTATTCCCACAGTTTTTAGGGTTTTTTATGGCTACACGGCAACAGGCTATAGGACAGTATAAAGTCAGCAGCTTTTCCGAGAATCTCACTGAAGGTTTGGGGGCTGAGCCCCCAACGAGCTAAGCGAGTTTCAATATGTAAGATCGCTTCATTATTCACAACCTATGAAGCCCCCGTGTCTGGGACTGGAAATAGTCATGTGTTGTGGAGTTAATAAAATATTTATAATTTGTATAAGTTACATTTCCATGGCCAATATATTTTTAATATTATAGCGACATTTAGAAGATACATTTTCTGTTTAGGTTTTCAATCTGTGATATTTCTTTTCTTTTCAATGATTCTCCGAATAAAGGCATCTAATGTGTTTGTAATTAAATTTTCACGTCCTGACTTAGTGTCGTTTGTATCTGGGAAATCATATGCTCATGATACTTCTGACCTTGAGGTCCTATGAAAATTATTGTAACTGGAAGCTTTCAAATAGTTACTGGGGACAAAGGAACAACCAGTAGAACCATTCATAACGCGACAAGAAAAATACGATGCTTTAATGCCTCAGTTTAGTAGAATGCCAACTAAGTACATTGTCATAAGAAAATAATGCTAGATTTCTACAATATTCATAACTTTCCAGTCATTATAATAAGTGCTATAGGTTGCATTTACGTACCTCAACCCTCTAAGGACAGCTTATAGCAAACGCAAAAATATACGTCATGACCTCCACGAAATTTTTTTCCACCAAACTCATCTTCGATATAAACAGTTGAAAATGAAATACCAAAGACATAAATGTAATACTCAGACTTGGAAGAAACAATTCAAAAACAAATAGAGTTGGATTATTCCCACAAAGTCTCTGGCCTTGAAGACAAACCCAGCCAGCGAGCTTCTCGTTACGTCTCGTTACCAAGATGCGCGAATTCGGTGCGCGTAAGATCAGTAAGCTACCGCTGGGCAGAGAGTGAACATCGTGCAGAATGTCGCCAGTCGTAGAAAATACTATAATAGTTTAGTGGAGGGGTAATGCCGCTGCGAGAGAGACAGACAACACGTGGAGTGGGATAGGAGAGCTGAGCCAATCAGGGTGCAGCTACCTCCCCTAGCCAGGAACTCTACGAGCGGTGAGACTCGCTCCTAAGGTATATACGTAAAAACCCAGAGACGTTGTGGAGGTAATCCTACTCTACCTAAGATATAAACGTAATGCCCTCTGCAAATTTCCCTCACGTTTTGCTCTGTCACTAGATGTTTTATTATTTCCTCCAGTTATTTTTAGCTGTGGTTACCGTCGTGCAACAAAAGTAACTAGTTATTTTCTAACTTTCAGTTACAAGTAACCATCAGTTAGTGAGTTTTATTCAACTGGCCCTTACACAACTTGAGACATTAACGGTGGTATCAGTATAAATTTATGATATGTAAAGAAAAATATTGTCCAATTTTCACTAATAATGCAATTCATATTTAACTCAAGATATAACAACAATTTAAGAATTAATTTATATAGAAATCCAAAAACTATTTTCTTCTATGATTAGTTTAGACGGGGATTAATTGAAACTTAGGCCTGTGACCGTCGCTGGTGTGCCGAATTTTTCTGTCCTATAGGAGATCGTTTATATGCCAGTAAATCTACCCACAAGGGCCAGCCACATACATGCACACATAAATTCCATCGATAGGGGCCGGGATCAAACCCCGACCTTCGGCTCAGAGCGCCAGCGCTATAATATCTGTGGCACCCATGCTGACGACTTCGAAAACAATTGACATAACGTTATATAATTTATTTGATTATATCAAAGACGTGGATGTAAATAAATTTAAAATGTTTATATTACTGGATTTATGTGTGTACCAACTGAATGAATTCTTTGCGACAGTTATGCAGCTGGTATTATATATATACTCTTATGTTTTTATTGCTTTCTTCAATATAAGATTTTGTAGTGCAAAGTTCTGTTACTACAATAAAGTATATATTCTTTTCTATCCATGTACACAATAACAGATGACTTACATTATCGGAACTGCAGTGAACTATGGGATAAAAGCAGACAAACTCTACAGCCATCCCCGCTTCCCGATTTCGAGGTAAAATTCCTCCTCCATGAACTGTGCCACGAACAGTAATATATTATTATTAGTTTATCATTATTATTATTATTATTATTATTATTACATAATCAGAAGCGTTATCGTTGGGAATGTAAACAGAGGTCATAAGCGAGGCTTTCCTTCATACCTAGTATAGGTGAACGATTTTTATCTCCGGATATAAATATGGATATTTCCAATACATAAGGAAGACAAGTTTCTGTTGTAATAATGATCCCCATAAATAGATTTAATCACTGTTTATTAACTTGAGCCGTAACTGTACCCACAACAAACGACTTTCTTCGAATCGTTTAAACCTCTAAAAAATCATTAAGAATTCATTTGGTTCAATCAATTCAATCAATGTCTGAATAATAACGACCTGAACGATTCCTTTAACTACTTAACTCGGATGTCTTTCTTTCTATAACAGATAACCTAAAAGAATAAGTCTGAAATCAGCCATCTGAGTTCTCAATTTTTATGGAATTTTCTTTATCATCTCCTATAAAAGTGTTAAAGGCACGTCTTCTTTTCTTTATACTCTAATTAGGACGGAGAGTATCTAAACCTCATAACCTCCACAGCATGAATGTACATTGGTCAACCGCGCAGACGGGTTGCAGTTTAAAGAGACAAGCTATCATTCTACTCCCTTCCGATAATAAAAGACTCGCCGAAAAAGGTCGAAAATATTAACTGTAATACATAATTTCGCTCATGTACTATACTTACTTCAGTATGCATCGCTAGGAAGGATAACAATAGTATATTTATGATTTACGCAAGATATTTCAATGTTAAATTTCAGCAAATATTACTTGAATAATTTGATTTTATTAATTGTATGTGTTTTGTTCGGAGAAAACAGCCACATTAATATCTATGACTGTCTTTTAAGATAAGCTTGGTACGGTCTCAATGTACGAGTACAATACCGTTAAATAATTAAATGTCAATATACTTTATTAATAATTTATTAATTATTACCATATTACATAATACATAAATACATAATACATAAATATTCTTCATCGCTCGGGAATTTATCGGCAATTTCTAGTCACTCATGGCATTACCTCTGACAACATTACTAATTTTTATTCATTAATGATTTACTAATTTGTACAGACCATTATTTTTAAATAGGGCTCATCCAGTAGCGAACTCACTTTTTTACAACTTAAATAGTTTGATTTTGGGCTGTACACACTTTCATTCTACATGAAACTAATTTTAATTTTAATAATTATAACATATAATTGTACCTATCTACAGTAATACCACGTGTTCTGATGTTTAAATGCTAATGTCATGACTATAATTGCATTTGATGTTGGCCAATTACGTTTAGTAAGACCTGGGTTATCGACAAGTCACTGTGGTTTATAATGTAATATGCTTGCAAGGATCGCAAGGATGCAATTTTATTTGATAACACGTCAACTCGTTACGTGATACATTCAGGTATCGTATCGCTTAAACCTCGGAAAAATTCATTAAGAATTCCTTTGGTTCAAAAATGCGAAACTTTCACATTATTTTACTGTCAGTGTAGTAAGATTCTCATTGGCCTATTTTACATTTTTAAACCATTCTTTTGGCTAAGAGAAATACAAGGGGGAATTATTTATATAATTTATATTTAGTATTTTTCTAAAAAAAAAAAAATTGGAACTTACCAACTTACGACTTAAAAAGAGAAGGTTATTGCTTGTTAATTGTTTTATTTAAATCTGAGACCATATTCTAAAGTATAAACTTCTGTGGGCTCATATCTGGTTTTATTTTAAATGTGTAGTTTTATAATTTTATAATATGTGTTACAATTATCTATTTTGTGTTTATCTATAAGTTAAATACTAACGTTCGTGGTTCATCTTCCAAAATATTTCAACGAAATCAGACAATTGGTTCTTGATATATTTTGTTTTTCGTATTCAAAAATTTATCGTTTGGATAAATGTAAAGTTGTAGGCCTATTTACATTCTACAGAAAACACCGGTCACTGATAAATGGAATTTATCCTTAAAAATGTGGAATTGTATTCAGGAAGCATAATTTGAAACTGCACAAATAACCGTATTTTCACAATTTTTTAAATGTATTTGGTCATCATGCCGAATCCACTGTTGTTACTGATGGTTTCCGTGAACGGAGCGGGTATTTTGTTACGTTGTCCTCATGAAGCTGAGTGTACCTGTTCCAGACCTCCCTACCTCAGATGTTCTGGGGATCGAACCCAGACTTCCGGCTTCATAGTCAGCAGCGCAACCAGTAGACACCGCAGGCCATGTTATATCAATTTGGTTGCAAGATAAAATCCATCAGTGAAATAACCGTGGCTTTTGCTCTGATCCTGCATTCGCGTTAATATTCACAATATGTGCTGCTGTAATTCCCCTCGGCAGAGCTAGAGGCTGTATTATTACTATTATTAACTATTGAAATTATGAAATTGAACCGGCTTAGCGATAACACACAAAGGTCATGTGATTGATTTTAAAAGCAATAAGAGCACATAAGCGAGGAGGAGTATTTGAAACTCTGCATTCAAACGCTGGTTTTGATTAAAGTCAGTAAAGCAGAATTAATACAGCTTTAAACTTGTAGAGGCAACATCGGTCATACGGAATCCATTAATCCATGAATTCATACGTAAAACAGGTAACATAAAAGTCTTGGATTTCCAAGAATAAACAAGCGTGTATTGGTTGGAGATGGGAGTTTGGTAAATTAAAAATCTATGGTGAAAAATCGCATGAGTTTCTATACCATAAACTTGGAAAATCTGAATGTCTGTCTTCACATCCCCACAGAGTAAGTGGTTGGATTGTGGAATATGCTCATTCTGTTGTCCCAACCGTATGCAGAGCCGTATTGTTCACGGGGTAGGAATCACACGCCTGAGTTTGTGAGAACGGTGGTTAGCTTACAAGTTGTCTTCAGACATTCTCTACGAAGAAACGTTTCAAATAAAAGTTTTATGCAGTTGGTATACCTACAACATTTAAACAATATCGCTTTAGCCATTTTGTCAAAACATCGGAACACGGAATTCTCAGAGAAGCGATAATAAGCTTAAAGCAAATTCGACTCTAGCGCTTTAGCACCATACACAAAATTTATCTGTTCTAGAATTGCATAGTACAAGTATGGGATCATCCCAAAATAATATATTGCATCTAGATTCTAGTTGATTGTAATTCTTTAAACGACAAATTACACAATTATATTTCACGATAGGTTTCGTTTCGTATAATAGGCTATGTTTAATTGTTAAATAGTTCACGCAAGCTGAGATAGACCTATATGAGAAATTCATAAGTAACTTTGGTAATAAGTTATGTGCACTGTTAAAATTTTAGACGCATTTTCCACATGACGAAAGAAAATTAAAGTGCTTGAAAGTAAGGCAAATTGGGAACAGAGAAGTTTCACCCAAGTCTTTCGACAAATCCTGTTGATCCTATCCTTAACACTGACATCAATTCGCTGAAAACAAGCAGGCCTATATCTTCATAAAATAGCTGAATTGTTCCTTTATTAGGTTACATACTAATGTTAATCAACAGGGCTTAAGTAACTATAAGTCTTGAATAGGAAGTTTTTTCTATTAGAAGCCTCACTCACTATACCCTCTTTCACTGCAAGCTGAGGAAATTTTGGCTACTTCAAGTCCTGGATATGGAACGAATCCACGATAAAAAATGGAACTCAGAAGTCATGATAAAATGCCACTGTTAATAGTGGTTCCTTCGTTTATCAGGTTGTCTGCATTATTATTG
This sequence comes from Ectobius pallidus, assembly GCA_964059195.1. Lineage (NCBI taxonomy): Eukaryota > Metazoa > Arthropoda > Insecta > Blattodea > Ectobiidae > Ectobius > Ectobius pallidus. The sequence goes on along the minus strand of CAXKWD010000001.1, from coordinate 32,892,229 downwards.
TCATTAGACATGAATGAAAACAAATTAAATTTCAATTGTATGAAACAATAATTAATAACTCACACTGCACTTAAAAATGGATTTGTAGTGTCTTTTCACAGATTGAAATGTATTTTAAAAATTTGTATATCATCAGTTAATGTTTTAACTTGCAAAAATTCACCAGTTATGTTTAACTGTTGGTTAAGGTAAGATAATTTTGGATTAACGAAATACAACAAAAAGAGACAGGTAGGGAGCACTCACACCGAAGTAGCGTAGCAAACGAGTCGCAATAGTTGGATGCAGTTGTGCGCTACTCATTTTAAATCCCAAATAAACGATCTCAAGTCTTCATACCAAAGTAGCGTGGCAATATTGAATCTCGCAGAGTGCGACATTCATTTCTTCAGATAGATCTGGACTTATTTCATGCGACGCTACTCGGGATGACGCTTGCGAACAGTTGCCTTTTCAGCTGTTTTCTAATTGTTAAGAAAATTCAACCATATTCGCTTGTGTAGCGGTAGATTATGGCAAAGATATCATGAAAACTCCTGGAAAGAGCGCTACAATTTGTATTATACATGCGTGGGCTACACGATATGGCAATCGAAATCAGTAGGATAAAAAACCTGGATTAAAATTTCTGAAACTATATCCTCTTTTGGTAAATTACATTATTTTATATGGGTTTCTAAATAGTTCAAGGGAAAATATATAATTTATTTTAAATGCAGATCGCATTCGCTAATTCGGTATCCAAAACTGTGAACCATGTAACTCGATGTGCAGCCTACATCCAGGTAGTGCGATTCGCATGCTATGCTACTTCGGTTTGAATGCTCACTTAAATGTAACAAAGTTAATTTTGCATGCTAACCACAGATTAAGTATTTATACAACTGGCCCTAAATAAAGGTTTACAATTAGCTTTGCCAATATTCTGCCACTCTTCGCTACCCAAGACTAATATACCAAAGGATAGGACTATAAGCGTGACTACTCAGAGATTCATTTGATATTCCAATTTTCTTAATAGAAAAATTCCAATCTGGTCTATAAGAGACTTCCATTTAAGGTTAGATTCCAGGTATAGCCCGAAGAACTAAAAACTGTTTCCATAGTTGTGACTGTCAGTGATAAAATCTTCAGTTTGGCTGCATTCACTGACAAAGAATTTGCTAAATTATAAGACGTTGTGAATTTGCAATTGTAGTTTAGTTTTACTGACTGCCAAGTGCGCCATTCTTCCGATTTGGAGCAAAAACATGCAAGAGAGTCACAGGCCTGATTCACTCAATCTTTCTGGAAATTTAGTTACTACCTCGTCCAAACATGATAAAGGTATGACCTCTATCGCATGAACGAAATAATTTATACTTACGTGCATAATACCTTTCAGCAAACAAAACTTAGCAATATGCATCATTAGGAACTGTAACGATAATATCACTGCAATAAAGTGAATTACAATTAGTCTACATCTGTTCACGACCAACGATATAGATCTAAATCATTGTATTTTACGCACTGCCGTCTCGAGAATTACATTGACTGTCCTATACAGCTAATTTTGCGTACGCGGCGACATTAGAGATGGCAGCACATACTGCACCTTGCTGCAATACCCTATACATTACCGTACATTGCTTCTATGCGTTTGCTGCGTAAAAATAAGCATTAAACACACACAGATAATTGTGTTATTTGTTTAGAACATATTATTCCAGTATATGACACTTACCTTTTACTTGAATGTCAGTAATATTTTGAGCTTGTTTTCTTTTTCCTTCAGCTTTTTTTGCAATCGCTAACATCTTGATCGAAGTCTACTATTTATTATCTTTTGATAATTTGAATTTTCAATCTTAGCAATATATACTTGAATTCAGACTTCAGCATTGTTTGCAGATTCTTCAGGAACGCTTATTTTGATCATTGATCTTTCGTTTTCGTTTGACTGTATACAGTTTGAAACAGTTGATCAACAATGTCGTAGCAGGAAATGCGAAGCAATCTGGGTGCGGACTGTGTCGCCTCTACTGGAGAAAGTATGCAATTGAGCAATACGCTGAACTCCATGTTAAAATAGTGCATAGGACAGGCAGTGTAATTCTCGAGACGGCGGTGATTTTACGCAAGTTATCTTCCGTAATTCAGTAAACAGTACTTATGATCATGTTTTGTTTTTAAATGACAGCTACGTTGATTAAGTTATAATAATATCATATCATGAATGCCTTTTTAATTGTATTCAAATAAATCAAATTCACATGTTCACTAAAATGTATTATTAATTATTTATTAAATTTTATTTCCTAAAATAATTATCTTTATAAATGGAAACCGTGACTTAAAAATCTCCTAAAATATTCCCTCGCGACTATTTCGTTCGTGACTATATCGAGTAGGTGGGTGTGGTTAAGTGCATAAGTATTTAAGGGGGATAGGTGTGTTCATAAAAAAATATGAAATAGCTGATTGTGTTCTATTTGATTTTCATTTAATATTAGGTGTTTGTTTTGTATATTTCAAGTTGTTCCAGAGTGTTCAGTCAATGTCCCTTATTATGTTTGTGTATAATTTCCATTGTATTCTCATTGTCGTTAAGTTAATGTTTTTCTTGTATTAAATGTTTGGCATAGGCCGATTTTTGGCTATCGTATTTAATATCTTGTTTGTGTTCACAGAATCTGGATTTAAATTTACGACCTGTTTGGCCTATATATACCTTGTTTCAGTGTGTGCATTTCAATTTATAGACACCATTCTCATTGAACTTATCATTAGTAGCCCTATTATTACTTCATTGTGTAGAATGTCCTTTACTTTATTATTGGCTTTAAATGCTATTTTTAGGTTATCATGCCGTAGGTGTTTTGCTATTTTTTGTGCCCGTTTGCCTGTTTAGTTTAGAGTTACATCTTTCGTGCTGACATTTTTGTCGTGATTTATGGGAATTAAAGTGGTGCTATTATTTTGTTGTTGTATAGGTTCCTCTTTTCTTTTTTGAGTAGTTTAACAATAGGATCGTTCTTATATCCATTGTTGGTCGCAATTTGCATTACTGTATTTAATTTCTTTTTATATTGTTGTTTCTTCGTAGGAATGTTAATAAGTCTGTGAATCATACTAGACTACTCGTATTAAATGATACCGAATTCATTCCGTATTTATCCGACAGCGGACGTATTGATTCCCAATGGTTGTCATCTTATTTTTCCATAGCGTACGTGTTGTTTAGTCCGCCGCCGTGGGTGAGTCGGTAGCGCTCCTGCCTGCCTGCCTTCCGGCGGCCCGGGTTCGATTCCCGGCCGGGTTGGGGATTTTTCAGTAGTGAAAACTTTCTTTCCCGGGTTCAGGACTGGGTGTGTGTATGTGTCCTTAGGTTTAAGTAGGTAGGGGACTGGCGCACCCCGGTAACAAATCCGCTGTGAATATCCCCTTACGGGATCCCCAGGGGTCGCTCGCGACCCAGAGGAGTAACTTCCTTTTTACGTGTTGTTTCCCGTCAGCTAACAACAGTGCCATAACATTTCCCTTTCCATTTTGCACAGACTTAGGACTGTTCACATGCAGTAGGTATGGTTAAAAATGTTTGGCTTTTGTTATTCTCATAATGTAAGTAAAATTGTACATGCAAAGTTGCAATTGTCAAGCATAAGTAATAAAATTATGTAGATGAGAGAAACTTGTAGCAGATGTATTGAAGTATCCATACCGGGTAACGGTTGAATTAGACATCTTTTCCACTTGTTCTTTTATATAGTTTTGTTTGTCCCGCATCTTTTTGGGAGTAGTTTTCTTCTGGCTTCTCATTTTAACGTAAATTTCAGATTGAACTCCCTTTAATGTCTCTAGCAGATGTAATATGTTGGGATGCGAAGAGTAAAATTGAGCGTTCAGTTTAGAGTGGAATGCCTCACAGCAGTTAGTAGTCCGTTCAGAACTATTACTAAAATCGGCCCACATAATGGGTGGAAAGTCACTATCTGCAAGAACATAGGTATGAATCAAATAATAAAAAAACTCATCCAGATGTTCATTGTTAGGTTTGCGGGACATTAGGTCTTCCGATTGGTGTTATTTGCAATTAAGGACAAAGCTTCCTTATATGTTTAATTTTTTTGTGTGTTTGGGAGCAAACAAAATATTAATGGGAAATAACTTTTTTTTCATTTACCCCATGGATTATAAATATTTGGTGGAACAGCTTAAGGAAACTCTTGAAGGTCCCATCTACAAATAAAATTCTCGACTCTTTCAGAAAATTTACATTGGTTTGGAATGAGAAACACACAATATTCTTTTCAGAGTCGTTGAGAAATACAAAATTTTCCTTTATGTGTGGAAAACATTTTTCGCCAGTGCTTCATGTAATTCTGGTAAGTTTTTGGGCAACTTCGGAAGTTTGCGTAATCGAGTGGCATTAATATGTTTCCTTATTCTAACCAAATCATGAGTTGTGAGAGTGTCAATATCATCATTAGCTAAGTCGAGCCGTATAAGTTTGGAGGGGCGCTCACACAAATTTTCATCAGCCTTTCTCTTTACAATATTACGACTCTCTGCCGGTTCAATAACCAGAGTCATCCTTTTCATGATTATGGTATATTTTCGAATCAACAAAACAATTTAAAGAGTTTAATTTCACAAAACATTTACATGTTCTCTTCGTCGTACACTTGTATCTATCAACGCCATCGACGAGACACTTATGGAAACAGAATTTTCTTACCCTTTTCACTTGTCATTATATCAACCTCCATCGCTCACACACAGTGCACTGATTACCAGGCTTTAAAACTTAGTGCCCGATCGAATATGTTAACAGCAACCGTACTGTACAGACTTTGCTCGGCGTATGCCCTAGCTACCATATGCTAGTTCACGTGATAGTAAACAAACCGGAATACAGATATAGGAAGACCACAAAATAACTTCTCATTATCTAAACTCACATAACAAGCATGCAAAACGATACGATACTCCTGTTTGTGTAGAATAGTCCCTCCCAAATGTTTCAATATATGTTTGCGTTTAGAACACTTTACTTTCGGCATGCCGAACACGTAGGCCTATTATAAATTTAAACACGCACAATGACAAGGTACACTGTTGACCAATTTGAGATGCACCGTACTACGAGAGCATTCACTTCTCAGTACTACTATCAATGACTGTCTTATCAGCCTACGCAATCACCCTCCACCCCCTATACTCAGGTTGTTGGTAACCGGAATCAACTCCCCCTGTGGGTTCGGGCACTAAGTTTTAAAGCCTGCTGGTTACTTACAAACCTGACTGACCTGTCTGCGCGGTGGTGGAATGGAATAACGAAGCGCCGCCAGCCGAAAGTTAGTGGAATCAACACGGATGTTCTTGTTCGGCGAAATTATCGAAAGTGGGAATCAACTCGTTCACTATTCGACTGCAGGGAGACGCAAAACGGCTGTAGCGTTAAATGCGGCCATTCGGTGGCAGTGGGTGGTTAGAATTACTGTTGATACTACGTCTGTGAAAGTCGGTTTTCTGTAAATTGTAAAATTAAGATTGTTGATTTTTTTTTTTGCTATGTTGAGGTCAAGGTAGTTTAATGTTTTTATTCCTTCTTTTTCCGATGTAAAAACAAGATGTTTGTTTAGCTTATTGAACTCTTCAAGAATGTTTTCTGTATTGTTCTTACAAATAATTAAATGTCAACATAACATTTGTAAATTTTTATATTGTATTTGGTTAGTATATTTTGTATTGGTTTTTCTTCAATATATTGTAAAAGGGTTTTGGCCATAATGGCTGAAAGTGGAGAGCCCATGGCTATGCCTATGTTTTGTACAAACATTTTATTATGGAATTTGAAATAATCTTCTTTTAAGATTGCTGAAGTTAGATTTGTTATTTATTCAATAACCAGCGGGTTTTCTTTTTGTGGGCTAGGGATTCCCTTATGATATGGATAATATCGTCTATTGGTATGTTAGTGTATAAGTTTTTTATATCCAAAGAAATTAGAACTTCATCTTTTTCTAGATTAATATTTCTTATATTGTGGACCAAATCTACTGAATTTCTTATGGTAAATTTGTTGTGTAAACTAAGTTTTTGTTTGAGGATTTTAGATAGTAATTTGGAAATTTTGTAGATGGGTGCATAGATTAAATTAACTACTGGTCTTATGGGGTTATTCTGCTTACGTGTTTTTATTTGTGCCTTAAGAATTGGAGCCTTAGGGTTGATATTACACTTCATATCTGATTCACTAAGGATAAGGTCCTTGTGTTTTATGGTATTTTTTATAGCTTGTTGGAATTTTTCTGTTGGGTCCGTATTTATTTCTGTAATATGGTTTTCATTAATGAGTTTGAAACTCATTCTTTTGTCTATATAGTCATCCTTATTAAGAAGGATGATTGTATTCCCTTTATCGGCCTTGGTATGTGTAATGTTTTTGTCAAGAAGTTTTTTGTACTCTAGGGTAAAATGTTGTGGTTTTCGTGTTATGTTGTGTAATCTGTTTTTTGTTTTCCTTTTCTTGTTTTAGCTTCTCAATATTCTTGTTTATGGTATTGTATTTATTTTTGATCTCTTTCTCCAGTTTGGATTTTTTTTTGTTATTGATGCTGACCCATTCATATTTAAAATAAGATGTGGCTTCTGAGTGTAATTTATATACTTGAATATTCATAAAGTTTCTCTTTTTGTTTAGGAATTTTATTTCACTGTCTAACTAGAGTTTTTTGGCCTTTTCAACTGTTCTTTTTGCCCTTTAATTTGTTGTTTTGGACTGTAAATTGATGTATTTAGGTGTAAGTTGTAATTCTTTGCAGTTTTTGTTGAATTCTGTTGAATTTTGTTTGCCAAAGTTTTCAGTAGTTTCCTCTTGACGTTAGTATATTTGTTGATAATTTTAGCCTGGTTGGCTATTTGTAAATGAATAAATTTCATTTTGACCAAAGAGGGTGAATTTATTCCAAATAGTTTAATCCTTACTAATCAAAGACAACACACTGTAAGTATCCTTTGTCCAGCTCTTCAAGGATACAGTGTGTTGTCTTTGATTAGAGGGTATAAGGAGAAAACTATTTGGAACTTATTTATTTACTTAATCATATCTCAGAAACTAAATCTGATAGTGCAAAACTGATGGCATATTGGCCTCAGCGACACAAATATACCTAAGAACAGGCCTAATTTTTAAAGCACCAAAATGGCTGTTGGGCTATGTAATCGGTGGAACAAAGACCAGCCAATGGATTCTCTAGTTGTGTACAGCGTTACACCGCTAAACTTAGACAGTAATGAAAGCATGTACAGTATGACAGGTAGTGTTGTCCCAGCACACGTGATTATGGACTGGAATAGAGCCGTGACCGCCTCTGCAGTGGCGTGCGAGGTGTTGGAGCACGATCTGGTGCGGGCGTGATGCTGACCTGCAGCTAGGCACGACTCAGGCACTTCGCACACTGTCTGGTACAAATATTCCAAAACTGTGATCTTATGGGACCAGAATTATTAAGAATACATAAGGAAATAGAGATTTTGATCAACTAAGTTTAGTAAAAAGTCTACACAAAATTGCTTCCTCTGACTTCACGGCCATTTAGAATTATTTTATGAAAATAATAGAAAAAGAATAGTACTCATGAGCTAACACTCATGAGAGAATTAGGAGATAATTGTAAAGTTAATTGCTTCTAAAATAATAACACACAAAATTGTAAAAACTAATGTTATATTATTGAACAATCTCTTAAACAAAGCAATTGAAACATTAAATCTGTCCATTTATTAAAAGTTGCATTTTGAACGAGACCTTTACACTAGGGACACTTAAGATTTGAGGTTCCTACATATTGTAAGTGTTATTTGCCACTGAAATTATTCAAAACAATATTTTATATAATTTTTATAACAAACTAATTTTTTCCACTCAAATACTGCATTTTTAAGAAAAGAAACTGCAATAAAATACACACAATAAAATTGTGCTTACAGAAAATTGACAGTATATTTGGAAATGATCCGTATATGCATTTCACAATACCTAATCGTATCTTTCTTTTTACTATGTGATAATAAACGAAAGAGTAACATTATTTGTAGCTCTATTTTATTGAGATGTGTTCTGATATTAGGCTACACATTCAAGTCATGCTTAGCCCTATTCCGTTTCTATCTCGACAACCGCTAACTTTATAAAGAGATGTGTTTAACGGGAAATATGCGTTTTAATTATTGTCTCTACAACTTTACTATTCAAAGTTTCTGCCATAGTCGGTCGAAATAAACACACTTAGGTCTACAGCCATTTTTAAACCAAGTTTGTTTAAAACATTTCTTAACTGCCCTTATCTTATTAATAGAATGAAAAACATTTTCTAAGGTCAGGCTACAAGAATATATAAAACAACGTTCATAAATCAAAGTTATACCTGCTTGGTAGGCCTAAGTTTTAGAAAATATAGGATTGTATGCAATTCTTATAGTTGGATTTTTCGCGTTATCTACTTCTTTTAGACACAATAGTGATTTGAATTTAAACAACACAAGTAAGAAAGTAATTATTATTTATATAATGTGTTACATTTTATTCCTCAAATAATCATAAAGTTCGAAAAATTAGAAAGATACCTCCATGGACTCCATGCATCAATCACAGCTTCGTTCCGCACAGGTTTCTGGGTATATAATAAATCTTGTTCGGATTAAGACTTTCATCAGAAAAATATTAATAGGCCTGTTTATAAATAAACTCTTAACCTCTCTATGAAAGGTACTTGCATTAAAGTTTAATATGGATAAAATTAATAGGGTTCTACACATGCACACACCACAGATGTTTATACTTCGATAAAAAGTCGTTAAACATTTGTTTGACTTGTTATGAATCTGGCTGTGGGGTTTGGAGTATCAAAATCGAAATATCGAAGTGAAAAAGTCGGTTAGAATATTAACAATAACTTTTTTTAGCCAAAATATTTACTATATGACGACCGAAATAATGTCTACGTATTGCACACGATATATATTAATGGCTCACTGAAAGTTAATGAATATTGATCAGAAAACTGCCTTCTGGTAAACATCGCCCGCCCAGGCCTAAAATGCACTTCTGTATATTCGGTAGGGGTTCGGTCAGATATTGAATTCTAACAACTATTCTGAGATTGATGTTTGCTCTTTGGGAGTGGAATTCTGCAGAAATATAAATCCCAGCGTATGCAAATTGAAGTTCACTATTTATGTCATACATTTGGCCCCTGACCACATTCTGGTGGGGCTGAAGGCAGAAGATATCACAGCCGACAAAAACCGTTCCTGTGTTTTGTAATTTACGCCTATTCGGTGAGGTTGGCGACACTGCTTTTGTTCTGGTGACAATCGCAGACAATGGACCGCGGCCAAGTGTGTATATCTCGTGACCCACAAGCCCAGTTAACATGGGAACACGCCCTCAGTCACCTAATTCACTGTCGAGGTCGTATCGATTTGATTTCTTCATATAGATAGTTAAACAATGATTGGAAATGGTTGGCTTTGAAAGGAGATTTATCATGTCCAGCAACATCAGGAACATACAGTGATGTAATGCAGCTCATTATTATAGGCAACAATATCTGTCATATACAGAGGGAGAGGGGTATAAGTATTTTATCGTTAATGAAGAAGGTAATAAATTAATAGTAAAAATATTGCCAACAATATTTTCCCTTTAAGAATGTACTTTCCATTTCATTTCTATGAAGTATAGACTAAAACCAAACTCCGTGGCACTACATCCCTGAAGGGACAAGGCCTACCACCCGACCGCTGCGTCATCTACCATAGGCAGATGGCAAGATTGGGGGTATGTGGTCAGCATGCCGACACCCATGGCCGTTAATGGTGGTTTCCATGACCGGATGAAGTATAAAGTAGATATATTAAAATGTCATGATAGTACAAAGTCAGTGTATAATTCCGCTTTCCAAAACATAAGCAGCGTTGCAAAATTCTCTCATTTCTATCACTGAACTCAGTTCTTCCCTCGCTTTAATCAGTTCACACGTGTTATTGTTTACTGTAACTAGATTTCTATCCACGCGGAGTAGACGAGTAGCTGTCACAGCCGTCACAGGACAACCTTAGATTTTGATTGGCTGAGGTAACTAGCTGCTCGGAGCGATAAAAATGGAGCAGATTACATTTTATGTCTTATTCACAATTTTACAATTGCCAAGAGAATCTTCGTACCATACTGTGCTTGACTTTATAATGTACGTGTGACAGAAGTCATTGCCACCTGAACGAAGCTGTTGCCATTCTGCAGAAACTTTCAACTTAGTTATCTCATATACCATAAAGGTACCGATAATCACAAAACGCAAAATAGTTCTTTTTAATAATCAGTTTAATGTTACTGCCCCTTTGTATCTGTTCTAGTGTTTCCATATTTCCCGGGAAATCCCATAGTTTCACTTAAATTGGACGGAAATCCTGGATCCCCAATTTTCAAAGGTAGTCAATATCCTGTACTATCTCTTTGGAAGACTGAAGGAATCCCTCCGCGGTAAGAAGTTTGAAGATGACGGCTCCCTCGCACTACTCGTGCATGCTGCTAAAGAGTGACTCAAACGTGTTGGTCCAGACTTTTACCATGCTGGTGTATAGGCCCTCATTCCAAGGTGGCCTAAGGCAGTTGAAAGGGACGGGGGTTATGTGCAGAAGTGACATTTTGTTCCTAAATGATATATCTAAGACCGCCATAAATTTTTAAGGTGTAGAGTGAAAAATATATTTTTTTTTAATGTGCAAAACTTTGGAATGCCCCTCATATGTTTAGTATTTCTTGTGGAGTGGAACAGAAGGGCTTACAGGGATACTAACATCGTCAGTATAAATAAATAAGTTAAATAATACAAAATAAATATAAATTAATATATGTATATAAACAAAAATGTAAGTTAATTTGATACAATATAACATAATCAAAAGGGACATTCTCATAATTTCCTATGTGACAAATCTTTTTAAATTTTAGGGGTAGATAGGAAAGAACCTACGAATTTTCAACTAATTAGCTGCAATAATTTAGAATATAGAAAACAGTTTGTTTAATTAAACGATAGTTAATGTCTAACATTCAATAGTTCAATTTAATTTTATCACTCTGTGCTTTTGGTCTGTTTATTAACCTTGAGTAGAGCTACAATCTTTGTGTGGATTTCATGTTATCGTAAAAACATTAGGAGAAAAGAGAAATTAAATCTGTGTAATTAAAATTTTCAATTTTTAAAACATTACAAAATAATTTTCATTTACCACAATGCTTTTTAATGAGATAAGCCAAAACTGACGCACAGGTTTGTTTATATAGAAGTTATGTATGTTCTGTAGTAATTTCAACAAATCTGGTTAATATTAAATAGGCATAGGCCTATCTGAATGCTTGAAAAACAAACTTTCGACAAATCGTACCCAAAATATATATTTTTTTTAAATTACTTTTTTGATTCACCGTCTAAAATTCCCCTGCATCATGTTTTCCTTAGCATAGGCCTATATCTAGCCAAATGTACTAAAGAAAAGCAGGTTACATGAAATAATTTATATTTTTCCCAACAGATGACAGTTTGGAGATTGCCACAGCTCTGTTAGTTGATTGCAGCTATGTAATAAATCCAAGTTCGGTACATGAAAGGATACAAAATCTGCACCAAAAAATACTCATATTGAAGATTCTTTACCAGTATTGGTAGAATATCCTCTTAAATACAGCCTACATAAAACGAGATAAATAAAGTAAACCTAACTGTAGGTAAGTAAAATAAATGAGATAGATAAATAAATAAATGTAAAATTTAACTGAGATGGAACTGAATCTGCCTGTTTATATTTTCGAAAATGAATATTTTTAAATTATTATAATATATCTTATATATATATATATATATATATATATATATATATATATTCTTGAACACGTGATTGTTGGAAAACCCGATTTCATCGATTTCTTGTTAGAGTGGAAGGAAAACCCCGTGAGACTTCACCCCATTGTTAATGCGGTGTGGACATATTTTAAAATGCAGAGCATGGTATTGTGCTCTTTGGCAAAGGCATAGGCTAGCATTAGCATTCCTGCACATAGACACTTCCTCTAAGTCATTCCCATTCATCTCAGGTGGGTGGGGACAACGCCATTGTTCCAAGTGGGCGTCATATCAAAACTGCTTCATGCTCAGTGATGATATTTGATATTTATTAGCTATAGGCTTACACAGCACAGATAGAAGTTATCGATGTATAACTCATATGCGAATTATGAATTAATAAGAACTGAAATAAATTATTTTCTCTCGCTTTGTCTTTCCTTACACACAAACACAGTGGCTGTTCTCTGTAGTATATTATACATCGCGCTTTATAGAGTTTGTCGCATCAGAGAAGAAGACATCTCACAAATGACACAAAGCCAGGATTTTACTTAGGCCTAAATATGCAGTATTCCTCAAGTGCCCATGCAAGTAATGACAGTAATAATGTAAAAGCATACTTGGCCGGAAAGTGCTCTAGATGAAAAGATAAAGTTTGAAAGAGAAAGTGCTGAACTTTTCATTTTCGATACCTTCTTATCCACACGGTTGGAGGGTTACAGGCAGTGTGCGAATTAACGGGAGGAATTCCCCAGCTCGTAATTTTTTTTTTTTTTTTTCACCTGGCAGATGACAGTAATAATTTTTCCTTGGAAGGGAATATTATTTTCCCCCTCTCTTTCCATAACTGTAAATGATATTAATGGTTATTGGCTATTGCAGGATCTGTAAGTCTCACCATTGAACTACCGGTAAACATGGTTGCTGTAATAAACAGCACACCAAGCGGCAATCGGTGGTAATGCGTGCTCAATTTCCAACATATGTTATGCTCATGGCCCTGATTTTGATGACCTAAAAATACTTAAAATATGAGTTATAAAATGACTACAAGAATACCAAAAAATGAACCGAAAACTAACAAAAATTACTCAAAACCTTGTACAAAAATACTAGTTTATTCATTATTAATTTTTGTCCATTCTACACTTATGTTGTTGACCCAATTATAGGCTTGTAATTAGTTAATTACATACGGTTTAATGCAAACAGCAAACACCGTCTTTTTATATCCATATTAAAATTATTAGAAGATTTATTTATAAATACTTATTTTGAGTTCCGATAATATTATTTGTAGGTAAATGCACAAAAACTCTACACAATGCAATAAACAACACAAAATGTGATAATAATGACAAAATAATGACTTTAATTTTTTTTAAATCACCTAAAATTTGACATGGGATAAAAACCACAAATGACCAAAAAAAAACAAATAATATCACTGAATGTTTAAAAATTATTTAAAAAACAAAAAGTTGAAAAAATGACCAAAAATGATCATAAGAACAAAAACAACATTCTTATAATCTACTACTACTACTACTACTAATAATAATAATAATAATAATGGTTTATTTAACCTGGCAGAGTTAAGGCCTTAAGTCCTTCTCAATCAGCAGTTTAAACAAATTACATTATTTAGGAATACATTTAGAAATCATGATCAGAATGTCTGCACTAGTGGGCAACGTCCATGATGTACCAGGTAAAAGATAACATGTCATCAAAATCCGTGCCCTGGATATGATTATGTATCGAGAAGGTAGTTTTTATTCCAAAGCTGTTGACTCAACATGAATGTTGGTAAGACTGTTTAATTAGGGAAAAGCCTCATTGGGCTAAAGGCAGTTTGCGGTTATTGTAGGGCTACGTCGTGTTCTTTAATGTTAAAACGTTTCCCCCGTGAAGATGAAGCTCGATTCGCATCCTGGTAACAGATTAAAGCACGTGAGCTGCAAAGGAGACAAAAGAATAAGTTACCGGCACTAGGTGCAGGAATTCAGATCTTCACCATGATAGCATGATGAAAAAAAGTAATAGCGTATTTTACAGCAAAGAGAGGAAAGTAATAGCGGAGAGTATGGAGAGGGAAACAGAATTAGCAACTTCTTATGCCACTAAGTGCAACCACAGTTAAGAAGGATGAAGTTGTTTAATTCAGAATAAGCCTGCGATATTATGCCCCTTTCCTCGCACTTGGAGAGAGCATGAGATGGTTCATATTGAGGAGTGACATGTGTGCGCTATTGTTCTCCAGCCTACAACTGTAATGCCAGCTTCGCCCTTACTAGTGGGACGTGCAAGAATCTGATGAAGCGACTCGCCTCGAGACAAAACAATACGGACCCTGTCATCAGTCCAGCCTTCACGCCTACATATCAACGTGAATCCGTGCAACACAGGGTTAAGTCTACTTTGACACACTTTTACGCATTTTTAGAGAATTTCAATAAAGACTTTCTATTGCAGTCGTCACCATCGTGCAACTTCCGAAAAATGTCTATCTACCTTTACGTTTCAAGGTCTTAAGACCCCAAAACCATTATCAACTCAAGAGTTTATATACTTTTTTATGGATTGACAACTGCAGCGTAATTTTGCAAAAATGATTTTCTGGACCGTACATAAAGTATGGAAAATCCCATTTTAGTTCGATAATCGGAAGAGAGTGTAGAAATAGGAAAGGTTTTATTTTCGAACTGAATACTCACTATTACTCTCTTAATATGAAATATATTTCAAAGGTTAAATTTATCATAAATTACCTCTTAAAAGTAGTACCGAAAACTTTTGTTTCAAATACTTTATTTTCTTCATAATATCAGTCATTAGTTCGAGAGATCAAAAAATTAGTTTTGAATGACAAAAAATTAATCATAACTCCCTTAGTTAAGTTAATATAAAACTTCTAAATGTTATCTAAAACCTTTGCCGAAATTTTTTTTTTGATACGACCAACCCTTTCTTGCAAGCAGTGGCGGACGCAGGGGGGGATAGGGGGTTACATCCCCCCCCCCGAAATTTGAAAAAAGTACTCTAAGTGGCCAGTTTTATAAACTAATTGTATATGTAAGTTGATTAATTTTTTTTAGTATTCTTTCTACCTATTCAAATCCCCCCCCCCGAAAAAAATGTCTGCATCCGCCACTGCTTGCAAGGGATGACAAGTGGTCGCAGAACAAAAATGTTATGCTTCTCTTATTATTAGTAGACAAAATAGTTCATGAAGCTCATAGCAAATTGTTGTAAAAATCCTAAATATTATTCAAATGTGACAGAAAGTGAACTTCAAAATCTGTTTAGCCCATAGGCCTAGCCAAAAGGAATCTTTTTTTAAGACATAACTTTTTTTCACTTTTTCTATCAAACATTCGCAGTCATCTTTATAACCTCTCTTCATTCGGTTGTATGCACATCGGCACAGTCGCATTTCGGCATAGTATTTTTATCCTTGCAATATCATCGTCCTCCTTGCCACGCACCCTTCGTAGGGGTGGACATAGAGACAATGTTGGAATTACATTATCGTATTGAATGCAATGGAATTCACAGTAACTGCTAGATAAACAGAAAGACAAACACTTCCTTTTATTAATATATATACATACTGTGTACATTAATATTATAATTGTATTGTTTAGAAATCATTCATAAAGTATCTGCCTGCGAATGAATGAGACTTTGAATTAACCTAACCTAACCTAACCTAACCTAACCTGACTTAACCTATCTACGATACCAACGGCCGGTTTCCTTAGCCGCGGTAGCTAAGGGGTGCTGCCTTGGAGCCGTGGTGAAGGAGGCTGTAGGTTTGAGTCTCTATGTCCACCCCTACCCCCAACGCGTTGTGTGGCGATGAGCACGATAACCATTACAAGATAAAAGTACTAGGCCGATCTGCACAAAAATGTGACTGTGCCGATGTGCACGTGTGCCGATCTGCAAGACACCCTTCATTCAACACGGGATATTCCTTATGATCTCTCAGTCTCTTATTAGCCGAAACACCTGTTGGTAGTTGCAAAATTTCCTTCGCTCCACTTTTAAAATTATATCAGCGTCTGTGCTGCGGTGTGTAGAATAGGTGGAGTAGCTCGTAGAGGATGAGAATGGATGAAACTGAAGTATTTAAGATGAATAATTTTTTATCTGCTTCAGCATTGGTGAAGCAGCAACCTGATTGAGTGTTTTCTCTGTTATAGATTGCGTATCCACTTTTAACTCGTTAGTAAAATTCCCTACTTTAATATCGAACTGCTTCTCCATTGCTTGTGATGTACTTTTGCAGCTCTCATTAATCAGTGCTTCTTCTATAAGCTTGCTTTTCTTGTGACAAGGGCAGTGGATTTGCAGGCCTTTTATTTTATTAACTGATCTAAATAATTATTACCATTAATTTAAAATAAATAGTTATTACCATTAAAATATTAATTTCAATAAAAGTATGTTTGCACGGGATTATATAATGACAGTGGTAGTTTTCCCTTTTTGACTCACTAAGACCTCGGTAATACGAACAGTTCTTAATGGACTGCGACCTGTCGGGGAAGGGATTGCCTTTGGACCACATACACACTTTTTTTGACAAGGCAAGGACAAGAGGGCCTGCCTAGATGGGTGATCAGCACAATGCAGAGACAACACCGACACACTGGGATGAGACACACCAGTCACACACACTCGTTCCGAACACAGCGCAGATAGAATGAAGATGATAATGACGGCCAGTTAATATCCAGAGGTCACAAGGGCCTAAAGTAACACGACTTACAGGTGAGGAGAAACCTCCCTAGAAAACTAACCTGGGTAACTTGTCCCGATCGGGAATCGACCCCGACCCGCAGCGTGAGGGGAGCGAACACGTCCCTTGTGTCACAGTAGAGGAAAAGTTCTCCCCTCCTTATAAAAAAACTTTTATCAATGGATAATTATTTTCTTCCTAATTTTTTCTTTCTGCATTTTGTTTGTAATTTCCTCTAATGGTAGAGTTTTTATTTTAATGGAGGACGTATAATCATTAGCGAATAACGTCATGTGACAGGAGCCAAGTGTCACTCTGACAGCCCTAATTGGAATTATTTGGAAAAAAAAAAAGAGAAAATACAGAGAACATTAAAACAGACTAAAAACCCCCTACAGCACAGCACTCATGCCAATTTATAAAGCTAAAACATTTTCCTGTATCCTGATGAATATTTAATATGGTAGAAAAGTCACAGTCACAATGAAAATCCACACAAAGCGTGTACTGAAAGTGGAGATCTTACTTCTTTACGTAAGGCATAGGGGTAGATGAACGAAGCGTTCATTTTCCACAATTTTCAACCTAGAGAGTTGATAATTATGCTGTATATACCTTTCCTGTGGTAGTATCTATACTTCCTATGTATGTTCGCTGACTCTTGAAATTTTCACGATGCATTTCCCATGCCCTGGGAAGTATCTATCTCAAATTTTATCCTGTTAGCACAATCAGTTCGTCAACATGACCTGTAGTCATGGTATAGACTGCATGCAACGCACTCTTATGGTGATGGTAAATATTGCGTACAACCTACTCTAGCGACGGTGTTGCTAACGTTGTGACCACATCGACCATTCTTGTTTCGGAACCTCATTGTTATTATTTATACATGGGCCTAGTGTATGTAGTATAGTTAGTACAACGTGAAATGTAATACTAATTATAATAATAAAAGTTTATAAGTTCAAGAAATACAATGAGTCCATTTTATGAGGAAACCTCGCATCACTGCCGCATTGCCATATAGGCGCATCCCGCTCAAAATTCTATAGGAACTTTGCGTGAAGTTTTTTATGGTAGGATAATTAGCACGGGTTTATGCCCCCCCCCAGATTAGCCGACCTAACGTACTGTGATTATTACCTTTGGGGATACCTAAAGGGAAAAGTTTACCGAAATAATCCTCATAGGCCTACCTTAGAAGAACTTAAGGCCGAAATAACACGTGCAGTGCAGTGTATTACCGAAGCGGAATTACAGAAAGTGGCAAATAATTTGTTTAAACGATGTGAGGCATGTCTTACTGCTGACGGGGGTCATTTTCAACAGTATCTCAAATAAATGGTGAGTAATAAGCCTCTACATGTAGGCCTATTTTGATAATAAATTGGTTGAGTTATTGATTTGCCGGTAGTAACGGAACACGGTCCCCGCCGGTGCCAGGACAACAGCGGGGAAAGTGTGAGTAGGGGCAACGCTGTTAAAAAGTTTCCGCATAAAATGGATTCCCTGTATAATATTAAATGCTTAGTAGGTGAAACATGTTTATTTATGTCATACATACATGTCATTCTACTTTATTATGCCACATAAGACTATTCTCTGTACAATGTATACTTAATGATAATCATGTTGTAAGAAATAAGGAAGTAATTACATGATATCACAAGTTCCTAATTCACAGATATTATTACAACAGTCTCCTTTTTACGTTATTGTTTTGGAATTGTGTGCAACTGCAGTGCGGAAACTATACGTCCTACACTAAAAAACGAGTAATTAATTGTTATTAGAAGTGTTTCCATTAAATCTTGAAATCATAGATTCAGTGTGCAAAATTATACGAAAATCTGTCCAGTCAAAGTCAAGTTATACTATAAAAACTCAGTAAGTTTCTGCACAGGCTAGAAGAAATCTATTTCATATGTAAAATTCTTTTTCAGTTTTATTGTTCTTGAAAATTAATAGTCCAATCAAATTGTCAAGAATGGATGCAAAATTTAGGGTAGAGCTAATTTTTTTATATGATGTCTGGGATGGTTTTGAGAGTAATTTCTGACATTTTGCCAACAAAATTTTTTGCCGCCGGAGCCGCCATCTTGAAAAACTTCAAAATTTTCAATTTTATTTCTGTGTTTGCCCATTATCTGCCAAAATTCGCACCTGACAAAAATGTTGTATTATCCACCCTAAAAGTAGACTAAATTTGCTACATTTTGAGATCAAATTGAGTTTTCTACCATGAATAGTTTCGGAAATACAGCTCTCCGAATTTCAGCAACATTTTGCAAAAAATTAAAAAATCTGAACTTTCAACTAGTTTTTGCTCGCTATCTTCTAAATGACCAAACCTATAGTAAAACTCCATATGGAAACTTAAACTAGAGGTAATTTGAAACTTGTCGAGTACTTTAAACTTATCCTACCTCTTACAGGTCACAAAATACAGAGGTTTAAAAATATATACACAGCAACGATTGAATAAATGCATGTGCGTACAAGTTAGGAGCAATAACGGCACAGAACATTCATTTATGTACAAAAAGATTTTATTTAGCTGGGGTTCTGGTGAAACATTGCATTGAATAACTTGTTTGTTCATAGTCTTCGGCACTTAGAGGCACTTGGGCAGTTGACGTCTGCTATTTCGTCCATGATGTTCACAATCTAGCCAGTGTTCATAAAGTTCTCTTCAGCGTCTTCATCCAAAAACGAATTAATTGGCTCGTTCATAAAGTTCTCTTCAGCGTCTTCATCCAAAAACGAATTAATTGGCTCATCAGGAGTGTCATCATCCTCACTGTCGGAGGACAGGACTATTAGTATGTTTTCACACGACTGCCCATTGCAATGTTTGCATATCGTTGTGCACTTTAATCCAGCTTTACGACACCCACAAGCGTTTAAACACCCCTTCTTACAGGTACAGGAAATACTTTTCAGAATTGATTCTGGAGCTGGGTCCTTCTTGGCTTTAAGGGGAAAGAGGCCTCTTGGTGTGTTCACACAGCCCCACTTCAAAGGGTATTTGTATTCACTGAGCCATGCCTGAACTTGGTGGTATGTTCGCATGGCATGAAGTTGAGCCGCATCACTGGTTGGGGGCAAGTTCGCTAAGTTAAATTTCATTCTTCCTGCAGCTTTTATAAATATTCCGTGCCGAAGTTCGTCAAGTGTTTGTGTAGCAGGGTCTCCTCCATATAAGTGAACCAAAAAATGTTGGCCCACTTCAGCCACTTCTCCTGATGTAGCTTGAGGGTTCAGAAATACATTAGCATCCTCTTCTAGTTCAGGATGTTTCAAAATCAGCGAACAGAAGTGGGTTTTCCCGTGGCCAAAAACTGCAGATGTTGTGTCACAACCACTGAAAGCATGGATGAACAGCAGCATGTTGGAGAAGCTGTGGCGAAATGACTGCCTTGATTAGAAGATGTCTGCAGCTTTGCCTCTTCCGTACTTTATTCTTTATATGAGGGGATGGTAACGCAGTGAGGAAATAAGAAGACTATGTCCTCCCCAACTACAAAGACAGTGTCGTATTGAGATGCTTTTGAGAAGGCAGTGCTAACAATCAAGACATCTGCATCTTTAACAGCCTTTCCAGCTTTTGCCAATTCTATGGAGCGCCTCTTGTTGTTTTCATTGGTGAGAAAAGTTTCTTGTGAGCTTTTCAAAACAGTAGTTCTATCAAAGACGACATCAGGAGATGGACTCGTAGCCCGTCGGAGTCTCACAATTCTTTGTGCTTGTTTGATTAGCGTCTGAAGGATAACCATCGAAGATAACTGAAACCTTTGAGTCATAATGTGTCTGCAAATATTTCAAAATGCCTAAGGTTGCCTGGTACAAACACATTAAAACAGATGTATCCGGAGAGAACGGTATGCGGAGCAGTGACAAAGAGCCTCTTAGCACCATTCCTCCGATAACATGTTTCCATTTTCGGACAACTGTATCTGCTATAGGAAGTAATTTTTTTCAGAGGACACTGCAAAAGTGTTCTTCTAAAATAAAACGCCGTTCTTTCCAAATCAAAATGCTGTACCTACACCAACTTTTCTTATTATTTTCTTTTTACATTGTTTTTTTTTAGTCTTTTATCATTATAAATTCTTGGAAATACTGTTTTAGTTGTTAATTACAATGTAAAACTTAACTATAAGACAACACAGGTTTTTTACTGATAAACGCCATTTAGAATATCCTAGGCAAAACTAGTCTTTCGTACCTTCGATAAGTTTTCTGAAATGTGAGGAGTTGTAGATTCCTCTGTATCTGGTGACCTATAATAGGTATGAAAACATTAAATACTCAACTTGTTGCAAATTTACTATACTTTAAAAGTTATCCTTCGAAATTTTGCTGAAGGTTTGGTCATTTAGAAGATAGCGAGCAAAAGCTAGTTGAAAGTTCATATTTTTTTATTTTTTGCAAAATGTTGCTGAAATTCGGAGAGCTGTATTTCCGAAACTATTCATGGTAGAAAACTCAATTTGATCTCAAAATGTAGCATATTTAGTCTACTTTTAGGATGGATAATACAACATTTTTGTCAGGTGCGTATTTTGGCAGATAATGGGCAAACACAGAAATAAAATATAAAATTTTGAAGTTTTTTCAAGATGGCGGCTCCGGCGGCAAAAAATTTTGTTGGCAAAATGTCAGAAATTACTCTCAAAACCATCCCAGACATCATATAAAAAAATTAGCTCTACCCTAAATTTTGCATCCACATGACTTTTTTTGTGATAATTTGACTGGACTATAAGTGGGTAAATGGAAATTTAATCATTAGGTGAATTTTAGCATTAATTCAACTTAGTATTACGTGAGTCCACCGCTGTGGCTCAGGAGATGCGTTAAATCCTCTCACGCAGCGGGCCCGGGTTCGATTCCTGGTCGGGACAAGTTACCTAGGTGAGGTTTTTTTCCGGGGGTTTCCCTCACCTGTGAGACAAATGTCAGGTAACTTTAGGCCCTTGTGGCCGTCATTATCTTCATCTCATCCTCGCCTCGTTCTGAGTGAGTGTGTGTGAGAATGGTGTGTACCGTCCTATGTGTTCGTGTTGTCTCCGGCATTGGGCATTGGGCTGATCACTCATCCAGGGAGGCCCTCCGTGTCCTTGTCTGGTCAAAAAGGTATGTATGTGATCCAAAGATAATCCCTCTCCCGACAGGTCGCGGCCCTGTAAGGCCCGGGCGGCTTGGGTCGCTTAAATCCTAAAAACTACGACAAAGAAAGAAAGAAAGAAAGAAAGAAAGAAAGAAAGAAAGAAAGAAAGAAAGAAAGAAAGAAAAAAGAAAGAAAGAAACAAGAAAAAAAGAAAAAAAGAAAGAAAGAAAGAAAGAAAAAAAGAAAAAAGAAAAAAGAAAAAAGAAAAAAAGAAAAAAAGAAAAGAAAAAGAAAGAAAAAGAACGAAAAGGAAAGAAAAAGAAAGAAAGAAAAAGAAAGAAAGAAAAAGAAAGAAAGAAAGAAAGAAAGAAAGAAACGTAAATGAACTCATTATGAGTAGATAATGACTAAGGCGCGGATTTGAAGTTTTTGACCTATTTTTCCCCAGCTTCCTAATTAGAACATTATAACGTACTTTTCCGTTTCATGCCCGTTGCTTCCGAATATATGAATCTTATAAAACCTAAAAAGGGCTAAATTGGACTGAAGGGCCTGAGAAGGGCCAAGGGGAACTTTTGTTGAAAAAACTAGGGGCTAAAGAGGATTTTTGCAGAAAAACACGATTTTTAATAGATTTTCCAATTAATACAAAGGAAAATAAATAAATAGGCTATGTGATTTAGTGCATTTTAAGTAACGACATAACAAAAATAAATGTATACATCGAACTGAAACTGACAATGTATATGTCGCTTGTCTTTTTAACTCGAAAATGTGCGACCAACGAGAAACAAATTCGTGACACTTGAGTCTGCTTATTTTTGAGATCGGAAGTGAATTGAGTGGTGTTTTGAATAATTGTACCATTAAAGGGTAAATATCGCAATTGTTTATGCTAATTTTTGATTGCCGATATAAGGAATAGTTATTGTTTATTTTGTAAAATCTAGAATAACTGTGTCAAAATTTAATACAATTTTCGGCGTTAATATTAGTGTTCATTATATGTTTTATTAAGTCGGCTAAAATAGCTTGTTTAAGGCCTAAAAAGAGCTCTTCCACGTAAATGAAAGGCTAAAATACATTTTATAAGAGCCTAAAAATCCTGGCCCTCATAATGACACAACACTGAGGTTCCGAAACAGAAATGCGCTTTATACAACGTATACAGTGAGACGCCCTTACATGTGTTAGTGTTTTAAATAATTGAATTCTTAACATCAACTTTTGTTATCATCCTTGAGATGGAGTAAAATCTCCGAACAGTCTACGTTCAAATAAAAACGTTGTACAACACAGCTGTTTGATTAAATTTTAAAAATAATTAAACACTAAAATATTTCCCAAGGTGAAAACTAATATAGTTAAACGCTTAAATTAAAGTAAATAAAAATTACCGTTTAAAACTTAAACATTAAACAATTTAAATCACTCTATGCATTGAATCTTAGGTTTTGGATTTCATTCAAACGGTTGCTGATTTTTCTAGAAACGCAATGTATTGTAGGATTATTATGATTCGAAGTCATTTTTGTTAAGCTTAAATTTGTTGAAAGATTAAAATTTAACTTTTTCTTACAAGGTATAATTAATTAAAAATAGAATTCAAAAATTGTTCGGCATCATCAGCTTTATTAAAAATAAGTAACGTTTATTTCTATTTTGCATGTAAATCCTGCGTGTTAATTGAATGAAAATTACTGACTACGATATGTTGAGCAAATCCTGCAGATTTTGAAAACAGTAACTGTCCACAGAAAAATAGTTTGTGTATGGCACTTTATTGGATTGGATATTGAGAGGTGGTTACGTATTATTTCTATATTGTTCATGTGGACACTTGAAACTGAATTCCATAGAGTTTTAAAAAAGCTCTTGAGTTGAACTGCCCTTTTAGACTGACCGCATGATGTGAATGTGGTGAATATGTTTAATCATACACGATATTCCTTTCAGAGGCACTGTCCAAACTTTCAATGATACAAACACACAACACACGGAGAACAGATCTCATATATTTACACATTCTCTCTGATATGCAAATCAATGATGATCCTACTTACTTTATTGGAAATGTCCTAATTTTTTATTTACTGGCTACTTTAACTGCACAGTCACGTGGGAAATAAATAACACGAACTATGATAAAGCTGTTAACTTTATTCATCAACATTAAAATGCAACGTGAAGTTTAAACAATTATTCCATTATTTATTCTGATCTTTTCTATTAAATGCCTTGGCCTTTTTGGGTTTATACGACGAACATTCTTCCATTTTAAAAAAAACTCATTAATTTGACTAATCTGCAAAATATGTATAAGCCATACCATCACTCAGTGACGTGCGTTCAGCCTCATCAACCCTAGCCCTGTCTGAACTGTATTTATTTTACTTTTCGAACAATGGGTTAATTTCTGCAATGCAATCGAGAAGTCGCTCCGCAGCACTTGTGCAGGCCAGAATCCGCTAAGAAACGGAATTTGGTTGGAAATGATTATAGTTCATAATGTTTTGCTACAAGCATATATATGAAATAAGAAATAAAAGTAACATATAGGCTAACTCATCTATTTATAGAAGATACTGAAAATGTTTAACATGTCTACCATGAGTCATCACCCACTTGAACATAGCACAAATGCGAGAAAAATGTAGTTTTTTCCATTTTCGTAATTTATGAAACAGCAGTACGAGACCTATACTACTCATGAAGCTTTTTGGCCTACATGCAAGTTGAAGACTAAATAAAAACAAGTTCACAAAACTGTAATTTTGTGAACATCTTTAAACTTCAAGCAATTCACTCAATACTGTACTTGGAATGAAAAACACGACATTAAATTGCTATAGGCCTACTAACCTGTGGAAGTGAATTTTACGATCACTGCTTCGTCCTCATGTTTTCCTTATTTTGTTCGTCAACCATATGCGCTACACGAAATAGTCATCTTCTTGCAACAGGAGGTAAAATTAAGTATGTTTTATCAATATTTTTGGAAATAAAATAACATTTTCTATTTTATATTCATACAAACATTACGAATTGCAATGCGTGTTCCATGCAAAGCCAGACGAAACTAGTCGCACAATTAGGGCACACATTTCGGAGAGACTTACAATGACAGCAATAATTCCAGTTAGTCCTTCATTTCATAGTGTAGACGTACAATATAATTTCCAATAAATTAATTTCCAATTTGGATCAACTGAACATTCAATAATATGCCATTCCCCTTCATAACACTTTCATTCTTTCTTTCTTTACCTCTCCCTTTTAGGATTTAAACGACCCAAGCCGCCCGGGCCTTACAGGGGAGGGATTATCTTTGGATCACATACATACTTTTTTAACCAGACAAGGACATGGAGGGCCTTCCGGGATGAGTGATCAGCCCAATGCTGGGGCCACCTCCGAGACAACACGAACACACAGGACACTCACACACACTCACTCCAAACAAGGCGAGGATGGGATGAAGATGATAATGACGGCCAGAAGATAACTGGGGACCACAAGGGCCTAAAGTTACTCGACATTTGTCTCAAAGGTGAGGAAAAACCCCAGAAAAAACCCCACCTACGTAACTTGTCCCGACCAGGAATCGAACCCGGGCCCGCTGCGTGAGAGGATTGAACGCATCCCCTGAGCCACAGCGGTGGACCCTTCATAGCACCCTCTTTAATAATGCAGGATACAGACATTTCACATATTTTGTAACTAACATACAGTAATATACTAAAAACTCTGAAACAAACTTTTCACATATTTTGTAAATTATATACCGTAAAATTATGAGTAGCATTAATTCGGTAATTTTTATTTCTCTTTTGTTAACGTATATTTATTTATGTTAAATATCACATTGACTGTTTCTTTTCAGCCTCTACTCAGATTAACATTCTGTATATTTTGTAAATATTTGAAAATATATTATATCTTTGACCCTAACATATCTTCGGATGAAGTGAGGTTTAATTCAATTTTGGATATTCAATAAATATTACTAATATTAGTAATAATAATAAAGCCGAGTTCACATTAATAGTAGTTTTTAACATAGAAAACTCGGGCAACAGACTTCCAGGACTCTTCAGAATTTCGAACCTTCTGAAAAAATAAGCCAGCAACGTCTTCCCATTCAAATCAATTTTATAATCATCGACATACTTCATTAACTTGCCAATAAGTATCCTTCCAACTTTATCAAAAGCATTGGAACGCATTGTACACAGACAATTTTCTTACTACTTACGTGAACATCATATACTTGATGACTATCAATCAGGATTTAGGACTGGACATAGCACGATATCGGCTCTGTTAAAAATCAATGAAGACATACGTGAAGCTACTGACTAATGTAATTTAACCATACTAACATTAGAATTCAGTAAGGCATTCGACACTGTAGACATTGATAAGCTTAAGAGATTGAACTGTTCTGGAAGTGTCATATCCTGGTTCGACTCCTACCTTCGCGAACGCCAACAATGTGTTTTAGTAGGTGATCGTTTTTCTTCTTGGCGTTACGGGAGGGCTGGTGTCCGCCAGGGCTCAATCCTAGGACCCTTACTTTTTAGTATATATATATATTAATGATGTAACCAAAACAATAAAGCATTGTAGATATCACCTGTATGCTGTTGATTTACAGCTATACATTCATTCCACTACTGACTTTATCAACGACGCACTGACGAAACTCAGTGAAGACTTGGCTCCAGTTTGCAAATGGACAGACAATTTTTGGACTTACCTTAAACACAGAAAAATCGCAAGTAATTGTAATGGGACATCAGCGTTTGATAAGTAAAGTAAATATTAATACCATACCGCGCGTGCAAATTAATGGCACTCCTACAAACTACAGCTTATCGGTAAAAAATCTTGTCGTCTTTATGGATTCAGATGTAATTTGAAACACTCAAGTATCACACTTCTGTAAAAAGGTATATTCATTACTCCATTCTCTAAATCTGTGAACGACTTCCCCCTAGTGAACTAAAGAAACGTCTAGTCCAAGCGCTAGTGAGGCCTCATTTCGATATTCTGTTGAACAACTTACACACCAGCCTTACTGACAGACTTCAGCGTGCTCATAACGCTTGTGTTAGATTTATATGTAATATCAGACGATTTGACCACGTGACGCCATCTTTTCACACCTTGTCATGGATGCGCCTCAAACAACGAAGAATGATCCATTCTCTTATCTTCCTTCATAACATATTATTATCTTCCTCTCCTTCTTATTTACACTCTCGTTTTAATCTTCTTTCAACATCACGAACGCATAACCAAAATCTACTGCTTAATCCCCGACATACAACATCATTCTATTCATCTTTTAGTGTATCAATTCCTCGCTTTTGGAATTCGTTGCCTTGTCATATCAGAAACTGTCGAAATGTACCACAATTTAGAAATAAGTTGAATATCCATTTTAATAGTCATTAATTTTATTTTAGTTTAGATTATCAAACTTGTAATTAAATCCTTGTAATTTTATTGTTTGTAGCATATTTAGTTTTAGTTTATAATTTATCAATTCTTGTATTGTTTGTGGTATGTATTATTTACGATATGTATAGTTTTACTGGTGCAGTGGAAGAAAAGGCCTTATGGCCTTAACTTCGTCAGTATAAATAAATAAATAAAAATATACTACTTCATACCGTGGTTTCGATTTCTCCGGTATTCATGTAGCATAGACTACGTTTCACGACTCTTCTTTCTGCCTAAAACTCTATTGTTAATATCAAAACTGGCAGAAAATTAAAACTTACGCAGAAAATACGAAACTCAATAATGTAATTGTATGTAGACAAGAACAACAGCAAGAAAATCCAAAGCCCCGTTAAAATATAAACCCAAAAGAAACAAAGTAAATCTTGAACTAAAAGTCAACTTCGTCTTGTTTTTTGCTAACCTTTTTCCGATACTTTTAAAACAAACTTCTATCGCAATAAACGATTGAATACTTTACACATCCCCTGGCCAGCTTTCTTGATGCACGCGCGCTGCCAGTTACATTTTGATGAGGGGTAAAAGAGTGCAGCGTTGATGAACTTAACCATCAGCCTAATTGGGGTTATTAGGTTCATAGGACTTTTAAGCGCCCCATCTTCATTTTTTTTAAATAATTGGCTAAATTTCTCAAACATAATATACCAACGGAAAACGTCATTCATTCTACACCAACAAGAAAACCAACTATTAATTGAATAAATAACCGAATTGACTGCAACAATCCTTCAATAGAATTACTTCAACTTTGATAATAAAGTTTTCATACAGAATACGGGTAGGCCTATAGCCATGGACTCTCAAATATCAGGTCTTCTAGCTGAAACTTTCTTACAATGCCATTGAGAAGGATCTATCCAGAAAATATTAGACAAATCAGCATATTTATAGACGATACTTATTTATCGATTTACACTTACATGAAATCTTAGAAGAATTCAACGGAATCACCACTCATCTCAGTTTCACTTATGAAAAAGAACATTTAACTATTTGAACCTTAACCTAATAAGGCGAAACAATCAGCTCAATTTCAGCATCTACAGAAAACCAACTTTTACAGACTCAATAACCAACAGTAAATCTAATCACCCATAGGCAAAAAGAAAATAATAATTACTGCCCTTGATAGCATGATATATTATAGATTATTTAGTATCCCTAGGAATAGACAACCAAACTCAAAATAACTCAACACAATATTACAAACTAGCAGACGCCCGCGGCTTCGCCTGCAATTATTTACTCACTGCTAAATGTTTTATTTAAATAATTATTTAATATAAAACTAATTAAAACATATTTATTAACACTGAAATAGTTTTTACAAAAATTGCAGAAATTCCATAATTTTATTCTTATTAGGCTATATTGTTTTACGTAATAAATATATAGAATTAAACGAACAAGACCAATCTTATGCTGCTATAAGGGCAAATAGATTCGAAATGAATCGATTGAAATGAACTACAGATTCATGAACCCTACCCAAATTATGCATAAACGATTTTGTTATAACGATTGATGGTTAAAAAGCTAAAATCCAGCCTTCGAGACGCATTTCACAATTAAAGTGCGCCGTCCGGGGGAAAAAGACCTCAGATTCGAGTTCCTGAGCCCCCCTTCCAAAAAAACCCAGCATAGTGAGTTTCGTCCAAATCATTCAATGCTTTCCCATTTAGGCATGCGTCCACGATCCCCTTCTGTCCACGTAAGTAAAAAGGAATCAGAACTCTGTGAATCGTAAATACTCTTATATGATTCAAGATAGCAACCGAGCAAGGCCACCTTAATGTCACAACTGAATACTACCTTGTTAATAGGAGGCGTTGGATGTGCAGGGAAACACGAGTACAAATATTATATTTAAATTAAGGAATCGCGCACAATGTGCATTATCTTAACCGAAGACTTAACCTACTGACAAACACCCAGTCCTGAACCCGGGGAGGGGATCTTTCACTACTGAAAAATCCCCGACCCGGCCGGGAATCGAACCCGGGCCGCCGGAGTGGAAGGCAGGCGTGCTACCGACTCACCCACGGCGGCGATACGTATAAAAATAGTTATAAAAAGGGCAGTCTCTTTGAATTACTAAAAACGCAAAATAAAAAGGACAATATCAGTCTTCTACGTAATGAAGAGGCAAATACTAAATATTATATTACATTCAATTACACAGACAACAGGGTTCACCGTAAAACAAAACACCTAAAAGAACAGTTTCAAAATAGCTTTTAAAACCAACAGCAAACTGAAAGATTTACTACACAGCACTAATAACAATGACAACGATAAATCTGACCCATTGGAAGAGAGACATGAAGACCAAGGACTGACAAATCAGAAGAAAAATGAACTAATTCTGCAAAGAAGATAGCTAAACGTTTTTCATTCATTTTTTCCCTTTCATATTTTCTGGGACTCAAGTCTGAATAGAACTTAATTTCTTTCTTTCTTTCTTTGTCCACTTGAGTTTTACCTCTCCCTTTTAGGGGCACTTAAGCGACCCAAGCCACCCGGGCCTTACAGGACCGCGACCTGTCGGGAGAGGGATTATCTTTGGATCACATACATACTTTTTTGACCTGACAAGGACACGGAGGGCCTCCCTAGATGAGTGATCAGTCCTATGCCCAATGCCGGAGACAACACGAACACAAAGGACAGGACACACCATTCATACACATTCACTCTGAACAAGGCGAGCATGGGATGAAGATGATAATGGCGGCCAGATGATATCCGGGGACCACAAGGGCCTAAAGTTACCCGAAATTTGTCTAACAAGTGGGGGAAAAACCCCGGAAAAACCCCCACCTAGGTACCTTGTCCCGAGCAGGCTTCGAACCCGGGTCCGCTGCGTGAGAGGAGCGATCGCATCCCCTTCGCCCCAGCGCGGTGGACGAACTTAATTTAATGGTGTATAATATTGAAAATGAAATTTGTAATAAATTCAGCACATAGACTTCTACACAACGTCTCCCCTGATGCTAACTTGGTATAATTAGGTAACGAATAACTCATTTAAAGGAATTTCGCTCGTTGAAAGTAAGTTGCAGTACTGGGGGTGGCGCCCTAAACAAATTCCTCTCAAAAAAATTAAGGAAGAACAAATTTATAGTGGTAAACATTGTTTAATAATTTGTGAGTCCCCTGTAGTGTGAGTATGAACAAGGTTCAATGCCTCGTTCGTGTTACAAGAGTGATGTTTTAATGGCCTAGTTTGAGTGCAAAGTTCAGAGTGCTGAAGGTCATTGTGTTATTAAGAGAGTTTCCTTAAGTTTTATTATGAGTAATACGATTGTATTCACGAATCTAAGGAAACATCGAGTGTAACACTATATTGCGAGATATTCGTCACATGTTTTATTTACTTTTCTTCAGTTTTATTATTGGTATGGTATGATTACTGGTATTTGTAAATATCGTATGAACAACATAATGTAGGATCTTTGGATTATCTGCAGTATAATTTTTTTAAATTAATTCATCACATGTTAATTTTTTTAGAAATTTTCACATCAGAAATATTTGGAAAAAAAAAACTATTAAAGTTACATCAATGATTCTAAACAGTTTTGTTTAGTAATATCCAATATACTTGCATGCAAACTTTAACTGCAATATGTCAATAAATGTTTGAGTTATCAGGGAAACGGCACTTCAGTGCACAAAATTTGGCTGCAATTTTTTAATGATAATTACCCATTAAATGTAATAGTATTATTAATTCTGAAAATTGTATGCAATTCCAGAACTAGTCAATATAGACCATGCCATATTCCAAGGCAACAGAACAATTCATTGCTGAGAAAAATAATAATGAAACTTCACATATTTTCCAGCAAAGAAAGCTGTATGCCCCCCTTAAGCCAGAACAATCCTATAATTAATTGTATGAAATCAAAACAAATTTCTATAAATAAAGAGGATACAGCCAAACCAGTCGATCAAAGGAAAAGGTTAGATTTAATCTATTCTCGAATGTTTCAGTATATTTTACCTGTTAAATATCACAACTTGTGTTTTCTTGATTTCAGGTACGTAATACAGGAGAGCTTACGCGTACTGGGGTATAACACAAAGGTCCGATGGATCTTGTGATAGACTGGTTGAAGTTTAACCAGATAAGTATTCACTTCTAGAGTTAAATATCGTAAAAACATAACTGAATTAGTATAACAACTTTAAACATTCCTGAATTTAATACAAGAAATAACTACTCGTCCACCGCTGTGGCGTAGGAGATGCGTTCGCTCCTCTCACGCAGCGGGCCCGGGTTCGAATCCTGCTCGAGACAAGTTACCTAGGTGGGGTTTTTCTCACCTGTGAGACAAATGTCGGGTAACTTTAGGTCCTTGTGGTCCCCAGGTATCATCGCCTTGTTTAAGTGAGTGTGTGTGTGAATGGTGTGTCTCGTACTATGTGTTCGTGTTGTCTCGGAGGTGGCCCCGGCATTGAGCTGATCACTCATCCGGGGAGGCCCTCCATGTCCTTGTCTGGTCAAAAAACTATGTATGTGATCCATAGATAATCCCTCTCCTGTCGTGGTCCTGTCAGGCCCGGCTTGGGTCGCTTAAATCCTAAAAGGGAGAGGTAGAACTAAGTCAAAGAAAGACAGAAAATAACTGTCCATTAAAATGATCGCATGAAAGATCTTACTATAATTAAAACACCGTGACCAAAACCTTGAACTCGATGTATCGGACAGTGAATGAAATACTATCGCGTATTTCTTTACGATATACTCCGTTGCATACCTAACAGGAGTTCAACACGACTGTATAATATTATTCCAGTGGCGGGAGATAATGGTGAAGGAGAAACATCGTAACAACCCATTCCAAATTCCACAGTAACAACAGTAATCACTGAATACAGTGATTGGGTACATAAGCTCCACATCAGCAAGAAGAGATATGAAAATAAGTTTTATTTATTTTATGGTGAAGCATTTTAAATTACGTTTAATAATAAAATCAGGTAAACTGATATAACAAAGTGCCAGAATGCTTTTGTTTAAACAATTATAATTGCAATATGATAGCCTATGCAGAAAATAAGTAATCTTCGTAATCGATCTCCAAGTTAAGCTCCAGATCGATTCATTAAGCAGGGCTTGCGGAATAACAAAGACCTGAAGTTTGAGTCTTAACATGAATTCATAGCCTACTCGTATACACTGATATAATAACTTTTTAAAGTGTGACCTTTCACAAAATGCACTGGCATTAACAATAATAATGTAAATGTAGACCTGCGATTCGCTGACATGTTTCTTTCAGGTTTAAAGCAGCCGTATAGGTTATGAATGATTTAAATTCCACAGGATTTTCAAAATATCCTTCTGGAATGCAAATGGACTCCAAGGGGATAAATACTTAGTACGGTATATAAACTTTTACAAGAAAATGATACTGATTTATTAAATTAACAAAACATATTTAAAACCAACTTAGAAGTTCTCCCTACGAAAATGTGAGGTTTATAATGATAAAGGTTCATAAGGCGGCACAGCCATAATAATAAAATCAGGTATTTACCAGAGAGAAGTAGACACTACTCTATTCACTCACAAGGAATGAATATTTTGATGAAAATATTCTACCTAATGAGACCATGATATATGGAGGTATCTATTGTTCTCCTACGAATCCATTAACAAAATGTGATCTAGATCTCCTTACTTAACTGGTTTTTGTCAACTGTCAAACCGCACGGCAACTGTCAAGAGGAAAATAACATTGTCACACTCTTCAACAGGAATATTCAAGTACATTGTTCTCCAGATTGTTGGAAGCGCGCTACCATAATCACCATTATGAAAGCAAACAAAAACCCTCAGTTTCAAGAGATCAGACGTCCAATAAGTCTTCTACCATTAGAAGGTAAGAAATTTGAAAGAGTGGTCTTACGTTGGATTGAAGACCAGAATATCAGTAAGATACCAGACCTCCAGATGACCTATAGTTAGTTAGTTAATGATTCATGCATTCAGAGTTCAGTGTTTTAAAAAGATTACATAGTTCTTAAAGCTAACATTTTGTAGAGTATATGCAGTAGAACAAATATAAATCGATTATGTACTGACTCAAAATTAATATTAGACAAACAAACCGAAAAAAGGAAATAAAAAAGCTATCTACAATACAATATAGGAACTCGACATTCCACTACTCCCTAAGTTCTACCAATACTTGAAACAGTAACTAAAAATTTTAACTATTAAGGGTTTACTTATACAGTTTTCTTGGGCTTATCAAAGGCATATAATTCCGTGTGGCAGACTGGACTAATATATAAGTTACTCCAGACAGAATTTCCAGACATATCATCAAATTAATTACCATACTTCATATTTCAACGGCAAATTATGTCAAGTAAAAGAAGGGTCTGGTTTCTCACCAATTCATCCTATATATAGCTTATATATGCCAGTGTCCTGCAAGGACCAGTAATTAGTATCTTTCTGTATAGAGATTTCGCTTCAGATAAACCTGCTATGATAAATACTAGTGTAGCCCAATATACTGATGATACGCTGATGTGTATTTTCTACTGATATTGATCCTACAAGTGCAACTAGGTAGTATATATAAATATAAATTCCGAAAAAAACCAAGCTCTCTGCTTCAAAAAGTGTCCGCTTA
This sequence comes from Ectobius pallidus, assembly GCA_964059195.1. Classification (NCBI taxonomy): domain Eukaryota; kingdom Metazoa; phylum Arthropoda; class Insecta; order Blattodea; family Ectobiidae; genus Ectobius; species Ectobius pallidus. The sequence goes on along the minus strand of CAXKWD010000001.1, from coordinate 32,858,287 downwards.
AGCGTATATCAAGGCTGCACACACAAGTGACAAAGAACTATCCGAAGTACTTTGGAGTGTGTATGGAACAATGCTCATTGTGGCATAAACGTATCCGACAAATTAAAGGAAAAATTATAGGCAGAATTCTTCATTTATACTCTCTTTTAAAAGCTGGATGAATTCACAAGAGGTAAAATTTTAATGTTGCCAATTTTCATATACACTTCACCGCTTTGAGGATACGTCAAAGGACTCCACCCTGAAGCATTGAGATTAATCAATGGTAGCGACTAGTTTACCACCACAGCTCAAATTCATGATTATCTTGAAGTGAGATATAGGCTATAAACCAAGGCATAAATGAACAAATAACGAAATTGTATCTCCGTCTTCAACTTAGCCCGAACCTAGTTGTGCAACCACTGGGCAATTACAGTGTAGGCTAAATTAACAGTGGTGCAAACTTATTTGGGCCCGTGGGGCTCAAGCCCACCCAATATCTACGTGTATTATTATCATAATTACTTATTGCTATTACTAAAAATCCTGTTTCTTTGTTGAATCGCTGTAAAATGAAAATCAGGCTACTGTTGATATACATAATACGACCTCATTTTGTTCCAATTCACTCGCGATAGTTTGAAATTGTTCCTCAGTTCATTAAATTTTTACGACTTTCAGTGCAGTTTTTACAGCCACCAACGAAATATCTCTTTACGCTTTGAAAAGACGAAATACATTTTTGCGTTCAGAAAAAACTTAATCACATTGCTTTTTTTTCTTTCTAAGCAGGCCTATAATAAAGAGAGCACTGGAAAGTCAGATAATAGAAATTAGATAGTGCTTGTGAACGACATTAATAAACACGGCAAGGAAATGTGATACAGCCTAAGTCAAGATTATGAAGTAAAATATATTGGTCACTGGTTAAAAAGAAAATAATGTTAGAGTAGAACGAACCTGTAGAAGGAACAGCAAGGGACAGTAAACAAGAAAGGAATTGTAACTTATATGGGGCTTTGGTATATCGAAATGGGAAAATGTTACATAAATTTTACACTTCTATTTGAATCAAAGGTAAAATCGCACTGTAGGAGGGCACACTTTGAAAACCAACTTTCTTCTCATAAAACACCTAATATCACACGTATTTTGTTATAGATAGTTCTCTGGAGAGGAGATGTTGCCTCCACGAATGATTTGGTCCAACCTACCCGCCCTAAATGTTACACTTTCTTTTAGAACACGATCTAGCGAAAAGTAACGTGAATTCCGCCTTATTTTATCTCCGTATAATGATGAAACTCGTGATTGGACGTTAGAGGTGTGACGTCACACGAAGAATTCTGGGAAAAAGGTTCACCAATACAACGAACTTCGAAGGCGATAGAGTATGGCACATTTACGGAACGGTAGAATTCAGAATGCCCACTAAATTAATATCACTGTTCATAACCTAACGGAACCTCTCACTAATGATATCTGTTAAGCATGTACAAGAAGCGTCATGTTGGTCAACCTGCCTCGCCGAGAAACAAAAAACATTACCCGTCCGTGGATGGAAACCGGCGCACATCGCGAGATGGGCCCCTTACATTGCGACTTTGCCCAAAATAGTTCTGTAACGATAGCATAAAAAACTACAACTAAAAAGTAAAAATATTTTGATACAGTACTTGCATTTAAAAGGACCGTTATATTAGTGTGTATACCTAAACTTCTTTACTATCTTACAGAATAGGCCTACTTTAATTTCACTAAAGTTGACATAAACTTATTTTTTAACTTGTAAAGATTCTGCTCAGTTATTATAAAGATGTACTGGCAAATGTAGATCAATTCGAGTCATAACAGTAACTTTTGTAATACCGAAGGTTAACCTAAGACCTCAAGAGCCAATCAAAATGTTTCGGATAACTGAAGGTCGAATAATATAAAATATAAGTTATTAAATAAGAGGATCTTGATTACATAGGTACTTTACTGCAGTCAGGTGTTTGTGGGCAGACTTTCACGGCTAATGCGTGTTATTTCATTACAAGCGAACTTGGCAACATAAAGACAACCGGTCTACCTAACCAAACTACATAAACATATCTTCACTATTTGTAGTGTGTATCTGCTTCCCATAAAGTTATTCCTAATTTCAATACAGAGTGGAGTTATGGGTAACATAATATCAACACAGAACACAGAACACAGAACTAGAAGAAAATATGTGTATTACTCACAATAACGAACCAGGCCGGTGTTGTCTAGACGTATTCACCACAAGAGAAGCCACTGCGGCGAATTCAATCACATCGAGTGAAATATGAAGCTATAATAATATTAAATCGTGTAGTTTTAGGCCTACCCCGGTGCGTAAGGCTGACAACCTTACCACCTTCAAGTGCCGAATGTCCAAAATCTAGGAGCCTCAACCTCCTGGAACCCTCTGGGCCTCCATGGCCTGTATAGGGATCACTTTACCTTTAGGCCTACCACTGTCACTACTGAATATCTCACATAATGTATAAATAGAACACAGCTTTACACACGCCATTTCCATGGATTAATAGAAACAATGTTATTTAAATCGATCGATAAAGACTCGATAGACATTAGCTATTCAGTAGTAACTGAATCGAACACCATGACGCTGATTCATCCTGATTTCCAATTTCAATTATTTTGTCTCACTCTCGTCTTGTTAAGTTATAGTTTTCATTGTAATTTTCATTGTAACATTGTAAGACCTAGTTGTAACCAAAGTTGCAGTCACAGACGAATAGTCGAATACTACAATCTTGTGTTTTAGAAGAATATAAAAAAAATCAATCCAACCCCGTTCTTCTCATGGACTATAATTGTCTTCATTTCCAGGAAAAATTACATTCTCTCGTAGGTAATTTGAGAGGACACCAAGACATTTTATTGTATAACTAGATGATTACCCGTCTTTCATACAGGCAAAAAATATATACTGTATTGTGTGGTTCTTAGCGTTACGCAAGAAACAGCTTTAGGGACGAGGTTACACTACGAATAATGCCGCCAATTTATATAGGCCCGTGGGCTCAAATCCTCCCAATAATTTGTCGTATATTATTATTATTATTATTATTAACGATATTACTATTAATGATATAAGACAAGAGTGTGGGGGACTAGACAGAAAGTCAGAATGGAACAAACTCGCATAAATAACGAATTAAGAAAATTGGGTTAAATCAGCAAGCCACAATAAACCAGAAGGAAGAAAGTTGCAATCAGTGCGTACTCAGTTGTTTCAACCTAAGGCAAAGCAGGCAAGACTGAATTTCTACAATTGAATTTAATATCTTATTCATGCCTTGAGCAACAGAAATTGTTTTCGAAAATAGTTTCAAATATAAGTTCTGGCTTTTAGTGTAAGCACGTCATGTACAAAATTTTAAAAAATTCGTTGGGGCTGTTTTCGAGAAAATGGCAAAAGCTAAATCATTTTCATGTAAAGTAACATTAAAAATAAGACAAAGTCATCGACAGTCTTTGTGTCACATCCCCAAAACATACCTAACCCAAATAATAATTGTTTCGTTCTCGTTTTTACTCTTCACAGACACATACACGACTCCGTGGAAGTAGCGCACAGATATAGAGCAGACGCGGACCTGCAGTGATTGATATAAATGCTTGTGATAAGTTGCTAAATTTGACTAGGTTGACTGCTAAACTCGCTATTGCTGAAAAAATTAGAGTATGTGACTGATTAAAACAACCTTTAAACCACCTATGTGTATTACCTACATGTTGATAAAACAGGGCCATATTGACTTCAATCTAAAATGCGGTAACTCCGCCTTGTCAATATATAAGTTTTAAAACATTAAAAATCAAGTATAAAAATCAATGATAAAATTAAAAAAATTAAAATCATGGTCACATAAAAATATAGCCAGCCACATACCGCACACCATGTTGGTTTTAGATTACCTACATGTTGTCCAGTCCCAACTCTGTAAAAAAGTGCGAGGGAAGTTTGATACGTTTTGTTTATTATTAATTTAAAAACCTTAAAGCATACTGCTGGTAATAAGTTTCTTAAAAGAAAATCAGCTGTTTAAATTCATCATGCATTCCTTGTGCTTCGATGCACATCTCAATCAAAATATGTGCGCATAACTCACGCTGGATTAATCACCAAACCTGCTCTGTGCGGTAGATCTACGAAATCGGGCTGTGCGTTACTCCCACGTGCGCTAGTACCACGACACGCACAAACACAGACATGTTTTTGAAAATAGTAGTGTATTTATGTTAAAAACTCACTTCGAATATCAGGGTCGAACACAATACTTCCACTACCTACAGTACTTATGGTACGCGCAGAAAAAGTATAAATGTTTATGTAATATTATAAAATTTAAAGAATTTCCTTTAAACAGGCTACACAAAGCTTTCCTGACGGTTGAATTATAAAATGTGATTGTTATTAGTTATTACAAACAACGAAATTGTTTCTCATGAAGTTCTATATTTATCCGTAGTCATACCAGTATTGTTATAAGTCCATTTCATGAACCAAAAAAGGAGTGGGAATGTGGAAATTTTAAAATCGTTGAGCCGACCCAATGTTTTCCAAAAGTTGGTGCCAATTTAAAGCAATACATTAGCTACATAGGACACCTAAACATGCCGTGTAATGGGTATACTTATCCTGGATACATACATTACCTCTCCTGATGTGGTAGGAAGGTTATATTACTGATTTCATTATTAGCTTATGACTGTATTGTATAGTAAAGTTTTTCATTGCATACCCAGGTTTCAGAGGAATGAACCATTAAGACGGTGTTTCTATATGTTAACTGATCTTATCAAGTCGGTGACTTAGGGTCTAGGTTTCCGCTTTCCAAAACAAGAAGCAACATTGCAATATTCTCTTATTGTTTTCATTGATCCCATGTCTCTAGGTCTAATCATTTCAGACCTATTTTATTTTGTTCTGAGCCATCTATTTATGACTAATGTATGTTATTTATTAAATTATTTATTTATGTATTGTTATTTATATATGTTTAGTATTTCTAAAAATCTATTTGTTAATTTATCTATTATTATTTATTATGTAATTTAGTTTTTGTATATTACTTTGTTTCATTCTATTCTGTTCGTCTGTTTATGCGTGAGCACCATCAGTGGATCAGTGGCTGTTACCGCTGTTCCTAATTTTATGCATACTCCCTGTTGGAAGTTGTGTTCCGCTCGTGCACTGATCACCGGCTGTCATAGTGAACAGGTATCTTCTTTCAAAAGTAACCATGTAGTGGTATTTTAATGGTGAATTATTCTGGGATCTTCTTCTTATATTCTTTCAGGTATGCATCTATCTGGTGGAACTATTCTTCGTAAATCTTTTATACAGTAAAGCCTTCTTCTTGTGCTCACTTTGGGTACTTTGTTAATAGTTTTCAAGTCTGATTTAACTTCAGCTAAGCCTTCTGCAGTGTTAAACCATGGATCATTTATTAAGCTAAGCTCTCATTTTGAGGGTTTGTTTCTTTAATTCCACATAGTGTTTGCTTAGGCCTTTTCTCCTATCTGTTTGATTACTTTTCTTTGGTACTTTTGTTGCCATACCACTCTGATGTCATCACGCATGGTCAGGTTAACTATTGTACCAGTGATGTTATGTACTCGCAGATGTTAGCTATTTATAAGTTCTAGATCCAGCTCCTCCTTCCGCGATGTATTAATTCCTATTCTTATTTGTAAGTATTATTATTGAACTTTTACGATATTTTAAGCTATTTATTATGTAATAATTTTGTATCTACATTTTTTGTCAAATATGCCACTTGAATAACGCTAAAATTTTCAGTCTTGCTTTAAGGCATTATTTTCATTGTATTATACAGGGTGTCTTCTATTAACGTTTAAAACTCTCCGTAGTGACGTAGGTGACATTGAGACAAGTAATTTGATATAGGCAGTGCGCCAACTTATATGGGCCCGTGGGACCCAAGCCCACCCAAATATTTTCCATGTATTATTTATATTTATTTATTGTTATTACCAAAAATCCTGTTTATTTTTAATCGCTAGAGGCGTACAAAGAAAACCAGGCTATAGTTGATATACATAGTACGATCTCCTCCTATTGTTTCATTTCAATCGCTATCGTTTGAAATCGTTTCTTAGTTCACTAAATGTTTACGACTCTCGATGCAGTTTTCACAGCCACCGCCGAAATATATTTTAACGCTCTGAAAAGAGTAAAGTCATTTTTCCATTCAGAAAAAAAAAATGTTTTTCTAAGTGTGTCAATACATAAGTCCGGTCATCAAAACCACCATTAACGGTCGTGGGTGTCGGCATGCTGACCACATGCCCCCAACCTGCCATCTGCCTATGGTAGATAACGCAGCGGTCGGGTGGTAGAACAAGTCCCTTCAGGGATGTAGTGCCACGGAGTTTAGTTTAGTCAATACATAAAGAGAGCGCGGAAAAAGTAGATAATAGAAATTAGAGTGTGAAGTACAAGACATTGCTGTCTGGCTGAACAGAAAAAAAAAGTCAGATTGGAACGAACATGTAGAAAGAACAGCAAGGGACAATAAACCAGAGGAAAATGTATCTTGTAGGGAGCTTTGGTATATCCAAATGGGAAAACATTATACATAAATCTTATTTGAATAAAATATCTGTAGAGAAAATTTGCCTAAGTATGCAATTAAATAAGTACAGATTTTCACAGATGCTTACAAAAAACAGTTGTAAACAATTATCGGAATTAGGAAAAATATTTATCTGCCTAGTTCCATGGAGTCTCGATTTTGTGGAAGCTTGGCAAAACATAACACCAAATAATTCTGTAACGATAACATCAAATTGTACAATAGCCTTCCCCACGAATTAAAAATATCCTAGTACAGTACTTGCATTTAAAACTTTTTTCGTATCTTTGTTCATGCATTTATTTCATATAAGCAATCTTATTTATTTTTATTCTTATTTTTTACCTAAAACTATAATATGTATGTTTTTTTTTATATAATTTTCAAAATATAATTTTAGTATGACTGAACTGACCCCGAACACGAGCTATGCTCATGCGGGGCAAATAATACTCTTTTCAAATTGTACAAATTGTGTGTATATTATTTGTATTTGTAATAATTTTGTATCAATTTGTATTTTTTAATTTGTAATAAACTTAATTTGTAACTTGTAATTTGTAATTTGTAATTTTGTGAAAGGACCGTCATATTAGCATTGATACCCAAACCTTCTTTATGATCTGATTCCTCTTTAATAACAGAATACTTTAATTTCAATAATGATGACACTAACTTCAATTTTAAAAAGTATATACTTTGCTCAGGCATTGACATACTGCAAAATGGAAATCATTTCGTGTTGCAACAGTAACCATAGCCTTCTGTAATACTGATGTTAACCTATGTCCTCGAGAGCCAATCGAAATACTTCTGGGCACCGAACATCGAATAATATAATATAGACCTAAATGTTACTAAATAAAGAAGGGGCTAGGCTATAGTTTACTGCAGTCATATGTTTTCGGACAAGACTTTCGTATTCTTTGCATGCGAACTTGGCAACATAGACAGCCGGCCTACTTAACAAAACTATAAACATAACTTCACTATAATATGATGTTTTTCTGCCACCCGAAAAATTATTCCTAATTTCATTACAGAGTGTAGTTATGGGTAACAGAAGTCAATACAATAAGCTACAAAAAAAAAACAAAAAACAAAGTACTACACCATTTCAACCTAAATTTCGGAAAAAGTAATTTCAATTTCGGAAAAAGTAATTTCAAATTCGGAAAAAGTAATTTCAATTTCGGAAAAAGTCATCTCAATTTCGGAAAAAGTAACTTCAATTTCGGAAATACGAGGGCTATTTTTTAAAGCATTCGATGGGGCATAAAATGAAAACCACAGTGAAAATCAAAACTGTTTTATTTAGAACATTTAGGTACACCTTCTAGCTACTTCTCTACATAATCTCGCTCCGATTGAGTCATTTGTCTTAGCGTGGTACCAACTTTACTATACCCTCTTCATAGCCCTCGCATTTCCGAAATTGAAGTTACTTTTTCCGAAATTGAAATTACCTTTTCCGAAATTGAAGTTACTTTTTCCGAAATTGGAATTACTTTTTCCGAAATTGAAATTACTTTTTCCGAAATTGAGGTTGAAAAGGTGTAGATAAGGATGTGTGTATTACTCATGATAACGAACTATGCCGTTGTTGTCAAGACGTAGTCACAACAAAAGAAGTCAGTCCGGCGAATCCAATCACGTCCAGTGAAATATGAAGACACAATAATAACAAAACGTATAGTTTTACCACTGTCACTACTGAATATTTCACATAAAACATAAATAGAGCACAGCTTTTCACACTAGAACACCAACAGTCCGCCATTTCCATGGGTTAGTCGAAACAAGGTTATTTAAATCGATCGATAAAGACTCGATAGACAATAGTTAGTGCCTTTACTAGTAAATGAATCGGACACTACGGCAAGACTGGCGCTGATCTCTCGTGGTTTGCAATTTCAATAATTTTTTCTCACACTTGTTAAGTAATACATTTCATTGTAACCGTGAACAACTTTGTTGTAAGCAATAGTCCAATACTGCAATCTTGCGTTTTAGAAGGATATAAAAGAAATCATACGAGCGAAATCATATCATGGGCACTGGTGACGTTCAGTTGTCTCCATTTTCAGGAAAAATTACATACTCTCATAGGTAATTTGAGAGGACAGCAAGACATTTTATTATATAACTAGCTGGTTACCCGTCTTTCGTATAGGTTAAAAAAGTATTTTGTGCTATTCTTAGCGTTACGCGAGAAACACCACGTAGGAGGAGGGCATATTACGACCAGTGCCGCCATCTTATATGAGCCCCTGGGCATCAAATCCACCCAATAATTTGTCGTGTATTATTATCATAAATATTTAATGCCATTATTAAAAATCACGTTTCTTTGTTGAATCCCTGTAAAGCAAAAAATCAGGCTATACTAGAACGAACCTTCTTGTTCCAATTCACTAATGGTCGTTCGAAATCGTTCCTCAATCATTAAAAGTTTTACGTCTCTCAATGCAGTTTCCACAGCCAAAGTTACAGTTTCAAAAGACTAAATGCAGAAAGAACTTCATCACATTGCTGTTCTAAATATACATAAGGAGAGCGCGGAAAAGTTAGATGTAGAATTTAGAGTTTAGACGATACTTGAGATTAAGAAAAATCAATGGGACGACATTAATGGACAAGGGAAGGAATTGCGATATAAGATAAGAGTGTGGGGTTCAAGACCAAAAAAGTCAAGAGTGGTACTAATATGTAGAAATAATGAATTAAGAAAAATTGGTTAAATCAGCAAGAGATAGTAAACCAGAAGGAAGGAGGAGTTCGGATTAGGGAGACCCGGTTACTGGTCTAGGGAAAGATGCTTGTGACGAATTTCCTTGGGATAACTTCTGTCAGGAGAAACATTTTGCAACACGCCGTGCTACATTATTTTGTTATAGTAGTTACCTAAAACAAAACAAAATATAAAAATCTTATATTTCAACTTCCTATAGGCCTACTCAAATAAAAGTTTTGAGAATTACTATAATACTATATTGCAATACATAATATACCACATAATATAATACATTATGCATATATCATGGTATTCATTAGGAAATTTAACACAATTTTTAGTTTTTTTTTTATCGAACAAATGACATTTTCTTCATGTAAATTGGTTGTAAAAACGAAAGGAAAGTAGTTACCATATCGCATCCCCGAAGGATACTTAACCCAATGTTATGCACTCGTGTAACTTCCTTTGCCTGAAACATTGGGAATACATCTATCTCACTTCAAATTTTGACATAGAATATACTTTTACGCAAGCAGTGAGTATTCAGTTGATTCAACATGTTGCAAAGGCAAGAATTAATTTCTACAATTCAATTCAGTATTTTATCGATGCCTTGAGCAAAAGAGAATTTTTGCAAAAAATCGTTCAAATGAAAGATTTTGCTCTTAGTAGCCTATAAGTACGACATGTACAAAATTTAAACAAATGGTAACAGCCGTATCCGAGAAAATGGCAAAAAAGTAAATTTCCTTAATGTAAAGTAACATAAAAGTAAGAGAAAGTCGTCGCCAGTCACATCCCCTAAAGGTAACCCATTTCAAACAAATAAAAAATACGATATTTTATGCGGTTAACATATTTTGAAAATAGCATTTTTGGATTCAGAGAATCTCAAAAGGTGTATTGTGTTAAAAAGTCGATTTCGAAGTTCAGAGACAAAAACACAATTTGGTGGTATAAATAAGACCAAGCCGCGGCTCAAAACTCACTAATTCATAGCAGCTGCTTGGTTTGGTATAAATAAAACGCGGCTTCCTCAACCACCTGCCTAGCCGTTGCTCAACGACCTTGACAGCTCAGCCGCTGCTTAGGATTTGGTATAAATAAAACTCTCTGTTGGTAGCAGCGGCTTGCTTTTTTCTGAGGTACCTCATTTGCGGACTCAGCTTGCTCAAGTGAAGTTTTTAATCGTACTGGCGGGGTTCATGGGGATTATTTTTTAACCAATATGAGTAATTTATAATGAACGTATGGATTATGATGTGCACAGATGTAAAGAACGGTTGTACAATAAAATTGTAAAACATGTGTAACTTAACTTTGTTACTTTTCTTTATTATTATAATAATAATAATCATGAAATAATACATCATTATAAGTCTAACACATTCTCATATTTTACTGTTATCAATATGAACTAAAATATTTCAAACGTGAATAATTCTTTTAACACTATTTCAAATTGTAATGCTGTAAACTAAATAACTTCAAAGCTATTATGTAGCAAGTAGATTCAAAACGAACGTATTTTATGAATTAATTATGGAAAATAATTAAATATCAATAAAAGAACTACATATATATGTAGACCTACCTTCTTTACTAATAGCAAAACATATTGAAATAAAAATGGAAACTCCATCCTCTTACAAAGCTATTTAATATGGGACAAAATAAGCTGATCTGAAGAAATCTCACACCCTTAAAAGCTTATCCGGGTTTGTTTGTCTTGCTATCAATTTGACTATGCCCCCTCTTCAAACAAACATAAATACTTGGAGGGAATGAAAGAAACGGGGTAGAGCACCAGCTTTTAGACTCTTCAGCAAACTATTAAAACTGCTAAGATTACAAAATATCCTAATTATTTACCTAATAGGTACTAAGTATACTTGTGATTTTAGGACAATTGCCTACTCTGGTAACTATTATTTAAAATGTTGAACTATAATACGTTTCTATGACGGTACAAGTAAGCAAAATATCGAAATGTGCTTATTAGTATAAAATGTTAACTTTTGTTTATTAAAATTAAGTAAAATTATATCTGTCTACTGTTTTAGTTAAATGCTTAATTCATTAATTTACAAGCCTAAACATAATTTTTAGTGCCCTAAAATCAAGGTTTTCTAATAAAACATGAATACTAGAGAATACTGTAGGATAAAAATTCCTCTGACACTGGGGCTTGAACCCAGGACCTTTTAATAGGCTACTAGGCCTAGAGATGTAACAACTACGAGGACATGTTCTCACTCTCTTGTCTCTTTCCTTTCTCCCAAAGTAGCTTTTCTTTCTTTAAATACAATACTTTTATACATTATATACTGAACTTTAAATTTTAAATCGGTCACAGACAGTCAAGTGGCATGTTTGTTGATTCAGCTGCCATGTGCCGGGCGGTATGGGATGCAGGTGTTCAAGCACTTGCTACCAGTACCCTGAGCCGCGGCTATGCAGGGAGGGGAAATTTTTATTTATTTCAAACAGCCAGCCGTTGCTATATTCTCAACCTTCTCATAAGCAACGGCTAGATAGCAGTGGCTTTGTTTTTATTTATACAACCAAATATCCTACTTCCTCTACCTTCAATAGCAATGGTACGTGCAGAGGAATTAAAATATTTATACAATTGATTAATTTCATCTTTTTCTTTGAGGGAATTCACATTGATCAACTAAAATCTTTTCGTCTTATACTTATTCCCTCAAATAGCAATAAAAGGCCAAGAAGTATATTTATATAACATAAACTTTAAAGAATTTCTTTTAAATAGGATACACAACACTTTCCTGCAAATGTGGTTGTTATTAGTTAACACAGTTATTATTCTAGTGCAGTTCTATATTCATCTCTAGTCATATCAATACTAGATAGGCTAAGCCAATTTCATGAACAAAATAAGCTTAGGCGGGAGTATGGAAATTTTAAAAACTTTTGAGCCCACCCAACGTCTTTCAAAAGTTGGCGCCACTGGATATAGGACATGTAGAGACACAAATGTCGGGGAATGCCTTAAAAATGAACGACAATTGTGAAACATATGACGTCACCAGTGACGACACACCTCGAGCTGCCGGGCTCGTTGACTCCGACGCACATCTAAGCATTCAGAGCGACGGTCGAATGTCACAACACTGTGGCTCTGTGTCCGCGTATGCGACTCGAGCGCGTGGGGTTGAAGGTTCCCCTGCTTCGGTCAACTTTTTTGTTTTTTTTTTGTTTTGTTTTTTCTTTTGTTTGTTTGTTATGCATGTATCATTAGACCACAATTACGTACAGTACTGACAAGCAGATATACGGAATGCTGAGCAGTTTACTTCTTTTCTCTCGTATTTTATTTGATTAAATTTGAAGAAACAACAGAAAAATAAAACAACGAAAACGTGCGTTTTGTAACACAAAAATATATTTTTATTGTACTCAGTCTGTTAACACAGATCTGCCACAAAAAGAGAAAACAAACAAATAAAATAACATGTTTTCTTTTGCTTCAACCTCTTTTTTAACACACATTATTACATTACATTATTTGCATTATTTCAACATTAGTACAGGTAAAAAAAAAAACAACAGAAAATACTATTTCTAATTTAGCATAAGGGGTACGCCATAGCGAAGTGGTTGGGGCGCTGCGCTACAAATCGGAAGGTCGCGGGTTAGATGAGGTCATTGGAGTTTTTCAATTGGCCTAATTCTTCTGGTGGCACTATGACCCTGGGGTCGACTCAGCCTCCAACAGAAATGAGTACCAGGAGCAATACTGGGGGTAAAGGCGGCCGGTGCGTAAGGCTGACAACCTTACCACCTTCACGTGCCGAATGTCCTAAATTTAGGAGTCTCAACCTCTTGGGACCCTCTTGGCCTCTATGGCCTGTAAAGGGATTACTTTAATTTTGCATAGAAAATGTAAGGTATGCCCTTAGATGAGCAAAGCTCCTGTTTAGGGGTATAATAGATTAATATAAATTCTATATAATTCTATATCATTAGACCACAATGCATTAGAAAACAATAGACCACAATAAATACGTACAGGATAGTAGGCCTACTGTTAAGTAGGTGTTTGCAAAGTTCAGGAATACCGTAATTTTTTGTCTCTCGTACAGTACTGATTTTATTTTGTTTTTGAAGAATCAACAGACAAAATACAGCACCGGTACTGTGTGTTTTGTAACACACAAAGTTAGTTTTATCGTACTCAGTCTGTTAAAATATATGTGCCACAGAAAGAGAAAGAGAGAGAGAGAGAGAGAGAGAGAGAGAGAGAGAGAGATTGATATTGATCGATTTTATTTTAAGGATTGTAAGCGTAGCACTTAAAAGTTCCTTTTATGCATATAATCCGCTCACAATGAAAGATAAAATTACAAATAAATAAAAAATATAATATTAATAATAATTGCAGACAAATTGTTAATACAAATATTGAAAATAAAATATAAACCTTAACCTAATGTCATGCAGTAGTAGCCAAAATATATTATATGATAAGAGTAAACTTTTGAAGAAGATAATGAGAAATTAGGATTCATAAGCGGTTATGAAGTGATTAACTAAGAGTTTTTTTTTTGTAGCGAAAGAATAACTTTGAAAGGGAGTGGGAGAGAGGGGGAGAGAGAGAGAGAGAGAGAGAGAGAGAGAGAGAGAGAGAGAGAGAGAGGAAAACAACATTTTGTTGTTTGTTGTTAGACCACACTACAGTAAAGCACAATTCTCTTAAGTAAATGTGCAGTAAGCAAAGTTCAGGAATAACGATTTTCTCGTATTTAATGTTTCTAGAATTTTCAGTCAGAATTTTTAAAATACTTTGTAATATCCCGCATTATTATAAAACAATCCCCTGGAATATCATTGATTTCCATTTTGCGGCTTTGTGCAACTTATTTCTCTTGTAACAGAAGTGAAACCGCTTTATGTGTGTAATCATAGGGCTCATTGTGCTCGGCCACCTATAGCTTAAATAATAGCTGCATTGTGACCAAGCTATTGGCTATTCACTGCTTTGTGTCATGTCTGCGATTGTTCTTTGCTTTACGTATAAATTATAATTAAAGCTCGGAATTTGAGAGTCATAATTTACCACCAGCTTGTATAAGCTCACTTCAAAATAATATCTCGCCGTAAAGAATTGTGGTAGCAATCAAATTTATGGTTTATTACTAACGCGGTGAAACTTTCGACAAATTTAACTAAGTAATTAAGTACACCCTTGTAATTCGTTTATAATCATATAAGACATGGTTAAAATGTACTATAGGTATAAGCCGATATCACATTTTTTTAATGGATGTTCATCAACATTACATTACATAATATTAGGAGAGTTGTGGCATGAATGTGACATTTTGGGAAAATAAAATTTTTAAATTTTACTACACACAACAACGTTAAAAATGTGTCCCTAGGTGCAAGAATTATAATCAGGTGCGAAATTGGTCCATATATAAGAATATATCCTATAATTCTCTTACCTTAAAATACGTAATTCATAATAATAACTAGACTTCGGATTTTAGGTAAAAACCTATTTTAATCCTTAAGTGATATATGGACGAAAACTTGTATATGCATGTTCCATAAGTGACTATGCCTAAAACTGATACTTTTATAGGACCTAAAAGAGCCTATTTTGACGTTAGAGCCTTTTTGCTTGTTTTTCCTCTAAATTTCAAAATAAGTTTTTTTTTTTTTATAAATTCAAGCATTTATTTTCAGTTCATACTAAATTTTTAGCTCGGAATGTGCAGTACTTGAGACATCTGTGACGTGGTTAAATAGTAAGGAATGTTTCGTCTTCAGTAGAAAAATTCCTTGGAATTTCCAAGAAAATGTAGTGTTTTTCTCCCGACTCCCACATCCAGTTACAAACAAATAAACAAATTAAAAAGTAGTTCTCTGAATCACTGAGGGATACAAGGGGTTGAATATGCTAGTATGATATGCGTAGCTTCTGGGCGCAGGGACTAGGTTTTCACTGTTATGGTAGTAATACAGGCCTAGTAATAGGTCAATATTATTCTGTGTACCACAGGCCTATATCTGTGTTTTATCATGATTATTGATTAATGGTGACTTCAATAAATATAATATTCTGCATTGCAATTGAGATATTTCAGAAAATTGGCAACTTAACGATTTTATAAGAGACTATTTTACGATTTTTAGAACCTATTTTACTATTTTTAGGGCCTATTTTAGGTACCTAAAACAGCATTTTTAGCGACCTAAAAGTTCGAAGTCTAATAATAACATATAACTGACGGCCATCTTATGTGGGTAAACAGGTTAACCAACACGACAAATCTCACTGGAGATATAATTTTCGAAACGCGTGAATTCGGTATGCCCTACAATACTAATATCACTGTTCATAACCTAACCAACCTAACCTAACCAAACCAACCTAACCTAACAAACATAACCTAACCTAACCTAACCTAACCTAACCTAACCTAACCTAACCTAACCTAACCTAACCTAACCTAACCTAACCTAACCTAACCTAACCTAACTGCCACTAAAATAGAATCTACCTGCCACTACTTACCTTATTGCAATAAGATCAGTTGGTCATCCTGCTTCGCAGTTGCTCATCCTACTTCAATCCGTGGCTGCCGTGTTTTATGCGTAATAAAAATGAACTGATTGCAAGGGGTAAAAATACAATATAAGTTCTAAAAACTACTAATTTCACCCCTGAATCAATTCCTTCAACAACATTAAATTACGTTTTCAGTGTCAGGAAGAAAACTGTATAGCTAAGGATATAGTGCTCTACCCATTTTGTTTTACTGGTTTTAAGTATTGCTTCTAATTAAAACTATCTTGCAAATATTTATATTTTGTAAACACGGTGGTAAAGCAAAATTACATATTACTCCAAATGTAGACATGTACTTACCATGGTAAACAAAGTTATGCAGCTGCCCCATTCACATCATAGGGAGTAATGAATGGGACATTTAATGACATGAACGGGACAGTTCTGTTTATTCTATAATTTTGCACAAAATAACATTCCGGTACACTTAGTGTAGATAACAAAATTTTCAAAACTGATGTGTGACATCATTGTCTGTGTTCAACTTGTGCTATTTACCTGTGATAAGTGCTGTTTCTTAAAATATATTATGAACTTAGGAACAGATGGAAAATACCTGCTCAGCTACCGAGCTTGTCTCTCTGAATTCACCTTTCTTCTCTGAACTTTTTTCCGCTCACTCGCTTTTCATAGTGTACAGGTAGGAAAAAAACACGGACCGACTAAAATATTTAGCGGCATTCACAGGATAGCAGGGAAAGTATTGAAATGAACATTGCTTGGATCAGTTGGAGTCGAGACTCCGACCAGACCGGTCTGACGGGTTTGAGTGCATTGTATCGTGACTTCTGTTGTGTTTCTGTCCTGAAATATGGCGAATAAAGTTCAACGAAAAAATACCACCAAGGTTCAATTCAACAAAGAACAACAACGGCCTACTGCTTTTGAGATTCATAAATGGCTTGAGGATAAATTACGAATTCGCGAAGAAGACCTGGAAACGCTTCAGTTGGTAGGGAAACAATATGCTGTCTACGTTAAGTTTACAAACCAAGTGTGTTATGAGCAACATCTGAGAGAACACGGTGGTGCGTCAACACTAGAACTGATGAACGGAGAAGTTATCGACGTAACAATAATGGCAGGAGATGGGGAATTAATATCAGTTAGGATACTAAACATTCCTCCGGAGGTACCCAATGCAAGGATAGTCAACAACCTCCAGAATTACGGAAGGATACAGGGAATTGACAATGAGAAATGCTCATCGAAATATCGCTTCCGAGTAAATACGGGTATTAGGATTGTACACATCCAGTTAGAGAAACAGATTCCGCCTACACTAACTATTGCTGGGTATGAAGCCTATATCACATATCCGGGGCAGGAACAAGTGTGCTTCACGTGTGGTAGTGCTATTCATTTACGTTATACCTGCCCAAATCGAAACTCCAGATTACGAACCACAGGAGTACCACGGCCAACTCTCTTAAGTGACCTGTTCAAACCTAACCCACCTGCCCAGTCCTCTTCTGGGGATATTGCTGACATGCATGTTGTTTCGTCTTTACCTGTCCCGAATATGGTCCGTGCTCCCTGTCTGGTGAAGTGAGAGAAGATGATGCGACCATAGTGAGTGCTGAAAGTGCTGAAAGTGTCAGCAACAAACAGTCATCCTTACTAGAGAAGGATTTGGTACGTCAGGATTACGAACTTAGACTGCGCACACCATGCAAGCGATAGAAATCCAACAGGACCTGCCCTTAGGGGAATCGTCCGGACACAGTGAATCCAGAGGAATCGTACAACCTTCCTTGCAGGATCATTTTGGTGAACAAACCCGCCCTCCTCCAGCGTCTTGGAATGAACAGATGGAAGAGGAGGCCGACTCTGAGAGACATGCTACAGTCGATCATTCTATGGACCACTCTCCAGGGATATTTTACCCGCAAGCGGCACCTCAGGGTGTCATGGAGAAAACAACCGCCAATACGAAAGATGGCAGCAAACTAGGTTTTCCATCACTTCGCAAGGCTGACTAAGATCTTCAGTATATTTGCAACTTGGAGTGTACAATGGCGCCATCGATACACCATCTTCGTCGTTTAGCCTTCTGGTGGACGTTCATGGTCCTCACATTAACTGTAGCAACTGTAAATTTTAATAAGAGTTCATCCCCTACAAAAATGGCAGCTCTGAAATCATTTATACAGTGCCAGGATTTGGATGTAGTGTTTCTACAGGAAATAGTTAGCAGTGATTTCTCTTCCATATTCAATTACAATGCTTATGTCAATATAGGGACAGAATTGCTGGGTACTGCCATCTTAACCAAATGTGGGATTATATTAGAATCTGTGGAAATGCTCCCCTCAGGTAGGGGAATCAGTGGCATGTTTAATGGGGTTTTGTTTCTTAACATCTATGCGCCGTCTGGCAGCAACAGACGGCAAGAGAGATCCGACTTTTTTGTTTTGAGGTACCCTACTTGCTGCGCACACTGCCTGCATCTTATATTCTGGGAGGTGGTTTTAACTGCGAGCTGTCGCCAGATGACTGTACAGGTACCTATCAGCCGTGTGCAGCGCTACAAACTCTAACTGAAAATATCCACCTGTGTGATGCGTGGAAAACTACAAAGAAAACCACTGAATTCACCTTTTTCTCCAGTACCTCTGCTGCACGCTTGGATCGTTTTTATGTTCCCCAGTCACTGAAGAAAAGTGTGAGCCGAGTCGAGGTGATTCCAATATCATTTTCTGATCATGCGGCAGTTCTGTTACACATCAATTTAATGATAGAGTTTCTTCCCATGGGCAAGTCCTACTGGAAAATGAACACTAGTTATCTCCACGATGACAAATTGCTCTATCAATTCGCCGAACTCTGGAAGGGATGGACGACACATAAACGGCGTTACAATGATGTCGCCGATTGGTGGGATAAATATGTCAAACTACAAATTAAATATTTTTTCAAGCGGTTTGCGAGTGAAAAATATACAGATGAAAACCTGAAACTCAACTTCTATTTCCGTTGCTTATACGATGTTCAAAAACATTATATGCCGTCAGCAGAACGGCGCAGCAGACTGAGTTGTTACAAGGCAAAAATACAGGCCATATACAGGAGACGGATGCAAGGCATTAAAGTTAGGAGTCGTGTCCAGTCTCACTTATCTCAAGAACGAATCAATGTTTACCATCTCATGCACTATTATAAGCGTAGTCGTGGGAAGATGATATACAAGACAAGAAATGGCGATGGATCGATCAGTAGTACTTTACCGTCTATCTCGCGTGGTTTTCACACATTCTACACACAACTCTTCGCTGCAGCTTCATTGACTGGGTGTTTCTTACGAGATTTCGGTACATCCCCTGCAGGTTGTGTCACCGATCCAGAAAATGAACAATTAGTACGACCCATTAGTAATGATGAGGCATATGAAGCAGTGTGTCAAGGGAAATGTTCCAAAACACCTGGCTCCGATGGTCTACCGTATGAATTTTATCTCCGATGCTGGAGTATCGTTGGTGTAGATGTAACAGAGATGCTAAACACGGTGTTAAACAGACAGCGGCTTTGTGCCTCGCAGTAGCGAGGTGTTGTCATTTTAATCAAGAAAAGGGTGTCGGCTCTCGATATGGATGATTATAGACCGATTACTCTCCTGAACTATGATTATAAAATTTTGGCCCGCATTTTAACCAACCGACTTCGACCTTACCTCTCCCGATTACTTCATCCAGCTCAACACTGCGCAGTACCTGGTCGCAACATTTCTGGTGTAATATGTTCTTTGCGGGATGTGATAGCAGCCTCTAGCCATTATAAAAAAAAAGGTCTACCAGCCTCCTTGGATATGCATCGGGCATTTGATAATGTCGATCACCAATATCTCTTTCAGTGTCTTGGCTGGCATGGGTTGAGCCCAGCTATTATACATTTCGTACGGACATTGTACGGAAATATATCTTCTGTGCTACAGATCAATGGCTTCCATACAGCAGCCATACCCGTCAAGAAGTCTATTAGACAAGGCTGCCCGGCGTCAATGGTGTTGTTTACCCTTGCCATCAACCCTTTACTATAGAGACTTGATAACGCTAACCATGGGTTTGCCTTGAATACTACGAAGCTCTCAGTTACGGCGTATGCCGATGATGTTACTGTTGTATTGACTAGTGACCAAGATCTGCATGAACTATGGATGGCCCTCAATGCGTTTAGCGCAATATCCGGTTTGAACATCAATCCTCAAAAATCCAAAGTGCTTCTATTTGGGCACTGGTCAACTCAACCTCGAGTGCCTTCACTACAGGTTGTAACGAACCATCAAATTTTGGGAATATATTTTTCTGATTCCATTCGCGACATGCAGAACAAGAACTGGGAAACTGTTGTCCAGAAAATCAAGGTTTAGCAAAAGACTTATACTATCGAGATCTCTGCATTTACCAACGAAGCTGGATTGTGCATACGTATGTTCTGGCAAAATGTTGGTATGTGGCGCAAGTTCTACCCATCACCCTAACTGCAGCACGGCAGATCACCTGCGCCATCGCGTGGTACATATGGAAAGGTACCGTCTTCCGTGTTCCATTGTCAACATTGTATCTGAGGCCAGAGAAGGGTGGTATTGGCTTGATAAATATATCTGAGAAATGTCTAGCGCTATTTTTGAGTCGAGGAAGACACATGGAACATACAAACAATAGTATAACCGTAACCTGGTTCCAGTATTGGAAGTCTCAAGTTGATATGAGAATTCCACCTGATCTCAGGCGTATACCGCCTCCCTTTAAATATGTACTCATCTACCTTAAGGAATGGTGTTACCTGGAGCCCTCACAAGTGACAGAATCGAAAACCATGTCGAGGGACATATATGATATATTCCAAGAAACCGCCCCTGCAGTACCGATGCCTTTACACCGGCTGGCGCCTACAATAACCAACTACACACAGATGTGGAAAAATATCACCTCCCCTATCCTCACAGTATCTGTTCGATCCGTGTGGTATTCTGTAGTTCATGATATCATTCCGACGAGGAAGCGAATGTTCCGCATACATCGAGTGGACACTGAAAAATGTCAATATTGTGACCATGTCGACACCTTACTTCACCGGTTTTCTGTTTGTTATACAGTAGTGCCGATTTTAGAGAAAGCGAAGGAATTCTTCCGAGAACTGCAAATATACCAGTACGATTGGGTTGGACCATCAATCTTTATACGTCCCGATTTCCTCCTACAGCCAGACAGTAGGCATAACGACTTGATAGGGTTTATAGCTAATACTGTATACTATATCATAAAAAATCACGGGACCATCGACCAAGAAATGTACCTTGATTTTATGAGAGAGCGAGATGGAAGGAATTGAGGAAACGAAGACAGAAAAGGAAGGATTAAGTGAAGATATTTAATAGACAGCCTGCCGTCGATATCCTCTTTTATATATTTAAGTTTTGGCAAAGTTTGCTCATTTAAGTGATAGTTTTCTGTAATATAGTCTAAAAAAACAAACAAACAAAAAACAAACAAAAACAAAAATATATTGCTGTAAATTATAAAATGTGAAAATTAAAAAAAATAAAAATAAAAAAAATAAAATAAAATAATAATAATAATAATAATAATAATAATAATAATAATAATAAAATAAAAAATAAAAAAAAGATTGAGAAGTAATTTCACGTAATTTGCATTGCTTGTGAAAACAAACGTTTTAGTTACATTTCTAACATTTATTTACGTATCACAAGGCTCTAAAATCAGCTACAAGAGTCGGTCCGCTTTCTTTCCCCCTACCTGTACAGTCATGCTGTAGACGTTATGTGTTTATAATGTTTACAGGAGGTGATCAAAATTAATAAATGCCAACGTTGTTGAATTATTATGGAATGCATCCCCCGTAAAATATTATAATTGTGACTCCTGAACAGATGTAAGTTAATATTCACTTTATTTATTTAATATTTATTAAATCTTAACGTACCGCGACAATGGTGACGTATGCATAAGTTACTGCCTAGAAGTCTCCAACTTTCTGTGCACCCTGTACTCGGATTACAAAAAATCTGTATCTATTATAAATCCAGTGCACTAATATACCTTCGGGTGAAATAGAGTTTAACTGAATTTGGATATTCAATAAATAAATAAAGAAAAGAGAACGTGTCTTTATCACTTTTGTAGGAGGCGATAAAGCAAATTCGATAAAAACTGAGTGTTTCAAGTCTGCTATTGGTCCAGATCAAAGAAAGACGTATGTTGTCAAGTTGGTATATGACGAAATGTTGAGTGTTGTTTGAAGAGTACGGAAGTGATTTGCGTGTTATCTAGTGGCTTTAATTCGTTTATATGCGAGTGAATACATTACAAACATTAGTGTATCAAGTTTACAAAGATTTGTAGCCAAAACTCTGGTGGTGAGTACATAGTACTCCAATTTATTACTCAGTAAATCTGTCGCTAACTTATAGGTCTATTATAGTCCACCAGAAGTTATTCGTTACAAATGTATTATGTAAACAATTCAGACACATTACAAGCTGTTATTTATGTAAATAAAATCGTAATGGGTCCTATAATAATAATAATAATAATTATTATTATTATTATAACAATAATAATCATAATAATACAGCTATTACAAAAATACAATAATTTTTTTTACAAATATGACTTTGAACGCCACCCGAAAAAGCAAAGCTTGTGCTCGGGGAGTGTTTCAAGTATTTAAGAAATGCATAAATAAGTAGCCTATATTTTGGAGGGAAAGAATTTCTTCAATTTTTAATTTTGTGCTTGTGTATCTGTCACTTCCAAACTGCTGAACGTAACTTAATTTACCCTGTGAACTTAAAAAATGCATTTTCAGGTGAACATTAATTTAAATAGAAGAGACTTAGAAATTAGTTTGTGCGAAAACCCGAGCTTACTACGTTTATCCGTACGCCCGCAATTCAAGATGAAAATTCTGGCAAAATTTCGATCTGACGCCATACATCCCGCTCTACTAATACTATGTAGACCTATTGGAATGTCATGCTTAGCGATATTAGTCTCTGTTTGTTAGTTCATTGTTGGTGTCGTATCATTTCTTAACATTATTATAAAATTTATCATGGAAATATTGAGTCAGACTGAAAAAATCAACGCCATGGCCGGTTTTTGAACCAGGATCTTCCGCTTTCGGTGTCGCTGCTCTACCATTGAGCTACCGTGGCAATGTGAAGTGCAATCATTCCATAAGCTTTATTAGCTTCTTGAGTCATGTCTGGAGTCAGGCCATATCATTTACAGCCGAAGAAATATCTTATTATAAGACCAGAAAAAAAGAATTTGGGAATTTGGCCCGAATAAGTACGCATAGTACTGGCTGGTGGTAGCTGCAGTAGAATATACGTATTTCGTCACCAACTCTTCATGAGTGTGTCTGCTGTTGTGAAAGTGTCATGATCAGGGCCCGGATTCTGATGACCTAAAATTGTTTGAAAAATGACCTATAAAATGACCCTAAATTCTAAAGAAAATGACTCCATAATTATAAAAAATGACCTAAAAACTGATATTTTATTTAGAAAAAATTATTATTTTACACACAAAGTTATAGACTAGTTTGTGCATAATTGTAAAAACTGTAAATAACTGTAATGTTGCGAATGTTCTTTTCCCACGGAAATTCATACTGACACTGAGGCACTGGCGAGTCAAAATTCGGCATTTCCTTTTGTGGTCTGGTGGATTATTTTGTTGTTTAATTGAGGGGAAACAGTAGTTTGCACTCTCAAATCCAAGCAGGTGGCAGACTCTGGTGCCAAGTCAATCTAATAACAATAGTAATATAATATAACATTTTGGCATTTCTTTCAATCTCATTTCCGACTGAGACATGACAACACTTAACGCCGAATTTTTCCTTCTTTCATTAAACAAACAACACTTCAAAGGCAGCACCGCTAGCGACGAAAAAAGCTAAAACACTCAATGTAAATACATGAAAATGACTAAATAAGGAAGCAAATGACACGAAAATGACAAAATAATGACCTAAAATTGAAATAAATGCCCTAAAAATATAAAATTGCCTAAAATGACAAAAAATTACCTAATGAAAATGTATTTCTATAAGCTAGAGGCCATGATTAGGATTTATCTACAAGTTGGCAATGTCTATGCAGCATCAATAAAAGATGACATGTCATTAGAATCCGGGCCGTGGCCATGATAAAAGAATGCTGAGCGTATTACATCACATAATAATTTCCTTTCGTTATGTTGTATTAATCAGAGACACATTGAACACTGGTAGCCATGTTATGATGACAAGGGGGAATCCAATTTTAAAAGGGAAGAGTTAAGAATAATGAATAATAGGAATATGTGCGATATATAACTTAGGCCTATAGACAATTCATCTACTGGATTAATAATTCTTGGATCCCTTCGGAAAAGTAAACAGTAAAGCAGGATCGGCTCGTCCAATTATAGGCGAACTGGGCAGCCGCCTCAAGAGTGAAGTTCTTAAAAACATTTTGGGGCGGCAACACTTACAGCCAGAGTATTGAAATATATTTAGAGCCAGTTTATTGAACCACCTTTACAGTCACAATCTAGAAACTGGGTTCCCTAATAATTTATTTGTGTGAGTCTTCGGGTTGTCTTGACACTACCGATCCCTGTTGCGAGCACAGGAAGAAGCTTTTCTAAAGTAAAACTAAATAAAACATATCTGGATAGCTCAATGAGCCAGGAATTATTTTCAGGTCTTTGCTACCACTTCCATCGAAAATGAGTTAGCCACTCAAATAGATGTAAACCATCTAGTCAAAGAGTTTGCTAAAATTAAACCAAGAGAAGCACCTTTTGGGTTTTAGAATTATTTTTCAACTCCTGTCTCCTGAAAAAGAACCTACCTATGTTGTACTTTCTTGTTTGTTTAATGTCAATATAAAAAAATACAACCATTTTAATTAAGTGTATTTTTTTTATTTGATCCCCATATTATCTAGATATGATATATCAGCTTCATAAATACAGTTTGTTTGTGTTTGTTTCTTTATTGTCACATACATTATTACATTTCATTATTTACATTATTTCACCATTAGTACAAGTAAAATAAAAAACCAACAGAAAATACATATTTCTATAGCATTTAAATGTAAGGTAAGCCCCTACATGAGCAAAGCTCGTGTTTAGGGGTATAATAGATTAATATAAATCTAATTATATATCAATGCACAGTATACTACAAACGAAAATTATAAATGTATGAGTACAATGTATGTAAAATAATTTTGCGTCATTAACCAATGGTTTATACAGTAATTAGAAAATAATAATAAAATAAAATAAATTGGGATGTAACATTGAAAGACAAAACAAAATTAAAGTTGTGCTTTTAATATTGTACAATAATGTTTTTTATTTTCCTCTTAAAATGTTTATTTGTAATAAGTCCATATCCATGAATAACCATAAGCCTTTCGAAAATTAGACCAATTCAAATCAATTTTATTTAAGGACTTACCATGACGTGCTAGAGGATTTACCATGCTAGAGGACGTGACATTCCACTAATGTAATGGTAAAAAATGGAATGATTGAGGTTGCGATTTAGGGGGCGCCGTAATTATTTCTCGCCTAGGGCGCCTAATTACTTATAACCACCCCTGCATACTTAAACAAATTCGGCTCAAATACTGTGAGCCTAAAAGAGTCGGATACTTTCAAGCTGCTGAAAGAAGGGACATTTCGTATTTTGATTAATTCAAATTTTAACCCTAAATCCACAACTACAGTGAAGTTCAAAAAAGCAAAATACAGAGATTTAAGGTCAACTCGGTCTTTTTTTTTTTTTTTTTGGTACTGCGTCTATTAAATTCTTAGTTTTGGCCATTTATTTGCATGCAAGTGTTATTTGACTAGTACAACAGTTATTATTTTCAAGAAAAACCCTATTAAAATATGAACTTTTGCTAGAAACAATAGCAATGGTGTAAGTAATTCACTAAATTAAAGCTCTGGGTAGGCTCGAATTTACCGCTATTAATTCTATTCAGCCACGCTTTGAATCTGCTTGGTGATCCATCTCGGTGTGGAAACTTATGGATACTTATTCCTAGATCTACATTTGTGGGTTTGAGCACCTAAAAACCCAACATCTAGTCATTTCTGACTGATTAGCACGCGAACTCACACATACAATGATGAGAGACAAGTTGCTTGGTCATACGAATTCGATGTGAACGGCGGGCCACTATGGCCAAGTGACGTCACTCCATTGGAAGCTGATCAGTTTTGCCAACCAAAATAAAACATTATTATTAGAATTTGCGAGAACGAAGCATCATAGAATCATGGGATTTTCACTGCTATATTTCACTTAACAAAATTTTATTCTGAGAGTCGCTTGATTTTAAGTTAACAGGGCCTATAACAAAAGTTCGTACTCTAAATTAGTATACTCACGGGTGGGTTTGGCCATAATTCGTTTGTATGTCAATAAATGGTAGGAAGTTAAAAGGCACTTAAAGTATAACACAAAAATCTTGCTTTTACAAAGGTTCTTGCATAAAAATAATCATTCCATATATTCTCATATTGGATTGGTCACTGAGAATAAGTACAGATATTAGCATGAACTCACGCGAAACATGTAACGTGATGAAGACCGTGTCTTCGTCGTGCTGAAGAAGCGACTCCGTAGTTATGTAACTCGCTGATTTGTACGGTTGTTTTCTGTAACCAGTATCAAAGTAAAGCGGAGCAAGCACGATTCCCATTCAACTCCTAGCAGTGATTAAGTGTGTAGTCATTGCAATAACACAGAGGCCCGATTCCAAATGCGTTAAAATGTACATTCGCCAATTTCTACTTGGTAGTAGCATTACCAAACGTGGTTCCAAATGTCTTCTAGATCAAGCGCAGGTGAGTGTGGATCGAAATACACGCGCTTCATGTAGTTAATGGCAACCATGTTGAATCTGAGATGTTCTTGTAATGTGGACGCTGCATTCTAACAAAGTAAATGCTTCGATGAAGTCATTGTGATGTGTGCTTTATGTTGAAGTTTGCGCATTCAGATTCTAACCTCACCGCTTACTAGGCTCTTAAGACTAAAATTACTATCTTACCAAGCGATACCTACAGACCAAAATCAGAATCACGCTACAGGTGGAAGGGGAACCAAGTGCAAGTAAGAGTAATAAAATGGGCGAGAGCGAATTAGGATTGGCACACTTCTTTATATGCATATGCACTCTCGCCCATTGCAGTCGGAAGTGACGTTCCACATGGCTCTTAAACCGAGTGAAGGTTTACAATATTTTGCAAATGGCAAGCGATTTGCCCCTCTCCTGTTTAGATACGCAGTCCAATCAAAGTTTTGCAATGTTGCCAAACTGTATTCCCGCTGTCAGCTGCATTCCGCGCCTGGAGAATTCAGACTTAGAAAAAAATTTACGCTACAAGGAAATCTTGTAATTTAACTTCAGGAACTCAGTTAAGGGAAAAGAGGACACATTTCTGCACACGTACGTACAAAAATCATATTTTTAGATTGATTAGTCCCTAATATATCATCAAATAAATGTTTTCATGCATTAATATTACAGCAAGTTCACCGTCCACTGCTGTGGGCAAGTTACCTGAGTGAGGCTTTTTCCGAGGTTTTTCCTCATCTATGAGACAAATGTCGGGTAACTTTAGGCCCTTGTGGTCCCCGGATATCATCTTCGCCGTGTTTGGAGTGGGTGTGTGTGTGTGAATGGTGTGTATCGTCCAATGCGTTCGTGTTGTCTCGGAGGTGGCCCCGGCATTGGGCTGATCACTCATCCGGGGAGGCCCTCCATGTCCTTGACTGGTCAAAAAAGTATGTATGTGATCCAAAGATAATCCCTCCCGCGACAAGATGCGGCCCTGTAAGGCCCGGGCGGCTTGGGTCGCTTACATCCTAAAAGGGAGAGGTAAAACTACGATAAAGAAAGAAAGAATAATATTACAGCAACAGCTGAGTTGTGATACGACAGGTACTAAAATCTAATTTATTTGTCCTGTATATATTACAAAGCTCTTATTGTGGTCAGTCTGAAGAGGCCGAGTCTTTCACTAGCGAATATTATTTTTTTTTTTAAATCGCGCACAATGTGCATTATTTTAACCTAAGACGTAACCTACTGACAAACACCCAGTCCTGAACCCGTAGTGAAAAATCCCTACCCGGCCGGGAATCGAACCCGGGCCGCCGGAGTGGAAGGCAGGCGCGCTACCGACTCACGCACGGAGACGGACTTTCACTAGCGAACAGACAATAATAAACACATGCCTGCTTTCTTTCTTTAAGGGTAACAGTAACCAGCTCTCAGAAAAACACTGACATAGCTTCAAGTAAATATTATAACATTCATGGAAACGTTCTCTGTTTCAGATTCTAGTTGTGTTAGCAAGTGCACGTACGTGTTTTAGTTATTGTTTCAGTATGTCGTTAAGCAAACCAACTGCAAGCAGTGAAATCACAGCGAAAAATCAAGTATTGCGAAGCAAGGCCAGAAGCATTATTTTAGAGTGTATACGTTTTTAAAAAAGTGTTCCATAGAAGAAGAGAGAGAAAAACTAGATTTTAAAAAGTCTGTCTCTCACTTCCATAGCCTGTGGCATAAGCGAGGCCAAGGTTTCACGCATTTGCTGTGATTTGATAGGGACGTTGTACGGAGGAGAGTTTTTACTTCTATGACAAAGTTGAATTAGAACAATACAAAAAAATTACATATTCTTAAAAAAAATCCACTGGCAGAATAGTTTGAAATTTATGTTTGAAGTATAGAAAGACGAACGATGGACGAAAAATTGTAATGGAAAGAAGTGACATCGTGGCGGCAAGGTAAAAATTCCTAAGCACAATGCACCAGATTAGGACTTTTTGGTGACACACGATCAGTATTTTACATAGACGAGACTTGGGTAAATCAAAACCATACAGTAAAACAATCTGGCAAGACTCCACTCAAACCGGTGGTCTCAAAGTACCTAAACCTATACGGAAAGGTAGTCGATTGATTGTTTGTCATGTATGTTCCGCGAAAACAGGATTCATACCTGAAAGTAAGTGGATTTTTTCATCTAAAAAAAGTCTGATTGCTATGAGGATATGTCAGCTGTTACATTTAAGGATTGGTTCTTGAATAGATTTTTAAAGTATTTAGAAGAAGGAAGCATAATAGTAATGTATAATGCTCCATAACACTCGGTCGCCATCAACAAAATTCCAAACACTACCACCATAAAGTCTGAAATTATTGAATGCTTACAACAGCATGCTTTCTGCATCCGAAACAAAATCTGATTTATTACACCGTGTATTGCTGTTCAATAATTAATCAGGCTAAAATGTATGAGCTCGATCTTCTTACTAATGATATGGGCCACGAGGTAATAAGCCTACCACCTTATCATTGCCAGTACAATCAGGTAAAAAAGGGGTTGCAAATGAAAATAATACTGTACTTTTAAACTTAACTTAATTTAACTCCGTGGCGCTAACATCCCAGAAGGAATAAGGCCTACCACCCGATCACTGCGGCATCTACCATAAGCAGACAGCAGGATTGTGGGGCATGTCGTCAGCATGCGACACCCACGGCCGTTAATATGGTGGTTTCCATGATCAAGTAGCTCCTCAATTTGAATCACGAGGCTGAGTGCACCCCTACCAGACCTCCCTACCTCAGAAAAACCTGTGGAGGTACCGGGGATCGAACCTGGGCCGACGGATCTGTAGTCAGCGACGCTAACCATAAGACCACGCCGGCTGTCACTTTTAAACTTAAAGACGTTGAGAAACTCATAAACAGACTGACATAGGCAGACTGGGAATCATATGTAAAACACGAGGAAAAACTACAAGACGACGACTTCATGAAGGAAATAGGACCTGACGAAATTTTAAAACCTATCATTACAAGACACTGATGGCGATGACAGTGACGAACAGCGTAGTGATACAGATGATGACGACGGTCCCACTGGATTAAACTAACAGGTATTTATTATTTCATTTTTGATGTGCTTAAAACTAGTATCTAACCACTCAATAGGCTGTAAAACTATTAAAATAGGTTCAGAACACATTTTTTGAGTAACGCGTTTATTATTACGGTTATCAACAAGGCACACATGCATATCTGAGTGAGCGAGATGGAAGGATGTGATGGTGAGCGAGGCGAGACGGAGTGAACTCTTACTGCTGGCAACACTCCGTCCGCTCTTACATCTGATTGGCGGTGAAGGAAATTGCTTCCCATTTGCAAAAAACTGTAGGTGAGAGTTTGGATGAAAGTTAACTTATTTCATTTCAGTTTGAATGTACTATATTAAAGCAGGTGTTTAATTATTCTACTGAGAGGGTCATAAAACAAGAATAGATAGGGACGATCTATCTATTATCTCCCAGCATAGGAGCAGAGGTGGGTTGGGAACGACCCTAAGCACGTAGGTCACATCTGCGGACCCTTTGTGCCAACCCCTTGGGAATGGGATGGTTGGCATGCCCAAAGGCCCCCCCGAGCAGATTCCATCGCGAGCCCCCACGGAACTTCCTAACATGCAGCTAGAACCAGAGGCCATACCGCATGCACCACACCCCCAGGTTTCCTCATACATGCGCCACGCCCCCGGTCCCTCACGAAGAGATCCTGTAGGGTCACGGCACACCAGAGAGCCCCCAGATGTGTAGTACACCACCAACAACCACCACAAGCCACGGAGCAGGACGGGAGAGGCCCGAAGCGGACGGTTTAGCGGGAGATAGCCCGAAAGTCGAGAAAGGAAACGGGATGACAATGAGGGGGAGTTTGAAGGTGAAATGGAGAGAGTTGGTGGAATGAGAGGGAGAAACGGGAGGATCCCCAAGAAAATCCCCCAAAGTCACGGCTTCGCGGCTTCGTCCACCACGAATGACACACCCGCCTGCCTAGGGATTTGAACCCGGGACCGTTACCATGCCAGGCCCACGCGCTAAGCATGAGCCACCGTGACGGCAGATAGGGACTAGCTCTCCATTCAAGAAACAGCTTGGTTGACTCTGGTTTGCTAGGGTTTAAGAGGTGAACTTTACTCGCTACGGATGGAAGTACAGTACATTCATGCTGTTACGACCATGCGATACCCACAGGCAAAAGCCAGAATCACGATGGAATGCGAGTGAGTGAGGAAGAGTGGGCGATTTGCACACTCGCATTATCCAATCCAGCCTCCCCCGGCGACGAACAAGACAGAGCCCTACTCACAGGCGATGCTGACATCGAACCTGGGGAACATTATGTTATACAATAGGCTATGGTATTGTACGAAATGTTCATTGAGTAATTTGCCGAAGTTGTAGTAAATGAAACGTCTCTTTATCGAATGAATCATTTTTCTTTGCATATTTCATTAATTAAATGAGCATACAAAGTAAAACAATTTTGTTATAATTTATCATAGGTAATCCTACGAGAGATTATGATTTATCGATATATTTGCGAGAGCGAAGTTTGAGCAAATTTATCTGATGTAACTCGTTATCTGGAGTAGGATTTATTAAGACTATTCCATGAATAAAATGTAACGAAATGGATCCCAGTTCCCAATACTACAAATAATGCACATTACAAGATGGAGGGGGTCGTGGTAGTTGCTTACATCAAAACTCTATAAAAGCACACGAACTGGCTTGCACCATATCGAAAGTGTTTCTAATCAATGGATATTTACATTATTTCAATTTCCAAACAAGTTATGTTGTATAAAATAATGTATTTTCATTCAGCTTACTGGCAGCATGTGATGATGCCTTACGGGTCCAGTAACAAACTGACGTTTTTTCAGATGTTTTATCACCATCTCTGCTGTTATATCACCATCCTATTTATTGAGCAGGTGACGAGCGATGGATATAATATAAATACGATATCTCCTGTTAGGCTAACTGAGGCATCAAACCAGAAATATTGCAGCAAGCAAAGTTCTAATCTAATATGCACTCCAGTAGGCCTATTCACCACTTGACCACCATAGCATAAAATACATTTGTTGTTACCTGCATAGGCTATAGAGTACGACTTCTCAAAATGGAGCTGTAACAATCATGTAATTTAGTGACTGTAGTGACAGTTGAAGATTGATCGTGTAAATAAAATAATTGAGGCCTACATCTGTTCACGATTCAGCATTTTATATTATAACAGCTACTGGTAACTCATGGAACAAACAATGCTTGCTTGTGTTTTGTTTACAGCAGTACGTAGACCTACGTCACAAATACATTCTAAAAATATAATTAAACCACAATTCACTTCGAATGTTATTAAATGCCAGAATGGTATTTTCTGAGACTGTGTGGTGGACGGGAAAATTTCTGTCCGTCAGTCTGTCCGTGTGCCTATACACATAATAATTCAAACAAACTTTGTCGGATTATCATAAAACTAGATATACGCATTTATAAAGTCCTTGGGAAGAAGCTTATTCATTTTGAACCAAATAGGTTGATCGGTACCGAAATAACGACTAATTAATGGTCACATCTACTATAATACTGTTTAGTCTGTATAGTATAAGAGTCAAACATAAAACCTTTGTTATTCCGCATGCCCTGCTTAATGAAGCGATCTGCAGCTTAACTTGGAAATCATATTTCTTTCTTTGTCTTAGTTTTACCTCGCCCTTTTAAGATTCAAGCGACCCAAGCCGCCCGGGCCTTACAGGGCCGCGACCTGTCGGGGAGGGATTATCTATGGAACACATACATACTTTTTTGACCAGACAAGGACATGGAGGGTCTCCCCGGCTAAGTGACCAGCCCAATGCCGGGGCCACCTCCGAGACAACATGAACACATAGGACGAGACACACCATTCACACACACACTCCAAACAAGGCGGAGATGGGATGAAGATGATAATGACGGCCAGATGATATCTGGGGACCACAAGGGCATAAAGTTACATTTGTCTCACAGATGACGAAAACCCCAGAAAAACTCCACCTAGGTAACTTGTCCCAACCAGGATTCGATCCCGGGCCCTCTGTGTGAGAGGAGCGACACAGCGGTGGACTAACTTGGAAATCGATTAAAAAAATTACTTATATTCTGCATATCATAATATCAATGACAACTGATTAAACAAAAGCTTTCTGGCACTTTGTTGAATCAGTTTACCTGATTTTATTAAGTGCCAGTATGGTACTTTATGAGATTGTGTGTTGGGACGGGAAAATGTCTCTCCGTCTGTCCGTCCATCCGTGTGTCTGTATGCGCGATAACTCAAATACGCTTAATCGGATTTTAATGAAACTTGGTATAAGCATTTATAATGTTCATGGGAAGAACCCTATTGATATCGGACCAAATCGGTTGACCGGTACCGGAATAATGCCCAATATAGTGCCTTTTTATGGTAGACCTAATATATCACAAAGGCGCAGATAACTCAAATAGGGTAAGGTGGTACATTTTCGAACACTTAACAAATATTCTTATTTTATGAACACAATAAACATAAGACAAGTTCAACTGTATTGTATTCACAAAGTTGGCAATGTAGTTGACCCTTCACAAAAATATCAAAGTCATACAGCTGCAATATTGGTCATGGCAATCTATCTTTCATTTCCAGAATATCGTTCGAAAATGTACCGCAGTAGGTACAATTCTAAACACCAGTGGGTACTATTTCGAACAGTGGCATTTTCAACGAACAAAGTGCTTTCTTCCAAATATTATTTTCTGTTATTATTATTTATCAGTAATATGAGCGTAATAATGATGTGTCACGTTTTAAATAGGCAGATGGCCGGATTGGGGCATGTGGTCAGCATGCCGACTCCTACGACAGTTATTGATGGCTTACTGAACCGGAGCCGCTACTTCTTTATGAATTAGCTCTTTTGTTGGTGTCAAGAGGCTGAATGCACCCCGTTCCAGATCACCCTACCTCAGAAAAATCCGAGGAGGTACCGGTGATCGAACCCAGACTTGAGGGTCCGTAGTCAGGAACCACTAGACCATTAAGAAGGTCTGTTATAACATCAAGAGCAATAATAAAAATACTTAACAGCTGCATGCTATTGTGTATTGCATAAATGCTGAGATGAAATAACATTACACAGGAAGTCTTAACTCTTCGTTGAAATAATACCACTGTTGAGAGATATATGAATACCACCCTTTTATATTTGACTTGCACAGTTAATAATAATAAACATGCAGAATGCTGTGACAGCAAAACAGCTTCTCCATGCAAATCTTAAGCAAGCAATCGCGGGTTAAAGTACTGTTCGAAATAGTACCTAAAATTTGTTCGAATTTGTACCTCGAGCTAGTTTTTGTAAATTACTACATTGTTGAAATTCCGCTCACGAATGCCCATTGTTGTGCCAATGACTTACGTATTAAAGACTACGCTATTTGTTGGTATGAGTTAAAAATTGGTCCTCAAAAATATATTCCAGTAACACAACGTGGAATTATAAGCAATTTTATAACGTGCCATTTTTCAAGCATGGCGTTCTTACCTTCGGTTGGAAAATAATTTTTTATGGCCGAATGAGACAACTCGGAACATCATTCTCGCGGATACAGATCAACAAAACAATCAGTATGGACGCTATATTTTTAAAAAGAGGTTGGCTAACATTTGAAACCCCAAAATGGATAAAAATCTTAGTCCGTTCAGAATTGTACCATGTTCGAAAATGTACCACCTTACCCTACGCTTTATCGGATTTTCATGATACTAGGTATACGAATTTATGACGTTCTTGGTTACAAGCCTATTGAATTTGGGCCAGATCGATTGACCGGTACCGAAATACCGAGTATATCAATGTTAATTTTGTAATGAATATTCTTGCATGGCCCACAATACATTAAAATAACGTAACAAATTGCCAATCGTATATTGATATTGTTAGCAGCCTCGATTGATTTGTTTCTTCACAACGATGTCAGTGTAGGCTAAATAATGTGTAAATAAAATATTTAAAGAACTAGCCGTTGGATATTGATATTATATTGTGCATTCTATGGATATGTAGACTACCGATATTTACATTAGGCTATATTTTAATGTGAGTATTTTTCTTATTCGTTCCTCTGTAATTCCTGACAGATTTCATATTAACTTTTTATTAATTCATAACATTTAAGGCTGCTTTGAACTTGAATCAGACATATCAGCGAATCGTAGGTCTATTGCATTATTATTATTATTATTATTATTATTATTATTATTATTATTATTATTATTATTATTTCCAGCGCATTTGGTTTTTGGAGATTAACTCAGAGATCTATTACAAAAATAACTTTTCTGCATTGGCCTATCATAATTGTGTTTATCACTGATTTAAAAAAAAGCATAGGGTAATTCCGGGAAAAAGTGGCCATGCGGGGGAGACGACCAATCGCTCTGATTTCAAGGTCGATAAACATATTTGAACTTAACTTGGTAGGCGGCAAGCTTTTGGTACTAAGAGTCGATTGTTGAACACCAGCGCTATTTATATTTAGAAATCCGAGATTGATTTAACATTACTGTTTTCTAACTGGCCATTTATTTTTTGTATGTTGAATTAAATAAGCAGAAGTCCGACATTATTACTAACAGTTAAACGATACTCACTGTGTGAGGTGAGTGAACCTTATATATTTCACTTGTATTACGTGTTCTGTTCTAAACTTTTTAATTTCTAACTACTGACAAGGAACCTTTCACTACCCTCATATCGAAGCATGCCTCAATATTTTTACTGGGTCATCTAGATGCTGTAAGAAGTCCACGCTCCAAAAATTAGCTGCTGGTTTCAACTGCAAGTACCTTAAAATGCTTTGCAAATATCTTGGTGAAGATAGGGAATATAACATGGTAATCTAGAGACGGGACTGGACAACCCTGACTGGCGAGAGTGAGTCCTTGAGACCTGTGAATCCCCTCTGCCCACGCACGCACGTGACGCTAATTCCTTCCTGCTATTTACAGGGTACAGTACAGTCCGTTGTCCAAAAATATTCTTTGTAAATTCTTTTTAAGTTCTGTTTCTTTCACTGTTTGTTATGTGTTACACTCGAGTATTTTAAACAAATTTTAAAAAGTCCAGGAAAGAGTTGCTGCAGCACCAAAGTTTCTAACACCCCTGTTTATCGAATTTTACGTGACAGGAAAACACAAGAAGAGGAAGGAAGGTCGTTCGGGACACCTGGGGAAAAACAATGTTCCAAAAAGGATAACAGACATTAATGACTTCGACAAATGAGTAATTCGTCGCACCATATACAAATTCTATAGAGATGAAAAGGCTGCACCAACAATAAGGAGACTGATGACGAAACTACGAAATACGATTGAGTTTGAAGGCAGTTCCTCAAACCTTCGGACATTAATAAAATATATTATCTAATCCTAGCGAATAAGCCAGCACAC
Source organism: Ectobius pallidus (assembly GCA_964059195.1). Lineage (NCBI taxonomy): Eukaryota > Metazoa > Arthropoda > Insecta > Blattodea > Ectobiidae > Ectobius > Ectobius pallidus. Next base: position 32,821,907 of record CAXKWD010000001.1, on the reverse strand, counting down.
AAAACCTACGTAATTGACCAAATATTGGTAGAAAATAATCACTCGGTTTTAAAGCTTCCACCCTACCACCCGACTTGAACCCCATTGAGTCAATTTGGGGAGATGTTAAAGAACTAGGAGGTGCCCATGGCTTCGCCTACGATAATTCTTTTGAAAATTAAAAAGAGTATAATCATTATTAAAGCATTGTATTTATTAACACTTGCACGCGAATCATTCGTAAACTAAGCCATTAATAATATTAATGAAACAGCTAAAATTCCGGCTTCAGAGTACATTCTACGATTAGAAAGCGCCCCCTGGGAAAACTATATCAGATTCGATTATGCAGTTCCAAAGGAACCTGTGGACACATAATACGTATTGTTTCTCAACTGCTTATTGACATGAATATGATGTGAATTTTATTTTATCAATTCAGTGTAATTTTCAGAAATTATATAATGTTTCAAGGGAAGGAATGGTTTGTTTGGATTATTATTATCAGCGATATTTCAAGAGTTAAACCATCAATATTGGTGCCCCCGGCTTCGCCCGCCATTATTCATTGACTCCAGGGTTTTTAAGAAATTTACACTGGTAGATTATTAAAAATGTTTGTGGTTCAGAGCTATGAAAATTGCAAGTAAAAATAAAATTAGAATATTTGTTCATTGTGTTCATTTCACTTAGGCCTTATATAATAAAGAAACGGTTTTCCTAATTGTGTAGTCGTCATGAAATTTTACACTGCGAGAGACGAACATCGCCGAGTATACCCGATGTCTCACGAAGCGGGCGAGCGAGCAAGCACGCTATTTAGGGCTGTTGAATTGTATAAGAGTAGATGGGTTACAAGCAGGAATACACATGACGTAGAAGCATTGTGTAGGCAAAGATTTCAAGAACTCGGCCAAGCAGAATGGGAAAATTTATGTAGGCGCGTTGAAGAAATTGAACAGGAATAATGAGAGAAAGACTGCATCGTGGAGGAAAGAATTGAAAGGATTATAATAGAAGACAATGGTATGGAAAGCAGTGATGATGATGATGATGCTGATGATCATGAATATGCGGAATATCAGGTTGAACCAACGGAAGACGATGTCATGTCTGGTGTTGAAGAAATTGAAGAAGAGTAGATGTAAGCAATACCGTACTTATTTAGTTATTTCAATTAAAATTATGTGTTATATTATAGTGACTGTACCACTTCCTCGTGTTGCTCGTAAACATTTAGATAGCTGACAGCTCTGTACCAAAACAAACATCGCCATCGCTTATCGGTGACTGAATTATTTGCTGTGCATGGTGCCGCCGCATGAACTTGTGTTTTGATCACTGCATCAACAATAGTCACTTCTGTTTTGTTTTCGACCCGGCTAGACAATAACAGGGACGCTCGATCGTCTCCGTGCATCCGGAACTTCGAACTGGCGGTAAGGGTTGTCCAACTTCTCCCACTTCACTGCTTCGACCCGACATTTCCCAGGTTCGATTTAGGGTACTTGCAGTTGAAACCAGCAGCTAATTTTTGGAGCGTGGACTTCTTACAGCATCTAGATGACCCAGTAAAAATATTGAGGCATGTTTCGATATGAGGGTAGTGAAAGGTTCCTTGTGAGTTTGGCCATCTCACCTTTACAAATAGGAGAGATGGCCCACTTCTTTTCCGGGAGAGTTGGCCAACAACTTAAGAGCCATATTTTCAAGATCTTATGATTTTTTCTAACGCGAAATGTAAAAATTTTCACTTAAGACTAATTTTAAATCGCTTCTCAATTACTTATTTATTTGCTAGGGAATTGACATAAACGAACATATTAATACGTATACCTTAATGAAACAATTTTGAAAATCCAATCCGGAAATATGTATGTAAATAGAGACGACTTTGACAGTGTAGGGCCTACCCCTAATTAAATACATTATTAAATACATTTTCAAAATTATTTATGTGTTTAAAAAGTTGATTGGACTCATGTTTCTATGCCAAAGGTGGCTCCATAATATTGTATTATTTTTCATATTTACGTTTTCCTGTCATCAACTAACAAAATCGAAAGATGGAGATGAATGATGTAGAGGTTAGATGGTATGCCCTTCCCCGCCATTCATGCAGTAGTGGCGTGCAGTAGAGTTTAGTTATCTTTACAGAAATGTATCAGAACTTTTCAGTTACTCAGAATTGATTCTGTTTTCCAAAATATGTTTATTTTTACGTTGTGATAATTTATTTGGCACTTAAATTTATTTTATTTGTATATATTTATTGGAGAAGAGCTAACTAGTCTTTCTGCTTTTTTACCTGTACTTTCTACCTTCGAAAACTGTCCCTATGTCCTATGGCAATCTCCCCCTGACACCTCGGGTGAGATTGCCAACGCACCATTTTTTAAATGTTGGGATTTCTAACCCTAAATTACTTTTTTCTCCATAAAAAATTATGCTATGAGAATGTGACATCCAAGGACCTAATTGAACATTTTGCACACGAATTATCTTGAAAATCCTTCAAGTTATTAAGCATTAAAAAAAGCATGGCCATCTCACCCGGATTTACCCTACTGCCACTTTGTTATACCAGTTTACCTGATTTTATTAATTATATCTTTTGGCAGCGTGGGCTGTATAAACATACCTTTAATTAAGAGAGGTTAATCTAAGAAAGATAGAGAAGATTAATTGTATCTTCCATGTCTTTATAAATGCAACTCGTTGATATTATATTCGACTGAATACTATGTAAACGAAAGAAACTAGATCCCAAGCGCAAGTTACGGTTAAGTCTAGGAGCTTTGTTCTATTTGCCAAGCTCTGAGCTGTTTGCTTTAAGTGAAATGAATTCAGAACAGAAGGTACTTTGTTCTGTGGCAACAAGCCACGGAAAAGCAACCCGTGATCCTTACATTCAGAGGGACACAAAGTAGTTCTTTCTTCGAATACAGAAAGGATACACAAAAAGTATCCAAAGAAATTAACATCCCGATGTAAGGAACGGTTTGTAGAGTAGCTAATACCACAACACAATGACTCATTTGTGAAAAGAGATTCGCTCCTCACAACTTTGCTAACTTAACCACAGTGGCGTATTTAAGATCTGCAATGAATTTCGTAAAATACAGTCATATTTAGCTTTGGTTAGTACTGTGATGTAGTCTGGGGTAACACAAAAAAGAAATTTATGATTTATTTTATGAATTATTTTATGAAGGAAGGTTTCGATTAGGCCTACATCTAGCAATGTTCATCATTGTTTAGTTTACGGTTTTTCACAATCTGCAGAAAATACATTAATGTATTAAAGTATGTTTCTTCAAATGTATCGATTATATCCGTCTAAATACTTTCTCAATTTAACCTTTTCACTGCTATTGACGTATAAATTCGTCATCTAAAAAAATGGAGCAGAGATTTAAGATTAATAGACTATTGTTTTACGTAAAATGTGATGGTTTTTCCTTCTGAAATTGTCATTCATGGATACCAGCTCTTCTACTAAAATTTTCCTTGTCGATTTCAAGTTTAGGCTGATGATTGACGATTGCTTAATAAGCATATAAATTTAACTCTTAGTACTTTGTGCTAGCAAATTAAATTGTTTCGACAGCGTGAAATATAAATAGGATTCTACACAGGCATGCAAATTAAAAGTTGCACATTATCTCGCTAGTGTTAAAATAGTAATTTATGATACAAATGGTAAAAGGGGGATTTTATTAGTGAGTTTTCCATCTCTATCATACACAATTTTAGACATTTGTTAAAGTTTAAAAAAAATGTAATATAATCATGAGATATTTTCATTCTTAATTGAGCTATATTTATACTCATTATACTCATTTGAACATTGAAGTTATAATTAGGAGTGAGGTTATTTTTGTATATCTCTAGGCAATGTTCAAGTAACTGTTGATGTTCCACTTCTTTATAAGCTTATTGCTGAAATGTTTATTGCACGTGTTAATTTCAACTGAAATGAAATTTTTAATAAATTTTATATATGATGAAAAAGTGGTTATAAATCATGCTAAGCAAAAATGTACAATCCGGTATTTGCCTTTACGACGGAGAAAACCAGAAAAAAACCAAGTCACATTGATCCATGTGTTTTGTTTGTGTATTTTTGGTTCTTCTTATGTTAATACGTTGATGATACAATTACTGAAATTGTCGATATATAGGCCTATTTCATGTGATTTTCTAGAGCACCATGAAAAATTTAACATGTAAAAGGGCGTAATGAATCTTAATATTTACGGTTTCTATCACATAATTCTATTTCATATTCATATGCAAATATTTTACTAAAAGCGTGTTTCCCATGTGACGGATGCCAAAGTTGGTACCAGTGGAATGGCATAAAGATTTTGTGTGATATTGTGCAACTTTTACTTTGTGCGTCTGGTGTTTAGAAGTTTTACTTTTAATTCAAATTGTCAAAAAAAATCCATTGCGACAGAATTTGGATTCAATCACATGAAAAATGCTCTTTTAGTTAATAATTTTTAATACGAATATTAAATACTCATTTTGATAAAAATTGAAATTCTTGTAATCCATTATGCCTTTTTAAATGTTAAATTTCTCGCAGTGACCGCAAAAAATCTTTATAAGTAACTTCTTGGCTGAAAAGCGTTTGAGACGTAATCCATTCCTTGTGTACTCTCTTCGACCTGAATAATCAGTAACTAGATATTTTACTTCTCAATGCGCATGTGTATATCGAACTCAACCTAAAGACGGAGGATGGCACATAAGTGATTTACATAAATTTAATTTTTATTATTATTTCATAAAGATTAATGGATCTCTGGAAAGAATGTATATGATACACATGGATAAATGATTTTATTTTGATCACAAAAACATATCTAGTCGCAAAATAAACTCTTTCGTTCACCATTTGTATCACAATAACTACTTTTTAATTTAGGCTACATTCATACAAATTAAAGCTTTAGATCATATCCACATTCCTGTGATACAAAACGAAACCAAACAAATCCTCTAATTGAATCTGAATGTTTTATGACTGCATAACGCTGAACTGATTAATATGAATTAAAGAAAATGATTATAAGTTTTTTTAATATTTATTCTTCATGATTTTTAAATTTCATTCCCATTATTGTAAAATATAAATTATTGTATTTTATTTTATTTTTATATTCACGTATCATATTTATTTTCATATGCTGTTTTCAACTGCCCCGACCACGACCATGTGCTCATTCGGGTGAGGCCTTGAAAAAAAACAATAATTCTCTCTGTTAAACATTATTGGAAATAAATGCCTAAGTGAAAACGAAAAATAAGATCAGCTTGCATGTTTTTTCATTGTGGGATTAACATAAAGCATTCAGTATAGTCTATGTTCAGAGAAGGATTCATAATGCATTAATAAAGTATTTGTAAAACTGGAGATTATTCGAACCAGAAGTAACACACATCTAAGCTCATCTGTCTACTATTCAAATTACAAAATTTTACTGCATTTTTCTCGATAGAAGTTCGGCTGTGGTATTACAAGAGATCTTCCATTTAAGTTCTCTTGAAGTTACGTATCGGGAGATGGTAATACAGGCCTTTAAAATATTCACCTGTTGGACATGGAACCGCTTTTCTGCACTTTCATCTCGTCATATTTGCAGAAAAATATATTTGCATCAGCGGCAAACACCTCCGCTCCTAATTCAAACAGAAGCTGTCGAAAGAAGAAAGATAGAAAGAAGAAAAAAAAGTTTTACTAGCCTTCACTTTTGGCAAGTATACAATCTGGTTTTCTTTCACGAAATGAAGTGGACTCGTACACAACCTCCCAATTATCATTGTCTGTTCGATGTCATTATCACGACACGACCCCGATTCAATGCTGTAGGTTCGAACTGAAAAAGAGCAGTAAAAATGTAATCGGAAGAATGTAAGTTTCTAAAAACAGCCATTAAGACCTCAAAACTTACCAATAAGTACAAAAACGCCCGAAAAGGACTGCAGTGACACAAAATGAACATAATATATTATGTTTGGCTATGTCAACGAACACTCGAAAAAGAAAGAATTTTCCTCAACTTCCTACCACTAGTCATTAGGCTATGGATATGGATATATTTGTTATTATCTAAATTTATGCACATTAATAATCTATTGGGTTTGGTTTATCATTCGACAAAGTTTTAGGATCATAAGACCCATCCCTCAAAATTTAAGTCAACGTTTTAAAGGGCTGCATTTAATTTTGTTAGTTCCTTCAAAATTGAGTAGGTATAGGTTCAGTTCAGTTTTTTATAAGTCTACTTATTAATATGAAATATATAAGTTTAATAGGCCTTAAAAGTCTCCAAAATGTAAAAGCAAGATGAACGAATGCTGATAGAAAATTAATCCGTTTCTCCGTTTTTCACATTTTGTTTCTAAATCCCGTCTACAAAATGTATCATCTTCTAAAGAGCTGCTTAACTTCTTGAATATGTGTGTCATAAAAGTTAGCATCAATGCTAGTATGACTTCAATTAACTATTAATATAAGGAACACATTTAAATCGTGTAGATACAAGATTTTAAGTGATATTTTGCGCCCGGAAAGATAAGAAAAAAATAATAAGAAAACTATCTCAATCCTCAGGCATGATAATACCAGCTTTTGATACTGATATCATCTGGAGCAATTTGTGAAAAAATTAACAACATTTTTAGCTATGGTTAATACGTTTTGTTTCTGACCCCCACCCCAAACAATTAAATGTACAAAAATTTTAATACTTTTAAGAGATATCAACCTGAAATTGAAATAGTTTGTTACAGTTTAAAAAAACATGGTTGCTCTATCATTCGATTAGAATTTCCAAATTTCACCTTACGCTCCCTTTAACATTTGAATCATACGCGTAATTGAACACGAAAAAAAAAGTCATAACGTTCCGCGTTAAACCGTGCATGTGACAACAAGAGCTGGGATTTTTATGATAGAAATGAACTGCTTAACTGAACAAATCATTTTCAAATAACCATTTCTCTTATCCAACCAGCAGTCTAACAGTTAACCAGATAAGCGGATAATAACATCATTTTAACCAATAATCGAATTATTTTAGTTATCCAATTACTGTTAAAAGAAAGTTAAACTGGTGGGAAATTCAGATTGAATCATCGGTTCCAGTGCAAGAAAACATAATTTTCGTCATCTTTTAGACTTGATGTCTAAGCAACGTGGGACTGTCCATATGGAAATATAGAGAAGCGTACAGTGCAAAGATCCGGAGAATTAAGAATTAACTATAATTAATAATCATTTTCAATTTATAGGCAATCGAAATAAAAATCCAGATAACTCAAAATAATGCCGAATTAAGTAATCTACCAGTTAATTGTTTTACCTCCCCGCAGTTAATTGTCTGTGCAGTTGACCGTTATCCAGTAATATCTCCTAGCTCTAGTATGTGTCTGTGTGCACGAGCTCCGCCACTGTTGAAGTATAAAGCAGATGGCATCTTGCTATCACAATAGGAGTCTGGAAGCTCAAGACAGTGAATGGAATATCGGTTTAATCCTTTCTAACCCATATATTCGCTTCAAGTTGTGCGTGTGTGATTTAGTTTCACAGAAATCAATTTAATCCGCTTTTCTCTAGGATTGAGTCCAAGAATGTTTACACTTGAACGAGGAACACCTTTCAGGGCAAACAAATTGCTATTCTTAAACTATTTTTACTTTCTACTATACCCGTGCTGTAGGCAGGCTACTTTCCGTCGAGGAACTATGTGTTCTAGATCTATCTTGAAGTTCGATGTTGAGTTTCATTGCTAATACACATTTTTAGGTAAAAAAAAGTAAAGTACTCCCTATACAGGCCATGGAGGCCCAGAGGGTTCCAGGAGGTTGAGGCTCCCAGATTTTTAAGATTTGGCAGGGGAAGGTGGTAAGGTTGTCAGCCTTACGTACCGCCCCCCCCCCCCCATTACCCCAGGATTGCTCCTGGTAGGCTACTCATTTCTGTTAGAGGCTGAGTCGATCCCAGGACCATAGTGCCACCAGAAGGATTATGCCAATTGAAACTCCTGCGACCTCATCGGGGATCGAACCTGCGACCTTCCGGTTTGTAGCGCAGCGCCTCAACCACTACGCTGCGGCGTATCCACATTTTTAGGTACCTATCTAAAAATACTACTTAAATGTCTGCCTGTTTGTATCTTTCATCAAAGTTATGTTAGGCCTACATGAGAATTTTGAATTCACTTTATATCTCAAAACACTGTGTTTACAATGTATGTGCAACGCTACAAATATCCTGTCGGGAATAATAGACCTACTAGTTAATAGGCTCTGAGAAATTCTATGAAATAGAAGAGATGGAAGGCAATAATGGAGAGTAGGTTATGTATGCCTAAGAAAGAGGATATTCACACTTGAGACATTTCTGCTGTAAAGAGGGACTGAAATATTTTGTCAGTGTATACTGTGGTATGCAAGGTCTTGTGATTATCTTTGTATGCAAGTCAGTTAGCCAGAACACTACCGGTGCCAATTGCATGTTCTGTTCTAATGCTCACTATTTAACCCTTTGTCTCTCTTTCTATTATCTCGAATAACACACAAGAATGCGCCTGAAATCAGCCAATCCCTCAATCTATATGAAATTTCGTTACCACCTTCTATAAACATCATAAAGACATGACTTCATTAGCATGAATGAAGAACATTTGTACTTACGTGCATAATGTCTTTCTAGTAACATAATTTACCAACATAATTTACCAAGAAGCATCGCGAGTACCTACAACAATAATACAATTAAATGGTTCTGATAAGATTTACTCTCTATATAAAGTGAATTTCACTTAGCCTACATGATTCAGAAGGAGTATAATTATATTTTGCGGAAAATTTATTCCATATTTCAGCATACAATACTTATGATTATGCCAAGAATACCTCTTATAGACGTACAAAATAGAAAGAAACCTGCGCAGAATGAAGCTGTGTTCGCTGCAACTAGCGTAGTTTCGAAGTATTGTCTCAGTTTAAGATGGTAGTCAAAACTGTGACAATATATTCAATAATAAATATATTTTATTCATTATTTTATTAAATCTTATTTGTTAAATAGGCAATATAAATGCAACTCGTAATCCTGAACTCTCCTACGAAAACGACACTCATGAATTGATCAGTGATTTCAAAGTTGCCTATGACAATCTACTCGTAATGTGGTTGGAAATTATCACATTGCAGAGAAACGTGGATATCAGTTTTGCATTTATTTTCTTCTGATAACTTCACAAAATGCCAAATGTAGAAAAAAATAGAATAGAATATTTTTTCTGTGTTTGACGGTAAAAACACACAGAAATAACTATAAAAACAGTTTCATACTTTCATAAGTAATGTCACGAGAGGAACGGAATTTATCTTGAGAGAATCATGACCTCGAGTTCCATTATTGTGACCGTTTAACGGATACTTAAATAACTAGGTATGTAATAAATAAATAAACGAACTACGAAAATTAATTTTTTAAAAAGTCGCTAATAAGTGCCAGCCAGCATCTTTATCCTCTGATTGTTTGAAGCATGCGGAGATCAAGTTTGCGCTTTCGACTCCTTTATATGTACCTGGTAATAGTGATTTTGATCATTTCCTTTGGGAGATGTTTTACTGATTTACATAGTGCATTGATGGATTTTGTTCCCAGGAAATATAATCGTAAATAAAGAGATATCATGAATGGGTTACCACTTTATAATTGGTAATGACATATTTTTTCCTAAAATGCACTAGTTACTGAAGAAAAACTGGAAAAAAGTGCTTTTTCTAAGCGGTTTTTTTCAAGATGACAAAAAACTCATAAGGTGGGGGGGGGGGAGATCGAAAACTTGGGGTAATAAATACAACATACCGGAAATTAAAAATTACTCCATATTTTGCAACCCAACCCTTTTTCTGAACTATCTCTACTGAGCTATTTAGTATCATTAAAATGTATTTCAATTCACAACTTCATAACCTCTTACATAAATAAAATGTTCAGATAATCTTACTTTATCTTACATGTTACAAGAAGAAGAGATAAGCGATTTTTAGTCTGTGAACTGTTATTGTGCTATTATTTTTTACCCCAATGCTTAATTTCGGTATCTTGAATTGATAAATTTCATATTTACCTTTGAGGGTCAATTATGATTGATTGATAAAAATTCTCCTTATTCCCTCAATTTTCTACTTAAAATGAAAACAAACTACTTGGGATCACTTTAAATTATAACATGATGATTTATTGTTAACAATTTAAAATAGACCTATGTAGTGTTCATATGTACGACCAAAAATCAATATTAAAATTTGTCAATAAAATAATTTCCACTCTATTATTATTATTATTATTATTCTGTTTATTTATTCTGGCAGAGCTAAAGCCATTTGGCCTTCTCTTCCGCTCTACCAGTAAAAAAAACTACATTACTATTACATAACACAAATACATAATATTACAGATGATTAATTAATACTTAATACTTAAATACCAAGAACTAAACATAGTTATAATTTATAAACTAGAGTGCTATAAAACATTAAATTACAAAATAAAATTACAAAATTAAATTACAAAATATAAAAATACTAAAGAAAATAATTAGGATTATAGCCTAAGATATTTAAAATTATACTAACTAATACTAAAGAGAAAAACGTATAGTTACAAGAAGTTAGGCTACGGGTTACAAATATCAAAAAGAGCTCCAATTAAGATTTCTAGTTACTACGATGAAAAACAAAACTAAATTACATGGTTTAAAATTAATATGTTAACTTCTCTCTGAAATTTACCAAGAGTTCGACAGCCTCTGACCGTGCGGGGGATGGAATTCCATTGGCGAGCTACTGATACAGAGAATGAGGATGAATAGGATGAAGAGCGATGGAGAGGAATAGAGAGTACATGACTATGTTCTGATCTTGTATTTAGGGTGTGATGAGAAGACAGGTTAAGGAAGCGGCTAGATAAATATGAAGGTGATGAAGTATGAAGAATTTTTAAGAGGAGACAAAGACAGTGAAACCTTCTTCGGTCATTCAGACGGAGCCATGACAACATTTCGAAGGAAGGCGATACATGATCGAACAGACCTACATTACAAATGAATCGTACGCACATATTATGAACACGTTGCAACCTTTGGGATAAGTTAGAGCTCAAGTCCGTAAACAGGACATCACAGTAATCGAAGTGGGGCATGACCAGGGTTTGTGTTAGAGTCTTTTTTACAGCAGTAGGTAAGGGCATATTTAATCTTTTAAACATATGAATTAACGAGTTTACTTTTTTACATGTTTCGTTAATGTGATTTTCCCAAGTTAAATTTTTGTCTATCAGAACACCGAGATTTTTTACCGAATCGCCAAATGGAATTACTGAATTATTGATTTTAATGGGCATAAGGTTGATTTCATTCAGCTTATTTCTCAGTCGCTGATGTCCCACAACTATTGCCTGTGATTTTGCTGGATTCAGATTGAGTCCCAAACTGTGCGTCCATTCATCTATTGAGTTAAGGTCGTCGTTTATGCTAGATATTGTGTCGTTGATGTTGTTAGTATTTGAATGTATGTACAGTTGTAAGTCATCCGCGTAGAGATGGTATTTGCTGTGTTGTATACAGTTTTTAATGTCGTTTATGTATAGAGAAAATAGTAAGGGTCCAAGAATGCTTCCCTGTGGGACTCCTGCCTTTACGAAGCGCCATGTAGAAGAGCGATTATTGGAAATGACACATTGTCGGCGTTCGTGCAGGTATGAGCTAAACCACAGAACAGCAGTATCTGACTGGTTTAACATCTTGAGTTTAGCAATAAGAATGTCTGTGTCTACTGAGTCGAAAGCTTTAGTCATATAAAGTAAGACAAGTATTGTCATTTTCCGTTCGTCACAGGCTTGGCGTATGTCTTCACAAATGTTCAGTAACGCTGTGGTCGTGCTATGTTCTGCTCTAAAACCAGACTGATAGTGATTTAGTAGGTCATTTTTATTGAGGTAGTCAGTCAGTTGGTTGTGTGCAATTCGTTCTAGTGCCTTGGAGAGGGTAGGAAGAATGCTAATAGGCCTATAGTCTTTAGGAGTTTCAGGGGATTTTGTTTTAGGAAGGGGTTTTACGTAAGCTTGCTTCCACTGTTTAGGGTAGGATGAAGTCATAAGGGAGGCGTTGAAAATATGAGTAACTGTAGGTAGTATAAATTGTATTATTTTATTTATTAAGATTATGTTTATTCGGTCCGGGCCCTCTGCTTTTGTCTTTATACGCATCAATGCTTTAATTACGTTATGTCTATTGAATGTCGGTAAAGAATATATAATTGTCTTGATAAAATTAACCATCTGTGTTGTGAAACCAGTCGTCATATATATATATATATATATATATATATATATAACATCACTTATCAGGTTGTGTAAACAAATTACTATAGGCCTACAATGATGTCATTACTTTTCATATCACTTCATTCATAAAAACTTATTGTGTGTGTGTGACGGAATTTTAGCAAGTACACTGACTACTCATATGCAAGAAAGTTCCTCATAAACAGGAACTGAAGATGGTGTAAAACCTGGTATGCCGAAATGTATCTTACAATTCTGACTACGCAACCTCCTGGGATTACGATAAAGATCTGTTGATCCCACAAAACAAGACATTTGCTAAAATTCCATCACACAAACACAAGAAGTTTTTGTGATATGAAAACTAATGATATCATTGTATGGTGTTTAGTTTACATAGCCTGATCAATTATTATATATATATATAACGACAGTTTACATAACCTGATCAACTATTATATATATGACGACTGGTTTCACAACACTGATGATTAATTTTATCAAGACACTTATTCCTTAACGATAATCAATAGACATTGAGTGGAAATAACTTTATTAACAATTTTTAACATAGATGTTAGTCGCACATGTGAACACTACATAGGCCTATTTTACATTATCATTATTTTATATTGTTAAAAACAAATCATCATGTTATAATTTCAAAGTAATCCCAATTAGTTGGGTTTTTTTTATTCATTTTAAGTAGAAATTTGAGAGCATAAGGAGAATTTTTATCAATCAATCATAATTGGTATCTTGACTTTGTATCCTAAATAGGCTATAGTTTTTAAGTATATGCACAATATGATGTAAACACATTACCAACCCTCTACAGATATGACATTCAATAATAATGTGTATAGTCTTTATGTTGTGATTTTATTCATATTGCAAGTCCATTGCGTTCAGAACAACGAATGTAATGTATTACAACAGAAGACTACTCGCATCAAATTGAATTATCGATCTCATAATTTCATCGACGTTTCTGACCCCACTTTAATTCACTTTACCACATCATCAGGAACATTACTAGCAATAACAAAATTGGAAAGAGCCCCCCCGCACTGAAATATTAAGTGATTGCGTCAACCAGTGGACGGAATGTCGATAACACCTGTCTGCTTGCCACTTGTAAGAGTTTGGGTTAGGAAATCATTACATTGCTCTTGGGAAATACAACTTTCTCACTTCAAATTCCGATATAAAATAAGAGGCAGTAATGTAGGGAGTGCGTATTCAATTGTTTCAGTTCTATGCAGACGCGAGACTTGAAACTTGTACTTGTTTGACCCATTTCTGCCCTTCAGAGAATTTTTACGAAAGATGTTTAGAATAAAAGCTTTGCACTTTTAGTATGAGCGCCTCATTTAGTAAATTTAAACAAAATTTTATGACTTTTAGCGAAAGAAATATTCTTTATGCAAAGCATTAGCAAAAGTGAAAGAAAGTCGTCGCCTATCTTCATGTTTCGTCCACAGAACGTATTTGACACAAATATAAAATTTTGTTTCTATTAACTTGCGATTTTTCTTTCTCGAATTACATTGTTCAAAAACATTTATGTTTTTTTTTGAAATAATAATTACTGTTATTATCTTTTTATTCAGGTTAGGACTACTTTGAAGCTTTTTCTTCTGAAAACACGACATGGAATTTCAGTGTCAAACACAATACTGCTCCTACCAATGTTAGTGTAAAGAAAGTAAACATAAAAATGAAACACGCAGGTGATTTTCTGTACGCTTCATAATTCACATAGAGTAAATGGCTGCATTGTGATGTATGCGCATTCATTTGTCTCAGTCTCACACAAAGCAGCATTGTCTGTGAAGTTTAATTGGCAGAGTTTGTGTCTTATAACTATCTTTCGGAGATTTTCTGTGAAAACAATTCCGACAAACGTTTTAGATCTTTGTATGGACATTCGCAAATATATATGCTAGACTTTTAACAAAATCAATGTAGCTGTTGTGAAAATCATGTAAAACAAACCAAAAAATTCAAGTGAAGTGGCAGTAAGAGAAAGTAATCGCCATGCTTTGTGTCACATCTTAGGGACATATTTTACCCAGATATTGGCCTAACATTTCATCTGTATACCATTTGTTAATTCCATCTACAGCATAAGACACAGACAAATGTTTTCGAAATCAGTACTTTTGTACTCAGATGACCTGGAAACTTAAGTTATTCTTCTTGACGAAACTTAGAAATTGCTAATGTTCTTTTTTCACCAATCTGCGACAGTCCTGAAAGGTTATCACTTCATGACTAAATGCACACTATTCTCAGGACAACGACCAGCAGTACTACAATCCCCTCTTCAACCAACGGTTTTGAAATATCACATCAACACCTACGACATCACAAGCTTCCACAGAAGCAACTTCCGCCGCCTTCAAGAATAAAAGAATGATATGCAAAATGTACCGAACACTGTAAATATCCCATGATATACCAATAGGTGAAACTTGGGTTGTAAGTATTTTTCTTTTGTTAATTAAAAGGAGTGTCATGGAAGTCTGTGGTGTGAAAACAAATATTAAATTTTCTGTTTAACACGAAAGGAAAAAAAATAGTACATTTTGACACGATGATGTTCTTATTCTCCATATTTATCAACATTGCCCAATTAGCACAGGCCAATCACATCATTAGGTGGAAAATGTATGATAATACAGTATGTTTATTTTATTTGAAGTATATAAGTGCCCTGAGGTATTTGGTCTGTTACATAAATTTCCGGGCGTTGACATTTTTGGCTATAAATGAACAGTAGTAACGGGAGATGATATATTTACAAAACTATGCTCTTCTCACTGATATAGCATTAGGCTTCTATTTAGGGTCTATTATTATACAGGACATGACCAATTCGCTGCAAAAATCTACAGGTTTATAATTATAATTTCTACCCCGTATTTATCTATAGTTTGAAAATAGGCCAATTCTTTACATTAGGCCCACCTATTATCACGACATTTCCAGTCATAAATATGAAATAGAAATATCTCTTTTCTATTCCATATCATGAAATTGCAATGCCTGCGGACAAGCGAGTTTCTTCTGTTATTCCTGCTCGTGACAGATTTACATTGAACCCACTCAAACTACGCGTATTTCTAACCGACATGAATGATAAAAAAGAAAATATCAACTGAAACAATGCCTTACATCTACGATGCAGCGAGGATATATCTGCAGTTCCATGGGTCCAATATGATTTTAAATTTTATTTTTTTATCACAGGACGCTACGATGTAAGGCCATTAAAATATGAGGATGGTGTGTTCTTTATAACATATACATTTTATACAGTATTATATATACTGCATTATGTATACATACACACACTGTGTACTTCGCTTGTACTTTCGCTACCAGGAATTGAAAACCTTTTTGGTTATTTCGAACTGTAGCGAAGTTCTGAATCTTTGGCTGACCAATTAATAATAATGTGTTGAAAACAAAACTTGTATTTATCATAGGTAATCCCATGAGAGTCGACGAGTTTATCGATAGATTCGCGACTGCGCAGTAGGAGCGAATTTATCTGATGGAACTCGTCAACTCGAGTTGGATTTATTAAGACACTTCCATGAATAAAATGTAACGGATTATATAAATAATAATTACTTTCGTACTTTGTTGTATCAAAACAAAACTAACAGTTGTGAGATCACGGCATACTGTGAATCAACCATCCATGAATCGATTCGAGCTACCCTGGTATAATCAGTGCTACGAACGGCGCATGTAAGACATAGTTAACTTCATTCAGGTAAGCTAAGCAGAATAGAATAAAAGCACACGAACTGGCTTGCACCGAATCGAAATTGTGTTCTTAATCAATGTACATTTCTAGTATTTCAATTTCCAAACAAGTTATGTTGAATACAATAATCTGTTTTCGTGCCGCTTAGTGGCAGCAATCACTGCACACAGATACTTACCTTCCCAGTAACGATCAAACGATTTTACCCCGATAAAACAACCTCCTCGCGATTCCTAGAAGAATATTGTAAGATAAACGGCCGTGATTGGTCTATATCCGAGGAATTGCTAAACGTTATTGGTCAATATCAAACACGCGGCATATGAGTGGGATAGTCACAGAAAATACTTGTGCAAAACAAAATAGTTTACTATAAAGTTTAATTGGCATTTCACTATTACTTTACATAAATAGATATTGATTAATTTATTGATCATTGTTGAAATTTTGCAAGTACCAAACTTATCAGTAAGGTTCTAATCTAGGTTGACTGATATAGCTGTCGACTGCCGCCTGGATAACAGCAGAATAAGTAAAACAATGAACCGACATGCAGTAACAGATTTGTAACGTGAAATGTGGATCGTTGCAGCAATAATGAAGGTTTTTCTTTATTTTCTTTCTTTTTCGTAGTTTTACCTCTCCCTTTTTTTTTTTTTTTTAGGATTTAAGCGACCCAAGCCGCCCGGGCCTTACAGGGCCGCGACCTGTCGGGAGAGGGATTACCTTTGGATCACATACATACTTTTTTGACCAGACAAGGACATGGAGGGCCTCCCCGGATGAGTGATTAGCCCAATGCCGGGGCCACCTCCGGGACAACACGAACACATAGGACGATACACACCAGTCACACACACACACTCACTCAGAACAAGGCGAGGATGAGGATGAAGATGATAATGACGGCCAGATGATATCCGGGGACCACAAGGGCCTAAAGTTACCTGACATTTGTCTCATAGGTGAGGGAAAACCCCGGAAAAACCTCACCTAGGTAACTTGTCCCGACCAGGAATCGAACCCGGGCCCGCTGCGTGAGAGGATTGGACGCATCCCCTGAGCCACAGCGGTGGACTAATGAAGGTTTTTAAGAGTTGTAACTCCTACACAATCCTTAGGGGTTATTTTCTACCTTCTGTTGCATTTCTTCTGGAAAGGCGTAAAGTTTACTTACAGTATTTTTCAAATGAGAAGCGTTTTCCTTCACCGCCAATCACGTGTACGAGCTAAAGCAGTACCGCTAGCAGGAAGGGTCTTCCTTCCGTCTCGCCGTCTCTGATTGGACCGCGTATCTAAGCAGGAGAAGAACAAACCGCTTGTCATCTGCAAAACACTGTAGACTTTTCAGTAACATGAGATATACATTATCTTTAAAGGATCATGTCAAAGTGATTCGTGATTACAAAATGGACTGTCAGAATGAAAATTAGCAGAGCATTTTATGACGAAATGAAAGTTTGTGGACGGTTCAAAAATTCACGATAATAAATTCAAGGCTTTTTTAAAGATAGTAATTCTCTGAAATAAGTACTGTTAATTAAATAAACAATGTGAGGAAGTTGCTGCAAATTTTCATCCATATTTATTTTGATTCCCAAGACATTTAAGTCAATTTAAAGGACTAAAGACTACAACAAAGAAGGACCATGAAAACGTTTAACAAAATGAGACGAATGATTCTTGATATAGGTATATTTTGACAGGTCTTGAAAAATGAAACTTCAGGATAAACGCTTATGAAATTCTGGCAAACACTTGTACATCTACATCTCACTAATAAATGCAATTTTTACATGTAATTTTAACGAACTCTAAGGATGAATTTTTGGTCAAAATTTAAAAAAATTTGCATTTTTATATAAATAATAACGTTACACATTTAGTAATTAAAAATTAATTCCATTTTGCAATTATGCTCAAGCGACCATTTTTAAGTATCATTGAATCGTCAGCCTCCTTTAGCCGCTAACCAATGATTGCTTAAATATGGGCCAGTGAATGTTTTATGTAATTAAAATATTTGCAATGGAATGATAATAAATCTTTGACACTGGCCGTGTGTAGGCAAAGATGGAAAATATTTATAAATTTTCCACGGGCATGACATTAGCATAGGCTTTAGTATCTAGTGATTAAAACATGCAATTATGTTATCTTTAGCAGAAAACAATGATCTTTTCCAAGTATAAATTCATAAAATTTATAAACCTAC
This sequence comes from Ectobius pallidus, assembly GCA_964059195.1. NCBI lineage: Eukaryota > Metazoa > Arthropoda > Insecta > Blattodea > Ectobiidae > Ectobius > Ectobius pallidus. Next base: position 32,803,556 of record CAXKWD010000001.1, on the reverse strand, counting down.
TTTCTTGTTACAAATAAGCACAGGTTGACACGCCTGGAAGATGACATGGCAGATGGAGCCACTCGAAAATAAGGTATTTTGGTTTTTGCCAATAAAAAGTATCCATTAATTTTTTCTTGATGTTGTGCCACCACATTTGTTCGCCACGATATTTATAAGTAGGGTTCGGATGTTTATGACATGTCATATTTTTATCCTGATCTCCATTCTCGCCGCAAAAACAAATGAAACATGAATTGCACATTTGTTAGCCCCATCTTAATCAAACCCTTTTTATTTTGCATATAAAGTCATATTTGGTCATTTTCATTGTCTTGGTCATATTTCGATCATATTTGTAGTTTAACGTCATATTTCAGTTATATTATAAATTCGGCAAAAGAGTATAATTATGTAGTATGTGCACTAAATTGTAGATTTAAATTTTTTTCCAAGAAAGAGTATTTCGGGTTTACTTTAACTTAAATGTAAAGGGATAATAACAAGTAATAATACAATTACCTCTTCCTCCCTGTTGTGAACAACTTAAGTTAAACATGTTTTAAAAATATGTTCAGTTCACATTTGTAGCGGTATTTGGAAACATTAGCAGAGCAGAAGTTCTTTACAAGTAAAACTGTAGATCGTCTGTAAAATTGTTAAAAGTGATTATCTGATTGAATTAATGTTATATAATAAAAGTTTTAAATTGGAATATTTATTTTAAGAAAATACGTTCCTTTATGGGGTCATATTTAGGGTTTTTGGGTCATAATTAGTATTTTAAGGTCATATTTCCAGTCATATTTTCCACTATTTTAGGTTATAAACATCCGAACCCTATTTATAAGTATTATTCTTTGTAGGCTGTTTTATTTGTTTGTGTTCTGGTACTTACACCTTCGTCTTCTCTCGGCAAACTCCCCTTATTATATCGTATGGGATGAGATAAGTAATAAGTTATTAAAAAACTGCTCATCGGAACTCAGTAAACCTCTTAGTCACATATGCAATTGTTCATTAGAAAATGGAATATTTCCAGAAAGACTGAAGCATGCTATTGTTAAGCCCCTCTTTAAAAAAGGTGACAAAAATCTACCATCAAATTACAGACCTATATCACTCTTAACCTCATTTTCAAAAGTTTTTGAAAAAGTCATGTACAACCGCATAATACACTATCTTAATTTGAATGACATTCTTACTTCATCTCAGATTGGATTTAGAAGTGGCATGTCCACTGAGAATGCTACATTTCAACTTACTACAGAAATATTGGAAGCGTTGGATAAAAAGAAATATGCTCCGGGAATTTTCTGTGACTTAGCTAAAGCATTTGACTGTATAAATCATGAAATATTACTTCAAAAATTGGATCATTATGGGTTCGATAATTTAACACTTAAGTGGTTCAAATCATATCTTTCTGATAGAACTCAAAAGGTAATAATAAATGGAAATGAATCTAACCTAGGGATTGTTAAGAATGGGGTACCTCAGGGATCAATACTGGGACCTTTGCTCTTTTTAATTTTCATTAATGACTTGCCCTATAACTTAAGTGACGAATCAAAGGTATTGCTCTTCGCAGATGATACTAGTGTACTTGTAACAGGAACGTCACAAGAACATTTATCAAGAATAGCTACAAAGGCTTTTCACGAGTTAAACACATGGTTTCTAGCTAATAAAATGACACTTAATATCGATCAGACCCATTTTATACAATTTAGGACAAAAAACAGATGTATCTCAAATCTTGAAATTAATTATGGAACACAAATCATACAAGAAATTAGCAATGTAAAATTTTTAGGACTGCAAATTGACCAAAATCTTGACTGGAAGGCACACATAGAAATGATAAGTCCAAAACTGAGTTCAGCGTGCTTTGCTTTAAGAATTTTGAATAATATATTAAAACAGGATGCATTACTTATGGTATATTTTGCATATTTTCACTCGGTAATGAGGTACGGGATCATTTTCTGGGGCAACTCTACCCATAGGGAGAAAATATTTAGATTACAAAAGCGGGCAATAAGAATAATATGTGGAAAGAAAAAAAGGGAATCTTGTAAACCGCTATTTGAAAAATTAAAAGTCCTCACTCTTACAGGGGAGTATATATACTCTGTTATGTGTTATGTAGTGAATAATATTGATAAATTTCAAACTAATTTTAGTGTACATGGACGTACTACCCCAGAAACATGAATGATCTACACAGACCAAATAACTCGTTAAAACTCTTTCAGAAGGGTGCGTATTATTCTGCAGTACAGATATATAACAAGCTTCCAAACAACATTAAATTATTATGTATTCAAAGAAAGAGCAAACCTTTCAAAACAGCTGTCAAGGAATTTTTAATAACTCACACCTTCTACAATTTGGAGGAATATTTCCAGCTTGGATAAATTTGGCAGCATGCAGTTTCTGTAGACCTATATTATTGTTATAACATGCATGTATTTTTTGATCTGACGTGTTCTATATCCTTGAGCCCCGCTCAACACAGGATCTACAGGACGAGATATCTACATCTACATCTACATCTACATCTACTAGTATATCAAGAACAGTATTCACGTATCTCTGTTTACGTTTGCGATTAATGATCTCGCCCTCAGCATTCATAACCTTGCCATTTCCGGGTATGTTCTATTATTGCTTTGTTTTGTTTATCGCGACTACCCCTGAGTTGAGCCGGTGCGCGGCCTAGTCGGCTGGAATCATGCCTAGTGAAAACATTTTCTGCGTGAGTATCAAACTCCGTTTCATCATTTAAACGCAGGTATGGACTCTTTTTTTGGTTTAGTTAAATTACTTAATTTTATTTGTATTGTTTTTTGGTGGGTACTTTTTTGTTATGTTTAACATTAATATTTCTACGTTTATTTAGTTTATATTACGACTAGCTTAAAAGACCCGGCGTCGCCCGGGTTTTGTATTTTGTAATTGGAAATTAGCTTATGAAGGATTTTCAATTTTAAATTCTAGGTCCTTATATAGGCATTTATAATTTGAAATAGGAAGAACGACTTATTACACTCAAACTATTCCCTCAGAAAACGCTTGATATAGTTTTTTTATGGCTCATAGAGGATCTAGAATGTTGCATCCCATCGCTTGTACAGTGCACAGCAAGCCTGGTAGAGGTTTAAATAAGAAGAAACAGAAATTCCTGTAACATAAAATTGTAATATCGAGGCGGGAAATTTCCCACTCTTATGTTACCATAAAGCATTATCACTTTCATACTTTTCCCTCCAAAAACCTGCGATATAATATAATAATATACACATTACCATACCTCGTTTTGTTTTCTCTATGTCCAGGGTAGAGAAAGTTATGTGATTCCATTATTTTAGTGGATTTCATTATGTAATATTTATCTATAACATGAATTATTTTGATAACTTCTCTTATTTGTCAAAAGTGCATTTCAATTGTTTTTTCCAAGCCCACCTGATACCATTTGGCAACAATATATTCTGTGATTTGGAATTGATAATTCTATGTAAAAAGGGATTAAGTATTTTCAAAAACATTTAATTTTTGGCATTTAGAATCAGAATTTTTCAAAATCCTTTCTTAGTGAGCACCTACATTATGAAACGAAGGTACTGTCAAAATTCCAAGTCTCTATTAGTATTGAAATTACACCACCTTATACCCTCAAGTATGTTTTGATAGAGGATATTTCCAAGGAGAGACTTACGCTGCCAATATCATTACAATCTTGTTTATTTCTATCTGCATATAACCTGTATATTAATAGTTCAAGCATGTATTACACAAAATTACGACCATTTGAAACTTTGTCAGCAGCATATCATATCATAACAACATTCTTACCATATAGCTACGTACAAATTTGTCATTACACAGTTGGGTAAAAAAAATTTTGTTGTTTATTTAAATATATAAAAAAAGTTTTGTTATGTAGTCATAGTTATATGTATAAATTAAATAAATAAATAAAATGTAACCTCCTGATATTAAAAACTTAAAATGTATAGTTAACTTAGCCTATATACAAGTTTTTCTATTTACATAATTGATTAAAATTTGCTAATATTAAGTTATTTGTAAAAAAAATTTTATGTGGTCACAAATTAAAATGCATTAGCCTGTTATAGTTTAGGCTGTACGTTGATTCCTGTCATTCAGTCAATCAGTCAGTCAGTCATTCATTCAGTCAGTCAGGACAAAGCCTTTTATATATTTAGAGATTGTGCCCACCGGTTTTTTCTTCACTTTGATTCTTGTTCGCTATCGTTCAGTTTATGTTTGGTTTCTCATTTTGCTTGTTTTGTCGAGAGAGGACGACATTTCGCCAAAGGCCTAATGCTATAATAGGATTTCACTAAATAAAATACAAATACAGTACTTTGAGCTAGTCTCCGTTCAGCTTTTACACATTGGCTGTATTATTCCTGTTCATCTTTACACAGAGTTTATTATGTTAAAGGTTTACAGTTTAAATAAATGCTATTAGTTAATTATTTTCTATGTATTATTCAGTATTTAAATCAGTCTTCGCCAATCACACTAGGGCCGCTGAAAAAAAAATAGGCCCACAATGCAAAGGGCTAAACACAATCGATTTGTTTTCTCAAAACGCTTAGTTTAAATTTTCCAAATGTTCCATGAGCTTTACATTTTTAACAGATGCAATGGAATCTTTTACCTAATTGTATAACTACATGGCAAATGAAATAACAATGCGAAATATTAAGGAATATCGTATGAAAGAAGTAAACAATCCTGCGACTGGAACTTAAAATTTTATTTCAAATATAGGACCAAATAATTATAATTTTATGACGCTTAAAGTACACTCAAAAAATGGTGAAACATAATATAAGGTAAAGAGATCCCTGTATGGGCCATGGGGACGTGTAGGGTTTCCAGGAGGTTAAGGCTCCCAGATTGTCTCATACGGCACATGAAGGTGGCAAGGTTGTCAGCCCTAAACCGGCCGTTATTTTACCCCCCAGGAATACTTCTGGTACTCATTTCTGTTAGAGGATGAGTCGACCCCCGGCCCATAGTGCCACCAGAAGAATAAGATCAATTGAAAAATCTCAACGATCTTATCGGGAATGGAACCCGCGACATTCCGGTTTGTAGCGCAGTGCCTTAGCCACTACACCTGTAACATAGTATACTTCTTTAATAGGCCTACTCTAAATCTTATTGTCGTTGTAAGTTGTTGGGTAGGGTAAAAAAATGCAGATTTTTAAAACTCATCGCTGCAGTCCCTTAAAAAAACATACTGAACAGCATATCCTTTCATTTTAAGCGATAAAAATGAAAACTATGTTCAGACAATAACATTTTAGTGTGTGAGCGCCTTCATACACGTTTGTGAAACGCTAATGTTGTCCCTGCAGGCAATGGCTGGTATAAATATCGTACAAAAATTATGCTTAGAATCCACAGGGAATTTCTCTCTTACAAGCGGACCAGAACAAGAAGAAATGTATCATCTGATCGTGAGAATCCAACAGGGCACTCCTCTAGGATGTGTCGCTCGCCTTGGCATGTTTGTAGTAATATTCCTAACGTCGTCAGCACTTGTTGGAAAAGGTAGATTTCTGGTTTCACATAAATTTTAGTCTATACATTTAAAAAAGAAATAAACTAACGTGAAACACACGACTTTCTCTACATTTAATATTCCGACACATTGCGAAAGTACCCATTCAGTTCTGAAATTCGCAATAAAATTTTTCATATCCTAACAAAGAAGAGAAACATATTTGGTTCCCCAATCGTAAAAGGCAAATGCCGAATTGGATATTTACATACCATGAATCATCCTCACCATTTCATCCTGTATCATATCCATTTAAATTAATATCAGTTGAAATTTACTCCATTAAAATACACCGCAAATAGAAACAATTGACAATCAATAGTTACATGGCCTACCCTACTGTACAGACACAGATCTCGAACTCCTGATATAGCCTCGAAGCTAAAAGGAGTATAAACACAGCTGAAATAATAATAATAATAATAATAATAATAATAATAATAATAAAAGACTTCTTCTACCTAACCTGTACGCAAACAAAAATATAGTGGTTCATCTCTGTTTGATCCGATTTCTCGCAAAAAACTACATCTGATAGACTGAAATTCTGCCTGTGTATAGGGGTGTACATCAATTGAGCGTGGGTCAGATTGAAATTCTGCATGTGTATAGGGGTGTACATCAATTGAGCGCGGGTCAGTTTTGGGATGCATCAATTGAGCGCGATTATAAAGTAATTCTTCTATATATACCGTTCCCTTTTTTATATGTAGGATTGGCTCTAACAATATTCCCTAGGCGTGAGAAATGCTGTGTGCAAAGTGTTACAACTATGATCCTAGAGAATTTTTGTTTTAATGTAATTAGTGTATGGCAACACTACAATTGTCTTTGTTTCACCTCTTCTCTTGTGTCTTTTAACGGTTACCATTACTTACTTGTAATTCGAACAGTGCAGTAATGGATAGTGACTGTGTACTACAGCATATTGTAAGCGAGAAAGGCTCTGCGCTCAATTGATGCATTTCAAAATTGACCACCGCGCTCAATTGATGCATTCAGTCCTGCTAAAATTTTCTCTTGCGCTAAATTGATGAACTCCGCGTTATAGGACTATAGCCGTTGACTCATCTCTATATTTCATATAAGTTAATATTACAATTGTTAATAATCAATTTCAGTTTACATAAATATTGGTCATGACGAGTTAACAATATAAACAAATGAAAATCAATATTCATGACTTACTGCTAATCAAAATTTAAAAATCTAGTTTTCCTGACTTCTGTCATTTCATAAAAATGATGTTTTTAGCAGTTATTTATTAAGAGTTGGCTGTGATATAAATTTTGTTTCATAAACAGATATCAACACTTCTGAATTCCCTACCCTTCTTTTACCAGTTAGCTGTACTGTGTGATTTTAAGATCATGGTGGCATAAACAAAAAATAATTATCTCTGTCGAATTCCATAGCCCCCTGTTTGCACTGGATACATATTGGTAAGTAATAAATCATTACGATTTACACCAGATATTTGTGAGTATGAGGAATGTAATTTATATTAAGGTAAAATATAGAATATCTGAATATAGCCTATCGATGGCTTAATGCATGCATGCGTTAAGTACAATTTTGGGGTCAAACCTGTTAAGTGCACATTAGGAAGCTCCTGAGACATGTCTTCACTCATTTTTTTAATGTCAGATTTGAAAAAACAGAAGCTTCAAACACTTTCTATAGAGATATAATGTGGTAATTATTTTTTCTGGGTGCACATTCGTGTTAATTGGATTTACTAAAAACAATAGAATTGTACTTAACACACGTGTGCAATAAGCCATCGATATTAGGAATTTTCAATTAGCCTAGGCCTTCTGACGACACCATGGCCCAGGGACAACTCAGGCAACATTAGAAACGAATACCCAGAACAATCCTGTGGGTAAAGGCGGTGGTGCTTTAAGGCTGACAACCTTACGCCCTTCACGTTTCAAATGTCTCCTGATCTGGGATCCTCAACCTCCCAGAACCATAAGGGCTTCCTTGGCCCGTATGAGGATCACTTCACATTTTACAGTTTTATCCCGTTCTTGATGAAAAATTTGCACATTTAGCCTATTGGCACTTTCCCTCTTGATCACCGTTCATGAAGCTCCTTTTTCCAGTACTATTGAAATGCCACCGAAGAAAAAAAGTGTTGTTCATATAAACCCTGCAGTCAAAAGACGGAAGGCTATTTAAGGATCCAGAGTTTGAAAATGGGAAGTTCCGGTACTCCATAAACATGCTTCGAAAAACAAGCAAAATACAAATCCGGGCGATTCCGGGTGTCAAGCTAGTGATAAATATTTATCATTATTTTGTTAAACTCATACGGTGGTACATAGTAATAGTGATTTACAGTTCGTGAAGGGTATTTATTTACCTTGCTGCTAATGAATTGCTTACTAAATGTATTATTATAATATTTAAATAGGGTATTATATTAATAATAATACATTTATGTTTTAGATAGGTTTATATAACAGTAATAATACAGTGCACGCCGCTTATTATGATCACTTCGGGACGCAGCTAATCTGATAACATTAACCGATTGATAATAGTATCCGAAGGATATAAGATAATACACTACAAAACAGAATTGAAAGCTATTTATTCATAAAATAATACGTAGGTCTAACTGTGAATCACTGAACCACTCATAGGCTAATACAGTAATAGACTGCAAGCAACTATTTTTTCAACCAGTAATAAAGGTTTTTTATTTATTATTATTATTATTATTATTATTATTATTATTATTTACTTTCCTTAGGAGTCCATTAACCAATGCTCCATATTTAATCACGAGTTATATGTGTTTTTGTAAGTCTATGTTGATCTGTGGGGAACACCGCTTAGCAAAACATCTAACGTCTGTCTGTTCAAGTCTTTTCAATTTACACTAGCCATCACTGCATGTCAACACTGTTATCTTCATAAATCAAAAGCTGAAGCTTAACTGAGGGGTGAAACGTGTTTTATTGCTTAAAAGAGAAAGTTAGGTAATGAAACCCCCTCAAACTGGTCATGTGCGCTGGGAACAGTACCGTTACTTCCAATACAACACAATATAGTTGAGTTAGAAACGAAACCCTTAAAAACGAAATTTTGAATGACATATATTACTTGGAAATAAAGCCGCAAAAACGAAAATGTGATAAAAACCGAATCTTTGATCACAATAAGCAGCATTTTTTCAATGTTTCAGTATTAAACCGTACGGGACTTCGTAAAAGTGATAACATTAACCGACTGATAACATTATCCGCGATTACAGTAACTTAAGTGTCGTTCAATGGGGTGCAAAGTCTGTGCCATGCACATCAGAAACATGTGAAATATGGCATATTAACTCCTTCTGGCACATTGTCATATCAATTTATCTGCTTTTATTATTATTATTATTAATTTTAATTGTATTATTATTGTTATTATTATTATAACTTATGATTCAGGTCAAGTGCTTCTGTTTTACCACCACTCTATTACATAGCCTATCTATGATGGAAATCGCGAATTGACTATACTAATAACACGTTATAATTACCCCTTTGCTGCGGAAACTTTTAAAACAGTTTATCCGTGTTTCATCCCCTTTAGTGTAGGCTATAGCTTCCATGAGTAGCCCTTTACTAACTCATAACGAACTTCAAACAACAACGGTATTTAATTAAAATTTAATAAAGCAAGAGGATTAATTTCAGTGCCGTCAAAGAGTCTTAACCAGAGTGTAGTTCCATGATGGGAGCTTACTAGAATGGCTCTGAAAAATTGGTTTAGAAGCCGAAAGTATGAGACTAGTTATGGAAAGAACTAATTACTTCCAAAGTGAAATTTATTGGCGCTTCTTTATCGGCAACTACAATTTATGCCCACCTGCGCTTACAACTTGAAACTTCTGGTCACATTGTGAAACTAGATTAAAGAAGTCTTCCATCTTTATAAATTAGTTTTGCCTTCCCAATTGTTATCCACTAATTAATTAAGGACGCTCTGCTGGCTGAGAATCAATTGTTAACAGAACTAGTGTTAAATTTACTACTACAGTCCTTTATCTTCAATAAAATTTAATAAAAAAGGAACAAGATATGCTAAGCTATTATTTAGGAAGCCAAGTGTTCATAAAGGTAAAAAGTAGCAAGATCCAGCCGAGGTCGGTGAAATTTTCAGGATGTAAAAATCCTGTCAACAGTGGGCCATGAGGCACGTTAAGATCTCCAACCTGCAATTAGATCCTCTGGGAAAAAAATCCCTGGCCCTTTCACGACTTATTAATATGCTACCTTATTTTCTGTAGAGAGCTATTAGGTCACTTGTCACTCTGCTCTCTAGAAGAAAGTAAGCATAATTAATTTCACCTCCAGATATTGAATTTTGAAAGATGGTGTCTATTCAGGTTGTGAAGGCCTTTAGGGTTCATGATTCTGAAGAAAAGTATTTTTTATTTTTTATTCATGGAAATTCAGAACGTGTACTTTTGCTGAGAATGAAGTTGGAATTTCAGGGTCGAACACAATATTCCCTCTACCTGTAGCACCTATGGTACGGGTAGGAAAAATTAAAAACTCGCCTAGGACAAAATTGGTTCTTCATCGCAAAAAAAAAGCATTGTAATTCCATGCTGTACACAGATAGACAGCATGTTTAGAAAAGAGTGCAACTGGAATACTAGCTCAGAGTGAATTTCACAAAAGGAAGTGTTTATATTTTTGACTCTTGACAGTGAAATAATGCGGACACATTGAATATTTAATAAAATTTATCCGACTTTTTAAACTATATCTAATGAACAATTCTACTAAAGGAGCTATTTAAATTGACATTGTTTGTAAGATATGTTCTTGTAATTTTTTAATTTCATTTTTATACTGAATTTTTATATAACATTTAAAATATCAGAAGTCTAAATAAAATAGGGGAATAGCAATAGGACAATCTGGTAGATCTGTGAGTACAAGTCTCTCAGTGAAATTATTTTTATTATTTTCTTAACAAACTGAAATTAGTGTATTAATAGTTATTTCAATAAAGTATTTGTTGTGTGGAGACAGGACTTTCTTGGCTTTACCTCCTATCAAATTCAATGTCTCTACCATTATCATATTCTCATTCAGACCGCTGTCATTGTTCTCCCATACAATAAGGACCATTAAAGATCATGTGAAAGCATTCCTCCTCCATTTGAACTCCATGAATGGGGCATTTGTTGCTCCCCCTACCAGGATGATGTGCCTCTCCTCTAAAGCAACAAGAATTACGACTCTTGAAAGAAATCAGAATACTGGACTTCCCCGATATTTCGATCTGTTATTTCTCTTTTGAATTTTTACTTTACCCGACAAAATAGATTCTGTTTATATCACTTTAGCATACATAACTAAGTTCATAGTTGCTATAACTTTTACTTTCTCTACCTAGCCGTAGTATTGGGTTCGGTTTTGAAAATCCATGACGAGTTTCCCCCATGAATACAAAGATTATGTGTGTATATATCAAAATTATTACTGAAGTATAAAAGTCTGTTTTGATTTCATACACAAAAGCAGGCACACAACTTTTTGTTTTTTATATTCATTTATGATTTATTTGTTCGTAATTCTTATTTTAATTGCCTGTATCATATGTTTATGCATTGAATTATTTCCTTCTGTGCGTCAAGGAATAATTACAAAAGCTTACGAAAGAACGAGAAACTAAGCCTAAACGAAGTAAACTATCATGTAACTTTAAAAATATTATGAATATCCAACATTAATTTTCATAATCAGATAGAAGTGACAGTTCTGAAACCTTCCCATTATAGTGATATATTGACTACAGATTCCCAGTAATTTCCAATTTGGTTTTCAACACTTTTACTTACTGATAGACAAAAGCATAATGTAGAAGCCACACAACTCAGTTTATTCTCATGGATACCTAAGGACTTTATTTTAAAACTGAACTCCGGTAAAGTACCTAAGTTACGTTAGGTTAAATTTAATTCCTCTAACTATTTGAAGAAATAATACAATTATGATACTGTATGGGCCTCAGATATTACCTGATATCTATATTCTACAGGGCATGTACATCTGCATAGTACCCTTGACATATAAATCGCTTTTAAAACAGCTCGAGTAGTAGGAAAACTTATAACAAAAGGCACACGAAGTAAAAGATGCATGTGTCGCACTTGAGCTATTAAATCATTGTGCTACTCCATTGTTAGGCCTACAACCTTCGGTTTCAGTCACGTGGAAAATACACTTTAGGTTAAAAATTTTTGCTTATGATTATTTTTTGAATATTCAAAGTTAATAAAAAGTGACAACTTTAAAATTCATAAAGTCTTTTTAAGTGTTGAATTCCTCACGGTGGCCGCAAAAATAGTCTTACTTGTGGGCTGAAAAGCGTAGTCGACGTAATCCATTCCTTATATCGGCTAACTTGTACTCTCCTTGATCTCAATATTCGAGTAGATAATCAATAACTATACCTAGATCGCTGACCAGATAGGAAGACGTTTGAGTGCGCTTGCGCTCTTGGTACCGTGCAATGAAATGGTAGACTTTCCACTCACTCTTCCCCTCAGCGGTGCCAGGTCTCTTCCTAGTTAGACCGCTCTCTATCTCTCTCTCTTCACACAATGTCTATCTGAAACATAGTGTATGATCGTAAATGCCTACTTGTGGGTACAATGATTTTATTTCGCTCGTAAGGCGACTGTTACACTTGCCCTTATAAGGTCGATTCATAAACATACCTACTCGCAAATAAATCTCTCTTTTACCACTTGTATCATAAATTCCTAATTCGGGGTCCAATAGAATAATAAAAATCTGATGTGAAACTCACATAACTTCCTCTGCCCAAATAAAAGTTATCCTCTTTCTCTTCATTTCAATTGGTTGTGAAAATGAAGAGTAGGCCTATGTCGTTACCGCATCCAAATAAAATCTGAATAATGCACTAAGAGTGGGTGGCTTATAACTACCGTATCCTTCAAATAATTTTTCAAAAAAGTTTCAAGTAAAAGTTTTACCTCCTTGTATAAATGCAACCCATGTATAAAATCTTAACAAAATCATTACAACTGTTTTTGAAGTAAAACTTCTTTTCTCGCGGTTGGGGTAAATCGGAAAATCAGTCACACTAAAACCGTAACGAAATCAGTCACGAAATCAGTCACAAAATCAGTCACACTCAAAACTACGTGTTTCGGAGCGGACTGCACAGAAAACAATCAACTCAATGATTAGGAGTAATCAAAGGAAATTTTTCAGACATTACTTCCTCAATGGCAATAGACAATTCCTAAGCAATCTAAAGGTATATTATCTATTTTATGGAACCCGGAGGTTCGTTACCGGGCAAATCCAAAATTAAAAATCCAAAATTAAAAAATCAAAATTTCCAAAATTTAAAAAACAAAATTAAAAATTAAAACATTCAAAAATCCAAAATTTAATAAATAATAGATTCCAAAATTAAAAAATCGAAAATACCAAAATTGAAAAAATCTAAAAATCCAAAATTGAAAAAACTAAAATACAAAATTAAAAAATCCAAAAAATAAAAAAATTCAAAGAATCAAAATTTAAAAAATCCAAAATTAAAAAATTCAAAGATCCAAAAATCCAAAATTTAAAAAAATTAAAATCCAAAATTAAAAAATACAAATTTTCAAAATAAAAACAAAAACAAAATTAAAAATTATAACATCCAAAAATCTAAAATTTAATAAATAATAAAATAAAAAATTTAAAAACCCAAAAATAAAAAAATAAAAAAATTCAAAATAAACAATTCATGATCGAAAATTTAAAAAATCCAAAATTAAAAATTCAAAGATCCAAAATTAAAAAGTCCAAAATCCAAAATTAAAAACGTCCCAAAATCCAATATTAAAAAGTCCAATAATGCAAAATTTAAAAAATTACAAAATTAAATATAGTTTTACTTCTGTCGCGTGGCGTTCCACGCACTCTTTTTTTTTAAATAGAAAGTAGCGACTACCGAAATTTTCTTCATCTGAAGTTCCCTTAAAAATAAGAGAAAGTGGTCGTCAATCTTCGTGCCTCATCCCCAGAAGTTTCTAACCCATATACAAAATTTTGTTTTCATATGATTTTCCGTTACAAGAGGGAGTGTTGTGAAGAGCGCATATTCGGAGTGTGAGGCCTATAACTACCATTCAGACCAATTTTTCGAAAAAAGTCAAATAAAAATTTCAGCTCTTAGTAGGCCTATGGGCACCTCATGCAAAAAATGTAAACAAAATCGTTATGTACATAGTGGCATTAAGAGGATAATTAGGACGACGAGACAAGAAGCGTGGATTGAAGATACTGTACGCGGTAGCAATACAAGTTTGTGGAGTAGCTTCGAAGCGGTATTTTGTGCAGGTCATGATTCATGTCTCATCTGCTCAGTTATAAGAGAAAGTCATTGCAAATCTTTGTTTCGCATCCCCCAGAAGATACCTAACCCAAATACAAAATGTTTTCATACGATTTTGTGTTCTGTTCACAGACACACACACCCACACACATATACACATAAAAGTAAATCAATAGTTTTCAGCAGAAGCAAGAATAAAATTCGGCAAAATTATCACATGGGCAGGGAACGAATTCCACAGGTGGACAGCTGCAAATATCAGGGGTATAAGGTATATGGCAACTAATGCGGTTTGGGACGAGCAGATAAATGTGGTGTCAAGGAAGGCGTGGAAAACACTGCACTTTATAATGAGGGTACTAAAAAAAGGGAGCGCAAAATCAAGGGAAATAGCCTACAATTCTCTAGTAAGACCAATAATGGAATATTCAGTAGCATACTGGGATCCGTATAGAATTAATCAAATAGATTTACTAGAAAAAAATAAGAAAAGAGCAATAAAATTCATAAAAAGAGGTAAATATTGTGGAGAGGAGATGAGACGGGAACTCTTGCAAGACAAGCGTAAGATATATAGGTTATGTACATTATGCAAATCTTATCATGGTTCTAAGGCATGGGGGGACGTTGGGAAAAGACTAGAAAAACCATCATATTACGGAAGAGGCGCCATTCCCTCAAAACCAAGGGTAGAAGGTATAGAACAGATGGTAGGGAAGTTTTCATTTGTAAATAGAACCATTGAGGAATGGAATGAATTGCTTGTAGCAGCTTTTCAGGGACCCCCCCCCCTCCCTGAAGAAATTTAAGAATAACTTAAGGTCTTCTTTGTGTAATAAGTAATGCTACCTTCTTATGTAATGGTTCTTGTTTATGACATGTTAATCGGTCATGTGATGTTACTCGTTAATGTGTAAATATTACAGTCTTAGTTGTAGTATTGTAGTATTAGGAAACGATGCCACCGGATAGTAACTCAATTGCAAACATGTTTTTGGAAATAGACCTAGTATTTTTGGACGGGCTGCAAGTAGACCTAGACAGGATTTTTACTTCCTCTGTCCATACCATAGGTAGACCACTGTTACCGCCAGGCGACCCGGCCTCTGGTGCGAATAGCGGACCTTGGAATAATTTAGGGTGCGATTCCCGGCGATAACATGTCGAGAATAAATTGGAATGAATGTTTTGCAGTTCGAAACACAAATTCTATTGCTTTTCGAACCACAAAGAAAGTATAACAGTTTGTTTATATGCACATAGAGTGATAATGCTGCTTGGTTACCATAAACATGCGATTTGAGATGAAAATGTTCTTCGTGAATCTTGAAGTTATTGCTCTATCCAGATACACATTTAAATGTATTGGCAGACTGTATTCAATCGGAGGACCAGAAATAAATATGAACTTGCTGAAATGTCACTTCAACAGCTAGGAAAAAATTGTATTCACAACACAAGAAGTTCAAAGCAATGGTTTAAAATAAATGATTCACACCTTGCCTTCTAAACGATAAAATGTCTATATTTAGTTATAAATTGCCGTTACATACATTCCTTAGGATTGCCAGTCTCATCGAAGTCAAACTAATCCATGGTCCTTGGAACGTACCTTTTGTATGTGGTTTATGATATTACTCACGGATTGAATGATTTCCCTTTGAAATTACCAATGTCCAGAGAATTGGTGAAGCACTATTAAACTTCGAAAGGAATCCTTAAGATCCTTAAATTGCGTTGAATGCGATCTTGAAGTTAGTTGAATCACTTAATCCACAATAAAGTTGAAGATAAAAGGCTTTTCGCCCGAATTTAGCATTGTTTTGTGATGCTAGGAAGCTTGTAAGTTGAAAGAGCCCATTGCTCTTAAATAGGAGAAAAGAACATACATTTTGTTGTCCATTTTTTAAGAAGAAAGAGTAGAATGTTATTAAAAAAAAAAAACAGAAGGTTGAAATAATTAAAAAATCTCCAACCCAAGACAATAACTTGATCCTAATATTAAGATAATCAATCAATACATGAAAAAACACTATACTAAATATGTAATTGCAAGAGAAAATAAAAAATAAACAAAGAAATATTAAAATGTGCAAGTATTTAGAAATAAAATGAAATAGTTTTGGTATTGAGGTTAAAAGCAACAATTATCAAGACATACTTAGAATAATTAAAACTATGAGGCTTTAAAAATGACATGAAAAAACCAAAGCCAACTGAACTAAATTCATAGCCAGCATTGAGTAGGTATTACATGACGTAACAACCACTATAGGTAGAAGAAGTATACCCCAATTTCAAAGTTCAGTTTTTAGCATAAATACATGATTTGAGGTCCCCTGAATCCAAAAATACTATTTTCAGAAACATATCTGTGTGTGTCTGTGTGGCTGTGTGGATGTCTGTGAACAGCCTAGCTACAGAACGGAAAATCCTATGAAAACAAAATTTTGTATTTGGGTCGGGTACCTTTGAAGATGTGACACGAATATTGACAAGTTTCTCTTATTTTTAAGGGGTCTTCACATGAAGAAATGTTCGTTTTTCTCGATTTTCTCGAAAACGGCTCTAACGATTTTCTTTAAAAATTTTACATAGGTTGGTTATACTAAGTGCTAAAACTTTTATTTGAAACATTTTTTCCGAAAAAAATTATCTGAAGGGTAGTTATAATCCACTCATTTTGAATACGTGCTCATTGCGATATGTCCTCTTTCTATATCAGAATGTGAACTGATAAAAAATGTATTGGTCATGTTTAAAGTAAGGAAGTTACGAGGGAACATTAATAAGATTTTATTTGGGTTATGTATCCTTCGGGGATGCGATGTGATGTGATAAGGACATTTTCTTCATTCATAATTTACCAATTTACATGAAGTTAATGTCATACATAATAATTCTATTATACCAAGAGGCTAACTTTTATCTAGGCAGAGAAAGTTGTGTGAATTTCAGATAAGATTTTTTTTAAGAGCGAAAGTGACGCGAAGAATACACCTTTCCTAAACTTGTAAAAGAAAGTTAGTGTAATTGAAATGAATGGGAATGAGGCAGCGTCGAGCAGTAGCCTATGAGGCACACACCTTCTGCCACAAAAAATTGACAGCTCTTTGGAAAACGAGCGCTGAGAAGTTTCTATACTGAGATGAGCTGTTCCCAAGCTGTTCAGATTTCAATTTCTGTAGAAGCCTTTCTTAATCCTTTGATTCTTCTAATCTGGTCTTTCTTTTCATTTTGAATGGTTGTGAATTGAAAAGGGGTTTTCATTCGGGATGACAGAATTCTTGTACCTGTGTTTCATTTCTGTAGGCACCGTTATCACAACACCGATGCCATATGATGGCAGTCTTATACAACTAATGTAACATGACATGAACAGATTAAAACAATGACGAATTGGGAAATAATTAAATCATAGCATGCATACAAACCGTAGAGAAATGTTGAGTTTAAGAGCCTAATGCATCAGCTGATGGTGAAGAGAAGAGCCTAGAAAACTTGTTATAGTGATATCTCTGGGCCCTGTTCCATAGAACTCCACTCATATTATTAGCAAATATATTTGTTTGATAAGAATATTTTCTAATAATATTAGTTATGAGTTCATGGCTCTGTATTATCAGTAAATATTACTAATATTAGTAGTAAACTGTTTCATAGACTGCAGAACTAATAAACTTTACTGATAATATTATGTGTTTTTATATAAGTGTATTTGGGCTAATAAGTTATTCTCAAACTCATGTAATTCAGATTTTGTGATCTTAAAATTGTGGAAAATGAATCACTCTGATTTAATTATGAATTTAGAAAAAACTTACATATGCTATCAAAGGCATTTTTGTCATAACAAGTTTTTAGGATTTGAGATTAGATTTCAGCCTACTGCTATCTTGAATAAGCGTCTGGCATATTTATTAATTTCTTAGAACTAGTCATTATTTGTTACATTTATGATTATTATGTAGGCCTAGGCAGTGCTGCTTTGAAAAAGTATTGAAAAAAAAAGACTAAGAAGGGAAAAAACACAAGCAACAATCCAGACATAACCTCCAATTCAATCAGCTGACAAATGAACTAATAATATTACTAAATGAACTAAAGAGATTTTATGAGTAGTGTTCTAATCTCTATGAAACAAGATTTTGATAACTAATGAATAATATTATTAGTTCTAATATTATTAACTAATATTGTTAGCAAGTTCTATGAAACAGAGCCCTGAATTTGTATCTGAAGTCTATTATGACTCCAAGCCTCATTCTATACTCAAATAATTAAGATCAGTTTTCTTATCCATAAATTTTACTTCTTACAGAGATTTTACTGTAAATAGATCAAGTAGTCGTGTTCCTTTACCGACCGTGGCTGACGGCATGCTGACCACATGCCCCCTATCCTGCCATCTGCCTATGATAGATGACGCCTAGTGGTAGGCCTAGTCCCTTCATGGATGTAGTGCCACGGAGTTTAGTTTTAGTCGTGTTCCTGGTACTGATGGGGACCGAAAATCCCCCAGTATTCAACGTAATGATTTTTATAGGCATTTTCCTTTTTAGTCTTCTTTCTTAATGTGTTCTTTATAAAGCAGATATCCCACGATATTTTTTTTCTTCAAAAGGTTGGTGAAATAGCATTTCTATATATTATTTCTCATTGTGCTCACGAGGGAGCGTTTCGGTTAAATACTGTATATTGTTAGCTGTTCACCCGAAACGAAAATCGAAACCTACTGCAATCGACATGGCGGTTGATATATAGTTTGAGCCTATACAATGGCCACATTTTCTACCGAATCTTGTTCATAGTTTTCAGAGCAACTAACTTTAATTTCGGCTGTAATAACGGCTACAGATTGTGTTGTAGCAAATTCAAAAGTCTCCCTTAGCGTTTGTTAATCCGCTTGACTCTAATATATTTTGTAAATGTTAGTATGATCTCAGCGCAAAGCTGCACTTCCCAGGCGATGGCTGCTGGGCAAATAGCAGCCGAAAGCTCGAACAGCTTTACTCTCCTCACCCGGTTGGATTCCAGGAAAGGTTTAATATACGAGGCACATCCGTAAAGTAAGTTTCCCTGAGGCCGTTTACAGAATTTTTTTTATTGGAAATGTTGATTGCAACAGATACAGCAAGTGTTCAGCTATTTTTCAACATATTTGCCACCGGAAATGAGACATTTTTCATTCCGTGGGACCAACATTTGAATACCTGTGTCGGAGAAGTCTGCCGCCTGGAATTTGAACCACTGTGACACAACCATCTCCGCCGGTCTACAATTCTCTGCATTTCTTGAGGTGTAGGAAAAGATGGAGGTCACTGGGAGCGAGGTCCGAGTTGTAGGGTGAATGTTTAATCTCCTCCCAACCGAACTTCTGCAGGAAACTTGCTGGGAGGTGTTTAAAAATCCACCCTACAGTCCGGATCTCGATCCCATTGATTTCCATCTTTTCTTACACCTCAAGAAATGAGAGAGAATGACAATCAGGCGGACATGGTTGCCACACAATCCCAGGCGGCAGACTTCTCCGACACAGGTATTCAAATGTTGGTCCCACGGTATGAAAAAGTCTCAATTCCGGTGGCGAATATGTCTAAAAATAGCTGAACACTTGCTGTATCTGTTGCAATAAACAATTCTATGAAATTGTTTTGTTTCTGTAAACGGTCTCAGGGAAACTTATTTATGGACGGCCCTCGCATAAACACCGGGAAAGCTTCCAGCCTCTTATTATAATTATGCATTGTGTTGCGGAAATAGATTTCAGTTAGTAGGCCTAGTAGTGCTGCGATGCGGAATATTCCAGTAATTGATGGTAATATAGGCTATGTTTTGATAGCGCGTTTTTCGCTCATAACTCGCGAACGAAAGCAAAAATACAAAATCCGCCTTCAAGGTGCATTCGGACACCCTTCAGTTCATGTATGTTAAATATATCAGAACTCTATGGGCATCGCACACACACATTCCTCTTATTATATAGATTAGCAGGTGCCCGCGGCTTCGGCCACGATAGTTAATCAATGATTAAAAATGGAGAGCAAAATAATTAAAACATTATATTTATAAACATTTATACGCGAAACATTCATAAACTAGATGATTAGAATTATAATGAAACAGCTAAAAGTTCGGCTTTGGAGTACGTTCCACGATTAGAATGCGCCGCTTGGGAAAAAGACCTCAGATTCGTGTTCCCTGGCCCATAAAATCTCTGCATAGAGAGTTCCGCCCAAATTGATCCGTCTATGTTAAAAATTTCAGATCTCTGCGTGCAGTAGATTTCGCTTGGCATTGCGTACTAACAGACAGACACTTCCTCTTATTAATACAGATTATATATGAGTGATTAGCGGCTTACCTGACTCTTGAACTGGTAAAAAACGTAAAAAGCCTTTGTAGAAATATTACTATGTATTCTCCTTATCCTTTTATTTTATTTATTTTTTTTGAAAAACAAAGAACAATAAATTTGACCAACGGTTTGACCGTAGTGAACACTAAATATTGGCAAGGAACATGATATTATTGTTAACCGGAAGCCGTTAAACTGGGCTTCCCTCGGCTAGGATAAGAGATAGAAAAAATATCAAGATTTATCTTATTTTGTAAGAATATTATTTTAAAATCAGCGTGTGGTGTCTGAATTCGATTTGATCAACATTGAAAAGTTCGAATATTGGTAAAGAACAAAATTCGGCACTACAGTGGCCCCTATCTGTAAATTGTGAAATGTTTTGAAACGACTACAGTTCTGTGTTTTCCAGGTATAAAACTACGTTCTTGCAAAATGCCAGATCTATCAGTTGAAAAGTTTTCTTGAAACAGGAATAGACTATACAGACTCATAGAAACCGCTATAGGCTATGTTCATATTAATAATTATTATAGGCTATTTTTTGCATGATATGCGATTTTTATTGGTGATTCTGACATTCTTTTCTAATTGAATATTGGAAAGAAAACCGCAGTGAAGAGGAAAAATAAAAAAGGATATTCAATATCTCATATTTCGTATAATAAACTTTACAAAAGCTACTCATACAACAGGCCATAAAAAGAACAGATATTGGATTTCATCAAAGTAGAGTTATTAATTTTAAAATTTTTATAATATTTACTTCCTTGCTTGGTTATGTATTATATCGTCTCATAGTTGTGAGAATGAATCTGGGGTCTAAAAATACCCCTGACAAATTGAACTGACTAAAAGCTAGTGTTAAAATAAGTTTATAACTACCTCGTTGGGAAAGCTGAAAATTAAACGCTTCGCTAGCTCTCTATCAAATTCAACGATAACTCTGCAACGCTGTTGGTGTACCTTCCAGTATATCAATGTTAATATCATTTTTAAGTGAGTAACTGTGGATATCTCAGATATTTATTGGTGAAATAGCCTTAGCGGTGATTTGAGAAACACTCGATGATAATAGCGGCAGTAACAATGTAATGGACATGACTGTGTAAGCAGAACTGCAGGCGTTTCGCATGGCATAGCTCAATACATCATCAGTCTGCGTGCTATATATCTCCACGCGATACGCTTATGTTGTAACAATTATCATAGCCAGCAAAATTACCCACGTCTCCATACAGCAGGAATGTCAATGAAGAAAGCCTGCAAAATTCCATGCCATATGAAATTCTCATAAATTATTTCCAGATTTTCTTTTACTACTGTTATTGCAAAATATATTTTAAAGCAATAGAATTCAGTACCTTATTTAGAACCGTTATATACCAAGTCATCGCGCCAACATTATGGACACAATATATTCTATTTGCATAAAAAAATTAAGTTTAATCATCTATTCATTTAATGAAATGTAAGACTACAAGAGTTTTTGTTTAATATCAAAATAACTTTACTCTTAAATCATTGATTCCATTTTTAATAGTTCCACGGCTTCAAATTGTTAAATTGTAAGTTCTCTTAGTTTTATTTGTAAGATTTGTATTGATGTGTTGTATAATGGAATGGAAGAACTCCTGTTATGTTACCAATCGTGAATAAGAATAAATGTTAATTAATCCCATCAAAATAAATAAATAAACAAATAAACAAACAAACAAAAAACAAACAAACAAATATTTTATTAAACATTTTGGTTTCATGGAGAAATATTATTTGGAAAAATGCGCACCTCTACACTAGCTCTCCGATGAATTTTCAAAGGGGCATACTGGCTACTACGCTAAGAAACAAAGTGAAGTTCAATATTTTCCTCAGTGAGTCATTCGCATGTAATTTTATATACTCAGTATACACTGTGTCTATAGTTATTGATTGATATAAGATTTATTGAAAGTGTAACCATTATTATAACAAAGAAGTGCTGATTTTATAGACCGCAGACATAAAAACAAAAATATATCATAAAGCAAGTGGAAAGTAAAGAAGTAAATTTTTTTCACATATTTCGTTATAATGACCTATAATTAATACCCCAAATGCTAAGCATATCGGCCTTCTTTTAAAAATGGGATGTAAAATTAGGGGTCCGTAAAATTTTTTAGACAATTGAGAGGTCCTCGGGTTCAAAATGGTTGAGAAACGCTGTTATAGACTATTCAATTCACTTAACGCGTATTTGATATTTACCAATAACTATTAACAATGCTTCGGATATCGACCAGTGAAGACCAGCGTCTACAACAGGCCTACGCTTTCTTGGATCGCAAGGATGCATTTTCATCTGATAAACGTCAGCTTGATACCGTACACATAAGGCATCAAGTGCAGTGATTATTATATCACATGCTGCCAGTGGACAGAATAAAAACACATTATTTGGTACAACGTAACTTCTTTGGAAACTGAAATAATATAAAATATGTTCACTGCTAAAAAAAAAAAAAAAAAAAAAAAAAAAAAAAAAAAAAACACAAATTCGATTCGGTACGAGCCAGTTCATGTGATTTTATTCTGTTTCGATGTTAGCATATCTTAAATAGGTTGACTATTTCTCATTACTAGAGCCCGGATTGTTAGGTTTTAACCTACTTCATTCCTTGCTAGCTACCCGAGATATTTTAACATATTTATCCAATTCATTGCATTGGCAGTCACATAGTCCATTCTTATAAAACTTAAAAATAGCTAAATATGACGTTAAAAACTAAACATGGCTAAACGTGCTTGCTCTTTAATTAAAATACGATAAAATACTTAAACTAAAAGACCTCATATGTAATTAATCTAATACTCGTATTAGTATTGATCTACGAAAAATAAATTACTTTTTAAATATCTGTCTCCATTTTGCCTTGTTCATTGTTGCCAGTATATTTTCTACCTAGGTAAGAGAAAATTTGCGTTTTTTAGTTGTTTCATTTTGTATCCCATTGTCCCGGTAAAGGAAACCGTTAGTGAACCGAAATCCCTGGTTACTTTAAAAACAAATTAAAGGCATTCTTAAGAGGCTTACATTTGCAGTTTATCCAGCTGTGTTTGCTCCAGCAAGATACCGAAAGTAAAGCACCGTATTCTAAAAGTTGGTTGATTAATTGAAAAAGTTCTTGTTGATTTGATGTGTTTTATGTGTTTATGTGTTCTATTTTATGTGGAGTTGGAAAACAGGAAAAATTCTAAAATTGATTGTGTTTTAGGCTATAAGCTAAACTATAACTGTTTAAAATTAAGCAAGAGTATGCCTATGGTCTCGTGTTTCAGAGCATACGTCTATTATCCTAAGTAAAAATAAAATAGGTTAATATATTTTTTATGTGTCTCTTGTATTTATTAAAATGAAACTTAAAAACTAGAATTAAAATGGTAAAAAAGCTAAAATAAAACTATTTTAATATGATTAAAAAATTAACACAGGGTTATAAAAACCTAAAAATCCTGGTCGAACTCATTACAATTGTAGGCAGCGTTGGTTTGTTTCTGGTAATGGAATAATTGTATGGTAATGCATTAAATTATTCGATCTTTTAGTGTGCCGTGATCTGGTAGCTGGCACAATGATGATTTCATTTTAAACAACTCACGTAAGAAATAGTTATTATTTATATTACGTTACATTTAATTTATGGAATAGTCTTTATACATTCTCCTCAAAATTACGAGTTATATCAGACCAATTCTGATAATATATTGATAAACTCGTGGGATTTTATACACAGTTATCAATTTCTGAGTAGTCATTATTATATCTGTTTTATTCCTGAACGTCATATGTAGGAACCAGATTTTTATATTTTTATAAACCTTTATTAGTTTTTTAACATATTAAAGTGGCTTTATCTTAGTTTCCATCATATTGATACAACTTTTTGTTTTTAAGTTTCACTTTAATAAATACAAGAAACACATTGAAAAATGTATTAAATCATTTTATTTTTACTTAGGATTATAGGCCTATGCTCTGAAACACAAGACCATAGGAATACTTTTTGCTTAATTTTCAACATTTATAGTTTAGCTTGTAGTCTATAAGCTAAACTATAAATGTTTTTCTTTTCATTTTCAATTCACTTTAAAATTTTTCCTGTGTTTTGTAAAAAAATTTCTCTTACTCATGTACTGGCAATTCAATGAAGAAGGAAAATGGAGACAAATCTTTAAAAAGTAATTTATTTTTCTGAGAACAATAATAATATTAGATTAATTACGTGTTAGGTCTAATAGTTAAAGTATTTTATAGTATTTTATTTAAAAGAACACATTTAGCCATTTTAGTTTATTACGTCTTACTTAGCCACTTTTAGGTTTTATAAGATTGAACTAATTTACGAAACGGATAATTATTATGTTAAAATATCACAGGTAAAGGAACACAGTAATTTAAAACCTAAGAATCCGGGATCTAGTCAATTGAATAAAATCATTGAAATAATTATTGTAAATAATATTTGTAATTTAATTGTATATCATAAATTAGAACTGATGTGTAAAATGTTGGCTAAAATCCAGAGGGTACAGAAGTTCCGAATTACAAATGTTTAAATCGGACAAATTTTAAATTTAAGTACATTATGAAAAATTGAATTCTTTTGTCAGACAAAATATTATTAAAAACTATTGCTAAACCAGAAACTATAGAATGTCTTGTTCATAGATATGAAAAATGGTTTATTCTCAGTATGTTAAAAACGTGTTTAATAATGAGGAAAACTCTTTTAAAGATGCAAGCTACAAAGCAAAAGTGTGGCTAAACGTGGATCCTACTCACTGTTTTGTCAATGAAAACTGGAACAAAATTGGAGAAAAAATAAGGGCACGCTTGCATATTTATGGCCATAATTCCCTCTGATAAAAAACGAAACGTCCAATATGTATATTTAAAAATATCTAAAATGATTTTGTCTTAACCTGAAGCCTGTATGACCCCATAAAGACCACGTGGGACCTCCTTCTTCCGGTGGTAACTCTGCACCCCTAGCACCTGAAGCAGGGTGCACATCCCTTGAGAAGACTACGTACAAAAGCCACATTGTGTATTTCAGGGATCCTATAAACCTGAGCGATGTAAGACAGTTTGGGATGTTCTTTTGAGAGTATTATTCCATCTTCATAACAATTGAAGATTGTTCATTTCCGGAACGTGATCATGACGTGTCTTTACAACGCACACGTGTGCCAGCAGTTTAGATGTGCACCTTTGTAGAGCAAATTAGACCTACTGTGTAAAATGTTGCCTAAACGCCAGAGGGAACGAACGTTTATGGAAACCCTGTCAACTACGTATGTAATTTAGAGTATTTAGCCTACTAGATTGTCTGTCACGACATACTAGCAGTATCGCTTTTATGTTTTATATTTATCACGCACTCCTGAAAACAATGTACTTTACATGAAAATAAAACAGGAATAAATTTAACTTACTTAAAGTAGGGAATATGACGTCTCAATGGAAGACACACTCAAAATGGACATATACGAGTCCATCTATTGTCCTTAAACACATATGTTCTATAAATTATTGCATTCCTCCACATCCCTAACCTCTATTATGATACATTTTATATGCCTAATGTTCAAGCCTTGTGGTTAATGCTAAAAGAAAAAATCATACTTTATTATGTTTTGAGTTTTGAATTTGCGAGCACAACCGATTCTTAACTTGGAACATTTTTACAGGGCAAGTTTCAGAATTATACTGCATTACAGTTATAAAATTGACCTGAACATGATCGTGGAGTTCTGCGTATACAATCTCCACTCCGTTGTGAGTTTGAACCAAACCACGGTGCTGTTTAAAAATGTATTCACCACAAAATGTTAACATATTAATGTAATAATATTTAGATCAAGAGCAGATATGTTGAAATATCTTCACTGGATGAGCAAAAAGACTTTTTAGATATTTGAATTAAAAAAAAAAAAAAAAACATCAAACTCGTTTTTAGATTAATTGTGGTAAAGAGTAACAATGTTCTATGTCTCCGTTCAGATAATGCTAGTTAAAAGTACATTCTTTTTAACATTACGAGACGAAAATTACGAATACATGTGAGTATCACTCAGAGTATAATATTTTATGTTAAATCAGAAATCTTCTCAAACACCGTTAGTACTTTTGACCCCAGGATGGCCAAAACTTTTAAACAAATCAGGCGATCACACCACTAAAATTTGCAGGAGGGATACAAACAGCTTAGTTACGTAATATGCTTTATGAAGCTAAGAAGAGTCGAGTGGCCTAGATACATGTTAGCAAGGTAACGTAGAGGAATGCCTCTAATTGCATGTTGGGCAAGCTAAAGGCATGAGACTTCATAACAAGCATAACCTCCCAGTCACTCATTCATACCATGCGCTTCTTGTACAACAAACACTACATCATTCAGGATAAAGAAAATGTTAAACGAGCTCTTCCAGTAGCGAACTCACTTGAAGCAAGCATTGAGTAATTTAACTCTGAATGTACAGCTTTTTCAGTCTAATGACAGTAGCTTTTATTTCGTTTGTAACAATTACAATTAACTTCTACACATCTAATATTTTGAAATTTTAATTTAAAAAACTGCCAGTTAAAAATTACTTTTATCTAAAATAAGGAAGTTATTGCCAATTACTTAATTCTATAATCATATTCCAAGGCATGGACCTCATCTGCTTTCATATTAAATGCTATTATATATATTTAAATTTGCGTTACAGTTTTATATATTCTAATTTCTAAGGTTTATTTTTCTTCAACCATACTATAATACTCTTAATTCGTGTGACGTAACATCATAATGATATTAATTTCTTAACTGATTTTCATTATACCTTACACTGGTGTGGTATCGATTATTATCGAACACGGAACGATCTTGAAACCTTGAGAGTAGCAAATGAAAACTGCATAATAAAAAGCCTGTATTTAAAATAAAATAAATTATTTTCGTGTTAATTTTAATATCATAATAAAATTGAATTTATTCCGTGTAATCCGCCAGTTGCAAGAAAATGACCAAAAAGAAGCATCGATTTGATCGGACGTCATGAGCTGCCATCTGTCGGAGAAGGCAAGAACTACGAGAACAGCTGACTGCGAAGGGCAGCGTGCCCGTTTGTTTCAGTGATTCTAAAACCTCAAAACTTAATGATTTAGTTATGGTCGAGCAAAAACAGTAGTATGCAACTTGCCTATAATGGTAATTAAGATACGGTACTCGCATGAAAATTAAGATACTCCACGTTGCATAATTTTCATTAATAATAATCATAGCCATTCTTACTTATTTTTGCAGCAACAACAAATAAAGATTGTTTAAATTTAAAAAACATATTTAAAGCAACTATAACTTCTCTTAGTATTAACATACAGTATTTTATTAAAACATTTGATTAGCATATTGAGAATTTTCCTCGTTCTTACAACAATGTAACTATTGACACTAATCCTTAATGCCGCATGAAGAATTTAAGCAATGGAAATGCTGATGACAACAAACATAAAAATTTTTACATTTGAAATTGTGGGAATAGGCGAGAGTTGAAATGAAAAAAATTTCCATCCTTGTAAAGGGGACCCAATATCCCCCAAGATTTTTACAAGTGTCTTAGAGGATGTTTTCAGAAATATCAGATGGAACGCGAGGTATGGTATAAACCTGGACGGAAAAAGACTGACTAACCTGCGATTCGCAGACGATGTAGTTATATTCGGGAAATCACCAAAAGAATTGCAATCAATGCTTCAGGAACTAAACGTAAGAAGTAAATCAGTGGGCCTCTCCATGAACATGACTAAAACCAAAGTGATGACTAATGGCCCCCAAACTCCGATCACAATCGAGGGAACGCAAATACCATATGTAAATGAATACATATACCTAGGCCAAATAATATCCTTTGATAACGGCATGGACAGGGAAGTACACAGACGAATCACACAGGCATGGAGAGCGTTCTGGTCCCTCAAATTTGTGCTTATGGATAAGAAACTCAGCAGGACACTAAGAATAGAAGCTCTACAATCCTGCATCTACCCGGTGATACTCTATGGCTGTCAAACATGGGCGCTGACATCGACACAGAAAAAGTTACTACAGGTATGCCAGAGGAAAATGTTAAGAAAAGTCCTAGGCATCACATTGAGGGACAGAATCCCCAATACTACACTAATCCAGTCAGCAAAAACGACAGATATCGCTCACCTAGCAGAAAGCACTAAATGGAGATGGGGTGGCCATGTTTCAAGGTTGGTGGACGATAGATGGACATACAGGAGTACCATATGGGACCCCAGACAAGGAAGAAGGCTGCGCGGAAGACCAAAAAGGAGATGGGAGGAACTTTTCAAGGATAAAGTGGGCCAACAATGGACCAGGGTAGCCAAAAGAAGAAACGAGTGGAAAGAACTGGGGAAAACCCTGAACAATACGCAAGACTAAGTGCTCAAGACCAAGTGTTAAAGTTCAAGTGTACATGACGCTCAAAATCACGAACAACTTCACTAGCGCGGAGTAGCTCGCCGTGCTAGATAAGAGGAGCTAAACCCTTCTTAGGAGGCCTTTGCCCTACATGGGACACGATAGGCTTATTTTATTTTATTTATTTATTTATAAAGGGATTTAGAGTGTCACTGCTCTTTGTCGGCAGTTATCTCCATATCGTTGATAAAGGTTGTGACACTAACACAAAAATTAGGTTAGATCAGGATTCCTAAGTCCTGCTGCTTTAAATCGTTTTTGCACAGTTTAAAAGTATAGCAGGTGGTTTTAGTGTGTTGTGTTCACGGTTGCTTGAGGAGTCGGTATGGAGTGTGAACAAGCCTACATGCATTAGTCTTATACGTTTTTACTTTAAAGTTGCATATTTGCTCACCTTTTCAGTGCCAATGTCCTTGTCCGAGGGTAGTGAACTTATTTGTTAGAGACAATACAATATGTCTAATTTTTCCTTTCAAAGCACATTTGACTTCTTTTGGGATCCATACCTGTGCTTTCTGAAATTCATAGCATCCTATATTATTTATATTATATGTATATATATTACTTCACTATATCAATTATGGTACAGTCACTTCAATTATTAAAACAATAATACACATTAATGTATGAAAATTAAAATTATATATATATATATATATATATATATATATATATATTATTCAGAAGTGTATGCAATATAAAAGGGGCTTATTTTTTGTACTATACAGAACGAAATTTATGAGTTTAAGTTTTTTTTTAATATGTTTAGTCTAAAATGCGAGTTCCCCTAATCAACTTTTTCACATACCTACAGCGAATCCCTATCTCGCATGTTTTTATTCTTCCGGAAGAAAGTGTAAGCTACCGTTAGTGCTAAAAAAAATCATAAATACGCATTTGTAGTTTAAAAGTTACACTGAGTTACACAGAGTGGTTTGCTATTTGTTTTAAATCTAACATTTCCCATGAATAACAGCAGGTGAAAACAAATACTGAATTATTCATAAACTCTTGATTGTGTTACTCTGTATAATGAAAACCTTTCATTGTCATATTATGTGACATACTTCATTGAATCCAGTCGTTCTCAATTTATTTAAAGCTATCTCTGTGACTTTAGTGTAGTGGAAGTCATGCAATATTAAGACAATTATGCACATTTAAGCGTCATAATTATAGGGTTATAATATTGAGATTACATAAATACTTAACTGAAGGATATTTTGTAAATGTTCTGAGGATGAGAGAATATGAACAAGTAATACGCGAGGTATTGTGATGCTGAGAGCCAAGAGCCTTAAGAAAAGTTAAGAGATAATGAAGATTAATGTTAAATGAAAATCACAGTTTATTGAATAACTTTACTACAAATTACATGACCTCCAGTATAATCGAGAACAGCGTTTCCAAATCTGTGGTCCACGGACCCCGCGGGGAGGGGGACGTGAGATTGAAAGGGGACTCGCTGGAACATTTTACTTTTATTAAACATTATCTAACCAGGTTGCTCACACCTGGGGTATTTGTAAAGTTGCTAAAAAGATGATTGTACATATGAACTATGTTTATATTTTTATATTATGTTTATATTTTTCGATTTGTCTTAAAAAAGGATTGGATAAAAATGTATTTTCTAGACTAACAATATGAACTTCCACCTGCGATGAAGAACAACAGTAACTTATCGAACTGCCTTCTGACTGAAATTTCCAAAAGGGCTTAAGACATTTGTTGCCATTTGCCAACACATATCTGTAAGAGGCAACATGTTCTCATCTCGTACATATGAAAAACAAATACAGGAACAGAATTGACGAGGAGCCAGATGTACGGCTGAGATTAGCCATATTCGATCCAAACTTACGGAAGCTGACGTCTCAAAATTTGCATAATTTTAGGTGATTGTTGAATTCATACTGTTAGGCCTAACTGGTATAATTGAATTTTGCTGAATATCTCCATTTATAATTTTGCTTGATCGTAAATGACACATGTGTTATAGAATTGTAATTTTAGGTAACGGTATGGGCCTGCATACTGTTTGTTATTAATAAATGAGAAATGTACTATAGGAATATATTGTGTGACTTCTATATTGCCTATCTGTAAGTACCGGATTATGCATCCGTATTCGGTAATGTGGCTTTCACGAGAATCTCTAGCTGGATTCAGGTAATATTAACGTTAGATACTGATATTATTATTTTATTTTTTTAGTTTGAAGCTTTTAAAAGGTATAATTATACTGAGTATGTTGAAGTGTAAGTTTCTTGTTTTTGTTGACTATGGAGATCTTTCAGGGAATTTATTGCGTACTTAGTTTGAAACATTCACAAAGGATAGGAAAGCTATAGAACACCCATTAATGAACTTCATTACGAAGTTTAAGAGATTTCCACTAGTACAACGTTGTAATAAATTTAATTAATTTTCCGCCTCTGTACTAGTAGCCTATATATTCAATACAACACCACGACGTATCATGCCAAATATGAGAGACTGGGAATATAAACAAACTATAACTTTTATTTATGCCTTGTACTATGCACTAGCAAAACATACATATAATAATAGTTACAACTTTTGTAAAATACAAGTTTGTTAAAAATGTTCATTTGCCATATTACTAATATAGAATGGCGGTTGCATTCACGAGCTTGACATGAGCTTGTTATAAACAGAGTAGCCTATACCAAAGTTATTTGAA
Organism: Ectobius pallidus; assembly: GCA_964059195.1. NCBI lineage: Eukaryota > Metazoa > Arthropoda > Insecta > Blattodea > Ectobiidae > Ectobius > Ectobius pallidus. The sequence goes on along the minus strand of CAXKWD010000001.1, from coordinate 32,772,018 downwards.
TTCACTAAAAGTTATGTTGCGTGAAAATATTAGTAGCTCAATAAAACATGTATTGTAGTTAAAAAAAAAAATCTCTTTCGTATGGATCTAAAAACAAGATGGATTGATTAATAATAATGGTTGACCTGGAGTAGATAAAACTATGACAGCATGGCGCGGTGGCTCATGCTGTAGCGCGTGAGCCTCGCATGCTAGCGGTTCTGAGTTCTAATCTCGGGGCCGGCGGGTGTGTCATTCGTGGTGGACGAAGCCATGCTTTAGGGGGTTTTCTCGGGGTTCTCCTGTTTCCCCCTTTCATTCCACCAACACTCTCCACTTCATCTCACCTTTCCCCCTTTCATCATCATCCCGTTTCCACTTCCGGTATCGGGCCTGCTTTGGCAGTCAGCGCCCTTTGGGGGCCTCTCCCGTTTTCCCCGCTGCTTGTGGTCAAGAGGTTGTTGGTGGTGTGTGTCGCGGACCTGCCGGGGCTCCGGTTGGAGGGACCGAAGGGGGTGGCGCACACGTGGCATGGTAATGAGGCTTGTTGGATGTAGGGGAGCTCCGTGGGGGCTTTCGGGGGGATCTGCGGTCCCGGGCGGCCTGTGGGCACGCAATTCATTCCATCCCGGAGGTAGGTACAAAAAGCCTGTGGCTTCGGTGCTTAGGGGTCGTTCCCACCCCGCCTCCCGCCTTAAGGGCGCCAATTCAATTCAATTCAATGACAATCAGTAATATTTAATTGTAAACTATAATAGCCTACTAGTCAAATCACAGTTAGGTTAAAAGTCATATAGGTTCTCTTATGTAATTACGTTTGATACGTATTATTAAAGAAAACTAAGAATACTTCTTTTATGAATAAAGTGTAAAAACACTTATGTCAGTATATTATTATATAACGTTTGCAAGTAAATCACACTTATCCTTTGTTGAAAAATGCTTAAAAATGTCATGGATGAACCTTTGGAGTCAATGTTAGTAAGAAAAATACCTGTGAGTTTCTGTTAAGATTCTTTTTACTTAACTTTACTCCACTTGTGTTTGTCTTGTACTAGATTCTCAATGTCCATTTTCGAAATTACACATTTTGAATTAAATTTACACCTAGCAGATGGCTCGAATTTTTTCACATGACCTTGTGTAACATATTTTATCAAATATGTGGAACTAACTGGTTTTCATTTCAATTTTGTCGTGTTATAGTTATTGTTAAGCTTATTTTATGTTCACTTCATGTCTCAAGGTAAAATAGGAATATAGGCTAGTACTCTGATATTAATAACAATTAAGTGTCTAGGCAATAATTAATTAACAATTAATTACGAACTGCCGAAGAATGAAACAAAATATTTGCATGAAGGAAGGTTGTACTTACACAGCAATAAAACAGGTAAACAAAGAAGCTGTAATCTACATCGGGCGGGAAAGTTTTGAAATCTGGCTACTGAGAGAGCAAATATTTACGATGGCTATTAAAACTGCCTTGTGGTTATGCGCCCCAGGCCATTACACACCTGTGAGAAACAGGTGCGTTCTTCTCCAGTTCATAATTTCTCTCTTCTATCTATATTCTCAATTCTTTATTGTATCTCGTCTTTGTATCTTTCGCTCCACATCTTTACATTACAAAGCCGTATTCATCTGAATGTGTGGAAGAGATGACCCTCCTGAAATGTTATAACTAAACAGTGTCACATAACAGTTTAAAGCCGCGTTTACACTATGTAGGCCTAACTTGTTTAATAAACTTGTTACATGTAAGAAGTTATATGTAACTTGTAACAAATTATACGTAACATGTAACAAGTTAGATGTTTAAAAATCAGGTTATATAACTTTTTTATATAACTAAAGTTTAGGGAGACAAAGAGACATTGTACTGCACAGTAATATTCCCAGTGGGAAGGAATTTATAAAATTTCCTTGGGCAGGAAATATTCCCAAAAGTGAGCATTTATAAAAATCGTTAGTTTTGAATGTTTTACTGCTTATTAACGGTCCAGGTACCTTAAAATGAAACTATTTCAGTAAAATTCCACATGTTTATCAAGGAACCGTCTAGGGAAGTATTACCTTTTCCTATGATATAATTTTTCACTTATTGTCAGTACAATGTACCCTATGTCATCTTCTTTTAAAAAAATATAATTATTCGTGATAATCTCTTAGGTTTTATTAATAAACTTATATGTTATAAAGTGATACCTCACACGTATTTAAACATGATTAAAGATAAGTAATTTAACATAATTGTTATAGATGGTGTAGGTATTTAAAATAGAATGCCAGAAACCAACACCTTCAATATTACACAAACACAAATTTCAATATAAGTCGTTTAGAGCCTAATAATTAATCATACATCAGTCCCACGGTCTAGGCTAATCCTACTGTAGTTTAGGGGAAAATTTAGTTCTTTCATGATTTATGAGAGCTAAGAGGAACCTGCGACTAGGCAGATGTGGCCATCCAAATCTTAGGAGCTGCAGTCACTTCTGCCGTAACAAAACGTACATTCAGTAAGTTTTCATGGATGCAATCTAAAAAAGAGGAACCGCCTATCATCTGAGCGAGCAGCTAAACTCACTTATATTTCATACAACGGGAAACTGATGAATGCTCAACCTCAGAAGGAGAAAAAGAAGAGTGAATCCACTGAAGTTCAAACTCAAAGTGCTGGTATCCAGACGATCCAGATGAAGGGAAAAACCAAGAAGAAAACCTAGATGATGATGATGAAGGCCATGATGACAGTGATGATATTGGCATCTTTCTGATCAAGAAGAAAAAGAAGAGGATGATGATGAAAATCTAATGGATTTCAATGGATGTGATTAGGGCCAACTTCTAAGATTAAGTCAAGGTCACACATTTAAAGAAAGCAAGTAGGCCTATTCCTAAAAGTTGTTTGGGTTCGTACAATTTATGATTATTACTGTAATTTTTGTCTAATTAATAGTCAATCTCTTCAATGAACTCTTTTGTTAATCTTCTGTATTGACCTTCAAGAACCAGGGCAAATTTTAATTGACCTATTTGCATTGTTAACTATGTGAAAACCCAGTATTACAATATTTTATACGTAAATAATTAATGTTTTTTGAGTTCTTTCATTAATTATATATTAATCTTTGAACTTATGACAGTTTTTAGTTTTATTTAACATAATCATGATTAAATTTAAGTAACAAATAGGTATCTGAGTTACCTTACTCGTAAATCATAAATTCCCTTTGTGGGAACATTTCCGGGAACATTCCCTGGAAATATTTCCTCGAGATTAGGTTCCCACCAGATGACGCTGTGAATTGAACTCTGGCGTAGCTCAGTTGGTAAGAACATTGGCAAGGATAGCCAAAGGTCCTGGGTTCAAGTCCCAGTGTCAGAGGAATTTTTCTCCTATAATATTATAATTTAATGTCCAACAGAGACAAGAATCTGTGGTACATGAATGGACATGGATATATCTATCTTGAATGTTACTGTACAATAACAGTGGAAGCCCGGTAACAAAATCACTAATTAGTGTGCCTCACAATACTGCATATGACATAACTTGTCTGTCAGTTTGTTTGTATAAAAAAACTGTTCACCTAACCAAAAATAATTAGATTTATCCAAAAGTTCAATCTATGCAACCTTTACTATGCTTTTCAGATGTACAATAGTATAATAATAATATATCCTAATCTCACATATATTCCCCTCTACAAAACTCTCATATGTAATATTAACAATTTTCATAAATGTTCCATATCTTGATGGCGCTGATTCTCTTCCTTTATCTTAGTTTTACCTCTCCCTTTTAGGATTTAAGCGACCCAAGCCGCCCGGGCCTTACAGGGCCGCAACCTGTCGGGGGAGGGATTATCTTCGGAACACATACATACTTTTATGACCAGACAAGGGCATGAAGGGCCACCTCGGATGAGTGATCAGCCCAATGCCGGGGCCACCTCCGAGACAACACGAACACACAGGACGAGACACACCATTCACACACACACACTCATTCCGAACAAGGCGAAAATGGGATGAAGATGATAATTACGGCCAGATGATATCTGGGGACCACACGGGTCTAAAGTTACCCGAAATGTGTCTCAAAGGTGAGGAAAACCCCAGAAAAAACCCACCTAGGTAACTTGTCCAGACCAGGAATCGAGCCCGGGCCTGCTGCGTGAGAGAAGCGAACGCATCCCCTTTGCCACAGCGGTGAACAATGGCGCTGATATACCGTATAAATGGATATGTCCAAATATTATCACAAAATATATAGTAGTAAAAGCTATTGTCGATCAAACTGTACTCAATTTCACACTAAAACTAGCAAATGTTGACTTAACCACTTAGAAATTGTTAAAATAATTAAAATTGTATTAAATTTATATATCATGTATAACAATTGGTTGGTTAGGTTAAAAGCTGTGCACTATCATACCATTGTCTGTTGCATCTGTTTGTTGTTACTACTGTAGGCTATATATACGCAGCAAAATGCACATGATGAGGTTCATGTAACAAGTTACACATTTCCCATCCCCTGCGGGAAAGGTATAACTTGTTATATAACACAAAAATCAGTTATGTAACACAATGTTATCTGTAACAAGTTACATGTATTTGTAACAATTTTGGAAAACATGTTATATAACCCAAGTTTTATAAACAAGTTACATAGTGTAAACGCAGCTAACGGAGTGTAAACGCAGAAAACTGGTTATATAACACAAAAATCAGTTATATAACACAGTGTTATATGTAATAATTTGCATGTATTTGTAACAATTTTGGAAAACATGTTATACTCAAGTTATATTAAACAAGTTACATAGTGTAAACGCAGCTTTAAGTCTCTGTTTAATATGTACTTGGTGTACAAAATTTCAACAAAATCTCCGGAGCCACTTTGAACCAGCTTTTATTTTTATTTTTCCTTTCTATTTCTTACAAAGTAACAGTAAAATTCAGAGAAGTTGTCGCAATGTTTCGTATCACATCTGCAGAGGATGCTTAACCCAAATATAAAATTTCGTTTTCATACGAGTGTAACTTTTCTTTTTTGAGCTATGCCTTTGTCCGACATGATGCTTTGAGTCTTTATAATCTAAACCAGGCGAAGTCAACTACGTCTTGTGATGACGTTTGTGGAGCAAGTGCATGCGGATCCCTTGTGTGTGGCGTCAGCAAGAGCGCACGGTAGTAGGGGTGTTTAGAGTACGCTAGAGCTAGGTACTAGAGGACCTATTCACTTTAGCTCTGTGGGTAGAACAACTTCTGGTTGGAAATACGGAGCATTTTTCAAAGTTAATGCAAGTACGCGATCCTGATAGTGTTCTCTCTGCAGAACATGTGTTAGTTCTGCAAAACATTCTTCTTCAGTTCGAATCGAGGTTTCAGGATGTGGAAAACCTTTCTCCAGTGTTTAAACTTTTTGCTACCCCATATTCAGTTAATGTCAAAGACGTTCCTTGCCGGTATCAGTTGGAACTACTAAACTTAGGCTACAATGCGACGATCTGTTAAAGGACAAATACGAACGTAAAGTGGTCTTGGGTAACTTTTACAGAAATTTCTCTGAAACCAGATTCCCGATACTTGCCGCACGAATATTATGTAATTTTGGATCGACATACGTAGCCGAACAATTTTTTTCACTAATGAAATGTGCAAAGCTCAAATCAAGAATTACATTGTCAAATCACAACCTAAATGTAGTCTTCGATTAAATATTGCTCAAACATTACGTCCCAACATTGATAAACTTGTTAAAGAAAAAAGAAACAGGAAAGTCAGAAAATTGTTACTGTAATCTTGAATAATCTAAGGTGCAAACGAGCTTGTATGGTAATTAATTCAGTTCATTTTTTTATTATTTTTATTGTAGTGAATTATGTTAATTCAAATGATAGTATAGTCTGTTTTGTCAAAGAACATAGATTTTGTGGAAATGCAATTGTTCTCACAGAATAATATAATAGAATTATTTATAATATGTTAAACTACTGTGCTGTAATTAACCGATAAACTATCAAGAAAATCGATTGATGTTTCATTAAGTCGGAAACACGTATTACGTAAGTTCTAACCCCCTAAATTCCCGCTGCCCGCAATACTAATGCCCCTCTCTTCCCCCCTGTTCACTGATGCCTCCATTTCACATACTCCTCGCAGAGGTATAACGCGAGCAGTCAGGGCAGAAAGCAGTGACGTCACAGAGCAACCTTCTGTCTTCCCCTGATCTAAACAAAGAGGTTGATGATACATTAGGCTATACCCAGTGCTTCAGCATGGTTCAGCTCGAATGATTTATTGTTAAGTATCCAGGGTTGTATTTTTTATTAAAATAACTGTTTACGAACTTTATATGAGATCTGTTTATTTTGCTTTTTCAATCAGTCATGAGATGAATGGGAGTTCAAGCAGAAATGGAGATATCCTGATATTACAAAAGCGAACTCTCAGAATCATTAGAAATGCTCCAGTAGGTCTCATTATAAAGATATCTTCGATGAGTATGAAATTTTAACAATGTTATTTGATGTCTAAAGTACACGTCCCTCACCAACATTAATGCTTATAGCCTTCAACATGAAGTACATGCATACAATACTAGAGGAAATTCTTGAAGATCCCAAAATTAAGATTAAGCAAAACGGTACATTCATATTTACACTTAGGTTCCATATGTTATGAAACATGTTACCAAATGAAATAAAAACAGAGGTTTTTCAAACACCCTCTATAAAAGGTTAATAAAAATCCCGTCTGTACTCTGGATGAGTTTTCAAACTTAAAAGGAATTGTAAATAAGTTTTAATTTTTCTTGTTTGTGTTTTATTCGAAAACTGCCAAGTGCCTCTATTTGTGCGTAAAGACAGTATAATACTCATAAATATAAATATAAATGGTAATACTGACTAGGGAAATCTGAGAGCATGATTGTATTATGCTGAAAAATTGACATCGAATTTCTGGGTGAAACTTCCTTTACGTATGTGTGTGTGTGTGGTACGAATAGGCCTGTAGAAAATAATAAAGAGGATACACGTAGCCTATGTTATTTTCAGTCATATAAAGACCTCGGTAATAGCCTGTAGAAATCTCTATAACCTCATTCGAAAGGTCAACCTCAAAGTTCCTGACCGGCCAATTTCACTTGGTTTCTCAAGTCACAAAGACAATTGTCACACTGGATATTTGCTTAGCATGACTCATCGCCACGAATACAATTATAATTGAAATTAATATCAGTGCAAACGATATATCGATATTATATACGCGTATTTAATGAAGTTGTATTTATACTCCTTTGTACTTCGAGGTCATATCAAGAGTTCAAGTTTTGTGTGTATACCAGTGGGCCTACAACTATTGAAGTTCATCTGTTTGAGTTGTGTTATCGCTTCTGTTAATTGATATTAAATTTTTAATGAATGTGTTGCAGGATGAAATCGCGGCGATGAGACATGGTAAGTAAATATCCAATTTCTCATTTGCCTTCACGGCTGCGGAAACCATAAAAAAAAAACAAGTCTGATTCACCGGCTGTGGGGTTTAAACCCAGAACCTTCGGAATGTGTGTCCAAGATTCTACCAACTCGCTATTTCGGTCGATGCGATACCGTGATATTGTGAGAGTGTAAATGAAGCTACATTAAACAATTCTGATGTGTTACACTCTCGTTCCTTTCTCTATTCTAAGGATGAGCAATATAGCTTTCTCACTTCAGATTTTGAGGATAAGATGCCTTATTGCAGGGAATGTGAATCAGTTGTCTCTTCCTCTTACAAATAACTCTTCGCCATGCAAGACTTATGCAAAATTGCGTTTGTACAAACGATGGCTGGGTCGTAACTATCATTTAGAGGTTTTTAAGAAAAAATGTTTTAGCTCTTAGTGTAAGAACATTGTGTACAAAAAACCATTAAAGCCGTTTTCCAGAAAACCACGAAGAAAGAAATTTTCTTGAAGTAAAGTGGTAGTAAAAGTAAGAGAATGTCCTCGCAGATCTTCGTGTCACATCTCCAGAATATATCTAACTCAAGTTCGAAATTTCGTTCTTATACGAATTTTTATTCTTGATGCTGTTCACAGACTCTTACTTATTTACTTACTTACTCAATGGGAATAGACAATTCCTCAGCAAGCTAATGGAATATTATCTATTATATTGAACCCGAAGGTTCATTGCCGCGCTTACCTGAGCCCGCCATTCAACCTTATTATGTGCTAACTCCATCGCAAATCATAGTTCCCTTAAATCTATCCTAATATTGTCCTCTCACCTACGTCTAGGTCTTCCAAGTGGTCTTTACCCTTCGGGTCTCCCAGTCAATATTTTTTACATATGTCCTTCCTCCCCCATGCGCGCAACATGTCCAGCCCATTTCATCCTACGTGATTTAATTACCCTAACTATATCCTGTGAAGAGTACAGATAATGAAGCTCGTCGTTATGCAGTTTTCTCCAGACCCCGTTTTCATCTCTAGTTCCGAATATTTTCCTAAGCCCACTGTTTTCTACACTCTCAGATTATGTTCTTCCTGAATAGTAAGCAACCGGCGGGATAATTGTCTTACAAATTTTGTTTTTAGATTTCTGGACAGTTGACGAGAAGAACTGCACAAAAGCAGGCCTTTCCTGATTTGAGTGTACACTTAACTTCTGCCTTAATATTATTTGTGTCTGTAATTATTACTTGCAGATATATGAATTTTTCCACTTGTTCGAATGATTTAGCCTATCGGCTATTCTGATATTTTGTAGAGCATTATTTTGAGGTTCTATGACCATATACTTAGTTTTTTCTGTATCTACTCTTATACAATTCAACGGCCCTAAATAGCATGCTCACTCGCTCGCCCGCTTCGTGAAACATCGGGTATACTCGGCGATGTTCGTCTCTCGCAGTCTAAACTTTCACGAAGAGTACAAAATTAGGAAAACCGTTTCTTTATTATATAAGGCCTAAGTGAAATGAACACAATGAACAAATATTCTAATTTTATTTTCACTTACAATTTTCTGAACCACAAACAATTTTAATAATCTGCCAGTGTAAATTTCTTAAAAATCCTGGAGTCAATTAATAATGACGGGCGAAGCCACGGGCAGTATCGCGGACAATAAAAATTCTAACAAAATAACTCCTTCCCTTGAAAAATTATATAATTTCTGAAAATTACACTGAATTTATCAAATAAAATTCACATCATAATCATCTGTCAACAAACAGTTGAGAAACAATACGTATTATCAGTGTTAACAGGTCGCTTTGGAACTGCATAATCGAATCTGAGATCGTTTTCCCAAGCGGCGCTTTCATATCGTGGAATGTACTCTAAAGCAGGAATTTTAGCTGCTTCATTAATTATTAATGGCTTAGTTTATGAATGATTCGTGTGCAAGTATTAATAAATATATAGCTTTAATAATTATTATACTCTTATTTTTTTATTTTTCAATTAATTATCGTGGGCGAATCCGCGGGCACCTGCTAGTTAATATACAATCCAACGCTGTTTGCAGACACACATAGGTTAAATGTTTCTGAAAACTATATGATTAACTTCAAGGAAACTCGGAACGTGTATTAATGTTGAATACTAGACATGGAATTTTAGGTTCGAACACAATAGTCTACGTCCTCTGTCTAAAGTACGGTAGGCTTGCGTATGGTACAGTTAATGAATAAAAAAATTAACGGTGCAAGTGTGCTGCACAAACTTTCTCACATATAAAAGATCTTCAATTTTTTGCAATCTTGACAGGTTAATTTGTAGATAACACTACCAATAACCATAATAAATATGCAACTTTCAATTTTACCAGCAATGAAATATATACAATTTCAAAACAATGAAGAAAAATAACATAATCGTCACTTAAAGAACAAACAATAATTTAAAATATAAAATTCACAATAAAAACAATAACAATAATTTTAACAATAATAACGATCATTATGAAAACAGTGGTATCTACAAATTAACCTTTCAAGACTGCCAAAAAGTATATATTGGACAAACTGGAAGATTTTTCAAAACAAGATATAAAGAACACATCTCTGATTTCTCAAATATAGTTGTTAATATTTGTAATATTGAGGTTTTTATATCGTCGTAGAAACCGGTGTGTACCATTCAAAAATGAATGTACCATAACCTCAAGGAGAAAGTGATAGCCTACTGCATTTCAAGTCAATTGTATCTTTCTTGTTACAATGCCTAATATCATTAATATTTTAATTAATGTATGCTCTTACGACATTCTCTATTTAAGACATTCTTAATTATTTTCTATTTCGAATGCTATTAGATTTATAATTAAATGTTTATGACAAAACAATATTCATAATAATTTTCTCTACAACTTTACTGTGCTAGGTTTTCTTCTATCGTTTACTCTAATGTAGTTAACCTATAAATTTTGAAAATTGGCACGAGTAAACTAACTCCTAAGTGATTTTTACAGAAAAATGGATGTAGACTTTTATTAGCCATTGAAAGAACTTTCAAAATTTATAATTTTATTTAAATGGTTTGAGCCATTTTTTCAAGAATCTAAATTTTGAAAAGCATTAATATTTCAGTAATAGAAATCAAATTCTGGGCGGTTGATAAAATTTAAAAAAACTCCCATAATTTAAAACAATAAGTAAATGGAACCAACCCTTTCCCTGCTACAGATGTACACGGACAGACAGACAGACGTCATTCCAAAAACACGATTTTCGGTTTCTGGGCAACGGGAAACGTGATAATATTATAGGATAAAAATTCCTGACATTGGGACTTGAACCTAGGACCTTTGGCTATCCGTGCCAATGCTCTTACCAACTGAGCTACGCCAGAGTTCAATTCACAGCACCAGATAGAACCTCTCTCCCATGACTGACTGCCCTTAATGGTCTACCTCACTGACAGACAAGTTATGTCATATGCAGTACTGTGAGGCACACTAATTAGTGATTTTTGTGACCGGGCTTCCACTGTTATTGCACAGTAACATTCAAGATAGAGATGTGCATATGCATTCATTTACCACAGATTATTATCATGTAATGTCCAACAGAGACGATTATCTGTGGTACATGATTGCATATGCACTTATCTATCCAGAAACATGTTTTCCCGGCGTTATCCCGATTTAATTTTTTTTACGATCACAATACTTTCTCTATACTACGTGTAGCGAGAAAGTAAAAATTGAACATTAGTTAAAATGAACACAATGCAATAGAAACCGATGCACACCACGACCTACTGGTTACTGTTATACACAAACACGCTTCATCATCTGTATTCAGTTAAATTACGTATATACATGTACAGTGTGAAGAAGCTTGAGTTAGTGAGAGTTGAGTTGAAGGCAAACAACTCTGGTTGGCCTCAATAAGATGCGTGAATTACCGGTGCTCATCCTTTCGCTGGACGAAATCGAGGCCACTCAGCAACATGGGAACGCATCGGATGACACCTAGGAAAGGTCATGAGGTGTGAAATGCCAAACAGAGTCAGGAGTTCATCCCTTCTGGGCACAAACCGAAAACGAAAGTTATCAAAATTTCTCAAAGAACAAAATAAGCGACGTCCTATGGGAAGGTATAATTACTTCTAAAAAGTCTTGAAAATTTTACATATAATGGGAGCAATTAAGTAAAATAGCAACAGACAACGACAATAAAAAGAATCTCATGTTAGTTACTACACTGGTCAAAATTTTAAAAACTTGTTAACATCATACATAGGATTACTTAGAAATCGTGTTTTGATCACATTATTCCGCAAAGCTGGAACCTTAAACCCACAAACCTATGTGTAGGTAGTGTTACGCATTCTAACCTGAGATATCGGTAGCAGTTCTGTAAGTTCTTTCATAAAATAGGTAAGATTGTATCTAATGTATAAAATTAACTTCTATAACTCAATGATGAGAAAGTATCCTGATCTCTCAGCATACTCCACTATTAAATTAAATAGATATTATGTAAAGCATTTTCTGAATTTTTTTGCTGTTTAAGACATTTTTATTTCATTCCTTTTATGTATTTATGTTTAACATTTTTTACTTTCTCTATTAGTTAATCACATATTTCATACACTCTGTTTCTTTGTCTCTCCTCTTTCTTCGCTTTGCTATTTTTGAAACTGCACCCGAGCACGAGCAGTCTAGCTCATTAGGGTGTATTTCCAAATGTTAATTATGTTTATTAATTATGTAAGATTAGCCTATCTTTCTTTTCCTTTTTTAAGCAGTAGTTGTAGTTATTTTTTAAATTTGTATTTGTTCTGATTTACTTTAATGTATAAATATGTATTCGTATTTGTATAAATAAATAAATAAATAAAAATAAGTAAAACTTAAAAACGAAAGGAAAACTAAAAAGTGCATTACTGCCATAATGTGTAAATTATTCTTAACAATTGATGTCTACAGTGAGCACTCAGTTCCTAATTTGTGATTATTTTCATGACTTTTTCCTGTAAAACTAGAATCTTGTTCAAATGACAACATTTTCCCCCAAAATTAATGCTAGCAGCCTAATACAGGCTGCTGATTCTGGTACATACAAAATGCTTGTGCAAGGCTTAGTTTCTGGTCAAGGCAAACGCTTACCCATTTGACATATAGGCCTACATTTAAATATGCAAAACCTGTTAAAACGGATTATTGGAACTACCCCCGAGCACGAACTACCTCCCTTTCGGGGTATCAGGACCAACTTGACATATAATAATAATAATAATAATAATAATAATAATAATAATAATAATAATAATAATGATAATAGTAGTTATAATAATATTATTATTAAGTTGAATTCTATTTTAAATTCGCAGGGTACTATGATATAATTCGAATCATTAGCATGAACATCGGTAATAATTGCAATTGTAGTCATTATTGTCATTTTATTAAACAGCAGCAGGAACCCGTTGTTTCGCGCGTGTTTATTAATTAGATGGTTTTCAATCATATATTTACTACCAAAATGATTAAAACATTAATTAAAGCATAACACTTATTAAAAATGATATCTTTTTAACATACGTAATAATGTACTCCGACTATACAATCAGTTGCACAAAATGGACAATATAGATATTTTTAATACTATCAATAAGCGGTTTAAAAATATATGTGAAAAAATTTTGAAAACTTTAAAATAATAATTATTAAATTTTGCTCCTTGTTATTTTCTTTACTTGAATCTTCCTGATAGGCCTATGTATATTTTCATCCAAAACTATCACATTATTATTTATATTATTATTTGTTTTTTCATATTATGTTCCCTTGTGTAATTGTCACATTGTTTGTGTTTCTGTTTTTCTTTTCTGTGTTTTTTTCTTATTGTTGTAGCATTAGCTTAATTATTTTGAATATCACTTGAATTTTTGAATCTGATGTATTAATGTAAGCGAGAATATTGTAATTGGGTATTAGCCTGTAATATTCTTAGTACAATAAATAAATAAATAATTTACATGACTCAGATAACCTTAATTTAATTATTTGTTATAGGCCTACGTAGTAAATAAAAGCTTCCAGGTAAGTAGGTCTAACAGAGAAACGTTTATTTGCAAAAAAGTCTACGCTAATAACAAAAGAAAAAGCTTATGATATAAACATCTGAAGATGTGGTTCGTCCAACAATGAAAGGTCTAAGGTAGAATTCATCCAGTTGTAAAATGGTATAATATTTACAAATTAAAATTGAGCACGTTGGCAGTAATGGATTTTGTTTCTAAGACTATGGTACTTGCGAAAATGGCATTATTTTGTTAGGCCTTCAATTTTATACAAAACTGTGAAAGTTCACGTCATGGAGACCTACACAGTAATGTCCAAACAACAACTTTGACTACCGCTTCTCTCTGTCTCTGCTAGTATTGTTGTTTAGCCTTTCAAAAAGCAATAAACATTATTTAAACATTATTTACTTGAACATTTCGACAGTAGACATTGTAGGCTAGTGTGCCTAACAGAGTTGCAATAGGATTTTCGGAGGACCACTGGATTATAATCCAGAAAATATTCAAGTTTAGAATTGCAGGAATGTTGAAGGAAGCAGGAATAATGGATAGAGAAAATTGTTGCTTTATTCTTCTTATTCTTAGCTGTAATTGGCAATAACCAATGTTTTATTATGATCTGCTATCTTTGTTAAGTAGATTTCAGGAAAGTTGCCAGGTTGATTTATTATTATAATATAATATGGTTTGTTTCCACAACAACAATTCAAGTAACTTTATTTTTTGTTCAAATAGTTACAATATAATAATTGAGCTGTATTGGCTCAGAATACTACTGCAGTATACTTTATCTGCAAGTAGGAAAAGAGAAGCTGCAAATATTTGCCAAACTTCTTAATGTGATAAACACTGAATTACTACTTTATTACAAGCAAGAATGTTAGACCACATCTTCAGTCTTTAATAAATTGTTCAAGATTTAATACGGCAGCATCTTTGGCTTGCACGTAGTGAAAAGAGGAGCTGCATGGATGCCAAAACTCCCTAGCTTTATACAAGCAGTATTTACTTTTTAATGACACAAAGATGCTAAGCCTTACTTGGCTTTTGTGTAATAGTACTTTGTTATGATTTGCTTTACTTAACTTTATTTGACATCTGATGAGAATGTGACTGCATTTAGCCGGACTGAAGTTAAGGGAAGTACAGTTACTGAAGTTCTATGTTGCTGCGGATCATCTTGAACTGTGGCCAGTAGCGAGACCGTCCATGGCTGCAAGCTACGCTCCCTGAAGTTCTAGAGATGTCCAAATATCCACCTCCTGGTAGATTAAGTCGTGGCTGCTAATGCTGGTTCCATGCTGAGTTGTGTAGAAACTGTACTATTATATATTCAGACTTGTGGTCTGTTGCTAAATTGGGCTGTGCCCTTACGAAGCGACGATCGGTGAGAGAGTGAGTGAAAGTCTAACGGCCAAAATGCGTTCACATAATCATCTTACAAAGAGTCAAGTTCTAGAATCCCATGGAAGGCTCTTCTAGAAGTGTCTAGTAGCTTCCATCCAGAACTAGGGTACATTTACAGAGAATGACATGCTGTAATTATTCTGTAACATAAAAAATTAATATGTGAGCATTTACATTATAATTGCAATGTATAATTACAGAGAAATTTAATAATTTCAATGCGGTGAATAATCGATTTATTCGTAAAGCTGCATCTAATCGATGGCACTAATCGATAGGACGGCTTTAAGTAAGCTAATGTATTCTGTCTGTAGCGCCAAGTGAATGTTAATGAGCTGGCACTCGACTTATCGATATCAGTTCGATGTCTGCAATGCTGCTTTCTATTGCTAATTGACATTAATTAGTAATTCTGCTGATAATAGCTAATATTAACAAGAATAGATGTGCAAAATTATTCTTTAGTTCATTATAGTACAGAATATAACATATGTTTTCTTTTTCTAAGTGTAAATAAATAGGTACAAGCGTGCCAAGAATTCTGGCTACTGATAATTGACATCAGTGCCATCTAGTGCTTTGTATTCATACTTCGTTACTAGTACTTGCTATAAATATATAAAAATAGGCTCTAAGCTGTACGAGCTTACATACTGGGGGGGGGCCCCAGAAAATAGAAAAATTTACTGAGCAGGCAGTGGACACAGCTTAGATATAGGCCTTTTTAGTATAGAATTGGCCGTTTTGACTGTTGCTACTCTAACTTTACCATCTGGACCAGGATGCACTTCTATAATCCTAGCCAGTGGCCAGTTCATAGGAGGAACATTGTCCACCATTAATATGACTAATTGATTAGTTTTCAGATTTTGAGTTTCTGTGTTCCACTTCTGTCTCTGTTGCAAAGTGTTCAAATACTCTTTGACCCATCTGGACCAAATGCATTGTGACTGTTGCTCTAACAATTGATAGCGTGACAGCCTGGACAGGTTTATAGACTGTAAGTCTGGGTGGGGGATAGAATTTAAAGGAGCACCAATGAGGAAGTGACCAGGGGTTAATGCCATGTAGTCTTGAGAGTCGCTGCTCATCGGTGTCAGTGGTCTACTGTTGATGATGGCTTCTATTCTGCATAGAAGTGTGCTGGCTTCTTCATAGCTGTAGATAGTGTCTTTCATCACCTTGTATAGAATAGTTTTCATGCTGCGGTTAGATCTTTCTACAAGTCCTGCCATGTGGCTTGCCCTTGGTGGCAGAAAATGGAATTGTATATTTAGATTTGCTGTAAAGTTCATGATATCTGTGTTAGCTTGTTCAGTCTGGAATTGTTCATAGAGTTCACTCAGCTCTCGTGAGGCTCCTATGAAGTTTCTGCCATTATCCAGGTATAGGTGGGAAGGTAGTCCCCTTCTAGAAACGAATCCTTGCAAGGATGCGATGAATGCTGCTGAAGTGGCTGCTGTTACCAATTCAATGTGCACTGCTTTGGTACATAAACATATGTGCATACAGATGTAAGCTTTATATACTGTTTTGCCTCTCCCATGATCCTTCAAAGAGATAGGACCTACAAAATCTATGGCTGTGGTGTCGAAAGCTCGGTTGGGAGTAACTCTGGCTTGGGGTAAAGTTCCCATGATTTGCTGTGCTTTGACAGGGCTATGTCTAAAGCATGTGAGACATCCTTTTAAGGCTGATTTTACAGTTTGAACTCCATGGATGGGCCAGTACTGTTGTCTTAATGTGTACAGTATGCCTTGAGGGCCTTCATGTAAGTTTTTCAGATGTGTGTCTCTGACAATAATGTCTGTAATATGGTGCTTGGCAGGTAATATAATTGGATGTTTAGCATTGTAGTCTAAATCAGTATGGTGCAGTCTTCCACCTACACGAAGTATGCTATCTTTATCCAAATATGGATGCAGTGGCAATAGTGAACTGCTTCTAGAAACACAATTATTCTTTCTAATATGAGCCATGTCTTCTGAGAAGGCTTCTTTCTGAGTAGCATGTATGATAGCATTGTGAGCTTTATGTAGTTCTTGCAGGCTGATAGGACCAACAAATCTATCAGACTTGTGTAGACAGTTGTGTTTGAATCTCAGAATATAAGCTGTATTCCTGAGTAGCTTTCTGAAAGCGGAATATCTATGCAAGTATTCATTGTGTGTACTTGTGATCATAAAGGCTTTTGCTGTCTTCTTGGTTTCTGGTATTTCTTCTGTCTGAAATACATTGTCAGTGGTAGGCCAAAAACATTCATCTTGTGTTAGGAATTTTGGACCATTCCACCATAGAGTTTGGTTATGAAGCTTGTTAGGTGAGACAGGTTTAGTGATGAGATCTGCAGGATTCTGCTGTGTTGGCACATATCTCCATTGGCAGTTTTCTGTAGCAGCTTGAATTTTGGTTACTCTGTGTGCTACAAAAGTGTTCCATTTGTGTGGAGGCTGTGTGATCCACTGTAAAGTTATGAGACTGTCAGTCCAGAAATATACTGCTGATATCATGATCTGCAAAGATAAGCTTACTTTTTGGTATAAGCAGGCTGCCAACTGAGCTGCACAGAGCTCCAGTCTGGGCAAAGTAATCTGCTTAAGTGGGGCCACTCTAGATTTGCTTGTCAATAGTTGAACTTGTGTTTTGTGGCTTTCATCTTCAGATTTTATGTAGCATGCTGCTCCATATGCCTGAGGGCTGGCATCACTGAAAAAGTGCAGTTCTACATGACTGAAATTGAGTATTAGAGTGTTCCTTGGGATTCTGTATAATTCTACATAGTGAAGTTGTGAATATAGTTCATTCCAGGCCCTCTGTATATCAACAGGAGCTTGCTGGTCCCAACCTATGTCATTCAGCCAAATCTGTTGCATAATACATTTAGCTGCAGAGATGATGGGGGCAATTAGTCCCTGAGGGTCATATAGAGTGCAGATGGCAGATAGAATCTGTCTCTTAGTAGTAGCTTCTGGTAATGACTTCACTGTGTACTGTAGCAAGTCTTGTAATGGATTCCAGTGTAATCCTAGTGTTTTTACTGTATTCTGCTCTTCTAAATGAGTAAGTGTAGCTTTAGAGAGCTTTTCTTGTGGCAGTGTTCTCAAAACTTCTTGTGAGTTGGAACAAAACTGTGTTAGGTTAAATCCACCTGTCTGTAATAGTTGTGACACTTCTGTGGCTGCTAGTATAGCTTCCTGCTCTGTAGAAAATGATGCAAGGAGATTATCAACATAAAAGCAAGTAGATAGCAATTTGTATGCTGTGGGAAATCTGTTTCTCTCATCCTCTGCCAACTGGTTGAGTACTCTGGTTGCTTCAAAAGCTGAACAGGCTTGTCCATATGTGATAGTGTTGAGCTGATATATCTTCACTGGAGTGGATTTAGAATGTCTCCAGAAGATTCTTTGGAAGTCTCTTTGCTGTGGCTGTACCATTACCATCCTGTACATTTTCTCTATGTCAGCACTCACAACATATGGGTGGCATCTGAACTTCAAGAGTATGGTGTAGAGATCAGGTTGCACACAGGGTCCTGTGTATAGGATATCATTGAGTGATGTACCTGTTGAGGTTTTGAATGAAGCGTTGAAGACTACTCTGAGTTTTGTGGTTTCTGAGTCTTCCTTTAAGACAAATTGGTGTGGAATATAATATGCTTCTGGGCCATCCTGGTAGAAACTTTCGTCCACTTGGGTCATATGACCTAGGGCTTCATATTGCTGCATGAAGTCTGAGTACTGTTGGAGTATAGTAGGCTGTTTATGGAGTCTGGTTTCATTAGAGAAGAAACGTTTCAGAGCTCCAGTTCTAGAGGCACCAAGATTACCTGTGGGCTTCTTGAATGGCAGTGTTATTGTGTAGCGTCCATCTTTATCTCTCTGTATTGTTTCTTGAAAATGTTGCTCGCATATGGAGTCTTCTTCAGATCTTACTGGTTGGATAATTTCTTCCATTTCCCAGAATTTCTGCATGTTCTTGTGGATTTGTTCTGTTATGCTTAAGTGGCAACGTGGTTCTTGTCTTCTACCCTGAGTGTAGTGTATTTGCCCTGAGAGAATCCAACCTAGTCTGGTCTCTCTGATGAATGCTTTGTGTTTGTTGGTTTTGTTGATGGGTATAGTGTGTCCCATTAACAAGTTCCAAAATACATCTGCCCCTAGCAATATGTCAATGCTACCGGGTATATGAAATCTGTTGTCTGCTAGCACAATGTCATTAGGAATTCTCAAGCTGGTGACATCTATAGGTGCACTGGGAATGTCTTTGGCAATCTGGTTAATGATGAGGCACTGTAGCTGTCTTTTATAGCCATTGCCATGGGCGTCACTTATCTGTATGTGTCCAATTTCTAGAATGTTGGATGTGTGTAGGTTTACACCGGTCACAGCTATGGTGGTAGGCTTGGTTTGTAACTGTAGCCTATCAGCCAAATCTTGGGTTATGAATGTGTGTGTGGCACCTGAATCCAATAATGCTCTGGCTTTTATGAGTCTGCCATTCTGAGCTTTGACTAGTATTTCTGCTGTGGCAAGAAATGTATGAGTTTTGGGCGTGATTTGAGCATTGTTAGCAAATGCTGTGCCTGTAGCATTGCTGCTGGTAGTAGCTGGAGTTTGTCTAGTACCACTGTGGCTTTGGTTTCCGTTTTGTCTGTTAGGCAATCTACTATTGTATTGTGTAGTTGTATGTTGCCTATATTCATTGCTGCAAACCTTGTCTTGGTGTAGCAGTGTGTGATGGCGTTGTTGGCATTTATAACAAGATGTAGATGTGCAGTTTCTGACGTGATGTCCTGCTCTGAGACAATTACTGCATAGTCTATTAGTGTTTACAAAGTTCCATCTCTGTGTGTTATTGAGGTTATGGAAGTCTTCGCATTTGTGTAGCTGGTGATCTTGCCTGCACAGTATACAATTGTTGGCTGCATGGGCAACAAAGGTACGTGGGCTCACTTGTCTGTGGCAAATAGGCTTGTTCTGTGTATTGTGTACAGTTTTAGGCCTGCTGGAGCTGTCTGGTGTCTCCAGAGCTTGTCCCCTTCTCTGTAGGAAGTTACAGAGTTCTTTGAATGTGTTTAGCTGATCTACTGTGCCCTCTAGGCTCCATGCTTTGAGCGTAGCAGGGTCAAGTTTAGACGTGAGAAGATGAGTAAGCATGTAGTCCCATCTGAGGTTCTCTGGTGTGATAGATTCTATTGACCTAACCTGTCTGGTGAAGTGGTCAAGTAAGTCCATCAATTGACTGGGTGATTCCTTAGGGATCTTGCTATAGTCAATCAAAGATTGTAATAACTGTTGCAGTATAATTTTGTTGTTCTGAAACCTTTCATTTAGCAAGTTCCAAGCGGTTTCATAACCTTTAGCAGTTAATGGTAGTGTGTCAATGAGTTTGTTGGCTGGGCCTTGCAATGCTATTCTCAAATAGTGAAACTTGTGAACTGGATCAAGCGAATTGTTGCTGTGAACAAGTGAGATGAACAGTTCTCTAAATGGTAGCCAATCTGAATGCCTGCCATTGAAGTGTGGCAAATTTATCTTTGGTAGCTGAACTCTAGGAGTGCAATTAGCTTGAGTGTTAGGTTGAGTTGTATCTTGAGGCTGAACTTGTGTCATGTTAGCCTGTGTGTATTGTGTTTCATAGTCTCTAATCTTTCTGCGAGCCATGCCTACAGTTGTGTAGTATGTCTCTTCGAAAGCTTGTCTTTCTCCTTCCCAGTCAGGGTCTGAGTCACATGTTTCTATCTTGTCCTGTATTTCCTCAAAGTCCCTTAATAGTGTGTTCTCTTTAGATAATCTGTAGACTATCTCTTCAATATTGTCTTGGTCTACTTGAACTGACAAAACATATTGGTAGAATCTAGTTAACTTTCCTTTGATGACTGCCCTCTTCTGCTTGTAGTTCTTAAGTTTGGAGGCATCTGTGGCAAGTACTTGTGAGTCTGGCATTGTGAGGGGTGGTGTATGACAGTGTGTTATAAGGAAGGCTGTCACTTACCTTAATATCCAGTAAGACTGTTGTCCCTTGCACTGCTCTACCAGAATTCTTGCACCTTTTCTTACCACTAGGCCTGCTATGACTGCTCCTAGTATATGATGCAGTTAACATAGGCTGAAAATACAATAGAGTATTAGAATTGTACAAATACAAGTTATATTTTACAATCAATATACACTGTAGGTATGAGGAGTGGACAAAGTGATTATCCAAGGTGTGGATAGAATCCAGGCTCGTTGAGGACCAGAAAATGTAGGTTTTTGGTCCGAAGAGTAGACTAAGTATATTTCCACGGCGTGGGTAGAATCCGGATCGGCAAGGACCAGAAAATGTAGGCTAGTGTGCCTAACAGAGTTGCAATAGGATTTTCGGAGGACCACTGGATTATAATCCAGAAAATATTCAAGTTTAGAATTGCAGGAATGTTGAAGGAAGCAGGAATAATGGATAGAGAAAATTGTTGCTTTATTCTTCTTATTCTTAGCTGTAATTGGCAATAACCAATGTTTTATTATGATCTGCTATCTTTGTTAAGTAGATTTCAGGAAAGTTGCCAGGTTGATTTATTATTATAATATAATATGGTTTGTTTCCACAACAACAATTCAAGTAACTTTATTTTTTGTTCAAATAGTTACAATATAATAATTGAGCTGTATTGGCTCAGAATACTACTGCAGTATACTTTATCTGCAAGTAGGAAAAGAGAAGCTGCAAATATTTGCCAAACTTCTTAATGTGATAAACACTGAATTACTACTTTATTACAAGCAAGAATGTTAGACCACATCTTCAGTCTTTAATAAATTGTTCAAGATTTAATACGGCAGCATCTTTGGCTTGCACGTAGTGAAAAGAGGAGCTGCATGGATGCCAAAACTCCCTAGCTTTATACAAGCAGTATTTACTTTTTAATGACACAAAGATGCTAAGCCTTACTTGGCTTTTGTGTAATAGTACTTTGTTATGATTTGCTTTACTTAACTTTATTTGACATCTGATGAGAATGTGACTGCATTTAGCCGGACTGAAGTTAAGGGAAGTACAGTTACTGAAGTTCTATGTTGCTGCGGATCATCTTGAACTGTGGCCAGTAGCGAGACCGTCCATGGCTGCAAGCTACGCTCCCTGAAGTTCTAGAGATGTCCAAATATCCACCTCCTGGTAGATTAAGTCGTGGCTGCTAATGCTGGTTCCATGCTGAGTTGTGTAGAAACTGTACTATTATATATTCAGACTTGTGGTCTGTTGCTAAATTGGGCTGTGCCCTTACGAAGCGACGATCGGTGAGAGAGTGAGTGAAAGTCTAACGGCCAAAATGCGTTCACATAATCATCTTACAAAGAGTCAAGTTCTAGAATCCCATGGAAGGCTCTTCTAGAAGTGTCTAGTAGCTTCCATCCAGAACTAGGGTACATTTACAGAGAATGACATGCTGTAATTATTCTGTAACATAAAAAATTAATATGTGAGCATTTACATTATAATTGCAATGTATAATTACAGAGAAATTTAATAATTTCAATGCGGTGAATAATCGATTTATTCGTAAAGCTGCATCTAATCGATGGCACTAATCGATAGGACGGCTTTAAGTAAGCTAATGTATTCTGTCTGTAGCGCCAAGTGAATGTTAATGAGCTGGCACTCGACTTATCGATACCAGTTCGATGTCTGCAATGCAGCTTTCTATTGCTAATTGACATTAATTAGTAATTCTGCTGATAATAGCTAATATTAACAAGAATAGATGTGCAAAATTATTCTTTAGTTCATTATAGTACAGAATATAACATATGTTTTCTTTTTCTAAGTGTAAATAAATAGGTACAAGCGTGCCAAGAATTCTGGCTACTGATAATTGACATCAGTGCCATCTAGTGCTTTGTATTCATACTTCGTTACTAGTACTTGCTATAAATATATAAAAATAGGCTCTAAGCTGTACGAGCTTACAGACATTATTACTCTTTAGCCGTATAAACAATTATACATTAATGTTGAAGCCTCTTCCGGGCCGTGGGGCGTGGACCAAAGGCAAAAATGTCTAAAAAAAATCTCACCAGTCAGCGTCAAGGTAGCGGCCACTAAGAAGTTCCCCACAGCGGGAGCGAAACGTCTGGTGAGAATATTTTAGACTTTTTTGCCTTTGGACCACGGCCCACAGCCCGGAAGATGCTTCAACATCAAGATTCAGGCCGTGGAAGCCTCAGATTAACCAATTAGACATTACTTCCGTAGATATTTTGGCACTAGACATCATTGTTGTTTAGTTCTAGACATTATTAGACACCATTCCTGTAGGCATGTTGGCATTAGACCATTTGTCAGTTGACCTAATTAAATAGACATAATATCTTTGGACCTTTTTTCTTGTAGACCTACTGACTGGGGTTCAAAGAAATTAATTAAAAGAATGAAACGAATCATGTGCTGCCATATGAACATAGAGATTTGAAATGAAACGATTACAACGAACCGTAGGTTCTCATTCATAAACAATAAAAAGATTAAATCCAAAAGCTAAAATTTCGGTTTTGAGGTTCATTTCACGGTTAGAGTGCACCACCCCCATTCCAGGGGCCGCTGAGATTCGAGTTCCCTGGCCCAAAGAGATAACCCGCATAGTGAGTTTCCTCCAAATTGATCGCTAGTTCCAATTCCGCCCGCCTATTTAAAATATTTCAGACCTCTGCATGGGCACTGTCATCACTCATCACACACAGAAACACACTCTCTTCTGTTGATGTAAAGAATGATAAAAACAAATGAATGGAGCATTGGGGAGAAAAGTTATTTTGAGTTATGATAAATGATTTGCGTTAATGCCTTTTAATAAAAATGATTGAACCAAGATTAATATTAGAAAGTGAAAAGACGACTGGGCAAACTATAAAAAACGGTATAGGTCTAAATTAATTCATGAGTAGAGCGGGCTAAGAAAATCGAAATGCTTGATAATTTTATGCATTATGTTGAAATAATAACATTTTCCTCAGTTTTCATTCTTAACTCGCGAACGAACACGAAACTTAAATATCCGGCTTCGAGGTGCATTCATCTACCTACGAAAAGATTTCAGACCTCTTCGTGGGCAATGCACACAAACAGACGAACTCTTCCCTTTATTACATCTTGTGGTGATGATTGCTCTATTTCAGCTATCGCCTTCTTTCCCAGTTGCTAGCAAGCAATTAATTTCACAATTGAAAAGTATTAGCGAATCTGTTGCCTCGAAAGCACTGAAAATCACGTTTTCAGCCAGTACTTCGAGAAAGAAAGTTGAAATTAAAAATCTTGCTTCGAGTGCATTTCTACATTAGGCTACACCTAAGTTTAAAATTTCATATTTCTGCCTGCCATAGATTTGACTGGGCATCGTAGAGAAACAAAGACACAGACAATTCCTCTTATTATTAAATGTAGTGTCCACCAAAACAAGTAGAACTACAACTTTCCAAACTACATATAAAACAAAGATATTCTGCCCTCTGAGCATAATTATTCAGTGGATAATGATTATTGTAGCTTCCAATCGGGTGAGTAAGAGGACTGATTCCGAGCTTCCACTGCTGCCATCTTGTGGGAGAAGTGAACTAATAGGGAAAAGATCTTCATTATGTAAGTGGTACAGATGGACCGAAACTTCTGATTGGTCGGGAAGGAAAATTATCCACTCTAAACACTGGAAAAACTTCAACTCACATATTGGAATTATTGAGATACGAGAGCCGTCCACAAATTAAGTTTCCCTGGGATCGTCTACGCAAACATAACACAATTGCATGGAAATATTTTTTGTAACAGAGACAGCAAGTGTTCAGCTATTTTTTAACATATTCGCCACGGGAATTGAGACACTTTGTCATAACCAGGGACAAACTTTTGAATACACGTGCCATAGAAGTCTGCCGCCTGGGATTTGAACCATTGTGTGATAACTTCCTCCGTTTCTCTGTTAATCCCTACCATTCCCTGTCATTCACTGTCAATTCTTGAGGGGTAGGAAAAGATTAAAATCTCTTGGTGAGCGGTCCGAGCTGTAGGGTGGAGACTTCAACACCTCCCTGCAAATCTCCTGCAAAAGTTCGGCTAGGAGATATTTCAACATCCACCCTACAGCCCAGACTTCGCTCCCAGTAATTTCCATCTTTTCCTACACCTCAATAAATGACAGAGAATGACAGAGAAGCAGAGATGGTTGTCACTCAGTGGTTCAAATCCCAGGCGGCAGACTTCTACGACACAAGTGTTCAAAAGTTGGTCCCACGGTATGACAAATGTCTCAATTCTTGTGGAGAATATGTTGAAAAATAGCTGAACACTTGCGTTATCTGTTGCAATAAATATTTCCATGAAATTTTGTTTTGTTTGTTTAAACAGCCACAGGGAAACTTACTTTGTGGACGGTCCTCGTATGAGGAAACTAATAACAATTTTACAGAGTTGTTATCGTAAAAGCATCGATCCTTCATTATTTAAGATTTTGTAAAAACTTCATTGTACTGACTTCATGAAAAATCTATTCAGTAAATAAAACTGAAAATGTAATATTATGTTGCAAATTATATTCATTCTAAGCAAAATACAATTCTGAGTTTACATAATATTGCAAGACGCAGTTGTTTAATACACATGGTTAAACATCCCATGAATATTAACACTAAACAGGTTTTTAATACTAAAACAGAGATGATATTTCGAGATAAAACTTAAATGAGGCTAAGTTCCTTTGTTCTTAACATAGTTGACGTGACGAGTAATTCTGATACCGACAATATATATATTTATAAGGAATATTTCACGAATAAAACAAAACCTATAGTCTACCTATATAAAAATATAATACCGGTATTTTTAATCTCTGTCCCGATTTGTCACAAAAACTAATGAGCTGAAATTTTGCATGAACATAGTTCTTATACCCGAAAACGTTTTAGGGCTATAAAATTGTCGTTCATCAGCTTTTTAACCTATCATAATAAGTTATTACGAATTTCACGATGAAGATTACAGTTAAGTAGGCCTATGAGTCAAATACGAAGGCATGTTCTATGTTACTCGACATATCTATTATTATTATGATATATTATTAGTTAAAATGAACACAAGCAATGACACACATAAAAACAAATGTACAGGTAGGAAAAAAAAAGCGGACCGACTAAAATATCAAAGTTATCGATATAAGCCACTGCGCATGCCTAGCGGCATTCACAGGATAGCAAGGAATCTATTGAAACTTGATCCACAGCCGATAAATTGCTTGAATTGAGAAATAATTTCACTTAATTAGCATTGCTTGTGAAAACAAACGTTTAGTTACATCTCTTACATTTATTTACGTATCACAAGGCTCTGAAATCAGCTACAAGAGTCGGTCCGCTTCCCCCACCTGGTAAGCCAACGATTCCATTCTCTCTCTCTCTCTCTCTCTCTCTCTCTCTCTCTCTCTCTCTCTCTCTCTCTCTCTCTCTCTCTTCTCTCTAGATTCTCTTTCATAAAAGCTCAGTTTGTATTGTAGTGTGAAAATGTTATGGTGAGTAAAGAACAGAGAAACATAAAACAATATTATTGGAGCGTTTTCAGCTTTTATCACGAAAGATTTGAAGAAAAAACTCAATGGGAGAAACTCGTGATTATACTGTAGCAATAAGTACACAGTGTAGTTACTTTTACAATGAAGAATACATTTATGTATGAATCAAATACAAAGGCATGTTCTATGTTACTCGACATATATTTGCCATTCATACTTGCTGTGATATTAATGTAAAGCAATTTGAATTTCCTTAATTGGTGGCTTATAGGGTTTGCGCTCTAGAAATGCTTCAATGGCAATAAATGATTGGTTGAGCGTATTTAATGTTAGGCGGAACCTTTCATTATATTATAAGTTCTTCAATCAAACAATGATTATCCTTGGAAGTTCTTCATTAATTATTCCATTACAATGTTATAATTAAAGAAATATTAACTTTATAGAAACATACACTTAAAATGTGAATTCCCATTACTTTTATCAGTCTCACTTGAGCGTTGGGCACTGTTTCTTTCAGTATCTAGATCTAATCTCTGTTGCTAGGTAGTCAGACTAATTTTCTAGCACAAACGACATTACTCTGGCTATTCATGAATTATTTTACAATAGCATACAGATATCGGTCAGATATTGAAATAATACCGAAAAAATAAGCAAACAAACCTATTAGAACTTTGGAAGAACGTCATACATACTAAGAAATAATGCAAGGATACTTCTTGATGTTTCCCGGGTAAGACCAAAAACCATATCATACAAAATGCGTTTTCACCCGTACCAAGAACAGGTAACGGGTAGTAATGACAAACATCAAGTTATTAGCGAAGTGAACAGTTATTGAATTATCAGTTCTAACAATATAAAATGTTGATTCCTGAACAGATATAGGCCTTAATAATTATATTTACAGACGAAACCTTGAAATGTTATTGTAACCAATTATTTACGTCATTGCTACAATCAAATAACTTTGCAAATAATGCAACTCGTAGTTTTGAAATAACAAAATCACTCATTGCATTGCTTATGATAAAGCATCTCTCGCTGCAGATAATAATTTAACACCTATTTTAGGTAGCCGGTTAATTGAGACTGACATATCGGGATGGGAAAACGGAATTATTTCCATTTAGAGATGACAATATGTGGTCACGCTAATAACGCTGTCAATTGGAATGGATGGTAAATGAAGTTTGTATGAACAGAAATAGGTGATTATTAAATACCAGAATGATACTTTCTAAGATTGTATGGTAGATGGGAAAAATATATGTCCGTGTGCCTGATTGACCCTGTGTCTGTATGCGCACTAACTCGAATACGCTTTATCATATTTTCATGAAACTTTAAATACGCACTTACAACTTCATGCGATGAAGCCTATTGAATTTGGACCAACTCGACTTGTACCGGAGTAACGTCCAATTAGAGGCCTAATTTCTGAAAATATTACATTGAATTCATCAAATGGAACTCAGTTCTCATGACAACAATATTGTTTGCAGTGTTCACATAGGGTTTTGGAAGTTTCGATAACACTACCCAACATGATTTTCTGGACAAAGCATCCAATAAGTTATTTTAGGTAAATAAGGTCCTGATTTTAGAAATTCCACTTTTTATTTTTAATCACAAAATCGATTTTCGTGTTTGCCGTCTGAAAAAGTGTCATGGAGTACGCAACCTTAAGGTCTGAGGAGACCTTCTTGGAGGCTAAGGCTAAATAAGCTAAACGGTACGTCGTATCGAAAAACCGATTGCACCAGCAGTAACGGATTTTGAAAGAAAATTTTGACAGATTTTGTTCCTATGACTTTTTAGTCGAATATACATCGGTTTTACCTTATATTGAGATAGATTTCTAAAAAAAGTAAATGTATATTTTCTTGCTGGTATGTAATTTGTGACACGTCTATAGGATAGATAGAATTGTAAAATTTGGGGTGCATGCCATTTGCGCAAAACTGCCCGTGGGATACTGTTACATTACCGCAAAAATTTAGGTTACAGTACCGCAAATGATTGTGACAAAGTAATCACACAGCGACTACATAAATTTAGGCAATCTACATCACTGATGATGCTACATTTCCACCGGTGATATGGGCTAGTTGTCCATAAAGTTATCCCCGAACGACAAATGGGACTGAATCTTTCCATAGACATTTTAAAAAACAATTTCATGAATCACATCCATCTGTTTATGTGCTGACTGCATTGCTTAAGGAATTCCAGAGCGAAATATACATCTCTATCACTTCTTTGCAGAAGAGAAAAGTTAGGAAACATATAATACAGAAACACGCATGCAACAGTTATTCAGCTGGTACAATATCGTTACTACAGTACACCAAAACTTTGGGACGTCGTTACCAGCCACAACAGCTCTGAAGAAAATGAGTGTTATGACGAATCCTTTGGAGAATGCAGTGGACGCCACACTTCTAGTGTAAGGTAATCCTTAATGCTCATTTGCGCTAATGATATGTTAACTTTTGCGGTACTGTAACCATGCCCATTTGCGTAAATGCAACGTACTTTTGCGTAAAAGTGCTGCACCGAAAATTTGGCAGGAACATTGGCGCATATAACAGCCATAAAGGTAAAGGTAAAGTGATCCCTATACAGGCCATGGAGGCCCAGAGGGTTCCAGGAGGTTGAGGCACCCAGATTTTGAACATTCGGCACATGAAGGTGGTAAGGTTGTCAGCCTTACGCACCGGCCGCCTTTACCCCCCAGGATTGCTCCTGGTACTCATTTCTGTTAGAGGCTGAGTCGACCCCAGGGCCATAAACGCACAAAATTTGACGTTTCTATCTTCCCCAAAAGTATGGAAAAACTGGCTAGATAACCGTGTGTCATTCACATCTACGACAGTCTAATAATTATCTTATTAATATTGACGTTTACTCACTACAAGATGAGGTACAAACTTGAAATCTGGCAACTTATAGCAACTTTACCTATTGAAAAATTCTAAAAAGTTCAAATGTTTAATTCTTCCCCTCCAATAAACTTTGAATTATATAAATTTTTAATTTTTGACTGCGTATTTGTACGGCTTCTGTTGTTTTGACAAAATTAAAGGAGTAGGAATGTATGTACAGTAAATACATTTTAGGTTTCCGGATACATAAGGCGAATACCGTGCCCACAAAATAATTGATGGATCGCTCTTTGGGGGGGGGGGGGATTAAATTTGGAAAATTTTAAATAATTGGTTGAAAATAATGTAATATTTATTTACAAACTTTGCTTCATTTTCGACCTTAGAAGTCTTGAAGTAATCTGAGTTTGCTTATATCGTGCACCATTATTCCTCATTAAAAACCTGAGTTGTGGATTTTAACTTGAACCGATTTTTCTAAAATCACGCAATAGAATTATAAATTAAACAGAGCCTACTTAAGATCCTTAACTAATTGTTGTGTAACGTCCTATTGCATTACCTTATTATATTATCAATAAATTATATTTTTCTAAAACAAGTAGGCTTTAAATAATTTATTTTTCAAACTAACTTCGCTCTCTGCACGAAAAGGTCTTATGGGCCGCATACACCCTTGCCACTAGTTGTAAACCCCTGTTATAGATTGATGGATGAATGAATAGGCCTATATTCTTTTTATTCTGCCTATAGAGAAGTCTATAGGGTCCTCGGAATGGACGTTTCATTACCGAAAACCACTTTAGTTGCACTATTTTCGTATAAGTTAGAGGACAGAGGGAATGTGCTAAGTTCACCGCCTCAAAAAAAAAAAAGGAGAAAACCTAAGGCAATACTTGGACGCGAAAGGTCTGGGGAATTCGATCGAGAGGCTCTAATTTAGGTTAGAAGTTCTTTAACGACACAGGAACCACGGCTTACCGTCACTCTCGGAGGACTTCGTCTCCTGAAAATTTACAAAGACCTCATAGATACTACGGGGACAGATATGGATCAGCTATTATAATTTTCTCATCACAGAATATACAGCGAGTTCCCGAATCGCCGTCCACTTCTTGAAGTTATAACTTAAGCTAGGTCGTAAATGTGCAATGTGCATGGCGCATCGGTATAGTTGGTTAGAAAGCTTTAGTGAAATATTTCGATTTCTTTTATAAATCAAGTAGGCCTACCTCGTTCAGGCCTATATCTTGAATGGTTTACGAGTAATTGAAGTGTGATTACTCCAGGCGCTAAAGCTATTGAAATGGTTGGAATAATACAGCCAAACATAGAGAACTGCTTAGAACTTTGTGGTTTTAGAATATTAGTGTTATAGAAACAACTAAACTCCGTGGTGCTACATCTCTGGAGGGATTTGGCCTACCACCCGACCGCTACTACAGGTAGATGGCAGGATTGGGGGAATGTGGTTAGCATGCCGAAACCCACGGCCGTTAATGGTGGTTTTCATGACCGGGTTCTAGAAAAAAAGCTTAAAATATATTTATGGCCAAGCAGTCTGAGTCTTGCAAAAAAGTATAAATGATTTACACATATAGCCTATCAATTGATACTACTTATACAGAATAAAAGAGAGCCACTTGCATAAAGTAAAGACAAGAATACCTCACAATATGATATATTGTTTATCACAGGATAAACTCTAATAAATAATAAATACACAAAGAAGGATACATTTTACAAGGAATAGAATTACATTATTGCATTCGTATATAAAAACAGAATCAGGAAATAAGATTGTTTCTGCTGTTAAACAATTCATATTATAAAAATGCGCATACAGAATTGACAATTTGTAATGCTTAACTATAACTAAGCAACTGTCCAAAAGCACCTGAATTATAAAATAATCCCTCTCGGCTCAGCCTATAGGTGTAGGTAGATTTCAGGCTTAATATGGTGTCTACTGAGGGAGTAATGAATCTTTTGTTGCTACGTCCCCATTTTGGTTACCTACTGCAGTAAGGGTTAATTGCACCAAAAATTATTGCAAACAAAAGTTTTATATAACATCTTATAACGGATTTGATACGGTACCTTCTAAGGGTGGTGTGTTCTACTTATTATAATGATACAACAGTAAAAGTGTTTTACCATTCCTTATGTTGTCATTTGTGTTGCCTGGTATTGAACAAGTGGACAGCGATTCGCGAACTCCGGGTATAGTTCGTGTGAGAAGTCTGTAGGCTACTTCATGTTTCTGTATAGGCCTATTATGTATATTTTCTGATACAGTATATATAAAGTAATATTATTCTTATTAGTGAGTTGCGATTTCCTTATATTATAAAGCCACTTTCCTAACTCTCTCAAGGGTATTAATGTTTACCAATTTCCAGATGAGCTTGAAACTTATTTTTTACTAAAAATATATTATAAATGGCGTACGCCTAAAGTCGGTGCAGATTTTCAAGGATTATTGTGGCTGAACAGTATGTCGTATCACTAAAGGATTTTGAGATATCACAAATTTTGTGCCAGATATCCGGCAGTATCCCCATAGGTTATAGAGCTATTTTTATTATTATAGGTACATATTGCACATTTTCCACAAATTATGCAATTTTGGCCCCTTATAAGAGAGCTAGAGTTATAAAATTGGGCAGGCATATTTGCACACCCAACTGTTAAAAGCGTGAAAAGCACTATAATTATAGATGCCCTATAAGTCTTGTACTCACTTGGGATAAACATGATATTTGAATGTTTTTTTGTTTCTACCGAACGAGTATTCTGTTGAAACCTGCACAGTTATAGCAATTATACTAATAATATTTTACAGTAATTCCTTGGTGTTATACTTTAATAATGTTCAGTACTCCTGAGACACCCGGTATAGTGATGGAATACAAATACCTTCAATGGGGAAATTAACATTCTCTACCTATAGCCATTATATCGGTACAGCACTTTCTCCAAATTTAATAATTCCTGTATTGATGAGTAGTTTCTCTTCCATTCATGTCAGCATCGCTACCTCGTGTATAATGTGATCACGAGGTCATCGGGCCATCTGTTTCTAGTAGCCGGCTTGTTTGCTGAATTTATTAGAAGAACAATAGAGAACTCGCCTCGAGGCGAACCGGTCTGCTATCTTAACAATAACTCTGGAGCATATCGTTATTTATAACAAGCTACTGTGAAATCATAGAGTCAGGAATTTTTAATTATGAAAAGTATGTTAGCGTTTTGTACATATTTTTCGCTCCTGTGCGAACACTTTTATTTGTATTAAGAAAAAAATACAGGCTACAAGTCCAGATGTTATATACATCAGGGCTGTCCAACTTCAAGTTATGTATGGTCCTCATTATATGCTCCTGACAGTGTACAAGCTGAAGATTATTTCATAATAATAATAAAAATAATAATGAAAATAATAATAATTTTTAATTAAGCTCTATTTATATTCCTTTGAACATCGAGGCCATGTCAAGGAGATCAGGTTCTGTGTGTACATCAGTAGACCATGCAACTGTTGATGCTCAAATATTTTCTATTGTGGTGTGTTTTATGGCGTCAGTAAGTTTCAACTGATATTAATTTCAACGAATATGAAACATATGAAATAGCGAGGAGAGTCATGGTAAGTAAATATCCTATTCGGTATTTGCCTTTACGACCGGAAATGAGATGAAAAAACTCATGCCGGACAACGGATTTGAACCTGGGACCTCCTTAATAATAATTATTATTGTATTAACAAATGCTCGACAAGAGAAATTTTAGAATTATATACATAGAAAACCCAATGTACAAATTTGCAAACAAAATCTCCACAACTGACTCTCGAAATCGGAATAGTTAAGGCCTAGGGAAATTCAGCATAACTGATGAGATGAAACATGGAGGAGAAGGCCGATTCGAAGCCACTCCAAATGCTTATATTGCTACCGCTCATCTTTAAACCGTCTTGTATCGGCTCCCCAGTTACGCCAAGCTGTAAACTCGGGTTCCATTCCCATTGAGGACAGTTTTTCTCTACATATTAAGTGAGATAGGACAGAGTAACAATTATTACTAGACCAAGTATTAGTTTCAAAATGTGAACACCAAACCCATTTTTAAATTTTTAGCCTTTGACATCTACCTTTTTTTGCCTTATTCCACACTGTTATACCTAATTATTTTTCAATTGGTAAGGTAATTAGCTGAAAAGGCCCATTTTGCCTAGGTTTTGTATTTTTCTTCTTTAAAGTAAACACTAGGTCCTTTATAGCAATTTAGAGGTTGAGACTTGAGATGTGGAGGAATGACTTATCACATTCATATAGTTCCCCCAGAAAACACTAGGTATCGCATTTTAGCACTGATGAGGCAATGGCAAATCTCCGCGGTATCATCCTTGCCTGAATCGCCTCGGACGAGTCGTGGTCATCACCCCATGGCTTCGTCCCGGGTCTAGACCTGCCTTCGGGCAGAACACTCATCATCATCATCAGAGGACTTACAATTTTGCACCTCGTTGCTTCACATCATGTCTGGGACGGGTTGAGATAAGAAGAAAAAAAGATTATTATAACACAGATGTCTATGTTAGAGGGATTAATTCCCCACCTTCAAATTCCCGTGAAATTTTCTCCTGGCTCTATAAGCACTGTGTATATGTTTGTTAACATCTGTCAGAGAATACACAAATGCATAGAGATCATATAATTAATAATTTGTGAAATTAGATAATAATTATATAACAATTCAATAATCGAACCCCATGCGACTGTAACGGTACCTGCACATAAGGATTTTGAACAGCTCTTACGCAATCCCTTTTTAGTTTCCTAACGTATGTGAGGTTAGGTCTTTTGGTTCAGTCACGTGATCTAAGACGTCACAAACCTTCTCACTATCTTTTCGTACGTATGTGTAGTTAAGTCCTCTGACCTGGTCGTACGTCATTATCATGCCTCCCCCGTATCAGAAGATAACTTAAAAGTGTTACAGTCTTACTAATAATCCAGTTGTAACATTTATACCAGGAATATACCCAGCTGAGGAGAAAAATTTACTAATAATCCTTGCAAAAGGCTGAATGTGTGCAACGCTTTACACAGCCTGGCCCCCTTCACGTAAATAATCAAGATGGCCGATATCCGTAACAGCCGGTCGTTTCGTAGATGTCTGAGATTGAATTTTGAAGCTATGCATATTCTGAGCTTCTTTTGCGGAATTATAAACATTGTTCCTTGTTTGCGGGACATATTTCCATAGTTATACCCATCATTGCAGCTTTCTGAAAACAATATAATGAAATACTGAAACTAGATTTTATCTCGGCAGACGACGTGTTGCTGTTTGTTCACGGCTCCGACAGATGGCGTTCAGCAGTCCTTCATAGCCAGGGGCTAGTAACGTCATGACCAGCGTGTCGTGTTTGATGACGTTTCACGTACAAACCCGGTGTAACCCTTGGCAGTTATATTGCGTTTATTGGTAATACGGCTTATATGTAGAACTTGCGCGGAGAACAACCAAACAACCGTTCAACGCAAATATAAGCAGCTTTTATTAGTAAGGCTGTTATTGTATAAGAAACTATTTTCCCACAAGGCTAAAGGTAATACCAACTTGCTCAAAACTTGAAACAGATACTGTGTTTATTTTCACCGCCCCACCAATCTTGGATACCTATTCTACATGAATCTGTTAGAAAAATACCAACTACATTCTCTCTCTATCTTTACATTATGAAGGCATATATATAATATTCAAAATTTCTTGATGGATATTTACAACATCATTAAAAACTGACAAAATCATTTCCAGCGGGAAATCTGCAACTCGAATACGCATGGATGGGATGGATTAGGGTTGGTATCTTATTGTTTAGTAATTTATTATCAGAATGTAAGGTCATATAATGCAGGAATATTAACTGGTTACCTATTCCTTTTCCTTATAGATTCGTTTTCAGGAATGATCTTCGTGACTGCTGCTGTTGTTGTTGCCTTCAGGTAAACATGTACATTAAAAGGTATGATCTCGGTGAAAACACGTTCATAGACCTGAAGGTAACCAGACGCATTGTTTTGGGTAAAGAAAATCTTCTGAATGCTTGAAACGTTGGTGACAGATTATGTAAACAGGAAGTCTGAGTAGAAAAAATAGTGTGGATGTGAAGAGAACATTTTTCGAGTAATTATAACACAGACTTGAAAATAGTAAGAAGCAACGTTTGGCTAGAGAAAATCTTGTGAATGTTTGAAACATAGATGAGAAAATAAGTAAGCACAATGTCTGGACAGAGAAAATCGTGTGGACGCTTAACTGACACGGTTCAGGGAGAGAGAAAATCTTGCGAGTGTTTCTAATACAGACCTGAAAATAACTAAGCGAAATGTATGGATAGAGAAGATCTTGTGAATATAACTACTAAGGCTTTTACGGCCGGCGTTCAATGATATATCCATTTTCGGGCTGTATGGCCGTGGTCTGTCTGTTGCTATTGCTGACGTTTCACCTCGAACTACGCTATAACAAGCATGGATTTGTTAACTAAACTCGTATTATTTAAGAACTATTATTTCGTGTGAAACTTTTCACTTCGCCATTTTTGGCAGGATAACTCGACAATTAGCTATGTAATTAAATTCACTTTTATACAGTCGTATAGAATCACATAAGAAATACTAAACTTAGAAGATTCTGCAAACACAGCTTTATAATGCCTGTTTACCGTCTACAACGTTTACGTTATGTTGTAAAGATCTCTTAATCTAGACGAAAGTGAATCAATAAATATGAACGAGGTGTGAATGGAAACATATTTGTAGATATTTTATTGATCGTATTGTTGAACAAACATCAATGTTCATATGAGAACCATGTTTTAAACCAAAAGTAATATCCTTAACGTCATACCTCCAGTTTTCATAACATTAAGATCAGTGACCGAATACCAGAATGATTTAGGTTTGGATAGAAACAAAATACCCCTACCCTTATATAACCTTAATTGTGGAACCGATATTATTACCGGAACAAATATAGGCCTAATCGTTAAGAAATACTTTCGTGAATTCATACATTAGAATATAGATTAGGAAGAGATCGATTCCAAAATACACGTTCACGAGCATAGGTGACATTGGTGACTCTAGCTGAACCGAGCCGAGTGAAAACAAAACACTAAAAAACCAAATGTAACCTGAATGTTAAATAAGGAAACATTACATAAAATTTCATTTGCTTGCGTGTGCCTTCACAATCACATTTGAACGAATGTCATGTGCGTTATTCTACAGAGTAGTGATAATAACCAGAGAATCCAAGAGAGCATAGATTCGGACGAAGCATAGCACAGTAAACCTGGGGTGAATAGAAATTCAAATATTATTAGTGTTATTATTATTATTATTATTATTATTATTATTATTATTATTATTATTACAAATTAATGTGCAAACCTTCACAACATATAAGCAATTCTTTTATTATGCATAAGTTAAATAGGATTTTATTACTATAAAATCTTGAATAAATCTTTTAGCTAAAATGTTTATTAAAGCCCAACGAAATGTGACTGATAACTGTAGTATAAAAATGTTGTTGCTTAGATAAGGGTACAATCACAACAGAAATAATACATATAATTTGGAAATACGTCACGTAAAACTTCCTTCAAACTGGGAAACTGCATAGTATTACTTCACAGAACCACAACTAGGAGAGAATATGAGTTTATCCCGCAAAATACGCACTAGTGGAACACGTGATTTACTGAAGACTGTCGATGACCACATTTACAAAGCCAGTCGACCAGAACAGTTAACAACACCCTCGGGTTTTAATTATATTGTACCTCCACTTCAAACTATAGAACAATACTGTGTGTGAACTCTCTCGTAACAACACTACGTAAACTTGATCATCTGAATTCCACACAAAGCCTTCGTGTGACAACCGAAATGAGAGTTTCTGATGATAAAACACATCTTCACGGTGTAAATTTATTGTACTTGTAGTTGAAAATGAGCTCTAACACGGCCTTCTTTACTCAGGTCGGAATGCTTGATGTAGCAATGTGGCACTCATTCGTTTTGGTCGACTTGTATGAATTGTCATAGATTCAACTCTTCAACTATGATACATTTTTCATAAATTAAAGGGGAATTTTAAGTCAAAATACTGTTAAGTGATACAAAAACTAATCACATTTGTTTTTACTTATAATTATAATTCCTTCTTATATTTCTTATATAGGCTAATACTAGCTTAAAAAGCCCGGCGTCACTCAGGTTTTGTATTTTGCGTGTAATTCAAAATTAAATTATGGAGGACTTTTGATTTTCAAGTTGTAAGTCCTTATATAGGTATCTAGACTCAGAAGCGAAGAAGGACGACTTATCTCTCTAAAACTATTCCATCAGAAAACACTAGCTATGACTGTTATCGCTCAAACAGGACTTACAATTTTACAGTCGATTGCTTTTACACACCATGCTTAGAAGGAGTTAAAATAAGAAGAAACAGAAATCCCGCTAACACAACATTTTATTGTATTTACGAGTTATTTTATTTCCAATTTTCATGTTGACATACAACCAATTCAAGGATAAAATCAAAAGAAAATCAATAACACTTTCACACATTCATCCCCAAGAATATGAGACATAATTTACTGTGCACATAGGACTGAAAGTGTTCCATATCTTCTCGTCTAGTGTCCAGATATCTAAAAATTAAGATTTATAAGACTATTATCCTGCCGGTTGTATTATATGTATGTGAGACATGGCCGCTTACTGATCGGGAAGAACATAGCTCTGAGAGTGTTCGAAAACAGGGTGCTTAGAAAAATATTTGGGCCCAAGAGAGATAAAAATGGGGACTGGAGAAAATTGCATAACGACGAGATTCAGAACCTGTACTCTTCACGATATAGCAATGGTAATTAAATTGCTAAGGATGAAATGGGCTGGACATGTTGCACGCATGAGGTAGGAAAGACATATCTCAAAAGTATTGACTGGGAGACCCGAAAGGAAAAGACCACGCGGAAGACCTAGACGTAGGTGGGAGGACAATCTTAGAAGGGATTTAAGGTAAGTAGGATTTACTAGGGATGAATGGATGGAGTCAGCACAGGATAGGGTTGAATGGAAGACTCAGGTAAGCGCGACAATGAACCTTCGGGTTCCATAAGATAGATAATATTCCTTTAGCTTGCTGAGGAATTGTCTATTGTCACTGAGTAAGTTAGTAAGTAAAATGTAAAATGTAAGAATTACCGCGGGTAAGTAGAGAGAAAATGTAGGCAAATATGTTACAGTTTTATGCTTTACATTCAATACATTCACATATTGTTTGCAGATTGTTTGTTATTTAACGACAGCTATGTACAGCTAGCAGATGATATTTTACATGCATGTAAATATTACAAAAATAGAACAGTCACATTAACCACAAATTAATGTCAGTACGTTAGAATGGCGCAGTAGTATGAATGCTAAAGAGAAAGCCTAATCAATGTTTACGATCAAGTGTTATCTCCTTCAACAGTAATTAACAATAGTGTATTTCCATCTACACCAATTAGTCCAGGCAACGAAGAAAAATAAGAGAAGAAATCGTATAGTTTTGAAATTTGGCATAGTTCTCGGGGGAAGTGTCCTGAACAACATACTAAAAGTCCCGGAGGGTGGGATTGAGCGGGTAGCAGAAGGGCCCGTAGAAGGTCCCTTTTATTGGTCTTTCGCTTACAGTATATCTAAACAATGGTCTATCGTAGAGAAAAAGTAACTATCGGCTATACAAAATTCAAGCTGATAAAATTTCCCACAAGTTTGATTCCATACATTTTTTTCTATTTCTAATAGCTTTCGAGATATCCGCCAACGAAAATAGCAATTTTTTTAACGCTCTTTCGTTTCGCGCTTTTTGACACACTTTGCTTTCTAGCGCTTCAGCCCTTAGGTGTATCCCAATGCCTTATAAAAAAAGTTTTAGGACAATAAATTCCCTATAAAATGTGTACCTTTAGTTCGGATATTATTCTAAGAACTAGATTGCTTGGCATCGTGCCAATTTATTTATCATCTTTTTTTTTTAATATAATAGGCTATATAGGTCTATTTCTCAGGATTTAACATCAATTTCCAAGAAGATTACTCATGCTTCTGTGGATCCTCTCAAACAGTGCACCACTTGCTTTTTGACTGTCCTGATTTTGGAAGATCATGATATACCCTAGAGGCCTAGAATATCACCTGAACTTTTGTGAGAATGAACTGGCAAAACCTCTGTTTCATATATTTAAAAAACAATGTTGTTATTCTCATTTTCTAACATTCATCCACCCCATTTGTAATAGGCTTTCATCATAATGTTTAATCTGTTGTAAATTGAATGTAATTGTTAAACTATAACCCTATATGCTAATATGCTAATAATAGTAATATATGTAAATGCAAAACAGAATTTAAGAGCCATGTCATACTTATCTCTTATTTAATGGACCATTAATCCTACAGAAACATGATTCATATAAATTTTGTAGTAAATTTTGTAGGAAATTTGTCTTCTTCTTTGCCGTAGTTTTACCTCTCTCTTTTAGGTATATTTAAGCGATCCAAGCCGCCGGGCCTTACGGGGCTGCGACCTGTCAGGAGAGGGATTATCTATGGATCACTTACATACTTTTTTGACCAGACAAGGACATGGAGGGTCTCCCCGGATGAGTGATCAGCCCAAGCCGTGGCCACCTCCAAGACAACACGAACACATAGTAGGAAATTTTGTATAATTGAATTTTATGCATAAACTGTTTTTACTAGAACCCACAGTTTTTGGGTATTTAGGGAAAACAGAAAAAAACTATAATTAAACGTGCCCCCATTCCCCGCTCACTCCATCCATGGGAACTTTTAGTACGTTGTTAAGGATATTTTCCCACACATCTCTACAAAATTTCAAAACTACAAGATTCCCCCTTTTTTTCTTTTGTTGCCTGGACTATAATGTATTTTACATTACATGTACTGTTCTTGAATAGTGATCGGAATTTTAATAAATGAAACTTTAATGGCTGCGTAATATTTCTCCGCTTGTCTCACGATGTAAATATACAACATACAGCTTATATACAAAGTTATAGCCTCTAAATAAAGATAAAGGGTGATGTATGGTTTTCTTTCGAAATCTCAAAATCTAACGAAACTTTAAATTACTATAAATTTTGAACAATTGAAGACAAACTAACAAATGATTTCTCATTTTAAAGGCCATTTATTGGCCTACAATTTCTTTTATGAAAGCATCGCGGTACTAGGACTGAAGCGCTAGAATGCAAAATATGTCGAAAAGCGTGAGGCGAAAGAATATTTTTCGAAAATTTGCCATATTCGCTGGCGGATATCTGGATACCTATTGGGAATAGAATATACAGCCTATATATATAGGAAGGATAATATAGTAATTTTTCCTTTACGATGCACCGTTGTTTAGATATAAGCAACAAAACATGTAAAAGGGGCCTTCTACGGGTCCCCTGCTCCCCGCTCACCCTTACCCCCCCCCCCGAGACTTTTAGTAAGTTGTTCAGGGCACTTCCCCGACAACTCTGCCAAATTTCAAAACTTCACGATTTTTTTTCCTAATCAGTGTTCTTTAACCTTTATTGACTGGACTATATCTACAGGACATTGAATTGTGTCAATCAAAATAATCGCAGCCTATACTGTCATCCATACAGGTGGAGTCTTGGAAAATGTCAGGAAAATCTTAATGATTCCGCAGTTTGCTGAGTAGGCCTACATATCGATACATTATAACTTAACTCTCATACTCTGCCTGTAGTACGCCGTGGCGTAGAGGTTGAGGCACCGCACTACTAACCGGAAGGTCGCGGATTCGATTCCCGATGAGTTTGGGGGATTTTTCCATTGGCATAATCCTTCTGGTGGTACTGTGGCCCTGGGGTCAACTCAGATTCTAACAGAAATTATTACCAGGAGTATTCCTAGAAGT
The DNA here is from genome assembly GCA_964059195.1 of Ectobius pallidus. NCBI lineage: Eukaryota > Metazoa > Arthropoda > Insecta > Blattodea > Ectobiidae > Ectobius > Ectobius pallidus. Next base: position 32,730,635 of record CAXKWD010000001.1, on the reverse strand, counting down.
AAAAAACGGCTGACAACCCTGTGGCGATGTCTCAATCGGGGAGCCTCACCCTCCCGGAAACCCTAAGAGCCTCCATGGATCACTTTACCTTTACCTTTAATACCATGTCTGGGTAACCAACATATTCTCATTACTTCTTCACAGCTGTCGATAATGTGAGAAACAATTTTAATTTATTCCGTTTCCGTGAGTAGCTTACTAGGCCTACTACGTTTATGCACTTCAAAAGGATAAGGTAAAGTGATCCCTATAAAGGCTATGGAGGCCCAGAGGGTATCAGGAGGTTGAAGCTACCAGATTTTGGACATTTGGCACGTGAAGGTGGTAAGGTTGACATCCCTACGCACCGGGCGCCTTTACTCCAGGATTGCTTCTGGTACTCATTTCTGTTAGAGGCTGAGTCGACCCCACGGCCATTGTGCCACCAGAAGGATTAGGCCAATTGAAAAATCTCAACGACCTCATCGGGAATCGAACCCGCGACCTTCCGGTTCGTAGCGCAGCGCCTCAACCACTACGCTACGGTGTACCCCTTCAAAAAGGTCAATAGATAGTAAATCTGTGGTTCTCGTATACTTCACGCGCAATTTGCTACATTAACCATTAGCCTCTAACGAAAGAGTTAATGTAATTGTGAAATGACGAAGGAAAGATACTTAAGAGAAGAGGAATTGATAGGTAAGAGAGAATGTTTTCTGTCGATATGGGGGAATGTCTAGTTAATTATGTATTTAATGTAGGGATGTTCTAAAACATTGTAAGCACTGACTAAATAATGTAAATGTAAATTGTTAAAAACGCAGTGTAATACGTTGGCCGAACAGCTGATCGGCACCGAATTTAAAAGTGTGGTACTTCTGGAAAATTAACCCCTGATTGAATTTCTTTCGTAATTTCTCGTAAAGTAAAATGTTTATCTTCTTCATTATTCAGGGTAAAATACTCGTAACTAAGACACAATTCAATATCATTGCGTAAAACTTGCACCGCACTTTTCTAACACACATAAGTTACATACCCTTCGGTCTGCCTGCATCTCTCTCTCTCTTATAATTTCTGTTGAGGTATTGGTAAAGCGTAACGGTGGTAACCACAAAATGTTCTGACTCCGGATATTCCCAGGCCCATGAGTTGTATGAATTGCCTTATAGCTAGCGTTACAAGATCAAGCTGTGTCAAGTCCATCTTCATCATCACCCTAACTACACACTACGTTATTACAAAGGAAGGCAGTGATTATCACAGGTAATCCCACGAGAGTTGACGAATTTATCTGAGGAAACTCGTCAACTCGAGTTAGATTTATTAAGACTATTCCATGAATAAAAATGTAACGGATTATACAAATAATAGGCTAATTACTGTCGTGTTTTGTTGTATAAAGACAAAACTAACAGTTGTGAGATCACGGCCTACTATGAATCAACCACCCATGAATCGATTCGAGTTACCAGTGCTTCCAATGGTGCATATAAGACATAGTTAACTTCATTCAGGTAAGCTGACAGCAGAACAGAATACAAGCACACGAACTGGCTTGCACCGAATCGAAATTGTGTTTTTAATCAATGTACATTTCAATTATTTCAATTTCCAAACAAGTTATGTTGTATAAAATAATCTTTTTTCGTGCTGTTTGATGGCAACATGTGGCATAATAATCACTGCACACTGATGCTTTCGTGTCCAGTAACGAGCAGACGATTTTACCTGATAAAATGCCATCCTCGCGATTCCTACAGGAATATTGTAAGATAACGGTCGTGATTGGTCTACATCCGAGGAATTGCTAAACGTTATTGGTCAATATCAAACACGGGGCATATGAATGGAATAGTCAGGACAATGAAGCTGATGTTAGCACCCAAGAGTTTGTGGAACGTTTTAACTACCCTTCATATCATATACAAGATAAATTTATTACATAAAATTTTAGGGCTAAAGACAAAAAATTAGTCTACAAAACTCAACAAAATTTATGTAGCCATTTTTCAGAAATTCGCGAAAAAGTTCTTGATGTAACGTTTGAAGTTTCGTGTCGAATGTTCATATCAATACACGGTATATTTTAGGAGACCACACTACATTCCTAGAAATAATGTAGGCTATCTGTATGTGTCCGTGCTCCGAACACACCAGTTAGTCACAGCAGTATTAACTTGTCCTATAACGATCCCGTAAATTCCCCGATTTTTTAATACGACCAAGTACATATTATGAAAAATTACTCTTCAGATTTCATATATATTTACTACAAAAGGACAAAAATATTCAATGCATAGGCCTATGTCTATAGAGGCCTATTTAAAAAAAATCACGTTTACCATTGATATATTTATTTAAAGTATTGATTTAATGAAAATCTGGAGACTATTTAATTAGGTTTTCTCTAGACTATAGGTTCGAACCGGGCACCGGCCGCTGTTAATCGAATTTTCAGGACGTGAAAAACCCAGGCTCGGTGTCCTCTGGGAGGGACATGAATCTGGGGGCCTCATGTCGTACGTTTACGGCACGTTCAAGACTCCAAGGCTAAATTATAGCATCTGGACAAAAATGTTCGGTCCTTTCATGTCCAAGTAATACCTTAGTTGTCTCTCGAGAATTTCTGAGGTTAATGGCTAATCACCTGTCTCTCTGCCCTCTCTCTCTCTCTCTCTCTCTCTCTCTCTCTCTCTCTCTCTCTCTCTCTCTCTCTTTCGGAAAATAGCCGTAACTAAATTAGTCCTAGTACTAAAACCTCCATGGGCAGCCCTATGTTCCATTTAGGAATTAAAAAGATTAAGTCAAATCAATCAATAAATCAATAACTTAAAGTAAAAGTATCAGTTCCCTTGCATTAAATCTTTAGGACAAATTTAGTTCTGAATAATTATTTTACAAAACGAGAAATTCGAATTTTGGCAAAAATTATGAATATTTCACCCTCTCTAGGGAGATTAATTGCAATATAGCACTAACTCATGGGCTTTTATATATTATTTCACTTCCACCAACAATTAATTATCGTACCTTTTGAGGCTAGGGTGCATTTTCCCTGTTTAGTTATCTTCAACTGAGTTTATATACAGTAAGTTATGTATTTAGTGAGTAAATTACTTATCTTTGCTCTTGTGAAGGGTCTGATCCATATGTTACATTGTCCCTGAAAACGTTTGTTTGAAATGCTTGTGTAATAGCGCATTACTGATTGGAGGTACAGCAGTTTATCACAACTGATAACCGTTTTATTCTTCTTCCTCCATACATACAATCATTACCAGGGTTCGGATGTTTATGACCTAAAAAAGTAGAAAATATGATTGTAAATATGCCCTTAAAAATGACAAAATATGACCCAAAAATCCTAAATATGACCTCATAAGAGGACATAATATTTTCTAAAAATAAACGTTTCAATTTAAAACGTTTAATGACACTAAATTATTACATCACATTAATTCAATCAGATAATAACTTTTTAACAATTTTACAGGTGATTTACAGTATTACTTTTAATCTTTTAATGTTTCCAGATACCACTGCAAATGTGAAATGAAAATGTTTTTAAAACATGTCTATTGGAAGTTGTTAACAAAAAAAAATAAGAGGTAATTGTGCTATTACTTGTTATTATCCTTTCACATTTCAGTTAAAGTAAAATCAAAATATTTGTGACTTTTTCGGAAAAGAAGTTAAGTCGACAATTTAGTGCACTTACTGCCTAATTGTGCTATTTTACCAAATTTGTAACTTAAATATGATGTGAAATTACGAATATGACCGAAATATGACCAAGACCATAAAAATGACCAAAATATGACTTTATGTGCAAAACAAAAACGGTCCGATTAGGATAACAAGTGTGCAATTCATATTTAATTTGTTTTTGCGGCGAGAATGGAGGACAGGATAAAAATATGACATGTTATAAACATCCGAACCCTAACCATAACAATACTTAAAAAAGCTACTATTAAACTCCTATTTACAGCATTATGCGACGAAATAGCGAGTGTGCTCTGATGGGTTCACACTTTGAGGCTTGCCGACTATAAATTTTATTTCTTATCCCTACTTTATTTCTTCATGAAATCCCCTGTTGATGGCAATGGAATGGATTGCTGAAATCTTGGAAAAATGTCAATGGACCGCTAATTCACAAATTTGAGAGTTCATAACAACAGCAAGATATATTCCCCATTTTTCCTATCCCTACCAAGCTACAGTATTTCTGTCTAACAGTGTCCTCACATATGGATCCTCTACAGGATGTTTCCATTAGTACCTTGTACAGTTCTCTGGTATTTCCCATTCGTACTACATGTTCTGGCCATGTTGTGATATAAAGGTTCAATCCGCCATTGTCATGTTTTCGCCACTGCCCTGTGAGTTCAGTACTTCATTGTAGAATGCTATAAATTTATTCTCCACTTGAAGTATTGAAAACCATCTTTCACTCGGGGAGGATGTTTGTTATCCTTACACAGGAAATGACGAACCAAGAGACTGCTTAGATCATAATAGCATGCATTTCCTAAATTTAGCATACTTTTATTTTTCATAGTTGTCTCACTTCTATTTGGCAGCATGCTTTAGGGATGGAATCTTGCACTTCTTGAAAATAATATATTCCGTTCCTTTGTGTAAATAAGGTAATAGGATAAACCACTCGCCAAGGTGAATGCCGGGTTGGAAACTCGACTTCCCTATAACAAGGAAGAAGAAGAATATATAAATTAGTGACACAATTGACAGAAGATGCATCACAATCTCGTAATTCCAGAAGAGAATTACAAGAAACCAGCTAGGAAAAATGGGACCCAAAAGAAAAAAAAATATATTGAACTGGAGATATAGCCTATGTCTCAGGTAGGCCTACTCCGGAAACGGTGGCGGCCTCAAATGAAGTAGGCTATATAGCAGGGGTCGCCAACTATCTGACTATTGAGAGCCACAATCTAAGTGACGAACTTATTTTCGTGTAATTTAGAATTAAAATTTGACCTTGATAATATTTTAGTTGTATACATATAGATTGGTTTTGTAGGCCTATACACAACGTTTTTATGCTCATTACAGAAAACCCGCAAATTAATTACACCTTTTTCGGTGTCAAATGAGCTGAAATCTGGAAGGTGACTAGTTAAGACAGTTCGCACAAGTTCACTTAAATGCCCATCACTTAAAACAGCTCGATGCCTAGATTTGATGAATTTAGGTGTTGAATACACACAAGAATAGGTTGTCCCAAAAAATGGAGATAAGTATTTTGGCACATTCATTTAATCTTGGATACATATTTTGTTCGAACACTTTTATCTAAAATCGAATGGTTGAACAATCTGTTTTAATCCTTCGTTCTTTTGAATCTCCTGTTGCTTCAACTCCACAGATCGATAGGGTTCTATCTGACGTTTTTAATAAATTTATCAGGAGAGCGATTTAAAGTTACGACTACATAATAAGTTAGTCGGCTATTACATAGGAAGAGTAAATTTTAGCTGCACAATGAATGAATGAATGAATGAATGAATGAGCCCATGAATTTCCCTTGTAGGGCTAGGGCCTCCTACTAGAGGGGAAGCTCGTTTAGAGAAACTCCCGTGGTATATAAACATTATGGATAAGGACAGGTTATAGAAATGTCCCTTAAGAGCCACATTTTAATAGTTGAATAAAAACACTTTCTTTAACGCACTTTATTTACCTTGGTAAACTTCTGGACGGCCGTTTCGCAGGTGGTGTTCCTGCATCATCAGCAGAGTGCCAACTGCTGATGATGCAGGAACACCACCTGCGAAACGGTCGTCCAGAAGTTTACCAAGGTAAATAAAGTGCGTTAAAGAAAGTGTTTTTATTCAACTATTTATTACACAACGCTAAAGTCGGACACAAGAATGAACACATTTTAATATAAAAACAAACAAAAATAACAACATTAGGTAGGCCCCTCTGGTTCTAACCTCACGAACTGCCAAATAAAGCACAGCTGGTCTTGAAACGGAGCAACCATTCTTCATTATATCAACAAGAATTTTGTTATATAGGGATACACAATTTTGTATGGATTTTGTGAGGAGCCACATAAGATTGGCTAGACGCTAAAGAGCCCCGCTTTGGCCACCCTGCTGTAAAATATTATTGTGAGCACGGTAGAGAGTGAATTAGAGGGAATAAGATTGACACATGAAATCTACAAAAGAAAATTACAGTAAACTGTTGACAATAACATGATGGTGATGATGAAGATGATATAGCTCTTGAATACTGTGATAATTATGAATTGGACGAAGCTGATGAAATGAACAGTGGGAATGATGTACAAGAGCAGAAAGAAATAAGAACTAAAGGAAGAGAAATGTGAAGATCAAATAATGTGGTTGAAACAAAGAAATGTATGATGCTATGCAGAAGATATTAGGAACTTTAGTCCGGTTCTTTATTAGAGTAGTTTACATACTTAGAAATTCTGGCATTTCTTCTGGATTCTCACACTTAGGATGGTCGCTTCACTAAAGTACATGAAGCAGAAAGATCCCGGATACGCTATGTAATATAAAAATTAATTAACAATATGGCGTTGTGAAGCCACGCCGTGAAATACTTGCAGTTAATTAGCACATACCATTTCTTAGAAATGTTTACGGAATCATTACTTTACATTTTTGCATATACAGCAAGTAGATTTGCATTTATAAACTTGTACACATAATTATTTATAAATGTTGCTAATGTTATACTGGTGGGTGTGTGTATATGTGTGGATGGTCTAAGGACTGAATATTTTTATACAGGTGTTTAAAAAATATTTGAGAATGATAACAGGAAAACATGAGAGGGGAAATAGTAGGCCTAATTAAGAGATATGAAATAAAAATCTTTCGCACTATAATTCTAACGTTACCACTTGAAGAAAATGGACTGTTAAGATTTTTTGATAATTTTGTGTAAGCGTACTTACTTACTTACTCAAGGGCAATAGACAATTCCTAAGCAAGCAAAAGGAAGATTATCTATTTTACGGAAAATGGAGATTCATCGCACCGTTTACTTGTGCCCGCCATTCAACCCTATTCTGTGCTAACTCTATCCAACCATCCGCATCCCTCGCAGATCCTACCTCCCTTAAATGTATCCTAATATTGTCCTCCCACTTACGTTTTGGTTTACCAAGAAGTATTTTCCCTTCGGGTCTCTCAGTCAATACTTTTTACATATGTCTTTCTTCCCCCATGCTCGAAGCATGTCCAGCCCATTTTATCCTCCGTGATTTAATTACATTTACTATATCCGGTGACGAGTACAGGTTATGAAGCTCTTCGTTATGCAGTTTTCTCCTTCCTCATTTTCATCTCTCTTGGGCCCAAATATTTTCCTAAGCACCCTGTTTTCGAACACACTTAGATGTTTTTCCGAAGAGTAAGCGACCATGTTTCACAGCCATATAGTACAACCCGCGGGATAATTGTCTTATACATTTTTATTTTTAGGTTTCTGGACAGAAATAATCTAAATCTAAATCATAATCGAAAATCGGGTGACTGCCATTGGCGTATTCCAAAGTGAAATTTACCAATTTTAAATTATTTAGACTTGTAGAACTAAAACTTCCCATGTAATTTCCAACTGCACGACATAACTCAAAAAGAACATTTTTCAAATAATAAACCAACTTTTAGAATAACTTATTTTTGGCATTTTGGTTTAACAAACACTGTGAATAAACCATGGCTTCATTAGCCTTTAATTTCTTTAAATTATTTCTAAATAAATCGTGTATTTCGGTTCTCTAAGAATTTCCTTTACCGGAGCAATGGAATTACGAAATGGCAACATTGCAAAATGCAATGCTATATTTTTGTTACAAATGTAACGGGAGCAATGATCAAGATTCAAAATATAGGATGATTATTTAGAAAGTAATCTTTATTATAAGATTAATAATTAGGTTAATTCCATATTGTGAAGTTGTTAGGTATTTGAAGTTGGTAATTATGCTAAAATATCACAGTTAGCTATATGCTTTTTTTTTAAGGAAGGATCAAAATAGTTTGAAATCTAAGAATCCGGACTCTAGTGATCACGTAAATAAGAAATGAAAGCGTTGAACGAAATTATAAGATATAAACATAATCATAGGCATAAGCAAAGAAACATTCAGTTTTATACTTCTTTGGTCAACATTATTTCATAGACTTCTTTCTTTAATTAATATTCTTGGAACTGAAATAGAGGCTCTAATTCAATTGTTGAAACACTATTGTTGCGTGTGACAGTGGCCACTGCACCGCCATTATGCAGGTTGTTTGCTTATGATAACAAACCCCCAAGAGGAAAGCAATAGACCTGTGTTCAAATCCGACAGGCAGGCAAACCTTGCACATACATATTGTGAATTGCGTGTGTAGAACAAAAGCTGGCATGACTACGTGAACTTAAATGTGTGATAGTGCACAGGACTCCCAAATTGCCGGTTATCAGCACATTTACTGTGTTGATATAGCCTGGCACGAAATGCTCTCCACTTAAGAGTTCAATGACTATGGAACTTGTCAAAATGGCACGCATGAGTAAGCCTTGATAATTACAATACAATAAAATAAGTTATAAAAATTAAAGAAAATTATTAAAATAAATGCTATGAAAGTAATTTAGTGTCCGTGAAGTTATCGAAAGAACTAAGTTACCTAAGTTAACTTCACATAAGAGAGATAGTAGTTGGATTTCCATGATGGACTGCAAATGCAAATGTAAAATCTAGGACATTTTCCACACTGGTAAAGGCGAATGTTTCCTATCCGGTTTTAGCTTAGGATGAGGTCCTGCGTCATGGTGTTCAGGCTAGGGTTCGGATGTTTATGAAATGTCATACTTTTATCCTGACCTCCATTCTTACCGCAAACACAAATTAAACACGAATTCCACAATTGTTATTTTAATCGGACCGTTTTAATTTTGCATATAAAGTCATATTTTGGTCATTTTCATGGCCTTGGTCATATTTCGTTCATATTTGTAATTTAAAGTTATATTTCAGTTCTAAATCCGGTAAAAGAGCACAAGTAAGCAGTACGTGCACTAAATTGTCGATTCGAAAAAGATTCACGAATATTTTTGTTTTACTGCAATTGAAATGTGAAGGGATAATAACAAGTAATAACACAATTATCTCTTCATCCATATTTTTTAACAAGATTTATCATTACACATTTGAAATGGTATCTGGATACATTAACAGATTAGAAGTTCCTTACAAGTAAAACTGTAAAACAACTGTAAAATTGTTAAAAAGTGATTATCTGATTGAAGTAATATGATGCAATAATTTAGTGTCATTAAACGTTTTAAAATGTAACATTCATTTTTAGGAAAAAAAAACGTTCTTTTAATAGGTCATATTTAGGATTTTTGGGTAATATTTAAGTCATTTTTAAGGTCATATTTAGAGTAATGTTGAGACTGCAATTATTCCACCCTTTCGGTTTATTTATAAGACAATAGCTAATTAATATTTATTCTATTATCCAAATTATTATTATTATTATTTTCGGTATCAAAATTCTCATTTCGATTATTATTATGATTTTATGTTTCCAAATTCGAAACATTAACAGTAAATGAAACGTATGATTCAAAATTCAATTATTATTATTATTTTGCAATTCCAAATTCCAAATCTTAACTGTAAAAGAAACGTCTGTATTTAAAATACAACGTACTAAGTTCATAAATGTCAACCCGCGAATTGGCTTAACCAATAAGAACAATTTACGTAACGAAACATGTAGCCAATGGGAGAAAAGCATCCTTAACCGCGAAAGATACCGTTACTAAAACGACACTCCATCATCACTCGCCAAACAGGGCAGACCTACGCATCTTGCTCTCGTGGAGAAGTCGCGTAAAACATATACCTAGCAAATGGCGATTCTCACTGCCACAACAACATATAAAGCACAACTTATTCAAGATAAATAAACGTGTGAGTTTTATTTTATATTGTGATAAATAAGAAGAACAGAATTCACGTAAGTAAATGGCAAGTGAAACAAAAGTGGTGACGACACGCAGACAGTTACACAACTTACAGTTCAAATGAATAAATTCCGATAATCAAAAGTTATAGTGTGGTTATCATTTCATAAGGTATCACTAGCTATAACAATATCCCTGAGATGATTCGTGTGATACCCTGAGCAACAGCAGCCGTGGAAGTTTGGGGTGCAAAACCAGAGGACTCCAACGAAGGTTCGAACCAGGTACTTTTCCCGAACAAATCCCAGTCCTCACATTATCCACCTTTCATCGTGTACCGCCTCAACATTGTGGCGCAACAACGTGTGGCCATATAAGAACAATTGAACAGTGTTAAAGACTCTGCGAATAAAAAGCTAAGTAGGGCATTAGCGAGCAGAATATTGTGATACAGATTAACGTTGAGTGAGAAATCGCGAGCTAGCTACCGCGACGCGCAACAATCAACATTACGTCATCACGACATCAGTAGACCGGCCAGGTGTTCCACATTATGCAGTAGCAGCTGTGACCAGTACGCCTCATCCTACAACTCGACAACAATCAACTTCCAGCCTGAAAGTAATTGTATGAAGCCTGCGAAGCCTGCAAACAAGTAAGGTGTTATATTTAAGGTTACGAATGAAATTAAGAAATCGTAAAATTATGTCACCACAGAAGGAAAATTCAAATATGCAGGAGGATGGACAGGACTTGCTAACTGACACGGAAATGGAAGGTATTGTAAACAATGTAAGTGTTGATGATAGTTTACAGTTAGTTGATGAAATCCAAACAGACATGGAAATTCAGGTAGATACAGATGTTTCCATTTCAAATGAAAATGTGACTAGACGCGAAGACAGTGAATCTTCAGATGATCAGTTAGAGAATTCAATTAAAAGTTTCATGCAACAGATGTTCAATAAGCTTAGTAATAAAATTGAAGATGTTAAGACTGATATCAATGATGTTAAGAATGAGGTCAAGACTGATATTAACAAAGTCAGTGCAGAGGTTAGTGATGTAAAAAATGATATTAGTAATGTAAAAACAGATGTAAATTCACAAAATGAAAACATTAGTTTAAAGTTGGTACAAATGGACGAGAACTTAACCAAATTGAAAGATGATTTAAAACAAGAGGTAGTAAATGAGATACAAGAAAGGTTAGGTGACTTCAAAGAACAGATTAATAGTGACGTCACAGTAGCTCTAGAAAATATTCAAACCATTGTAAATAGTGACATAGCAGAAGTCAAAGAGGTTATTGCAAATGTTAGTACTAATTTGCAAACAATGCAAACCGATTTTTCTAATGCAAGTGAGGAAATGAAAGTCATTGTAGCTAACGTTTCAGAACTAGATAGTAGTGTTTCACTCATGAAGATGCAGATAAATACATTCGACGAAACATTAATAGGGTTTGCTAAAATGAATGATGAGGTTAGAAACGACTTAGAGAAAAAGAATCAGCTGTTAAAAGTTAAACAGAAAGACATAGAAATACAAGTCATTGAAGCACAAGAGGAGTTGACTGTATTAAGTAGGAAAGTACATAAAGACGAGGAATTGTTGACAAGTAGAATTTGTGTACTAGAAAATAGGCTTGTACCTGTTACTTCACCTGTAAATCACGATGTAAATTTACCGCAACTGGGAAACAATATGAGTAGAAATATTGTTGAAGAAGCTTATTCACATATACCATGTAGATCTCCCAGATGTCATGAAAGGGTTAACAGTCATAATGGTTCCCAGATGCAGGATGTCAATGTACCTTTGTCCACAGGAATTAGTCAGTCAAGTACTAACTTTCCGAGCTACTTGATGAATGAAATCAAGTTGCCTGTTTTCGACGAAAACAATAATACAAATCCACAGAACTTCTTGACAGAACTTCATGATTATTTTAGATTGAGAGCAATACCACCTAATATGTATATGATGATAGTGCGGAAAGCATTACAGGGTAGAGCTTTGAATTGGTTCAATTTAACCACCAATGAGACCACAACATTCGAAGAATTTAAGCGCAACTTCATTAGTAGATACTGGAGTTTAACTAAACGTAACAATATCAGGATGCAACTAGCCAATGGTGTCTATGAACCAGAATCAGGTCAGACAATGATTGACTACTTTTTAGAAATGGCAGAGTTGGGTAGGCAAGTAGATCCTCCATTAAATGAGTTCGAATTGTTGGAGACTGTAGTAAATCACTTTCCAGAGAATGTAAGGTTAAATCTGATAGTAGCTAAGCCCAGAACCTTCGCAGACATGTTAGAATTGCTCGCTGCATTTGAACAAAGGAATACTTACAGAGGTAGGCAGAACTATATTGATTCATGTGATAGGATGTACCCACCCACTAATAGGTTTACAAATTCTGGGGTAGGGGCAGAAGGTAATGTAAACAATTGTGATAGAAGTTATGATGCTAGGAATACTTACAGAGGCCCTATGCCTAATCAGAATAGGAATAATTCTAGATATTTTCAGAACAGGTCAGGAAATAGGCCATATAATAGGAATAACAATGAAAGAAACCAGATTAACCATGTTACCTTCCATAGACAGAATGGCGGAAATGGAAATAATCCAAACTCTTGGAGAAAGATGCCATGGATGAGAAATCAAGGTTATCGTAGGAGGTACCAGAATCGTAACTACAATAGGAGAGGTAATGATAACAATGGTGATGATAGTCAAGTTAGGCCAGGTCAGTCAGTAAACAATGGTAAATGGCGAGTCAAAAGTGTTGAGACTCAGCAAAATTCATTAAATCCTAGAGCCAGACCATTCAACAATAATGCACATAATGAAAATGTATCTGATGACATAGTAGAAATTCATGACCAGGATAATGGCGGTAATGCACAACCGTTAAACTAGAAAGCCAATATCTCGAGGGTTCGGATGGTGTTGGCACAAGTTCAGTTAATTCAGACAAACAAATAGAACCCATATATAGTATTCAGGCGCAAGGAGATTTCTCAAGTAGTAAGCCTAGTGAACAAAAGAGTAATTCAAACAAAAGTGAGGTTATCATGGATCCTCCTAGAATAAAAGTAGTGATAGGAAATTATGAAACGACTGCATTAGTAGACACAGGATGTTCTAATAGCGTAATAAGTGAATCTTTATACAACAAGCTAATCCAAAACAAAGTCAAGTTAATTTCAATTCCCATTTGCGGATTATCATGCACGGTAGCGATAAAAAGAGCGAAACAGTCAGTAAAATTTCAATGCATGTTAGATGTCAACATTGGTGATGTAAAATTTGAAATATTTTTCTTAGTAGTCCCGAAATTAGTAACAGATATTATTATTGGAGTCGATGTGTTTACCGAGTACAACAGTATCATAAGTTTTGAAGATAACAATCTAGTATTGAACTTTAGAGGACATAGGATGAGCATTCCATTCGATAATGATTTGAGTAGGAGAGACGCGTCTAGCGAGATAGGTGACAATGATATCCCGTACGAGACGTTTATTGTGGAAAATATTCAGATGAATGAGATGATGATTCATAAAGTAGGCCCTTGCTGCGATGATATAAATAATGATGAGGAAGTATTTAAATGTATGACATTGAATTGCGATGACTGCGCTGATAGATATGAGAATAAAGTTGACGGGGATGTCAACATAGGGCGAGTTGAAATAGGTTATGTCTGTACGAGTGAAGTAAAAGAAGCCGACCCTAGCGCGAACTCTACAACAATGGTTATTTTGAAGGAAAAAGTAGATATGGCTCATAACTTAGATGAAAACCAACGTGATAGATTGTTTTCGATACTAGTTAAGAATAAAGAAGTATTTTCAGAAAATGTAGGACTATGTAATATCTACGAACATAAGTTTGACATCGAACCAGTTGACGAATTTGCATATAAGAGTAGACCAATTCCGATTGCATTGAAGAAGGAAGCCGATATGACAATTCAGAAAATGTTAGATTCAGGAGTAATCGAAATTTTAACCTCAAAGTACATTAACCCCTTGTGTTGGACATTTAAAAAGGACAAGTCACTTCGCCTTACCGTTGATGCGAGACATATGAACAATTATATCGCTACAGATAACTACCGTCCAGAAAGTATTGAACAATTGCTCAGTAGGTTAGAAAATGGAAAATGTTTTTCGAGCATAGATTTAACTCATTCATTTTGGCAAATTTCATTACGCAAAGAGGATAGGAAGTATACAGCTTTCAATCATAATGGACGTACGTATGAATTCACTAGATGCCCATTTGGCTATAAGACAAGCGGAAGTGCCTTACTACGAGCGCTAAGTGCTATTTTTCCAGAAACTGAAACTAAAGGAATCATTTCCTACTTAGATGATTTTCTTCTTAGTAACGATGATTTTGAAACCCATTTATCAAATATCGACTATGTTTTGACAAAGTTTCGTGAACATGGCCTGACGGTCAAACCTTCTAAAACATGTTTCTTTCAGAAAGAAGTAGAATTCGTAGGTTATGTAGTAACTTCCGAAGGTATCAAACCTAATCCAAACCGTATCGCTTCAATACAAAATATTCCAGTACCACGCACTGTTAAGCAGTTACGTCGTCTTTTAGGCGTATGGCAGTTCCAAAGTAGATTTCTAATTAACTATGCTAAGGAGGTAGCACCCCTTAGGGAATTATTGAAAAAGGGAATTCGTTGGAAATGGACAGACGAACATGATCGTGCTTTTAATAGAGTAAAAGAATTGTTTTCAAAAGCTATCTTATTAGAAAGACCAAATGATGATAGGCCGTATATAATACATACAGACTCTTCATGTAAAGCGATAGGATGTATTCTCAGTCAGATTGATGAATCCGGTGAAACTCATGTAATAGCTACAGCTTCGAGAAGTTTAAGTAGTACAGAACAAAGAGCTTGCATTTCGGAATTAGAAGTAAGTGCCATATACTATGCACTAACAAAATTCAGACATTATGTATTCAATAAGCAAGTTACAGTGTATACTGATCACATTTCCCTAGCTTTCATGCAAAAATGTACATTAACGAACTCTAAGATTTCGAGATACATACATGAAATCATGTCATATGACATAGTAATCAAGCACATTCCCGGAAGAGAAAATATTTTTGCAGATCTGTTAAGCCGTTTAGACCAACACTCTAATATTCCAGATACCATTGCTTCACCAAAACAAGAAGTATGTATTTTAACTTTGCCATGTGTAGGATCCAAAGGATTAATAAAAGGGTTCAGAGATATTAAGAAATTGCAGTCTGAAGACGAAACAATTGCTGAACTACTAACTTGTGCTAAGACAATCCAGGAACTTTCGGAGAGTAGTGCGTCATCAGAAAATCAGTTGATGATCAATTTATCAGACGTAAATGGTACTCATATGGATGCTGATAACGATAGTGTAAATAATATGAATAGTAATGTAGAAGTAGTTCAAGATAGTAGTTACAAACCATGTAGTACAGTAGGATTATTTGATGGAGTTTTGTACAAATTGTGTGGTTCAGATGAGTTAAAGTGGAAAGTTTATGTTCCAAGATGTTTAGAACATGACCTAATCAAATGTTATCATCAAGCTTTATGTCATTCCGGTTCAGAGAAAGTGTTAATAAATTTGAGTAAAGATTTTTATTTCAAGCATATGGCGAGGAAAATTAGGCAAATTCTTAAAGTTTGTACAACTTGCCAAGCAGCAAAACCGTTAAACATAAAATATGATACACAACCTAAGAACATCATCAGAGAGACTAAAAATAGTTTAGTAGCGTTAGATTTTCATGGTGAATTACCACAAGGTAGATTCGGTTGTAAATATATCTTCGTAATGTATGATTGTTTTACCAAGTTTGTGAAAATTTATCCAGTGCGAAGAGCAACTTCGAAAGCATGTGTAAGCAAGATTATTAATGATTATATCCCGAAGTTTGGAGATATTGAAGCAGTACTTTGTGATAATGCCACATCATTTACCAGTAGTCACTTCCAAAATTCGTTAAGAGCAAAGAATATCAAAATTTTCCATAGTTCAAGTTACTTTCCCCAAGCAAATTTCGCGGAAAGAATTATGAGAGACATTACTTTATATTTGAGAATCTTGTGTCATAAGTCACATACAAATTGGGTTAGCCAATGTAATGTGATAGAGAAAGTTATCAATCACTCAGTAAATGCAACTACATTAGCTTCACCATACACTTTGATGACAGGTAAAGATCCTGATCCAGTTATTGCAAATCTTCCCCAAGCTAAATTCTATAAGGGTAAGAAAATGTCAAATGAGGAATTATGTAAAAGAGCTCTAGATAGAATAAGGAGTAGGGCAGAAAAGAGAAAGTCAAAAGTAAAAAGATATAAAGCAAAATGGAATCCAGAAGTAGGCACAAAAGTGTTGTTGCGGAATAAAAGTTTATCCAGTGCACTACATAAGAGATACAGACGCATGAATATGGTTTACCGTGGACCATTCATAATTACTAAGAATTTCAACAACCATACTTATGAGTTAAGTACTGTAAATAATAAAGTAGTAGGACGTTATCACAAATCTTTATTGAGACCATATCACGAAGAGCACCAAGTCTGATGGATTGAACATTAATGTGATATATATATATATATATATATATATATATAATTGTTTGTTATTTTTAAAAGGGTAATGTTGTATATATATATATGTTTATTGTTTGAAAGGGTAATGTTGTTATGTAAGAACAACGTAATGTAAAATTGTGTGTTTGTTTGTTAATATATATAGTGTGTTACATTAGTATGTCAGATGAAAGCACATGTTAAATAGTGATTCAGGAAAGAGAATTCGTGTGAGAGAAATAAGTCAGTGATATTGTGAGAACGATGAGAAATCTCGACATATATATCAAATATGAACGATGAGAAAATCTCGACATATATATATCAAATATGAACGATGAGAAAAATCTCGACATATGTATCTTCTCAAAATGTTTAAAAAAAAAAAAAAAATTCTCTTTAACTAACAAGAAGTGCTGACATACATAAAATATGTTTATTTTTCAGAGTTGTTTCAAGTTAAAAATGTTTAATATTATTTTCATATATTGTTCAAATAGTATTCAGTTTTTTTTAAAAAGATTGTGTTAAAAGAATGCAAGGTGATACAAACCTGATGTAAGTTGTTTGTATACAAATAATTTTGGTAAGAATTATTTAAATTGAAGTTGTAATGTTTGACACATACACTTATGCTACACTAATTCATATGTCGTCATCCACCACTTTAAAATATTCATTTTTGAGTTTTTACGAATTAAAGCGTAATTCAAAATTTCATAAGAATAAATATTCTGGGGTATGATGTGTTAATTTTATTATTTACCTTTTCGGACATAATTAAATTAACACAGGGGCATTTGAGACTGCAATTATTCCACCCTTTCGGTTTATTTATAAGACAATAGCTAATTAATATTTATTCTATTATCCAAATTATTATTATTATTATTTTCGGTATCAAAATTCTCATTTCGATTATTATTATGATTTTATGTTTCCAAATTCGAAACATTAACAGTAAATGAAACGTATGATTCAAAATTCAATTATTATTATTATTTTGCAATTCCAAATTCCAAATCTTAACTGTAAA
The DNA here is from genome assembly GCA_964059195.1 of Ectobius pallidus. Taxonomy (NCBI): domain Eukaryota; kingdom Metazoa; phylum Arthropoda; class Insecta; order Blattodea; family Ectobiidae; genus Ectobius; species Ectobius pallidus. The sequence goes on along the minus strand of CAXKWD010000001.1, from coordinate 32,713,005 downwards.
AGAAACGTCTGTATTTAAAATACAACGTACTAAGTTCATAAATGTCAACCCGCGAATTGGCTTAACCAATAAGAACAATTTACGTAACGAAACATGTAGCCAATGGGAGAAAAGCATCCTTAACCGCGAAAGATATCGTTACTAAAACGACACTCCATCATCACTCGCCAAACAGGGCAGACCTACGCATCTTGCTCTCGTGGAGAAGTCGTGTAAAACATATACCTAGCAAATGGCGATTCTCACTGCCACAACAACATATAAAGCACAACTTATTCAAGATAAATAAACGTGTGAGTTTTATTTTATATTGTGATAAATAAGAAGAACAGAATTCACGTAAGTAAATGGCAAGTGAAACAAAAGTGGTGACGACACGCAGACAGTTACACAACTTACAGTTCAAATGAATAAATTCCGATAATCAAAAGTTATAGTGTGGTTATCATTTCATAAGGTATCACTAGCTATAACAATATCCCTGAGATGATTCGTGTGATACCCTGAGCAACAGCAGCCGTGGAAGTTTGGGGTGCAAAACCAGAGGACTCCAACGAAGGTTCGAACCAGGTACTTTTCCCGAACAAATCCCAGTCCTCACATTATCCACCTTTCATCGTGTACCGCCTCAATGTTTCCTACTTTGTTAGGTCATAAACATCCGAACCCTAGACTGATCACACATCAGGTTATAGTTATGCAATTTATAGATTAGATTTCTTCACTACGAACTTCGGTTTATAAGACCCACGGTAGGAAAATTAAAACAGCAGATGTTAATTTGTAATGTCTGACAGTTACACCTATCACAGCACAGAGTGTGGTGTGGTTCACACTTAATGAGCAAGGAATATATTAATATTCCCACATATAGAGTTGCCAGGAGTAAAAAACCAGGTCACCGTTCAGCACATCTTAATATTAATATTATAATAACTATGTAATTTCTGTTTTCCACATCCCTTTTATTCAACTATGAACACGATAACAGTGGAGGGGATTTTTTACCGACTTCTGACATAGCATAGGCCTACTCAGTTTACGTTAAAACAATTTGTTTCTTTAAAATGTTCATGTAACTTATTTCTTATAATATGCAAAAAGCTAATAATAAATCTCACACTGAACTTATCACATGGAATTCACTCGATGTAGTAATGAAGCCAAAGTCCCGTCTCCATGACAATACTATTGTTTGCAGTGTGCATAACTGGCCTGGGAAATAGCATGATCGACAGAATAATCCCTAAAATTTAATATTAGTGATAGAAACCACGAAAATAAAAGCTTGATGTGATGAAGTCCTATAACTTTCTCTACCCTGGGCATGGACAATACCATTTTCTCACTTCACACTTCGATATAGACTATGAGACCGTATTGCGGGGAGTGCGTATTTAGCTGTCACTGCCTCAGTATCCAATATCGATTAATATCCTCAAGCCTCAGTTTGTCAAATAATTTTTCTCTTTAAGTTTTCATTGACCTTTACTTAATTATTTGATAATATGAAAACACTCTTCCTATTCTAGTTTATAGTATCACAAGAATGCCATAAACAGTGTGTAAGGCTGGGCGCAACTTGAGCAGCAGTTTGGTGAAGTGACTCAATGTGAGTTTCTGTGAAACACAGAAATAAAAACAGCGAATGTTCGTACGCAGGGTGACGAGACGCAGGTTATTTATTTCTGAGTTTTACAGAAACTCACGGTGAGTCACCTCACCTCACCTCACCTAATTCGTCACACAGAAATAAATACAACCTACGTCACCTCACCCTGTGGATATTCGCTGTTGTATTTATTTATGTGATCCACAGAAACTCGCGGTGAGTCACTTCATCTCACCTCACCAAACTGCGTCCAAACTTGCGCCCAGCCTCAAAGTTGCCAAACCAAAGCCCTGCTCCGTGCATACTATGCTCATAGGTAAATGCTCGTTTCTTAATGAAGTATTTCATAATGCCCACTTAGTGCATATTGACCTTACGAAATTTCATTTTCAATTAATCTGCGAGATTCGGGAATATAGAATATTGAAGTTCTGTAATACCGACCGAGGTGGGGAAACAGTGTGCGTCCCACTCCCAAAGTCGAAAGCCAGATTGAACTTCTATTTCCATACACTCCGAATGTTCCTGTCCGTTTTTCAAAGAGTTTTTGCTATCCCATGAGGAGTACCCTAGAGGCAATAGGTGGTGAGGCCGGTTAATTGTTTGCAAGGCAAAGAGTACTTTCCTTCTTAATAGCTTATTATTTTAAGCAAGAAAGTCTGGTAATTGTCTAGAAGCCTCATTAAACGTTCCCCTTTAAGCAATTGAGGAATTAAGTTATACAGAGAAGAGGATCATCCCGTCTCGCAGATGGATTACGTTGCAAACAATGAGCGCCATAAATTGTGGCAATAAATTAGCTGGAGACGGAACTTTGCAGTTAATTATATCAGAGAAGGATCCGGTTACAGTTGACACTGTGTTCCCGCAACATAATTACATCAGATCACGATACAGTATAGAAACTAATAAGACAGAGATCTTGCCAAGTGTTCAGGATACAGGATGTCTCGTAATGCGTTACTTGCCGCCTGTCCAAATAACTTACTGTCAGTCTATTAAACATTATAACTTTAAAATATAAGACAGACTAGACTAATTTCGTCGCTTCTCTCACTTTGTGATAATAATTTTTAATGCAGTCCTATCACTAGAACTGGACAGTTTTGATATGCAAGGTCGTACATAATAATTGGTTGATTTTGGTACTGGTGGCGTGATGTTGCCTAGCAACGTAGTAAATATTTTGAACGTATTCAGAATTCAATTTTATACATTAGATTAAAAGGCCCGGCGTCTCCGGGGTTTTTAATTTTGCTTAGTTAGCTTATGCAAGACTTTTGATTTTCAAGCTATAAATCCTCATATAGGTATCTAGAGTTTGAAGCGAAAAAGAACGACTTAGCACACTATTCCCTCAGAAAACGTTTGATATGGCTTTTATGCTCAAAAAGTATTTCGAATTTTGCAACCCATTGCTTCTACACAGCATACCTGGTAGGGGTTGAAATAACAAGAAAGAGAAACTTCCCACTTTCATGCTGTCATACAATTGTATCAGGGCTAAAATCAAAAGAAAATCAATATCGCTTCCACACACTCTTTCCAAAAAATCTTAGATATAATAATTTACTGCGCTCATAGGACTAAAATGATCCACACTGCTTTGTCTCTTTTTACATGCTGAGGACTTACAATAAAGATATCAACTAATACAAAGCCTACAGATATGAATAAGGTATCAGTAGCATACTCGCTTCTCTTCTTTGGCACTAACTCAGGCTGAGACAACTGAAAATGCTGTCTCCGCAATACGATCTCTTATTCTACATCAACATGTGAAGTGGACAAATTATATTTTCCATGTCCAGGGTAGAGAAAGTTATGTGACTGCGTCATATTGTGCATTATTTTTGTCGATTTCATTCGTCATTTATATGTACACCAATTAATTAAATCGATAACCTCTCTGATTTGTCGAAGCCCAGTATCATGCACTTCCAAAGCCCTCTGTGAACACTGCAAACATTATTTTTATGAGAACTTAATTCCATATTGTGGTGAATTCAGTGTATAGTTACAGGAATTATATAATTTTTCAAGGGAAGGGATGGTTTGTATGAATTGAAGGTTGACCGCGTTACTTTCCGGGTTGAAGTGGGTATGTGTGCAAAATTTCGTGCAAATTGCTCAAAGCATGTGGATTTGTATAGGGAACATACATACACACGCATACACATACATACATACATACATACATACATCATACATGCCGTACAAACATACACACTTCCAAGAGTTATTTGCATGTAGCAGAAAGTCTCTGGACTACATTTCAGCCGAACTCAACTAATCGGATCTGGCATATACTACGTCGCTGAAGTCTTACCTAGTATCTCTATTGTCATGGTCTTTGTTTATTTACCTTGGTAATTGTTAACTTAACAGTTAATTATATACTAGAGATTTTCATAACATACCCATGCGGCTTCAAAGGAATACACTATTAAGTCTGTGTGTCTTTATGTTAATGGATCTGACAAGTCGATCTTGGTTTCCGCTTTCTAAAACAAAAGCAACGTTGCAATATTCTCTCTCTGTAATCAGTCTTATCACTGACCTCAGTTCTTCCCTCGATCTAATCAATTTACACGTGTTAATTGTTTAACTCGCGTTTCTCTCCACGCGGAGTAGACGAGTAGCTGTCACAGCCGTCACAAGACGTAGGCCTACTTAGATTTTGATTGACTGAGGCAACTAGTAAACTGGGGCAGTAAAAATAAAGAGCATGGGTTGAGCCGGACTATATTAAAATTTATTCCTTAACTACAAGTTATTTCTACTCCATTAACCATTGGTATTTCTATCACTTCTCTTCAGATTCAGCATGGTACTCTAACAGAAATTATTACCAGAAGCAATTCAGAGGATGAAGGCGCAACGCTGACAATCTTACCACGCTCAAAATGTTTTAGAATAGCTTCTTGTCAGCCAATCACACAGTTAACTATACATCCGCCCATATCGACAGAAACCATTCTGTCCTGTCTATCAATTTCTCTTCTATTATCTGTCTGTCCTTCATCGTTTCACAATTGCATCATCTTTATGGATTGAGCATTTAGGTCCGTTCCAACTCCAATAAAATAGTCCATCAGAAGTGGACCTGCCATCTCATCTAGGCTCTTCCTATGTTTCTCCTGCCGTTATGCAGCATCTATGCAGTGTTCGAGCGAGTGATTCTTCTGGCATACGTTATAGATTTTGTTTCCACTTTTTGTACTCTTTTATAGTGTCTATTATACCTGGCATATTTAATTCGAATATGATATCCTCGTTCTTTCTTCTTCCTAATAGTGTGTAGCCAGCCATGAATCTCAGGAACTACATCTCAGCTACTTGAATTCTTCTTTTATTCTTTCCTTAGTACCCAGTTCTCACTTCCGTACAACAGAGTTGGCAGGGCCATCACTTTATAAAATTTTAGCAGCGTCTCTCTGCGAACTTTCGTATCACAAGGGCTCTTTGCCATGGTTGCCGGAATGGCTAAAGTGGTGAAAGAGGCAACCCTTCCTGGTGGGGTTAATACACAGGGGAGCGTTGATCATGTGCTCTAAGAAGCAACCCATCAATGACTATACCCTACATGATACTGGTACCCTCTTGGGGGGAAATTTTATTACTGGAAATCTCTCAGCGAGCCTGACTGAACCACCTATAATGACCTTGGCAAGTTTCACAAATGTATTACATTATTTCTTGCGTTTCGAAATGTCTGAAAATCTGGGATCCTTAATTTTCTAAACTCCCAAGGTTCAACAAAGCGATCAATTTATTTTTACTTCAGCACGGTTTCAACGCGATGAAGGCATGAAATCTTTCAACTGAAACATACAGACTCATGCTTAGCTACACAGATTTCCCTTCAAAACGTCTTGAATATTCGCCATGGTCTGTTTCCATACATTGCAGCAAAATAAAAATAAAAAATATACTTACTGTACTTTTTTCTCATATTTGTCAATGTATTGATCATTTGCTATTACATTTCTTACCATTTCAATTTCTACGTACCTATATAAAACACTCCTAGTATACTTAATAAATACAATCAAATACAAATACAACAATTAGAGAAAATACATACAAAATCAATGATAGTTAATGAAGCTATTCCTAAAGTTACAATTACAATTGATTAAATAGGAAGTTGTTTGATTAATATTATTATAATGCCTCCGAATGAGCATTGTTCGTTATTGGAGATGGATGTTAATAACAATAAAAATTGGGAGAAAGAAGTGGACGTGCAAATTACATAAAAATATAACAAATTAAGAGCTTAGAATTAAAATACTAAATCTAAGCTCTACGATCATCAAGCTCTACGATGTCATAACATGTAAATATTTTAGTAGTAAAATGTAACTAGGTTTTAATTTATTTATAATTTTACAGTTCTAGAATTTCATAATCCCTATAGTAAAAAGCCACACGGCTGACTGACTGACTGACTGACTGACTGACTGACTGAATGACGCACTCACTCACACTCACTCACTCACTCACTCACATTAATGTTTGCCCACTTCCAGATGAGCTAAAAACTTGAAATTTGGTACACATAAAGCTTTTAGGCTGTAAACCACAGGAAAAATCCAAAAAGTAATTTTTTAAAGATTTTTAGCCTACTTCCAGATGAGCTACAAACTTGAAATTTGGTACACATATAGCTTTTAGGCTGTAACCCACGTACAAATTCCAAAAATATTTTTTTTTATTTTTAGCCCTAAAAACCCCCGAAAAAGGGCTCACTCGCTGACATTAATGTTTGCCCACTTCCAGATGAGCTAGAAACTTGAAATGTGGTACACATATAGCTTTTAGGCTGTAAACCACAGAAACATTCCAAAAACCTTTCCCGAGAGCCTCAGCGGGGATTTGGGGGCGGAGCCCCCAATGAGCGAAACGAGTTTGTTTTATAAATCTCGTCTGTTCTGTGCAGTGGCTTCTCCATTGCAACTTGCCTCACGCTCCAGTATTTTCTTCCTTTTTGCTTTCTACTGTGCTTCCGCGGAATTTTGGGTTGTTTGCACAAGCGCCACTTATTTGCCGTAGTCATCATTTTTATCGTGCTGTCTAAAACGAGTTCCTATAACGTGTTGACGAAGGAAACTTCGGTGAGTGTCAACTGGTCGGACATGGCTTCGTGCTGGGGAATTCTTGGTGAGCATGTGAGTTTTAAAATGATGATAGGCCTATTAGATAACCATCTTCCTTCTTTCAGTTCAAAATTTAGCTTAAAATTATTTCGGTACTGCCGTGATCTTGTTTCAACCCAGTTTTCAATAAGATTCAGTGAAATGATTCAGACACAAATAAATTAGGCTAATTTATGGAATTGGATAGTATTCTTACTGCGTGGAATTCTAAATATAGACCATTACGATGGTAGGTAATGTGAAACGTTCTAGCAATTCCCTCCCGGGTAATTATGTTGAAATTTGAGATCTACTTGTAGCCCTACGTCAGTGATAGGTTGTTACCAATATATAATAATTAGTGGTATGGATCAATTGAATTTTTAAGTTCTTGCACGGTCATGATTTTGAGCTCAAGTAGTAGTATATCCACTGAAATTTATACGGTGTCTGCTGATTTTATTAATGTTTGTTAGGAACCAATTTTAAAGAATAAGTTCAAACTGGACAGACTGGTTTAAATTAATTTATAGAATTTGAAAATTTTCTCATGGTAAGAAAATCTAAATACAGACCACTACGGTGGTAGGACATGAGTAATGTTCTAGTATTCTCTTCATGAATATTTATGTTGAAATTTGCGATCGCGTTGTTGGCTTACGTCAGTGATAGGTCATTATTAATGATAATTAATGGTATTCATAAATTGGGTTATTAAGTCCTTGCACTGTTTGAAATTATTTGCACTACATTATTGTCTGTAGGGGCTCTTGTCTAGGAAACGAGTTCAAACTGGTCAGATAGGAATAAATAAAAGTAGGGAATTTGAAAGTATTTTCATTGTGTGAAGTCTAATTATACGCCACTACAGTGGAGGATCATGTTAAGGTCTTAGTATTTTCTTGGGCAATAATTACCTTGAAAATTGATACCCCATTATAGGGTACTTCAGTGGTAGGTCAGTATTAAGAATAATGTTATTCCTACGCTTCAATTCAAAATTAAAATACTGCAGTGACAGCTTCTTTGGGTTAATTATTATTAATCCACTGCATTTGAATATTAAGTTATTACTGTGGCTGTGACTACTTAAACAATAAACAGTTAAGTCGCTCATAGATAATTAATGGTAAGTTACTACAGTGGTGGATTATTATTAATCCATCTAGTCTTCTTTAAAGCAATAATATCTTTCAGTTTCAGATTATTATTCATTAATGCTAATGTCTGTTTAAATTATAAGTTTCTGCAGTGGCGGATATTTACTAATTTTCCAATATCGTCTTGAATTATAACTAAGAAAATTTGTGATTCAGAATTATTCATATTATATTCTGTACTTATGAGCAATTATATTCCAAGATTTTATTGATATTTCTAGTCAGGTTTCTTAAACAATACACCAATTTGAAGTCCTGATTAGGAATGGTTAAAAGTATATGTTACGTAAATTAGAAACTTGCTGCTTTTAGGACCGGTTCTATTTGAACTTGGCCCATAATTTACCGTCTTTCATGTTGTATATATCACAATATTGAGTATTTTTGAGACTTTATGGTTCCTATATGTAAAATAATTTATGGTCTTATATATGGGATTTTCCTTGGATTAAACTTGAACTATCTTACCCAGTACAATTTTGGGAAGTTTCGAAACCTCATATCAAATATTGGCTTTTACATCTAACAAAAAAAACTTCCCAGTCCATTGTAATAAGTGTCATTTAATTTTTAGGCCCTTGTGACTTAAGTAATATCCACATTCCATTGCAAAATGTGTGGAGGAATTTAGATACTAATGTTCGGACTACATATGGAGATAAACGCAACGACGGCAACATCTACACAATTTATTAAATTTAAAATGATAATGATAATAATAATATTAATAATAATAATAATGTCTAACATCAAAAGAGATAATGAGATGCAATACATGTAATTTCCCATTCTAAGGGTTTATTTATGTTAATTTCTATAGGCCTATTTAATTAGCCTGAATATACACTAGGTGTATTTTAATATTATTCAGTTATGGAGAATACACCATTCAAGAAGATTCCTCTAAGTTCAAAGTTCACCACTGTACAGCTTGGGGAGAAACAAGAATAGGACATTGGTGGGCATGATGTGTAAAATTGCAAAATTTATTTAAAAATCTGATTTTTGGCCATTTTTTTTCAAATGAAAGTTTTAACTCAGTAATACTTCCTCTCCGACAGTAGAGCCTACACGTGGTACGGTAGAAATATGAAAATAACACAATATTATGTGGTAAACTCTAAATTATGAAAAATTAAAATAGTATTTTAAGCATTACATGCCGTGGAATAGAAACAATTATGATGTTAGCTTCATGAATACACATGGAAATGCTGACAGCCGGTTAATCTGACTGGCCCCAAGGCATCCACTGCATTTATTATAATGTTACAATACAATGTTATTATATTATTAGTTACAGATATACAGACTGGACTGAACTTCACCTCTCAAACAATTTTTTTTTTTTTTTTTTTTTTTTTTACTTTTAACCTTTTCACTTCATGTTACTTTTTGAACCATGGGCTTCTGTACACCTATTGCATTGTTATGTGAATAATATAGTTATTACATTGATTACGTAATCCGAGAGATCAAATCCTGGAAAATCTGGGTATATCTCTTGGGGTTTACTCCTCTCATAGATTGGAATACACTGGTCCTTCATTTTAGTATGGAAATAGTTTTATGTGACCTGAGAATGGCAGCTATACAATAATAATAATAGCCTAATAATTATTATTATTATTAATTGGTACAATGACTGCAACGACGTTGGTGATCGTCACATCGAGCCTCTGTTGTAGTGAGCAGTTTCGTATGGGACACATCCGGTGCAGAATACAGAAACAATTTTTTCTTTCTTTCTTTCTTTCTTTCTTTTTTTTTTCTTTCTTTCTTTTTTTTTTGCTGTAGGCACAAGTGTAATTGTGATCAATGATTTTTTTTTGTTACTTTAGTATTGTTACCAAAAAATTTCACTTTCGTCTGTAATGAGTCAAACGTCATTTACTACTGTACCTTACGTCACACCTTATTTCACATGGTGCTCTTCTGACGTCATGTACTGCCTCTCCGGTTGGAAAACAACACCGGCAAATCCGACACATTGTAATGTCCGGACAAGGGTTCCTATTCGAAATATTGTCTACTAATTCCCCTCTACTAGCCCTAGAAGTTTGTAATATGAATTTCCGAACACTCTGTCTAATTATATATCCTGTAATTCTCATAAGGAGTTAGTGCTCTCGCCGGTTCTGTAACATCTGTTTCTGATAAAGCAGTCACAAATATATCAGAATAAGACTGTAATTTTGTACTCTAACATTGTTGGTTCATAAGGGCTCTCTCCTACATTAATTTATAGAAAAGTTTCTTTTTTTCTCTTCCGGCACTTCTAGCACAGTGTGTTTCACCATTACGTCCATCAAACAAGAAAATATGAAGTTCGTCATTTTCTTTTAATTTATTTATGGCCAGGAGTTCAGTTCCTAAGTCAAGCACATAAACAATATGGGAAAAGTGACCGGAACATGCACAAATGTTCTCTGGTTTAAATCAGTCTATTCTCCAAAACAGCACAACATTTTATCACTAGGGATGTCATTATCCCATCACAATTAAGTTTACCTTTTTCTACATGTTACAATGACACACTTAATTAGCATATTGAGGCTTAAGTAACACAAATAAGACACTTCACATCAGTAAGTTCCATATTATATTATTTCTTCACAGCTAAATGTAACTAGCAACACGCTAGCCGCTTAGTTAGTGGGCGCAGGAAGATTTGCTATACATGTCGTAGGCTACCTTGCCACTGCACATCCTCGACTGACGTAGCCTATACCTATACATATAGATGGACCTTTGGTCCACCAAATAATCTTTATATTTAATGTGTACGAAAATCGCCAATTTTATTGAAAATGAAGCGGGAAAGTTTATTCCTTAATCTTTCATCTGCTGATAAGAAATAATAATAATAATAACAAATAATTAATTTGTGTGTGTTGTTATATCTGATATGGAAAGTTGTAGGCTCATTTATTATACACAAAACAATGTTTAATAATAACAATAAATAATATCATGTATGTTGACAACTACCCTTTTTTTCAACTAATGCAAGCCTACACCACTGAATATGATATCAGGAAATATGATTTTTTTTACCAACTTCTGACACAGCATAGCCTAATGAGTTTACGTTAAAATACATCGATTAACATTTTCATATATATTTAATATATGTAGGCTATTATCAAATAATATATAACCATAGGCCTATATATGTGAGGGGGTTAAAGTCAAAGTGGTGTAAGTAATGTTTTATGCATTTAGAGAAACTTAAGGTTTTATTAGATACATTATAATAATCTTTCCTAATATTGTCCTCCCACATACATATATATATATATATATATATATATATATATATATATATATATATATATTGATATGCTCTATCTACGTAGCCTATATACGTAGATAGAGCATGAACGTAATAGGACTTACACGACTCTTCCTGCTAACATATCTATACCGCAACATTGCATTGCAATACTTAGGTTAAACAATTTTAAAACATGACTTACACCACTTTGGCTTTAACACCCTCATTTAATATTTCAATGTATTGTCTATATATATATATATGTTTATGTAATTCTTATATATTATATATAGATGTTTAAAATGATTTAATATAAGTTTTTATAATATTTTCATTATTTCCGGGGACCTGCAACTACTTTATTATTCGTTTATTGTTTATTTTCGATATCAAAATTTCAATACAATCCAGAACATTCCATGTAAACATGGTACGTATTGAATTAGCTTCGGATTCAGATTGATTCTAATCCCGCATGTAAACGTGGAATATGTTAGGAAGTGTTTTTCCGGACTTGCTCCACCTTGCGAGCCCTTCGTTAAAAATAGAGATATGTGAAGTCGAGGAGGGAGGATCATGTTCACCTGTTTCTCTCTCGGGTCTCTGTGCCCATTGGTATTTTATACCAATATTTTTCTATATTTCTATGCGGTGTGTGCTGCCTATACGAGTGCAAATTTTCAAGATTATTGCTGTCTTTTTCCCTGGCAAATTTTATCTTTTTTAGTGCCTAACAACAGTTCTCTAGAGATAATAAGTGAGATTACTTTAGCAGTATAATTCGTATGTTAATTACAGTTAGTGACATTAATTTAACAATATGATTCACACAATTAGTGGCATTAGTTTAGCATTAGAATTCCTAGGTTAGTAACAGTTAGTGATGTTAGATTAGCAGTAGCATTCTCAGATTGGTGACAATTAGTGACAATATAGTATAAATAGCATTAATAGGTCAGTGACAGTAGTGACATTGGTTTAGTAGTAGCATTTCTAGGTTTGCAACAGTGACATTAAATTAACGGTAGCATTATTATGTTAGTAACAATGACATCAGCAGTAGCTAGTGACTATGTTAGTGACATTAGTTAGCAGTGGCATTTATAGGTAACTAACAAATCCTACAGATTACAATACAAAATATATTATACAAATACAGTAAGAAAATTTGTATTCTCACTAAAAAATAATAAATAAATTTAAAACAAAAATTACAATAAAATTACCTTATAAGCACTATAAATAATTATTATTATAAATGTATTGCTATCAATATTATTATTATTAGTATTACTGTTAATCATTAAAATTCTACAAACAACAATTTTAGAATACGTATAAGCAGTGAGAATCATTCTAGAATATCTTTACATATATAGATTTTTTATGTTCCCCAATTTATATATATATTACGATTTATCTTTTTCGAGCTCTGCTGGTTATCAGATAAACACTCAGATATGATTTAAAAAATTGTACATTAGGATTCACAGGACATTAAAAGAAGGATTTTAATTGGATATCGAGGAGGAAAGCAGTAACATGTATACTTACATATACTTATAATAGGGTTAGTGAAAGTTGAACTATTCCTAACCAAACCAAAGATAATACAAGATGTAGTGGCTTGCTTGTATTCCCCAGACAATCTCCATCTTCAGTGAAAGACAAAGAGAGGAGGTTTACAAGAATAGCAAAGAAAATATTTCATGTTTTTGTAACTACTAATTTTCCTAAAGAGGAAAACAAATGAAGAGATGAGAAATTCATTTCTTATCTTGTTTCTTCAGGCTACGAGAGTTAAAAATATCAGAGGTGACATTTGCGAGAAGACAACGTTCTTATACCATACAGCAGCGTTTCGCAAAACAGATCACAAAAATATGGATTAATATCATGAAAATCACTAATACAGTAGTTATAACCAGATACCATATGCCCGTCAGAAAATCTCGTACATTCAACCTTCTCCCGCCTAAAATAAAGTTATTTAGCATTTTCTCAACTAATGAAATGTCTACATAATACGGTATCAGTGGAGAGGATTTTTTTAATATATGTATAATTTCCGTTTACACATCCCTTTTACTTGATCCCATATACTTCGTACAGAGATAGCATTGCAACCCTGACGCAAAATCATAATGGAGATAACACCGAGAAAACATGTGTAACGAGGACTAGAAATCGAAAAAAGTGTATTTCGAATTGCACAATTTTGTCTTTCTGAGGTGCGCCGTGTAACTGTTCACGTCTCCCTTTCCTCGAATTTACGTGTCTAATGTGACGTTAATTCTTGTTTGTTTTGCCGCGTTTCCGTAACTTAGGAAAGAGGTCGCGACAGTAAATTGTTTTGGCTATATTAGCGCCACTATCCATAAATAGCGAGGGGAGTTTTGCGTAAGCTAGATTCACTCAGGATAGTGTCTTCACCATCGACGGTCTTGAAATTGCTACTTCCGAGATCCGATGCCGTTCTACAGTTGTGGTCAACTAGTCATGTAATCAAGAAGTATTCTTTTGTCAGTGGGCAAATGCCGAATAATGCCGGGTTTTACAGGTGAGCTTTTTGTTTAGTATTATGTTTTTGTTTTCCTGAATTTATTTATAGCTCCCCTGTGTTTGTGTTCTAAGTTATCTGTTTTGACTTCGTGTTTAGTTTTTATATTGTTTGGGGGGAATGAAATTTATGTTTCGGTTTTGAAATTTCTGTCCGCTGTTCGGTATTTGCTTATCATTATCATGGGGTAGGTTTTTCACAAGTTAGATGTAGTTTGGGTCAGGTTACTAGACTGAAAGTTCATTCTGGCCTCATCTCTGAGATCGAAGTTATTAGGAATTTCCGTCCAGGTAAATTCTCTCCAAGTTCAAATATGTCTCTGCACATTAGAACAAGTTTCAGGAGTTCACATTTAATACGTTCAATTTGAAACGAGATACGCTTAAAACAATATTGACTATTTTCAATAACCAGCATTTATGTATGTACTATATATATATATATATATATATATATATATATATATATATATAGATAAATAAATCAGATTTCGAAAGTTATCTTCAACTAGAAGTAAACCCCGGTAAAATCCTGTCTTCTCTCCTATCTCTGTTTATTTAGATATATGGTGCACTTTATACACAAGCTCAGCCGAAGTTACTGAATTTTAAAAATTTTGGGAATAATAGGCTAGCTATATGTTCGGACTTAGTAGGGGTGCGTCCTAGTAGACTAGGGGTGGCGCAGTGGACAACCGTATCAGATAAATGGTTCCTTTTTACTTTTTTTAAATTATGGATTTCTCTGGAATTTTATCGTACTACCCAGAATAGTAATAGAATATTACTACTATAAATATTAAGGGGACTTTTCATAAAAACTGTTTTCAAACATTTTTATTTAGAAAAGAATTGCCATTTTAATACGAATGTAAATTTACAAAACTTCTATCGATACCTAATAATTTATTTTTCTGTAAAATTTACTTAGCAGATATATTTCTCGAATCCATTTTCGATTTTTCTACGTTATCTCCGTTTCAGTAGGCGATGAAAAGCAAACACAATAAGGATGTAGAGAAAATTAAAATGGACATTTTTGCCATACACATTTGTTACAAAATAATAGCTATTTACCCATTTACCATGAGTTCGGTTGTTGCATATAACTTAGCAACATGGGGATCGCAGCCAAAGTGAGCTGCTACCTCGATGATCTTCAGAAAATATAAACTAGCTCTACGAATTCATGTTTAAGTCCTCCCTCTAGGTCTAGAACAACACGGTTTGGTGGAAGAGATCGATACAACTGAATGCGCACTCCAGCAATGCAACCACTTAGTATAAGAAAATTCATGGTTAGGATAGAGAAACTCATGTGATTGTTTCACATGTTTTCTTTAACATAAAGAAAATGTTAACATACGCCGGACGCATGCGCAGTTTGTTCTCGTTCTAGCCAGCTTTCCCGGCAATTGTGTGCTACCAGTAGATTGAGCTGTACCTATCGGAGACATGCCCAGCATTATAGTGGAAATTTCCTGTGTGACGCCATTCCCTTGATACGTTTATAACCTCAACAGCAGTGTTTTGCGACATTAAATTAAGATCGACAAGTTTCTATAGCAGTGGCGATTATTCCATATAGGATGTGAGGATCATCCTACACTTCATAATTCATCTACATAAATGTTTACTAGCATTCATTGTCAAAATTAAAACAATAAAATGACAAAACAGCGTTATTGTAGAGCACTCGGGAAGGAAGTTAGCGGTTCTGTTTTGAGCAGGTTGGTATTTGCGAGGATGTCCTCAGTGTTGGTTACGCAGTCCATGCCGTTGTTAAGATCTTTGTGGCATGTGAAGGGGGAGGCGGGTAAGGGAAATGTTGTGAGAAGCCAGTTTCATATGGAAGAAGTTGAGGACGTCTTACAGTACAGTCCTTCCTCACGTTCGATAGCTTGTTTTCAAAAAGGGGAGTGATCATATTTTTATTAATATTTATTTATTTCATTTCTTGGTATATATTATAGGCCTAGCTATTATTAAACTTTACAGTGCTGTTTATATTTCAATATAAGTATTCCTGGAGTAATATCAAGTTTGATATCAACTATGAAAATTATAGCGGAATAGCTGATTTCCGTAAACGACAGTTTTCATACGTGGTTAAATATTTTCATATTTTAGGATAAAGCATTATTGTATTAAATTTACATCTCAGCCTTTATGTATTTTTTACGGCGACGCATATGTACGTCAATAGCAGTGAATGGGTTAATTCGCTCTCTCCACACCATCCTACACAACTAAAAAACCAGGAGTCGCCACTCTTCTATAGGCTATAGATATTAGCAACATCGTTAGGTTTATTTAATTGGTAGGCAGTAATAATAACCCAATATTTAAACATAAAATTATGAAACAATATCACACATCGTTATATCAACACATCGATGGAAATGTTTTAATTCCAGCAAGAATCAAAGTGCATTCATTAGGTTAACTGTTAAAACTTATCAGATGGGCAGGACACCAAACCCTCAAACAATTGCATTTTTTAAGTGGAATAGACCTTATAATAACTGTCCCACAGAGACCCAAAATCAAGACAACAGACTGAAATGTAGAGACGCATAAAATAAGTTCCACTGAGGTTGTTAGTAGAGATTGCTGTGACCTTTCAACATGTCGTGATAAAGTTCTCTGATGCCAATCTCCACCTCTCAAATATAAATAAAGATCTACTCAAATTGCCTGCCACAGCTTACATTCTGTAAGGTTGTTGGATTTAATGGCGGTTCAATTTGTGCGCAGGTGTTGCCTCCATTAGCTGTGTTTCTGTCTTTTTCCTCTCGGTCGTTTCACAGAACTGGCTCATGATATCACCACTCGTATGTTATTTACTGGAAAATGAAATTCTGTTTGACAGAATCAGTCGAAGATTTTGAGGTTACATCCAGATTGTTCTTGTTTTGTTTCGTTCTATTCTTTCTTTTCATATGGCACAAAAGCGCTACAGCCAACTGATATATTTATTAAAGTTCTATGAAATGGCTAGCAGGTGCCCGCGGCTTCGCCTGCGATTATTCGATTATTTACTCAACTACCAGATGTATTGTTTAAATCATTTATTTAACAGAAGATAATACTTAAAACATATCTATATACACTGACATAGTCTTTACAGAAATTGCGGGAATCGCATAATTTTATATTTAATGAATTTTATAATATGAATCTTATGCTGCCATAGGGGTATAAAAATTCGAAATGAAACGTTTAAAATAAACCATATATTTATGAACTATACCCAAATCATGCATAAACAATTTTACCATGAAATGATAATTTAAAAAAAAAAAAAAAAAAAAAAAACCTGCTTCGAGGTGCATTTCATGGACAAAGGAGGAAAAGACATCAGATTCGTTTTCCCTAGCCCTAAAAGCCCGCATAGTGAGATTCGTCCTAATCATTCAATGTTTTCCCATTTAGGTGTGATTCATGATCCCCTTCTGTCCATCTACGTTAAAAAAATCATCTCTTTGCGAATCGTAAACAAATGAATCATAATAGCAACTGAGCCAGGATATCTTGAATTAATTTTACAATTGAATACTGTCTTGCTAATAGGAACTCTTTCCACAACAATCGAATTGCTCGTGTTTCTTATGGAAGGTATTTCGTTTCCTCGAAAACATTTTATCTTTGGCATTACAAACTAAAATTTTGCAAAGTCCTTTCTTAGCGTGCACTTACATAATGAAACGGAGTTACTATCAAAATTCAAACTCTCTGCCGATTATAGTTTAGGCTCTACGTAGATTCTTAGTCAGCCAGTCAGGATAAAACCCCTTACATAGATAAGAGATAATTCAAATTCAATGCAATATTATGTTTTCACATTAGACGAGGTTCCGTTTCGTACAACTGTAGTAAAACCTGTAGGAAATTCAGATTTCTACCAGAATTCAATTTTGTGTTTCCTGTATTTTAATTAACTACTCTAGGAGATAGTCTGATTGCTTGACGTATACCGTAGTATTACGGTAGGGCATGGTTATTGCTATTGCAAGACATTTCCCAATAATAAGTGTACATTGTGATTGCAGTAATATCAGAGTTTTAAAGTTAAAAATACGAGTTAATATGTTAGCAGGTGCCCGCGTCTTCGCCCACGATTATTTACTCCACTGCTAGATTTTCTATTTGAAAAATTTATTAAACAATACATTATAGTTATTAACATAAATTGCACGAAATGCATAATTTTATTCTTAACTATATTGTTTTAGGCAACAAATATCAATAATTGTCCACCGCTGTGGCTCAGGGGATGCGTTCAATCCTCTCACGCAGCGGGCCCGGGTTCGATTCCTGGTCGGGACAAGTTACCTAGGTGAGGTTTTTTCCGGGGTTTTCCCTCACCTTTGAGATAAATGTCGGGTAACTTTAGGCCCTTGTGGTCCCCGGATATCATCTGGCCGTCATTATCATCTTCATCCCCATCCTCGCCTTGTTCTGAGTGAATGTGTGTGTGTGAATGGTGTGTATCGTCCTATGTGTTCGTGTTGTCTCGGAGGAGGCCCCGGCATTGGGCTGATCACTCATCCGGGGAGGCCCTCCATGTCCTTGTCTGGTCAAAAAAGTATGTATGTGATCCAAAGATAATCCCTCTCCCGACAGGTCGCGGCCCTGTAAGGCCCGGGCGGCGTGGGTCGCTTAAATCCTAAAAAAAAAGGGAGAGGTAAAACTACGAGAAAGAAAGAAAGAAAAAAATATCAATAATTAATCGAATAGAACGAATCGTGTGCTTCCGTTTGAGTATACAGATTCGAAATGAAACGATTAAAACGAAATACAGATTCATTAACCTTATCCCTACACGCAGATCATGCATAAACAATTAAAATGATTCATAATTAAAAAGCTAAAATTCAGGTTTCGATGTGCATTTTACGATTAAATTGCGATACCCGGGGATAAAACGACCTCAGATTCAAGTTCCCTAGCCCCAAAAACCTCCGCATAGTGAATCATTCAATGCTCTTTTTTTTCCCGGTTGCCATGGCAAACCAAGCAATTTCACAATTGAATAGTGCCTTGTTAATAGGTGGCGTTTGATTTACACGGAAATAGTGTTGAATAGAAGATGCACCAAATTAAAATTTTCTATTTTTAAAGAGAACTTATGATTGTAAAGAGGGTATGAGTTCTATGTTAATCTGATGCCCTTTAAATATATGAGAATACGGTTACTGAACGATGTTTTAAATCAACTAGGAAGGCTATTACGGAATTTTATCATAGGTAATCCCACGAGAGGTTATGAGTTTATCTAATGAAACTTGTAATCTAGGTAGGAATTACTAAGACTATTCCATTAATAAACATTAACAGATTTTGTAAATAATAATTACTTTCTTACTTTATTGGTAATATTCTGTCGGCTATAAGATCACGGCATACTAAATGAATGAACAGTCCATGAATCGATTCGATGAATCAAATCGAGTTCCCAATGCTGCCAATAGTATGTACCAGAAAATGGAGAGCGTGATCGCAGTAAGCAAACGAACTGGCTTACACCGAATCGAATTTGTTTTAATCAATATACATTTATATTATATAAATTTCCAAACAAGTTGTGTTGTATAAAATAAGGTGTTTTCATTCTGTTTACTGGCAGATTATGACGTATTTATCACCGCACGTTGATGCCTTACGTGTCCAGTAACGAGCTGACGTTTTATAAAATAAAATTGCATCCTTGAGATCCTAGGAAGCATATTATAAGATAAAGGATAGCGATTGATCTGTATCCGAGGAATTGCTAAAATTTTTTGGTCAACATCAAACACGCGGCATATTAATGGAATAGTCGTTGAAAAAATTATTTACTTCAACTCCATCCGCCAAATAATAATAATAATAATAATAATAATAATAATAATAGGCCTAATAATAATAATAATAATAACAATAATAATAATAATAATAATAATAGGCATTTACCAGCATTGGAATTTACAAAAGAATTGCTGCATATAATTAATTACTAAATTTATTGCCCTAAAATGAACTAGACCCGTAATATGAACATTTGTATCGAAGTTTTTAACGTCATGCTGGATTGAACTATTGTGCTCGATCAGTTAAATAATTACATAATAGGCCTATCCTCTTTTCTTAACTTATTTTTTTTTCTCCGTAAGCCTTTCGGTTAGGCTACATTGAACCATCTTCAAGGATTCTTGCTTATAGTGTTATCTATATATATAAAAATGAATGTATGTGTGTCTGTGTGTCTGTGTGTGTGTCCTTTATGCATTACTACACCATTCATCCGATCGCCATGAAACTTTGGGAAGTTGAGTACATTCCCGGGAAGGTTTTCGGCATATTACATTTTTAGTATTTGCTTTCGTTATTGAGTTATGAATGAAAAACGGGCAGAAAACTTGTATTTTAGCGTTTTCGAAGCATCAATTTTCAGTTACACATTTCAATGTCAAATCAATTACAGTAGGCTTTGGCTATTTTTGTCATAAAACCATTACGATCGCTTGAATGTTGTAGCTCACGCTGGTCGACTCATTTGTTTATCATGTCAAGGCACGCAGATATATGAAATTTTCAACCAACACCGAAGAGGATTATTATTAAGTGCCAGTATGGTACTTTATGAGATTGTGTGGTGGACGAAAAAAATGTCTGTCCGTCTGTCTGTCTGTCCGTCTGTCTGTCTGTCCGTCTGTCTGTCTGTCCGTCTGTCTGTCTGTCCGTCTGTCTGTCCGTCTGTCTGTCCGTGTGTCTGTACGCACCATAACTCAAATATGCTTTTTTGGATTTTGATGAAACTTTGAAAACACATTTATAATGTCCATGGGAAGAACCCTATTGATATTGAACCAAATCGGTTCACCGGTACCGGAGTAATGCCCAATTTAGTGCCTATTTTAATAGATTATATTAGAAAGGCGCCATAGCTCAAATACGCTGTATCCGATTGCCACGAAACTTGGTATACCCATTTATGACGCCCATGAAAAGTGCCCTATTGAATTTGAACCTAATCTGTTGACCGGTACCGGAGTAAAACCCAATTTAGTGTCTACTTTAAAGGCGCAATAACTCAAATACGCTTTATCGGATATTTATGAAACTTCGTATACGCATTTATAATGACCATGGGAAGACGTTTATTGATATTGGACCAAATCTGTTGGCCAGTACCGGAATAATGCCAAATTTAGTGTTTTTATGTTAATATATAAGAAGTCGCGATAACTCAAATATGCTTCATTGGATTTTCCTGAAATTTTGTATACCCATTTATAATGTACGTGGAAAGACGTCTACTGATATTGGACCAAATCGGTAGACCGGTACCGGAGTAAAACCCAATTTAGTGTATGTTTAGAAGACGCGGTAACTCAAATACGCTTTACCGGATTTTTATGGAAATTGGTACAGTATACACATTTATAATGTCCATGGGAAGACGGCTATTCATAATGGATAAAATCGGTTGACCTGTTTCGGAGTTATGCTCAATTTAGTGCCTATTTTATGGTAATATACGTATTCGAAAGAATTTATTTGAAAAAATGAAAATCAGTTATCTTGACAACATAACCTTTTGTTTTACTGTGATTTGTAAGGATTTGGCAATTAAAATACAGTTAGCTATGACAACACTATTGCTTTAAATGCGCTTATCCCATAACTGACCCAGGTGGCTGAGATGGTAACGTCTTGGCGTCACATTCTGGAGTTCCATGGCTCAAATCCCGAAACCGGCCAATTTGACTTTTTTTTATATTCTGCATATCATAACTGCAATCATAACTGATTAAACAAAACATACTGGCACTTTGTTATATCAGTTTACCTGATTTTATTATTATTATTATTATTATTATAAGAGGGATAATCAATATAGGCCTAAATATGGTCAAACGTTGTTCGATTTGGACGAAACTCACTATACAGGGGTTTTCTGGGCCAAGTACCTCGAATCTGAGGTCGCTTTTACCAGGCGACGCTATCTAATCGTGGTATGTAATTCACGTGATTTAGGTGTTAATAAATATAACGATTTAACTATTATGCTCTTAATTTTTAATTTCTGAAATAATTATCGCGGGCGATCGCTTGATTTTGTAGGTCCATCCTTGACGATTCATTTGTTTAGAATATCAAGTCCCACAAACGTATGAAATTTTCAACCTACACGGAAGAGGGATATTCAATATAGGCCTAAATATGGTCAAACATTGTTCGACTTGGACGAAACTCACTATGCAGGGGTTTTCTGGGCCAGGGAACTCGAATCTGAGGTCGCTTTTACCAGGCGACGCTATCTAATCGTGGTATGTAGTCCACGTGATTTTGGTGTTAATAAATATAATGATTTAACTATTATGCTCTTAATTTTTAATTTTTGAAATAATTATCGCGTGCGAAGCCGCGGGCACACGCTAGTATTCAATAAAAATAAAACTGCTTCATCCCTGGCGTCATTTTTAATTAAAACTACGGAAACTTCAAATGTTCTTAAATTACAAGCAAAATTCACGTTCACATGACGTAGAAGAAGAAGAATCAAGAAGTGAATGATACTTGTAATTTAAAAACATTTTAAGTAAGTAAGTAAGTTTTAATTTAAAGTTGATATAGCAGTATCATTTTTATGGAATGTAACTCTACAATGAAGATTCCCTGAAGATGGTTCAAGGTAAACGAAATACTTAGAATAAGAAATAAAATAAAATAATTAAGAAAAAGGGGTTTTACGGAACTGTTTTATTGGTATCAAAGATCCCAAGCTGTAAAAATAATGGCTATGGTGAAACTTCAGGAACATGGCTGATAAGTGACTATTTCAATTTTGTTCCCAGCTTGTGTCAGAGAAATGTTATTTCATCTACATTTTCAACTATGCTTAGGATCTAACCCATTATTGTCACAGCCTGAAATGAAACCATCCCATAACTGGGTCTAACGCGTTGCCTAGTTTTTGTCAAGCTCATGTATGGTGAGGTTGCAGTTTTTTTCAGTATATGTTTTGCCATGTTCTCATAAATCGCCGCAAGATGGTATGTAACCTAACCTAACCTTTCCTAACTTAGCCTAACATGGCAAAACCGATGCTGAAAAAAATAACTGCGGTGAGGTTGTATTTTCCATGCTGTCCATTATAGAAACTAGCTGATGGACGATCTTGGTAGGCACATTATAAGTCAAAAATAGAACCCGGTTTAATTGTTTTCTCTATCTGCAGATAAGGCCTAAAAAGCTGCCTCTACAGCTACATGATGCTGTGTCTGCTCCTCTAATACTTCTGCTTCTTATGTCGCCTTTATGGCATGTATCAACTTCGGTCTCCTAAAGGGTAAAGAATTCTCCACCGTTGTGGGTTTGGAACTACTGTATCTGTTATTACAGTATCTTGGATGTAGAATTTAACGTGGAGCTTGAGTCACTTTGGGGTCTCATATGCTTCACTTAGGCGTCCAAGGTGGAGGGATCTCGTAGTCTAAGCACACCTGGAATAACCATCCTTACTATGGCTTTAAGACATGTTGACCACAAGGACCTTTTTAGGTAGATTTCGAAGAAAAATCTAACTATTGGGATCGATAACATGTCTTTCATATCTTTACGTTTCATGCCTCCCTAAGTACGAAACCACCGCCCGTTCATTTTTTTTTTATGTTTATATATAGGCTATATTTATATATATCTTTACACGCTAGCGGCCGTAATTTTGAAGATATTTTAACCAAATTTTATTATGTTATTTCGAGGCCAAATAGTTCGGACATGTTCGTTAATGAGCAAAATTGGCCCAAAGGGGGGTCGGGGGAGGGGATTGAAATTTTGAAAAATGTATATCTCTGACCCTATGAAGTATAGAGGTAAACTTTGGTTGATGAAATTAGAGTACTTCTTATGGAGTTCACAGTGACACCAACGACTCGGGGGTTTTGGGGGTACGAGGGGGAGTGGAGGTGGGGGGATGGAAATTCAACATTTTTGAAAACACATCTTGTGGGATAGGCCTATCGTTGAAAAGCTCTTGATGAATACTCAACAAATCAATAACTAGTTTCTTGATAGTTCTCATATAAGGCGAGATTTGAATGGTCTTTTTTTTTTGCAGTTATTATTGCGGGTTTGTCATGCCAAGGTAAAGAAGAAGAGTGCTGTGCAGCGACAATAAATTAAACCAAAAGCACTTCGAAATCTGTAGGCCTGCCTAAAGGGATTTTTTTCTTCAACGTAGGCTATACATTTTTTTTATTATTAGAGCAATAAATATTTCGTAAGTTCAGAAAAATCAGAATATTATGCAAATGTAATTTAGCTTTTAACTTTTCTTATTGTTCTTCTAACCACTTATTCATGAAAAGATCAGAACTACATCTATACCGCTGCACTAGGTTGTTATATTATTTGAGCTCTTTTTGTAGCAGAGAAACAACCACTGTCGCGTCTTGTATCAGTTTTGACAGATATGCATTGTTAGAGTATTGCAAGACACCTATTTGTATAATCATAGGCAAATGGAAGTGAAACACGAAGAGAGTTATCCTACATTAATCATCTATTTAACTTGTCATTTAGAGTTAATATACACATAACCAACTTATTTTGCAATTTTAAAACTATTCATCCAGCGTCAATAAACAGATAAGTTTACTTATTTTATTGATGTAACTATATTCCTAATGTGAATCTGATTACTGATCCCTCTTTTTGGGAAATTTACATGATATTCGTTTATACATATGCTTATTAATCAGGAACGGAAAGGAATTTTGCTTATCTGGTTATACACAAATGTAGAGAATCACGAGGAGAATTTAATAGTAGGCTATATTTAACTCAATTTTCACAAAAAAGTCTATTTATTAGCTTATTCACCAAGGTCAAAGATAAAAGGTTTTAACCTAACTTAGAATGTATATAAAGTGATACTGAATTAACACTATTTATACAGTACTGTTACCTTTGTACTATATAAAGATCTCGCACGAAATTTGTGCCGATTGCCTACGTCATTGCATTATGTTTTCGTGGGGACTGTAGCGTCGACTGGCCTGCTACCTATCTCTATCGCACAACAGTACCTCCCTTTCTATTTGAAAAGGCTACCTCTCTCTCTTGCACAAAAGCATGTCTCTGTCTAGTGAGTAACGGTCGTCATCAGCACAGATTTCGTGCGAGATCTTTATATCTGTATATCTGTGTGTGTGTCTGTTGTCAGAGAACAGTGCAGCTGTAGAACGAAACATCGTAGAAAAACAACATTTTATATTTGGACTAGATATAATCTTGGGGCGCGACATGAAGCTGGCGAAGACATGTTGCTACTTTTAGTACTTTCCTGAATACAATATTATTTATCGGGATTTTCTAGAAAAAGTTCTAAGATTTTGTGTAAATTTTGTACACTTAGTGCTTATGCAGATTGACAGGAGTTGAACATTTTATTTGAAACAATTTAAAATCTTCAAAATCTACTTATTTGTTGTCCTTTGTATAAACTCAGCATTTAATTACTGGCTGGTGAACAATAGGCCCATGCCTTTGAATGGGACTGAGACAACCGAATACGCACTTCCTGCAATACGACGTCTTATTCTGTATCAGAATGTGAAGCGAGAATGCTTCTTATAGGCCTACGCCTACGCTTCATACTTAAGGTAGAGAAAGCTGTGAGACTGTAACACAGTTAACTTTTAGATTAGACTATTTTTGCTTGTATGGGCCTAGTAGAAATAAGCGACGATTGCATGTAATTATTATTCCAAGCAGAAAGAAACCTTCTTAGAGCAGTGGAGGGAAATTCTCGGGATTGATATTTCTGTTCTTCTCATTATACATTACATCATTTACATTCTTCAAAGTTTTCCTCTTAATAGTGTGACTATACAAACTTCGTTAAATGCTGATAGATGTGAAGTTTGTAATTACAGAACAAATGAGACTGAAGACTCATTAGATCCCCTTGATAAGTATTTTCTTTCTGAGTTTTGTTGATTAAATATAAATAAAGTTGTCACAACAAACTAGAGACTTTGTTACAACAAGAAATATTTTCAGTTTTCCTTTCTCTGTCCGTATAGGTAGAGGAAAATATTGTACTCTACCCTGACATAACCCTGACAGTTTTCAACATTAATACGCGTTTTGAGCTCCAATATGTGTCATTTTAAGAAATATGTCTGTATATGTGAACAGCTCTGCTAGATTATGGAAAACTCCGTCTGCAGGCGCAGGCAGATTTGCTAGTTTTTCTTTCTATACGTTAGAACAAAAAGTGCAAAATTAAATTTAATTATGTATAACAATCGACACACTATCCAACTAAAGAATGAAGTAGATGTAAAAAGAAACCACGTGCTTAAGGGGTATCTTTTCTTATTTCTCATTTGCTGTGATTGACTCTTGACCATTTTACAACTTCCGCCTTCTCTGGTTGCATTCTCTGCATACCGTACTAAAATAATCATAAGTTAGGTATAGATAATGCATTTTACTTCTGCGTTAAAGAACTGTTCATATACTAGGTACATTTAGGCTATGATTATTATGATTTATGTAATTATAATTGTGGCATCCAGTGAGAGAGTGATCTATGCCGAAAATTTTCAAATTTCAGTTATTGCCATGTCTGTGTAGTAGTTTTGAGAAATGCACCTTAGTACATTTATCTAAGCCAAAATTTATTACTATGCTTTTACATACATTATCTATTATCTTTATCTATTATCTATATTAAAAAAAGGAAGTGTCTGTCCTCCTCCGTCTGTCTGTCCTCCGTCTGTCCGCGATGCCCAGCGAAATCTACTCAACGCAGAGATCTGAAATTTTATACATAGGCGGACTAAAGGGTCGGAATGTACACCTCAAAGCCGGAATTTTAATTTTCGCTTTCGTTCGTGAGTTATGAGTGAAAAACGAGCAGGAAACGTGTATTTTTTGCGTTTTCGAAGCATGAGATTTCAGTAATACAAATCAATTACACTAGGCTTTGGCTATTTTTGTCATACCTTCGACATAAAAGCATCGCGATCTCTTGAATGTTGTAGCTCACGCTGGTCGATTCATTTGTTTTTAATGTCAAGGCACGCAAATATAATATGACATTTTCAACCTACACCGAAGAGGATTATTATTATTATTATTATTATTATTATTATTATTATTATTATTATTATTATTATTATTATTATTATTATTATTATTATTATAGGGATAATCAATATTCGCCTAAATATGGTCAAACGTTGTTCGATTTGGACGAAACTCACTATACAGGGGTTTTCTGGGCCAAGGAACTCGAATCTGAGGTCGTTTTTACCAGGTGACGCTATCTAATCGTGATATGTAGTCCACATGATTTAGGTGTTAATATAATGATTTAACTATTATGCTCTTAATTTTTAATTTTTGAAATAATTATCGCGGACGAAGCCGCGGGCACATGCTATCTTAAAATAATAAAAGGACGTGTTTGTCTGTCTGTCCACGATGCCCAGCGAAATCTACTGAACGCAGAGATCTGAAATTTTAAACATAGGTGGGCTGAAAGGTGGGCGAATGCGCATCGAAGCCGGATTTTTAATTTTAGCTTTCGTTCGCGAGTTGTGAGTGAAAAACTGGCCGAAAACGTGATTTTACCGCTGTCGAAGCATCAGATTTCAGTAATACATGTCAATGTCAAATCAATTGCAGTTGGCTTTGGCTATTTTTGTCATACCGTGGTAATAAAAGCATCGCGATCGCTAGAATGTTGTAAGCCCACGCTGGTCGATTCATTTGTTTAGAATGTCAAGGCCCGTAGACATATGAAATTTTCCACCTACACGGAAGAGGGATAATCAACATAGACCTAAATATGGTTAAACATCGTTCGATTTGGACGAAACTCACTATACAGGGATTTTCTGGGCCAAGGAACTCGAATCTGAGATCGCTTTTACCAGGCGACGCTATCTAATCGTGACATGTAGTCCACGTGATTTAGGTGTTAATAAATATAATGATTTAACTATTATGCTCTTAATTTTTAATTCTTGAAATAATTATCGCGGGCGATCGCTTGATTTTGTAAGTCCATCCTGGACGATTCATTTGTTTAGAATATCAAGGCCCGAAGACATATGAAATTTTCAACCTACACGGAAGAGGGATAATCAATATAGGCCTACATATGGTCAAACATCGTTCGATTTGGACGAAACTCACTGTACAGGGGTATTCTGGGCCAAGGAACTCGAATCTGAGGTCGCTTTTACCAGGCGACGCTATCTAATCGTGGTATGTAGTCCACGTGATTTAGGTGTTAATAAATATAATGATTTAACTATTATGCTCTTAATTTTTAATTTTTGAAATAATTATCGCGGGTGAAGCCGCGGGCACATGCTAGTAATCTATATTAATAAAAGGAAGTGTCTGTCCTCCGTCTGTATGTCCGAGATGCCCAGCGAAATCTACTGAACGCAGAGATCTGAAATTTTAAATATAGGTAGACTAAAGGGTCGGAAAATGCACCTCGAAGCCGGAATTTTAATTTTCGCTTTCGTTCGTGAGTTATGAGTGAAAAATGAGCAACAAACGTGCATTTTTTGCGTTTTCGAAGCATCAGTTTCAGTAATAAATTTCAATATCAAATCACTTACAGTTGGCTTTGGCTATTTTTGTCATCATACCTCATACCTTGGATCGCTTGATTTTGTTAGTCCATCCTAGATGATTCATTTGTTTAGAGTGTCAAGGCCCACAGACATATGACATTTTCAACCTACACGGAAGAAGGATAATCAACCCTAAATATGGTCAAACATTGTTCGATTTGAACGAAACTCACTATACAGGGGTTTTCTGGACCAAGGAACTCGAATCTGAGGTCAATTTTACCAGGGGACGCTACCTAATCGTGGAATGCACTCCACGTGATTTAGGTGTTAATAAATATAATGATTTAACTATTATGCTCTTAATTTTTAGTTTTTAATATTTGAAATAGTTATCGCGGGGGAAGCCGCGGGCACATGCTATCTTATAATAATAAAAGGACGTGTTTGTCTGTCTGTCCGCTAGTGATGAGCAAGACCAGTCTTGGTCTTGCAGTCTCGGTCTTGGTCTTGCAGAAAATGCAAGGCCGAGACAAAGACCAAGACCGCATCAGTGTTAGCAAGACCAAGACCAAGTCCGACCATGCAAGACCGAGACCAAGACCAAGATCAACCCTACAAGACTCTGGCAAGAACAAGACCTAACTGCAAGACTCTTGCAGTATTGCTATTTGAAAAAGTTTTATAAAGCCCCGTTGTGTATGCAGCGAGCCAGCGACCGCTACTCAAAGGCGCCACAGAGTCGCTAGCCGGGGTAGTCCAAAGGCTGGTAGGCCTATAATGTAGAGGTAACCAATGAGAGCAGACCCGGTGCGTGCCGCTGTCCGTATCCAAAAACGAGCGCACCATTCAAATAATACATTTGGAATCCGTATACAACCTCTCTCACCACTACGTTAAAACAAATTACTGCAAGGAAAACCTACAATTAAACTGACGGATTTTCCTGAATGGCATTCCATACAGCTAGTTCCTTCAATTGGTGGGAGTTAAATTCACGATAAACACTCCATTTCCAATTTTAAAATGTTTAATTGCAATAGTTCTCTAGTATTATGGTACGAAAGACAAACAGATGTAACAACGGCCCTAAGCCATATAATTATGAAATTTCATTTTGCGTACAATATAAATAAATTCTGCCGTACAGTTATGTAATAACTAGTTTCTCTAACCTCTCACTGGGTTAAAAGAAAGCTATGACTGAAAATTTATAATAATTCATTATTACAACTAAATGGTCATACTATGATGGAGAACGATGGAATGATATATGGCAGGGGAAACCGGAGCACCCCGAGAAAGCCTACCCCGACCCCACTTTGTCCACCACAAATTCCACATGGATACATCGAGAAACGATCCCGGGTCCCAGCGGTGGAGGACGAGCGGTCTAACCACTCAGCCATGGGGGCGGCCTATGACTGAGGATCTGAAACTTTAAACAGTAGCCCCCGTAACTTAAAAAGCCTATTAACACGCTCAGTACCCTATTTCAGTAACGATGAAATCCTTTATAACATAGCTATTCAGCTCATTCCATTCTCCTTGCAGAACATTTCAAAATAAAGTGACGTCTGAAAAATCAGGTTACACGCCCGGTATTCTTCATAATTAATCAATAAAACACAATTAAACCGTAGATTAATTAAAACAGGAACTTATTTGGTGGGTATTTGCTAGTTATTATTTTACAGTTAGTATCTGATTTTACTTTAGCTATATAGGCCTATATTTTGTTGATGACAGGTAGGACATCCACTGAAAATCTTTTTTTTACAAGTACAATTTTGTTATTGACACAGAACGTTGGCGGTGTTTAAGTTCTTGCTGCACATTCATATTAAGGATGCATATCGAATGGGAAAAGTTACTAAAAGTAGAAAATGCTTGATCCAGAAATATTTTCTTGCATGAAGAATAGTTATGATTATTTATGACCCAATTAGTTGAATGCCCGAAACTAGAAAGCAAGTAGAAAGTATTTTATGGGGGGTAGCGGAAATCTTTAAAGTGCAGAAATGATCTGTTCACAATGTGTTATAAATTAGAACTAGGGTATATGGAAAAAGAAATATTATTTATTGCAGCCTATAGGTTTGGGTTTCGAATGGACATTGTGTGATTGCTATAGATTGCACAATTTCTAAAGCATCTGCTTCAATGCCGTTATGTTTTTATTACTATATTGTACAGCTTTAAACAGGTCAGATAGAACTTCTCTCCCAAACGGAAATCTTTTAAACATTTCATACACATCGTGTTAATATTACTTCTTGTCTCCACAGCTGTTCAATTTGAAACTTTACAACATAATATTCATAATTTTACACTCTCAAATAGTGTACAGCATCTCGTGGATTTTGGGTTTAAAGTTGTTCAATAGGATAACAGAGAAAATTTAAATTTACACTCAAAGTTTACTGTTCTAACTTATATCACCATGGACGTTTCGGCAAACAGCGTGACATAACATTACTGTTTACATGGTCAAAGCAACTAAAAGCAATTAGCTTTCGTTACTTTCGCAAGCAATAACTCACATGTAATCGGCGTAACTTTAAATCATGTAAACGCCATAGATCACAGTAAGATGCATAAAAGAAAACTGCAAGACTCTTGCAACAAGACCAAGACCGAGTATGCAATACCGAGACCAAGACCAAGACCACTGATGCAAGACCGAGACCAAGACCAAGACCAGGGTTACCTATGCAAGACCAAGACCAAGACTGAGAGTGCAATACCAAGTGCGGTCTTGGTCTTGGTCTTGCATTTGCTCATCACTACTGTCCGCGATGCCCATCGAAATCTGCTGAACGCAGAGATCTGAAATTTTAAAGATAGATGAACTGAAAGGTAGGCAAATGCATCTCGAAGCCGAATTTTTAATTTTATCTTTCGTTCGCGAGTTATGAGTGAAAAACTGGCAAAAAACGTGATTTTAGCGCTGTCGAAGCATCAGATTTCAGTAATACATTTCAATGTCAAATCAATTGCAGTTGGCTTTGGCTATTTTTGTCATACCGTGGAAATAAAAGCATCGCGATCGCTTGAATGTTGTAAGCCCAGGCTGGTCGATTCATATGAAATTTTCAACCTACACGGAAGAGGGATAATCAACATATACCTAAATATGGATAAACATCGTTCGATTTGGACGAAACTCACTATTCAGGATTTTCTGGGCAAAGGAACTCGAATCTGAGATCGCTTTCACCAGGTGACGCTATCTAATCGTGGTATGTAATTCACGTGATTTAGGTGTTAATAAATATAAT
Organism: Ectobius pallidus; assembly: GCA_964059195.1. Taxonomy (NCBI): domain Eukaryota; kingdom Metazoa; phylum Arthropoda; class Insecta; order Blattodea; family Ectobiidae; genus Ectobius; species Ectobius pallidus. Next base: position 32,681,381 of record CAXKWD010000001.1, on the reverse strand, counting down.
GATTTAACTATTATGCTCTTAATTTTTAATTTTTGAAATAATTATCGCGGGCGAAGCCGCGGGCTAATGCTAGTATATAATAAAACAATGAATATATGTTTGTTGACAATATCAATTATACATTTATGACTATAGTTATACAATATTCACACACAGATTCCTGTGAACTACCAATTTGGACAAATTTTAACAATTGGCTTCCAATAGAATTAAATTGTAAAAGATTCATTCTAAATATATCTATATTATGTGGGTGGATTTGATTGCAGCTATTCAGAGTTCTGTTCATTTGTGAATTATTATGCAGGCCTTTGTTTACTATATGAATAAAAAATACTTTTTTAATTTAATAATTTTACTGGGTAAATTCTTTGTATAAGGTTTGTATCATCCAAATAGGAATTAATTTTTTTATACAAAACCTTAATGATTGACATGCTCTTCTATGTGACAAAGCTTGAAATTCAATATTTTCCAAGAGTTTATAATATTTTATAGACAATGTATAGTAGCCGCAAACTTTAAACATTATGAAATTAAGAAATTTGATTTGTAATTTTTCGACTAAGTTTTGTTTTTTTACATTAAATGGTTCCCAAATGATCGATCCATATGCCTAACAAGAGAATAATATAAAAGAGTTAGTGTTTCCCGGCTAAGGATATATTAATAAAATTTCTCATTATAAATCCAATGTTTTCCTAACAGTTAATTCTATGTGTTCATTAAACCTTAGATCAGGAGTCGAGACAATAACTATTTTAATTTTTTTTATCTTTTGACTTCTAGTAATGGAGTGATGTCAATGCTATATACAAATCTATTTCTTTAAATCTTAAAACTGAAATTTCTTTCAGATTTTTTTAATATTGAGTCGAAGTTTTAATGTGTACTCCATTTTGATACAGAATCAATATCAGTTTGAAGATTATAACAGTCTTCTGCTGACTTTATAGGTTTATATAATTTTACATAAGCAAAAATTAACCCATATGGATACTGAATTATATCCGACAAATCGTTTACAAATAATAAATATAGCAGAGGACTCAGATTTGACCCCTGCGGTACACCAGCATTGAAGGTAAATTTATATGAAAAATTACCTCTGTAAGTGACCATTTGGGATCTACTCTTTAAATATGAACTGAACAGTTTAATTAATTTCTGGGAAAATCCATAAAAGGTTAATTTCTATTGTTCTGTTTTGACAATCATTTTTGTAATAAAACTCCTATTGTTTGTGCTCTTTATTTGATTTAATGCAAACCTTGGTACATTCATTTAGACCTCCACGGCATTCACTAAACCTTGATTATGCTCCATTCCACGGATTTTATAAAGCCTACTGACTATATACAAAAACTAATGTGGAATAAAATGTAAAACGTAATTATTTCCTAACGTCGCATGTAATGCAAAGTGTGACTGTATTAATATTTTTTAATAAAAGGAATTACTTGTGTACTACTGAATTTTTCCTGGGGAGGATCGCATGCTTCTATAGATGACTAAACAAAGGGTAAGGGGGGCTATCACTCATTGCGATAAGGTTAAGGTTGGGAGCTTCTATGCAGACGGTAACAGTTCAGTTAGAAAACATTTTACTCAGTGTGCTTTGTAACAGGTGGGGTTCTTAACAGATAGGACGATTTTTTTTGTACTTAGCACTATACACACACCGCGAAGTCATGTGCAAGTTTGGAATGTTGCACAACAACTAACGCATGCACCTCTTCATTTCCTTGTTTGTTTTTCATGGACCCGTCCTAGACGACTGCACTTATTGTTAACACCGGCATCCTGAAAAAACAGCACTAGGTCATAAGGTTGTGTATGAAGAACATATTATTACCATCCCTGTACTTTTATGACACACAGACATGGTTGTGAAAATTTTATTTTTATTATTAGGGAAACCAAGAAAAAAATCGGAATTTCAGTGCCGAACATAATAATTCCTCTCCTGCAGTTAAAGTAAAGAAAGCAACAAACTGATATTAACGCGCTATATTGTTATACTGAATTGTAACTGTTGTGTTGACGTACGGGCCAAACCGTCTATGTATTCTACGTTGCCGGTCTCTTCCTATTTGATATATACATAGAAACAGTTCTTGTTCTGACTTTGCATGGATGAAAGGATGATAATGCTTTTTATTACATAAAAGCTTCTCGAGTATCTCTTTAATGTATTTAAACGAATTTCCTGTTATAAAAGGATTTCCGATGTAATACTAATTTCATAAACGGAACTTGAAGAATGTTGTTAAACTCTTCTCTTACAAGGTAATATAATTATAATTCACATAAACCACAATATCCATTGCTTTGACAACTTCAGACACGATCGTCTGTGGTAATGAGACAGTCAGAAATAGTGTCTCTCTATTCTATACAGTACCAAGTTAAAAGAAAGTACGTTTTTACGTAAATGATTATTTTTAATTGCAAGATATATTTGAAATGAATATATATGCGTGGTTTGTCCATGCGTGCCGCTATAAGTGGAATACGCTTTATCCGATTATCATGAAACTTGGTATACGCACTTATAACGTACTGTACATGGGACGAAGCCTATTGATTTTGGACCAAAACAGTTAACCGGTACAGGAGTAACGTCTAATTAGGGGCCCAATTTATGAAAATATTACACTGAATCCATCAAATGCAATTCAAGAGTTCTCTTGACAACAATATTGTTTGCATTGTTCACATAGTGCTTTGGAAGTTGCAATACACTGGGCTTTGAAAAGTAATCGGACATGCTAGCGATAGGAATTATCCCACTTACTGTATTCCTTCACATTATGGTTATCAAACTTTCTCAAGTAACTGTAGTCTAAACTCAACAGTTTCTTAAATATGGCCTATTTACTCCATCTGGCCCTTTGTTACATCAATTTATCTGATTTTTATTAATAACATGATACTTACGTAATACAATAATATATCAATTATATTACAATAACAGTAACAGGGTGCTTAGGAAAATATCTGGGCCTAAGATAGATGAAAATGAGGACTGGAGAAGACTACATAACGACGATCTTCATAACCTGTACTCGTCATCGGATATAGGAAAGTTAATTAAATCACGGAGGATGAAATGGGCTGGACATGTTGCGCGCATGGGGGAGGAAAGAAATATCTCAAAAATATTGACAGGGAGACCCGAAGGGAAAATACCACCTGGAAGACCTAGACGTAAGTGGGGGGACAATAATAGGATAGATTTAAGGGAAGTAGGATTTGCGAGGGATGATTGGATAGAGTTAGCACAGAATAGGGTTGAATGGCGGGCTCAGGTAAGCGCGGTTTCATAAAATAGATAATATTCCTTTAGCTTGCTGAGGAATTGTCTATTGCCATTGAGTAAGTAAGTAAGTCAAACTTTTATTATTCACTCCTGTATTAGATTTAAAGGAGTCAATACCGAAGAACCACCTCCTCTTCAGCCAATTAAACTGTATTGGAGTTTGTATTAGAGCATAAGACTTCCGTTGATGAAATAATGTCTCAGGTTGACATTTCTACAGTTTTTTTTCGTAATGCTACGTGTTGTTCAACTTCATAACTTTGCAGGTAGGTTAAGTGAGCCAGATTAACCACAGCTGGGACCATGGATTCTTTAGTACAATTTTTTATTCATTATTAATTTCATTATTGACTTCAACAGTTGTTTTTTAGAAGCAAACAGTTTTTATCTATATTATTTAATACTAGCCTAGTATTGTCTAACCAACTTTTAATTTCTCTTAAACCAGCATTAGCCGTTTGTGAGTTTCCTGCCAGCTGAAGCGGAAAATGTTAAAATACGGTATCGTCACCGTAAGACAACTTCGGACAACTTCGGACAACTTTTAAGTCCAGGCACAATGACTCAATAATTTAAATAACAAATAGAACAGGACCTAAAATTGTTTTTTAACACACCTGTTTTACCTCTTTACTTTCAATAATATGATTCCTAATTTCATAAACATTGAAATTGTACAAAATAAAGAGATTATGTACCTCCTTTAGCAGTCTTAATCAAACATTTAATGAACACTAATATTAACACCGAAAATTGTATTATAATTTTCCCACAATTATTCTAAGTTTTTTTTTTTTACAAAATAAACAAGTAACTATTCCTTATATCGGCACTCGAAAAATAATTGCAGACGGCTGAAAGTGTCATTTCCTGGGACAGCGAGGCGGCATATTTTCGAGTTATAAAGACAAGGGACATAACGACATGTACATTGTTAATTTCAGTGCTTTGTATGAATTAATTTTTATTCTGTATTTTCTTAGAATGCACAAATTCACATATTTATTTTCCTTCGAATAGGCTAATTGGAAAATCTATTTAAAAATCGTGTTTTTCTGCGAAAGTCCTCTTTTTCCCCTGGTTTTTCAGCAAAAGTCCTCCTTAGCCCCTTTTAAGCCCTTCAGTCCGATTTAGCTCGTTACTGGAGATGCGAGTGTCAGTGGGCAGTGATTAATAGTCAGATGTTGCCACCAAGCGGCACGAAAACAGATTAAGTTATTTTATACAACATAACTTGTTCGAAAATTGAAATAATAGAAATGTACATTGATTAAGAACACAATTTCGATTCGGTGGAAGCCAGTTCGTGTGCTTTTATTCTGTTCTGCTGTTAGCTTACCTGAATGAAGTTAACCATGTTTTATATGCACCATTGGTAGCACTGATTTACACCATGGTAGCTCGAATCGATTCATGGATGGTTGATTCTCAGTTTGCGCTGATCTCACAACTGTTAGTTTTGTTTTTATGCAACAAAGCACGAAAGTAATTATTATTTATATAATCCGTTACATTTTATTTATGGAATCGTCTTAATAAATCCAACTCGAGTTGACGAGTTGCATCAGATAAATTCACTCTTGCTGCGCAGTCGCGAATCTATCGATAAACTCGTCAACTCTCGTGGGATTACCTATGATAAAAACTACAAGATAAATTTGAAAAAATCAAATAACATGTGTATTTTACCAGCTTTATTGCATGGCTCGCAAATACGAGCAATATAAATCTGTCAAAGAGAAATGGAAAGAAAAATATTGGGCGTAACACTAAGATATAGGAACAAAATAGGAACAAAACCAGAAAATAAGGAAGAGAGCACGAGTAAAGGATGCCGAGACCACAGGAAGCAGCTTAATATGAGCCTATTAGTGAGTGAGTTAGCCACGCAACTTTGTAGTAAAGGGTCTACTGATGGTTATTTTGCAACCTTAATTAAACAGTTAATTGGTCGTTATTCCGGTATCGATCAATCGATTTGTTCCAGAATCAGTAGCGTTCATTCTATGGACGTTATAACTGTTTATACTAAGTTTAATGAACATCTGATAAAGCGTATTTACATTATCGCGCGTACAGACATAGGACGGACAAACAGACAGACAGATTCTTCCCAGTCCATGCAATCTTAAAAAGTGCCATTTGGCAGATAACAAGAGCGCTAGAAAACAAGCTAAGTGAATTTTTCTTCTACTGTCAACTGCTACCAAATAGTGCTTCTTCAGTAAAATTAATAAAATAACAAATAGGCCTATTAATTATTGCAAAAAGACAACTTTTATAAATAAAAGGCTAAGATACCTTTTAAGAAAGCCTGAAAATCTGGGCCCTAGTTATTACTTGTAGTAAAATATCCTCCTCGGAGTCCATCTTGTTTCTGTGCTTGTTTCTCTTCCAGGTTACGGTATATGGACCTGGTGATAACTTTGGAAAATCTGTTATATAAGAGTACATTCGACGTTAAACTGATTGGTCGGTAATTGTTTAAGTCTTCGTTTGACCATTTCTTATAAAGTAATATTATGTTATTAGATTTTCATTGGCTGGATATGTTTTCCGTCTGTAGTCTGTTAAATAGGCCTATCAGGATGTTTAGTACTTCATCTTCTATTTTTAGATGAACGTTAGTGATTTTGCATATTCGTTTGTAAAGCTACTTTTATTGCCTTAAACCACAGTATTAAACTATGACTGTTTTCGGCATAAGAATAAAATAAATTGTTACACTTTCATTGTTGCTTAGCGTATTATTCATCATCTTGAATACTGTTTCTTATATAGTGAGTAAAAGATCTGAGGAATAATAAAAAATTTCAAATATTTGACTTAAGTACTGGCACAGCCTCCGAAAAACATTCAATGACGGACGCAACATTAATCCTGGGTTCAAGTCCCAGTGTCGGAGGAATTTTTCTCCTATAATATTCTCATGTAACGTCCAACAGAGACAATAATCTGTGGTTCATGAATGCTTATATATCTGTCTTGAATGTTAACTGTACAATAACAGTGGGAGCCCGGTCACAAAAATCACTAATTAGTGTGCCTCACAGTACTGCATATGACATGACGTCTGTCTGTGAGATAGACCATTAGGGCAATCAGATAGGAGAGAGATTCCATCTGGCGCTGTGAATTGAGCTCCGGCTTAGCTCAGTTGGTAGAGCATTGGCGCGAATAGCCAAAGTTCCTGGGTTCAAGTCCCAGTGTCGGAGGAATTTTTTTCCTATAATATTCTCATTTTAAAGTCTGTGTAGATCTTCTTTGGAGGCTTGTAGAAGCTGAACTGTGAGTCGTATGAAGAAATCCGATTGCAATAACAGCAAAGGATTTTGAGAGGTCCTCGAGTTTGATCCTAGACTTTTCGTCGTATCTCTATCGGTCATACCTTAGACTGAGTTAGATTTTATTATTATAAGTAAATTTTGTATATTTTCTTCACGTTATTTAATTTTTGACACAGTTATATGACAGATAGAATCGTAAAATTTGGCAGTAATATTGACATACACAAGAGCCGTAGGCATAAAAAAAGTGGTGTGTCTAGCTGTTTCATAAGTATGAATAAATTTGCTGGATAACCGTGATGTTATTCACATCTACGACAGTCTAGATAAATTCACTTATTAACATTGATGTTTACTCACTTCCAGATGAACTAAAAACTTGAAATTTAGCACATTTGTAACTTTTAGCCTATTACCGATGTTAAAATTTAAAAAAAAATAATTTTCACCTTAAATTTTATTTTTTAATTTTAAAAATTAATTTAATAATTTTATAAAAATTAATTTTTTATGTTTTCCAAAATATACACTGAATGTTTTTTGAATACGTGTGTGTACGGCTTCAGCTGTTTTAGCAAAAATAAAGGAATAGTCCCATTACTGACGTGAGGGATATTTCGAAAATTCGTACTGGTAGTATTCTAGTTATCCCACTTACTCCTTTGCATATACTTATTAGTTTCCCAAGAAACCTTGGTCAAAAACTAAATACAGTAGATTCTGAAATATGGCATATTATCACCATTTGGCTCTCTTATTCCAAGTGAGATGAACTTTTTCTTATTAAAAAAAGTCTCCACTTTCTCTATGCGATAATTAGGAGAAAAATAGTAGGAATTCGTTGTATATTTTTGAAAACATCTGTTTGTAGCATCATGGTAAAAAAATGCTAAAAGGTATGAAAAAGGGTTTTTCTTTTCAATTTTATGTAGAATATGTTCCAGAATAGTCCGGTTTAATCTACAGTACATGTTTTTCATTTTTTGCAATAACAAATTATTGCTTGTGCCAACAAGCCAATAATAAATTGCGACACCTGCGTGGGGGGAAAAACAAGGGGAAGTCGAGTTGTTTTCATTTTCCGATATTCTACACATGTATTGCAAAGTATTTTTTATATGTTGAAAAATACGTGAAAATACTTAAGCGAAAAATAATCATTTAAACACGAAAAGCTGTCCTCAAGTTGGACCGAGCACAAATCTTATAATCTGGGTGCCGGTCAACGGTCAGCGCGTGCGCACTTCGTCGAATTGCATTATACTTAACTGCCTGATGAATTACTATAAATCAATATTAAACAATAAAGAAGAAGTAAATACAAGGGTAAGATTAAAATTCTAAAATTCAACTAGGAAATATGCATCGCCACTGGGTTCGGGAAGTTCGAGTGTCCACCATGATACAATGAACGGAAAATTGATGAAAAAGCACTATCGTAGAAAAACAATGTTATTGTTACGTGCTCTCATGTAAAGGAAGCTTTTTCCCAAATAGATTTCTACACATTTCTGTTTCAAGGCCCGGCCGCATTTTCACGGGGCTAGCTTAAACCACGTTCACGTCAGTGTAGCCTATACCAGAATGTCATTCATTACATATTTCAAAACTGTAGAGATATTTCCACCGCAGCTTTCTGAGCTGTTCAAGTGAAAATTTATGATGTTTTGTTTGTATTTCGAAGGCTTTAAAAAGCACTCCACAAAAAGAAAGGCAAAGGAACGTCATGGGCATCAGGAGGCAGGACGTGCTAAAGCAGATTTGCGTGACCGCACGGCTCCCATAAAACACACATGTGTCTCTGTGGCCTTTCTCATATGTCAGTTGTAATATGTAGGCCGAGTGACCAGGATTTAACAAGTTTCTGTCAGTTCATTTTATATCAGAGGAGCATCAATTGACAAATGTATGTGTGTGTATGTGTGTATGATACGGAAAGGGAGAATGGGGAGGGAGAAATAGAGGTAGAGAAAGCGAGATGAACTGATCAAAAGGCAGAGCAAGAGCAAGAAATAGAGGTAGAGAGACACAAAGAAGTGTAGTAAAAGAAAAGGTAATAGAGAGAATGAAGGATGGAAAGAGGGAAAGAGCAGATGGAATAAATAAACAAATAAATAACAGACTTGATAAGGTAGAATATAGTACAGCATTAGGAATAACTGATTAATAATCACACAGAATATGAGAGAACATGAAAACTGTAAAGTTGAATATTCCACTCATATTCCAGGTATTTGATTTTGATCAATAGCGCTTAAAAATCTCTCAGAATATCGACCAATGACGGCGGGTTGTTTTGCAGCCTACATGCTTCTAGGAAGAGGTTTTATCATAGGTAGGCCTAATCCCATGAGAGTTGACGAGTTTATCGTAAGATTCGCGACTGCGCAGCAGGAGCGAATTTATCCTATGTAACTCGTCGACAAGAGTTTGATTTTTAAAGACTATTCCATGAATAAAAATGTAACGGATTATACAATAATAATTGCTTTCGTGCTTTGCTATATAAAAACAAAGCTAACAGCTGCGAGTTCACGGCATACTATGAATCAACCATCCATGAATCGATTCGAGTTACCATGTCCTTGTTGTGTCCAGTGCCACGATTCGAGTTACCACGTGACCAGTGCTACCAATGGTACATGTAATACATAGTTAACTTAATTCAGGTAAGCTAATATCAGAACAGAATAAAAGCACCCGAACTGGCTTGCATCGAATTGGAATTGTGTTTTTAATCGATGTACATTTATATTATTTCAATTTCTAAACAAGTTGTGTTGTAAAAAATAATGTTTTAATTCTGTTTTAAGGCAACAAACATGTTACGTATTAATCTCTGCACACTGAGCCTTACGTGTCCAGTAACGAGCAGACCATTTTATCGGATAAATTGCCTTCCTCAAATTAAAAGCAAGCATTTTATAAGATAAACGATCGTGATTGGTCTATATTCGAGGAATTGCTAAACGTTATTGGTTAATATCACACACGCGGCATATGAGTGGAATAGTCGTAGGCAATCCCACAAGAGGTTAGGCCTACAGTTTATCCATAGATTCGCATCTGCTGCGCAGGGGCGTATTTATCTGAAGAAACAGGTAATCTCGGTTAGGATTTATTAAGACTACCATGAATAAATTGTAATGGATTATATAAATTAATAATAACTTTCTTAGTTCGAGTTATGACATTATGCGTATGAGAAATAGTCAACCTAATTCAGATAAGCTATTATCAGAACAGAATAAAATCAGGTAAACTGATGTACCAAAATGCCAGAATGCTTTTGTTTAATCAGTGATAATTGCAATTATGGTATGCAGGAAATTAGTTATTTTTTTCATCGATTTCCGAGTTAAGGTCGTGATTGATTCATTAAGCAGGGCTTACGGAAGAACAAAGGTCTAGTTTCATAACCAGGCCCATAGCCTATGTGAAGGAATGTGTGGGTAGTGTTATTTGTCAAAGCTACCTTTATTGCAACTTCCAAAGCCATATATGAACCGATTTGGTCCAGTATCAATATGCTTCTTCCCATGAACGTTATAAATGCGTATATCAAATTTCATGAAAATTCGATAAAGCGTATTTGAGTTATCGTGCGTAGAGGCAGACGGATAGACAGACAGACGGACGGACAGACATTTTCGCGTCCCCACACAATCTCATAATGTATTCTCTCACTTAATAAAAGGACATGAACGGGCTTGCACCGAAAATAAATTGTGTTTTTAATCAATGTACATTTCTAATTAACTTATATCAATTTCGAAACAAGCTATGTTGTATAAAAATATAATTTGTTTTCATTCTGTTCACTATAGCAATTGAAATATTAATCACTGCATATTGACACCTACATGTCCAGTAACGAACTGACGCTTTATCAGATAAAATCCTTGCATCCTTGCATCAGAGCATCCTTGTGTTCCTAGCTAGTTCTTAGCGAGATAATCGATTGTGATTGGTCGATATCCGAGGAATGGCTAAACGTTGATGATCAATATCAAACACGCGTACTATGGATGGAGTAGTCGTATAAAAATCAACTCTTCACTGAATACGTCAACGTATCGTTAATTCGCCACCTTTGGGGAATTGTTGGTGCTCAACAGAATACAAACAAATTATTTACAACAAAGTAGGCTAAATTATTTGGAAATTGAAAGCATTTAATTGTGCACTGAATCAAAAGCAATTTAGACTCAATACAAGTCATTTCGTTTCAGCGAGGATTTGGTTGTCTCCTAAACAAGTTTTAGAGAATACAGGATAGTAGGGAATTCATCCAGTTGGATTTGCTAGTTACCTAAGTTACATCTTCACTCAATGACGATTTGATTAAAAAAATAATTTACAAGACACAAGTAAGTAAATTCTTATTTTATATAATGCATTACATTTTATTCCTTGAATAGTTTTAATAAATCCCATTCCTGGTTGCTAGTTTCATGAGATAAATTCCATGGTTAAAATCGTGCCCTTCTCGTGGGATTACCTATGATATATCATTATTCCGTTCACTGTTTACAAAAAGAAGCCAGTTATTTATAACAAGTGACCATTAAAATCCGTGGAGTTACGAATGCAGATAATTGATCGGCCCCATTAGAAACTTCTGTCCAATTAGAAATATTCAATTGTAATGAAAGAGATATTGTGATTTTGCTAATAAATTTACGAGCAAAATCATATCCTCGAGAGTATTCAATAGGAAGGGTTTGTCTGTTGGATTGTCTGTTTATTGTCTGTGCGCGATGCCCAGCCAAATGTATTGCATGCAGATATCTGAAATCTTAAACATAGATGGACTGAAGGGTAGCCGAATGCACCTTGAAGCCGGATTTATAATTTTCGCTCTAGTTTGCGAGTTATGACTTAAAACTGGCAGAAAACTTGAACTTTTCGCGCTATCGAAGCACCAGTTTTCGGTATTAAATTCGCAGTTTTTTGTCATAACTTGGAAATAAAAGTATCGCGATTTTTTCAACATATCGCATGGAATTATCGATCGCTTCGATTCTGTGAGCTCACCCTGGTCGAGTTGTTTATCATGTCAAGGCACATAGACATCTGAAATTTTCAACCTAGACGGAAGAGGGATAGTGAATGTAAGCCTAAATGAGCAAACATGATCGATTTGGACGGAACTCACTATTCAGGGGTTTTCTGGGCCTGTGAACTCGAATGTGAGGTTTTTTTCAGGCGGCGCTTTCTAATCATCGAATACACTTCAAAGCCGGAATTTTAGCTGTTTCATTATAATTATTAATCGTCTAGTTTATGAATGATTCGCGTGTCAGTGTTACTTAATATAATGTTTTAATTATTTTCCTCTTATTTCTTTTTAGTTTTGAATTAGTTATCGTCATAATTTGTTCAATCCTATTATTATTACTATTCTGGAGAATTTTAGTAAGAGTATTTCCCTATGATAGGTTACAAGCCTCTCGATAGGTAAGTCTGATGATGGGGCTGCCACCTCACTGCTTTCAGACCAGCAGGGTAATTTCTCAGGTTACCATTCCTTAGACAAGCTGTCTTTACTTGACTTTTGAGTCTTGTCTACCCATTTGTTTTTTAAAATGTTTCTTCCGCCTCTTTGGCCGTTGGGAATCAATCCTCGTGCGCCCTCGGAGTCGTCGAACATTTACTCGCAGTCTCCGGCCGCCCGATTCGGGTACAGACGCCGCTTCCCACGTTGGAACTATTCTTCGTTTCCCCTCGCCTCTTACCAACAGGTTAGCTAGTACAACTAGACTCCCCCTGTTGATCGTCTGGTTCATTGGGTACTCTGCCCCCCCCCCACCACATCAAGGTGATAGTTCGTACCTTAAAATCTCAACAAACAAAACAAAAGTGTTAGCATTTAAAGGACTAGAACCAGTAAGAGCTAAAATAGTAATAAAAAATGAAATACTCCAACAAGTAAATTCCTTCAGTTATTTAGGATGCATGTTGACTATTACGGAGAGCAAGGATATAGAATTGAAACTTAATAAATTTCAGCAATTATTGGGTACGATAAAGAAAACATTACTAGGAAGGGTTAGACAAGAGACAGTCCTTAAATTTTATAAAACAATGGCACTCCCAACATTGCTTTAAGGATCAGAAACATGGGCAATAACAGAACAGAAGAAGCGAAGAATTGAAATTGCAGAAATGAGATTGTTAAGACCGTTAGCGGGGTACTCTTTATTAGACCATCAAAGAAATGAAGATATAAGGAATCAACTACAAATAGAAAATGTAATTCAAATAGGCCTAATGAACAATTATTCAAATAATTGGAGAGAACACGTAATGAGAATGGATAGAAGCCGCATACCCTTCAAAGCATTACAATATAAACCAAGAGGTCGAAGAAATGTAGGAAGACCTAGAAAAAGGTGGAGTGACCAGTTTTAATCTGGAGACGGAACAGGCCAGTAGGCCTAAACCCTGTTGTTAAAGAAGAAGATTAGTTATCGTGGACGAAGCCACGAGCACCTGCTAATACTTGATAAACTGAATAAAGAAGTAAATACTCTGAATTATTTACATGTTTGCTTACCATATCCGCAATGTATTAGATTCAAAGAAACTTGATCGTACCGTTGTTCGGGCTGAATCATTTGAAATACGTCTACTGCAACAACCAGTTATTATAATACGTACTTTTTCTTTATAAGAAGGTCAGACATGCTTGGATGAAATTTTGAATTTTATTACACTGCATTGGTAGAAATTTGAATGAATGTAAATCATCTCCTGTTACTGCAGACATAAATACTGAAGGGTCAGTTCATCATCGCATTCATCGCTTTAAAATAATTTATTGTCCCCGCTTTACCGTTTGTCAAATGTATACACAATACTGTTTTTCACTTGTTATTTATTATGATTGTGTCACTTGAAACGAAACTGAGTTATAAGTAAAACAACAGATATTTCATACTTTTTAAGTAGACCTACGTTCCTTGTTTCCAATGACCACCAGAAAGCACAATAATGAATTAGAATATTATATTGCTTAGTGTTATAACGATTTTATACGAGGCGTGTTTTTAAAGTAAGTACCGATAATTTAAAAAAACATAATAGAACATTACTTTCCAAATACTTAAATCATTACCTTACACCTTAAATTACTTCTCCTCATAGTCGCCGCCGTTATTCAGGCACTTCTTGTAACGGGAAACCAGTTTTTATATGCCTTCGTCAATATGCCGCCTGTGGTGAAAGCAAAGTCTGCACTTTTTGTTTCATAACAACATCTTAGTTGAAATTTTTTCAACCAAAAAATTTCTTCAGATGAAGAAAAAGATGTTTTCTTCCACAGCTTGCAATAATCATCCCTGATCACAGATGTTTGGCCCCTCCGCGGCTCATCATGCACATATTCACTACTTTCTTTAAACTTTCTAACCCACTTCTTCACCATTCCATCACTCATTATTGTTTCCCCATGAACCTCACACAATTGGCGATGAATGTTTGATGTCGTAACATTTCTCGCATTCAAAAAACAAATTACTGATCTGAGTTCACAGTCGGCGGGTCGTTCGATTGATTTGAACATTTTGAAACGCTCTAACAATAGGAAAACACAAAATTATGATCGCTTACACCTGCGTCTGGCTTCCTATTGAATGGAGGAAGTAATAGCGCATGCTCAAAATCGGGACTGAAACGCTGCAGCGGCAAAACATTTAAACGGCACTTTGTTTTAAAACACGCCTCGTACATTCAACGGCAAATAGATTCCATTTTGAATAATCATAAGAGCTCAAAATTCAGGTTAACCTACTGTTTGGACTTGACGAGAGGACTCTCTTAATGCACGACAATGTGCGACCGCATGTCCCAAACATGTTTCTTTGCAGTCAGTATAGAAAGATTAGAGTGGCCAGTTCGAAGCCCGGACCTAGATCCTGAAGAGCATGTGTGCGATTTGCTGGAATCCAGAATCATTCCGGGAACCTATAACTGCTATCCAGTGCCTAATACAGAGCAGCCGAACTAGAGACTGTGATATCTTTACTTCACAAATTGCGCTTCAAATTCCTTCGAAATCTTTAATTTTGTTTTTCACCATTATCTTCTGTGTTGCTTGACATTTTAACTTCCAATCATTTTTATTCATCATTAGTCATTACTATTTATGTTCTTGTTTCACAATAAAATATAGATGTTGGAAATATTTTCCTTGTGCAGTCACAAATCTTTCTCATCTTTTAAGAAAATGTGCATTAATTCTCATTGCTTGTTCTTTTGAAATTGCAGTAATTTCACTTCTTATGTTGTCTTTCAGTTCTTCCAACATATACGGGTTATCTTTATGGTCCCCCATAGTAAAAATCGCATACGGTAAAATCTGGAGACCGTGCTGGCCATATTCCCATTATCTATCGTCACGCTTTCGTGCTCTTTCATCTCATCACAACCTAATTGCCTGGTCTAGGTACGATCATATTCTTACAATGCCTAAACATAATAAATGATATCTCTTTACTCATCATCCTTCACTATTTCAGTCATCGGGATGTCGAATTTTTACCGTCTCAAATCAAGGATTGCCGGTCATTAGCAACTTCCTAATCGCAGTTAGCAGCACATATACATACTACGAGACGCATCCATAGAGTAAGTTTCCCTGGGGCCGTTTACAGAAACAAAACACAATTTGATGGAAATGTTATTGTAACAGATACTGCAAGTGTTCAGCTATTTTTCAAAATATTCGTTACCGGAATTGAGACTTTTTCATACCGTGGGACCAACTTTTGATTGCCGGTGTCGTAGAACTCTGCCGCCTGGAATTTGAACCACTGTATGACAACCATCTCCGCTTCTTTGTCATTCTTCGTCATTTCTTGAGGTGTAGGAAAAGATGTAAATCACTGGGATCGAGTTCCAGGCTGTAGGGTGAATGTTTAAACACCTCCCATTCGAACCTCCAGGAAGAATCCAAATCCATTAACCGCTAATGCATCACACATGCGCAATACAATAAATTCTCAAACTATTTCAATTTGTTTACTACAATAAACCTAAAATAATATAATAGTCTGTTTTTGTAATTAAGCGTTGGTATTAAATGCCAAACAGGTAAATACCCAAATATAGCACTTGCAGATAGCATATAGGCCTACCGAAGATGATGTAACATTTCATCGAAAGATCCAGGCACAAATGAAAGGAATAGTTTAACGAAACTAATGTTAAGAATAATTTCTCGGACTAGCACCCTGTTTAGTGGACACACATTTTCATAGTGATTGATATCATACAACACAACAAATACACAGCGCAGCAATAGTTACAAGAGATCGTGTCTGTGTCTAAAAGCAACTATGTATTTAATCTCGAACAATAGAATGCGCTGGTGTGCGGGAAACTACACAGCAGCATCGCAAATCACTGTCTTCTTCTTTTTATTGCACCTCCACGAGATTTATGGACAGGTTTTTGCTGGTTCATAAACGAGAGCAATCAACCGTTTACTGTCTGGTTAGTTTTTGTAAATATTCCTTACATTCTGCTTGTCACATTTATTAAAGCTTGTCAGGGGTGAGTACATATTGACTTTTATTCCCGTTAAATTAAATTTACAATTACTGTTTTATATAATAACAATAAAAGACGCAAAAAGTTTCTCACATATGGGCTAGGTATTGAGATTTTTTATTGACTGTTTTGGATGGACGATAGACATGTTTCTTTATAAAATTATACCAAATTTAAATAGATTTAAATATATTTGGTGATCTTACCAACTTACATATGGGCCTATATACTAGTATTTTTACCTGCAGAAAATGCAATACGAACAGAACAAAGTCAATACTCGTAGGTACCAAAACATAACGTGTGGTAAATAGAACACTATTACAATAAAACGTTATTGTATTTTAATGTATTGAACGTAGAAATACAGTTACTGAATGTTACTGGATCTCCAGTATCAATCTTCTTCAGGAAACTCAACAAATTTTGTAAACCTTCCATAATACCCTTTAACATAAAAAAACTCTGACAACAGACTTTCGTGACACTTCAGAATTTCACATATTCTGACAAAATAATCTAACAATGTCATCTCATTCAAATCAATTTTCTTGTCATCGGCCCACTTGATGAACTTGTCATATTTTGCTTTACTTCCGTTTCGATTTCTGCGATATTAAATATAATTGTCGCACAACCTACTTCTTCTATCACGGCATTCCATCGCACCAGAACAATCGTTATCTGCAATAACTTTGACGATAAATTATGTGATTAGTATCAACACTGCCAGAAAATTACAAATAATGCAGAAATGCAAAACACAATTATGAAATGTAATGTAGCTCGATATGAACAGTAGGTCTAATATCATAGTAACAAAATGTTAAAATCGAAAGACCTGTTAAAATATAATCCAAAGAAACACTATCAGCTATTAACTAAATCAATAAACGCTAGGCTTAACATTAAATACTTTATTTATTTATTCTTATATTATTTATTTATTCATTCATTTATTCATTCATTCAAATTACCATCTTCAAAAGAATAGCGTGCTATACTATGTGTGTGAAATGAATAATTTTTCAATTTTAAATTTCAATTTATGTATTCACCAGAAGAATTTTGTTACAAAATTCATGGTTTCGTCACTTAAATCTAATACAGTATATGTTACAACTTGTTAACACTGAGATATAAAATACTTATATTAGGATTAAGAGACCATGCCTCGTATATATGTATGTGTATGGGTATATATATACCTATACATATAAAATTTATATATAAGGGGTGGGTCTCTGTCACCACGGCATGGCGCGTCCTCAGGTTGCGGATAGAGGATACGGCCTTCAGATATGGAGGGTATCTGCGAATATATTGAATAAGCAGTCGCGGACAGACGACATGAGGTGGTCCTCCAGCTTTGGGGTTTGGCCTGAGGCTAACTACCTCTCCCAGTAAAAAATATTGTTAAGTAACGCTGCCTGATTTATGGATCCTATCAGTGTAAAATTTTCCGGAGGTAGACTATAATAGTCCCTCGTTCGGATCTCCAGGTAGGGACTACACTGAGGGAAGCCAAAAATCGTAGGAACTATGGAGTGGGAACGTGGAACGTTTTGAGCTTATATAGGATTGGGGCACTTAAATCGGTAACTAGAGAATTAGAGAAATACAGGTTAGATGTAGTAGCAGTACAGGAAGTTAGATGGGAGGTTGAAGGTTCAATACCTTTTTCTACGGGAAAGGGAATGATGACCATCAATTAGGGACCGGGTTCTTCATACATAGGAGAATTAATCAGCCATTAAGAAAGTAGAGTTTATTAATGATAGACTTTCTTATATTGTTTTAAGGGACGGTGGTGTGACATCATAGTTATGAATGTCCATGTTCAAACAGAAAATAAACAAAATATTGGCAAGGACAGTGTTTACGAGGAAATAGAACGAACATATGATCAGTTTATGGCATATCACATGAAAATTGTGCTAGGAGATTTCAATGCGAAAGTAGGAAGGGAGGATATTTTCAAGCTCACGATTGGGAACGAAAGTCTCCACTTGCAGAGCAACGACAATGGGGTTAGACTAGTTAATTTTGCCACCGCTAAAAATTTAATCGTAAAGAGTACGAAATTCCCACATCGGGATATTCATAAATACACATGGACCTCGCCAGATGGAGAGACGCATAATCAAATCGACTATGTGCTAATAGATGCAAGAAGGCAGTCTAGTATAATCGACGTTCGAACTTTTAGGGGTGCTGACTGCGATTCGGATCACTATCTGGTAGTTGCGACTGTTCGAGAGAGACTTTCATTAAACAAAGGAACTAACCAAAATTTAGATATAGAGAGATTCAATCTGAAAAAGCTAGGTGAAGACCAAAGTAGGAATGCTTTCCAAGTCGAGATTTCAAATAGATTTGCAGTCCTAGAAAACACTGCCGAACAAGAAGCTAGGGATGATATGATTGGCGATAAAACCTAGGATTGCATTAAAGACAATATTAAGGTAGCTGCAAAAGAAAAATTAGGTCCGCTTGAACTGAAACGAAATAAACCGTGATTTGATGATGAGTGCGTGAAATTAGTAAATGCAAGAAAGCAGGCATAACTACAGTGGTTGCAGAATCCGAATGACACTACGGTCGAAAATCTCAACAATGCTAAACGAGGAACCTCTAGAATCATTAGAACAAAGAAAAGAACCTATCTCAAAGACAAAGTAAATGAATTAGAGGGAAATAGTTCAGACAAAAATGTTAGGGATCTCTACAAGGGGATAAACAAGTTCAAGAAAGGTTTTCAACCTAGAATAAACATAATTAAGGACAATGATGGTACTATACTCGCGGCTCCAAATAATATTTTGAATAGGTGGAAAAATTTATTTAATCAGTTATTAAATGTACATGGAGATGTCCGCAGTGTAGAAAGTGAAATATTCACAGCAGAGCCGTTGGTTGCTGAACCAACTTTAACAGAAGTCGAAACAGCTATAGCCTAGGTAAACTAAAAACACACAAGTCTCCAGGGGTTGACCAAATTCCAGCAGAATTAATTAAGGCAGATTAAACTCAGAGATCCATAGGCTCAGTCTTATGATTTGGAGAAAGGAGGAATTGCCGAAGGAATGTAAAGAATCTATTATTATACCGATCCATAAAAAGGGAGATAGGGCCGAATGTAATAACTATCGAGGAATTTCTCTCTTATCAACATCATACAAAATTTTATCTAATACAGCCTACTGCTGTCAAGATTAACCCCATATGCAGACGAAATCATAGGAGATCACCAATGTGGATTTAGGCGAAATAGATCAATCATTGATCGTATATTTTGTATTCGCCAAATCTTGGAGAAAAAGTGGGAATATAATAAGCCTGTAAACCAGCTATACAGTACATAGATTTTAAAAAAGCATATGATTCAGTTAGGCGAGAAAAACTCTACAATATCCTCATTGAGTTTGGGATACCAAAGAAGTTAGTTAGACTGATGTGTCTAAATGAAACATATAGTAGAGTCAGGGTAGGAAAATTTATAGCAGATAGGTTTGCCATTAGAAGCGGCTTGAAGCAAGGAGATACTTTTTTAATTTCGCTTTGGAATATGCCATTACGAAAGTTCAGGAAAACAACGTAGGCCTAGAATTAAATGGTAGTCACCCGATTTTAGCTTATGCAGATGACGTTTTCTTATTGGGCGATGACGTAAACACAATCGAGAGAAATGCAGAAAGTATTTTCGATGCCTGCAGGAATGTTGGATTAGAAATTAATACAGAAGAAAACTAAATATATGGTCATGGAACGTCAAAATAATGCGCCACAAAATATTAGAGTAGCTGGTAAATCGTTTGAACAAGTGGAGGAATTCAAATATCTTTGAACAGTAATTACAGATACAAATAATATTAAGGTAGAAGTTAAGTGTAGACTCAAATCAGGAAATGCTTGTTTTAATGCAGTTCAGAAACTCTTATCGTCTCGTCTTTTGTCCAGAAATCTAAAAATTAAGATTTATAAGACTATTATCCTGCCTGTTATTATATTATATGGATGTGAGACATGGCCGCTAACTGATCAGGAAGAGCGTAGTCTGAGAGTGTTTGAAAATAGGGTGCTTCGAAAAATATTTAGGCCCAAAAGGTGCACAGCTAATGCTGCTGCATAGCTCATGGTGCTGATGCTGCGGCACTGCTGCTTCACTCCCCGCACTGTAGATGACTGGTATTTCCCACTCGAAGACAGAACTGGAGTTCCATTGCATATAGGTTATGA
The DNA here is from genome assembly GCA_964059195.1 of Ectobius pallidus. Lineage (NCBI taxonomy): Eukaryota > Metazoa > Arthropoda > Insecta > Blattodea > Ectobiidae > Ectobius > Ectobius pallidus. The sequence goes on along the minus strand of CAXKWD010000001.1, from coordinate 32,660,978 downwards.
CATATAGGATTTGGAAAACAGTGCAATAATAGGGGATAGGAATGAATTAGATGAAAACTTATATAAATATAAATTTAGCTTCGATACCAGAAAAAGATGTAAATTTTCATACTGATAAATTTATTTACAATATAATTACAAAAACTATGGCAAAAACTTAACATAAACCTTTCTGAATCTGTAACCTCTAAAAAAATTATAATGATTATAATTATGATCAGACTGCTTTTACCAAATTACATAAATAAGACTACTTGTGGACACATGTTAGGTTATTAATTATGTTTGCCTAGTAGTAGAACCAAAAATGTCTGCGTATAGAAATTTATAATAAAAATCTGAATCATTACTGCAATCTAAAGAATATTCTGTGAGATATAAAGAAGTGCCTGAAGGGCGGAAAGAAGAAAAGAAGAAGAAAAGAAGAAAAGAAGAAAAGAAGGGAGTCTAAAACATTCACACACCATACATACATTTCAAACAAACCGATATCTGCGTGATGTAAAATTTAGAAATATGACAAAATAATGACTGACAAAACCCAGGTGAGCGGGCACAAAATACATCTGAATAATGAAAGAACAATATATATGAAAATTTACGTGACAAGAAATATACTATACAAAATACAAAAGCCGCTCACCTGAATTTTCAAACCATCACGCAGACATCGCAGACATATACGAACACACAGACGATCCCAAGCAAACGACTCGAAGAAGACAGTAGTAGATCGAAGAATAGAATAGAAAAGAATAGACTAAAACAGATTGATACCGGCAGCTATTACGTAAACAAGAAACAAAGCCGTTAAGCGGCGAGAGAGGGGATACACATGCGCATAACATCATCTTACTGCGCCCTCGGAGACTAGACGTTACAGAGAGAATACAAAACAAATGCTGAGTTAAGCATAAACCACAAAAGATTGCATACCAGCGCCTATCATATTTAAGTGAGAAACTGTATAACCTTTTACAAGAAAACAAATACATCTATGTGAATAACAGTTCGTGTGCGTTAATAATAATGGAGTGCAAAATAATAACTACAGAGTTCTCAATAGCGTAGAAACTGAGCACCGAACAGAGGGATGACATTGGGGACTGGAGAAAATTGCATAACGATGAGCTTCAGGACCTGTACGCTTCACCAGATATAGTAAGGGTAATTAAATCGCGTATGATGAAATGGGCTGGACATTGGCACGCATGGGAGAGGAAAGACATATCTCAAAAGTATTGACTGAGAGACCCGAAGGGAAAAGACCACGTGGAAGACCTAGACGTAGGTGGGAGGACAATCTTAGAACTGATTTATGGGAAGTAGGAATTGTGGGGGATTATATGATGGAGTTAGCACTAAATAGGGTTGAATGGCGGACTCAGGTAAGCGCGGCAATGAACCTTCGGGTTCCATAAAATAGATGATATTCCTTTAAGATAGCTTGCTTAGGAATTGTCTATTGCCATTGAGGAAGTAAGTAAGTAAGTAAGGAAATATCTCTTTCGGATGCGGGACGCCGGGAGAAGCTAGCAAGAGCCATGTCAGAAGATGTAAACATAGCGTGTGCGTGGATGCGCGGTAAGCGCTTGGTATACTTACGCTCCCCTTGGACAGTCCCAACTGAAGTTATTTCTCTAAAGTATGCCATTATCGAGCTCGCTACAGATGTTCACCACATCTACGGCGTAGTGAGGATGCCTTGCCCCTGATGTTTATTTCTTTACAGTGTTTTAAGTTAACAAGCCTTTAATGGTATTAGTTACTTAGATGTTTCAATCTTATCCTATTGGAGGCCAAAAGATTATGAAACAAAGAAATATGCAAACATGCCATAGAGAGAACAAAACAGCTTGCGGAAAAGCGAAAAGGTAGAGTGAAAAAGCGCAAGGGAAAATGGAATCCTAAAGTAGATGCTAAGGTACTAGTTATAAAAAAAATGCCTATCCACTGCTATTAACAGAAGATACAGGCGTATGGAAATGGTCTATCGCAGTCTGTACCGCGTAAGCAAAGTTTTGGCACCAATGCACATTAATTATATAAATTGAATTCAAATAAATTTACAGGAAAGTTCCCAAAGTCTCTTATGAGACCGTTCTTAGAAGAATAAACTGAATTGCAGCAATAAAGGGTCATCTGAGAATCCGCTTGTGCTAGATGACGACCTATAGAATGACAGCTGAACAAGGCAAATCCGTAGACATACTCAGGAAATCATAGAAGACGGAGAACATAACCAACCATTTGATAATGCGGATTTACAGATAGCACTTGACTCCAAAAGGCAAAGAAAGCCCCAGGACTTGACGAGATTAATTCGGAACTAATAACTAAGGGTGGTGCAGTGTTGCACGCGCACCTGCTAGACATATTTAACGTATTTGTTCGGCTACATAATATGTTCCCGAAAGCATGGAAAAAAGGACAACTCTATCTTATTCTAAAGTCGTACGACAAAGACCCAAATTTACTTAAGTCATATAGACCGATCAGCTAGCTCCCGGTATTAGGGAAGATCTTGGAGAGGTTCATTCTCTCTAGGATCGAAGACCTACTAGAAGCATCGTACTCCGATACCCAATTTTGTTTTAGGCCCGAAAGGAGCACGGAGGATGCAATCACAAAACTACAAGGCATCATCAGGAACTCCCAATCGAAATACATGGCAGGAATATTTATTGATATTGAGGGGTAAAGGTAAAGTGATCCCTATACAGGCCATGGAGGCCCAGAGGGTTCCAGGAGGTTGAGGCTCCAAGATTTTGGACATTCGGCACATGAAGGTGGTAAGGTTGTCAGCCTTACGCACCGGCCGCCTTTACCCCCAGGATTGCTCCTGGTACTCATTTCTGTTAGAGGCTGAGTCGACCCCAGGGCCATAGTGCCACCAGAAGGATTAGGCCAATTGAAAAATCTCATCGACCTCATCGGGAATCGAACCCGCGACCTTCCGGTTTGTAGCGCAGCGCCTCAACCACTACGCTACGGCGTACCCCATTGATATTGAGGGGGGCCTTCGATATTGTATGGTGGTCGCAAGTCCTAAATAGACTGCGAGGGATTGGATGCCCTGCGGATGTATATGGAATTATCTTACCCAATTTTGATCTCAGGTTTATAGCCGTCATACGAGTAAATTCAAATAATATAAAGGAGTAAAATAACAACTCGTGTGAATTACAGATAATAAATTTATTGATATATATTAAAATATCGTTCCAGTTATTACATAGCTAATAAGTAAAATCACAACAAATATGTGTGTATATACAGGTATATATTGCCACGAGACCTTTCCAGGGATTCTTGTGATCTACGACTGACCTCAGTCGAGGACTGTATCGTCGGCAACGCATTGATCAGAGGAGACTACAGCGGAATACAAGCAAGTTAAATGGCACCCAATACCGAAACCCTGAGAGATAAATATTTTACCTATGATAAACACATATTTTGCTTATTTGTAATTATGAGATATATATCGTAGCGTACCGGAACGATACCACATTGCAGAAGGATAATTTTGTTGTCAATGTAAATTATGTTGCATTTAAAAGAGTGCCTTCATTATTATAATATATACAATGCCTAACCTTTCCGGTGTGGTCGGTCTAGGAGCGCAGTCAGTATCGCGCTGACTTTCTATACCCAAGATTGGGGTTCGATCCCGGCCCAAGTCAGTGGCATTTATGTGTGCATAAATGATACAGGCCGAAAAATAGATTTTACAGGCATGTAAAATAACTCCTGCGGGACAAAATTCCGGCACACCTGTGACGGTCACAGGCCTAAGTTGGAGTACATCCCCGTCATTAATTAACCACAAAACCAATTTCCCCTTGTGATAACATGAAGTATTATGGACTCGATTAACTTGATTGCCACACACCATGGGAATATTGCCTTAAGTAAAAATAAAGTAGGTTTCTCTTTCTATCCATACCTAAATCAACAGCCTATGTTCATGCATTCCTCAGGCCATTGTTACAATTCTATTTCTAAAATATTTATTTGTCCATCGCTGTGACTTACGGGATTCTTCCGCTGTTCTCCTCACATAGCGGGCACAGATTCGATTACCAGTCGCGACATGTTTCCCGGGTGGGGTTTTTCGGGCTTTTCCCTCCACTATAAGGAAACTTTATCAGGGAAATTTAGGCCCTTATGGTCTGAGTGTGTCTGCCTGAGCTTATGTGTCTGCAAAACAGTCTAAGGCGAGAATGAAAAATCATATAACAACAAAATTTTATATTTGGGTTAGGTATCTTCTAGGGATGTGATTTGAAGATTGGTTACTACGCCTACTTTCTCTAACTTTTAATCCACTTTACATTATGAACATTTCATTTTCGCGATCGTATCGAAAATGACGCTAACGATTTTGTTTAAATTTTGTAGCCTACACTAGGGGCTCATACTTTAGTTAAGCTTTAATTTGAAACATTTTCTCGCAAAAATCATCTGGAGGGTAGTTATAAGCAAGGTAACGTTCACTGAAACTCAATCTCGCCTGGTGAACAATAAATGTTTGCATCAGACTGAAACAAGTGAATATGTAATCCTTGCAATACCTACTCTTACTGTATATCAAAATGTTAGCCTATTGCCTATTCTTACACGTGAGAATGTATTAAATCATATTTTTATTGGGCTATGGATCTTTTTACAACAAATTTACAGGAAGAGAATTTCAATTTTATTGATTTCCTGGAAAATGTATTTAACAATTTTGTTTAAATTTTCTACATGAATTGCGCAATATACATATTATATTACAACATAAGGTATGTAATATATTATACTAACAGCTAAGACAGCAAAATTGAGGCTGAGAAAACGGCTGTGTACTTTAGCTTGGAATATTATAAAGGATTTTAAAAAGTTGTTTCACATCATATTTTTTTAAATTTGCGTCATAAAAGTTTCAAATTATTTTGCTAAAATACCTTGATAAATATTTAGAAAGAAAGCTATCAGATGAGATATCACACAAGAAGTTGTTACATTATTAATATAACCATGGATAATAACGAACTTAACACAAGCATTATTTATATAATTTTTACAACGTAAAAGTATTATTATATGTACTTGAAAAAGTAAGTATAAAATACTTAATAAAGTAATATACAGTTCAAACTAAGCAGTTTATTCAATTTCATTTCAGCATGTCTGCATGATCATTAAACTATAATACGTTCTCTAATTTTCCACCAAGCAGAGTTTGTGTGTACCTTCTCTTTAAGTAATGTCTATCAGTACATCTGGTGGAGTTGAAGCACATTCCTTATTATAGTGAAACGGGGAAAATGGGCAGCTGAGAAAACTCAATTGATTAGAGAAAACAGGAAAGATTTTGCTGAATTCGTAAACAAAGTAAATTTTGATTTATTGTAAGCCATCTGTAAAATAAAAGTAATATGTGTAGAACGAAAAAAAAAAAATGAAAGAATGTAAAACCTAGCATGTAGTATTACTATGATGTAATGGAACATGCCGTCAATAAACTTATTTAATAAATTTTTAAAAAGCAGCACATTCCTTTAAGAACGAGATTTCTTTCATTAAGCATATAAAGTCAAGGTAGGCAAAACTTTAATCCAAATTTGTTTACAGTAATCAATGCCTTCAACAAGAGAGAGATAAGGTGAGCGCGTGAGCGAGCGAGAGAGGGAGGGAGGGAGTGAGAGAGAGAGGGGGGAGGGAGAGTTTGTGTGTGGAAAGGATTCGTACTTCTTCAGCTGAAAGCAAATAACACACACTTACATGGGTGCCAATAACCGGGCATAGCTCTCAGGGAAAGGAAAAAAAAACAAACATCGTATAAAATACTCTTCCAGTGATCATATCTACAAAACTAGACGAACTACTAATTTACTCCTATTTGAACCCAAATGTCTCACATCGGCAGGATTTTTTATTTTTTTTTTATTTTTTTATTTTTTTTTAGGATTAACAATATTGTACTTTTTTTTTTTAACTCTACTAAACTAAAAAAATTACATAGACTATTGACAGTAAAAATAAAAAACGTTAAGAACAACAAAAGAACACTAAAACAATTAATGAAAACAACACACACTTAATCTTCCGAACACTCGTAACAGTGAAAGTCTTAGGGTGGCGTGCACCATCCAGGAGTAAATCTTACTAAAGTAGTAAATTTAAGACGGAGACCTGGAGTATACAAGAACCAGTACATCTGTCTCACTCTTAAGTCATACTAATGTATGTGCTAGAGTGAGACAGACAAACCGGTTTTTGTTACGTAAGGTTCCCTTCCTAAATTTACTACTTTAGTGCTACTCTTTTAGTAACTTACTCTTTTAGTTGGTGTTGGAGAGCTCAATTGATAGTTACTTCTTTAGTTGTTACTAAAGTAGTAAGCGATTTTTACTAAAGAAGTAGTCGAATTCTGCGCAGAACAGAGCAGAAACGTTAGTGCAGCGCAGCAGAACACGTGCATTTCAATTGCCAGTATTATTCAAGTGCCAGATTATGAAAAGGAAAGTTCGCTGAAACAATGAATATGAATTTGGGTTGTTCCAAATATTGCTAATGACAATCTTCATGTTTTAAAATAGGTCTAATAGCAATGTTTTATTCATTACTAATTTTAATTCCTTCAATTGAGTATTTTCAGTTTAGTAGCCTACGTATGGGTACTGTGATTACAATTTTTGTGCAAACTATTTCTGTATTATAATGCAAACAATTGGAATTTCCAGTTGATTTTCATAATTGATTCACTGTCAATATTATAATTATTTCTCTCATAATAATAATAAAGTTCTAAAATATATTAAAATATTTATACTTCCTAAAGTTACATATTCTTCCCCAAAAACGATAAATCAATTATTCTATAGTTGTTTATCATAAATCTCACTATAATGAATTATTAATACTTATTGACTGTTTAACAATATTAATAAGAAGTATTACACAAAATCATGAAAAAGGGGGATAAAAAGGATAACAAAACTAATAAGGGGCATTATGTTTCTGTCCTTTTTCAAATGCACAGAACATTTACTTAAAAAATATTACCTTATAAAAATAATAATATTACAACTGAGAAATGTAATATTTAAACAAAAAATGGCGGTACAATATTTCGGAAGCTATGAACTCCAATAATAATTATGTAGATGGTTGTGTGTTTAAAAATAATTTCAGTGACTACTTCTCTAGATCCTGTGCAGCTTCAACCTCCGGGCCCCTCCTTAAAATTTTCTTTCGGCACTCATGTTGGCATTTTTTTCTATATAGTTTATAATGCTTCTCACTTTCCTGTCCACAGGGTTAATTAAAATAGTTAGCAGCATACTATAGACCTGCAGCATCTGCTATAGTTTATTCCCAAACATGAAAGTCTCGTCTCACTCCTCCATTCGAGACTTGGGGAGTCTTTAAGGAATGGTTTTACAATGTGTCCCCTTCTCAATGTACGCTAATCCCAGAGTCAGTCAAATTTTCTTCCGATGTGGCCTGTTTGGACATTTTTACACCTGGGTTAGAAAAAAGGACATATTATTCATTAACACTGCGGGTGCAACTATTGAACTTTTAGCTCTTATAATTATTATTATAATCTGGCATTCGCAATGTTGTGCTTTAAGTTAAGCTATAGAAGTGTAATGTAATAAAATTAATTTACAATAATTACATTAAATCGTTTAACAATGAGAATCACCTATTGTTCAGTAATTCTATGGTTAAGTAGCAGGGGGAAGTGTTTTCTGGGTAGCTCCAAGAACGGAGGCTTTCATGTATTGGAATGTACTATACCTCGCCGATATCTGTATCCATATGATTAGCTTGAAATACATCGTCGTTTTCTGACCCAAAGTTAGGGAGAACTGCTACATCTAAAGGCCGATCCAGCTAGGAAGATATTTAAGAGCACATGAGCTCCTTGTACCGTGCAATGCAAACGTCCCTTCCACTCACTCTTCCCCTCACCTTTGGTGGACGTCTTCCTAATTGGATCGCTCTCCGCAATGATATTTCCACATTTGACTGGCTGAAATCACATGGATGTAGTGAGAATCTGACATCGTTTCTTCCAAACGCCAAAATTTCATGTAAGGATTTATGAGCTTAATTATTTACGTTATTAAATGCCCTACTAGGTATGGTTCGCTTAATATTTATTAAATCACCTGCCACAACTCTCATTTTTGGTATACAACATTCTTCATCTCAATAACTTATCCTCAGTTTGAACTATGTAATCCATTTAATGTGATATGTAACTCATAACTCACGCAAATGCCACAGAACACACTTACTCCACAACTTTACTCCACCCCCTGAGTAGGAGTAAATATTGGCCTTATTTACTCCACAACTTACTACGTTAGTAACGTACTCCGTGTTGGTGCTCTCCACCACTTGTGGAGTAAGTTCATTTACTCTGGGAGTAAATAAAATTTTTACTTCTTTAGTACATTCCTCTATGTTGAAAGCCGCCGAGTTTAGTTTACTCCTGGTTGGTGCACGCCGTCCTTACTAAAAGAGTACGGTTACTAAAAGAGTAGCTTACTAAAGTAGTTAGAACTAAAGAAGTAAGGCTTACTAAAAGAGTAAATTGCATGAGTTTGGTGCACGCCACCCTTAATCTTCCAAACACTTTGTTGATTAGATTAAAGGTTTCCAACGTGTGCGTCGAAGATAGTCCAGGTACATTTCTTTATCAGTGGAGCCAAAATTGTGAATAATGTACGTTACAGTATGTCCTATGAGTTGCATAATGTTCTGGTGCGTGTTTTTCGGGGTGCATAAAAAATCAGGAAACAGAAAAATTCTAGGAGTGAAGGACAATTTTTGCGCTGTTAATATGTTACGGGTGTATGCCAAAGCATAGCATTAATTTTGGACCGCGCTTCTATAACTCAATTATCAGAAAATATCCTGATCTCTCAGCATACTCCACTGTTAAATTTAATAGATATGTAAAGAATTGTTTGTAATTTTTTAGCTTTTAAGTAATTTTTGTTTAATTCCTTTTATGTATTTATGTTTAATATTTTTTTTTACTTTCTTTTTTAGTTAAGCACATTATAAACTCTATTTATTTGTCTCTCCTCTTTCTTCACTTTGATATTTTTGAAACGGCACCCGAGCACGAGCAGTCTTGCTCATTCGGGTGTATTACTAAATTTAATACTTCTTGTGAAGATATAGCCTATATTTCTTTTCCTCTTTTTAAATAGTAGTTGTAGTTAATTTTGAAATTTGAAAATTACTTTATTTTACTTGTATAAATATGTATTTGTATTTGTATTTGTATTTGTATTTGCAATTCTATGTAATAATATAAATAAAAAATAAATAAATAATAATTTATAGACAGGTGTTTTTCTTTTAGGACACTTATTTAAAAGTGAGAGACATAGAAAGTTTGCAGAAGTTTTACCAACTCGACAACATGGAAGTAGAATCCACAGTGGATTAGGAAAGAGGGGTCCGGACCCCTAAAATTCAATCGTTGTATTTTAAAAAATTATTAAATTAAAAAATTTGGTGTGTCAAATATGATATAGCAGTTATTTTGTTTTCACAACTTAATGAGTTGGCTATTATTTCCATTGTTACATGTGTTATTGAACTTTTCTTATAAACAGTAGTTTATAACCAGGCTTTAAAACTTAGTGCCCGAACACACAGAGGGAGTTGATTCCGGTTACCAACAACCTGAGTATAGGGGGTGGGGGTTGATTGCGTAGGCTGATAAGACAGTAGCTGATAGCAGTACTGAGAAGTGAATGCGCTTGTGGTACGGTGCCTCTCAAATTGGTCAACAGTGTACCTTGTCATTGTGCGTGTTTATACGTGTTCGGCATGCCGAAAGTAAAGTTTTCTAAAACGCAAACATATATTGAAACATTTGGGAGGGACTATTATACACAAACAGGAGAAAGTATCGTTTTGCATGCTTGTAATGTGAGTTTAGATAATGAGAAGTTATTTTGTGGTCTTCCTATATCTGTATTTCGGTTTGTTTACTATCACGTGAACTAGCATATGGTAGCTAGGGCATACGCCGAGAAAAGTCTGTACGGTACGGTTGCTGTTAACATATTCGATCGGGCACTAAGTTTTAAAGCCTGTTTATAACTTAGGTAACGATTTCCTGTTTATGTTGGCATGTCTTAGAGTAGGTCTTAGAGTATAGTAAACAAATTTGCTAACTAGTTTTTCAGTGCTAAAATAGTATAAAATGTGATTTTCATTAGTTCTTCATTTAAAAATTTTCGGAGTGTGGCCCCTGACTTAGGTAACCATTTCTTGTTTAAGCTGGCATGTCTTAAGAGTATATAGTAAACAAATTTGCTTACTAGTTTTTCAGTGCTAACATGCCAGTTCAGAAATAATTTTCTTATCACAATGGGTGTCCAAATACAAGGTGCGGCATTTATAGTTTCCCATTTTCAAAACCGTGTAAAACATTTATTCAACAAAGAAATAAGCGACATTCAACAATTTAAATGTCTTAAAGTCTTAGATTTGCAATTCTGGTCTTACTTTTGAATATGATGACCTTGAAATGTCCTCCAATAACTTCAATACATTACTGCAATCTCCCATTGCTGCTTGCCATTAGGCGATGTGTGGTGTCTTGCGTAACATTTGCAATTTCCTGCAAATACACGGATAATCCACGAGCGGCCACTTCACAGTCCTAAGGTCGTGGTGTGGTGTGCCATTGCAGCGCAGGGTATTATTGGCCCTTATGGTGCTTCGGTGACTGTCAACTCTGAACGTTACATTCACATGCTGCAAAGTTTCTTCTTACTAGAGTAGACACATCGGGATATTGAGAGGCTGTGGTTTCACATTGCCTACTGCACGTCATTCAATGGACACGCTACATGCTGCTTTCCCCGGCAGAATTCTTTCCAGGTTTGGTTATATGTTATATCTAATGGCCCTCCAATCTCCCAAACTTACTGCACCAGACTATCTGAAGTCTAAAGTTTTCGCTCATGCCCTCCCTGACATTAACAGTCTTAAAAATGCAATTCATCAGGAAATTGCAAATGTTACCAAGGCACCACACATCGCGTAATGGTCCGTATATGAGGTAGATTGCAGGAATGTGTTAAAGTTAATGGAGAGCATCTCAAGGACATCATATTTAAAAAGTAAGAGCAGAATTGCAAATCCAAGACTTTAAGACATTTAAAAATGTTCAATGTAGCTTATTTCTTTGTTAAATAAAAGTATTACACGGTTTTGAAACTGGGAAACGATAAATGCCGCACCCTGTAGTAATAATTTATTTACTTCGTTAGTACCAAAATAAACAGTATTTTATATTGTAAATTTAAATGTAACACACAGCTATCTATAAAATTGTTCTCTAACATCAACTCTTTACTTCAAAAACTAATTGAAAGTAATAATTTATGATTTATTGGTCATTTTCTAAATAATAGGTTACTTTTTACTATTTTTAGGACATAAATTAATTTTTATTTTGCATTGTTTCACTATTTTATGGACATCAAATGCCTTGCTCTAGTAATCATCAGTTTCATAATACTGTTATAGCATGCTCAAAGTTTGTCACACGCCAACAGAATGCCCAACTACATTACTACAGCATAGCTAGTGTTTCTGTTGTCCGCATTTAGTGTTCTTTTAAGAAAAAGTAACAAAGAAAACACTAGGAACCATGCTAAATGTACATTACGACTTATTGATGGGTTTCTAAAAGTGCAGACCTCTTTTCAAACTGAAAATAATATGGTTGGCACTACCGTCTTTATTTTTTATGGGGTCAGTCTACATTTTACACCCGTGAGAGCTTTTTTTCTATTTTTACATGGAAACGTTTTTACAGAATTATGATCGAGTTTCCCTGGTATAATTTTGATACATTTAGAGATCTTAACGAATAGTACTGACTCTCTGTGATATTTCTATAGCCAATACAAGGAATTGCACAAGACCTTGATAACTGAAGAAATGACAGACAAGACTTCGACCATTTTGGCGATCCTTAAACTTAATATTCTGAACCCATAACTTTTTATTTTACTCTTGTTTGTTTGAAATTATCTACGTATTACCACGTCATTTTAAGCTACTGTATTGCCTTTTCATTACTAAATAAAATATTAGTGTCGTAATTTAGATTTAACGTTATTTATAATGTAATAAATAAATATAATACAGTAGTGTCGCGTTATCCGGACAAAATGGAATCAGACCCTGTTCGGATAAACGAAATTCCGGATTAAACAGAATTTCCCGTAAAGTGCATGTACTGTACTGTAAAACAAGTTTTGGATGGTTAAATTATGTAAATATATGTTTTTGTCTTCATATTTATAACTTTCCCTATAACATAATTTTAGTTTTAATACCACTGTACTAAGTTTTAATACTACTGTACACGTAGATCTAAAGTTTTAACCTACAAACTCAAACATTTTTTACTAAAATTCAAAATTTTTTTGGCTGATCGTCCGTCCTTATTACCGGATGTCCGGACTAGCGGGACTCTACTGTAAACAACAATATTTCATATAAGTCGTGTGAAAGAAAAGTGGAAATTTTTATTTTGCATAACATTGAACTTGAAAATCAGTCAAAATGAACAGATGACATAGCACACAATAATAAAACCAGAAGGACATCAATACTTGCACGGCCTACTGGTATATCCAAACACGCAATATCACCTAGGCCTATATGCAGTTAAAGAAATAATGAATGAAGCTAAATTTAAAAACATATTTGATTGGTCAGTTTCCGTATCCGGTGGAATGAAAGTGTTGAAATGAGCAGCGGCAATAAATCGAGATAACACTACAATAGTGCAGGTAATTATCTTCCTCACCATAATAATTCCTGGATTGCTCTATCATCTAGTTGTCACCGCTGGGCGCTGGCGGGATATAATCACTTTACCTGGAAAGAGCTCCTGTCTTGCGGTTGCCGTGTTTTCTTCGCAGTTAATGTGTTCCTCTCAGAAATTACCTCCATTACCTCCACCACATTAGGGTGGAAGCAAACATAAGACCTAGGAATTATATTCCACAGATACCAACATTTTCTAAGAAAATTGTACTTCGCTTCCAGTTATTATGTGTGCTCTAATGGTCCCGGGTATAATAATTCCTTGTCCAATTCCCTGTGCTAGACTCCAGAGGTCAGACCTTGTTACTGTTTAGTTCCGGGTATGATTCTTGGTCCAGCTAGGGAGAATTTATATTATTGAGCTTTATTATCTTTCTACTCATTATTACATTCGTCACTGTTATGTCAGAACCACGAATGTGCAAAAATTAAAAAATCACGAATGGGTCACATTTGTTATTGTACCATAAAAAATAAAGCAGAATTTGTACTGTAATGGAAATTGAACTATTACTCACCAAGGAAAGAAAATACAATGTTTGTGGTTCATAAGAAAATTAATTAATGTAAACAGATGCCAGCAATGCATTGAAGGCAAAATCTGAATTATGCACAATCGTGGTTTTATCATAAAAGTGACGATATTATTTTGGTGTACAGTCTAGGATAAAAGTAAATTGCAGCATTTATATATACAATATCACATTATGTAAAACCTGCACGGTATTATTATGGTATATTCAGTGTGACATAGGCCAATAGTTATTGGAAAATCTTCGCCGTGCACTGATGTGTATGTTACGGTCAATCTGATTATTCAGGGCAGTTTTCATAATGCTTGGTCATTATAAATAATGACCGATAAAATCGGGCAATTTAATAATTTTACGACAATCTAGGATAATTTCTTAAACTGCCCGGTCAGTATTAATACTGCTAAAATTTCTCTGGTCACTTTAATAAATTGACAGCAATTTGGCAATGTGCGTCTGGTGTGATTCTCCCTAACCTAACCTAACCTAACCCAACCTATGTAACTCGAAATGTCACCTAAGTGGAAGCTGCTCTAATAAATAAAAACTCTTGGAATTGACATTTTGTGTGTATATGTATATGTTGTTATTTTTTAGTTTATTTTTTTTTTAGGCGTACGTACTTTTCATACTTATTTACTTCAATATAATATCCTCTTATTTTTGTATGTAGAGAAATATGAATAACAATTCTCTCAAATTGCCCATTCAATTTCCAGCATTATTCATAATGCCCGGGCAATTTATTTATTTTCTATATCATTTATCATTTTGTCACATCCCATTGGGCACTTTTGAAATTGCCCGGGCAATGTAAATAATTCCCAATTGTTTAAATTGACCGTATCATATGCACATCTAGCTGGTTACCCGTTCTTTTTAGGTTTATTGCCTCTGAACCATTTCTTGAGAGCAACGTTTTCAGGAATATAAAGCTCTAACACTAAATCAGCAATTGCAACTGTTTTACACTAGTTAGGCTTTGGGGCACCCTATCAAAGCATATCTAAAATGTATGAGAATTTAAAAGCTTATATAATAATGTCGAATAACATGAAAATGCCTTTATATTTAACCAAATACTACCCTATACATAGGCTAACTATAATCTTCATCGTAAAAGCAACTGTACTTTATGCTACAGTATAATCGCGAATTTGTCTCATGTTTTCTCCTTCAATTTTTTTTTTTTGTTATAAAAGCTGAAAGGGCTCAAATAATATTGATTTGTCATTCTGTGTTCTTTCCTGGCCATTACATTTTCACACGATACAGCCTATCAATATGGATTCAGTGAAACAGGGAGCTATAGAATTCCACAGAGATAATAATTTGTTTCTTTATGCCACCATGATCTTTGAATTGCACAACACAGATAACTGCTAAAAGAAGGATAGGAAATCCAGAAATGATGATATCTGTTATGAAACCAAATTATCCCTCCTAATAAATAATTGTTAAAAATATCATTTTTATGGAATGAGAGAATACAGGAAAACAGGATCTTTGGTTTGTTTACCAGTAGGCCATGAATACGATTTTCATCTGTTTACTTTGTTATCCTGTAGTGGCTAATACTCATGTAACTGATATTGAATTTTAATTATTGTAATATAAGGCTAAGTATAGAGAATGAGCCGAAGACTTTTAGTCCTATAACCTTTCCGGGTATAAAAACTATGTTCATGCAGAATTTCAGCTTTACCAGGTTAATAGCTTTTGCGACAAATCGAAACACACAGAGATGTACCATTACATTTTTCTATAAGTGTACTACCCTAAAAGGTCCGGCGTCGCTCGGGTTTTGTATTTTGTAAATTCGAAAATAACTTATAGGTCCTTATATAGGTATTTAGAATTTGAAATGAGGAAGAACGACTTATCACACTGAAACTATTCTCTCAGAAAACGATGAATATAGATTTTTATAGCTTATAGCAGATCCCCGCGGCTTCGCCCACGATAATTAATCGAAAGATTAACAATTAAGAGCAAAATAATAAAAATATTATATTTATTAACAATTTGCACACGAAACATTCAAGGTCTAAACTAAACGATTGATTGATTGATTAATGAAACAACTATAAATTCGGCTTTGAAGTGAATTCCACGATTAGAAAGCGCAACATGGGAAAAATAACCTCAGATTCGAGTTCCTTGGCCCAGAAACCCCTGCATAGTGAGTGTTGTCTAAATCGAACAATGTTTACGCATTGAGACCTACATTCACTATCCCTCTGCCGTCTAGGTTGAAAATTTCAGATATCTGCGTGCCCTGACATTATAAACAAATGAATCGACCAACTGCGAAGCCAACTGCAACTGATATGACGACTGAAATGTATTACTGAGAACCGATAATTCAAAAGAGCAAAAAAATGCACGTCTTCCTGTTTTTCGCTCATAACTCGCGAACTAAAGCTAAAATTAAAAATGTACTATGCCAGAAACCTGCACGGGAGTGTACTCAACAATTTCCTAAAGTTTCATGGTGATCGGATGAATGGTGTAGTAATGCATAAAGGACAAACACACATACATTCGTATAGAAGATAAGATGAATTTTTAGAAATATATAAGTGAATTTGTGTATAATTGAGATATTAGTACCGTACATAAGAAAACCTGTGGGTAGGAAGACCCCTTCGGCCCATCAGTAGGTTAGTCTAGCATCTTCCTGTACAGCTCAATTATTAACATTGATTTTCCGGAAATATTGGTGCACTGTTGTAACATTCTATGGTATGGTATGGTTCAGGGGCTGAGCCCTGACGGGCTCGCGCAAGTAGGCCACATAGGCGGGCCCTTTTTGCACCCCCTAGGAGACGGAATGATGTGCATGCCCTAACGCCCCCCTGTCAACAGACTCCACCACCAGCCCCCACGGAGCTCCCCTACATCCAACAAGGACCAGGTACCATTCCACGTGCACCGTACCCGGGGTCCCTCCTACAAGAGCCCCAGAAGCGCGGCACACCCTGACGTGCGCCACTAACCCAGGGTCCCTCTGAGAACCCCAAAGGCACGGGACACCACCAGCAACTGTTGACCACAAGTAACGGGGCAGCGGAGTCTGAAGCAGGAGCTGGCCCGGCCCGAAAACCAGTAAAGGGGAACGGGGGGGAAAGGAAGTTTAAGTGGAGAGTGTTGGTGGAATGAATGAAGGGGGAAACGGGAGGATCCCCGAGAAAAACCCCCAAAGGTCACGGCTTTGTCCACCACAAATGACACGCCCGCCGGCCCAGAGATTTGAACTCGGGACCGCTAGCATGCCAGGCCCACGCGCTAAGCATGAGCCACCGTGACGGCTAACATTCTATTACAACAACAAAGCATTACTTCCTTTTCATAACAGATTAACCCACCAAACCTAGTGTTATAGATGCCGTATATTCCATGAGGAGGCTCAGACAGTTTTTGATATGTTGTGATTTATAAATGTACATCGTATCAATTTTCCGACCCTTCAGTCCACCTATGTTTAAAATTTCAGATCTCTGCGTTCAGTAGATTTCGGTGGCATCGCGGACAGACAGAAGGAAGACAGACACTTCCTTATATTAATATAGATTTATCTAGCATATATTAAGAAGCAGCATTTGATTTTTCAGTCCGCACTACTTTAGAACTTGCAAGCACTATTATTTTAGTTTCTCTGTTCAGTCTTTTTACTACGATAAGTAATGTTTAGTTTCCCATTGTGTTAAGACAGTATGTGCTCGCTTGTTGTATGAGTTACGCTTCATGTTGACTGGCACATAAAGATGTTTCATAAAGTCAGATTTTCGAATGCATAGTCTAAGGGTGGCGTGCACCAAACTCATGCCATTTACTCTTTTAGTAAGCCTTACTTCTTTAGTTCTAACTACTTTAGTAAGCTACTCTTTTAGTAACCGTACTCTTTTAGTAAGGACGGCGTGCACCAACCAGGAGTAAACTAAACTCGGCGGCTTTCAACATAGAGGAATGTACTAAAGAAGTAAAAATTTTATTTACTCCCAGAGTAAATGAACTTACTCCACAAGTGGTGGAGAGCACCAACACAGAGTACGTTACTAACGTAGTAAGTTGTGGAGTAAATAAGGCCAATATTTACTCCTACTCAGGGGGTGGAGTAAGTTGTGGAGTAAATGTGTTCTGTGGCATTTGCGTGAGTTATGAGTTACATATCACATTAAATGGATTACATAGTTCAAACTGAGGATAAGTTATTGAGATGAAGAAGGTTGTATACCAAAAATGAGAGTTGTGGCAGGTGATTTAATAAATATTAAGCAAACCATACCTAGTAGGGCATTTAATAACGTAAATAATTAAGCTCATAAATCCTTACATGAAATTTTGGCGTTTGGAAGAAACGATGTCAGATTCTCACTACATCCATGTGATTTCAGCCAGTCAAATGTGGAAATATCATTGCGGAGATCGGTCCAACTAGGAAGACGTCCACCAAAGGTGAGGGGGAGAGTGAGTGGAAGGGACGTTTGCATTGCACGGTACAAGCAGCGCATGTGCTCTCAAATATCTTCCTAGCTGGATCGGCCTTTAGATGTTGCAGTTCTCCCTAACTTTGGGTCAGAAAACGACGATGTATTTCAAGCTAATCACATGGATACAGATATCGGCGAGGTATAGTACATTCCAAAAAATGAAAGCCTCCGTTCTTGGAGCTACCCAGAAAACACTTCCCCCTGCTACATAACCATAGAATTACTGAACAATAGGTGATTCTCATTGTTAAACGATTTAATGTAGCCTAATTATTGTAAATTAATTTTATTACATTACACTTCTATAGCTTAACTTAAAGCACAACATTGCGAATGCCAGATTATAATAATAATTATAAGAGCTAAAAGTTCAATAGTTGCACCCGCAGTGTTAATGAATAATATGTCCTTTTTTCTAACCCAGGTGTAAAAATGTCCAAACAGGCCACATCGGAAGAAAATTTGACTGACTCTGGGATTAGCGTACATTGAGAAGGGGACACATTGTAAAACCATTCCTTAAAGACTCCCCAAGTCTCGAATGGTGGAGTGAGACGAGACTTGCATGTTTGGGAATAAACTATAACAGATGCTGCAGGTCTATAGTATGCTGCTAACTATTTAATTAACCCTGTGGACAGGAAAGTGAGAAGCATTATAAACTATATAGAAAAAAAATGCCAACATGAGTGCCGAAAGAAAATTTTAAGGAGGGGCCCGGAGGTTGAAGCTGCACAGGATCTAGAGAAGTAGTCACTGAAATTATTTTTAAACACACAACCATCAACATAATTATTATTGGAGTTCATAGCTTCCGAAATATTGTACCGCCATTTTTTGTTTAAATATTACATTTCTCAGTTGTAATATTATTATTTTTATAAGGTAATATTTTTTAATTAAATGTTCTGTGCATTTGAAAAAGGACAGAAACATAATGCCCCTTATTAGTTTTGTTATCCTTTTTATCCCCCCTTTTTCATGATTTTGTGTAATACTTCTTATTAATATTGTTAAACAGTCAATAAGTATTAATAATTCATTATAGTGAGATTTATGATAAACAACTATAGAATAATTGATTTATCGTTTTTGGGGAAGAATATGTAACTTTAGGAAGTATAAATATTTTAATATATTTTAGAACTTTATTATTATTATTATTATTATGAGAGAAATAATTATAATATTGACAGTGAATCAATTATGAAAATCAACTGGAAATTCCAATTGTTTGCATTATAATACAGAAATAGTTTGCACAAATATACGTACCCATACGTAGGCTACTAAACTGAAAATACTCAATTGAAGGAATTAAAATTAGTAATGAATAAAACATTACTATTAGACCTATTTTAAAACATGAAGATTGTCATTAGTAATATTTGGAACAACCCAAATTCATATTCATTGTTTCAGCGAACCTTTCCTTTTCATTATCTGGCACTTGAATAATACTGGCAATTGAAATGCCAGTGTTCTGCTGCGCTGCACTAACGTTTCTGCTCTGTTCTGCGCAGAATTCGACTACTTCTTTAGTAAAAATCGCTTACTACTTTAGTAACAACTAAAGAAGTAACTATCAATTGAGCTCTCCAACACCAACTAAAAGAGTAAGTTACTAAAAGAGTAGCACTAAAGTAGTAAATTTAGGAAGGGAACCTTACGTAACAAAAACCGGTTTGTTTGTCTCACTCTAGCACATACATTAGTATGACTTAAGAGTGAGACAGATGTACTGGTTCTTGTATACTCCAGGTCTCCGTCTTAAATTTACTACTTTAGTAAGATTTACTCCTGGATGGTGCACGCCACCCTAAGTGCCTTTCTTCTCTACAATTCCCTGCACATAGTTTTTCCGCACCCTGTATCAGAACGTGAAGTAAAGATGTGTTTCCCATTCTTAGGGCAAAGAAAGTAATGTGAGTTCATCACATTAGATTTTATTTGGATTGTTTATTCTTCGGGGATGCGACACGAAACATGGCCATGACTTTCTCTTCATTTTTATAAACATCTCACAGGAAGAGAATGACATTTCTTATCACGATATGCATGAAAAGGAATGTAGAAACTAGTACTTTTATTTGAAACTTTTCTTTTTTCAATAAATTATATTAATTGTAGTTATATGTGACTCATTTCATACACAAAATTACGTTTTAAGCCTTGCCTCGCTAATAATGATAATTTGAACGAAGCTGAGACAACTGAATGATCACTACTGCAATAAAGCTGTGTACTCTATACTGGAATATGTTAGGGATAAAGAAATTTATGTACTTCACATCAGATTTTGCAAATTTCCCCCATTCTGAAACCTATTAAATCCAAGGCCTAAGGGGTATATTTCATTAGAGATCATGTTGACTCCCAATAGATGGCAGTGCATCGACTGGGAATGATCTTCCTCCATGAATGAATGCATGGTGAATCTAGGGCGTCTGATGTAACTTTTAACAAGCAAATGTTATTAATAGCCTAAGGCTGAATGTATTTTGGAAACTTGGAAGTGTGATTTTGTGGTGATCACCCGCATTCAGCACTAATTTAATTCCTTGCTCTCTCTACAGAAGCACATAGACACGGGTATACAGTAGATAGTTTTCAATATAAACTTCTGAAGCTTTTGTGATATGAGTGTGTTTTGATGTTCTATATTATTGGAGTATATGGTGTGCGGTTTTTTTAAATACAGCGAATCCAACGGATGGTTTAGTGTGTATCACGATCGCGAACGATCTCTGGAGATCCTCTAGGATATGCACAGCAGTTTAGGGTGCCAGCCTAACATTGTCTCTTGTTATGCATTTCGTAACCTGTTGAACAGCATCTCTCCATTCAGATCTAGATTATGCAAGCCTAATGATCTGTGCCCATTCCATCTTAAGGGTGTCCATCTAATTCTTCGTCTGCCTTGTTTCCTGCTGCCTTGTGTGATGTCAATCATTAGGTCTTTTTCCAACGAATCATTTCTTCTAATTTCACAATCTAGGTAGTTATTATTATTATTATTATTATTAAGTGCCAGAATGGTACGTTATGAGATTGTGTGGGGACTGTAAAAAGTCTGTCCGTCTGTGTGTCTGTACGCGCGATAACTCAAAATGCTTTATCGGATTTTCATGAAACTTTGTGTACGCATTTATAACGTCCATAGGAAGAAGCCCATTGATATGGACCAAATCGGTTGACTGGTACCTGATTAACGTCCAATTTAGTGCCTATAGTATGGTAATATATTAGAAAGAGTTTATCAAATGCAAATCACTTCTCATGACTACATATATAATCAAATACGGCTTTCCAAGTTGCAATGCAAGTAGCTTTGACAAAGAACACTACCTACATATCCTTCACATATGCTTATCAAACTAGAACTTTGTTCTTCCGTAAGCCCTGCTGGAGTTGGAGACGGAAATCGATAATAAAAATAATTTATTTTCTGCATATAATAATTGCAACTATCACTGGTTAAACAAAGGCATTCTGGCACTTTGCTACGTCAGTTTACCTGTAAGCGCCAGAATGGTTCTTTCTAAGATTACTTGGTGAAAGGGAAAAATGTTTGTCCGTCTCTCCGTGCATGTGTCTGTATGCGCGATAACTCGAATACACTTTAAAAGATTTTTATGAAACTTGGTTTACGCACTAAAAGTACAGTAAAACCTGTCAAACTGGACACCCCCTTTCAGTGGACACGCCTCCATATTGAACATTTTTCGTTGGAACCAGTGAATATCCATGATACCATATATGTTGGACACCCCTCAATCTTGGAGCTTGGACAGGGCTGTAGTAATAAGTTGGACATGTTCTACTAATTTTTCTAATATTTGGCTACCTGCAAAGGCATTAATGTCACAAATGAAAATGGAAGGTTGATACAGTACAAATAGACAATCTAGTGGAGGGTGGACAGTGAAGTGAAAGGGTGGATTTTTTAAAACTTGTAAACATTAGTGAAAAAGGATCAGTTATTGCAGAATGTAGGATTTTGAATAGAAATTGGTTTTCACTGCGGTTTTAAGATGTTTAAATTTAACTGTGGAGTGCTCAATCTCCCATCTAACAAATGTAACAAAAAGAAAGTGAATGGACATTTTCAAATAATAAAAATAAAAACAATCTCTTATGAACGACTTTTTTCAACAGACAATGAGGGGTTAGTAAAAGGGATGATAGTTTACTGCAAGTCTAGTCAATCTTAGTACTGTAATTAGCAATATAATGCATACCTACATTTTCATTAAACCTACTGTATTCTACGTTAAATAAAAGTTGCTTGATAAGAAAAGTCCATCCCCCTATATATTGAACACCCTAATAAGTTGGACAAATTGTTATGCACCATAGATGTCCAACTTAGAGTGGTTTATCTGTAGTTACATAGGAAGAAGCCTATTGAATTTGGACCAAATGGGTTGATTGTTATCGGAGTAACGACTAATTAACGTTCATATGCTTTTCAAAATAATAGCAAATTTGAATCATTCGATAGAAATGAATATTCTGTTTGGAACGGAACACAATTGACTGCGTATTTGTATTCCTTCAGATATTTTGCCAAAAATATTGGTTGTAAATTCGTTCTGTTAATATTCAAACTATCCCATTTTTCCTTCATAATTTTACTGATCAAACTGTCTCAAGAAAGCGTACCTAAGACTCAGTAGTTTCTGAAGTACGGCCTATTAACTCCATCTGACGGATTTTTATCAGTTTACCTGATTTTATTAATGTATATTTAAAATGATTTTATTGCTTTATTTTATTAGGCCTTGTATTATTATTGTTAGAAGTAATATCTATTACAAATAATTTGTGTCCCGAATAAAAATACTTGACGAGTCACCTGTTCACGGAGACAGGAAGACCCTTTGTGGCCGTCGGTAGGTAAGTAATCTTTAATTTCTTATTGTGATTGCCTTTTTACTGCATTGTAGCAGGGATAAGAAAATAAAGGTGAATGTAATGTTTTACACAGACTAGTCGCTGGAGTATTTACGAGGTTTGCCTCGTGCTCGACCTTGTAGTTTTCTTGCTCTGCATTTTGCTTCTCGCTTCGCTGCTCCAGCCATTAACTGCCCTAACCTCACCAGTGCAACAATGTTCTAACTCCTTGGCGCCCGCCTTGTCTCAAGGAAACAATCATAAATATAAGGAAAATATCTTTTTGTAAGCAATAAGGAAGTTCAGAAGGTAGATGTAAATTCAGTAAAATGTGCCAAGAAAGAAGAAAAAAAGGCCAATCAGAGGCTAGATGTCCAAGAACCAGATAAGAACTGTAAACAATATTACACATGTGAAAGTACACCCTTGTAGGTGCCCTTAAAAGTGATCCGAAATTTTTTGTTGTACCTATAGTATTATTTTTAAGATCCCTCTATCTTCGTGAAAACGTATGAATGAGGTATGAGGCGAAAGATTTTCATCTCCGGTTTGACGAATATTTTGACTACAGATTTTAAATGTCAAAATGTCCCACTTTGATATGCAATAAGATTCAGAGCAATTGAAACGGATACATGAATAATTGCAACATTAGGGTTTTTAATAATATAAATATAAAATGAATATTCATAAGCACTAGGCCTAACCATGGTAAAATATTCCACTTGTAAACCGTATATTAGATGTTTACCAATGGTGTTTAACAATAAGTCTGATATCGACCATTCACGGTGGTAAATACGAGTAATTATAGATGTCTGATCCTGTTGACGTCAGAGGTAATTCTCTGCAGGCTAGTAGGAACTGTTCAACAAGCGATTCGCATCTAAAATCTTACCTTACTTGTCATTATTTTACTTATGTTTTAGTTCTTCATGCTGAAATGAAAATTTTGTACCATTTAACTTTTACGATAATTATTCTTTTTGAATATCAGCTGACATTGGTCGGAGCGGCAAGCACTTGCCAAAGGTACTTTTGACATATCTCTCTCTTTCTCTTTCTCTCTCTCTTTCTCTCTCTTTCCCTTTCTCTTTCTCTTTCTCTTCTCTCTCTCTCTCTCTCTCTCTCTCTCTCTCTCTTTCTCTTTCTCTTTCTCTTTCTCTTTCTCTCTCTCTCTCTCTCTCTCTCTTTCTCATTCTTTCTCTCTCTCTCTCTCTCTCTCTCTCTCTCTCTCTCTCTCTCTCTCGGCAATCTCCCCTAACATAGTTTTCACTATTTCTTTACAAACAGGTAAAATCGACGTTTCTTCCGTTGTTTGGGACTACATTTTCCTTGCAATAACTTGCTAGCTACTTTATAGCTAGCTAGGTCTACTAGTGCTTTTTCTGAACATTTAGTTACTTTATTCATTGTCTTAGCTTCTTTAACTTGAAAAGAGAGCAAACGACTGAAATAGGCTTTATCTTTCTTTTCTAAATTATTATGTTTCGTTGTTAGTGTCTCTTCAGTTTGCTTGGAACCATTTATTCATTGGCTAATTTTTCACCGCATACAACACACTGAGGAAGTTCACGATTTTCAGATTCAGTATTAAGGAAATCCGAAGCTTAAATGAGATTCCTGTTACCTGAGCACAGCACTAGAGAAGGAACCTCTCTGCGCAAGTAGCACGGTAGCACTCGTTCCAGGTTAATCCATCGTCTTATTTTCATTATGTCCTTCATTGCTGCTTAATCGTTTGCGTTAAACAACTAAATAATTATCCATATTCCACAAAATTATAGTTAATTCAGCTTTATAATAACATCAAATATCTTTACTATTAGCAATCAACAGAACACTTATGTACTTCATGTAAACCTCTCCGTATTTAACTGATTACTAAACGGCAACTGACTGTTAATTGGTTTATAGGCCTATATGCTCCGATACGGTTCGGGAGTGATCGACATATTTCTGAGCGTTCCAGTGTTCCCGAGTTGGTATATCTTTATTTCATTAAAACGTGTGTTCTATCCCGCCTTTTCATTCTATTTTAAATCAGCAAAGTAGTTATGTGTTGTGGCTGTTCTTTCCACAGCAGACTTGCCTATAGGCCTACTTATCCAAGATGAGTACGGAGCAAAAGTAAACAACCTAATGTGAAAGTACAAAGCACAGTTCACAAGAGTTCGTTTTTGAGACTATTTAGTCGATTAGCCTATATACAAATAGTCAATTGAATCTTTTTTTATACTAAGCGCCAAGGGTCCCGTGTTCAATTCCCAATCCTGCCAAGTCTTTTATCTTTGATTTTTGTTTAATTTTGATGGGTGACTTGACACCACCTGTAGATCTGTATTCTCCTAGGACTTAGAAAACCGTAGACTACTTGAAACCACTCCCACGGATGATGCCATTTTCACTCAATAATCTTGCACAGATTCTTCAGGGGTTTCTTTTAACGTTTTGTATATACGAGGGCCGTTCAATAAGTAATGCAACACATTTTTTTTCTTAAAGCAGGTTGGTTTTATTCAGGATTCAAATACAACAGATTATTCCCCAATCTTTTGGCTACAAAACCCTACTTTTGAACATCATCTCCGTGCTATAGCCTTACGCCACCTTAATGGGAGGGCCTGTATGCCTGCATAGTACCACTCTACTGGTCTATGTCAGAGCCAATGTCTTGCTGCATCAATAACATCCGCATCATCCACGAAGTGCTTCCCGCGGAGTGCATCCTTTATCGGGCCAAACAGGTGGAAGTCAGAAGGTGCGAGATCCGGGCTGTAGGGTGGATGAGCAAGAACAGTCTACTGAAGTTTTGTGAGCTTCTCTCGAGTGCGCAGACTTGTGTGAGGCCTTGCGTTATCATGGAGAATGAGAAGTTCGTTTGCATTTTTGTGGCTAAGTCGTTTCTTCAAGTCCTTAGAGTAGCACAATACTCTTCAGATTTGATCGTCTCACCATGAGGAAGGACATCAAACAGAATAACCCCTTCAGAGTGCCAGAAGACGGTAGCCATGACTTTGAACTTTTTCTTCAAAGGAGAGTTGGTGTGATGCCACTCCATGGATTGCCGTTTTGTTTGTGGTTCGAAGTGATGAACCCATGTTTCATCGCCTGTGACAATGTTTGACAAGAAATTTTCACCATCAGCCTCATAACGAGCAAGCAATTCAGCACAGATGAGAGTGGTACCATGCAGTCATACAGGCCCTCCCATTAAGGTGGCGTAAGGCTATAGCACGGAGATGATGTTCAAAAGTAGGGTTTTGTAGCCAAAAGATTGGGGAATAATCTGTTGCATTACTTATTGAACGACACTCGTATTTATTATCTGTATCTTCTCGCCGCTGGACAAACCTTTTCTTCGCACGTGTTTTTATTGGTCACCTAAATTCTGAAGGCCCTGGCTCTACAATACAAAATAATTAATAGAGGCTATGCCTGTTATTTCTGGTGTACTTCATTACACATTTTGTAAATGAAAAGTACTACGAATTCATTAACTATTTTATATAATACGCCTTGTACTTAGTAACTTACGCCATTTGTTTCTCTTCAGAATCAACAAACTTGCCAAGGCAACGATAAAAAACAGATGAAATCTTGTCTTATATATAGATATATATATATATCTATATATATAGTAAAAAAAGTAGCCTATTATAGCCTATTAGTATAATGTGAAAGCAACTCACTTAAAAGAACTTATGTTTTCACAATTACATAAGATACAAATGATTGTAGGATGTGTGCGGAATGGAAGTAAACGTCTGACTGAGTTTGTCGCACTGTCGTGAAGTACGCCCTGGTGCGATTAACCAATGAAACAACAGAACACAGTTAGTCAAGGCAACTCTGTTGTTTACTTTTGCTCCGTACACATCTTGGATCAAGTATAGATCAAACCAAAAGTTCCAGTAGATTAAGTGTGATGGTTTGTTTGGATAAAAAACATCTCTTGTTTAGTATTCAGTTCATGGAAGGCCGGAAATCGATGTTCCTCCGGGTACTGTTCAGTCATAGCATACACAACTCAATTCTTTTTGCCTCCGGATTAATGTAAGTGCTTTCCTTTCAGCAGAAAAGAAAGAATGTTTACATTTTCGATACACCAGTCTTGCATATGCAAATATGCTGTATAATGGAATTGAATGGGACGCCACATAATGTAACAAATACGCATATAACCTTCTATATCTTCTGTTTTGAACGATCAGAAATTGAAACAGTTGTCATTGAGTGATTGTACATGGCTAATCTCATAGATAATGCCACAAGTGACTTTCAAATTACCGATAAATTCACGAGCGAAGTAGTCATAAGGGAACTCATTTAGTGAAATTCAAAGATGTCAGTTGCATTTAAAATTGCAACCTACCATAATTTTTTCCTTTACCAAAGTAGAGACATATATGCGGCCTATCCTGCTCGGGCCTATAAGTTATCAAACAAAATTTAATAAATAATTAACAACAGTTATCAGTTAATATATTATAACCTTTTCTTTTCTTTCTTTCTTTTTCGTAGTTTTACCTCTCCCTTTTAGGATTTAAGCGACCCAAGCCGCCCGGGCATATTATAACCTACTTAGTTTAATACCGTGTAGGCTGAGATACACAATGAATTTGGCTGTTGTCTGAACATTTCACAATTAAGTATTGTTTGCTAAAATATGGAGGACATTTGCCGTAAAATATAATTATAATATTGATTTCTGAACATAAATAAACGTAATCCACTCTATTTACATAATACATCCTCCTAAACATTTAATTACCACACGCTCCTCTCACGCAGCAGGCTCGGGTTCGAATCCTGGTCGGGACAAATTACGTAGGTGGGTTTTTTCTGAGGTTTTTCCTCCCCTGTGAGACAAATGTCGGGTAACTTTAGGCCCTTGTGGTCCTCAGATATCATCTGGCAATCATTATCATCGACATTATCAGTGAGTGTGTGTGTGAATGGCGTGTCTCGTCCTATGTGTTCGTGTTGTCTCGGAGGTGGCCCCGGCATTGGGTTGATCACTCATCCGGGGAGGCCCTATGTATGTATGTGATCCATAGATCACAAAGTATGTATGTGTTCCATAGATAATCCCTCTCCCAACAGGTCGCGGCCCTGTAAAGGTAAAACTAAGACAAAGAAAGAAAGAAAGAAAAGATTTAATTATATTATTGTTATAGTTCCTAGCGATGTATTTTGATAAGTTCTGTTTCTCGAGATATGAAAGTAAATACAAAAGTACCGTATCTCAGTCATGCTATCCAGGCCATGTCTTTTATTATGTAGGCTATATAGCAGATGGTAAGGAAATTTCGATAAGATTGAGTGAAACGGGTCTGTGATTCAGACTCACTGTGATTCAGATTCAGACTCACTATTATAATTTATTGTCCAGATAGAAAGTATGACGTCCAGTCATAGGTAACCTCATCAGAGGTTTCGAATTTTTCTGATGAAACTCGTAATCTCGAATGGTTTAGGTCTATTCCATAAATAAAATGTAACACATAATATAAGTAATAATTACTTTCTTGCTTGTGTTGTTTAAAGTCAAATCACTATCGTGACAGCTGTCGGGTCACGGTATGCTAAATTAAATAATTATCGAATGATTTACCGATTGCCGACTAAGCGTAATCGCTATCAATAGTAAGAAAGAGAAAATATTTAGCTACAAAAGTAAGATAAACCAAAATCAGAACGAAATAAAAACAAAGAGAGTGGCTTGCACCAAATAAAAATTATGTTTTTAATGAACGAACATTTAAACAATCTCAACTTTCCAATATGCTTAAGTTATAGCCTATTATTTTAAAAACAATACTTTACTCTCTGCAGAACTTCTCAAACTTTTTTTTTCTTTCTTTCTTTCTTTTTTTTTTGTGTGTGTGAGGATCACGGCACAATGTTTCATTGTTCAGAATTTTTTGCGGCACATCTCTAATATAGAAGTATCCATGCTTCGTTTAGAGAGATTTCAAACTCTAGGGAGCTGTCCCGAAAGATCAAGAACCCTAATTGCAATATTATGTTAATAATAACAAAAAAGAACTCTTTGTTTGGTGTTTCAGATGTTTTACCGGATTTTGGCTATACTTAGTGTGCTTATTCCAAATACCCTATCTAAACAGTTTTTCTCTACCAGCTCTACTTTTATATAGATTTTATTCGTGAACTCTTAGTCTAGCGAAACAAAGTCTTGCTTGATAATGTAGCTAGTGAAGGTTCTTGACCATACTTTGGACATGTAGGACGAAAACTGTACGAAGTACAGAAAAATTAAAAGCTGGATTATTTTTTGGTCCTCAAATTGACCGCGCATAAGTCATAACGGACTGTACAGAGTGGTCCAAAAGTCGCGATCGGATGATGTTTATATTGTAATAACTCATTTTCCGAAACCGAGAACTAATTAAAAACTATTCATAGGCTAAGAGGAATATTTACCCCCTTCATATACGTTTTGTAGGATTAGTTTGTCGATTTTCCGACGGAGCAAGGACATTGTTATGTTTTAGTGACAAGCCAGAGTTTTCTTGCGCGCGGGTTTATTAGGCGATTGTTGTCGATGTGCAACGCTGTGTTATGTTTGTGTTGTAAGCAATGGCGGATACAAGCAAATATACGATTGAGGAACGTCTCATTGTTAGTGTGTGGGTTCATGAAGAAGAACAAACTGATGAAACGTACGAAGAAATCAGAGAGAACTTCTTTCTTCGTTTCAATAAAGCAGCTCCCACTGAAGCCAAACTACGGAAACTGGAAACGAAGACTTTCTCAAAAGGCTCTGTATTGGATGCAAAACGCAGAGGAAGACTCAAAAATATTGCGGCGATGATGTCAGTAATCGTCTGAGTGAATCATTGGAGGGTTCACCGATGAAATTAACAAGGAAGCGATCGGCAGAAATGCAGATCCCAAGAACTTCGTTGTGCGACAACTGGCTCTGGTCCTCCTTAGAAGAAAATCTTGGGTTGGAATGATTCGGATGGATTCTGTTGAACAACTTAAGAGAGAGATCACCCGTATCTTCAGAACGATCACTCCCGAAATGCTGAGGCGGGCAAGCAGGAGGACATGGCGCATTCAACCGTGCGCGGAAAACGATGGTGCACATACTGAAACTCTGGCCGTTTAACAATGACGCTGACAGGCCCAGGGAACTTTATTTTACCATATTTCCATCCCTTAATACTTGCTACCTCAATAAATAAAGTTTTTACGTCAATTGTGGCATTTTATTATTGCATAAACTAACATACAAAATATCCGATCGCGACTTTTGGTCCTCCCTGTACAATATGTGGTAATATCAATTTTTGAAAGACCCCATGTTATATTGTTATTGTAATGTTGATGTGATGTTAGTGTGTTGCTTTTTTCTTCACATGATTTAGAAGCTAAAAATAAACACTTTTTTATTTATATCAAACGTAAAATGGGATAATATGCATAATGGCAATACCATATCTCACAAAACTAAAGTTGATAGGGCAAAACTAATGGCACATTTGACATGAGCGACCTAAGTATACCCAAGAATAAATATAAATTTTAAGGCACCAAAATGGCTGTTGGTCTGTGTAATCATAATCGTGGAATGAAACTGAATGGTTACTGGTACCGGTATTGTGTTTTTCATTTTATACATTGAAAATTTGTAAGAGAGGATTGTTTAGTATGAAAATGACTTACTTCCTAACCACGTGATTCCAGTTCTACCAGAATCATGGAACCGTCACATACCAAGTTTACGTGCGGGACTGAAATATATCTGAATCCGAATCCATCTCAATACGTTCCCTGTTTACATGGATAGTTCTGTGAAATTTGTGTACTGTTGGCTACTTTGGTTATGTACGGTTATTTGTGTCGCTACCCTGAATAAACAACAACCTTTCTTCATGACTAAAAGGATGTGTTATATAATTTGTCACTGTAAAAAAATTACGATATATAATAGTAAGACAATAAAATATAAAGTCTCAACTGTTAAAGCCTATAAGTTTTTCGATCAAATTGACGGAACAAAACGATCGGGCCTACCGGGATTGAGTTCGCTAGGGTTTACCTGGAATTCAGTTCGAACTGAATCCCGTCCGTTTCTTAATTTCCAGAGAATATGACGGGATTGAGTCCACGTTTACATGACAGTCCGGGGAACTGTACAAATTTAGAATTAACCAAACTGTATTTTTTAACGAAAATGCTGTAAAAATATGAAAAATAAACTCATTGTAATAAATAAGAAATATTGAATAGTGGATCTAACCTTAATGCTTGCCACTCTGTTATTATGAAGTTAAAAGAAACCATTTTATGCCCACTAAAATGCGCTCAGCAACGTCGGAAAATTCGCCGCCTCCCATACGTTTCTCATTTCCTCCGTTTTTTGCTCTCCACCTCTCCATGATTCTGTCTTATTTATTTTGAACGTTGATAAAGTGTTAAGTAAGATGCCATATTCTTTTGCGAAGTAGCACTTTTTTCTTAGCCCTCTCTTCACCTCTTTTAACAACTTCCACTTTTTTTTTCGCAAACATTAAATTAGTGTCCAGGCCAAGCTTCGACATTTTCAACACATTAACACTTTGACATCACTAAAATTTTGACAAAATTATTGAATCCTTCCAAGGCTACTGACCCTAGCGGAAAGGGTAAACGTCACATTCCAGTGGATAAAAGCTGTCACCTATTCAGCACTCAGAGAAACAATGAATTTTAGGAATCTTAAAAAAATAAAAATAAAAATTACCTGACATAAATTCTGGCTTCAATTTATGCAAATTGAGCTTGAAAAATTTGAATTAATTGCAATTTTTAACATTTTATATAGGAAATTTAAGGGCAATGAATACCGTATTTGTTCGATTTGTACAATAGAATTATCTATCGAATTATCCAGCGTCGAATTAACCAAATTCTACTGTAGCTTGGTGTGTCCTCAATTTATAACATACCTAGGTACATCTACCTTTTTAGAAAGAGAGCAACCAATAGCTCTAATCTTTGCAAAATTAGCAACTCCGGGATATATTTATCGATGTATAGAAAACTTTTATTTTTTCAAAATTCTGAAGAAATGTTATTTGCAACAAAACTAAGTGATTTTATTTGAAAACACTTGGCCTCTAATATAAAGCATAAAGCAGACATTCACTTGGGACAGAGTAAGGTCAGCCTGCGCAGCGGAGCAGAAAGAAGCTGGGCGACGCGTGCGCAGGAATTCTGCAGGTGTTCACTCCACCCATATTACACTTCATTTACTTTTTCTTAAACTTTGTGGCTCTCAAAATATGAGAAACTTGAGTTAGGTTTTGCAGTTTGACATCGATGTTCACATTTCATGCTCGCTTGAACTGCGTATGGATTCGTGTATACCAGTAGGCCGTGTATGTATAGATGTGTATTTTTTCTATTGTCTTCTGGTAATTTTAACCTATCATTCCCCCATGCTCTGTTTCATCACCAAGGGTTAAGAATTAACTTAGAGTTAACTGTTCTAAACACTTGATTTGACGAAAATCTTGTTTCACCTACAAGAGTTACTACTGTAGCAACACTCGGTTAAGCTTGCAACACGAGCTGTTATAAAAATGGTTGCTGTAAAGCAGGGGATTAATGTAGAATAATTGCTGCTGGTGTTAAATGCTGATCCTGTTACAAAGAGACCTAGAAGAATCGAATTAGAAACTTTACCTGACGAAAAATATTTTTCAGAAGATTGTAGATAATCGACCGCCTGCATGGACTCGTGGTTAGGGAGGTCTGGAACGGTGTGCATTCAGCATCGTAATGCATAGCCTACCAAGGAGCTACTTGATTGAGAAATAACGGCTCCGGTGATGGGTGTCTGTATGCTGACCTCATACCTCCAAAAAGGTTGGATGGTAGGTCTATTCCTCTAGGGATACACAGCCTTAGAGTTAGTTAGTTTTTAGTAAAGTTGTGGATGAAATTCACGAGCGATCGGAATGTAACGGTTACTATGCTGTTAAACTGGGTGACGTACCTTTGAGCAAATGAGGGGAAAATTCCTACTTCACTTGAGCAAAAATGTCTACTTCACTTGAGCAAAAATGTCCACTTCACTCGAACAGAAATTAGTCGTGTATTCCAACAATTTGGCAACCATTCGAGATATGGGGCTGGAACTTCATTTGTATTAAAATTCAATTATTTCACTAAAACTTTCTCGCTTGAAGTTTTTTCGGTACACAAAATTACAAAAAATTTTCGCATAGTGAAATTGGCTTCTCCCTCCATGAATTTTGTGTAACGGGTGATGTTTATAAAATGAAATAAAAACATTTGTGTCCGCTTTTTTAAGGCTCTGTTTTAACCATCAGTAGGTCTGATGTGTGTAGATTATTTCTGTACAAATTTCACAGGAATCCAACCACGGGTTAGTGAAAGGTTACGAGTTTAATCACGCGGTGTAAGATTTTCTAGACTGTGTAAAAACTGGGAATTGCGAGATCTGGAATCTGGTGACGTCACGCACTCAAGTGCTGCGATTGGTCTATCCCGGAATACGCAACCTGTATAGTTTACTGATCTTGGTTAGTAGACACTAACTGCCAAAGAAGTACGTGAATTGCAGCGAAGAGTTAAAATTTAAGTTAACAAACCCGGGATTAGAGTATATTTAACCTCTGTCGATGCGACCGGGCGTTAATGACGAGCTGAAAAACGTCAATGAAGACTTAGCTTCAATTACCAAATGGTCTGACAGTTATAGCATAATTAACTTAAGCACAATCAAATAGCAAGCTATTGTAATGGGACAATGTTTGATGAGTAGAATGAACATTAATATATACTGAGCCTGCAAATTAATGGTACTCCTGTCTCCTATAAACTATAGTTTATCGGTAAAACATCTTGGCGTCTTTATGGATTCAGATCTAAATTGGAATAGGCCTACTCAAGTTTCACACGTTTGTGAAAAGCATATTCATAACTCCATTCTCAAAAAACTGTTAACGACTTCCCCTCTAGCGTGCTGAAACAAAATACTAATCTAAGCGCTAGTGATGCCCCATTTCAATTACTGCGATATTCAGTTGACAAACTTAAATACCAAGCACACTGACAGACTTCAACGTGCTCACAATGCTTCTGTTAGATATGGTTGCAACATCAACAACAAAGAACTATCCATTCACAGTATATTATTTACCTATTCTGCATATTTACAGTCTTGTTTTAATCTCCTTTCGACTTCAGGAACGCATAAAGAAAACCTTCTGATTATTTCCCGACATACGAGACATATACTAAGACATATACTAACTTGACATTATTGAAGCTATTATAGTGAAGTTTAGTTTAATGTACTCAGCCTCGTGATTCAAATTGACGATAGAGAAGTAGCGGCACCGGTCAGGGAAACCACCATTAACGGCCGAAGATGTCGTCCTGCTGACCACATGTCC
This sequence comes from Ectobius pallidus, assembly GCA_964059195.1. NCBI lineage: Eukaryota > Metazoa > Arthropoda > Insecta > Blattodea > Ectobiidae > Ectobius > Ectobius pallidus. The sequence continues at coordinate 32,626,739 of CAXKWD010000001.1, read as the reverse complement.
CCAGTCCTGCCGTCTGCCTATGGTAGATGACGCAGCGGTCGGGTGGTAGACCTTGTCCCTTCTGGGATTTTAGTACCACGGAATTAGTTAGTTTAATGTGTGTGCCTTTTAAATTTTAAATTATAATTTTTTTCTACATAATAGATTTTAAACCGATACATTATCATTCTATTCATCTTTTAATGTGCCTATTCCTCGCGTTTGGAATTCCTTGCTAGAGACTGTAGAAATGTGGCACAACTAAGAAAAAAAGTGTGTCCAAGATTAGGAATTATTTAACACAACCTCAGGATTTAAGTCTTGCCTTGCGAATAATTCAACTTGAATGATGCTGAGACAATTGAATGTGCACTACCGCAATAAAGTCGTGTACTCATTGCTAGAATATAATTATTAATATTGAGGAAGTTATGTGAGTGTAGCAAATTAGTTATTTTGTAAGAAATTTGTAGTTATTATTTTGTAAGAAAATTATGTATGTTACAATATCCATGAATCTTTCGTATTTAAAAAGAAGACATTTTTGCAGTCATCTCTTTTATTAAACGCTAACATTAATAATCTTGTATCTTTAAGTTTATGAATGTAATACTGATTGAAATAAAGAATGAAGAGTTACAAGTTGAGTGTAGCTAGATGTCACACATTGCCGTTAGGGTCCCGGTAAAGCACTTCCTATATTACAGCATTATTTTTCCCGGGAATCTTGTGACGCCTTAAAAAAAGAGAGAGATCTTTATTCAAGATTGCCTCCTCCACCCTTTCCTGTGCTGCATGTAAAATTCATGGAGATGACTCACGTGACGCGGGCAGCTCCATGTAGCAATAAAGCAATGTAACACATCTTAGGATGAAATCATTCCATTGAATGAAATCTCTCTTTATTCATATTTTTTCTGTACCCTTGAAAAAGTTTACACAAAGTGATTCTTGCTTCCGAGAATCATAGGTGACATATTTCCATAAATAAGATTTATATTAACATTCTTCTATTTCAAACAAACACACAGTTCGCTTTTATTTCGGGCGTGGCATAGTCTAAGTATTACAGATATAGGAGGTGAATTAATTTCATGTTGATCCTTTGAGGACAATTTATGATAATGCAATCGGTAAAGCCGCGTTCACACCTGTGCGCCTTGCGCCTAGTTGCCGTGCCTCTCCAGTGCATCTGCGCATGCAACGGTGCAAGCTCACGCATGCACCTAGTCTCTTGCGGCTCCATTATTGTAGGCGCATGCCTCTTTCTGTTCACACCTGCTAGAAGTGCGCAGATGAAATGTCCGCTTTGGATTTAGGTGCCGTAGCTGCTGCTGCTGCAGCTGTTGTTATTTTGCGACAAAGACGAAACCGTAAGAAGAAAATTCAATTGTATTGTAATCACAAAGTTGGCAATGTAGTTGACCTTTCACAAAAATATGAAAGTCAAACAGCAGTAAAATTGGTCATGGCAATCAATCTTTCATCGTTCGAAAATGTACGCAGTAGGAACAACTCTGATCACCAGTAGGTACTATTTCGAACAGTGGCATTTTCAACGAACGAACTGCTTTCTTCCAAATATAATTTTATTTATTATTAATTACCAATAATATGAGCGTAATAATTGTCACATTTTGAATAGGTAGCTGGCAAGATTAGGGCATGTGGTCAGCATGCCGAATCCTACTGCAGTTGTTGATAGCTTACTGAACCGAAGCCGCTACTTCTTTATGAATTAGCTCCTCGGTTGGTGTCACGAGACTGAATGCACCCCGTTCCAGTTGGCCCTACCTCAGAAAAATTTGAGGAGGTACCGGGGTTCGAACCCAGACTTGCGGGTCCGTAGTCAGCAACCACTAGACTAGGGGCTAAAGAGGACTTTTGCAGAAAAACACTATTTTTAAATAGATTTTCCAATTAATACAAAAGAAAATAAATAAATGTGAATTAGTGCATTTTAAGAAAAGATGTAATGCAAATAAATTTAGTTGTTTGTCTTTGTTTCTTGTTTGTCCTTGTTTCGTGCAGCTATTCATTGCATGGGCAGGCGGCAGTGTTTATGTTAACTGATGTAACCAAGTCGGCCTTGGCTTCTGCTTTCCAAAACAAAAGCAACGTTGTTATTATTGACCTCAGCTCTTCCCTCGGTTGAATCATTTCACACGTGTTATTGTTTATTGTCGCAGGAAATGAAACTTGAGCAGTCTTAAATACTTTGAAATGTATATATAGAAACAATGTCAGTCAACTTATTTTAGTAGATAGGAAGTTAATTGAGTGAGCATTGAATAATTGTATCATTAAAAAGGGTAAATATCTCAATTGTTTATGCTATTTTTCGAGTGCCAATATAAGGAATAGTTACTTGATTATTTGGGGGGGGGGAGAACTAGAATAACTCTGTCAAAATTATAAACAATTTTCGGTGTCATATTAGTGTCCATTATTATGTTTTATGAAGACGGCTAAACTCGTTTGTTTAAAAAGCCTAAAAAGGGCTATTCATTGAAATAATACCACTGCTCTACTCTGCTGGACTCTACGAAAGTATGATCGGAGGCTTTTTATTTTATTTAGCACTGCTTTCGTTGTTCCCAAAGCGTATTTGTCCCTTAGAAACTGTAAGGAATCGCTCCTTTTTGTCCTGTCCTTGTAGTCCGGGGAGCTAGCCATCCACAAACACGGATACGAGCGATAATCCTCCACGAACTCAATATTCTTTTCATTAGACCACTCCGCCATAATGAAAAATCAGAGCAGAGCCTTGGAAGACGCACGACTGTTGCACGTAGCTCCCCGTTTCAAATGGGGAGCTACTTGCGCCTACGTCCACCGGCGCAAGGAGGTCCGTGCGCACAGATTCCACGCATGCCTCGCCCTGCACCGTTGCATGCCCCGGCTTGCATCTCCACCTGCCAGGCGCAAGCCTCTTGTGCGCATGCAACGTTGCACAGGTGTGAACGCGGCTTTAGAGTAACGTTGTTACTCACCACTAAGGAACTGAAGATGGCATAGCATGTGCCGAAATGCATATTCCATGAAATTAATGCACATGGTTTGAAGAAAAAGAATATATCACAACAATTAGCAGATACTTCAAGAAGATAACCAAGAAAATAATGCCAGAAAAATGAAATTTTAGCTATAGTGTGTTTAACATTTATTACAGCTATTAACACTAAACACGTCATCCTAATATGACGACTTGAGTAAAGGCCTCATGTTTATATAGGCCTAGAGATTTAATGTACAGTGACATTTTATTCAGTGTGTATATAGGCCTAGTTTTTTAATTTTTATTTGTGTAACCAACATTTAGAATAGGCTTGGATTTTAAATTATCTATTTGACTTGTTAGGTTAGGCTATATAAACTTGGCATCCTTGAAGTTATTATATTGTGAAGTTTACTTCAATGTGTGTGCCTTTTAAATTTTAAATTATAGTAGCCTATTTTCTACTTAATAGATTTTAAACCAATACTAATAATAGGCCTAGATTTTAACTTGTTTTATATTGACAAGGTATTGGTTTTAATTAAAGTAACACTATACAATTGAAGTATTCTGCGGTCATTTCTCATGAAAACCTAAGGCGCTGATATTTTGTTAACAATTTAGACTGTTCAAGGGAATAAGGTGGCACTTATGATTGCATTATAGGAAGTGAACTGTCAAGTTTTCCGCAAAAAATAGACATTTTCAGGTCCCACGAATCCTAAAATGCTTTTATGAAAAAACATGTCTGTGTGTACGTATGTGTTCAGCTGTGTGCGTAGAACGAGAATGAGAAATCTTATCCAAATTAAATGTTATTTTTGGGTGATACAGATTGTGAGGAATTTCTCCTTCCTTTACTACTTTAACTAAATTCCATGGTATTATATTCCTTGTGAGTGTAGGCCTACCATCCGATCGCTGCGTTATATAACTTTGTCAGATACTACTAATTAACATGAAAATAATTTCAGTTTTCGGTTTTGTTTAAATTCTGTACACGAAGGGCTAAAATAAATAAATAAATAAATAAATATATATATATATACGTATGTGTATATACAAATATATTTTGTAAAAAGACTCCGAAAGCAAGTTATGAGCCATTTATCATTCTTAGAAACTCAGTTTTGCCGGTAAACAATAAACCTTGAATGAGATTAAACCTTTGACCCCTTATTGAATGGGTAGTTGGGCGTCACAATGAGTGGGTAGTTAGCTCAGTAGAATAATTAATTAGAAAACGGTGATGGGTTGTACTGCTTCCCTTAAACCTAACCTAATATTTTCCTCCCAGCTACGGGTCTTCCAAGTTGTATGTTTCCTTCGGGTCTCCCAAACATTATTTTAAAAATATGTCTCTCCTCCCCTTGCGTACAACATGTCCATTTCATTCTCCGCTATTTAATTACCCTTACTATATCCGGTAGTCGGCCGCGGTGGTCTAGAGGTAGCGTGCCCGCCTCTAGATCCGCAGGGCGCGGGATCAAACCCGGCCGCGGTCGATGGATTTTTCAGGACGTAAAAATCCTCGGCACGGAGTCCTCCGGGAGGGACTTTAAGCTGGGGGTCCCGTGTCGTAGAACTCCAAGCCTAAATTAGAGCCTCTGGACAAAATTTCTCGGCCCTTTGACGTCCAAGAAATACTTAGTTTCCAGAGGGGCGTTGCGAGGCGATGGGCTTACCACCTGTCCCTCTACCCTCTCTCGGAAAATAAGCATATCAAAATTAGTATAGGTAATGAAACCTCCACTTGGAGGCCCCTTCGCCCCACCTGGGGATCATAGGGTACCAGATACAGATACAGATACTATATCCGGTGACGTCGTTATGCAGTTTTCTCCAGTACCCATTTTCATCTCTCTTAGGCCCAAATATTTTCCTAAGCACCCTGTTTCCGAACACTCTCAGATTATGTTTTTCCCGAAAAGTAAGCGACCAATTCTATAGTTCCTAAAATGTTTAGACTCCCTCATTGTAGTCCCTACCCAGAGATCCGAACTTCCGGAAAATTTTACACTGAGAATATTACGGTACATTATAAATATCTATATAGTAGAAAGTGTTTGCCTGCCTTGCTGTTTTTCTGTTTGCGATGTCCGGCCAAATCTACGCCACGCAGAGATCAGAAATGTTTAACATAGATGAACTGAAAAGTGTCCGATTGTACCTCTTAGCCGGATTCTTAATTTTCGTTTCTGTTTGCAAGTTATGAGCAAAAAAAAAAATTATATATATTCTTTACGCTATCGAAATAGGTTACCAGTTTTGGCTAATAAAGTTTAATTTTAAAATTAATAGCAGATATCCTTGCTCTTCTACCACAGCAATCGGGAAAGAAACAGTATAGCAAATTTCGATATTTGCGACATAACACATCAATTTTATCGATCCCTTCGATTTTCTTAGCCCGATCTGCTTGATTAATTTGTTTATAACATTGCGACACGCATTGATTTCATATATTTTTTCACCTAGGGAAACAGAAGGGGATCATGAATGCAGATCTAAATGGGAAAAAATCGATTTGGACGAAATTCACTATGCGGTTTTTTTTTGGGGGGGGCTAGGAAACTCAAATCTGAAGACGCATTCTTTCCCCGGGCGGCGCCCTTTAATCGTGAAATGACCCTCGAAGCCAGAATTTTAGCTTTTTAATTATACCAGGCCTTTTATTTGTTTATACATGGCGCAATTTTCATGAATCTGTGGTTCTTTTAATTGTTTTATTTCGAAACTATAAGCCCATAAAACAGCACAAGATTAATTTTAGTCGTTTAAGTTAATTATTTGTATTTCCGAATACAAACAATACAATTGATAATAAAATCATGTAATCCATGCAATTTAAGTAAAAACGATGACAGTGTGAATAAAATTATAATTATTTCTCTGTTATTTTTCTGGTGGGAACAATTTTTAAGTCTTCCCTCGCGAATATAATGTGCGACTTTGAGAGGGGTTGAGAAAATTGAATTTGCACTAGTGCAATACAGCTGTGCACTCTAGGTCTTTGCTGGTGTATATTAGGAGTAGAGGAAGTTATGTGAGGTTTGAGTTAAGAGTATAAATACTTTAAGTTATAATTTTAATAATCTTAGTGCATTCTTTCTTTATAGGAACACTGGCCCATCATCATCATCATGATCATCATCATCGAGAACGTCCACAATTCATAATCAGCAGGTCAGTGATATTTTCTGGGATGCAATTTGTTGTTATAGTGACAAGCATTTAGTACTTTTATAATATTATTAGCAATTATACTTGAGAGATACTAGTCAAATACTGTATTAAATTAATTTCAGAAAGAGTTCAAAGTGAATCGTGATTTTATTATTAAAAACAAACGTTATATTTTTTATCACGGAAAGTTAAAAACATCCGCCACCGTAGAACTTACTTGGTAATGTAGCTGCCTTGCACCTTACTGTAGCTGCCCGTGAAAGATACCCAAGGCTATTTTGAAACAAATTAAAACATTTAAGCTGCTGGTTACTGTAGAACATAGTGTGGATGAAAAAAATTAAATAAACACTCAAAGATACTGCATTTCTCTGGCAAGGCTTTTCTCTTTAAATTTATTTGGGGCACTTTTACAACTTGTTCGGATATGACTCAGAAAGTGGTGTGTAACCTATAGGATTTTTTCTGTCTTACGCAGAGGCTAGTTAATTCTTCTGTAAGTAATTCTTTACTCTTACACAATGCCAGTAGAATCTTAAAGGGCCGGTCCATTTTATTTATAGACACCAGCAGACTATTAACAGCTTATAGATAGGCAGAAAATTCTCCTTGCTGAGCCAACCACCTACATTAAAATTGACAAAAAGTGTTCTATTCAAAACTTCCCACCCCAGTGAGGGAAAAATACATGTTAATGGACAAAAGATGGATTAAGAGTTATAAAAACGTGATTTTACCCTTCAGATGTAAAAAACGTACATTGTGAAGCAAGATTCCATTTTAAAATCCTTTAAAACACCAGTTCACAGTCTGACAGCTCTAGTTTAAACTAACGTGTCCAAGCGTTATGTTAATATTGAATAAAAGTTCTAATTAGTTAGGTCATATAAGTGCTATATTGTAATGGCCTAAATTTAATAGTTCGTGAATCCTTATAGCCTATACACACCCCATGCAGGGGAATTAGGAAGCCATTTTTCGGTACAATGCCCGTATTAACGTAAAACTACTTGAACATTTTATTTATGAGTTCCCCTAATAAAACTTATTTTAGAAACTGAATAACTACAAGTACCCACAAACCTGACTGGCCCTCGCCCACTGAAGGAAAAACAAATCAACAAAGGATATGTAGTTAACTACAATGGAATGGAAAACTAGAAGCCATTTTTATACCGAAAGAACAGAACTCTATATGAGTTTTTTTACATTATTTTAATATAATTTCGTCTTACAATCCATGAAAAACACGATTAAATTACTCAGTATTTAGTCTTGTACTGTTCGAGATCATTTAAATACTGTTAGTCTGTTGCCTCAGGACTATTTAAAATACCTGTGAACATCTATGACGTGATTACTTTAGAACATTTATAAATGTTTGTTTAAAAATACAGTCAACCATCCGTTCTTTAACATTTAGTGGCACAAAGCGAGGGTGTCACTAAGACGAAATTTAATTTTAAAATAAAATTGGCATGACACAGTGTTGTATTAATTTACTGGACTGTGTTAAGAAAGAAAAATTAATTAAAAACAATTAGAGAACTTAAGCACAAAATAAAATACTATACAGTAACTCAATTTATTACAGTACATGTCCAGTGCTGCACAAAGGGGTTGAAAATCTTGTGGGTCCATGTGAGTGATTAACTGTAACTGAGTAACTGTAGTGTTGTGTTTATCAGCTGAATGGACACTGGACTAAAAGTAGTGGAAGTTTGGAATGTCTCATTGCATGAAGGGTCCTTCTACCTGTTCCACCCTCACTCAGGCTGTCTGCCCGACTTCTTAACATTCCACCGAACTACATTTGCAGTTAGTGGCAGGGAAACACTCACTTCTTGGAAATACAGTAGAGTATGTTTCTTAATCTTCCTAACATTCATGGCAGTTTTAAAATAGTTCTGCAGCTGAAAAAAGTCACTGCAACCCTTATTTTGTAAAATATTGTCTTATATTCACTGGCACTAAATGATTTGGCACAGTAAACGAGGTTTCTTATATATTTTATATGGGAGAAGATCCGTTCACTTGCATTTATTGGCGCAGTGCGAGGGTGGCACTATAAAGAGGTTCATTATATCGAGGGTTGACTGTATTCTATAAACGGGATACAGACTGCTTCATATCATAATAATTGCTATTCCTTGCGCGAATTTTAATTGGCTACATCTTCCAGTTGCTGCGCCTCTGAAAAGCATTATTCTGTGTTGTTAACTTTTAAAGCTTCTATTTATTATTCCTCTTTGGTTATAATAATTGTTTAGTATCCATGAATTTACGCTCTGTAATTAAACTGTGACAAATATATGGCAATCAGAAGTGTCTTGGTTCATCTTATAGATTTTTAATTAATTTAATTTCTTGCCAAATAGGTGTAGAAAATACCCAACTGCGCATCGATTTAATTGAGAAATTTATTTCTCTAAGTCAGACGAATATAGCAAACTAGAGTAAAGTATATTTTTTTCAAGCCTCCTACCATTATTTAGAACTAGCTGAAAAGGCCCGGCGTCGCTCGGGTTTTGTATTTTGTAAATGCGAAAAAACTTATGAAGGACTTTCGATTTTCAAACGCTAGGTCTTTAAGGTCTTTATATACGTATTTAGAATTTGAAATGGGGAAGAACGTCTTATCACACCCAAACTATTCCCTCAGAAAACGCTAGATAGGCTATAGCTTATTATAGCTTAGGCTATAGCAGATCCCCGCGGCTTCGAAAGATTAACAATTAAGAGCAAAATAATTAAACTATTATATTTATTAACACTTTGCACACGAAACATTCATAGGTCTAAACTAAACGATTGATAGGCATAATTAATGAAACAGCTATAGGCCCTAGGCCTAAATTCGGTTTTGAAGTGAATTCCACGATTAGAAAGCGCAGCATGGGGAAAAGAACCTCAGACTCGAGTTCCCTGGCCCAAAAAAACCCTGCATAATGAGTTTCGTCCAAATCGAACAATGTTTGCCCATTTAGGCTATATTCATTATTCTTCTTCCGTCTAGGGTGAAAATTTCATCTGTCTGCGTGCCTTGACATTATAAACAAATGAATCGGCCAGAGTGGGCTTACAAAATTCAAACAATCGCGATGCTTTTATTTCCAAGATATGACGAAAGTAGGAAAGCCATCTGCAATTGATTTGACAACTGAAATATATTACAGAAAACTGATGCTTCGAAAGCGCAAAAGCGTTCGTTTGGAAAGAACGGGCTTGAGCAGTTTGTATTCGATCAGCTTCTAATCTTGCTTCCCGTTGCTCGTCTGTTTCTGAAGCTCGTAATGCCTTTTTATTTTGTGCTTGAGATATAGATCGACCAATCGATTTCCGTTTGGGGGGCATAACTGTCGACGGTGCTCGCAAATTCGCAAAAAATAATAATAAATAAATAAATGGAAAAATTCAGTATTCGAAAGATTATGAGAATTGAAATCGATTAAACTCACGATGAAAAAAGTGTGTAAATGTACTATGTACTATGTATATGTATAACTTATTCGTTTTTATTTATATAGATGAAAAATGGGATAAGCCATTGAGGCCGTGGTTTCTCACGGTCATTTGTCCAGACTTATAATTCCGTTACATTTCAGGCAGATTTAACGACCCTACATAAGAGATTTTAATTACGATTACATATAGAAATGTTGTAGCCAGGACCCCGAACTATGCAACTTCCCCGGAATTTTCTGTAAACCATCTTTCATAAGAAGCATATTCCATCTTAAATAAATATTTAATATTACCTTATTATAAACTTCTCTGGCGTTTACAATAACTTGCGATATCCATTGCCCTCCATAGCGATCGCGATGCTTTTTTTTCCCCAAGATATGACAAAAATATACAAAGCCTTCTGCAATTGATTTAACAACTGAAATGCACTGCCGTCTCGAGAATAATACAGTTTAGAAGGCAGTGCTGAAAATTGCACGTCTCATTCCCGTTTTCACTCATAACTCGCTTACGAAAGCTGAAATTAAAAATGTAATATGCCAGAAACCTTCCCGGGAATGTACTCAACAACTTCCCAAAGTTTCATGGCGATCGGTTGAATGGTTTAGTAATGCATAAAGGACAAACAGACATACATTCATTTTTATATATATAGATAATGTACATGAAAAAAGTAAATGTTAAATCATTCAAACATAATCTAAGCCAATATTGATTTCAGTAGTAGAGTACCGGTACGGTCAATTATTTAATGTATGCGTTTTGTATTATTATTAATATATATAGTATTAATATTTACTCTGAGTATGACAAACTTTTTCCTAACTTCTGGAAGCTGCTCTGTTTTTAATTGTACCTGTGTTAAATATTTATTTTATTTTGTGTTAAATCCTCTTTATAAGTAGTATCGTACGCATTCTATCTTTACCTCGGAAACATGTATTATTGTTGTTAAAACGATGGTGTTTTCGTGTTATTTTCCCATCAATACCATTGTACTCGTATAATTATAGCTGCTTAATCCTCTCGCAAGTCTATGGATGACGTCACATGGGCTCTCCCCACAGCAACCTTATATATACTCTCCTTGGTAGATTCCTGGCCGGTCCGGGATTTTTCAGTAGTAGAAAATTTCCTTCCTGTGTTTTTTTCTTTCTTCTCTTCTCTTCATTTCCATCTAGCGAGAGGCATTGGCAAATCTCCGCGGTATCACCAGTGACTAAAAAAACCTTGGACGAGTCAAGTTCGTCAACCCAAGCCTTCGTTGAAGGATAGAACACTCAACAAATCATTATCCTCCTCATCATCATCATTTTAAAAGTGTGTGCTAGTATCTGATCTAGCTTCAACACTCTAAATTCTGAGAAATAAGATTATAAGGACAGTCAATAGGTTTTAGAGCAGAGTTTGATAATTATTCTTTCGTATAGAAATGAAAAAAAATTACCATACCGAGAAAAGATCGAACCAAACAGACATAATACATAATGAGTAAAGTATCAAATTTTTATATCATTTGCATAATGAATTACACAATTATAAAATAACATAACTTATATTTACCCCATTTACGTTTTAAATACCTTCTGTAGTTGTTTTATTTTAATTAATATGACAATTTATTCATGAAAAAGTAAAATTTAATCTTAAATTAATTGAATTATTGTTTCAAAACACTGACTTTACCGGACGTCCCCCGGTTGCATTGAAGTCACACGCGTGTGACTGAACACTGATAGTAGCACCTCGCAGATTATAGCCTAGTGGGCGTTTTCTTGCTAAGCTGTGCCACTATGAAGTTTAGCACAGTAAGGGTTCAGTGTGAATCATAACTTGATTATCAAAAATCAATCGTCGCTTTATATACATCACAAATAAAAGATTGTGTCATGATTCTATTGTTTGTTTCATGACAGGTGTGGAAACTGTGGATTTCATTTCTGGGGGAAAGAAAATAGATACCTTTACTAAAATATCATGAGTTCAAAGAACTTGCTCTGAATCATTTTATCTCTGTTCCTCCATTTTCCCCTTTCATTTCTCTGTTGTTTTCCTTTTTTTTCTTCTTCTTTCTTGTTATATGATTCTTTACTTTTCTTTCTTTCTTTCTTGCTTTCTTTCTTTCTTTCTTTCTTTCTTTCTTTCTTTCTTTCTTTCTTTCTTTCTTTCTTTCTTTCCATCTTTAAAATTAATTTAATTTAATGACCGAGCGAAGAAAGGTACTGTTCTAACTCGACCGTTCGGCGTTTCGTCTGTTTGTCTGTACAGGTAGGGGAAAAAAGCGGACGACTCTTCTAGCTGAATTCAGAGCCTTGTGATACGTAAATAAATGTAAATGTAAGAGATGTTTTCACAAGCAATACAAAATTACTTCTCAACTGAAGCAATTTATCGACACTAGAACAAATTTCCATACATTCCCTACTATCCTGTGAATGCCGCTAGGCATGCGCAGTGCCTCATATCGGCAACTTAGATATTTTAGTCGGCCCGCTTTTTTTCCCCCCCTGCCTGTACATTTGTTTGTAACGCAGACGCAGAAGTTAGATTTTCTTATAACTTGGCATGATGTGAGTGTTTCTATAAGTCTTTAGAAACAACGTGTGCAACGATATTTATTATTTTTATTCCGTTTCAAAATGGTGGCCGTTTTAATAGTTCGGTTGCTCGAGTTTCTTCCGATTTGGATGATAGGTCCTTGAAGTCATTAATAATTATGTACCATACGTATAAGGATTTAAAATTTTTATTTCATTTCAAGATGGTGACCGTTTTAACGGATAATTTTTTGTATTGTTCTTGGACCCGAGGTCTACAATTCACAGAACTTTTCTAATTCCTCCTGTAATTTTCTTTGTGTTAGCATATTCAGAAAAAATGTGTTGGCCGAGCTAACCAAGATTCTGATTTATCTCGAGCTTTCGGCATTTCGTCTGTTTGTAAATTTGTTTGTGACGAGGTCACGACCAAACGCGTGCTCTGATTTTACTCCAACTTGGCCTGAATGTTCCTTCAAGTAATTACAACAACATATGTGAAAGAATTTTAATTATTTCATTCCTTTTCAATAAGGGGGGGATGTTTCTCATATAGCTTCCAACAACGATTTTATCTCAATGGTCCAAGCTATAAAACTTACTAGCACTCTCGTGTATAAAATTTTATACAATTTTGTATAGTACATTCTTGAAGTAACTCTAATGGTTTACCGGCATTTCTTCTGTTTCTCTGTAAATTTGTTTGTTACTCGGTGACAACCAAACGTGTTGTTCGAATTTCTTCCAATTTTGCATGAATGTTCCTTCACGTCATTAAAAACAACTTATGTGTAAGGAATTTTACTTTTCGATTCCGTTTCAAGATGAAAAGCATATCTTAGAAATTTTACCCCAGAACTATTAGTTAATATTGTTATAACATAAAGAGTAGGTCTTGGCTCTAAATGCAATTTAGTGGACAATTTTTACCTTCTTGGTAATTTACGTTACAGAATAATATCCTGGAAATTCAGAGGTTAATGTCTGGTAAGATTGAACTGCTTAGAGTGGATGCAATGTAAATAATGAAAAGCAATTAAAACTGTAATTTAAGGGTTGAGTTTGTGAACTCCATTAAGCACAGGGACTGTTTATGACACCTCAGCAATTCTATTCCACACGGTCTGTGAGTGTATATGTGTGCGCGCGCTAGCACAAACACGCCTGGCATGACCATTTCAAAGAAATACAATTGCAAATATATGTGTTACTTTAAACAGTGTCCTGACGTCTTTTTTTATCCTCTTCCTCCTCTCTTACCTGATTTTTAATTCTAAAATTCATTATTGATGCTTTAAATACATTTTTATTTAAATTTTTGAAAAACTGCACCTACAATTTGGAGTCTTAAGGTATTTCATGTAATAATATATTATATTATAATTTTTGTATTTGATTATACAACTGTTTCACTTTGCCTAGAATGCATTTCTTTGATTAATTTGTGCTTTTCACATATTGGAGACAGTTCACAGTCACCATCATCACCAGAGTTCATATTGCTCCCAGAGGTGAAGCTTAGGGCCTCCAATTGGAGGTTACTGTTACCTATTTTAACTTTGTTTCACTATTTCCCAATAGAAGGCAGAGTGACGGGTGAAAAGCCCATCGACTCACACCCCCCCCCCTCCCGCGGAAATTAAGGTATTACTTGGACCGAGGAATTTTGTCCAGAGGCTCTAATTGAGGCTTTGAGTTCTTTTACGTGGACTCTGTAAGCCTCTGTGTAGATCTATACGCAATTGAGAAGGGATCCCCTGTAAGAGTCTCCTCTCCACGTTGGAGATCTGAGCGAGATATTTACAATTTTGTAAGTATTTTCAACAATTTCAAGTTATTCTCCGTAGCTTTTTTTCTAAACTACTACATTCACTTAGAAGCACGCAAACTCAACTTCTTGCAACACACTCTCCCCTTCTTTCGTGAAGATTTGTAGGGCCGAAGATGATTCCTCTACATCATCACTGAAGTCAACAATGAAGACATCACTGAAGACTTCAACGACTCACAGAATGGGACATTATTCTAAAACACCTCTCATCTAACAAGCTTCATATTCAATCTTTAATGAGTTGTGAACTTGCAGAGGGTAACAATCCAGTTACGCCGTTTGAACACATGTACAATTTTCTTCACTACATATATGGAACCTTAGAGGCAATGAGTAAGCATTTTTCTAGAAAACCTTAATCAGTGAAGCCTATGCTTCCATTCTCTAAAGCTTATCCAACTTTAGGAGATACTCATCCTACTAAGCAATCTGAAACACCGTGATGCAACGATCATGATGGAAATTACCTCATTTACAATTGCCTCAGTTTCAAGAAAATATCTGTCAAAAATCGTGGAGTACATTGTGAGAAGACAGAAAAGATGTTTCAATAAGCTTGCCGAAGTCTCATTCTTACTCTCACAGCTTTTTCATGGAATAGATGTTTACAATGCTCGGGTAAACACCATACTCGGTTACATAGGACCGATGGCACCGGCAGATTGGCGAGTGGTAGCACAGCTACTGATGAGACTTCCCTTGCCGGACAGGCCTTGACTGAGGGTCCATACGAAGAAGCACTTCAGAAGTTGTCCAATGATTATGAAGACGAAAGAAAAATTTTCTCAGCGTCTGAAGAAGCATATTTAACTTTGGGAAGAAGACTCTCGTCAGACGAAGTGAAAGCAATCTTCTAGGGGAAGGAGACCCCAACAGGAAACCCGTGGTCCTCCTAGTAGAGGTTTATACATCCCCTTCATATAAAATTAGCTATTGAGAATCTTAACATTAGACAGCCGGACAGATTACTAGATCGACAGCCAAGGCATGATATTAAGGACAAACGATTAGGAATTGGAGATATGATAAGAATAGGAATATAGAATGTCAGAGGGTTAGTCACCAAGGAAGATGAATTAAATAATGCGTTAAAGAGGAAACATATTGACATAGCTGATAATCGATCCAATAAATAATTATTTAAAGGCACCGAAGAGTTAAAGGTTTATATTATAATTAATAATATATAGTGGAATCCCTGAAACCAGAGTAGCGGAGTAGCGCAGTTGATACGAAATAACTGAAAAAAAAACAAAGTGGTGTAGTAAGCTACAGCAGTGTTGCCAAAAATGAAGTTATGGGAAACAGCAATCATTAAGATTAAAATGTTTCCTCCTAAGCTGTTGTCCTTTATGCCCTCATCTTTCACTTTTGGCTACATGGTTTATGCGATCTTCTATCTTTCATTTTGTGTCCGCGTAAACCATATTACATTGTAAGTGAATTGCAGAGCAGCGAAACTTTCATAACCAGCACTTCAAAGAAAGGGACGCATCTTCTTTAAAATTTCCGTCTCAACATTCTATAAGAACACACATACGCCCAAATTGTTTTGCATAATTATGTCACATAACATTTTAAAGCTTTTTTCCTTTTCCATTATTTCATTTTTTCATTTCATTATACCAGCCTCTTCCCTTGCCCATAACCCGCTCTTAATGCCGCGGCAAATCGCCGCCTCCTTTAACTGGAGTACGTTTTTATGTTGAAAAATTATATTAAAGTATGAGAAAAGCATAATAACATATAAAACTAGTAAGGCATTTGCTAAGCTAATTGTATTTAAAAAATTACTAATATAATTGAACAGAAATTAAAATAAATACTCTAACAAATGTCTAAGTAAAAGTAGCGCAGATTTACGAAGTTAGGAAAAAAGCTTGATTCATTGTTTTATTCTCCAGCGAGTGAGGGACAAACTGTCATGTATGTGGGTACAGGAATTCATTTAATTTAAATTTTCTTATTTACTCAACTAAAATGGTCAAGGGTATTTATGTTCTTGCTGGTATTTTATGGAAAAGATGCTTGCTAATACCTCAGTATGGTGATATTCCCATCGTCTCAACCGATCTGATAGCTTTAGCACCTGGAGTAACTTTCCCGCTTGAAGTTATTCTGGACAAAAAATTGTCACATAGTAAAATTTATTTGCATCATCTATCAATTTTGTACAATTAAGGTATTAAAAAATACAAAAAACATTCTGCGTCCACATTTTTAAGGATCCTTTTTAACCATCAGTAGATTATTATTGCAGATTATTTGTAAAAACATTTGACAGCAATAATACCAAGTGTCAATCAAATTTAGCTAGTTTAGCCATGAGGTGTTTGAGGTGCGAACATGTCTAGACTGAGTAATCACAAGGAACTTCCTACCAAATAACCAAAATGTCGAAAGATTATATCCATTTTTTATAGAGCCTTACATGCTATTGATAGTCAATTTCCTTTAATTTCCTGTTGAACGTGAAAACATGTGATTATTGTGTATTTTAAAGTGAATATGTATCCGTCTAAATTGAAAAATCGTTATACCTGGTGGCTGAAAAGCGATTTTGACTCAATTCCTTATGCTGGTAGGAGAAATAACATATGTCTGTAATAGATAACAAGGGAGTTCCACAGAACGTAATTCTTAGAATAAGTCAACATACAAATATTAACGTTTGTCTAAAATGTTGAGTATGATAAACACGGTAAAATGATTTTATTTCAATCACAGGATTTTATACTCGCCCTTACGGGCTTCTTTCGCAAACAAACATGCTTGAAAAATAAAATTTCACTTTTACCCCTTGTGTCATAAATAACTATTTTAAGTACTGAGTGTTTTCTCTATCCAGAGAATCTGTAGCCTATTAATATAAAAATGCAGTAGTTCTTGTGAGTCTGCCTGTTTCTCTTTCAAGCAAAAACTACTCAACTAATAGAAATGACATTTTGCATGAACGTAGCTTTCATACCTGGAAAGAACTAGAACTAGAGTCGTTTAGAAACGTTTCACCTTTTAGTGGTAGTGACTGTTTTTATGGCTTGCAGTAACAACCGCATTATGTTCCTTTTCGATTTTAACTTTACTATGGCGTTGGTCAAATCAGATATCACATGTATTAAATTTTCTTCAAAAATTCTGTTGGTGTTTCCCGACATCCCTTACAGCTATAGAGAGATGGCCGTCCGGTGAAGGACAGGATTAAGTTCCATGCCGATATTTAGCATTACAACAGTTATCGTTCTCAATTCGATTGTTCTTTGTTTTCTATAAACAAAACAAAAGCAGAGGAAAGTTGTATACCATTTTATCTGTACAAAGGACAGGTTAGCAGCTATATACATGGGCATGGGCATTAATAAAAGTAAAAAAACTGGACTCCCTTCTCCTTAAATTATGTCTTTGTCCCTGTCACTTAGAATCCAACGCAGTGACAACCAGGTTTTGAATCATGCGGTGATGACGTAGAGAGAATCAATAAAGTGAATCCAACCAGACCCGTTTTAATGTTATGTATGATAATACCCGAAGTTGAAGTTGACAGGAGGGCCACCGGAAGTGCATACCTCCCACACCGGAAGTTACGCTCCGTGGCTGGGCGGCACTTTTATCAACTTCCGCAAAAAGTGTTGTCACCCATACACCAATACACTCAAACAGCAATCGCTTGCTTCTTCATTCATTTAAAACAAACAGTACTTCTTTCAGGTTCGAGCCATTTGATTCTCTCTTCGTATTATCTTAAACAGTTTCCTCCCTCATAGCTTCATCCTGTATCCAATGTAGAGCTTGAAGTTCTCTTAATACAATGTTTTTGGAAACATGTCAGTGTGTTTGAACAAAATTGCTAGAAAACAAGAAATCGTATAGAACTGAGATTTTACATTTTGGCTAAGGGTGTTTTGTGGATGTGGAGTAAAGCATCAAGACGTCATTCTCTTGTTCTTGAAGCCATTTTATATCAAATCTTTGTTTTTCACATTTTAAAATTTTTTCTCACAACTGCTTTTCAGACTAAAGCCCTAGCTAGACTTGGTAATATACTCTGCCTTAAGATTCGAGAGTTGTGTCTAACAAAGCACTGACGGTAATGTAAGAACCATATCTGGCATCTCTTACTAGCAAAACAACATTAAAAACTGAAATATATCCTTGGGTTACTCCATTTAATCAGAAAAGATTTCATTTGCCATTAGAATAAAATAAAATAAAATAAAATAAATGCCATACCAGTTGCTCAACTATGATTTATTTTGTAACTCGCCGCCTAGGCCCTTCGGTGCCTATGCACCATCTTCAGGACATCTTTTTGCTGGCTTAGAGTTCCAATCATTAAAATGAAAACTACATTTCATCACATTTATAAAATAAGATAAAATTGATAAAATCTCATAATAGCATTATTTTATAAATACGATGAAATGTAGTTCTGATTTTAATTATTGGAACTCCAGACCAGCCAAAGGATCCCCTGAAGATGGTGCAAAGGCACCGAAAGGCCTAGGCGACGAATTACAAAATAAATCATAGTTGAACAACTGGTATCACATGTATTTTACTTCATTGATCGAGCTCAGCGGCATTGGATATGTATTTGAATAACTGTCATTGGAAGTTATTCAGGATATCAGTTTATCTGATTTAAAACATTCTATTAAAATTACAAATTATATTTTTTTCATCTCTTTATATTTAAAAGATGTCTGTATCTCCTTTTATTTAGGCTAATTGTATTGGATCTCTTGAGCTCACCTCCTAACGTAAAACTCTATTAAACTTTTTGTTCTTGTATAGTAAATTCTGTTTAAATTTTGTATTTAAACTGCCCATTTAAAAAACTAAAACTTCTATTTGAATAAAAGATATATTTTCTGAAGGATAGTTATATTACAACTCATATTATGAGCCACTCGCCCACAAACTCTGATGTTAAGTTTTGCCTCTCGAATAATTTGAATAAAAAAGGCCTTACACTGTAGATGTGTTAAGCGCTACTCAATGAAATATAAATTCACTTATAATTTATAACTTTAGTCTCGCACGGTGTTGCTCAGCGGAGTAGGGAATTACAGGAAAATCAGGGTCCTCTGTAGTTTATAAGAGCAAGAGTCCGATAAGGGGAAATTGGAGAATTGTAGTTCAACAATATTTCTATTGTTCCTGTTATTAACACTGTGGAATTGCTCACCATTCAAAATGTCTATAAAATGGGTATATTAACAGAGTGCCAGAATGCTTTTGTTGAATAAATTATAATTGCAATTATGATATGCGGAAAATAAGATTTTTAATCAGATTAAAATCGACCAGCGTCAGCAGAACACTACAGATTTGTGATATCTTGATGATCGCGCACTCACATAAAAATAACAAATAAATTTTAAAAATCCATGTCAAATCGGCCGGCTCCGCGATTTGATCCAGTGACCTCCAGAATACGAGTCCAAGACGTTACCATTCGGCCAACTCACTCAGTATGACGGTCTAGTTTGATAAGCATATTTGAAGGAATAGTGTTATTTGTCAAATCTAAATGTATTGCACCTTGAAATTCTTAAAATATGTCAACGTTTCACAAAATTAAGTGGCAAATAACTCCGCTAATTATTTCACGGTATTGTACCTTCTGTATATAACAGTATTCATGTAGTATTCAATTGCAACTAGATCAACGAAGTAAACAAACATCTGACTGCATTGCATGCAAAGCCCTCAACTGTTAAAAATGCGGCATTGTATCTCAACTGTTTGTTGATAGATCAATACGATATGAATTTGATTTGATAAATACAAGTAATTTTCAGAAATTATATAATTTTTCAAAGGAAGGAATGGTTTGTTTGGATTTTTACTGTCCACGATTTTTTTAGAGTTAAACTATCAATATTTTAAAGCTGGTGCCCGTGGCTTCGCCCGCCATTATTAATTGACTCCAAGATTTTTAAGAAATTTAGACTGGCAGTTTATTAAAAATGTTTGTGGTTCAGAGCTATGAAAATTGTAAGTAAACAAAAAAAAGAAGATATTTCTTCATTGTTTTTATTTCACTTAGGCCTTATATAGTAAAGAAACTGTTTTCCTAATTTTGTACTATTCGTGAAAGTTTCGCTGATTGGTTGGCCTCGAGCCAATCAATATGCTTCGAATTGTCGGAGAACGCAGGCTTCTTTCCATGAACGTCATAAATGCATATACCAAGTTTCATCTATCTCCGATAAAGCGTATTTGAGTTATCGCACCTTTTTTATATATTTCCATTAAAATAGGCACTAAATTGGGCATTACTCCGATACCGGTCAACGGATTAGGTCCGATATCAATAGGGTTCTTCCCATGGACGTTATAAATGCGTATATGAAGTCTCATAAAAAATCCTATAAAGCTTATTTGAGTTATGGCGCGTACAGTCACACGGACGGACAGACAGATATACAGACAAACAGCTGGACAGACATTTTCCATCCCCCACACAATCTCATAAAGTACCATTCTGGCACTTAATAATCGGCAGCACGCGAAGCTTGACTCTACTGGATTTACATGCTAACCTATCATAGGGTCGATATGAATGGAACGGTCTCCTCGAACGTCCAGCTTAGCGGTCTTCTAGGCAGGGTTTCGTTCTAGAATAATTCAAAGGATCTTCGTAATTAACCCAATGTCTCTCTAAGCTTGAAATGGATAGGCCAGAACTCACGATCGTTTACAGTACTTCGATTTTATTGACTGAACTTTCCGGTTCAACTTAAGATTGTCGTTTTAAATTATTTCACGTTTTCACTGAGAAAGGTGTATTAGAAACACTAAATATTCACAATACTGCTGGAACATTTATATAACATAATGACTAACGATATCTTATCCATTGTGAGTGACCATGTATCTGTGACTTGGTTCTAAAGGGCAAATGTTAATTTCTTGCAAAAATGAGATCTATGCATTATTGAGCTCGGCTAGTCTTTATCTTTCGTATAATAAAAGTGCCAATGTATGTTGCTGTTAAGAGATATACTGTAGTACAGAAACTTAAGAGGCCATTGTCGGAAGTCCTCAGCAAAAATAAATGAAAGATTAAATTAAATTAAATGTGGCTCCTACAAAGGCTTCGAAGTCGTTATCTCAAAAGTAAGTTTTATGACATTGGCTCTTTTAGAACCAAGCCAAGATATATTCTTAACATGATCTGGGTCTTGTACTTGCAGTGAAATGACTACCTGATAGCAAATTCTTGAGAGGCTCACAGGAATTTCTGTCTGCTATCATTGGGATGATTTTAATATTACGAATAATATTCTCCACCTTCATTACTACAATATTCTAGTTAATATTTATTCCACTAAAACTTTTTAATTGACATTTATTTCCTTATTAATATTAATTACAATATTTCAATTACCACCGTACATCAGCTTTAATATGGCAATTATGGAAGATAGAGAAAATGTAATATAAGAGAGTGGATTAATATCTTGACAGACAGGGAAACACCTGAGACATGGCGGTTCCTACAGAAGCTTGGGGTTGCATACATAAATATTAACTCATGGAACATCATACCATCCCAGGCAGGGAACAACGCACAAGTCCATCGATCCAACATGATCACTGAAAACCTGTTAGTAAAACAATCCCTGTGAAGTTGTGAGGTTGATACATCTAAAGTGAATGTGAATGTCAGAATGCGAATATTTAAATTTATGATTTTGGTTAAGAATTATATAGATTAGTTCTTGTTATGTAGCTTTACACATTCACTTATCCAATTTCAAGGCACTATGCTAGAGTTGGCAAATTGCGGATTCACCCCCCCCCCCCCCCCCATAAATTTTTTGGCTAATCTTTCTGATGGCACCAAGAGCCCCGAGGTCGACTCAGCCTCTAACAGAAAGAAGGAATAGAAACAATTCTACTTTAGGATTGGTGTGTAAGGCTGACAACCGTATCACTTTAACGTCTCAAAATTTAAGAGCCTCAACCTTCTTAAGTTATCCATGGCTTCTATAGGAAACACTTTATTTACCAGTCGAAATCTTAAAAAATTATACGTGTATTTGCAATTTCCTTGGTAGGCCTATCTGATTGTCACGCTTTCCCATCATTCACCGTTATGAGACTGAAATGTTATAGGTTATATACCAAGTAAAAACGTAATGGAATCCTAAATAAAGTAAAAATGTATATTGGAAAATATTTCCAAAATAAAATTTAACAATAAATATAGCCGCCATCGCTACATTTATAAACAACAACACGAAAATTGAAACTCGTGTGTCAACATTGGAACCACCAGTTTCATATTACGACGTCGTACCTTTGTAAGTCCGGTTATTTGTTTGAGAAAACGAAGGAAGAAGCAACGAAAACTGAGGAGACTCATGTAAATTTTTAGACATTCGGCACATAAAGGTGGTAAGGTTTTCAGCAATCCGCCTTTATCCACCATAAATACGCCTAGTGCCACCAGAAGGATTAGGCCATACCTGAGCAACTGAGGGGAAACGTTTTAGTCCCCATCCACTGCTGTGACGTATGAAACCTGCTCTTCATGTTCAGTGTCACGTCGAAACTGCTTTATTTTGACGTCAAGGGCGACTGTAGTGAGAGACATTGCCCCACCGCACAGTGGCACAATGTGCCACAGCTGCGCACCCGTGGATTAGGCCAATTGAAAAGCCCAACGACCTCACCGAGATCGAACCTGCGACCTTCCGCTTTGTAGCGCACTGCCTCAACCAACCACAGTTGTAAAACGAGTCGGATCTCAGTGTATGCAAATAATTCGTACCTAAACTGAAAGTTCCAAATATAATATAGGACCTATTTAATTTTTTTGCAAAAAAGTGTTCGATTTTCTTAGGCTATGCTATAGTTCTAGACAACGTAATAATTTTCTCTATAATGCATTTCTGTTTCCGGCATTGATTCAATCCCAACATCTGTATTACTTTCACTACCCGTGCCATAAGCAAGCTACAATAGATAGAGGAACAAATTCGTTCGCCCCAAAACAGTATAACAGTCGCATTTTTAGCATAAATTCCCTTAGGTTTCCTGAATCCAAAATAAGCCATCTCGAGAAACATGTCAGTCTAAATCTGATGAACGTAACTCGAAAACGGAAAATGCAATGAATCGAAATTTTACATTTGGGTTAGATATTTGTGACATGACGTTCTCTTCTTTTAAAAGCCAGCTTACAGGAAGAAAAATTCATCTTTTTACGATTTCCTCGGAGACGGTTCTAACAATTCTGTTGAAATTATGTACATGAGGTGCATACGCTAATACTATTTTTTAGGTTCATAGTACCTAAATGGAAAAGTCTTATCGAAAAACTAATTGCACCAGCAGTAACAGATTTTGATAAATATACGAGTTTGGTCCCTTTTGTTTTTGTCGTACCTACATCGGTTGTACCTTAGATAGAGTTAATTCTTTTATTTTAAGTAAATTTTGTACATTTTCACACATTCTATAACTTTTATACTGTACATTTTAATTTTTTACAGGACAGTTAGAATCATAAAATTTGGCAGTTATATTGCTACATCCAACTGTCATAAGAATCCCAAACTTGGCGATTCTATCTGCCCTATAAGTATGGAAATCTGACTGGATAGGAGTGACGTCAATCCCATTTACGAAAATCTAAATTGCCCACTCACTTTCACTTGAGATAGAACCGTTGGAAAAATTCAATAAAGTTCAAAGATTTTACTTTTTACACCCAAAAACTTCGAAAGGTTTTTAGTCACTTGTTTGTCCACTTCCGGATGAGCTACAGACCAGAAATTTAGCAAACTTTTAGATTTTAGCCTGCAGCCGATAGGAAAATCTAAAAAATTTCAAATTTAATTTCTTAAGAAAAAACTTTTAAAATTTTTCAATCACTGACTAGAATAATTTTTACCCATGAATAAATAAAATTGATTCCGCCATTTTTAATATTTTACGGCGGTAAATTTTTTTTTAATGAACCTTTTTTGGAATTTTTCCATTAGCTACAGGCTGAAAGCTATAAGTACGCCAAGTTTCAAGTTTTTGTTTCATCTGAAAAGTAGTAAGACAACAAATTGTGTCAGTGAATGAATGAGTGAGCGAGTGAGTGAGTGAGTTATCCATATGGCTTTATAGTTTAGTGATGATATGCCTATAGCGGGTTCTAATAAACTGCACTGCAGAGTACAGGTGGTCCAAAATACAGTTCAGAAACTTCAAGAAAGTTCTTGTTCCTGTTCTAGGCTTTTTTGTTTAAACTTGTCCTTTATGACGTCAACAACACGTTAAATGAAGAGAAGCGCATTCTCTTCTTGTTCCTCTTCAAATTTAGGTTTATGTTCACTCAGTTTTATCAGTTTTCCCTACCCGATTAAACTCCTGCCAAGGCAGATGTGACTCAGTGGCAAACTTTGTTTACCCCTATAGGTTTCAATGTTCTATACTAACGATTTGAAACTGTTGTCTAGATTGAGTATTTGTTGTAAGCGAAGAATCGTAGCTGAGAATCGTAAACTAATGAAACAAGTTTTGAAACGTTGCGTTATAAATAGAAATAAAACGGACAGTATTCCTTACGATGCATGAAGGCAGAGTAGGGTTAAGAGCAATGCCTCAAGAAAGCAATGCATTTATTTAATGATAAGGTTCATGGATTTAGAGAGGCTTTTCTCGTCATTTACAGCAGCATTGAGACCCCAGATGAATGAAATTGATATTGCTCTCTGCCCCTCAAGTGGCTCTCCCCAGTGAAGGGGAGATTTTAATGGGTTATTTTGCATTTCACTCCCCCTAATGGAACCTGAATGTAATCCTATCACTGTACCATCAAATGGGGATAAACACTCACAACACAACAAGGCTACAGAGGGCTCTTTTATAATAGTAAACCAAATGCTTCTTTATAAGTTTGAAATGAATGATAAGAGGAGACTGGAGGATAATCAACATGCCTAGATTTTATTCCTGTAGATAAACTTACTCTTTCATATTAGGCCTACTGCAAATACGTGGAAATGTTGTGCTGTGGCTAACTTTCCCGCACGGAAGGTCATCTTTATCAATACTAGCAATAATAATCTTATTTACATGCCGTACTATAGACCTTCTCAGCCGATTAATGAATAATACCGAAATATTTTACCTGTGTATAGAGGGGACATAGATAAGCAACTTTTATTCGGAGATGTTTGCTCTATGGATTCAATTTTTCCTGTTACAGCATAAAATCCCCCGGGGCATGGCCGCCACTGACTTCTAACATTAGAAAAAAATGCAAAACAAAGGAACTTCGTTGTTAACACTGTAGTCAGTAGTTATGAATAAAATAAGATAATGCAGTGACGGCCAGTCATGTAGGCCTAATAGTCCAGTCAACGAAGGGGTTGTAGAGGACATGCAAAGGGAGAGAATTTTTTTCTTCAGGAATGTGTTGGGGGTAGTTAGGATGTAAACATACTAAAAGTCCCCACCCCTAGCCCTTCCGCTTCAGGGGTGGAAGGGGTGGAAAAGGCACTTTTTGGGGTTTTTTGCTTATAACTTGAGAAAGGTGAGTCCTAGTGAAAATCTTTTTCTATACTAAATTAAAGCTGATAAAATTTTCTATAAGTTTGTATATGCATTGTTGTCGTATCTAAAACTGTTTTCGAGATATAAGCTCTTGAAAATCGCCAATTTTCCGAAAACTTTATTTTACCTCATGTTTTTTGTTAAATTTGTCCTTCCAACTCCTCAGCCTTTCGTTTCAAAGAAAAATCGTCAGGAAAATAATTGTAGAGTATTAAATTTTCTTTAAATGGGTATATAGATATTTAATTTATCTTCAACAATACAAAAGTTATGGTAATTTGAAATTTTGGGGTAAATTTTGTGATTTTCAAGAAAACTTTACATTTGTTATTTCCTAATTCAAGATATGTATATACATATAAGTTATATACATATATATACATATATACATACATATATATATACACACACTATACATGCTATATATATATTAACATATGTGTGTGTTTTAACACGCTGGATCCAAGAAACCGCTTTCATCTCTGTAGAGATGGTCTAAATTCTACCAAAAGTTCGTAATGATAATTAGGAATGGGCAAATTATACAGTTCTAACAATTTTTAAATGGTTTAATTTCGAAAGAAGAATACTAGAAAGAAATTCCAGATTTTAAAAGTATAAAATTTGAAAATCGTTGAAGAAGGTGATTGTATAGTAACGAACAGTAATACACAAAAATTGCATATATGAAACAAATAAATCAATGTGCATTTGCTACGAATATTAAAGAAATACAGTATATTCAAGACGCTCTCTTGGGACGAGAAAGTCCGGCTTCTGGCTGCATCTCCACAACTGAATGTAGCAGTAGCTGAGAATCTCCGTTACCTTCCATCACATTTTTTATATCGGATTCAGCGTCTGCAGGGGATGTTTGGATGGGCTCCATTTCTTCCTCATCGTCGTCTTCGTCCATTAAAGGTGCCTTGTTCAAACAGTTCCCCTGGCAGTTTTGGCATAAAGGGGAACAGTTTAACGAAACTTTCTTGCTATAATCCTTGGTGCATTTACAAAAAATCTTGCTTAAAATTTCTTGTGGTGCTGCTGGGTCTTTGGTCGGCACTGGAGCAAGATGATTTCCCTTGCGTTCCCAACCCCATAACTCTGGGGGTAATTGGTTTCCCAACCAGAGCTGCTCTTGGTGGTATGTCCGAAAGGCGTGTTCTTTCGTTGCCCCTCGCTTGGTGGAAGTGACGAGAGATCAGGTTTTACATTGGTCATCGATTTTAGAAATGAATGGTAACGGTAGGTCTTAAGGGAGCACTCCTTTGCTGGGGCGCCATACCATCTTAGCAAGCACGTTCGTCCAGCTTCCTCAATTTGAACTTGTGAGGAGGAAGGGTTGTAAAATACTTTGGCTGCTCTGCGAATATCTCGGTGCTTTTGGTAGAGTTTGACAAAACCAAGTTTACTCTTTCGGAATGTTGTTGACGTTGAATCGCAGCCAGTAAAAGCATGCAGGAACAGAATTTGTTTCAGACCAAGCTGCTGCATTTGGCGGGTGGAGTAAACATTGGTTACAACTTTTCCCCTTCCTGGTTTCATAAGTAAAGTATTGTGATCGGGTAGGGTATTTGCAGTAAGTAGCAATGCGAGATCAACATCTTCCCCAATGACAGCCACATTAGTTGTTTCTCTAGTTGATTGTTCAACAGCTGTACTTACAATCAGTACATCAGCATCGTCAGATGCTTGATGGGTTGCGATGCCGTTTTCCTCAAGTTTAGACCTCAGTAGGTTGATCAGTCTGTCTTTATTGTGCGGATTGGAGAGGAACAGTTCTTCATTCACTGTTATTTCGGTGTCCAGATTGAAATTGATGTCTACCGACTTTCTCATTCGGTAGCGTCTTCCTTGTTCGGCCGCCTTAGTGCTGCTTGGTGAGTTGCTGTATCCATCGAACACTACAGTGCATCTCCTCCCGGGGTAGTGGGTCTTGACGAATTTGACGTATCCATCACAAATTGCGGAGAGTGAGGATCCTTTTTGCCAGATTACTTTATGTATGAGAAATCCCCCATCAATAACTACATCAAAGTTTGGTAAATGTACGGTCTCGTCAGTTGATTCAAACAGTTTGAACAGGACAGATTTGTTGGTTTTTCTCATACCACCTTCATTGAAGAGGGCTAAGGGAAATGGAGCCAATCCGTATCGTAAATAATCCTTCAAGTCTTCATCACATTTTTTGCTAATGGAAATTCTTTGGAAGAGTAGGAAAGGGTCTATTGAAACATTTTCGTCATGGATATTGATGGATGAAGTAACAGAGGAAATAGGGAGTGCCTTGTCTTTGCGTGACAACTTGATATCTGAAAATGGCAATTTTACCATTTTATTCATTGCTTGCCTACCACAAGTTGCAGCAGCATAGCAGTTGACTTTATCATCTCCCACCACCCCTGTAGCTATCGACATGATATCACTGGTTTCAGGAAAGGGAGGATGATTTTCTAGCCACGATGAGAGTTTAGCAATATCAGCCATGTTTTTGGTTATGCGTGCTCCCCCTAAATCTATATGCTGTTCACTCGAAGTGAAGAGAACTCCACTGAACTCTTCCAGTGAAGTGCAGACGTAATGAGTTGCACAAAGCATTTATCTTTTAACCCAATTAAATTATTGATTTCAAATATATATTTTTAATATTTGAGATTAATAAGTTAATTGTTCAAATAAATAGTATTTTTAGCCTTAACCTTAGTATACTGATTACTTATACTCTTCACAATTATATATATATAATTAAGAAATTTCTAAAACATAATTGTGACCTTTATTTGACAACAATATTTTATATTTGTGTCTATCTTATAAAAGCTGATTTTGAGTGGATCCAGATAAGTTAAGTTTTATGTTAAGGGTTAAGGCGGAACTTTATTAAAATATAATATGTATATATATGTATACGTATGTATATATGTTTATATAAATATATATATGTGTGTGTGTGTGTGTGTGTGGAATTGAGAAATAACAATTGTGCAATTTTCTTGAGAAATCACAAAATTGACCCCAGAATTTCAAATTACCGTAACGTTTGTCTTGTTGAAGATACATTAAATATCTATATACGTATTTAAAGACAATTTAATGCTCTACAACTCTTTTCCTGACAACTTTGCTGTATACCGAAAGGCTGAGGAGTTAGAAGGACAAATTTAACAAAAAACACGAGGTAAATTTAAATTTTCGGAAAATCGGCGATATTTAAGAGCTTGTATCTCAAAAACAGTTTTAGATACGACAACAATGCATATAAACAAATTTGTAGGTATGTTCATCAGCTTTAATTTAGTATATGAATAGATTTTCACTGTGACTCACCTTTTTCAAGTTATAAGCAAAAATCCAAAAAAAGTGCCTTTTCCACCCCCTTCCACCCCTGAAGTGGAAGGGCTAGGGGTGGGGACTTTTAGTATGTTTACCTCCTAACTACCCCCAACACATTCATGAAGAAAAAAAATTCTCCCCTTTCCATGTCCTCTACACGCCCCTTTTCGGCATTCATTGACTGGACTATAATTAGTCTGTAAATTTTGCAGATTATGAAAACTCTAAATTATGTAATAACTGTGGGTGAATGATTAAGAATCAGGTTTTTATGGATCATTAGGAAGGCATGAAGTCAATTTAATGAAAATTAGAACCCTATTTCGCATAATTATTGACTTATGAGCACCAAATTATAATTACTTTAATGCCCTTTAGCACACACATTTTACGTTATAGAGCTTAAATTTCCCAATAAAAGTTGCTTGTCTATGCCCCCTCTATATACAGGTAAAATATTTCGGTGTTATTCATAAACACCCTGTATAATAGCTATATCCTTTTTAATTTGTGACACATTATAGTACGAGAATTTTACTGTATACAGTACCTTTGGTATCCTGTGTACTTTAGTAGCATTATAAATAGGTAGTCTATGATCTAAGACCGCCGGCGTGGCCTGTAGTTAGCGTCGCTGACAGATCCGTCGGCCCGGGTTCAATCACCGGTACCTCCTCGGATTTTTCTTAGGGAGGGAGACCTAGTACAGGTGCACTCAGCCTCGTAATTCAAATTGAGGAGCTACTTGATAGAGAAGTAGTGGTTCCGGTCACGGAAACCACCATTAACGGCCGTGGATGTCGGTATGCTGACCACGTGTCCCCCAATCCTGCCGTCTGCCCCTGGTAGACGACGCAGTGGTCGGGTGGTAGGCCTTGTCCCTTCTTGGATGTTAGCGCCACGGAGTTAGTCTATGATGCAATTATCTTGTGTTACATATTTTTAAATTTCTGTTAAAATAATAATTGTAAATATGTCCTGACGTTATTTTCATCTGTATAATCTGAATAGCAATAAAATAGTATCCGTAATATTATTATCATTATTATTAGTAACTTATTATTATATAGACCTATCTAAATTATGTCAGTTCGCTTTATCAATTGTTGTCATAGAGTCTATTAAGTGCGAGAATGGTATTTTCTAAGTTTACTTGGTTAACTAGAAAAAATGTCTGTCCTTTGCACCCGTCCGTGTATCTGTACGCGTGATAATTCAATGTGCTTTGTAAGATTTCCACTAAACTTAATACCAGAATCATGAAGAATTTGTTATAAATTCGCTCTGTTAGTATTCTAGTTACCCCACTTATTCCTTCACACATGCTGATCATACTTTCTCAAGAACCGTGATCTAAAAGTCAATAGTTTCTTAAATATAACCTATTTAACTTCAACTGGCACTTTGTTTTATCAGCTTACGTGATTTTTATTTTTATACGTTTTTGCTCTTAGGTTGACCGCCTGCGTGGTCTCGTGACTGGCGTAGTTGATACAGATCCGCAGGCCTGGGTTCGATCCCCGGTACCTCCTCGGATTTTTCTGAGGTAGGGAGGTCTGGAACGGGGTGCACTCTGCTCGTAATACAAACTGAGGAGCTACTTGATAGAGAAACTCCGGTCATGAAAACCATTAATGGCCGTAAGTGTGTGCATGCTGACCAAATGCCCCCAACCCTACCATCTGCCATCTGCCTAGTCCCTTCATGGATGTAGCGCCATGGAGTTTAGTTTTAGTATAGTTTATGTGCTCTCAGGTTGTCAGGTATGTTGTCACAATTGAATAAGCATGCTTTAAAGATTTGATAGCAAGTTGTTTGAAAAATTCAAACCTACTTGATTGCCCATTTTCAAGATTGCAGTTAGTTACCAAACTTCCGATATCTAATAATGTATCCTGAAGTTGAAGAAAGCATTTGTGGAATTCCTATATTTGTGTTTGCTAAATAAGAATGACCAAACCGATTGCTATGAAAATTGTTTAACTTAAGCTTATGTGTTATGTGAAATTAAAGCTACGATGTTTCTTCAAGGAGGATAATTGTTGAGCACGAAGTAAACAAATCTTTATTCAGTAACAATTGAATATGGAATAAAATTATTGAGGCCGTGGTTATTGGATTCACACATACACTAATAATAAGTTATATTAAACCAAACAAGTATTTCACATAGTCGAATGATATGAAACAATGCTTTCAATTTTTATGACACAACAATGAGACATTATTTAACCACACCGCGGCTTCAGGAGAATGCGAATGGGGAGAGGCAGCATGTAGCACCTCTGCCCTGGATAATTCATGTAAGATAAATGGAGTTATAACAAAAGTCTTGTGCACTGCTATAACTATAGGCTACATAACTACCGTATAAAATCACATGCTTTGTGTTAAGAATCTAAATGTACTTGACCATTTGAGCTTTAAAATGCATAAATCACTTGTGACACGTAGCATGCGGGTACTAGAAAACTTCACGTGGTTTCTAGTTACAACTAATTCCGTGGTTTTGTGTTGGACACAACTTAATCCTGCAGAAATAGCTCTGATTTCTCCTAAATCTTTTGAGGAGATCTAAATCCCCAGACCACCACGTGCGCTGCTAATGATGTTTCGGGGGCCCACCCATACTCGGAATCTGTCAGAGATTTATGTCGGCTCTTGTTATCTCCGCCGTGTTAAGATGATCATTACGTGTATCAGGCCAGCAGGATAATGAGAATGCATCTTATAATGACATTGCAGTAAAAGTCATCGTAAAGCGTTCCAGGGGTGATAAAAATTCTCGTGCAGTTATCCCATGTATTCAGTAAAAGTTATTTTGCCTAACTTACAAATACAATGTATTATGTTCATGGATTTGATGTAAATATCCACATTTTCAAATATGAAATAAATAAATAATTGGTCTCCTAAGAAAAAAGGAACAGCAGAAGAAAATAAAATAGAATGCAATTCAAAACAAACATATAGTTTTACTTCTTAGAATAAAGCAAGTGTAGAAAGAAAGGAGTTTTCACGGGTAATCCCACGAGAGTTTACGAGTTTATCATAGGTAATACCACGAGAGTTGACGAGTTTATCGATAGATTCGCGACTGCGCAGCAGGAGCGAACTTATCTGATGCAACTCGTCAACTCGAGTTGGATTTATTAAGACTATTCCATGAATAAAATGTAACGGATTATATAAATAATAATAATTACTTTCGTGCTTTGTTGTATAAAAACCAAACTAACAGTTGTGAGATCACGGCATCCATGTATCGATTCGAGCTACTCTGGTATAATCAGCACTACCAATGGTGCATAGTTAACTTCATTCAGGTAAGCTAACAGCAGAACAAAATAAAACCATACGAACTGGCTTTCACCGAATCGAAATTGTGTTCTTAATAAA
The DNA here is from genome assembly GCA_964059195.1 of Ectobius pallidus. Taxonomy (NCBI): domain Eukaryota; kingdom Metazoa; phylum Arthropoda; class Insecta; order Blattodea; family Ectobiidae; genus Ectobius; species Ectobius pallidus. Next base: position 32,594,446 of record CAXKWD010000001.1, on the reverse strand, counting down.
TGTACATTTCTATTATTTCAATTGCATAAAATAATCTGATTTCATGCCGCTTAGTGGCAGCAGTGACTGCACACTGATACTCGCGTCTCCAGTAACGAGCAGCTGGTTTTACCGCGATAAAATGCCATCCTCGCGATTTCTACAAGAATATTGTAAGATAAACTGTCGTGATTGGTCTATATCCGAGGAATTGCTAAACGTTATTGGTCAATATCAAACACGCGGCGTATGAGTGGGATAGTCCATATAATTTATCTGACGAAACTCTTAACGTCGAAACATTAATGAACTTCATTCTAAAGCTTAAGAGATTTCCACTAGTACAACGTTGTCTACTCCAAGTCAACCATTATGATTAATCAATCAATCTTGTTTTTAGATCCATATGTAAGAGATGTTTTTTAACTGCAATATATGTTTTACTGAGCTACTAATATTTTCACGCAACATAACTTTTAGTGAATTCAAATAACTTTGTTATAACTCTGCTTTTAACCAGCTCATGTCAAGCTCGTGAATATAATCACCATTTTATAATAGTAATATGGCAAATGAAAATTTTTAACAAACTTCTATTTTACAAAATTTGTAACTATTATTATATGTATGTTTTGCTAGTGCATAGTACGGCACAAGGCATAAATAAAAGTTATGGTCTGTTTATATTCCAAGTCTCTCATATTTGGCGTGGTACGTCGTGGTGTTGTATTACATATATACTAATACAGAGGCGGAAAATTAATTAAATTTATCTTGACGTCGAGTAGGATTTATTAAAACTATTCCAGGAATACGCAACAGTCATAATTATAATTATAACAGACATAATTTATTTTTCTATTTGTATTGTTTAAAAACAAATAATTACCGTTTCAAGAAGTAGGTAACGCTGCATATCAAACTGTGTTCATTATATTCACCCTATCCTATATTCATTAAAACTTGCTAATCAGGTTACCAAAACCTCGCTGACACGAAGTGACTTGCACCTAATTAAAATTGAACTCTTAGGCCGGGCGCAAGTTGAGACGCAGTTTGGTGACGTGAGGTGACGCAGAGTGACTTCTAACCTAACTTATTACTTTTCAATTCGTCAAATAACAATACTGCAAGAAAAGAAGTCAAATTTTAATTAAGGTGCCATTATTATTATTATACAAAGAATTATCAAATATTACCAACTGACAAACAAAAAGAGATACAATGTTCAATAAATGTTCATGTGTATAATAAATAAAATCAACTTAGTATTTGACAATTGTATATAGACATACTTTAATAAAATGAATGTATATAATCCAAAATTTTTATTCACAATCGGATTCGAAACAATATATGGTGTTTATTAAGACTACTAGTATACAGGTTGAATTTCTTACCAAAACTTGAATTATCTTATACTAGTTGAATTCATACACTAAGCTGCATAATGAAGTTTATCAATAATAATGAGAAAATTATTGATCTTTTCGCGGAAATTAAAACAAGAATAATCGATTTAATTTTTAAACGAATAGATCAAGCTTGAGCTGTAACAATTTAAATTACAGTAAGTAAAAAAGTTTGATTTTGTTCTTTTAGGGTCTTTTCAAGTTTCTGAATCAATTTTCTTTTTAAATATGTATATTTCCTTTTGCACAATATTCAAAACGAAGGCTAAACATTTTATGAAGCAGCAATCGCACTAATTTTAGCTACGAGTCGACACTGGGAAGAATGTATTAATTTCCTACAAATTTAATTTTTTTTAATGTAATGTTGCGAATACTTACATTCAGCGATCATATATACATATAATTAATAATTATGATACGAAAATTCATCATTAAGACATAATAAATATAATACCCTTTAATTTCTTATTTTTAATGTCACTATAACACTCAATCATTCAATTCAATTTAAATTAAGGTTACTTTTCAAATTCCGGTGAGATACTAAGTTTAACTCTGAACGGGAAAACATTATAAAGCGAAACGGAACTAATTGGTAAAATCATTTTGAGAAAATGTTTCATTTCAGAAACGTTTGTTAAGGAACATGGAGCAATTTTACTGTACATAATTATAAAACATTTATGAAAGTAAGTTGAAAATAAATTTCAAGATGACTCCTTCATTTTATTTTTAATTACAAATCTGAAACTTCCCAACTAATTAATTCTTATGGTTTATACTAGTTATGATATACATCTGTATAGAAAATATACACTTTTATGCCTGCTTATGCAACTTTTTCTTTTCGTCGAAAATCTACTGCATATAAAATGTTATCTAAAACAAATGAAGGGTACAGCGGAAAACGAAAAAGGATAACAAATTGAACACATTGTATAGAAATTAATTCAAGAAACGCTTTTGATTGAAAAGAGCATAGCACAAACTGATAAACAATAAATATGAAGAGTTGAAGAGGGTTTGTTTACTTTCAGAGCGGACATCAATCTTTCAAACTGCATGGAGTACGATCCTTTTTCCCCTATAATATTACCGCTTTCTGCCTAAACTAATTCCAAAATTCCAAATTCACTATTAGAAAGCATTATTATCTCAAAGTCCATAAAAACGGACACTACTATAGCTTTTCCCTTGTTCCCTTCAAATAAATCCATCTTATTTAAGTATAAAAACATTATAAACAACTTTATCACATTTCTTTCCAATGCCCTTCGCAATTTCTTCCCAAATCTGAAATTTTAATATGACGTGTCGTACAATTTTTTCTCCCTCGACCTGCCATAATTAATTTATCCTCAATTAATTTCTTCTCAATGTCCATGGTGGACAAACAACTTCTCACGCGCAGTGAAAAGTCACTAGTGAGAAACTGTGGCACGATCACAAACGTCCGCAGCTCGTGACTCGTTGAATCTGCTTCACTTCACCCTGCGTGCGAACCTTCGTTGTTGTATTTAATTCTATGTTAAACTTACGGTGAGTCACCTCTACCTCACGTCACCAAACTGCGTCTCAACTTGCGCCCGGCCTTAAAGTTTCCAAATAAGTTATGTTGTAAATAAAAAGCAATATACTGTGTTTTTATTCATTCATCTACAACAATCCAGTATTTGAGGTACCCTGAACACAACAATGCCATTGTGAATTCCTGTGTGTGTGAGTATAGATAGATAATGACAAATATCATAACCATATTTGGATTAAGTATTTTTCTGACAAGTGACAAGTAACATATCGACGAATAGACCTATCCCTTTCTCTTACCAGTTTACTTGATAATGAAGAGAGTTTTTTTGTGATTTCATAAAAATCAAATACATAAAGCTCTTATTGAAATACTTCTTCATAGAAATTTTGTAAAAGGTAGTTAGTTATAAGCAAGTTTTCTTCTCCACTCAGCCAAGTTTTTAAATGCTTTGCATGGAGATGAGACTACTGAATGCACATATCTCGCAACGTAGCCACGTATTCCGTGTCGGAATATCCAGCGAGAGAATCGTATATTGTATGCTTACGGAATAAAAAGTGATATGGGTATATAATTGCTGAATTAAAAAAGTATATATGTAATTATATATATAAAGTTTTGTTTTTCAGCTTTTGGGACTGCAAAAATGTTCGTTAAAAATCATACTTTTAAAATCCAAATACGTATAAAATACATTTGGTACATTTGTTCATTACAAGATGTTAAAGGTGCCGTATAAATTCCATGTCAATATTCAATAGTGACCGCGGGCATGGTCTCGTGGTTAGTGCTGCTGATTTATGGATCCCAAAGTCTGGGTTCACGGTCAAGGAAACCACTAGTAACGGCCTTTCAGGGATGTAGCGCCACGGAGTTTAGTTATAGTTTTAAGTCTGGATTCAATCCAGGTAGCTTATCGATTTTTTCTGAGTTAGCGGGTTCTGGACCTGGGACCACTCAGCCACATGGCACCAACTGAAGAGCTGCTTGATAAAATCATACATGGGCTCCCAATGATGCCATCTTCTTACGGCTGATGAAGCAGCGGTCGAATGGTAGGCCTAATCCCACAAGGGATGTAGCGTCATGGAGTTTATATTCAACAGTGTCTGAGCATTTCACTTTGAAATCTTCAAACTTTTTTCCACAGTGTGTCCGGCTTAAACGTATAACATTTCATTATTTTATTACTTGATAAGTAATGTTGATATTTACACCCGGTTTGCTTCTACAGGTTAGGTAACTCAATTTCTTTTCTCTTTCTTTTCTTTTGTGTGTGTTTGCGTGGCAGGAGTGTACATCGCATGCGCAAACTACGTGGAAATAGCCAGTTAGCGTCAGTAGCCACGTGGACTCCACAGTAAAAGGCATTCTGTGTGCTTGCTCTCGCGGAATTGAAATCTGTTACGAAGATACGTCGATTTCAGCGTGATTATCGATTTTTTTTGTGCCCTCCCTTACCCCCGGAGTGCCAAGCAATGAAGCTTATCACCTCCGGTCAAACCAAAGGTGAATATCGACTGCGACCAACTAACGATGTTTCAACGTAACAATCATGAAATGGGACAGATGCCTTTGTGAAACTGGGAGTTTGCTTTCAAAGCGCGCTGTTTCAATGGTTGATGTGGGATTAATCCGTACGTCTTTCCAGAGGAGCCCCCGTAAATCCATCCGACGAGCAAGTAGGGATCTAAATTTACCTCGTTCGACAGTACACGATGTCGTCCATGAAAGGTTGCGCCTACAGGCGTGTACAAACTTCAACTTCCGTCACCAAATCAAACCTGAAGACAAGCCGCGACGGAGGGCATTTGCTGATACAATTCTGGAAAAAGTTGATTAAAATGAGGCATTCCTCGATATGATAATATTATAGGAGAAAAATTCCTCCGACACTGGGACTTGAACCCAGGACCTTTGGCTATTCGCGCCAATGTTCTACCAACTGAGCTAAGCCGGAATTCAATTCACAGCGCTGTGAAGTCCCAGTGTCGGAGAAATTGATCTCCTATAATATTCTCATCTAATGTCCAACTGAGACAATAATCTGTGGTTCATGAATACTTACATTTATCTATTCCTCAATATGGTTTGTTTCTCGGACGAGGTTACATTCCACACTTCCGGGAAGGTTAACAAACACTATGCCGCATATGGGGGACAGAACATCCCCACACAGTGGTAGAGTATGAACGAAACTCCCCGAAACTCAATGTGTGGTGTGCACTGATGAAGGACAGAATCATAGGCCCATTCTTTCTCGCGGAGCCTACCGTTAATTCAAGAACATATCTAGACATGTTGCAGTGGTACGCTGTACCACAACTTCCTCCCAACGTGATCTTCCGCCGTTATGTGGATATTGTGAGAGGGTTCTTGAATAATGAGTTTCCTCAAAGCTGGATTGGGCGAGGTAGTCCTTCCATTGCTTGGCCCCCTAGAAGCCCAGACATTACGCCACTCGATTCTTTTCTGTTGGAGTTCGTCAAGAATCAAGTTTACCAGGCACCAGTTCGTGATTTACCAGATCTGCGCCATCGCATTATTGCAGCTATCGCAAATTTATGTTAATGATGCTCATGCCGAGGTTTATTAGGTTAGGAAAAAGCGTTTTGAGTTACTCTACCCGTAGAAGCAAACAGATTGTAAATATCATCAATACTTGTCAAGTAATAAAATAATGAAATGGTATACGTTGATACCGGATACACTGTATTATGAGAAAATGAAGAACGACAGCTGTGAGAGTTAATTTTCCAGACACATGATCGTTTCAAATGCAGTTTTTAACCATTAAGTCTACATTGTATGACTAATTTTTTGTTAAGACAAAAATTAAACCATAATAATATTAGTAATAAATAATAATTTATAATAACAATAATAATAATATAATAATAATCTGTACTCCTATATACGTAACAACTGACAATCTTTCTGCCTCTTGTTCTAAGACCATTTGCCGCCAAGATAAGTTTCTGTGAATGTGAACTGGCGATAGCTTAGAAGAAAATCAGCGGTATGCGTTTTATGTTGCTTTGAAAGAAACATTTCTGAAGCTAGAGAGTTCAAGACGCGGTTCAAAAAATAAGATTTATAGGCAGCAAAGCGCAAGGAATGAAAAGAGGTTAGCTTGGCTCACAATAGTCCATTGTAGTCTCATCTTCACTTGGAGTTCCAGTTCTTTGTTCTTCGTGTCTGTACAAGAACCAACAATTTCTTATATCACACAGCTAGGGGTCCTGTTTCATACAACTTTTACACTAAAAACAAGTAATAATATTGATTTAGATTTAGATTTAGATTTATTTCGGCCGTAAGATCAATACAAGACTGATATTGGATACGTAATTTAAATTACATACTAAAAACCACATTTACAATAACACCGGAGTCTGCAGAAACTTTTCATATATACAAAGTACCGGTATCCATGTTTCACTACTACAAACCGAGTTAACAAATTATTTAAATTTAGCAATATTCAATATATTATACAACTTTCATTTTTTAAAAGCATTTGTAGTGGGAAGAAAAGCTTACACTATATCTGTCAGTAAAAATATGATTAAGATATAAGTTTAAATTGAGATGTAGATGTGTAAAATATTTCGTATAACAATTTACGTTACAGTCTTGTGCTCTATTTAATTTACTGTTGGTTAAGGAATTCATCAATAGAATAATGTGCTCTTTATATAAGAAAGTTTAAGAGTTGTTTCCTAAATCTATTTAATTCAATTATTGATTGTATATCTATTGGAAGTTTATTGTATAGTTTCATCTCCTTGTAACAGCCCACTAGTCGTTATAATAAAAGTACTTACAATTCGTCGATGTTTTTGGGCTGGCCTCGGCTCACTCAGCGGTTGCATCGAATTTCTCTTCTTTAGTCTACAGGGAATATTTTAGTGGGGTATATTATGGGGGTCGTTATTACCAATTTAAATAATAACAGTGTATTTTAAACTGGTATGAAAATTGTTTATTCTATCCACCAACTATAAATGGGATGGGTTATAAATGTTAATTCCCTTGGGGTATTTCAGATGAAGGGCTGTTCGACAGAATGGCCTCCTTACTTCCCTCCTAAATTATCAAATAGTATCTAGTTTATCAAGCTGCAACCTGGTATATTTATCTGGTCACGTAAAAGTTCGTCGATCCACAGTACTTACAGTATTTTCACTGATTCTAAGGTTGGTACTGGCTGTAATAAAGCCGTACCTAAAATGCCTACTATTCACTGACGTTAATTTAAATCAGACTTAGTACCGGGGTCAATCCCGATACTTATAATATAAAAATTACAGAGGGCAGCCCTATGGCAACCTCTGTATTGAAAAGATATGATGATCCCAGCCTACCGTATGTGCCGGTAGTCCACAGAATGAATATTTCAACATGGTGACCATTCCATCTCCCACTCATTCGTCCAAAAACCTCTATTTTATTAGCAACAAATAAGAACTACTGTTAATACAAATTTTGGTCTTTTTACATGTTACCTCTTTTCTAATTGGTTCTGAGTTTTTTACATTTGCAGCTCCTACAATAAGACACGTTTTATGCCAACGTATTTTTAATTCCAGGAAATGGTATGGCATTCTTAGTATATTGAAACGGTTCGCTATGTGGTTTTTAGCCCTTACTTTTAACTATCCAGGATTTGTCTGGGAACCACAAAACGACCGACCACGGTAGCTCAGTGGATGCAACAGAGTGTCTCTATCTTATCTGGGGGGATCTAGGGTTATTTGTCCAATATATATACAAGTAATAATGTCAAAAAGATTACTGGTATGATTAGGTTTTATTTCTGTTCAATAATGTTTTTAGCAATTAATCACTTGAAAATTGGGTGAAGAGTTCGGAATGTCTGGACGATAGAACGCTCGTAATACTGAAGTTACTATCGAGGATTTTATGTAGTAATGACGTACAATGGTTACGTGTTAATACTGTCTGTATTTTGCTTCGTCGAACACAAGTACTTACGTGTCACTGAATTTACTTTGGTAGCAACTGTAAATTAGTTCTACCGCAATTACTAGTACAAACTGTTTTTATTGATGATTATTTATTGGTATCGTATCAGGATCCTCCTGATCACGATACTATGACTTTATAAAATATAATATGCTTCACTTGGCACTTTGAAGCCAAGAAGCGAGAGAAAAATGTCCTGCACCGACTAGCTCGGTGAAGGGATCTCGTAGAAGTAATTGTCTCTCACGTGCGTTCCAGCGTCCTCCGTTCCTTAAGTCATCTTTCCCCACTTATTTCTACAACCAATAATAACTACTATTAGAGCATTTTACCCTGTTTTGCAATGAGAGATGTACTCTCATTGGTTACCTTCTTTTGAGCGTCTAAATGCTACTCCGAGTAGGAAGTATTGCTTCCCAGCTCAGTCAGTTCCCGTTATCGCTCAAGGATTCTTGGAACATCTATACAAAATATTATTCCCACTCAAAATTCTTAGTACCTTCTTTTGACTGTTCCTGAGTTCTATTCTGTCAGTTTTTGCCACAATAAGAGTGCACTTTTCTACAATGAGTGTCTCTTGTATCATGCTGTGGTTGAATAGCAGAATGTATTTCCCTCACTGTTTTTCCTTGAATTCCGTCTGAGTTATAATGTGAAGTTTTGCTAACTTGAAATTTAACTTACTACAATGTTACTACAATATTATTTATTTATTTAATTACTGGAATTATTATCATTTAATATCTATTTCTTATAACCTTTAATTGTAATACTATCAATGCTTTGATGTATCTAATCTTATTTAATATGTTCGATAGTGTTTGATATCTATTCTGATTATAATCATGTTTAATCCATGGTTATGATCCTATCATACTGCCCAAAATTATTATTGTGAAAAGTGTATTTTGTAGCAAAATTCATTTTTAACAGGAATACTTTTTTGCTCCTGAATTATTGTTACTCTCCTTACATAACAATGCTCATGTTTACCTTTCCAGTACAGTGACCTATCTATTGCCTAGCAGAGCTTCAGGGTATTGTCATTCATTTCAACCTTTATTTGGTTCACTGACCAGTTATGAAGTATTGGCATTCCTTGTACCTGGTAAGGGTTTCTCAGGCTGCATACCATACTACAATCTTATCTCGCATCCATACACCACCCTTCGCACATTTGTAAGCTTTGTTCCGCTATGACATCATATACTTACATCACATTACTGGCAAGATTAATTTTTATGAATTTTACACAAAACATTATAAATTTAAACAACACATATGAAAATAAAATAATAGCAAAAATTATTAATTAATATACTTAAACTAGATATATATTCGCCAGTAGATTTATTACTGCTCGTCTTTAAGATATATATTCGCCAGTAGATTTATTACTGCTCGTCTTTAAGATATATATTCGCCAGTAGATTTATTACTGCTCGTCTTTATTCTATATACACATTTGATTTCACTGTAAGCCTACATCACACGTAGTATTCGCGATCATGTACTCTTACGATGTAAAATCACACTTGACCCTTGTACCTGTTTATTACGAAATGACGCAAGCCTGTTGTCATACTGTTATACCCTTATTTCTTATTCTTTATAAGGCCTAACAAAAAACAAATTGTATCGCCCAATAATTTTCCCAGTTTTGATGTCAGCTACTTCAAAACACACCCCATTAAATACATTAGTGACGATATACGGTCCCTTAGTACAAAAGCTTAATGTTAAATTCTATAGCTTAATACTACACTTATCAAGGAAGTCATATAATACGTCTGTTAACTTTTTATACTCCCAGTACCTTCCTTCTTAATAGTTCGACTCAATTCTGTAAATAATTTTTTAGTTCTGTCTTATTAATGTCCTCTACCCTCTAGAGTAAATACAACCTGCTTTGTTTTCTAACTCCACCGCTAATTTCGAAATTTTGTTGTACTTAAAAATCTTACAAACATGGCTATTATCTGATAAGTTTGATCTCTTTATCGTCTCATCATTTGATATTTTTATACTGATTTCATTGGCCTCCTCTCTAATAGACAGCGGTAATGGTCTGCTTTTATGATTAAATATAGGCGGATTATCCATGCTAATAGAATGTTCATAAACTAAACAGCATCCAGGGGAATTACTGTACACGCCCATATTATTGGTTAGCACCTTAAATAGCTTATCTTTTTGAGGTTCCGTTATTGATGTGATACTATCTACTTTATTTCTCAAGATTTCAAGGATTTCAGATTCAGTCAACCTATCGTTATATTCCCTTCCATTTTCATTATTGCAATGTTCCTGCTCATTTCTGCTTGTTCCGCACATATTTATTTCGCAATTAAGTCCGACATCATAAATCTCCTCTAAATAAGCGTTATTAAATTCGTCGATTTCAACATTCAGATTTGATCGAGTTAGTGACCCTGTATTTCGTGCCTCGATAATATTCCCTGTGTTGCCTCGACCTTCATTTTGACTACTTGCTTGGTTCTCATGACCTTTAGTGTCAAATAAAATTTCGCTTATTATTTCCCCCTCTTCATTTTGATCTTGCCATTCAGATAGGCTTTCAATAATGAAGCATTCGTCCTGAATTGCGAGTTCATTATTGGAACAATTAGAGCTGTCATAAACGTTACTTTTAAGAAATGGAACTTCAATAACGTCATTTTCGTCTTTTATTTTCAAACAATTTTCCTCAAAGCTTAAAATCCCTTGATATTCCTGTAAAGTATCACAACCTAAAATATACGGATGCGCTAAATTTCTGACCACAAGCATATATATTTCAGTGTGCCAAGATCCTATGCTTAAAGGTACCATTATTTGCTTGTCTACTTTGTATTTAGTTTTATTAATGGCCGTCGTACAATAAAGTCCTGGGACGTCTAATTCCTGCAGTTTAATTTTATTTTCTTTTAACTCTAGATAAGCCTTTTCATTTATCACAGACATTGAGCTACCAGAATCCAATAAAATCTGAATTTTTAAGTTCCCAATATTAGCCTCTATTTGTGGTGGATTTAATATTTGCTGGTTAGTTTTATTTACGTTGTAGGACATTTCTAAGTTATGTACAGTATTGTTGAGTCTATCCTCGGAAGGCCTGGTACCATCAACAGACGTAATATGACTCGCTATCACATCTCTGTTCCGTTTAAATCTCCGTTCTGTGGGCAATCATTCTGAGAATCAGTTACGTGATTTTGCGTGCGGTGAAATTCATTTGCATTAGGGTTCAGAGACTGTCGTGTTTCTGGCACACGTCCACAATTACTACCTTCATTATCTCTAAATCGCACATATCTTCCGTCTCTTAACTCCCCATATCTGGCATTCCTATCAACATTCCCTACCTCAGTTTCTTGGAACGCAATATGATTGACAGATACATTTTGCGGTCTTGACCCAGTTCTGTCACCGTGATTGTTATTGCGCTGACCTTGTTGACTGTAACTTCCTCTGTTATTATTAGTTCCATTGCCTCGGTAATTTCTCTCCCGTGAATAATTATTGTTTTGATTATTCCTCCCATTACTTCCGGGTCGATTTTCCCGATTATCATTAAAATCTTGCCTAGGCCTTGCTGCGTTATCAAAGTGGCTAGCATTATTTCTGTTATTTGCATAAAAATATGCCCCATTGTCACCCTGATTTAGACCTTTATTTCCTTGGTCATATCGCGCATAATTTTCCTGTCTTCCTCCGCTACGATTTCCTTCTTCAAATTCGGCTAATAGGTTCAACATTTCTGCGTAGGAATTTGGTTTGGCTACCGCTAATAATTTATGAATTTCGGGCCCAAAGTGCTTCATAGAAAGTTGCAGTACGTCCTGTTCAGAAAACATAGTTTGCAATGACTTCGCAATCCTGATTAGTCTTAAGAAATATTCGGTTAGTGTCAAATGACCTTTATCATTGTAGCTTCCCGCATATAATTCAGTACGTGCCTTCATTTGCCTACTTGGACTCCAATATTTTTCCATAAACAATTTTCGGAATTCTTGGTAACTTACTCCCTCAGCTAAGACAAATTGACACCAATCCTTGCATTTACCTATCAGACCCTTTTGAACTAATATCATTTTGTATTCCTCTGGGATCCCCTTCAATTTAAAGTACGTTTCCATTTCCGATATAAATTGATGTGGATTAGACAAATTTTCGTCATTATATCGCGGTAACGTCCACTCAATTCCAAGAATATTAGTTAATTGTACATGACTCTGACTAGTACTCGGGTGAACAACATGATTACTAAGGCTTACGTCACTTGGCGTAGTGTCGGAATCTTGGCTAATGCTCGGAGCTAATGGTTCTCCATTATTACGTCCATTACCTTGCAAAATATTTGCACTTGCAAAATTTATATGTGGAGTACAAACTCCTCCGCCATCTGCCTCGATTCTCGTACAAGAAATGCCATTACTCATTTTGTCAACCTTATCAGAAAAATTATTTATTTCTTTGGTAATGCTATTTTGTACCCCTACTACTTTCTGAATTTCTTTCGTCAATTTCACTTCAATCTCCTTAACTTGTCCCTGAAACCTATCGTTTAATTCTCCGATATCAGCTGAGAATGATTTTACCAAATTATTTTCCAAGCTTTTATTCTGGTCCCTAATCTCATTTCGCAAAATACTATTATTTGTTTCTATCTTCTTGTCAACAGTATCAATAGTATTGGCAAGTTTCTGCTCTACTTCCCTATCTTTGTTTACAAACTTAGCCGTTATTTCTTTCTTATTCTGATCAATTTCACTTTGTACTTTATCAATTCTACCATCTAACCTAGCATTGTTTACAGTACTTTCCTCCCGTAATTTGTCAATCTTTTCATCATTTTTCTTTAGATCCCCAGAAAGTTTATCTATTGATCTTTTAAGTTCATTTTTCAATTCAGTTGAAATATGATCTATTTTATTAGCTAACTCCCTGTTTTGTTCTTTAGTCTCACTAGCTAACTTCCTATTCTGCTCTGCATTTTCCTTAGAATTCTGGTCTATTTTATTAGCTAATTCCCTGTTTTGTTCAGTCATTAGTCTCCTATTTTGTTCCATAAAGGCCCCTAACCAAGACGGCATCCCTACGTCTATATTTACCTGGCTTGTCATCGTATTCTCTATATTTTCCTCATCTATTTGAGCTGATGGCTCGTCTCTGTTTGCCCGCTCCTGATTACTTTCGTTTATCTCTATTTCCTCATGGCTACTTATAACTTCCCCCTGTTCGTTATTTTGCATCACTTCAACTTCACTACTAGTGAGCAAATCCTGGCTGTCCTGATCTACTGAGTTTTCCATTTTAGGCTTTATTATTTTCCCGTTACGTAGTGTTAACATAACCCTGACCTAACCTTATTCACTGCACTGGAATCACTGAGTAAAAAATCATGCTCTCTTACCTTTGTACATACATATATCAGCAACATAACACTGCATGCAAATACATATAAACACTCTTATTTCTAATAACATAAACAATACCCTCTTATTAACTAAAATTACAAAGATTTTCTTGTATTCCCGCGGTCTTCTCTCTTGTTCTGCCCGCTCCTAAATTTCTTTGTTCCGGTTGAATTCTCCTCTTGTTTAAAGTTAGGCTGACTTTATTTGAATACTGTTCCGTTGCAGCACTAGTATGAATCACTTACTGAATCTTTGGTGTACTTTAAGTCTATCTTTTTGAACCCTTAAGATGGCGTTAAGTATGAAGCACTCGCTGAATATTTGGACGTAATTTACTGGTGTTTTAACCTTACTATTTAGTTAGTATTACTGTTTTTTCGAAGCCCCTTAAGTTGCGGCGCCAAGTATGAAACGGTTCGCTATGTGGTTTTTAGCCCTTAAATTTAAATATCCAGGATTTGTCTGGGAACCACAAAACGACCGACCACGGTAGCTCAGTGGATGCAACAGAGTGTCTCTATCTTATCTGGGGGGATCTAGGGTTATTTGTCCAATATATATACAAGTAATAATGTCAAAAAGATTACTGGTATGATTAGGTTTTATTTCTGTTCAATAATGTTTTTAGCAATTAATCACTTGAAAATTGGGTGAAGAGTTCGGAATGTCTGGACGATAGAACGCTCGTAATACTGAAGTTACTATCGAGGATTTTATGTAGTAATGACGTACAATGGTTACGTGTTAATACTGTCTGTATTTTGCTTCGTCGAACACAAGTACTTACGTGTCACTGAATTTACTTTGGTAGCAACTGTAAATTAGTTCTACCGCAATTACTAGTACAAACTGTTTTTATTGATGATTATTTATTGGTATCGTATCAGGATCCTCCTGATCACGATACTATGACTTTATAAAATATAATATGCTTCACTTGGCACTTTGAAGCCAAGAAGCGAGAGAAAAATGTCCTGCACCGACTAGCTCGGTGAAGGGATCTCGTAGAAGTAATTGTCTCTCACGTGCGTTCCAGCGTCCTCCGTTCCTTAAGTCATCTTTCCCCACTTATTTCTACAACCAATAATAACTACTATTAGAGCATTTTACCCTGTTTTGCAATGAGAGATGTACTCTCATTGGTTACCTTCTTTTGAGCGTCTAAATGCTACTCCGAGTAGGAAGTATTGCTTCCCAGCTCAGTCAGTTCCCGTTATCGCTCAAGGAATCTTGGAACATCTATACAAAATATTATTCCCACTCAAAATTCTTAGTACCTTCTTTTGACTGTTCCTGAGTTCTATTCTGTCAGTTTTTGCCACAATAAGAGTGCACTTTTCTACGATGAGTGTCTCTTGTATCATGCTGTGGTTGAATAGCAGAATGTATTTCCCTCACTGTTTTTCCTTGAATTCCGTCTGAGTTATAATGTGAAGTTTTGCTAACTTGAAATTTAACTTACTACAATGTTACTACAATATTATTTATTTATTTAATTACTGGAATTATTATCATTTAATATCTATTTCTTATAACCTTTAATTGTAATACTATCAATGCTTTGATGTATCTAATCTTATTTAATATGTTCGATAGTGTTTGATATCTATTCTGATTATAATCATGTTTAATCCATGGTTATGATCCTATCAATATGCATACAAGTACACTTTCCCATCTCCTTTTACTCAGAATCTGCTTTTCAGTAACTATAATCTCTTTTCAACACTTTTCTTCAATGCTGGACACCTAGCGTGCTTGAAATCCCCCGGAATTGGTCTGGCCCAGGCTGACTCATTCTACTGCACCTGCTTTCTGTATCTTTTAATAACATTACTTCTCATGTTATTCTCCCTCTTACCTATATAATATTCACTATTTAATATTTCTTATTTATTTTTCTTAATTCCATGATTTATTCCCTATCATTGTAATTATGATATTTACATTATTAATGGCTGGTGTATCACTGCTGCTTACATAGCATAATTATAGGCTACTTAACAATGCCTAGGTTATGCTTTCTTATCCTTATAATTTGGACTCTTTTCAAAAACAGATAATCGTTAATTTGTAATCATTTGTGTTTTTTGCATTATGACTATGAATATCAATGTTTTGTTGTTGGTATCATTTGCTTAATATTTTTTCGTATTATAATATAATAATAATATAATGTATTGATAATAGTATAAGTTATAATGATTATTACCAGTAACTATTACACTAGAGTCTCGGTAATTCCAAGTGGACGGAACCAAAACTACCTGCGGGGGGAAAAATTTGGACTTAAGAAATTACCTCAGAATACGGAAATTTTTCTTATGATAAATATTACAGATCAGAAATTTAGGAAATAAAAGCATACAGATTGCTTTACATTAAAATAAATGGAAAAGTTAGTGTCTTTTGGAAATAAACTACTTAAGATAAAGGTGAAGTCAGACTGAAAAATTCAATGCCATAGCCGAGACTTGAACAAGGATCTTCGGCTCTCCATGCCGCTGCTCTTACCAATTATTGAGGTACCATGGCGACATGCCGGTACAACATTAAATTCTCCAAATGACTGAACTGTACAAACCGATATCTTGGATATATTGTGCTTAATATATTTATTGTGTTCTCAGAGCTACTTATTATATTCTAATCCTTAGAATAATGGCTCATAAAATGCAAACAGATGCCATGAAGATATGCAAATGATGGTATTTAAAATTGTATCAATATGCGACGACCTGAAATTATACAGGAAAGAAGGAAGGAAAAGAAAACACAAACAAATCACAATTGATCTTCAAATCAATCAGCTGAGTAATGAACTAATGACATTACTGAAAGCTTTTTATGAACAATGTACAGGTAGGGGGGGGGAAAGCGGACCGACTAAAATATCTAAGTTGCCGATATGAGCCACTGCGCATGGCTAGCGACATTCACAGGATAGCAGGGAATGTATTGAAATTTGTTCTACAGCCGGTAAACAGCTTGAATAGAGAAATAATTTCATGTAATTTGCATTGCTTGTGAAAACAAACGTTTCTGTTACATCTCTTACATTTATTTACGTATCACAAGGCTCTGAAATCAGCTACAAGAGTCGGTCCGCTATTTTTTCTACCTCTAGATAATATATCTGTGAATCATGATTTTGCTAACTGATAAGTTAGTAGGCTAAGTTGTATGAAACATGGGAAAATTATAATTTCTATGGAAGATAGACTGGAGACGATTCTCTTTAAATACAGCTGTTATGAACCCCCCCCTTATTCAAACGTAGAATTTGGGAAAACCCTTTTCCGCAGTAACATAATTCCCAGTAACATAATTATTGTAGACAACTGTTTATATTTGCATTTTGAGGTATTTCCCACAGTTTAACCCTAAAATATTCTACATATATGACATATTATATTCTTAAAGGCTTACCTTACCATACACTATTGCATATCTAGTGGTTTCTATACACGAGTAATTGAATATAAATTTTTCAAAAAGGGTTAGTCTTCCCCTGAACATTTAATTTACTTTATTAATAAAATTGTAATATATAAAATAACTACCAATCGTTCGTTGAATTATTAATAACTACTAAATATATGTGACACAGATTTTTTAATCCAAGTTACTGGGTGCACAATACTATTGTATAACATCAAATTCTAAAATATTATTTTCGGAATTATAATTAAATGATTCAGTTTTATTTTGAGATACGAAATATTTATCACACAGATTTATTAGTATGTATTTATAATAAAAGGTAGAAAGGAGATGATGAACCCTCAATGAATCAAAATTATTTACATTGATGACAAATTTTTAATCATATTGTGAGCATATAGTACTCGAGATTATATTTATAAATACAGGGTGTCTCAAAAAATGTACTAACACTTTGAATGAGTATAAACATATTATTTATGAACATAGAGACAAGTTTAAAGGCTTGAATTGCAGAAGAAACATGCAATTAATGAATCATGTTCGCAATGTTCAAATTGATTACCGTCATTGTCCAGACAAAGCTGGTGTCTCAAAAAAATGTACTAACATTTTGAATGAGTATAAAAACATTATTTATTTAACATAGAGACAAGTTTAAAGGTTGAGTTACAGATGTACAAATACAGATTACACTACCATCGAGACGTAAGAGCTCACCTCCATGCAGCTTGTCCAAACACACAGATTGGACAAAGGGGTAGCGTTGAATACCCTGCGAGTTCCCCAGACCTCACGCCAATGGATTTCTTTTTATGGGGATACCTCAAGGACAGAGTTTATCGCACAAAACCATGAACAATTGATGCATTGAAATTTGAAATTGAAAGACAATGTCGCGAAATTCCAAATGAACTGTGTCGTGACGTTTGCGTTATCAGCTTTGTCTGGACAATGACATCATCAATTTGAACATTTACGAACATGATTCTTTAATTGCGGGTTTCTTCTGTAATTCAAGCCTTTGAACTCGTCTCTATGTTCATACATAATGTTTTAATACTCATTCAAAGTGTTAGTACATTCTTTTGAGACACCCTGTACTTTGAGACGATTGCTACTTTGCAATTGAATTACTCCGCCCATATCATTATAATGAACAAAATAAGTTTATTATATAAACTTATTAATTAGAATAATAAGATAAATATTAATCAATTATGGCTTTGCATTTCTAATAACATTATAGGAATAAGTCAAATTCACTAAAATTATCTGAACAAGTTACAGCAGAAATGGAATAAGAACATAATATTTGCAATATTATATTCCGGCTGGACTTGTGTGAATATTGAAACGAGACGGATTTCCCGGAACGTAAGAATAGACTTAAGAACTAAACTAAAGGATCTCAGTGGGGTGTAGGAGACAGTCATTCATCACGAAACTCACTGCTATTGAACTAAAAACGCAGAGAAAGAAGAGCTTTTTGACTCTATTGAAATTTAAAGACTTAGTAAGTGGGAAAGTTCTTACTCTATAGCGCTTCGGGGAATCTAGCATCATTTCTTATTACTGACAGCGTGGGCAAGCACTGCCATCCACGTGTATTAGCGTCTATGCTGGGTAAGGAGCATAGCCAATGAAATAAGGGTTTGTATCCGAAGATTCGGAAACACAATGTAATGTGATGTAAACATAGCTATTAGAGGTTAAAAGAAATACAAGGCGTATTGGACTTTGAACGATGAGAAGTGGGGACACGCAGAAAATGGTATCGACACTCTCTCGTCTACGCTCTGCGTGAGCGGAGCGATCTTCTCAGCATCCAGCTTTCGACTTAGTAGAAGTCGGGAGGCTATTAATATTCTTCGGTCAGTAAATGATTTAAGTATCATTTACTGCAGTATTATTTAAATCTACGAATATATTCAGGTTTGAGGTACGGCTTAATTATAGCTGAGTACCAACTTAAATTCAGTGTGTATCAAACTGTAAGTACCAGTGAATCAACGACTTTACAAGGTATTCTAGTGAATACACGAGGTTAGGGAGAAAGACACCTTAATAACGAGATCCACTCATCTGAAGTCAAAGTTCACATACGACGAATATTCTGCAAAAGCCTATTTAATGTTCTGTAATTATAGTAAAATAAACAACACTCTTACCAGTTAACCAGGGAGTTTTGATTGCATCAGAATATAAAGTAGACAGTTTCTAAGAACTATAAATACCCAGATTTTGCCCCCGTTGATACTGAAGATAATCTCTGCTCTGACTGTAGCGAAACCGTGGCTGTAATTGGTTTCGTAACCCGCGAACCGTTACATACGTGGCTTACCCAATCTGTGGGGCTTGAAAAGGCTCGAAGCTAAATTGTGTTGACTCAGAATATTTTAAATTAAAACAATAACTGTTACACGCATCATTAAGTAGAGACTACAGACACTGCAACGATTAACGGGATAGATAAATTCAAGATCCGAGTAAGAAGAATCAGGAGTGGGCAGACCGAAGATAGAATACCGGAGCAGCAGTAAAAAGCCTTGTAAAAATATAGTTTATAAGAGGGTATTATTGCTAGCTGTAAGAGGGTATTATATGTATTGTGTATTCAGTGAAGGGTATGATTTATATGTATGTAAAGGTGAGTGAGCATGTTTTTTATATATTGAGTGATCCCAGTGCAATAAATAAAGCTAGGGTTGTGTAGAAATGATGACGTTAAGGAACGGAAAAGCCGTAATTTCAAATATGGAAACCGAGGAAATGAATAACAGTCAAGATGTGCTAACTAATAGTGAGGTAGATCAAATCCAAGGGAACGAAAGTGTAGTAGGTAACCAGGAAATTAATAGTAATGAATCTGAAATGCTATTAGATAATGAAAGCCTAGTAATTAATCAGGAGACTAGTGAGGAGAGGGAACCAGAGATTTCATTAGTTCAGGAAGATAGGCCTTGTGAAAATACAATGTCAAACCAAGTAGATGAGGGACCGCCTTCATGGATGAAGCACTTCATAATTGATATGCAAAAACAGAATCAAAGAATCGCAGAGGAAAATAGTAGGACATTAGCTAAACAGTTAGGAGAAAAGATGGATAGGAATACTAAAGACAGTAAAGAGGAAACTAGAAAGTTAGGGGAAAAATTGGATAGGAGTACCAGTGAGCTGAGATTAGTTATTGATCAAATATCTGATAAATCAAAGAAAACTGAGGATAGGGTAAATAAACTCTCAGACGAATGTAAAGTAACAACTGTAAAATTAACTAAAAGGATCGACCATGTGCAAAACAAAGTCGAAGAAAATAGAAAACAGTTGGAACAGAAAATAGAGCAGGATATAAGAACTCAGAATAAAAACTTGGAGGATAAATTAGTTCAAGCTTTGTCAGTGGATATGGGGGTAATAAGTACTAATATTCAAGGGCAGGTAAATGACATTGAAACTAAACTAAATAAAATAGTTGCAGTACAGAATAATGTGACTAAAGAGGTTAATGATCATGCTGATAAACTAAGTAGGATGAGTAATGACATTTCTTGTACCGGAATTCAGGCTAATGGTAGAGGGGTTTGTTCACAATTAATTCATTGTTCGAATGGGGAAAATACTAACCCACACGGGAGTCAAGATGGTGAACCGAGGACTCCGAGCATAAGCCTAGAATCAGAAAATTCGCGAGGTGACCTAGGCCTACACGACAATGTTGTTATCCCAGTAACTGGTTATAATAATACTCATGTAAATAAAATCGCGGACTTAGATTGGCCTTTGCCTTATTATAATGATGAGAAAAATGCTAATCCTCATGAATTTATAAGGGAGCTAGAGACATACTTTAAAGTTAAAGGCATTCGAGAAGAATTTAAGATATTAGTTGTTCAGAGGTCGCTTGGAGGTAGTTGCAAAGACTGGATGCAGGTTGTAATGAGAGAAGGGGCTGGGTACCAAGAATTCAAAAAGCTATTTATGGATAAATATTGGAGCGATTCACGTCAGAGTGAAGCTAGGACTGAACTCTATTCAGGGCACTATAATGAACAAGGGAAAATGTCGTGTACTGAACATTTCGTAAGACTCATAAAATTAGCCAAGTCGCTAAATATAGTTTCCGAAAAAGAGGTCATCCAAATTTCAATGAAACACTTCGGTCCAGATATTCATAAATTGTTAACTGTGGCAAGACCACAATCTTACTCGCAGATGCTTAGCTTGTTAACGGAGTTCGAGGAGGGCGAGAGAGCCATAAAGAAATTCCATAGTTATCAGCGGTACCATAATACTCAAAATCATGGAGGAAATCAAGCACAGTACGCAGGTGCCAGCCGAAATAATGAGAATTATAATGACAGTAATGGTAGGCCTACCCAAGGTTATCAGGATGCCAGGGGAAATAAGCCGTGGACTAATAACGGAAGAAATCAGAATAATTCTAATTACGGAAATGGAAGGAATGAGAGGATAAATAATAATAGTTACAGAGAAAACCAGAATAATAATAATGGTTTACGTAACACCAACAATAATCACACTGATGACAGAAATAGGTCACGACCTCAAAGCGTGGGAATAAATCACATAGCCTTCCAGGAACAAGAGAGAGGAAATGTAGATCAGGTTTACCGATATGGACAGTTACAAGACGGTCGGTACATTCCTCATCAAAATAACGGGACGGATAATTGTAACCACGTGCCAGATTCACAACAAAGATTAGATCCTAGTGTGAATGCGTTTCATCACTCTCAAGCCGACACAGCAGGTGTAGGAAATGACAGATGTCAGCCAGAGGATTTAAACTTAGCATAGATGCGGTAAGAGGTCATATCTCATCTAAATCGTGCCCAGTGACCTCAGGGGACACTCTCCAAACAAACAGAAATAATATAAATACGGTAGAAGTGTCTTATGATTTGAATAAAAAGTCAAACCAACAAATTTTATGTCCACCGCAGATTGAAGCAAATATAGGAAATTTAAAGATACAAGTTCTCGTAGATGGAAGTAAAAGTACTGAAATTCCGTTTCTCACGACTCAGGCAACAGATCATCATACATGCTCCGAACGGGAATTAGCTTTCCAAGACGAATGCTCTATTATTGAAAGTTTATCAACTGTGCAATTAGATAATGAAGGGGAGGAATTTTCAATTATGCAGAAGGTAGGCCTATCGAGCCCAAGCAATAATGTTGAGAATCAGAATGGCGGAACGCCAGATCAGTATCAGAAACGCACGGAAATTGATGAATTTAATAATACATTTGTAGAGAAAGTATACGAAGTAGGAGCGAGTTATGAGATAAACATGTATGAGACAGATGTCCGTGATCAGGGAAATTATAGTGAGGAGAACGGGGAAGAAGGTACTGAAAAATTGCGAGAATCTGAGATCTTAGGAATTTTAAGGAGTAAATTGGGCAGCACCACGCCTATTAAGGATCCACAAAAGAAACCTAAACATCACTACCACAAACATAAAAAGAAAAAGAAAAAGAGGGAAAAAGAATCTGTCGAATGCAGTAAATAAAAGAATGTCTCGTCTCGAGTTATTGTAATAGAGGACCATTTATAGTGACTAACATTTTTATTGGAATTCGCTATGGAGTGACTGATCCTAAAACTAATAAAGTAGTGGGACGGTACAATCTTTCATTTGTGAGGCCATACAAAGAGTAATCATTTAAAGAGGTGAAACAACATTGGAGTAGGCTTGAGTCATTTCACTAGAATTAAGGCACTGAAACTGAGGGTATTATTATTGTAAGTATACATGTCCGCGGAGCAAATATGTAGCGAAATGTAGGCTTTCAATATAACCTCTAAAATGTGAAATTCTTTGGACGTGCATAAAATATATCCTATGCCGATTATATTGTTGTTATTTAATTGTAATATGGACCTCGACACTTAAATCCGTCGATCTTTTATTGTTGTTATCTCTTTTTAATCTGGACGTTGTACCAAATATATCCGGTCGCGCTTTTATCTAGGTTAGAATATATTTAGTAAGTGTTTTCAAGTGTTTGTATTCATAGGGTAAATTAGGTTTTGTATTAATGTTTCATTATTACCTGATGAGGTGAGGTATCTGTGGTCATGATCTAAGATAGCCTACCGTGTGCGAAGGGTGTGGGGTGTGAGAGAGTAAGAAAATATTGTAGTATGTGAAGTATGAATGAAGCAGTTGTGCCAGGTATAGGAAATGTCATTCACTCATCAAAACAAATAATTGTACTGTGAGAAGGTTGGAAAATATTCCATGTTATAGAATACGAGTTAGCACGAAGGTCATTGTACTGGGATCCATAACAAACTCCGCTCACTTACGTCACACTAAGCACTTCATGTCAGGAGTAAAACAGAATTACTCCGTAAATTTGAAATTTTGAATACAAAACATAAATTTTCGTAGAATTCTCTTGGGCATGTGAGACGATTGCTACTTTGCAATTGAATTACTCCGCCCATATCATTATAATGAACAAAATAAGTTTATTATATAAACTTATTAATTAGAATAATAAGATAAATATTAATCAATTATGGCTTTGCATTTCTAATAACATTATAGGAATAAGTCAAATTCACTAAAATTATCTGAACAAGTTACAGCAGAAATGGAATAAGAACATAATATTTGCAATATTATATTCCGGCTGGACTTGTGTGAATATTGAAACGAGACGGATTTCCCGGAACGTAAGAATAGACTTAAGAACTAAACTAAAGGATCTCAGTGGGGTGTAGGAGACAGTCATTCATCACGAAACTCACTGCTATTGAACTAAAAACGCAGAGAAAGAAGAGCTTACTGACTCTATTGAAATTTAAAGACTTAGTAAGTGGGAAAGTTCTTACTCTATAGCGCTTCGGGGAATCTAGCATCATTTCTTATTACTGACAGCGTGGGCAAGCACTGCCATCCACGTGTATTAGCGTCTATGCTGGGTAAGGAGCATAGCCAATGAAATAAGGGTTTGTATCCGAAGATTCGGAAACACAATGTAATGTGATGTAAACATAGCTATTAGAGGTTAAAAGAAATACAAGGCGTATTGGACTTTGAACGATGAGAAGTGGGGACACGCAGAAAATGGTATCGACACTCTCTCGTCTACGCTCTGAGTGAGCGGAGCGATCTTCTCAGCATCCAGCTTTCGACTTAGTAGAAGTCGGGAAGCTATTAATATTCTTCGGTCAGTAAATGATTTAAGTATCATTTACTGCAGTATTATTTAAATCTACGAATATATTCAGGTTTGAGGTACGGCTTAATTATAGCTGAGTACCAACTTAAATTCAGTGTGTATCAAACTGTAAGTACCAGTGAATCAACGACTTTACAAGGTATTCTAGTGAATACACGAGGTTAGGGAGAAAGACACCTTAATAACGAGATCCACTCATCTGAAGTCAAAGTTCACATACGACGAATATTCTGCAAAAGCCTATTTAATGTTCTGTAATTATAGTAAAATAAACAACACTCTTACCAGTTAACCAGGGAGTTTTGATTGCATCAGAATATAAAGTAGACAGTTTCTAAGAACTATAAATACCCAGATTTTGCCCCCGTTGATACTGAAGATAATCTCTGCTCTGACTGTAGCGAAACCGTGGCTGTAATTGGTTTCGTAACCCGCGAACCGTTACAACTTATACTTAAGATAAATAAAATCAGGTAAACAGATGTAACTGAAGTAAACTGATGCTAGAATGCTTTTGTTTAATCAGTGATAATTGCAATTATGGTATGCAAAAAATAAGTTATTTTTGTAATCGATTCCTGAGTTAAGCTCCAGATCGATTCATTAAATAGGGCTTACAGAAGAACAAAGGTCTAAAGTTTGGTAAGCATATGTGAAGGAATGTGTGGTTAGTGTTATTTGTCAAACCTAACTGTATTGCAACTTTGAAAGCCGTACATGAACACTGTATTGTCGTGAGAACTGATTTGCATTTGATAAATTCTTTCTAATATATTACCTTAAAATAGGCACTAAATTGGGCATTATTCCGGCACCGGTCAATCGATTTGGACCAATACCGATAAGCTTCTTCCCACAGACGTTATAAATGCATATACCAAGTTTCATGAAAATCCGATAAAGTGTATTTGAGTTATTGCGCGTACGGACACATGGACAGATAAACAGACGGACATACATTTTCCCGTCCCCCTCACAATCTCATGAAGTAGCACTCTAGTACTTAATAAAAATTGTTATATACTTAATCATGATGAACTTACTCATTACTTCAAAGAGTTTAAACAATCACCGAAAGCAATCAGGTGGGATTTTTACATTTTAAAGCGACATGTTATAAAGGTATGCAACATCGTCGTCCGTTATAATCACATTTATAATTTGCAGCCATGTAGGGGTCTTAAAAACCGATTAATTAAGAATATTTTACTGCATGGTGAACTGAAAGAAGATGCACATATGAGCTGTCCAGATGGATGGACCAGGAAGTATTGAAAAATTCAGGATAGATTAAATAATGAACAAACTGTGATTGATCACTTGGAGCGGATGGCACAGGTGATTAACGGGTCACCATTTGGACTTAAGAAGATCTAAGTGGAGAGGACTCATGAGTCTTCATGGAAAGATCGTCGCAACTGGAGGCAGGGATTACAAGGGAACCGTTAGGAAGTGGGGGGATTTACATGTTCGAGGTTAAAAATAAAAGTCGGTTTTCACGTTATTAAAAAAAAATTAGTCGATTTCTTCATTATTTCCGTAGTTACGACCATAAATTTGTAACTGCGTCAATTACTTGCAACTACTCGTACTAAGCTCTTTAAACCCACAACAGGTATGTCTAATGCTCGTTTCTATTAACTTATATTTTTCAGAACGGTTTTAATGATAACTCGACAAGTTCTTTTTTATTACTGCAGTGAATTTTTGCATGCAACTGACTTCATAGTTGTACCCTGCAGTCATAAATCGACATTTGTAATCTATTTTCCAGATAATTTTAGTACTGAAACATGTAAGTTTTCGCTTTAAGGGAAAAAATAAAAAACATGTTACCTGTTGTGAATTTGCAATTCGAGTTTTTTTCCTAACGATGGATATGAATACAAAGGATTTTGGGATGTAAAAAGAAATACACCTTCTTCCACTCTACACTCCAAGTTCATTAAAATAATCCTTGTTTGTGGCAAATCTTTTCTAAAAGGGAAACAATTGTGAGGCTTAGAGAGAGATTTCCTTGGCTCGACTTTACAACAGTAATTATTAACTAAGATAGTATGGACAAGTATTCAATTATTTATAATAATATTTAAGGCGGAAGTATGGAGTCCCATGTAACCATATTGCCTTGCGGGAACCAGAGGCGCGTAGGATGTGGTCACACTGTAATGGACGTTAATAAATAGTGCCTTAAAGCCTATTCTAGAATATGAAAAATATGAACGTACTCTTAATAATGAAATATACATAGTTCCTGGACTAGAGGAAATACAGTAGCTCCAATTACCAACGGGAATGACGTAAGCTGAAATCAAATTCCCATCTGTTGTATAGTGAGTACGTCCATCAGAATTTCTCAAACAATATTCACCGTAATGATGATAATGGTGATAATTAGAGACCATTAATGAATTTCGTTCCCCTTACTGGTGATTTGATTGCGGTAATTGTGTTATTAATTCCGCCAATATACCTATCTGTTCTTACGTTTAATATCACGTAATGAAGGTAGGACACTCAACCTATGTATCTTATAGTCCTTACATACATTATAATTTTATGCAATGAATTTTTACGTTGATTATGTTATGTTAAACAGTGACTAAATTTATGTAACAGCTGTACACAGTTTCAACGCTCTTGTTACTCCCAAAACAGTATGTTAATACGTATTGTATTGCTTTGCAAATTCCAAGATAAGATTTATTTGATATTAAAACGATTGAGTGTTTTCTTATGCTTTATGTTACCACATTATGTCACCTAAAAACTTTAAATTCTAAAACATAACATGTATATGATTTAGTTTTATAATCTATCAGAGATAAATTTATCTTCATATTAATTATTCAGTGCCAAGTGTTATTGAGATTTTCTAGTTTATTTTGCTTGTTTCTTTATACTGTAAACATATATTGTATTGTAAATGCTATGTACTTCGTGGTTAGGTTCTTTTGCAAAATGTTTCATGTTAAATTTTTAAGTTTCTTTTGTCACTACTTGATTAACCTAAACATCTTATATCACCAATTATTAAAGTGACATAATTTGTCAAGTCCTAATTCAGTTGTGTTAATTTACTTTTAGTTCATTCTATACTATTTTATCTTTTAAATCTTTGTATTGTTATTTTCGTGGATATGATTTTATGACTATTGTCTTGCAAAGGAATCTTCAGTGTCGTTTCGTTTTCAGCGGTTATCTCAACCTATTTATTCTTCTAGATATGCATTTCCGTAACTTGTTTGTATCATCGGTGAATTTTGGGGAGAGTGTTCCCTCTTTGGTGATGGCACCATGCCAGTTAGCTTCTGATATAAAAATTCATTGTATAAATACAACATGTATGATCTACTAGATACAGTAAATTTGTAAAACAGATTGAATAACCAACCATCACAAAGGAGATATCAAATCTCAAATTCGTTTTCTACATTAACGTTTTTTAATAGTGAAACCTAAGAATAGGACGGTAGTGGAATTAATAATACTATTCCTAAAACTAGAAATAAGACCTTTCGTTGCTCGGAATATTGGAGAAATATTAAACAATAACAAATATAAAAACATTAACCCTTGCGAAGCTTTCTCACTTTGCTCCTTTTGATAGGTGCCTAGGGAAACTGAAAATCTATAGATAGGTTGATTGGTTGATTTGTCCCCTTAAGGGTGAAAGGCGGGTTGGGACGACCCTAAGCACTTCGGCCTTGCGGCTCATTGTGCCAACCTCCGGGAATGGAATGATGTGCAAGCACAACGGCCCCTCGACAACAGACCCCACCACGAGCCCCCACGGAACTCCCCTACATCCAACAGATACCTCTACCATGCCACGTGTGCCACTGCCTCGGTACCTCTTACGGAGCCCCCAGGTTGGCAGCACACCAGCCAGCAACTTCAGGACCACAAGCCACGGGGAGGACGGGAGAGGCCCACAGCAGGTCCTGGGGCGAGGGTAAACCGGAAACCGGGAAAGGAAACGGGATTATTACGAGGGGGAGGTTTTGAAGATGAAATGGAGAGTGTTGGTGGAATGAGAGGGGGAAACGGGAAGATCCCCGAGAAAAACCCCCAAAGGTCACGGCTTCGTCCACCACGAATGCCACGCCCGCCAGGCCCGGGGTTTGAACCCGGGACCGCTAGAATGCCAGGCCCACGCGCTAAGCATGAGCCACCGTGACGGCTTATAGATAATTTGTTACACTCTTGTATAATGGTACAGACACATACGAAGTCCTTAAACATATGCGCCTACAGAAAAATTTTAGAAAATGTTTATAAAAACTCTTTATGATCTATATATTATTTCTGGGGCTAAGATATTAAACTAGGCAAAAACTGAGTCTATATTTATGAATGAGACATCAATTTACTGTAGAGAATTTATTTTGGTTCATAATAATGAATTAACCTCAACATTCGTATGAAAATTGTATTTTATTGTCAGGGTATGAAAATTCACAGGTGTTATGCAAACAACTCAATGGGGTAAAAAATAGCGTAATAAATGGAACTTTATGCACATACTGTATAAATAAAGTGGTATTTCAGATGATTTGTGACCTTCCCAGTTGAAAGCAAGAGGTGAAATAATGCCCGTCCAGATTGGTGTATCGTTTCGTTTCAAAGGGTGTCATCGAATCGAGAACAGTTATTGCCTATAACGGAAGTAGGTCTTGTACCCACACGTGTATATCCACGCCTGGTATCGCCACGTGCCCAAAACCGACGCTTTTCTAAGTTTAGCCCATTGTACCACCAACGTCTCCTGGTGGCGTCACCCCATCCCCTCTGACACCCCCACCGAAGTTAGGCCCTAATAAGTGGCCGGTCGATAAAACAGAAATCTGCATTATCAACCTCGAATCAACCAACCTAAAACCTCCAAATATTGTCAACAAACATAAGAAGATGTCGTACAAAGAGTTAGACATCTAGCATGTATGCTTCAAAATCTCCTTCCATTTTAGATTACTGAGTATGCTATGTTTTAGCTTATATTGCAAATATAGTTATTGCATGTAAAAATCTAGCTTTCGGACACTTTAAAAATATGAACGTGATTTCCGAACCAACCACTTACTTACTTACTTACTCCTGGGCGTTACGGTCCTCTGAGAACCTTAGCCTCCTTCATAACAGATGCCCATTCACTTCTGTCTTCTGCCTTTTTCCTCCACCTCTTTACTTTCAATTTTCGTAAGTCACTTTCCACTTCATCTATCCATCTTGATCTAGGGCGTCCTCTAATCCTTACTCCTTCCATTTTACCATAAAATATTCTCTTAACTAGTCTATCTTCATGAACCAACCACTTCATCTTCCAATATTCATTTACCTCACGTAAAACAAAATCTATTTCTTCAGCCACATCGTGTGATAAGTATTCCATATTGTTTTGAATTATTGAGGATTCCAGAACAATATTGCCAATATTTGCATCAGCTAAATTATTTATACTGCAGCGGATTGAAACCGCACGAGCAATTCCATAAATATTTTCTATTATACTTTACCTGCTAAATTGTGTAAAAATGTAGTGATATTTATTATAATTACACAAAATAATACAACTAACACCTTGAAATTAATGTTTTAATGTTCGGTACCCTTCACTGTATTCATAAAAAACATAAATAAACATGTTGAACAAATGTTTTACTCCATTGAAAGCTTTTTCCGGTATGACCGAGCGTTGCCATATGGCAACACACCCTTTTGTGCTCAACATGGGGTGGAAATAAAAATGAGTAACATTTTTGTATTCCTTGGGACTCCCTTAGCGAATGCATGAAAATCACTCTTCGTTTTAAAACAATATAGTTCCTAATTATAACGGGTTAAGGACAAAAGCACTGAATGGTACAATTCAACGATTATCTCATTATATTGAGGCGATATAAATAATCTTATCATTATCTGCAGCGAATTTTAATATCTGTGGTTTGTCTCGTGGGCCTTTATTTTTGCTGTTCTATGCGTCTGCGCGACGAGCTTTCTTGCCAGTTGTTTTCATGTTACGCTAGTTATTCTTGGTCTGTGGTTTGATTAGTGCAATTGGCAAGGAAGCTGATCGGGATGTTCCGTAAGTACCAGATCATATAACCAAATTAGAAGTATTTGCCATATGCAGTTTTCCTATTTCAACTTAGCTTATATTTATCATTAGACTTCGGACTTTTAGGTCGCCAAAAATGCTGTTTTAGGTACCTAAAATAGGCTCTAAAAATTGGAAAGTAGGTTCTAAAAATTGTAAAATAGTCTCTTGTAAAATCGGTAAGTTACCAATTTCTGAAATATCCCAATTGCAATGCAGAGTATTATATTTATTGAATTCACCATTAATCAATAATCATGATAAAACACAGATATAGCCCTATGATACACAATTATATAGGCCTATTACTAGGGCCTGTATTACTACCATAAAAGAGAAAACCCAATCCCTGCGCCAAGAAGCTACGAACGCTAGCATATTCAACCCCTTGTATCCCTCAGTGAATCAGAGAATTACGTTTTGTTTTTTTGTTTTTTTGTTACTGGTTGGGGAGTCTTGGGAATTCCAAGGAATTTTTCTCCTGAAGACGAAACATTCCTTACTATTTAACCATGTCACAATGTGTCATGTACTGCATATTCCGAGCTAAAAATTTAGTACGAACTGAAGATAAATGCTAGAATTTATAACAAAAAATAACTTATTTTGAACTTTAGAGGAAAAAACAAGCAAAAAGGCAATATTAGGCTCTAACGTAAAAATAGGCTGTTTTAGGTCCTATAAAAGTATCAGTTTTAGGCATAGTCACTTATGAAGCATGCATATACAAGTTTTCGTCCATATATCACTTAAAGATTTAAATAGGATTTTACCTAAAATCCGAAGTCTATTTATCATGCTTCAACGTGAATTGATAACATCAAATCACCCTTGTAAATGCTGAAAATGTAGGATACCAATTACCGTGTGCTGAGAGCTTGCATTTCATTTTATGTAGTCTATATCTTCTTAAGACTATATTGTGAGGTGCCGTACAGAGGGAAATTATTTGGCACTGTTGATTATTTCATTATAATATACATTCATTATAATGCTGTGCGGTAATCCTTGTTATGATACCTAATGGGAATCTTCTGCAAGCAGGCTTAGTGCATACTTAGTCAGCGTATTTATAAGTATGGATAGTTTACACGTTTGTAAAGTAAATGATGTTGTTGACTTTGAATTTCATTAAATTCTTTTGTTAGCTAGGCTCCTCCTAATGTTAGTTATAGTTACGCAGTGCTTGGCTTCTGGAAGTTTCTCTGCTAGTTCTTTCAATTTAAAAATAACTTCAGCCCTTTCTACTCTTTGTGTTCCTGTTTGATAAGCTTTTGAGCAGTTACGCAGTTGAGCGTATTCTGGTTAGTTTTCTGACCCTGTATACAGTTTTTATAGTAAATTCGTTGATTTTCTTCGACGTATTAAATTATATATTTTTTCTCTTGACTGATCTTTGGGTTATCCTTAGCTATATTAATAGCCCTTGCAATTCTATTTCTTTTATTCAATAGTTTATTCATTCAGTATTTGGTCTACTATTAAAATAATGGTTTTTCCCGTTGTTAATAATGTTGAGGCAGATGTCATTGTATTAAATCACAGCTGCATTCATCTTAGCAAACTTATTTAATTAAAATATAATTCCCCAGTTAAAAATTTGGCGAAGACGTAATCTTGGGGGACCCTTCTCGCGATGTCCGCAGGTTTCCACGGACGAGTGATTTTTTTTTTTTTTTTCAGCAAAGCAGGTTGTCCAACATGACGCTTCTTGTACATTGCTTATCAGATATAATTATAATGAGTGTTAGTGACAGGTTCTCTTAGGTTATGAGCAATGATATTATTTTAGTAGGGCATTCTGAATTCTCCCAAAATTCTAGTTAATGGCAGTTAGGTTAGAAACGGTTATATTAGTATTAGTGACAGGTTCTGTTAGATTATGAACAGTGATGTTAATTTAGTAGGGCATTCTGAATTCTCCCGAAATTCTAGTTTAGTGGCAGGTAGGTTAGAAACGGTGATATTAGTATTAGTAACAGGTTCGTAGATTATGAACAGTGATAATAATTCTGAATTCTCTCGTTTCGTAAATGTGCCATATGGTATCTCCTGCGAGTTTGGTTGTATTTGTGAACCTATTACCCAGAAATCTACGTGTTCTGCTGGTGTGACGTCAAACCTCTATCGTCCAATCACGAGTTTCTTCACATATGGAGATAAACATTTGGCGAAATTGACGCTACTTTTCACTAGATCGTGTTATTAAAGAAAATGTAATGTTTAGAGCGGGTGGGTCTGTCGGATCAAATCGTTCGTCGAGACATCTCCTCTCCAGAGAACTATCTATAACAAAATACGTGTGATATTTGGTGTTTTATGAAAAGAAAGTTGGTCCCCTTAAATTGCGATTTTACCAGGCCAATTTATTTAGGCCTATCTTAGGTCTTGGTGGAAATTAAATAAATCAGCTAATCAAGTGGAATAGTTATATTCTATTGTCACCCACATTAAAACATTCGTGGTAATATGAATTAATTTGTACCTCCTTAGCATTGCAATTTTCCTTAGTGGAAGTGGAAACTTCATTAAATGTACTTACTTTTGTTCAAGGAATTAATTAGGAGATGAAATTACTCGTTTAAATATTGTATTTTCACCCATTTTAATTTTATTACGCTTAAAACACGCCAGCCATAGTATGGACGTTAGCGAAGCAGAATGACCAACTACGAAGCAAGTTGACCAACTGTCCTATTCGCATTACGGTACGTAGTGGCAGATAGATTATATTTTATTGGAAGTTAGGTTAGGTTGGTTAGGTTAGGTTAGGTTGGTTAGGTCAGGCTAGGTTGGTTAGGTCAGGCTAGGTTGGATAGGTTATGAACAGTGATATTAATTTACTAGGGCATATCGCATTCACGAGTTTCGAAAATGTGCCATATTACATCTCCCACGAGGTTTGTCGTGTTGGTCAACCTGTTTACCCAGATAAGATGGCATGAACACTGCCTACCACTTCATAACTACTTTTCGGTTTACCGGTAACGAAGCCTGACCGGCAACGGGGCAATCTTCCCTATGAACCAGTTTTGGACCTAATTATAATCCTTGCACCTAGGGGCACGTTAATGCTAAGGAGATAGGGCTGAACTCATTAATTAATTAACTAATTAAGCCTGCTCTTAGGCCTTGGTTGGTATTAAATAACTCAGCTAGTCAAGTGGAACATTTAAATTCTAGTTTCAACTACATTAAAACCTGCTTGAACAAAATTTATTTAGGCCTATTAGGTTTTGGTTGATATCAAGTAACACAAGTGGAATGTTTATATTCTAGTTCCAACTGCATTAATTTTTGTTTTGGTAATTATAAGATAACCAAGCCTGCTCACTTCAGAAATTATTTAGTCCTATCTTAGGTCTTGGTTTATATTAAATAACACAGCTATTCAATTGGAATAATTATATTCTAGTTTCATCGGCATTGAATTTTCTTGGGAATATCATTTAACTAACACGCTTTAATTTACTAATTATTTAGGCTTATCTTGATTCATTAATCATTTTAAGGGTTATTAGCGCGTTTCTAAGTTTTCAGACTTACGCAGTTAGGTTGTTCAAAACCTTCCATTCCGCTGAGAGTGTTGTGACTTCTTACTCTTGTTGAGGTTAGGGTTATTTTCTTGTTTCGTGGTAAATAAATATTGGGTCTGGATATTCCTAATAAGCGCAGCAGCATATTTGATATAATAAAGAAATATTTCACGACTGTATTAAATTTACTGTTTAATTGTTCTATGCATTTACCCTTGATGTTGACAATTTTACATTGTTATTAAAGTTGTTACTTTGACTTTTGCTTTTCTTTGGGATTGCGGGAGTATATTGGGTGTCTTCTTTCCCCTTTTCCTCAAAGGATTACGATCTGGCAGGTTATGTTCCTGGTACATTTCCCAAACATTTTTCCCACTTGCATTTAATATTTATTAACTGCCAGTATGGTACTTTATGAGATTGTGTGGGGGACGGGATAATGTCAGTCCGTCCGTCCGTCCGTCCGTGTGCCTGTACGCGCGATAACTAAAATAAGCTTAATCGTATTTTAATGAAACTTGGTATACGTTTTTATAATGTTCATAGGAAGAAACCTATTGATATTGGACCAAATCGGTTGACCGGTACCGAAGTAAAACCCAGTTTAGTGCCTATTTTAAAGGCACGATAACTCAAATATGCATTATCGGATTTTCATGAAACTCGGTACACGCATTTATAATGTCCATGAGAAGACGTCTATTGATATTAGATCAAATCGGTTGACCGGCACCGGAATAATGCCCAATTTAGTGCCTTTTATGGTAATATATAACAAAATCCGCGATAACTCTAATACGCTTTATCGGATTTCATGAAACTTGGTATATACGTTTATTATGTCCATGGGAAGAAACCTATTGATATTTGACCAAATCGGTTGACTGGTATCGGAGTAATGCCCAATTTAGTGCCTATTTTATGGTAATATATTATAGAGAATTTAAAAAATGCAAATCGGTTATCCTGACAACACATTGTTTTACACTGATCATACACGGCTTTGGAATTTTCGATACAGTTAGCCATGACATATTCCTTTGGATTTAATTATTAAACTAGTCAGATGTTTATTTCGTTGATCAAGCTTAATACTGTTTATATTCAGCAGGTATATTACTGTGAAATAATTAGCCCTACGTAAATTAAGTGGAGTTCTTCGCCAGTGATTTTGTGAAATGTTGACATAGGCCTATTTTAAGAATTTTGATATCAGTGTATACGAGTTTGAATTAAGGTTAATATGTTCTTCCACAAGCCCTCCTTAATGAATCGATCTGGAGCTTAATTCGGAGATAGATTACAAAAATAACTTATTTTAGTTCATATCATAATTGCAATTAACTTATCACTGATTAAATAAAAGCATTCTGCCACTTTGTTATATCAGTTTACCTGATTTTACTATAACTAAAACCAATATTACATCTTGGTAGCCATTTTTCTTCACAAAACTTTTTCCTAAAAGGCCTTGGTTTTTAGATATTGAGGAATGTGCTATATTATATATATTTATTAGCTATATCTGAAGCTGCAAAAATGTTGCTTCGCTCCTGATATCAACGGGTGAGTAATTTTGTACTGATAGTGAACGGGTGAGTACTGATAGCAGCAGTAATTTTGTCTCCTTAAGGTATAATTTTCGCTAATGTTGTTAGAGTAGGATTACCTCCACAAAGTCTCTGGGTTTTTACGTATATACCTTAGGAGCGAGTCTCACCGTTCATAGAGTTCCTGCGTAGGGGAGGTAGCTGCACCCTGTTTGGCTATCCCACTCCACGTGTTGTCTGTCTCTGTGTCTGCGGCATTATCCCTCCACTCAACTATTACAGTCTTTTCTACCACTGCCAACATGGAGCATGATCTTTACTCTCTGCCCAGCGGTAGCTTACTGATCTTACGCGCATCTTGGTAACGAGACGTAACGAGAAGCTCACTGGCTGGGTTAGTCTTCAAGGCCACAGACTTTGTGGGAGTAATCCAACTCTTTAGTAGGGCCTATTGATATTCCTCAATATTACTCAGATTTCTACCATTGATTAGTTAAACTTTCAATCATTGCCTATGCGTTGGTAGCAGTAGGAGGACTACACTGCCACAATAATGATAAAAACAAATACCGTACGCTTGATAATTCTCAAAGGGAAGAAATTCACGTATGAGCAAGTCATAACTTTTTCATGCACCAAAATTTACTTTGCATGCGAATACATCAAATCCCAACAGTACGTTTTGAATTGCATTCCGATGACTCAATTGAGTATGAAATGACCACTTACACTTAAAACATAGATAGTGAGTTACATCACGAAATTTCTCATTCAACCTTCTGCACTTTCAAAGCGCTTTGTACACTCCTCCCACAATGACGAACCATGCTGGACGAACAATGACAACAGGATGACTTAAGTCGTGCCATCTTAAATTTGCAAATCTCAAAGAAACAAAATGTCTTTGCGCAAACGTGGCTAGCAATGGGATACTTGTTTTATATGACAGGAGAAGAACGTCCAACGACAGAAGGCCTACAGAGATTATTATATCGTGCGCGTGCTGACTTACGACGTCTGGGCAGACACCGTCTCCCTTTGGTTATTAAACAGCTGGACCTGGTTGATGTTCCCTGATCAGTACAAAATCACGAGTGTTGAATTAATGGTTAAAACTCATCACAAAGCGTATCACAGTTCACAGACATGAATGGTCTGCAACTTTGGTCATGTAAACTTGTATATAAAAAAAATAAATAAATAAAAAAAATAAAAAAAAGCCAATGTTGCAAACACAAAAAAAAAAAAAAAAAAAACTCATATGCCAAGATTCATAGGAGAAATATCTCTGAACATGCTAAATATAATTACCATGGCCCGGATTTTTAACTGGTACGTCGTGGACGTTGCCCACTAGTGCTGATATTCTGATCGTAACTCCGATATTATATAAATGGCGTTTTTTTGTCATTTTCCCGATTGTTTATTTTTAGGTCATTTTTTAATATTCGATGTCATTATTTCGTCAATTTTCGACCACTTTATGGTCTTTCCCCATTTCTTACTTTTAGGTCATTTTTAAAAACTAAAGTCATTTTCTCATTTTGTGTTGTTTCATGCATTGCAAAGACTTTTTATGCGCTTACTTACAATTAATATTATCTGAACTCTAAATAAGCATTAATAATTAAATCTTGTAATTTTAATTTGGATATGAAAAGAAGTATGTAAGTAACTAATTACAAACTTATAATTGGGTAACAACATTAATGTAGAATAGATACTAATATTATGGATAAACTAGTATTTCGTACAAATTTTTTAGTAATTCTTGTTAGTTATCGGGAAAATTTTTAGTATTTTTCTAGTCTTTTATAGCTCATATTTTTAGTATTTTTAGGTCAGCAAAATTCTGGCTTTGATAATTACTACAGAAACAGATTTCAAATAGATTCTCCTTACTGGCTGATGACTGAGCACTAAAAGTACACATACCAAAAACCAGAACCTATTTTTCTAACAGGTATTTTTACTATACAAGACTTCAAGAAAATAATCAGTGTCATAGTTGCCAATGGCAAATATACACTAACTCCATCTTGTCAAACT
The DNA here is from genome assembly GCA_964059195.1 of Ectobius pallidus. Classification (NCBI taxonomy): domain Eukaryota; kingdom Metazoa; phylum Arthropoda; class Insecta; order Blattodea; family Ectobiidae; genus Ectobius; species Ectobius pallidus. The sequence continues at coordinate 32,557,215 of CAXKWD010000001.1, read as the reverse complement.
GATGCCAGTGGATATAGCCTATTAAGTTGTCTATACAGTAAGAGGAAGTGCTTCTCTCTGTGTTAGTGTGCAGAGATCTCAAATTTTAAACACAGATGGGCTGAAAGGGTTCCGAATGCACCTCGAAGCCACAATGTTATCTACCCCATTTATAGAGGAAGATCCTCTCTTCTCTAATGCCCAATAATTCCCCAAAAGTCCTTTTCCTAATTTGAGCTTTTATTCGCGAATTATGAGCAAAGAAACTGGTAGAAAACGGGATTTTTTTTCGCTAGCAAAGCACCATTTCTCACTTTTACTTTTCAATATCTCTTTTTCACAGCAACTTGGAAATAAGAGCATCGCGGAAATACACTTTTTAACATAATTCGATTTTTTAACATAATTCGATTTTGTTAGCCCGTTGTGCATGATTCTTTTGTTTTTAATGTTATGCCAGATTTATATAAAATTTCGCATACTCGTTCTATGTAGATTTAATTCGGTGTAAACCTATGATATGTCAAGCAACTGTCTTAGTAATTTATATTTTTAATTTTTTTAAAGTAATATCATATGGATTCATAAAAGAAACATAGGATAACATCTAAAATTAAACAATACAACTTTTTTTCTTTCAATCTGAGATTATATTCTATAGGATTCATCATTTCAATGGGTTTTAATATTAACTGTATTTTTATATTCAACTTCAAAATTTTAATGAAATCAGACAAATGGTTCTTGAGATTTTTTTTATATGTTGCAAATGAATCTTTCTGATAAACACGTCTAAAATTGTGACAATAAAGCAAATTTATTAAAATATGGAAAAAATAGTTACAAACCGAAATCCAAAATTATCTAATTCCTCCCTCCATTTAATGTTTAGCTTGAAACGATATTTACGCTATTATTGCCAGGAAAGTTCACAAAAACTAGGCAGGCCTAGAATTAAATGGCAATTGCCCGATTTTAGCTTCTGCAGATGATGTTTGTCTGTTGGGCGATGACATAAACACCAATCGAGGGAAATGCAGAAAGTCTTTTCGATGCCTGCAGGAATGTCGGATTGGAAATTGATACAGAAAGAACTAAATATATGGTCATGAAACTTCAAAATAATGAACAGTCTAACATCAAAAGAATCTACAAGTGTGAGGACCTTGAAAAGCTCTAAGTAACATATGTTGTAAGATTTAAACCGAAAAAAAAACTGTATATGGAGCTAAACAATATTCTACACATCTACAGATCACTGAATAACTGTTTAAATGAAGATTTGGAAATATTTTTAGACAGCAATAAGAATATAAATAATCACGTGATTACTAGGGATATTAATGTATACATTATAGAAAACCACTTGAAATTTTTAAATGCTGTTACTAGGCCTGCTTCAGACTCATGTCATGATCACATATTCTTACCATGTATCCTATTACAAAGCTCATATTGTACAGATGCTATTGTTTCGCTTAAATCTGTGATTAATTCCTCCAACAATGGGTGACAACTTCATAAACCAATTAAGTAATAATTATAATTTTAAAAATGTAGAAACTGCTTTCTTTGAGGACCTCGACTACTGTAATACCGTAATTTCATCCGATCCAAGCAGCATGATTTTAAATTAATTCATTTAAATATACGCAGCTTAAATAAACACTACCTGGAACTCTGTACATTACTGCAAAGTTTCTCATTGGATTTTGATATCATTATTTTAACAGACTCCTGGTTGAATCATGACACTGGATACGAATTACCTGGATATAAAAAAAAACTACAAAAATTAATAAATATAGTAAATGCGATGGCTTAGTTGTTTATGTCAAAAATTATTTAAGTGTGACAGTAGAAGAAAAAATGGTCATCGACGAATGCAATTCAATTCATCTCAAAATTAATTATGAAAATAATCTACTTATGTTAACAGCAATTTACAGATCTCCAAATTGTTGCAAAAATACCTTTCTCGATAGCCTAGAACAATTCTTACGCAATATTAAAGAATGTAAGAAACATGTCATTGTTGGAGACATTAATTTACAGATTCTAGAAGAAAATATCGACTTGTTTGGAAGTAGGTATACAAATATTTTACATGAATATGGTTTCGAAAAGTATTTAAATTCCATTACTAGACCTGCATCTAATTCTTGTCTAGATCACATATTTTACAAAGATGAATGTAATGGTAGTTTTCAACCCGGAATTTATAAAAGCTCAATTACTGATCATTATGCAATTTTCGCCTTGTTCCAAATTAATTATTCACCTACCGGCATAAATGTAAGTTCTTCCAAACAAAATTGTGAATCTGATATATGTACGCAAAAGCATGTAAATTATAACAAATTAATCTATGAATTAGAAAAAGAAACATGGGTAAATGTATTGGACTGTAATATTGCTAACAATAGTTTTCGAATATTCCATGATTTGCTGCAAAATTGTCTAAACAAATGCTCATATACTGACAATAAAAAAGTTCCTTGCAAACTAAAGAAAATCAAGCCATGGATCACGAGAGGAATAATTTTGTCTATTCGGACAAGGGACAATTTGGCAAATAAAGTTAGGAGAAACCCTACAAACGAAAATCTAATATTATACTACAAGAGATACAGAAATATATTAACAAAAGCTATACGAGCCATGAAAGTTATTTATTACAAAAATAAATTTGAAATACATAAAAATAACGCTAGAAAATTCTGGTCCACTGTCAATGAAGCTACTGATACTAATTCAAATAATAAAATCCCAATCTTAGAAATCATAAATGAAAAAGGACAAAAAATTAAGCAAAGTGACCAAATTGCAAATGAATTTAACTCCTTTTTTTCGAAAATAGGAAAAAGAATCACTTCAAATATTTAGTTAGCACCAAACAGTATCCCTGAATATAAAAAATGAATACCACAACCTGCTCAGCTTTCGTCAATGTTTCTTCTCCCTGTAACCCAAGATGAAATCAATAAAATGATAATCTCACTAAAAAATAACGTTGCCCCTGGTACGGACGGAATAACAAACAACACCTTGAAAACAATTTCTAAATACATATCGAAGCCCCTCGAACATATTTTTAATCTTTGCTTATCACAAGGAACTTTCCCAGATGATCTTAAAAAAGCTGTCGTAGTACCTATATACAAATCCGGAGAAAAGCATAGTTTAAATAACTATAGACCTATATCCTTACTCCCTAGCCTATCGAAACTGTTAGAAAAATGTATAAAAAATAGACTGGTGGACTTCTTAAATAAAAATAATATATTAAATTCAAATCAATTCGGTTTTCGAAATAACTTGAGCACAGATGATGCCATAATTAATGTTACAGGAAAAGTTATCGAAGAATTAGATGCGGGAAATAAAAGTCTAGGTATTTTTTTGGATTTGCAAAAGGCTTTTGACACTGTAAACCACAAGATACTTATAGAAAAATTAGAGCAAAGTGGAGTAAGAGGTACTGCACTAAATTTATTTCGGTCTTATTTACAAAATAGAACGCAAATAACCAAAATTAAGGATCAGTTTAGTGATATCAGAGATGTGGATACTGGTATGCCACAAGGAACAATTTTGGGTCCAATTCTTTTCATTATTTACATAAATGAGTTGTTGCATTTGGACTTAAATAATTTCCATGGCCGTCTTTACTCTTATGCCGATGATACCGTATTGCTATTTTCCGCTCCAACTTGGCAGGATACTTACAAATGGGCTAATAAGGGATTAAGAGTAGTTAAAAGTTGGCTTGACTGCAATAGGTTAGTATTAAATATAGATAAAACAAACTGTGTTCCATTCTCATTAACAACTGCTGGTACTCCCCAATTAAAAGTGGATCAAAACTTGTGCGTAAGACTTCATGATATCAACTGTGAATCTGATTCATGTACCTGCCAGGCTGTGAAGGAGACAAATCAGGTCAAATACCTTGGTATTATTATAGATCGTCATCTGAAATTCGACAAACACATCACATATTTATGTACCAGATTAAGGAAAACATTATACAAATTTGTCTGTCTAAAACAATATTTACCGACTGAAGTCTTAAGAACAGTCTACTTAGCTCTAATACAATCTGTCCTCCAATATGGTATCATTGGCTGGGGGGGAAGTGGCACATCTGTATTGACTCCTTTGATTCTAATACAGAAGAGAATTATAAAAATTTGTTTAAAAAAGCCTATAGAATATCCAACAGAATTGATATTTCCTGAATTTAATGTGATGACTGTAGAACAAATTTATAAGCTCACACTTTTAAATTACTTTCAAAAATACCGCAACGTACATGTATCGGATCCTCATAACTACAATACTAGAAGAAATAAAACATTGCCTTTAATAGAACCAAAATACTTCACCTCTTCTGGCTCTAAACATAGCATTTATTATGGTCCAAGACTCTATAACTCTATAATTAGGTCACATCCAGAAATAGTACATATGAACAACAAAAAATTCAATAAGTTTATCAAAAATCTTATTTCATAGTTCAAAAGTTACTTCACTCTGTACTTAGTAGACAATTAAGGAAAGATTTTATTTGTAATAACTCAGGGTTTCAATTTTTGTTCTTACTACTTTTCCTTTTTTCTTTTTACTTTTCTGTTCTTTCTTTATTATTATTATTTTTTAGGTTTTGATTTAATTATATTTTCTTTATGTATTTTGTAATTTGTATTTTGTAATGTAAATGGCTGAACTGTGCCCGAGCACGAGCGCTTGCTCATTTGGGTGGTCTTGTTTTGTTTTGTATAAATATTTTGTATAAATATATATATATATATATATAAACAAAAAAAATGCGCTGCAAAATATTAGAGTTGCCAGTAACTCTTTCGAACAAATGGAGAAATTCAAATATCTGGGAGCTATAATTACAGATACAAAATATAATATTAGCCTAAGGTAGAAGTTAAGTGTAGACTCAAATCAAGAAACGCCTGTTTTTATGCAGTTCAGAAACACTTGCCTTCTCATCTTCTGTCCAGAAATTTAAAAATAATAATCTATAGGATAATTATCCTGTCAATGGTACTATATGGATGAAAGACATGGTCACTTACTCTTTGCAAAGAACATAATCTGAGAGTGTTCGAAAACAGGGTGCTTAGGAAAATATTTGGGCCAAAGAGAGATGAAAATTGGGACTGGAGAAAACCGCCTAACGACGAGCTTCATATCCTGTACTCTTCACCGAATATATCTAAAAAATACTGACTGGGAGACCAGAAGGGAAAAGACCTCTTGGAAGACCGAAGGACAATATTAGGATAAATTTAAGGGGGGACATACAGCTTTCGGTGAAATTCATAAGTGAGAAATAGGTGAATTTCATTATTTTTCCCTCAGCAATGAATTGCTCTACGATCTTGTAATCGGGTATACTCTTTATTGACTACTTCTACAATTGAACACCATTTTCAAAATTAAACTGTTACAGTTACGGGTAATTATCGTTTCAAAAAGGCAGCCACGTTTCATGCACTGAAATGCCGTTTCATTATAACTTCCACACATATCAATATTTCTGAGTGATTATTTTTCTGTGTAATTGTCAATATCATATGAACAACATTATCTAGAATCATTTATTTAAAATTAATAGTTTATTTTTTAAATGTATATATTATTGCAGTTCAGATACTTCGGCAAAAAGAAATAAACAAGATAACCAGATTAAATATAATAAATGACAGATTAATTGCCCAAATTTATTCAAACTAAAATCATAAAATCTCATAGCCCGTGTTTGGTCTTAAAATGACCGTGAAAAGACGGGACATTCATTATAAATATTATTAACTAGAAAGAAGGCAAAGGTAAAAAGTTTAACAACATCATTTTAAATGTCTATTAAAATGAGATTGCAGTGAATAGACAGAGAAGCTGGGAATTTCCCTAGCAGATCTAGCGGGTGCGAGATAAGGCAATGCAGTACTCAGGTACAATGTATCGGGAATCTCCCGAGATCTAATCAAAGGGTACTGATTCACTTAAGTGATTCTAAGAAGTCGGCTATTATGTGTAAGCCTAGCTTCTGATTTTGCTACTGATACAACAAGCTGTCGGTTTTTCCACTTAAACCTTCTTAGAAATCCGAGACGCTAAGTTGTGGGTTTTGAGAATAAGGGAAATCCAATTGATTTCCGTGGGCGACTAACATATTATTATTGGTCGGGAGATTTGCCAATAGGAATTAATCTATAGTACCACGTGCCGGGATTCACGAATAATAATTAAGAGGAGTAGGGATAAATGTTTGTCCAAGGAAGTTTTCCTTAGGCCTACCGGAGCGCTGTAAAATCACTCTACTTCAAGGCCCCGTGCCTAGAACAGTCAAAATCACTCTACATCGAGGCCGCGTGCCTACATCAATCACTCTGCTTCGGGGACTTGTGTCCACCGTATTACTATTCTACTTCGGGGACTTGTGTCCACAGTGTAAAATCACTCATCTTTGTGGCCTCGTGCCTACAGTATTAATTGGACTTATAAAATTTTCGCTGGGGAATTAATCGACTTAGAAGGATTCTTACTTTCAATCGCGATTAGTCAAAATCATATACGGCAGCAATTGTATCACTAGTAACGATCTACCGAGAACTTGTAACAATATTAATTATTCACAAACAAATTTTGTAATTATTGTCAATGACTGGACTTGTATTTCCAACGTTTTGAATAAACAGAATATTCCTTCAGTGTTCAAAGAAACTGCATTATTATTCAAACAATAATATTAAGGTGTTCTTCGCTTCCTACCCTGAAGCTAGAGGGAAGTGCTCGACGATCGACTGACTGACCGGAGGCGAGTTCGACACACAAAGACAGAAATATTCAGTATATGCATTATACTGTGGCGCCCAGGTAAACATCATCAACTCTCCACCGAACCGCCGTTATATTTTAATGAAAAAGAAAATTTAAAAAAATGATTTTATAAAAATACTTATACTGTAGATTGTAGATGATGTTGTTCATGTGATGATTGCAAATAGATAGAAAAACGAATGACTCAAAAATATTGTCATTTGTGGAAATTATTACGGAAACGGCATTTCAAAAGCACGAGTGACAGGTTGCGAGTAGAATAACAATCATTGAACGGAGAAAGCCGAGATGCAAATGTGTTAATGTATTCCGTTGGAGTGAGGTCTATTGGCATGGACTGTGACGTGAACTCGATCCCCGTGGCGTATTTACTCACCTCAAGTGGTCAGCTCATTCCACTGCCTAAGGAAGCTTGCTATTGATCCCGCGTAGATTCATATCACATTGTAATTACCTTTCTCGTGTTACATAAACCACAATTTAGAACATCTGTAGCCCACCCACACTTGACGTTTCTTTCCCTGTAATTAGGACAGACTTGTGAAAACTTGAAATATTCTAAATTTATGTTACTGCTGAGTATTCTTCAATTTTTTAAATAACAATAGAATCATTTACCAGAAGAAATCTTGAAAATTTTATCCAACAAAAACATACTTTGTGACTTCTTTTATTTGTTTCATGTTAAATGGCCCTTTTCAAATTAGGGGACAAGATTTGAAATTTGACACTTCAAAGTAATCAAATTAATTCTATCTCTTAGGATAAGTAGCAATTCATTGAATGGTTAAAGGGCACAGTGAATTTTTTGCACCGAAACAATGTACAAGTTTTATTTATTCAAGTGTTTGGAGGCTTTGTTGAAGACTTCAAGTGATTGGTTCAAATTTCAAACCGAAGATCGATTTTAATATTGGCTTTTGCAGAAAAAAGTAGGCCTAAGCTGGAAAAATCTATTATTGAGAGGCAAGACTAACTATGGTGAGTTCTTATTACATTGTGTAGCTTCCAATCTCTCTGTAGGGGGGGAAAACTTCCAATAAAACCTGTAGCTTTGGTAGATGTGAGATCTGTAGAAAATTTAAACATAATTGTTAAAACCTTTTTGAGAAAATCCCAACAACAACAAAATCCCAAAAGCTAGCAAGTAAAACAATTGAAAGTACAACTGGTATAGACTATAAAGGTATATACAAGATATTCTCCAGTAATAATATTGTCCAGGTTCACAATGAAAATAGTTTTTAACATAGACTTCAAGGCTCTTCAGGCTCGTCAAACAAATTAAGCCAGCAAAGACTTCTCATTGAAATCAGTTTTCTGGTCATAGAACCAATGCATGAACTTGTCATAATTATGCTGCTTCATGCCTCGGTATCGATTTGTGCTGTGTAGCACAACCTACTTTCGTAGACTCTTTTATAATATCAGTTCATTCCATCGCAGCTGGAGAATTCTTATCAACAATCATTTCTGCTATAAACTCTACGATAATTATCGACTACAGTAATTATTCGATGTGTACGGAACGGAAGTAAACGACAGATTTACGCAGATAACGGTAATTGAATCATAAAAAAGGTCGTGTTATAGGACAGATAAAGAAAATTGACTAAAATTTATTTAAATTAAACCCCTTGTAAAACGATATGTTCTGATGCCAAATTTATATTATATCGATTTATTAAGATGCTAGGACCATTTGCGGACAAATGTAAACTCCGAAATAACGCGAATTTTGTAAATAAAATCACAAACGTCATAATCTGCTAAATAAAACCTATTTTGGTATTTTTTTTAATTTTCCCTATATACCGTTACTGGCTCGCGCAGAATACGCGTATCGTTCTGTTCCATCGTGATGCGACAGTGCTCACTGACGCCATTTTGAAGAAAAAAAGCGAGGAAGCTATGTTTCGGTAAGGGTAGCCAACAGTCTGTTTAGGCCTAACTAATTGTAATTATTTTGCCCTGACTTCTACATCCCACCCTATGGATTAGGCCTATACGCGTATAGTGCGATGGTTGACAACATTGTTGCCTCATAACTGGCGAACAATCAGAAAACTGAAACAAAAACGAAACTTTTAAAGTTGTTTCGTAAACATAAATTCATAGGCCGTTTATAGTTTGGGGGTCGTCTTATAGGACAGATATATGGTAAAACTATAAAACTTTGACGAAAATTTATACCTCTTCTGCGGAAATATACGGTATTTATTTATTGTGCCCTGTCGTTCAATTGGTTAATCGCACCAGCACATAATTCACTATAGTGCGACAAGCTGTTTACTTGTTGATGTTGTCTAGTGAGTTGTTTACTTCCGTTCCGTACACATCGTGAAATTATTTATATAGCTTATGTAGGCCCTAATTGTGAGAACATAAGTTCTGTAAGTGAGTTGGTTGCTTTCATATGTATATAATATGTTTGTATATATTTATAACATATTTCTAGCCCTAACAATCAAGATTTAATTTGTTTAGTTGCCTCGGAAAGTTAGTTGATTCTGAAGAAAAATAAGTGAATAACTAAAATCGTTGTATTTTTCATTTACACAATATGAATTGAAGTAGGCCACATGTTGTAGGTAAAAGCGATAGGCATAACCTTTAATAATTCTGCATTAGGGAATAAAATTACAGGCCAAGGCCTTCAGAACTTAGGTCATCGTTCACCAATAAGCAAACAGGGTCAAGGAAAAGTTTTGCCCAGAGGCGAGAAGATACAGATTGTATATAAACTCCGAAGTACTGCTGTCGTTTTATATCTGTGCCTCTCGCCGACCGTTGAAATTTTGTTATACAAGTGCTTGTGAGAGAGCAGGTAGTCCGTGTATTCCAATACAAAAGACATCCAGTTCCCTTTCTAGTCATTGCTTGTCAGAGCTGAAATCTGTTCACATCTGCTACCCGTTGTAAATTTAAGAAATGTTTTTTGTGCACGCTAGTAGAATCGAGCCTCTCTCTCTTCTGCTACCAGGAAATAGTCACGTGACAGACCGGCAGAGATATAATACGATGTCTGTAACTGTGCGAGTTGTAGACGTGAAAATAGCGTCAGTCATGGGAGTAGAGTTGGGAACCGAACCCGAAACACTTGGCGCTGTATCTAGCAATACTAACCACTATGCCACAACACTTATTCTTAAAAGGTTAGGTTGATTTTACTGTATGTAATTAACGAATCAGTCTCAGAAACGCACTCTTGTGAACTGTGCTTTGTACTTTCACACTCAGTTGTTTACTTTTGGATCAAGTAAAGGAGACACTTATACTGAAGGATCAAATACACTATATACAATAATGAAATGAACGAGCATAATAACAATAGCCTACTACACTAGAAACAAAATACGAAGTCCTACTAAAATATTCACGCAAGAGAAAATATTTATTTAACTGAAATGAATATAATATTAAAATATTCTTTATTTCTTTATATATGCGAATAAGCCCATTAGGACTATGCAAAGTAGGCTACTTCGAGGTGTGCGTTTGCCTTCTTTCATCATTTTACTGTGGGTTTCCTTTCTCACTTTAGACCACGTTGTTCCAGTCTTCTTATTTGGTTTTTCCTCTTGGTCAACTTGCCATTTGTAAATTTTGGTCCTGAAATTTTCCAGAATTTGAACATTTTCTGGTGTAATTCCTGGCCATTTCAGATCGGTTTTGATTTCGCCGATCCACTTCATAGTGCCTGTTTTTGCTTTACTCCTGTTTTCATAGAATAAAACTATTTGTTTTGTAAGTCTGTCTGGGTTCATCCTTTTAATGTATTCGTAGAATCTCAATCTGCGTTTTCTAATGCCACTGTGAATTTTTGTGTATTGTTTGATTTCCTGTTTGCCTCTGAATGGGTATTGTTAGTCTGCGAGTTTTGGGCCTAGAATTTCTCTTATGATTTTGCGTTCCTTTTTCTCAATGTTTTCAATGTCTGCTTTCCTGTTCAAAATTAGTGTTTTTCCTGATCCATAGAGGCATAGAGGTATTTTTTTTTTAGTATGATTATTACCATCGCCCAAAATATAGTTTGCAATGCAGTGTGTAACAGCATATCGGAATTATATATTTAAAAAAAAACTCAACTTTGCCTCGTTTTCTAGCTTCTCCTTAATTCTGTTAAAGCACAGTTCCCATCCTCATATTGTAATTTGTAATAGGCTATAGGCTATATATACTATTTAGTACTCAGGGGTCCATAAATCGAGCACTGGACATGGAATTTCATGGTCGAGCACAATAGCTTCCTACAATACAGGTAGAGAAGTAAAAAAGAGTAGAATTGCATGATAGACGTATAACCTTTAGATTGACATACGGTTGTAATTATAATCTGTTCTGCCTGAGAGATATTTGTTCTGTTTGCTCATTGATAAGAGAAAGCACAAGCCCGTTGCGTGTGCCGTGACTGGAGTCTAGTTAAACCAATTTATTTCGCCACCTCGTCCTAGTAGACTTAACTTCTTTACAGTAGTTTTGCTACAGGATCCTGTCCTCCGGTCACACAAGGCACTAGTTGCTGCATTCATGGATAATGCAGAATTGTTGTGACATATTGAAAATAAATGGTGCAAAATATATTGCACAAACTTTCTCGCATATACGTGGTAAAGGCTAGCACAGAAGAAAGTAAATTATAGAGACAAATATTATTTATTACATTTTCTTAAAACTAACAAGTATCTAGAACGGAAAGCATCAAGGTCGATCTTTTTGTTCAATGCTTTTACCTGAAATTATAGTACCTGTAATAATAATAATAATAATAATAATAATAATAATAATAATAATAATAATAAAAATCAGGTAAACTGATGTAAAAAAGTGCCAGTATGTTTTTTTTAATCAGTTATGACTGCAATTATGATATGTAGAATATGTTTTTTTAATTGATTTACAAGTTAAGCTCCAGATTTATTCATTAAGCAGGGCTTAGGGAAGAACAAAGGTCTAGTTTTCTTTTTAATCAGATTAAAATCTTCCAGCATCAGCTGAACTGTACATATTTTTGATATCTTGACAATCGCACACTCACATAAAAATACGAAAAAGAAAGTGAAATTGGCTGGGTTCGGGATTTGAACCATGGAACTCCATAACGTGAGGCCAAAACGTTACCATCTCGGTCACCTGGGTCAGTTTAACGGTCTAGTTGGATAAGCGCATGTAAAACAATAGTGTTTTTGGTCATAGCTATCTCTATTTTAATTTCCAAAGCCGTATAATATAACAGTAAAACAATTGACTATGTTGTCATGATAAATGATTTGCTTTTTTTTTTATACAAATTCTTTCGAATACGTATATTATCATAAAATAGGCACCAAATTGAGCATTACTCCCGAACACGTGAACCGATTTCATCCAGTATCAGTAGACGTCTTCTCATGAACACTATAAATGTGTATACCAAATTCCATAAAAATCCGGTAAAGCGTATTTGAGTTACCGCGTTTTTAAAATAGACACTAAATTGGGTTTTACTCCGGTACCGGTCAACCGATTTGGTCCAATATCGGTAGACGTATTCCCATGTACATTATAAATGGGTATACAAAGTTTCAAGAAAATCCAATAAAGCATATTTGAGTTATCTTGACTTCTCATATATTAACATAAAAGGCAATAAATTGGGCATTATTCCGGTACTGGCTAACCGATTTGGTTGAACATCAACAGACGTCTTTCCATGGATAGTATAAATGCGTTTTACGAAGTTTCATAAATATCTGATAAGGCGTATTTGAGCTATTGCGCCTTTAAAATACACACTAAATTGGGTTTTACTCCGGTACCGGTCAACAGATTAGGTTCAAATTTAACAGAGTACTTTTCATTGACGTCATAAATGCGTATACAAAGTTTAATGGAAATCCGATACAGCGTATTTGAATTATGGCGCCTTTCTATTAGAAAGGCGCCATAATCTATTAAAATAGGCACTAAATTGGGCATTACTCCGGTACCGGTGAACCGATTTGGTTCAATATCAATAGGGTTCTTCCCATTGACATTATAAATGTGTTTTCCAAGTTTCATGAAAATCCGAAAAAGCGTATTTGAGTTAGAGTGCGTACAGACACACGGACGGACGGACGGACGGACGGACAGACAGACAGACGGACAGACATTTTTCGTCCCCCACACAATCTCATAAAGTACCATACTGGCACTTAATAATAACATTAATAATAATAACTTGGGGTTTGCATGGTTTCCTCAATCTCAAAGGCCAAAATGCAGAATACATTGAGATATAGAAGCAAATGCTGCACGAATGAGTTATTACATGAGTTTACTGGTAAATTTCGGTGGCGACGAAATTTGATTTGAACCCAGGACCTCTTCCCTATTACCCTATAGGCTACCACCTTGCTCTAATTGATTTTGGTGGTAAAATTGACTACATTTCACAACAATATCTACATTATAGTATTCTTGTTACTATGTGCAACAAAAGAATGTTCATATTTTAATCAAAATGTTTGTTCTGAAATTCGCATTTAAGTCATGTTATTTCGTTTTCATCTTGATACCTATCAATTTTATAAGGAAATGTGTTTGACAAGAAATGTTCTCTTTAATTTTGTCTACAACTTGACTGTACTAAGTTTCCACGTATTGCCCAATGCAATGGAAATAGCCTAGAAAAATTGAAAATGGAAACGAATCAAGTACCGTCTAAGTTATTTTTTGCAGAAAAACGGATAGGCTATAGCCACTTTGTTAGTCATAGATAAGAGAAGCCAATTTTAAGATTTTATTAAAATTTTCAAAAATAAAAATTTTTCACAAAAGCTTTCATGAAAAATTCCCTTATTAATTTAGTTTTAAAACTCAATTTCTTGGCGGTTCGTTAAAATTCCGAAAAAGCCCTTAGTTCAAAAAATGAAGTAAATACAACGAACCGTTTTCCCGCTGTGCTTGTCCACAGACATACGTACAGACAGACAGACACGCGTCATTCCAAAAACACTTTTTTCGGTTTCTAGGCATCTTGAAACATTTTTTCCCGGTGTTATCTCGGTTTCGATATTTTGTCACGATCACAATAACTGGAGCTGAGATTATGCGCATAAAAGATAAGTTAACTGAACAATTTATTTCTCAAATAATCATAATATTTTATACATTAAACAGGATAACAGGAAGTATCATTTTTAACCAATATCCAGATATTTGTAGTTATCCAATCAACTGTAAAAAGATAGTTTATTTGATGGCAAATATTGCCTGAATCATCAATTACAGTGCAAGAAGTTTACTGTCATGTTTTAGAGCAGGGGAAGACAGAAGCTTGCTCTGTGACGTCACTGCTTTCTGCTCTCACTGCTCGCGTTATATCTCTGCGAGGAGCATGTGAAATGTAGGCATCAGTGAACAGGGGGGAAGAGAGGGGCATCAGTATTGCGGGCAGCGGGAATTTAGGGGGTTAGAACTTACGTAATACGTGTTTCCGAGTTAATGAAACATCAATCGATTTTTTTGATAGTTTATCGGTTAATTACAGCGCAGCAGTTTAACATATTATAAATAATTCTATTTTTCTATTCTGTGAGAACAATTCCCTTTCCACAAAATCTATGTTCTTTGACAAAAATAGACAATAGGCTACTATCATTTGAATTAACATAATTCACTACAGTAAAAATGATAAAAAAAATGAACTGAATTAATTACCATACAAGCTCGTCTGCACCTTAGATGATACAAGATTACAGTAACAATTTTCTGACTTTCCTGTCTCTTTTTCTTTAACAAGTTTATCAATGTTGGGACGTAATGTTTGAGCAATATTTAATCGAAGACTACATTTAGGTTGTGATTTAACAATGTACTTCTTGATTTGAGCTTTGCAAGTTTCATTAGTGAAAAAAATTGTTCGGCCACATATGTCGATCCAAAATTACATAATATTCGTGCGGCAAGTCTCGGGAATCTGGTTTCAGAGAAATTTCTGTAAAAGTTACCCGAGACCACTTTACGTTCGTAGGCCTATTTGTCCTTTAACAGATCGTCGCATTGTAAGTTTAGCAGTTCCAACTGATACCGGCAAGGAACGTCTTTGACATTAACTGAATATGGGGTAGCAAAAAGTTTAAACATTGGAGAAAGGTTTTCCACAACCTGAAACCTCGATTCGAACTGAAGAAGAATGTTTTGCAGAACTAACACATGTTCTGCAGAGAGAACACTATCAGGATCGCGTACTTGCAATAACTTTGAAAAATGCTCCGTATTTCCAACCAGAAGTTGTTCTACCCACAGAGCTAAAGTGAATAGGTCCTCTAGTACCTAGCTCTAGCGTACTCTAAACACCCCTACTACCGTGCGCTCTTGCTGACGTCACACACAAGGGATCCGCATGCTCTTGCTCCACAAACGTCATCACAAGACGTAGTTGACTTCCCCTGTTTTAGAGTGATGGTGAATCATGTAGCTGAGTAAGTTTTTGTGGTATTGACTAACACAAAACATAGACTCAGAAAATAAGAACTGGGTCCTTCACACGGCCAGACTTGTCTACAGGGTTTCGTTTCGCATTTACACGCCCACACTTCCACCAGACTTTCACACAATCTTGAGTTAAAAGAGTGCAGTGTGGTTGCATACACCTGGTCATGACAAAATTAAGTAAATTTGCTTAGAAGATTGAGGAACCAATGATGAAATTGGAACGCGAGTTCAGAGGGAATACAATATAACATACGAGAATATACCATTAATATAGGTTATAGGTCTATTAATTAATAGACATTTCATCAACATATTCTTTCTTTCTTTCTTTCTCGTAGTTTTACCTCTCCCGTTTTTGGGATTTAAGCGACCCAAGCCGCCCGGGCCTTACAGGGCCGCGACCTGTCGGGAGAGGGATTACCTTTGGATCACATACATACTTTTTTGACCAGACAAGGACATGGAGGGCCTCCCCGGATGAGTTCATCAACATATAAACATATAAATTATTAATAATAAATTGTTACACCTATTTATAAATTTCATTAGGCTCATAGTAATAGTTCATCAGATAATTATAAATTAATTATTTAGCTTATTTGTAATTCAACTGTTCATTAACGTTTTACAAAAAAATAGGTTTATTCATTTACTGGATTTTGTGAAGTTCTCTCTCTCATGATTCATCTCGTAAAAATGATAATATATATGATGTTATCACAACATAGGGATTTATTAGTCCTCACTATCCCCTCCTCGAGTTAAATGATGAACTATCTTCAATGTCCTTCCAAATGTTATTTTCTTTACTAAGGCTTCACGATCCGCACTAGTTTAAACTTCTTTAATTTAGAAACTTGTGTCATAAGCAGCAGTTTTCTTATTCCTGTCCTAAATTCTATATTCTTCACTTTCCACATAGCTGGGAATGTTCAATACAACTGTATAAATTCACGTCAAAAAATTCGTGAATCTTGAGAAGAATCACCCCTAGCTGTGCTATTTGTCTGCCGCGGTGCCTGTGTAGCCATTACACGTTCATACATTGCACTAGTTTGTCCGGGTTAGTTCAAGCTTGGCTGAACTTTTCACAGACCTAACACAGACCGTACCGCAGGCCCATTTGTTCCGTTTACACTCACCGGTTTGTCTGTACAAACCCAGTCGTTGCAGACAAACCGGTGTAAATAGCGTGCGTAAAAGGCCCTTAGTATTCACCAGGCACACAAGAGGAAGAAGCAAGGAAGGTAGGAAACGCGTCAGAGCTAGTTATTAATTAAAGTTTTGAAAATTATCAGAATAGCAAGAATACAAGATAATGTTATTTTGTGTTTAACCATTAACAGATATAGGCTTACATAGCAAAATGTCCTGAAGATGACATAAGAGTGTAGGCCTACAGGTAGGGGAAAAAAAGCGGACCGATTAAAATATCTAAGTTGCTGATATGAGCCATGCCTAGCGGCATTCACAGGATAGCAGGGAATGTATTGGAATTTGTTCTAGTGTCGACTGTTGACTTAGCCCATTTCGAAACCCATTAGAAAATGGACACTGTGTGAACAAGCCTCTGAAATCAGTTAAAGAGTAGGTCCGCTTTTTTTCCCCGTACCTGTACAAATACCAAGGCAACATAAAATAAAGGTCGTTGAGTGGATGACTTTATTAAAATTGTACATTAATTAATTTAATTTTAACCTTAATGAATATAATATATGTAAGATTATTTAGAATGTGAATGATCTTATCAAACAATAATGACCATAACCGAAAGTACTTTGTCTACTCACCATACACAAATTAGCATTTGTCACTTTAAATTAGTAATAGACACCGGCTAAGGACGTATTTGTGGGGGAACTTGAAGAGCCTATTAAATTAAAGAAATTTCCTGAAGGATTTTTATAAGATAACCATGTGCTCTACACATTTCGCAAAGAACATGTCTTGTATGAAGCTGAAATAACTGAATGCGTATTTCCTTCAATACGGCCGCTTCTATGAGATGCAACGATAGTTAATATGGCGATCATGTATAGGGAAAGAAAGTCATAAATGATTTGCAGTTACTGTAACCTTTATTTGTTCTAAATTATATTGACAATGTCTACTTATACCCTACAATGTATAGCTAAAGATGCAATAAAATTATATTATTAAATTATTATTAATTAATATTTCATTTTTTTAAATTACGAAGGAATGTGACGTAACTCCGGAAATCTGAATACTGATTCCGTATTTTTTGTGAAGCAGAAATACAATTTTAACCGCACTCTAGTGACTTCTGTATCATTAAGATGGTCGGGCATCATAATGGAATGAGAGTGTGCCAGACAATTGAAAGCATTATGAGCGTCTTAATTAAGGGACTCGTTGAGAAGAAAGCGCATCCATCAAGAGGAAAAAGCGTCTACCCCAAATTGTTCATCATAACTTGATTAGCCTCACAATGGCAGCCTCTCATTGTGTTCAGAGCCTTGAGGTAGACCTAATATTATTTGAGATTGTTTTCTCTCTATTATTTTTCCTTGACATTGATATGCACATGGTGTGAAATACGTTTAACTACTGTTTGGTTTACGAAAATCTGCAGAGTTATATTGTGTGTTTTCATATAGTGTTTCTGTTTTGTTAATGTAAATATGGAACTGTTGTGTTTTCTCTGGTCTTGTCCATCAATATTATTTTACGCAAACTGTTTTCATAATATATATAACTACACAGTTATGTTTCTGATTTGTGTTCCAATTGAATATTCTCCATAACTGACTTTCTGTAATTGAAATCACGATATTGTGTTAACAGAAAATTGTTATTTATCCTTATTATTGAAGGAGAGTGAAGATCGATCAAACAAACAGTAACTGGAGCATTTGAATAGGTGTTTCGCTAGGAATTTTTTACCTAAAATACAGGACTTGTAGTTACTAATAATCATAATAATAATGATGTTGTAAGATGTGTGGGAGATTGCATCCCATTGTGTGATAACCAGGGCCCGGATTTATATAACATGTCATCTTTTAACCGGTTTATCATGGACGTTGCCCACTAGTGCAGATATTCTGAAAACGACTCCTAGATAAGCCTATAAAAATGGTAATTTTTAGGGTCTTTTGTTCATTTTAATCCATTTTTTACTTTTAGGTTTTTTTATTTATTTGTCATTATTTGATCACTTTTTGGACATTTTAACGATCTTTTTTCACACATTTTATATTTGTAGTTATATTTTAAAATATAATGTCAATATTTTCTTATTTTGTCTTTGTTTCTCCCATTATACAGAGTTTTTGTGCATTTATTTACATTGAATATTATCTTAACTCTAAATAAGCACATAATATAAATAGACCTTCTAATAATTTTAATTTGGATACAGAAAGACGGTGTTTGCTGTTGGCATTTAACCGTATGTACTAGTAAACTAATTACAATCCTATAATTGAACAACAACATAAATGTATGTGCAATTGACACAAATCTGATGAATAAACTAGTATTTTCATACAAACTTTTTGGTTTTTTGTTTGTTTAGGTTTTGGTTCACTTTTTAATTTTTGCAGTCATTTTATAGCTCATTTTTTAAAGTATTTTTAGGTCATCGAAATCCAGCCCCTGGTGATAATGTACAAGAGTTGTTAGAACTCATGTGTTATTCCTTCTCCTGACAAAGCACAGAAGTTGGTCTCCCTATGTTAAACACATCACATTTGTCTCGACTTTCTAAAGAGAAAAAGATGTCTGGAGTGAAGGACACACTAAATCATTCGTTGATTTATTATAATTAAAATAAAATCAGGTAAACTGATGTAACGAAGTGCAATTATGCTATGCAGAAAAGAAGTTATTTTTGTAATCTATCTCAGAGTTCAGCTGCAGATCGATTCAATAGGCAGGGCTTATGGAAGAACAAAGGTCTAAAGTTTGATACTTAACCGTATTTCATCCTCGTATACACTGTTATAAGAAATAGGCCTACTTAAAATATGTCAACATTTCATAAAATGCACTGGCAAGGAACTCTGCTTAATGTACGTAGGCATAATTATTTCACAATAATAAACCTTCTGTATATAACAGTATTCATGTAGTACTCATTTCAACTTGATCAACTGCATTGGAGTCAAGGCCGTCAATGATTAAGCAAAGCGGCATTGTAATATAGTCATGATTTCCCACTTAAATAGCATGTTACATTTATTTAGTCGTTACTCCGGTACAGGTGAAAATATTTGGTCCAAAATAAACAAGCTTCTTGCCATGGACGATATAAATGCAAATACCAAGTTTCATGAAAATCCGATAAAGCGCATTTGAGTTATCGCGCGTACAGAAACATGGACAGACAGAGGGACAGACATTTTCCCGTCCCGCACTCAATCTCATAATGTACCATAATGGCATTTAATAATCCCATAACATAAAACTGCATGTTATTATAAAGATAATTGTCCACTTAACCACAAATTAAACTGAACCAAAATTTCAATGAATGCAACGTTTACTTAGCCCTTTTTTAGTCTACAATATCGTAATATTAATTGAATTCATACATATTTAGCACTCCTGTATAAGGTTTTCATATATACTGTTACACATTCTTCAAAAAGTGTTCCAGATCTTGATGGTGCTGACTTATAAATGTTTAACTATTGTCCTAAAATATATATGGTAGTAAAAATTATGCAGTGATAGTACACATTTATACATTAAGTAGTAAAATACTATATGTATCCAATTTAAAAACATAAAACCACTAAAATTATACATCTTATATGTGGCGTAAAATTTTAAAATTTAAAAACCTTAAGTTGTCAAATCATTGTATCCTAATGATTAAGCGTAGGCAAATTTGCCGAATATATCTCAGCAAACAATCAATGATATGAAGTTAGGTACACTGGAGCTACGTAATGTGGATTAATTATAAAACATTGTCTGTTGCCTATCTATTGAATATAAGTAAATTTGCCGAAGACTTCTCAGCTAATAGTCATTAATATAAAATTATGCTTGAGTTCACTGAAGCTTAGTAGTTGAATTTTAATTGTAGAAATAAAAACAGCTGGATTGGTGACGGCTTGTGGTAGTATCTTGTTGTATCAATTGAACTTGTGGCATCTATTTCATTCGGATATGCGCATTTCGTTCTGCATGATCATCATCAGTCCTATAAATTTTATATGTATATATACAATTAGTATGATGTTGTTACATAAAGTCGTTTATATTTAACTATTGTTTGATAGAATTTGGAGTCACCTATTAATGATTTCTGAGGTTTGGAATGCCTGTGTACAGATAGTAAAGCCAGTGGCAGTACTGAAGCTATTAGCCTATGTGTTGTTTGTGATGGGGTATCGTTCTGAGTATAGTTCATATAGTGCATTGTGTTCTATTGTGTTTCGTTTATAATTTTATGTCTGTGTCTGCATATTTCGATATTTTCTAATGTGTTTAGTTTCCGGCTTTTATTTTGTTATTGTAGAATTTAAAGTGTTCTGTTAATACAATTACAAGTCAGAATCTCACGTATATAACACGCGAAGGAATCAATTTAACTTATTACTTGAACCAAAAAATGTTACAACTGCTGGAGCTAAGCACTGTTCAAGTTTTGGCCCAAGACTATTCAATTCATTTATTACCAACCATCCTGATCTAAATAGCTTAAACAACAAACAATTTAGGTCTAAAATTAGAAAATTTATATAATTATTACTTCTGTTATCTACTAATACTGTTATAACATTTTTCATATTAAACTTTAAAATTTGAATAGAACTTAATTTCTTTGTTTTTTACTAAAATTGAACAAATAAATTGTTATGTATTATTATTGTATTACCTCGTACCTTTGTATTGTAAATAGAACATGTTCTAACCTATTATACATCATTTTTGTCATACTTCTCCAAATTATGTATTGCTTAAGTAATTGTTCAGTATAAGTTTTTTTTTTCTATATATTGAACTGAACCACCCCCGAACACAAGCTCTGCTTCTTCGGGTGGTGTATAAACTTTTGTATTTTTCGTGTAATTTGGAAAAATAAATTGTAATTGTAATTGTAATAGGCCGTAAATCGTGGTTATTGATGTGATGTTTAGCAAATGCTGATCGGTTTCTGTTGTATTTGAAATCCATAACGTGTTCTTGCAATCTCTGTTTAAAGGTTCTGCCTATTTGCCCTATATAAACTTGATTGCAATTCCCACATTCCAATTGATATACACCGCTATTTAGAAAATTATCTTCTTTATTTCTGCTTGCATCGTATAATAGGTTGTTTTAAGTTATTGTTAGTTTTATAAACTATTTTTATTTTTTGTTGTGGCAATGGCTTTACTATTTTATGTATTTTTCTATCTGTGTAGTTAAAAATGGCATATTTTTTGTTTTCTTCATTGTCTTGTTTTATTGGTGCAAATAACGAAGTAGAATTATTTGTTCTTTGTAGTTTATTCTTTTTCTTTTTGATAAGTTTATGAATTAGTGATTCTTTATAACCATTGTTGTTAGCTATATGTAGGATTGTTTTTAGTTCCTTATTATATCACTATAGAGAAGGAAACTAAGAACAGTATAAACTTCTTGGATCTTAATATAAAAAGGGTTTCCAACACATTACAATTTAATATCTACAGAAAAGACACTTACACCGATAATATAATAAATAATAGATCAAATCACCCAAATTCCCATAAAATGGCAGCCTTTACTCACATGGTACACAGACTAATCAGCAGGCTTTAAAACTTAGTGCCCGAACCCACAGAGGGAGTTGATTCCGATTACCAACAACCTGAGTATAGGGGGTGGAGGGTGATTGCGTAGGCTGATAAGACAGTCATTGATAGCAGTACCGAGAAGTGAATGCGCTCGTGGTACGGTGCCTCTCAAATTGGTCAACAGTGTACCTTGTCATTGTGCTTGTTTAAATTTATAATACGTGTTCGGCATGCCTAAAGTAAAGTGTTCTAAAACGCAAACATATATTGAAACATTTGGGAGGGACTATTATACACAAACAGGAGAAAGTATCGTTTTGCATGCTTATAATGTGAGTTTAGATAATGAGAAATTATTTTGTGGTCTTCCTATATCTGTATTCTGGTTTGTTTACTATCACGTGAACTAGCATATGGTAGCTAGGGCATATGCCGAGCAAAGTCTGTACAGTACGGTTGCTGTTAACATATTCGATCGGGCACTAAGTTTTAAAGCCTGCTAATCAGCATCCCCATGACTAAACAAGATTATAATATATATATATATAATAATAATTTGTATTATTTAATCATTGTAATAATTTGACCAAGAGTACACTGAGCTCAGTGCAAATAAACCAGAACCCACTTTGGGTTACTTTTCACTGTTTCTGCCATAAGGTGTTTAATACAAATAATTAGATACTTATAGCAGTATTTTTAAAAAATTATAATAAAAAGTTAACTGCAAAACGTATTTTATTTAATTGGTCTTTAATTGGTATTGGATATTTCCTGTAGGCTTCAGCTGTTGTGTATTTTAAGTATAATAGCGGTATATAGGCGGACACTATCCAAACACTTGATTCATAACTATACCACTTGAAAAATGAAACCGATCAATTATCATGAGTTAGATTCCATGTCAACAAAATATTAAATACGTTTACTTATAAAATAGATTCAGACTTATCAAAAAAATTCTCTGATAAAATTACTTAAAGTGAAGAGTGTTTCAGTTTCGAGTCAATAAGAAGAGGAATGAAGAGCTTGATAATCAGATTAGCCAAACCCAGTGCGGGTTTGAGACCAGTAAACCAGAATTAATCCTGTAATGTTCTTGTGAAATAGTCCACTTGCAATTTTGGAAAGTTTAATGCTTTAGTAGTGGATGGCTGCCTCACACCCCGTGACGTATTCAATGTTAACCTACGCATGAGCATTATAAATCTGTTATATACGTGGTTTTATTTCAATATTTAAATTTCGGAGGAATGTAATTATGTTTTCTTTTTCCTTCTTTTTCTAAATAATAATTTTTACACGTAGACAAACATCTATTGCCTTGGACTGGTGATGGTAGGTCATTTTATAACATAGATTTATTCCAGCCGCAAAAAATGTGCAAGTGCAATATATTGTGGATGCAACTTCTTAAAGACTTTTTTTTCTAAGAACTACCTCTACTGCTGCCACCCTAATTCTCTTCGACCTGTCAATCAGTAAATAGAAAGGTAATTAGGTGTATTCACACTTGTCTGCAGTCCAGTACAATTCTGCCCAATAAGTACCACAGTACGTTTACTTCACTTCAGAAGTGGTGAGTGACGGCGGCAACATTGAAGAAATCCACGCGACTACAAGATTATCTGTCGGTATCAGTATAGATTTTCGAATTAAAGAACAATGTTATTATAATTTCTTTTATAGATAAACGATGATTTGGAACGAGGTCTTCTTAAAATGGCACGAATAGTAGTTCCCATTTGTGAACACGTCAACTTCGGCTCCAACCTGCAGATGGTGGACCTGCTAAGCCGAGTGAACGAGCTCAGGATTGAGGTATCCAATCCCTTCGGCGAGCTGATGGAGCTGGGCCCTTCGTCGGGGTTAAGACGGCAATGATCGTGAAACAGGAGTAAAGTCCTTAACGGTTCTAAGAAACAGTTCTTAGAAGCGGAAGAGGCATCCTTCTCTGTTGGGGATGGTACACAGAGGAGTAATGATATCTTGCTTTGAGATAGCAGCCCCACCAGAGATCTCACTCTACGAGAGACTGGAAACCTCTCTAGGGGAAATATTGATTCTCAGAGTCTCCAAAGTATTGAACGGACTGATCTACTGGCGACAACCTTATATAGCAAGGAAACGGATTTGGAATTAGTGGACATTTGAAATTTCCAACCTTGAATGCAAGCTGCCTAGCGAATAAAGAACCTGAATTAGAAAAAAAATAATTTGTTTCTAAAATTGAGTAATTAATTTTTACTGAAACGATAATGAAGTTAAAAGGCTCTGTAGAGTTAACTTACATGACTACGCTATGATTATAATGGAGTTCCTACAGAAAATAGAGCATATGCTGGAGTTCCAATATTAATAAATTGAAAAGTGATCCCTATTACAGGCTATGAAGGCCCAGAGGATTCCAGGAGGTTGAGGCTCCCAGATTTTGGACGTTCGGAACGTGAAGGCGGTAAGGTTGTCAGCCTTACGCAACGGCCGCCTTTACCCCCAGGATTGCTCCTGGTACTCATTTCTGTTAGAGGCTGAGTCGACCCCAGGGCCATAGTGCCACCAGAAGGATTAGGCCAATTGATGATATCGGTTAAATCTATTATTAATTCATATACCTTTATGAATGAAATAATTATTATGGACATATGACCACAGGAAAATGTAGAAATGAGGACATAGATGAATTCTAGAAGAAGAAGAAATCATTTATTATAAAAATGAAGCTGCTTGAATACACAAGTTGCCCTAAGACACAGCTAGTTACAAAAACCTGCAGACAATAAATATGAATGGCTGTTATATCATACGTGGAGACCTAAATGCTAGAGTTTGTGACATGCCTATAACAAATTAAATTGGAACAGAAGGAGCACGAGTCATGAATAATAATATTCATAAACCCAGAGAATCTTCAGTACACTACGAACTTACAATTGCAACTACATTTTTTCAACATAAAAAATAGTCATAATACACTTGGTTAGCACGAGCATTCTCTACAATTATGGATTATATCACGGAAACAAGAAAACTTGGCCTGCAAAACAAGATGCAAGATCACGAGGGCATTTTAGTTGTTGCTAAAATAGCAAAATACGAGAAGTGGAAAACTAAGCATAGGCCTATGCCCTTTTGAAATTCATTTGCTCAAAAAAGATACTGTAGTATGCATTTGTTTTATCAAATTCGAAATAAAAACCATATCACTACAACTAAAAAAATAATAATTATATCAACATTGAATTAAACTGACCATACAGTTTTGAACGGGACAGTTCTGCTTTTTACGTATTTTTTGCAGTCCCGTCATTTAGTTAAAATGTCAATTTTCTACAGTTTTTTTCATAAAAATTCGATAGTTCTCTAATATTGCCTACTGTAATTTATTATTCGTAATTTACAATCTTATATCACTGTCATGTTTACCAGTAAATTGAATAACCACGAAATTGTAGCCTATTGTTCGATTTTATGCGATTTATTCAGAAAAAATAATATCACAACATGTGTTGTAGTGAACGGCGAACTTCTGTTTTCATGTGCTATTATTATTACTATTATTATTATTATTATTATTATTATTATTAATATTATTATTACTTTAATCGGAGAAAATTCATAAATGCATGTTGGCATCACTTGCTTTTTTTAACATGAACAAAAGGGCAGTGCGTTAATCTTTGAGAAGAAGCGTCATTCTGTTCTTTGATACAATTTTAAATGTATTTCTATATTTGTTTAAATGATTTTCCAAAGTTTAATTTTCATTTTATTTAGTCTGAAAAAATCAGTATACCGTGTGTATAAACTGGTAACTATTTCTGAACGTCGATGGTTTGATTTCACACTTTGTAAAGTTTAAAGTTTTAAAGGCATGTTTTTTTAAGGCTTTAAGTATACGCTTGCAATGACAAAAAGGTGAAAATTCAGATGATCTCCAGAAATAATTCAAATTGATTACAGTGGACAGTGGATATACCGACGTAGTAATATCCATTTTTTCATTGCCCCGAGGAAGCTTGAAGTTATTGGCCTATTCATCGGTGCCAGAAGAACAATCCCTAATCACTTTGCTTCCTTCTATCGGAAAGTTCAAATTCCCTCTAACATTATTAAGAAAATAGCTCTAGAATCACTAAAATCAATAAATTATATATAATGAGATTTATAATGAGACATAATTATAACACCATTTGTGTTTTACCCAGTAGCATATATACAATATTGTTTTAATTTTTACTGCTTTCCATTTGAATTCTTCTAAAAGTTTTTAAAAATATTGTTATAGTAGCCTAAAGATCATGAAAATATTATGTAATAATTATGTACTATTCTTTGTCGTAAAGTAATCTCACATGTTGGGAAAGTTTAAATAAATGAAAATGAAACTAAATTCATGTTCTTTCTCCATCGATCGCACAAACTTCAAACCAATATAAACTTAAACACAAATAATAAGACAATAAAGAGAGTTGAATTTATTTATTTTTTAGGATTAAATATCGACAGTATCCTTTCTTGGAAATCTCAATTTAACAAATTAAGAAAAAAATACTCCCAGTAGTCGGTATAAGAAACAGATTACGTATTTAAGGAATGCCCAGTCAACTTCTTAAAATGGTATATTTTTCTTTAATTCACAGTCATCTTACATACATGAGCATCATATGGGGGAATTGCAGGAAGAGCCTATTTCATGAGCTTGAAGTAATTCAAAATAGAGCGATTAAAATTATGTTCAATATTCCATTTAGAATCCATACCAGTGATATAGAAAAATTTTCTGGAATCAATCCACTTTCCGTCTCCACAAATTCAACAATCGTCAGTCATTTACCTTCTATCAAATACAAACTTATTAAATCTAACACCACCTTAATTACATCCGAAGATGTTCATCTCCATAACACAGTCACTCATCTCTTTGTAACTAAAAGGAATATTATCTCATGCTATAAAATTGTGTAACATGTTGCCTGAAAGTGTGTCCGGTTCGCTTATAAACCAAAAGCATTATATCCTTTAGACGTTTACTTTAACGGATTTTGTTTACGAGAGCTTTATGAAAATGCCATTGACTGGTTGCAAGCCCGAGAATATGGTTATAAATCTTCTTTTGTGAGTATTGTAGAAAGAGTGTAGGGCCCAAGTACTTCCTCATTGCTCTATTAGAGATAGTTTAATGAGAGGTTTTCAGTCTTATTTCAATGAAGAGATATAATATATTGTGTATTATTATGAAAGAAAATGTGTCTAAGTAGGAATTGAACCCAGGATTACAGCTTCATACGCTGACGCCTAGACCACTGGGCTCCAATGGATTCGACTACTTTCTACAGTAAGTTTTCGAATGAAGAGCACAATAGACATAGTTTTTATTTATTTATTTATTTACTTATTTAAGACAGACATAGAACATTTGAGTCACATCAAAATTTCACAAGAGAAAACTCTACGAGGATGATGGTTGTTTTTCTGAGAAGTAATATTGTATTTTTTCCTGAAACAATGAAACAGATGGCGGAAGGTCCTGGGTTCACTTGGGTTTTATCACGTTTTCCACAGACGGAAACGCGAATACCGGATTAGATATTTATTTGCCATAACTCGTCGTTAGTATTGTAATCCGACTTCAAATGAGGAAATCAGGCGAATGTCCTACCAGATATATTTATATTCTCTCTTGTATCCATGCCACTGAATTAATTGAGGTGAATTTCCTTCACATACAGTAATATGACATTGGAATGACGTGTGACGTCTATAGTGGTCATATGTATTTATTTCATAATAATGCTAATTCGCAACGACATGGATATGCTATTAGCAGCAAGCAACATGGTGATTATACTTAACAGGGGAATATTATAAGAAAGGTGAACAGAATAAATATGAATATTTTGGTACTGTATGCAAACAATACTTTCATTGGGCACATACAGCAAAGGTAATAAAAAATAATTTTTTTCTAATGGACTTTCCAGTCTATTTCCTTGAAAACATTATTTTCTTTGTGTAATTTTACAGAGTTAACGCCACTTGCGCGATGCTATCTTACTTAGTAGGATTATTCTCTTTCTAAATACTGTTTTCTCCATAACATTGTCTAGATATGCGTAATACGATGTTATATCACTTATGAGTTTTTTTAAATCACTTTCTAAATAATGTTTTCTTTATAGCAATTCTACATATGTAATAATAATAGAGTTATGTAAATTGCGCGTTGCTATCTGACGTAGTAATCACTTACTAAATTCTATTTTCTTCTTAACTTTATCTAGATATGAGCAATACTTACTTATGTCACTTGTTTATTGCTACCTAACTTACTAATCACTTTCTAATTTCCGTTTCCTTCATTACATTATCTACCTTTGATAGGGTACGGGGGAAAAGAAGGAATGAAAAAATCAAAGTTTTGCAGGAATCGATTTTTAAGTTTTGTGTATTCAAAACTTAAAAAAAAATAAAATAAAAAAATTAATAAATCAATAATGAATATATTTTCAGACCATAGTAACAATAATGTATTTTATACACGTGGTTTGAACTTAAAGGTCTGAAATTATCTCAAACATGAAAAAGAATCGTCAAATTCAATTAAATGCACAAGGGTACGAGAGAAGAAAGAGGAATGTAAAAGGATCAAAGTTTTGCAGGAAACGATTTTAATGCCGGTTGTCGACCAACAGCTAAGCTAACTTAGCTTAGGTTAGCTGATATACAGTGAGGGATTTAATGTATAGTTATGCCGGATTTCATATGAAGTTTTGTCGGCACAACTACATATGAAATTCCGCACTGTATGTGAGCTAAGCTAAACTAACTTAGCTTAGCTCTTGGTCGACAACAGGCATTAAGTTTTGAGTACTAGTCCAGTATAAAGATACATTCCACTTTACATTATTTAGGGTAAAAGATTTTTCTTTTTCATATTATTTGGTGTTGTAAGAGTATTGTAAAACTAAGTTTTCGACCTCGAATTCCCTAGGGACAACTTTCTGTGAGCAAAAAAACACTAAATTTTAGCACTTTTTTCAATTTTTCGGAAAAATCTGCTAGATATCAACTTCTGGCAAATATTTATCTATCACCATTTCCTGCAAAATGCACTGGTAACTTTAATTTACATGTAGTATTACAGGTACTGTAATACTTGGATTTTTTTAAATGTTAAAATGCGTGTTTTGACCCATTTTAGCCCTATTTGTGGTGATTTATGTAGTGCATTATGTGTTTCAATTATGAATGGCCATTAATTATGTATATGGCCCAGTAAACAAACGGATAAGTCGGGAAATGAAGTAATACAAGCTTCAGATAACACTGCCCAACAAAAAAACAATTTTTTAAATGTTTCCTTCACTTCATGAGTCAATTGTTACTAATTTTGGGTTGAGGAAAACGAATATGTAAAAGAATTTTTTTTATTAGCTCTAGTTTCTGAGATAAACAATAGGTGAAAGTTTTTAATTTTAAAGGATTAAGAGAAAACAGTAAATTTAACATTTATAAATAATTACATAATGGGCTAACAACATTAAAAGTGTGACCATTCTTCTATTAATGACAGTTAACATCCTAAATTGATTAAAGAAAACCTACCATGCCGTTAGATCTACAGAGAATCAATTGGTGGCTTCATGAGATCGCTGTTTTTTGGCTTTTCTCTTGTAATTGAGTTCTGGAGCATCCCTACACACAAACCAGCAGTAATCCACAAGCATTGCTTCATTCCCGAGGCCCTGATATCTCCGTTCCATCACAGAAATATCCTCATGGAACCTTTCTCCATGCTCGTCACTGACAGCTCCCCAACTAGGTGGGAAAAAATTGAGATCGGAGTGGAGAAAATTAATTTTTAGGGACATGTTGCATCTGAGTTGATGGAATTTTTGTAGAAGTAGTGTCACCAACTGAGTGTAATTATCATCTCTTTTATTCCCTAAAAATCCCTTGAGAGCTTCCCAAGCTACCTTTTCTTTCCCTTCCAAAAGTAGGTCGAACGCAGGATCCTTTACAAGTTGACGTATTTGTGGCCCAACAGAGATGCCTTCCTTGACTTTTGTATCACTTAGTCCAGAAAATTTCTCTCTCAAATATTTAAAATCGTGGCCTTCTTGGTTCATGCCTTTGACAAAATTCTTTATCAAACCCAGCTTGATATGTAGAGGTGGAAGAAAAAACATATTTTGGATCCAGAAGAGGCTCGAATGAGAACACTCAATTCCGATTGGCTCAATCTGTGCGGTTGAACATCTTTCACTTCAAAATCAGGGTCATGGGATGTTGAAGGCTTGTTGAGTTCTTCTTCTTCCACACTGCCTTCATTTTCTACTTCCAACTCATAATTTTGGGGTGGAGTAGGAACTGGTAAACTGTCTGAATGTGGAATAGGTTGAATAGCAGATGGAAGATTGCGTACCTTCATACCAAAATAATCTTGGTAGGCAGTCTTCACAAGAGGCGTCACTTTGCGTTTCTGTGACGAAAATGTTATTTCACCACAAATACAACATAAATTTGTCACTAAATTTACACATTTCCGTGGCATGTTGATGTAACAAATTTTGCTTTTTAAAATCCTCCAAAACAAAAATTCTGCACTAATTACAACAGATAATACGAAATTCACTGTCAAAACAATAGTGTTTACGTTTATAATCTACCCACAGCTAGACTACTGTTGTATTTTGACAGTTGACAAGTGTGCCAACATCCAAGAACAAATTTTCCCGAAACGGAAAATGTTGACTATGGAGAATACAAAAGTCACTGTATCTCCAAACCAAGAGCTAATCGGTAATTTCTATGGCGATTTCTGAATTCAGCAGGGGGAAATACATAAGAATCAGCTATTTTTGAGCCCGAAACATTTCCATTGTTGGGCAGTGTAATCAGAAAGATAATCAGAATGCTTATATTACAGATACAATTTGTTTTATTCTGGTTTTATTACCGGAGCAATGATTGGTCATGAGGCAAACATTATTATGATGGAAATATATTGTGAGAAAGGTATGAATTATGTGCGCCTTAGACGTTCATCTACTTCCGGTGCGTCATCAAGTCTTATTCTTCTTGTTCAGAATCATCGTGTCCTTCAACAGCTTCGGTGCCAACTTAACTTGCTTCCTGAAATTTGTTGGTACCCGGTACATGAAATCCCTGAATATGTTTTGCAAATTGTATTGCATTTCAACCCAAATTTTCTGCAGGTGCATGCACTATTGCAACCTTCAGCTGCAGTGTATCAGTTGCAGCTGGGACTTTTGTAATTTTAATTGGAATTAGATCAGGGGTGTTGCGTTTCCATCTTCGTTCTACTGCATCCAGGCTGTTACCCAGCGAAATGCATGTTTTTCGGCTGCGTCTTGCGTCGGTGGCAGTCTGGATAGGCTGATCTTCGTTTTGGCTGCCATTTTAACAAACAAATGATATCCGATATCATTGATCCCCTGACGGGTGTTTGTTCTAGTGTTGTACGGAGCCAAGAATTCTATTTCTCCCGCATGGCTGATTTATTCCTTGGTTGCAATAAACTGTAAAAAACTGAAGTGTATTTTCTCAAGGTTGGTTCTTCGCAATGAGGGTGAAAAGGTTTGTTTTTCCATGGTCAAATGGAGTTCAGGTGGTATCACAACCACTAAAAGCATGAATAAACAGAAGAAACTCTGGATCATATTGATATGATGAGGTTGAGAAGGAAATATCAAGTTTGCCACTCCTTCCTGATTTCAGAAGGTGTATGTTTCGGCATGAATTGGGTAGCCCTGACAGGAGTACAAGCTCGTCAATATCCCCACTTACAACGACCCTATCATAAGTGGCTCCTTCTGGCATAGCTGTAGCAACTATATGCACATATGCGTCTTCTACTGCCTGTAATACTTGAAATATTTTCTATTTTTTCCCAACAATTGAATGAGACTAGTATTATTACTGTCATTCCCCAAGAACTTCTCTTGGTAAACAGCAAGGAATGTTTTCTCAACAAACATTATATCAGCTGAACTCTATCTTGGAACGGCGAATCCTTTATAACCTTTTAGTACCTCGTTAAATCACATCATTTTGGTATCTATCAAACACGATAATTAACTACGACCCATATTGCTTCTTGACATAGCTGACTTACCTCATACGGATAGAACCAAATGATTCATTGGTTTACCACAGTACTTAATGAACGACAATTACTAACGTACGTTTCAGAAACGATATCTGGATATCTACAGCCTTGAAAGCTTTGTAGAGTAACGATTTGGTACCTTCGTAATCCTTCTTCGCTGAACAAAGACAAGGTGTAAGGAGTAAGGACCATGTTCGTAGGTGAAGTGGCTCTTCAAGTCTCTATCTGATTATTTTGCTATGCTGGTTCTCTGAAACAATGTCACTTGTCAGGAACCAATCTTCAAGATGTTCGTGACATCAGCAAGTGTAATTACTTTATCATTTCGTTTCAAGTGTAGGCTTTTAAATCCTTTACCAATCATTTTTGCTATGTAGATCTTGCCTACTTTTTTTTTTAAATAATTGACAATTCACTTGTTTTTCACCTACCATTCCACTACTTTTTAACATTATAGAGTCAGTTATGGAAAACGGATCGAGCTGAACAAATCGTAGCTTCAGTTTCAGTGTGTCGTCCTTGTCTCGATCCACTCGAGAGGCCTTGCATCTACGTGCTGCTCAGATGACACAGTAATCGTTTGGCAGTAAGTTTCCATGCCATCACAAACATATTGCAGACCGACCTTCTCTTGTGTCCACTGTCCGCTAGCCTACTAAAGACCAACAGACCGACAGAACCTCTCCTATCAACACAACGTTCTCTGACTCATTTCTCCCACCTTCCATCTAAATACGAAGGGAACAACAAAGTGGCCTTAAAATTTAGCAATTCTGTAATTTTTTAACTTAAATTGGTAGTAGGCTACTGTGAACAGTAGACCTCGCATAAAAAGAAAGGAATTCATAAATAAAATTTGTTATGCATACGTAATTTTAAACGGATTTTAGACTTTCTATATTATCTGGTCATATATTTATGTTCATCGAATTTGACTCCCCCCGAGGTTACCTTGTAATACATGTACATATACATAATCACTGCTCATTCATAATTAAAACACATAATGGACTACAAAAACCGCCATAAATAGGGATAGCCTGGGTCAAAACACGAGTTTTAACATTTTTAAAAGTTCCAAGTACTATTGTGCCTATAATACTACATGTAAATTAAAGTTTGAACACTGCATTTTTCAGGAAATTTTATGCTCTTTCAAAAGATGTTGGAAAAATATTTGCTAGAAGTTGGTATCGTGGGGATTTTTCCTATAAACTTAAAAAAATGCGAAAATTTCGAAGTTTTTTTGCTCACAGAAAGTTGTCCCTAGGGCTTTCGAGGTGGAAAACTTAGTTTTACACTACTCTCACTATACCAAACAATATAAAATAGAAAAATCTTTTACCCTAATTAATGCAAGGTGGTCCATTTTTCGCTACCTATATACTCAAAACTCAGATTATTGAAATCAATAATAAATTCATTTTCATTCCATACTATTGATAACGCGTTTTGTACGCTTGGTGTGAATATAAAGTTCTGAAATTAACTTTAACTTGTAAAAAATTATCAAATGCAACGAAATCCACAAATATTTTAAGGTACCGGTATCAGGTGAAAAATATAGTTTTATTCTTTACTTGTCATTCTCTACATTTTTACAGAAATATAAATTATTATTAAAATAGTTATGAATCGTTAATTGCATTATGAGACAATAATTACATAATTATTTCTTATGAGGAAGAGACTGAAAGTAGGCTACATCTGAGCTTTCCTGGATCAAAATGTCTTCAAATGGTTTACATCTTCATACTTCCCTTTTGAAAGTGGGATAAAATCTAAAATAAAATCAACATAATGCAGTAATAATTCTATAAGAAATTAAAGCAGTAGAGCAGATCTTTCTTAAAATTTCAGATATTTTTTATTTGTAGTACAGTACAGTACATACAGCAGTCATTAATAATGGAATCTGGATAAACGTAATACCACGCCACTTAAGAAATTAACGCACCAAGCGGTCACGTGTGCAGTGAATGTCATTGTCGCTACTGGCTTTTTGCCTCCATTTCCTGTGATGCATGGACATCCCCCCTTCATAACATGTACGGTGAAATTTGAACTATTATTTTCTCCTTACCTTATGCTTTCTTTGCCAATTTCATAAGCAACAGTATAAGATTAAGTCAGCCACCAGATGAGCTTCATAACTTAATTTCCGATTTTGGTCGACCTTCTCCTCTGTCCCCTCTAACCTTCACTTACAGAGTTACGTAATTTGTGTATTGCTTCTTTCAATATAAACATTAAAAGACACATTATGAACACCTGCATACTACCCGCGCTGATATATGGCTCACAAACTTGGAGCACAACTAAAAAAGATAGAAAATCAATCCAAACGTGCCAAAATAGAATGGAAAGGAAAATGCTGGGCATCACATGGAGAGATAGAATAAGGAACGACGTAATACGACGAAGAACACAAATAACAGATGCAGGAAACGACAGCAGGTACCTAAAATGGAGATGGGCCGGACACATAATGAGACAAGATCCTGCTCGCTGGACTCACAGAATAACTTCATGGGAACCACGGATGGGAAGACGGAAAGTAGGAAGACAGAGAACACGGTGGTCGGATGAACTAAGGGCAACTTTCGGCAACAGATGGACCACCACAGCTAAAGACAGAGGAAAATGGCAACTTCTAGTCAAGACAGCAATCCAAAACAACAACACAGGATGAAGACAGTAAATAGCAAGGAGCAGGAAAGCAGTGCACGACCGAAAAGCGAAGACCTAAACCCACAGTGTATAGTGCTACAATTATATATAGGACACAAAAAAAAAATGATAGACTACATATCGGACCATAAATGATAGACTATAGGCATAAGTAATAATAGGAAGATCCTTCCCGGAATGGCTAACCGGGATTGCGAACACAAGCCACCTCTCCCAGGAGAGAGGCCCGTGCCCCTCGGGGACATTATGGGCTAATACTAATACTAATACTAATCTTACTTAGCAATAACTTTCTAAATTCCCTTTTCTTCATAACATTATCTAGGTATGCGTAGTACTCAACGAGTTATTTCACATGTGTGTTGCTATGTTACTTAGTAATCACATTCTTTTACTGCCTATCATTATCTAGATAATATGTGTAATACTTTCAGAGTTATGTAACTCACACGTTCGCTATCTTACTGGATATCTTCTATTTTTATTTCCTACTTGACAATATCCAGATATGTGTAATACTTACGGAGTTATTTAACTCACAAGTTCGCTATCTTACATAGTAATCATTTTCTACTTAGCAATATCCAGATATGTGTAATACTTGCGGAGTTATGTAGCTCACACGTTCGCTATCTTACTTAGTAATCACTTTCTATTTTCTATTTCCAAACAAGTTGTGCTGTATAAAATAATCTGTTT
Source organism: Ectobius pallidus (assembly GCA_964059195.1). Lineage (NCBI taxonomy): Eukaryota > Metazoa > Arthropoda > Insecta > Blattodea > Ectobiidae > Ectobius > Ectobius pallidus. The sequence goes on along the minus strand of CAXKWD010000001.1, from coordinate 32,521,656 downwards.
CCGTGCTGTTTTATGGCAAAATACGACGTATTAATCACTGCACGCTGAGCCTTACGTGTTCAGTTCCTCATATTAATAGCAAGCATTTTATAAGATAAACGATCGTGACTGGTATAATCGCCGCACTCATAACATTGACGGGCGGCTCGCTTTGTTCTCATATTACAATGCTTGTTGTTACTGTAAAAGGTTTTCTCAAAAGAAACCGCTGACTGAATTCGTGTTGCCAATTCTCTCATTGCTCAATGTCATTGCCACGTAAGTGTTTTGCTGCATCTACATCTTCCCGCTCTGTTTACTAACACTGTGCAGTATGGCAACTACTCCAAGCGGCGGCGACTTCTTTGATGTTAACTGTCAACGAATTGAGTGCGGCGATAATATATATCCGAGGAATTGCTAACTAAACGTTATTGGTCAATATCAAACACGCGGCATATGAGTGGAATAGTCAATAAAATCCGGACCTTTCGTTTTATTTTCTATGATAACGAGATGGCAATACCGCTTCTAAAGCCTAACAGTTGGTTAAATGCATATTGAAAGTATTCAATAAATTATCTGTTTTGACTCAGTTAAATTCATACTTGGCCCGGGCGGCTTGGGTCGCTTAAATCCTAAAAAGGGGAGAGGTAAAATTACGAAAAAGAAAGAAAGAAAGAAATTCATACTTCTTACGCCTAAACACATAGGGTCATCATCTATACTCATAGAGCATGTATCACGTTATTCTTTCCTATTGCTGCTTTCTGCATTTTGTTTGTAATTTCCTCTCATGGTAGACTTTTCATTTTAATCGTGAACGTATAATCATTAACGAATAACGTCACGTTATGTCATCCAGATTAAGTAGTTAAGGACATGTGACAACGCTGGAAGCTGGGGAAGTGTCAGTCTGACAGTTTTAATTGCAATTATTTGAAAAAGAGAAGATACAGAGAACAGGGGGAGGCAGATGGGGTAAAAGACCCTTCAGAGTTACTGTCGCCATTTTATTTAAAAGATGTATGCACAAAGTACGCTTTCCTCTATTCCGATAAAATATTTAATACGGCACAGAATTTATAGAACAGATATTTCCTGAAAATTTCCCGTGAAAGCCATATTACCGACACTGAATACATATTCAATCTGGTTAGTCGGATAGCATAATATGGAAGCCATGCAACGTAGGTTATTCCTTTTTTAGTAACACACTCCATGGATATCGGTACCTATAAACCATATTTTTTACTTTATACTTAAGAGTATTCAAAGCACTCTTTAAAAGAACTACGATTTTATGTTTTTGATACTAGTACAGAGACATTATCTTTTGCTATGTGCCTCTGGATCGCCTTTTACCGGCCGACGACTTTCTTCCAGGCCGCCGGACCATGCGTTCTCGGCACATCGCAAAAATAATTTCTCTGTAGTATGAAACTATTATCCTCCTATCTTAATCATAGATTTCAGTGTGTAAGCTTAAACGGGACTACTTAGCACAAAGAAAATGTGTGGTATCCCTCAGGAATCCGTTCTAGGGCCTGTTTTGTTTATAACATAATGTGTCATATTACCTTCCTACAAATATTAAAGAAGCCTACATGTTTGCAGATGGCCTAGGGTTTCTCTTGCACATAATACTCTCGATATTCTAAAATTATGATATATTAAGGGACATTGGCCTGTACTTCAAAATTGTTAATTGGTGTAATTCAAATACTCTTAAACTTATCTACAGTAGAACTGTTGGCATAAAATTCAATCTCATTTGGGCAACTTACGATTCAGCCTCATATTAGTCATACTAATACTAAAATAAGTAAAGGATTATTTATGCTAAGAATACTCACACAGGCATTAGGTACATCGACCTAACAGTCTATTATTCATTTGTCCACCTAAGCTACGGAACCATACCTCAGTTATCACATTATTTTGATTCTTCAGAAGAGAGCTATGAGGATAATTATTTGTGGAGCTTCAACAACAAATCATTGTAAATCACAGTTTGTTAAAGTAAAATGTATTACATTGACTCTACCGTCACTGGATTCCATGAGATTGTGAAAATATAATTTTTGGATTAAGAGTAGTCCTACCTCAAAGCGTGTATTTATGTTAAAATATCGACATGGAATTTCGGGGTGGAGCACAATACTTACTCTACTAATATGGGTAGAGAAAGTAAGAAGGCAAAGTATGAATTAACTTCCTGCGAATATAACAAAAAAGTCTAAATTCTGCGCTAGTCATTGCAGTGTATAGAAGCCTGGCAACCAAAGCTCTGAAAGGTTTCATTTCCTTGTGAAAGCTTCACACAGTAATTCTTTCACCACTCCGTCCCCTGGCCTTAATCCTCTTTTTATTCTTGAGGCATTTAAATCCCCTGTGTATACAAGCACGAGACAATCCTCTGTTCTCCAGGGATACATCAGGAACTGTAGCCTGCATGCGTGCAAAGAAACACTTCTCTCGTTGCCTCTCTCAGTCTCTCTCTCTCTGGCTCTGGCTCTGGCTCTGGCTCTGGCTCTGGCTCTCTCTCTCTCTCCCTCGCCCTCGCTCTCGCTCTCGCTCGTGATATGCAGGCCATCCCCAGCAAAGGAAATCATACGATATAACAAGATATGTTCTGTTATTTACACAATAATTCCACTTGAACCTAATTAACCAATAGCTTTTCATAATTCCTTTATTGCAACCAATGGTCATAGTATGATGAATGGAGCTCTGATGGAATGATATATGACAGTGGAAACAGGAGCACCCCGAGAAAACCTGCCACGATCCCCATTTTGTTCACCACAAATTCCACATGGATTCACCGAGATTCGATCTCTGATCCCTGCGGTGGAAGGTCTAACCACTCAGCCATGAGATTTACGGCCTTTAAATGAAAGCAATGAGGTTCAGGGTACCCTCTCAAATATTCCTGGATGTGGAATGCATCTCCTCCAAGATTCGTTGTGAATAAAGTATTGAGATTTGAAAATGTATATGGAAGTTAAGTATTGAGCCTGCAGTTCTGTAGAAGGTGGGGAGCAGAAATAAACATTTCTGAAGGATTGCCAATTGGTGTCTTATATATTACGAATTTCACATTAAAACTTTAAATTCACGCCTATCAATTTTCCCTACTTTTTTAATTGTGGCTAAGTTTGTTTACATTTGAAAGACATAAAACTTGCTGATTCATTTTCTCTCTATGTCGCCTAACCTTTACCAATACTTTCCTCTCTTTGCTCCAGCACCACGTGACCCATCGGCTTCTTCCCAGCATGCACCTGCACTGTCTCGAGCAACCGATTCTGGTGTGTGACTTTCTTTCCGAGCGCCATTTTAGGTTAGTTTTCTGTGAACTTCTTACAGATTTTACCTATATTTAAAATATTCTTAGAAACAAAATATGCCTATATATGGTTTCTAAATCCTCTGGAGAATAATATTACATTAAATTTGTCAGTTTCTTGTGTGTAGAAAAAATATTAACCAATCCAGTACAGTAGGAAACCATCCCCGGAGATTCTTCTTATGGCCCTGGAACTTTTTCCGTCTTTTCACTCTAAAAACATAATTTTTATAACGAGAGAAATTTGTTACAGGCTACTGAAATAATAGTACAAGAATGCCCTCACTAGAAACGTTATTTACACTGGGCAACTGGTCGTGATGTTCTTTTTTTGACCGTTCCATTTCGACGTTGAAGAAACCGTATGCGGTTACTTAATATTACCCAATAGTACGAAACTAAGTTATTATTGTGATGGTTATACATAAGAAAGATAGACTTATACAAGTGGATTTTTAAACTTCATCGTATGAAATCTTCTCCATCAGAATATAATATGTGTTGTAAGGTTTTGGGGGAGAAACTGTTTCATAAAGTGTCGCACTTGCTAAAACCCTGGATACGTCATTAATGCTGTATGTTCTGGAATAATCCTCACCCATTCCCATTTAATAACTCTTCCCCCTCCAGGCTTGCGTTCAGTCATTACTCTACTGCAGTGTAACAATGATCTAAGTTACATGTGATTCATAATCCTGCATGTTTTTTCACAAATACCGTAGAGCAATGTTCTCCAACAGAATGCCCAATGACGTCACTGTACCTGACAGAGAAAAAGTAGGATTAGGGAACTGTGCATAGGCACGGAGTGGGGGGATGGGTATGCAGTATTTGATAGGTATGCAGTATTTCATATGCATCCCTATCCTGCACGACTTGCCATTTACTGCTTTCTCTATCTATTCTGCCCGCATACACAGCCCTGAAGTAATTATATCTGAAGTTTTCGAACAGTATGGTCTAAATTAGTGTTTAAAAACTGCATTTTCCTATAAAGGTTACTAATTTTGGACGTGATAAATATTCCACCATACCTTATACACTTACAGATCACTGGAGATACGAATGCTATGACCATTAAAAGTATTCTATAATTAATATTACAGAAATATTTTGATATATTCTGTTGACAGCATATAGTACAAACAGATTTTTTACATCATATTATAAAAACAAATAGACTAAAATAAAATTATAAATTATGATTTGGCCAGTTTGACAGTTTTTTAAATATGAGACAACAATATCTCAAGTCTATGACAAAAAAAACATTAATTATATTGTGACACAATTGCTAAAAACAACTATTTTTACATAAAAATTATTTGATCTTGTGTTAGTCTCACTTTTTCACAATTTCAAGTCAAAGAGAATCCTTTTTAGCTGGATGCTTCAGTTTATGTTCTTTATCGTACAAGTTTGTACAACACTGAATGTTTTTATTACTCACTCAGTGTTGTACATACTGGTGGAAGGCTAAAGAAAGTCCTATTCATAATGTAGCCCTGAAAACAATTTTTTGACGTTAGTGAGGATAGTAGTGTTCGAAAACAGGGGACTTACGAAACTATTTGGGCCTAAGATTGATGAAAATGGGGACTGGAGAAAACTGCATAACGACGAGCTTCATGACCTGTACTCTTCACCGGATGTAGTAAAGGTAATTCAATCACGGAGGATGAAATGGACTGGACATGTTGTGCGCATGAGGGAGGAAAGACATATCTCAAAAGTATTGACTGGAAGACCCGGAGGGAAAAGATCACTTGAAAGACCATGACATAGGTGGGAGGACAATATTAGGATGAATTTAAGGAAAGTAGGATTTGCGAGGGATGATCGGACAGAGTTAGCACAGAATAGGGTTGAATGGCGGGCTCAGGTAAGCGCGGCAATGAACCTTCGGGTTCCATAAATAGATAATATTCCATTAGCTTGCTCAGGAATTGTCTATTGCCATTGAGTAAGTAAGTAGTGTGGATAGTTGCAATTTGGTCAATTGCCAGTGCCTAAAATATGCTTTTAAATCACAAGAGTCTAAAGAAACCAATCTATCTATTTATGCACTGTTACTCATTTTAGACACCGAAATATAAATCCAATGAACAATGTCAGGTTCAGATAGGCATGATCGTTATCTTATCTCTCTTATTATATATCTATATATAATATATATATATATATATATATATATATATATATATATATATTAGTAAATTTAGTGTAAGATCTCTTATTGAAAAAAACAGTGTATGATATTCTATAGTCTATTTTCCTAAAGTAGGCCTAATCTTTTGGAACGAGTGTGGAAGGCAAGCTTATTAAGAACACGAGTTCCAAAAAAGGATAATTTGGAAAGTTCTATCATTAGGGACCTAATTTTTGGTAAAAATGTGTCTGACTTCAGTATTAACTTCCTTCTATTTCGTGAGTATTTCGTGAAATAAAATGTATTATACAATTACACTACATTATACACCGATAAATTTCATGACGACGCTAAGACACACTGCACGCTGTATCCTTTTTTATAACCACAAAAATGGCCATGTTTGGGGTTCTAATGTTCTTTAGAACCTATAGAATTCATATAATATGAACTCAGTTTGTTGTTAAAAATATTGCGAAATAAAAGAAAGAATCTTGAAGTAGGCACTTATAGTTATTCACACGACTCGGCTGCAAACAAAATGTCAACTATTGTGGATAAACGACGAAATCTGGTTGAATGTACACTCTTTACCGCAATCTAACATAGGCATTCGAAACTCTGCACAGAGATAGCAGAAAAAAGAGTGTATCGTGATCACTGAATAGCGTACATCCCTCAGTAATCAATCAAAATATCGATAACTTCTCGGCATCCATAGAAATAGAACAAAAGGAAGCATGCTATAAGAATTGAAAGAAAAAACCCTCCAAAAAAGAAATACAGTATTGCAATTTTAAAACAAATTTTTCTACACATTTCTCAAATTTCGTATGGAATGTATTTTGCGCTTATATTGGCATTCCAAACAATCGAACTTAATTTGCGATATTTTATGGATTCAGTTTATTTAATATTAGTAAGTTATTTAATGTTAGTATCGTACGCATGTAAAAAGCTAAATACTCATAAGGAAAGCTGTTTTGTAAAATTCCGCGCTTTTCGGATACTTGTCGCTTGTAGAAGACAAAGTTCTGTGCGGGTACATTTAAGAAAATTTTCCTCGCGGCCATGGCCTCAGTAGAGGTTAAAGAAGAAGAAGGCGAATTAAAGTGAAGTCCAATAGGTTGAAAGAAAATCCGGGATTTACGATATCCGGGAATCTAAAATTCTTCAGTGTATTACTAAATGTTGATTCGGAATAGGTGACTATACTTCAATTATTTAATTATTTTAGGAATGGATGATAGTTTCTCGGTTCCAGATCTGGCAGCGAGTATTGGGCTATGTCACTCACAAAATGGACATTGGCAGGAAAAGGACTATTTACACATCACAATTAATTCATTCATGATCAATCAAAGCTCTCCGATTATTTGTTCCATTTCCAGGCTTTTTATTAATTGACCCTCACTCCAAATATCCTTCCTTTGCCTTTTCTGTAGATCTATAATACAGAGTTTCCCCAATTAGCTCATTTCTCTCAGAAAATGGCAGCAGAGGAAGTTTCCGAAAGTTCTGAATCAATCTTCCCGCTCAGCCGAATGGAAGCCTGGGAAACCATTGCCTAAAATGTAACTATTAGAATAATTAATATGAAATTACAACAACTATTGGAAATGGAGTATTCTTTAGGTCATTTCCCACAGGATAACAGAGTGCGTTCATGAATTTCTAATGGATTTAGTTATTGTTTTATTTATGCTGTTTTATTAGTATTATTATTATTATTATTATTATAGTAGCAAGCAAAGGATTCCAAGTATGCGTCACAATGATTAATTTCAGAATAATTTGTTGAGAAATTGAAGGAATTTTATTTTCGAATGTTGGCTGATTTAAAAAAGATATTATTAGCGAGGCTAAACTCGGAAGTACCAAGAATCGATAGGCCAGCTTCAGGTGGGCTGAACCATTGTGAATGCTATCATGCTGAGCAGTGGTATTTCATACTGAATACCGGCATATGTAAAATAGTAATATGTTATATTTTTCTTTTGTGAAGAGAACAATGAATTTGATACGTATATAAAGTGACAATGGAATATTTTGGAATACCCGTGAGATCGAAGTGTTCCAGTCAAATTTTCCACTTACATATAGTACCACGTTGTGTAAAGAACTGATTACACCTGATATCCTTTCGTTCACTAGTTACTCGCACCAGCGTATACTATTTACTACAGTGCGTAAGTCATCAGTTTTTACTTTCGTTCCGTGGAATCACTGTAGCATAAGTAATTGTGAGAGCACAAGTTTTATTAAATGAGTTGTTTACTTTCTTATTTACATCACAGATCTACGGTTTTACAATAGATCTCTAGAAGATTTATTTTGATAGTATTATAGGAAAAAAATTCCTCTGAAACTGGGACTAGATCCCAGGACCTTTGGCTATCCGTGCCAATGCTCTTACCAACTGAACTACGCCAGAGTTTAATTCACAACGCCAGATAGAACCTCTCTCCTATGACTGACTGCCCTTCATGGTCTACCTCACTGACAAACAAGTTATGTTATATGCATTACTGTGAGTGATTTTGTGCTCGGGCTTCCACTGTTATTGTACAGCTATATTCAAGATAGATACTGTATATGCATATGCATTCGTGTACCACAGATTATTTTCTCTGAGGCAGACCATTAAGGGCAGTCAGTCATAGGAGAGAGGTTCTATCTGGCGCTGTGAATTGAACTCTGGCGTACCTCAGTTGGTAAGAGCATTGGCACGGATAGCCAAGGGCCCTGGGTTCAAGTCCCAGTGTCAAAGGAATTTTTCTCCTATAATATCCAACAGAGGCAATAATCTGTGGCACATGAATGCTTATGTCTATCAAGATTTTATTTCGATCATCGCTTTGGGAAGATTATCGATTGTGGAAGAAACAACTATTTGATATATTTATAACATTATTAATTAACTACACTATTTTGTGTTTAACAATGTGAAACCTAATGGGTGGAACGTTAACTGATAAAAAACAAAGCTTTAGTTCTGACACGAGTTCTAAAAGATACTACAGTATGTTCGATTAACACTAAATTTAATTAAATAAGCCATGACCTTATAAGCCAGGTCGTGATTGAGTTCGATTTTTATTTTATGAAAGGTGCCAAAAATTCAAGGTAGAATTTCATCCTGTGTTAAGTGTATAGGGAAGTGTACAGATTTAGTGTATTGTAGAAACAAATTGTTGAGGTGAGAAAATATGCAGGAAAGCGTGTGGAAATAGAGTATAAAAATAAAATAAAAACATTTTGAACATTTCTCATTACAGAAATCCAATTTAATAATGAAATAGAAAAGAAATGTAATGGATTGAATATTAACTGGTTATACGTTGTAAAACATCTTCGCCCCATTAAACTTAATTTTCAACTTTATTCACTATCATATTAGAAAAATGAACTTAATTAAGCCTGTACATAGTGAAGCCTGTGTGGCAGGGTTGAATAGGCGTGCTGTAACACAAACCGGACATGCAATAGGCTATGACGACAGGGATTATAGCCTGTTCTCTTTCAACTCTAGATTAATTCCTCCGTGGGTTTGGGTTAGCTATGCATATCATACAGCCTCTCCCCTAAGATATTCAAAGCACACCGTAAACATCATAACATTCTCTATGAACCGAATAGGTCTAGATTAATTTGTTGCTGGAAGAAAATTTGATATGGGCACTGGGAAACTGCCTTCTCCTGGTAGAGGTTACTTTTCTATAGAGGACATAAGACGACCATCCGCTGGAAACTAATAAATTACTTGGATAAATTATTATTAATATAATCTCTTTACATTTTGTTACAAGTTTCATCACAAAAATTTGTAATCTTCTGTGGGATTACCTATTTCTATTTAGTTCATGACTCAGTAACCAACCCAGTGTATGTACGAGGGAGAATCAAATGAAAACCGCAAGTAGTTTTTTTCCCACTATTTTACTGCAGGAAGAATGTTTTATTGTACATTATTTTTCTACTTAGTCCCCACCTAGTTCAACGCACTTAAGCCATCGGATAGGAAATGCTTCGATATAGCATGAGAAAAATTATTTTGGTTGACGCTGTAGCCACTCGTGCACCGCCGATTCGACGTCTTCATCAGACAATAACTTCTGCCCTCCAAGGTGATACTTTAATGAACCAAATATGTGGAAATCTGATGGTCCCAACTCTGGCGATTATGGCGGATGTCGTCGAAGGTTTTCATTGTTGCACGAGGAGTATGAGGACGGACTTCGTCATGTTGAAGCAAAACACCTGCACTCAGAAATCTCCTTCGCTTTGGCACTATCGGATTTCCTCTTCTTTGGCCCATTAAAGGAGCACCTTGGAGGGCAGAAGTTCAAGTCTGACGATGACGTCCAATCGGCGGTGCACGAGTGGCTGCAGCGTCAACCAAAATAATTTTTCTCACGCGGTATCGAAGCACTTCCTATCCGATGGCTTAAGTGCGTTGAACTAGGTGGGGACTAAGTCGAAAAATAATGTACAAGCAAACATTCTTCCTCCTCTAATATATTACAAAAAAATTAATTGCTGTTTTCATTTGATTCTCCCTCGTATATGTGAAAATTCGTCCAATCGCTCTAGTCTATCGTCATAATTTCGTTTCAATTTTATCACTTTCATTTTATCGCACTACGTGCAGTTGATTTTCATCTAAATTCACAAAAACTGAACACTGAAATATCTTTATACCTTTTGCTTCATTGACAAAAAAATTAAACTTTGAAAACAGCGAATGGGTATATATAAGCTGCATATGAACAAAATAAGATAAGAAAGTATCTGTGGGGTGGCGCATTTCAAATCTCGAATAATAATAAATACAATATTAATAGAACAACATTATTTTAGCAGTGAGGTTAATGAATATGAAGATATTGAAAAGGTGAACGCCGCGCGATTATTGACTATCGATATAGGCTTATCGACGTATTGATTTTTCGACATAAGCTGTCTTGTTTACTATGACAAAAATAACATACATTTATTTGTTTTAGTGGTTTTATATTCATTACTTGCTTAGTTATGTTAGTATTCCGTAAATAGTAACAATACGTACGAGAGAGAATCAAATGAAAACCGCAATTAATTTTTTTCCACTATTTCATTGTAGGAAGAATGTTTGATTGTACATTATTTTTCTCCATAGTCCCCTCCCAGTTCAATAAACTTATACATCGCATAAGAAGTGCTTCAATACCGCATGAGAAACATTATTCTGGATGACACTGTAGGCACTCATGCACCGCCGATTGGGTGTCTTCATCAGACTTGAACTTTTGCCCTCCAATCAGCTCTTTAATGGACTAAAGATGTGGAAATCTGATGGTGCCAAACCTGGCAAGTATGGCACATGTGGGAGGCACTTGAAGCTTATGTCATCGATGGTTTTCATTGTTGCACGAGCAGCATGAGGACAAGCGTTATCATTTTGAAGCAAAACACCTATTCTCAGCAACCCCCTTCGCTTTTTCACGATCAGATTTCCAAATATTTGGTCCATTAAAGGATTTCCTTGGAGGGCAGAAGTTCAAATCTGATGAAGACGTCCAATCGATGGTGCAGGAGTGGCTACGGCGTCAACCAAAATAATTTTTCTCATGCGGTATCGAAGCTTTTCATATTCAATGGGGTAAGTGCATTGAACTGGGAGGGGACTGTGTAGAAAATAATGTACAAGCAAACATTCTTTCTGCAGTAAATTAGTGGAAAAAAATTAATTGCGATTTTCATTTGATTCTCCCTTGTATAACTGGAGGTCTTGATTCTCCCAAGTTAAATCCACTCGTTTCATTATTTTGAATTTATCAGTAAAATCCGAACCTCTTGTTACATTACCTATGATGATATCTAAATTTATCAATATTTCTCAGTACTTAATATTATTTCTACTTTTTCGTGAACATCGTATAAACAAACAAAAAACTGAAATCTGTGTAAGAATGTAGGCCCATAATATAAATGTTCGAATTTTAATGTGTTATAAAAAGTTAAATTTTAAAATATTAATACGTAAAAATAAACTACGAATGCTGACCAATAAGCATAGTTCATCTTGTTCATAGGAATGAAAGAAAGTTTCATGCAAAATTTGATCTCCATATGTTAAAAGCTTATAGCCTACGAGCAAAGAAGCCACACCAGTTGCAAAAAGTAGTAACATATGAAATCATGTTGCCCTGAGTAGATTAAAAATGAAAAATTAGTCAGCCTATCCGTACGCGTGACAAACATATGAATAAATGGGGGGTAAATGTATAAAAATTAGGAGGCAAGTCACGCCATTTGGTGTTGGTGTTTGTAATAGTTGTATAATGACGAAAATTGGTGTACAGAAAATGGGCCCGATAGCGATAAAAGTTAAAAAACAAGTTGCGCAGTAGCACAAGCAGAAGTGAAGTTGGCGCAGCACCCTCTTTTCCCCGCTTAGCTATCCCATCACTAGGCCACGGCACCAACGAAGTCTCGCCAGTGTTGCCATATATACGACTATAGTCGTTTACATACGAGTATTTCATAGAGTTGTACGACGTACGACGACACCATGAGTCGTACGTAGAGGTGTACATATTCTGATTTTAGCTTGCCTGCCCCTTTGAAATTCTGCAACCAGTCACAGCTTTTAACTTGCTTGACTTGAAAGCAAGCCAAATTACAACGATGATAAGAAATACTGTCGCTATGAGTCACAAGCTCTTCATAACTTGGTGGGTTGCACAGGACCTAAGGAAACTGCAAGGCCTGGCGGAATGAATATGAAACTGGGTATAGCAGTCGTGCAGTTACGTAGTTGAGGAACTTCAGATGTGTTTAGAGAATTTTACCCTGAAGGAAGCCGAGGAGAAACTAAAATGTGGACAGTTTGAATTATCAATGAACAAAGGTACTGGTCCGGCATGGGAAAATTTTCAAACATTTTCGAGAAAACATCATAAAATCATTAATAACAATAACAAAAATCCCTTTAGGCAAGCCTAGAAGCTGAGGTAGATTTCGAAGTGCTTTTGTTTTAATTTACTGTCGCTGCGTAGCACTCTTCTTCTTTAGCCTTGGCATGACAAACCCGCAATAATAACAGCAAAAAAGAGGAAAGAGAACTTTTTCAAACATTCAAATCTCGCCTTAAATGAGAACTATCAAGAAACTAGTTATTGATTTGTAGAGTACTCATCAAGAGCTTTTCAACGAAACCCCACAAGACGTAGTTTCGAAAATTTCGAATTTCCATCCCCATACCCCCACCCCCACTCGTACTCCCAAAACCCCCGAATCGTTGGTATCACTGTGAACTCCATAAGGAGTACTCTAATTTATTCAATCAAAGTTTCCCTCTATACTTCATAGGAGCCGAGATATAACTGTTTTAAAATTTCAACCCCCTCCCCCGACCACCCTCTTGCACCAATTTTGCTCATTAACGAACTTGTCTGAACTATTGGGCCTAGAAATAACATAATAAAATTTGATTCAAATATCTTGAAAATTACGGCCGCTAGCGTGTAAAGATATATATGTATATATATAAATATATATATATACATTTATATAAATATATATACATATATATAAATATATATATATACATATATATACATATACAAATACTGTATATAAATATAAATATCTCAATTTTTTTAACAGGCGGTGGTTTCGTACTTAGGGAGGCATGAAACGTAAAGATATGAACGATTTTTTTGAAAGTCATTAGGTAGATTTTTCTTCGAAATCTACCTAATAATAAAAACAATAATTGTATTAAGACGCTAAAACGATTTTTAATACTTTATCCACCTTTTATTTATCTGCATGGTGAATTTCTTCTACCAGTATGTAGAAAAGCAAGAAAGTATTACCTACACTTAGCAACTACAGTTGTTTAGCTGATAGGAATGTCGCAAGCTTATTCTGGCTTGCCTAGGCTGGGTTTGACCTGACCCAGCAAGCTTAAAGAAACCTGCCTGCTTCCTAGCTATGACGCTGGCAACTTGCTTGCCTGGCGTTCAAGCGGGTATGGGCAAGCTAAAATCGAGATTTGTACACCTCTAGTCGTATGCCTATTTGTACGACTATTTTTAACATAGCGATATATATATATATATATATATATATATTTAACATAGCGATATATATATATATATCCAGCTTTTTCTTTTCTCATGGTTTTTGTTGTAAGCAAGTTGCTAAGATCAATATGATTTGAAAGCAGTACTGTTCCTTGTGCAATAATTACAACAATATGGCAACCACTGTTTACTTAATATTAATGTATTTTATCAAATTTAGCCCATCGGAAGGTAATAAAACACGCCTAATAATTTATAAATAATATGATTTATTAACAATTACATGGCATATTTAAGGTGTATAAAACCAATTTATTATTATTATTATTAACGCAATACATTCATTATACTGAAAAATCACAACGTATACGACAGTTTTACCTAGCATACGACTATTTTCGAATATTGGTACGAGTGTTCTACGTTTCTTACCTGGCAACCCTGAGTCTCGCAGTCGGGCATATTCGCTCGTCGATCGGGTGTTCGGTCTGTTTCTTGGAGTAGAGGGGAGGAGCTTGTTATTTAACATGTCGCACTATAGTAAAACCATTTTCATAATTTTGAATCACTCGCTATTTGTCCCAGGACATCTCAAAAAGTCTACGTGTGCAATATGATGTTACTACTTTATGCAACAGGTGTAACATTTTTGGTATTTGGCTCTTGTGGCAGAGTGCACCATTCTCCGGTTTTCTCAGCCGTTTCGTTACCACGGTAAACTTAATACCGGGGTATTCTCAAAATCTCTGTGCACCATTGCTAAAAATACCGCGGTTTGCTAATGCTTGGAAATATTGCGGTTACTCAGCTCCTAATCCATTCTCATTGATGGTTTCTTCCATGACCGCTAGTTTCTCTCTCTCTCTCTCTCTCTGCACATCTGCCAGTCACGGTGGCTTGCGTAGGCTATTGGTTTTCCAAATTCAATTTATTTGTTGCCTTATTATTCAATAAAAAGATGTTCATAAGGATAAAAGGGAATATTATATTGTGTATATACGTCGTCTGAATTCAAACTTTGAATTCAAGCACCGTACCAATCGTGAAATGAGTTGGTTACGCCTACTGCTGGTTTGATTGAGGTGAGAAAGGAAGGTCATTTCAATCGATGTTACAGCACAGTATTTGCAAATATAAGTACCATCGTTCATTCTTCAAATAGATCGCACCTGTCTGAACATTTCAATAAAATAACATTGATGTTTTAAAGAATAATTCTCACACGTGTGCAATCCAAGGCAAAACAACACCACGAAATCTCTGTTCTCAGTTTGATATAGCCTCACTTTTTTTCCCGTACGACTAGTAGAAATTTTAGGTGCAAAGTCATGTGCATAGCCATAAAAGGGCTGTTATAATTATGTTCGTGTACGTGCAGGTATGATAAATTGATTACATACCCTATATACCGATACACAGGCTATATCGTGATGCATGCAGCCATTCACTTAAATTTGGCCTAGGACCACTGTTTTTCATATTTCATTTATTTGTTGCCTTAGTGTTCAGTAATAAATGTTCATAAGGATAAAATGGAATATTATATTGCGTATATATGTCGTCTGAATCCAAACTATTAATTGAAACACCATAAATACTGTACTAATCGTGGTTACGCCCACTAGCCTACTCGATGGACCTGGTTTGGTTGAGGTAAGAAAGGAAGGTCATTTCAATCGATGTTACAGCACAGTATTTGCAAAGATATACACCAGTGGTCTTCAACCTTTTATTAATTAAGGGCCAAATTATTGTCATGGAGGACTTGGAGGGCCGCATTGATTAAGCGTGTATATACATATACATATATACATATATATATGTATGTGTGTGAATTTTGTCTCAGGTTAAAATAATTTACATGAATTTGTTATAACATTTTATATTTGTTGATAACTGTATTAAACATCAATATTGAAAACAATATAGGTCTACTTGACATATATTTAAACATGTTATAAAACTCAAAATTAAACTGAAAACATCAAATTTGTGACTTTTGTAGTTTAGTGAGAAATTTGACATTGTTTATCTTTTACTAATCTGTCAACATTAGCTTTTTTGTCAGATGTGGCAATTCGAAGAGAGTTCTCTAAATGAGTGTCAGAGATACGGTTTCTCAGTTTCGATTTCACGTTCTTCATTCTTGAAAATAGCTGCTCACAGATGTAAGTGCTGCCAAAAAGAGATGCTGTAGCCAGAGCATGAGATCTGATTGCTGGAAATCGATCACCTTCAACATACAATGAGTAAAACTCCAGAAGTCCAAAGTTTTTAAATTTCTCCTGTAAATCGCTATTGCACTGAAAGTCAATAAGTTCCATTTGTATATTTCCGGAATAGTCTTCCACATTAACACTGAAAGGAGCACAAAAAAGCTTCATCATAGTTTTATTTTGCTTGAAGTCTAAAAACCTGTTGCTAAAATTTTGCTGTAACATGGAGAGTGCTTCGCTGTACTTTTCTTTGTTTTGAACTTCACATTGTGACAGTGTTGGAAAATGTGTGAAGTTTCCTTGTTGTACTTGATTCTTCCACAAACTAAGTTTCCTCTCAAACGCCTCAACTTGATCAAAGAGATTGTGTATCATAGCATTCTTCCCTTGTAGCCTAATATTCAAGTCATTGAGATGTATTGAAATATCAGTTAGGTACCCAAAATCAGCCATCCAACTGGGATCTTTGAAGTAGTGAACTGCCTTCCCTTTACTCTCCATGAACATGCAGATTTCTTCTTTCAAATCAAAAACCCTTTTTAAAAACTTTCCTCGACTGAGCCAACGAATCTCTGTGTAATAAATTACATCACCATACTCTGCATTCATCTCACTAAGGAAGGTTTGGAATTCCCTGTGGTTCAGTCCTTGTGATCTGATAAAATTCACGATTTTAGTCACATCTTTAATGACATCTTTGAAACAAACACTTTTTGCACACAAATTTTCTTGATGGATAATGCAATGATATTGTATGAACTTTTCATTTTCACTTGCATCTTTTCTAATCAGAGCTACAACACCTTCATTTTTTCCCGTCATTGCTGGGGCCCCATCAGTTACAACACCGCTCAAGTTATCCAGATTTAGGCCAAACCGGTTTAAAGTTGAAGTCAAAGCCTTGTAAATATCAGTGCCTTTAGTAGTGCCCTTCATTGGAAATAGTGCTGCCATTTCCTCGGTAATAGAGAAATTTTGATCGATTCCTCTAATAAAAATGGCTAACTGAGCTGTATCTGTAACATCAGTGCTTTCATCAAGTGCTACTGAATAAAAAACAAACTTTGAAGCACGGTCTTTAAGTGAGATTTCAATATCCTGAGATAGCTCCTCAATTCTTCTGGCAACTGTGACCCCAGATAAACTAACCTTTGAAAACAAATGTTTTTGTGTTGGGCATAGGATTTCAGCTGCCAATTCCATACACTGCTTTACAAACTCACCATCTGTGAATGGCTTTGATTGCTTAGCAATTTGTTCAGAAATGATATAGCTAACTTTAACACTTGATTCACTTTCGGCGTTTTGCCGAGTAAACGTAAATTGTTGATTCTCAAGTTTTTTCCTTAAATCTCGCACCTTATCCAATCTAAACTGACCTTGTACTGCGTCCATCTTGGAAGCGTGCTTTGTGTCATAATGCCGCTTTAAATTGTACTCTTTCATTACGGAGACAGACTCATTACAAACCAAACAAACTGGTTTGTTTTTTATATTTACAAAAAAGTATAGATCAATCCACTTTTCTTGAAACACTCGGCACTCATCGGTAATCTTCCGTTTCTTACTACACGAAGCCATTATTCACTAAACTTAAACTAACATTCACTTGCGGGCAGACAATAGAAATAGGTGAAACAGACTGAGACAATGACACTGGCGTGGGTTGCGATGCTACGAGTGACCTTGAGCATCAGGGTTGCCACTTAACGAATTCCCTACTACGGCCGAAGCAATTGGCCAACTTCAGTGCTGCAATGTTTTCCTATTTGTTTGGAAACAAAATCATTCGGCGGGCCACAAAAATATACACGGCGGGCCGCAAGCGGCCGCGGGTTGAAGACCACTGATATACACCATCGTTCATTCTTCAAATAGACCCCACCTGTCTCTCATTATTCTTTATGTTCAATTAGCTTTTGGCCTAGATATCGTAAATATGATACATTACGCTGATCTCCATCTTGGAAAGAAAACCGCGGTTTTCTCACTTTACAGCTCCTTCAAGGGCGGTTTGCATCTTACCGCAGTAAAAGTCGAAACCGAGCACGGTGCAACGAAAGTATGACTTTACCGGGGTAAACTAAGCAACTTTTCCGCGGTATTCTGATTACCGAGATTGGTGCACTCGGTCATTGGTATATTAAGAGTTAGAGGAAATATGTTTTAAAAATAAAAGTTGAGTAACACACATAATGTGTAGAATAAATTGGATCCTATTCATTGTATAGAATTGGAGGTGTGGAGTGTCAAGAAAAGTTAAGCACCAGGGGTAGGTGACCTTATATAAGACATATTTAAATAGTAAAGTAATTGCATGCTCATACCTACCAAAATAATCCACATATTGTAGACCTTCAACCACTGACGTTAAAAAATCGTCCAATCCTTATCATAAAAAAAATTAAATTTAAAAAGTAAATGTTAAAGCAGAAGAACCTATTAGAAGAGAGTGAGATAGCTAGTTGTTACGTCTTCCCTGGGGGCGGATCTCACAGAGGTCATCGATCCGAACTCTGTGCAGATTATTCATGAGATGAAGAGAGAAATATTGACCGAATCAAGTCAACGTCTGAACAATTCAAACAACCCTTCGCTTTGGAAAGCGAATTAAATACATTTCCAAGAATTCTGTTCTTCCCCTTCGCTGCCACGCTTCCATGAGTTTATTTCATGCATAAGTCACATTTTTATGTTACGAAAAACCTGGAAAGAAAAAAGTACCTAACTTTCTCCACCTTAAGCTTACATAATGTTATTTTCTCGCTTCACATTCCCACTTAAGGTAAATGGCTGTATTCACTTGTCTCACGCCGCGAACCAGGACTTCAATACTCAAGTTTGTGTAACCACCCTCAGAAAACTTTTTAAAGTTTAAAGAAAATTAAATGAAAGTTAGGCCTAGTGCCGGTATGCAAAATTTATACAAATTCGATCCCGAAACTGAATTTTCGCGAAAATTGCCAAAAACTAAACTGTCTTCTTGTCAGAAAAGTCATCGTCATGCTTCCGTCTCACATCCATAATCCAAATTAAAAATTTAATTTCGATCCATTATTCTTCACATTAGAAATATAACATATTACGCGGACATAATTTTTTCATAGTTATCATGGGCCACAACAATTTTCTCACTTCCGATTCGGATATAGAATATGAGGCCGTATTGCAGAAAGTGTGTATTCAATTCCAGTCTCCAGCTTGTATTGTTCACCACGTAAGACCTAGAACCTGAATTTGTTCAAACGGTGGCTTCCTTATAACTAACCTTCATAAAATTTTTACGGAAAAATATGCAAAGTAAAAGTTTGAAATCTTAGTTTAATCATTCGTGTACAAAATTTAAACAAAATTGAGAAAATCAACAAACGGAATTTTCTTCATGTAAGGTCGTAACAA
The DNA here is from genome assembly GCA_964059195.1 of Ectobius pallidus. Lineage (NCBI taxonomy): Eukaryota > Metazoa > Arthropoda > Insecta > Blattodea > Ectobiidae > Ectobius > Ectobius pallidus. Next base: position 32,502,489 of record CAXKWD010000001.1, on the reverse strand, counting down.
ATCACATCCCAAACAATATCTAATCCAAATATAAAATTTTGTTTTCTGAGATTTGTCCACCATTGTGGCGTAGGGGGATGAGTTCGCTCTCTCATGCAGCGACATCAGATTCGAATCCTGGTCGGGATAAGTTATCTAGGTAATGTTTCTTCCTTGGGGTTTCTTTCGGGATTTTTCCTCACCTGCGAGAAAATGTCTGGCAACTTTAGGCCCTTGTGGTCCCCGAATATCATTTGGTCGTCATTATCATCTTCATCCCATCCTCGCCTGGTTCAGAGTGAATGTGTATGAATGGTGTGTCTCGTCCTATTTGTTCGTGTTGTCTCCGGCATTGGGCATTGGGCTGATCACTCATCCGGGGAGGCCCTCCATGTCCTTGTCTGGTCAATAAAGCATGCATGTGATCCATAGATGATCTTTAATCCGGACAGGCCGCGGCCCTACGAGGCCCAGGTGGCGAGGGTGTATTAAATGTTCCTAAAAGGGGGAGGTAAAACTAAGGAAAAGAGCCTTAGGTAACTAAGGTCAAGGTAAAGAACTAAGGTAATGGAAGAAAATTTTTACTGAGATTTCTTTTTCTCGAGCTATGCTATTCACAGATTGGCACACTAAAAGGAGGTTTACTACTAAACGGACAAAACAAAAATGCATGTCTTTCCTAACACAAGTGCAACATTTTACATACATACTGTAAACTTACATACATACTTAGTTCTTGGCAAGTGTTCTCTATAGTTTTCCGAGTTGCAATTAAATGAGTTCAGGAAGTGTTTTGTTTCCTCCAAACAGACAAAACAAAAACAGAAGTTCCTCGTCAGCTCAGTCGTTCACAACACTACCCTTTTGTTCGAGTTGTAGAAGACTATTGTGTTTTTGTTTTGAGAGTCCCGATAGTATCAGGAAAAGTCAACTGATTTTACATTTGTGAAGCAGAGGACAACATAACAAGAAGCAGGTTTAGTGAGGTAGACTTTAGTGCAGCAAAAATTACCGAACGGTCTATTAATAGTTAGACAGAACATATGCAGGAGATTTGATAAAAGAATTTGACCAAAGAGAAGTCTGAAAAAACTCAACTGACCAATCTGTATCGTACCCCAATGCACTAAGTGAAATTACACTGATTGACCACAAGCACAACGCAGATAGACCAGAAATCATCCGCTCACTCGCTATGGGCAATGCAACTGAAGAAGGTGAACGTCCTCGGAAAAGAAATAAAAAATTCTGAAGAAATCGAAATATTACGAAGTCCATACGCAAACTGTGAGCTAGTATAAAGAGACAAATGTCTGTGAGACCCACCCTGAACCTCTCTAAATTCTGCTACCTAATTGTAACGCCTTTACAATCTAGTGTTGTTGAATTTTATATTGAAGAGAAACTCACAATTAATTTAAGTGTAATATTTAGAAGGTTGACCGATTTAAGATGCCTTCTTAGGTCGACTCTACGTTATAGAGGTAGGGGAGGACAAAAGAAGCATGCCAAAGATGAATAATAAAATTGGAGTGGGGGAAGGAGCAATACATAGGAAAAGGATCTAAAGTCAGTAAACTAGGCCTCGCTTGGATTAGACTCGGTGCGTGGAGAATGATTAAGATCACAGATGAAAACGGAATGAGAGTTTGTCCATTATGTAAGGGGGAAGAATCATGGTTTCATATTTTGGCTAATTGTGAAGGTTTGGAAAATTGGAGGGAAAAATATTTACCATTATCTTTTATGGAATCAAATAGGGAGCAATGGAAATGTTTGGAGTTACTGACGGGAGAAAACGTTGAGGAAGGCATTGGGAAGTTTTTATTGAAGGCGAGACAGGTCAGGTTTGAAAAAGCGACAAATTGGAGAGCAGGTGTGGAGGGTGAGGAATAGATTTAGTTTGTTTGTGATATTTTGTATTTATATTATTTGTTCTTTTGTGTGTGTGTGTGTGTGTGTGTGTGTGTGTGTGTGTGTGTGTGTAAGCATGTACGGTCCATGCGGACCCATGCGATTGTTTGCATTGGAATTTGTAAAAAGTTAATTATTGTAATATGATATGATATGATATAAGAGACTTTGTCCTGACTGACTGACTGACCGACTGACAGAGAATCAACGTACAGCCTAAACTATAACAGGTAGAGACTTGGAATATTGACAGTACCTTCGTTTCATAATGTAGGTGCTCACTAAGAAAGGATTTTGAAAAATTTCGATTTCAAATGCAAAAAATTATGTTTTTGGAAATACTTATTCCCTTTTTACACAGAATTATCAAAACAAAATCACTGAACATATTGTTGCTATTGGTATCAGATGGGTATGGAATTAAATGAAATGGAAGCTTGACAAATTAGAGAAGGTATCAATATAAATCATGTTATCTATATTAATAAGAGGAAGTGTCTGTCTGTCCGCAATGCCCAGCGAATCTACTGAACGCAGAGATCTCAAATTTTCAACATAGGTGGGCTGAAGAGTCGGAAAAAGCACTTCCAAGCCGGAATTTTAATTTTAGCTTTCGTTCGTGAGTTATGAGTGAAAAACGGGCAAAAAACGTGCATTTTTTTGCGTTTTCGAAGCATCAGTTTTCAGTTAGCCTATACATTTCAATGTCAAATGAATTACAGTTAGCTTTGGCTATTTTTGTCATACCTTGGAAATAAAACTTTCGCGATCGCTTGAATGTTGTAAGCCCTAAATATGGTCAAACATTGTTTTATTTGGACGAAACTCACTATACAGGGGTATTCTGGGCCAAGGAACTCGAATCTGAGGTCGCTTTTACCAGGCGACGCTGTCTAATCGTGGTATGTAGTCCACGTGATTTAGGTGTTAATAAATATAATGATTTAACTATTATGCTCTTAATTCTTAATTTTTGAAATAATTATCGCGGGCGAAGCCGCGGGCACATGCTAGTATTTTATAAAATATGTTCATTTATTAATTCTGAATGGACTGGCAACAAAGAAACTATGCAAAAATGAAGACTAAATAACACATGGAGAATATGAAGAGAATATGGCATGAAGCATAGATTGAGAGATGATACGAGTAATTTTAGCCGTATTTAGAAAAACCTAATTTAAGAATGTAACGTGAACCACAGGTTGAACATTGATAGGCCTACAATGTAAAATGATACAGTATATCCAGAACTTTACTCTTAAATAACTGATATTACCTAGCTTTAATAAGATCTCACAGAACAATTTCAAATCCACTTATGACAGAGGGAGTATCCTAAAAGATCCAACAAGATCATATATCTCGTATATCGGAAAAGAAATAAAGTGAAATAACCTAACAGAAATGAGGTGAAGCTTCAAAATGGACACCACGTAATATTATGAATGGACATTTTCATTATATATCAGAATCTTGGCAAGCAACTACCTAACTTCATTAATTCTCAATAATTAGAATACCCAAACATGACATAACGTAAAGTGGTAAAACTAACTACAACTTTACATTAGCACAAATTACGGTATACTACGAATTTTAATTACTTAGACAATGAAACGGATTGTACGATACAATATAAAATTCTACAGTGGTAAAATAACTGTCATTGAATCCAAAATGATTACTTAAAATTTTCACGAGATATCTTGAATAACAATTGCCATCCTCAAACGATGCACTGATTAAAATATACTGTAAACTACATGATGGTAACTAGAATATTTGGCCGCTCCGATCCCTGCCTATCTCATCTTAAACTCAGCTGTTGTCTGACAGGAATCTGGCCACTATTTGACCTATTTTAATAACGTGTCACGAAAAGAAGCTATATCACTCCACCCAAGTGGCAAAGGGAGGAAGGGGGATAATAGAACACCAAATATAATAGGAAGCATAGCATGTGGCGGCCTCAAGCCCTCACAGCATTTTTTGTAATAAAGAATAGGCCTATATCCCTGGAGTTCTTAGGTCATAAAAGCATACCGTATTTTATTTCGCTGTATTGGTGATTTTAAATAATAAATACCCTTGTCCTAATCATTAAACGTGGTTTAAATGTGACTGTAATTTCTTTGTACGAGTATATTTTCTTCAATTGAATTTTGTAACTGATATATTGTGGTTTCCCTAAATTGGGATACTTGCGAAAAACATCAATGAACTGTCACCTTCTCCACAGTTTACATTTTTTCTACTTTGTGTCATTTTTTCTCCGCTCAAGTCTGCCTCGCTGAACCTGTTACATGTGAAAACAGTTGACTTTTCTCGATACTATCAGGACTCTCTATAAAAATAAAAAAAATACACCACACACACAACATCCCCCTACAACTCGAACAGAAGGATAGTGCATTGAACGACTTGAGCAGATAAGACCGAAATAATCGTGTTTATGTTTTGTTTTCGTTTTGTCTGTCTGGTGGAAACAAAATAAACCCTAAACTCGCTCAAATCCAACTCAGAAAACTACACAAAACAGTCTACAACAATATTGTAATATATTATATTATATGTTTGTAAAATGTTGCAGTTATGTTGCGAAAGACATGAGATTTTATTTTGTTCGTTTGGTGGAAGACTGCCTATGCAAAGACATGCTTATTTTTGTTTTTGTTTCATTCAAGGTCCCCAATATATGCATTATTGTTGAAAACGCGACATCGTAGTCCTATTAATGCACGGTCGAATACAATACTTCCACCACCATCTTTAACATAGTATCTGTGATATTTTTAGAAAAAAGAATTCATTGGTATTGTTAGATTTCGACTAGGAGGTGCTCGCGGCTTCGCCCGCGATTATTTACTCAACTGCTAAATTTTTGTTTATATAATTTATTTAAAAGAAAAATAATTAAAACATAATATTTATTAACACTGACATCGTTTTACTTAAATTGCAGGGATTACATAATGTTATTCTTAATTATATTAACGCTAAAAATATAAATAATTAAACTAAAAAAAAAAGAATCTTAAGCTCCCATAAGGGCACACAAATTCGAAATGAAACTATTAAAACGAAGCATAGATTCCTGAACCTTACCCAAATCATGCGTAAACAATTTAATAAAAAAAAATGATAATTAAAAAACTAAAAACCCGGCTTCGACTGCATTTCACGATTAAAGTGCGCCACCCAGGGGGAAAAAGAAGACGTCAGATTCGAATTCTCTAGCTCAACAAACCTCGCATAGTGAGTTTTGTCCAAATCATTCAATGTTTTCCAATTTAGGTGTGCATTCTTATGTGCAAATCAGATCTCTGCGAATCGTAAACAATTGAATCAAGATAGCAACCAAGCAAGGCCATCTTGAATTAATTTCATAATTGAAAACTGATTTGCTAATGTTTTCCACAACAGTCGAATTGCTCGCTAATTGCGTTTTTCTTCTCTAAATCATTTGATTTTTGACATTAAAATAAAAATTTTGGAAAATTCTTTCTTACTGTACACTTGCATCATGAAACGAAGGAACTATCAAAATTCCAAGTTTAAACTCTACGCTGATTCTCAGTCAGTCAGTCAAGATTTATATAGATAGAGATTTGTTAGAAATCCCGTCGAGTTTTATGTACAGATTAGTCAAACTTGACTATATATGAGGGAATTTAGAGTAAATTTAATCTCTAAAGACAATTTGCATTGAGTAGTCTCTACTTGGCTTGACATGAATACGCAGTGAAACGAATAGCATTTCTGTATTTCATGTTTATTTTAATACTTATTAACAAAATAATAGTGATCTGAAATGGCACAGACAGTTTCAACATGGAGAATTGTTTGCTATAAAGACTGAAGAACATAGTCTGACCTCTATCGGTGTATTTTAATGCTGTGTGCTTTGACCAGGTAAATATTTAATAAAGCGTTTTAACTTTACAGTGTGAATGACAGTGAGCAATCTTCTTTAATTCAGCTTCCAGGAATAAATTCTCATTTAGAACTTGAAGTTTGTTTCTGTGATAGCTTAGAATAAAAACACATAACGACATAGAATAAGCTACTGTTGTTTGGGCTCATTCAGTTTAACTTCTTTTAGGCCGTATTATTCTTAAGATAAGACTAAGGCGGTATTCATATTCGGCTTCTTAAGGACGACTATAAAACTGAGCATATTGGACAAGTCGACTTATATATTTTTCGTATTCACAGTCTTCTTTGAAGTCGTACTTTGTTAAGTTTGACTTCATAAAGCTCTACTTGTTCTACAAATTAAAGTCGAACTCGAAAATATGAAAAATCGCGCGTTCACTGCCGTAACAATTGAATTATCGAATCGTGTAGGGCAAAGCCATCTGAGTACGTATTTCGCTGTCGTGATGTAAAACTACAGATGGTGGTGTCACTGCCTTCTATATCTTACAAGCCATGCTGCTTGAAATCTGGCAACACAGGAGGTAGTCCTATCTGTGGTGGTTTGTGGGAAGCATTTTAATACGTTTTTATTGCAGATAATTTTCTTCATCTCAAATACTGACTTTATTTAGGCCAAATCAGTAGGCCTATATTACATAGCCTGTACTTGTGATGTGCATAATATCGTAACGTGCGGTGTCTCCACATATCTGAAGGAATTCGTAGTTTTCAGTGTCTCCTCATTATACGTTATGATGTCGCGTTTTTTCTTATTTTATTGGTAATAACCTCACTTATCCTGTTAGGCCTACGAGCTCTGTTATTTGACCCACAACAGAGTCATATTTTATTAAGCTACTACACTTCTCTGGGTCATTTTGTACCATCACTGAGCTAGTTGTCCCAGGTTTAATATAACCTAGAACACTGATATCTCTTTTCTTGTCATATGCACTTTGTGGAAGACTACGCCCATGACTGTCATTGAAAAGAATAACTTTCCCTAATTCCTTGGGAACACTCAGCTTTCCGTTATTTTCTGTCAAGTCATTAATTCGTTCATCCTCCGGTGGTGAACTGTGTTGATTCGCCAGCACTTTTGAGGTTAAGGTTTGAATCCCTTCATTACCTTCATCAAACTGTACGAAGACGCTGGTAGTAATATTGGGAGGATAGGAGATTGCATATACTACGGTTTGGCGTCTGCCACATTAAGATGAATTAGGCCTACTGTGAGCAGCTTGATAAAAGTTCATACCAGTAAAAGTGACTCTATTTCTCTTCAATTCTTCTTTAATACCAGTCAATTCTTCCTTAAGGACACTAATATCATACCGTACCTCACTCTGGTATTCGTTTGTAGCTGATGAACACTAAATTCTTCTGTGAAAAACTGTTCTCTGGTGTACTCAATTAGAGGTGACTGTGTATATAAATCTCTCATTACGTACACGTTTTTTACCTTCCCTATGCTCTCCAGTTGCTCTTCAGGTGTATCCAGATGTTCTCTAAACAAAAGGCGATGACTGGGATTACTTTAAGCTGAAATATGCTTAATTTTTCGATGATTCTGATGGAGTTCATTGCTTTATTTACAACATGTTCATAGCCGATAGGACTACCGATGCGATGTTGTCAGATTTAACAGCATGGCTTGTAAGAAATAAAGAAGGCAGTGGTGGTGTGCATTGAAAACAAGGAATTCAATTCATCTTGTCATATTATGCAACGTTAAATAAGCTGATGAATAATTTATTGAGATTACCCTGTGTATATATTGGACATCGTTCAGAATTAATACCGGTACGCTTTTGTATTTATTTCGATATTAATTATTGTTTTATAGAGATTCAAAACAGCTTAGGAAGCTTTGGGACGATATGAAATGCCAGCAGAGAAAAATCTTGATGACATATAGGCGATTGATATTTCCAAAATGGCGTCTCTTTAAACGAAATCTCGTTTTATTCATTGTCACTGTAGAATTTGAATGGATTCATCATGTTTCGCAAATAACGCTTTGGGGTGTGAGTTTCTTTTAATACCTCGCCCAGATCCTCAAAAGAACTGTCTATGGTTCTTGCTTAAACTGAAATAAGTCAGGGGGACCCTTGACTTGATAAAGTATGACTTATTTCGACAAACAAGTCGTACCGTACTTTAGTAACAATAAATTAGATTTTGTCAAGTCCCACTTTATAAAGTAACTACGCCATAAGTAAAGTAGGATTACTTCCACAAAGTCTCTGGGTTTTTACGTATATACCTTAGGAGCGAGTCTCACCGTTCGTAGAGTTCCTGCCTAGGGGAGGTAGCTGCACCCTGATTGGCTCAACTATTCTATCCCACTCCATGTGTTGTCTGTCCCTGCCTCGACGCGGCATTATCCCTCCACTCAACTATTATAGTATTTTCTACGACTGCCAACGTGCTGCATGATGTTCACTCTGTGCTCAACAGTAGCTCACTGATGTTACGCGCAGCGAATCCGCGCACGCTGGTAACGAGACGTAACGAGAAGCTCGCTGGCTGGGTTAGTCTTCAAGGCCAGAGAATTTGTGGAAGTAATCCTACTCTACTCTACGACTTGTTTGTGCCAGAAATTCAACTTAAGACGAGATTAAAGATTAACTAGGATATAAGTACGACTTATTGCGACTATGAATGTTGGCCTAAGGTTTGGAGTTGAGAATAGTATCTTATAGCAACCCTTCATAACTATAATGGAAAAAGAAAAAATACTTAACTTTTAATAAATTCAGTTTGTGTAGGCTAAATTGAATGCGAGAGATTGCGAACATATAACTTTTAAGTAGAGATTGCTAATGGGAAACATGTTGATACAGGCTAAACTCTTCTCATGGAATTCGTGAATTACCCGTTACAAGATAGACTGGGGAAAGGTATGATGAATAGCTTAGTTATAATTTCATCGACATCAAGGACCATCAGCGCTAAGTAGAGACATGAAAATCCAGCCCACTATTCAGTCTTTCAATCCTCTCATCTCACTGTAAGGAAACTTGCAATATTAAGCCTATACGAGCATCCTTCAAACTTACAAGAGCTGAAAGAAAATTGCAGGAGAGAAATTGATGGGATTTTAGAACCTGACCTGGTCCAAGCAGGGCACAGATCAATATACTACAGTCTGATTTAAACAACCTGAGACTTGTGATAGTTGCTGTAGGTGTATGTTTCCATTACTTTTCTGAAGGTATGCGAGATGTTTGCAATTTGCTAAACAGCTGACTGAAGCTCTGATATAAGTAATGCAACGTAATACAGCGCAAATCTCCCACTTCTCCGCTTCGAGTTTAGTTACACAAGTCGCAGATTGTATAAACAATACTGTAGAATACTATCAAGTATCAGCTTTATTTAATCTCGCGGTAACTGCAGAGGTCATATAGCATGTTGGCCATATTCATCTTTTGCTATTGGCGATGTGTGATGGCTTCTTCATCTTTCAACCATATTTAATTTTAATGATTACGACGATGAGTGAAATGGCAGCGATTAGTCATGGTAAGTAAATATTCAATCCGCATTCGTCTTTGCTGCTTGGGAAACCATGAAAAACACCAAGTCAGGTTGGTCGGCCATGGCAGACGCTAATGCTTGAGTCATCCTATCACCTTGATATTATGACGATGATAACGATGATAATGAAGTGCTCTACCTGAAGGTAGATCAAGACCCGGAACGAAGCCGTGGGATCATAACCACGACTCGTCCAAGCCTCTTTCAGGCAAGAATGTTTCCGAGGAGATTTTCCATTGCCTGTCGCGGGAAGAAGATGATGTGACAATACCCAGTCCTGAACTAGGATGGAAATTTTCCACTCTTGAAAAATCTCCAATGGACCCTGACAGAACACGCTTCGGCTGTGGAAAAGGAAAATATTACGGAGAAACTTCGGGGCACCTGTGAAGATGGCAAGCGGCGCATCTGAACCGATCGGGAAGTATACCAGCTATACGAAGAAACAGACCCTGTTGCTGAAGCAAAGAAAGACAATTGTGAGAATGGGGGACAGAGTTTCTAGTAAGATCCTCGATCAATATCCTGATCATGATTTCGGAGATGATGTGCAGGCGATCTCCTCCCAAAATATCCGAGTATCAAAATATCCTGACATGAATTTGGCAGAAATCAGTCCCAAAATATCAGGAAGAAACATGTAGCCTTAAATGAATAAGCCAATTTTTCTCATAATATCCGAAGCCTGGAAGATATCCACCCCCTCGTTTCTACTTTATATTTTATTAGCATATTTTGTCACAATACAGTGACATTTTGTTCCTACTTTCCTAATTATTCATGGACTTAACCTAAATTCTCAAATTCGCGGAAGGGTACTGAACTAGCATAGGCCTACCTATCGGGGTGAACAACAGCATTTCCATTGTTGTCTAGTACAGCAAAACATGGAAAACATTCTGTTATGAGTGTCTGTAAGTAATTAAATTATCCGATACTTCAATAAAGCTCAAACCAAATTATGTTATTAGTTGTGAGAAAACCAAGACACATGCCGCAACAAATATGTGGCCTGCACCATCTCGAACTCAAAAGTTCTGATCGTGAGTACGAGAATTACAGGACTTATAGTAGGATAAACAATTAAAATAACAACACTGTTTTCAGAATAAACACAAACCTTGAACAATTATTTATTAATTTCAGAATTTTTACATTAAGGAAAAATCATTTTCTTCTTGAAAACCCAATTAAATTAAATGAGAGCAAAATGTCCATTACAAATAATCAAAATATTAAAATTTTCCCTATCTCAAATCACATCTTTCATGAAATGAGAAATAAACAGAAATAAGAAATGTGATAGTTGAATAAGGTTCCATCGATGTCCACTGCTAAAATTCCGCTGAAATATAAATGTAGATGAACCATGAAAACCGTCGAAGATCCCCCACAGCCATGCAGAAGAACTTATGTCGATTTCCGCCCCTTACAGTGTCGCGATGACATAAACAAAATCGAAATAAAACCAGAAAGTCTTTTCGACACCTGCAGAAATGTTGGTTTGGAAATTAATGAAGAAAATATGTAGCCTAGTCATGAAACGTCCAAGTGATGCGTTAAAAAATATCAGAACAGCCCGTAAATCGTTGGAACAAGTGGAGAAATTCAAATATCTGGAAGCAATTATTACAGAAACAAATAATATTACGGTAGAAGTTAAAGTGTCTACTAAAATCAGGAAATGCTTGTTTTTATGCTGTTCAGAAACTCTTATCATCTCGTCTTCTGTCCAGAAATCTAAAAATAATTTTTTTTAAGCCCATTATATGGTAGGGAGACATGGACCCTTACTCTTCGGGAAGAACATAATTTGAGAGTGTTCGAAAACCGGGTGCTTAGGAAAATATTTGGGCCTAAGAGAGATGAAAACTGCATAACGACGAGCTTCACAGTCCGTACTCTTCACCGAATATGGTAAGGATAATTAAAACACGGATGAAATGGGCTGAACATGTTGCACGCATGGGGGAGGAAAGACATATCTCAAAAGTATTGAATTGGAGTCCCGAAGGGAAAATACCACTTGGAAGACCTAGACATAGGTGGGAGGACAATATTATGAAAGAGTTAACCTCTGACCCTGACTATGAGACCTTGCATAGATCTAGGCTTTATTGTAGAAAGGAATGGTTGGTTCATGTATGATTCTTTATTTTCATCATGAGGGTACCTTACTTCAGATTTTAAAAAGGACAGCCGGATCTACTATATGAGCTTTGGTGTAATCTTTGTGGGCAATAATTTCAATTCTGTGAAAGGTGCCATTATATGCCAAGCCATGGAGCTCTTCATGTAATTGAGAGGGCCTGGTGAAGTAGAAGAGAAGATAATATTATGGCAGAGAAAGTGCTCTTCATAATTTGTGTAAAGGATCCACATTTTGTAGCTGTCCTGTAGTAATGGTAACACTTGTTCTGATCATGCTGTGATGTGGAAATTTAAAGCCGATATCGGCTCATGTACTCTCACAGGTGGAATTGTCAGATGAATGGGCAGTTTAATCTGATACCTGGGGTAAAGCGATGACGTAACGTTAAAGCAAATCGCTTGCCCTGCATGATAATTCAGACCAGCATTCCAAAATCTTAAAGGGTATAAATTATGTATGTATTTACTGTAAAGAAAGTAGACAATTGCCAAAACGCAATATTTATGTGTAATAAATAGTACAGCATATAAAAAAGAACCAAGATATAATAATAATAATAATAATAATAATAATAATAATAATAAAATCAGGTAAACTGATATAACAAAGAGCCAGAATGTTTTTGTTGAATCAATTATAATTGCAATTATGACATGCAGAAAATAAGTTTCTCTTTATCAGATTAAAATCGACCAGCGTCAGCAGAACTACAGATTTGTGATATCTTGACGATCGCGCACTCACATAAAAATAAAAAATAAAAATAAATCCATGTCAAATCGGCCAGCTCCGGGATTTGATCCAGGGACCTTCAGAATACGAGTCCAAGACGTTACCATTTGGCCAACTCAGTCAGTTTGGAGGTCTAGTTTGATAAGCATAAGTGAAATAATAGTGTTATTTAGCAAATCTAAAATGTATTCCAACTTGAAATTCAGTGGAAAATAACTCCGCTAATTATTTCACACGGTAATGTACCTTCTGTATATAACAGTATTCATGTAGTACCCAATTTCAATTAGAACAACGAAGTAAACCGACATCTGACTGCATTGCATCAAAGCCCTCAATGATAAAAAAAAAGAAAATGCGGCATTGTACCTCAAATGTTTGTTGACAGATATTTATGATATGAATTTGATTTGATAAATTCAAGTAATTTTCAGAAATTATATAATTTTTCAAGTGAAGGAATGGTTTGTTTGGATTTTTATTGTTCGCGATGTTTCCGGGGTTAAATTACCAATATTTTACAGCTGGTGCCCGCGGCCTTGCCGCCATTATTAATTGACTCCAGGATTTTTAAGATATTTACACTGGCAGTTTATTAAAAATGTTTGTTGTTCAGAGCTGTGAAAATTGTAAGTAAAAATAAAATTAGAATATTTGTTCATTGAGTTCATTTCACTTAGGCCTTATATAGTAAAGAAACTGTTTTCCTAATTTTGTACTATTCGTGAAAGTTTCGCTGATTGATTGGCCTCAAGCCAATCAAAATGCTTCGAATTGTCGGAGAACGAAGATTACATTATAATAGATGTACTCGTTATTTCGGTACCGGTCAACCGATTTGGTCCAAATTCAGTAGGCTTCTTTCCATGTAAGTCCTAAATGCGTATACAAAGTTTCATGTCCTAACTCCGATAAAGCGTATTTGAGTTATCGCACCTTTTTTATATATTTCCATTAAAATAGGCACTAAATTGGGCATTACTCCGATACCGGTCAACCGATTTTGTCCAATATCAACAGGGTTCTTACCATGGACGTTATAAATGCGTATGTCAAGTTTCATAAAAATCCGATAAAGCTTATTTGAGTTATGCCGCGTACAGACAGACAGACAGACAGACGGACGGACAGACATTTTCCGTCCCCCAGACAATCTCATAAAGTACCATTCTGGCACTTAATAAATAAGAAAGTGTTAGAATCTTACATGAATTCACAAAACATGGAATTTTGCTTAAAACAGGACCTATTAATTTTTTCCTGTATACTGGGTATATAAATAGGAATGATAGCTATCAAACATAAACATTTCAAACGAATTTTAGCTATTCTCGTTATTCTCTACCACCAATATTTTATTTAATCTTTTCTGTATTTATTTACTTGTAATATTACGTTTGATTCTTATCCCCCTGTTAGGGAAATGAAAATTGGTTTTAATAAGCAAGTAATTGAAATTTATAAAATAATACATTGATGTGTCTTCTAGCTTGCAGACTTTTCATAAAAAAACTCGAAGAACTTAAATTTTAAAAAATCCGATGTAAGTCAATCACATAAGTTCCCCTACTATCTTATATTCCAAAATGGCTGCCTTGCAGCAGTGCGCATTCAGTTTTCTCAACCTCACTCAAACTCACATTATTCCCTGGGAAACCTAAGTTTGTGTATAAAAAGAGTGGCTTATAACTACTCTTCAGGGAATTCACTGGGAGAAATGTTTCAAATAATAGTTTCAGTTCTTAAGTTAGCGCTGTATAGCATATGTGACTCGTGTGAACAAATTAAACAATATCTTTGGACAGTTCCGAGAAAATCATGAAATATTAAATTTTCCTCGTGAAAAGAGCAAAAGTAAGAGAATGCCGTTGCCACACTTCGTGTCGATCCCCATAGCCAACATAATTCAACTAAATTATTCTTACCTAAAACAATCTCATAATATTTGCTCTACCCTATACACTTTCTCACCTCACAATTTGATATTTAATAAGATTCCATAATGGAGCGTATTCGTTTGTCTCATCTTCAGCCTGTAGACCTTCGTGTCATAAATTTTTATGAAAAAACTTTGAGATAAAATGTTAGTTCTAATTTATGCCCATCATGTAGCCTACATAATTTAAACAAAATCGTTAATGCACTTTTCGCGGGTATTGAAATAATAATATTTCTTTACTTGTAAAGTGTCGGTAAACCTAAAAGAAAGTCGTCGTCAATCTTATTGCTATATCCCCAGAAGATATCTGAACCAAATATAGGGTAAATCCGGGTGAGATGGCAATGCTTTTTTTAATGCTTAATAACTTGAAGGATTTTCAAGATAATTCGTGTGCAAAATGTTCAATTAGGTCCTTGGATGTCACATTCTCATAGCATAATTTTTTATGGAGAAAAAAAGTAATTTAGGGTGAGAAATCCCAACAATTAAAAAAATGGTGCGTTGGCCATCTCACCCGAGGTGTCAGGGGGAGATTGCCATAGGACATAGGGACAGTTTTCGAAGGTAGAAAGTACAGGTAAAAAAGTAGAAAGACTAGTTAGCTCTTCTCCAATAAATAAACAAATAAAATAAACTTAAGTGCCAAATAATTTATCACAACGTAAAAATAAACATATTTTGTAAAACAGAATCAATTCTGAGCAACTGAAAAGTTCTGATACATTTCTGAAAAGATAACTAAACTCTACTGCATGCCACTACTGCATGAATGGCGTGGAAGGGCATACCATCTAACCTCTACATCATTTATCTCCATCTTTCGGCTTTGTTAGTTGATGACAGGAAAACGTAAATATGAAAAATAATACAATAAGTTATTATGGAGCCACCTTTGGCATAGAAACATGAGTCCAATCCACTTTTTAAGCACATAAATAATTTTGAAAATGAATTTAATAATGTATTTAATTAGGGGTACACTGTCAAAGTCGTCTCTATTTACATACATCTTTCCGGATTGGATTTTCAAAATTGTTTCATTAAGGTATACGTATTAATATGTTCGTTTATGTCAATTCCCTAGCAATAAAAATAAATAAGTAATTGAGAAGCGATGGAAATTAGTCTTAAGTGAAAATGTTTACATTTCTCGTTAGAAAAAATCAGAAGATCTTGAATTGTTGGCCAACTCTCCCGGAAAAGAAGTGGGTCATCTCTCCTATTTGTAAAGGTGAGATGGCCATACTCAGTAGTTAAAAAGTGAAAAGTTTAGAACAGAACACGTAATACAAGTGAAATATATAAGTAGACCAGGCCGTACTGGCGCACGAGTATGCAAAACTTTTCGGACGCAGTTTCTTTTTGGATTCTTAATTATGACACCTTACAGTATGTAGAAATGCAGGTTGCCACCAAATATTGTGGTCGAGGTTATCTTGACCCGCCATTAAAGATGGCGGATGAGCCACATCATGTTTACGCCATTATCTCCGTGATCCCTGGTCCAATCTTTCCGTTCTTTTTTTTTTAAATAAATGAAAATTAAAAATACAACCAAAAATGTTATTACACATTTTGTGATATCTTCTACCCTTTGAAAGTTATTTAGGTGCAAAGTGTTTTTTTTTTTTAATATTCATAGAAAGGGTATACTGAAAAATGAAACTCTTTACAATTGGTTTAACAACTTTTTACGTTTATTACGTTTATTACATATTTTTTATTCAGTTTCAAATATAAAATACATGTTTGCAGTCCTCAACAATACATACATATAGTGGTATTTAGTTCATTTGCTTCTTTTTTACAGCTACAACTAAATGTCGTACAGCGAGACCTACAATTGCACGGTGGTACTATGTAACCAGGCACTGCTTTTTTTGTAACACACTTTGGTAGAAGTTCATTGCTATTTTTTTCATAACCAAATTCCGTCAAGTCTAATCTATTATGACAGAAGAAGCAGGATTATATGGTGAAAATACGTTACAATCCATATTAAACGGTAATCACTACGATAGGGGCGTTAGAGCACACTCTATGAAGCTCTTACTTATTTGCAGCTTGAGCAATATGTTAAGTATGCTGAACTTCAAGTTTTGGAGGAGTTGTTTATAACTTCAAAAGTCCAAATCTTACGGGAAGCTATTGCCGATCACAATGTGGCTGATTTCAGTACGACATAGGCTACACTCTTTTAGAATGTGATCTGGAAAATGCAAATTTCTTTATAAAAGCTTGAATGATTGCATGGCACCCAGAAGCGCTAATGACGATACATTGCAGTGCTAAGCTTATAATTATGGAATACTGTGAATTGGTTGGAATACTGTTCGACTCGTTGAAAGCCGACAGAGATTGCAATTTTGAACTCCATATTGCATCTGTAAGAAAAATGTTACCGTACTTTTTTTTTCTATGAACCACAACTATGCTCCTGGTATCACGATTTAGGCCTACTTACAAGACATGCTTTAACTTCCAGATGGCGTGAAAACTGATCTTGCAAGGGGTACAAAGGGGTATGTTGTCAGTCAAGAAGAGTTCAGGATCACTATAGCTATTGAGCAATCACAGATAAGTTTATCAGCGGTCAGTGGTGGATTGATTGGGATTAAAAAAAAAAAGAAGATGCAATGGGGAAATGGATAGTTCTGTATCCAACAAAGAGTGCTATTCACAATGTACTCCTGGAATTTTTGTGACATGAACAATGATCCTACAGGAGCAGCCGAGGATTCATTCACGCATAATGAATGGAGTCCCTCTAGAATAAAGAGAGATGAGGCTGATTTAAAAAGTTTAGTTAGGAGTCTGCCAGAAAAAAGAAACATATTTACAGAAAAAGACGAATAAATTGGTAAACGAAAATGTACCATCTTGTATTTTGAAGTTTGAAGAACATGGAGAAAATCTTCATGAAGAATTCTTTTATTTATGCTTTAGGAAAAAGAAAAAAGCGTCTTCGACCATATGAAGAGGGTAAGCTTTCGGAATTTAAAATACGCTCCTAAGCAGAAAGATACAAACTGCCATAAACGTACAAGCAAGGAACTTCAGAAATCATAAGAATCTCTTGACATCCATAAGATTGTAACGTTATCGATTCAACGTGAATATGACCCGAAGTCTATTGGTAGTCATGAACTAGCAGAATATCCTCGTGCCTTGACTGATGTGCATGGGTTCATGAAAAAACCTGATAAGCTCGTTCTTATGAATGTTATTGACAATGAAGTTAGTTGCGCTTATGATGTAGACTACGGTCTTTCGTCAAGTCATTGTATGATTCATATATTTGAATGGATGGCTCTTGTGTTCATCATTCAACTACGTAAATACGTTTGGGGACTTCACAGGAGCTTTCTACAAGTACATAATTTCTTTCTATTCCAAACCTAACGTACAAAGAATTTACATCTTTTCGATAGATGTGGTGATATTTCTATGAAGAATATGGAAGCGAAAAGATATGCAAAAGGTTCCAGTCCTGTAACCTCAAAATCTTGGGACCATCCACTCACATACCTAAAAACATCAAGAATGTTATATGTTGCTCTTCAAATAAACAAGAACTTGTAAGATTCCTGTGCAAAAGTGCAAATCACTATGTTAAACTGAATGAAAATCAAGATTTGGTGATATTTGGAAGATTTGATGACGAAACTAAATGTTTCAAAATCCAGGGAGCCGTGACTTCCAGAGGTTTTGGATCTAAGATGAAATCATACTGAAGCAGACACCAGAATAAACGTGCGTGCTTTTCATGCTGTACAGCCTGGATCAGAGCTAATGATTCATAGTTCAGATAGGCCTACTGATATTTTTGTTTTGGCAATTCAATTCTGGCCAAAATTTAAAAATTATAACTGCTCGGGTCTATGGATGAAAGTTACATCTAACAAATTAAGAATAATAGGTCGCCATTTAATATCTGACTCTTTGGGAGAAAAAAATTATTAATGTCCTACCAGCACTACACACTTTTACTGGTTGCGACACAAGCAAAATATCTTCAAAGAGAAAGGCCTACAATGAAATTAAACAACCTTACGCACAAGACGTCCTTAAGCCATTGGGAAATGGACTACCACTCACAGTCAACAGCTCTGGAACAACTATATTTAAAACTAATAAATAAACAAGGACTATCAGCAGACGAAGCACGTTATATATCCATATCTCGGACTGTGAGACTGGTTTGTCATTAGACAGAATTCCATGCTCTACAGATACTTTACATCAACATGTTTTACGTGCATCAGCCCAAACATACATATGGAAGAACGCTTTCAACCCCTTGTGCGAGCCATTAGACTTGACGGAATTTGGTTATGAAAAAAATAGCAATGAACTTCTACCAAGTATGTTACAAAAAAGGTAGTGCCTGATTACATAGTACCACCGTGCAATTGTAGGTCTCGCTGTACGACATTTAGTTGCAGCTGTAAAAAAGAAGTAAATGAACTGAATACCACTATATGTATGTATTGTTGAGGACTGCAAACATGTATTTTATATTTGAAACTGAATAAAAAATATGTAATAAACGTAATAAACGTAAAAAGTTGTTAAACCAATTGTAAAGAGTTTCATTTTTCAGTATACCCTTTCTATGAATATTAAAAAAAGCACTTTGCACCTAAATAACTTTCAAAGGGTATAAAATATCAAAAAATGTGTAATAACATTTTTGGTTGTATTTTTAATTTCCTTTTATTTAAAAAAAAAGAACGGAAAGATTGGACCAGGGATCACGGAGATAATGGCGTAAACATGATGTGGCTCATCCGCCATCTTTAATGGCGGGTCAAGATAACCTCGACCACAATATTTGGTGGCAACCTGCATTTCTACATATTGTAAGGTGTCATAATTAAGAATCCAAGAAGAAACTGCGTCCGAAAAGTTTTGCATACTCGTGCGCCAGTACGGCCTGCACTAAAGGTTCACTCACCTCACACAGTGAGTATCGTTTAACTGTTAGTAATAATGTCGGACTTCTGCTTATTTCATTCAACATACAAAAAAGAAATGGCCAGTTAGAAAACAGTAATGTTAAATCAATCGCGGATTTCTAAATATAAACAGCGCAGGTGTTCAACAATCGACTCTTAGTACCAAAAGCTTGCGGCCTACCAAGTTACGTTCAAATATGTTTATCGGCCTCGAAATCAGAGCGATTGGTCGTCTCCCCCGCATGGCCGTCTCTCCCGAAATTACCCTAATTTTTATATGATTCTTCGTTATCGAACTAAGCTCTTAGACACACAGACGTAGTCTGTTAACGAAAATAGCAATTTTGGATTTATGGGACCTAAAATCATATGTTTATGCCAAAAACTTGACAGTATTTCGAGTTCGGACAAAATGGTTCCTCATCTTCTAGTAGGCCTACTTACGGTATGCATAAAGAAAGAAATAATTCGGGTGTAGTAGCCTTCACCATATTTTTTTGAATACAGACATTGTAATATTTCGTGTATTAATATTGTGGTTTTTAATGTTTGGAATAAAAATAATTATGATTTGAAAAAGAAAAAAGACAGCGATATTTTGACAACCATTATTGTTTTCATTAATTAACTCACCGATCTGGCTACGCGGTAACTTAGAAAGATCAACATACCTCAGTCAGGGATGTATTATAATATTAAACGACTGCCCTTTAATGCAAACCTAATCACTCTCCATCAAAATGAAGAGTTCAAAAATGAATGAAGCTTCAGGATGATGAATAATCCGGCCTCATTAACTCCGCTCTAATGAAATCCAGTCAATTTAATTACGCACCAAAAAGGGAATTTCAAACATTCGTTTTCATACACTACTGGGAATTTAAAAATATAACATCCATGGTGGCTTCAATTGTACGTATCTGCTGTCTTCATATGAACGTATTAAGGAAAAAATATAGAAGCAAAGCGTTGGAAAACGTATTATATAATCATCGGTACATTCATGTCCGTAATTCCTTCAAGTTCAATGCTTATTTGTCATAAGATACACGAGAAACAATATAAAATTACATGTAACATGCAATAGTATGGGACACAAATAAATCATAGACCTATGCATCCTGCTGTAATATAAAACATGTAACTACACTATTTATATTTGAATCAGTTGTGTTTAACACAAAGGATAAAAAATTCGGCATTTTTGTGGAATAGATTTATAATTGACCACCTATAATGTGATAATTATTATCACAAGAAATGCACAAGCCATGTTGTATTTTGTTAATCTAACCTCTGTCTCTAACCTTAACCTCAGGACAGTAATTTATTCTTGTATTGTGTAAGGTTGGTTGTTATTGAGGATTTCTGGATTTTAAAAGAATGTATATATTTATTTATTTTTTATTTATATATATATAAAAAATATAATATACATATATATATATATATATATATATATTATCACAGAAAATGTAACGAGAGTTCGGATTTTTCGTTATCTTTTGCTTCAAATGCTTTGCTATTAAGCAATCTAGTGTTATTAGTGTTTAATAAATATACCATTATTATTTAATATTATTATATGTTATATTTATTATTTATATGCTTCACTACACATAAAATGGTACATTATTTTCATACCTCCTTTTGCCCATATACACCTTATATATACCTAGTTACTGTTTTCAGTGATTGTTTTTACCAAAGGAGCCATAAAGATGTTTCAGTGTTTAGTCGTTATGAATTTAAAAATAAAAGTGCACGTCGGTGCGACAAAATAAAAGTTATAAAAATAAAACGATAAAATGTTCATGATACACACTTCAGATTGGTTATGTTTCCATATATTTCTATGCTGGATTGGTCACCCCCAGAGATCGGGAGAACGTGCAGGCCATGGAACTGAATAACGAGAAAACAAGGATTATGGGACATATGTTCATATGAACTTTTGTCCTTCTTTTGGTGTAAGGAACCCACGCCCGAAATTTGTAAAAGTATTTTTGAAACACCCTGTATAGAATGATTTCGATCCAGGGCATTATTCACATGCTCTGCGATGAATATACAACCCTTAATAGGTCGTTTGTCTGTATTTAGACCTTGAAAAACCCACTTTGCATTCACTATCAGTGGTAAAATAGATTACGTGACGCGATTTAAACATGTTAATCTCATTTGTCCCACACCTAATGAAATAGTGTAGCCTACCACCAACTTTTTAGTACTACTGCATAACTTACCATTCCTACAACAGCATCATATTCAAAAAGAAAACATACATTATGATCATATGACTTTCTCTATTATAAGCATGGCAATGCATTGTTCTCCTTTCATTCTGTTTCCAAAGGCGAGGTAAGAATTTATATTGAGTCTATGACGACTTACTTTAAATACACAGGAATTATTTGAAGTGTAGTGCAGGAGAGCGAAAGAAATGTAGAGAGTGAAAATATTATGTGTCAGGATGCTCCAAAAACAGAAAACCAGTCTGGCATGATGGTGATTGGAAACTTAGACTGATAAGAGGAAATTTTAAGAAAGTATTATGCTTATTATAATATCTAAAATATAGAGAATATGACGGACGTTTAACTTTAAGATGTCCTTAAACCAAAACGATTAGAGAAGAATTTCTTATTAATTTTCTTTTAGAAATAAATGTAGTAGTAGCATACTAAAAAGCATTAAAGGAAATGGGAAACTTTTTATATAAGAAAAGTCAAGTAGAAAAAGAAACTACACAGACAGGAAATAATAATTACGGTTGTTTCGTTAGTACAATATAGGCCTATTACACCTTACAAATTAAGGCAGCGAGACAAGTAAGTTGAAGAATGGCATATTTACAAATTTCTCTCCAAACATAAAAAACAAACGTACATAAAGTACATAATAGGTATCCGCATGAAAAATTCTGTTTACACTTTAATCTAATGGAAATATTCATATAATAAAATTAATGTATTTGCTCAATTTCACATATCATGAAGTGTATACGTCAATCCCGATATAAAAGTAGAGATGTTAAAAGAGTAGAGTAATGCCTAATGTTAGGATTATCTTTCATGGAAATTATATATTCCATTGAAGATTTCCACATAGATTTGAAATATAAAGCAGCCGGCTAATGACTTCAACGTCTTGATGATTGCTTACATTAACATATAAATTAAGTTCTGAAATGGTTAAATACCAAAGCTAATCCAGTGCCCATCATATCAAATCATGCCTGACAATGACATGGGTTTCACATGTCCTAAGAATCCCTAGAAAATTCGCCCAAGGAGCGGTTCGATCCCGGCCCAGGTCGATGGCATAAATGTGACAGGCCCATGTCAGTAAATTTACTGTCATTTAAAAGAACTCATGCGGGACAAAATTCCGGCTCACCGGCGACAGTCACGGGCCTAAGTTGCAGTACAACTTCATCGTTAAATAACAAATAAACCAACCAACCAACCTGAAAAATTCTTGATCATTCGAACAAAGTGATGTCAAAAAATAATGTAATGGAACAACACAAAGTAACTTATTACTTCCACTTTTGTACATTTTAAAACTATTTCGTTTTTAAAACCTCTCACGCGTTGAAAACAGAGACACATTGTAAACTTGTTTCGATATTTTAATTTCTAAAGAACTTCCTTATACTTAGAGAAATATATATATATATATATATATATATATATATATATATATATATATATATATATATACATATATATATACATATATATATATATATACATATATATATACATATATATATATATATACATATATATATACATATATATATATATACATATATATATACATATATATATATATATACATATATATATACATACATATATATATACATATATATAAAATATACATATATATAAAATAGGACAAAAATGGAGACCAGTTTGTTGATCATTCATAAATGGAAATCCATGCAATTTTCTTTTTAATTGCGGAAGTTTGGTGTAGGCCTAAACAACTTTTTAGAAAATGAGTCATGAGCTTACAGATTCATGTAATAGTGATTGCACCAATAAATTATTTTCTTCTATGATAGTATTTTTCATCCAATTCCCTTTCATGTCATCTAGTGCCAGTAACCTAAAATACCGCACTTCTTACCGCACTATTAACAGCAAAACTTACCGCACTATTTACTGCACTAAATTAAACTTTTGATATATCTGGTATTGCAGACATGGAATATAATCATATTTGCTAATTAAACTTCACAATATCAATCTTCCTGTATCTTGACTTTCATTTTATATCTTAATGTTGAGTTAAAATTTAAAGTTGGTTCGCATTTAACTTTATTCACCATCTCGAACAACCATTTTGCACATAAATATTTGTACGTATTTCAGTATTATCACAATATAATATATCCATCATAATATAATTATAATGTATTATGCATGGAATTCCTATGGAAAATTTAAACAAATAGCTTAGAGTAATTTTCGTGAAAATCAAGAAAAATGAAAGTCTCTTCTTATAGGCCTGAAACTGCTAATGGTGTAAAGCGAAAGTCGTTGCCATGATTCGTGTCACATCCTCGAAAGATATACCATATAAAATCTGATTTGATGTATTGCACTCACATGACTATCTTTACCCTAAGCTTGGGCATTACAACTTTCTCGCTTCACATTCTGATACAGAATACAGTGCAAGAAATGCGTTTTAATTCGTTTCAGTCTTCAGATGTAATCACGCCAGACTTAGTGCCCGACATTCTACCTTGTAACTACCCCTCATATAATTTTCGCTATGTTCCAATAAAAGTTTTGACTTTTACAACAAGCACTTCTTGTACAAAGTGTGAATAAAATATTTACCGCTTGGACCGTTTTTGAGAACGTTTGGTTAAGAGAGAGAAATATATATATATATATATACTGTATATATATATATGATTTTTCGTTCTCGAACTTTGCTGATCATATAGGCCTACACACAGACTTGTACCTGAAAATATCACCTTCTTTCATGGGCTCTCAAGACGTATATTTATAATGAAAACTCAGCACTCAACTCAAAATTCAATTTCGGGATCGAGCTCAATACCTCTTCTATCTATAGTACTTATGTTTAAGGGTAAAGAGAAAAAAATAGCACTAGAATGATAAAAATCGGTTCACCCTTGAAGGTGTATGCCAATATTATAGTTGAGGTGGTAAAGTTAAACATCCAGTAGTGGAAATCAACTACAAGAGCTTATCGATCGTTTATCCCATTTGTAGTCTGTCAACCCGGAAATAAGTGACAGCATTACAATACCCATCATTGAGAAGAGTCAGGCAATTTCCTACTTGTCTTTTTTTTTCAATTCTTGTCTAGTCCATTGCATACAGCATAAAGGCGGATATTAGATAAATTCTCAGGGGTGTACAGACAGAAATATGTTGAAATCACTTATCTTCCTCTAACCTAATACCACGGAATAAAAGTTCAACACTTCACATTCCAATACAGTATAGACTTTTTGGCCCACCACCACCCTCGGAGCCCTCGACCATATGCCATACTCCGGTCCCAACAACTTTTTGGTGCATTTGTTCCATTGCTCTATTTTCGCTTTTTGTATGTCCTAAATCAATGGGGTGATGCGTGTACAGCTGTTTACTTTAGCATTAATACAACTGTATATTGTAATTTCCCAATGTTAAGTCATCTGTCTTGCCGGGGATCGTGTCTCCGACCGGTATTCACCTGATAGAGTGAGGGAAATTCCGAAAAAACCTCACTTGGATAGCTACTACGAGAGCACTCATAGCGGCTGGCACTTATGCCGGTTGTCGACCAAGAGCTAAGCTAAGTTAGTTTAGCATAGCTCACATACAGTAAGGGATTTCATATGTAGTTGTACCAACAAAACTACATATTAAATCCGGCACAACTATATATGAAATCCCTCACTGTGTGTGAGCTAAGCTAAGCTAAGCTAAGTTAGCTTAGCTCTTGGTCGACAAAACGGCATTAGGGTAATTGCTCATTCTGTGCTCAGTTTTCCCCAGGAGCCTGAGCATTCTCCTAGGATGAATCTCAGTATCGGTTAGGCTCAGTTCCGGTTTTTCTAAACATTGTCATTTGTCATTTCCTGTGGCTTTTTGACACCTATTACGTGTTTCGCGAAGTGTTTAAGTGGTTCGCTCGCTGATTTTAGTCGTCCAGAATTTAAACTCTGGGGACCATTTTCCTCCTGTTTTCGTTGCTACATGGATCAAGTTTCGTCGTGCCTCTCTATATCTAGCGCACGTACACAGTTCTTGATACAATTTTGGGTTCAAACCTTTCACAGTAGCAAGGTTAGTCTTCTGCTCGATTGAACCTGTTTAGGTTTGCTGTGAAGCATTCGTGTTCCGGGAAGAACTGGTTATCTTATATAATAAGAGACCGCATTGCAGGAAGTGAGTATTCAGTTATTGGAAGTGAAGCAAACTGCAAAGATGTATTGTTCGCTTCTCAAGATGCAGAGCAACTTTTTGCATTCGTTGTCTACTTATAGGGTATAACTACCGCTTGATTTGAAAATGTATTCAGATAGATGCGGATATAACTAGTATAACCATTCTTCGCAAAAATTTCCAAAAATGTTTACAATTCTACTATAAAATACTACATGTAGAAAATTGAATCGTTAGAGCCTTTCATAGAAATGGAGAAAACGATTTGTTTTAATTAGGCTTGCAAGATCTAATAAAAGTAAGAGAAAGTCGTCACCAATCTTCGTGTCACATCCGGAGAAGATATTCAGTTTTATTTTTATCTCATTTTCGTTTCCGAGATACGCTGTTCACACACACAGACATGTTTTTGAACATTTTGATTTCAGTTCTGGAGACCTGTATTAATCTGATAACAGAACGTCGGACACGATAGTCCTCTACCAGTGGTACCTATAATACGAGAAGACAGAGGAATATATTTTGTTCTTTAATACTTCTGGAAGTCGTTCTCTTTGCTTAGACAGAGGACTGAAAAACCAGTGTTCAGTATCAGGAGACAATATTTGTAAAGAATCGTGTTTAGCTGTTTGTATGCCAACAATGCGGAAACACTTCCCTTGCTGCACTGTTGAGTGTTCCCATATTCTCTCCCATCCACTGAGCACAGGTGATGCTGGGTACTCATCAAGAGCTTTTCAACGATACCCCACAAGACGTGGTTTCAAAAGTTTCGAATTTTCATCCCCCACCCTCACTCGAACCCCCGAATCGTTGGTGTCACTGTGAACTCCATAGGGAGTACTCTAATTTATTCAAACAAAGTTTCCCTCTATACTTCATAGGGGCCGAGATTTACATTTTTTTAAATTTCAACCCCCTCCCCCGACCACCCCCTTGGGCCAAATTTGCTCATTAACGAACTTATCCGAACTATTGGGCCTAGAAATGACATAATAAAATTTGGTTCAAATATCTTAAAAATTACGGCCGCTAGCGTGTAAAGATATATATATATATAAATATCACAACATTTTCTTTTTGAACGGGCGGTGGTTTCGTACTTAGGGGAGCATGAAACTTAAAGATATGAAAGAATTTTTCGAAAATCATGACATGGTATCCATTGCAATAGGTAGATTTTTCTTCGAAATCTACCTAAAAACTAAACACGAAATTGTTATTATTACATTATACAAATATTAGCCTATAACAATTACTTATAATATAATATAATATATAAAACAAATAATATACTCGTATTACATACAAAGATAGAGGAAAAGCAATCGATGAAACCAACTCACTGAACACTATGGAAACTTCTTTTCCGTGACATTCTTGAATGTATTTTCGAACAATCTCTTTTTAAACTCCAGCAGTAATCTGCCATCATGTGCGTATCCCATCTTCCTTGGTAGCGGTCCTCCATAGTTTTAATATCCTGGTGAAACCTTTCACCTTGTTTCTCACTGATGTCTCCTAAGTTTTCAGGAAAACTGTCTTAGTGGCTGTGTAAATAGTGCATCTTAATACTCATGTTACTCCGAAGAGATTTGAAACTATTAAGCATTTCGTTTACCAGTACATCTAAAGCAAGCTGTAAATCTAGAAGCATCTGATTGTTCTGTAGTCAATGCCTTCTATTTTGAACATCAGGAATGGGACATTAATTAATTTAATTTACATTTATATCATGAGCATCATGATAGAATAAATTATAGCTCAACACAAACTCAAAGCTCAAGACAAATCGAAAAAATAGACATAGATAGGCAAACAGACAATAGACTACTACAATAAATACAATAACTATCTAGGCTATATCTATATTAATAAAAGGAAGTGTTTGTCTGTCTGTCTGTCTGTCTGTCTTTGCGCGATGCCCAGCGAAATCTACTGAAAGCAGAGATCTGAAATTTTAAACATAGGTGGACTGAAGGGTCGGAAAATGCACCTCGAAGCCGGAATTTTAATTTTCGCTTTCGTTCATGTGTTATGAGTGAAAAACGGGCCGAAAACGTATAATTTTTATTTGCGTTTTCGAAGCATCAGTTTTGAGTAAGACATTTCAATGTCAAATGAATTACAGTTGGCTTTGACTATTTTCGTCATAACTTGGAAATAAAAGCATCGCGATCGCTTGAATGTTGTAAGCTCACGCTGGTCGATTCATTTGTTTATAATGTCAAGGCACGCAGATATCTGATTTTTTCAGCATAGACGGAAAAGGGATAATGAGTAGCCTATAGGGCTCTGTGGACAGACATTGACCGGTTTAGACGGAACTCACTATGCAGGGGTTTTCTGTGCCAGGGAACTCGATCGCTTGATTTTGTAAGTCCATCCTGGAGATTCATTTGTTTAGAATGTCAAGGCCCGTAGGCATATGAAATTTTCAACCTACACGGAAGAGGAATAATCAATATAGGCCTAAATGTGGTCAAACATTGTTCGATTGGACGGAACTCACTATACAGGGGATTTCTGGGCCAATGAACTCGAATCTGAGATAGCTTTTACCAGGCGACGCTATCTATTCGTGGTATGTACTCCACGTGATTTAGGTGTTAATAAATATGATTTAGCTATTATGCTCTTAATTTTTATCTTTTAATTTTTGAAATAATTATCACGGGCGAAACCGCGGGCCATGATAGTTATACATAAATATCAGAATGCTACAGGTTAACTATTGCAAGTAATTCAAGAAACTGGCTAATACTATAAAAAGGATATTTTGAGAGCCAGTCTTAAATCTAATAAGAGTGACTTAAATCTAATAATCTAATAATAATAATAATAATAATAATAATCTAATAATGACACTCGTATGGTAATCTGTTAAACAATGTAATAGCTATAGTATGTAACCAGTCTTTGTTCTTATTAATCTTGCAGGGGACTGATTATAATTCCTAGTGTGAAATTTAAGTAGGCATATCTCTTCTGAGAGTATCAGAATAAAGATTTTCCTTGCAGCGTAACAAACATGGACTATGAAAGAATCCGGAATGTTTGAAGTCCCCACCATTAGAGTTGTTGTTTTATCTTATGACGGAGTGGTTATAGTCTCCGAGGGAGTACACAGTGCACTAATGTTACCATAAGAAACGTAAAAAAGTGCTCCAGAAGGCAGAGAATTGGAGTTACGCCAGTTGGCCTTCCTGAATCATTATGGAGGTCATGCAAACTGTTCTTCCCATTCGGAATTTAGAGATTTGAAGCAATCACATGACTTATGTTAGCCTAGACTTAGTCCTAACACGGATGCCAACCGCTTGATTTCAACCTTTATTCATATAGATGCTGATATGCAAGAGGAACCTTATATCCTGAATTAAGAATGTACGGGCCGAGATTCTTCAACTTTTTGAGAAAGTAGATACAGTAATTTGACGAATCACTTAAATTAATCTGAGAAGAGATTTTAAGATTTAAAAAGAATTTTAATTTCATTTATTGAATTTCGAGTTATAAATTGAACTTTTTCAGTACTAAAATAGCACGAAAATTGTTTGCGGTGAACTTTATCTTTTCTTTTAGACATTAATTCAAATGACAGATTAACTTTTAAATCATATGGCACGCCATAGTAATAGATCCGCGTTTATTCCGTGTGAATTTATTTTGAGGTGGTCGACAGACTGTAGTACTCGCTCGAACTCCGCCATGTCTTCCTGTAGCGTTGCATTCAGTTATCGAAGCTTCATTCAGAAGAATAATATTACCGGTACTGAGATTGTAGACAACATGAGCAGGTGCATTTCATACTTTACCAATATTTAATCAGTTGGCTGAGGTCCCATATATAGGCCTACCATATATTTTCCTTTTTTCTATATTTTTAACCATTCCAGAAATTGGGGCAGTGAAAACAACACCAAACATACAATTCTTAATATTCATTGTAGAGTTTCTCATGCAAGCCTAATTAATCTACTTCTGAGAAAATTAAAGATTCAGTTATAATATTGTAATGATCAAAATACCAAAACCTTAATCAAAATATCACCTTAACTTACACAGTTGACATTTCATACACTGCCGTTGGCAATTTTGCATTATTTAATACTCCTGGGGTTCATACCCAGCTCTCATATGACGCGAGATTTTAATGTTTGAATATAATAACACTTAAAAGAATTATTATAATATCATAATTTTGTCTTGTTTAGCGGCTTTGCTAATTTTATTCATTGCTGATCTTGCGCACGGCCTCCCAGAATATTATATCCTATTCTTGTTTTCAAAACAAATGATTGTAGGCTTTTGCTCTTTTGCCGAATTCAGTCCTTATTATTGCGGGTTTGCCGTGCCAAGGCTAAAGAAGGAGAGTGCTGCGCAGCGACAATAAATTAAACCAAAAGCGCTTCGAAATCTACCTCAGCCTCTAGGCCTGCCTAGAGGGATTTTTTTATTTGATCCAGGGATGTAACTTAAAATAGTGTAACTTAAAATAGTGTAACGTATATTTATGGACTTTTATTTGGAGCAAGAGGTACTGTATACCGATCGGTTGCTGACGTACTTAGGAAGCTGGGACTGGACTTATCATCCTTAAATCAGATGGCAGAAAACATCATTGCTGACTCAGTGGGCATATTGCACCACCACATATATAAGAATATATAGTAAAAATTGTTTACATGTTTTATTTAAACTATTGTTTATATGTTACCCATTTTTTACCATCATTTGAACTATTGTCAAAAGTGATTGATTGGTATGCTGTGTATATGGCAACTTGCTTGAAGCAAGCAGCTCATTTTGTTCAATAAAATGTATTCTCTCTTAGAAACTTGAGCTGCTAGGTAAACAATAATGTCATATTTGAATTCAGAGCAACAAATTCAAATGAAATCAGCTCCAAATACCCCGGCACCAAAACATCTGTTGGCCTGTGTTATTAGAGATGTGGTGATTGTGTTTGATGCTATAAGATAGGTATCCCTCAAAGTTTCGTTTCCATTACAGGGCATATCTACCTGGATATGTTGGAGCATTAGCTCATGTCACAGTTGGAGACCGATAGCGTAAACTTTATCTACCTACAGGATGGCGCTCCACCACGTTTCAGTCACGACTCCGTGAACACCACATTTCTAGACAAATAGATTAGTCTTACTGGAAATGGCGATAACGCACTCATGTCATGGCCTCCATGTTCTCTTCACCTGACAGCTTGCGACATTTTTCTATAATTTTGTATGGGGTTATGTGAAAGATCCAGTTTTCACTCCATAATTACCACTTCATCTGCCAGAATTGCGGGCTCGCATTGTTGGGTGTTGAATATGAAACTTTTTTACAATTTTTTAATTAGCTCTTCAAGGAGGCTAAGCCATCCATAAATGGCTCCCTAATAATATTTACTTATTATTTGATTTTTGTTGATTTATTTATTATTTATAAGTATTTGATTGTGTTATATTTTGTTTTGTTCTGTTTATCTATGACTCGGTTAGCTTACAGGTGGTTGTAATCTTGTTTATCTCTGGTTTATTTAGTTTTCCCGTGATTATTATCTTGCAGGAGTAAGGCTTTTCTCAATTAAACGCCGTTATGGCCAAGTGCACCAACCATGATTAGTGTAGTCAGCGTTTATAATTTCTTCCTAACCTATGATTAAGGAAAGTTATGGAACATCAACCTCGATTAATGTCGAAATCGCCGATTACCGTTGATTAATCTTAAACAGTCAAAATCGGGCGGTTACTGAAGATAAACAATGATTAGCAGTTTGCTAAAATGGTGGCCAGATTTGCAGAAGATGACTTTGAAGACGAGTTATTATATCTGGAATATCTTGAACGGAATGAAAATGAGCGTAGAAATTTCATAGTGCAGCGAGAAGAGCCTTTCAAAGAACTTTCTGATAGGAAATTCGTGGAGAGATTTTGCCTCTGTAAACAAACAGTTTCACAGGTACTGGAAATGATACAAGATAACCTGCAATTCCCAACAGAAAGAAATCATCCTGGTTTTGCTATGAATCTCCTACTAACTGCATAGAGGTAATACGCTACCGGATCATTTAATATTGTTGTAGGTGACATTGGGAATATGCACAGAACAACTGCAGCTCGAATTATACATGATGTAAACAATGCAGTAGCCTCACTGAGCCGCCGATACATAATACCCTTCCCTACATCACAGGCAGAGCAGAGAATATCCATATCAAATTCTGAATATTTGGCAGCTCTCTTACGCTTGTGCTCCTCCATGGTGTCTTCTTGTTGTTAATTTCTTCTTCTTCCTCTAGGTAATGGCCTCGTCAACAAAAGAACGCGTTCTTTATATTAAGATCGCTTTCCGATTTTATGCTGTATGTTTAAACAAGCCGTCAGCTAAACACGGTCCCGTGAACAGAGATTAGGAGTGGTGCGCCACATTTCTTTTTAATCATGTTTTAAATCTTAAACGTGTGTAAGTGAACACTGTTTAACCAAATCTTAATCAGTGTTGATGCACTTGGCCATTAGTTTACCGTTCTAAGCGTGCCCACTGAAGTGATTTTCTCTTTTTTTCTTCATCATGGCCGTTGATCGGGCTGTTTTGTCGAGAGAATAACGCTGGTAGACTTTGAAGGAGAAGGTTGCTTTTCTCCTCCAAATGTGTGATTTCTATGAGTTTTAAGTGGGTGTGACTGAGACCTTCGCTATGTTGTAGCAACTTTATTCAAGGTATGTCCTAGAGAGCTGGAATTATTAGCTTTTATTGCTTTTATTATTAAGTCTTCAGCTGTGTACTCAGTTTATTTTCATAATGCATTAGCTTTTATGTACATTTTATCTTTTTCTGAGCCAAGTTCTAGTTTTTAAGTTTAAAATTTCTTCCTGCCTAAAGTTTAGCCAGATATTATATGATAGTATACTGCTCCTTCCGCAAGTTGACTTTAAGGTATATATTGTCTGAACAATTATATATAAATATCAATTTTCATATTGTGGCAGTTTTCCGCTTTGCTCTGTTTTTGACAAGCATTTCTGTAGTAAAACACCTATTGATTCAGATTTTATTTGACTTCATTAAAAACTTCGATACATTCATTTATATTTGTATTTTGCTCCATTCAACGCCTCTGGGAATTACATAAAAATATTTTGGGTGAAAACACACAGTACTAAGAGGAAGAGGGAAGAAAGAACATTCAGTAATAAAAATAAGTGTGTGCCATAAGTTTAGCTTTACTAAAAACATTCTGGAAGATACTGCACTGGCAGCATTGAAAGGATCTTTAACCATATTTCGAAACCATGCATATGGATCAAATATTTAACTTTTTTTGCTTGTGTTTGCTCATATGTTTGTAGCCTACACGTGCAATGTTATTCTGTTACATAGTCTGATTCATTCGTCTTAAGTTTATATTTGTTTGTTTCCTTATATATTTCAATTTATGGTACTCTTTGTCGCAAGGCAGCTGTAAGTGTTAAAGGAAAAAATTAAAATAAAATAAAAATTATAGCAAAATGACCCCTGCTTCATCTACCACAGGCAGATGGCAGGATTAGGGGCATGTGCTCGGCATGCCGACACCCACGGCCGTTAATGGTGGTTTTCATGACCTGAGCCGCTATTTTTTTTTATCAAGTAGCTCCTCAATTTGAATCATGCATTTGAGTGCACCCCTTCCAGATCTCCCTAAACTAAACTAAACTCCGTGGCGCTACATCCCTGGAGGGACTTGGCCTACCACCCGACCGCTGCGTCATCTCCCGTAGGCAGATGGCAGGATTGGGGGGCATGTGGTCAGCATGCCGACACCCACGGCCGTTATTGGTGGTTTTCTTGACCGGAGCCGCTACTTCTCTATCAAGTAGCTACTCAATTGGAATCACGAGGCTGAGTGCACCCCTACCAGACCTCCCTACCTCAGAAAAATCCGAGGAGGTACCGGGAATCGAACCCGGGCCGACGGATCTGTAGTCAGCGACGCTAACCACAAGACCACGCCGGCGGACCAGATCTCCCTAAAAACTCTAAATTAAACTCCGTGGCGCTACATCCCCGGACGGTCTTGGCCTACCACCCGACCGCTGCGTCATCTCCCGTAGGCAGATGGCAGGATTGGGGGGCATGTGGTCAGCATGCCGTCACCCGCGGCCGTTAATGGTGGTTTTCTTGACCGGAGCCGCTGCTTTTCTATCAAGTAGCTCCTCAATTTGAATCACGAGGCTGAGTGCACCCCTGCCAGACCTCCCTATCTCAGAAAAATCCGAGGAGGTACCGGGAATCGAACCCGGGCCGACGGATCTGTAGTCAGCGACGCTAACCACAAAACCACGCCGACGGTCCTATATACTTCTAACATTTAAATTATTTTACTTTCAATATTCATCACTTTTATAAAAATAAATACGAAGAAATTATCATTTGACCTATAGATTATAATTATTATTATTATTGAATCTCCGAATCTTCTAAACCCTACTTTACCGGGTATGTTAGGGTTATATTTAATTACAAAGTATGTATAGTTGTATTATATGATTCACTGTTGGCCTAGCCTAATGTCTTTCATAATCTATGAAATATATGTATGATAAATTTAGTAAATGTGCTATAACAGCAGCTGCTTGTAAATGTATCTGTTTTGACTTGTCTATTAGATACTGTAAAGCAGATGTGTGGATGAAGTTCCAGTTCTAGTCTTTTCCTACAGTAACATAAAATCATAAAAAATACATAAAAATTAGGCAAAAATATGATTAGTAAATAGGCTATTATAATAATTTACCGAGTTATTCTTTAACCGTGTCTCCCCTCATTCTGTGCAAATTATAAAAATTATCATCATCTGGATTGGGTAAATATGTAATTGATTCAACCGTGTCTATGCCAAGATACTTACATAGATACTTACAAGATACCAAGATAGATAAATAGATACCAAGATACAAGATAACTTACCATGTGTAATGTTAAGTGATGATATACAACTTTGCTTTTATTATTTCATTAGAAAGCTCCTTCCTAAGGAAATACACTGCCCCAACAGTTAACGAAATACAGTACAGAACTACGCAGCCCGAGTATAATGCGGACTGCGTCTGCCCCCTGAAATGTAAACATTTTATTGAAATCGTAAACATAAAGGTAAATGAGAGATTCTATCTGAACTATAAACCACAATAATAATTGCATTCAACTAATTTCAATTTAAAAAATATGTTCCGTTTAAAAAAAAAAAAAAAAAAAACTATTGCAGAGGTGTTAATTTTTAAAATTAATAAATAGAAGAAAGTGTCCGCATAGAAACTCTTCAACCACTCACTTGATTGCAAAATCCAGTACATTCCAATTTGCAAAGTTTACATAGAATGATGTAATACACGATTTGTGAATCACCCGCTGTAACACACATGAAAACAGGAAATTATAGAAGACTTCAGGCATTCCCGGCGAATTTCATTATGAATATCTTCTCAGGCTTGCACCTGGCTCAGAGGTATTTCACCCAAGATTTCGTCTGCAGAGAGCCTGAAGATGGCAAAGAGTGTGTTACCGAAAGCGTGGTCGTGGACCTCTGATCAGGGTGCAAACCCGAGAAGATATTCTTAACAATAGTATAAATCACCTGTTTACATATACGTAATACTCACGTAGGCCTATATTCTAATCAAAAAATCGGATCATGGACAATGAGACAAGCTTTATGTGAAATAAAATCTCTGAGCCGCCGTGGAAGATTCTCTTAGATAATCCCACGAGAGGTCACAAATTTCATCAGATGAATATGCTCCAACTTCGTTCTCGAAAATCAATCGATAAACTCCTGAACTCTTGTACGATTCCTTATATCTATTCCAAGAATAAAATGTAACGGATCATATAAATAGCCTACCCAGTAAACCCCTGCAAAACTTTCGCACTTCCCAGTTTTTTACAAATGCAATAAAAAGGGAATTTACCTAGAAATTAAATTCGCCAATATACAGTCGTTTATAATCGCATAGAAAATGCTTAAAAATATATCTGGATTTCACAGAATGCACTGGCAATTAATGAGCTTCAAACATTCTGTCAGCCAATAAAGTAATACTGGCACATAAATCAGTAAGGAGAGTTTGAAATACGCTACTCACATTAAAGTTTAGTGTAGGTTTAATATCAGGTTTAGCTTCAAAGTTAACCATAATCACTAGCATTTATCTTTTCTTTAATTATTATGAAGTATTCATAGAATGAATCGCTTATGGGGCTTTGAATTGTGATATCGAAACGAATCATTCTGTTCGATTTAAAATATAAAATTTTAATTTTATTTTTAGCCAAAATAGTTATCTTAACACAACAGCATGCAACTTAGTTAAAACTAAAACTAAACTCCGTGGCGCGACATCCCCGAAGGGACAAGGCCTACCACCCGACCGCTGCGTCATATACCTATAGGCAGACGGCAGGATTGGGAGGCACGTGGTCAGCATGACGACACTCACGGCCGTTAATGGTGGTTTCCATGTCCGGAGCCGCTACTTCTCTATCAAGTAGCTCCACAGTTTGAATCACGAAGCTGAGTGCACCCCTACCAGACCTCCCTTACCTCAGAAAAATCCGAGGAGGTACCGGGGATCGAACCGGGGCCGACAGATCCGTAGTCAGCGACGCTAACCACAAGACCACACCGGCGGTTGCAACTTAGTTAAACTGGAGCGAAACAAATATTTTTATGACTGGTACGTAATGACCACCAAACAGTGTAATTCATTTATCGTTTTGTGGGAGCTCGTTCGCTGATTGTTTA
Source organism: Ectobius pallidus (assembly GCA_964059195.1). Lineage (NCBI taxonomy): Eukaryota > Metazoa > Arthropoda > Insecta > Blattodea > Ectobiidae > Ectobius > Ectobius pallidus. The sequence goes on along the minus strand of CAXKWD010000001.1, from coordinate 32,466,128 downwards.
TCTTCGAGTGCCAATCAAAATGCTTCAAGGCACCGAACATCGGAAAATATAATACATATCACTGCTTTCTTACTTGTGTTGTTTAATTTCAAATCAATATTCTGTCAATTGTGAAATCATGGCATAATAAATGAATAAACAATCGATTAATCGAATGAGTTTCGAGATTCTAGCCAATGCTACGAATAGTGTGAGCGAGAAATAGTGAATCTAATTCAGATAAGCTAACATCAGACTAGGATAAAATCACCAGGTCGAAATTTGTTTTTAATCAATGCACATTTATATTATTTCAATCTCCAGATAAGTTTTATTGTATAAAACAATGTTTTTGTTCTATTCACTGGCAGCATATGACGTATTAATCACTGCATATTATTACCTTATGTTTCCAATAACGAGTTGACGTTTTATTAGATAAAATCGTATCATTTTGGTCCTAGCAAGCGTATTAGGCTATTAGATAAACGACCGTGTTTGGTCGATATCCGAGGCATTGCTAAACGTCATTGGTCAATTAAAATACGTGTCATATGAATGGAATAGCCATAGGTAATCCCACGAGAGATTACGAGTTTATCGATATCGATATCGATATCGAATTTATGTGACGAAACTCGTAATTTTGAGTAGGAGTTATTAAGACTATTCCACGAATAAAATGTAACGGATTTTGTAAATAATAATTATTTTCTTACTTTGTTGTCAATATTCTGTCAGCCGTAAGATCACGGCATACTAGATAAATGAACAGTCTAGGAATCGATTTGATGACTCGATCCGAGTTCCCAATGCTACCAATAGTGCGCATCACAAGATGGAATGCGTTGTGATAGTTGCTTGTACATCAAAACGCTATAGAAGCACACGAATTTGGTTGCATCGAATCGAAAGGTATTTTTAATCAATGGATATTTATATTATTTGTTGTATAAAATAATATGTTTTCGGTGCTGCTTAAGTATCAATCACCACACGTTGATCCTTACGTGTCCAGTAACGTGCTGACAATTTTATGGGATAAAATCACATTCTCATATTAAGAGCAAGCATTTTATAAGATAGACGATCGTCATTTGGTCTATATCCGAGGAATTGCTAAACGTTATTGGTCAATACCAAACATGCAGCGTATGAGTGGAATACTCTTTGTTAAACGATGAAAAGCATTGGCGTAACTGAAATTGGTAATAGACGAAAGAAGGTGATTAACAGTCAAATGCATTCTATTGTATAGCTTCACAGTCCTCTGCAGACTGTTGTACCAACTCTCCTCAATTAAAGGAAACTCCAGGGACTCCAAGCAAAAAGAATGAACAGGGCGCAAATTTTACTCGAACTACAAAAACAATTAGAGCCGGCAATAAAGAGGGAAAAGGGATGAAGAATATAATGTATACTTACCATGTTTTTATCGATTTAGTTTCGCGTAGTGAACTATCTTTGCTATGTACCAAGAAATAATAAGAAATATACAATAAGGCACTCTTGCTTAGATCCAGTCATGGTATTTACTTGCAGAATAAGTTATTAATCATTCCGTGAGTTCTGCGTTTGTCGTGAAGGATTTAAGAAGTTAGGGTATAAATTTATTAACATGGAAGCATAAGTGTCATCTAATGATTACACAGCCCAACATAAAATAACTTTTTGTTTGCTGTCTCAGATGTTTTACCGGATTTTGGCTATACTTAGTGTGCTTATTCGGTCATGGAAACCACCACTAACGGCCGTGGATGTCGGCATGCTGACCACATGCCCCCAATCCTGCCATCTGCCTATGGTGGATGATGCAGCGGTCGGGTGGTAGGCCTTGTCCCTTCTGGGATGTTAGCGCCCCGGAGTTAGTTAGTTAGTGTGCTTATTCCAAATATGTAAACAGTTTTTCTCTACCAGCTCTACTTTTAAATACATTTTATTCGTGAAGTCTTAGTCTAGCAAAACTAATCTTGCCTTGATAATATAGCTACTGAAGGTTCTTGACCATACTTTGGACACGTAGGACGAAAACTGTACGAAGTACAGAAAAACTAAAAGCTGGATTAATTTTTGGCCCTCAAATTGACAGCTCATAAGTCATAAACGACCGTAAATTTAGGTCTCTTATGCCAAATGTGACATTAGTTTTACCCTATCAGCTTTAGTTTTGTGAGATATGGTATTACTATATACGCATATTATCCCCATTTTACGTTTGATATAAATAAATAAACAGTGCCTATTTTTAGCTTCTAAACCATGTGAAGGAAAATGCAACACACTAATATTACATTAACATTACAATAACAATATAACATTGGGTCTTTCAAAAAATTGATATTATCACATATTGTACGGTAGTATACGAGTTTATGACTTATGAACTGTCAATTTGAGGGCCAAAAATAATCCAGCTTTTAGTTTTTCTGTACATCGTACAGTTTTCGTCCTACGTGTCCCAAGTAAGGTCAAGAACCTTCAGTAGGCCTAACTATATTATCAGGGCAAGATTAAGAGTTCATTATTAAAATGCATTTAAAAGGAGAGCTGGTAGAGAAAACCTGTTTACAAATTTGGATTAAGCACACTAAGTTTAGCCAAAATCCGGTAAAACATCTGAGACACCAAACAAAATAGTTATTTTTTGTTGGGCTGTGTAATTATTATTGGTGCAGATGAGTTATGGGACGTTCTGACAGGAGCATTAGATGGAAATGATAGTGACAAGAATGATGCACCAAGTGATGATGGAATTGCTACAGTATTGGAAAGGGTATATTCGGACAAGAAGTTGAAGTAAAGGCCATAAAAAAGCCAAGCACAATGAATTACTAAGAAGCATGATGTTAGTTTAGTTCATGACAACATGAGTGTAGCAAGGAAGACATAGCAGAAAAACACTAAACTCCCCCAGTCCAAGTGCCTGAAGGTAACAGACACAATTGCAACGAAAAACCACAAAACCCTAAAATAAGGAAAGAAAATGGAAAAAAACCGTTAAGACTTTTGACATTATTTATGTGGACTGACCGTGTAGAACCGGTATGTGTATAAGGATGGCTTGAAATAATTATGTAAATTTAGACATTTACCAACAATTTTTTGACAACTAGCTTGAGATAAAATGCAGAAAGTGCAAATTATTGATTGTTAAACTGATGGCATAGTGGAATACTTAGCAATTTTGTTTTTGCATGGTTACATTCCAGTCAAGCACAGTGTTTCTGGGAAACACGTGTCGATTCACATAATATTCTTGTTTCCATCGCTATGATGATAAATAGATTTTTACTAGATACACAGATTTTTTATCTAAATGACAGTTCCTCTTGTGACTAACAGACAGAATTTACAAGATAGAACCTTTCATGGAACATCCAAATGCAATATTTCAAGAATTTTGTACCCATGTAGGTGATTAGTTCTCACTTGACGAAACAACGGAGCCATAGGACACCTTTATGCAAACCAACTTATTCGTCCAAGCCTGCGCACCATGTAAGCAAATTCTGTTGTCTGGTCTCTCCAGAAGGAGTATCCTGATATTTGAGCCATAATCAGGAGCTGTTGGGAACGAAGATCGTAATTGCCTTATTTAAAATGTAAATAATTAAAATGGCGTATGTCATATATTATATTGACTTCGTTTAATTTTCACTCTATTTTATGGTTTATTTTCTTGAGCTGGGAATTTGGAGAAATTTTCTATTCTATTCTATAAGGAGAATTAATATTTATGAAAAAATCGGTAAGTTTTAGTATTTAATCTGGAGGTAGTACGTTAATTTTGTTTCTTTTGTCAACCTAAAATCCTAAATAATACGAATCTTCACATGTATGTATGAAAATGTTTTCGCCAAAAATTTTGCACCGTTTATTTATAAAATGTTCACACTGCGTTGGTATATTGTAGAGCATGCAAATAGTAATTCACACAATCAGAGCAAATATTAGGCCTGCTCCACCGCCTATCAGTGTGTTCCTTGGCCCGTCGAAGTTTATTGCAGAACTCAGGCGACTTTCGGACCGCAGTTTGTAATTCCATGGAAAATATCGATGAAGGTAAAAGTTATTGAAAGTAAGGTTAGAAGAGAGGACATTAATCATTATCAAGACAGACGCCTGCAGTATATGCAATGTTGCCAACGCATATCTTCTACTCTCCGAGGAGATCGGGTAACATTAAGAGCCACTTCTTCTTCCACACGCGCGTCGCATCTCACTTGCTTCACCGTCTCTTTGTCAGCCTCCGCTATTTCTTTCTGCCAATACTCCTCTCCAGAAACACAAATTTATTACGTAAAACCAGTGAAAGCTTTTTACAGATTTAGAGGAAGAATACTTTACATGGCAAACGTTTTGCATGGACTGTGTCCAATCTTCGTCCACATTTAGAACTATTTTAGTTTAAAGAAAGGAGTTTTATTTCGTCTCTTGAAATTATGTATGTTAGTATTTTAAAATATTCTGAGTTTAGTTGAAATTGCGTTAGGAATATCTTATTATAACTATTTAGAAAAACAATACAAATTATAATAATATTTATAATTTAACACGCTATTTCAGATTTTTAAATTACTTCCACGCTGAAAGAACAAAATGCTCGAGCTCAGGTTCAATTCAGTTTCAAATTTTCAATGACAATTTAATTCACACGACATGTATTTTATATTGACCAATACATTTTAGCATTGCCTCAGATATGGACCAATTACGATCGCTTATTTTATTGTTTTACGCAAGGGTAGGAAAAATGCAATTTGATATTACTACTAGCAGTTCCCTGCGGCTCCGCCCATGAAAATTAATTCAAAATTAAGAGCAAAGTTATTAAAACATTATATTTATTAACACTTGCACGCAAAAGATTCATAGACCTAAACTAAACGATTTATAATATTAATGAAACAGCTAAAAATCGGCTTTGAAGTGCATTCCACGGTTAGAAAACGCAGCTTGGTAAAAACGACCACAGATTCAATGTTTGACAAAAGAAGGCATTCCTCGGATATAGACCAATCACGATCGTTTATCTTATAATATCCTTCCTCTGATGGCAAGAATGCAATTTTATCTGATACAATATCAGCTCGTTACTAGAAACTTAAGACATCAACGTGCGGTAATTAATATGTCACATTCTACTATGAGTACAATGAAAACACATTATTTAATACAACATACCTTGTTTGGCAACTGAAATAATATAGATGCCCATTGATTATAAACACAATTTCGATTCGGTGCAATTCGTGGACTATTCATTCATCTAGTATGCTGATTTTACGGCTGACAGAATATTTACAAAAAAGTAAGAAAATAACTATTATTTACAAAATTCGTTACATTTTATTCATGGAATAGTCTTAATAAATTCTACACGAGATTACAGGTTTCGTTAAATACACTTGCTGGAACTTCGTTCTCCCAAATATATCGACAAACTCATAATCTCTCGTGGGATTACCTATGATAACACGTCAGCTCGTTACTGGACCGTCAAGTATGAATATGCAATGATTAATACGTCACATATTTGTATTGCTGCCAATGAACTGGATAAATCGAATAATCTACTCTTATACAATTCAACGGCCCTAAATAGCGTGCTTGCTCGCCCGCTTCGTGAGACATCGGGTATACTCGGCGATGCTCGTCTCTCGCAGTCTAAACTTTCATGACGACTACAAAATTAGGGAGGAAAACCGTTTCTTTATTATACAAGGCCTAAGTGAAATGAACACAATGAACGAATATTCTAATTTTATATTTACTTACAATTTTCATAGCTCTGAACCACAAACATTTCTAATAATCTACCAGTGTAAATTTCTTAAAAATCCTGGAGTCAATGAATAATGGCGGGCGAAGCCGGGGGCAACAGCTGTAAAATATTGATGGTTTTATCTCTTGAAATATCGCTGATAATAATAATCCAAACAAACCATTCCTTCTCTTGAAACATTATATAGCCTAATTTCTGAAAATTACACTGAATTGATCAAATAAAATTCACATCATATTCATGTCAATAAACAGCTGAGAAACAATACGTATTATGTGTTCACAGGTTCTTTGGAACTGCATAATCGAGTCTGTTATAGTTTTCCCAGGGGGCGCTTTCATGTCGTGGAATGTACTCTAAAGCAGGAATTTTAGCTGTTTCATTAATTATCAATGGCTTAGTTTATGATTGATTCGCGTGCAAGTGTTAATAAATATAATGCGTTAATAGTTATTATACTCTTAATTTTTAATTTTTAAAAGAATTATCGTGGCGAAGCCACGGGCACCTCCTAGTTTAATACAATATAACTGATTTGGAAATTAAACAATTTAAATGTGCATTGATTAAAAACACAATTTAGATTGGGTGTAAGCCTGTTCGTGTGATTTTATTCTTTTCTGAATTTACCTTATCAGGTTAACTATTTCTCCACGGTCGGCAGCATTGTTTAGTGTATCTATTAACACATTCGACTGTTCTATCATTGTTCTGACAGCTGGCACAATTGTGATTTACTTTTAAACAACACAAGTAAGAAAGTAATTCCTATAATATAAAGTCACACGGCTGACTCACTCACTCACTCACTCACTCACTTCCTTGCTCACTCACTTCCTCACTCACTCACTTCCTCACTCACTCACTTCCTCACTCACTCACTCACTCACTGACATTAATGTTTGCCCACTTCCAGATGAGCTAGGAGCTTGAAATTTGGTACAGATGAGGCTGTAAACCACAGGGAAATTCCAAAAAGTATTTTTTTTATTCTTAGCCCTAAAAACCCCCCGAAAAAGGGCTCACTCACTGACATTAATATTTGCTCACTTCCAGATGAGCTAGAAACTTGAAATTTGGTACTCATATAGCTTTTAGGCTGTAAACTACAGGGAAATTCCAAAAAGTTTTTTTTTTTAGCCCTAAAAACCTCCGAAAAGGGCACACTCAATGACATTAATGTTTGCTCACTTCCAAATGAGCTAGAAACTTGAAATTTGGTACACATATAGCTTCTAGGCTGTAAACCACAGGAAAATTCCAAAAACCTTTCCCGAGAACCTCAGCGGGTGTTTGGGGGCGGAGCCCCCAATGAGCGAAGAGAGTTATGATTTATATAATCTGATATATTCATGATATAGTCTTAATAAATCCCACATGTGATCGCGAATTATATGAGATAAATTCTCTCGCACTTCGTGTCCGTGAATATAGCCTATGAGTTACAAACTCATTTCCCGTGAGATTACCTATGAAATTTAAACAGTAGGTAATGAAAATATAAAGACAGCTAAAATGCTAAATTACGCGCGCACACAAATAACAGAACAGTCATTGTTACGGACAATGAAGTAAGTTAGGAAATAACGTTATTGTCCGAGCGAGTACATAATCTCCCAATAATACTGTTTATTTATAGCCAATAACGTCAATTGCCGGCAATTTATATTACAGACCAAAGAGCTTAGGGCATTCTCGTATCCTTCATATGAAACAAGCACATTATCACCAGGGAACGGATTTTGATAACATGTCATCTTTTTATTGAAGCTGCATAGACATTGCCAACTTGTAGATAAATCTTAATCATGGCCTCTACATTATAGAAATTCATTTTTATTAGGTCATTTTTTGTCATTTTATGCCATTTTATATTTTTAGGGCATTTATTTCAATTTTACATCATTATTTAGTCATTTTATTGTTATCTGATTCCTTATTTTTTTATTTTCGTGCAATTACATTGAGTATATTCTTATATTTAAATAACTTACTAGATTAAAATAATGCAACATTTTAGTAGGATCTAAAACAATTTTCTTACTTTTCTTCTCAGATGCTCCAATGAAGAACAAAGAACAAAGTTTTTAGACCTACAACATCCTTTATGCATTTACAGTTTTTACAATTATGTATGAATTGGTCTATAACTTTGTGTGTACGATAATAATTTTTATAAATAAAATATAAGTTTTAGGTCATTCTTTACAATCATTAAGTCATTTTCTTTAAAATTTAGGGTAATTTTATACGTCATTTTTTTAACAATTTTAGGTCATCAGAATTCGGGCCCTGATTATCACACATTACCCGGACAGTGACGTGAATGGCCAGCTGTAATGTTGATAAATATAGAAAATAAACACATCTGCATCTCAAAATAACCTATTTCTTTTCGTGTTAAACAAAACGTCATTACCCAATGAGGCTTGGAAGGTTAAGAAATCGCCCAGAAATGTTATCATCACCGCCCAACATCTAGGTCACTGTCGTTAACGTCCGGTGACTGACGTTACTTCCCAATTTACTTGAACAATGACATTAAAGACGACATTTCCTCAATTTACTTACCTGTCCGTATACTTCATTATAATGTATATATCTATAATTTTATTTTATGTTTGTTTTCTTGTAAGAAATACAGGCTGCCTTACGATAGTGCACGATTCGTTGAAAATGTAAGTAAAAGTAATGTAAAGTGATCCCTTTACCGGCCATGGAGGCCCAGAGGGTTCCAGGAGGTTGAGGCTCACAGATTTTGGACAATCGGCACGTGATGGTGGTAAGGTTGTTAGCCTTACGCATCGGCCTTCTTTACCCCCAGGATTACTTCTGGTACTCTTTTCAGTTAGAGGCTGAGTCGACCCCAGGGTCATAGTGTCACCAGAAGGATTAGGCCAATTGAAGAACTCCAGCGTCCTCATCGGGAATCAACCCCGCGGCCTTCCGGTTCATAGCGCAGCACCTCAACCACTACGCTACGGCGTGCCCCAAAAATATAAGGAAACAAAACAAATATAAACTTTTTAAGACTAATGAATCAGCCTCTATAACAGAAGTGCACTTGCACACCACATAAGCGTACGGAAAATTATGGGAAAAAAAACTAGGGTGCCAATGACGATGCGAAATGTCTCATTCCAACCATAATTTTTTAATTACAAATACAATTTACTATTTTTAAATTATCTTTAAAAATAGTGAACACGAACGTATCATGGCCGGCTTCATGTAAATTACGATCATGGCGTCAAGCCGATAATGGCCGCCTGTTATTATAACTGATTACTGACGTTTTACGTATCGTTTATAGAAACTATGGAGGGTGCATTGTGCGTTACTCCATAAATATCTGGCGTGTTTTATGAAATGTTCGGTATGTAATGAACTAATGAGTATGTTGCTACTAATTGCGTGTGATTCAGTGTGATTGTGCCTTGATGAAAGGGGATGTAATTTTCTAAATGCGAATTATCGATTGCAAGAGATCAGAAGTGCCATAGATTGTTATATTGATCAAATATATTTTTAAATTTAGGGACAAGCTTACCGGTACATCTCGGATTTATAACCACTTAGCCTATTGGTGAAAAGTCTTCATAGGGTCAGTTATATTTGATCGATACTTGCTTACCAGCTATCACTCTGCCTTCTCTCGAAAAATAAGCGTAACAAAAATTCGCCTTGGTGAAAGAAACCTCCATTTGGGGGCCCCACGACTCACCACAGATAGACAGATAGATACAACACAATATTTTAAATAGCCACGTTTGAAACATCGTAAACAGATTTTATACAGTGTATTTAACTATTAATTCAATATATGCATGTGTAACGGATTCAAACTACCAGACTGAAGACAAATCGGGTCATCTGACCACGTGCGTGTGCGAACCCTGGGCTGTTTTCCACGTGTTATAGACTTATTTTTCACTTGCAAACCAAACTAGTAGACGTCCTTCTCAATTATAAATATTACAAATTACACTGGATTTGAGAAACTGCCGACAAACCGGGTCATGTGACCACGTAAGTGTGCGAGCCCCAGATGGTTGTACACGAGCTACCAGACATATTTTTTTTAGGATGCAAAGTTATTATGGTGATATGAAATCTTAGAGAAGGTACTATAGGTCTAGTATAGAAGGTCCTTTATATTACACTGGCTCTAAGGCGTTAGCTGAGGTCATGGGTTAGGGAAGGCACTCATAAGCTCCCATATCGTTCTATGTATACAATCATGGCGTCAAGCCGATAATGGCCGCCTGTTAGTAGAACTGATTGCTGATGTGTAATGTATCGTTTATCGAAACTAAGTAGTTTGCATATGAAAGGAGTATTTAATTCTGGCAGAGTCCATTATATATATTGCAGAAGAAGCTACTTCCTACTTGTCGTGCTGAAAGCACTGAACTAGAAAGATCGATAAGGCATCCCTTGCATATGCCCTATTTTGGGAAATAATCCAAACAATTGAACACCTACTATTTTATTGTCCCGTGTATGAAAGAAAACGATTTCACCTCCAAATGCACACAGATCAGTGTAGAATTGCATACCACAAGCCATTACATAGACAAGTAACAAAACATTGTTGTTACGAAGTTTTCACGAAATTTATTCACTACATCAGTAGAAACTTGCAATTGTGCATTATATTGGTGATAAGAATAGGAATAAGATTTAATGCAGTTCTGTATACTGTTGATAAGATTTCGGAACATTGTCAATATGTGGGTTACATACATATGATGCATTCAAAACAGAAAAAAACATAACAAAATTTTACAAACAATACATCGTACATACACACAGCACAAACCCAACCTCTTTACCATGACAACATACATCCACTAGGCACATATCACAACATGCATACCATACTTCATACAGTCTGGCAGAACATGCCCAGTTCGTTATGCAGCAATAATAATAATAATAATAATAATAATAATAATAATAATAATAATAATAATAATAATAATAATAATAATAATAATAATAATAATAATAATAATAATAATAATAATAAGAAGAAGAAGAAGAAGAAGAAGAAGAAGAAGAAGAAGAAGAAAAAAGAAAATTAGACTGAGTATGGCATGTACAATAATCAAAAACATTGATTGCCTTCTGTGAATTCTTTCATGGTGTATAAAGCTTTAGATGTTAGGTATTTAGCAAGCATTGCTTTGAAGCATTTTTGGTTACCGTGGTCTTTTAGTTCTTGTGGCAACATGTTGAAGAGCTTGGCCCTTTGGTACTGGGTATTTTTTCATATAGTTTCAGTCTATGGCTATTTACTGCAAAATTGTCCTTACTTCTTGTGCAATAATTCTGCATGTCTGAATTTTTAATCACAGTTTCGTGTTTCTTACTGTGAATAATGGTTTTGAAGATGTACAAACTAGTTAATGTCATTACTTGCAGTTACTGTAGGCCTGTCTGCATGGATCTCTGAATTTGAGTTTTGCAATGTGTCTAATTGCAAGTTATTTTCATATGGTTTCAACTCCAGACCTAATGCACTTATATAAAGTAGGATAGTCATAATTTGGGAAAAATAAAAAATAAATAAATCCTTATTGCATCTAATGTGATTAAAAATGAAAATGCGGGGCACGGCGTGAAGTGTCAACTCAATTTTCACAAATAGTCAACGGAAAAGTTAAACACAGGCCTACCATTAGAATATCTTAGTTCTATCGCACCATCAGGAATGCTACCAGCTAAATTCATCCCGAAAGCTGGTGTTATCGGCATGTTCATAAGGAATATGAACTTGAGCTCTAGCTTAGTGAATGGATATATAAGCTTTCATGAACCACAGATTATTGTCTCTGTTGGACACTACATGAGAATATTATAGGAGAAAAATTCCTCCGACACTGGGACTCGAACCCAGGTCCTGGGTTCGAGTCCCAGTGTCGGAGGAATTTTTCTCCTATAATATTCTTAGTGAATGGAGTTCGCATGGTGGCTTAGTGAAAAAATCTGTAAAACTGGAAGTCATTACTGGTGCAGAAAAGGGAAATATAGTTTTCATGCCAAAATAAAACTAGTATATACTGACCCGAACATGTCTTTTTCAATGACATGAATACAGTTTCCATTGACTATTAACAAAGCACAAGGATAAACTATCAAGAAAATTTGGATCTATCCTCCTAAGCCAATACTGAAACTCGTTGAACTATATGCCTGTTTAGCATTCAGCCGCGTGAAGGATTCAAAAGACACAAATGACGTCGTTTGAGATGATGATAATGTGTGTAGGCCTACAAAGAACTCATTTATAAAGTAACATTATTGTAGGTAAGAAGATTTATTTCCTTCATATTTCATATACCGGTACTCATATTGCTAATCTAAAAGTATATTAGACAGACCAACAGTCATTTTGGTGCCTTAGAATTTATACCTATTCATGGATATATTTTGATCGCTGATGCCAAATATGACATTAGTTTTGCCCTATCAGCTTTAGTTTGTGAGATACTAGGAAGTGCCCGCGGCTTCGCCCACGATAATTAATTGAACAATTAAAAATTAAGAGTATAATAATTATTAAAGAATTATATTTATTAACACTTGCACGCGAATCATTCATAAACTAAACCATTAGTAATTAATGAAACAGCTAAAATTCCGGCTTCAGAGTGCATTCCACGATTAGAAAGCGCCCCCTGGGAAAACAAACTCAGATTCGATTATGCAGTTCCAAAGGAACCTGTGAACACATAATACGTATTGTTTCTCAACTGTTTGTTGACAGATGAATATGATGTAAATTTTATTTGATAAATTCAGTGTAATTTTCAGAAATTATATGATTTTGCAAGGGAAGGAATGGTTTGTTTGGATTTTTATTGTCCGCGATACTTCCTTGGTTAAACTATCAATATTTTAAAGCTGGTGCCCGCGGTTTTGCCCGCCATTATTAATTGACTCCAGAATTTTTAAGAAATTTGCACTGGCAGCTTATTAAAAATGTTTGTGGTTCAGAGCTATGAAAATTGTAAGTAAAAATAAAATTAGAATATTTGTCCATTGTGTTCATTTCACTTAGGCCTTATATAATAAAGAAACGGTTTTCCTAATTTTGTACTTTTCGTGAAAGTTTAGACTGAGAGAGACGAACATCGATGTTTCACGAAGCGGGCGAGCGAGTGAGCACGCTATTTAGGGCCGTTGAATTGTATAAGAGTAGATGATATACCATTATGCATATTATTTCATTTTACGTTTGATATAAATAAAAAATATTGACTATTTTTAGCTTCTAAATCACGTGAAGGAAAAAACAACAAACTAACATAACATTAACATTACAATAACAATACGATAACAAGGGGTCTGTAAAAAATTGATATCGCATATTTTACGGTCGTTTATGAGTTATGAGCTGTTAATTTGAGGGCTAAAAAATAATCTAGCTTTTAATTTTTTGTACGTCGTACAGTTTTCGTCCTACGGGTCCGAAGTATGGTCAAGAACCTTCACTAGCTATATTACCACGCAAGATTTTGTTTCGCGAAAGAGGTTATATGTTAATTACACTCTATATAAAAGTAGAGCTGGTAGAGAAAAACTGTTTACATATTTGGAATAAGTACATAACAAACCAACAAAAAGTTATTTTTTGTTGGGCTGTGTTATCTTTTGCTGTTATAAGTAATACATACTACAGACATTTCTGGGAGCACACAACTGCCGGGAAATTTCGCTGGGAAGTAAGATCAACAAAATAATTGTTGTAACTACCTTCGGCGAGAACAACTTTTTCCTCGCAGTCTGCTTCTGCGTTCGCATTTTACTACTTTACTGAATCATTAACGTTTCGATAAACTTCTTTAATAGATAAAACATTAATTCTGATATTTCTAATAATCTTAAATAAACTTACCCGTCTCCTGAGATAGTACTAAATGCCTTTATTGCACGTAACCCTGTAATTGTACACATATCCAATATTTAAAGTGTCGATTATGCTAGAACCAATAACGCCTTAAAATACAGATAAACAAGAAGAAAAGTAATGACGTAATTTTTAACCAATTCAACCTAGCATAAGGTGCAACATGAAACTGTTCTGGTGCAAAAACATTGTCAGCTGAAAAAGTGCTAACTGAATGTCTGACAATAAGTGAGCTATAATATTCATCTTCTTATCTTTCTGTATTAATGGCCCTTGCCTAAAATAATGGGAGTTGTAGTGATCATGGTCACGTACTAAAACAAGTAAACTGAGGTATGCTGACGTAGAGTAACCTCGACTTATCCAATGGACCAAATACTGACCTATAGTCCTTGCATTCTTATAATATTAACATGCGGTTCAATATGATGGTAAATTTTTGAAATTGCCCTACACGGGCATAACAGAATCATGAAATTGCGCTGCTGGATTATCTGCAATCGACGAATTCACAATGCCTGCAGTTTCTGATGTCTGTTACTGAGTTTTACTGGAACAGACTTAATCCCATATAGAAAAGCCGTCGAGTGTTTATGTAATTTTCAGATTTTGGGTAAACATTTATATTTACAGAAGCTTAGGACTAGTACAACTGGAATAACGTGACTTGGGTTTAATTGATTTTGGTATTAAACGAGTTTCTCCTTTACATTTTTACTGTATTAAATGAACAATTCAATATTCAGCATTTTGTGTAGATGGTTCGTTGGTCGGTTTTGGTGTTATAGTTAACAACGGTTGCTTACTGCTTCTTAGGCAAGAGTTCTTTATGTGCCTGTAAATCTACAGAGATGGGACTTTAACCGATTTAGAATCGTCTTGTAACTTTGGCTAACAGTAAATCCCTTCTAAAATAATATAAATGAATTTTTCGAATCTTCTGTCAACATCTTTCTATTGTGCAAAATTTTCATATTAATTCTTATGTATTGAATTGTATTGCTGTATTGGTAATTGTATTGCTATTTTAATTTGCTTGTGTTTGTAATTTGTAGTTTATTCTATTTTTAAATGGCCTATAGCATCATCTCGAAAGTCATGCAAATTAACCTTCCTATTACCAGGTTATTTTTGTTACACTGAATACCATTGGGGTCATAAAGTAATTTCATGGGATATATCGCTAATATTGCCAATTTTTTATAAAAGATATATTTTACCTTGAAAACTGGAGAACTACCGGTAGGCCTATGTAAGTTATATCTGATACCTAACGTTATTTACGATAAATTGATAGTGACCTGTGTTGGGAAATATCCGGTACTGGAGGAGTTCCCCTGTACAGATCGGAATCAAGAACACTATGAAGAATGGAGAAGAAATTCCTGGAACGCTTTGAAATGTAGTACTGGAGAAGAACTAAATAAATTAAATTAACGAAAAAAATAACAAATGAACAAGTCATGAGAGGCGTGAGCGAGAAGACAGTAAATATGGAAGCAGTTGGAAAAGTAGAGTCATACTGTAAAATTCAATGCCATAGCCGGGATTTCAACCAGGATCTTCGGCTCTACGTGCCGTTGCTCTACCGTTGAGTTACCATGGCAACATGCCGGTACAACATTCAACTCTCCAACTGACTCACATGTGTGAAAGAATTATCATTCCTTGAAAACAGTTTTTCGTAAGAAGGCAAACTGGATAGGTAACGTCTCGAGAAAAAATTGCCTGCTGCATGACGTAATTGAAAGAGAGTTAGAGGAAACTCCAGATCTTGGAAGAAGAAGAATGCAGCTGCTATGAGATTTAGGCCCGTTATTACCACCTCCAGTAAAATATTTACGGCTACTTTTACGGTAACTTTACTAACAGTTCGATTTTACAATATCTGGTTAGGCGTTAACTGTCGGTAAAAAGCTCTTAACTGGCAGTAATCTTTACTGTAGGAAAATGTACAAGTAAACTACTAACCGGAGGATTTTTTGAGGTTATACTTCTCGCGAACTGAATTAAAATGGAGAGAAGAAGTTATTTAGCTGCTTTCGTAATGTCACTGGTGATGAACAATGCCAATATATGTAAAAATAAATAAAAACGATATTGAAAACTAGATCAAATTATTATGAAAGTTTGGACAAACAATTACTTTACTATTTGCTTCCTCTACCTGTAGGGCCTACATCAGATCATACGTCTTTTCATCCTTCGGGGATGGGGTTTCGAAACGTGGTACCTTTCTTTTCATTTTTACAACCACTTTACTTGAGGAGGATTTTATTCTTATTTAACAGGAATTGTATAATAAGTGTAGGCCTAATATATAAACTATATAGGCCTATATATAATGTATTTTCTGAACTTTAAATCTATACAGGAAACCTCAATTGACTAAATATAGCCCTAACATACTTATTGTAAACTAGGGCTCACTCAATGGAGATTAAATAAATAAATAAATAAATAAATATGTTATGCTAAGAGCTAATAATTTCATTTGAAAAATCTCGTAATAGGCTATATCCTGTAGTTATTAGCTACACATTTCATACACAAACTCATTAGGTTTTAGGTCTTGCCTCGCAAATTATCAGACTTGCACACTACTGCCCGTACTGTGTACTGTAAACTATAATTAAATTCAGAGGAAGTTACATATTTCACAATAGGTTTTTCTGATACGTCTTTTTGAGCTTTGCTCTTATGGCTACACCTTACTGTGTGTTTATTTAGTTTGAATTATATGAATTATATGAAGCTTTTCGTTGATATCATTCAGAAACAATTATTCTTCACTTGAAAAGAAATTGCTGTGTCTCTTTATTTCTTTTATATCAGCCATAACCTCATCCATTGCAAAATCACACGAAACAATGAAAACAGTTGGAAAACTGCTGCAAACAACTGAGAAACGCTCGTACCAACTGCTGTGACTTTTGTCTGATTGCGTTAACCGGGAGTAAACTTTAACTTGGAGATGATAAGAACAAAGAAGCGTTTACTGGAACTTTACTCCGACAGTAAAATAAACTACCAGTTATCATTTACTCCTACTTAACTGGACATCGTAAGAACGGGCCTTAGAAAAGAAAATACTGGTTACTGAAAGAGGAATCTATCTAGGGAAGAAGATGGATAGCATAATTTGCTGATTAAGCCGGAGCACCTGCCATGGTCAGAACACGTCTTAATAATAATAAATAATATAATAATAATAATAATAATAATAATAATAATAATAATAATAATAGTAATAATAATACAGTGAAAATACGAGAGAATTGTCTGATGCCATCCCAGTTCTACTAATCACATGGTCCTTTATATTTTTTTTTACTTCCTCCACTCCTACTTTCGGTACTATAGGATGGACACAGTTTTCAACACAAATAGGCCTACACTTTTTTATATCCCCTGAATCTAAATGTGGTATTTTCAGACACATGTCTGTGTTCTTCTACCAGTATGTGCGTTTGTGTAGCTGTGAGCAGTATAGCTCGAGAACGAAAATTCATATAAAAACGAACTTTTACATTTATGTTAGATATCTTCTGGAGATGTGACACGAAAATTGACGATGACCTTCTCTCATTATTAACAACACCACTTTGCATTTTGTATAGACTAGGCTTTAAGTACTGCGTAGAGAACAGTAGCACAGTATAAGTATTAATGCAGTAAGGAATCTGTTTGTTAAAAGTCCTACAGCAAGTTAGCTGGGCGAAACTAGTCCTCCATGTGGCGAGTAACTAAAAATACATTCTCATCATATAAAATGACTTCGGAAAATAGGCTACATAAACCCATCACAAAACATTTTATATTAAGAGAGGAAATATTAACAATATTCTTTTTTTAATCTGAATTTTAAATTTAAGTAATAAAAAACGGGCATTGTATTTTAGTTAAGAATTGGTAAGAAATAGCTAAATAGGCTACTGTTAAGAATCGTACCTAGGCCTACTATATTTCTTTTTAAATCAACACTTAAATTATAAATGATATTAAAGCGTAGTCTTTGAATATAGGTCTGTCACGCTGTTCATCCTGCACTTCATTGTTAAGAGTTTCTCTATCTTATACGACTTCAATTGTAGGTCTACAGTCTACCCTCGATTACTGCAGGATGAACTTCGTTAAACAAAACAAACAAAAAAACACGTTTACTCAATTCTTGCATATACCATTCAGTATGGATTTTCAGTCACACTAGTCGTATTTCGTAGTGCTTGATGGCTTCAGTTTTCCTGCTAGCAGTTTTGGAGCATTTGAAATTGAGAACACCGTCGGTACAGCAGTTCTAATTAACGAGTTCCTGTAGGAATTCATAAACTGGCTGTTTTCGATGTGTTCCAAGCATAGACCGCAGTTTTCACTAAAATATTTTACGTAGGTCTTCTCACCGACTATTAAAGGATGGTCCATTTTTAGACCCGAAATCATTACAACAGAATGGAAGATAAAAATATTACATGAATGTAGGTTGAAACATAACCACACCAGAACACTTACAATTAGGACAGGTGTTGAATTGTTCTGCTAATAGGGCCATGCAACAGTTAAGACTGACTCAACCTTGCGGAGAGAGGCTTGTTTGGCTCTGGTTCCCTGTTGCTAGGGTTTGGAAGGTGGAATGAGCTTCGTGAAGCTGAAGGAATCTCCATCTGCTTTGTCTGTTCTAAATTTTACATTCATTTATTTATTTAACTTTGTAATTAACTACATTAACATGTATTTAAGCCTAATCTGTTCTTAGAAGTTCATTCGTTATTACTAGAGGAAATCATTCTGTATTTATAACATCTTTATTTGATAGAAATACTTAAACAGGATAACTCAGCATCCTTATATTTTTACATTTTGAAGTAATGGTATTATAAATTTTGTATTTATGTTGTAAGTTAAGATAATAATTCATTAATGTTTATGTTTTGCATCTTGTAAAAAGATTTTTACATTGTACATACTTTTTATAACTGTAAATTTATATTCTTTGCTTGTATGTTGATGTGTCCCATAACATATATGTTGCAACGTTCAGATTCAAATTAAATAAAAAATAAGAGTCATGAGTAAGTCAGTAGGCCTACAATAAATATTAGCCTACGTATTTTTGTTCTTACCTTTCTGGATCTTTTGGGAAAAAGAAGAAATGCAACTCAGGATTTTTTCCTTTCTTATTACTGCAATTTACAGCAGAACAACAAGGTCCTTTCTAAACAACCTTGTTTTAATAAATACAACACTCCTATTCATTTACATACTTCTCGCAGTAGTTACTGTAGCGTTAGTTTATGGCCACTACGATCGCTAGGTGTATGTGCGCGAATGTTCGTCTAGTAGAAAACGGACTGACTTTCGTTAATGTATTAATAAGTATACTGTGACAGTATGCCCTTCATCTTTGCATCAGGATGACACAAATGAAAATGCTCCCAGGAATACGACCTCCTATCTAGATTAAAATTAATTGAAATGGGAAAGTTGTATAGGCCATACTTTAGAGTATAGAAATTTATTTGAGTGTGTCGTGTCAGTTTTATTTTTCTACTTATATCTGGAAAAATTGAAGTTTATCTCATAAACTGCATGAGTGGGTTTAAATTCGATGTTAACGTTTGATCTGAAGGAGATAATCATTTTGGAAATAAACCCTGCAATTAAATGATAATTATTATCAAAACATTACTTAACCCTCCCCCTATTGGAAGTATGGCTCTGTCAATCCCGTTGCTGCAATTTAGGGGTTGAAAATAAACTGGTTTGCCAGTTTTCCAGGAGAACACAAGCAAAATTTTGTTTTATAATAAAATGTTACTCAATCCGATTCAAATGACGTCATCAGCCTGCTTCATGTTTTATTCATGATTTGTTAAAAGCAAAGAGGAATATAAAATTAGAATAAACTGTATTTAATGAAATACTATATTCAGTTACTTCTCGTGGTGTATTTCTGATGCAATGGAAATAATTACTGAAAATTTTACAAAATATTTGTGTTTGACAGTAGTCTACTTTTATAACTCAAATAGATTTCCGTAAGAAACAAAATGAAAGTTCAGAATTATCGATTTTATAGGCCGACTATTGGTTCGGGGATAACACGATCTAAGCCTAGTCTGCAAACCAATACTCACATTTAAACATGTACGTTCTTCACAGAAAATATTATGGCGAAGTACAGGGATGGGGATATTGTGAAACTAAGCCTAATTATTAAGTGCCAGTATGGTACTTGATCAGATTGTGTGGGGACGGGAAAATGTCTCTGTCCGTGTGTCTGTAGCCTACGCGCGATACTCGGATTTTAATGAAACTTGGTATACGCATTTTTAATGTCTATGGGGAAAAAGCCTGTTGATATTGGACCAAATCGGCTTACCGGTACCGGAGTAAAGCCCAATTTAGTATCTATTTTAAAGTCGTGGTAACGCAAATACGCTTTATCGGACTTTCATGAAACTTCGTACACGCTTTTGTAATGTCCGTGAGAAGATGTCCATTGATATTGGACCAAATTGGTAGGCCGGTACCAGAATAATGCCCAATTTAGTGCCTTATTATGATAATGTATTGGAAAGGCGCTATAACTCAAGTACGCTTTATCGGATTTTCATGAAACTTTGTATGTACGCATTTATAACGTCCATGGGAAGAAGCCGATTGATATTGAACCAAATCAGTTGACCGATATCGGAGTAATGCCCAATTTAATGCCTATTTTATGGTATTATATTACAAAGAATTTAATAAATGCAAATCAGTTATCACGACAACATAATTGTTTTACTGTGATTATATACGACTTTGGAGATTGCAATACAGTTAGCTATGACAAATAAGTAATAACACAATTCCTTTACCTATGCTTATCAAACTAGGCGTTAAACTGAGCGAGGTGGCCCAGATAGTAACGTCTTGGATTTACATTCTGGAGGCCCTTGGTTCTAATCCCGAAACTGGCCAATTTGACATTTTTTTGTTTAGTGAGTGTGCGATTGGTAAGATATCACAAAACTGTATAGTTCAGCTGATGCTGGACGATTTTAATCTGATTTAAAAAACTGGACCTTTGTACTTCCGGTAAGCCCTACTTAATGAATCAATCTGGAGCTTAACTGGAAAATCAATAAAAAAAAAATACTTATTTTCTGCATATCATAATTACAATTATAACTGATTAAACAAAAGCATACTGGCACTTTGTTGCATCAGTTTACCTGACTTTATTTTAATATAATTAATTCGATAAAAATAACATCTGAGAATGTAATATACAGTCTGATGAAATTTGTTACACTTCCCTGCTCAGCAAATTTCAGAACAATTGATTGAAAACTACAGAATTTTAAAACATGGTCCTAGTCCTAGTGGGCACTCAAATATTTGCTTTTAATGTGGGCTTTGTTGGTTCTATCAAAATAATTATAGACATTTTATGATAATGTAAGCAGGCGTACGAACATGCATGCATATATACTTTAATTAACTACGGTAACATGCCGGGGAACTGATATTGTAACATCATTTACAGAGAAATGAGAAGAATTAGGAAAAGATCATTCCTGTCCCTTTAAGTTAGCTTGTTCTATAATCCAACATTCATATGTGTTTACAGTCGAATAAAAGGGAAAAGATTGTCAGTTTGAAGAAATGTATTAATAATAATGGCATGAACACCCAATGATAAATAAGTTGTGAAGGAAATATGAAATTTTTATTATTATTTTTATTTTTACGAAACGAAGTGAGAGCATTAAGAAATCAGGAATCTTTAGTTAGTTACATTTTAATTGTACGTACTCATGCCCTGCAATATTAGTTCTGAAAATGAGGCTATTTGTGAACACGCAAATGGACAAAATAATACCAAAATATTCATGCTGTACCCAACCTTAACTCTAGCATATATGTAAATTTATACATATATGTAAGGATAAAATATACGCAAAACACCCTATCACTAATGATGACACCTAACTTACTGAAGTATGGAAACAACCACTTTTTACTGTACTGTCCGTGGTATTTTAAGAAGGCCTCGTCCCAAACCATCGTCTATCTACAAAATAATATAATAGTATTGTTCCCTAATCAAAAAATCCGCACAGACAAAGAACAGGTGCTCTTGTAGTCGTATGGATTTCCCCAGTGTTGCCGCTGTCATTCACCACTTCTCAAGTGAAGCAAACGTGCTGTGGTAAATGTATTTGGCAACATTGTACTGGACTGCAGACATGTGTGAATACGGCTAATTACCTTTCTATTCACTGATTGACAGGTCGAAGAGGATTAGGGTGGCAGCAGGTGGAGGCAGTTGTTGGAAAAAAAGTCTTTAAAAAGTGGCACACACATTACAGAATTTTTCATGTTATGACGACCTCTTTTTCTAGAACTGCTGCTTACACTATTTCACCCACTGCTCATAGGCCTGTCAGTTAGGGAAATAGCAACTCAATTAGCTGTAAGCAGACAGACCACCCTCAGCTAAAGGAAACATTTCCCCTATGCAAATGCAGTACAAAGAAGCTGGTCGTCATGTGGAGCCGACACCAGTGCAGAGTGACTTCGAGCTGTGTAGTGATTACTATTCTCCACAGTAAATACTCAGAAATGACAAATAAAGTAATTATTTAGCAGCACTATTAGGAGACCGAAAATAGATTGTCCCGAAACCTGTACATAATCAATATTGATTTTCAAATTAGGTAATAATGCTCTTGTATTCTTTTATAGAAAAACGATGGAAAGGGAATAAGTCATGTTAATGTGAAAACCACTGGTAATCGTATTAATTAATCATTTACAGTTATTACTGTCCACGCCAAACCACACGTTTTGAGGGGGAATTCCACCACCCGAAGAAGGGGAGATGCAAGAGGGTGGCAGAAAAACACAGTCGCTTCTTACCCGTGTAGGCCTATGGTTCTCGCGTAACTACCCATTTATTATTATTATTATTATTATTATTATTATTATTATTATTATTATTATTATTATTGGCCACTTTTGCGCCACAGCCATGTTTTCTCAAAATGGCTGCCGTACTGGAATGTCTCACAAAATTTTAATTGATGTATAATTCAACCATTTTATATGTGTACCCGTTTCCCAATGAGCATTATACTTTCAATTATAAATATAAAAGTCAATGCATAAATGCTCCTTGTACATCATTAAATTATATCGTCAATAATTTTCCTGAATTCGCAACTTTCCTCTGCAGCCAAGGTGATGAAGGCTATGGAGCTGGCATACAACTGGAAGTGGTTCGAATCCTGCATAATGCGGAAAATTTGTAAGTAATAAATATTATGGAAACTTATTAGTAGTTAGCGTTACTGACTACGGATCCGCAGGATTTGGTTCGATCACGTGTCCCCTATCTCGAAATCAGCCTGAGGTAGATGACGCAGCAGTCGGATGATAGGTCTAGTCCCACAAATGACTTTATGATACTTTATGATATTGTGAAGGGGAGGGGGAAATGTCTGTCTGTCCGTGTGCCTGTACGCACGATAACTCAATTACGCTTTATCGGATGTTCATGAAACTTGGTATACGCATTTATAATGTCCATGGAAAAAAGTCTATTGATATTGGACCAAATTGGTTTACCGGTACCGGAGTAACGCCCAATTTAGTACCTAATTTACTGTAAAATATTAGAAAGAATTTATCAAATGCAAATCAGTTCTCATGGGAACATGTTGTTTTACAGTATTCATATAAGACTTTGGAAGTTCCATACAGATAGCTTTGACAAATAACACTACCCACATATTCCTTCACATACGAGTATGCTTACCAAATCTCTGTTCTTCCGTAAGCCTTGCTTAACGAATCGATCTGGAGCTTAACTCGGAAATCGATTTAAAAATAACTTTTTTCTGCATATCATAATTGCTATTACCACTGATTAAACAAAAGCATTCTGGAACTTTGTTAAATCAGTTTACTTGATTTTATTATTTTACTTTATTTGGAAGTTGAAGTCTTGCCATGTTGCAGAATAGTTCTGTCAACCAGTGCTTTCTTTGTAGTGCGTAAAGTAGCTTCTTCGGCGTGGAGGCGTGAGACAGGCTTGTATTGCAGGATGGTCAGGGACCACTTGTGTCGCTAGTTTTCCCTGTATAAAAACTTCTTTTGGTTCGAGGTAATTCCCGCTGGAAAGTGGTGGAGTTATAAAACACCTGTGTTTACCTAAATACCTCAAATGAATGTAGAAGCACGCGCCCACTGGTCCTACAAATGCGAAAGGTACCAGAACAATGTGTCCTACGTGACGTTGCCCTAGCTCTTATAGGGAACACCTGTCCTCACCAATTTCTCTTAGTAACTCGCAATAAATTGTTGGAAGGTAAACTGCTTTGTTGCCTGTTAAAGTAACCATCAAGCTTAAAAAGCCTGACAGCAATTTACATATGTGATTGATACCTGACAGACTCCTGAGATAATTATTCTAACTTAAATATTTCAGATCTTTGAGGGAATTTTTATTGGGATGATATCAGTACACGCATGTCCGCTGCAAATTCAGAAGAAATATTCATTAAAAATAATAATTATGCTATGATAAGCATTTTTTTTTCAAAAATATTTACACAGCAAAGGTATTTTAAAAGGTATCAACAAAAAGTTACTTTGGGTAGAATGGAGCAAAAAGAGACAGTCATATACAATATATTTATTTATTTATTTATTCTGTTTATTTAAGCTGGCAGAGCTAAGGCCATTAGGCCTTCTCTTCCGCTCCACCAGTCAAACACAAAAATTACTATTAACATTAAAGCCTGAACACTAAAAGTTTATATAAGAAGGGATCGGAATAAATTCATGAACCCTGTTGAAAGATCTTGACCTAGAGTTACATTTATGTAAATATTTAGCTGATATTCAATAATTAAGCATGTAATAAATATTATTATAATCATGAAAATGAATGAAACGCAGCGATTTTGTATCATTGTAAGAGAGATAATATTGTAATATATCGATCATTTCGTCAACGACCATAGTCGCGCTTGCTGCGACTTTTCATCAGCTGTTTTATTTTTTTAGATTAACCTCCTTGGTATAACTAATAATATGGTCTATTATTGAATTTATTATTATAAAAGATATTAAATGCTTCATCATTACACATATTTCTTATATATATATATATATATATATATATATATATATATATATATATATATATATATTGTTTTCATATCTTCTTTTGTTCATATGCCGCATAACCGCTGTGTGTAAACGATTTTTTAATTTTTTAAAATATTTTATTTATTTATTTATTTGTTTATTATTATTATTTTTTTTTGGTCAAAGAAACTACTGGTATGAAGATGTTGCAGTGTTCGTCCTTGTGAAGTCACTTTAAAACAATTTCACGTATGTGCGATAAAATGAATGTGATAAAAATAAACCATAAATTTATGACAATAGACACCTTCCGTTGGTTTATATGCCACATATTCTTACTCTAGATTGGTCACTCGATTCATGATCTCGGTGTACAGGCGTAGGTACTTTGAAGTTTATCGGAACTAAAAGGAGGAAATCCATTTTAACCAACCATACCCATTTACTCCCATAAGCTAAGCATTATTAAAATGTTATCCCCCCTTCTGCTAAGGTACCAGTTTTAAAAAATAAGATAAATTATGACTTAATATCCAAGAGTTTTAAAACTATTTTGAAAACGCTCGATATTTTGTCTAATAAGGGGCGGATTATTAATTCTGGGACCTCATTTTAGTCACCCCTTACAGTAAGGGTTGGTTGTATTAAGAATTGTTTCGGACGAAACTTTTAGGTAGGCCTAATATTTAGGAGGTTTACAATAACTTTGAATGCATTTGCAACTATTCCTATTAATGGAGTTATGAATAGGGACCGTATTCTTAGGTTTTTACCTATTTTTTCCCTTACTTCCAAAACAAAAAGCGCTTATACACTTTTTCGAATCATGTCCATAGGATTCACCCACATTAATTCTGTGGCACCTAAAAATACCTAAATGGGGTATAAAAACCTAAATATACCTAAACGGGATATAAATCTAAAATATCTAATTTAGGCTACATTTTTGTCTCTTTTGTTTTTCAGTTGAGAAATCGATATTTTGCGGATAGACAACAATTTTTGTCGGGTTGAAATTAATACCACCAGCGTTTCGTTCAACCCATTGTCGTCTAGGATGGACAGTATCTAGAGAGGAAGTGTAAGAGTACCGGCGTATTCCTTTTAAAATATTCGTACGATCAACCATTGTTGCCGTGTATGAACAAGGATCTAGATTTCTGTGTTTTAAAGCGCTTGTTTGCCTTTATTACTTCCCTGTTATTCATACTTAAAGTGGTAACACTGTGAGTTTTAAGAAGACGTGTTAATTATGCCGAAACAAATCAAATCGGGTTTATTACAACCTGAATTTCACTATAGATGGCAAAGTAGCCTAATATTTTGTCAAGCCTGCCAGAAACACGTATTATTACCTTTCTAGAAAAGGGGGAAGTTTTTGTACCTAGTTGATCTGTTGTGAGTAACAATCGAAGAAAGGAAAATAATCAGTTTCACATTATCCACATCCAACCATAAAGTATTTTACTCACTAAATTAGAAGCATCGGATTCGAATCCTGAGAAGGGTAGTGTCTAGATACAATATTAACTATTAACTAAGAGCTAACAGGAAGAACTTCACAGTTGATAATACTGAAAGATATTTAGTGATATACTGTAACCAGGAAATGTGAAGCAATCTTATTTTCACTGCTTCTTTTGATTGCTTATGCTTTTTTCTTCAATTGTATAATATTGTCCTAAAGTAAGTTTACACAAATTTAAGTCAATTTTGTTAAATTAAACTTTACAAGTATTATGTATTGAATCCTATGTAGCACATTCAAATTCACTAAACCAATTATTCTACCCAAAAACTATATTTTAGACAAAAAACCTAAAAAAAACTATTTCACCTAATGGAAAACCTAAAACAGTGTTTTTAAAAACCTAAAAATCCGGTCCCTAGTTATGAATTTTTTATCATTGAATCTCAATTCTTTCCATCCTTGGGGCTAACGGTTGGTGTTATCATAAAGCCTTTCAAACAAAAGATTCTCTTAGGAAGTACAGGTATAATAACTTTAAACGGATTTAATAGTATTACGTTAAGAGAGTTACAGTGATTTCTACTCCCTAAGTTCCATTTGGCCGATTAACAAACTCGTCCGAGATTTTTCCTAACATTTTTCCTAACATTGCCCACTAGTGCATGTATTCTGATCATGGTTTCTAGACTATAAAAATGGAAATTTTTGGGTAATTTTTGGTCATTTTTGGCCATTTTTATTTAAAGATATTTTAAGAATTCAATGTCATTATTTGGTCATTTTTGGTCATTTTTCGGTCTTTTTGACATTTCATATTTTTAGGTATTTTTTTAATATAAAATCATTATTTTCTTATTTGGTGTTGTTTCTTGCATTATATAGAGTTTTTGTACTTCATTGAATATTACACTACTCAACAAATTTGAACTTCCCCCCCCCCCCATAACATGAAGAAAATAGACTGTTCTTAACTAATTTGCATGCAATGAACACAAAAATGCTAGTGAAAAGTTCGTAACACGTCACGTTTTTATGTTATAGATATTTACTTGATGCATTGAAAAATCGGGATTTTCGTCCTATTAAAACTTAATTTATCATTTTTTGCATTAAAATTTTTTAAGGTCGGCTCAGCTATGTTAAAACTGATAAAGTAATACCTTAACAGCAATTAAAACATATTATACCACTCTTCTTGCAATTAAGTGGAGAAAGATAAAACTATACCCTTAGCAACCAGGGAAGGCGGTTGGGGCCAGGTAGGTACCTTCACCCGCATGCACCCTCACATTTACAAGGGCAGGAGATTTAGGACCAACCGTAATTTCCTCCCCATGAGTCACCTAGTCCACTTCAATCAATCAATCTTAGATTTTTTTAATATGTCATTTTATCTTAAAATGTTTGTTATATATCAATTCTACACATAATTACAAGAAAAATGACACTAAACAATGTATAATTTACTTTAATAGGAACATAGGACTTGAAAGCAGTTTTCTCGTAACTTTTATTTATGTAGCTTTATGTACTTTTTCTGAATTCGCAATTCCAATAAATTATACCTTGTTTGGTATCATTCTTCTTCTAGTCACGTGGAGAATTTATTTATATAAATTATTTTAAGATAAAACTGCAACTTTAAAAAAATCTTAGTTTGATTGGGTAAGTACAATACGTGACTAATTGGGTGGAAATACGCGACCGGGTACTGTATTCGTATTTAAAAGTACACAACATTTATTTACAGCTGTTTTGATTCAGTAATGAGATTTTAACCATATGACAGTAATACGACAGAATTGTTAAGGGAAACAATATTACGATTAAAGTCCAAAGATAAGACGTAAAATAACGAGTTTTAAGCTTCCCACGCTTTATACTTGTATTAAGTATTTTATGGGCAGACTTAGAAAAATTATACTATTTTCCTTTTTTTAATCAATGGGGGGGGGGGGTTCAAACCCCCAAAAACCCCCCCTCGGTACGCCTATGCTGGCCTCAACCGCCTTCCCTGGTTGCTAAGGGTATATTATCTTGTTTTATTTTATCTCATGAGAATTGGAGTCTTCCCTTCGAAAAAAACAGCAATAACTGCCCTTCATCGCTGTATCCCAGCTTCCGTAATACCACTGCCCTACTGTGGCAATATCTTGTATAATCGCTGTCTCTGCTCATCACTTACAGCCCCCCAAGTTCTCAGGAAGAAAGTCCAAATGTGAACGTAAGAAGGGGATCTTCGATGACATACGGCAGCCCGTTGTTTTGTGGTTTCTTACTAATGTCTATTAACTTCCGATAATTCTGTGCTTTAAGATTCCCTAAAAAGCCTTTGACAACAGATAGAAAAGATTTCCATGCTGGTAATTCCATAGGATTAAGTCTTTACTAAAAAATGCTGTTTTGTTCAAAAGTTTTCTAGTTTGTGAACTGATAAATAAGCATTCTTTTAAGTTAGCATAACTGAGTTTAGTGATCAGAGTTTTTAATCATCAAGAGCTTTCACAATTTGTTGTTATTAACCCTAGTTTTATATTCAATGGTGGAAGAAGTACTTATTCACGTGATGCTAGCGGAGGATATTTAATATTTTGCTCAACAGGAATACTGTAATCTTGCCTAATAGGCCAGATTTTTCACCACATAATGATGTGCTCTTGCTTGACTGTCCCACAAACACAAAAAGCAACAGAGCCCAGTAAACCCTACTTGTAGGATAATCAAAGCAACAAGGCTATTACTTTCAAATCCCTACAAATTGCCCAGAGATGTTCGCTATAATTTACTGCATTCAATATTAGAGATATGTTTTCATAAGTTTCTTCCATAGCGACTGAATGAACCACTGGAATGGAAGGATTTATATTTTCATGGTGCGATAAAACTGCTTTTAAAATCTGCTTTGGCCAGTCTCCATTCTTCTGGATTATATTCAATATTTTATTCATCCGTCAGGAGAATGTGGCATGGGTCTTATGGCTGAGGGGAGATTAGGACACACAATTATACAGCATATTTTACTTTTCCTTGAAAAGTCCTCAGTTTTGGTAATGCAGAAGTAGGCCCTAACAATATCTCTCCTACTGACTGGTAGGTGTCGCCAAATCATAAAATTAGCAAAAGACGTGTGTTATTTTTTCCCCGCAACCACTCTGTTAACTTCACGTAACACGTTACACAAGACATGTGTGGTGCCCAATTTTTGTCTATAAAGTAATATGCCTTTATACATTGTAATTGATGAATGTTGTGATTTCAAAGTTAATCCCCCCACAAACTTAGCAGAAACTATTTGCAGAATTTTTAACTTGCATGAACGACGGATTGCGATCTATTTAACACTATTACAGAATATCATGCTGGTATTAATCATGCTGGTAATCATGTTGTAACAGCTAACAACACTTCCTCAAAAATAAAATAAATAAATAAAATAAAATAATAAAATAAAAATAAAAATAAAAATAGTAATAATCACTAAATTTTTCATTTCTTATCTCACAGTACAACAGAGACCATATTTTCTTTCCTAATGCCCGGTTTCTATAAACTCGTGAAATACCTATGGGTAAATTATCCATGGGAAAATTAGTTCCAGTTCCCCCACAATGATATATAATGAGCAAGGCCTTGGAGTTGTACAGTTAATTTAATTCAGAAGGCTTTGATTCTTATTGTTTAAATTATTATTGATACTACAAGAGGTTAAATTTTATCCAGCCATCCATGAATGGATAAATTAACCCGACGATTTACCCTTGGAAAGATCTAGCCCGAGTTTGTAGGAACAGTTTTTATGTCATTTTCATATTTACCCAGAGGACATTTATCTAGAAACTCGCCACAAGTGCATGTGATTGCTATCTTTAAATTATTTGCGTTTGTATGGTGTTATTCTTGTGTCAATTCTGTCCATTGGATAATTTACCCATAGGTATTTCTCGAGTTTATAGAAACCGGGCATTAGTCACTTAGAACTGGATGTGACCTATCCTCTGTGCAGCCGCATAATAGGGGTAATTCGCTAACTAAAAATGCAACTTTCTAAAAAAAAATTGACGTGTAGGAGCTTTTTCAATGTCATTTTCGTAATCAGCACATACAAATTACATAAAAACAGTTGTTCTTGTCCATGTTATGAAAACCTTGTTGAGTAGTGTTATCGGGACTCTAAATAGTAAAAGTGTTCCCTATTACAGGCTATGGAGGCCCAGAGAGGGTTCCAGGAGGTTGAGGCTCCCAGAGTTTTAGACATCGGTACATGAAGGTGGTAAGGTTGTTAGCCTTAAGCACCGGCCGCCTTTACCCCCAGGATTGCTCCTGGTACTCATTTCTGTTGTAGGCTGAGTCGACCCCAGGGCCATAGTACCACCAGAAGGATTAGGCCAATTGAAAAACTCCAACGACCTCATCGAGGATCGAACCCGCGACCTTCCGGTTTGTAGCGCAGCGCCTCAACCACTACGCTACGGCGTACCCCCGGGACTCTGAATAAACATAAATAAATAAATCTTGTTATAACTTTACTTTGGATGCAGAAAGAAGGTGGTTGGCCTGTTTGCATTTAACCGTATCTGGCCTTTTGTCAACAACATAAATGTAGAAAAGGCACTAGTCTGATAAATAAACTACTATTTTTATACAAATATTTTGGGTAATTTATTTTTTGTATTTTATGTATTTTTTTTGGTAAATTTTTGAAATTTTGCAGTCATTTTATAACTCATTTTTTTAAGTATTTTATACCATCAAAATCCGGGCCCTGGTTATAATTCTGGAACTAATTTGATCACAATCACGGCGGTTACCGATGTCCATACAAATGTAAATTATGGTTTTATACACACACATACAAGCTTTTAACTTGACAATGGTTTTGGGTCTAGGGATTATGAAAGGAAAAAATAGATCGACTTTTTTCGGAAGTAAACTGTATGTAATAGGTACCGGTGGTGTTTGTTGGATATAATAATGATAGTAAATCTGAGTACTGGACACAACATGTTAGCTTCCTTAGGATGTACACTGTAGAGTATTGTGACGTTTTGGTTGCATGCATTGAGAGACAGCATTAATGAGGGCTGTGCCTAGCTACGCGTCGCGGTGCCTGGCACTCGCATCATGCATCATCAGTGGGAATATGAGATCGATGAGCCACGTGCTGGGCCACACACACACAATTCTCACAACTCAGAGAAATAACTCTAATAATGCATCAGGTCCACGCATATTCCCAGTGCTGTACATTCTTACTAACATTTACCTGGACAGAAGATATGACGTGTAACACCTTACGACGCCTATATGTTTACATTTCACAACAATTATTAATCGTAACTTTCTTTTTTTACTATGAGTTCATTCATAAACAGAGGAATAGCATTATTTATAATGTC
The DNA here is from genome assembly GCA_964059195.1 of Ectobius pallidus. Lineage (NCBI taxonomy): Eukaryota > Metazoa > Arthropoda > Insecta > Blattodea > Ectobiidae > Ectobius > Ectobius pallidus. The sequence goes on along the minus strand of CAXKWD010000001.1, from coordinate 32,434,440 downwards.
ATACAATTATTAATCGTAACTTTCTTTTTTTACTATGAGTCCATTCATAAACAGAGGAATAGCATTATTTATATTGTCATGTCTTCCTATTTCGTGCATTAAAATATATATGTATTTCATTTCGCTCTGACGAAAGCTAATTTCATTTTAACTGTCTCTACAACTTTATCCTGCAAACTCTTCATGTATCTTTATCATAGTAGAGAAAGCCAAGTAAAATGAAAAGTAAGTAAGCTACCCTCTGAATCATTTCTATAGAAGAATGGATTTAGTTGTTTTATTATTCATGGATAGAAGTTTAATTATCAATTTTTTTTATCAAAATTGTTATTCCTTTTTTTTCCAGATTCTGGAGTTCAAAAGGCTGTATTAAAAGTATCGTGTATGCACCCGCAAGGTACGTGAAACATCTTGTGATTGCTGCCTAAATTTAGCGCACTCTATGCAAATTTTCGTATTTTATGGCCTATATTTCGCACTCTAATAGAAAATATATGAAAATTAAGATAGTCTAGTTTTAATTTCACATACCTTTTTTTCTCATAAAATTGTACATGTAAAGTAGAGTATGATATAACATTTAATAACATTTGACTGCATTGCTTATCTTAGACGCTTATAGACATACACACAGACAAAGATAACTTTCTGAAAAAAAACATTTCTAGATTCAGGGGACCTTAAAACGTGTATTTATGTTGAAAATGGGACATGGAATTTCTGGGCCGAACACAATATTTCCTCCAGGCCTGCCTACAGTTATCTACCTATAACCAGGTAGAGAAAGTAATGAAAATTAAATTGTCACTGTTTCATAGTATGTTATACTCGAGCCTAAATTCTTAAGAAAGAGACAGAAAAAACATAAGGCGTAAACATAATTAGGATATGAAATTTTTTCTTGAAGTCCAACGCATTCATAAAGTATTGGTTTTGACTGTTTACCTCACACGTCTTATGAGACTGAAATCAGTCAATGACAGACCTTATTCACTCAGTCTTTATTGAGACTTTTACAAAAGTGATAAAGACGTCTTTTCTCTCCTATATTCTGATCAGGTCAGACACTCTGTAGGCAGTGACGTATCTGTTCAGGAATCAGCATTATACAGTGAGTCCATTGTATGAGGAAACCTCGCATCACTGTCGCATTGCTGCGCTAGCATCGCATTGCATCGCAGTTGTACAAAGCATACAAGCAGTTAGTAGCTTCGGTATGTTGTAGTGAGACGCTTGTCTATTGTTGTCGTGTGTTACATAAGACAATAATCGAAAATGTATACGGTTGAACAGCGAGTTTATTTGGTGGAATGTTACTTATTGAGAAATAATCGGAGATTTTCTCGAAAAAATCCTGACTGTACCATCCCTACAAAATCGTGTCTTTCGAAGTCATTTTCAACAGTATCTCAAATAGAAGGTGAGTAATAAGCCTCTACATGTAGGCCTATTTTGATTATAAATTGGTTGAGTTATTCTATTTTGTATCGTTTCTAAAGTCTTGATTTGCCGGTAGTAACGGAACACGGTCCCCGCCGGTGCAAGCACAACAGCGGGGAAAGTGTGAGCAGGGGCAACGCTGTTAAAAAGTTTCCGCATAAAATGGCCTCCCTGTGTTATTTTACGGGAAATGTATTCCGTAATTCAGCAATGTTCCCATTTAATAATTAATTATTAAATGAAAACGTAACCACTCCTGTAAACATTATAAAGACATAACCTCAACAGCATGAATGTACACTGGTGAGCGGAACGTCGTTCAGAGAAGGAAGGTGAATTCATAGAGATAAGCTGTCATTCTCTTCCCTTTCAATATAACAATCGTCCAGGCAACTGAGCATTTATATCTACGTGTGTAATATCTTAGGCCTATGCATTGCTAGGATCTTTAATATAGTGTAGTTATGTTTTACGCAAGATATCTTGATTATGTCAGTTCCACAGGACTTACGATTAAACACATTTAAATAACAGTTTCCAGCAGAAAAAAATACACCTCCTCACTATTTGAAGAAATGCATATATAAATCTGAGAATTTAACTTCAAGAAAAATCATTCACTTCTTGAAAATACCAATGAAGTAAATTACATTAACACTTTCATTACAATTAATCACAATCTTAAAGATTTTCCCTTACTCCAGAATGACTAATATTATGATCACCAAAATCATGTCCCCTTAAGACAACAAGCTTAACTCCAGAATACTTAATATTCACAGGAAATAACAAAAATTACAATATTTACGGGAATCATATTTTAACCATTCTTTCGTGAACAAAGAAAACACAAAAATAAGAAAATTGATAATTGAAAGAGAATCCATCGATGTTACGGCAAACCATTAACACGTCCATCATCCTGAAACGGTGAAACATTTCGAACTCGACTATATTCCTATGTTCTTTTCTGGTATAAAAACTATGTTTATGAATCATTTCAGCTCCATCAGTTGTGTAGTTTTTGCGCCAAAACGAGACCGAAACTACTACATTTTACTTTCTCGTAATATAGCCAATGTATGATTAAAAAGAAAGTCTCAACATTTTTTATTTAAAAATGTAAAGTCCTAAACGTCTATCTACGACTAATAAAATTGCAATATTCGTTTTCTGGGGGGAAAAAAGTCTTAGGGTAGTTTACTCGTGTCCATTTTCGATTTTTCTTGGTTATCTCCGTTACAGGAGAGGATTGGACGAAGACACGGTGAAGTTATAGAGAAAATTAAAATGAACATTTTCCGTTGTACATACTGTTTTATGAAGTTACTCGCTTCGCTCATTGGGGGCTCCGGGAAATGTTTTTTTAAAAGATCTATGGGAGATAGAGTGCGTGTATTTAGTCTTCTATATTGGCTTTTACCTTTTTTGCCACAATAAACCTGAAAATAATAAATGTGGGAAGACATTGGGATTTTTTCGGAATTTTCCCGTCGGTTGCAAGCTAAAAGGTACCAGTTTGCCAAGTTTTCTAGATCAACTGGCATTGTACATACATTTATGGTGCTTTTTATGGCGTAAATTTCAACTGATATTAATTTAAATGGACATGATACAAGATGAAATAGCGACTAAGATTCATGGTATGTAAATATTCAATTTGGCCTTTGCCTTTACGACCAGGGAAATCATAGAAAAGACAAGTAAAACTTGTTATAATATGTTGCAAAGAATACGAGACTTCATCTACGAGTTATAATTAAAGAATATAAATTATGAAATTTCTTTAACAGATAGAAGAAAATTTTGTTAGTTCTGGACAAAAATATGTTAATTGGATTTAATTATTATGAACCTGAGACTTCCGAATGCGAGTCCAAGATGTTACTATCTCGACTACCCAGTGAGGTTGACGGAAATAATTATTTCTAAACTTTCAGAGCCATACGTGAACACTGTTTGATAATACCGTTGCCATAAAAACCGAGCCCTTTTTCGGGGGTTTTTAGGGCTGAAAATGTAAAAAAATTTACTTTTTGGAATTTTCCTGTGGTTTACAGCCCAAAAGCTATGTGTGTACCAAATTTCAAGTTTCTAGCTCATCTGGAAGTGGGCAAACATTAATGTCAGTGAGCCGTGCCGAGCCCTTTTTCGGTGTTTTTAGGGCTAAATATTGAAATAATAAACTTTTTTGAATTTTCCTGTGATTTTTAGCCTAAAAGCTATTTGTATACCAAATTTCAAGTTTCCAGCTCATCTGGAAGTGGGCAAACATTAATGTCGGTGAGCCGAGCTGAGCCCTTTTTTGGAAGTTTTTAGGGCTAAAACTTGGAAAAAATTAACTTTTTGGAATTTTTCTGTTGTCTACTGCCTATAAGCTATATGTGTACTAAATGTCAAGTTTCTATCTCAGCTGGAAGTGGGCAAACATTTATGTCGGTGAGCTGAGCCCTTTTAATGGAGTTTTAGGGCTAATAATTAAAAAAAAATAACTTTTTGGAATTTTCCTGTGATTTGCAGCCTAAGAGCTATATGTGTACCAAATTTCAAGTTTCTAGCTCATCTGGAAGTGGTCAGTGAGTAAGTGAGTGAGTCAGCCATGTGGCTTTATAAGATAGGGATTAGGTATCTAGAAAGAAACGAAGTAAGTACGACTTCAATGTAGAAGTGAATGATATGTTTTGTTTCCCATTGTAATAAAAAAACTATAGCCTAATTCTCTTTTAAATAATTTATTTTTAGTGATGATAAGGATTTTGTTTAATGAAGCTATTATACAATTTCGGGTCAGAAATAGAACTATCCTTCAGATCTATTTCAGTGTTACATTTAGGTTGAAAAGGTAGCCCCGAAAGTGTTTGTCTTCTGTGGCGAAACCATGGACATTGGATTCCTGGTTTTTATAATAATTTTTGTGACTTATTTTTAATATGGTGTACTCATACATTTATTTTTTTTTTCAATAAAGTAAGTTCCTTGTTTATAATATCAGTCGGATAATCATTTCTTCTTTTAAAATATTATCTTTATTGTATAAGTGATTAAAGAGGGCTTTGACTTTGTCTATTTAACCTAATTTCCCGGCTAGCGTGTACAGTTTATAGATTCTGTGTTGCTATTAATATTGTAGGCGTATATGCCAGAATGTCTGAAGTTTGTCCATCAATGTTTATTGCCACCTAGTAACACACAAAGAGGTTTGCCATCAGTGTCCAGTTATGTACGTGCTCCGGGTTGTTGAACTAGATGACCTCCTCCTTGGCTCCCGTTAATGCTTGTTATCAAAGCACATTGTGTAAAAACTTACTGTACTTCGAGGGAATTCACAAAGTTATTGGCAATTAAACGTTGGATCGTTCTTTCACTAGATAGAGAAGTATTATTTTTCACATAGAAGTTCTTCAGTTTTAACATTAATCCTTTCAGGGCTGGATTTGTTTATAAATATAAGCATTTAACTTATCAGGTGAAATGATGAGAAGACTATATGTTTGAAACCTCAGAAGAAAATTTCAACGCAATAGCTGGTTCCATGTGTGAGAATCTTAACTCTTGTATAAAAATCCTCATATTCTAACATAAATAATTATTCTATTAATTTTATATATCAAATTTTATATATCATGAGATTATGTGGGGGACGGGAAAATATCTGTCCGTCCATCTGTCTGTACGTACACGCGATAACTCAAACACGATTTATCGAATTTTCATGAAAGTTGGTATACGTATTTATAACGTCCATGGGAAGAAGCCTAACTGATATTGAACCAAATTGGGTTACCGGTACCGGAGTAATGCCAAATTCAGTGCCCATTTTATGGTAATATATTAGAAAGAATTTATTAAATGCAAATCAGTCCTCATGGCAACACATTGTTTTACAGTGTTCATATACGACTTTGGAAGTTTGCAATACAGGTAGTTTTGACAATTAACACTACCCACATATTCCTTCAAATATGCTTATTAAACTAGAACTTTGTTCTACCGCAAGCATTGTTTAATGAATCGATCTGGAGCTTAACTCGGAAATAGATTGAATATACTGTATAACTTAGCCTATTTTCTGCATATCATAATTGCAATTATCACTGATTATACAAAAGCATTCTGGCATTTTGTTACATCAGTTTACCTGATTTTATTTAGGTGACGCATTTGTACCGCATGTTAAGAGGAGTGAAAATGATAACAAACATACAAAAATACTGTACGACTCGAAACTTCCACGACGCTGATGGTATTTAGGGTTACCAGTCATGTCAATGTTATGAAGTTGAAGTCTTTTTAACTCCCTGGCCTTCATTAGGAATGAGCGTGTTCATATAGGCCTATTAAGACAAATGTACTAAACTATTAACGTCGGTAACATGCCTGTTTGTGTGTGTAAGTGAATAGAGTAGTTCCAAGACGAAATCGTACAGAAACGAAATTGTATATGTTAGTTGTACAGTAAATGGCGCTTAATGTAATCACGGATAATGTTATCAGTCGGGTAATGTTATCACTTTTAAGAAGTCCCGTGTGGATTATTACTCATACATTGAAAAAGTATGTTTATTGTGATCAGATATTCGGTATATGTTATCACAATTTCCCTTTTGCGGCTTAACTTCCAATTACTGTACGTCATTCCAAATTTTGTTTTTATGGGCATTGTTTCTAACTCAACTGTACTGAATTGTACAGGAAGTAAGGGTAGTGTTCCCAGCTCACGAGATGACCTATTCTAGGGGGCCGGGTGGAGTTCCTTAATTTTATCTTTACACCCCTCAAATTAGCTGATGCTTTTGATTTGTGAAGATCACAGTGTTGACATGGAGTGGCCGTTAGTGTAAAATGAAAACACTTGAACAGACAGGATTTAGATGTTTTGCTAAGCGGTGTTCACCACACGTCAGTAAACTTCCAAAAAATGCTATGAGTATGAAATATTGGTTAATGAACTCCAAAGGGAACACGAAACAATTTTTATTGATTACAAAAATAATTACTTGCAGTCTAAAACGTTATTGTGAGTGGGTCAATGATTCACAGTTTCGTATTATCTTGTATGTATGAAGAAATATCATTTAATCCTACTTTTGTAGTATATAATCTTATGTATGAATAAATAACCTTCGATTAATTATTTCCGGCTGCATCCCGAAGTGATCACAATAAGCAACGTGCACTATATATCGTAAGTAGATGTCGATTTCGGTGATGAAGAGGTAGCATGCTCGCCTCAGTATCCGAGGGTCTTCGAGTTCAAACCATGCTGAGATCGTATAAATTCTTATGGTCGTAAAAATCCTGGGCACAAACTCCTCCAATAGCTCCTGTATTATATACAAACAGCACTTTAAAAAAGCCTACATTACAACCTGTATTATTTTTGTTATTATTATAAACAAAAAGTATTATTTGATACACTCATGTAACTTTCTCTACACTAAACACAGGCAAAGCAGCTTTCTCACTACAAATAATTTTGATCGTATTGCAGGGAGCATATTCAATTGTTTCAGCCTCATGCATCGACTTACTGTTCTCCAGGCAAGGCTTAAAGCTAGAGTTTGTACTAAACGATTGAGGCTTCTAACTACCCTTCATTGTAATGTATTGAACCAACATTTCTCTTGAGCTCTGGTTCAATAAACATGATTATTTTAACTACCATTTAGAAACATTTTACGAAAAATGTTTCAAATACCAGTTTTAGCCCTTACTATAAGTTCACAAGTTAAGTAGGCCTACATAATTTTAACAAAATCTTGAAAGTAGTTTTCGATATAATCGCGAGAAATAAAACTTTCTTCACTTAATAGTAAACTAAATAGTAATAGTAAAAGTAAGAGAAATTCCTCTTCAACCTTCCTCTCACATGTCTAATCAAATATAAAATGTTTATTTATTTATTTCATTTATGGTATGAAACAAATGAGCAAGTGCTTGTGTTCGGGTTCAGTTCAGTTATTTATATTACACAATTCACAATTAAATACTCTCTCTTTCGTAGTTTTACCTCTCCCTTATAGGGGCCTTTATGCGGCTCGCGCCGCCCGGGTCTTACCGGGCCGCGACCTGTCGGGAGAGCAATGAACTATGGACCACAACACAGACATACTGTTTTGACCAGACAAGGACATGGAGAGCCTCCCCGGATGAGTGATCAGCCCAATGCCGGGGCCACCTCCGAGACAACACGAACACATAGGACGAGACACACCATTCACACACACACACACTCACTTCGAACAAGGCGAGGATGGGATTAAGATGATAATGACGGCCAGATGATATCCGGGGACCAAAAGGGCCTAAAGCTACCTGACATTTGTCTCACAGGTGAGGAAAAACCCCAGAAAAAACCTTACCCAGGTAACTTGTCTCGACCAGGAACCAAACCCGGGCCCGCTGCGTGAGAGGAGCGAACGCATCCCCTGCGCCACAGCGGTGGACTACACAATTAAATACAAATACATAAATGTATATATATATCTCTCTCTAACTTATAATCAATACCTAGAATATAAAAAAAAGAAAAAATATAAAGTGAGAAAAACAAAATTGAAATCCTGTGGTGTAATTAATAAAATGATTCCGTGAATATCTACTAATTACAGAGTGAATGCAATTATAACCTATGAAATAATTATTTCTGGCTGCGATCTAATTATAGAGTTATAGTGGGATCATAATAATTGCTATGTTTAGAGCCAGAAGAGGTAAAATATTATGATTCTATTAAAGGTTAGGTTTTATTTCTTCTTGTATTGTAGCTATGTGGATCGGTAGGCCTACTTGTGAAAGTATTTTGGAAATGTGAGCTTACAAATCTGTTCTACAGTCATAACATTAAATTCAGGAAATAATATTGGATAAAAGTTGGATACTCTATAGGCTTTTAAGCAAACTTTTATTATTCTCTTCTGTATTAGATTCAGAGTAGTCATTACACAAGTGCCACTTCCTCCCCACCCAATGATACCGTATTGGATGACAGACTGTATTGTATTGTATTAGATCTAAGTAGACTATCCGTAAGACTTCAGTCGGTGAATATTATCTTAGATTGGAAAATTTGCACAATGTTTTTCGTAGTCTGGTACATAAATATGTTATTTATTTGTCGAATTTAATGTGGCAATCCATAATAATACCAAGGTATTTGACCTAATTAGTTTCCTTCACAGTTTGGTAGGTACATGTGTCAGATTCACAACAGTTGGTATCATGGATCCATAAGTAATTGTGGAATACCAACAGTTGTTATGGGAGAATGGAACAGCGTTTGTGTTATCTATATTTAATACTAACCTATTGCAGCCAAGCCAACTATTAACTACTCTTTATCCCTTATTAGCTATTTTATATTTCCCTGCAAGTTGGAGCGGAAAATAGCAATACGGTGTCATTAGCATAAGGGTGTAGACAGCCATGGAAAATATTTACGTGCAAATGCAGTAACTCCTTGATATAAATAATAAAAAGAACAGTACCCAATGCAACGCCCCACCTCTTAACCCTTTCTTCTTCTTCACCTGTGGAGCGCACTGTCTCAGCTTGGCCGACCCTAAATGAAATGACTAGAAGGGAAATACAAAGATGGGAACATTACGTAACGAAGACCATATAAAATGACTTTAGATGGTCTTCGCGGCTGAGAAGAGAAACTTAGCATGTGAAAGGCAACATTATTTTTATTAATTAAAATAAATTTCATTAAAGCCTGATGGGCCATGGGTTATAAAATCTTATTTACAATCTTCCCACAAGAGGGATTAATGATGCGAAGCTAAATAATTATTAAAATAAATTCATTTTACTGCCTGATGGGCCACACAAATAATATATTACTCTATATTACAACATAGGCCTGATTGACCTCAATCAAATTAAAATCATAGATTACATAGTGCCCGTAGAAGGGATAAAATTAAATACATGTTATTTAATTTTTTCATATCTCGGCCCAACAAATTATTTAAACATAGTTTTAAATACACAAAATTAAATGGGCGATGAAATAGTTTTAAAATGAAATATACATTTTGTTACTTATGTTGGGTCCCGGGAATTGAGGCTTTAAGAAATTAAAATATGTAAAAATATTTAATTTAGCATTGCATTTAGTAAAGCCATGAAGAAGTTGAAATTTCACATATAGCAGTCAGGAAGAGAGAAACTTTATCTCGTGGAAATTGCACTATCAGCTTGGCATTGGAATTCCACTGTACTGTGTGTGGGAAATGCAATTCTGCATTTTCTTAGCCCCTCAAGGCTAGCAATTAGGCAACCGTATGACAGCTGACAAAGGTAGAATTTAATTCGCGTGTTTTTAATTTAGCTGTGATGTTTGATTGGAGAAATTTATAATTAGCGAGCAGAATAATATTCGCGATCGCAGATACTAAGGGAAGACGGAGTGTGAGAGACAGTACCATGATTCAGTGTTTTTGTGTGGTCCTTCGAGTCAAGATGGCGTCAGACGTGGATTTGTTCGACGAACATCTAAAAATCTGTAAGTACTGAAATTAGTAATTTCAATTAAGTGTTCCGCAAAAATCCGGATGTGTAGTAGATTTTTGTGATGGTTAGTTAAACTCGCTATGAAACCAGCGAACGTAAAAGTCATATGCTATGACATTTTCACTAAAACCTATATTGTGAATAAAGGTTCCCTTATTTCCTACGAAATCCGCATATGTTGTAAACTATGCGATGGATAGATAAACTCGCTAAGAGATAGCGAATGCTAAGGTCAAAGTCACTTTCAGCCTCTAAAAATATAGTTCAACACTATATTTACGTTAATTAAAGATTAACCGCTTTTCAAACATTCAAATAGTCAAGACATATATTTGAAGCTATGTTCATATTTTCTACATGATTTTCAATTAACATATGAAAATATGATCATCCCGAGGGTAGGCTTCACCCTCATCATGAAGGTAATTTTGTAGTAAAACGGGTTAAGTAACCCATCCATGTTTTTATGTATGTTATCGAAGTTTAGCCTTTTGTCAAGCATGCCAATGCTAGTTTTTTCCCGTTAGTATAACGAAGATAATTTGCACCCAGACTGTAAATTATAAAGACAAATAAGATATTGCCGTTATTGATTGAAATAGTATTGTGAAATTAAGAAGTTTATTTTATATATTAACATTAAATTTAAATTTTAAACATTGTGTAGTTAATACTATTTTATTGAAAAGAGTAAGAAATGCAAAATTAATATACAGAAATTATTCAAAATAATTAGTTTATTTTGAACATTTTGAGAATCTTCATTTTAAATAAAATGAAGCCCAAGAGTTTATAATTTTGCTATTTTTCCGTATAAATTTTATGTGTTAAAATTTATACGAAGATAGGATTTTCGCTACTTTAGCGAATGGTTTAGGTACAAAAATACGATTTCCATTAAAAAGAAATTAAGCACAACAGTCCATAATTTTGCTAGTTTTCCGTATAAATTTTATGTGTTAAAATTTATACGAAGATAGGATTCTCGCTACTTTAGCGAATGGTTTAGGTACAAAAATACAATTTCCATTTTAAAGAAAAGTAAGGTACAATTAAGGTAAATAAATTACAAGATAAATAAGTTTATCACACAGCGTGTGCTTTAATACGTTGCAGAGGAATAAACGTATTTGTGTTTTTATATGCAAAAGAATATGTTTTATAATTTTCAAAATTTGTAAACAGAATAGAAAAATTTATTTTTACCATATAAATTTTATGAGTTAAAATTTATATGAAGAACATAGTATTTCGCGGAAAAGCGAAGGATTAACATATTTAGAAGTTAAACATTTTGCAAACATTGTTGTTATTTAATAAGTTAAAACCAGAATAAGTTTGTCAGTAATTAAATTGTTATGCAAAATATTATGTAATTAAGAAATATCGGATTTTTTTAGCATTTTGTTAGTTAAATATTAATTGTTATAAAGTAAACAAAATTTGTTTGTTAAAATATCATTTCATTTATTAATTATTTCAAATAACTTTTATCTGAAAGTTTAATTAAAAGAATTTGGTAATTTTTAAGATTAAAAACAAAGTTAATTATTTTAAAAAGGAATAAAGTCGCATTTGTAATTTTTGTTTTTTTAATAAACCACAAATAATTAAAATTAATAATTTTATTATTTAAAGGGTCATATTGCTAATCATTATTTTTACAGCTATGACAAGGTAAGTGGAAGTGCGTCGAGAAAACTTACAATGCGAGTGAAGTCAAATATTAGTTAGATTGTTCAGGAAGACTTTATTTTCTCATACCTAATACATACGCAGTGCTATAAAAGATCAGTTAGTCATCTTTAAATAAAACCAATCTATAACGATCCATAACCGCTCGGGGTCACAACACTTACATATACCTATTTCCGCCAGACATTCCTGGACAGGAAAAATTGGTCCAGGTCGCAATCTGGTGTCACCAAAATACTACGTGGTAACGTGTATCAACAGCAATCATAATAAAATAAACCAATCGAATGAAAGAACACCAGATTCTGGAAGAGTCACTATTTAAGTGAAATAATATCTCACAATGCACTGTATCCAAATTCGAACTCAGCCAAAACAAGAATAAGAAATAAAAAACACAAGGGTGAGGCCCAAGAAATAACTTCAGAAATCTCGCATATTTCCATAAACTAATTTACAAGACCAGCACTAAATTAAAATAAAGGACCCGTCCTTACAAATCCTGCATGAAATACTAGGTACAGTTAATGATTATACAGATAAAATGTGATACACGTACCTCAGAATTCCTAGCATGGTCGTCCTTCCAGACGCCATTGTGTGTTGTTTACGCTGCATCATGGCTACACCAAGTTGCGGCCCCGACCACAGAGAAGTTTTGAAAAAGGAGAGAATGAGGCCTGCGTTACCTGGCCTTATATACTGTAGTCCCCCTCTCTTCTGATTATCGGGTGACCGGTATAACCAATTAAAATAGTGATTACATAGTTAATAAACAAATGACTGCTAAAAATTAAGACGACGAATCGAGGAACAAAAGACAGGCCAGCGTGGAGTAGCTTCCTAGCCTGGCGCTCACGCGCATCTCCTCCAGACACCAGCAATGCAGTGGTATGACTTCACAATACCCCTCTCTACACGAAGCAGTCTCCCCCTCAGAGCGAGCGCTTCCGAAGCAACACGAAGATACAGACAAGAGAATGGAAGACTCTCACTCACGCAACAATAGTCATGTGACATATGATTGACACATTCTTCATGCTATCCACTCCCATACTACTAATTAAAACTTTATTATACTTCCATACTGTTATAATCCCTTTGAGCCAATAGCCTGCCTTACAAAATAAATATTATTTTTAATATTGGCTCAATTCTCCCAGTCCCTGACTTGGAATATCTTACTTAATATTCCAACCTAAGTAAGAAAGTTATCACTCTTTAAATGTTCATACAGTAATGGCCTTTCCACAACGGCCCCTGACACACTCATGCACAGAATACAAAACGGACAGATCATACCTTCATTCGGAGAATTCACACTCTCACATGGCTTTATAGTCCATACTTTGGTATGCGTCCTAGTTTGGTGCTCACTGCCAGTACACTGTGGCCTTCTGAGGCGAGAGTAGACGAAATTGCGAGTCAGCGTCCACAAACCCTCACAGCGACTGGGCAGCTGGTCAGATAGCTCGTTGAGGAAGTCGCCCAACAGTATGACATCTAGAGAAACTTCTCACCATCAGATTACTGCTTCTGAAAATACAAGGCAAGCGGCAGACTAAGGCAAGACAAGACAATTACATGAATCAGACCCTCCTACGCCTATTGATCTTGAAGTTACATTTAAGATAAAAAAATTTAGATTACTGTTTAAAAGAAATTTAATTTGTAGATTATCATTCATCTAACTTTACTGAAGGGAAAATAAGATGTCGTAAGAAGAGAAGGAGATTACACTTATTGTTACAACAGTAATATTGAAATACATAGACTAAATTCATATTAGTTAGATTGAATTCATTTCAAAATAGACATAAAAACAAGCTGATGGCATCAGACCTAACCTACAAATTGAATAAAGTGATTCAAATTTTACATAAAGATAATAACAAACTATATACAATTATATACAAGGTCTACTTCGGGAACTTCAGTAATTCAAATAAAAGATTTTAATATAGCTGACATTATTGAGATAGCAATTCCAACTCTAGATTATTTAAGACATAATTAGTAGAAAGATACTTTAACAAGACGAGATGAAATTCCTCTTCTCCTATGGTGTGGATCTCCTTGTTGAGTTCAGACCATATCTCCCCATCCCGTCATCTGCAAGGAGGGACTCCCCGGAACTTCAGACATCGAGGTTCTTCTGTCGTACTCCCCAGTATTCATCATCGACTCGCCTAGACATGATGTCGGATGACAGGAGAAGCCGAAGACCAACTCTTCTTATAATCATGCTGAAATTTATGTCTTACAAAGGGAAAGTCAGCTAAGCAGTCAGGGAATTACTATGTCTTTTTACAATGACTAACATGAGCTTTTATAGTCTTGTTTGAATCCGAGTCTTTAAGTAAAACAGTCACTGGAGTAAGAAACTTCACCACATTGAAAGGACCGCGGAACTTGACAGCGAGTTTAGCGGCAAATCTATCTATGGCCTTACTTTTAGGGAAGTTTTTAACATAAACCCTATCTCCAACATCAAAATTCACTGGAATTCGATCAGCATTATATCTCTTCTCTGTTTTCTGATGCGCTAATTTCAGATTGTCAGCAGCCTTTTTCCAGATCTGTCTGACCGTAGCAGCATCCTTGACTTCTGGTAAGAGATCACTGATTTCCCAGGCATTAGAAAGAGGACTGTTGGGTTTAAATGCAAACATCAACTGAAAAGGAGTCTGTTTATGCGATTCATGCTGGGCTGAATTGAAGGCAAATTGCAACCAGAACAGCTCTCTGTCCCATGCAGCATGATCCTCTGAGTGGTACGCTATTAGAGCGGCCCTCAGGTTCCTATTAAAACGTTCACTGTGATTGGGCGACGGATGAAAAGGGGCAGTCTTTACGTGTTGAATTCCCAGGGAAAAGCAAAACTGTTTGAACTTTCTCGAAATGAAATACGAGGCATTATCTGATGCTATACTACGCGGAAACCCAACTGTAGAAAAGATTCTTTTGAGGCACTCTATAGTTGAATTAGCAGTGGCTACTCTAACAGGAAACATCCAGACAAATTTAGAAAAAGAATCTACAGCTACCAAAATGTAAGAATTACCGGATCTAGATCTAGGAAATTTCCCCACGAAATCTATAAAGAGCCTGTCCAAAGGAGCCTTGGGCACTTCGGATGACAAGAATCCGAGTTTAGTGCACTGAGCAGGTTTTGCCGAGCTGCACTTCTGGCATGCTCTAACCTGAGCTCTAATAAACCCATCTATACCCTTCCAAGTGAAAGTTTCTCGTATTTTGGCTCGCGTCTTATAAAATCCTAGATGGCCACCCACCGGGGATTCATGGTAGTACTTGAAAACCATGTCCCTTAAGGCAGAGGGCAGCACAATTCTAGATTGAGATCTACGCGCAGGAGCACTATATAAAACACTATTTCTAAAGATGTACTGCGGTACATCTTCTCCGCTTTGCAAGCGGGCGATTAGAGGAGCAAGTTCTTCATCACTGGCTTGGTGATCCTTTAATGCCGTAAAAGCTAAGGGAAAATCACCCAGAATGTTACCCACCATCCCTGACAACTCTTTAGGCTCCTCGATACTGCAATCAGGACTGCCCAAGATCTCCTCCGGACTGAACATCCGCGTTAGAGCATCGGACACCTGATTCTCAGTAGCTCGGATATGCCTAGCCTTAAATTTGAATGCAGAGAGACGCACTGCCCACCTAGCGATCCTGCCGGTTGTCCGTGGCTTCGCTAAGACCCAGCTTAAGGCCTGACAGTCTGTCTCAAGATCAAATTCCACATGCTCAACATAGACCCTGAATTTCTCTACTGCAAACAAGACAGCGAGAGCCTCAAGCTCATACATTGAGTACATGCGTTCAGGAGCGGTCAAAGTCCTGGAAGCATAAGCTACAGGCCTTCTTCCCTCCTCGAATTCTTGCAAGAGAGCAGAAGCTATGGCCACCGGTGAGGCGTCGCACTGAATTACAAATTTCTTAGAGTAGTCTGGCATGGCAAGCACAGGGGGATTCATAATGGCGGACTTCAATTTTTCAAAACTTTCTTGGCAAGCAGGAGACCAGACAAATTTTGTACTTTTCTTTCTTAGATCATTCAAAGGGGAGGAAAGTTTAGCCATATTTGGTACAAACTTCCTGAAGAAGTTGACCATCCCTATAAACCTGGCTACGCCCTTGGCATTCTTGGGAGGGGGAAATTTTCTAATTGCCTCGGTGCGTTCTGGGTCGATGGCAACGCCGTCAGCTGAAACCAGATGACCCAGAAATGACAGTCTCCTAGCGGCTATAGTAACCTTATCAGGATTAACCGTAAGTCCTGCGGCTCGTAGGCGCGAGAACACTTCTTGAAGATGCTGCAAATGCTCTTCAAACGAATTCGAATAGAGAACCAAATCATCCAAATAATGATACACAAATTTAAACTTTACGTCTGAGAAAATCTGATCTAGCAGTCTAGTAAGGACCTGGGCTCCTGTTGCTAAACCAAATGGTACGCGCAGGAATTCGAACGAATTATACGGTGTCGAAATAGCTGTCAAACGCCTAGAACGTTCAGTAAGGGGTATCTGATAGTAAGCCTGATTGAGGTCAAGGGACGAGAAAACCTTAGCACCCGAAAAGAAACTGAAAGCAGTGTTAATGTCTGGTATAGGCACAGAATCTATCTTTATTTTGGCATTGAGGTGCCTGAAATCAACCACTGGCCTGAAGCGCCCATCACCCTTTGGCACCAAAAAGATAGGACTGGAATAGTTGGACTTGGAGACCTGGAGGACTCCTTGTTCAACCATTGCGTCAATATGCTCTTTCAAGATCTTCAATTTTGGCGGATTGAGGTGATATGGTGCTCTACGGACCGGTTGATCATCAAGTAGCTCAATGTCATACTCTAAGACATTAGTAAGACCCAGTTCCGGAGTCAAAACATCAGGGAAATCTTGTAAAATCTTACTAACTTGACTTTTCTCAGCGGAAGGCAAGTGTGACAAGTCCACACATACATTATTTACAGAATCAGGGAGAAAATCAAAAGGCGGTAACATATTTGTCTCTGAATTACCCTTGGAAGAAATAAATTTAGAAAAAGGGGGACCATAGAAGAAATCGATCTTACAAGATTCAAAGAATTTAAACTTACACTGTTTACTATCAAAATCTAGGATCAATCCTACTTTCTTCATAAAAGGATACCCTAAAATCACAGGCATAAGTAAGTTCTCCGCAACAACAAAGGGACAGACCCAAGTGAAGTTAGCAATTCTCAATTTCAGGCTTACTTGACCTACTATGGCAAGACTCTGGTCACCAGCCGTACGTAACTTAAGCTCACTACTAACCATTTTCGGAACGTGTTTGTTTACCAAACACATCCTACTATATTCGTCTTTTGAGAGCAGAGATACAGCCGCACCGCTGTCTAGCAATGCCGACATTCTATATTTGCAAATTTCTACTTCTATCATAGGCAACTTGGCATCTACAATTGCTTCTAACTGACGTGGGAAAACTTTATTCTTGTCAAATCCATTAATGTCACTATCAGGAGTCAAATTCGGGACTTTCTTTTTTCTACGATTACTTCTCTTCTTTCTTTTACATGGTGTTTTCATTGTACGATCCGGATCGTCCATATTTTCAAGCAAAATCTTCTTACTAAGCACCTTTTTATCTAGAAACGCTGCACTACTATCACTATTGTCTTTCAACCTAGGCCTAATGTCTTTGTCTGAGCGCCTTTTATGAAATATGCTATTAACAAAAGTCCTCGTGGCATAAAAACGGTCTGTCTGGCTTCTACTGTCCGTACCGTGAGTCTTGTCAAAAACAGTAGTCGCAGTCACCAACCTAGAGCTGATCAGTTCCCTAGCCGGCGTGTCAACGTCTTTAAAGTGTGTCGCGTCTGTCATCACCACTTCTTCGGTCATCTTTCTATCACATTTAGCGCTACTAGACATCTTCGGTTTACCCAGGGCCCTTGGGTAAGACCTACATCATTGCGAAGAGCGTTTCTGAACATTACCATTTTGCATCGTTTGATTTTTCCCACTACGACAGTATTTCGCAATATGCCCTAATTTCCCACAATTGTAACACTTGATAGGCTTTCTGTCGTTGCCACCTGCAACTTGTTTAGCTCTAGTTTGACACGACTACTACTTAACTGGCATTGGTTATCCACTCTTAAGGAGTCGGAAAAACTGATAGCATTTACTCTAGTACATAACGACTCTAGTTGCCTGAAGGAAGACGGTCTGCTCTCAAAGACTACTTTAGAACGCGTATCAGGCGACATTCCCTCAATGACAGCATCTACTATTTCCCTCTCTGGCATGGCTAGTCGAAACACCTGAGCACACTTCTTGATGCTACGAGAGTATTCGGCAAGTGTCTCATTGAATGCTTGCGTGCGGTAGAAATGCTTAGTAATCAAAGCCGATCTAGCTCGCACTGGCACATAGGTGTCCAACAGCCTAATGTGAAAATCTTCTAGCCCTAACCCACTGTTGACGGCTTCTAAGGCAACGTCACGCAAGGAACCACCAAGTTTAGAAAATAAGTAACCCAGCAGATTGCGTTCATCAAGGTGAAACACTGCGGCTTGACTTTTCAAATCACAGATAAAGTCCAGAAAATCTAAAACTTTCTCTACACTTTCATCTGAGAAAAGTGAACAGTTTTCCAAAGTGGAGGCAAGCGGATGGGGAAGATTAGCGAAGGCAAGAGGAAAAGTATGAGTTTCAGGAAATGCCCTAACATTTTCTCTACCAGGATCACTATCACAATGTGAGAAGAAAGTTTGACCTGTCGCGCTCATTTCAAATCTAGATTGTCTATTTGGGTTAACAAAAGAATCCATAACTTCCCTATTATGTGACTTCTTTTCATTATCAAGCTCCTCGCTCACTGGAGCATGTACATTCTCCCTATCAGTTGATTTCACTCGGATTAGAATTACACTGACTTGGTCTTGAAGATCTTGAAACTCTGCTAGGAAGTCGGTTCCTGCAATTACCTTCTCAAGATCTGCTACTCTCTGGCAAGCATGAAGTGCTCGATTTTTTACTTTTTCTGACACCGGAACACTTTTAGCAAGTTTTTCACTGACTGATTCTACTCTGTCTTTAGCTACAGCAAGCAAAATAGGAATAAGGGACTCACCGCAATTTTTTATGTCAACATCCTTGTCCTGGTTATCTATTAGTTGCTTCTTAAGGTCCGCTACTAGATTTTTTTCATCAGGAGACAGACCTCTGACTTGCAGCTCATAGATAATGTCCGATTTCAGTAATAGGTCCGGGTCAGGTGTAAATCGAGTCACAGGAGATGCCATTATACATGAAACACAGATTTCCACATCTATTAGTATATACACTCAAAATAAACAAGATACACATAGAAATAATTTACAATAATAAATCTTAGCTTTCAAATGGGACATTTTTAAACTTTAAAGTTCAGAAAATTAAAAAAAATGTTAACATTTAAGCTGAAAAGAAGGCAACAGCAACTGTGGAATTTAACCACAGCTCTGCTACAAATTGCAACGCCCCACCTCTTAACCCTTTCTTCTTCTTCACCTGTGGAGCGCACTGTCTCAGCTTGGCCGACCCTAAATGAAATGACTAGAAGGGAAATACAAAGATGGGAACATTACGTAACGAAGACCATATAAAATGACTTTAGATGGTCTTCGCGGCTGAGAAGAGAAACTTAGCATGTGAAAGCCAACATTATTTTTATTAATTAAAATAAATTTCATTAAAGCCTGATGGGCCATGAGTTATAAAATCTTATTTACAAACTTCCCACAAGAGGGATTAATGATGCGAAGCTAAATAATTATTAAAATAAATTCATTTTACTGCCTGATGGGCCACACAAATAATATATTACTCTATATTACAACATAGGCCTGATTGACCTCAATCAAATTAAAATCATAGATTACATAGTGCCCGTAGAAGGGATAAAATTAAATACATGTTATTTAATTTTTTCATATCTCGGCCCAACAAATTATTTAAACATAGTTTTAAATACACAAAATTAAATGGGCGATGAAATAGTTTTAAAATAAAATATACATTTTGTTACTTACATATACCTATTTCCGCCAGACATTCCTGGACAGGAAAAATTGGTCCAGGTCGCAATCTGGTGTCACCAAAATACTACGTGGTAACGTGTATCAACAGCAATCATAATAAAATAAACCAATCGAATGAAAGAACACCAGATTCTGGAAGAGTCACTATTTAAGTGAAATAATATCTCACAATGCACTGTATCCAAATTCGAACTCAGCCAAAACAAGAATAAGAAATAAAAAACACAAGGGTGAGGCCCAAGAAATAACTTCAGAAATCTCGCATATTTCCATAAACTAATTTACAAGACCAGCACTAAATTAAAATAAAGGACCCGTCCTTACAAATCCTGCATGAAATACTAGGTACAGTTAATGATTATACAGATAAAATGTGATACACGTACCTCAGAATTCCTAGCATGGTCGTCCTTCCAGACGCCATTGTGTGTTGTTTACGCTGCATCATGGCTACACCAAGTTGCGGCCCCGACCACAGAGAAGTTTTGAAAAAGGAGAGAATGAGGCCTGCGTTACCTGGCCTTATATACTGTAGTCCCCCTCTCTTCTGATTATCGGGTGACCGGTATAACCAATTAAAATAGTGATTACATAGTTAATAAACAAATGACTGCTAAAAATTAAGACGACGAATCGAGGAACAAAAGACAGGCCAGCGTGGAGTAGCTTCCTAGCCTGGCGCTCACGCGCATCTCCTCCAGACACCAGCAATGCAGTGGTATGACTTCACAATACCCCTCTCTACACGAAGCAGTCCCCCCTCAGAGCGAGCGCTTCCGAAGCAACACGAAGATACAGACAAGAGAATGGAAGACTCTCACTCACGCAACAATAGTCATGTGACATATGATTGACACATTCTTCATGCTATCCACTCCCATACTACTAATTAAAACTTTATTATACTTCCATACTGTTATAATCCCTTTGAGCCAATAGCCTGCCTTACAAAATAAATATTATTTTTAATATTGGCTCACCAATTTCATTCATAATTTTAGTTATTTTGTTTCTATTATGTAAATAAGACCGAATTAAATTTAATGTATTGCCTCTTACTCAAATTTGTTCTAGGCTTTTCTATAAGTACCTTGTGGTTAACTGTGTCAGAAGCTTCTAGCAGGTGCAAAAAAAAACCTAGACTTTTATTTCCCTCATCTTATTCTTCGATAATTTTTCCCTAACGTTAATTAAGGCATCATCTGTGCTTAAGTTATTTCGAAATCCAAATTGATTTGAAGTAAGTGTTTTATTTTCTTTACGAAGTTTACCGATCTATTTTTTATACATTTTTCTAGCAATTTAGATAGGCTAGGCTGGGGAGTAAAGATATAGGTCTATAATTATTCAAACTATGTTTTGTCCGGATTTATATATAGACACTACCACAGCTTTCTTCAGAGCATCTGGGAAAGTTCCTTGTGATAAGCAAGGATTAAAAATATGTTCGAGGGGCTTCAATATGTATTTCTAAATTGCTTTCAAGGTGCTGTTTGTTATTCCGTCCATACCTGGGTCAACGTTATTTTCTTTAGTGAAATTATTATTTTATTGATTTCATCTTGGGTTACAGGGAGAAGAACCATCGACGAAAGCTGAGTAGGTTGTGATAATTTTTTTTAATATTCAGGGATACTGTTTGCTGCTATCTTGAGTTGATTCTTTTCCCTATTTTCTAAAAAAAAGGGGAGTTAAATTAATTAGCAATTTGAACGATCATCTTCATATATTCTCCTTTCTTCATTTATGATTTCTAAGATAGAAAGGTTATTATTTGAGTTAGGATCAGCAGCTTCATTGACTTTATATTTTTATAGTTTTCATTTTCGAACTATGCTGATCAAAGACTCACAGACATGTAGGTCAATATCACTTTTGGATGCAGAAGGAATTTAAAACGTGTATTTTGTCAACCTATAATACTATGGGAGGGTGGAGATGGCAAAAATAAGCAACATCCATAGTTAGGGCAAAGAAAGTCACGTGAGTGTTTCACATGAGATTGTTGTGGTAAAATCGTATGTATGCGTAGAACTAGACTAGGAGTTGATGCTGGCGTAAGCGAATAACATATTTATAACATTTCATTAACATGCATTTCATAATTCATACATTCATAATACAGTCATCTGTATATTTTAACTAAAGTTTTATTCTACCAATATCATACATATAAATTAGTACATTTATATATCTATAATTAATTTACGTGTGGAAATACATTTTATGTTTTATAAAACTTTTACAAATGATGGACTTCATGTCTCTTGTGGTTATAAATTATTCATAATTTTAATCTGACAGTAATCGATTGTACTTGTAATTCAAATATATGCACTGGATTTTAGTTTCCTAGTATCTACTATGTGACCGCCTGCGTGGTCTCGTGGTTAACATAGTTGGCTGCGGTTTTGATCCCCGGGAACTCCTCGGATATTTTTTTTAGTTAGGATGGTCTGGAACGGGGTGCATTCAGCCACCTGAGCTGAGGAGCTAGTTGATTAAAATGTAGCGGCTCCGGTCACGGAAACCATCGTTAATGACTGAGGGTGTCGGCATGCTGGCCACACGCCCCAATTCTTCCATCTGCCTATGGTAGTTGATGCAGCAATCGGGTGGTAGGCCTAGTCCCTCAAGAGATATAGCTCTACGGAGTTTACTTTTTAGTACCTCCTATGTAGTGAATATGAATACAAAATATGAATACAGAACTTATTTCATAAGTGAAGTATAGTCTAACTTCAAAGATGTAGATATATATTAATGACAACACAGAATTTTTTTTTCCATTTAACGTTACAAGAAAAAAATTGAAGACAAAAATTACTCTGACAATGGGATTCGAATCCGTGACCTTCGACTTTCCAGCACCAGATGGAATATCTCTCCTATGATTCCATTACTTATCGACCTCACAGAAACACATTCACGTCATATTTTACAGTATTGTAAGTCACACTGATAGTGATTGTTACTGTGCAATAATTTTTAAAATATATTCATGTATTTATTAATAAAGTAGGCCTACTTACAATAGCAGCGAAAATTAGGTTACAGAATCTTTAAATTAGCATGCGGTGTATCATACGGTGAAAATGTCTTTCAGTGAAAAGAGAGAGAGATTCCATCTGGCGCCGTGAATCGAACTCTGCTAGCTCTATTGGGAAAACATCGGCAAGGAAAGCCGAAGATTACTGATTTGAATCTCAGTGTCAGAGGAGTATTTCTCCTATTGTGTACTCATGTAATGTTCATCGGAAACCATACTGGTTGGATCCATGAATACATATCTACATGGTACTGAGTTTGGATCCCAGTGTCAGAGAAATTTTTCTCCTAAAATCTTCTCATAATATCAAACATTTATAAAAACAGAGTTTCAAGGAATGTGGTATAAACTTAGGTTCCATATGTTTTTCCAATTAACCCGGGTACTTTGAACATTCTGTGCAAGTAAATTTTGACAAAAATGAACTAGTTAATTATATATATATGCAGAGCTTTTCCCTGGGAGTACTGGGGGTACGCATACCCTTTAAAGATTTTTGCAGTTTCATATAGGATAAAATCATTAATTTCCACAATTTTGAAATGTGGATAAATTTTTGCCAAACAAAATAATGAAAGGGATTATACGCACCGTTAGCATTAAAATATCTATTTTTAGTGTCACCGTATGTTCGTTCCCTATAGACCCTAAAGTGACTTTTGAGAGGTGGAGCCTGGCAAGAGTGCTGCGATCAGGAAAACAAGTGAACACTACAGCAGCGTTGTAATGGAAACCATGACTCAACATTACCATGTGCTCGACAGTCTGTTGTATCCCTCTCTGAATGGAGGACTAAATTCATGTAACATTGTGTATTTTACGAACTGACTTTGAATAAAAAGGACTATAAGTTGTGTTTGTGAAAATTGCAAGAAAACCCTGTGAGTGTATCATAGACTTAGTTGCAGCTTACGGGTATTATAACCGTATGCATATTGTGTGCGATTCCACTTTCTTTCTAAATATGTGGGTAAGTCTGGCTATGTTCCGTCAAGTCAAAATCGAGACTACCCCTTAAGTTTTCTTTAGAAAAAGAGGACTGCAGATATGTGCATACATCTCAATACCACTTTGACAGATTGAATAACAATGAAATTCAAAAAATAAAAGAAGAAAGGAAGAGGAGTAACATATATTAGGAAAATTAAGTTTGATTCCACGGCAACATGCTGAACAAGTACACCCAGCTTAATTACATATTTTCAAAGCATTGCTACAGCCGCCGCCATGGGTGTATCGCTATGGGTGTCCATCTGCGACTTGATAGTATAGAGAGAGACGATGAGATGATTTACTATTTTAACAAATATGTGGCCGTTTATTGGTTGTTACTACGGCAACGGTCAACCTATTTGGTCCAAAATCAAGAGAGTTCTTTCCAGTGAAATCTATAAGCGTGTATGATCAGTTTCATAAAAAAAACTGATAAAGCGTATTAGAGTTATCGAGTGTCAAATCTAAGACGGACAGAATTTTTTCCCGTTCACCAAATAATCTTAAAAAGTACCATTCTGGCACTTAATAATGGATTTCAAAGCCTGCGGGCTCCATTTTTATAAAAAGACTGTAACTTCGCTTGAAACAACAAACTACATCTTGAAAAGAAAATTGCATGTTAATACGCGTACTTTGAGTTCTTTGAGAAGAGAACACCGAAGTATTTTTCCTGTGTACAGAGGGGATATAGACAAGCAACTTTTATTAGCAGATCATTGCTCACAGGTGTGATATTATATTGCGATACAAGTGCCGTAAGCGATGCATACGGATCGAGGAAAGATTTTAAAAGAACGAGGAGCTCGCGCCGAATTTTTTCAATTTTCCGAGATCCGTTATCGCTTACGGCACGAGTATTGCATGCTATTTTTGCACGATGATTATTTATATCAATTTAATTATATTAATTGAGATATTAGCTGAAAATATTATGTATATACACTATTCAATATGGATGTTATATTTCAGAAAGTGATTCGCATGTGTTTGTTGTTATGGGAACCGAATATTTGTCCTGGGGGGCCTTGTCCATAAAGGCTTGTATTATGATGAGAGCCATAAGTAAATTCTTACCACACGGAAATTTGTTTTGTTTCCATAGCAACAAGATTGTGTGCGGGAATGCCAACTTACGATCCACGGCAACAATATTCGTAAGTATCACTAATTAGTTAAGTCGGGCATGTATGTTACAAGGCATTCAAGTCATTATAATTTGACTAGCTTAAAAGACCCGGCGTCGCCCGGGTTTTGTATTTTGTAATTGGAAATTAGCTTATGAAGGATTTTCAATTTTAAATTCTAGGTCCTTATATACACATTTATAATTTGAAATAGGAAGAACGACTTATTACACTCAAACTATTCCCTCAGAAAACGCTTGATATAATTTGTTATGGCTCATAGAGGATCTAGAATTTTGCATCCCATCGCTTGTACAGTGCACAGCAAGCCTGGTAGAGGTTTAAATAAGAAGAAACAAATTCCTGTAACATAAAATTGTAATATCGAGGCGGGAAATTTCCCACTCTTATGTTACCATAAAGCCGTTTTGGAGATGAAATTAAACAGAAAGCATTATCACTTTCATACTTTTCTCTCCAAAAACCTGCGATATAATATAATAATATACACATTACCATACCTCGTTTTGTTTTCTCTATGTCCAGGGTAGAGAAAGTTATGTGATTCCATTATTTTAGTGGATTTCATTCTGTAATATTTATTTATAACATGAATTATTTTGATAACTTCTCTTATTTGTCAAAAGTGCATTTCATTTGTTTTTTCCAAGCCCACCTGATACCATTTGGCAACAATATATTCTGTGATTTGGAATGGATAATTCTATGTAAAAAGGGATTAAGTATTTTCAAAAACATTTAATTTTTGGCATTTAGAATCAGAATTTTTCAAAATCCTTTCTTAGTGAGCACCTACATTATGAAACGAAGGTACTGTCAAAATTCCAAGTCTCTACCTGTTATAGTTTAGGCTGTACGTTGATTCCTGTCATTCAGTCAATCAGTCAGTCAGTCATTGATTCAGTCAGTCAGGACAAAGCCTTTTATATATAGAGAGATGGTCATAAGTGAATAACGAAGCAAAGTAGGATTAAAATATTCATTGAATTGACTTCACGCCTTCCCCTATTGATCGATAGAAATCTTATTCCTAATCATTTATCAGCAGCTATATCATAATTTAGAGTTTTCATAATCTTCAAATTTACAGACTAGTCACATGACTGTCCGCCGCTTGGGAAATTTTATGCCATAATAGGAAAAGTTGAATCCATCAGCCATAAATCTCATAACTGAAGATGCTTGTCTGTGTCTCTTCTATAAACAGGCGTTGTTCATTAACACTCTGTACATAACAAAGCTGATTTGTTATCAACAACCATGAAGTAATGTTCAATTATCTGACTGTAACATTAATATTATTAACTTACTCTGTTACGCCATAATTTGTATTTGGTGACTAGAATAACGCAAAGTCACACTTAAATCTCTGAATAAATATGGCCACGCAAATAGTCAGCTGAGTAATAAATATTATAGGTCTACTAACACCATTTTTTTTCGAAAATGTGATGATTTCAAACTAATAATTGATTGATTGATTTTAGCCTTAAAATCCCATAAGGGCTATGGCCTCCTGCTCTGCAGGGACTTGACTCGTGTAGTCTCGCTAGGTGAGCCAGTCCTAGCGAATTCAACTGTGTTAAGTATATATGGATATGGATATATATATGGATATGGATATATATATGGGGTACGCTGTAGCGTAGTGGTTGAGGCGCTACACGCCGGAAGGTCGCGGGTTCGATTCCCGATGAGGTCGTTGAGATTTTTCAGTTGACCTAATCCTTCTATGGCCCTGGGGTCGACTCAGCCTCCTAAACAAATGAGTACCAGGAGCAATCCTGGGGGTAAAGGCGGCCGGTGCGTAAGGCTGACAAGCTTAGCACCTTCATGTGCCGAAAGTCCAAAATCTGGGAGCCTCAACTTCCTGGAACCCTCTGGGCCTCCATGGCCTGTATAGGGATCGCTTTACCTTTATATATGAGGCACCAGGTTCCAAAAACCGTCATATCCACTTTTGATCGAAATTGAGTTAGCAATGGTTTCTGAATCTACTCCATCTTGTCCATCATCCTGTTAAAAAATAATGTTCCAAACTACGTCGTATCTCCCTCATTATAAATCGTAAACTTAGTTAAAGTGCACTTATGGCCTTGCTATATCGACGATGAATATTAGAACATAACCATCCGTTCCTTTGTTACATACTGGACATTATATTCAATTGAAATGTTTGTTTCTTGGAGTTATTTTTTCATTCTGGCTTTTTTTGTCAGCAGTTAAGAACGTATGAATATTTTAATAATATAAATTATAACCACACCATGACATCTTTTATGAAAATTAAATAGGTTTTCTTGAAGATAGAAGGTAGGTTTTCGTGCCAAATACCCTCTAATCCCTGCGTTGCAGTTCCAGAACCCGCCTTGTTGAGTGTACAGTTCCAAATAACTTCTTATCCAAAATATTATTCCTTATTATGACATAACCCTTAAAGTTTGAAGGATTAAACTTTGCAGTCTGATTCTTTGTGTTGTTAGCTATTGTTTGAACTTTAGGTTTAAGCTGAATATTTAAGAAAACCTTATATAAACGTTTTTCGTGGTTTGTGAAAAATCATACAAAATGGATAAGAAGCTTTTTGGATCCTGATGCCTCATATATATATATGGGTAATGGCTTTTTTCCGCTAAATGTGGAGTTAGCACACTCCAATACATAATAAGTTAGCCAACAACACAAAAATATGAATACACTCCCAGAGACATGTATGTTCTCAGGGAACGTATTGAGTTGTGACTGGATTAAGATCGATTCAATTCCACTTAGAAGATTTTAATTTCTTCACAGAAAAAATTTCAAATAAACTGTCATACGATCTTCTTTTGAGAAGTATCCTTCGTTGTGTAAAGTCAGCTTAAACATTGTAAAACTTGTAGAGTCATTTTTCTTGGCTCTACATGCTCCATGGCAAACTGTGTGGACTGATCCTATTTGTGTGAGATTTACTTCCTCTGGGAGCTGGGATCACATTTTTTGTCAATAAACGAGAGTTAGCATGTCCAATTAAATATAAACCTATTACGAGGGGAATAATAATTTTATAACTGGTTCGCTCAATAAATTCATTCGGAACATACAATCCACAATATTAATTAATCCCTACAAATTGCATAGATTCTCCTACAAAAAAATATAAAATATAAAAACTGTACTCATCATTATTAGATAAAAAAGATTGTTATGAAACTTTCACATTACTTTATTCTTTTTGTTCCAGCTCAGTGTAAGTGGGAGTGTGCATTCAGTTCTCTTAGCCGCTTTTAAAGTCCGATTATTCAGAGAATATAATACAAAAAAAGATATTTTAAGTTATCTTATAGCCATCCTTCAGAGAATATAATACTTACTTACTTACTCAATGGCAATAGACAATTCCTAAGCAAGCTAAACGAATATTACCTATTTTATGGAACCCGAAGGTCCATTGTCGCGCTTACCTGAGTCCGCCATTCAACCATATTCTGTGCTAACTCCATCCAATCATCCCCCACAAATCCTAATTCCCTTCAATCCATTCTAAGATTGTCCTCCCACCTACGTCTAGGTCTTCCACGTGATCTTTTCCCTTCGGGTCTCCCAGTCAATACTTTTGAGATAGTCTTTCCTCCCCCATGCGTGCAACATGTCCAGCCCATTTCATCCATCGCGATTTAATTACCCTTAATCCGGTGAAGCGTACAGGTCCTGAAGCTTGTCGTTTTGCAGTTTTCTCCAGTCCCCAATTTCATCCCTCTTGGGCCCAAATATTTTTCTAAGCACCCTGTTTTCAAACACTCTCAGACTATGTTCTTCCTGATCAGTTAGCGGCCATGTCTCACTCAGAGAATATAATATGGAAACAAAATATTTGAAATAATTTTATAGCTACCCTTCAGAGAATATAACACGGAAAAAATATGTGAAATAATCTAATAGCTATCCTTCAGAGAATATAATGTGGAAAAAATATTGAAATAATCTTATAGCTATCCTTCAGAGAATATAATGTGGAAAAAGATTTGAAATATTCTTATAGCTACCCTTCATAGAATATAATATAGAAAAAATATTTGAAATAATCTTATAGCTACCCTTCAGAAAATATAAAATTTCTACTTCTTCGTATATGCAATTTTTGAACAAGATTTAAACAAAATCGTTGTAACCGTTTCCCAGAAAGTCTCTAAAAATAAAAATTTCTTCATGTAAAAAGACAATATTCAAAGGAAACGCTTATGTCAAACCGATTGTAAAATTTGTTTTAAACAACATTTCTGTTTTTGCTTTGTTTTGTTTTGTTTCTGTTTTTTTTTTTATAGCATAACCTAGACAGAAAAACATACATGTTTCCGAAAGTAGTATTTTTGTAGGCTACTCAGGGGACCTCAAGAAAGTATACAATTGTTGAAAACTGGACATGGGATTTCAAGGTGGAACATAATAGGTCTACTTCCTCTACCTGTGAACCTGTCATCGACGAATTCACAATGTACGCATGCGTCCGGCTTTTATGTTACTGAAACAAATTAACAGCTATGCCAGAGCCAATCAGTTTCAATGTTCCCGAATGTACAGGTAGATTAAAGCGTAAAATATCAATATGTAACTTAAAACTGAAACGATACGCAGACATGTGTCTGTTCATAATGCAGGGACATAACCGTTGGTAATGGTATTGCACTCGGTCTGTGTGACGCGCATGATACGCTGTGCGCAGGAACTACACTTCACTTATCCTGTTTCAACTCGAATTATATTTTGCCATTATTTGCACCTCGATGCAGAAGTACGTTGGTTTGTTTAGTAGATTCTCGTTCACATTTCACGTCTTTGAAATGTGAAATGAGAAATGTGTATTGCCCATGCTCAGCATCATGGGAACCTCAAACTTTGTCATTATTTTTTTTCTGCCCAGGGCTGCTGGTCCCGGGGAGAATGTATGATTGAGCCCTCTCTTCAAATATATCAATTTAATTTTACTGTTAGTAAGATTTCACGTAATATTTTAACCCTAACTTAATTAACCTATAATGCTGTTAATGGCGCTTTACGAGCCTTTCATTTCGAAAATGTTTCAATCACATTATCATAGTCTAATTGTCTTGCCAATTTAGATTCAATCTCAAAGGTCCCAAAATCTATGAGGCGTTGTTAATGTATAGTACACCTAAGACAATTTTTAACACGAGCCAGAGTGCTGGAAGATCTTTCTGCTTCAGCTACAACCACTAGAAGTGTTCAGTAGATGCGCAAAGCAACACTTATTTCGGAAATACAGGTAAGCTTGAAACTTTAAGTCCATGCATCTTATTCAGGAAGTCCAATGGTTCCAAAATATTGTCTCCAAAATTTTCAGTATGATTTGTCTTCAAATACTTAATCACCCAGATCTGTTGTGACGTCAGTATGATATTCTTTAATGAATTTCTTGCGTACTTCAGCAACTTGGTCTTTGGTCATATTTTAATATTTCCACCAGAATCCAAAATTTTCGCCTAAAACCCCTATTGCTCAAAGCGGGGTTTCAAGCCAGTGACTTCATAGTCAAGAAAGAAAAAAATATTTATTTTGAATACGGTAGTTCTTCACAATTTGTATCTGTTCCTTCATTCGAGATTTCATAATCATGAAACGATTTCTTCTTAGTGTGCACGTCTGCAAATACAGGATCTATGATAATTATTGCACTGGCAACTACTACTTTAGTTTCAGAAAGAACGGTGTCCCAGTTTTCACGTAGACAGCATAAATCGTTTACTAAGCAGTCTATGTTTTTTACTTCAATATCAGTGCTAGTACCGTATAAATGGACTAAATGTGTGACTATATGTGTATATGTGACTATACATGTGTTTGCAGCCTATGGAAAGGCACACGTTCCGCCGTGGTCAAAGGTTGGCATTTCTTTGTCTTACTGCCTGAGTCTCTTAAAACCATTTCTGGACCTAATCATTGGAACGTAGAGACCAACGTAATGTTTTCTTCACATGCGTCTTTAGCAAATGACCTCCTTACAGACAGACTTAAAGATGCTCCACGCCAAATAAAAATAATAAAAATAGTGATCGAAGGAAAGATCAGTGGAAGGAAGGAAGGAAGGAAGGAAGGAAGGAAGGAAGGAAGGAAGGAAATGACAAAACTGGTGGACTTCAGTTTCTGTGTCAATAACTGAGACTGGTCCGATACTATCTAAGCCTTAAATTCTGAAAATATGGAATCTTGTTCCAGTGTATATCTAATAGGTGTGGCTTATGTTTTCTCATCATCCAAAAGCTGTGGTGTTCATTTAATTACAGTGTAACGTGAAACTATGTATTATCTGTTACTGACAGCTTCTCACAAGCAATGTATGGAAACTTGTGTAGGCTGCAAATAGGCTATCAAAACTCTGCCGCGTGATCCTTAGGGATTCACATACTCCTGAATAACATTAGGATCAATTCCACACTACGCAATCGACACTTTTATAGACTATGGCTTTTTCAGTCTGTTTCGGTATGAACTTGTTTGTTTGCAGTACTATTCGTGTTAAATAATACATTTCAAATGTTAATAAAAAAGTTCGGATATTTATGATCTAGAAAGTTACACAAGTGCCACTTCCTCCCTATCCAATGATAACAATTGGATGACAGATTGTATTAGAGTTAAGTAGACTATCCGTAAGACTTCAGACAGTAAATAATTTCTTAGGCTGACAAATTTGTACAGTGTTTTTCGTAGTCTGTTACATAAATATATGATGTGTTTGTCAACTTTCAGAGGACGATCTATGATATTACTAAGTTATTTGACCTGACTATTTTTCTCCAGCTTGACAGGTACATGAATCAGACTTTACACATATTTATATATAATCGAATAAATAATATATTATACATATTATGCGTATAATATATATTCTATTCCGATTTCTTGCAAAACAACTAAACTGACAAAGCAGAAATTTACCATGAATATTGTTTTTATAGGCGTACCTCTATTTCATGTAAGACCATAAAAATGATAGGCCTAAAGCTGAAATTTTACATGGTCGTAATATACCCAGAAAGAACATAGTACTAGAGCCATTTCAAAACGTTTCACCGTTTCAAGTTAATGAATATTTTTTTACGGATTGCTGTAACTGCTGATATTTAGGGATAAGTTACTCGATACTATCAAATCGATTGTTCTTTGTGTTTTTGCAGAACAAAACAAAATGCCCAGGAATAGGCGTAGTAATCTATTTATAAAGAGATTAAAAGGAAAATGAAAGTCAATTTCGCGAGAAAATGAATCAGATTAAGCTCAGCTACTGAGATTACAATCGGACGCTGCAAGACATGTTGCCAGCAATCTTGTGAGACACTGGAGCATCGTTCCGTGTAAACTCCACAGAGAAATGCTGTAATTATTCCTAAACATGACTTAGAAAAATTTCAGAACATTTGAAAAATTATAAAATGACAACGAAGTATGGTCGCTTAATCCTAGTGGGTGTTGGGTAACGCTAAGAACCGTGCAAAATACCTAGGTACTTTTTTACTCGTACAAAGTACGGGTAACCAGCTAGTGTTTAAAGTATATAAAGGAAGCAGTTCCAGCCGGGCATCCTTTAATTTGTGGTGATAAGAGAACCAAACAGTAACCTTACAACAAGAAACAGTAACAGTTATTAGTCAAATGGTCATTGATATAGGCTAGAGGAAGTAAAACACGCATTTATTGTTAACTGTTTCCACGTGGTCACGCTCATTGCTATGTAATCTAGCACTTCCTTGTGTCCCCTACCTCAGATAATTGTATTTTACATGTCCTCCGATATGACCTGTCCCTCGCTTCAAAGCACGACCTGATAACAACTTTATTAAGGACACCGAACTGTGGAATTTGCCAGAAAATGGCTAAACGGTTTTCTTTGCGTGTTATTATTTTTTACTTCCTCTACCTGTAGAATGGGTACCGTGCGTAGAGGAAGTAATAATAACTTATAAGTTACACGTTTTTGAGGTCCTCCTACCCAAAAATTATATTTTCAGATACATGTATGTAAGTTATGTCTGTGATAGCATAGGTCAAGAACGTGAAATCATGTAAAAATAAAATTCTGTATTTGGGTTAGATATCTTTTGGGGATGTGACGCGAAGATTTTCCGCCACATTTTCTTATTTTTTAGGGCAACATTTTATAGAGAATATTTTTTGCTTTTTCTCCAAAAGTCTCTAACGGTTTTACTTAAATTTTCCACACAGATTCCATAATAATGCCTAATGTTATAATATAATGGTAGCCTATATTGCATAAACCTAATATAATATAAATTGCTGAAACTTTTATTTTAGAATTTTCCCAATGAATTCTCTGAAGAGTAGTTATAAGCCAATATTTCATAAACACTTCTCTTTTAAGTATTGGCTCACGAATATCGCGACTTCGAATGAGGCTGAGACAACCGACGCCCACTTCTGCAATAAAGCCGTGTACCCTATGCTCAAATATACTGGGTAAAGAAGATGTTATGTACGTATTTCACATCTGATTTTGTTCTTTAGAATATTTAGTTACCAAATTGCTAACATATTTACAATATGAAATATCTCTGTTAGGAATAGTTGTGGGACACATGTTAAAACTGAAAGAAGAAACCGGAGAAACGATTTCTTGTTTAGGTTGGTATGTCTTAGAGTATAGTAAATAAGTTTACTAACTAGTTTTACAGTGCTAAAATATCGTAAAATGTGATTTTCATTAGTTCAATATTTAAAAATGTTCCATACCCCCCAAAACTTTCGACCCTCCCCGAAATTACATTACGTCACTGCTCTTGTTCGCAGTTAACAAGCTTATATTTGATGTTGGCAATGTAACGACTCTAATAAGATTTATGTGGGGCAGAGAGGAAGGAAATTTAAATATAGGTTTAATTAATATAAGTTAGACTTCAAACACAGTTACGCCAATATTTAAACACCCAAGATCATAAATGCAACCCAAGGTCATAAATGGAAAAGTATAGAATCCCCGTTTAAACATATACAGTACAGAAGAAGGACATTGAACTAAACACCATTGAATCCCTTGAGATTTGCAAAAACCAACATATCATACTCACAAAAACCCAATCGAACGGAACCCCCTTTTCGAACTCACTCTATCTCTTTAAATTCCGTATCGATTGTGCGTGAGGTTTAGTACACAAATTAAAGTCAACGAGTCGTCATCAGCTTCGACTTCAAGGTTAGTTTTTCTTCACGTATAATATAAACAGATTGGCCTATACAAATGGGTAGACAGGTTTTGAAACTTAGTATACTTAAAATATGACGCATTTAGTTTGATTTTGCGATAGTTTCACTAATTCCCTATTTCTGGATAGGAAGCTAAGAACATCACAATATAATGCAAGGCAATAATCAAAATAATATATGCTTGTGGATTGCATACAAAAGAACAACAATTTCAGCAATATCCTTTGGTGAAATATTAATTATTCATATTATAAAAGTTGAGGAAACATGACACTGTACACAATCTATGAAAATATAAACAATTTTTTTTTCAAAATTTATTTATTATTTATTTATACTGGCGAAAATTAATGCTTAGTAGAGTGTATATTCAATTTATTTTTAAATTGTGGTGCATTTTTACAGTCTCTAATAAGACAAGGCAACGAATTCCAAAAGACACATTAAAGGATGAAGAATAGAATGATGTTTTATGCCGGGGAATAAGCAGTAGATTTTGGTTATGCGTTCGTGAGGTCGAAAGGAGATTAAAACGAGATTGTAAATAAAGAGGAAAAGAAGATAATAGTTCGTTATGAAGGAAAATAAGAGAACGGATCATTCTTCGTTGTTTGAGGCGCATCCATGACAAGGTTTAAAAAGACGGCGTCACATGGTCAAATCGTCTGATATTACAGATAAAAACTAACAAGGCATTATGAGCACGCTGAAGTCTGTCAGTAAGGCTGGTATTTAAGTTGGTCAATGGAATATCGCAGTAATCGAAATGAGGCATCACTAGCGCTTGGACTAGATTTTTTAAGATATAGGAATGAAATAGATGGTTTTCATCCTTCAGATTCTGATATACATAACTAGTTGCAAATTTTGTATTACTACACTCTAGTCCTTAAAACACTATAGTCCTTTCACATTCGCCAGAGGTTTCAAGGCCAAACGTAGCACGCCTATGATGCCCCCACTTACCGCACTCATATGACATCATACCCCTCCAATGCCAGTCATATGACAAGCCAGTAGGGAGTTCCCCTTGGTGTCGTATGAGTGTGTGCGACAGCGCAGCTCCTCCGCGCAGAGGGGAATACTGTTGACTGCTGATCAGTGGGGGCATATTAGACGTGAGAAGTTGTGGCCTTGAAACCTCTGGCGAATGTGAAAGCACTATAGGCTATATTTCAGATCCGAATGCTTAACACGATTGTAATGATTTTCAGAACGCTCAAGTTTCTTACTTGTGAATTTATATGTAAAACGGAACAAAAACAACGTATACATTCTTTTACTGATAAGTAATATCTGTTACATTGCCATAAAACTTTACTTTTTTAAATTTTGAATAATATTTTTATGCATATGAGATAACTTGTCTGTCTGTGAGGTAGACCATTAGGGCAATTAGTCATAGGAGAGAGGTTCCATCAGGAGCTGTGAATTGAACTCCGGCTTAGCTCAGTTGGTAGAGCATTGGCGCGAATAGCCAAAGGTCCTGGGTTCAAGTCCCAGTGTCGGAGAAATTTTTATCCTATAATATTCTCAATATTTTTAATTTTTTAAATAAAAAGTTACATATCAAAGAAACAATTACTAATAGACCTATTGATTAATCGAAATAGGCCTATTATATATTATATAAATTTTGGTTCATTAACATAGGTAGAAATTTTATACCATTTGAAGGCATTAAAAAGGTGGGATACTTAGCAATATATAGTTCATGTGATTTTTAAAACTAATTTATTATAAATAAGAGTGTTATAGTCCACCGCTGCGCTGTGGCGTAGGGGAAGCGTTCGCTCCTCTCACGCAGCGGGCCCAGGTTCGAATCCTGATCGGGACAAGTTACCTGAATGGGGTTTTTCTGGGGTTTTTCCTCACCTGTGAGACAAATGTCGGGTAACTTTAGGCCCTTGTGTTCCCCATATATAATCTGGCCGTCATTATTATCTTCATCCCATCTCCTCCTTGTTTGGAGTGAGAGTGTGAATGGTGTGTCTCGTCCTATGTGTTATTGTTGTCTCGGAGGTGGCCCCTGCATTGGACTGATCACTCATCCGGGAAGGCCCTCCATGTCCTTGTCTGGTCAAAAAAGTATTTATGTGATCCATAGATAATCCCTCTCCCGACAGGTAAGGCCCGGGCGGCTTAGGTCGCTTATATGTAACTAAAAGGGAGAGGTAAAACTAAGGTAAAGAGAGAGAGAGAGGGAGAGAGAGAGAGAGAGAGAGAGAGAGAGTGTAATAATTTTTAACCTAGCTTTCATGATATCTTTGTATCATTCGACCATTGTACCACGATTGTTAGTTTACATTCAATTTTGTTATTAAAAGTTCTATGGAAGAAAAACATTCCTTATTTATAAATCCCAATATTTAGGTAGACCATTTTATACCACTATGGAAGAAAAACATTCCTTATTTATAAATCCCAATATTTAGGTAGACCACTTTATATTCTTGGCTTCTTAGCTGCGTTAGTTTTTTAGGATATAAGGCTGAAAGATGCGGTCTACTTTACTTTCAATTCCTAGTTTTATATTTGATGATTTAAAAGAGCCAATATTTCACTTCTGAGAATAATATGTGAACATTCTGAGTATACTGACGATCTGACTAAAGCTTAGATATCAATGTTTGTGCATGATTTGAAATGTTAAACAAACATTGATTGTTTAAGGGCGAGTGCGTGTGGGACACTTTGATATCGGAAATAGAAGATACAGTCTGTTAACACACACAGCCCACATAGAGGTTGGTAAGAATCAACTAGAGTGCGTTTCATCAGCTTTCACAATATATTATGCAGTTTGATGTGTGAGTTATTTATTTATTGCTACCTATACTCTTTCCATGAGCTGGTCTACTAAAGAGAGAGGAAGTACAGAATTTGATCTTGAAATTCGATTAGTTACTATTTACTCAATGGCAATACAAATAAGTTTGGTTGAAGTCCCACCTTTTGGGCCGTTAACAACTAATTAAGTATACACAATCCTCTTAAACATAACGATAGATAGTTATTTGATGAGCCCGCATCTTCAACCCTGTTCTATCCTAATTCCATCTAATCATTCCTCGCAAATCCTACTTTCCTTAAATCCATTCAAATATAGTCTTCCCTCCTACGGCTAGGTCTTCCAAGTGGTTCTTTCCCTTGGGGTCTCCCAGTCAATATCTTTGACATAACGTCTTTCCTTCCCCAGCCCATTTTATCCCCCCTTGATTTAATTACCCTCACTATATTCGGTGAAGAATACAGGCAATACAATAGAGAATAATAAAATTGAAACATGGGGGACATATTGCTGCAGCGCTCCCAGTGGCACAATTTGGCGCCAAATTCAAATATTATATAAATTCTTATGAGCGGATGGAAAGATTAAACTGACTTTAAATATTGTCACATACATAATCATTACCTAATATTGAAATTTCATTTAAAGGCACAAAAGAGATAAGAAATAAATATTGCATTGATATTTTTATTTGAACGAAAACACTACTAGTTCCAAACGCATGATTGTTTGGCTTTAACATGTTTTGTGAAATATTTCTTTTCCCATCTTTCATTGTCTTCATTTAAATAACATTTATTTTAATACATCGAGACATTTACTTACAGCGTCGTATAATCTTTGCAAACACAGTTAATTGAATAAATATTGTTATGGTCAGTGAATCGATTCCTTTATTGTTGGGACCAAATTTCCTTACAGTGTACATGGACGTACAACTGCAATATAAACATGAATGATTTACCAGCTAATTCATTAAAACTCTTTCAAAATTTTAGTTATTATTCTGCAATCAGACGTACAATAAGCTTCCAAGAAACATTAAATTATTGTGTATTGTGTATTGTGTATTATGCAAATCTTTCAAAAGATTTCTCAAGAAATTTTTAATAACTCACACTTCCTACAAAGCCCAGAAAAGACTGGCCTAGAAACTGACAGAAGAAAGACTCGGCCGGAAAGCTCTAGAATTCGAGACGTCCAGAAAGGGACGGCCCTCTTATTGCTGATTGGGGTGCGCACCGATTGGCGCAGCCTGCTACAGGCACGGCGCGGTGAGTGGACAGTGCGCGCTCGTGGGAGGGGCCAGAGGAGGAGCCAGGCGCTAAGGGCTGTGACGGCGCACCGCGCGGGCATTCTAGACCATGCGCGGGCGGAGAACTTTCGAGACATCGACACTAGAACTTTCGTTAAGGCTATATAAGGAGTGCGAGCAGTCGAGGAGGGACAGTCCGTGAAGGGTTAGAGTAACAGTGAGTTAGTAGCAGAGAATCAACGAGAGAACAGTCAGAGTCAGCGAGAGGCAGTCCGTGAGTAGCGACGAGAGTCAGCGTCAGAGGGTGAGCTGGACGGAGAGGACTGATCAGCGCGGCCTCAAGTGAGTTTGACTTGGAGAGCTGAAGAGCCGGTGACCGTAGAGACTAGCCAACGGAGAGACCAGCGAACGGAAGATCTAGTCAACGGTGAACTAGTGACCGGAGGGACTGGTGAACGAGGGAGCTAGTGAACGGAAGAACTGGTGGACTGGACTGGGCTGAGACAGTGCCGTCCCGGGGAACTCTGCGCGACGGGTGGATCGATCAGCGGCAGGGAGGACTGTGGAGTTGACCGACGCGACGTGGAATTATCTCGACTGGGAGTCCGCACAGTGTATGCGAACGGAACAGTGCTGTAATTAGGACTGAGCACAGTGAGAGTGAGCACTGAACAGGACAGTGAACTGGCGAACAGTCTGGAGTTTTCTGGCTGTATAGATCACTGTGAAAGGAAATAAAGGAGCCTCCATCCTTCAATTAGAAACTTGGTGTTCTGATTTTGAACCCCGACGAGCCCTTGTTACAATATGGATGAATATTTCCAGCTTGAATAAGTTTGACAGCTAACAGTTTTGTATATTGTTGTTATAATATGCATGTTTATTCTGATCTGACGTGATCTGTATCCTTGAGCCTCGCTCAACATAGGATCTACAGAACGAGATATCTACATATAAATCTACATCTAAATCCACATCTACATCTACATAATAAATGCTTGTGAATGGGCGTTCGATTTTTTCCCCCGTAAAGTTTCTGCCTCAGATTTATTGACAGATTTAATACTTTTTGGTTTTAACTTAGATAGGCTACTAAAGCTTTTTTCTTTCATATGACACGCTGAATCCTACGCAATTTTTGTGTCGAAAGTTAAATCATAAGATACCTTCTGTCTTGAGGCTGTCTGGTATCTTGAAAAACACGAGCTGATTCCTGAACACGATCCGAATTTTCTTTTAGGTGGGTTTCTTCTTTTGACTAATGATGTGTTGGCGGTTATGTTCGCGTTTGGAAGGCTTTGCGTTGGTACAGTTCCAGGTGTTTAGTTACAAGTCTTGTTTGTATGTATTTATTCAATGCAATTGGGTTATTACCCGGTGGCAGCGATTCCTAATACAACAAACTACTAAAACTATAAATATTAACACATTAACGAGTAACATACACATTTCAAGGAACATCACATGAACAAATAACATTTCATAAAAACAATAAAAACAAAACAAACAAACAAAAAAAAAAACATTACATAGAAGGTAGACTAGCATTACTTAGTACACAAAGACCTTAAGTGATTCTTAAATTTCTTCAGGGAGGGGGGTTTTCCCTGAAAAGCTGCTACAGGCAAATCATTCCATTCCCCAATGGTTCTATTTACAAAGGAAAACTTTCCAACATCTGTTCTATACCTTCTACCCTTGATTTTGAGGGAATGGTCACCTCTTCCATAATATGATGGTTTTTCCAGTCTTATCCCAACGTCCCCCCATGCCTTAGAACCATGATAAGCTTTGTATAATGCACATAACCTATATATCTTACGCCTGTCTTGCAAGAGTTCCCATCTTACCTCCTGTCCACAATATTTACCTCTTTTTATAAATTTTATTGCTCTTTTCTGAATTTTTTCTAGTGAATCTATTTGATTAATTCTATACGGATCCCAGCATGCTACTGAATATTCCATTATTGGCCTTACTAGAGAATTGTAGGCTATTTCCCTTGATTTTGCGCTCCCTTTTTTTAGTACCCTCATTATAAAGTGCAGTGTTTTCCACGCCTTCCTTGACACCACATTTATCTGCTCGTCCCAACTCGCATTATTTGCCATATATACTCCCAGATATTTACAGCTCTCCACCTGTGGAATTCGTTCCCTGCCCATGTGATAATTTAACCGAATTTTATTCTTGCTTCTACTGAAAACTATTGATTTACTTTTACTGGTGTTGATTGTCATTTTATTCTCATCCGCCCATTTACTTATTGTGTTCAGATCCTCCTGAAGTTCCCTCTCCTTTATTTCGTCCCCAATTCTGTTATAAATGACACAATCGTCCGCAAACAATCTTATTTGACTTGTAGTATTTAAAGTTATATCATTTACAAAAATCAAAAAAAGTAAGGGCCCCAGAACTGAACCCTGGGGCACCCCTGAACTCACTACACCCATCTCTGACAGCTCATTCCCCACCCTCACCCTTTGCGATCTCGCTTCCAAAAAATTCTCCACCCAATGGACAACACGCTTATCAATTCCTGCTCCAGCTACTTTCCGGATAAGTAGGTTATGTGGTACTACGTCAAAAGCTTTAGAAAAATCTATAACCACTGCATCAGTTCTTCCCCCTGTATCCACTTCGTCTGCTATATCTTGAAATAGCGATGTAACCTGACGTTCACATGAGTACCCTGATCGAAAGCCATGTTGGCTTTCGTTGAACCACCCTTTGCTTTCTAGCGTTCCCCTTATGTGTTCTGCGAGTAAATGTTCCATTATTTTACACACAACCGAAGTTAAACTCACTGGCCGATAATTATTTATTTCTGTCTTGTTACCCCCTTTAAAAATTGGGACGACTATAGCAGTTTTCCAATCCTCCGGCAATTCCCCGTTATTAATAGTCATATTAAACAAAAGCATAAGGTAGGTAATCATGGCTTCTCCCCCAATCTTCAGAATCTCTGTAGGTATGTTATCAGGTCCCCTAGATTTATGATTATTCAACAATTTTATTCTTTTCCGCAAGTTGACAGTATTTAGTTGAAAAACTGATTCATCCCCATCACAATTTCCCTGTACGAGCCTGTGGTCCTTCTTATTAAAAACAGACACAAAATGCGAATTTAACATATTTGCTTTTTCTGTGTCACTCTGAATGGAAACACCGTTTACGTTAAAATCTGGTATTGGTTCCCTATTGCCCTTCCGTCTATTTACGTACTTAAAAAAGGACCCCCTATTGCTATCTTTTCCTTGAAGAATTTGCTTTAGAAAGCATTCTTGCGCAATAAACGAATAAAGGAATATAAGCCACACAAAAATGGAGAACTAGCCACAAAAAAGTAGGTTAGGTGTAGGCGTATGTTTACTGACTGTTTATTATGCACTCATACATTCGCATCTTAAATATATGGATATAGTGTGGCAATCCTGTAATAAATCTCAACTACGACAACTTGGAACATTACAAAACAGGGCTATAAAGATAATTTATAACTTAGACTTCCATACTCCCACGAAGCAGATTTTTCAGGAATCAGGAATTATTCCCCTGGTAGTATCACTAAAACTATCAATCACTACCTTTGCTCTCCAAGTTCTCAATGATCTATTCCATAGTAAGATTTAGATCCCCAAATTCAATAATATACATGATCATAATACAAGAGGTCAAAATAACCTCATAGTGAATACTACTGAAACATCCAAATACGGTTTAAAGGGTTTTATTAGCGTGATGACAAAACAATATAATAATCTACCTCAGGATATCAAAAAAGCAAACAAATTAACTGTTTTCAAAAAACAGGTTAAAGCCCACCTGCTTAATGAATATTTCAATAACTGTCTATAACTCTGATAACTTCATCTAATTTTTTTTAACATCTCAAAAGAATAATTTCAGTAGCGATGTAGTAAAAAAATAAAGAATAAAAAAAAATTATTAAAAAAAACGCTTTATATAACTTTCTGTGAAGAAAAATTGTTTGTGATTCATTGTACTCTTTTAGTATAAAGTAAATTGTTTAATGGTTTAAACTTCTGTGTAGCAAGTAGATTATATTTAATTTTTAATTAATCTAATTTTACTTAATTAAATTTCTTTCTCTTAATTGCTCTTCTCCCTTGTATTATATTGTATTATATTCTATACCTTATATATCAGTATTACTTGTATTTTTAAATTAATTTGTTTTAATTTTAGTCTATTAATAAGTATTGAACTCTGGTTCTATTCTCTCCTTTGTCTTTCTATGTATTTTTGACAGATAGTTTGTTTGTTTTGTATATATTTTTTTTTCTTATAATCTGTGCAGTCTCTATTCTATTGCTTTGTAAAGTCTGCCTATGATGTACTTTTGACTGTCCCTTTATGGGAGCCGTATGTGTTCTTTGGGACCTTTAAGAAATAAATAAATAAATAAATAAGAATTTTAGCTTAGCTCAGCGCATTCTGCGTTTTAGGCCTATTTAAGTTCACCTTACACTTGACTGAAAAATTGCTGATTCGTAATGTCGGTAATTAGAAAATTATCCGAACATATCTTGTAAGTTTTGCAGAACTGTGCAAATGGCCCTTCTTTCTAGTACAGCTTATCCAAGTCACTCAACTTGCACTTAAAAAAAGTGATCGCACCTGAAAAGGCCGATAATATTTACCTTCTATATATTAAGTGATCAGTATGCTTAAAGAAGTACACTATTCGTTAATAGACTCTTCAAAAGGTCGGTTCATCGAAACACTTAACTACCGTACTTAGTGGTAAGATATTCATCTCAGCAAGTTTATGAAGTGGATATATGGCAGCTCTAGATGTTATCATTAATATTAATGAGAAAAACAATAGTAGACTACAGTATTTTACAGAACATTTGTGCATGCTTGTTATTGATCCAAAATTTAGGAACAGTAGGTGCACATATATGGCACTCACATTTTCCAACAGTTTGCGATGTTTTTTTTTTAAGACTGATTGGAAGGTTTCAAACAGTATGTAGCATCTGGAAGAATATGTTACTTCCAGTTGGATTGGAAACTGTTTGAGTTGTATAAGATCAGTGCATGCAGAATGCACTTACCTACACATCCATTTGGCTGTAGGAATAAACCTAGCGTTACACAGTTCTTTTACAACACTAGACTACATTATAATAAACATATTATTAGGAGCTTGAACTTCTCCACTATAGCTATGCCATTTCTCCAGGGGATCTAGCTGAACTACCCCATGTCTTGTGAGGGTTTCCACCCCCATACCACACTGTTGACTCTTCTTCTTATTCTGATAAGGTAAAATATTTAGTATGTACATAGTCCATTAAATGTTCTACCCTTCCTCTGTAGGGTTTGACGAAATGGCTATCCCTTCCCCCTATGCAGTGTAGTAGCTAAAGCCTTGTATCATCCCCTTAGTCCTTAGGGATTAAATGGCGATGAAGGGGATATCTGATGAAAACTACAGCTAATACTGTGTCCAGAGACTTCGGCACGGCTGTACATGATACAGTACTTATCCCTGATTCATCAGCTTTAAAGAACAATACCATAGAAATGCAATGTAGCTATGAAAAACAATGTGTATTGAGATGTCTAAGCTGTGATCCAAAGAGTGCCATTCAAAAGTTATCTGGCTCTGTTTAGCTTCATGTAAGCATATTCATTATTCTGTGTCATAGGGTTATGTAGAGACGTAGCATGAAAATATATACAGGAATTGATAATGATGGAGGCTAAATAAAACCATTTACTAAAATATA
Organism: Ectobius pallidus; assembly: GCA_964059195.1. Classification (NCBI taxonomy): domain Eukaryota; kingdom Metazoa; phylum Arthropoda; class Insecta; order Blattodea; family Ectobiidae; genus Ectobius; species Ectobius pallidus. Next base: position 32,390,482 of record CAXKWD010000001.1, on the reverse strand, counting down.
TGTAGATGAGTAGCATTAAAATTCCTAAAACCCAGAACAAAATATACAGTCCGTTAATCTACGTTCCGGTACGTACAAGAGCTTTTAATGCGGTTGTTTTGCTTAAACTAAGGCTTCATAGATATAATTATTTATTTTATGTTACAAAGTTAAGGCCTTCTATTTCACGCAATCAAAGTGTGAATAAACATATTATAGGCCTTTACAAACTTATGGTTTAACAGCTAATAAAAATACAACAGACGTAATATACCTACAGTTAAGTCTATGTTAGCTGAAGTCAGTTTACCAAAAATGCCTAACACGATAATACGAATATACAGTAATATTTCAATGCTCAATACACAATTAAGAGCAAGTCTTATAATTATATGACTACATTCGTGTTTCTTGAATAGATAGCCTACCACTTCATTACCTGACGAGGACTGATCCGATCCGCTAATTAATGCCAGGTGAATATGATTGACAAGAACAAGTATGTATCACATTAAGATGTTATGAGTTCATCTAGGCCTTCGCAATTCCTTCATACAGTACTATAACTAACTTTAGGATAAGATATACTTTAGTATCATACTCAGAAATAAAAATATTGCATAGAATCTTTCCTCTTTTGAATGAATGTAACGAGAATTTAGGATTGCATCGATAAGATTGCTAATGCATTGGGAACACCTCCATAACAATAATATCACCCCTCCGTCTCAGGAATTTTATACATGTATGTCTCGGAAATTCCTTCATCCCGGATCTAACCTGGGATTTTAGGGCACTGAACAAATTATGTGCAGGCACCTACAATAGGCTTGTAAAGCAAAGCAATGCAAAATAAAGCGTTCCCTACACAGGCCGTGAAGACCCTTGGGCAGCCAGATGTTTAGATATTTGGCAGGTTCTCAGCCTTAAGTACCGGTCGTTTTTAACCCCCAGAATTGCTCCTGGTAATTATTTATGTTATAGGTTACATAGTGCCACCAAAAGGGCCAACCCATCTGAAAAGTCCCAACGACTTCATCAGAGATCGAAGCCGTGACTTCCAGCTTGTAGCCTAGTGACAAATTGTAAATTTAAAAATGGTTACTTAAATAGTGCAATATATCTATTAGACAAAAGTTAAGCAGCAAAAACTACAAGAAATTCACTCAATGTTTATGTGATCTATAAGGAATTTGCATAACAACATTTTTATAATTACAAGCTAATTATATTTTGCATAACGCAATAAGGTATGACTGTAGATGGTATAATCAATTAAATTATTGTATAAAACCATTGCGGTACGGTTGGCATCACTGAACACTATTGAAAAGGATATGTTCATAAATTAATATAAAATTGTTGAATTAGTGTCTTTATTCTTGCAAACACTAGTAACATTTTTATAATTATAATGTAAGGTTTTATAAATATGCGAACAAAGAAACTTCAGGCAACAAATCCATGAAGTAGCACTACAGACTCAAATAGGCACATTCGTGCTTTTACATGAATCGGGAGCATCAAATTAAGGGACAGAATACACAATTACCCTAAAATCTATGGACTTGCCACATCTGTCCTTGTATTTACTGTACATAATATTCTGCTACATATTCATGCAGATTTACAGTCTACTTTTTACGGTGGTTGGCATCATTCAACAGAAATTGCACACATCTTTAAAGGCACTTAGATGATTATTATTTACAGTCTTCAAGCACAAACCCTCTTCAAATAACTCCCCTCCAGTTGGTAGTAGGGATATCTGCATAGTGTATATTTCGTTTCGTTCTTTATTTCGCCCAAGGGAGATGACGAAACAACTTGATTTAATCAGCAGTTTTCTGATATCAGTCTAATTCAGTTTTAAGACATTTGCTTTTAAAACTACGATATACCTTTAAACACCTAAGTAAACCATAACATGTAGTGATACACATTGTAATGGAGCATGTTGTTAAATAAAGTTGTTAAATAAAAAAAAAATACGATAATACATATAAAACTATTATATTATACTCAGTATATTCAAAATGGTATATCTCAGTGTATTCAAAATGGCCAGGTCCACTTGGAAGCGTTACTGTATTACATGATCTCAAATAAATTGTTGTCAATGCACTGTTTAATTCAGTGAAATGTATTCAAGCATCTCGCCTTTAATTATAACTATTCTTACTACCTCCGGGAATTAATCTATGGGTAAAAAATATCGGTACCATGGTTTCCTGTGTTCGTTCATTTATTGTTAAAATGCGTTAATCAGCCTCAGAACAGAGTTTATTACCTAAAGGTAGTTATTTCTAGTAGGCCTGATAGAAAAAAATACTACTGACTTGACCAAACCCACATTTGTGTCACAGCTTCATCCAACAAAATATATGATACACTCACATAATTTTCTCTACCATATTAGACTTTTTTTGTGAAAACAGGTTTCAAATAAGCATCTCGTATACAAAAACTAAACAAATCGTTGGAGCCTTTTTAAAAAATGCGGAAAATGGAACCTTTCATGTAAAGTGGTAGTAAAAGTAAGAGAAAGTCTTCAAGTCTTCACATTTTTGGAATCAGGTACCTCAAAACGTGCATTATTGTTGAGAACTCGTCATGCAAATGTAGGGTGGAGCAAAGTACTTCCTCTACCTATAGTACCTATGGTGCGGACAACCATTTCATAATTACAGGTGTGACATTCTAGCATATTATGACAACTACTTTTGTTCATTACATGTCATAAATAATGAATTAGAACTGGTTCTGCACATTCCGTAAAATCTACTATGCCTTTTCCTTCATACTACATGGAAAGCGTTATTTAAAATTTATTTTGAATATTTAAAATTTGTTTTTCAAAATCTATTACAGGTAGGACATCATTTGGATAATGATTTTAATAGTGCAAAACAGAAGTTAATTTGTTGTTCTGCTATTAACGTTAGAGTCTTAATGTTATTATTAATGAGGTATGAGAGATTAAATAAAAATTATAAACTCTTTCAAAATTGTCAGAACATTTATTTAACTCTTACAATAATATTTAACAAAACTATCACCATTACGGGTGGGACAAACTTTTTGCTACTTTACATAGTAATTAACCACACATAGTTTTTTAAGTTAATCTTATACCAAATTGTACCTTAAGATGTATACGAGTATTATCTCAAATCAAACAGGACATGTAGAATCTTGACTTCTTAGTTTTAATGAGTGTTAAAAACATGCTATAAATGCCAAAAAATTAACTACAACGCAATTAATAAGTAATTGACAAATTTTACACATGAAATAACTTCAAATACACATTCCTGAATATTCAGTGAACTCTAGGTTTTACACGAGTAAAACCAATAAAACCAATTATCAGTTTTATATCATCTCTCTTTTCCCATATTTCATGAAATCGCTGGGAAATAAGAAAGGAGTTTAGCCTAATATCCTTTTTCCCCTAAAGAAAGATGGAAAGCAGGATGTTAACGAGGATATCGATTGGCTGTTATTAGTGACGTATGATGAATGGAAATGGGACATCGATCCTGAATGTCAGTAATGACAATAAGCAAAACGACATGCCATCAATATCCTTATAGATATCATCACAATATAATGTATTTTAAAAAACATCCTGTCTCTATGAAAATAATTCCTTTCTGTCAGGACTACATGAGTTCTGTTATCAATTGAATCCACTTATAAATCAACCCACGTCAGAGCAATTCAATATTTATTTTTATTGTGAAAGACAAACTTTCTGCTTTCAGTGTTTATCAAACTCTGGTAGCGAAAAGGCGAAATAAATGTGTAGTACATGTATTCTAGAACACATGTTATTATCCATGGTTATAAACATATATTCGTATTAAAATTAGCTTCAAAATTACTTGTTATAATATGTTTGATTAGTAAAAGTCTTCCCACAGTACAAACACACAAATGCAAGCAACTGAAGACGATTTCTGTGTTAGTTTTGTAAAGTTAGTTTAAAAATCCTAGTTGTCTTTGATATTGTTATGTAAGACCAATAGGACTTGTTTGTTCGCAGAAAATCCTGTGTTTGAGACATAAGCAAGAGACATTTTTCCAAAAATATCATTTTTGGATTGAGGGGAGTTCAAAATATGTTTGACCTCTAAGGGGCCTTATTTTTACATTAAGGTGTAGTTTAGAATTCACATTTTTGGATTGAGGGGAGTTCAAAATATGTTTGACCTCTAAGGGGCCTTATTTTTACATTAAGGTGTAGTTTAGAATTCACATTTTATATAAATAAATATAAAACATGTATAAAGAATTAAATCAAACACAATAATGTACAATTATGCGAAGGAATAAAAGAAAGAACATGAGAATAATGTTTAATTTAATATTTTTGTATTTACCATAAGTATTTGGAATAAGAACCTGGAAAGGCTATAATTATTTTCAATAAGACGTTCTCTTTTTAAATATTTCCAGTAAAATAACAATAATCACTAAATTTTGTTGTGGGTCTAACAGGCCTTGGCAATTAGGTAATTAGACCAAGCCACGTCTGTGTTTATTTATATTCAAAGTGCAATTCAATCCAATTTCAGAAGTAAATAAAGCGAAATATCGCTAATATTAAAGATTTTTAACAAAAAGTAGGCCTACGTAACTAGAGTTTTCCAGCATCATGTTTTCGACAAAATTTCCATATGATGAATATTCAATTTATCATGGGTAATGTAACGGAGGTCCAGATTTTATCGATAAATTCACGAACAAACGACGTTACTCGAGAATTTATTTTGAGAGAATCTGGATCTCGAGTAAAATTTATTGGACTATGTAGCGAATACTCACAGAATAAATTAATAATGTAACTAATATTATTAAAACCACGATAACTAATTAAACATCACTGTAAGCGAGATAGCCTATGGCAGGGCAGTCTATACCAGGGGTGTGATTCTTGCTATTTTTATGCGAATCTTTAAAAAATCCCGTGAAAACTGTCAGTATCTATTTTTAAACCGATTTCTTGTTGACGCAATGAAGAATGGTTGCCCCGTTTCAAGGCGTTTTAAACTGAGAGACTGTTCAACCAATAAATTTTGGAGAAAAATACTCGAACAAAAGTAACTTACCCAAAATTAAAAGAAAATGCCCAAATATTTATCTCCATTTTTGGGACTCTCTATTCTTGTGAGTCATTATATTCCACACTTTAATTCATGAAATGTAAACATCTAGCTGTTTTTGTGATGAACATTTAAGTGAACTGACGTAAGTATAGTTCCCGCACGATATCTGTGCCGATTGCCTAAGTCATTGCATTACGTTTTCGTGGGGACTGTAGCGTCGATTGGCCTGCTTAACTATCTCTCTCGCACAACAGTACCTCCCTTTCTATTTGTAAAGGCCAAGCTACCTCTCTCTCTCGCACAATAGCACGTCTCTCTTGAAAGAGTAACTGTCTCATCGGCACAGATTTCGTGCGAGATCTTTAGTCATCTCTCAGATTTCAGCTCAAATGCCACCCGATAACACGTTAAGTGATGTACCAAACCAATCTATAACGATCTACAACCTATATGTTTAATAGTAAAATAGCCTACTATTAGGGTCTACTTTTGGTTATATTAAGTGCTGCTCTTTCCAAGTTCGTCCCTTAGATTGCGGCTCCTATGTTAGGTAGTTGACCACCCATGATCTATACATTATAATATATTGGTGTACTTTTTCTCAGCTGTTTTATTTTTTATATTAACTTCCTTGGTACACAAAATAATATGTACTTATTAATACTGTATTCATTATTATTCGTGATTTAAAATACATGTTCACCACACGGATAATTACATTGTATTTTCATATCTTCGTTTCTTCATATACAGCTTCTAGGCTTATATATCGAATCGCTGTGTTCAATGATTAATTTTTTTTCATCAAAGCAGATACATGCTTAAAAATATTGTGAATTTACGTTTAAAAAAATTCACATAGGTTCGACAAAATGAGAGTGATAATAATAAAACGGCATAATCATGACGATAGACGCTTCCTATTGACGGAAATTCCTAATATTTTTATACTGGATTGGTCAATCATTCATGAGATAAAAAGTCATTAATATTCGTATGTATTATAAAACGGTTAACGTTTGATACAAATCAAATTCTAGATCATAATTAGGCCTTTTATTTTTTTCACCATTGCAAACAAGGAACGGACATAAATGTAAAATTTTTATAACCGAGATTTTCTCCTTTTCCTCTTCGCATTGGTTATCATCGTTGTTTTCAAATCCTATAATCGGGTCAACTCTGAAATCAGAAAATGAACTGCAAACTCTTTTTATCTGTTTTATACTTCACTAAAAATAAGAAGCAACAATGAATGAAAAGCATGACAAAACATGGTAACTCACTAATGGAGTTGTTGGCACATCTGTATAACCCGCTTTATGGTAAGAGCAGGGTGATTACGTAATTGCCCCTTCACAGTATGCAGTATGTATCACACGATCTAAGCAAATACCCGGGAACCTGCCAAATGCGCTAAGCCGTGGGATGGAGTAGAGAGATAATTAATTAATTAAGTTGCTCGAGGAAGCTATTGGCTTGTACTCGTGCCCTGGGCCATACACCTCGCTAATAATGTTAACTAACAATATTTGAGCTCATAATATTGTTTATTTTATTAGTTAACAAAATCTTATTAATTCATAGAGATATGTACACAACTCTTGAAATCTTTTCACTAATATGATTACTTTATTAGAGAACTGATTGATTCAGAAGATAAGTCTGAATCGTTCTTTGTGTTTCTTCTTAGTCTTCTTTTCTGTACTAGTTCAAAGCGCCATGGCCTACGAAAACGTTTATAAAGTCTCATATTCTCGTATTTGCTGGCATCTGTTTTCACATATTGATTGCCCATGCTTTGTTTACTTTTTATTTGCTATTTCGTGAACCGTTTGCTTATGGTTAGAACATAACCAGGTCTAGCAGTTAGCCTATTTACGATGTAAGACTCTTATATAGAACTTAACAGGCAAACATAAAATTAATAAAAGGAGCCCTTCCCTATGACAAGGATTTTCAGACTTAAAAGAATTTAAAGAAATGAAGTTCGTAGGCCTAAGTAATGTTTTGAGCGGAACTAAATATTGTGTTGGCTTACGGTGTGCTTTGTCAGAAACATAACTGCCGGTATCCGCGTTATGACCAAATGTTTGCTTACTTGTGTTATTTTAAATATTGTAAATGATTAATAGATAATAGTAGTAGTAGGAATTGTAGTGTTTGCAGTGACTAAAACGAAGGAAATTGATAATTATTAACTTATACAAGGAAGAGTATGACAGTAACAACTGGGGATTAGCCCTATAATCTCTAAAACATGTTGCACCTTATTTCTTACCTTAACGAACTCAGCCCTTAAAACGAACCCTTACATAGAAGAAGAGAGTTCTGTTTAAGAATGTTTTCGATTCAAAGTATGAAACACATAGGCTTGTTCAAGATAGAAGTAGGCTATGAAATAAAATTTAACATAGAATTCTAAAATCTTTATTTATAAATGCTATCTCCTTTTGTGACTAAATTTACTTTGACAGCGATATAAACATTTTCTGCATTGATAGTTGAATCAGGCTGATTAATGTTTAACAATTTTAGGAATATGAACTCTGTATCTCATAGGTCATACATAATGTGCATCACATATATTTTAGAGTAACTTATTAGTTCAAATTCACTGTATATAAAAACACCTAATAATAATGAGAATATTATAGGAGAAAAATTCCTCCGACACTGGGACAAGTTATGTCATATGACATAACTTGAACTTGTCTGTCTGTGAGGTAGACCATTAGGGCAATCAGTCATAGGAGAGAGGTTCCATCTGTCGCTGTGAATTGAGCTCCGGCTTAGCCTTGTTGGTAGAGCATTGCCACGGATAGCCAAAGGTCCTGGGTTCAAGTCGGAGGAATTTTTCTCCTATAATATTCTCATGTAATGTCCAACAGAGTCTATAATCTGTGGTTCATTAATGCTTATATATCTACCTAATAATAAGTTTAATTATCTTTGCAGTGTACGAAATAATTTACTAATAATACTGGTAATATTTACATGAACTAAAATCCGATCATAAACATCAGCTAATATTCTTATGAAACAAAATATTGATAAAATTATGTTATTGTAGGTAACATTGGTGTGAAAGCTGTATGAAACTGGACTCCAGATATACTCTTTGAAGTCCATGCTCCCTGTGAATTGTGAATTGGCTATAAAGCAATGGTATTTTATCATCACATTCTTTTTTGAACCTTTTGTTTCAATTTTTGTAATTCTAAACAAAGTATTTGATATGCAAGTTAAACTCAATGATATAACACACATAGGTTACAGTAGCGGGAAACAAAAAGTTCAGTCCCTACAGATATACGGAAAATTTACCTGCAGTCCCTAGGGATTTCTTTGGTGCTAAACTCTATACACAGTGCTGAACCCAACATGAAGAATACGTTTAATTACAAAACTACAGGCATTCTTTCTTTTCTTCTATCTCCTTTCTTTATTATTTTTCGTTTTTGTTTCTTGGTTCACTTTTCCCTTAAATGTTCACTCTCTCTCTCCCTCTCTCCCCCTCTCACTCACTCACTCATTCTCTCTCTTTCCCTGCTTTCCTCTCTTTGTATGTGTTTATTTTTTTATTTTTTTTTACCATTCATTCTTCTTTGTTTGTTCCCTTCTCTCATCTTTCCCTCACTCTTTGTCTTTCCGTCTCTATTTCTCTCTCTCTCTCTCTCTCTCTGCATCTTTGTTTTCCTTTCCCTGTTTCTATATTATTCTCTCTCTCTCTTCATCTCTTCCCCCTTCTCCTCGCTCTCTTGCTCTCCCTGCCTCTTTATTTTTGTTTATTTATTTAGGCTATTTCTGCATCTATCTCTTTCTTTATATCTCTCTGCTTCATTGCTTTTTGTTTCTTTCTATCATTTTGGATAAACCTACTTCTGTCTCTGTCTCTCTCTCTCTCTCTGTCTCTCTCTCTGTCTCTCTCTCTCTCTCTCTCTCTCTCTCTCTCTCTCTGTCGCAATGTTTATTCTCTTTCTTGCCCCATGGTTTGCCCTTTTGACCATAGTGTGACGATAAACAGGTTCACTACTCTAATAAGGGATTTTTTCCTTAACAATGCGCTTAAGCAAGACGTGGTTATGTCGTAATGCAAAGTGGAATGCGCCTCACATAAGCCTCACTTCGGCCGTCTTCCGGTATCGCATATTCAGAGGCGGCTCATCTGTAAATCTTATCGGAAAAAAAACTGGATGGCATCATCTGCTTTTTGAAAGAATAAAACATTTTTTAAAAATAATCGTTAAGACAAAAGGCTCATCATAATAGTGAAAAATCGAATTGTTTCTTTTTCATAATAAAATTATGTAAGAAATGTATGTTTATCTCAAAAATATTGACTGGGAAACCCGAAGGGAAAAACCACTTGGAAGACCTAGACGTAGGTGGGAGGACAATATTAGGATAGATTTAAGGGAAGTAGGATTTGCGAGGGATGATTGGACGGAGTTAGCACACAATTGGGTTGAATAGCGGGATCAGGTAAGCGCGGCAATGAACCTTTGGGTTCCATAAAATAGATAAGATTAATTTAGCTTGCTGAGGAATTGTCTATTACCATTGAGTAAGTAAGGAAGGAATGTATGTTTAAGTATCATGTTGTAACGCTTAAGAAATGATCAACAGCTATAACCAAGTGAGTATTGTTATAGCAGTGTTTACATTACTTTAGTAAATTAATTTCAAGCACCGCTACGGAATGGAAAAATGCAAGGGAAACTCGTGAAGTCTGGGTAAACAATGTTTCTACGGCTTTCACTCTTCAAAATGAAATAACAATTACATTTACTTTTATATTTAACTTACATATTTTACAATATATGAGTATCTAAATGTATGCCTTTTATTATTACAGAAACTAGAAAATCAAAATTAAAAACAAAACAAAAATACAATAATAACTTCAGAATTTGATTTCTTAGGAAGTTGCAGCCAAAGTGCAAGTCTCTATGTGAACTTGTTTCGTACTTCCCTACTGTTTTCTTAACAAACTGAAAGTGAAATCAGTGGATTAATCCTGGGAGTCTTTTCTCTGTTTCACAGCAAAAATGTAATTATCCCATCTTTCATGTCATATCTATAAATCAAAATTAATTACCGGTAATGAAAACAAATATTACAATATGGACGACCTGTAAGGGGACACGTATAGCGTGGGGGGGGGGTTATTTTCCACGTATAGACAATTAAATGGCCGGTAGGTCTTTTAATAAAGCGTATCATATGATGTGGAAGGGTACATCTTAAACTATTTTTTGGTGGCAAAGTAAAAAATTCATAATTGTTCCCTTTTGACTTATCTGTGGAATAACTGATCAGCTTTTATACGAATTTTTTATTGGATTAGCCCTTAACCACTTAAGAGAGATCTGTGTGACCGCAGTAAAAATGTAAACCGATGTGTCTGCATAGATCACAATCACTGGTCACCATGTGCTGTAATATTTATACTTTGTGCTTGCTGTATTTTTAGAATGCTGTTAAGGATGTCCACACTATTGATTATGTTATCGGTGGATCTGGCCTCTTAATTATTTGAAATGTACATTTCCGTATAATTTTTATACCATCTTCAGTCTTATAGACCTGGTAGTTGTCGAAACGACTGGTGATTTAATACTGCCCGAAGAAGGCTACTTTGTAGGTTAACTATGTCCTATAGGCTATACACCATTGGTAGCATTGGTCACATAGTATGCCGTGATTTCGCAACTGTTGGTTTTGTTTTATATAACAAAGCAGAAATAATTATTATTTGTATAGTCCGTTACATTTTATTCATAGAATAGCCCTAATAAATCCAACTCGAGTTTTCGAGCCTCATTAGATAAATTCGCTCCTGTTGCGCAGTCGCAAAACATCGATAAACTCGTAATCTCTCGTGGGATTACCTATGATAAAATACTATCGTGGAAAATAGTAAAATAGTATTTTTTTATATAATTTATTATATTTGAGAATAATTATGGCTTTTTTGGTTCTTTCTTTCTTTTCTTTCTTTATCGTAGTTTCACCTCTTCCTTTTAGGATTTAAGCGACCCAAGCCACCCGGGCGCTTTTTTGGTTAAAATACCTATATTTATAGTGCATTTAATTACAGTAAATCAACATATTAATTTAATCATTTTAATAACCCATTAAAACATTATATAAATTTTTCGATACTCATGTGGGATTTAAGTTGGAACAGAAAGGGATAAATAAGTAAAGTGCATCAGAAATGCGGAAATTAATTGCAATCTCTACTTCGATTGATTACGCTAAAGGCTTACAAACATTATAGAACTAGTCTTATTCTCATCATAAGGCGATCGATAAAACGAATACTTGAGAGCATGCGCAAGAAAACGCTGATACCAATCTATCATAACCAACCTGCCTGATGATCTGCAGTGAGTCAATATTAAAAATTAAAATATAAGTCAAGGCATAAAAAGATTGAAATTGTAAACTTCAAATATCAAATGTGATTATATTTCAATAATAGTAGTAGTAGTAATAATAATAATAATAATAATAATAATAATAATAATAATAATAATAATAATAATAATAATAATACATTGCTTACATCAAAAGTTATAGGCTTTGATACATTAACGCTCATATGCGGCAAGCAGCGCGATCAGGAGTGCGGTAAATTAGGTTGCAGGCACTGAGCATAGGAAATTCGAGATAACATTTACGGCATAACACTGTCGTAGAAAACATTATTTGTAGGCCTGTACCGATTAATCGATTAATCGGGTCGATTAATCGATTAAACATTTAATCGTCGATCAATTACATTTTCCGATTAATCGGTTTAGTCGAATTTTGAAAAACGTCAACGAGAAATGAGTCAAATGACCAAACTCCTTTCTCAGTGCCGAGTGAGAGAGTTTTTAGTGCTGCCGGTATTATTGTAAACAAGCTACGATCGTCTCTTGATATTCAAATGTCAACCAACTCGTGTGTCTCAAGTCTTGGCTGAAAAAGTAACCGGAAATGTAAGTTTTGTATATATTTTTTCACTAGTTAACTAATAATGGTATTAATTAATTCAGGATTGTTTCTGATTATCTGTAGTGTAGTAGTTATTAAACGTGTAAAACAATATTAAATGTACACTTTGGTTTCGTTTAAAATACCGACCAATTTGTCGATTAATCAGTCGATTAATCGAATAAAGTCAAGCGTTAACTCGATTAGAAATTTTAATCGATTTTCAGCCCTAATTATTTGCTTACCTCCCTGCACAAGCCTCTACTGCAGTTAGCAGTGTATGATGTTCTCAGTAAACACTACAATCAGTAGTCCACATCTCTACGGCCATATGTTAACTCGGACTGTTTATATTCGTTGGAATGTTGAAATTATGCAAGTCCTACCTTCCATCCCCGCGCGGTGTTCTTTATCTCGTTTCTCCTGTTTTATCGCGGAGGGAGTGATATCTCTAGACTAGATGCAAATTCCCATATTAGGCTTATCGTACATTACCTAGCGGTTTTTTTTTTCTTCTTCACATAAAACCTCTAACATGGCCACCACTTCATTTTACACATCTTCAAAAGCAAGTCCGTTTTATCAGCTTTGTGCAAAGGATTAATATATCAGCCGGGTTCGTGTTTCTGTTTGCCGATACTTTAAAGTTTAACGTTGGATTTAATGACTGTGATTTAGAAATCTGATTTCAAAAAGTTTTTGTTGATATGGAAATTGCTTCCTGCTTGTGAATTATCGCTTTCTTGACCGAGTTATTACAGCAATTATGCCCCCACAACATGTGATCGCGATACTACGAAAACAGAAATAATATCTATATGAAGCAAAAGTATTTTTATTTCTTTATAATTGCTGATAAAATAGCACCCATAACTATGGACTTTTTCGTTTACGTACGTATATAGGCTACTAATTAATTATTAGATCTGGGATTTTAAGGCAAATGCCTAATTTGTTCCTTATGAAATAACATGAACATTTTTAAATATTTGGACGTTTCATGATAAATCACTGACATCTATAGAGTTTTATAGTGCCCTATTTGGACCTTTAGAGTCTATTTTACTATTTTAGTGCCTAAAATGCCTATTTTGTACATTTAAAATAAAATTCAACTTCTGTAAGTTTTACAGTCTCATAATGGGCATCTCTGAATGAAAAGCAGAGCAGCAGAGGTGGGTTTTTCACAGAAACTTGAATATTCCAAACTATTGTCGCTAAAGGAATGCTGACTGACGAAGGAGGGGGAGGATTAAGGAGGAAGGACTACTGTGTCAAGTCACCAGTGAAAGAACATCTGTTTAAGTGAATATTATTCGTGATGCCTAATTTTGCAGTTAATTCTTTTAAAAATAGGTATACCACGTTTCTTGCAGTGAGAAAAAGACCATGTTGCAGTTTGAGTGTATATTGTATATTTTAAAGTCAATTTTCTATCTATTTACACATTTTTAAAGCAAATATTAAGTTCCTATTTTCTCTTTTAAAAGCTTATTTACTTGTTTTAAAAGCCTATTTTAGGTGCCTAAAACTAATTTTTTTAGAGCCTAAAATCCCAGGTCTACTAAATATACTCTATTTACAATAACAGTAACAAAATCTGGAAAACTAACAGTTTTACTTTAATAAATAAGGTGCACAAAAATATGGCATTTAAAATAAACTAATTCTTTTTGTTAGCGCTCCTTGTAAAATATTTTAACAATACCACGTTACAGCTGTCCAATAGCAGGGGAACTTTTATTGGTACCAATAAGAAGAATTTCAATATGCGGAGAATTTAATAAGTCTCTAAAAAAGGCATAAGAGTTTGTGTTAATTAAAATCATAGATTGTAAATATTGTTTTATTTTCGTAATAGGCTATGATTTTGTAGGTTGAAATTGTTTTAGTTAGTTATATTCTTATATAAATTAGCAAGTAAATTAATATAGAAAACTTTTTTTATTATTCTGTTTAGTGCAACAATACAGATACTGCATACTTATACATTTACTAGCTTAAAAGACCCGGCGTCGCCCGGGTTTTGTATTTTGTAATTGGAAATTAGCTTATGAAGGATTTTCAATTTTAAATTCTAGGTCCTTATATAGGCATTTATAATTTGAAATAGGAAGAACGACTTATTACACTCAAACTATTCCCTCAGAAAATGCTTGATATAGTTTTTTATGGCTCATAGAGGATCTAGAATGTTGCATCCCATCGCTTGTACAGTGCACAGCAAGCCTGGTAGAGGTTTAAATAGAAGAAACAGAAATTCCTGTAACATAAAATTGTAATATCGAGGCGGGAAATTTCCCACTCTTATGTTACCATAAAGCATTATCACTTTCATACTTTTCTCTCCAAAAACCTGCGATATAATATAATAATATACACATTACCATACCTCGTTTTGTTTTCTCTATGTCCAGGGTAGAGAAAGTTATGTGATTCCATTATTTTAGTGGATTTCATTCTGTAATATTTATTTATAACATGAATTATTTTGATAACTTCTCTTATTTGTCAAAAGTGCATTTCAATTGTTTTTTCTAAGCCCACCTGATACCATTTGGCAACAATATATTCTGTGATTTGGAATTGATAATTCTATGTAAAAAGGGATTAAGTATTTTCAAAAACATTTAATTTTTGGCATTTAGAATCAGAATTTTTCAAAATCCTTTCTTAGTGAGCACCTACATTATGAAACGAAGGTACTGTCAAAATTCCAAGTCTCTACCTGTTATAGTTTGGGCTGTACGTTGATTCCTGTCATTCAGTCAATCAGTCATTCATTCAGTCAGTCAGGACAAAGCCTTTTATATATATAGAGATTAAATTATTTTTAGCCAAATTTTAACCTTATTTTAATTCAAAGTATCCTAAGGATTTAGTTACGAACAGACAGGCTATAATACATCTGTAAATACCAACGCAATATATGAATATTTATAAATATCATGTTATTAATAATCAATAAATCAATGCGGCTCGCTGGTCATTCACCAAAAAAGAAATGGTCATCTAGTTTTAAAAAAAGGAAGACCCAGATTACAGGAAAGAGAATACTGCTAAGAAAATAAGTACGACAGTAGTTTTAATCTATTTCCCATTCATGTTATCAGTACTCACTGCGGCAATCTAACTTAACGCAATCAATACCGCACTGCAAATGTGCGTAATAATATCAAACCCAAAGTCAGTTTCCAAGAACTAAGTAGCCTACCATGCGACTAGTTTCGCCTACTAAATATTCTGTAACAAATTAAAATAATGTGCAAACAACTTTTGAGAATCAATAGGCGGTTGCCACCAAACACTGCCTTCGTCATTATCCTTGATTTTACAAAGACTGTGCTCCAAGAAAAAATAGTTACGTTTTAACGTTAATTGGAGGCTAACTTCTGAAAAAAAATTACATTTAATTATTAATTCACATAAGTTTAAAAAAAAAAAAGAATTATGTGATGTTCGTGTGTCAAGTGTATATTATCTCGGAAATAGGAAAGTTCGACTTCTCGTTTTTCTACCTTCTCTTCGATTCTGTTAAAACTTGAGTTTTGCACTAAAATATTAAGGATTGTATATTTATGCCGTCAATGGTGTAACGGATATTTACGTCACCTATTACGAGTGAATGCAAGGAACTAAGCAATTGAATCTCGACCTCTCACACAGATTATACCTCAACTTCACTTCTCAGATATCGAAATGTGAGTGCCACTAAATGTTACTCAGAAGTTGTAAACAAAGTTGTACATTTCCATAAAAGTTGGTGAAATGGCTTTGCCAATACTTCCTGACAGTCTGCTTCTATGTTACAAGTATTTCCTAACATGCACCTCATGAACACTCAGAAAGAGCCAATCCTTTACATTGTTCACTACGCAAATAAATCACACAAGACACTTAGATGTAATATAATTTTATTTGCCTTAACAAGTGTTCTTAACCTTTTTTACTTTCGCACCTCTCCTCTAAATGTTGACTTATGGTATGAGTACACCCTTAGGGGTAAAATTCTATAGTTTTTAAGTTAATGTCTTTAAAATTGTTTCATGGTGCATTAACTCATTATTAAGGGATTTTACTAAAATAGTGAAAAACAAAATTAGTTGTTTAAACAAATAAATATTTGTTTTAAAAAATTAAAGAAAAGGGAAACACTGTATCTCCTATACTAATGCAAATATTTTCAAAATTCTTTCACTAGATTGTAGCAAAAACATTTCTCTATTGCCTGAATTAATTTTTAATAAAATGTATTACTTCACAGCATCGGTTTATCAAACTTTCAAACAAATATATACATATTATTATGCAACTTTTCATAGTGTGCCCATTCATAATTTACTGTTGGACTGTATCAAATTTTAGTTTAATTCAGGCACTAGAATATTGTTTTAGCTTTTAAATGGGACGAAAAATCATGTCAATAACTTCATACCAAGCTGAAATATGATGTTTCTGCTGACAAAGTACATTGCAAAGCTAAATTTGCGGTAAATGGCCGTTGAAGTTTGAACTCTTGAAAAACCTCAAACCTCATAGGTAACTTCCCTAGATTCTGTTTACTGAACCAACTTGAGCTTTTTCCTGCCTCTGATATACCTTCTTCTGTTTTTGGCTTCTGGTGTTTCTTGTTTCTTGCCTTAATTTCTTGTTTTTTCTTGTTAGATTGGACTCCAGCTAAGGTATTGTAATAGTTCCTGGGTCGATTCCCATTCTCCTGTATGATTCTAATTCACTCTCAGGTCCAATATTCCAGTGGCATACTGCATCCATAACACATAAATTTAATGTTTTCTTTACAACTAAGTCTCTTTAGGGCACCGTTTCAATATTAATGAGCAATTGAAGGACTCATTCACATTCTGAGTATTGCCTTGAAGACATTTTTCAAGCATCTCTTCCGTAAGACTATTATACACTGGTTTTATCTCCCTAATTATTTCTGTAGGTATGCCAGGACCTGTACGTGTATATTTCATACCTTTTGCCTTAGCAACCTGATAGTCACACCAGCTGTTCTATTGAGCATGAAGATATAGCAAATCAAACTTGACACAGAAAATGGTACTCTGACAGCTTGAAAAGGGGCGTGATCATTACGTAGTATGACTAGAAAATGTACAATATCAAAATAACTACTCGTCATATTTAAAAAGTAAATATGTCAAATTAAATAGGAGAAATGGCTGAATATACACTTATTTTAAAAAATCAACATTTTTTACCATTTCAGTTTGTACACATACCTTAAAACTCACACTTCCCCTCCTTTCATTTATAACCCACAACAAATATATCTGCCCGTGTCGTGTTTACGAACTATCTTCCTCCACAGCACTGTCCAGTACACTCAGCACGAAATATTAGTTACCTATAACCTGATGAGTAGTCATTGTGTCGTGCTGCGGACACCATCAGTGTTAGTATACGTAACTCATGGGAACAGTAGCTCCAATTGACCATTATTAGGTAGGCCAAAACTGCAAGTATTTCTAAAATACGGCACACTATTACGAATGACATTTTGTCATAGATGGTACTTGCTTTTCCTTTCCTCTTCTCCCTCCCTATGAGGATCTATATGAGGACGTAAACATCGACTGCAGCGTTCTTTACTTAGCGGCATTCTTAAATGTCCTGGGTTATAATAAGAGATTTATTATGTAAACGTAGTTAATAAATTATTTTATTTATGTTTTGATCATAATTATATAAATTCTAAAAAGCAGTGTCGCACAAATGGTACAGAAAATAGTCCTAGCTCTCCACTAACCTCTGTGTTACTCCCAAGGAGAGGTATACCTCGCAGTTAAGAACTCATGTCAATATTAAACAGATACAACTATTATTTGTATGTTTTCAGAAATAACCTATGTATCTAATTTAATATACATACATGGGTATCAAAATTCAATTAAATATATTTTAATTTACAATAGTAAGAAGGAAATAAACATGAAGAATAGAATGTTTAAATCATAAAATTAATAATTTTCTAAAATGTATAATCGTTCAGGTTATTGGGTTAGGGCTATTTTTAAGAATAGAATTGGATAATCTAGGACTAAAAGTAGAACTATGTTTTATAACTGCAGTCGTAAACATTTAAACTCAATTAAACTTTTGTTTGGTTTCGTCTTATATCGTAAACTTCACAAGTAAGTGGATGTGATCTAAATCTTTACAGCAACTCAATAATAGCTAATTATGTATCAAGTTCGCGAAATAACGCTTTAGCGGATGAATCTAGGATTAGACGAGTCCGCTAAAGCTTTTGCAAACGTGGTACAAAAAAAATTTTAGTAAAAGATCTGTAAATTATATGAAATGAAATAAAAATACCGTAAAATTGATTATAAAAGGCATAGTCAGCCAACAGTTGACGCCATATTTTCAAAGCTATCTGAATCCTATGCTATGAATCAATACGAAATGCGAATGTAGGCAAGATGGCATTGCGGAATATTAAAGCTATTTTGTCTAAGGCATATATTTGCTGTTATATTATTAAGTGTTTTGTAAACAAAAAACCTGGTAAAGTTTCTGATTAACGTAAAGAAACAATTTGCCTTATATTTGTTGTTTTATGGTAAAATATTTTGTTTCAAACCCTGTTAGGGTTGGTATGACTGGTCACTGCCATCTGGATTTTTCAGTTGCCATGATGACTTTATCGGCCTGGTACGGTAAAAATTACTTTACCTGCCTAGATTGGTGAAGTGCTGATTTTCGGCGTGTTAACATTCCGAGTAGCGGGTGTTTTGTGGAGTGTGTACCAAAAATAATTTATTTAGATATTCAGTAAACACTGATATTTTAAATTCAGAAAATATTAATAAACACTATAAAAACGAAAAGTAAAAACAAACCGTAGAACTCCAGTCATCCGGATTGAGACCGGGAAATCAAATATCCGGATAATTGGATAAATAATGAAAGAAGGTAATTTATTTTTACAAAACTAAATTTTACAGTACTGTAGGCCTGCTTCCATATAGTTTCATATCTTGACCACATCAGTCAAAGTTAGTTATCTAACTGACAAACTGTAGGATTTAGTAGGCTAAAAGGTTTGCTTTTTTGCAAATCGGTCTCAATGCTCGCTGATGCAAAAACCACTTGAATAGGCCTATGGCCTCAAAGCGATCCGGATAATTGGCGATCCGGATAGTTGAAGCTCGGATAATTGGATAATTGTCGGGTAACTTTAGGCCCATGTGGTCCCCGGATATCATCTGCCCGTCATTATCATCTTCATTCCATCCTCGCCTTGTACAGAGTGAATGTGTATGAATGGTGTGTCTCGTCCTATGTGTTCGTGTTGTCTCGGAGGTGGCTCCGGCATTGGGCTGACCACTCATCCTTTTCTAGTCAAAAAAGTATATACGCTATCCATAGGTAATCCCTCTCCCGACAGGTCGCGGCCCTGTAAGGCCCGGGCGGCGTTTGTCGCTTAAATGTCCCTAAAAGGGAGAGGTGAACCTAAGGGGAAAAAACGAGAGAGAGAGAGAGAGAGAGAGAGAGAGAGAGAGAGAGAGAGAGAGAGAGAGAGAGAGAGAGAGTAATTCGGTTGATATTGGCAAACCGAAAGTTTTAAACTTGAATAGGCCTATGATTAGCAGTAAAATAAGCTGATGGTTAAAACTGTTGACTCTAATTGGAGTTGTCTATAATATGAATCGTTTTAATAAATATTGACCGATCAGTAATTATGAGATCAGACGGTGGATTAAGAGTAAAGCAAGAGTCCGCGAGCCCTTGTCCTGTGTAATTAAAGCTGAAGTGTTTTGCGAATAAATGAGCACCAAACGCGTTCATTATATCGAAGTAATGCAGAATAACCATACATCATCTTCGCTCCCACTGCATATTTAACTTCCATTCGACTCGCTCTCATAGTGGAACACAGTGAATCGATAATTCAATGAAGCGTTGAGTGGCGGCGAAACCAATCTTTTATCGGTTTTGATCGCCGTACTCACGAATGTGCCTACAGCTAGAGACATGACAGTATAACGAATGTAAGTGATACGTATGTGTTAGGCTTATTTAACTGCTCGGCAGTAATAAACAGAATTAATTAATTAGTATTAATTCATTCATTTATTACAACAAACTACACTAAACAAAAGTACTGTTTGACAGATTATATATGACCGAAGAGTGAATCTTACGGGTTGTCAAGTCGAAACCTAACCTCAAATTTTGCTCATATTTAGGTCTTCACTACACATAGACATATGAAATGATGTACAATTATTATTCAAAGCACAAAAACTATAATATGGGAATAAGAAGACTGGAAACATAAAAGAACAAAGCAGGACCTATAAATGAGTGGTGCTTTGTTTTGCAATAGCCTATCTGTGGCTTGGTTCTAAAAGGGCCAACGTCATAAAACTTGCTTTTGAGATAACTAATTTTGAATTCTTTGTAGAAGTAACATTTTTTTCTGAGAACTTCCGACATTGGCCCCTAAGGTTTCTGTATTATGTCTGTTAATAGCAACACATATTGGCACTTACATTATACGAAAGATAAAGACTGACCGAGCTCAATAATGCATAGATCTCATTTTTGCAGGAAATTGACATTGGCCATTTTAGAACCAAGCCACAAATATGTCACATCTGAAACAATAAAAAGAAATATTTCTTAATCCATTTTTAATAATTTACCATGTTCAAGGTGAATTTTCCTCAGCATAGTCTGATGGATTTCTATTAATAAAGTAATAAAGTAATTTTATTATAGCCATTGATTAATACATGATTAAAATAGGCATAGTCAAATATAAAAATTACAAACAAATTAAAAGTTACAATCAAGATACTCCTGTACAGTATAATTGTTTTTGCTTAGGAGCAGGTCTTTTAACCTTAACTTAAAGGCACCAATGTTTCTAGTATTCCTAACATTTAAAGGAATTTTATTAAAAAGTTTAACACCCATGACAATATGGCTGTTTAAGAGTCCTTGTTAGTCTACTTCTTGGTACAGTTAGGTTATAATTGTTACGGGTCTCATGGGAATGTATGGCGTTGACAGGAACAAAATCTTGTATATGTTGATACACAAATAGCACAGTTAAAAATACATAAAGAGAGGTGACAGTTAATATGCCAAATTCCTTAAATATAGGCTTACAGTGTTCTCTATGGCCACACCCCTTAAGTATACGGACTGCTCTTTTTTGAATAGTGAAAACATTACTTGCTGAAACACTGTTTCCCCACAATAGAATGCCATAGTTCAAGTGAGACTGGAAAAATCCATGGTACGCATTCAATAGCTCTCTGGCTGGGATTAGCTCTTTTAGTCTTCTTAATAAGTAGTTCACTTTAGACAGCTTGCTACATAAGGCAGAAATATGTTCCTTCCAGGAGAGCTTACAATCTAGAATAATACCTAAAAGTTTGACATGATTTTCACTGCCAACATTATTATGAAGACTGAATATAAAAGTCTTAGTTTTATTCAAATTAAGACTAAGACCATTTGCGCTGAACCATTCTGACAATTTGTGCAATGTATTTGCCATGTTACTTGTGTTCTCGTCAAAGGCTTTCAAAGCAGTTGTGTCGTCGGCATACGAAATAATTTTTTTCAGGTAAAGCTGCTGGTAAGTCATTCATGTAGACAATGAAAAGGAAAGGGCCTAAGATTGATCCCTGGGGAACACCTATATTTATATACTTACTCGATGATTGTTTACCATTTATTTCATCAACTTGTTGTCTTCCCATGAGATACGATTTTATAATTAACAATTCCTTTCCTTTTATACCATAGAAAGACAGCTTTTTTTTTCAAGATGTCATGGGGCAAACAGTCGAATGCTTTGCTGAGGTCGCACATACAAATAGCTGCATTTATCTTTTCTTCAAATACTTGAAGGACCCAAGTGACCAACTGTTCGATTGCCATTGTAGTAGATCTCCCAGATCGAAATCCAAACTGTTCAGGGCATAATAAATTGTTTTCCTCAAAATATTGCCTTTTCCTATTCAGACATATTTTTTTCGCTAATCACGAGAATTTCTTCATCACCGTGTCAGCCGGGTTGTAACGATTGATACCGAGTGTACAATATTGCCAACATCACAAACATGACTACGTGCAGACTAAACTCAGTAGATGACAGAGTAGTCTACGAATTATAACGGAAATGTCGGTGGGTTATGGGATAATGCAATGGTAAATACAACGGAATTTTTAATTCAATGCAGGGATGACGAACGAAATCTTTGTTAATAGGAGTTAACATAGGAAATTATTAGAAACTAAAGCATCGATTTCTTTTAGTGTAACGAAACTTTGGAAAAGATATGGAAGGAAAACAAAGCTGCTGCATTAGGATAAATAGTCTATAACAGATAAATTTTAGGTCATTGACATGTAGTACCAGTGATACGTTGGGTTAGGTTAGGTTAGGTTAGGAACAATGCTACCAGTTTAGCAGAGGCATATTGAATTTAATTATGTTAATATTGAACCTTTTCTTGCACTGGGAAATTTAATCACGGCGATAATCGCTTGGGACGGCTGCAATAAGATAAATTGTGGCAGCTAGAATCTAGGTCAATGACATGTAGTGCCAGTGATACGTTAGGTGATCACTATACTTGATCCAAGATGTGTAAGGAGCAAAAGCAACAACATACTTGTCTTGACTAACTGTGTCCTGTCGTTTCATTGGTTAATCGCATCAGCGCATACTTCACGGTAGTGCGACAAGCTCAGTCAAATGTTTACTTCCATTGCACACACATCGTAAAATCATTTATATCTTATGCAATAGTGAAAACATGAGTTCTGTTATGTGAGTTGCTTGCTTTCGTATTTATATCATAGGCTTACATGTTTTACAACATATATCTAGCAAACAAGATTTTATTTGTTTTTATCGTTGCCTTGAATCTTTGTTGATTCTGAAGAATACAAGTGACATAAGTTACTAAATACAAGATGCATTTTGTATTATAATAAATTGATTCGTTGTAGTTTTCATTTACATAAAGTGAGATGAAGTACACCACATATTATAAGTAAAAGTAATAGACAAAACCTCTAATATTTGTATGATAGAAGAAAATTGCTAGCCAGGGCCTTCAGAACATACGTCACCAATAAAGAAACGTGCGAGAAAAAGGTTTGTTCACCGGCGAGAAGATACAGATTGTAAATATATACAAAACATTCAAAGAAAACTCTGAAGTATCTATGAAAAGATGTAGGAGTGAAAGTTACGTCATCCGTGGGAGTAGTTTCAAGTATGGTTTTCAAAATCCTAAAATAATACAGATCTCTAGGCAGAGTGGGGAATTGAACCCGGGACCTTGACTTACTGTATGCAATCGATTAAGCAGTCCCATAAACGAACTCTTGTGAACTGTGCTTTGTACTTTCATACTCGGTTGTTTACTTTTGCTCCGTACACATCCTGGATTAAGTATAGTGCCAAGGAAGCCTGACTGTTCAATTGCTTGGGCATTCTCGAGCTGTTCCCATTTTTCTATGAATCTACTTAAGTAACAATACAATAGCCATTACTGTAGAAAACTGTTGTGGATCCATTTTATTAGAACTGTGACAACACATAATAAGATAAGTGTAATATAGCTCTCTCTCTTCCCGCTGTATAACCCAAGTAATCGTGATTCTGGTGTAGACGCCATTCATTGCTTTGTATGGTGGCAGTGATACATAGAACAGGCAGATTGCGTGCGCGTGCATCTGAACAAATCACAGCTCGCGTGCTTTGTAAACATCTAATTTAGCTGGAGTCTGACGTCACTTTTCATCATAACCAGTTCATCTTGATTTACTCAACTGAATTGACTGGTTTATGGTTTCTGTGTTCAGTTTCAGGTTAGGTTAGACGTTGCAATGAGGCAATACTGAGGTTAATATTTTCATGCAGAAGAAAAGAAAGAAGAATAAATGGTGGATATCATGTTTACAAAGTTTATCTCATATGAACTACGTGTCAAGATTTTGTATTAATGAGTTTGTTTACGTAAGTGAAAATTAATAGTAGGCATCTCTTTAAAATTCCATAAAAAGTCTCCATGTTTAAATAGATTAAGTGATCATATCGGAATTTACATCACACATATTAACTGAATAACCTAAATAATCGGGCTGCTTATCGTTGCTGTAATTTATTCCGATGTTTTAATAGGGTAATGTTTTTGGGCGTGCTGTAATTTTATTAGAACCTAATCTCAATATTTTTCAATTCTATGCATCCAGATTTGTTAAATTAGGCCTATGTATCTGTTTTCAGATGACTGTGACTTAGTTATTGGATCTCTACAGATGATCTAAAAGCCTCAGCTTCGCGAACAATGCTAGATTTCCATAACTGGTGCATAAAAAAAAATCTTTTCATCCAAGCCTATATTCATACACTTCAAATCCCGATTCGTTATAGGCGTAGTAGTCAATAATTTCAGTCAATGTTCAGTAATATGAGAATAGAATAAGTAACAAATTCAAAATACTTAGGGGTAACCATCGACTATCGTATAAATTGGAAAGTCCACATTGCAAATCTGCATAAATACTATCTAGTTCTGTTGCTCTCTTCGTTAAGCTAGCATCTTACTGCAACAAAAAACACTTCTCTCCTCTTATTACAGTAACATTACTGCTTGAGGGGCAGCTAACTAATTTTCGTTAGTACAGAATTTTTGTCTTTCAAAGCAAATGGTGCGGACAATTTTTAAAACCAAGCCCTTGGATTCCAAAAGGCTATTATTCAAAGAGTATAAGATCCCATCTCCCTTGAATTATGAACCGTGTAGCTGCTCATCTCTCTCTTTCCCTGAAATATTAAGTATCTAATGTGCAGTGTTTCTCTTGTTTGTTTTGCCGCGCGAACGTAACTCAGAAAAGATGTCGCGCAAATAAGCTAATTTTTCTGGCTTCACTAGCGCCATTGTCTGTAACTAGTAACATTCTGCAAGATTCCGATGAGACTTACAGATCCGAACTTCCAGCGACTATGTTGCCATGGAGTTGTTGCCAGCCAGTGATGCGTTGTAAGTAGTTGTTTTCAGTGTGCAGCTGTGCCGAAGAATACCGGTGCTACAGGTGAGCTATTTGTTTGATATCTTTTGTTTTGACTAAATTTAAATTATACCTCTCCCGTGTTTCTATTCCAGATTCTTTGTTATGTATATTGTATATTATATTGTTTCAGGGGTTTAGAAATTATGTCTTGGGCCTTGTTTCGAAGAGCTTTTACTGATATTATTAGCAGATACATCATAACATTAGTTAATATTATTAGTTTGCTGTTTCATAAGAATAGTAGCTAATATTATTGGTTAAGAGTTCTTGGCCCTAAATTATTAGTAAATGTTACTGACATTATTAGTAAACTGTTTCATGGAATGCAATGGTAAGAAAATTGACTCATCGTATTAGGTGTTTTTCTATGAGTGTATTTGGACTAAGTTATTCTCAATTCCATGTGATACAGATTTAGCTATCTCAAAATTGTAAAAAAGAATCCCTCTGATTCAATTATGATTAAGAAAATGTCTATATTTGCCATCAAAGGAACTTTAGTCATAAGATTTTAATGAATAAGTGCTTGATAGGTTTAATGATTTTTCAGAACAAGTTCTTATGTTCTAACACACAAAAGAAGAATAAGAGGAATCAAAACACAATCAACAATCCAGACTTAACCTCCAAATCATTAGCTGACTAATGAAGAGATTTTATTAGTAGTGTTCATATCTCTATGAAACAAGATCATGTTAACTAATAAATTATGTTATGAGTTCTAACATTATTAACTAATATTATTAGCAAGCTCTATGAAACAGGGCCCTGGTGTTGAACTTTTTGTCCGCTGCTCGCGTCTTTTTCTGCTTTTTCTGCAGTTTGGTTAAGTCTGCTGTATCTGTATCTTCACAGAAGTTAGTGCTTTACTTAGTGTATTTAGTGTAGCTTTATGTTTTGAAGTGTTTCATAGTTAGTGTTTGTACTTCCATAGTTTAATTAAGTTGTAGGCCTTGAGATCCGAACCAAGTTGCTGTATCTCCGGCCAAACCAGCAAATGACTCCTTGACGAGTACCAGTAGTTCCGGGATCCCTAAAAGAGGAAGACCTACAAAAACATTTAATAAGCAAAGGCGGTTTTCGTGTGTAATGTTCACGAATATGTAGAAAAGTACAAACTAGGTAAGGATTCAATAACGGAAATCGCAAAAATCCTGAAGTTGGACAGGAAAATGGTACGGAATGTTTTGCGGTGGAGTCCAATGACTCCTAAATAGTCAGGCAACAAAAGAACAAAGTTTAATAAAGTGTACTATTTCGGTTGTGACTTTATCAGGCTTGAGGTTTACCATTTTTATAGTAAATGTCAATCACTTTTGCAGCATATCATAAGAGTTACAGATTTTCCTTATGAGGAAACTACACTTCGCGAATCGTTAAAGAAGCTGAGTTTTTTTATTGGTAAAATCCCATCTACGGGGACCATTTTTTAGATCCGAGATTCTCTTCATAAAACACTTATATCACACGAATTGTGTTATAGATAGATGTGTGGAGAGAAGATGATGTCTTGGTGAATGATTTGATCCAACCCACCCGCCCTTATTGATACACTTTTCTTTTATATCACGATCTAGCGAAAACTCCCTTCTTCTCCACCATTTTTCTGTTCTCGTCCTCCTGATTAGACGTTGGAGGTGTGACGTCATATCGCTAAACAAGATATGTTTGTGGATGAACAGTGTGACAAACCTACAAATGTACAAGCCACTAGCTGCTCGTAAGAAATGGTGGTTCTGCTATTCAGTATATTGCTCCTTAACTAACATAAACGTTCCTAACCTAACAGTTGGTAACCGTGTATCGCAAACAAAAACACATCACACAGTCCGTGGAAATGTGAATATCGCGTGAATTGGTTCCCGTAATTGGGATTATGCCTTTTTATTTCGCCGTCTTAAAAGAATAATGTCAAATGTGGTGATGGAAACTTCAAGAATAGTGGCTTGGCGATACCAGTTTCTCCATAGGCTACGGGATCTACGCTTGCAAGGTTTCAAAATCGTGTATCTTGATGAGACCTGGTTCAACATAACTTACATGATGTTGCGTACATGGGATGGGACGACGACACCTGCAATTGTGTGCTAAAGCCCCGTCGTCACGAGGGAAGCATATTATGGTGCTTCATGCTGGAGACAGTCAAGGTTGGTTGAGGAATTGCCTTGTTTTGTCAGTTAAGGACATCGGAGACTGTAAAGTTGACAGTCAGAATGAAATGACGGTGGAAGTTTTTGAACTGTGATTTTAAAATAATCTGCTTGCAAACTTTCCAAACGACTGAAAATGTGTACTAATGGAAATTGCAAGCTACCATTCGCTGCAGCTGTTTAAAAGTCACTCCATGAATACAAGGTCCAAGATATTATTTTGTTCATGGAAGAGCATATCATACCGGTCCCGAACTCCGTTCCCATAAACGCCGTCCTCATTAACAGAATCAAATCTGCAAACGTAACTAAAAAGTATGTGGTTGATGAACCTGCAGCTTCTTGTGGTCATGAAGTTTTGCGTTTTCCACCCTATCACTGCATTTTAACCCTATAGAACTCATATGGACCCAACTGAAAGGATTCGTTAGAAAAACAATGTGACACCAATTTTAAGTGCCAGTGTATGTTAACTGTTGCTTAATAGACTCCCAGCTTTGGTCATCTTGCATCCAGCAAACCACCAAAATCGAGGGAAAGTACATAAATAAGTCATGTGAGGCTATCTCTAGGTGAAACAGAATCGTCTGAGCGACTGGGATCAGACTCACACTGTCACAATTATATTTATCACAATTATATTTATCGAACAGACACCAATGTGAAAGGACTTTAGTGAATCACTTATACACAAATAATTAACAGTCCTGTGTTAAATGTACTGCTACTCCACAAAGCTGAAGAACGAACTTGAAGTAAAGCAGAGAAATTAAGAGAAATATTATTTTATGTGGGCTCAAAAACGGAATTTGTAAGCGCAATGACGAATTACTAGCATCCACTATATTTAATTGTAGAAATTGTCTATAATTCTGCTTAAATCAGAACTGCACATCAGTGGGCAAATATCCAAGCAGCTTTTATTCCTCCTTTCTCAAGCGAAATTCCGAAGCCACAATAACCCTTCCCTTCTGAACGCTCTTATTCAGATTCAAAAATGTTCGCTTACAGTTGTGTTGCATCCAGTCTTGCTTGCTCTGAATGTTCGCCACTCATCTATGTGTGCGAGTGGGTGTGTGTGTGTGTGTGTGAGAGAGAGAGAGAGAGAGAGAGAGAGAGAGAGAGAGAGAGAGAGAGAGAGAGAGAGAGATAGAGAGAAAGAGGGCGGGGGGAGTTTCTTCACACTCCTGAAACTTTTTTACAATGACAGTTCTCTCTAAACACTCTTTTAATTATTGAATTATGCCTTTCGGGTGCTCGTAATGAAATAAGCAATTCAATATAACGTACAGTGGAATTACCTAATTTTTTCCTTCTCACAATGGTAAATGGACGCTTTCACGGGCGATGCCTCATCTCCATCGGAATCAGTCGGTAGTAATAAAGGAGATTTATATTCACCATTCATTATATATTCATGACTATCAGAAGGAAGTCACTGCTTCACTGGCACTAATTGTTCATTCTGTTAGAGGAAATCCATATTCCTGGAGAACAATGTTATTTGCAGGTCATTGGTCACAATATTATACTCAGAGAGGAAACAGTGCTGGGTACTGTATGTGCTACATAAACTTGCATAGGCCTAATTAAAGTTATTACCTCTGCAATGGGCATTATAAACTTGTAAATTTGAGACATAAAGTTTATAAATTCTTTCTTCTACGAGAGGCCAATATTTTCATGCTGACCAATTATTGTTGTTGTGCGTAAAGTGAGCCTTTAGAACACAACTGCCTAACAAGTTAAGTTACCTTTTTACGCACCGAAAAATAATCGCGAGACATAGGAGACATAGACAAGCAACTTTTATTAGCAGAGTTTGGCTCTTTGACGTAAAATTTGCATGCTACAGGGCATGAAAGTCATTACAATTTGGTACACATGAGTAAATAATGAAGCAAAATAGGGCTAACATTTTCATTAAATTGACTTCATGTCTTCTTTGTGATCCATAAAAATCTGATTCCTAATCATTCACAACAGCTATATCATAATTTAGTGTTTCCATAATCTGCAATATTTATAGACTAATCACATGACTGGCAGCTATTGCATTAGTTTTTTATTCATAACTCCAGTGTTAACAACGAAGCATCTGTTTTTTTTTTTTTTAATTTCTTTTCTTAATGTTAGAAGTCAATTGCGGGCAAGCCCTTGGAGATTTTATGCTGTAACAGGAAAAATTGAATCCATAGAGCAAAAATCGCGTAATAAAAGTTGCTTTTCTATGTTCCCTTTATATATATGTAAACTATTTTGGTGTTATTAATTAACATTCTGTATATTTTCTGTAAATTTAAATTTTAGTGCTATCGTAGAAACAACATATCCATACGTATGATAACCCATACGTTCCTAAACTAATGTTATTGGAACTCGGGTAGCCTACTTCTGAACTACCTACTCGATTACTGCTCATTTGTTTCAACATAATGACCTAAAATCCAGCCCATAAATAGAATGTAGGTATTATATTAAACATATACATGTAGATTAATAATATATTATTCAACGAGCCTATAATTCCATTTATTAAGATTGGAATGTGTATATCAAACGAACATAGCGGTCGTCTTAACTATGATAAGAGCCAAGATGCATACGAGTATATTTGTTGGATCATAATGAAATGTCTTCTGACTTTTAGAATACCTTGTAGTTGATAAAACAAACGATTCTCTCTCATTCAGCTGTTAGTTATTCTCATTTTTTGCGATATAAGGCAGGCGACAAAGGCAATGCAGATAGCAGGGCTTCGCTGGGACATTTTAACCTCAAAGCAACGCAAATGAAAACACTCAAAATGTTCTGGATTCATTATAGTATTAAAATTAACATGAACAGAATTGATTTTCTTTCAATACATGTTGTTCATTGCGCAGTTTTAATTGAAATTGTTGCTTTCAAGTCTTGATGATTGTTCCGCGTACAATATTAATCGTTATCCTATAGGCCTAGGTGGAAATATAAAGCTGGAATAAAAAGTATACTTTTAGAACGGCTGTTCTTTAATTTATGTCATTAAGATGCGGTTACGTCACATGTAATAAAGGTATTAGGCCTATAGAATAATCGAACAAAAAAGTACTTATGAGTACCAGTATTTTGAATAGGCCTATAACTTATTTTATTTCTGAAAAATGTAAACAACTCAGAAACTACTGACCAAAGAAAAATGAAACTTAAATTAGCTATACCTACGGCAAGAGACAATAGCTCCACTCCGCAAATTTGCTATAGTAATAATAATAATTATTATTATTATTGTTATTATTATTATTATTATTATTATTATTATTATTATTATTATTATTATTGATTAAACCACCAGGAGTCGGCCTAGGTGCCGCAGTTAGTATCGCGCTGGCTTTCTGTGCCCAAGGTTGCGGGTTCGATCCTGGCCCAGGTCGATGGCATTTAGCCTATGTGTGCATAAATGTGACAGGCCCATGTCAGTAGATTTACTGGCATGTAAAAAATCTCTTGCGGGACAAAATTCCGGCACACCGGTGACGGTCACAGCCCTAAGTTGCAGTACATCCCCGTCGTTAAATACCGTATACCAACCAATCGTTGATGTCGATCTCGAAAAGAGTCGAATATACAACTATGTATTCCTTACCTTTCCAACGTGTATAACATCAGACACTGGAAGTTTGTGATACTTCTGACAGGAGCAAGGAGTATCGTTTGTAGTTTCTGAGTTGGTAGACTTACTGTCACCTTTCCTCCTAAAATCGATTTGTCTATAAGTATTAAAATACATTTTGTATAAAACTGTTTATATTCATGAATAGGGTTCGGATGTGTATGGCATGTCATATTTTTATCCTGACCTCCGTTCTCGCCATAAATACAAAGTAAACACAAATTGCACGCTTCTTAGCCTAATCGGACCGTTTTTATTTTGTATTATAGTCTTATTTTGGTCATTTTTGTGGTCTTGGTCATATTTTGGCCATATATGTAATTTAACGGCATATTTCAATTATAAATTCGGTAAAGGAGCACGATTTTACATTGTATGTACTACATAGTTGAGTTAGATTTATAAATTTATTTAATTAATTTAATGTTTATGCCATATTAATAGGTAAATTTCTTCTTTTATCTTAGTTTTACCTCTCCCTTTTAGGATTTAAGCGACCTGTCGGGAGAGGGATTATCTTTGAGTCACATACAAACTTTTTTGACCAGACAAGGACATGGAGGGCCTCCCCGGATTAGTGATCAGCCCAATACCGGGGCCACCTCTGAGACAATACGAACACTTAGGACGAGACACACCATACACACACACACTCACTCCAAACAAGGCGAGGATGGGATGAAGACGGCCGACGGCCAGATGATATCTGGGGACTACAAGGGGCTAAAGTTACCCGACATTTGTCTCACAGGTGAGAAAAAACCCCAGAAAAAAAGCCCACCTAGGTAACTTGTCCCGACCAGGAATCGAACCCGTCCGTGAGAGGATCAAACGCATCCCCTACGCCACAGTTGTGGAGTAATAGGTAACTTTAATTTTAAAATTAATGCAATTGTTCATATTTTTTGGGGACATGTAAGGTCTACAAAATATTAGGAGTATTTGGAGCTGAATAACGTAATTTAAAATAGAAGTTCATTACAAATAAAACTGTAAATCATCAAATGTATTAAAAAGTTATTATCTGATTGAATTTATGTGATGCAAGAATTTAGTGTGTTTGGAACATTTTTTTAAACGTTACTTTATTATGTCATATTTAGGATTTTTGGGTCATATTTAGACATTTTTAAGAGCATATTTGCAGTCATATTTTCCACTCTTTAAGGTCATAAACATCCGAAACTAATTCATGAATATCATTTAACTTTTCAACTTGAGTGGTTTATAATGTACGTCTTTTGTGTTTACTTTTCAAATTTATATAGTGTACTATATTTTCATTGTTTAAAGCATTGCGAGTAGTATTTAGTTTACGAAATGTAGCAAATGCAATATTCAGTAAAGAAGAATTCAGATGTGTAATAACAACAGTCGTTACAAACAATACTCCTGGTGGTGGTGGTGAATTTATTCGCATGGTACCAATATAATTACTCTCCGCTCTAGCGGAACAGCCAGCTGTATGACTGCGGCAGGGATGTCAAAACTATTAACCTCAGTTATTCATGCACTTTTGATGAAATAAATGTCATTTAAAATTTATTTTTGACACGTTGAAGTCTTATGACAGAAATACTTCAAATCTGGACGAATGAATGCAGAAACCATGGTCTCAGTAAGGCTTATTCCATTACACAGCCCAACAAAAAAGAACTTTTTGTTTGGTGTCTCAGATGTTTTACCGGATTTTGGCTATACTTAGTGTGCTTATTCCAAATATCTAAACAGATTTTCTCTACCAGCACTACTTTTATATACATTTTATTCGTGAACTCTTAGTCTACCGAACCAAAATCTTCCTTGATAATACAGCTAATATACTTTGGACACGTAGAACGAAAACTGTACGAAGTACAGAAAAACTAAACGATGGATTATTTTTGGCCCCCAAATTGACAGCTCATAAGTCATAAACGATCGTACAACATGTGATAACATTAATTTTTTGAAAGACCCCATGCTATTAATGTTAATGTAATGTTAGTGTGTTTCTTTTTTCTTCACATGATTTAGAAGCTAAAAATAGGCACTCTTTTATTTATATCAAACGTAAAATGGGATAATATGCTTAATGGTAATGCCATATCTCACTAACTAAAGCCGATAAGGAAAAACTAATGGCACATTTGGCATCAGCGACCTAAATATACCCAAGAATAAGTATAAATTCTAAGGCAACCAAAATGGCTGTTGGTCTGTGTTATCTATTCTTAATAGGAAAGCCTTGACTAGAATGCAGTCAGTTGTTTGTAAATTCACGAAGTCGTTTAGTCGTTTAACATAAAATGAACACTTTGTTAAATTATAGCTATATTAATTTTAAAATATGAATTGAATATTAGGGTATATCATATTCTGCCCCTATAAACTTATAAGAAATTATTTATTGATAGTTATAATTTAAGTGTGGACAAATTTCTCTACCTCCCTGCCTAATACTGAATCTCAATACAATAGTTTCTTTGTGTTCAAATTTATTCGGGATAATATACTAATCTATATTTTATTCCTAGTATTGTCTTTGAATTATTATGTGTTTTATGACACGGGTTTATTACTTCCCAACAATTATTAGGCTAATAATAGCTTTCTTGTTACTAAGAGTTCATAACAAAAGAACATCGTTATTCTTATTATCATAAGATGTATTTGTATCTCTTTCCCTGTTAGTTCTACAATTAAACATGAGGAACAAACATCTTTGTTTTAAATGTCCCTATAACTTGACCGTGTTAGCTTCTATAAGGAGCTGAGAAAATTCGAAAATAGAAGAAGCACGCTTTGTTTCTTTCTATAAAAAAATACAAATAGATTATTCACTGAATAATTTATTAAATTGAAATATGGCGTATCAAAATCATTCTAGCCATATTCATACACATAATATTCCGTCTAAAGGAACCAAATAGTTCTAAGGGTGCAATAAAAGTCCAACGAAGTCCACAATCCAAAATTATATCTGAATAGCCTACAATGCGACAGACGCCATTCCAAACACACTTTTGTGGCGTCGTTAAAACACGTTTTCCCATAGTTTTGTCCATTTAATTTTTGTGTCACGGGAGTCTTATTTTGTATACGCTACGTAAACGCCAGAAAGTGAATGGGGATGAATTGAAACACATGGAACTGCCAGCTGTGGTGACTTAGCAGCTGGCGAACGCTGGAGTTTCACTTGAACAAGTACAGTGCCTATGTCCAGCTGTGGGAACGGGGTGGCTCCATCCGTTACATTACTTGGACATTTAAATGTTACTGAGTGTGAACAAATGTTTATAACAAACCTTTGTGACGTGTGACTTGAGGCTCTCCCGGTCTCTTGCATCCAACAACAGGTTAGACCGGGATCAATACTTAATAACAATAGTAATAATAATAAAAAACTAAACTCCGTGGCGTTACATCCCTGAAGGGATGACCGCTGCGTCATCTACCACAGGTAGATGGCAGATGTGGTCAGATGGGGCATGTGATCAGCATGCCGACACCCACGGTCGTAACGGTGGTTTCCATGAGCGGAGCCGCTACTTCTCTATCAAGAGGCTAAGTGCACTCCCTTACCTCAGAAAAATCCGAGGAGGTGCCGGGGATCGAACCCGTGCCGACGCCGGGCCGACGGATTTGTAGTTAGCGACACTAACCACAAGACCACGCAGGCGGTCAGTAATAATAATAATAATAATAATAATAATAATAATAATTTTATAATAATAATAATAATAATAATAATAATAATAATAATAATAATTTTATAATAATAATAATAATTAATAAATAATAATAAACAATTAATCATTAATAATAAGAAGAACAAGACATCAAAGAATTTGTAGCAAAAATGTGGTTTGCAAATTTGTTGATTGCAAAACGGCGTGCGATTCTGTTGATCATGATTCACTGTTTCAGATATTAAAAGAACAGGGTTTTGACCTGAAAACACTTTCAATCATAATGCAAACATTGACAGATACAACATTTAAAATTAGATTCATGGGGGAAATCTCAGATCCCTTTCTGATAAAAAAAATTAGTAAGACAAGGAGATGGGCTCTTTCCACCACTCCTCAACTACGTCCTTGAAAAGGTGATACAAGAATGACACAAACAGAAATCAGTCCTAAAAGTTGACCAACGAATCACTCTCGGTAGAGGCAAATTAGTAGTAGACTTCTTAGCATTTGCAGACAAACTAGTAATATTAACTCGCGACGTTTCAACAGCCAAAAAGCAGATTGGACTCCTGAAAGAAGCTGCGGAAATACTCGTCCTGCAAGGATCTTTTGAAAAGAAAGAGTACATGACCTGCAACAAACGAGCACCAAAATGTTGGAGACAAAATATGGCAAAATTAAACGAGTCCCACAGTTTAAACATCTCTGTAAAACAATTCAGGAAAATGGAATAGAAACAAAAGTCAGAAGATGGAAACTGCTTATCGACTCACCCAAAACGTCTACAACAACAAATTTATTTCCAAGCACACAAAACTAAGACATTATTTTCAGTACAGTCATAAAACCAGAATGCCTCTATGGATAAGAGACACTGATTTTGAAAAAGAAGCAGA
Source organism: Ectobius pallidus (assembly GCA_964059195.1). NCBI lineage: Eukaryota > Metazoa > Arthropoda > Insecta > Blattodea > Ectobiidae > Ectobius > Ectobius pallidus. Next base: position 32,354,956 of record CAXKWD010000001.1, on the reverse strand, counting down.
CAAAGAAAACATTCAGAAAAAAACGCAAGATCAAACAAAAATTAGATCCTAAACTCGTAGATGAGCAGTACAGACTTAGAGGCAAACAGGAAATCAAACAATACTCGAATAATCACAGCGACATTACAAAACGCAGTTTAAAATTTAATGGACACATCAAAAGGATGAACGCAGACAGACTTACTAAACAAATAGTCGAATTCCTTGAAAATGGGAGTAAAGCCAAAACAGACACAATGAAATGGATTGGCGAAACCAAAACAGGAAATAAATCAGAAGATATCCAAAACCGGGTAATCTTCAGATCGAAAATTCATTGTCTTACGTGCAAATTAGCTCTCGTTCAACTTCATTCCATTAGCATAGAAGGCCGGATCAATTAGCAAAGGCTCTTTTTGCTTTCCTTTCATCTAGGATTTTCTTTGAGTTCATCGTAATAGGAGCTGTAGCATCAGTCTTTCTGGCTGGTTCAGTCCTTCAGTCCTCTGGGAAGCCATTATCATAGACTAGACTAGTCTACCGAGATAGGGCTTTCCGGACCCCAAGACATGGATGTACAACGGTTTAAAACTTTTATTTGAAATAAGTTTTCGTAGAAATTCTGTGAAGTGTCAGGTCTTCCTGATGTGATATTCTCACATGACTTGCTTAGTATGACATTAGGTTTTATTCCTAGTCCATTAAACTGTGACCCTCCTGTATTGATCCGTTTGGAGAGATGAATATATTATGTAATTGCCTATGTACCAGACGAAGCGTGATTCCCCGGAGTAATTCTGCACGCCAACGCAATTAAGCCTACAACTGATTTCAATGTCTCCACTGTTCTTATCCTCATGGATTTGAAATGTATTTACGTAACGATGTACACACAGTCCTGGAAACGTAAATCGGGATGAAAGTAATATTAACAATTATTTAGCCGGTCATTTACAGAAAAAGGATATCACAGATTTCATTGTGAATGTTTCTATGAAATATGGTTTTGTTTATAAACTGGAATAAAGGATTTGGGAAGATGTATTCCAAAACCAAAACCAATGTAATGTGTAATTATTAGGGTTCGGATGTTCATGACAAGACATATTTTTATCCTGACTTTCATTCTCGCGCAAACACAATTTAAACAAGAAATGCATGCTTGTTATCCTAATAGGATCGTTTTTATTTTGCATATCAAGTCATATTTTGGTCATTTTTATGGTCTTGCTCATATTTTGGTCATATTTGTAATTTAACGTCATATTTCAGTTATAAATTCGGTAAAGGACCACAATTATGCAGTATGTGCACTAAGTGGTCGAATTAAATTTGAAATTCGTGTATGTCATTAATTTAATGTTTATACTCAATTAATAGGTAATTTAATTTTAAAGTTAATACGATTGTTCATATTTCATAAGGATCTACAAAATATTTTGAACTGATAAAACGAACAAACAGGAGCAAATTCCTTAAAACAAGAAGTTCCTAGTCTAAAACTGTAGCCTAAATCACCTGTAAAATTGTTAAAAAGTGATTATCTGATTGAATTAATGTTATATAATAATTTAGTGTATTTACACGTTTTAAATGGGAACATTTATTTCTAGAAAATGTATTCTTTTATAAGGTCATAATTACACTTTTTGAGTCATATTTTGTCATTTTTAAGGGCATATTGGCAGTCATGCTTTCCACTTTTTTAGGTCATAAACATCCGAACGCTATTAATTATTGGGATCTGTGAAGAATTCATTGCAGACAATATGAAAACAAATCAGAGAAATAATATTTTTGGTAAGTTCCCTAGTCTACCAAATCCGTTAGAAGTGAGTCATAATGTGGTAAATATATTGTAACAATGCGGTTTATAATAAAATCAGGTAAACTGATGTAACAGAGTGCCGAGTTAAGCTCCAGATCGATTCATTAAGCAGGGCTTACGGAAGAACAAAGGCCTAAAATTTGATTCCTGACATTCATTCATACTCGTATACACTGATATAAGAAATTATTTAAATATGTCAACACTTCACAAAATGCACTGGCAATAACCTAATATTAATGATATAGCCTAAGTGTAGGCCTACGATTCGCTGGCATGTTTGTTTCAGGTTAAAAGCAGCAGTATAGGTTATGAATGAATTAAACTTAATATGAAATCAAACTGTCAGCAATTACATTAGGTCTATTTGCTTTCACAGCAGCATTTAAACTGAAAAATACATTAAAATATAATGTAGGTATCGGCAGCCGTACAGTTCGATAGAATGCACAATATTATTCAACAGCAGCTGTGTTTAATTATTCAACGGCTAGATGTGTTTTAAATCTTAAGTCAAAGATTACATTTATATTTATTTATTTTGATAAGCATAATATGTGAAGGAATAAGTGGGATAGCAACAGAACGAAATTACAACAAATGCCTCTCATGTTAGCAAGGCGCAATATAATAACTTTACAGATATGTGACTGCATTGGAGTCAGGCCCTCAGTGATTAGCAACGCGGCTTTGCAGTATAGTCATGATTTCATATTTGAAAAGCATGTGGAATTTAATTAGTCGTTACTCAGGTACAAGTCAACCGATTTGGTCCAAAATAAATAGGCTTCTTGCTAAGGATGTTATAAATGCGTATACCAAATTCCATGAAAATCCGATAAAGCACATTTGAGTTATCGCGCCTACAGACACACGGACAGAGAGACAGACGGTCAGACATTTTCCCGTCCCCCACACAATATCATAAAGTACCATTCTGAAGATTCTATTTCAATAAAGGTCTTATGCATTCCGTCACGTAGACGTCATCAGTTTTGCTAGGCAACTATTATTGTACTCGTATCATAACAAGACAATTCTGTGGCTTGGTTGTAAAAGGGTTAATGTCAATTTCATGCAAAAATGAGATCTATGCATTATTGAGCTCGACTAGTCTTTATCTTCCGCATAATTAAAGTGCCAATGTCTGTTGCTATTAATAGAAATAATACAGAAACCTTAGAGGCCAATGTCGGAAGTTCTCAGCAAAAAATGTTACTTCTACAAAGGCTTCAAAGTCAGTTATCTCAAAAGCAAGTTTTATGACATTGGCCCTTTTAGAACCAAGCCACAGAATTATACTATGCACGACGTGGATCGTCATCATAACAATCTGATTTTAATGTCAAAACTACATATACTTGCTAACTGGTGTAATATGTGTTACAGGAACGGCACCTGAAGATGCCATCGAGCTGTTACGAAACGAGCTTCTGACAGTTAGGTAAGTGCCACCATAATTACATGAGATTTATATGTTCCTGCACAACTTGATTGGACAGTTTTACTTCCTTTCTGTACATTCGTCCTCGGCTTCAGTCATTCAGTAATTATTTAATTACATTTCAGAGTGTACTTATACTACTCCTAATTAAATTTGTCTCATTGTATACAATAGGTGTGTACATGATATTTTGCTCATTTGTAGATATATAAATGAGGGGGCTATTAGCAAACCTGGCAATCTACATTCTGAGAAAAGATAGTGATGCTAACTTCTAATGAAAATGTAATGCATTTCCTATTACATATTTAGTGTATGTGTTGCAAATCCCATTTCCCACATAAGGGAGGAACTCAGATTTGCAACATATTCACTAAATATGTATTAGGAAATGCATTAAATTTTTATTAGAAGTTAGCATCACTATCTTTTGTCAGAATGGAGATTGCCGGGTTTGCTAATAGACCCCTCAAATATACTGATACACCATGTACACATACCTATTGTATGAATTTTCAAAATGTGAAATTGTATTACACGGTACCTCTTCTACCTTATTGCATTGCACAGTCTCTACAAACGACTAGTGCTAATCTAAAAGTGTAAGATTGTAAGCTTTGTCAGGTATGTTTTAACATTTTAAGAAATTTTAAAGGAGCATTGAATAAAGGATTGTGATTAGCCCGTGAAGGGGGAGGCGGGTTGGGAACGTTTGCTATTGCGGCACATTGTGCCAGTGCCCCCAGGTTGGTAGTACACACTTCATGACCACAAGCCACGGGGCAGGGTGGGAGAGGTTCACAGCAGGTGCTGCAGAGGGGGCATACCGGAAACCGGGATGATGATGATGGTGATGAGGGGGAAAGTGAAGATGAAATGAAGAGTATTTGTGGGATGAATGGGGAGAAACGATACGACCCCCGAGAAAATCCCCTTAAGCCACGGCTGAGTCCGCCACGAATTATTAGAATGTTCCCTGCCCAGAGATTTGAACCTGGGACCCATTGCGTGCTAGGCCCACGCGCTAAGCATAAGCCACCGCAACGGCAAGATTGAATATAAATGCCTGCACATCACTCTCAGTTATTTATTGCTAGCACATGTATATAGTAATTTGTCAACTGTATTAATCTATTTTATCTAACAAAGTTAATCCATAATAAAAATTATGTATTATAAGTGCAGCTCATTCACCCTTTCACGTACATAACCAAATCTCATACCTGCGTGCATAATTTTGTGGACGTATGGAATCACTTTATGGTATACAAACATTATATGCAACTATTATTTTTAAACTTTTATTTTGAACCACGAGAAAAAGCTGCGACATATAATTTGTCTATAACTTTAAATTTTTTCAAAAACTGAAAACTTGATTTTGGTCGGTGTTCAACAAGTTTCATTTTGGTGCCCCACAAACTCCAATGCTTTGTACTTAATGACAATATTTGTGCTATTCAGTTTAGACAAATTATTATAACTGAATTTGTTTCTTTAGTTGGTAGTTGATCTCAGGTTAAGCTATTGGAGAATACTGCTTGCAGTGCCGTATTTAAGCCTAGGCAGACTAGGCAGCTGCCTAGGGCGGCAGATTTGAAGGGGCAGCTTTTAAGCTGTTACTGTTTTTTTTAAATATATTATTAAACATTTTATTCATAACTCTTCAAAATAGTAAATTAATGTAACGCACAATGAAATAGAAATGAATAACATTGACAACAATACGCTCAAATTTAATCAACGATCTACCAATGAGTAACCTCCTTCTTAAAGCAATTAGCAGTTCTATGGTCAATGAAATTGGAACTCTCTTTTCATTTAATCGCCTTCTATTAAACTCTTACATTCTGATTTCAAGGCGGTCTACGTTGTGAGATGCCGCTATCACTGTTTTAAGACTAGCCAGTATCAGTAATTCAATACTCATCAGTGCTAATTCATAATTAAAAGAAGAGACCGCCCGCCACTAAGCTTTGTATTGGTATAGTCCAGTTTGATTTGCAACAGTAAGGAGTGCAGATGTTTTATTATTATTTATGTGCAGTGATCTGTTACTTATGTGAAAATGAGTGATAGCCGGAAAAAGCTAAGTGGCTTTCAATACCGGAAACTCGCGAAAGACAAGGCAATAAAAAAGAGGAAACTGAGAAAGTGCGCAAAAATAAATTACCTGTTTAAAAAACAAACACGTCCAGATTGTTCCAGTTCGAGTCCACATTCAGAGTGTGATAATAAACAGGTTATACTATTGTTTTTAATATCGAAAACGCCTATCTCAGATAAATTAAATTTTTGGGCGAACATTACCCAAAAATTTGATTTATCTGAGATAGGCGTTTTCGATATTAAAAACAATAGTATAACCTGTTTATTTATTTACTTATTCATTTATTTATTTAATTACTTATTTATTTATTTACTTATTTATTTGTTATTATATATTATTATTACTATTACTATTAGCCTACTATTTCAGTTACAATAATGCTTATTGTAGGTTACTTTCTGGTACATTCATGTGGAAATAAGGGGGCTAAAATAGGGCCTACTTTTCTCTGCCTAGGGGCGCTTAAGTAGCTAAATATGCCCCTGACTGCTTGACATGAGTAATGAGTTCGCTATGTTGCTATGTTGCTCTCATTATTTTATTTGAAATTCACTGACAGAGTTTCTGGTTGTTGTAAAACAGAGACGAACACCACACTACTCACAAATGTTGTTGGTACGACTCTCAGTACATTTCGAAGCACAATGAAACCCTTTTTTTTTTTCGCAAATCTGTTTTCATTATACGGTGTTCTGGACTATAAGGTTACAGTAGGGTTACAGTCTGACTAAAATCGTCTCTTTTTTACGGCTTTGGAAAGATATCTTTTTCGGCATGAATAATCGCTCATCAGACTTCGTACAACATTCTTTTTAAATTCCAAGGAAGACATGTAGAAGCCATTCCCACTTGAGCTCTTAATCTCGAATGTATAATTATATGCAATACTTACATCAATTGCAATGAGATTCAAAAAGTCTGAAATAAGACTTAATTGCTGCTTTTCAGTCAATTTCATAATGCCACTTTCCTCTTCTCCTCCCATACACTGGTTGTGCTACCTTGTGTGGGGGACGGGAAAATATCTGTCTGTCCGTACACTTTATAGGATTTTCATGAAACTTGGTATACGTATTTATAACGTCCACTAGAAGAAGCCTATTGATATTGGACGAAATCGGTTGACCGGTACCGGAGTAATGCCCAATTTAGTGCCTATTTTATGGTAATATATTAGAAAGAATTAACCAAATGCAAATCAGTTCTCATGGCAACATATTGTTTTACAGTGTTCATATACGGCTATGGAAGTTGCAATACAGGTAGCTTTGATAAATAACACTATCCACATATTCCTTCACATATGCCTATCTTGTTCTTCCGTAAGCCCTGCTGAATGAATCGATCTGGAGCTTAACTCGGAAATCGATAACAAAAATAATTTATTTTCTGCATATCATATTTGAAATTATCACTGATTAAAGAAAAGCATCCTGGAATTTTGTTACACCAGTTTACCTGATTTTATTTTATTTACCAAAGCTCCTGATTTTGATTTATATTTTTTTAATTTATTTATTAGCCAAATGTTGATTAAAACAGAACAGCATATAAATTCGTCAAACCGGACTAAAAAATTCCCGAATGATACCTCATTCATGTGTATTGACCGAGTTTTCATTTTAGTAAATCATAATGACAGCAAAATATAACATTATGGAACGAGGCACTAATGGCACTCATTAAGTCGCGAGTATGTATAATTTTCATACAAGTGTTTTAATTACCAACAAAGGCAAGTTGCATTTTTTTGTGAATTAAACGTGTAGGTTCTGAGTTTTTAGAATACCGTGTAATTTATAAAAGACACTTCTCTACCTCGGCGAGTAGCTGTTAGCAAGTTCTCGTCTTTTGCGATGAATGGCAGGCGACGCAGTGAGCAGAGCTTCCTTGGGTATTTTAACCTGAAAGGAACGCACATTAAAGCACAAGAAATAAACTCAATTTATTACAATAATATTAAAAGTAACATTAACACAGTGGATTTTACTTTAATATGGTCGTTTATTTTGCAGCATGAAGTGCTGCTTTCAAGGCTTGAAGATTGGTCCGTTTACGATATTAATCGGTAGTTGGAATCAATGTTATAATCATATTTTGTACTTTAAGGTATGTCATTATACTGTTTCGTCAGATGTATTGTAAGTATTATACTGTGGTCGAACAAATTAGCACATTATGCAATAAGCCTATGATGACATTTATTTCGATAGGAGTATGTGTATGAACCATGCTAAAGAGATTCTTCTTAAAATTTCTTTTTGAATTTTATTGTCAAAAGATAATATTTGGCCTAAGTATACATATTCTTTTACAGGAGGCCCTTGCCCGCTATGGGATGCTTGTGGGCTAATTCTTAATTCTTAATTCTTAATTTTCATAGGAGTAACCTAATTATCATTATAGGCAAGTTGCATACGACTGTTTTTGCTCAACCATAATTAGTCTAAATGTTTAAATTTTTAGATTTTAGATTCAAGCAAACGAACCGGCTACGCTTCAGCCGGACATGACGTAGTTCATGTATTCTACGAGACATGGTAGCATACGACGTCATTCAAATCGAAGCTTTCTTTTGCTGTTTTCTTCAAACGCATGGATTTTTACAGTACGAAATCAATTAATTTAGTAGGATATTAATATTAACAACAATTTATTTTATTTTTCATTTAAGCTTGTTATTACGCAGATTTCAGCTGCTACTCTCAAGGTCTCAAGATCGTTCCGTATTCGATAATAACAATCAATAAGTTAGGCCTATCACACCAATTTCAAAATGATAAACAGTGCCAAAATGAGTGATACCGTTACGTCACACATAATAAGCGTTTTATGGTATAACTAACTCCGTGGCGCAACATCCCTAGAAGGACAAGGCCTACCACCCAACTGTTGCGTCATCTACCATAGGTAGATGGTAGGATTGGGGGCACTCAATCTTGGGGTATATAATCTTGGTTTCCATGACCGGAGCCGCTACTTCTCTATCAAGTATCTCCTCAATTTGAATCACGAGGCTGAGTGCACCCCTACCAGAGCTCCCAACCTCAGAAAAATCCGAGGAGGTACCGGGGATCGAAGTCGGGCCGACGGATCTGTAGTCAGCGACGCTAACCACAAGCTTCCGTATTATGGTATGGTAGAACATAAATAATACTATGCAATTCACTAATAAGTGAATTTTATTAAATAATGTATTTTTTCTGTATACGAAGTGTATACGAGGAGGTGAAATAACATTCCATTTAGTGTTTGTAGTGTTTGTAGTGCTGTAGGTCTGGTGCAGTGTAATTAGAGTTAGTAACTGTCAAGTGTTGACGTAATTGATCGAGATTGGGGCCCTGTTCGCTATCATGTTAAGACCTTTAATAGCCATGCGGCACTGCCCGCCACATGGGCGATGCTGCCTAATTACTGCAAATATCCGGTCACCGGAAGGAACTACGTCGCGTTGCTCCAGCTTAACAGGAAACACACATAATAATGCGCTTTGGTTCCGTTTGTACTACAGGCAAACATTCCAATGAATTACACCTTCATGTACAATACAAGTTCAAACTGTTAAAAATTATTATTTGTATATGACTTTTTTCTTTTATGTATTTTATGCTAATTCATTTAACTTTCGTAATCTGGTTTAATTTTTGCCATGAAACGCTTTAAATGATTTCATTTGACGTTTAAATGGAGACCTGGCCAATTGTTTTAATGCTTTGTCCAATGTCCAGTACTTTAGTGACACTGTCTAAGAGACCACTTTTATTAAAAGGCTATCTCATTTAGCAACTGATGTAAGACTACAATAAACCAACGCATTTTTACATCAATTTCAAGAAACATTCTTTAAGTACAACGAAAACTGTCAGCACTATACTTGATCCAAGATGTGTACGGAGCAAAAGTAAACATCAGGGTTGCCATGACTATACCCTTAGCAAACAGGGATGGCGCGTTGGGCCAGGTAGGTTCCTTCACCCGCAAGCACCCTTTCATTTACAAGCGCAGGGTTTTAGAACCGACCGTAATTTCCGCCCCATGAGTCACCTAGTCTACTTCAGTCAGTCAATGTTATATTTTTTAATTTGTTATTTAATCTTAAAATGTCTGTTATATATCAATTCTACACATATTTACAAAAAAAAAAATGACACCAAACAATGTATAATTTACCTTAATAGGAACATTTCTAACAAATACATAAATAAAAGTTACGAGAAAACTGCTTTCAAGTCCTATGTTCCTATTGAAGTAAATTATACATTGTTTGGTGTTATTTTTCTTGTAATTATGTGTAGAATTGAAAAAAAAGCAAACATTTTAAGATAAAATGACATATTAAAAAATCTAAGATTGATTGATTGAAGTAGACTTGGTGACATATGGGGCAGAAATTACGGTCGGTTCTAATCCCCTGCACTTGTAAATGTGAGGGGGCTTGCGGGTGAAGGAACCTACCTGGCCCCACACGCCATCTCTATTTGCTAAGGGTATAACTGTGTCCTGTCGTTTCATAGGTGAATCGCACCATCGCGTACTTCACGATAGTGCGACAAGCTCAGTCATGTTTACTTCCACTCCGCACACATCGTAATTGTGAAAACATAAGTTCTGTTAAGTGAGTTGGTTGCTTTCGTTTTTATGGCATAGGCTTACATATTATACAACATATGTTTAGCAAACAAGATTTCATTTGTTTTTATCGTTGCCTTTTCAAATTTGTTAATTCAATCAAAAACAAGTGACAAAAGTTACTAAATACAGGCCATTTTATAACATAATTATTTAATTCGTTGAACTTTTCATTTACATAATGTGTGATGAAGTACACATAATTATTGTAAAGGTAAAAGTAATAGGCATAACCTCTAATAATTTGCATTATACAAGAAAATTGCGAGCCAGGGCCTTCAGAACTTACGTCACCAATAATGAAACGTGCGAGGAAATGTTTGTCCAGTGGAGAGAACATGCAGATTGTAAGTAATACAAAACGTTAAAAGAAAATCCTGAAGTATCTGTGCAAGATGTACAGTGAAAGTGACGTCATCCGTGGCAGTAGTTTCGAGTACGGTTTTCAAAGTCCTAAAGGAATACAGATCTACAGGAGGTTTCAAGTCACCAGATAAAATTAAACCAACATCAAAGACAAAAGAAATCACTTGACAGAATTGGGAATCTAACCCGGGACCCTTAGTGCTTAATATATATATATATATATATATATATATATATATATATATATATATATATATATAACGTTCAATTGACATTATTCTATGAAACCGATTAAACAGTCTCAAAAGCGAACTCTTGTGAATTATGCTTTATACTTTCACTCTCTGCTGTTTACTGCTTATCCGTACACATCTTGGATCAAGTATAATGGAGTAAAGGTTAATCCAAGACGTATAGAAAAGGAGGTTGGTCGGACTGCGGTTCTCCCCCACCACTCACCCGCTGTGATGACGCGGCTGCAGTCCCACAGTTACAGCCTGTGCAGTCCTTACAGCTTACTTCGCCTACAATTTTGATTGATATAGTTTTCATGGGCACCCATACCCGGGGGCAGAGGGGGGGACCACGGCCCCCTAGCTCTCAGGAAAAGAAAAAAAATATATATATATATTAATACTTATAGCACGGTGTCTTTCTTTTAAGACATATTGAGTACGCCTATTATTTGCACTGTTTCATGTGATATGTAACTTTTCTTATAAATACTAATAAGTGTTCTAACTTAGGTAACGATTTCTTGTTTTAGTTTGCATGTCGTAGAGTAAAGAAAAAAATTGCGAACTAGTTTTTCAGGGGCAAAATAGCACAAAATATGGTTTTCATTAGTTCAATTACTAAAAATATTCCTGGGGTGGATCCCTGGCCCCCTTTTCTTGGGGGATATATATATTTTTTTAACCATTTTCGAAGTTAATTGAAACTGCATCATCAGAAACTAAGTCGAAAGCAAACTATCGTTATTTCAATTTACAATGTCACACTTGTTTGCCCTCCCCCTAGAAAATATCATATGGGCGCCCTTGATCATTCTGAAACTAACTTCTATCGAATTATAAATGTACATACATCTGAAACATTGTCATACTGTTACCTTTGAGTTGCCGATGCCAAGGCAATATATGAATAAAACAATGTATAAGTTACAGTGCCAACATTCTGTATTGTACATTATTTCCAAATGACAGTAAAGGCAACAATGTAAATTACCATGCAAAATTTTTAAAAAGTTACAATACATTTCAAAATACAGTTTATGTGATATATGTAGTATTTTTGCAGTCTTGTAGTTACTTGCATCTTCAAAAAAGGAATTCCCTAATTCCTTCTACCTTTTTATTTAAAATCAACTCGTTTTGAACCTTGGAAATACGCCACTGAGCACATTCTGGACTTCTTCAGATACAGTAACTGCAATATCTTTTTTAAACCGTTACATTCAACAACCGACCTTTTGTTTATCTGTACCTGTTCTAATTTATACAATTCAGTACAATATACAGGCGCGTGGGTCGGGACTGCAGCTCCGTCACGAATTAGGTTCCCCCACCATGCGGAAACCAGTCCGACCCACCTCGTTTTCTATACGCCTTGAGGTTAATCTAGAAGTGGCCCCTTATTACAACCCTCCTTTATGACGGATAGAAATACTAATTATGGTAACTTTATATATTTCCTGGAACAAATTTAAATCCTAAGAAATGTTTCAGTGCTATTATGAAATTTCCCAGCTAAAAGAAAGGTATTCACGTTCAGTATATATGTATGTATACACCCTCTAACCCACCTTTTGTGAGCATAGGGCCTCTAAGCAGATGTTTCGGTAACTAACTAATTTTGCTACACTTATTTTCTTAGAGAGGGCCGAGGGTCAAGTAGTAAGCCCATCGACTCTCAACCTTCGCAGGAAACTAAAATTTGACTTGGACGTGAAAGGGCCGAGGAATTTTGTAGGCGAGTTCAACATGCCGTACACCTTCGACACGGGCACCTCAGCTTAAAAACCCTCCCGTACTTTTACCTCGAACACGGCCACATTTGTACCCGCGACCTTCGGTTCTAGAGGCCGGTATGCTACCTTTATACCACGGCGGCCGACATTCACATTCAGTACTATCTTAAAATACTGTGTCTTACTAACGAAAAGTATTTAGATGCGGTATCTTGAAATTCGTGTTCTATGGAAATAACATGGCGTTGATAGTGTCATGTGAGAGTTCTTACATTGCAACAACATAGAAAACTTGAACGAGTCACTAATTATGAGATGACATAAGCTCATGCAATACAATATTCAAATGTTGAATACATTTGTCTGAGGGCTTGAACAATGATTCAATTCCTTGTTAAATATTCATTCTATCGATCATTTTCTAAGTATAAAAGTACCGGTATCCACAATACAATTCCCGGTCATTAATACAGTCAACCCTCGATATAATGCCCCTCTTTACAGTGCCACCCTCGCACTGTGCCAATAAATGCAAGTGAACGGATCTTCTCTCATATAAAATACACAAGGAACCTCGTTATTGTGCCAATTCATTTAGTGCTAGTGAATTTAAGACTAGAGTTTTACAAAATGAAGATTGAAATATTTTTTTTAAGATGTAGAATTCTTTCAAACCTAGCCTGAATGTTAGGAACATTATTTAAGAAACATACTGTACTGTATTTCCAAGAAGTGAGTGTAAATATAGTGCGGTGGAATGAGGAAGCTATGTTAAGAAGTCGGACAGACAGCCTGCTTGAGGGTGGAGCAGGTAGAAAGAGCTCTTCATACAATGAGACATTCCAAAGTTTCACTTCTTTTAGTTCAGTGTCCGTTCAGCTGTTAAGCACTACACTACAGATGCTCAGTTACAGTTAATCACTTAGGCAGGGTTCACACTCAGGCGATAAGCGATAAGCGATATATCGCGAGCGATATACGATACGCGACACGCACGGACAGATACTTGAAATCTAAAGGGAGGCGATATAAAAGGTTCACACTCACGCGATAGCGCAACATATCGCAAGTGCTATATCGCTCGAAGTGCAGCATGCTGGTCGCCTGAGCGATTTGTTGCTTACGATATTGTAACTTTTGTAGTGAAGATTGTGTTCCCACCACATTTTAGGTAGATTTCGAAGAAAAATCTACCTATTGCAATCGATACCATGTCATTCGAAAAATTCTTTCATATCTTTACGTTTCTTGCCTCCAAGTACGAAACCACCGCCCGTTCAAAAAAAAAAAGTGATATATATATATATATATCTTTACACGCTAGCAGCCATAATTTTGAAGATATTTGAACCAAATTTTATTATGTTATTTCTAGGCCCAATAGTTCGGACAAGTTCGTTAATGACCAAATTTGGCCCCAGGGGAGGGTCGGGGAGGGGTAGAAATTTTGAAATATGTATATCTCGGCTCCTATGAAGTATAGAGGGAAACTTTGTTTGAATAAATTAGAGAACTCCCTATGGAGTTCACAGTGACACCAACGATTCGGGAGTTTTGGTGGTACGAGTTGGGGTGGTTGGTTGGGGGATGGAAGTTCGAAATTTTTGAAACCACGTCTTATGGGGTATCGTTTAAAAGCGCTTGATGAGTACTCTACAAATCAGTAACTGGTTTCTCGATAGCTCTCATATAAGGCGATATTTAGCACATCGAAATCTACCTCAGCCTGTAGGCCTGCCTAAAGGGAATTTTTATCGCCCAGGTCGCGCTGATTTATCGCTCGCTGTGTGAACCTTCCTAGCAATATATCGCCGCAACAAATTCCTTCCGATAAATCGCTTATCGCTTATCGCCTCAGTGTGAACGCTGCCTTACGTGGACCCACATGATTTTCAACCCCTTTGTGTACAGTAGCACTGTAATAAATTGAGTTACGGTACTGTATAGTATTATATTTTGTGATAAAGTTCTCTATTTGACTATTTCTCTAAATTTAATTTCGTTTTAACATCACCCTCGCTTTGTGCCACTAAATGTTAGAGAACGGATGGTGCCATTATATCGAGGGTTGACTGTATTGTGTGAATTTATTTAAGAATGCGAGATATTATGTTTACTTGGTTACTTCTTATAACCACCGACATAGCCTGCTTCCTTCCCTTTTCAGAATACCAGCTTCCATTAAATTAAATTCAGCAGTTTGGGCATGTGAAAGACAAGAAATATACCATTTGAGAAATCTGCCTGTTCCCTCCAAAATGTACGGTTACGAAAGTGCGACCCTTTACAATGTTCTTTATAGCAGGCAAAACGGTGACTTGGAAATGTATTTCAATATTATATTTTGTTATATCAGCTTTCCTAGCTATTGACCTATTGAGAGGCTAAAATTCTGCACTCAATCATACAAAATAAATTATTATTACCAAATAAAATCAGGTAAACTGATATAACAAAGTGCCAGTATGCGTTTTTAATCAGTTATAATTGCAGTTATTATATACATAAAAAATATATATATTTTTTTTTAATAGATCTCCGAGTTAAACTCCAGATCGATTCATTAAGCAGGGCTTACGGAAGAACAAAGGTCTAAAGTTTGATTCTTAACCTTAATTCATATTGGTATACACTGATATACTAATTCTTAAAATATGTAAACATTATACAAAATGCATTGACAATGAAATAGTACAGTAAGCCAATAAGAAGAGGATAGTTCCACCTAGCGGTATGCAGTTTTGTTCTGAGTATAGGCTTATGCAATTTTAACGCAACGCAATAACTTTAAAGCTAGTTTCTGTTCGTGAAATAACATTTATAGGCTTATGTTATTCTTTAGGAATGATGTTGTAGGTCAATGAAAGACAATGAATTCACAGCTTTTTTAAAGAAAAATGTAATACTTATTTAAGCACATTGACAAAATAGAACACAAGAATGGAATAGGCTCAATTTAACACAATTGATAATAATAAAAAAAATTTTTGCTTTAGGGTGGACTCGAACGTGATATGTCTTGGTTACTAGACAAGCATCTTACCCCAAGACCAAACCACACTCCGAATATTGAGTGTCCAATCCGAGAGAATACTATCGCGTCGTAGCTCACAGAAAAGAAAAATTACCGTATTTCGAAATTAGGCTATGTTTCAAGCCTGCTAGTTTCCTTGTGTTACATTATTTCATGTATTTCATTCATAGGTAAAATAATATTCTAGATATCCCTGTGGTAAATGCTGATATGTCTCTAGCTGAAGCAAAGGTACCAACGTAAACATATTCTCATAGCTTAATGTTTTTATTTATTAAGAGGTCAGGAATTATTAATCTGACATAGGCTGAAGTAAAATTCAATGCTTTAATTTAATTGTAATCAATTTTAGCAAAATAATTAGTCATTATACAACAGCATTTCATCTATAATCGAACATATGGGAACATTTGTTTTTCATGTAGATGTCAATTGTCCATGGCAACTGAAAGAGGCTTTATACGAGCGTGCTGATTGGTTGGCCGCGAGTCAATCAAAATGCTTCGAATTGAACAAATTATTTTTATAAATGTGACTGTTAATTACTCTTTATTTCGGTACTGCTCAACCGATTAGGTCCAAATTCAATAGGCTTATTGCTATTATCGTTATAAATGAGTATATGAAGTTTCATGAAAATCCGATAAAGCGTATTTGAGTTACCGCGCCTTTTCTTATATGATACCATAAAAAGGCACTAAATTGGGTATTATTCCGGTACCGGCCAACCGATTTGGTCCACCATCATCAGACGTCTTCCCATAGACATTAAAAATGCGTATACCAAGTTTCATGAAAATCCGATAAAGCGTGTGCGAGTTATGGCACCTTTAAAATATACACTAAATTGGGTTTTACTCCGGTACCGGTGAACCGATTTGGTCCAATTTCAATAGGGTTCTTCCCATTGACATTATAAACGCGTATACCAAGTTTCATCAAAATTAGATAAAGCGTATTTGAGTTAGAGCGCGTACAGACACACGGACGGACGGACGGACAGACGGACAGACATTTTTCGTCCCCCACACAATCTCATAAAGTACCATACTGGCACTTAATAATCCCGCCACAGAAATTGCACTAGTTTTTAATGCATGCTGGCCATGGATTATTAAAAATATACCTGCTGCAAATAACAATCTTAATTAAATAAAATTTATTTTTAGAACAGACTCATAACTAGAATATCAACATCATAAAGCAAATATTTCAAAATGAATATAAATGGATATCTCCCCTACTGCATACAACAATGCAATACACGGTACCTGTATGTTAGGTGACATTCTAATGTGCTAGTTAAATGAATAGACAAGTGGTATTTTGATAAAACAACGCATGTTTGTAAATAACACTTCAAAGGAGTTCGTATGAATTACATGAAATCCCACGTGTACCCATTGTTTTAGCGTCCAGTATTTTATTGAAAAGTTGTTTGCTTCATGATCACACTGGAACAACACTGATGGTAATTGAAAACCCCATTGTATCATACGCCATTGTCATTATATTTGTCTGCAATTATTTTCACTTCCACTAACCTACCCAATGTTATATGTAAATCAAGCAGAGCCACACTTAAACGAAATAGCCAACATGGACATTTCTTCAGTCAGGTCCTCACTTAATCTTACGTAGTCATCTTGTTTGTGTACTTCGCTATCTAGTTTATATCCTCTACTCTTTACAATCAATGTGTTTCTAATGTAAAAAGGAAGATGTGATAACAGGAATGGTGGTTATCGAAATAAACACTGTGATTGATTGATATCACATTAGGTCAGCCGCACACCAGTCGCCACCGGTGGCTACCACGGAAAGTGTTTTACATGGAGTTTAAACGGGCCAGGCCACACGGAGCTTCTGCGGTGGCTCGCCACAGCCACAGCTGAGGGAGAAGCTCGTTCTCGCTGCTAGTGATCAGATGCAGGCACAAGCACGGGGGTGAAGGCTTGATACGAAATATGGAAACACGGGCAGTAGTTGACCAGGCAGGTTATTGGAGCGCTGATCGTTCAAATGCAGAGCGCTGATTGGCTCTCGCATCTGCGAATGAATGAAGCCCATTTCAGAAGTTTGAAAGCAAGGCCAGGCCAGGTTCTGTGACCGAAAGAAAACTTAACGGAATTTCTCCAAGTTTGTGTTCTGTGACGAAAAGTTAATAGAATTTTTCTACGTGTCTGCTGATCTCAAGTAAGTGTATTTTCAGATTGAATATTTCTTTTTCGAAATTTTGCCTAATGAACGTTACTCCCAAACAACTGTAATTACCAGATAATCAGAATTCTATGGTTGTGTGTGGAATTTTATATGATCTTATGTGTTTACAGAACCCTAATCAGCTTGTGCTACAGACATCTAACGTGTTCTGATTTTCATCAACACAGGATCTACAGGACGAGATAGCCTATCTACATCTACAGCATCTGCCTCTAGACGAACAACAACTGATTTTGAATGATGGAGGTAATATTAACAGTTACTACAGTAACCTGTTTTTTTATCAATTTTATCATGTGGTTTTCAATATGAAAATGGCCACATTTGAGGTTATAAAAGTCTTAGCAACATGTGGACTTCATATAGCCTATAAATTGAGTTTGATCCTATAAATATTCGGGGAAGAAACCATGAAGAAATAGGCAATATTAGGCCTTTATATTTGGCATAGTGTATAGGCCTAGGTACTGGTTACTCACAAAAATGATCAGATTTAAACAATAAAATTATAGGCTATATGGTTCCTATGTAAACAGTACTTAGCGAAACAGGCTGGTCCCC
This sequence comes from Ectobius pallidus, assembly GCA_964059195.1. Taxonomy (NCBI): domain Eukaryota; kingdom Metazoa; phylum Arthropoda; class Insecta; order Blattodea; family Ectobiidae; genus Ectobius; species Ectobius pallidus. The sequence goes on along the minus strand of CAXKWD010000001.1, from coordinate 32,336,813 downwards.
TTTCCACAAGGCACTTGCCTGGCTGCGCCCGCTTCCCCGTAGTGCATGCCATCATGCCTGTAGCCAATGCTCAATCTCAACGCTGGTAATGCATAATTTAAATTGACATGTCGCCTAATATTTCACAATACAAAAATACCCTTGCACCATACATAATATTTCACAATTATAAAAAAACTCCATATTATAACATTAAATATGGCTTATAATTGATGCAGGAAAATTCCCTTGCACCAACACTGCTCTTTTCATAAGTAACAAAATATCTCAAAATGATAAAAACCGATTCTTGCATTAAAACTTATGAAATCCCCCTATCATAACTCAAATATACGAAAGCTACCTTCATTGCTCAACATTCACTCGTGGCGTAATGGTTAAGACTCCTAGCTATATAATGCTAGGGGTCCCGAGTTCAAATCCTCATCAATCCAAAATTTACTAGTAGGAATAGGTCTGAAATAGGTAGGTAGGGTGAAGAGGAGGTGAGAGGAAGGAGACTGGAAAGGAAGAGAATAAAGAAGAATGAAATTATATTTTGTTTCATCAGTTGCGTAAGAGATGGCGCTACCATCGCTGCTAGTAGGCCTAGTACAAATGCCGCCGCTAGGGGAGTGATTGAGAGTAGGAGTGGGGGACTCTGTTGTCGTAAAGTACCATTTTCCTGCCATCGTTGATTTAGGTCTAAATTTTTTTTTCTTTACATGGTGACTGGTGCTCCAAAAATTCTATGTTATCTTTGTTCTCATGTTATCCAGTTTTCAGGATTTGTGTGTTAATATATAGTTATTTGTGCTTTCAGATCCTTGAACAAAACCAGCGTGGGATGCTGAAATACTATTGCAAGTTCCCTGGGTGCTCATGAGGATATTATGAACATGGAAAGAACAATCATATGTACAGATTCTCCAAACAGCCCCAAGATGTCCTGGAAACTTGGAAAACTATTTGTAATATTCCAAATGGGGTGAGTTGTAATAATTTTTATGTTTGTGAAGACCATTTGTTGCAAAAAGACATGAACTACACTATAGACAAATTAAATAAAGGTATGATGTGATTCCAAAGCATTTGCCTATCCATGAAAATGATAGGCCCATTCACAGTTCCGATACTGATACATTGTCGGTATTGGTAAGTGTCAGGATCTGCAGGACGAGATATCTACATCTACATCTACGTCTTAGGTACTGAAATTCCAAAATCAGATTTAACTCCCAGAAAATCTAAGACTTATAAAATCCAAAGATACGCTACTGCTAAGTTCTCAAAATTAAATATCTTTAAAAATGAACCGAACGACATGAAATAATAATTATGAATAGATATGAAGAGCTGTGGATCCATTATGCCCTTTTGGAAGTCTTTTATATTAAAATTTTGGGAAAATGATACATTGCGACTCACCCGAGTCCCCCACCCACTACTCTCAATCCGAAATAGCTTATTTTGTTGCAAGGGTCGTTTTTATAATTATGAAATATTATGTGGAGGTGCAAGGGTATTTTTTTTATTGTGAAATATTAGGTAACATGGCAGGCGAGTGGAAAGGGGAACAGGGTGAGTCGCAAAGTATTAACTTGCCAAAATTTTCTACGAACAGTAAGTTTTAGCACAAAATCGTAATGCAATGTCAGAAATCGGTAAAAAAAACCTTTTTAACGATACCTCATTCATGCCTGTACAATTAGGACGTGTTGAGAGAAAGGGATCTTGACTTGAGAAATAATATATATATATGATAGAAAATTTTGCATGGAACTTATCATGCCCATAACTCCTGATTGATAAACATTTTGTTGTTCAGAGTTGCGTGCGATCTTCATGAGTTGACATTGCAACATAACGCTCCATGTATATTGTACTGCATTTTAAGGTCCGAATGCTCTATACATTGTGTGAGCAAGAACCTACAGCGAGTCTCACACAAGAGTTGGCCAATGATGTGGGTTTCTGCATCGCGGCAGGCTCAGCTCAACTCCTGAGCGATCGGGTGAAATATCTATGCAAATAAAGCCACGATCAGTGTAGTGATTCAGGTTCTCATATTTACAGTTAAAATTACAACAAAAATATACATGTACCTCATCACAAGAGATGTTGGAAATGTTCTCCTCTTGCATCCACACAATACTGGCACCTTTTTAGGAAATTTTCTTTCACGCGCTTAAGTTCAGCTTCAGAGATAGAATAAATTTCTCTTGTGATATTGTCTTTAAGTTCTTTTAATGTATGGGAAATTGACCTATTGACCTGTACACTTTGTTTTTCAAGTTTCCCCATAAATAATATTCACATGCTGTTAGAAGAACTTACAGACAATATCACAAGAGAAATTAACTCTATCTCGGAAGCTGAACTTATGCGCCTGAAAGAAAATTTCCTAAAAAGGTGCCAGTGTGGATGCAAGAGGAGAACATTTCCAACAACTCTTGTGATGAGGTACATGGTTATTTTCATTGTAATTTTAACTGTAAATGGGAGAACCTGAATCATTACACCGATCGCGGCTTTATTAGCTTAGATATTTCACCCAATCGCTTGGGAGTTGGAGCTGTGCCTGCCGCGACGAGGAAACCCGTGTCATTGGCCAACTTTTTCATGGGACTCATTGTAGTTATGCACTATTTTATAAACCCCGAGTCAAAGTTGCTTTGGATCAACTTTATAATTTATTCTATGTCTAGTAGGGTTAAGTTGGGTAATTTAAAATTTGTTAGTTTTTCTCAGTCATTCCTAACATTTAATTGTTTCTAGGATTTAAAATTAACTTTTTGGGCATATAAATAGATGAGGTACAATGAACCCATGCTTTTGTTGTTAATAACCATCCTTTACCTTAGTTACTATATAGTTTTGATCTCTTGAAACATTATTAAATACAAGTTTCTTCAAATTTTAATGATGTCTGCTGCTTTGCTTCATGAAGTAAACTGTCAGTGTTTTATTAAGTCAAAATTGAACTTTTAAAAACATATACTTGGTTGTCATTTGTGAAAATAAAAAGAAGGAAGAGTAAACACTGTAATTATAACAAATATCTAACTGAAATAATCTATTACAAAATTTCCCAGTAGGCATTTACATTTACCAAGAATCTACAATTACCACATCTGACCCTGTTGTTTTCTGAATCTTTTTCCAGGAAGTGGTCTTCACAAATGAAGTAATTAGCACAATTCACTTCATTGCCTAGATTGCATATAGTTTTCCACTTGATAGGGATTCTCAGGGTAGGGGTCCCAGATGTCCTGATTTTACTTTCTCGCATATACGTAGTGTAGAGAAAGTATTGTGATCGTGGCAAAAATCAAAGTCGAGATAACACCGGGAAAGCATGTTTCAGGATTGGTAGAAACCGAAAAAAATGTTTTTGGAATGACGTCTGTCTGTGACAAGCTTAGCCGGTAAACGGTTCATTGTATTTACTTCATTTTTTGAACTAAGGACTTTTTCGGAATTTTATCGACCGCTCAGAAATTGAGTTTTATAACTGAAATATTAAGGGGACTTTTCATGAAACTATTTTGAAAAATTGGCTCTAACGATTTTAATGAAAAATTAAAATTGGAAACTCTTATCTATGACTAACAAACTGGCTGTATCCGTTTTTCTGCAAAAATGACTTAGGGGGTACTTTACTCGTATCCATTTTCAATTTTTCTAGGCTATCTCCATCACATTGGGCGACACATGGAAACTTAGTACAGACAAGTTGTAGAGAAAATTAAAAAAGAACATTATTTGTTAAACACATTTCTTTATAAAATTAATAGGTATCAAGATAAAAACGATATAACATGACTTAAATGCAAATTTCAGAACAAACATTTTGATTAAAATATGAATATTCTTTTGTTGCCCATAGTGGCAAGAATACTATAATCTAGATATTGTTGTGACATATAATCAGTTCACCACAGTCGTAATGAACGCACCAAAATCAATTAAAGGAAGGTGGTATGGAGTAATAGGGAAGAGGTCGTGGGTTCAAATCAAATTTCATGGCTAAAGAAATTTACCAATAAACTCTTGTAATAACTCATTAGTGCAGCATTTACTTCTATTGTTCAGCTATATCTCAATGTATCCTGCATTTTGGCCTTTGCAATTGAGGAAACCATGCAATTATTATTATTATTATTATTATTATTATTACAACTATTATTTCACGGTAAAAGCATTGAACATAAAGATCGACCCTGATGCTTTCCATTCTAGATACTTGTTAGTTTCATTACTGATATCATTATTACAACTGTTTTCTGTAAAAAAATCTTCTGATTTTAAATTTAAAAAGTGAGAAACTCAATATTTTGCTACTGATCAGTTACTGGCACTCAATAGAAGAAAGCAGCTAAAAGTTTCCCTTTTTCTATTAACTGTAGCATGCAATGAGTTTTGTGGCATGGATACAGCATCGAGGAGGCAGATGCTCACTTCCACACGTTAGTGGTATTCGTATATTTTGTTTTCTCACTTCTCTGTGTTCTGGCGAAAAAAAACCATCTGCTTGAACTCATATGTTTCCATATCAAGTGTGTTTACGTAGCATAAAATGCCCAAGAAAAAATGTTCTTTCAATGACCGCCAAGTGTCCCGGTGTTTTCTTGTCAAGAAATGGGACCCCTATTGTAGAGGGAAAATGCTTTAATCCCAATGGTTTATATGAGTAAAAATTGTACATCTTGAATGTAGATGTATCTGCTGGAAATGTAGATTACAAGTCATTTACAACTATTGGTGCAATCTATGTTAGCCTATTTATTAATATAACTTAGTATAATCAATGTGTTTTGGATCTTTAATTACAGTGTAATATGAAAAAAAGCTGTGTAAATACTTAATGCTGATTTATAATGTAATAAATTTAATATTATTTGTTGGATATATGTGAATATTTTCTCCTTTTTTTCCCCTCTCTCCTTTTATTGTATTTAACAAAATATTACATGATTTATGTTTAATACATTTTCCTTTTAGACTGCTAAATTCAAATCTCTACTTAACTTTTTGTTATTAAGTGCCAGAATGGTATTCTTGATTTTTGACCAAATCAGTTGACCAGTACCCCCCTCCCCAAATGAATCCAGACTCTTAGATGTATTTCTGCTATTGACGGGGATAACTTATGGTAAGTAAACACATTAACAATAAATATTTGTCTGTATTTTGTTAAACACATATTGTGGTAGTAGCATAATTGAGATTTGTAGTTTGGGAAGGATATTTATTTACAGTAGTGCTAAAGAATTTCTTACTAAACATATTATAATATTTAAATAGGTACTCCATTAATAAATATTTATGTTGCAGATAGGCTTATAACAATATTAATATAGTACATATCGCTGACTCAGTTCAATACTAATACATCTTAAAATCTGATGTTTTCAGAAAAGAGCATTTATGTAGTTAGTTTTTATGCTAAATATAGATTTACAAGTCTCTTGCCTTTTATACGTGCAAATATAACTATGGACGGAAGTTGTCATCAATATATAAATGCTCTCAAAACATCAGATTTTAAGATGTCTTAGTATTGAATTGGGACGTTGTTATTAGGACGATTCAAATTTCCCTCTTATACCTGTAGTTCCTACCAGGCAACTAGGCGCGCTGCGATCGCTTCGTGTTTCCAAGATTTAACACAGAGGGTGCACTTCTAATAAGTTTCTGTTCTGTGGGCACAAGTACAGAGATCTTCTGGAACTGAAAGCTTGGCGACCGTTAAAATTCGAACCTGCCGTTGGCAGTGCGCATGCGTAAGGTGCTAAAGTCCATAGTGAAAATATAGTCCACGGCTCCTCGAACTTTAGTTAACCAAGTTGATGCTAGCGTGATACCGTCAATGTTATTAACTTAGCACGTTTCACTTGAATTCGAATTCCCGCCGCCTCTATCTGTGACGTGGTCCATGCTTTCAGTTTGAGGGCGAGCTCTGTCAAGTACAAACCAAAATAATCACAGGTTTTCTAGCAACTATCGGAAATGTATCAATATTTGACCCTCCGTTTGAACATTATCGTTAGTTCCAGCTTAAAGTCTTACTAGAGCTTTTCTAGACCAAGTAAGCTTGTGCTGAACAACTTACGTTTCAAACTTTTTGGATAAAATGCATATTACCTTAAAAAAAATAAAAACTTCAAACCCCGTGCATTTTTAATAGTTTATTTTGACCTAAAACATAATAAAGCTACCGATTTCCATTTCCGGATCATCAAATTAGCAATCTATACCTAAAACTGAAAAAAATGACATCCCACTCTACTTTACCACAGAAATTAGGCTATTCTTTCAATAGCTGATAGACTAATATATTTCACTTGTATTGCCGGTTCTGTTGTTCTGTTGGTGAATCACTATTGTGTAGAGCTGAAAATGCTATTTTTATTTTCAATGAATTTTTATCGTATTTTAGAATTCGTACAGGTACATATTGGGATGATTGTCCATTTTTTAAGAATAGTAAAGGAATATAGTCATTATTCAGGTTCCTGAATAAGAAACTATTAAATTCCTTTGATATAAACATTTTCAATAATTGTAAACGATAGTGCTTGAAGCTTTATTTTAAAACTTCAAAATGCGTAATTTTTAAATTATTATTCAGAACAACCATAAAAATTCTCTCCGAAGTAGAATATTCAGATTCAGTACAACCATAAAATGTCCCTCTGCAAATCATTCAGATTCAGTCCAACCATAAAATCTATTTTCCAAGAGGAATATTCAGATCCAGTGCAAGCATAAAATTTCCCTCCCAAGCAGATATTCAGATACAGAACAACCATGAAATTTACCTCCCGAGAAAGGTATTCAGATTCACTACAACCAGAAAATTAAAATTTTTCTCAAAAGAAAAATTTCAAGATACATTATACCATGAAATATCTTACCTCCCCCCCCCCCCCCAAAAAAAAAAATCAGATTCATTACTATCATAAAATTTCACACACTAAAAGTTTTCAAATTCAGTACTACCATAACACTTTTACCAAAAAAAATCAAAATCAGTAATTCAATAAAATTATGATTAGTTGATAAAAATTCTCCTTGTTCCCACAATTTTCTACTTAAAATGGAAAACACAACTACTTGGGATCACTTTGAAATTATAACTTTACGATTTATTGTTAAACAATATAAAATAGGCGTATGTAGTGTTCACATGTAGGACTAAGAATCAATGTTAAAATTGTCAATGAAGTAGTTAACACTCAATGACTATTGAATGTCGTTAAAAATATAAATGTCTTGATAAAACTAATCAGGAGTGCTGTAAAACCAGTCGTTATATATATAAAATCAGTAATCGTAAACAATACTATATAGGCTACAACGATGTCATTAGTTTTCATAATACTTCATTCATAAAAAACTTATGTGTGTGACGGAATTTAGCAAATATCTTGTTTGTGCAAATCAGCAGATGTTCATCGTACACCCAGGACAATGCGTAGTCAATGCAGAATTGGAAGATGCATTTCGGCATAAAACTTGCTAGCCGAAATGCATCTTCCAATTCTGCATTGACTACGCATTGTCCTGGGATTACGATGAACATCTTCTGATTTGGACAAACAAGATATTTGCTGAATTCCGTCAAACAAATAAGAAGTTTTTTTTATGAATGAAGTGTTGTGAAAACTAATGACATCGTATAGTGACATTATATAGTGTATTGTTATATATATATATATATATATATATATAATTATATATGTATATAGCGACTGGTTTTACAGGACTGCTGATTAGTTTTGTCAAGACATTAATTTTTTTAACGACATTCAATAGATATTGAGTGGAAACTATTTTATTGACAATTTTAATGTTGGTTTTTTATTAGGCCTATTTTATATTGTTTAAAAATAAATAATTATGTTGTAATTTCAAAGCAATCCCAAGTGACTGTATCTTTCATTTTAAGTAGAAAATTGAGGGAATAAGGAGAATTTTTATCAATTAACCATAATTGACCCTCGAAGGCAAATATGAAATTTATCAATTTCAATAAATTTACCCTCCGACAAAAAGTACTGTATCTAGATTTGATAGTAGAATAAAATTTCCCACCCAAGAAAAGTCTTCGAATTCATCACCAAGTCACCACAAAAATTCCCTCCCTAGAAAGGAATATTAAGATTCAGTACTACCATAAAATTCCCCTTTCAAAAAGTATTCAGGTTCAGTACCACCATGAAATTCCCCAAGAAATCGCCTTGAAAATGGACCAAGTCTTATGTTTACCATGTTCAAATCTCTTATTGACTTCAGGATATTCAATACGTGTGACGCTGTAAGGAGTTAATGGAATGTTAAATTATTGATTAATATATCTATAATGCCAGTTTAAAGTACTAGTAGTAGTTAGTTTCAATTATACTATGAAGCTTAATAGTTTATATTAGTTGGATTAAGTTTACAGTTCAATCTAAGGATTATTGCACTGAAGTGCTATATAGAAAAATAGGGTTAGAATAAATGGAGATTCATTATTACGAGGGAGAATCAAATGAAAACTGCAATTAATTTGTTCCCACTATTTAACTGGAGGAAGAATGTTTGCTTATACAATATTTTTCTACACAGTCCCCTCCCAGTTCATTGCACTTACGCCATGGGATAGGAAGTACTTCGATACCGCGTGAGACAAATTCTTTTGGTTTTCGCTGTAGCCACTCGTGCACCGCCGATTGAGCGCCTTCATCAGACTTGAACTTCTGCCCTACAGGATGCTCCTTTAATGGACCAAATGGAAATCTGATGGTGCAAAGCGAAGGAGATTGCTGAGTACAGGTGTTTTGCTTCAACTTCGCAACACCCGTCCTCATGCTGCTTGTGCAACCATTTAACCATCGACGACATACGCATCAAGTGCCTCCCACATTCAATATACTCGCCACATTTGGCTCCATCAGATTTTCACATCTTTGGTCCATTAGGAGCACCTTGGAGGGCAGAAATTCAAGTCTGATGAAGACGTCCAATCGGCGGTGCACGAGTGGCTACAGCATCAACCAAAAGTATTTGTCTCACGCGGTATCGAAACATTTGCTATCCGATGGCGTAAGTTCATTGAACTGGGAGGGGACTGTGGAGAAAAATAATCTACAAGCAAACATTCTTCCTCCAGTAAAATAGTGGGAAAAAATTAACTGCGGTTTTCATTTGATTCTCCCTCATATTATTCTGGTTAGATTTCCAAATATATTTAAACATCAAGGATTGATATTTATTTTTAGAAAGATTGTTGTTTCTTGTTCACCTAACAAACTCAAGAATATAAACTTAACACGTACGTTTATATGTGAGAAAATTTGTGCAACATGTTAGGTACCGTGTATTGAACTTGGTAATTACAATTGTAAGGCAATTTAGTGCCGAAATGATGTAAATGAAATTGTTTGAAGTACTGAAACAAGCTGAAAGCTTTATAGAACCTGCGTCATTGTATTACGTGTAATTGATTTCAACTCTATCAGCTGCTCAATTCCCTGCACTTTCATATCAAAGTGCTATACAATATTCCGTCCAACACACTCGCCAGTCACCTTCATACCGGGTGATCCACGAGCTCTGTACTATATGCATGAGCTCTCGAAATGCGGCGCTGAAGGGGAAGTGTTTAAGGGGAAGTAAGGTAAGTTAAACTTCCAAAAACCACGTTGTAGTACTGAATATAGGCTACAATGCACATTGTGCGATATTCTTCTGTTATGGCTGTGCCAAATTGTCTCTTCTTATTGCGAACGTGTGGTGTGAACAAACTGTTAACTTATATATTGTGAATTTTCTATTTTAGTGTACCGATTACTCAATGTACATTGCTCGCCAATATCATTATTTCAGCTTAAAATGGTCATTTTCCATGTAGTCAGTATTATAATAACGTATTCGGCAGTAATCTTCCTATAAATAACGTTCCGAAATTCTGCCCAACAAGAGTTGTTTTACATACTGTAAGTCTACAGACAAGAGCATGTCATATTTATGTACACGATCTGGCCCGGGATCGAACCCCACTATGGACAAAACTATAGTTTGAAACTGTATAACACGTTTATTGCTGAGCACCCCGAATATATAAATTAAATCTCAAACATTGTAAGAGGAAAAAAAAGTATTATATAATATTAATAGCACAACTTTAATTTTGTTTTATCTTTCATTGTTTCAACCCAATTTATTCTATAAAAATTTCTATTTTTTGTAATATCTATATAAACCACTGGTTTACGTACATTGTACATTTATAATTTCCGTTTGTAGTATATTGTGCATTGATATATAAATAGATTTATATTAATTTATTATACCCCTAAACACGAGTATTGCTCATCTAGAGCTATACCTTACATTTAAAATGCTAAAATAGAAATAGTATTTGCGGTTGGTATTTGTTTTTACTTGTACTAAATGTGTAAGAGTGTAAATAATGAAATGTAATAATGTATGTAACAATAAACTTCAAACGTCGAACTTCAAACTTGTCTGTGTACGTCTGTATAGGTTAAACACAAACGTTGCATTTACTTTTTTTAAATAATTTCCTTTGTTGGAATTTTGTCGGCCCCCTAGAATTTGGTTTCTATAACAGAAATTTTGAGGGGACTTTTTCATTAAAACTCTTTCCAAATTATGATTGTCTCTAATGATTTTTGTAAAAGTGTAAATTTCGAAACGTCTCGGCCTATCTATGACTAATAAAATCGCTGTATTACTTAATTAGTGGGTAGTGGGTAGCTTACTCATGTCCATTTTCCATTTTATTTCCATTTCCGTTTACTTACACCCTGATCTGCAAAATGTTTTATGCATACGGCTGCATTCTGTAACGGTGTCCAGTCTTTTCGAGGAATTGCTCGTAACCATAAATGTATTTTCTTTTCATCTTTTGGCAATCTGAATGTCGACATACGTGGACCTGACTTTTAATGTGCTGTTGTAATTTGATTTACGCCCGGGGACATAACACCTTCTCGGTATCTGTTACGTAAATGTAGCTACTGAATACGTTTCAATGAGCCAGACGTAAATTACGAGGAAGTTAAAATAAATTATTACAAGTAGGCCTACAGTATTGAACATAAAATTAAAGGCTCAGTGAAATTTCCGTCCTTACGTTTTCCATCCTTATTGTTGGTGCGTCAGGTGCAGTGGGATTTCCGTTCACCGTGTTTCTCTTCGTGAATTTTCCGATCCGAGCCTCTTGGTCTCCAAAAATTGTACTATTGGATTTTTATATGGCTGCAATTAAAGCTTAGAAAACAGTGTTCTCAAAAACATCCCTTTCCGGATATATATATATATATATCCGGTATTTAATCTTTGTGAAGATTATATACAGTATACTACTTATATATATACTAATATATACAGTATATATATAATCTTTGTGAAGATTATATATACTACTTATATATACTTATATATACAGTATATATATATATAATCTTCACAAAGATTAAATACTTTTTAAAAATATATAACGACTCGAAGGATTTAAGAAGTTTAAGAACTCTGGTTTACTTACAACAAAAATAGAATAAGAAAAGTGCAGTAATGTTGTAGAAAGACAAATTAATAAACACTTGATGTAAGAAAAAACATTAAACATGCATATTTACCATGTATATACCCAGTCATAAGCCTCGTAAAACATAAATGGGTGTTCTTATAGTTTTTATACCCGATTTATAGAAATTTAAATGAAAAGGTCGGAAACCCCACGGCTAAAATGTTTGTGGTTGGAAATCCCACGTTAACGTCAATGGTAGGAAAACCTACGACACCAAATTAAAGCATAACACTTGTATGAAGATCACATGTAGACATGTACAGGTGGAGAAAAAAAAAACGGACCGACTCTTCTATCTCATTTCAGAGCCTTGTTCACACCAGTGTCCATGCGTATTCCTTAGACCTGTGTAGATGGACAACAGCTACGCAGCTGGTTACTGTTTTCGTCTTAGTTGAATAGCTCAGGTGCTTGCGGCGCATGACCTTCATGCGAAAGGTCGCAGGTTCGATTCCCGTGACTGTCAGGTCTTTTTCAGTACCGGTATATCATAGAAATATTAATTGTCACAGCGTGTGGACCTACTAACATTTGAGTTCAGTAAACAAATGTCGACTGGTAAGTAACACGTTCTCGGTTCGAATCCTGCCAAGGAAGGAATTTTTTTTTTCCTCAATTCTCATTGTTTTCCCACTACTTTTCAATTGAAGCAATATTTAACTACTTAATTAACGGATTATTCCCAGACAATGAATTTTACTAGCTTATTTTCTAATAGGTTTTTAAATGGGCTAAGTCAACAGTCGACACTAGAACAAATTTCAATACATTCCCTGCTATCCTGTGAATGCCGCTAGGCTCATATCGGCAACTTAGATATTTTAGTCGGTCCGCTTTTTTCCCCTACCTGTACATACAATATACTGATGTAGCCTAAATGAAGGTAATACTTCTACTGAAGCAAATTATATACATTAAAAACGTATTGCACAATGTATTGAAATGCTTTAATAGACCTGGCAATACGTAGTTAGGCAAACTTCCTGTGTTGCCAGATTTCAAGCAACACGGCTTGTAAAATCAAGAGAGCAGTGATATTCCTCTCCCTCTTTTAGATTCTTCTTGTGTTTGCCTGCTTTAAAACAACGCAGGATTGCTTTCGTTTATATTGTGAGTAGTTTGCGACTCACCTATTTGTTAACATTTTCATTGTAAACAGAGACACAAATAATTAAGAACGTGCGAATGTTTATAGAGTCTATTTGTTTACGGTAACTGATGGTATTGCACGTACTAGGGTATGTCTCTAGCAAAGTGGACATATTCATTATGTGCCCTCCATTGAACCGGCTTTTAACAAAATTGCACATTTCACGTTAAAATCTACTGTGTTTAATGCAGCCTTTTTATTTCGGTTCCCAGGTTTAACTTTCTCTGTATATACCGCAAATGAAGTAATGTATTCTGTTCTAGAATTATATGTTTAATTTTCAGCATCAGTATATGTTCTGCAGTTCCACGAGTACAAAATACTACTTTTAGAACCGTGTGTGTTTGTCTACGAGTTTATGTGTATGTGTTCATGACGTGATTTGAAAACGACAGTCCATATCAAGGGGAAATTTTGTAATCGAATTTGACACATACTGCGACTCAGATGGACAACCTCCTCCTCAACATGTTTAGATATTTTTTTTAACCCTTTCGCTACCAGCGTTGCTTGGGAGCTACATGAATTTATTTCATTTAGTAAATTATGTATAATTTAAATTCAGTTTATTTTTCATGAAAGCTGCCATCTCTTGGTAGAAAGTAAAACTAGAAACATGTAGATTTTAAGATTCATTGGGGCTTGGAGGAAACAAGATTTATTCATTTATGCTTATTTCGAGTTCCGATGGTAGGCTATTGAATGTAAGTATATTCACAAACATAATGCAAGAAACAACACAAACTGAGAATATAATGCCATTAAATAAAAAAAATTACCTAAAAATATGAAATGGAGGAAAAAGACCGTAAAATGGGCAAAAATAGACAAGAAAATGACATTAAATTTTAAACATTACTTAAAAATAAAAATGGAGAAAATGACCAAAAATGATCCTACAAATTACAATTTTTATAATCTAGGAATCATGATCAGAATATCTGCACTATTGGGTAACGTCCTTGATGTTCCAGTTAAAAGATGACATGTCATGAAAATTCGAACCCTGCTTATAACACACACTTTGAGATCAAAACCACATCATTCTTGGAGTATGGCTTAGAGATCAGATGTCCATCTGTTAGGTTGTTATTCATAAACTCCATGGTTGAAAACGTTAATTCAGAGAGACAAGTTACAACAATATAAGGCTTCATTTTCAGAGATACATTGTTCAATATTAGTCATTTGTCGCTGAGTATAACCCGATCGGTAAGGCCTGAGCCAAACGGCTGCGCAGTAGTCTACGATGACGTAATCTAGACCTGCGTGACCTTCATAGCACGTGATGTTCTTTGCTAGTTCATACTGTACAGACCGTGAAAAAACATCTTGTTTAGCCTCACAGCATTCCATAGTGAAGACCCAACAGCAATATTCTGTGAGTTACCGTTACTTAAATCATATTTCATAACTAACAAAACAAATACTTTATTCACTTTATTTTTGTTTTCAATAGTTACGGGCTATTATGAACCGAATAGTTTGGAATGAATAGTACAGTATATGCATTCTCTTCTGCCACAATTCCATTGCTACCGGTGGACGATAAGTCATCTGCGCGTGTTTGGTTCAGGTCTTACCGATCGAGTTATACTACTGTCTCTTCACAACTCACGTTTCTCCGCGAGCTGCCTGAAATAATTCTGGTGATCCCTGGTGTAATTTTTTTTTTTTTTTTTACTAGCTGAAGACGATTATGATTGTTATAAAAAAAATTAATATTGTATCTTAAAGTCAGGTTCATGTATATAAAATGTTAACGGAAGAGAGATCTATGGTAAGGAGTAAAAAATAAAACGTTGAATACTTTACAGTGGTTCATGATGTGATGGCACCGAGTTAGATAAAGATCGTAGGTAGATTTTTTTGCCTTAATGACTTCGATATTGATTAGGATGACTAACACGCTTGATGCACGCACTAGCACCTGTTCCCCGCCCCTGATATAAATTTATCATTACATAAATATGTTTCACTCCATAATAGAGCCTCAATAGTAGGGGAGTGCTTTATCGACTGTCATTGTGTTTTAATTGTATGCAATTAGAAGGGGAAATAGAAAAGTGTTACCAGGTATATCAGACCCGGCAGGGGCGTATCCAAGATTTTTTTTTTCGGGAGGGGCTTTAAGTCAACACTACTAACACTAGGGCCCGGAAGTTTATAAAAATCATATTTGTAATAATGCAAACTATTACATGCTAGTGTTGAAATGTATAAGGTATAAAAAAAACAATAAATCAATGGTTTAATTTTGCATGTTTTGTTAGTTTTGCAGTAATGCATCATATTTGCACGATATTAAAATATTCGTGTATATTTAACATGTTGGATTTTAAATATTGTGCATACTCAGAAGATTCGTTGAAGAGAATCTGTCCTGGGTGGTTTTCAACTATGCACGCTAAAGCCGAGACACTAGGCTCAGGTGCATTCCAAATATTCGAAACCTAGGCTTGTCATTCACGGTGCTATACTTTGCATCAGATGAGTGTCTTATAACTACTCTTAGCAGAATTTGTACAAGCAATTAGCCTATTAGTAGTAGTTCCTTGCAGTGAACTTTGTGCATATCATTGTTAGAACGTTATAAAAATCGTAAATGAATTAATGTTCTCAATGCTAAGTGGACGTAAAATAAGACAAGATAAAAATTTTGCCATACTTCATGCCACATCCCGGAAAATACCAAACGAAGATAGGCCTATAAAAAGTAAGTAAAAGTAAAGTGTTCCCTATACAGGCCATTGAGGCCCAGAGAGTTCCAGGAGGTCGAGTCTCCCAGATTTTAGACATTCTGCTCGTGAAGGTGGTAAGGTTTTTCAGCCTTACGCACCGGCCGCCTTTACCCCCAGGATTGCTCATGGTATTCATTACTGGTAGAGGCTGAGTCGACCCCAGGGCCATTGTGCCACCAAAAGGATTGGGCCAATCGAAAAGCTAAGATAGTCCTACAGGCCTACGTAATTACATTTCTTTAGGAAACTTCGTTTTATTTACGTTCACACACATGCACACATGTCATTTAAGTTGCTGGATATCGTATTTTCCACGATAGCGCGTAAAATTTCATTTTGCCCAGTTGTTATGATTGCCTAAAGTTAGCCTGTAAAACACAAAAGCCTAAATAAATAAGACTACTGTATATCTTTATGCTCTTTTATTCATTTTGCAGGTTCAGACAGTCATAAATCGTTGTCTACTTAGATTTGTTTATTCACTATTAATTTAATGCACACTTGACTATATATAGCTTACATATTATGGTGGAGTTCGTGTGTTAAAGAAGTTGTCTTCGTCTTCCTTTTTAATGAAGTACTCATTTTTTTAAATTTTGTAAGCCTGTCTTAAATAAATATTTTGTAATAACGGGGTCTCGAAACGTGTAATAATGTTGAAGACTCAACACATCATACAGGTAAAGCGCTCAAACTTGTTGAATATAACAGGAATTACGATCAGCAAAATCACACGGTTCTGTTTATAATTTACAACTCAATAAATACTAATTTATTCATAATTACTGCCACTAATTATAATTTATCGGTGTTGTTGGATTTTATTCCGTGGAGAGTATTTGCAGCGTTGTCAAATTATATTCTTCATGGATAACAATTTCAAATAATTACCGAGTGAGTTATGAACATGCAACGTTCGCGTACTTCACAACCACACACCAGCTAACTCACTCCTTCCACAATACTTGTGATGATGATGTCTAGGGTAAGCCTATCTAAACTAAGCTTGCTGATATCACATTGATCTATACTTGATCCAAGATGTGTACGGAGCAAAAGTAAACAACAGACGAGCCTTGACTAAATGTGTCATATCGTTTCATTGGTTAATCGCATCAGCGCATACTTCACGATAGTGCGACAAGCTCAGTCATGTTTACTTCCATTCCGCACACATAGTAATTGTGAAAACGTAAGTTCTTTTAAGTGAGTTGCTTGCTTTCGTATTCATATTGTAGGCTTACATGTTTTACAACATCTATCTAGCAAACAAGATTTTAGTTTTTAGTAAATCCATTTTAATTCCTAATTATCACGAATGTTCACCCAGGAAAAGTAACGTATCACGTCTTGTCCCTGCAGAAAATAATTATATTAAGAATCTGTATATAAAGTGCCTGAATTGGCTTTAATCCTTCTGGTGGCACTATGGCCCTGGGGTCGACTCAGCCTCTAACAGAAATGAGTACCAGGAGCAATCCTGGGGGTAAAGGCGGCCGGTGCGTAAGGCTGACAACCATATTACCTTCACGTGCCGAATGTCTAAAATCTGGTAGCCTCAATGGCCTGTATAGGGAACACTTTACTTTACTTTTGCGGGATTTCTACATGATAGTACTCAGGTATGCACGCATGTTGATGATTGTGAATGAACTTTGAATATTCCATAGAGATTTGAACTAAAGTTTATTTGTAAAAACGAAACATTTGATGTTAAATATCGTAACTTTTAACTAGACGTTTAATGCAAAATAGGCTATATCGTGTTTAAATCTTGCCTATGTGCAGAGAAGAACGATTTGGTTAAGAAAGTCTGAGATCAGTTATCAACATTTTTATGTGCTACAGTGTTTTAGAAATTACTTTTCTTTTCCAAAATATTTTTGGTGTCCCTGGAAATGATTTTAAAATTTGACTGCTTGAGATTGATCTATTTAACCCAGACCTTCATTAGTTAAACAATTTAAATAAATTTGATACGCCCTTAATTTGATTAGTGTTTTTCGAGGATATGATGATTCTCGTTTACTCTTCCTGCCATGTTATACGACGAAAATTTTGTCTTCCGCGATTTAAAAAAAAAAAATAACGTTAATTTAAATTTGGTTAGTGCAAATTTTAAGAGACCTATAATTTCTATTTGAAATAGTTTTTTTTTAATGTATAATTTGTCTGAAGAGTAATTATAAGATAATTATCTTTTCCACAAACGCCAACTTTAAGTCCTGTGGCTTTGCATGAGATTGAGACAAATGAATGCGCATACCCCGCAAAGTTGTCACTTGCTCTATGTGGGAATGTGAAACGAGAGAATCACATTGTCTATGCTTCACATACGGAAGTCATGTGAATGCACCACTTTAGATGTTCTATGTTTGAAGTTTTTTTATTGACGGATATGTTAATAAATAAAAATAGTACCAGAAATGTATGGATAATAATGAAAATAACAATAAAAATTATAATTAATATAATAACAATTTTAATAAAATATAACAACAACTGTTACTATTATTATACTGCGCTTATCTATTTTTCATTCCCCACTTGGCCGCTGTTTTCGGATAGATCGTGTAGATTGCGAATACTGAAGAGGTTTTGCAACATCAGTGACAGTCAGATATACGCGGCCTCTGCCAAGTGGATCTCCACTCTGCATGTCCGGAAGCTTTTTTTTTTTTTTTTAAAGCAGAATGTTTGTGTCGCAATATGCAAAGCAGTCGCTGCTTACCTGTTTTCAAATGTGAAGCGCACAAATGTATGAATTAAACTCCTCAGGCAAGAATCGCAGCATCACGTGAGGGCGATTAATCAAACTTTCAGCAGGTCTTGTTATTTTTCCTGGAAAATCATTCGTGTCGCTCTCTCTCTCTCTCTCTCTCTCTCTCTCTCTCTCTCTCTCTCTCTCTCTCTCTCTCTTTCGGTCGCGACAAACCTTTGTATATATATTTTTTCGATTGTGTTCAACTTGTTCACTTCTGTTTTCAGATTTTACTCACTCTCACGTACTCTTTAGATATTAAAAAATAAAACAAAAGTATAAAAAAAAAAATTCTTCTTCATTATTCGCCCTTGTCAATACGCACAATACGTTATGGAAACATTTCACAGGTTCGATCCCACCGCAGGACGATGTCGTTTATGTGAGCATGTAAATAACTCTTGCTGGACAAGACTAAGTAACAGTATACAACCAACGTTAATTAAACTATTATTAAAAATTGCTATTAACTAAACAGAAATGGTCCTCTGTAATCATTCAGCTTTTAAATACATTATGTAATATTAGTAGAGTCCGGAAGTTCAGGCATTTATTTGGTTAAAACAGGCAAGCAAAAGGACACTCAAAATACCGAAAATGGACACTATAATTAAAATAGGTACGTTTTATCGTATTTATCAAAAGTCAAAATATTAAGTAATCCCACTCTTTATTGATGCAAATAGCTATCTAAGATATCTAATAATTTGCAGAATTTACCACATACAATATAGTTTTGTGACATTCCATTATTTATGTAATATTTGTTTCCCTTGCATACATTTAAATTCTATATGTGCTTTTTAAAATGAGTAACAATCACAGAAAAAGCCAGAAAACAGACAAAAAAGGCTTTAAACGTTAAAATAAGGAGCAGAAGCCAAGATATTAAAAATATGGCCCTACCGTCCCTAAATGTACGGAAACATGTTTTTTCTCTATTTAACTCTTTAATATATCCACCCAAATACAAATTTCCCTAACTTCTGGACTCTAAGTGTTAGTTACTGCTTCTGTGGTCTACCTAATTATATTCGAACGTACGTTTATGGCCATTTTTCTGAGATGAGTCAGTTTACTTATTTCTATGTGTGACATAATCTTTTTTATAACTGTTTGTTAATATACCTAATTATAAACTACTATACTATCTTACAAAACGTAAATTATCGTAGGTAATGCCAGGAGGGGTTCGAATTTTATAGATAAGAGAATTTATGTTATGAGAGTTATATTTATTGTAACTATTAAGCGAATATTTACGAGCATAATTCTCTCTCTCTCTCTATCTCTCTGTCTCTCTCTTTCGTAGTTTTACCTCTCCCTTATAGGATCCTTTATGCGGCCCGCGCCGCCCAGGCCTTACCGGGCCGCGACCTTTCGGGAGAGGAATGAACTATGGATCACAACACAGACATACTTTTTGACGAGACAAGGACATGGAGGGCTTCCCCGGATGAGTGATCAGCCCAATGCCGGGGCCACACAAGCATGTAATAGTAATAGAAAATCTCTCTTTCTTTCTTTATCAGAGTTTTACCTCTCCCTTTTAGTATTTCAGCGACCCAAGCCGCCCGGGCCTTACAGGGCCGCGACCTGTCGGGAGAGGCATTATCTTGGGATCACATACATACATTTTTGACCAGACAAGGACATGGAGGGCCTCCCCGGATGAGTGATCAGCCCAATGCCGGGGCCACCTCCGAGACAACACGAACACATAGGACGAGACACACCATTTACACACACACGCACTCCAAATAAGGGACGGGATGAAGATGATAATTACGGCCAGATGATATCTGGGGACCACAAGGGCCTAAAGTTACCCGACATTTGTCTCACAGGTGAGGGAAACCCCCGCCTAGATAACTTGTCCCGACCAGGAATCGAACCCGGGCCCGCTGCGTGAGAGGATCGAACGCATCCCCTGAGCCACAGCGGTGGAGTAATAGAAAATCACAGAAATTAATAAAATTGTGCTATTTGTGTCATTGTAAGCGGATTGTGCAACATTTCATCTGCTGTGGTATTTTTTTAGATGAACCTCATTGCTAAACTGATGTCGTGTTATTAATATTGTATTTATTATTAGCCTATATGAGCATTTTAAATGCTTCACTGCATATAGGCCTATATACTTATAGCATATTTTCATATCTCCTTCTGTTTATATTCAATCTATAGAATATTTTTAAACATAACTTAGTTGAATAGGCCTTAAATCTACTAGGCAAAGTATAACATTCACTGGTATAACAAACAAACACGATGGAGTGATATCTGTCAGGAAATTCCACGTTCAAGTTCACAAGGGTGTGTGAAATATCAACCTTCTTATTTTATCTTTATTTAACATAGAGATTAGAGGTACTTTTGAAACGAACAATAATTTATTTTTAGCTCCATCTGCAATCTTCATATTTGATATTTGGATAGTAATATTTTATATCAACATTTAATAAAAATGGAATATGCCATTAGTTCGTGGAAAGTTCAGGAAAAAAGGTAGGCGTAGAATTAAATGGCAGTCATCCGATATTGCCTTACGCATACGATGTTTGGCGATGACATAAACACAATCGGGAGAAATGGAGAAAAGCTTTTCGATGTCTGCCGGAATGTTGGATTGGAAATTAATACAGAAAAAAACTAGGTATATGGTCATGAAACGTCAAAATAAAGCGCTGAAAATATTAGAATAGTAGATAAAGCATTCGAACAAGTAGAGAAATTCAATTATCTGGTAGCAATAATTACAGATAAAAGTAATATTAAGGTATAAGTTAAGTGTCGAATGAAATCAGGAAATGCTTGTTTTTATGCTGTTCAGAAACTCTTATCTTCTCGTCTTCTGTCCAGAAATTTAAAAATAAAAATTCCTAAGACAATTATGATAACTGGTTGTGATATATTGATTTGAGACATGGTCTCTTCCTCTTCGGAAGAATACAATATGAGTGTATTCGAAAACAGGGTGCTTAGGAAAATATTCCAATTTAAAAGGGATGTAATGCCCGGAAGTTAGGCAAAATGACTTTTCTATTTGGGTGGATATACTAAAGAATTAAGTACAGAAAAACTTGTTTCCGTAAATTTAGGGACGGCAGAGCCAGTTTTTATTTTGCCTTTTTTGCTTATTTTGGCTTCTGTTGCCTATTTTAATCTGTAAAGCCTTTTTTGCCTGTTTTGGATCGTTATGTTTTTTTTACTGTGAATGTTAACACATTTAAAAAAAAACACATAAAGAATATATATATATGAAAGTGAAAAAAGCTACATAAATAATGAAATGACATAAAGGAGTACATAATGATAATTAATGGTAATTGAATAATGGTAATGGCAATATGTCGGCTGCGGTGGTCTAGAGGTAGCGTACCCGCCTCTCGATCCGAAGGTCGCGGAATCAAACCCGGCAGCAGTCGATGGGTTTTTCAGGACGTAAAAATCCTGGGCACGGAGTCCTCCGGGAGGGACTTTAAGCTGGAGGGCCCGTGTCCTAGATTTGCGCCACGTAAAAGAGCTCGAAGCCTAAATTAGAGCCTCGGAACAAAATTTCTCGGCCCTTTCACGTCCAAATAATACCTTGTTTTCCGGAGGGGGTTAAGGGGCGATGGGCTTATCACCTGTCCCCCTGCCCCCTCTAGGAAAATAAACGTAACAAAATTCACATCGTTAAGCAGAAACCTCCAACATGGGGGCATAGGATTCGATAGAGAGAGAAAGAGAGAGAGAGAGAGAGAGAGAGAGAGAGAGAGAGAGAGAGAATGGCAATATGGTAATTATTAAGATACGAGTATGATTATGAAACGAGGAACCCGTATTAGTACCATAATTAGTATGAATGTTTAAATTTTGTGATTTTAGATTAAACCTTAACAGAGGCAACGAGCCCGCCACGATTTTGCATCAAGATGGTTGAAGTAGTTCATGTCTTCTAAGAGAGACGGCAGCTTACGGCATCTGTCAGATCGAAGTTTCCTTTTGCTTGAGCAAAATTTTACAGCAAGCAGTTAATTCATTTTAGTGTGACTTTAAATTAACACGAACAGAATTTATTTTATTTTAAAAACAGGCTATTTATTCCTCAGATTTTAGCTGCTACTAAAGATCGTTCCGTGTTCGATAATAACACAACGCTACAAAACCGAACTTTTTGTTTGGTGTCTCAGATGTTTTACCGGATTTTGGCTATACTTAGTGTGCTTATTCCAAATATGTAAACAGTTTTTTCTCTACCAGCTCTACTTTTACATTGTTTTTATTCGTGAACGCTTAGTCTAGCGAAATAAAATCTTGCTTGATAATATAGCTAGTGAAGGTTCTTGACCATACTTTGGACACGTAGGACGAAAACTGTACAAAGTACAGAAAAACAAAAAGCTGGAGTATTTTTTTTACCCTCAAATTGAAAGCTCATAAGTCATAAACGACTGTACAATATGTGATAATATTAATTTTTTGAAAGAACCCATGTTATATGATTATTGTGCTGTTAATGTATTGTTAGTGTGTTGCTTTCTTCTTCACATGATTTAGAAGCTAAAATTAGGCACATTTTTATTTATATCAAATGTAAAATTGGATAATATGCACAATGGTAATACCATATCTCACAAAACTAAAGCTGATAGGGCAAAGCTAATGGCACATTTGGCATCAGCGACCTAAATAGGCCTATACCCAAGAATAAGTATAAATTCTAAGGCACCAAAATGGCTGTTCGCTGTGTAATCGCTACCACAGCAGTTTCGAAATGGACATTAGTGTCGAAATGAGTTTCAATATGATACCTTACGACACTTGCAATAAGCGTATTATAGTATGGTATATTTATTGAGGATATTGTTCCCTATAAATGCATTTATTTGTTTTCAGGCAGTAGAAAACTTGTGCCCTCAAACGTTTCAATTAATCTCTATAGCAGAACCTATGAAGGGTAAGCGGGACTATCATGAAAGAGACAGGAAAAGAGAACAAGAATCAGCAAAACACTGTATGGGATAAATACTGTAAATTATTAAATATGTTACAGTTACTCTCTGTTTGAATTTTAATAAATTCTTATTTTATTTATATTACTATTAGTGCCTTTTTGTCTACCTATTTTAACCACAATAAATGCCTGAACTTTCGGGCTCTATTAATAAGGGAAATTAAATCACGGAGGATGAAATGGGATGTACATGTTGCGCGCAAGGGGTTGGATGATTGGATGAAGTTAACACACTATAGGGTTGAATGGCGGGTTGTAAGCACGGCAAAGAACCTCGAATCCATATACTAGATAATATTCCTTACAACCAAGAAACAAAAAATTCTGAAAAATTGCATTTTTTTAAAACTACATATTTAGATAGACAGTTCTTCTCTTTAATTTCATATATTAATCGGACGACATTCTGCAGAAAGGAACTAACCCACATGAGTTTTAAGCTAAAAAACAGGCATTTAAAATTAAATAAAAAACCACCTGGATCTTTTCAGTGTGTTTTTGTTTGCTTAATAGATGGCATATAAATGGATGAAGAGGGTTGGTTAGTTTGCACAACGTAAATATATAGTTCAGTAGCAAAAATTTAGCATCTATTCCGGTTTTTAAGTTTGAGGGTTGGTTCCTTTCTGCAGAATGTCGTCCAATTTTTAAATTCGGGCTGCTAGTTCCTAGATAGAGCCCTTTTTCTAAGAAGAATCATTTTGCCATGCCCCTTAACCATTTATCAAATTTCAGTATTTTTATTCTTCCCTCTCTGCTAGAAGTTCTCATATTGACTATTAGTTGTCCTAATATACTAGTAAGTAAGTAGTGCCATGCTGGGGTAAGAATGAACTGTTTGAACTTCGTATTTTCATGTTTATCCCGACATGTGTTTTCCACGCATTTCGATACAAGTTTTGCTTTCTTCTGTTTCCCGTAAGTAACAAATCGCTTGGTATTCAATTGTTTCAAACATCACAATTCTTCTATAAATTAAAATATTAAGGTGATCTTGGTGTCTTTTAAAGCTTGGAATGTTCTCTAGTCCTTGACATTGAAAAAAATTTTATATATATAAATATTCTACTCTGGTCTAGATATTTTGTTTATAATGATGTAAACAAAAAAAATATTTTTAGTTTATATAAATCTATGTAACAATTTGAAATCTTAAGTGAACAAAAAGAGCTAAATGTGAGGCACTAGAGAATTAGTCTATCTACAAAATAGTGAAAATTTTATGATTCTATCTTTCATAGTTTTGAAGTAATCATGTTTCATTTTTATAGTCTAAATTTTCAAGAAAACAATTTTTATAAACAAATTATAAATAATTACAAAACATTTTTCTTGTCAAATGTCTTAATATACAGCTGTATAATATACATATAAAAATTGAAAACCCCGATGCTTAAAAATCAAAATTTCATACCTAAATATGTACTTATACCTTAAGCTTGCTTAGGAATTCTCGATTGCCATTGGGTAAGTAATAAATAAAACACGATTTTACTTATTTTATAGAGACATGCACACATGGTAGCTTTTTTAATTGTTTACAATAACCTGCAGCTAAAGAAATAGTTTGGAACTAAGATACTTGTCCAATAAGATTGGTAGGTTTTGGAAGTGTCAAAAACAAGGCACAATTAGGGTGAAGTGGAGATGTAGTGAGATGGGACCGAGCGATAAAGTCTGGAGTATAAACGCGATAACCACTGCCCTAAACTAATGTGACAAGGTGGATGTCCCGTAATAAACACATCCCTGCCTGCTTGAAACTTTGTCCTACATTCACCCTATTCAGCGGAATGCACAATAATTTTTATAAATTTCTGTTCAGTTGGTTTTCGTTATCAGAAGAAAAAAAAATGTGGAAAATGTAGTTTGCGCGAAAAGAGCTATAAACATGGCGTCCTATATATAGGACACTTGTAGAGTCATTATTTGTTTAACTTCTCCCTTAGTATTTTTTGCGAATGGGTTGGTAATAGTTTTCTAGTGCTTTTATTATACATACCTAGTATATAAGAAATATATAAGCAATTTTATAAGTCCAAACTTCTTCATTTTCTTTACCCATTGTTGAGCTGTGTGTATTTTAATTTTAGCTTCACGTTCTAGAGATGACATGTAAATAATATTTACAGAACACTCGGCATAATAAAATAATTATTGTGTCTACTACTTAGAAAACATTTTAAAAATGCTATACGTATAAAAATATAAACATAGTTTTTATTTTCATTCTTGAGCTAATACTTTGAAATCAGGAATCCTTCATATAGGTCACCAGGCAAATGTACCACATGTAAACGAGTCTAACTGCAAACATTGTTTTCCTTTATTGCATTTTTTATGAAAAGCACCATAGCTAATCTATGTCTAAACACAGATGCATATACATTCTAGGTACATACATATAAATAACATATATAGGCCTATAAGTGCATAACTCATAGATAGCCTAACTCATGGGTACACACATACATACATGCACCGATGTCCTCTAAGTCTAATCCATGCGCGAGCGACTATTTTATATTTTCATTTCATAAATTCTTGATACAATTTTGGAAAGTTATATTATTACATGATGAGCATTTCATCCGTTCTAACTTACGCAGTTCTTCAGCATGACTTATCTAATTAAACTTGTATTGTTTTGTAAATGTTCATATTTCACTTTTGTAATGATTCAGTTTGACTCATCTAATTCATTCCTCAAAGATACTGTGAATGTGTGTAGTTTTTAGAGTTTTTTGTTATTTTTTTATTTATTTATTTTATTTTATTTTATTTTCTGATTTAGCATGGTTCTATCACGTAAACAAACTCTGGTAAACTCAATCAGGGACGCAGCCGCAGGTTACGTGAAATGTCTTCTGTGTGCTGTCTACATATAACGCACAATGAAAATCTGTATGGCTCCTTATTTTATTGGAAAAAATCTCTCTGTCAACGGGCTTCGAGCCCGTGATATTCGGCTTTCCGTCCGACACTCTACCAACTGAGCTAGCCAGAATTCAACTCAAGGCACCAACTATGATTACTAGGGCCCGGATGTTTATGACATTTCATATTTTTTTCCTTTGTGATGTTACCATAGCAAATATAATTTAAACATGATATCATCTAATGTGATTAGAATTATGCAATTTTCATTGGTCATATAATGTCATATTTTAGCTTTTTCAGTATTTTTTGTCATATTCCCGTCGTTTTTCATATTATGGTCATATTTTCAATCATTTTTCATTTTTTCCCATGCTTTTTTTTCCCCCCCCATTTTCATTTATTTGCTTACAGCCGTCTCAGAGATGGGATTTGAACACCCCTGAATTGTTGCTTGTAACTTCTCAGTATTTTCTTTCTAAAAATACTTTCACAAAATATACGTTGGCCTACGTATATTTCTGAGAATTAGGAGAAAGAGAGAGATGCGTAAAAAGGGACAGATGCAAAGAAAGTGAACGGAGATATTAGGATGGCTATTGTCAGTTTTCATAGCAAGGTCAACTAACTGCTTCTGTAAATAACTTGAGCAGGTAGAAGTTCTTCTTGGGGGTGCCAAGGGGAAGGGGTGATAGGAAGGAACAACCATCCCTCAGTTATTGAAAAGATTTCGCTGCATGGTGTGCTTCTCAATACTCTCAATACTCTTGGTTTATCATGCCTAAAACTAAGGGTCCGATAAGTGAAAAACTGAGAGCATTTGTATGGGAGTTTGGAGATAAGCATTTCAGTACAGATGGCACAATTCTGTTCTGTAAGCTGTGCGAAGTTAAGGTAGAATCTAAAAAGCGATTTAATGTGCAACAGCATTGCAGTACGGCAAAACACAAAAACAATTTGACTCGAAATGTTGCATCAGAGAACCGCCAACAGCTCATGTTTGAGAAGATTTCGTCATCGTCCACCACAAGCAAAATGTCTGATTTTAACAAGGATTTATGTACAATGATGATGTCTGCTAATATACCGCTGGAGAAAGTTAATAATCAGCACTTCAGCAATTTTCTGCAGAAATACACTAATCAGCACATTCCTAATGCAACAACACTTCGCAAGAACTACGTGACTACTTGTTACGAAGATGTTTTAAATAGGATACGATCTTGCGTCGCTGATAACAAGATCTGGGTTTCTATGGATGAAACCAGCAACGCTGAAGGAAGGTACGTAGCAAATGTTGTTGTTGGTGTTTTAAGGGAAGACCGACCAGGTGAAAAATTTCTCATTTCTTGTGAAGCATTGGAGAGGACTAACCACTCAACTATTGCTGTTACCTT
The DNA here is from genome assembly GCA_964059195.1 of Ectobius pallidus. NCBI lineage: Eukaryota > Metazoa > Arthropoda > Insecta > Blattodea > Ectobiidae > Ectobius > Ectobius pallidus. The sequence goes on along the minus strand of CAXKWD010000001.1, from coordinate 32,309,304 downwards.
CGACAACGCATTGAATCTGTTGTGGCCTGAGGGAGTGAAGAAAGAAAATGTTCTTCTTCTAGTAACTGATGCAGCTCCCTACATGGTGAAAGCTGGCAAAGGTCTGCAGCTTCTCTATCCTAAATTGATACATGTAACTTGCATTGCACATGCACTACATAGGGTTGCAGAAGAAATTCGGGGAAATTATCCTGATGTGGACAAGTTAATTGCAACAGTAAAAAAGATCTTCATCAAAGCTCCACTTCGAGTGCAGAAATTCAAGGAAATTGCCTCTTCTGTTCCTTTGCCTCCCCAGCCCATCCTCACACGTTGGGGAACGTGGCTTAATGCTGCAAACTACTACTGTACCAACTACAATGTTATCGAAGATGTTGTCAATGAGTTCAACGAAGGCGAAGCTTCTTCCATCAAAACTGCAAAGACGCTATTTTCAAATTCTACACTGACCGGGGACCTCGCTTATATTAAGTCAAATTTCAGTATAATATCAACAACAATCACACAATTAGAAGAAACTGGTGTTAAACTCTGTGATGCTCTTCACCTTGTGACAAATGTGGAAAGTGAGTTAACGGCTGCATGTGGTAAAGTTGGTGAATGTGTTAAAGCAAAACTACAGCGTGTGCTAGGTCGGAACGAAGGGTACTCTACACTTTGCAAGATTGGCGACATTCTAAGTGGTAAGCCAGTGACATTCCACGAAGGTGAGCCTGAATTCAACAGTAATGATTTGACTTATTTCAAATATGCCCCAATAACATCCTGCAACGTTAAGCGGTCTTTCTCCCGATATAAGTCAATGCTGAGTGAAAATAGAAGATCGTTCTCTTTTTGAAAACTTTAAAATGCATGTGATCTGTTATTGCAATTCTCTGTGACCGTCCATCATAATGAAACATTTCTTTCATTTTGTGTAGTGTCTTATTGTTTGTTTAAATAAATTCAAAAATTTATTAATAAAGATTAATATTATTATTTATTAATGTGTTCTCATAAAATTTTAATTGAAAAAACCGACAAGATTTTGAAAAAAAAATTGTCTCTAGGTCATATTATTAGTCATATTTCGCCATTTTTTAGGTCATAAAGACTTGCATATTTCTAACATTTTTAGGTCATAAACATCCGGGCCCTAATGATTACCCTTAACGGTCGACTTCAATGAAAGATTTTTTTGTCATAATATAATTTAGCGAATTCTTTTGGCAGATTTCGACGTTGCTATGGTATTGAAACATTTAAGATGAATCAGAGAATATTGTTTCTATTAATATTAACATCATAGAAGTTCGAATCCCGGAGTCGGAGAATTTTTTTCCTAAAATATTATCATGAAATTAAAATGTTGCCGAATTTCTAAAAATAGTTTTTTTCAAACTCAGTTTTTTAAGGTGATAACCTGAACGTCTCACTTAAAAAAGAATCAAGACTGACCAAAAAAAAAACCTGTCGAGTGGTGAAAAGTGTTGGGAAGTCTTGTGAAGAATTGAATTTAACGGTGTACAAGGAGGTTGTGAGTGCAGAATCTGAATTTTCAGCTCTGAAGTGAAAATGTGCCATACATCCTAGAGACTCTTTGTTTCAGAGTGTGGATTTATGGAGCGTGGCGCCATTAGGTATGTGCAGTGCAGGTAGAGAGGGTTGAAGGCATATACTTGTAGTGGGCGTCGTCCAACCATCTCGGTCTCAATGCAACACTGGCTTAACCGTCTAGATGGCTCTCAGGTTAATGGGCATACCACACTTATCTTCTGGAACAAAGCAAATAATTTGTAGGTTACGAATTCAGTAAAACACAGCCTACTACGAAACTGACATTTATAGTTTACTAGTTCAAAATTGTTTATTGATTATCTTTATACGAGATAAGTTACGTAGTTCGTCAATCTCTTCACGGGTGTTAAGGAATTACCATGGTTATTAAATAACTAAAATAACTTACATCCATTAACTTCGATCTCGACAACTTTTTCAAAACTTGAAATACAAAAAATAGAACACTAATAGGCCCATTAGTCTCCAACAAAAATTAGCAAAATTCAGAATCCTTCTACCCATTATAGTGATATCCCAGGCAGTAAATGCATATTCACAACACTGGTACTTAAACAGATAGATAGATAAATAACATAATGTACAAGCCACACAGATACAATGCATTTTGTGCAGTACAATTCTCATAATTTCCTTAATATAAAAGAATTCCCTATATATCATTACCTAGAACTTGTGTTATCTCTGACTTTAAAACCGCAGACCATTCAGATATTTAAATAATATTTATTGACCTCGTATAACTCGATCGGTAAGACCTGAGCCCAATAAACGGCTGCGCAGTAGTCCACGATGACGTAATCTAGACCTGCCTGACCTTCATAGCACGTGATGTTCTTTACCAGTTCATATTGTACAAACCGTGTAAAAACATCTTAGTTAGCCTCACAGCATTCAATAGTGAAAACCCAACAGCGATATTCTGTGAGTTACATACCATTAATTAATTAATATTTCATAACTAAAAAAATAAATACTTTATTCGCTTTATTTTTGTTTCAATAGTTACGGGCTATTATGAACCGCATAGTTGGAATGAATAGTACAGTATATGCATTCTCTTGTGCTCTTACTCCATTGCTACCGGCGGACGATAAGCTATCTGCGCGTGTTTGGCTCAGGTCTTACCGATCGAGTTATACATTATTTGACATCCATACCGCTCACAGCATAAACATTCACATAATCCCCTTCATGCGTATGCAATAATTTTATAGCTACCTAAAACAGTTGCTATAAAAACGACCGATCTGTGAGCTTTGCTTTGTAGTTATAATGGAAATAATGCTTAAAATTGGCTCTAATGCATAACTTTTCCCTTTGTAACCGGGCATTAGTAGACATTAATATTGTATGATCGTGTTTATCGTCTTTATTGATGTTGCTAGTGTTTTCATATTGAAGCGGATTCTAGTTTTTTTTTTTTTATTTAGCATGATTCTGTCACGTAAAACAAAATCTGGTGAACTCAATCAGGGTCGAGCATTAAAAATCCGTATGTCACCTTATTTCATTGGAATTAAAATACAATTCACAAACTTGTAATTAAAAATGCATAACAGATTAACGTAATCTAACCTACATGTATTAGTAGGAATCAAAAATTCATAACAGATTAACATAACCTAACCTACGTGTATTAGTAGAAATCTGTTCCCGTCTCTGCGGTTATATTCAAGTAGGCCTAATCCTGTAATAAATTTATTAACTTTTTATTGCATTTACTTAATGCTTTTCTATTTCCGACATTTTTTATACAGTTCATAAATATAGATCGCATAGAATTTTTCAACAATATGGAAAAAAGTTACAATAAAATATAACTAAATACAAATACAAATGTTCGAGAAGTTAGATTCCAAATTTGTTAACCTTAAAACGTTACTATTTTAGCTTGCTGCACTGCCATCGTGATCTCTTGCATTGATAATTTAGGCGGTGCTCGTAGCGATCGATTACTTTCGCCTGGCAGTTGTCACGAGTTGTTAATGCTTATTGTTCTTATTTTCTTTCGTTTCTAAACATTCAACAGGCACAAACAATCGCTCCTGGACACTGATCCTGGGTTTGATATAATGACGCACCTATGTGGTAAGTAGTGCAGTAATGTGTGCGGGGAGTTATGTTGCAGGCACTGGGTATTGGAAATTCGACTTTCCCCCCATGATATCACGAACGGGAAGCGAATTAAAAAAAACGCATCATAGAAAAACAAAAGAAGGTGTTTTAAGAAGAGCGAATGAGAAGAGATGTAGGCTATATTGGAGGTTTTAAAGAAAAGAAAGGCTAACTGGCTAGGACAAATCATGAAACAAATTGAATTTCTGCTGGATATAATCGAGGAAAAGTAAGAGGAACAAGGAAACATGGAAACAAAAGAATTGAGATAATGGATGACATCAAGAAGAAAATCTATATTAATAAAAGGAAGTGTCTGTCCTCCGTCTGTCTGTCTGTCTGTCTGTCTGTCTGTCTGTCTGTCTGCGATGCCCAGCGAAATCTACTCAACGCAGAGATCTGACATTTTATACACTAGTAGGTGCCCGTGGCTTCGCCACGATAATTCTTTTAAAAATTAAGAGTATAATAATTATTAAAGCATTATATTTATTAACACTTGCACGCGAATCATTCATAAACTAAGCCATTAATAATTAATGAAACAGCTAAAATTCCTGCTTTAGAGTACATTCCACGACATGAAAGCGCCCCCTGGGAAAACTATATCAGAATCGATTATGCAGTTCCAAAGAACCTGTGAACACATAATACGTATTGTTTCTCAGCCGTTTATTGACATGAATATGATGTGAATTTTATTTTATCAATTCAGTGTAATTTTCAGAAATTATATAATGTTTCAAGGAAAGGAATGGTTTGTTTGGATTATTATTATCAGCGATATTTCAAGAGATAAAACCATCAATATTTTACAGCTGTTGCCCCCGGCTTCGCCCGCCATTATTCATTGACTCCAGGATTTTTAAGAAAATTACACTGGTAGATTATTAAAAATGTTTGTGGTTCAGAGCTATGAAAATTGTAAGTAAAAATAAAATTAGAATATTTGTTCATTGTGTTCATTTCACTTAGGCCTTATATAATAAAGAAACGGTTTTCCTTCCTAATTTTGTAGTCGTCGTGAAAGTTTAGACTGCGAGAGACGAACATCGCCGAGTATACCCGATGTCTCACGAAGCAGGCGAGCAAGCGCGCTATTTAGGGCCGTTGAATTGTATAAGAGTAGATAGGCGGACTAAAGGGTCGGAATATGCACCTCGAAGCCGGAATTTTTATTTTAGCTTTCCTTCGAGAGTTATGAGTGAGAAACGGGCAGAAAACGTGTATTTTTTGCATTTTCGAAGCATGAGTTTTCAGTAATACAAATCAATTACACTAGGCTTTGGCTATTTTTGTCATACCTTCGACATAAAAGCATCGCGATCGCTTGAATGTTGTAGCTCACGCTGGTCGATTCATTTGTTTTTAATGTCAAGGCACGCAAACATAATATGAAATTTTCAACCTACACCGAAGAGGATTATTATTATTATTATTATTATTATTATTATTATTATTATTATTATTATTATTATTATTATTATAGGGATAATCAATATTAGCCTAAATATGTTCAAACGTTGTTCGATTTGGACGAAACTCACTATACAGGGGTTTTCTGGGCCAAGGAACTCGAATCTGAGGTCGCTTTTACCAGGTGACGCTATCTAATCGTGATATGTAGTCCACATGATTTAGGTGTTAATATAATGATTTAACTATTATGCTCTTAATTTTCAATTTTTTAAATAATTATCGCGGGCGAAGCCGCGGGCACATGCTATCTTAAAATAATAAAAGGACGTGTTTGTCTGTCTGTCCGCGATGCCCAGCGAAATCTACTGAACGCAGAGATCTGACAGTTTAAACATAAATGGACTGAAAGGTGGGTGATTGCACCTCGAAGCCGGATTTTTAATTTTAGCTTTCGTTCGCGAGTTGTGAGTGAAAAACTGGCAGAAAACGTGATTTTAGCGCTGTCGAAGCATCAGATTTCAGTAACACATTTCAATGTCAAATCAATTGCAGATGGCTTTGGCTATTTTTGTCATACCGTGGTAATAAAAGCAATCGCGATCGCTAGAATGTTGTGAGCCCACGCTGGTCGATTCATTTGTTTAGAATGTCAAGGCCCGTAGACATATGAAAATTTCAACCTACACGGAAGAGGGATAATCAACATAGACCTAAATATGGTTAAACATTGTTCGATTTGGACGAAACTCACTATACAGGGATTTTCTGGGCCAAGGAACTCGAATCTGAGATCGCTTTTACCAGGCGACGCTATCTAATCGTGACATGTAGTCCACGTGATTTAGGTGTTAACTTTATGCTCTTTTTTTTATCGCGGGCGAAGCCGCGGGCACATGCTAGTAAATTATAAAGTGCTAAACGATTCAGCAAAGCAAGAAAGAGGTGAAGAAACCTAACATAACATAACAGAAATACCAATAATAATAATAATAATAATAATATAACAATCAATGTGGCGTTATGCTATTACTGAATGTGTAGTAGGAGTTTTTAAGGTACAGTACTACTAAAATATAAAATATTTTAGGTATACTTAATAGCTTTCAGAACACCTCAACTATATCGCACGAACAATTTCAACCGTACAAAATACAATAATTTCGGTTAATAACACAGCACTTCACACAGGAGCTGAATGAGAATCTCATAATAACCCACAGATCCACTTCCATTACTTGAATAAATAAATGCCTCTCTCCGCGTAATAGGATTAATTCACTATGCAGCTTTTTAAATCTGTGTCGTTCCATATTCCCGGAAAAAGTTCTAACTGAAATGTGGTCAAATAAATGGTGAAAATATTTTGTTCATACTTTCTCATATATATATATACAGTGAACCTCCGGGTTTCAAAGATAGGTATAATCTTTTAGCTTGCTCAGGAATTGTCTATTGCCAATGAGTAAGTAAGTAAATAAATAAGTAAATAAATAACACCTGCGATTGGCCGAAATTCCACACACTCTTATACCGGAATGGTCACTTATTCATGAGCTGAAGAGTGATTAATGATTATGAAATCACTCTTGCGTTTCGTATAACGGTTGTCAAGATATTCCTATATTCATTTTGTTTAATAAGTGACTCCTAATAGTTCCTTTTTAACTATATATCCAGTTTATTTCTTACGTTCGGCCTTTACAATATGATCTCAGATTTAATGAACTGGCAACAACTTCCTCACTTTAGTTAAGACGGTATGATTTCTTTTTACAAATCAGATATAACTTACACATAGTTTTTAAATAAGTTATACATCAAATTAAATTTCTCTCATGTAGAATTAGTGTGTAAAATGTTACGTAAATCTATCCACATTTCGTAAAAAGTGGATTTGCTAGTGCATGAATAAATTACCGGTACTTGAATGTATTCACACATATTTACAAGCAAAAGTAGTAATGACTGTAACTTCTTTAATTCCTCAACTCTTCAAGTTTAAATTGTAGCTTGAACCCAGTTGGAATATTAAGATGGCTTAATTATACGGGTAGGATGTGATTTCAATTTTAGATTTTCCTTATCTTGCATAGGATTGACATTGGTTTGGCGGCTTTGGCGACTGTTGCATTATGCATGGCCAGGGAGATATTATCACTCGAGGTCACGGCCCGTTTGAAACATAGTCGATAACGAGTCACATTTGCCTTTTACTCTTGCCTTCAGCTGCACTTTCCAACTTCCACGGCCCCCTTGAAATATTCCCATACTAAAGGGCCATATTACTCGTATGTTCGACGCAACATTATGTGTATTAGCAATTCGTGCTAGCTAAAATTTAGTTAGATTCATAATGTTAACATGATTCTAGTTATTAAATGACTAGCCCGGCGTCGCCCGGGTTTTGTATTTTGTAATTGGAAATTAACTTATGAAGGACTTTCGATTTTCAAATTATAGGTCCTTTTATAGGTATTTAGAATTTAAAATGAAGAAGAACGGCTTATCACATTCAAACTATACGCTCAGAAAACGCTTGATATAGCTTTTTATGGCTCTAGAGGATGTAGAAATTTGCATCCCATCGCTTCTATCCACCAAGCCTGGTAGGAATTGAAATAAGAAGAAACAAAAATTCCGGAACATAAAATTGTATTGTCTTTGCGGAATATTTTATTTATCACTCTCATGTTACCATACAACCGTTTCGGGGATGAAATTAAACAGAAATTCAATATCACTTTCAAACTTCCCTCCCCAAAATACCTGCGATATAATCGGGTATACTCGACGATGTTCGTCTCTCGCAGTGTAAACTTTCACGACGAGTACAAAATTAGGAAACCCGTTTCTTTATTATGTAAGGCCTAAGTGAAATGAACACAATGAACAAATATTCTAATTTTATTTTTACTTACAATTTTCATAGCTCTGAACCACAAACATTTTTAATAAACTGCCAGTGTAAATTTCTTAAAAATCCTGGAGTCAATTAATAATGGCGGGCGAAGCCGCGGGCACCAGCTATAGGCCTAATAGGTCTTTTTTGATAGTTTAACCCTGAAAGAATCGCGGGCAATAAAAATCCAAATAAAACTCCTTCCCTTGAAAAATTATGTGATTTTTTAAAATTGAAATCAATTTATCAAATAAAATTCACATAATAGTCATCTGTCAACAAACAGTTGAGAAACGATACGTATTATCCACCGCCGCCTCGAGAATTACACACGAGTAATACAGTCTAGAAGGCAAGTTACCTTTGGAACTGCATAATCGAATCTGAGATCGTTTTCCCAGGCAGCGCTTTCTAGTCGTGGAATGTACTCAAAAGCCGGAATTTTAGCTGTTCCATTAATTATTAATGTTTTAGTTTATGAATGATTCGCGTGCAAGTGTTAATAAATATAATTCTTTAATAATTATTATACTCTTAATTTTTAATTTTTCAATTAATTATCGTGGGCGAAGCCGCAGGAACCTGCTAGTAATATATATATTACCATACTTCGTATTGTTTTCTCTAGGTCCAGGTAGAGAAAGTTTTGTGACTACAGCATATTGTGCATTATTTTCGTAGATTTCATTCTTTATTATTTATAACATGAATTATGTTGATAGCTTCTCTAATTTCTCAAAGTCCCGTTTCATTTATTTCCAAACCTACCTGAGACCACTGGCAACAATACACTGTTGCCATGTGAACTATGATTTGGATTTGATAATGCTGGGTAAAATGGGAGTAAGTAATCTCAAAAACATTCGACTTTTGGCATTTAACATCAAAGTTGTTCAAAAGCCTTTCTTAGTGAGCACTTACATTATGAAACGAAGGTAATATCAAAATTCCAAGTATCTACCTATTATAGTTTAGGCTCTACGTTGATTCTCTGTCAGTCAGGACAAAACCTTTTATATATATTATATACTAGCAGGTGCCCGCGGCTTCGCCCGCGATTATTTACTCAACTGCGGGATGTTTTGCTTAAATAATTTATTTAACAGAAAAATAATTAAAACATATTTATTAACATTGACATCGTTTTTACATAAATAGTAGGAATTGCATAATTGTTTTCTGGAAATTAGTATTAGGAATCTGATGCGCATTGGGATTTACCCCAAAAATGTTTTCTTAGCCGATTTTAATTGCTGTTTGCGTATTGCACTACTATACCTCGCACGTCGCTTTTTAACCTCACATGATCTTGAATCTGGAGACGGCCAATCCTCTGCAGCTCTTTTCTGTTCCATAATTGTTTTGTGTAACGCAACAAATCAATAAACAAAATGGAATCCTTTGAGTATACATTCCGAATAGGATGTTTATTTCACGCTACGCTGTGTATAACATGCAACAATGATATCGCATGGCCCACAGTAGACTACCTGAACATAACGTATTTTAATGAATTATATCGATACCTGTGATCACAACAAAATTTTCTCAAGCATGGAAATTATCATATACCGAATTTTGTATCCCATCGCTTGTACGCAGCAAGCCGGGTAGGGGTTCAATTAAGAAGAAACATAAATTCCGGTAATATAAAATTATATTGTCTTTGCGGAATATTTTATTTCTCACTCTCATGTTACCATAAAACCGTTTTGGGGATGAAATTTAACAGAAATGTAATATCCCTTTCATACTTCTCTCTCCAAAAACCTGCGATACAATAACATATATATACTACCATACCTCGTATTGTTTTCTCTATGTCCAGGGTAAAGAAAGTTATGTGACTGCATTATTTTCGTGGATATTGATAGTTCTCTAATTTGCCAAATGCGATATTCGATGAGGGACAATTGAATGCGCACTACTGTGTGTACTCTATGGAGGAATCTTAAGAGTAAAAAAAGTGAAAGATTTTTTCAAGGAAACGCTCTGTCAATATCTTCAGGCACTATTAAGGAATACGTATACAGAATTTCAGGAAAATAGGGGAAAAACTGTTGTATAAGGAGTAATAATTTGAATATGAAAATAATGTTCTCAAAACGTTTTGGAAATAATATGTTATAGTACTATCTCAGTATTATTCTTTACTCCTTACTATTCAGCATGTTTTAAAAATCGCGGACAACTTTCTCAATATAAGAAATAGCCATATCGCAGAAAAGGAAATTGCTGAACATGACCAACAATATGCAGAATTTTCAACGGTCCTCTTGCAATCAATGTGGCCCATTCCAATGTATATTTTCGTCAACTCTGAAACATGAATTTCACTGCGCAGAGTTGGAGGCTGCATCATTCCTTTGCATTTTGCTTGACCACCTATATATCAGTGGACACACTCCACTTGTGATTGCAATGTGGGGAGCGGAAACTGCTCTCTTGGTGATCCACCCCAATGTGTCGCGAAAATTAATGTTCTTCGCTATTTTATTTATAGCCCATTAAAATCAGGAATTCCTCCCTTTATAGGGATGCAAAGTGTGTTTCTGACAAATGGAGAACACCACCATTATGGAGTACAATACAGTACCAGTAATATACGAGGAGAAAAATGACTACAGAATGAGTTTTGCATGTTTTGAAATTTGATTATTTATTTCTTTTAATGGTACTGTAGGGAAGCGGTTTCCACCCTGAGATGTGGGAGTACCTGACGGACGGACGAAAAATTTAACTTTCAATATTCAATATAGATTTTTTCAATGATTTATTTAACAAACAAATTATTGTTACAATATATTTAGTAACGCTGACATTGTTTTTACATAAATTGTATGAATTTCATCATTTTAATTTAAATTATATCGTTATACGTAGTAGCCTAATTAAATATTTGGGGAAAAAGGTAGAATCGCGCTCACCCGAGTTTTCACTCCCACTCCTATAATTGTGAAATATGATTTTTGGTGCAAGGGTATTTTATTTTATTATGAAATATTATTTTGTTGTTTATAGTTGTGACAAATTATGTTTGGTGCAAGGGTCTTTTATTATTCAGTGGAAAGAAAATTCGGGTGAGCGCGATTCTACTCTTTTTCCAAATATTTAAACTTATTAAAATGGATCATAGTTACAGGCAAATCTTTAATCAATTATTAAAACGATTAATAACTAAAGACTTAGGTCCGGCTTCAAGGCAGAGGCGTAACGAGGGGGGGTTTTGGGGGTTTGAACCCCCCCCCCCCATTGATTAAAAAAAGGAAAATTGTACAATTTTTTTAAGTCTACTTATAAATTACTTAATACGAGTATAAAGCGTGGGAAGCTTAAAACTCGTTATTGTGCATCTTAATTTTTAAAATTTTCCGGGGGAGGACCCCCGAACCCCCCTCTCTGGGGGTATTCCATACCCCCCGGAGACCCCGGATGTTATAACCCCCCCATATGGTCGGCCTGGTTACGCCTATGCTTCAAGGTGCATTTCATGATTAGTGATCGCGCCCGACTAACACGACCTCAGATTTGAGCTTTCTAATACCCCCCCCCCCCAAAAAAAAAAAAACGCATAGTGAGTTTCTTCCAAATCTCTCGTTTCCCCATTTAGGTCTATCTATATTAAAAATTTGCGTCCCAAAAGATTTGAATGAGTATCGCACACACACAAACTTTTCTTCCTTTTTTGTAATAAAGACGTCATAAACAAATTAATCAAGGAGAGCGGACTAACATAACCGAAGCGCTCGGCGATTTCATGCATTATGTTGAAAACAACAGGTTGTCCGGCAGTTTTTCGCTCATAACTCATGAACGAACACACGAAACTTAAAAATCCGGTTTCTAGATGCATGGGGCATCTAGATGCATTGGTCCATCTGTGTTGAACTTGCAGATCTCAGCGTGCCGAAGAATTGACTGGGCATCTCACACAAATATACAAACCTAAAGACAAACACTATTTCTAACATTTCTAACATTCTATAGGCCTACGACAATTTTCTCTGGACTGTGAAGAGTATTTATTGAGTAACTTGTGCAAAGTTTGGAAGCCCCGGCTATAATAGTATGAGGAAACATATGATGCTGCCAACATCATTATTCGTCCGCCATGCCGGCAATGCAGCTCACTGTTAAACTGCACTGTTATATTGACTGCGGCTTGTACCACAATGGGAAGTGTCACGTTAAAGCAATTCTACAACTCACTGTCTTAAATTACATATTTTGTACAGAAAGTCTAAATAATGCATAATACTATCCACATCATTAAGCATGCGGAGCGGAGGCGGTAGCCGTAGTGGAGCGCTGTAGAATAATGTTGATGTCAATAGGAATTAGAGTTATTATATAACTATGACCACCACTGGATATAAAATATAAAATAAAATATACCGGTAAAATACAAGTTTGTACACTATAAGAAAAGTTGGCGATCTTAATCATGTCAGACGATTAAACACTAGCCTACCTGTTTCAGATACATTTATTATGGAATGTTAAGATTATTAAAATATTTCAGTTTTTCTTGTGTGCATTCATTGCTCAAATGGGGAGGTAATAAATTTCGTCAATGAATGATTTTCTTAGAAAAATAAAATTTATTGACTGATGTGTACTCCCACTCAAAATATCCATCCTTGCCAGTTATTTTTACTGTTGTTATTATTATTATTTCTCGGTAAAACCATTGAACATAAAGATCGGCCCTGATGCTTTCCGTTCTAGATAGTTGTTAGTTTTATGAAAATGCAATAAATACAATTTAATTGTCTTTGGAATTTACTTTTTTCTGTGCTAGCTTTTAACACGTATATGCGAGGAAGTTTTTGCAACATATTTTGCACCATTTATTTTAATCAAACACTGCAATTCCATTAACACCTTCCTCTTCTTTAAAAGCTGTTCTTACGTACATTGTGTTTTTTTATCATGGGACGTGTCTCACCTGCACGGTAACTAGAGGGAGGGGCGATGACAGATGCATCTCGTCTCTTCCGGAAGGATGCTGTCCTGGGGTGAGATCTGACCTTGGCTCTTAAGGACACCTGTTTTCTTTCTGCCCAAATGTGTTTTCTTTTAAAACCAAGCCCTACTCAGAGGGGCTTAAGAAAACACCCTCTCAAATTTGTATTCCACGCACGTCCGTCTGTAAGGCTAGGCGCATATTGGGGCGCGTTTGACACGTATGAGATGACATGATGCGAGCGGCATGGCCCGATCGCGCCAAACTCGTCTCGTTGGGGAACGCATATTGCAACGCAGTTCTCTCGCCCAGCTGATGCGTGTTAATGCTCTTTGCGCATGTCAGCTGACTGACGACTGTCAGCTGTTTGTGGTTATGGTCAATCCCATGAGATATATTGCTATGTTGACGCCACGGCCTTAGCAAGATCCTTCTGCGCTCTTGGCCAGTTTGACAAATCTGCGCCCTCCAATACTGGGGGTCTGAACAATTTTTTTAAATTTCTGTAAAATTGTTTATTATTTTAATATAAAACACTGTTATTATCAAAGAAAACCTAAACCTCAATTTGAAAATGAACTAAGTGTTGGACTTTCAAGGTACTAAAACCTGATTTTCAGACGATTGAACTTCTTAAAATAGAATTAAATAATAAAATCTAGTAACAAAAGTAAATTGCATAATAGGCCTGAGGCCTACTAAAATGTTTAACACATTAATAGGTAAAAAGTATTTTTTGTCGAATAGTTGAACCACTTTCATCTCAATAATAATGTACATTTTAATTTTTATTGTTATATCTTTCCATACTGTTCATGATTTATGTTATCATACTCTGTCAATAAAAAAACTTGTTAATTAAAGAACGTTGCTTGATTGCATAATACTACAGATCATTTTTAATAACCTGAAAGATTTCTTCCATTAACGTGGAATGTTCATTGCTTGATAAATTGCACCGGTCTAAACAAAGGCTGAATTTTTCATGGTTAATTTTGAGCCTTCTTTGTACCTGCGCCCTTGGCGGGGGCACATGTCGCCAGCGCCTAGCTACGGCCCTGGTTGATGCTGTTTTATTTTACGAAATCGCGGATATTTTGCTATGGAGTGCTCTAAACAGAACATAGGCTAAGACGATCTAGAAAAAGAAAAGAAGTATTCTCCCTCACATACGTAATACCTTTGTAAAAATTTTGAATTTAGGCCTAAGTTATAGGCACACTTTCTTCCTCCTTGAAAAGATTCTGTGTTTAATACGAAATAATCAAGAGGATATCTAGCTTACATGTGCTTACTGAGAAAATTCATGAGATAGGAGAGATATTAGAACAGCATCAGAATTGAGGTCTTATTGTTTCTTCATAATGCCGCTTTTTGATGTGCGCAAGCACAATGCGAAGCAATATTTATCTAACAAGCACTGATATGCATGGAGTAAACAGAAGCATGACAGTGGACGGTTTGGTGTTTGTTTCTTCTTGCCGGGCAACAGAACTGTTGAAGAATGTGCTGTGGCAATCCGGGTTGGCAGGTGTGCCGATTTTTCGTATGACAATGGTTATTGGGATTTTTTCTTTGATAAATGGTCATTCGAAAGTCATAACTTACTAATAATTTAAAACTACCGATTGTTGTTGTTATTATTATTATTATTATTATTACTAATTTATTATTATTATTATTATTATTATTATTATTATTATTATTATTATTATTATTATTATTATTTCACGTTAAAAGCATTGGACATACAGATCGACCCTGATACTTTCCGTTCTAAATACTTGTTAGATTTATGAAAATGTAATAAATAAAATTTAATTGTCTCTTTAATTTCCTTTTTTTCTGTGCTAGCCTTTAACACGTACGAGATGCGAGAAAGTTTGTGCAACATAATTTTGCACTATTTATTTGTTCTGCAATTAGCTATAGTGGTGTAGAAAAACCTGGCAACCCTGATGACAATGAGTGCAATAGTGATAGTGATTGGTGTTCCGTGGTAGTCTGTCTAGTATAGAGAGTGGATGTTCTGTTAACAACATGAATAAATTTGTACCCATATTAATTCCCCCTACTCGTAAAATGTTTGATTTGAACCCTGATTTGTGGGTGTGTTTTTAAATTAATTTAGAAATTGCGGTACAAGAGGGAATATAAAAGGAAAGTAGAGAATCCTCAAGTTAAGCGGTTACTGATGTTGGATTCTGGGAATACGGTTCTTGGAACAGGTTAACTCGTTCATTGGTTTGTTTACCCAATTCATTTCTAAATATTTTCCCCTCAAAATCTTGTTATTAAACATTGTGTTATTAATAATTATACTGCAATAATGATCGATTCTAAATTACATATGATTTGTTTGTGGGTGAGTCAAATAGGAAAAAATCTACAAGCACAGAGTAAAATTAGAAGGATTGTAGGATATGAAATGTGTTATAAAGGTTAAAATAGTAGACATTAATTATAAAATGGTTCAATAAGTATATTTACTTAGCGTCTTTCAAGTTCAGCTCCTTTGCGATGTCCGTCCAAATTCTTGTTTTCAATATAGCTTTCATGTAATTTGGACTGTTTGTGTCGTACAGCTCTGGGTGTTTCCTTACCGCCTCTGTCAGCTTTTACTCGACCAACATCGTAAATAAAAAAATGTTTTTGTTCATGGAATAAAGGAAAAATGCACAACCGGACACCAAAACCTTTGAGTGACAGTCAGAGAACAAAAGGCAAGTGTGACGTGTGGCGCGAGAAACTGTGGCTCTGCTACTGTGCCACACGTCTGTAGTATCACACGATTCGCGCTGAGTAGCGACGCGTTGTCAATTTGCGCTAACCCATTCATTTTAAGTATGTTACAAAAACTCGCACTGTGCCACGTCGCGTCACACGCGTCAATAGCGCCCCAATATGCGCCTAGCCTAATGGGGGACGCTCTGCTTTCAAAATGAGAATTGTACTTTCATATGGTTCAACTCCATTTATAAATCACAAAATTTCTCCATATCGTGTTGCTGTATATGCGCGCGTTTTTGTGGAAATAGGTATCTTAGGGAATGTAAAATTAAATTAATTCATACGTGCTGCATATAAAACTTTGTCAAATCAATGAGCGGGCTCAATGAGCATGTTTTCGTACTAAAGCTATAAATTATTTATGTCAC
This sequence comes from Ectobius pallidus, assembly GCA_964059195.1. NCBI lineage: Eukaryota > Metazoa > Arthropoda > Insecta > Blattodea > Ectobiidae > Ectobius > Ectobius pallidus. The sequence goes on along the minus strand of CAXKWD010000001.1, from coordinate 32,293,187 downwards.
TCCATTGTTACCAACTTAGGTTCAATCACATGGCAAATACTGCTTTAGTTAACACTGGGCAACATTGTGTATCTTTCAGGACGTAATCCACACTATGACGTCACAGGTGACGTAATAATCTAGGAATATAGGCCTACCTGAACATTGTACTAATTTATTATTTTTCACATTACTGCTTTTCTTGTCTGTCCACATGACAGGAATAGCTACATTTTCAACAACTTATATGTATTGTATGTATACTGTATAGGGTATTTCCTCACTATAAAATCACAACCATTTAACATTAATTGTTTAACTGGTTCATTCTGGTTGCTGATGTAGGCTATACAATTCAGTTGCATAAGTACGAGGGAGAATGAAATGAAAACAGGAATTAATTTTTTCCCACTCTTTTACTGCAGAGAGAATGTTTGCTTGTACATTATTCTTCTACTTATTCCCCTCCCAGTTCAGTGCACTCATGCCATCAGATAGGAAGAGCTTTGATACCACGTGAGAAAAATTATTTTGGTTGACGCTGTATCCACTCTGCACCGCCGATTGGACGTCTTCATTAGACTTGAACTTCTGTCCTCCAAGGTGCTCCTTTAATGGGCCAAAGATGTGGAAATCCGTTAGTGCCAAAGCGAAGGAGATTGCTGAGTGCAGGTGTTTTGCTCCAACATGATAACGCCCGTCCTCATACTCCTCGTGCAACAACGAAAACCGTCGACGACATCCAACATAATCGCCAGATTTGGGACCATCAGATTTCCACACCTTTGGTTCATTAAAAGATCACCTTGGAGGGCAGAAGTTCAAGTATGATGATGACGTCCAATCGGCGGTGCACGAGTGGCTATTGCGTCAACAAAAATAATTTTTCTCACGCGATAACAAAGCTCTTCCTATCTGATGGCATAAGTGCATAGAACTAGGAGATTATTATTATTATTATTATTATTATTATACTATTATTATCATTATCATCATCATAATTTTCATTATCATCATTATCATCATCATTATTATTATTATTATTATTATTATTATTATTATTATTATTATTATTATTTCGCAAATTTTAACGACTGTCTAGGAAATAGTGAAACGCACAGTAAAATTATCTTATTTTGTTCGTAGGATTGCTTCACTCGCCTTTACGTGTTCGTTAAGCAAACATACCTATTCGTATTTTATATATTAAAATTTCTCTTTTTCCACTTGTATCACAAATAAGGTCTATTTTGTTGTTTTCATTTGAAACGATAGGATTATCTTTTTTGCATACAATCCTACATATTCATGTAAAAATTCAATTTACTATGACCGGTGTTTTATGGAAGATGTAAGATCAAGTGCAGGTCACACGTATTATTTTAAATTTTCATTTTTCAGTACGAAAAACAAAATATCTCACTACCTAATTTAATTTTTCTTTAGAAGTTGGGATTAAACAGTTTATTTTAACCCTTAAACCTGAGATCACATTTTAATTGTTGGACCTCTGTGAGCATCGTATTTGCTTTGATATAATTTTTTTAATTTAGATTAATTGTTTAAAATTTATTTTATTATATATTTTTATATTTAAGTTAGACGTTTCAAGATAAATATTAATCATCGAACCTGAGCATTAATTGGAGGTTGTCAAATGTGTGATTTTTTTAAAGAAGAAAATTAATCGCATTTATTAAAAAAGGCCCAGCAATATACAGTTAAAATGTTTAATTCAAAATTATAACTTCTTTGATGAAGAAAAACTTGGAAGTAGCTGTGTACTTTCTTTTGTTTCACTTATGGCATTTGCTAGATTTTGGATTCATAAGACTACTAGCAGGTGCCTACGGCTTCGCCCGCGATTGCTTACTCAACTGCTAGATATTGTGTTTAAATTATTTATTTGACAGAAAAGTAATTAAAACATATTTATTAACACTGACACCGTTTTTACATAAATTGGAGGAATTACGTAATTTTACTCTTATTATCGCCGCACTCAACGTTGACGGGCGGCTCGCTTTGTTCTCATATTACAATACTTGTTGTTACTGTAAAAGGTTTTCTCAAAAGAAACCGCTGACTGAATTCGTGTTGCCAATTCTCTCATTGCTCAATGTCATTGCCACGTAAGTGTTTTGCTGCATCTACATCTTCCCGCTCTGTTTACTAACACTGTGCAGTATGGCAACTACTCCAAGCGGCGGCGACTTCTTTGATGTTAACTGTCAACGAATTGAGTGCGGCGATAATAATTATATTGTTTAACGTTAAAAATATAAATATATAAGCAAACCAAACGAATCTTATGCTACCATATTGGCATACAAATTCCAAATGAAACGATTAAAATGAACCATAGATTCATGAACCTTACCAAAATTATGCATAAACAATTTTATTATAACGACTGATAATTAAAGAAACTAAAAACCCGGCTTCGAGGTCATTTCACGATCAAAGTGCGCCACCCGGGGGAAAAAAAGACCTCAGATTAGATTTCCTTAGCCCAAAAAACCACCGCATAGTGTTTTTCGTCCAAATCATTCAATGTTTTCCCATTAAGGCTTAGCCCATGAAACTTTTAAACTGTAAGGAACATGCTGATTAATTCGAACATTTCGATTAAAAGGTTGAATTTACTGATTATTTTACATAATCTACAAAATTTTGAGAGACATAATTTACTCAAATATAAATTCCTATAGCTTCTCTAATTTTCAAAGTCTCGTTTCATTTATTTCCAAAGCCTTATGTGAAGACTGCCAACAATACACTGTTGTCATGTGAACTGTGATTTGGATTTCATAAATCTGTGTAAAAAGGGATTAAGTATTCTCAAAAACATTTGATTTTTGACATTTAAAATAAAAAAATTCAAAATCCTTTCTTAGTGAGCACCTACATTATGAAACGAAGGTACTGTCAAAATTCCAAGTCTCTACCTATTATAGTTTAGGTTCTATGTTGATTCTCTGTCAGTCAGTCAGTCAGTCAGGACAAAGCCTATATATAGAGACTAGCATGTGCCCGCGGCTTCGCCCGCGATAACTATTTTAAAAATTAAAAATTAAGAGCATAATAGTTATATCATTATATTTATTAACACCTAAATCACGTGGACTACATACCACGATTTGATAGCGTCGCCTGGTAAAAGCGACCTCAGATTCGAGTTCCTTGGTCCAGAAAACCCCTGTATAGTGAGTTTCGTCCAAATAAAACAATGTTTGACCATTTTAGGGCTTACAAAATTCAAGCGATCGCGAAAGTTTTATCTCCAAGGTATGACAAAAATAGACAAAGCCAACTGTAATTGTCAAACTTCCATTTAATTTAGTTCCAAACCCATCTGAAACCCACAGGCAACAATATGTTTTAATGTCAAATGTGATTCGGATTCGATAATTCTGTGTAAAAAGGGATTAAGTATTCTAAAAAACATTTGATTTTTGGCATTTAAAATCAGAATTTTTCAAAACCCTTTCTTAGTGAGCACCTACATTATGAAACGAAGGTACTGTCAAAATTTCAAGTCTCTACCTGTTATAGTTTAGGCTCTACGTTGATTCCTGTCAGTCAGTCAGTCAGGACAAAGCCTTTTATATATATAGAGATTACGTTTTCTTTTGTTTCTATATGAACCGCATTACATGTGGGATTCTCAACATACGATCCACGACAATAACATTGATAATTACGACAAATTTAACTGATCGTCAAAAAACAAAGTTTAGAATTGATAACTAACTAAAATAGCAACACAGAAGTGACTCGCCCGTTAAATTAAAAACAACTGCTGATTTCTGTGAAGTTATACAGAATAGCTGTTCAATTGTTCACACTTCCAGGAACAGAAGAGGAAAAGTGAAGTTAATTAAATCTCCGTCAGCATTTGACATATAATTAAAAAACAATGTGAAATGTTCTCAGGAATTACAATATATCAAGTATTGACGTGCATCTGCTTCTATTTGTCACTCTCCCATTAACTCAGTTAAGACTGCATTTCTTTGGAATTCTATTTTTACTTTTAACTCGTACCACTCTGAAATTCATGTTCAGTTTTAAGTGCAATGCATGATCTGAGGTCCCTTGAATCTAAAAATACTATTTTCAGAAACCTATTTGTGTAGGCCTATCCCTGTGTGTGTCCGTGTGTGCATATTTGTGAAAATCTGTCTGTGATAACTAGAGACCGGATTTTTAGGTATTGAAAAACACTCTTTTAGGTTTTTCATTAAGTAAACTAGTTTTGTTTTAGTTTTTTGTCTAAAACATCGCTTAGGTTATAATAGGCCTAAGGGTTCAATGAACTTTCAATGTGCCAAGCAGAATTCAACACATTTATCTATAAAATTTAACTGAAAATTTGAGTGAAACTTGTTTTAAGATATTAGTATAGAATTTAAGTAAGAAAGCCTAAACAACCAAAAGAACTAGAGAGATGCAGTTATTTGTGCTGCCGCAAATTAAATTTTTGCTCGCATTTCACCTTGTACAATCAAAATGAACCACAAAACCGTGGAGAAGTAAAGCGCCAGAGGCCAAAATACTTAATCCGGTAACTATTAAACGCTAGTCATTTCGGGATTCAAACTAAATTCTTCTAATTAAGTGAATAAAATATGCTTTATGGTTAGCTATGGATAATGTGAAACTGATTATTACAGATTGAACTATTTAAGAGGAATACGCCGGTAATGTTACTTTTATCCCTCCTCCCTTGTCCTTGTCCATCCCAGATTCCCAGACTTTAATGGGTTGAACAGTATTAATTTGAAAGTTAGTTTTATTTTCAAGGGAACAAAAGGTTTTTGTCTGTCTCCGAAAAGTATCGATTTTCAAGCAAAATAGATCGAAAACCTATTAGGAGGAAATTAGGATTTTTTACGTTTTATATATCCTTTAAGTGCTTTTAGGTATTACAGAATTAATATGTATGAATCCTATGGACATGACTCGAGAAAGTGTGTGAGCGTTTATGGTTTTGAAAGTAACGTAAAAGTAGGTATTCCTAAAAACCTAAAAATCCTGTCCCTACTGATGAGCATAGGTCGAGGCCAGAAAATCCGTATAAAAACGAAATTTTTATGTTCGGATGATACAAATATTGACTACGACTTTTACATTTTACAGTAAGAAGATGTAATTTTTCGCTATTTTATCGAAAAAGTTTTAAAGATTTTCTTTCAGTTTTCTAGACTATTTGCATAATTGATTATTACATTTTCCGGAGGGTAGTTATAAGGTATTAATGCCATGCACAAACTTAGGCTTTACGTCTTGCCTTGTGATTAATGAGACTTCGAACGAGATTGAAACAACTGAATGCGCAGTAATGCAATGCAGCCCTGTGCTCGATGTTGGAATATATTAAAGTAGAGGAAGTTATTTGTTTGACATCAGAATGTTGTTATTATTATTATTATTAGTAGTAGTAGTAGTATTAGTAGTATTAGTATTATTATTATGATTATTATTATTATTATTATTATTATTATTATTATTATCATCACCATCATTATTATTATTATTATTATTATTATTATTATTATTATTATTATTATAGTTAGGTGCAGTGGATTTCTAGAAATGTGGTGGTGTCGTCCGTTTGCTTCCGCCCTCTTAGCCTACTTACATATTGAATAGACATGTAAGGTGATAGTTTTAAGTGTCTCCTGTGTATTGGCGAGGGTGTTCTTCAACAAGTGTCCCCTTGTCCCGAATTTGTAGCAGATACGCAGCTGCCGATTCCCTGTACCGTAACACCGGAAACCAGTGAATGGCAGCAAACCGGAAATCACCATGTGTGCATGCATTCATCTTATTTCCCTGTGGGGAAACTATGTAGATATTCCATCACTGCTTCATAGCTCAGGGGCTGGCACCATGATTACTAATATTACTTTTACTGGTGCGAAATTATGAGGAATTTAGGAATATCGACTTCGTTATGTACCTAACTAGCAGGTGCCCGCGGCTTCGCCCACGATAATTAATTGAAAAATTAAAAATTAAGAGTATAATAATTATTAAAACATTATATTTATTAACACTTGCACGCAAATCATTAATAAACTAAACCAATAATAATTAATGGAACAGCTAAAATTCCGGGTTTGCGGTACATTCCACGATTAGAAAGCGCCGCCTGGGTAAACGATCTCAGATTCGATTATGCAGTTTCAAAGCTAACTGTGAACACTGATAATACCATTGCCTTCTAGACTGTATTACTCGTGTGTAATTCTCGAGACGGCGGTGGATAATACGTATCGTTTGTCAACTGTTTGTTGGCAGATGAATATGATGTGAATTTTATTTGATAAATTTATTGTAATTTTCAGAAATTATTTAATTTTTCAAAGGAAGGAGTTTTGTTTAGCCTTTTTATTGTCCGCGATACTTTCAGAATTAAACTACCAATATATACCTATTATAGCTGATGCCCGCGGCTTCACCCACCATTAATAATTGACTCTGAAGTGTTATTGGTAGTATAATAAATAACTACTAAAGTTTTACACTCACTGCGAAAGTTGAAATAAGACGCTTTTTGATTGCATCATATTTACCGGAAGACGGAGGATTCGTGAGAATATCGGTCACTTGTGTCAGAATTTCTGAGTCAATTGAACTCACCACAGTGTCATATTTAGTTTGGTCCTGGGTGATCTTCGAGTTACGGAAGCTTCAAGTTGAATGAACCATATCCTCGGATCAGGCTTCCAAAACGGCGGAACTTTGATAGATAACGCGGACTACTACGGTTTCTTGGCTTTCCTGAGCAGTTCCAGCTGTAGTCTGCTGTACTTCTTCCATCGGGTCACCACTGAGGTGCCGATGCATCGGGGTCACCACTGAAGTGTTATTGGTAGTACAATAAATGACTACTAAAGTTTTACACTCACATTTATTTGTGTTCTTTCGTATCACAGCCCGGCAATCTGAGTCACGGCGGTGAAGCCTAGCCTTGCGCTATGCCGCCATCTTGCCTTACCTGAAGACACTCATTGAACTACACGTAATTCAATGGGAAACTATCACGAGAACTTAGATTAAAGTCTATTTTCACAATTTTCTATTGGAAATTTTGTATCCACTAGTGAACACACTGAAACCACAATGAAAAAGCACGTCCTCTTGCTATTTTTCTCAAGTATTGATTCCTATTACTTGCTAAAAATTAGGTTTTTGAGGTGAAACTTCTTTAGCCGCGGAAGGATTAAATCGAGAGCATGCGTTACGGACAAAATCGTCAGGAAATTAGTGTTATGCTCAAAATCGTCGCGAAATTAGTTTGGTGTGACAGAACGGACTGCACAGAAAACAAAACTCAATAATTAGGCTTATCCAAAATTTAAAAAATAAAAAATTCCAAAATTTAAAAAATAAAAAAATTCAAATTAAAAAATTGAAAATCCAAAATTTTAAGTCTAAAAATCCTAAATTAAAAATAAAAAGAAATTAAAAATATAAAATTCAAAAATTCAAAATTCCAAAATTCAAAGACCCAACATTTTGAAAATCCAAATTTTAAAAAATAATCTAAAGTAAAAAAATCCAAATATCCAAAATTTAAAAAATAAAAAATCTAAAAAATTTTAAAAATTCAAAAAATAAAAAATCCTAAAGTCCAAAATTTTAAAAATAAAAAATAAACAATTCACAGAGATCTAAAATAAAAAATCCAAAATTTAAAATTTACTATCCAAAAGTTGAACCTTACTGTACCAAGAGGTATATTAAGGTTATAGTTATTTACAAACATAAATTAAAGCATAACATATGAATATTAATATTATAGTGCATAAGATGGCTTATATGTTAATAGTTACTTACAAATATTATAACACATTCTTAAATTCTTAAGGAAGTAGGCCTATGAATAATACAAGAAATAGCTATCAATGTATGCTTACAGTTATTTATAAAAATATAAAACATTCCTAGTAACTAAAGCATAATATTATTTACAATGCAAAAAATACGCATAAATTGAGGTTAAGTTTATTTGCAATTTCTAAATGCTAAAGTAATATATGACTATTTACAGTGTATGAAATAGTTAACAATATTAGGTTATGGCTATTTACAACCATATAATACATTTATAGAAACTAAAGCATGTATAATGCATGAAATGGCTAACAATAATAATGAAAGGCCTACTTACGAATGTATTGAAACGTGTTCCTTTCCTTGTTTCTTTTTGTCGTAGTATGAAAAATTACACCCGAATACCACACAGGTATTCACCATTTTAGACAAAGTATTTATACTCCTCAGTCCAATTACATTATTAGCTAAAATGCTAAAATTCACATCGCTGTAACGCTCTTGTGGCTTGTACTCGATCAGCTGCTACAGTGTAGTAATATGGCGGTCCGCTCATCAACGTGGCTTCACTGCCGCCAATAGTACAGCATACACCATTGCCGATCTATCTCTATATATCTGTGTTTCGTATCAGACTACTGCGACTATCTTCGCCGTAACTTTATTTAACAATGTCAACAGAGAAAAAAAAAACAAAAGAGGGAAACAGAACACTGAGGGCTGAGTTTTCATTATAAATTTCTGTTTCCTTTATGAGAGTATATTACACAATACACTACAACTCCATCATTTTTAAGAAATTTACACTGGCAGTTTATTAAAAATGTTTGTGGTTCAGAGCTATGAAAATTGTAAGTAAAAATAAAATTAGAATATTTGTTCATCGTGTTCATTTCACTTAGACCTTATATAATAGAAAAAACTGTTTTCCTAATTTTGTGCTAGTCGTGAAAGTTGACACTGCGAGAGAAGAACATGCCGAGTATACCCGATGTCACACGAAGTGAGGGAGCGAGTGAGCACGCTATTTAGGTCCGTTGAATTGTATACTCGGAAAGGGGTTTTTAATCTACATACAAAATGTCCCCGTCACTTCTAAACCATGAATTTTCTTCTCGTCATCAGTGGTTGAATAATAATTAACCAATACGGACATAGAATTATTGGCTGTTATGCTTACCAGTGATGCACCTAGGTCAGTGGCAGTGAAGACAACTAAACTCGGGAAACGCGAAGTATGCCAGTGTATGTGTTAATAAATCATTTTAAACCTTTTAATGGTTTTAAATGTTAATCACAATGACATCATTTTTTATTTATTTATTTCATTTATTTTCCACGTCAGTTGATAAGCTATCAGGTGATGTAATAGACATCGTTCAAAGATACAGAATACAAAATCATGACTGTGTAAAAATATATTGTAATATATGAGAGGAATTTAATACATGGAGCCCTTATTTGTAGCATTTTATTAATGATGGCCATGGAATTTGAATGTTGCTCCTTCAGGGAGGAATTACTTTTTACTTTTTACTTGTGATCGTGACAAAAAATCGAAATCGAGATAACACCAGAAATACACGTTTCAAGATGCCTAGAAACCTAAAAAAGTGTTTTTGGAATGACGTCTGTCCGTCTATTCGTATGTCCGTTTGTCCGTCTGTCTGTGGACAAGCACAGCGGGTACACGGTTCATTTTTTTAACTTCATTTTTTGAATTCTATCGAACCGCCCAGAATTTTAGTTTTATAACTGAAATATTAAGAAGACTTATGAAAACTTTTTGAAAAATTTTGATTTTTTTTTAAATTGGCACTAACGATTTTAGGCTAATAAAAAATTTAAATTATAAACTATTATCTATGACTAACAAAATGGCTATATCCGTTTTCTGCAAAAATGACTTAGAGGGTAGGCTACTTTACTCGTATCTATTTTAAATTTTTCTAGGCTATCTCCATTACATTGGGCGATACATGGAAACTTAGCACAGTCAAGGTGTAGAGAAAATTAAAAGGGACTTTTTTGTTAAATACATTTCTTTATAAAATTAATAGATATCAAGATAGAAACGAAATAAAATTACTTAAATGCGAATTTCAGAATATACATTTTGATTAAAATATGAATATTCTTCTGTTGCTCATAGTAACAAGAATACTATAATCTCTATTGTTGTGAAATGTAGTCAGTTTTCCACAGTCTAATGAACACACCATAATCAATTAGAACGAGGTGGTATAAGGTAATAGGAAAGAGGTCCTGGGTTCAAATCAATTTTCGTGACCACCCAAATTGACCAGTAGGCTCTTGTAATAAACTCATTCGTGCAGCATTTGCTTCTATTTTTCGGCTATATCTCAATGTATCCTGCCTTTTTGCCTTTGAGATTGAGACTGAGGAAATCATGCAAACCCCAAGTTGTTGTTGTTATTATTATTATTATTATTATTATTATTATTATTATTATTATTATTATTATTTTATGTCTTCTCATTTCCACATGGTATAATTCTTGAAATAATGACAACGGCATATTAAGCAAATTATCATTACACAACTAACAGTCTTTTCCAAGAGTTCTTCGGACTATAGCACAGGTGTTCAATATGACTGCCTTCTGCAATTGGACACAAAGCGAGGCTTGTAGATTCAGCTTCTCTAGGCTCATTATCGTCTTCTTTGGGACCATACCGGTAGCCGATATTACCACTGGAACCACATGTACTGATGTCTGCTTCCACATCTCTTTGATTTCATCAGCCAGTTCTTTGTATTTATCCACCTTTTCAATCCAAACGGCATGCATATTGTGTGTATTGGGTATTGATACATCTATCAAATAAGTATTGTTTATGGATTTATGTACCAATATTATGTCTGGTCGGTCGCAGATTATTTTTTTGTCAGTTAGGATACTGCGGTTCCAATATATTTTAATGCTGTCATTTTCTATGATACTAGGAGGACAATAAGCATAATATGGGCTACAGTCCTCAATTAGCTTATGCTGTTGAGCTAATTTCTGATAAATTATTTTGGCAACTTCATCATGTCTCTTCAGATATTCTATGGGCGCTAGTTTTTTGCATCCAGATGTGATATGACCTATTGTCTCTTTTTGTTCTCCACAATTTCTGCACTGATCTTCAGTACCCTGCTCATTTAAAATGTATTTCCTATAATTCCTCGTTGCAATTACCTGATCTTATTACCTTATTATTATTATTATCATTATCATTATCATTATCATTATTACCATTATCATTATCATTATCATTATTATCATTATTATTATTATTATTATTATTATTATTATTATTATTATTATTTCACGGTAAAAGCATTGAACATAAAGATGGATCCTGATGCTTTCCGTTCTAGATAGCCTACTTGTTAGTTTTATGAAAATGTAATAAATAAAAATGAATTGTCTCTATAATTAACTTTTTTTGTGCTAGCCTTTAACACGTATATGCGAGAGAGTTTGTGCAACATATTTTTGCACCATTTACTTCGCATTATTTTTGTGTTCTTGCGAGTCTATAACTTCGAATGGTTTTTCACAGATTTATTCATTTTAATCTGTGTTTTTTGTGGAAACGTTTTTGAAGTGTCGCATTTCGTTTTAAGCAAGAATATTCACATTTTACAAACACAGGCGCTGGACGAGATATTCTATACTTTTTAGAGAACCACAGTTAATGGACTGGCAGCTTCCACAGCAGATTCTCGTGGAGATAAAGAATAGAGAGAAATGACTGCTGCTGTATAACAAACTTTTATCTTATTATGTATATATTTTTGTGTTTCATTATGATTCTGATAATTTTATTATCATACTAATTATTTAGAAAAGAATAGAATAAAATAGATATACGACTAACCGTTTAAAATAACTCTTTTCTTAAACAATGCATCAGGTGGATCTTTAAACTATAGGTTTTAATTTATCATAGAAATTAAGTTTCTGTCAGCTACAAACAAAAAAAAAAACAAAAAAAACAACGTACTGACCATATTGCATCGGCGCACTCTATTCAAGGCGGGAAGGTTGGTGGAAGGGGATGTGACGTCAATAGGCCAGCCCTTGTTACTCTGCGTGCTTTAAACTGCACTCAGTAATGATATGCAATTATTATACGGGTTGCAACAGTAATTATACAATAAGGGGGTTAAAATTGATTATGTAACATGCTACAGTTTTCCAAAAGAGTAGGAACTACACAAACAGTGGGTGTGGCGAGTATTGCCAGAAAGGACTGGATTCCCTCAGCCGGGAGTGTAGTGTGCATTAAATACTTCGATTCTGAATATATCCAACATGAGGTTTCATATACTGATTCCAAAGGTGAGAAAAGGGTGTTCGTGTATGATAGACCATTTGTAAACCCTTGAATTTGTTAGCCGTACACAGGAGCAGGTAATTTTGTTACATACCTTTAGGTCAATAATGCAGTTCATATTCATTATTACTGTTTAATTTAAAAGAAAATGAATTTGTATTATTGTGAGACTGGAATGGTTAACATGCCTTTGATATTTAATACAGGAGATAGCGATGTTCTTTATTTCCTGCCGCGCCAATCAGATTGTTACTTCAGGAATTTCAACGAATCAGAATCTAAGAATGCATTTTGACAGCTAAATGTCAACTCCGCGTGAGTACTTTAGCAGAGTTGCAAGATCTGCTGGTCGTGCATGCAAACTGTAAGAGCGAGTATATTAATGATTGTTTGTATATTTCATCTGACTGGTCTGTGGGCGCTAAGTTACATTGACAACAGCGCATTCTTATCGAGTGACAAGGCGGCGAAGAACAATAATGATATTGCATACCTTTGATGTACCGCATGTTAACGTTCTGAGTAGTTTCATAATACCTCGTTTATATTCATTAAGAACCGACAAAAGTAATTCAGATCCGTGCAAAGCCTGGCCCACTGACGTCAGCGGAACTCCGAGGAGTGGGTAAAGTACGCCATGATAGTGTCTATAGTATTTTTTACAGAAACTCACTTCTTCTAGGTGTTATAAATTAAACAAAATGACATATACTGGTATATATTATAATAAATTCTACTACTTTTATACTTATAAATGATTACAATTATAAATTATAGAAAATGGTCTCTGTTAGACGTAACAGTTATTATTGTAATTGCCTTCTTTAGTAACATGCAAGTAGAATTTCTTAAAGTTCCGCACAGTTCATAACTGTTATTGGATTACAACATGTTTTTAAATGGAATAATAGAACATCTACATGTGTACAAGCAAGATTCATTGAACATAGTGTAACCATACCGAAAAAGCCTTGACGATAATAGGCCTACATTATTTTATTTATCGTGGTCAGCACCTTCCTATAATATAGTAAATATCTTTATAACTATTATTTTTGAACACTTTTCTATATCCTATATCTTCGTTAATGATGGCAAAGATTATTATTATAATTATAATTATATTTATAATTACAATTATTATTATTATTATTATTATTATTATTATTATTATTATTATCTTATGACTTGTAGCCTCCGGGAGCTGGCAGATGCCAGCGTCACATAACTGATGAAGCAACTACCTGTCTCACTGTCTTGATTGCCTGGTTGTTGTGATTTTAATACAGACAGCAGGTGGCATTGATATCGCAGCTGCTACACCATCCTCACTTATCTTCCCTTCAGGTATCTAACCAGTTCCGTCCGTTCCTTGTTTCCGAGATTATAATGGATCTAACATTATCCGTTTTGTAATGTAGACGAATAATAATGATAGAGTAACTACTTAAATATTCATCATGTGGAAATTTTGTAATTAACAGAACTTGTGGAAGCCGTCATGGTGGTAAACTTTAGTTGCGTATTTCACTTTTTTTAATCTGTAAAAAAGAGAGATATTTCGACTTTTAATTCGTACCCTATAACAATCAACTTTGCAGAAAATAACTACAATATTGTGTGGCCTGTATGTAAATTGAGATTAGCTTAAGTTGAATAGCAATTTTAAGAACATTTACTGTATGTATATCGGTTCGGTTCAGTCACTTTTAAGTCATAAGGCTAACAAACTAGTAATAATATCAAAATGCTGTATATGACTCAAGTTTCTAAAGTGTAATAACTAATAAGTGCGGGCTAGGTCATTTCTACCTTCTTACTCTGCTGTTCTGTTCGGGTCTATAGAACGCGATATTAAAATACATTTCGTTTCCAATTTTTTAAATACTAAGATATGTGTACGAAACTTAATGACTAGAGACCGGACTTTAAAGGGAATTCCTTTTTTTATATTTCATCACAATACGTGATAAAATTGAACAGGATATTACTGAGTAAGTTTCAACTGCAAATGACCTAGTTTTAACGTCCCTTTTTTTCCTTTTTTAGGCTCATCTCCCTTTTTTTTAGGAACTTTCCCTTTCCAGTACCTTTTTTGCTAATTTATTCTGAAAAATTCGTAAATTACCCAATATTTGGTAATATGAAAACATTAAAAATTGTTTTCACTGATTCACAATTGAAAAAATAATTCCTCCCAGCAGAATAGAGCGTTTCAGCGAAATCACAGGCTCGCCATTGACTAAGTTCCCATTATAACAAGGTGGGGGACATGGATTTCGTGTGCTATTTTCCTCTGTGAGAATTTCAACAAGATCAAAAATTTCTTCAGTCATTAGATGTTACAGAATCAGCAGCTGTAGAGCAAGCAAATGCTTTACATAAAACAAACATGTATCTCTCTGTTGAATTTTTACAGTCTCTTACTTTTATATCCCTTTTTCCCCACATTTTTTGGCAACAATTTTCCCTTTTCCCCCCCACCTTTTTTGGCAAATAATTTTCCCCTTTTTCGTCCTTTTTTGAGTGAAAATTTTCCCTTTAAAATCCGGTCTCTATTAATGACTTTGAAAACGCAAGAGTAATACGTTTTTAAAATAGTTTTTAAATATTAGTTGAAGTAGTTTGCTCATAAACTATAATAGTTACATAATTATGTAACATACGTTACACTTACCAATGACAGATATTTACTTTTTTATGGACATACTGAACTCTATTTTATCAATCCAACTTACTCCTTGTCTCAAAAATCAAATAAGGCTAGCCTATGTTTATTTACAAAAATTAGCTTATTATTTTATTTTTAAGGAATTTGTAATTAACAGTTCTTAGCAATTTAAAAGTTTTACTGTTTCTTCTCAGTTTGGATAGTGACACTATGGTGATTAAACCATTGACTGATGCAGAGTTTGAATAATTAAATAAACACCACAACAGAATATGAAGAATCACATTCTGTGTTCGAAGTTTATGTTAATGAAAGCATATGAAAGCGAGTGTTACAAACAAAGCGAGTGTTCCAATGAGAGTCCACAGCCTATACAAAACAGTGTACAGATTTTTCTTTCTAAAAATGGGAATCTAGCGTTAAAACATCAAAAAAATCAGGGAATGGTGGTTAGCTGATCTCGGGGCAGCTGCTTCTGAAAAGAAATTGACGATGTTAACCATTCGGAAAAATAAGTCGCAGAACGCACGAAATAAGTTATAACCAGCAAGATTTGCACTGATCTTCATTACTTACATTCCCCCACCCCAAGAAAAGAAAGGGTCTTTCTTTAGAGATAAATATAGGAAGAGTTTTGGTGATCGGCATTTTACTGTCCATGACTTTTATTTGGAGCAAAGGCACTGTATACCGTTCGGTTGCTGACGTACTTAGGAAACTGGGACTGGACTTATTATCCTTAAATCAATGGCAGAAAACATCATTGCTGACTCAGTGGGCATATTGCACCACCATATATAACAATATATACTGTAGTAAAAATTGTGTAGATGTTTTATTCAAACTATTGTTTATCTGTTACCCATAATTTTTATCATCATATGAATCATTGTCAAAAGTGATTGATTGGTTTGCTGTGTCTATGGGAACTTGAATGAAGCAAGCAGCTCGTTCTATTGAATAAAATGTTTTCTTCTCTATTATGATTACTACTACTACTATTATTACTATTACATATCGGTTTAAGGCAAAGAGGTGAGTCATCAGTTTTATCGCCTGCTTCGGGAGTTGAGAGTGGAATATGCTGACGTAAGCATCCCCTCTCCCTAGGTGTAATCACATTTAAAAGGGGGAAGAGAAACTTAATTGAATCCAGGCGTGATTATACACTTTAGTTTTTCGTTTGTAGCCATCATACAGAAGATTTCCGAAGTGAAGTTACAGGAAATCAAAGCTCGTCTTTATGAGCTGGTTTAGTTCCATCTGATAAGCGTGTTTCGCAGGTTTACTTGTGTTTATGTATAACAGGGCTGAATTAATTTCCTCTCTTCAGGTGTATAAATCCTGATCAATGGAAATTCAGTTCGAGAGGCAAGGCATTAAACCTGAACCAACCAATGCAATTTACGAGGGCCATTAAATGGCTCAATATCGAAGGAAGCTAAAAATATTGAATCATAAAAACGAAACATCAGCAGAAAAATTTCATTATAAGGAAAGAGACAAAAGAAGGAAAACAACGGAAAGGTGGAAGAGAAGAAATAGGTAAAAATGTATTACGAAGGAAACGCGGGCCTATTCATGATTGACATAGCTTATAAGCCTTACCACTCTGAGTGGAAATATCGGAACTTAACGGGACGACCTATTTATTATACCATCCACTATCAAGTCTGTGTTTGTTGTAGTTCGGTGTGCCTCCTCTAGATGCGGTAGCTTGAATTTGTATTTGTACAATTAAATTACATAAGGACATATAGTTTTAAGAGCATTAATCGATTTGTGCAATTCTATTTCATTCATACTGTGAGCCTAAAATTACATTTTTGCATCAATTCTGGAATTCAGGTGGCCAGAAAGCTTCGGAGTGCTGCCATCTTGTTTCAACCAAGCTTCCGTACTTTATCAGTAAGTTTATCAGCCACTCCATCTTCCTGCTAGCTTAGCTGGGAGTTGACTTCCCAGACAGATTTTGTCAGGAGATCGTAGTACACCACCGATGGCGACCACTAAACGCCAAGTGTGCGCCTGGCCATTGTAACGATGTTTTAAGAAAGGTGTCGAAGGGTAAAAAAGCTTCAGGAGTAATAGGTTATGTTAGGGTAGGAATAGTTATATTAGCAGCAAAGTCTAAACTGGATACCGCGGTTTGTTATGTCCAAATTGATTCTCTTCGTATGATGGGAAATTTTACCACTGCGACAATCGTTCCTCTTTTGTTTTCCGCGGCTCGGAGGGGCACGGACGGTAGTGGTGGAATATGCTTCACGGTTAGCTGCTATCTTATTGTGAAGGGGTTCCAAATATATATATACTTTTTTTAACATTACCTTCAAAACTCAAGCCATCCAAATAGCCTGTGTTTGTGCAGCAATATTGAGTAACGTATTTATTGCATTTCAAATCACAATCATCTACTTATACAGTACCTCATAGTACATCGTCGAGTATTTTCATTATTTAAGCCACATTTCGAAAACAACATGCTACAACATAGATGCTAATCATTGACATTTATAAAAAGACATTGAAAGTTAACCTAAACTCTTGTCATAATCAACTTAATCCTCAACTTTAAAAAGTAAAGATTAGGCTTAATTTCCTTGCCATTTAGATTTTTTCTGTAGGGGATCACTGTTACAAAAACATTTATATAAAACGAAAATATGCCATTATATATAATTTTTTTGTATGATTTACCTTCGAAACTCAAGCTTTCCATAGACCAATAGTCGCTTTCCATAGACCAATAGTCTTCTATACAGAAAATTGATTTTGCTCAAATTTCTTTAATATAGTATAATATCGTATCTTTGATTGAAATATTGTTCAAGTTCTTGTTCAATACCGGCCGTAGGATTTACGAATTAAGTTAGTTATACGCTTACATGCATATAACATCCTCAGCTGTAGACAGACTCCCAAGTACCTACAGCGTACTAGGGTGGTTATATTTTAGTGAAATACAGAATAAGGCTTTTTTAATTTAACAAATGAAAAACATTAACAACCCATGTTTCACCTATCGGTATATCATCACCTCAGATATATCATATCATATCATCGGTATATCATGGGATATCAGGCATTTGTTTCATTTAGTTTATCATTCTTTTATTCTTGAAGATTCTGAGGAAGCTTGTGGTGATGCTGGTGTACTGGTGTTCATGTGACATTTCAGAAGACTGCTGACAATAGTGTGCATTCAGTTATTAGTTAGGATTCGGATGTTTCTGACCTAAAAATGTGGAAAATATGACTGGAAATATTACCTTAAAAATGACCAATTTCACCCAAAAATCGTAATTATGACCTAATAAAATAATATGTTTTCAAAAAATAAAAGTTCCCATTTAAAACGTTTAAGACAATAAACACTAACATCAATCACTTTTTAACAATTTTGGTGATATTCAGTTTTACTTTTAATGAACTTTTTTTTAAAGAATTTGCTGCTATTAACTCTCCTTAAGCAGCTCCAAATACTACTAATATTTTGTAGATCTTTCATATCCCTATAAAATATGAACAATTGCAATAATTTTAAATTTTAAGTTACCTATTAATTTGGCATAACATTAAATAAAATAAATTTCAAATTTAACTCGACCATGCAGTATATACACTGTACAATTATGCTCTTTTACCGGATTTATTTAAAATTATTGCAATCGTTCATATTTTATAGGGATATGAAAGATCTACAAAATATTAGTAGTATTTGGAGCTGCTAAGGCGAGTAAATGACGTCAAATTACAAATATGACCAAGACCATGAAAATGACCAAAATATGACTTTAATATACAAAATAAAAACAGTCTGATTAGGATAAGAAATGTGCAATTCATGTTTAATTTGTGTTTGCGGCGAGAATGGAGGTCAGGATAAAAATATGACATGACATAAACATCCGAACCCATGTTATAACTTCCGGGGCAGTTACAGAGTGGTGGAGAGAGGAATACAAGCAGCCTCGATTGGTTAGGAATTGAGTAGGTACGTAATTGGATCAGAGGGATGAGGACAGTCTGTAGAAGATGTCAGCAATGAATACCTTGGTGTGTGATATTTTTGTACAATAGTCTTCTAATATCAATGGAACTGCATTCTGGATGGCAACGATAGTAATTTATTCAAACCATGGTATTTCCATTAGTGGCATACGGCTGTCAAAGTCGGACATTAAACAAACATGACAGGAAGAAAATAGGCAGTTTTGAATTATGGACCTGGAGAAGATTATTAAGAATTTCGTGGACAGAAAGAAGAACAAATGCATCATTAATTAATGAGATAGATCAAAATACTTACTCGAGACAGTGGTTGTGAAGTTAAATTGTCATGGACATATCATGAGAAGAAACAACTCGCTAGAAAAATATACTTGATGTTAGGACACATGGAAAGGACAAGAAGAAGGGCAGGAAAAGAACAAAATGACTGAAAGAAATACAAATCATCATGGGCTCGAAATGGAGGGACTTGATAACCATCACACAAGACAGAAGACGGTGGAGAGCCGAAGTTCACAAAACAGTGGAAAATAGAGCAAGAACAAAAATTTTCTGGTTTAGCAAGGCCCCCATCTCGCTAGAAAATCCGTGTGGATCTTTAGGAGTCGCACGCAACTCAAAGGAATACTACTGTATGGGACTCATCTTAACAGCTCTGGAATGTGGGGTAAGTAGGGAGACGTGTTGGTGGTTTGGTGAATGCCAGCAGTGGGATATTACACTCTTCACTTATGTTCGTTCCAAACACATTTCACTCATCTCGAGCGCAGACTATAATGACGCATACAGTAGTTGAGTCAATGTCTTTATAATGCATGTTAGGTCGTTCCTTTAACTGTTCTCCTTCCGTTGGTCACTCTTCAGACAAACTCAACCCGCATTCTTTTCAGGGCTGTTAAGGTGAGTCCCATACAATACCACTAATCCGCTCTCTCATTGCTGCTTGTCCTTTGAGCCAAAGGACGGAGACAGTGCGTTTAATTTATATGCAACGGCGGAAAGACCCGCTTTAAATCTACGTGGAAGAGGTGCTTCTGTGTTGAATTTGAATCTAAATCCAGTTGACGATCGTGTTTATTCCACACAGTTGAAATGTGAAACGAAGGAAGTTGCATCTTTATAAACCTAGTCGATCTTTATGATAATAATCTATTCTAACCTATCCTAATATTGTCCTCCCACCTTCGTCTATAGGTTTTTCAAGTGGTCTCTTCCCTTTGGTCTCCCAGTCAATATTTTTTAGATGATTTTCCTTGCTCATGCGCGCAACATGTCCAGCCCATTTCATCCCCCGTGATTTAGTTACCCTTGCTAATATTCGGTGAAGAGTACAGGTTATGTAGGTCATCATTATATTGCTCCCAGATAATTGAATTTCTTCACTTTTCTCGAATTATTTACCGGCTATTCTAATATTATGTGGGTCGATAATATTGACTTAATATAATACGTAGGCCTATATTTGACTTCCCATCAAAAAGTGAAGTAGGCCTAAATAATTATAATTCTTTCACATTCTTTTGAACTTTCATGGCCATATACTTAGATTGTTTCTGTATTAATTTTCAATCCGACGTTCCTATAGTCATCGAAAAGACTTTCTGCATTTCTCTCGATTGTGTTAATGTCATCGCCCAACAGTCAAACGTCATCTGCGTAAGCTAAAATCGGGTGATTGTCATTTAATTCTAGGCCTACCTTGTTTTCCTGAACTTTCCAGGAACTAATGACATATGTTTTATTATTATTATTATTATTATTATTATTATTATTATTATTATTATTATTGTTAAAATAAATATTTCCATTAATTTATTGTATTAATTTATTGTAATTGAGCAATGTGGAGATGTAAGTTCAAGTATGAGAGCATTATGAGCACTTGGAAACAGGATCAGCTTTATGTCGGATTACACCCGCGACTAATGCGGGCTGTACTACCTTCACGTCATGTATTCATTAGCTATATCTCGCACTTGCTACTTTGGAGAAAACTCAACAATTAAAATTTAAAAACAAAAAACTCGAAATACAGTATACCCTGACTATTCCACTCAACATGCATCATTCATTCGATATAGATCAATCACATGTTAGAATATGTTAAACATCAACCAATCATACTGTAGTCCTGCTCCATTCAGTCTTCATCACCGCCTGTAAAAATGAAAAAGATATGGCCACAATACGATAATTGAAATGCGTTTATTCTTACCTGCTCAAGGTTCCCACAAATACACTTTCGGGTTTCGAACACTCGTCACTTACCTTTAATGAAACTCAGAAACATGAAACTAGTATTGATAAAAAGAGACACTCAACAAGTTTTGTTCAATTACGTCACATGTTCAATGTGACCCCCGTTGGTAACACGGCACACATGAAGCCTGTAGACCATTTCCGTCCAGGTACGTTGTAGCATTTGAAGATCAACTGATGCGATAGCTGGTGAGATGATGCGCTCTTTCAGATCATGGACAAACTGTGGAAGGGGTGGCATGTACTTTTATATCTTTAATGTACCCCCACAAAAAATCAAGGCACGTCAGGTCAGGTGAACGTGGAGGCCAACGAAGAAGTTGTCTATCGTCATAACCATAGGGCCAATCCATTTCTTCGGTAGTCTGGTGTTGAGGTCCAACCTGAATTCATTGTGAAAATGTGGGGGATGCACCATCTTGTTGAAAGATAAAACTGGGCATGTCCTCCTCCAGCTGAGGCAGAAGCCATAGTTGTAACATATCCAGGTATGCCCATCATGTGACTGATGGACGTACCTGGACGGAAATCGACTAGGGCAGGTGGTGTTATTATCGGACATTTCCTATTGTAGGACGCTTGTAACACTTTTGTATTTAACAGAAAAACTAAAATATCGTTAAAATTAGCATTAGGTGGCAGGGTTGCTAGTGCCTCTATGTACTTATATATTTCTTGGACCTTTGTATATCTGTTCTGAAAATTATTGATATTTTAACAAGTTCTAAAGTGATTATTGAATTTCTTGGCCAATATAAAAACAACAATTTTAAGAACGGCAGTTTTAAGAAGATATCAGCTGTTTGTGACCAACGTATTTACATCTGGCAGTTATAATACTTTTTCATGATATTTGAAGCCTGTGGGAATTCAAACTAAAATCTACCACGTGCTTATTCTCGGACGGGTGTATTTATTATGAACGGTTAAATTTTCACCAAATGCTTAATGGGGAATTTATGTGGTTTATAAAATTTACAAGAGAACACCTTGGGTTCGATTCTGGATGAATAGTAAAGTAAAGTGTTCCGTATACTGGCCATGGAGGCCCAGAGGGTTCCAGGAGGTTGAGTCTCCAAAATTTTTAGACATTCGGTACATGAAGGCGGTAAAGTTGTCATCCTTACGCACCGGCCGCCTTTACCCCAACGATTGCCCCTGGTACTCATTTCTGTTGGAGACTGAGTCGACCCCAAGGGCTGTAGTGCCACCAGAAGGATTAAGCCAATTGAAAAACTCCAACGAGCTCATCGGGAATCTAACCCGCGACCTTCCGGTTTGTAGCGCAGCAACTCAGCCACTACGCTACGGTGTACCCCCTCCCCCATAAGAATACCTGTATTTATTTACTTAGCAAACGTGTAGGCTACATATCATAAACGCTACCATAAAATATTAGGTGACTTCTTCGTCAAAGCGAAATGCGTTGGAGCTTATACTAGAAAAATATGAACCGGAAATGGAACCTTGTGGAATCCCACTCTCTTTCCCTCCTTCCCTCTCTCTTCTTTTTCCCACTCTCCCTCGCCCCTCTCGCACTCTCTCTCCTTCCCTCTTTCCATCTCTCTCTCTCTATATATATATATTTTGGCGGGGATTGAGAAAGAACCTATATAATTACTGTTTAAGCATGTCGTACATGTGTGGTACAAACAGTTCAAGTTACATTCCACTTATGCATTTTCGAAAATACAATCGAAAAAGATAGTGTCGTCGACATGATTTTAGCTTAGAGCAATAACGATCTGATGATGATTTATTACAGCTTTAATAATTATATTGTTATTCAAAATATGGATTTAAGATACGATGTCCGGAAATAGGTACACGAAAGTAAGTACAGTTCTCCTATTTACAGACATTTTACACTACCTTTTTAATATATTTTCTAGACGCGATTAAACTGAAGCATGACTACAACACACATATATTTGGGTTGTCGCAAGTCCTGATACGGTACTTAGTACAGCTCCCATAACGGTTTCAAGTTGAAAAGACCGACAATAGCGCCACCTACCCTATAGGATTGATGTGTGCCGTGTTACCAATGGGACTCGCATTAAACTTCTGTGAGGTATCAAGTAACTGAACAAAACTTGTTGAGTTTCTGTTTCTATCGATACCGGTTTCGAGTTTCTGAGTTTCACTAAACGTAAGTGACAAGTGTACGAAACCCGAAACTACATTTGTGAGAACCCTATAAATATCAAGACACAGAATTTACAAATATGCATCTGATGGTTCTAATGATGAAAATAAAGCGAATTATGTTTACACCGGCATTATGATAACATTTTACGGTAATTCTTTTTATTTCTCAGATCAGCTAGGCCTACATAGAATATACTGTAATAATTAATGCTTTTATTTTCTCGCATACTCGTAATATAGAGAAAGTATTGTGATCGTGACAAAAAATAGATATTGAGATAACACCGGGAAACCCATGTTTCACGATGTCTAGAAACCGAAAACAGTGCTTTTGGAATGACGTCCTTCTGTCTGTCTGCCTGTCTGTGGACAAGCACAGCCGGTAAATGGTTCTTTGTATTTACTTATTCTTTTGAACTAAGAACTTTGTTTTGGGAATTTTGTTGAACCGCCCAGGATTTGGATTTTACAACTAAAATATTAAGGAGAATTTTCATGAAAACTTAAAACAAATAGATTTTCGAAAAACAAATGGTTCTAACGTTTTCAATAAAAATGTAAACCTCTAAATTTCTATCCATGACTAACAAAATGGCTATATCCTTTTTTTCTGTAAAAATGACTTGGGGGTACTTTACTAGAATCCATTTTCAGTATTTCCAGGCTATCTACATTACTGAAAGCGACACATGAAAATCTAGGAGAGTAAAGTTGTAGAGAAAATTAAAATGAACACTTTTTGTTAAACACATTTGTTTATAAAATTAATAGGTAGGCTATCAAGATAAAATCGAAATAAGTATGACTTAAATGCGAATGTCAGAACGTACATTAATAAATATGATTTTATGAAAATAGTCTAAAATCTTATTCGTGTGAAGCGTTATAAATCTCATATGTTCAGAAGTAAAGTCATGGTGCATCATACATTGTACAGAGCTCGCCCTCAAACTGAAAGCATGAACCACGTCACAGACAGAGGCGGCGGGAATTCGAATTGAAGCGAAACGTGCTGAACTGAAAACATTGACGGTCTCAGCTAGCATCCACTTGGTTAACTAAAGCGCGTGGAGCCGTGGACTTTAGCACTCCATGCATACGCACTGCCAACGGCGGGTTCGAATTTTAACGGTCGCCACGCATTCAGATTCCAGGCGATCTCTGTAATACTGTATTGTACTGCACCATAACTTCACGGACACATGGTAGGTCTACAATATCAAAGCGTTTAAAGCAAAAACTAAAACAGTTTACTTTCTTGTGAAAGTTCTGCCACGGCCAATGGAAGCCGTGGTTTTGTTAGGATCCTTGTGCAACATGGAAGACTATTCTAAACATTTTGAAGGAATATAAAGAAAAAGTTAAACTAGCAGTTCGTGCTAGCTAAAACTTAGCCACGTTCTTAATGTTGGTATGATTGTTTTAACAGTTATTTTCCAGTGAGCAGTGCATCTACTCATCCACAGTACACAAAAAAATATTACATGATTGAATTAGCATTTTGTTGGCCTAAAATTTAATTTACATTATGAACTTTCGCACTTTCCCCCTTATTGACAAAAGCCTTAAAACAGGAATTTATCCAAGTAATTAGACTAGGTTCACCATTATAACAGTTGTTTATAATCGCATAAGAAATGCTTAAAATCTATACCGATTTCACAGAATTCGCTGGTAATTATTGAACCCCACCATCATGTTGTAAACAATCCGTCAGCGAATACATTAGTACTGGCACAGAAATAAAAATAATTATCGACGTGTTTAAAATTAAATATAAGCTTCTCACATTAATTTTAGCTTCATAATCGCTAGCATTTATATTTTGTTTCATTTTTTTACTGTTCATTGAATGAATCGCTTATGGGGCTTTGGATTTAGATATCGAAACGAAACTTTGTTCGACTTTAAAATATAACATTTTAATTGTAATATTTTAACCAAAACACTTATTATAACTTAACGGCCAGTAAATTGATGACACCGGAGCGAAAAACATTTCCATTGATACCCCACGCGTACCTAATACCTAATCCAGTATACGCTTTCAAAAGTGTAATTCATTTACCGGTTTGTGGTGGCTCGGCCGGTAATTGGATAAGTCGAGAGCCAATCAAAATGCTTCGTGTCTTCGGACATGGCAGCTTACCATAGGACGCATAGGTATTCCCATGAGAGTTGACGAGTTTAACGAGTTTAACTGGTCAACTCGAGCTGGATTTATTAAGACTAGTCCATGAATAAAAATGTAACTGATTATACAAATAACAATTACTTTCGTGCTTTTTTGTATACAAACAAAACCAACAGCTGCGAGATCACGACCTACTATGTATCAAGCATCCATGAATCGATTCGAGTTTTCATGTTGTAAGCAGGGCTACCAGTAGTGCATATAAGACATAGTTAACTTCAATCACGTAACCTAACACTAGAACAGAATAAAAGCACACGAACTGGCTTGCACAGAATTGAAATTGTGTTTTTAATCAATGTAAATTTATATTATTTCAAATTCCAAACAAGTTATAGGTCTATTGTATAAAATAATCTGTTTTCGTGTTGCTTAATGGCAGAAAATGAGGTATTAATCACTGCATACTGATGCTTACTTGTCCATTAAGGAACAAACGTTTTACCCCATAAAACGGCATCCTCGCGATTCCTACAAGAATATTGTAAGATAAACGGCCGTGATTGGTCTATGTCTTAGGAATTGCTAAACGTTATTGGTCAATATCAAACACGCGGCGTATGAGTGGAATAGTCAATATAATTCGACGTCCGGATTTCCTCAAGATAAATTCACGAGTAACTTATAGGTGTAGTGCTAATTTATTACATTGGAAATTTCATTTCGGATTTTTATACGATTATCACCATTAAGGATGCGAAAACAATGGGTATGTTCCCCCATGTTCTCTACAATTTTCGCCTGTTCATATGCGTCTTTTACAGTCTATCAGGACTCATAAAACGGCCGCAACCAACTCAAGAGGAAAGCACAAAACCAATCGGTATTTCCTGAGAATAAAATGAAACCCGCACAATGAGAGTGTTAACAGTGTAACGAGATATCGATCAGTACATCGAGTATCGAAAAGCGATGAATGAAACACAGCACAGTGTAAGGAATTTCCTATCCATACAATCCTTTTTGGTATAAGGCGGGTTGTCTGCCAAATATAAACGTCTTTAAATCGGTCTTATGTATGATAAAACCGCATGCTACGGAAATACGTCAAGTCTGAACAAACGAAAGTAGAAACCACGGCCCAGATAAGGTTATTCCATTGTTGATATTTGAGTCACATGTTTGTAAACTTACTATGTCAGACCTTCCTTTACGTGTACCATAATGAATAGAGGAGAAAGTGTGATGACTGAGGTAGTTCACTAGTTCCGCCGCTAGGTAGCAGTTACTCTGCTTGAGATTCGCG
Source organism: Ectobius pallidus (assembly GCA_964059195.1). Taxonomy (NCBI): domain Eukaryota; kingdom Metazoa; phylum Arthropoda; class Insecta; order Blattodea; family Ectobiidae; genus Ectobius; species Ectobius pallidus. The sequence goes on along the minus strand of CAXKWD010000001.1, from coordinate 32,266,479 downwards.
GGAGCATGATTAATACGGGCGGTATAGGAAAAATTGCAAACATTCTTAAACAAAATAATACATTAATCTATTTCAAAATGACTCACCTTATCTAAATTGAATTGTTAGATACTTCTGACAATTTTCGGGCTGCTTTACACGTCTTGGAAGATCTCATCTCCATAAATAAACATGGCCGTGTGTAACAGTAATTTCTCAGATTGCAAGAAGCTTGACCGTAACATTTCGTCCCACATCTTTCAAAAAATCGAAGATGTTCACAAGCAATGAACAATTATATAATATAGGTATGAAACAGCTAAGGGTTGATTTGATCTAATATTTTGTTGCCTAGAAAATAGGGTAGAGGGTATGCTAGTATAATTTGTTGAGAATTTGTTAAAGAATGTACATTTGTATAGAAATAACAACGTATAATTAGGGTAGAAAACAACTAAGGAATATTTTATAAATTAATATTAATATTACATTGTATAGAATATAACTGAGTATTAATTTGTATTGATATTGTATTAATAGTAATATTATTTATAATAATATTAATTTTCTCCTGGCTGTGTGGGGTAAGTTATGTAGGTGAAACACGGTCAAAAGTGTAGATCTGTGTACAAATTATGTGAACAGAGATAATATAAACTAAGGGATGGTTTGTGAATTGCAGGGCACGGAAAATTTCATAAGCAGCACTACAAAAATAGGTCGCGTGATCTTTAAAATTGGCGTCTCAACATCCGATAAAGACGCACATACGCAAAAATTGTTTTGCAACGCATTCTACATAATATATCACACAATATTTCAAAGCATTTTCCCTGATTTTTTCATAAAAAAATTAAATCCTCTTGCCTTAACTTCAGCCCGCTATTTGCTCAAACCCTCGTCCATTCGCCGTTCGCTGTGACTGATATACGTCTTACGTTGTTAATTTATATTATTAAAAAAAGGAACAAGATATTAAACTAATAAGACATTTGCTATGATAATTATACATAAAAATTACTAACATAAGTGAACAGAAAATATAATAAATAATCCAATAAATGCATAAATAAAAGTAGTGCAGATTTACTAAGTTAGAAAAAAGCTTCATTCACTCCTTTTCCCCAGCGGGTCAATCTTGTAGTATGGGTACAAGTAGTCAGTTAATATAGTATTATTATTGAGTCCACGAATAAATTATGTAAAAATTGTTACGTTATTGCTGGTATTTTATGGAAAAGATGCCTGCTAATACCTCAATACCATTCTGATAGCTTTAGCTTTAAAGTGATTACTATTACTCGTTAACCATTATAGATATATAGGTGGTACTCAATTTATAATAAGATCCAAATATTTCACTAAACCTTACACCCTTAATCTCTTTCTGGACACAAAAATAAAATAATAAATGTCGCATAGTCAAATTTGCTTCACCCTCAACATTTCACGATCGTCCCACATCATTCAGAGAGCTGTAGCGACCTGAATAATTACCACTCAATTACTCGTAAACCATTCAAGATATAAAGGTGGTACTGAAATTAAAATAAAGTTGAAATATTTCCCTAAAACTTCCTCGCTTGAAGTTTTTACGGGACACAAAAATGAAAAAAATTGTCGCATAGTCAAATTCCGTTTCACCCTCCATGAATTTTGTGTAATTGGTGATGTTTATATAATGAAATAAAAACATTTATGTCCACATTTTTTAAGTCTCTGTTTTAACCATCAGAAGGACTGTGTTGTCACAGAAATAGGACCAAGGGTTAATTAAAGATTGCGAGTTTAATCATAAGATGCCAAACTATCATGACGCAGCATTGAGAAGTTGAAACGCAAACGAAGGTGCTGCCAGTGTTTCGGTGGACCGCCGCTCTCCCTATACCCACCATTGTATTAGCGGCCGAGTCATCACACTTTCTTATTCTATTCATTATGCGTGTACAAAATTTAACACTGAATGTAAGTTAAGGTATAGCTTTATTCAGTGGCGTAGTCAGAAAATAATTTTGGGGAGGGTCGAAAGTGCCGGGGGGTTTGGGGTATAGAATACCCCCATGATAAGGGGGTCCGAGGATTCTCCCCCGGGAAATTTTTAATTATTGAACTAATGAAAATCACATTTTATGCTATTTTAGCACTGAACCATTAGTTAGCAAATTTGTTTGCTGTACTCTAAGACATCAACTTAAATAAGAAATCGTTACCTAAGTTATAAAACTTATTATTTATTTATAACACAAGTTAAATAACACATGGAACAGAGGAAATAATAGGCCTACATTTACAAGTTCATTATTTTATTATAAAATTAAATAATCAAATACCTGACAAAGTAGACCTTAATAAGTTAAATACAATTTTAGGTTTTTATTTTGGGGATGGATCCGGACCCCCTGGACCTCCCCTTCCTTACGCCACTGGTTTTATTAGTTTTGAAATATTAAGGAAATACTGTGTTCCTCTGTTATGTTCCTTTATGTATCTCTTTGTATGTATTTTATTTCCAGTTTACCATCTGTCAGGTATGCTTTGTCAAATGGGAGCCTCTTAATGGAGGAAGCTGAAAGATTTTCTTTCTGAATAAATAATAACAACATAGAGCGCAATATACATAATATATTTTCTATTCACTGAAAATTTTAAAACGAATCCTAACATACGGAACCGCTAGATTTAAGCAGCAATACACAAGAAGTTTCACATACCTTGCGGCCGCGTCCCCAACTTATTTTTGGTAATTAAGTTAATTTAAAAATTCAGTATTTAATTTTTAGTTTTTATTAGGTCACTAAAATATTATTATTCCCCAAAAGTAAGGTTGTGTCGTGAAAGCTGAAGTAATTCATTGGGCAAAATACAACTAACAACTTTTCTAGTAACTAAATTTCGACATGTAGGGCTATGCTTCAATCACTGGCTTCATTTGTCTGTAATAATAATAATAATAATAATAATAATAATAAACTTTATTGCCAATAGAGCTTACAGCTATCAGACATTGTCAAGTATAAGATACATTACTAAATACAACAATTAATGCTTAAAAATAGCTACAAGTCAAAACATAAAATAAAAGTACAGGGAGTATTCGATGAGTGAAACTTTTTAACACAGATTGGTAATGGCATTTATAGTTCGTCTAGTCTGTACAAAGCCTTCCTTACTAAGTATTCCTTAAGTCTTTTTTTGAATTTATCCTTTCTAGCACTCTTAATTTCAACTGGTAGTCTATTGAATAGGATTACTCCCATTCTATATGGGTCTTTGTCAATTATTTTCTTAGTATAGGCTTCCCTAAAATAATCAAATCTACTTCTAGTGCAGTAGCTATGTACATCAATATTATTTTTTTGTTCCGATTTGTTTACCACTAGTAAAACCGTTTTAAATACAAAGAGTGAAACACCAGTAAGAATATTATTTGAACTAAAGACTTCTCTACAGGAGACATTTTTTTTTCAGTTATACATTAGTCTAATAATTTTCTTTTGCAGTACTAGTATCCTGTTTATATGAGTAAATGCTGCACCACCCCAAACTTCTATACCATAATTAAGGTGAGAATAGAACAAGCCATAATATATCAATTCTCTAACCTTAGTATTAACATAATTTCTCATGACCTTCATTAAATATACTGCTTTACTGAGTTTAGAGCATAAGATGTTAATATGTTTGTCCCATGATAACCGATGATCTAATTGTATACCCAGGAAGGAGTGATCTGAGGTAGTCATAGCGATGAATTCATCAGACAACGCATCATTTTGAATTCCTCTGTTATTCAAATCAAAGAATATTATTTTTGTCTTAGTTTTGTTCAAGGTGAGACCATTAGATCTAAAGTATTGTTCTAGTAGTGCAAGAGTGCATAAGACAGAATTATGAAGGGCGTATAATGATTTTTCCAAGCAGAGAACAGTTGTATCATCAGCATATGTGACAGAACGGAATGAATTGTCTTTTGGAATATCATTAATATAGCCTACTGTATAATATGAATAAAACTGGCCCCAATATAGAACCTTGGGGTACTCCGCTTTTTACTTCCAGAAATTGAGATTTAGTCCTAGAATTATAATTATCCGCCTCAGTGATTATTTCAGTACATTGTACCCTTCCCTGGAAATAAGAAGATAATAGATTGTGTGATACGCCTCTAAAGCCATATTTCTCCATTTTACTTAGTAGTAGGCTATGTTGTACACAGTCGAAGGCCTTCGACAGGTCAAGTAGAATAGTTGCAGTTTTATTATTATGTTTTAATTGTTCCATAACTTCACGAATATAAGATATTATTGCAGTCGAGGTTGAATGACCTTCCTAAAACCGTGCTGACTTTTTTGTAAGATTTCATGTTTATTAAGAAAGCTAACTATCCTCACTAATAGTAATTTTTCGAATAACTTAGCAATAACGGATGTTAGAGATATAGGCCTATAATTAGTAATATCTTGCTTATCCCCTTTTTTATGTACAGGTCTAATTATGCCAATTTTAAGACAATTAGGAAAGACTCCTACTTCCATAGCAGCATTAAATAAATGTTCTAGCGGCATTACTAGAGAGTATTTACAAGACTTTAGTAGGGTTGAGGAGACATCATCCCAACCACTGGTATTTTTATTAGGCAATTGGTTTATGATGTTTGTAATTTCGTGCACAGTAGTGGGAGTTAAATATAGCGAATCTCGGATGGGTTCAATGGTCGCATTACAACCAATGTTGAGTGAATCGTTTACACCGTTTACACAATTTGTAAAGTAGTTATTAAATTCATTGCATACTTCCTCCGGAGTATTTATAATATTGTTGTTTACATTTAATTGCAGATTTCTTACGTCGTTTCTGATTTTCCTGTTTTGGTTAATCATGTCCCATACAGTTTTAGATTTATTTGCAGAATTGTTAATTTTCATGGCTACGTCAGAAGATCTAAGCTTAATTAATGCTTCTCGATACTTTTTATATACTTCTTTATATTTTAGTTTATAATAATTTAAGGCAGTATTCTTATATAAAATATGAAAGTCCTTAATTTTATTACTTAAAGTACGTATTTCATTACTTAAATATGGCAGTTTAGACTTTTTTGTCCAAACTATTTTCTTAGTTAAGGGGAAACTTAATTCAAAATATTTAAAAAAGATAGCATAAAAACAATCCCATTTTTCATTAACTGTTCCAGCACAGATAACTTCATCCCAAGTTTCATTATCTAAATACAGTAGTAGTTAAAGATTTCCAGACTTGTTTTATTTATATTTCTGTGTTCATATATTTTATTACTTAATAAATTTACATAAACATTTTTAATGTAAAGAATCTGCGCAAAATGATCTGATAAGTAGGAGTTGATAACTTCAGTTGAGATATCATCCGCCGGAAGGTTAGTGACTATGTGATCTATTATTGTTGAGGACGTTGCAGTTACTCTAGTATGTTGATGTATAACATCCCGCACATTATTTGAACTGATAAGATCTAGGAACCTTTTATAATCATTATTACTATAATCTAAATTAATATTAAAATCATCTGCAAGTATGATATGTGATTTATTATTAACATTGTTGTATTTATCAAGTAAGTTTTCAAGGTGTTCCAGAAATTCTGCAACCGGGGCACTAGGTGAGCGGTATAGTCCGAAGATTTTTACAACTGCACTGTTAGTATTTAGTACAATACCAGCACTTTCAAAAGATTTTTCAACACTGTCTGTATTTATGCAGGACATATTACATGCATCAAACTCATTACTAGACAATACCGCTACTCCCCCACCCTTATGATCCTTTCTACCAAAATATGCCAACAACGTATAGTTGTCAAGTTTGAAGTACTGCATTTGCTCACTTTTTATACCATGTTCGGTGAATATTACAATATCAGCTTTAATATTGTTCAACCATATCTGGATGGCATCAATTTTGTTACTTACGTATTGAACATTTAGATGTACAATTTTGATACCCACTTTTGATTTACCAACATCTTTGCACTGCTGTATACTACTGCTCACAGTGCTGTCTGTTAGTTTTCCTGACTCCTATAAGGAAGCATGATAGTATTCTTTACAATAACTGCATTATTGATAGCTTCACTGATCATCGCTGACAGTAAACTTTTCCCTGTTGCATGTAAATGCATACCATGCTTGGTGTAGATTATCACCAAGGATGTTATGGTTTAGTCTACAAGTCATCAGCATTCTCGATTCCTTTCTGCAAAGTACTTGATTGCTGTGAACTATGTAGGCCTACCTTTCAATCATTACTTCCATCATCATCATTATCATCATCATTATCATCATCTGAAAGTGTAGCTTTCGGACCCGGCCCGGCTTATCATCATATAGGTTAAGTAATGCAGGAAATTTCCTGCCCTGTTTTCAGAAAATAATGTCTGTGTATGTGTGAATAACGATCCAAGAAAACCAAAATTCGTATCAAAATGATTTTATGTTTGGTTAAGTATTTTTGTGGGATTTGATTCGAACCACGTTTGCTTTCTCTTACTGCCAGTTTATATGATTTTTTCCGATTTCCTCAAAATTATCGCTAATGTTTTTATTTGAACTTTGAACTATACTGTACTTACTTAAGTATAGAACTAAAATGCTTATCTTAAAATAAAATTCTCGCACAGACTCGGGCATGTCTTAACTCCCGAGCAATGCCCCTTTGCGTGAACGCGCATATCCTGCAATGCGGGAATGTGGAGCGAGAGAACTTCAGATCAGAGGAAATATTTTCAGAATTGTTAAATGTTAATTTCTAGTATTGCTTGTACTTGAATTGATGAAGGATGCATGACCTACTTCGTGCTGGACTCATCTTCTCGCTAATACAGGTTAGCAATGCTCAGGTGAAAGTGATTTGACCTTTCACGTACACTATGCGCATCACGTACTGGGTTCATTGCCCCGCATTGCTACAGGGAAAGCTAGGTACTCTGGTTATCACTGGGAACGGTGCATGCCTTATCAACAAGCCGGAAGCATTATTCCGTTTTTAGGAAAATGAAAAGGACAGATAATAGTCAAGTGATTCGTGAGGGTATGAGTGAAGGGGAGTGAAGAACCTAAACTTCAAAGAGGAGAGAAGTCTTTGCTCCCGAATTAAAGTCTAAACCTCGTTTAGGATCCCTCCAAAAGGCTCTTCACAGCTGGGCTTTTAAGAAAGCAAGTAAATTGTAATGAATCTGATTCAAAGGTCTCATTCAAGGCTCCAGGAGAAGGCGTAAAGAGTATCAGGCTCTTTAAAAACATTGGAATGTAATTCATGCAATATTTCCAACAATATTATCTATATTAATAAAAATGAATTTACAACAGGGTTGTTGCCGCATCACTTGAGAACGGCTCGACCGATTTGGCTGATTTTTGTTTTGTTGTGATCGTAATTGTCTGGAGAAGGTTTGTATGGAAGAAAATTTTTTGAAAATCCACGGGGAAAGTCGGCAATGTGATGAAATGAGGCAAAGTTATACAAAGTTAGAGAGTTCTGCTGTCAATTGTTTACATAAAAAAAAGATTAAAAAAATTGAAGTGTGACAAAAGAAGTGTGACATTCACAGTTTGAGAGTTCCACTTTCACATGTTTTCATAACAAAACAAACAAAAACAAAAGTGAGTCTTGCAACCAAACCAAATCGAAAGTGTGTTATCCATTCATTTTGAGAATGCAAGTCCGTGTAAACAAATGCACGAGATTTGAACCACACCACACATCATGCTACAAGACAATATAGTACGGTATTAGATTTTATTTTTATAACAGTAAAAGCTCATAAAATGTGACGAAAATTTTTAAGATAACAATATCAACTTATTGCAAATGTTTCAATGTATTGCGAAACGTGGCATTCGTGATATAACCCTCCAGTTTGCGAGAGTCATTGTTGTGAATAATGTAAACATACAAATTTCAGTGAACAGTGAAACGTGGTGTTTATAATTTATAACCCAGTCTGTGAGAAGCATTAAACATAATGACTGAAATTCAACCAGGCCAAAGTGGCATAATTAAAAATAAGAGAGGTAAATCTTTGCGAAGTGGACAGAAGGAAATTATATTGAATGTGTTTAAAGGGTTTAAAATATATATATATATATATATATCCAGCACTTGCAATTGAGGACGTTGTAAAATTGACATCTGAATTCACCGGTATATGTACCAGAAGTATCTGGAAAGTGCGTAGTGAATACAGAGACTCTGGTGTAGTGAAAACTCCCCCAAGAAAGGCTGAAAAGCTTCATAGTGTTTTAGATAACATTGATGACTTTGTGAAAAGTGCTATTCGAGCAAAAGTTCATCAATTCTGTTTTGATAACATACCTCCAACTGTGGATAAACTTCTTTGTGCTGTCAATGAGGACTCCGACCTACCTAATTTTAAAAGAACAACAATTTATAAGTTATTGTTGGACATTGGAATGAAATATGTGAAAAGAAGTGAGGTTAATGTTATAGTAGATGATATTGTACTTTGGAGAAGACGATATCTTAGAGCTGTACGGCAATACCGAGCAGAGGGTCGAAAGTTTTATTACTTAGGCGAGACATGGGTAAATGCAGGACACACCACACCTAAAATTTGGCATGACACTACTGTTGAATCAAAGGAAAAAGCTTTTAGGGCAGGATTGAGTCAAGGTTTAAAAAATCCTATGGGTAAGGGGAAACGCCTAATAGTTACGCATATAGGTAGTGAAACAGGCTTCGTAGATGGGGGTTTGCTCATTTTTGAGTCAAAGAAAACAGGTGAGTACCACGAAGACATGAATGGAGAGGTATTCCGTAACTGGTTTGCTAATGTTTTGCCGAAACTTGAACACAACAGTTTAATAGTTATGGACAATGCATCACGCCACAGTGTGAAACTCTATCGGCGTCCAAATACTTCTTGGCGTAAACAAGATATTGTGGAATGCCTACAAGAAAAGAATGTAACATTTAATGATAAAAGTGTTAAGGCAGAGTTAGTGATCTTAGCACAGGAATTCGCGGACAAAGATGAAAATAAATATGTGGTTGATGATATGGCAAATAAAGCGGGCCATCAAGTACTGAGGTTGCCCCCTTATCATAGCAATTTGAATCCAATTGAACTGGTATGGAGTTTTATCAAAGGGTTTGTGGCCAGAAATAACAAAACTTTTAAATTATGCGATGTTAGGAAACGGTTTGACAGAGCAGTATTGATGGTGACGCCAGAAATGTGGCAAAAGGAAATCAAGCATGTAGTGGCTATATCAAGCGTTTTCTGAGTCGTTTTTCCTCATTTCAAGTTCTATGTAGGCCCACAAATCGAAAGTCCTTCATAAGTTAATTTCAAATTACAAAATAAAAACCCGGGCGACGCCGGGCCTTTTAAGCTAGTTAGTTATATATTTCCGAGTACTTTAAGATTTATTTATTTATTTATTTAACCTGACGGAGTTAAGGCCATAAGGCCTTCTCTACCACTCAGCCAGGGCAAAAACATGAAATACAAATGATAATAATAATCATGATTAATAATAAATTTAAAAAGAACTGATATACATAAATACAAGACATTAAATACAAAGAACAAATTCGAACATAAGTAGGCCTACTTGAATATTATGAATGTATAATACAAATGACAAGATGAAAGTCTAAACAAATACATTCTTAGTTATTACAAAATATAATGAAAATTAAAATATATATTACTAATTAGCATCAATTCCTACAGGTTATTGTATACTAAATTTATTTATTTATTTATTTATTTACTGACTGATGTACTCTTTTTTTACGGTTGTGTTCAAAACTAATTACATCTATAAAGACTATTCCACCAACAAACAGGAAGAAAATATAGTAATAAAATCCAATTATTAACGAAATATATTAGAATTTAATTATTAAAACTTATTAAATGATTAAAACTCTGTTGCCCTTCATATGGGATCACAACTACAATACATTCATTGCACTAAACCTCTCACATTATGAAGTCGTGTTTCACTGTTTTTATTAACTTTTTCAGTTCCAGAAATTCAATTACTTCACTTTCTCTACCCGTAGGCTTACTATTGGTGCTATAATAGGCAAAGGAACTAGTGTGTGGTCAAGAAATTCGTTGCCGGGTTTTCAGGAAAAATAAACTATTTGAGGTCCCCTGAAACAAAAAATGCTATTTTCGAAAACATATCTGACTGTATGTCTGTGATTAGCTTAGCTCAAAAATGATAATTCATACAAAACAAAGTTTTATGTTTGGGTTAGATACTTTCTGTGACACATTGTTTGACGACTTTTTCTTCTTTCACATTATAAGAAGAAAATATAATTTTTCGCCATATTGTCGGAAATGGCTCTAACGATTTTGTTCAGATTTTCCACACGAATTGCGTAATAAGCATAATGTTTTATAAAATAATATTATAATATATTATAGTAAGAAGTGAAACTTTTATTTAAATATTTTCTCCAAAAAATTCTCTGAAGGAGAGTTATAAGCTGTTCATTTCGAACACAGATTAGGATTTAAAACTTTCCTCGTGAATAATCATACTGTGAATGAAGCTGAGACATCTGAATGTGCACTTCTACAATTCAGCCGTGTACTCTATGCTGAAATGTAGTCTTTTAAGAGCAGAGGAACTTATAATAGTATTTCACATCACGTAGTTATATGTCATTGGTAAAAGTGAATGACTTTTGCTGAAAATCTGCATTATTATAATATTGAGAATAATGCAACGCTCACGAAGATAATAACTTCGTTCTTCTTAGCTCGGTGGCCAGAGAACTTAGGTTACACGTTCTGAACTTCAATTAAGATATGAGGTCAATTAGGAAGTTTGCTTCTATCGACTTTTCTTCTCTCTAATGAGAAAAGTTTATCTGTGTAACACACACAGTTAATGATAATGGAGATATAAAAACACAATAATGTGTGTTTCTAAGTTGACTTCAAAGCTAATGTTGTGGATTGGATAACAAAGTGACAACCATATTGTTGACCTCTTTCTGTAATCTCTGTTCATAAAGAAACTAGAGGACTTTACACTACCCCAATCATATCTATGAAACAGGGGCAATGATAGTGCCAACGTATATTGGCGAAAAAGCAACACAAGGGTATTATAAGTTTATAATACCAGATATGACAGGATTCACACTAGATGGAAGACATTGTAATATACATAACTAGGGACCGAATTCTTAGGTTTTATACTATTTTCTTTCTTGTTATCTACCCAGGATACTTTAACATAAGTTAATTATATGTTTCATTGTCATGGCAGTTACAGACCTAAAACTTAAAAATGGCTAAAACTGTTTCAATTAAGATACTATAAAATATTTGAACTAATGCTGTGTAATTAATACAATTGTTATTGTTCTACTAAAATAAATTACTTTTTAAATATCAGTCCCAATTTTGCCTAGCTCTTTGTTACCTGCAGCCTACACTTGTAAGAGAAAATAGAGTTACAATTTTTAATTTTCTCATTATGTACCCCATTGTCCCGGTAAAGGAAATCATTATTGAACCAAAATCCATGCAAGCAAATTAAAGGCATTCTTAAGAAAATTACACTTGCACCAGCAAGACGCCGAAAGTGTAATATTCTAAACGTTGTTTGATTAATTCAAAAACGTTCTTGTTGAGTTTATGTGGTGGAGATGGAAATGACAGAGATAATTCTAAAATTAATTGTGTTCTATAAAATGTTGAAAATTAATCAGGAAGTGTTCCCGTTGTTTTGTGGTTCAGAGCCATGGGATCTTTAACGAAAATAAAAATAATTATTAAATTTTGTCACTGTTTAAATTATTGTATTTATTAAAGATAAACTTAAAAAACCAGTTTCTAAGTGATAAAAACCTACAATGAAGCTATTATTATGTGTCCAAAAAACTAATACAGGATTTATAGAAACCTAATAATTCGGGCTCTGTATATATATAATGTAGATAATGTAATGCATGTGCCATGTTCACGTACAAATCAGTATTAATGCACTGATTTCAGTTTCTGTTCATTAAGGTGAGGGGGACCTATGAAATCAGTAAAAACATAGACCACACATTGAATGGGGCGCTGAATAACTGATCGGCAGCCAATTTAAAATAGAGGTGTACCTGAAAATTAAGCCATGGTTTAATTTTTTCTCCATTTCTCGTAAACTAAAACTCATACATTTGTCAATCTTCAATACCAAATAACTGAGACACTATTTAATATAACTGCATGAAATTCACAGGGAACAATTTCAAAGATTACTTTTTTAAAATTCGTCATTACTTAAGAAAATATGAGTTTTTAAGAATCTATGTAAGTAATGTTTTAAAATTAAAATTAAACATGGATATTATGAAAAAAAGATAACAGGTTATTAAACTTTCTCCTGGTAGATTTGTTGAAGCCCATGTACAAGTCTTTATGTGCAATAATACTGAAGTTATTTCATTTTGCATCCGCACCCACTATTCTGTTGTTTTCTCAATGCAGTTAACGAACGGATGGTCCTGAAACCAAAATCGATGTATTCATTTTCATTCATATGCTATTTTAATATTATCATACACTAAAATATATCCTAGGGACAAAAGGACGAAAACAAAGATTTCATATGCTACCCTTAAGAAAACAATAGAGAAGTAGAAAATAAGTTCACACAGGTACTTCAATAAACTCCCAAGGAAATTGTAAGCTGTTATACTGACTTTTTGTTTTTGTTTTGCTTTCTTAGTTTTACGAGAAAAGTTTAAATCTTTATATTAAATTCCGTTATTTTGTAAGTAAATGATGCAAAATGACTGGTTATGGGTATCAAGAAAGTTTATTAAATTTCCTCTATGTGTACTATAGGAACTATAGGTAAAGGATGTCTTGTAGGATGGTAGTAAATTCCCACACGGTTGATTATTCGTTTTCCGAAATGCATGAATGTTGTGCCTATGTAAAGTCCGACACGCGGATTTGAGAAGTAAAGTACAGTACAGACGTAAACCCCCGCACGTAATGTTATTAACTTATTACCGAGGTTTTAATTCTACTTAAGTGAGAGACAGACTCTGAGTTGTCATTGTTTATAATTATTTTGAACATCCTTACATAGTCAAGTTTTCCCCCAGTTTACCATATGGGGACGCAATTTTCATTGATTCCAAAACTGGTGCCGGTAAATACGCAAACTTGGACTAGGTCAAGTAAAGATTAGAAGCAGCCAACAGCAAATTCCCACCGGAAAAATGTATAGCCTGGCCATTCTAATAAAGAAATCTGAAGTAAACAAGAACCTAATATAACTTAATAAGATTTTCAGCCTTTGTACTAGTAAAATTTCAATACCACATATGACGTAATATGTCCGAATATGAAAGACTTGGGAGATAAACAATTCAAATTTTATTTAGAATTTTGTATAAGGAAATGTATATGTACTAATTTTTACAGCTTTGAAATATTATTTGAATTGTTTATCTCCCAAGTCTTTCATATTCGGACATATTACGTCATATGTGGTATTGAAATTTTACTAGTAAAAAGGCTGAAATCTTATTAAGTTAATATATTGTACTAGTTTATTTATATCCAGCTTCAGAATGAAGTTTATCAATAAAAAGAACCTGATGACCTGTCTCACTCTTAGGTCATACGAGGAATGTGCTAGAATGAGACAGGCATATTGGTTTTTGTGTACTTCAGGTTTCTTTCTTAGAATAATCCGACTTTACGAACAACTCAATATCAGCGAATTTCATACTTTGCGACATCGATACTTACTCAAGGGAATATCTAGCTTGGATTTCGTTAAACGATCACTGATTAAAAATAACTCTGAAGTTTTAGCTTCAAAATGAGGTATAAATCATTGCTATACTGTAAGTATAAATATTTTAAATTAATTTGTAATGTCGTGCATGGAAGGTGAACCAAGTTATGGGGCTGGCTTATTTCGATATTCCAACTTTGCAGACTTTTTTCTTTAGTTTCTCTTTCAATTACTTAATGTACCTCTTCTCAACTTCTACTACATGTAGAGTCTTGAAATTTCCAAAGTTTGTTTATCCAGATATTGTGCATATACTGAAGCTCTAAAAATTACAGATTACAATTTTGTAATCACTTTAATGAGAATTATATGTTGTGAAATGTAGAGCAAAAGGTTAATAGAGTAACAAATTATAATTTATAAAACCTGAAGGCTAAATTTAAATATCTACTCTTCGGCATATAACCATAGTATATATCTATAAAATATAAAAATTTCATATGTCTTGTCAATGATATTTTTGGAGAAAAGATACATGCAATATGCATTATTTAAAATTGCAAGGATAGGGCATTCTGGGTCTCATTCAAGAAAATTACAGAGTAGGAATTTTATCGTAGAAGTAATTTTAATTTTTGAATAGTAATAAAAAATAAATGGGGCCAAACATTTTTAACCACATTTAGCCTAGCCAGACCGCAGTCCGATAAAATGGGAAGGAAAAATATGTTATGATGCGGGACTTGACACATTGCTATAGTAAGAGCTGGAGTTTACACATTGCTAATGCTGGAGATTACGTTACACGAATGTTGTGTTTATATTATATGCCCGTGCCGGAGTTTACCGTCCGCGATATTGTATTGGACGCAGTAAAACCAAGTTGAATTTTTAACATAAATACACATTCCGTGAATATAAAAATGCTATTTTCAGAAACATGTATATATCTGTATGTATGTGTGTGTCTGTAAGCTGTCCAGTTCAGAGTGAAAAGTCGTATAAAGACAAAATTGTATATTTACGTGATTTACTTCCTGAGGATGTGACACAAAGATTGGCGACGACTTCCCCCTACTTTAAATGCCACTTGACTTGAAGAAAATTTCATTTATTGCGATTTTCTCGAAAATAGCGCTAATGAAATTGCTTAACGGTTTGTACATAAAGTGCTTATACTAAGATATATCATTTATTTAAAACACTTGTTTCGCAAATGTACTCTGAATGGTAGGCCTAGTTGTAAGTCAGGAACAATCACAGAAATTCAGTCCCGCTGGTAAATGTAAATTATTATTATTATTATTATTATTATTATTATTATTATTATTATTATGCAAGCCGTTAAGTATACATTACACAATAGGCATTGTCAATTTTGCCACAATGTACAGTAGTCAACAGTTTACACATTAAGACTGGAGTCCATACATTCCGTCAGACTATAAAATGGATTATTGCATAACCAAATTTTGATCTCTCTTTTAAAACTAGTCACATTCAATTCTGTTAAGCCGATGTCCCACGATCCAATTTTTGGTCCAAATGTCTACAAACCATCAGATTGGATCATGTGACATGGCCGACTACCATTGCACACTAATTCATCCTATATTTTCCATACAATTATTTTGCATGCAACGGAATAGGAACGTTTCTATTTTTCCATCCAAAAATATGAAATGAACCAATGAGCGTCATTCTATCCCCGCGTGACGTGCATGACGTAGAAACATGGCTTCTTCCTCCGTACAGCTGATTCTCGCCGCTGCCAGCGCTCGCTCGACGAACGAACATAACCAAAAAGATAAAATGTTATAACATTAAAGTCAAGAAGATTAACGGATGCTAAGACTTTGAATTTAACAATATTAACAATAATTATTATTACAACCGGCATAAAAGCTGAGGTGCTCTGGAAATTATGATAAAGATTCCGTAAAAAATGTTACTTGTGTCAGGTGCGAATATATCGACCGCCATGTCGATTGTAGTAGCCATCGATTTTCGTTTCGGGAGAACAGGTGGCGCTGGATATTGGACCAAAACGCACTCTCGTGTGCACAGCCAGAAATAATTGTATAGAAATGCTACTTTATACAAAATTTTCAACCAACAAATTGTATCGTGGGACATCGGCTTTAGTTGAACAGGCTGAAACAACTGAATACGTACTCTTTGCAATACGGCCTCTTATTATATCATAATGTAAAGTGAGAAAGGTGTATTGACCATGCTTAGGGCAAAGAAAGTGATGTGAGTACAATACATCAGAATTGGTTTGCTTGTGTTTTCTTCGGGAATGCGACATGAAACTTAGCAACGACTTTCTCTTCATATTTACAATTACTGTTCCTCTACATGAAGTGGATTTAATTTTTCTTGGTTTTCTCGAAAATGGCTATAATGATTTTGTTTAAATATCCTATATCGATTGCATAATATATTGTAATATACCATAGGCCTATATTATGTGTAGGACCCGGATTTTTAGGTTTTGATAAACCCTGTTTTAGTTTTAAACATATTAAAATAGTTTTATTTCAGTTTTTTATCATTTTCAGACGATTTTTTTAGTTTCAATTTTATACGTACAATAAAACACATTGACAAATTATATTAGTTCATTTTATTCTGCTTAAATTTTCATAACTCTGAACCACAAAACTTTAGGAATACTTTTTGCTTAGTTTTAGAAATACCCCTGTAATTTCCAACTCAAACTCAAACTCAACAAGAAAGTTTTTCAATTAATCAATCAACTTTTAGAATACATTACTTTCGGTTTCTTGATCGAGCAAACACTGTGAATAGACAGCTGCAAAGGTAAGCGTCTTAGGAATGGTTTTAATTCTCTTCCTTAAAAAAAAAAAAAAAAAAAAAAAAAAACGGGGGATTCCGGTTCACTTAAGACTTCCTTTACTGGGACAGTCTTGTTACAAAATGACAAAATTACAAAACACAATGCTATATTATTTTTATCTTACAAAATAATATACTGGCAAAAATGAGCAAAATGCAAAATATAGGCAGATATTTAAAAAATAACTTATTAATTATTAATATATTAATAATTACTAGATTTATAATTATTTTATCGTATTTTACTTTAAAAGCAGTAATTTTAGCTATTTTAGTTTCTAACGTCTTATTTAGCCATTTTTAGGTTTTATAGGATGGGACTATGTGACTGCCATAACTAAGAAATGGATAATTATGTTAAATTATCACAGTTAGGAACAAAATAGTTTAAACCCTAAGAATCCGGGCCCTAATTATGTGTTATAATACATTTTACTAATAGCTAAAACTTCAATTTCAAATTTTTCCCAATCAGTCTTCTGAAGCATATTTAGATGCTGTTCATTTCATTCACAGAATTATTTTTTCAGTCTTGCCTTCGGAATAATGAGACTTTGAATGAGGCTGACACAACTGCGTGCGCTGATTGCAATGAGGCCATGTTTTCTATGGTGGAATACATTAAGTATACAGGAAGTTGAGTGTTTCACATTATATTTTCTATGTTATATGTTCTGGTACAAGAGTATATTATATGTTCTGTAAATTCCATGCAATTAAATTAAATAGTTTTGAGTTATTTGAAGACTGAAAAATGTAAACTTTTCCTTTGCGAGAAATGCAGAAAGAAATCTAGCCGCAAGTTAATTAGCGAATTTAACAATTAAATTTACGTTATTATTATTTGCTATGAAACCCAACATTTATTTCATTTTTACTATTCTGATAGGTCTCCCTCTACTTAAGGCGTATAAAGGCTACGTTCTCCGTTTTGCAAGGATTTACAAGTAGGCTTACAACAGTTCTGCCGAAGGAATTGAACAGGTATCATTTCTATCTCCTTACAAGGTGTACATTCTTCATTACAGTACCGTAGCTTACATGCTAAAGATAACAGATGATGATAGTGTAAGAATGAGATCAGGGTTGTATTGATTCCACATAACTCAGATTAATAGTGGAAGATGTAGTAGCGGTTTCCAACTAACTGACCTCGGAAATTGCTCCATGAAGGATAAAACATTGCCTCAAGACAGAGAACTCCAAGTTCTTCTCTACAGGGTGTACGAAATATAGAACTTTGCATTAAATTCTACATTAGCTTCCTTGGTATAACCGTAAAAATATCACGGGACTAATGCACAATCCAATTTATAAAGGATTTCTACTTAGGGGTAGATTTTTGCATCATAGTGACCAATATGATAGTTGACAAAGATAGTCTTAATTTCAAGTTGTATTGTTATGAGTAGGCATCGGAAGTTTATAAACATGCATATTTTCTTTGAATGGGCATATTAAAAATGGCTAGCAGTAGATGTGTTCGAATTATTACAAATAAAGCCTTCTGGTGAAGTGTTATCTCGCCTATTTTTCCCCTTTTTTGCCATTTGTGCCTTTTTTGTTTTTATTTGTACTTCTTGGCTTTTTAAAGATATTTGAGTAGGCCTACTTTATTAACAGTAGACCTATTAACAATTTTCGAAACAATGAATTGGAATTGAGTTTCTGTTATAATATTCCTTCATTAATTTAGTATGATATGCATCCACATTATTTTCTACACACAAAACTGAGGTTTTATTAAATTTTCCTGTTTTGATTAAGAAGGACACAATTTCAGAATAAACATTATTTCATATTAATCAGCCGAACGTTCTACAAGATTTACAATGCAATGCTGTGTTTCTTTATAGAAAAATCGTAATTTTGAAATCTTTAAAGGTTTTTAAAATTATGACCTTTTTCCATCCAGTCATCTTCGTGGAATTACTTTTATTTCAATAGTTTACTTGCAGACTTCTAAATGAAACAAAAACTGCATGGAAGAGAATGGTTAATTTAGCTACGATTATGAATACTCGTTAATAAATACTTATTATATAATTTTTCGTTTGCTTTTGTGTTACGAAAGCTATTATCCATATAGACCTACGACTTTTTTGCACAATGCAATTTCAGTGTTGTTTATTGCCCTATTTTTCCTTTCTTGTATACTTTTTTAGGCACCTTGAATACTATTTTTAGGGCCTTGACTTCCGATGCCTAGTTGTGAGCGTTTTTCATGAAACAACAAGTTTTTCCCTTCATGAAAAATAGTTGCGTAGGTGAAACACGGGCGAAATTCATGTAACGTCTCATTAGTAATGTAGTTTTCTTTTCAAATAAAACTTTATTTGGAGTATGTTTGACAAGAAGTTAAACTAATAACTAAAATATTGTTCGTTATGTGCAATTTTGAGCCATCTTATACCTACTGATAACCATAGCGCAATATAGATAGCATTAAAAACTTATGAGGCAACCTAATAGCTTCTACAAGATAGCATAGGAACCGAAAGTCAGCTGCTTTCTGCTACACCACAGGTAATGTGTTTTAACTCAAATTCACTACAATGTAGGCCTATATAGGTTTACAGGCATGCAAGAGAACTCCTTTGGGACAAGAAACCAGCTAAGGTGTAAGTAGAAATGCAGACCTATCGTTAAATAACCCTTATATAGGCTTACATTAAGTAGAAATTCTGATAATTTTCTATAAAATATGAGATTTCTAGGAATTGTTACCGAATTAATGTCTTCTATAATAACGCTACTATGTGTCCATGTTCATCATTTTAACACTAGTGTGATCACTACACTAAATAACCTCTTTTGTACATAGCTCAAATTTAATTAGCTCGTTTTGATAAAAATTGAAAATGTTAAGATTCGTTATGCCTTTTTGATGGTAACTTTCTCACGCTGTTCACAAAAATTGTCATAATTGGTGATTGAAAAGCGTTGTCGATTCCATTCCTCATGCTGGCAGCCATGCACTAGAAAAATAAATAACATCAGTCTTCGCATCTAATGAGGATAAATTATTTAACAAAAATATTAACAGCTATCTAAAAACAAGTCCTTACGAGCTCGGTTTGCAAATATACCTACTCGCAAAATATAATCTATCTTTTACCACTTGTATCATAAAGATCCATTATGCAGCGAGTTTATAATGGCATTTATTAATACGCGAGTATGTTTGTGCACGAGCATAGCAAATTTATTAATTTTTCACACGAGTGTCTTAATTACCATTTTAGGCAAGTCGCAAACCGCCGTTTTTATTCGACCATAAGAA
The DNA here is from genome assembly GCA_964059195.1 of Ectobius pallidus. NCBI lineage: Eukaryota > Metazoa > Arthropoda > Insecta > Blattodea > Ectobiidae > Ectobius > Ectobius pallidus. The sequence continues at coordinate 32,246,584 of CAXKWD010000001.1, read as the reverse complement.
GAAAACTAAGTTTTGACTTGTTAGAATATCTTGTTTTAATGAAACAAATGACTCTATCTCAGTGATCGTCTAGAACTCTAGAAATCAACGGCAAGTAACATTGAGTGCTATTGTTCATTTTAATTGCACGTGCTAATTCTCCTTTTTAAAACACATGAGAAAGTAACCAGGATTATTCTTAGTAGGCTAACCGTTACAAATAAATATTAATGTTCAGCATTAAGTGTTACTTCCGATTTTTTAACACATTTCTCGCCGTAACTGAATTTTTAAATTTATTGTTGTAGACTTGTCATATAGCTCTTTGTATGCTGCAGTTCTAACGCTCACTATGCGGAATTTTCCGGTCCGTCATCAATCTCTTTGGTGTCAGTCATTGAGTGAGGTAGCTGCAATAGTTCAGTTTCTTCTATATTTCACATAATTTTGCAGATTATATAATAATGAACCATTACACATTTTTAATCTTGTAATACAACCTCTCATATGATTTTCATACAACCTCTCATAAACTTTAGGATAATTATTTATATTATTTTCTAATTGACTATTTTCTTCAAGCGTTTATCTATGCTATTTCACATTATTATCATTATTATTATTATTATTATTATGAACATTGTAGGCCTGCACTGTATAATACTGATATAGCATGTCGTAGCATTAAAAATGTTGAATCTAATAAATGTTAAACAATGATATTATAAAAAGTGGAAAATTTAGCTTTATTTTGTACCAACATTAACTGTAAAACTGAACTCTGCATGAAACAGGGGCGATGAAGTATGATGGATAGGGTATTCAGTAAATAAATAAATAAATAAATAATAAGATAATATTGAGTGTTATTGTTCATTTGAATTGCACGTGCTTTACTTTAATTCTCCTTTTTAAAACACATGAGAAAGTAACCAGGATTATTCTTAGTAGGCGTACCGTTACAAATAAATATTAATGTTCGGCATTAAGTATTACTTCCGATTCTTTAACACATTTCTCGCCGTAATTGAATTTTTAAATTTATTGTTGTACGACTTGTCATATAGCTCTTTGTATGCTTGTACTATTATATTGACCTCTTTCATCCATTCTTTACTTCCTCTACCCGTATCATAAATACTGTATGCCTAGGCCTAGATGGAGGAAGTATCAAGCTCGACCCTGAAATTGCAAGTCGAGTTTGCAGCATTAATACACATTTGTAGATCCACTCAATTCAAAAATGCAATTTTCAGAAATATGCCTTTGTGAGTCTGTGAACTCTTCAGCTGGAAAATGAAAATTCATTTAAAAACAAAATTATAGTTTTGAGTTTTATCTTCTTTGATGCGATATGAAGATCGACTATGACTTTTACTTACCTTTACTACCACTTTACATGATTGAAAATTTATTTCTGTTCTCGAAACGTGTCTAACGATTTTATTTAAATTTTGTAACATGAGGCACTTCTTATACTAGGGGGTAAAACTTTATTTCAAACATTTTAAAAATTAAATTCTGTGAAGTGTGGTTATAAGCCATTCGTCACATACTCAAACTCAAGTTTTAAGTCTTGCCTCGCGAATAATACGACTTTTAATGAGGCTGAGACAACTGAAAGCGCACTACTGCAATACAGCCGTTTACTGTTTGTTCTAATACGAAGGGTAAAGGAAGTAATGTGAGTGTTTCACGTCAAATTTTTAGTAGAAATAACCAATTTCTGAAACAGCAAGGAAGCCTACTACTGAGTTCCCAGGGCCACTGACAGGGTTGCGAGTTGCGATTGCAATTAGCTCAAGGGTTGACGGTTGAATGAGCAATATATATGGGGTGGTCATCCGAATGCTAGCGAAAACATACGAATGATGCCGACCATCACTTTCAGGACCAGAAACCTCCGGTAGAAACGGGTCGAGAGAATACCTTCCGTCACCGGCGGCACGACGGTCTTTCTTGCCGGGTAAGTAAGCGTTCAACCATCAAGAAACAAGCGAACTATTATTTTTTTGTCCCTCTGCTTGGGCCGGGCGGACAAGTGAGTTTAACCTAAGTAAGTTCTCGCCTTTTACGAAAGACGGCAGGCGACAAGGCTTGCTGGGAGGAGCATCCCGCTAGGGGTTTAACCTCAACGCAACTGAAATTAAACCAAGAAATAACCTCAATTCATTATAATATTGAAATTAACATGCACAGGATTGACTTTATTTTTAAAATATATGTTTATTGTGTTGTTTGAATTGCTGCTATCAGGACTTCAAAATTGTTTCGTGTATGGTATTAATCGATATTTACAATATTATTAACAATAGTTCTACAGTAAAAGTTTGTACTTACATGCCATTCAGATACTGTTTCGGCACAAGTAATAAGCGTATTATACTGTAGTATGGTTGAATAAAAATAACTACAGTATTATACTTCTATCAAATTGTTGAATGCTTTACCGAGCATTGTAAGAATTTAAAAATAAGTCTACTTCCTTGTAAATCTTATATTAAGGATTAGTTTCGCACCCACTCGCAACCCCAGTGAGGTTCTCGGTAAATATTTTTCTATGAATTGACCCTGTATCAGAGATACGATTGTGGTAGACTTAAAGTTTAGCCTCAATAACTCACCAGAAAATTGCCTGCACCAACTTTAAAATTGCTTCCGCCATTTTGAGGTTTTCGGGGGTAGATTTTTCCAGTCGGTTACAGACAAGAAGCTATAAGTTTGCCAAGTTTCAAGTTTCTAGTTCATCCTAAACATTAATCTTATTTTTGTGAGTTTGCCATATGGCTTTATGGTATAGTGATATGTTATTCAAACATATCAATATATCCATGAATATTGAGATAATTCAAGTAATGAAATATGCATTTCATGCGCATGTAATTTCATGGCCAGACAATAAATAATGTATTTTATTCTTTTCTATTCATAACAAACAAACAGTTTCATACAAGGTTTACATTCCTATCGTAATTTGGACTACTTTCACCCTAGGGGAACTTGGACAGAATTCGAAACATCCTGGATTTTTAAGTCTAAGTGTAAGGAAATTCCTGCAAGTTTTCATATAATTATATTATTTCACAAACACGATTTTAAAAATTAGCTGCAAAATTCTTGCAGTGGAAGTTTTCGCAACATTTTTTTTAAAATTCAATATAGTTACAGCTTACATAACTCTTGTAATGGATTTTATCAGAACAGCCTCATTGACCAAACAGCTCTAACATAAGGACAATATTTATTAGTAACTATTCTTGTAAAAAAATTTTAGGACTGAAAATGACATATAGTTCTGAGCCGAAGTGCGCATATCCTTTTCGACAACTTAATAAAGATTGTTGGTGGGGTAACAACATCCACCATCAATAGGACTGCCAACTGTAAGAAACGTCCAGTGCATTTATAAAACAGAATAGACACTGAAGCTAAAGCCCCCTGCACACAGGGACAGTACTGGCAGCCAGTAGCACTAGCCAGTACTGGCCGCCAGTAAATATCCCTCTACTGACCCAGTGTGCAGGGGTACTTCCCTTCAACGTCCAGAAGCTACTGGCGGCCAGTAAACTTAAGGCAGGTTTAGCCCCCCTGCACACAGGGACAGTACTGGCAGCCAGTAGCACTAGCCAGTACTGGCAGCCAGTAATTATCCCACAACGTGCAGCAGACTACTGGCTGCCACTAAACTCAAACCTGCTTGAGTTTGAGTTTAGTGGCCGCCAGTAGAGTCATTCCGTGTCAGATCAACACACCCTTTTAACCTCACCGTTCCAGATTTTGATGAAATTTTGTAGAGAGGTAATTTTCATGTATATTAAGAGAAATACAAATTTTTATTTAAATATTTCAATCCGTTTTGAAAATACAGCCATGTAAAGTACTAAAAAAATAACAAAAATCACATCAAAAACATATGTTTCAACTAATATAGCAACTCTTCTAATTAACCTATATAGGTGAGGAAAGTGTCATTTTTTAGAATTTTTTACGAGCTTTCCAATGACATGTAACACATAATAGTTCTAATGATTTTTTTTTTTCAGAATTCAAAGTGAAAATTTTGATTTTGAATTTTTAAAAAGTAAATTTTCAAAAAAATCCTAGGAAATAGGTTATACTAATGTTAAATGATGTACCAAGTTTGAAAATGGGATGGGAATGGGTTCATGGTTAAAAAATTAAAAAATTATCATTTTACAAAAAAACAGGTCAAAAATAACTTATATATCCTAATGGAAAGCATAATAAAATAATTTCGACAAATAAATTGAATCAAGGGAAGTAACTCACATACTTGACATCTTATTGTTCAATGAAAATTCTTGTCTAATGCCTTATTGGTTTGCAAAGTGTTAAGATAGCACATAAATCCTTTTGATCGGTGTCGTAGGATACATAATACATCTGTGAGAGGTATTCAATAATACATGAATATGTGTTGACCGTAATAATAATAGCAATAACAAGCAATAACGTAAAAATCTTTAAATATTCTATTCGTGGACTCAGTAATAAAACTTTATTAACTTACTACTTGTACACATAGTGAAAGATTGACCGCTGGGGAAAATGTAAGAATCAAACTTTTCTCTGACTTCGTAAATCTGCACTATTTTTATTTAGATATTTGTTGGAATATTTATTTTATGTTTTGTTCATTTATGTCAAAACCTTCCCCATATAACAGGAAAAAAATTATATCAATATAAGTATAGCCTATTACTTTTAATACAATATTAATACAAATTATTAGCCTACAATATTCTGCACAATGCAATATTAATATTAGTACCACATTACTATTTAAGTATAAAATATCCCTTAGCTGTTTTCTACCCTTATTATATGGCGTAATTCCTATAAAAGTATACATTCTTTAACAAATTTTCCTCAAAGTATATTAACGTACACTCTAGAATGAGGAATATTTTCTAGGCAAAAAAATATTAGATCAAATTACCCCTAGCTGTTTTTATCTGTCTTAATCTCTACTCAAAACTACATTTCTTGACAAATTTTACGCGATTTTACAGACAAATCCTCTAAAAATCAAAATAACTTTTTAGGCAGCTTGAATAACAGAAGAATCCACATCTTAGCTGTTTTCTACCCATGTGTTGTGATTTCTGCAATATTATTCGAAAGATTTTACAACCGATTCTGTTTTCTACCCCTATTACACAATCTATTTACAAGTCTACAATTTTTATTAAAGTTTGCCTATTTTGGCAATATTAATACAAGTTCCATAATATTCTATATTCTATAATATAAATACTGTTTATATTAATCATAATCATACATAATTAAATAATTGACCCTTGTACTGCCTACTGGCTGCCACTAGAACATCCACTGGCTGCCAGTAACTGGCGGCCAGTACTGGCTGCCTCTACTGTCCCTGTGTGCAGGGGGCTTAACACTCGGAATAATATGATGGATATTCTTTAGTGTTATTACCAGAACTACAAGTGAAATATTGTGTATTGGCTATCATACATTTAATGGTGTACTTTATGTTATCATTTATATATAGCTATATGTTAGGCCTACGTTAAATTTTTAATTATTTTTAAGGGTTTTAACAATTTCAATATATCGTTTGTAAAATCTGACAGTTAAGAATTTAATTTCACAACTATTGTCTAATTGACACATATCTAGGTTATATATGACTATGAATGTTAAATAAATTATACAGGTATACTTGATACAAACTACTTGTATATTCATCTTAAGTTTTAATTCGGTACGTAGCTAAACGAAAAGAATAGATAGCAGCCATGAATCAAAATATAAACTCTCTGTATCGGAGTTTGTGGTATAACGTGGTAGTTTTAAGTATAATTTTAAATATTCACCACAAACTGAAACGAAATCCATCAATCATAAGGACAATAGTTTCCACTAGTCTGGCTATTGACTTACTAAAAACTCTATTCTTGGAATTCTGCCAAATAGAACCATAATGAATCATGACATAGATAATAAAAGTGCTGTCTTAAATTTAATAAAAGTATATGAAAATACCCGTCGATTTCCCTTCATTTACTTCCTTGTTTTTTTATTATTTATTTTTTATTTACTATTATTGTTATTATTATTATTATTATTTTTTTTTTTTTTAATCAGAACGGAATATTTTGAAATACATGTATACTATAAGCAAGCCTCGCACTAACATTTCCCAGGGTGTAGAATTCACACCTGTTTTGTTTGTTGGTGTTGAACTCTACATTCCAGGAGTGAGTCTGAATATAGAACAATGTCAAGTAGGTTTCCACAGGTATACCGAGGGATGAAGGCTAGGGTGTGTTTCACAGGAAATAAATGCGTTGGAAAACCATAAAATGTAATATAGAGGTCTGCCCGCACTCCTCCCACCCCTTCGGGTTTCAGTGGGGCCACTATCTAGGAAGAAAGTAATAAATTCCAACAAAACATGGAAACAAATAATTAGTTTGGAACTGTGTGAGTAATGAATACACGAGTACCAAACAAATTAGTTTAGCAGCGTACAGTATATAGACCTACACAGATTTTTCTACAATGTCACTACATTTTGAGCAAATAAATATTTAGGGAATGAAGAGATAAAGTAACGATTTCATTTTTGTCTGAAACTGTGGTCGCTAATTGATGCATTAATTTTCGTGTTTAAGCGAATAACAGCCCGTAACATACTTTTAGTTTAAATCGAACTCAGGACTGTAATATTGGAACCTTTTGCGTGCAGTTCAAGTTTAACCACAAGAGCGCAGCGCAGCTAAATGAGGTCCTACCCTATCGTTCTGCCTTATGCTTATGTGTGCCACTTAATATGAATCATGGTGGATTTTTTATAATATTTGGAAGTTTATGATGTTTATGTTATATTCCAGAAGTAAAATACCTGTATTCTGCCAAGGAGAGTGTGAGATCGCCAGAAACAATTATTGATTTATTTACTGTTTTTATGAGGTAGGCCTACACATGTATACATTAGTGACAAATATTTCAAAAGATTTTGGAGTTATTCCTGTATATCGCCATGAATTTTTTTATTACTTCCTCTGTCCGTACCATCGGTACTATAGAGGATGAGACACGAAGATTGGCACAAATTTATCTTATTTTAAGGGGACTTTACATCAAGAAAATTTCGTTCTTGGCGATTTTTTCGAAAACGGCTCTAACGATTTTCTTTAAATTATGTACATGGGGTTCTTCTACCAAGAGCTAAATCCTTTATTTGAAACATTTTTGTTTTCGAAAAAATTCTTGAAAGATAAATATTATACGCCACCCACTGTTTATAGAAATTCGATATTGCCTGGTGAACAATAAAACAAGGCCTCTTATTCTACTGTATATTGGTTATGAATTTTTTATGTGGAAAATATATTCCAGTAGTAGTACTTAAGTAGTGTAACATATTAACCGTAGTATATTGTTTTCATCCAATTAACGTATCGGTAATTTAATAGAATCTGGAACGTCAAAATAAGCAATAATATATGAATGGTCCTATGATTATAACCATAAGCCTAAATACATAAATATTTTTTAACTTGGTCAGTTACTTTGATGAAGTACCCGTAACCTAGGTTCATAGATTTTATTTTAGAAGTAGACCAAAACTGTATTACTTATATCTCAAAATTAGGATTGTTTGGCAGGGGAATTGTTTTTTCTATTTTTTCGTGCTGGGTTCTCACTTGATAGATCTCCGAGCTGTATTAATCGTTCAAAATACTTTGTCCTCTTCGGTTCAGGTTAAAATATCTACGTGTATCGGTGTTTGCAGTTATAATATTGTGTTTTAATTTCATTGGTGTATTATAGAAGCTAATTTTATTTAATACTACTGTGACCCCGAGGAGTTATGGAGTCTGGCTTCTACAATTCCTGAATCCTTGCAGAAATAATAATAATAATAATAATAATAATAATAATAATAATAATAATAATAATAATAATAATAATAATAATAAATAATAATAAATAATAATAAATAATAATAATATTGATAATGATAACGACAATAATTAGGGTTCGGATGTTTTTGACCTAAAAAAGTGAAAAATATGACTGCAAACATGACCTTAAAAATGACTAAATATGACCCAAAAATCCTAAATATAACCTCATAAAAGAAAGTATTTTCTAAAAATAAATGTTCCAATTTAAAAGTTTTAATGGCACTAAATTATTACATCAGATTAATTCGATCACATATTCACATTTTAAAAATTATACAGGTGATTTACATTTTTACTTGTAAAAAACTTATAATCTGTTCTAATGTTTCCAGATACCACTGAAATGTGAACTGATAATATTTTTAAAACATGTCTATTGTAAGTTGTTAACAACAAGGAAGAAGAGATAATTGTGCTATTACTTGTTACTGTCCCTTCACATTTCAGTTACAGTAAAACCAAAACATTCATGACTCTTTTTCGGAAAAAAAATTAAGTCGACAATTTAGTGCACTTGTTGCATAATTGTGCTCTTTTACCGAATTTATAACTGAAATATGACGTTAAATTACAAATATGACCTAAATATGACCAAGACCATGAAAATGAAAAAAAAAAATATATGACTTTATATGCAAAATAAAAACTTAGGATAACAATTCGTGTTTAATTTGTGTTTGCGGCGAGAATGCAGGTCAGGATAAAAATATGACATGTCATAAACATCCGAACCCTAATAATAATAAAGTGGCAATTCCTAATGAAGTTTGATAGGGGCACGGGGAGATGTACCACTACACTCGGTGCCTATGATAAAATAATGTGAGAGATTCACTCCAGGTCATGCTTCCAGATATAACAATAGTAATGACCATGTAATTTTCCTCTCAAGCGCTTGCCGACGCCTTTGTATCAATTTTTATCTGAGAAACTAAAAAGGCTTTCGCAATAATAGATCTCAATATTGTCTTCCTTATTTAAAAAGGGAGAAGAGAAGAATGGAACTGCACGTGATGAGCCATAGCAATTACAGCAATCCAGGAAGTTGAGGACAATAGCAAGAAGACGCCCTTTACCTAAGGTTCACTATCTCTTCTTAATCAAAGGTGGTTTAGACCTTACTGGAAATTGGCAGTTAAGTCGCTCTGAAATACCTGGGTTGAGGTTATAGCGTAGGTTGATCTGCTGGCCTATAGTGAAGATCACGATCAAGGAGCTGTGAAACGTGCCAGGAACAAAAACCCATCTTCTTCAAGAATGACTTATGTAAACCAGCTACGTTTATCACTTATACAGCTGCAAATTATTTCAGTTTATATTTAACAGAACTCGCTCAGGTTATGATTAGGGTTCGGATGTTTATGACCTAAAAAAGTGGAAAATATGACTGCAAATATGACATAAATATTACTAAATATGACCAAAAAATTATAAATATGACCTCATAAAGAACGTATTTTCTAAAAATAAAAGTTCCAATTTAAAACGTCCAGTGACACTAAATTATTACAGCACATTAATTCAATCAGATAATCACTTTTTAACAATTTTACAGGTGATTTACAGTTTTACTTGTAAAAGAACTTCTAACCTGTTAATGTTTCCAGATACCACTGCAAATGTGAATTGAAAATATTTTTAAAACCTGTCTGTTGGAAGTTGTTAACAACAAGGAGGAAGAGGCAATTGTGCTATTACTTGTTATTGTTCCTTCACATTTCAGTTACAGTCAAACCAAAATATTCGTCCCTCTTTTTCGGAAAATAAGTTTAAGTCGACAATTTATTACACATACTGTAAAATTGTGCTCTTTTATCGAATTTATAACTGAAATATGACGTTAATTACAAATATTACTGAAATACGACCAAGACCATGAAAATGACCAAAAATGACTTTATATGCAAAATAAAAACGGTCCGATTAGAATAACAAATGTGCATTTCATGTTTAATTTGTGTTTGCGACGAGAATGGAAGTCAGGATAAAAATATGGCATCTCATAAACATCCGAACCCTAGTTATGATTTATGAATTTATCCTGTGTCAACTGTGTACATAATATCCTGTTCTTCACTTGTTGTTATGGTGGTACCCTTAGTCAAATAGGAATTTCGTATTAAGTTTCACATTGTATAAGTTTTATATCTGTTTTTCCTTCCAATGTCACCTATTGACAGTCTCATGAAATCTCCAACAGAGACAATAGTTTGTGGTTCATTAAGAATGAATGCATATATCCATCTTGAATGTTACTGTACAATAACAGTGAAAGTCCGGTCACAAAAACCACTAGTTAATTAGTGTGCCTCGCAGTACTGCATATGGCATAACTTCTCTTTCAGTGAGATAGACCATTAAGGGAATTTGTCAGTGCGCAGTCAGGATTTTAATCTGGGGGTGCTAAAACTTATGAAATACATTATGATTAATAAATTTAAATAAATTATTTATTATAAGGTGTCCACCACTGTGGCGTAGGGGCCCGAGTTCGAATCCTGGTCGGGAAAAGTTACCTAGGTAGGGTTTTTCCGGGGTTTATACCTCATCTGTGAGACAAATGTCGGGTAACTTTAGGCCCTTGGATATCATCTGGCCGTCATTATCATCTTCATCTCATCCTCGCCTTGTTCGGAGTGAGTGTGTGTGTGTGTGAATGGTGTGTCTCGTCCTATGTGTTCGTGTTGTCTCGGAGGTGGCCCGGCATTGGGCTGATCACTCATGCGGGGAGGCCCTCCATGTCCTTGTCTGGTCAAAAACGTATAATGTGATCCATAGATAATCCCTCTCCCGACAGGTCGCGGCCCTGTGAGGCCCGGGTGACTTGGGTCGCTTAAATCCTAAAAGGGAGGGGTAAAACTAAGATAAAGAAGGAAAGACCGAAAGATTATAAGGTGGATGCAATTAATTTTATTCAACGTATTCTTATCCAATGAAGTCGTTATCCTATTGCGAACTTCATTAACATTATTATTATTTTCTAGGAGTAGTATTATAATCATAATACAATCAGCTGAAAGTTGGTTTAGTAATAATATGTTTGTAGTGAATCAAAATAAAACTCAAAAGATGACTTTTAGTTTAAGAGACTGTGAAAATGAACTGTCTTCAGTTAAACTTCTGGGATTCAATTTAGACAGAAAATTGCTTTGGCATGACCATATAACATAAGTTATGTATGAAATAAATTATCTAGAGTGATCTTTGTTCTTCGAAGGCTTGTCTGTTGTGTATCATTTTCAGTTCTTAGACATGTATATTTTGGTCTTTTCCATTCCCATCTAATATATGGTACCCGTATCTGGGGCAATTCTTCAAATTGTACTAATGTTTTCAAACTTCAAAAGACTGCAATGCGCATCTTGGCCAAAAAAGGATGTTATGAGCACTGTAAACCTCTTTTCATTGAGTATAAAATAATGACCTTCCCTTGTACATTTATATTTTCTTGTTTAACATTTGTAAAGGAAAGACTAGAATTATATCCTGAAAGAATGCAGTTACATTCATATAATACCAGAAATTGTGGTACTCTACAATCTAAGCAAACCCGCACATCTAAGGCATTCAATAGTTGGGAAGCAATCGGAATAAAAATGTTTAACAAGTTGCCCCATAATGCAAAAACTGTTTTGGTGAAAAGATTTAAATATGTTGTGTCTAACTGGTTAAAAAACAAAGCTTTTTATTCAGTAAAGGAGTTCTTGGAAAATAAATTATGGGATATGTGTTTTTAACTTTTTAAAATATTTTATTCTTGTGACATTGCCTATTGTTTGTAGTTATTTTATTATTGTGACATTGCCAATTGTTTGTAGTAACTCAACGGCAGAATAAATTATTATTATTATTATTATTATTATTATTATTATTATTATCATTAAAACTTGATAAAATGCACATGGAAGAACTAGAAGATTCGTTCAAATCAATGAATAATAGAAAAGCTAATGGCCCGGATGGGATAAACATGGAACTAATTAAATATGCAGATACCTTTTCCAAAATAAGATTCTTGCATTTTCTTAACATGTGTTGGGAAAAACATTATATACCATTTTCATGGAGACAAGGAGTAGTCAAACCAATATACAAGAAAGGAGATCGAAACCAAACAGAAAATTATCGAGGCATTACACTATTAAATAGCGGATATAAAATATATGCTAAAATAGTAGCAAAAAGAATACAAAAGATTGTCGAAGTCTCGTTATCAGAGGAGCAAAATGGATTTCGCAAAGGAAGATCTTGCTCCGATGGTGTTTTCACACTAAACCAAATAATACATAAAAGAAGAGAGAAAAATCTGGAGACTCATTTCATATTTATAGACTTAGACAAAGCATTTGACAGAGTAAATAGAGAAATGCTTTGGAAAATCTTAGAATATAAAGGCCTCCCTACTCAGTTAATAGAAACTGTTAAGAGTTTATATTACGAAACAAATATTTATATTGTCCCTAAACTGACCAGAAGTAATAAAATATATTTTTAATCAAACCAAGGAGTTAGACAAGGGTGCTCACTATCACCCATGTTATTTAATGTGTATATAGACGACATTCTAGTAGAATGAAAAAAAAAACTTTTAAATAATGAAGGAATCTCAATTGATCGTAAAAACGAGATAAATGCATTACTGTTCGCAGATGACGTAGTACTCCTGAAAGAATCTGAAAAAGATCTTCAAATATTAACATATAAGTTCCAAATTATAGCCAATAGATATAGCCTAATTGCAAAATTTCCATAAATAAATCAAAAGTAATAGCATTTATTGGTAAATTTGGAATTAGATCTAAAATTGACATAGAAAATAAGATAGTAGAACAGGTCTCACATTTTAAATATTTAGGATGTGACATAACTTACCAAGAAAACAGAGATATAGACAACAAAATAACAAAATTTCAGCTATATGTGGAACCATCAAAAGAACCTTAGGACATAAAACAAGGAAAGAGACAAAACTAAAACTTTACAAAACAATGGCCGTTCCTTCACTGTTGTATGGAACCGAGAACTGGATAATTAAGCCAAAAGACAGAAGCAAAATACAAGCAGCGGAAATGTTATTTCTTCGAAATGTTAAAGGATGCACAAGAGTAGATAGAATCAGAAATCAAACTATCAGAGAAGAATTAAATATATATATAAGATTGAGGATAAACTTAACATATACAAAAAGAATTGGACAGAACATTTAATGAGAATGGACTCCGACAGAATACCAAAGAGAGCTTTCCTATATAACCCGAGAGGTAGAAGATACATTGGCCGCCCCCGTAAAAGATGGACTCCACTTATGATAACTGTATGTTTGAGTGTCCATTCTTGATTGCTTTAACAAAAGTTAGTTGTTAAATTTTCACTTGACAGCAAACTTAGATTTACCTTTGGTAATCCGGACGGCCGTTTCGCACTATTTTAGTGCATCATCAGTGGTTTTCGAACTGCTACTGGTGGGTGCCTGTGTTGTACACCTACACCACCTAGGTGTACAACACAGGCACCCACCAGTAGCAGTTCGAAAACCGCTGATGATGCACTAAAATAGTGCGAAACGGCCGTCCGGATTACCAAAGGTAAATCTAAGTTTGCTTGTCAAGTGAAAATTTAACAACTAACTCCACTTATGACTTCGCAGGAACGGGCTACGTAGCCTAAACCATGAAGAAGATGATGATGATCATTATCGTCATCATCATCTTCATCTTCTTCAAATCGTGTATCATCACATTCAACTTTGAAATTCACAGTTATCGTACCAGTAGGTCTAATCATAACTAAATGTGCTCGCCAATAGAATTGGATTCCGCATGTTTTTAAAGCGATCGTGTGAAGCAAACGAGAGTTAAAAGATGGCATTAAGACAATCAGCTCATTGAATGACGGATTGATGGGGAATTTAACATTGGTTGTTGGTACTAAAGTAATATAACTTACAGAACTAAACATACTATCATTCGTGGTGGACGAAGCCGTGCCTTGGGGGTTTTTCTCGGGGTTCTCCCGTTTCCCCCTCTCATTCCACCAACACTCTCCACTTCATCTCACCTTTCCCCCCTTTTCATCATCATCCCGTTTCCATTTCCGGTATCGGGCCTGCTTTGGCAGTCAGCGCCCTTTGGGGGCCTCTCCCGTTCTCCCCGCTGCTTGTGGTCAAGAGGCTGTTGGTGGTGTGTGTCGCGGACCTGTCGGGGCTCCGGTTGGAGGGACCGAAGGGGGTGGCGCACACGTGGCATGGTAATAAGGCTTGTTGGATGTAGGGGACCTCCGTGGGGGCCTGCGGGGGGATCTGTGGTCCCGGGCGGCCTGTGGGCACGCAACTCATTCCATCCCGGAGGTAGGTACAAAAAGCCTGCGGCTTCGGTGCTTAGGGGCGTTCCCACCCCGCCTCCCGCCTTAAGGGCGCCTATTCAATTCAATTCAAACATACTATACCTAGGTATTGTTTCGACTTCCGTGATGACTTGAAATAATTGATATATTCTGCCTTTATGAACCAAAAGGCCTCGTGAGTCATGTGCTGCCCCCGGGATGCCAGTTGTAAATATCAGATTATCATAGTCAAGCACATATTTGGAAATTAGTTTGTGGGAGGTCTTAGACTGAATCTTTCCTTCCTGACTGACACAGAATATTTATTGTTTCTAACTAATTTGCCATACCAATCTGTTCTCTTCAGTTCAGGAATCTAAAAATAAAAAATTATAAGACAATTATCCTGCCATTTGTATGGATATGAGACATGGTCGATTGTCATTTGCCATAACAATCCTTTGGTCATTCTTGTGTTATTAAAAAAATACGCAAACATATATAGACTACTAACACCTTCATGATAGGTTACCTCATTAAGTATTTTAAAAGTAAATTATTTTTAAAATTAAAATATTAAAAAGTTGGTCGCAATTTTATTGTTAGATGTAGATCTATGTTACATTAACTTAACTTGTATAAATTTAAGTTACACTGTATCAAGATCTTAGTATTAGGCCTGTGTAGTAATTAATACTTTAATTTATTCCTAGAGCAAGACCTTTTCAGACCGGAAATCAAACCATTCTGATTTCAATTAGGCCTACTATTAAGATTTCGTAGAACTTTCTTAGTCCTATATTACACTATCACATTTCTATGTCAATGAATATTCTACAGGAAAACCTTTTATCACACATTGTCTATATGATCATATGTAAGACATTACACTATTTCAGATCTTTTATTATACCTATCTGTCGACATAATTGTAATCATATAGATCCACAAGAGTTCTGTGCATGTGCACGTTCTGTGCTATTGCGCTAATACTGAAGTAGAAATCAAAGAAAACATATTTGAATAGAGAGAATTGATAGCCTACAGATTCCACAGAGAGAACATGTGAAATCCTTTTCAAAAAATATTGAAATTACTGTTGTACCGGTACTGTTTTATATTGCAAAACAAAGTACCACTTATTTATATCCCCTGTAGGGCCGGATTAATATCCTTAGGTGTTTTAAGCATTAACTAAATTTGGTGCCCCCTTACACTTGTAATTCAACATATTAAACTGATAATAAACCACAAAATAATATTTTATTTATTGGAATCTTAAAATTTATCAAAACTTACAGTAAGAAGGAATATAGTATTTACTTCTGTAAGTTTCCATTTTATTTATGTAGTAATAATTTTCTTCTAATAATTGCAAAGTCTTTGGCCAGATCTTCATAATCAATCTAACGTAACGTATCTGCTTCTATACACAATAGGGATAACGCATAGTTGATCTCAGAGGATTTTTAAAACATTTCCACCGGGAAAATGCACAGCGCCAGATGGAACCTCTCTCCTATGACTGATTGCCCTAATGGTCTCCCTCACAGATAGACAAGTTATGTCATATGCAGTACTGCGAGGCACACTAATTAGTGATTTTTGTGACCGGGCTCCAACTGTTAGGCCTATTGTACAGTTAACATTCAAGATAGATATGTAAGCTTTCATGAACCACAGATTATTGTCTCTGTTGGACATTACATGAGAATATTATAGGAGAATCAGGCAATCAGTCATAGGAGAGAGGTTCCATCTGGCGCTGTGAATTTTTGAATCCGGTTTAGCTCAGTTGGTAGAGCATTGGCGCGAAAAGCCAAAGGTCCTGGGTTCAAGTTCTAGTGTCGGAGGAAGTTTTCTCCTATAATATTCTCATGTAATGTCCAACAGAGACAATAATCTATGGTTCATGAAAGCTTACATATATATCGTAAACTATAGTTTTCGATCTACGAGCACGGTGTTACTTTATTTTTCAGGATAAACTTGATGACACAAGAGAGAACGACTTATAAAAGTAACTTATTGATTTTAAATTTATAAAATGTCTATAAATTTAATTAATTAAATTATTTAAATGATAAGTTCGACTATGAAACATTTCTGTGGTGCCCCGTTCTCTTTATACCCTAAGCACGTGCTTACTTTGCCCATAGGGTTAATCCAGCACTGAGATCCTGCTTTTTAAAAATCTCCATTGCTTTATTCCTATTTTACAATCTATATTCTTTTAATTATACTTAATGCAAGTTTGAAAGGTTGAGGTTACAAAAGACCATGTCTGCCATTTTCTTTATTTTTAGTCACATAACTGTGTCACAGTTAGATTTGATTAATTATACTATATTACTTTGTGAAAGATTTTATCATAACTTTAATGTCTGTAAAACTTCTGTGACATAAAAATGTGATAGTGTACTAATATAGACCTTACATTGTGTTCAACTTATATTTGGAACAGGCCTGCAAAAAGTGAACACTGTTGTTATTTTTGTTAATTTTAAATAAAATATGAAACAGATTCACCACCGGATATAATATCGACAGAATTTCCATTTGAAATGTGCAGTTCCTTTGGGTTATATTCATTGTATTTCATTATTTCTAATCCCGTGATTCTTTGTTGTGATAATTTCATTAACAGTTTTGCTTTGAAACAGACACATTTACCATAAATCGCATATGAAAGTAAATTCACCTGACGTAAAGCCATTTCATTGAAGAAAACAGAGTAAAACTTTCCACTCTGCTCAAAAAAAAATCGTAGTAGGCTTTGGATTATGGTTCTGCATAGGCTATTACGTTTCAACCACTATTTAACATATCTATATTAATAAAAGGAAATGTTTGTCCTTCTGTCTGTCCAATTCCCAGCAAAATCTACTGAACGCAGAGATCTGCAATTTTAAACATAGGTGAACTGAAGGGTCGGAAAATGCACCTCGAAGCCGGAATTTTCATTTTCGCTTTCGTTCGTGAGTTATGAGTGAAAAACGGGCAGAAAACGTGCATTTTTTGCATTTTCGAAGCATCAGTTTTCAGTAGGCCTAATACATTTCAATATCAAATCAGTTACAGTTGACTTTGGCTACTTTTGATATAGGCCTACCTTGGAAATAACAGCATCGCGATCGCTTGAATGTTGTAAGCCCACGCTGATCGATTCATTTGTTTATAATGTCAAGGCACGCAGATATCTGAAATTTTCAACCTACACGGAAGAGGGATCATGAATATAGTAAACATTGTTCGATTTAGACAATACTCACTACGCAGGGGTTTTCTTGGCCAGGGAACTCAAATCTGATGTTATTTTTCCCATGTTGCGCTTTCTAATCGTGGAATTCACTTCAAAGCCGGATTTATAGCTGTTTCATTAATTAGGCCTATGAATCGTTTAGTTTAGACCAACGAATGTTTCGCGTGCAAAGTATTAATAAATATAATAGGCCTATAAATAAATACAATATTTGATCTTAATTGTTAATCTTTCGATTAAATATCGTGGGCGAAGCTTCAGGGATCTGCTATAAGCCATAAAAAGCTACATTAACCTTTCTCTAAGGGAATAGTTTCAGTGTGATAAGTCGTTCTTCCTCTTTAAAATTCTAAATACCTATATAAGGAACTATAAGTTATTTTCGAATTTACAAAATACAAAACCCGAGCGACGCCGGGCCGTTTATAGTATGTTACATAATTAAGTCGTGGTTCTGTTAAGATTTATTCTGACAAAGAATTGGATAATTACGCTTACTTTTTCAGGAATCAGCATTATAAATAGCCTATATTACGCCAGTAATTTCTTCCATAATTCAACAAAGAATGCTTACAATCTTGTTTTCTTCACAGACAGCAGCCATATTGATTGCTGCATATGTCATGTATAGAATTGTCTCAGTCTAAAATAGTATTCAAATAATTCAATTATAATTTATGCACAAGTGTATTTATTTTATTAATTATTTACCAAGTCTTACTTGTTCAAGGCTAGTCATTAAAAATGCAATTCGTGACTTTGAACTCCTCTATGTCCGTCACCGATTATAATTGGCTCATAGAAAATATTCTATTTAGGGGATCATTGCCTTTGCAACATTTAACATTTTGTTTTGTTGTTGTAAGAAGAACGCTCGCATTTATTTTACTTTTGTAGCCTATCAGTCAGAAACGATTAAAGCAGGACAATATCTAAGAAAAATATGTAATATACTCATATGATCTTTTTATACTGAACAAAGACAATGCAATTCTCTCTCCTCAAATTCCCGTATGAAGAAAGAGGATGCGTTGCGGGATATGCGCATTCAGTTGTCTCAGACCAGACAAGACTTGCATGAGTTAGTGGAAGAAGTGTCTAACTAGCCTGGCAAAGAAATGTTTGAATATTAGTACAAACAATTAGATGAAAACGTTTAACATGATGACTGAGGAAATCAAAGTAAGAATAAAGCCGGCCATTCACGGTCGTTTCAATTGGTTTGGCGTGGTGTCGCTTCGTTCCATTTGGAACGACTTAAAAATGCGGGGTCATTCACGGACGCTCTCTCAGTCCATTCTACCCTTGTCTTGAATTTTGTTTCTGTGCGCATGGTGTTCCTTGTTTTCAAAACCCTCCGATATCATTTAGTGTCATAATATAAATTTCGTCTCTTTGGATTTTTTGTGTTGTATTTTATGTGTATCCATATATTTATCCCTATTATATCAAAAATAAATAATATTTTTACAACTGAAGCATCCCTAAAATATTTCCTTATTCAAGCATTTGCTTCAGTAAGATTATTATTTCTTATTTTGATAAAAGGATTTCTAGAAAACCTCTTCTCCCTAAATAATCTACCCTTAACACACATTATTTTAATGGCCCACTATTAATAAAAATATATCTTTGCATTAAATTGAAGCTGGTCCCAAAAATGTGTGCCATTCTGCAAAATTACTGTTGATCCTATGTAATTATAAAAGGTCTTGATTTGTTATGTAAATTGATTGTTGATATTTTTGTTGAAACATAAAATGGGGGAATAAAAAAAACATAGTTTGAGAATGCATCCGAAAAAATAATTATTTTTATCTGAAGAACTTGCATCAAACTAAATACAGACTAGCTGTGGGCCTTATGAATTCGCAGTAATCTGGTTGCTGTCTGCTAGATCAGATCTATTGGTCAATGACGAACTGAAAAAGGATATAGAAACAAGACTTTTACGGGAAATTTGTCCTGTTCGGGAATCGAACATGGGATTTCTGCTTAAGTCTGCAGACGCTGAGACCATTCAGCTACCCTTATCTAAGCAGTTATATCCATATGATATAACAAGTCTATAAATTTATTACAGCCTTACTAATAAAAGCTGCATAGACCTGCGTTGAACGGTTGTTTGGTTGTTTACCGTGCAAGTTCTGCATAAGCCGCATTACCAATAATCGGAGTGTAACTGCCGAGTTTACACCGGGTTTGTACGTCCAACGTCATCAAATACGTCACGCTTTTCATGACGTTACTAGCCTCAGGCTATGAAGGGACTGCTGAACGCCATCTATCGGTGTAGCTGGCAAACAACGATGGATCGTCTGCAGACTAATTGTAGTTTCAGTATTTCATTATTTGTTTTCAGAAAGCTGTAATCATGGGTACAAGTATGGAAATATGTCCCGCAAACAAGGAACAATGTTTATAATTCCGCAAAAGCAGTTTAGAATATGCGTAGCCTCAAAATTCAATCTCAGACATCTACGAAACGACCGGCTGTTACGGATATCGGCCATCTTGATTATTTACGTCAAGTTTAAACAAGGGGGCCAGGCTGTGTAAAGGTTGCACACATTCAGCCTTATGCAAGGATTATTAGTACACTTTTTCTCCTCAGCTATGTATATTCCTGGTAAAAATGTTACAACTGGATTATTAGTAAGACTGTGTGTGTTTAAAATATTTGCGATTGGCATTGTAGGTAGAAACAATTGGTACACAATACAAACAATTTACGACAGGACATACAACGACAGAATTCATTTATCTATACATTCACAACTCGAACATGTCTACTAAACGGAGGTTTAATATGTACTATAGTCCATTGACGAGCGCGCCATCGTTCATTTGTCTCAAATTACCGTTTGGGTTTTCCCACTCAAGGGGCCGTGGAGCGATGGCGTGATGGAGCGGAACGATGGATCATATTCGACAAATAAATAATTATATTATATGCTGAAGTAATGAAATAGAAAAGTACATTTTGCATTATCTAATACGCGTTTATTTTTCCCTTTTGCCTTCTCGGGTTTAGATTTTTTTATTATTATTTTTATTTTTGGCGACGAAGTAGAAGGTAAGTCTTCACTATCCGACGATGAATCCATTTAAAAAATCACAAAAGCTTAAAGAAAAACACCAGTTAAAAGAGGCGCCGACTAGAAAATATTTTGGGGGGCAAATATTGAATTTTTAGTAGTTATACATAGGCCTTATAATTATGATAAAATCTTAAATGTTGGAGGGGCAGAAAGTACCTTCTCCCCCCCCCCAGAAAGTCGGTCCCTATCCAGTTAATAAGCCTACAACACGTCTATATTAATACGCTTTATATTACACATTGGCCACACACGCCATCCACGTACTAGAACAGTAACTCGGAAGTCGGAATGTACGTCCGGAAAGCTTATCCAAAGATTCTATAACCTGATTCTTTGCAATTTCAAAGATCATACTGTTGGCAACGGTTACGCCATGTTTAGTTAAAACTAGATGGCAGGACAGTTGCATATTGTAAAAATTGGTACCGATGGCAATAACACAAAAATTCGTTTAGATAGAACATTGCGGGACTAATGATGTCCCACGCGGGACATTTACAAAATACCTTGAATTGCGGAACCGTTGGTGATCCTATCCCATCTGAACGGTTAGGTGTAGTTACAAACGAAAGGTTGGATGACATATTATAAATATTTAGGCATATTGTGATTGATTGTAATTTAACATTAAAACATCAGATATTTTTATAGAGGTAGACGAAGTTGTAGGGTTGTGTAATATACTTTATCACAAGATAAGGATGATTAGTCAGAACTTCATAGTATTTTGTTGAGATTGGTTGGATTATGGTTATTTAAAGACGGAGGTGTACTGCAACGTAGGCCTGTGACCGTTACCGGTATGCCGAAATATTGTCCCGCATGAGTTCCTTTACCTGTAAATCTACAGACGTGTTCCTCTACATACCTGTAAATCTACAGACGTGGGATGGGCACATTTATGCACACGACCTGGGCGAGATGAAGTAATTTTCTTAAAGACCCAAGATGGCTATTTTATTGGGGGTCCAGTAAAGTATTAAAGTACTGAAAAGTTCCTCTTTTCGAACTCTTCTGAACAAAACATATAAAATTACATAACGGGCCGTGATGTTCATTTCTTCTCCCGTTCAATTTCATGACCTTCTTGATAATGACAATTTGCAGCATTATGCAGTCCAATACATACGATTAGTGCTCATGGTACAACCTACAGGTACAGAGAGATAAAAATGAATCCAACCAAAGAGAATGCACGTGTAGCCGTTATCGTCTCATTGAAACGACACAGAGCTACCCTGTTTCATTCACGAACATGCCTGAAATAGTTTTTATTCACGCTCCAATCTCCCTCTGAAACCTCACCACAAGAGGTCACTCATCCGTGGTCACGTCTATAGAGCTCTGGGCTTTTAAGATGGCCGCCGAGAATGAGGTATTATCCACTTCCGGTTATCTCAGAAGCCTATGTTTACAATACAGTTCTGTGCTTGTGTCTTGTTTTGGAAGTAATTATGCCGATTAACTGCAATGTTTTCGGCTGTTCAGCCGTTGCAAACAAAAATTTATGATTTAGTTTTTCAAAAGAAAGGGCTGTTTTTCATGAATGGATGGTAAAATTACGCCATGGAAAAACACCTTCCCAGTATTCTCGTATTTGCAGCTGTCACTTCACAGAAGATGATTTTAATGTTCCTTTGAGGAGTTTTGGCGAGTATTTCATGTTTTTTAGAGTGATTAAGATAGTTTTGATATAGTAGATGTAGAGAAAAATATATAAGCCTATGAAATAATAAGTATACCTGACCAACTTAACATCGTTTAGGCTCATAATTAAGTTTCATTTCCATGTTAAATTAGTTTTTCATCTTTTCAGTGTAATTTTTGTTGCCAATTTATTTTGACATTTAAGAATGTCAATATCAATCGAAATTTCTCCCGTAACCGATAAAATGGTGATTCTGTATTGTAATTGAGTAAAAAACAAACTACATACAATTTTTTAGGAAAACATGGGTCCGGGCTTGAAGATTTTTTAGAGTAGAATATGGGCCTAGGCCTAAGGATAGCTTAAATGTATCTGAAAATGTCCAGATTTGTTGTATGCCTGTAATAGAAACTCTTGTAACAAGTAGATCAAAACCTGATAAAGAAAAATGTAATCATAATAGGCCTATAGTTAATTGTAACACTAATTTTGTAAATATCATGTTTCTTAACATTCAAGGTTTTCTAGGTAAATCAGATATGTTATGTATTATGTCATCAGACAATAATCTGGAGGTAATTGGGATGGCGGAACACTGGCTGAGCCCAGAAAATATAAATTTGTCAAATACTCAAAATTTTAAAGTAGCCTCTTATTTTTGTCGTAGTCATAAAAAGCATGATGGTTCAGCTATTTTTATTTAAAACAAATCAAAAGACAATAGCAACTGTACAACTAATCATTTTTGTTGGTATTTTGCAGAAGAGGCAAAAATACTGTTTGATAATAAACATTTACATTAAAAGTAGCCCCTTAGAAAATGCTTTGTTAAATTTTATGTGTTGAATAATGATGGCCTTCTTAGTCCAAATAACAAAGTCACAACTGTGAATATCAGTCAGTAACATCTGTGCCTGTACTTGTGCATAATGTTTCTTATTCACTAACTTGAACTTGATGAATTTTCTATTGCTAGAGTCCGGCCAGCTTTCATACTGCTGCCTGCCCTACGCTTTTCGAACCAAGAGGTTATGGAGTCTTCGTCAAAACGTTAAACCGTTCTTTCTTGAATGAATTTATCTTGAATAAATTTGTCGAAGGAAAGTCGTGGGTACTTTCTGATTCTATAACCTCAACTTCGAATAAGGCAAAGTTACTATCCGGATTTTTCTCTCGCCTGAGCAACCTGCAACCAAAACCAACAGCGTCGTATATTAGACTGTGTGTTCAATATGTTATGATACGAAAAATTTCATGCATATTTGTAAAAAAACATGAAAATAAATCGTGCAACAGTATACAAAAATATTTGAGACCGCAGGCATATTGCACGATATTAGAACAGTTAGCGAACGTTTCAGAAGACAGGTAGCTTTGATTTCTCACCTTGCAATCAACTCTTGCTTTGTTAACTATGAAATATTTGTTGCACCATCTTCGGATAACATCCTTTTTAACTCCTTCACTGTAAAATTGGCGAACCGTCCCGAACTCATATTGAAAACACACAAGAATGAGGAAACCGGAAGTTGACAATACCTGAATGTGGACAGCAGCGCGCTCAAGTGGCAGGAGGAAAAACTACAAAAGCCCAGAGCTCTATACCAGTAGTTATAGGAGGCCAAGCTTAGCGACTGTCTTTTGTTGCCTTCCCTTCCTCACGTGGACCAGAAGATGGGATTACCGGATTTAGCGTCTTGCACAGATGAGATTCGCCAAGGGGTTCACAAACGCAACAGTTCTGTGATAATCAGGGGTGTTAAAACTACCAGCCAGTTTTTTGGTTATTTAGATTAATGTTTAAACTGGCGTCAGTAATGTAAAATACTAGAAAATAGCCCGTGGCTTTGCTACGGTTAAAATGATGCTTAAATACGAAACTTACAGGCATAGAATCCTGAAGGCACTAACAATACATGTACAAAATTCAGCGCTGGCTTCATAAATTTTTATTTAAAATATCTCATCATATACTATCGCTTTTTCCTTTAGAATATAATTCGTTCCTACCAATACGTAGATATCAGAAATTAATTATATCGTAAGCTGTATGCATTTCCAAAGTTACCTGTGAACACTGATAATACGTATTGTTTCTCAACTGTTTGTTGATAGATGAATATGATGTGAATTTGTAATTTTCAGAAATTATATAATTTTTCAAGGGAAGGAATGGTTTGTTTAGATTTTTACTGTCCGCGATACTTCCAGGGTTAAACTATGAATATATTATAGCTGGTGCCCGCGGCTTCGCCCGCCATTATTAATTGACTCCAGGATTTTTAAGAATACCCGATGTCTCACGAAGTGAGGGAGTGAGCACGCTATTTAGGGCCGTTAAATTGTATAAGAAGTAGGTATGAGGTAGGATAGTGGACTGAATATTTCTCACCTCAACTTCGACGTCATATCGCATTTTTTTTGTTTTTGGATATACCAGTGGGCCGTTTTATATTGTTCTCGTGTCACTGAGGACCTTATTCCAAGTTACATTGAGTCCCGCAGACACCACCACTTCCATCCAGGTAATAATTATTTCCTTAATCCACTTCTCTGCATTATTTGCGGTGCATGAAATATAATTTAACATAGAAGGGACATATCATGCAGAGCCAGGAATAGAACCTTTAATTTCCTGGGTTAGTACTCAACAACGCTATTTATGGCCAAGAGGATGGGAATCTGTAGATGTAATGCTCAAATACTTTATGCGAAACTTTTTTGCTAGCCCATTCCATTACTCAATTCTCGATTATCCGAATGGTAGCAATAAGCTTCCTCATGGACAATATGGCTTTGCATGAGGATAAGAGAAATGAATGTGCATATGCCGCATTGCGGCATAATGCATTACTCTATTTGAGAAAGTGAAGCGGGAGAATCGCAACCTACGGTAATCGCAACCATCACACTAAACGAACAGAATATTGTCACAAACAAGAGTACCAACTTGATTGATACATTACTTCAAAGCAGGCAGTCCGCGCGGGCACAACATGGCATGTAGAAGACAATATTAAGAAACAATTTATCTGTAATGATAAATATATCAAAAGTTGCAGGCCATGATATACCGACGAACATACTCGGTAGGTAGTGCGGTACGTTACGTTACCGGCACTGAATGTTTGTAGGATCGAGTTTTTACCATGATAGCATGATATGGAAAATGGTTGAAAATACTATCGTGTAACATATTTCACAAAGAAAGGATTACTCAGTTTCAGCGTAATTTTAAATGGCTGAAGATAGCAAAGGACGATAACGTCTAGCTTCTGTTACGGTTGGGGTGATGTTTTGTCCTCTGTTAGCTCCATTCTCGCTCTTGGTTAAGTAATGGGGCTTGAGGGTAAGAAATAATGTAATAGCATTTTTCAATTCTTTTTAAAGTGCGTTGTCAGTTTTTGAACTTTTACAATATGACATTACTTGGGGAATTCTGAGCGAGTGCTTACTTTGTTCTTTAAATCTGATACAGTATATTTTAAGTGTTTATAATCTTTATCTTGACACTGCTTTACAATGAGTTGGATCCAGTTTATCCACACATTAGCTTTAAACTTTAACTTTTAAAACAGTTTTCCTCGTAATTCAATAAGTTCTTAACACATTCTAATGTAGTTTTGCATGGAACTGTCTTCACAGGCTGTCTATCAACAGGAACTATATTTATTGGTCTGACGTTTGTTCTTAAATTTTCAGGAACATATCTCTGTGGTTGTACGTGAACATACTTTGTGAATGAAAAATCGTATAAAAACAAACTTTTATATTTTGACTAGATGTCTTCTGAGGTTGTGACAGCCAAGATTGACGACGATGTTATTTTAATTTTAATGCCACTTCACATTAAGATATGTTCATGAAAATTGTCGACAATCCTTTTCCTTGTAAAAGAGCATATGGAAATTTGCGAAAATTCAATAGTAAATTGAAGTTCAGCTAATATACTAATGATCTTGCATATCTAATAAAACAATGTTTACAGGCAAACGAGATACCTAACTTGATGGCACTCATTACAGAAGAACTGAGTACAATATAATGAAAAATAAATATAGAAAAGAATTAAAGAGAACTAAAATTAAATTAAATAAGGATAAAACATCAAAACTGAAAACAATTCTAAATCAATCTGATTCATTATTTAAAAAAAAATAAAAATAAAAAAATAAATAAAAAATAAAAAACGTAAATGATAGGCCGTCATGGAACGAAGTTAATTTAACTAGTGATGAATTTGGCGAAATGAAAGAATCTGCTACACCTTATTACATAATTTATATAATTTCTCATAATAAACTACCCTTGCAGAGTCAACAAAATTTCATAATATTTCCCGATTATAATAAATGACCCTTGCACCAAAACGGCTATTTTCAGAGAATGTGGAGCTAGGATGTAGCAGATTCTTCCGTTTTTCCATGAATTTAGCTTTTATCTCTTGAATAAGATACATAATAATAGTGAATTAAATCCCAAAATGTAATCACGATATAAGCTTATATCAAAAGACATCTCCCTCATAACATTAACAGAAATTCCAGGGATTTCTGATTTAATCACGTACCTGTTGAAAAAACAACTTAGACCTTAGCAATAGCAAAAGAATGGATGTGTATTTATAATTTATTATGTAATGTCTTAAGGGAAATGCTAATAAATGAGTTACAAATTATTACACGAACTTCTAAGTAGATAACTGTATCCATCGTTGTTAGGAAAAATAATATTCTTTTCTAAATTCTATATTCTTTATATTCTAATGTATAAAGTCAAATAACAATAGGCATTGGATGATCTTGTAAGTACTAAAACTGGATTAGGAAAGTATAAAGATTACGTAAAAGTTATTACACACCCTTCATTTTCTTTCTCCACCTATAAGTATGTAATTACTGTATGCAGTGGTAGATTCAACAGTGTAAACTTATCAAGTATAAATCTCCACTTTACTGATTTTGGGATGATCATATTGCAAATATAATTAAATTATTGAGTAGAGTTATTTCTGTAATAAGAAATTTGTAACCTGTATTACGTGAATAGTATGTAGAATGTCTTGTATCTCTTACTTTTACTGTATTATAAATTTGGGATCATTTTATGGGGAAATATAACAAAATACCTAATAATCAAAGGATAATACTGTTAAGAGTTATAAAAAACTGATTTAAATTCATCCTTTTGGCCTATATTAAAGATTTAAAAAAACATTACAGTAGTTGTAAATTTCTATATTTTTAAATCACTTACAGGTACATAATAAATGCAAAGATCAATTATCATGCAATAGTGATGTTCCTAAAATAACTACCGGCCTGGCCCACTCTATGGCCCAACTTTTGGTCCACTCTTGCTTTATGAAAGAAAATGACGAAAAATGAAATGATAAAATAAATAAAAAATTGAAATTTAAGCTATTTCCTGCTTATGTGGTTTGCGTGCTTTTCTAAGTTCCTGCAAAAAAGCTGTCTGATGTTTCGGATCGAGAGTCAAGTCTAGCAACACTTTTAAACATTTGAGGGGTGGAATAATTTCGGGGGAAGAAGTTTTTGTATCCAAGCAATTAGATAAACAAAGTTGTTATGAAGTCAGATGTTTTTGCATTGCAACATACTGGTCGTTAGAGTTCTACAAATTCAATTCAGTTATTTTTCTATTTAGAAGTGTAAATTTGATTACAAATACACACATTCCTTTACATTCTTCTGGCTCACTTTCAGAAAAAATCATGGCGCCGCCCCTGACAATGAAGGACTCATGTGACTCTCCACCCGAAGCATGGAAAACATAATTTTCTAACGTCACATTCCGACATAAGTGGTAGTTTTGGGAGAGTGCGCTTTCAATTCTATCGATTTCATGCAAAGCCGCATTTGCGAGGGAATTGCTTAATTTTTAAATGGGGTGGCAACTTATAATTATTACCCTTTAGAACTTTGTTTGCCAATAAAATGTTCCAAAAAAAAGTTGTAGCATTTTAATATAAACAGTTTACTGAAGCTAAAATCATCAGAGTCATTTAGAAAAATATCGAATAACAAAATTTACCCACTTAAAAATAATAAAATAGTTTACGGTTGTTTCCAAGTTTCGTGCCAACCCCTCACCCGAAGAGTATAAATATATCTTGAATATAAATGTTATTTCTTGAACGATATTTCATTTTCGATCACGCTGATTACAGAAAGACAGTGGCTTATGGTCGGGAAGACTACAATTTCATCAAAACAAGCCTTGCATTACTTGAATTTCGAAAGCTTCATTTAATAAAGTTTGTCAGATCTAACAAAGCGATCCGAACCCTTCATACAATGAGACATAAACTTTTACTTCTCTTAGTCCAGTGTTCATTCAGCTGTTAAATACTAAGATTGTTAAAATTAAGAGAGCTGTTGTTACACTTCAAGAGAAACGAGAAGTTTGTGAATACAGTGAAAGATTTCCAAAGTTTAATCAGGAGGCTATTGCATCACATTTTTCATTATTGTGGGGGAAAGCTGTTAATTGGTGATGAATAGGAAATATTGTATTATGGCATTTTTATTTTAAAAATTAAATTTCATTTTAGTGCCACCCTCGCTTTGTGCCACTAAATGTTAGAGAACGGATGGTGGCATTACATCGAGGGTTGACTGTAAATAAAAGAAACTCTTTAGAAACAAACAACTTATTAAAATAAGTGTTGATCATTTATATTAGAGGCATGCTTTCGAAACAATGATCACTTTTCTTTTGGTCAAAAAACTGTCAACGGTAAAATAATATCATTCTTTGTCAAAGCATGTTAAAATTTTATAACCCAAACAGCTTAAAATAACAGTGAAACATTTGTTATAACATAATTTCTCTTCATAGTACATCAATGAATATTTCGATTCATAAAAGTTAAGTCTGTAGTTATCAAATTTTAGGTAATGTCCGTGAAGAGTTTGACAAATGTATTTTATTTCTATTTGTTAATATTGACTGACGCTGTTCTCCTCACCTTACAGACTTTTATGCCTTTATATAGCCTGTGAAATCTGTATTTATCTTTTTGCCAATAGAATTGTAAATAATTTAACTTATTTTATTTATTTTTACCATATATTAAGCATGACTTGTATTTGTGTGTAATTTTTGTATATCCCATATCATAAATGTGATCAGGTGGTCGAAATAAATTTTATTTTATTTTACATGTACTCAGGTATACTCAGGTTTGAATATATATATATATATATATACATATACCCAGGTTTTAAGCTTTGCTTATTGAATAACGTGACTTTGAGTGAGGCTGAGATAACGGAAGGCGCATTACTCCAATACAGCTGTGCTTTAACAATTATATTAAGAGCAGAGGCAGTTATATGAGTTATTCATGTCAGATGTTTAATACTGAAACCCAAAGGCCAATGTCTCTCCAAGCGAAATGTATCACACTCATGAAGGGAATCTAGTGAGGGGTGTGTTGTTATTAGTTGAACATCCCTTTGTCATTAAGATATTGCTGGAGTCATATTAAATGCAAATAGCTACACACTGCCTCGTCACTTTATGCATTCTACTAACTAGGGTATACATACGAAAGTTGGACGATATGATATGGTATTAATTCTTGAATATAGTCATTTCCAAATTAATATAGGATTATACTAATGCTGCAAATTTAATTTATTAAAAATGAAAAGCATCGACTTCAAACCTTATTCAGGTTGCCACTCTGGAAGAACAAAGTACATATATGGCATAGTTACAATATTTAACAATTGCAAAATATTGTCTTTAACAAAGTTAGAAAAACTACTATTATCCTCCAAACTTCTTTTCGGGAAACCAGGTTTCTTCCTCTCTGCGGCATCGCCTACAGAGGATACTGCCAAGGACTGCAAAAATATTTGCCGTCATTTTAATGCCTTTTTATCATTCATTGCCCTTATGATCTTTAAGCAATATGTTTTTTAGGAGTGTATCCTGTATATAGGTCTATTCTAAGACTTTTCTGTGGCAATGAGCACAATTCAGTAAACTGTCCTCTCCTAAATACTCTACGAATTATCGTTGTATAAGGAGACCATTTGTGAATTGGTAGGCCAAATGTGGGCAATATCTTGGATGTCATGTAAAGGGATTCCAGATAAATTCCGGGTTAAGTGAATTCCCACAACTTGGTAAGTGAATTCCTACAAAGACAAAATTGCCCATCCCATTTAACACAAACCTGGGACGTAGCAACCATAATATACGTTGGCGAGGTTAAACAGCTTGGCATTAAAATCATACAATTGTCAAAGAGTTACTTGATGTACCATGAATTTGTCAGAAGTAGTAGATTTTTAAGTGGTCGTAAGGAGTACATATCTCAGCGCATAAGTATCACAATAGCAGGTAGTGGTAAAGCGTTTTATTTAGACATATCAATATGAGTGCCTAGCAGAAGTAAAGTGAGTTAGATAAGTATTTTACTATGTTATTTCAAGAATGAAAGTATGAAAGTATACAGTATAAATATCGATTATCGACAAAAACTGGTATCGACCCATTTCTAGTTTAAAATAAATAAAATAAATACTTCAAGTTCTTGATATAATATTTCAGAAGGACATCGTGATGAGCCCACATTCATCGCCTCTTGCATAAATGACTATTTTCTTTCAGTGCCTTATTTTTCTAATTGAGACATTTTTTGCCGCACTGTGTAGTTCACAAATTTGTTTGTTTGCTTTCTCTTCGGCACCTCTAATATTAAAATGTATGAGGGTGGTAATCATAAAAATTAGATTATCTGAAAAACTTAGATCTGCTTGGAAAGCTTCAAAGTGTGAAGGGATGCTATGTTACCATCCTACAAAATTGTAGGAATTGGTATGTCCTTTCTCAGAGATTGTAGTGACTTAATCCACATATTCCAATTTCTCACCTGATACGATTTTGTAGAAATTCACAGCGACCTATAAATTCTGGCAACTCTGAAGGACCTGAAGAATAGATTATAGTTTTCTTAGTTTCCATCAATACAACAGAACCTGCATGATTATGGTTTTCATTTTCAAGTCACTCTTTGATTTTTCTAATAAATAGGCTACGTCAATATGACATTTTGAATTGAACTGTTTACCGTTGTCTTCTTGCACCAAAGTGGTTTACTCCGGTTTTCCCTAAATAATAAAGAAGCTAATATAATTTATTTTATGTTTAGTTGTAGTAAACAACTTTAGTCGAGAAATGTTCAGAGCTCCTCAAGAATTTTAGCATAGTCAAGGAATAATTGGAAAAGCATGTACGCCGGTTCACACGGCAGTAAAGACATGATTCCGGAACTGGATTGACAGACAGATACGACGTCTCTTCTCTTCCTCGCAGACAGCATAACGGCGACGAGATGATTGTCTTCATGAATCATGCAATGAGTAGACCATTTTCCAGGTACTAGCCGAGGCATTCCCTATTAGTCTGGATATCAGGAAGAGGGAAGATGGATCTTGCAGCTAAAGACAGAAAAAAGTTTAAAAAAAAAAAACCTCGAAATAGGCATTTTAAGCTAATTCAACTTTTATGTTTTATGGTACCTTTTATGTACCTAACAATACCTTTTAAGATAATTTCGACTCTTTTATAGTAAATACTGGGGTTTTAGGGCTATGAGCCCAGGCGATATGAGCGAAGGATAGATATAGGCCTATTATATTTTACAAAGGCTTGCTACCAAATGCTCAATTAACTGTGACAACTTGAGGAACATGGGTACAACTTGCATAAAATCTACATAACAGTCTTCGTGGATACGTAAAGCAAACTGAAAATAAGTAGGCCTAAGTTAAGATTACCAGATTTTTACAATGAATCAAGGAGAGCTTAAAAGTTTTGTGGAAGTCATATTTTGACAGGAATGAATAAATATTCCGCATCCTACACTAAGTACAGAAGCAGTTTATGCCTTTGATATTAAAATTAAATAATAAGTAATATGCCTACTGGATACATTCTTAATTTAAATCATCAAACTTCGGACCGCTTCTTTCAGTTACTCTTTAGATATTGGAATATCAAATGTAACTTACTGTTCGTAATTTCCGCAGACTGTGAATTACTAACGACACATTTTCGTTATATAGGCTATATATATTTATTTATGACTACAGAATAATCAACATTGCACGTCAGTTCATATTTCATATTTGCATAGTAAAATATCACTATTAAAGAGTACTTAATTAAAGAGGCTAAAAGAGAAACGAACAGGACAGACGATATGTACATATATGTATACATATATATATATATATATATATATATATATATTTTACTCTTCGGGAAGAACATAATCAGAAGGTATTCGAAAACAGGGGGCTTAGAAAAATATTTGGACCTAAGATAGATGAAAACTGGGACTGGGGAAAACTGCATAATGACAAGCTTCATAACTTGTAATCTTCACCGGATATAGTAAGGGTAATTAAATCAGGAGGATGAAATGGGATGGACATGTTCCGGTGCATGAGGAAATACATGTGGTGGTAAACGGAGTCATCTCCATTAATATCAATTGATATAAAATGATGAGAAATAGATTGATAGTAATTAAATACGGCAGAAAATAACTTTTGAACTAACCAAGCAATATTATTATAAATTACATGATAAAAAGCAGGAAAAATTAACAAATAATATTACATAAATATGAAATTAATATCATCAATACTTTAGCTGATATTAATTATTTTATAGTAAAGAATAAAATACACTCGGACTCAATAGAAGTTAGCAGACGGAATACTCAGAATTATACAATGCAGCCGGAGTGAAATGTATAGCAACTCTGTGGGAGATTGGTGCCAGGTATTGTTAGAAATGTACTTGGCTATTCAGTCAAAATGTAGTAGAAAGGAAAGATTATGAGCTGAATAGGCACTTCACGAGAATGTACAGTGAAAGTTGCAAGGTCCAAGAACTAGACAGAAATTCGGAGAATCGCCAGATGGGATAAACAGAAAAGCATCACTTCCAAGCTAAAAACCACGCTAATCGAAACAACCAATAGAATTTAAGTTTAGGATAGAAAAAACTGAATTTAGCTATAACAGGGTATATGATTGGTTTTGTGTAACTATGGTAAAGAGGGGAAATTGAGAGGAGGCTAAGATCATGGCTTTTACGAAACCACACTTGTGTACGAAGGACTCGAGGAGGCAGGTCATATTCCTGCATTTCTCCTCGAATTACACATAAGTCGTATTGACATTGTGGTCAATCCGACTGTATCTATAAAAATAACTTCACTAAATTACCGAAGTGTAAATTCTATTATACATTTATTCTTGCAGTAATAGCTTATTATAGCTACTTACTAAAATAAATTCAGTGAGTGTGCCAAGTAAGTACTGTTGTGATATTGACGTCATCATCATTACAAGATTACGTGGATGCCGCGTGTCACTACTAGGAAGTATTTACGTACGAGTGCGAAGGCCAATATTAGACTCCCTTCAATATCCCATCAATAAAATTAATAATTTTACGAAGTAACATTTATACATTTGAACTTTGATTGGAATACTAAATAAACTGACAGTGTTTTGATAAATATTTAATTATTGATAAACAGTAAATATAGAACCTCCACACCCAATTTTATGCTCTGAGGTAAGATAGAGAAAATCGTAGCAACTCCGACTGAGCAACCCGAGGTTCCACCAGGCTGAAGAAGACAACATTCGCAGTGAGTAGCAATATTGTGGGGGTGGACCACAAACCGATTGCAGCATACTGGGAGAACTCATACACCGAGGGCTTGTAGTGTGAAGTACTGCATCATATCTATGGCGCCCATTACGTGGGTCACGAGTATTATATCTATAGACTAACATACAACGTGGGTCTTCGAAAAAAGGAGTGAAGCCAAGGGACGACGACCATCACTATTAGGAGCTGGGCACCGAGCGTGAGAAGGAGAACGACGGGAATCAAGATTAGGAGCCGGGCAACGCGAGGAAGAAGAAAAGAAGAAAGAAGAATAGAAGAAGGAAGAAAAGAAGAGGGAAAAAGAAGGCAACACGGTTGAACCAGAAGGAAGGATGACAACCGGAACCAAAACGGATAAGTCAAAAGATTTTATATGAAAGTGTTAAAAGGGTATTTTGTATTGTGCATGAAATTTATGACGTGTTTGTTAAACAATAAGAGGGTAATGTGCATGAAAAATTTTGGGGGTAAACTGAAATGCTGTAAGAAAATAAAAGGGTAAGGAATGTATAAATTACGGAGTGGAAAAATTGTAAGCAGTGAAATGGAATCAAGTGAAAGTCAGTTAGGACAAGATTTATTAAGTCAAGGGGAACTGGAAAATTTTGAAAATAATGTAAATATGGAGGTAACCAATGATAGTGAAGTAAGGGTTATTGAAGAAAATAACAGTCAGGAATTTGAAAATCAGTCAGAGGAACCTTCAGTTCAAGTGGCGGTAGAAAGTTCAGAGAATCAGAACGAGATCGGTCCTGTAGAAAAAGTAAGTAAAGAGGTAGTGGGAGATCAGTTATCAATGATGCAACAGATGATGGCAATCATGTTGGAAAATAGAGAGAAATTAGACGGAATGGAGGAGGGAAATAAGAAATCATTTAAGCAGATAGGGGGAGAGGTTAAGCAGATTAGGGAGGAAAATAAACAGATTTCTCAGGATAACAAAAAAGTCGTAGAGAGATTAGATACAATTAGCGATGAAGTCAAAGAAATAAATGAGAGGTTAGAAGGAAAAATCAAAAGTGTAGTAGTGGACTTAGAAAATTCTAAGAAAGAAATTCACAACAAAATTGCTGAAAATCAGAAGAAAGTTGAAGTAAAATTAGCTGAAAAAAATAAAGAATTGGAAAGTAAGTTAGTCCATGCATTTTCTTCAGACTTAGATGAGATTAATACTAAATTTCATGGTAGGGTTAAAGAACTAGAGCAGAAACAGGAGACAAATAAAACAGCAACTGAAAACTTAAAGATTGAGGTCTTAGACAAAGTAAAACAGGTAGAAGGGTCTTTATCTGAGAAGGTTATAAATATAGAAAAACAGGTAAACACATTGAATGCCAAAATTAATAGCAGTGAGAATGAACCTCAAAGTGTACGTAGCAGTAGTGACGTCAGGAGGAACAGCCTTGCAACATTTAATGTAAATAATACTGCAGTATTAGCAGCAAATGAATTGCCATGTGAACCACAAGGTCCTCCTAGCGTCAACACTGAGTCAGATGATACGGGAAGCAATATCGAATTAGGGTCCCACAATGTAATGCAACTAGGTATCAGGAATCCTATCCACTTGTCACAAATTTTGGGGCATGATTGGACAGCACCTCGGTACAATGATGACAACTCATCTAACCCACATCATTTTATAAACGAAATGGATACCTACTTTAAAATAAAAGCGGTACCGGACGATTATAAAATGCTGATTGTTCAGAAAAGTTTGGTCGGAAAGTGCAGAGATTGGTGTAACTTCGTGTCACAAAGGGGGATAGGATATCCTGAATTTAAGAGGTTATTTATGGAAAGATACTGGAGCGCGAGTCGCCAGAGTAAGGCCCGAGCTGAGTTGTATTCAGGTAAATATAATGAAAGTTCGAATATGACAATGTCTGAATATTTCGTCAGAATAATGAAAGTTGCCAGGTCATTAGACTTACAATTAGCTGAAAAAGATGTGCTTCAATTAGCCTTAAAACACTATAAGCCCGAGATATATAATAATTTAGTTGTCGCTAGGCCTAAAACTTGCGCCGAAGCACTAACATTATTAACTGAGTTTGAAGAGGTACATAGCCACGAGAGAACTCGTGAGGTAAATAACAGGTTTGACAGTAGAAATGGGAGTGGCAACACAGGTGAAAATAGAGGTAGCCAGGTGAGCAATAGTGGGGCCCAGAATAATTATACTGGTAGGCCTAACCCTGGGAATCAGAATAATCAAACGCAGAGAGGATATAATGGTAGGAATGGCAGTAATCAGAATTATCAATTTCAAGGTAATAGACAAGATAGGCCTAATCAAGAAAGTGGTTACAGAAACCAAAACAATAATATGGGTCAAACTCAGCGAAATGATTATAACAGGGGAAGAAACCCACCACAGAATACGAGGGTAAATCACATAGCATTCTCAGAACCAGATCGGAGGAATTCCGATAACAATCAGCAACGAGGGGAAGTGAGAGAAGGCCGCTATATCGGTTACAATTCTAACGGGAATACGGTACAAGGCGATACGCGTGACAGAAATACTTCGCTTAACCCGGAAGCAAGTGAATATCACAATAACAATACAAGACAGTCAAATCAAACTGAAATAAATCAGGGAGATTTAAACTCCAGCGAGATGTACTAGAGAGTCGTAGTATGTCTGTTGTGGGGAACCAGTTCACCGATGGGAGGCTCAATGAAAAAAGTAATTCACAAGAAATCAAAACAGAAAAAAGTAAGATTCTGAATCCGCCACAAATTGAAGCTAAAATAGGAAAATTAAAAGTTCAAGTAATGGTTGACAGTGGAGCAATGTTGAGTACATGCAGTTATAAATGTTACGAGGAATTAAAAATAAACAATGTAAAATTCCAAGAACTAAATGTCCCGCTATTATATTGCACGACAGCTGTAAGCCGAACTCGATATAAGATTGATAAACAAATTATGGTAAAACTGGAGATTGGAGATTGGTCCGCTGACATTTACACGTTAGTTATCAAAAATTTAACTCACCCATTTATTCTTGGTTGTGATAGTTTAATTGAATATGAAGGAATATTAGATTTTGGGGAAAACTCCTTAAAAATAAATAATCAAGGAAACATAATTGAAGTTCCATTGTTAACGAATGATCATAACGATTACGCAGAATGCTCTGAAAGTGAAAAGGCAATTCAAAATGAGGTTTTTATTATTGAAAATCTGAGTACAGATACTGGTTTTTATGATGATACTATCGTATCAAATCATGCTACTATTGATGTCGTAGGCGAGAAAAGCCCGGCAAATAATTTTATAGACTCAGCGGAAAATACGCGTTTCTATAGCGAGGAGATTAATGAGTTTAATGACACTTTTATTGAAGAAGTGTATGATATTGGAGGGGATTGCAAAATAAACATGATTAGAGCTGACTTAAATAATCGAAGTAATTATGAGGAATTAGGGAACGAAAATTGTGTTCAAAAAGATAAAATTCTAGAGATATTAAAACAGAAGGTAAACAGTATCACAACTATCAATGAAAATCAGAAAGATCAATTATTTGAGGTGTTGTTAAGGAATAAAGATGTGTTTGACGAGACCCCGGGATTATGTACCGTTTATGAACATAAAATCACCATGGATAACCCACCAGTTTTCAATCATAAGAGTAGGCCTATTCCGCTGTCGATGCGAGATGAAGCGAATAAAGTTATCGCGAAAATGCTGGAAGATAATATCATAGAAATTTCGGATTCAGAGTATATATCTCCGATATGCTGGGTATTAAAAGCAAGTAATAAACTTAGAATGACCCTGGACCTGAGAACGGCTAACCTATACATGAAACCGGACCGATTTAAGACGGAACCGATAGACCATTTATTAGCTAAGATGGGAGAAGCTGAATTCTTTTCAAGCATTGACCTAACGTCAAGCTTTTGGCAAATTGGACTTCGAAAAGAAGACAGAAAATATTGCTCATTTGTGCACCAAGGTTCAGTGTATTCCTTTTGTAGAACCCCATTTGGAATGCGCACTTCTGGCAGTGCGTTACTTAGAGCTTTACAGATAATGTTTCCGGAGGGAACTGGTCCCCACATCACCGCCTTTGTCGACGACTATTTAATTCACACAGCAGATTTTAGTACACACTTAGAAGAATTAGAATTGGTACTTAGCACATTTTTGCACTGCGGAATGAAAGTCAATCCCACTAAAATAAATTTGTTTAAAGAACAAGTTAAATTTGTAGGCTATGTGATCTCTAAAGATGGCGTATCGGCCGACCCGGAACGCATAAAAGCAATCTCAAATATAAGTAGGCCTAAAACTGTAAGGCAGGTGAGGAAAGTCCTCGGTATTTTTAATTACCAATCACGATTCATCCCTGGATATTCTGAATATGTTGCTCCCTTAAGAAAACTCCTAAAGAAGCAAAATAAATTTAAATGGACAGAGGTGGAGGAAGAAGCATTTGAAAGGGTAAAGAAAGCATTTCAAAATTCTGTGTTATTAGAAAGGCCTAGACATGACCTAGAGTACAGTATTTACACAGATGCCTCGTGTACTGCCGTAGGGGGAATATTGATGCAACAGCATGAAGACGGTTCTAAACATTTAATAGCAACGACCTCTAGAGGACTCACCCCAGTGGAGAGTAAAGGCTCTGTTACCTGCTTAGAAATTATTGGCATGTACCATGCGCTCACAAAATTTCACCAATATATATTTAACAGGAAAGTGATCGTATATACAGACCATATCAGTCTCACATTCTTGAACAAAATGAAGTTAGGTAATAGTAAATTATCTCGATATGTCCATGAGTTAAGCCAATATGACATGGAAATTAGGCATGTTGCTGGTAGAGACAACCACCGGTGCGACTATTTGTCTAGGCATAAAGCAGAAATACCTGAGCTAACGGGATCAAACAAAAATGAAATTCAAGTAATGCAAGTACAGATGTTCAAAGAACCTAGTTTAAAGCAATATTTCAAACACATAAAGGAATATCAGAGAGATGACGCAGAAATAGAACTTGTCAGGTTGCATTTAGAAGAACTAAATAGAGAAGGGGGCGTGGCTACTGAGGATTTGAAATATAAGGAAATAAATAACATTATTTATAAATTATGTGGGAACGAAACAAAAGAATGGAAGGTTTATATACCAAGTGAGATGGAAAATTGCATACTAAAAACGGTACATGAGAAGCTAGGACATTCTGGTACTGAAAGAATGATGTTATATTTGCAAAATAAAATGTACATCAAAAACTTAGGAAGGATTTAAAAGGACAAGCTAGAGGTCATAGTACTGTAAGGAGCATTAATCTGTTTCTCTAGAAAAATGACAATTTTTCAAATCCTCACTTATTCCAGAGAAAAAGATTGGGCATATGGTGGTAAACGGAGTCATCTCCATTAATATCAATTGATATAAAATGATGAGAAATAGATTGATAGTAATTAAATACGGCAGAAAATAACTTTTGAACTAACCAAGCAATATTATTATAAATTACATGATAAAAAGCAGGAAAAATTAACAAATAATATTACATAAATATGAAATTAATATCATCAATACTTTAGCTGATATTAATTATTTTATAGTAAAGAATAAAATACACTCGGACTCAATAGAAGTTAGCAGACGGAATACTCAGAATTATACAATGCAGCCGGAGTGAAATGTATAGCAACTCTGTGGGAGATTGGTGCCAGGTATTGTTAGAAATGTACTTGGCTATTCAGTCAAAATGTAGTAGAAAGGAAAGATTATGAGCTGAATAGGCACTTCACGAGAATGTACAGTGAAAGTTGCAAGGTCCAAGAACTAGACAGAAATTCGGAGAATCGCCAGATGGGATAAACAGAAAAGCATCACTTCCAAGCTAAAAACCACGCTAATCGAAACAACCAATAGAATTTAAGTTTAGGATAGAAAAAACTGAATTTAGCTATAACAGGGTATATGATTGGTTTTGTGTAACTATGGTAAAGAGGGGAAATTGAGAGGAGGCTAAGATCATGGCTTTTACGAAACCACACTTGTGTACGAAGGACTCGAGGAGGCAGGTCATATTCCTGCATTTCTCCTCGAATTACACATAAGTCGTATTGACATTGTGGTCAATCCGACTGTATCTATAAAAATAACTTCACTAAATTACCGAAGTGTAAATTCTATTATACATTTATTCTTGCAGTAATAGCTTATTATAGCTACTTACTAAAATAAATTCAGTGAGTGTGCCAAGTAAGTACTGTTGTGATATTGACGTCATCATCATTACAAGATTACGTGGATGCCGCGTGTCACTACTAGGAAGTATTTACGTACGAGTGCGAAGGCCAATATTAGACTCCCTTCAATATCCCATCAATAAAATTAATAATTTTACGAAGTAACATTTATACATTTGAACTTTGATTGGAATACTAAATAAACTGACAGTGTTTTGATAAATATTTAATTATTGATAAACAGTAAATATAGAACCTCCACACCCAATTTTATGCTCTGAGGTAAGATAGAGAAAATCGTAGCAACTCCGACTGAGCAACCCGAGGTTCCACCAGGCTGAAGAAGACAACATTCGCAGTGAGTAGCAATATTGTGGGGGTGGACCACAAACCGATTGCAGCATACTGGGAGAACTCATACACCGAGGGCTTGTAGTGTGAAGTACTGCATCACATGTCTAAAAACATTGACTGAGAGACCAAGCGAGAGACCACTCAGAAGACAAAGACATGGGTGGGAAGACAATATTGGAATAACCTAGATTTAAAGGAAGTAGGATTTGCAAGTGTTGGTTGGATAAAGTTAGCTCAGAATGGGGTTGAATGGCGGGCTCAGGTAAGCGCGCCACGAACCTCCGGGTTCCCTAAAATATAATATTCCTTTAATTTGCTAGGAATTATCTTTTGCCATTGAGTAAGTAAGTATATATCGATAGCCAAAGAAATCACAACCCACTATCTGATTGTCGTTTTGAAAGACAATGGAATTCAAGAACAAATAGGCTAATTCATCTCCAACAATAACAGCGTACACTGTTCATTAAATTTGAAATCTTGTTAAGATTCAAAGTTAAGGATGATGTGTAAAATTTAAAAGTTGAGGGAGATTAAGGTAAATTAAGGGACAAATTTTGTCCTTTGAGAAACAGCAAAATAAATGCGGGGTAACCTGACCTCAGTTCTTTTAAAATTATTTATAGCCCAAATTTCATGTGTTTGCAATCAAATGAAGTAAAGAGGTCGACAGTGTGTTCCATAAGAGCCAGTTGGTATTGGCGTCCCTATACCGAACGCAAAACTTGGTTCGATTCTCGTTAAGGATATTTTCCTCTGCAGTACTAAACAAGTTGTGCTGTGTTGCACCTTGAAATTTCATGTCCGTGAGTCCTAAATATATCTGTGTGTGCGAATTAAAATTTTATTTGCATCAGAGATTGCCTAGGAATGTGACAACTTTCTCTTACTTTTATTGCCGCTTTACAAGAAGGAAAATAGTGTTTTTCGCGATTTTTTGAAGTGAAACTTCTTTAGCCGCGGTAGGAGTAA
Organism: Ectobius pallidus; assembly: GCA_964059195.1. Taxonomy (NCBI): domain Eukaryota; kingdom Metazoa; phylum Arthropoda; class Insecta; order Blattodea; family Ectobiidae; genus Ectobius; species Ectobius pallidus. Next base: position 32,205,029 of record CAXKWD010000001.1, on the reverse strand, counting down.
ATAGAGAGCAAACCCAAACTTGCGTTACGAACAAAATCGCCACGAAATTGTTACACGCAAAATCGGAATCTGAATCGGATTGAGAATATCTGCAACGTACTTTTGATACGTGGCTCCTTCCTCTTTTATGCCCACTACTATGTAGTAGGCAATGGGTACCTAGGTGAAGCCCATTTGCCCCATAATTTTGAGTATGATTTGGAGGTGGTGTCATAGCTGTAAGGTAGGGGTGGTTAGCAATGTTCCATTCTATTGTTGTTGCCGAGAAGACAGTCTATTGTAATTTTGTATATCCAATTTCTTGCTCTAAAATTTTGTTTTACGCGGTCAGAGGGTCCTTTTATTTAAAAATTTTGAAGTTTGGGGGGGGGTTATTATGCGGGTTGCGGCCCGTCTTTTGCAAGGGAACTATTCCAACATTCGTTGCGAGGCCTTGGAAAACCGCAAAAAACCTTGGCAGAATAGCTTGACTTTAGTGATTAAGCAACAGGACCAGATTTTATTTAGTGTAGGCTTAATGCATGGTGACTTCTAGTCTGGAGATCCATTTCCTGAAATCACACAAAATGCATGTTAATTTCTACTCGGGGAACCAAATTAAAAATTTTCCCCTGCTATTTGGCTCGTGTTCAGAGTATTGCCAGTCCGAATTACCAGTTTTCCGCCTTATATAAGGTCTTGTGTGTTCTGTTAGAGTCCTAGTGCTTCAATAATCTCCTGTGGAAGGAGTGACTTCGGCCTCTTGTGTTTGTCGTGTGTTATGTCATAACGGCCCAGCTCCGCGATTTGGGGATTTTCGTGCCCGTTGCAACTTTCGTAGAATGCCGCCGCGCTTGTCGCTATATATTCTTGGATGGTGTCCATGTTAGTTTCCTTATGGAGGGTCCAGATTGGAGTGACTCGCGGAAGTTTAGTGATAGTGTATAATACTCTGTTTTGTAGTTTTTGCAGTTTACTCATATGAGTTTTGCTGGCGTGGCCCCACACTGGGCTAGCATATGTTATGATGCTCCTAACCAATGCTTTAAAGATCGAAAATCGTCACGAAATTAGTGGGGCTGTGACGGAACGGACTGCACAGAAAACAATCAACTTAATGATTAAGCTTATCCAAAATTTTAAAAATCCAAAATTAAAAAACTCTAAAAATCCAAAATTAAAAAATCCAAAAATAAAAAATAAAAGAATTTAAACAAAATTACGGGAGCGCGCGGGGGAAAGGTATCAGGCATTGAGTGGGGGGCTATTACTGCTTCGACCTAGTGGCGTGGTGAGCCCTTCACCATTATAAAAAATCCAAAATTTAAAAAATCAAAAATAAAATATAAAAAATCTTAAAATCAAAAAACCCAAAATTTTAAAAATATAAAAATCCAAAATTAAAAAGTCCAAAAAATAAAATTCAAAGATCCAAAATTTAAAAAATCCAAAATAAAAAAATAAAAAATCCAAAATTGAAAAGATCCAAAAATTAAAACAAGTTTCACTTCTGTCACGTGGCGTTCCACGCACACTTTTTTCCATAACGGCTGTAACCATATCATGTGAATATTGTGCGCTAACTGATTGTACCAAGACTAGAAACTTTTACCTAACATATTTCTTTGTTGATGCTTCTAGATAGTAAGTTACAAGCTGGCCGCCTGCGTGTCAGTGGTTAACGTTTTTGACCGCGCATCCGCAGATCTGGGTTTCATCAGCGATGCCTTCTCGGATTTGTCTGCTGTAAAGAGTTCTAGAACGGGGTGCACTCAGCCTCGTGATACCAACTGAGGAACTACTTCATAAACAAGTAGCGGCCCAGGCTATAAAAAAAGCCATCACTCACAGCTGTGGGAGTCAGCATGCTGACCACTTGCCCCAATCCTGCCATCTGCCTACGATAGATGAGATGATAGGACTAGTCCCTCAAGGGATGTAGCGCCATGGAGTTTAGCTTTAGTTTTTCATAGATTACAATTTGAGGAAAGCTGTCTGGACCTGTGTTTGTATACTTTAATGGCATTTCTGTTTACAAGCTTTAAATGTGTTGCTTTCAGTTTGTATTCCTCATGAGCCTAGCATATATGAGATTCCGAGTGTGAATTTTAATATCGTTCAAGGAAATGTAATTTGAGGCTCTTTCCATGCAGAACCAGACTTCCACACCTGTGCGTACATCTTCATTACTAACCTATATCCCGCTCACCGCCAGCTGAAGTACAAGCGAAACATGTAAATATCATTATGCCCCTACGCTTTCACCTTTATTTAGGCTATACACACCGTGATTGCATATCCTGTACATTATAATACTGATATCCAGTCGTATAAGCATGTATTATTTCTCTTGTCATTGTAAGCGAAACTCAGACAATGCATATCAATGAGATATCAATCAAAACATTTCCAACTCCGGTTTGAAAACATTCTCTTGTGTATTGATAAATATTCTGGTTAAAAATCTCAATTAAAATCGTATCCTCAACGTCAAGCATGGTTTCGTCTCGATGTCTTTAATATTATCCATTTTGATGTAGGTCTACGCAAGTCCCCTAAGTACAGGTAGAGAAAAAATAAAAGCGGACCGACTAAAATATCTAAGTTGCCGATATGAGCTACTGCGCATGCCTAGCGGCATTCACAGGATAGCAGGGAATGTATTGAAATTTGTTCTACAGCCGAAAATTGTTTGAATTGAGAAATAATTTCACGTAATTTGCATTGCTTGTGAAAACAAATGTTTCCGTTACATCTCTTACATTTATTTACGTATCACAAGGCTCTGAAATCAGCTACAAGAGTCGGTCCGCTTTTTTTCCCCCCTACCTGTACATAACATGCCACAATTTTGGCCTACGTTTGGATTATTCATACCAACTGAAGCAAGCGTGCATTTATCGGAACCTCGTGTACGTCTACGACTCTGATGCGAATATGTTTCAGTTCAAACACTCCTTACTTATTATGTACAACTATTAATATATTTGCTGACGGATTGTTTTCAAATTGAAGATGATTTCACTGTACACCATTCCTGACCTGTATGGCTCCTCTAAAGTTGTAACCTACATGTCAGTTAAATCATATACAATAATTATTAATTGCCAGAGCCTTCTGTGAAATTTGCATATATTATAAAAATGTCTGCACAATTGTGAAAGTGATTTAATTACTTGGGTAAATATTTCGTTTTTTTCTTGGGGCGAAGTGCGATAGCTTCGCATGGGTTTACTACCGGTAGTTATAATGCTTACATTACCACGAGTCATGGTAAATATAAGCCTGCCTTGAACAAGAACTATCTACAAGTTATACTAATAACCTAGACGTTGAAATCCATAAACATAAGAGGACCCTCTGTATTCATTGGGAAGTATAGTCAAAGCCCTCCTTATTTAATACATTGTATTAATATTGTATTAGTATTCGGTTCATCGACTGCTGAGTATCAACAGAATACTTTAAGGAACTGAAGATGGCACAACCTGTGCCGAAATGCATTTTCTATTAAATAAGCAACAATTTTCAAGAAAATGATCAGATATTTCAGCTAGTGAAGCTTCATCAGCACGGAACTGTTAATTGTTCAATCTACAGTGTTGTTTTATAGTATCTACTGATTGTAATTTATTTACAACTAGAGTGAATTGACTCATTCTACAATTAAAAAAAACCGAAAATAATCATCATTCCTTATAGGCCTACAATATTTACCATATATTACAGTGAAACTTTAAAAAAAATTGTACACAACACATTAGATTTTAATTTGTGAATTTAAATTAATAATGGGCCTAGTTCCTTACGAATATTATTGAATTGTCAAAGTTTTAACCTGACATGCATGTAAATATCATCTAGTGAGGTTTGATTTTATTGTACACAGCTTTTATAAAGTGTCGTCTTTTAGATTTTAACCATTATTGACACGGCATATTATATAGCCTCATAATACAGGTATTCTGATCAAGTATTGAGAATTAATATAGGCCTATAACTTCAAGTTACAAAGAAATCTATATCCTGTATTTAGTTAATAAAATAGATTTATAGTCTATTATTTAAATATCTTTGATATCATTCTCATGTAATCCCAAAGCTGATTTATTGAGGGAATAAGGTGGTAATTTTGAATTTGATAATTATAATATTATGCGTGCTAGGAATACAAGAATGCGACTTTATTTGACAAAAACATCAGCTCGTTACTGGGAAGTAAAGTAACAACAGGCAGTGTTTAATACGTCACATGCTACTAGTAAACAGAATAAAAACACATTATTTAATAGCCTACATCATAATTTATTTTCAAAATTAAAATACTACAAGATGTGTGTTTATTAAAAACACGATCTTGATTCGGTACAAGCCAGTTTGAGTGATTTTATTCTGTTCTGATGTTAACTCATCTTAATTAAGATAACAATTTATCATACGCATTGGTAAATAGTATATTGCGATACAAGTGTCGTGGGCGATGCATACGGATGGAGGAAATAGTTTGAAAAAACGAGGCGCGAGCGCCTCGTTTTTTCAATTTTCCGAGATTTGTTGTGCGCTTACGGTGCGAGTATTGCATGATATTTTTTGCACGATGATTATTTATATTAATTGTGATATTACCTGAAAATATTATGTATATACATTCTTGAAGATAGATGTTTATATCAGAAAGTGATTCGCATGTGTTTGTTGTTATGGGAACCGAATATTTGTCCTGGGGGCCTTGTCCATGAAGGCTTGTATTATGATGTGCCGTAAGTGAATTCTTACCGCACGGAAACTCTTACCGCACATAGCAACATGATTGCGTGTGGGAATGTCAACTTACGATCCACGGCAACAACATTTGTAAGTACCACTAAGTAGTTAAGTCGTGCAAAAATAGTATATTGCGATACAAGTGCCATTTAGTATGCCGTGGTCTCACTGTTGACATAATATTGATGAGAATAATTCATTTTATTTTAACAACACAAGTAGGAAAGTTATTATTATTTTTATGATCCGTTACATTTTATTATATACCCGAGATTACGAGTTTCACCAGATTACTTCACTCGAACTTCGTCCTCGAGAATCTATGGATAAACTCGTAATCTCTTGTGAGATAACTTATGTTTTTTTTATACGAATGCAAAATCCATTAAAATAATTGCTTGCCATTTTTTATTATTAACTTCTGGAAATGACAGAAAACATCTTTTCGGGAAGTTACTCGAGAAGCGAAATTCCCTCGTCATGAGGGAAATTATCTGATATCGCTTCGTGTTTTCTTCTTGTTTCTTTAGGGATCTCTTGAAATGAGTGGTTCTCCAATGAACTGAGTCATTAGACGCAACAAAGCAACTAATTTCTCTCCACACACGCATCATCAAACACAAACAACAATGAATTAGTTCATTAGTGGATCTACCCTGAGAGACGTGACCGAAATATGTTACCCTATCTGACCACACCGAGCAAACAAACACAGAAGTACCCCAAGTCATATCAAGCAATGGATGATAGCATCTAAAACTGTTAAATGTTTTTGATTTGTTATTCCAATAGTAGAACCTCATAAGCTGGCAAATTTTCAACGATTTATAATTATGATTGTGTCATTAACAGAGGGGTTTTCTGTGCGATGAACTCCGAACATACAAAATGAAATTGTTTGAAGGAAGAGAAATGACCAATGTTATATTTGAAACAGGGTTTTTGTTGTTCGTAAAGCGTTGGAGGACTGACAATTGAACTCGGAAAATTAGGTTCTTTAAACGCAATAGTATATTGAGATACTACAGTAGTTCCGTAAGCAGTGCATACGGATCGAGGAAAGAGTTTTTTTCAATTTCCGAGATCCGTTGTGCGCTTACGAAACTAGTATTGCATGCTATTTTTTGCATGATTATTTATATCAATTTAATTATATTAACTGAGATAGTAGCTGAAAATATTATGTATATACATTATTGAAGATGGATGTTATATTTTAGAAAGTGATTCGCATGTGTTGGTTGTTATGGGGACGGAATATTTGTCTTGTTAAAGTCGCCACAAACTGGGGGGGGGGGACTTGGTTCCGGCCTTCGATTAAAGCTTGTATTGTGATGGTTTTACTTACAGCACCACAGTAGTGCTTTTTGTAATTTTTTCACCATTGAGATTTCTTTTGTTTTCATAGCAACCAGATTGCGTGTGGGAATGTCAAGTTACGATCCACGGCAACAATATTCGTAAGTACCACTGATTAGTTACATCGTGCAAAATAGTATATTGCGATACAAGTGCCGTAAGCGGTGCATACGGATCGAGGAAAGAGTTTGAAAAAACGAGGCGCTTGCACAAAGTTCTTTCAATTTCCGAGATCCGTTATGCGCTTACGGCACGAGTATTGCATGCTATTTTTGCACGATGATTATTTATATCAATGTAATTATATTAATTGAGATATTACCTGAAAATATTATGTAAGTTATATATAATATTGAAGATAGATGTTTATTTCAGAAAGTGATTCGCATGTGTTTGTTGTTATGGGAACCGAATATTTATCCTGTTAAAGTCGCCACAAACTGGGGGGCGTTGGTCCATAAAGGCTTGTATTATGATTTTACTTACGACACAGTGTGCGTTTTCTAATTTTTACCGCACGGAAATTTGTTTTGTTTCCATAGCAACAAGATTGCGTGCGGGAATGTCAAGTTACGATCCACGGCAACAATATTCGTAAGTACCACTAATTAGTTACGTCGTGCAAAAATAGTATATTGCGATACAAGTGCCGTAAGCGATGCATACGGATCGAGGAAATAGTTTGAAAAAACGAGGCGCTCGCGCCGAGTATTTTTCAATTTTCAGTTTTAACTATAACTGCATAATTATAGTTTACAAAAATATTTGGTATTTTTTAATTCTGGGAAGGGTATTTATAAGCCAGTCAACACAGGATTGAATGAGCAACTGAATAAACACTCTCGCAATGTAGCAGCTTATTCTCTGTTGCAATAAGAAGTGTAGAGAAATTTATGTGAATGCTTCGTTGTGAGATTAACTAAATTTGAAAATAATTAAATAGCATGTTTGCATATAAAACTCAAGGTTGCAGAAGCCAACTTGAACTAACTTGTACGTATATTGGTGGTGGATAGTGATCACCAGGGCCCGGATTCTGATGACCTAAAATTGTTTGGAAAATGACCTATAAAAGACCCTAAATTTTAAAGAAAATGACTTAATAACTATAAAAAATGACCTAAAAACTTATATTTTATTTGTAAAAAATTATTATTGTACACACAAAGTTATATACTAGTTTGCACATAATTGTAAAAACAGTAAATAGCTGTAATGTTGTGAATATTCTTTTCTCACGGCACTGAGGCACTGGTGAGTCAAAATTCGGCATTTCCTTTTGTGGTCTGCCGGAATATATTGTTGTTTATTGAGGGTAAACAGTAGTTTGTACTCTCAAATCCAAGCAGGTGGCAGACTCTGGTGCGAAGTAAATCTATAACAATAATACAAAATGTTGGCTTTTCTTTGATTCTCATTTCCGACTGAGACATGAGAATACTTAACATAGAATTTTTCCTTCTTACATTAAACAAACAACACTTCAAAGACAGCACCGCTAGCAACGAAAAAAGTTAATACACTCAATGTAAATACATGAAAATGACCTAATAAGGAAGCAAATTACACGAAAATAATGACCTAAAATTGAAATAAACGCCCTAAAAATATAAAATGACAAAAAATGACCTAATAAAAATGCATTTCTATAATCTAGAGGCCATGATTAGGATTTATCTTCTAGTTGGCAATGTCTATGAATCATCAATAAAAAGATGACATGTCATTAGAATCCGGACCCTGGTGATCACCTAGACATGCAACATGCCTTCTTCTTATTGACAATTTAATAAAAGTACATTTTGCCACGAGCGTATAAGATTTATTAAGATACGGATGTGTTTATGAAACGAGCAAAGCCAGTTTATTCTTTTTCGTGCGAATGTCTTAACTACCATTGTAGGCAACTCGCATACGGCTGGTTTTTTTTTACCATAATTAAAATATTGTTAAAGTTTTCAGATTTTAAAATCATAAAACAAACTAAAACTGTTCACCTCGGCTATCAGCTGTTAATAAGTCCTCGTAGTTATTTCCTTCTGCGATAGATGCCAGCTGATGGTATGAGGTCAAGTTGTTTTAAATGCAGGTTGTTTATTACGCAGTTTAATTTGATGTTCTCAAGACTTCAAGATCGTTCGACACCACACCAGTCTTTAATGGACATAATTAACATACTGTTACGTCACATGTAATAAGCGTGTTATAGTACGGTCGAACAAGAACCAATAAACAACTTGTCCCTTTTTCATTTGCACATGGTAGAAAAAAGAACTACTATTGTTTCGAATGCACAGAACCGAGAGTGCACTCGACAATGTTCGAACACTGCCGAACTGCAAGCCAAGCTACAGTCAATCCTCGATATAATGCCCCTCTTTACAGTGCTACCCTCGCACTGTGCCAATAAATGCAAGTGAACGGATCTTCTCCCATATAAAATACATAATATACCTCGTTACTGTGCCAATTCATTTAGTGCCAGTGAATATAATACAAGATTTTTACAAAAAATAGCTTGCAGTGATTTTTATTTCAGTTGCAGAATTTTTTATGAACTGGCGTGAACATTAGGAAGATTATTTGAGAAACATACTGGACTGTATTTCCAAGAAGTGAGTGTTCCCCTGCCACTAACTGTAAATGTAGTTCGGTGGAATGAGGAAGCAATGGTAAGAAGTCGGACAGAAAGCCCGCGTGAGGGTGGATCAGGTAGAAAGAGCCCTTCGTACATTGAGACATTCCATATTTTCACTTCTTTTAGTCCAGTGCCCATTCAGGCTTAAAACCTACATTACAGTTACTCAGTTACAGATAAACACTTACATGGACCCACATGATTTTCAACCCCTTTGTGTACTGTAGCTCTAGACATATACTGTAATAAATTGAGTTACGTTACTGTATAGTATTTTATTTTGTGATAAAGTTCTCTATTTGCCTTTTATTTAATTTTCTTTCATTATACAGTACCGTAGGCTACAGTAAATTAATACAGCATTGTATTATGCCGTTTTTATATTAAAAACTAAATTTCGTTTTAGTGCCACCCTCGCTTTGTGCCACTAAATGTTAGAGAACGGGTGGTGGCATTATATCGAGGATTGACTGTATATCAATCCTACCCCGCGTCCCGCGACTCTCCTACCGAATGGTAGCACCAAAGGAAGCCGTTGTAGGCTATAGAGCAGCGCTCCAGTACGATCTGCAAAATTAAAAGAGACAGTTTGTAGGCCTCCATACATTTATCTTGTGTACCTCAAATAAGTTTTGTGTTTGCATTTATACTGCAAACATTTTTCTTTGAAGTTATTTTACAACATAAGCTCAGTTTTGGTTCATGTTCCTGCATTATTGTACTTGATATAAGTGACGTCATCTTTTTTCTGAGGTATGGAGGTCTGGAACGGAGTGCACTCAGCCTCGTGATAGAAAAGAGGAGCTACTTGATTGAGAAGTAGCGGCTCCGGTCCATCGTTAACGGCCGTGGGTGTTGGCATGCTGACCACATGCCCCCAATCCTGCCATCTTCCTGCGGTAGATGATGCAGCGGTTGAATGGTAGGCCTAGTCCCTCCAGGGATGAAGCGCCACGGAGTTTAGTTTTTACTATAACTATGAAGGACTTGCGATGAGGTAGATATCTATTGCAAACGTTTTGAGAGCTCGAATTTTTGCTGTGTTCGAACATTTTTTCAGTTTACTAAGCTGTTTTTTAAATATAATTTTAGCCAAATTAGAGCTGTGTTCATTACCGGTAGGCCTGTATAATTTCTTAGACCTGTCTTATTTTGCAAAAGATTATTTCTATGAAATATTTGATAATGTCCAATAGATGTTTCATTATAAGCCTATGCTTATGAAAGTGGAATGAAAAAATGATAAACTGAATTTCCAAGTACGTATTTAAAAACCTTGCGGAAATTGATACAACTGAATACGCAATATGGCCTCTTACTGTATATAAAAACGTTAAGTGAGTTAATGTCCATGTCCAGGGTAGAAGAATGAACGTTATAAGTGTGTATATCAAGTTTCATGAAAATCTGATATTTATCAGATACGCTTTAAAGCGTATTCGAGTTATCGCGCGTACGTAACACACGACACACACAGACGGACAGACTTTTTTCCGTCCACCATGTAATCTTAAGAGTAGGCTACCATTCTGGCTTTTAATAAGGGGCCCTATTGCAAGCAGTGAATATTCAGTTGTTTCAATCAGAAACAAAGATTTATTGTTCACCAGGCAAGACTGGGTTTCTACAAATGATGGCTAACTTAGTACTCCCCCTTGTATATAGTTTATATATATATACATATATATATATTTTAATCGAATAAAATATTTACCTTTTAATAGACTATAAGCATCTCGCGTACAAAACTTAAAATCGTTAGGACTAGCCTATAGCCATTTTTGGGAAAATCGCAAAAATAAAATTTTCTTTATGAAAGTCGTCGTCAATCTTCGCGTCACATCAGCAGAAGATATCTAATCCAAATGAAAATTTTTGTTTTATGGAATTAAGTTTCTTGGATTCAGGATACTTCAAGACGTTCAGTATATTTATGTTGACTATTCCACTCATACGCCGCGTGTTTGATATTGACCAATAACGTTTAGCAATTCCTCGGATATAGACCAATCACGATCGTTTTTCTTATAAAATGCTTGCTATTAATATGAGAATGAGATTTTATCTGATAAAATAATCAGTTCGTTACTGGACAGGTAAGGCATCAACGTGCGGTGATTAATACGTCAGATGTTGCCATTAAGCAGCACGAGAACGCATTATTTTATACAACATAACGTGTTTGGAAATTGAAATAATATAAGTGTCCATTGATTAAAACAAACAATTTTGATTCGGTGCAAGCTACAGTAGTTCGGGAGTTTTTATAGGCTGCGTTTTGAGGTAAGCAACTACAACGACGCTCTCCATCTCGGGATGAGCACTATTCGTAACAATGGAAACTCGGATTAATTAATCGAATCGATTCGTGGACTTTTGATTAATCTACTATGCCGTGATCTTACGGCTGACAGAATATTGAACAACAACATAAGAAAATAATTATTAAGATATTTTTAAAAATCCGTTACAGTTTATTCGTGGAAATAGTCTTAATAAATAATATTCGAGATTACGAGTTTTATAAGATAAATTAGCTCGAACTTCGTTCTCCTTAATATAGCCTATCGATAAACTCGTATTCTCTCGTGGGATTAACTATGAAAAAGCTATCTGGATTTTCGGGATCCGACACATCCTTCATCGACGTATAGTGCGAGTAAAGGAAGTGAACGTGTCTAGTGAACATGGGTCTTTAAAAGAATGTATTATACAAATAAAGAGCTCCGAATTCTTAGGATACAAGATTGTGATGTGTGAAGCATGTACTCATAGCGTACTTGTGACCTTGAAGGGAAATAAGTTTGGAAACAACTGTATAGGATTTGCTCTCTGGTGTTGACTTTCAGGGAGAAACCGAAAGGCAAAATACATCTCGTAGAAAAGAAACATTTCTAACCCTATTTACCTTTTAGCGGAAGCCACTGAGGAGTTGTACAGTGTGTCCTTGAACGAAGGCAATGAACGAAACATTGTTATCTGTTCCCCCCGCGCAGTAGGCAACTGGTTCAGCACGGCAGGGGTATCGTCTCATTGCGCTCCAATGCTGCATTTCAAAATGGAAAGGCAATCACAATAGAACCCTAGTGATCCTATTCTTGATTAACCGAATTTCGTTTTATCCGAGCAACATGAACATATATTATTGGTAAATATTGGGGCTGAAAATCGATTAAAATTTCTAATCGAGTTAACGCTTGACTTTAATCGATTAATCGACTGATTAATCGACAAGCAGGTCGGTATTTTAAACGAAACCAAATTGTTTTACACGTTTAATAACTACTACACTACAGATGGTCATAAGAAATCCTGAATTAATGAATACCATTATTAGTTAACTAGTGAAAAAATGTATACAAAACTGTGTATGCAGCAAAATCTGCTAGAATCCAGTAAGATAACTTTCTTCCCTTTACCATACTGAATATTTAGTATCACGGTAAACCTTGCTAAACCAAACTACCCTTCAGGTTTCTGAATAACGGGAATTGTTTGGACACAATAGGCTGAATGACACATGATGTGCCAAGGCCGGAGAAGTGAGAGGGTGGACCCATTTCTCGAAAAACGTTTTTCAGAATTCGACTAAACCGATTAATCGGAAAATGTAATTGATCGACGATTAAATGTTTAATAGATTAATCGATTAATCGGTGCAGCCCTAGTAAATATCATATGTGTAATAGTCCAATTAACAATACCGCATTCGTGATCTAGGTTAGCGTTGCTTACCCGCCCGGGTTCGATGCCAGGTACCTCCTCGGATTTGTCTTGAGGTCTGAAACGGTGTGCATTGAACCTCACGACGCCAATTGAGGAGCTACTGGGATAAAGAAGTAGCTGTTGCGGTAAAGAAGATCGTCAGTAACGGCCATGATCATACAATCCCAATATACCTATGGCTGATGACGCAGCGATCACATTTATGCAATGTCCCTCCATAGTATGATGCGCCAGAGAGTTTACTTTAGTTATGTATGGAGCGTAAGTTATATTCTTACATCCTCTACACTTACAAAATATTATTTGCACCGTAAATGAAGTCACAAATACAGAATAACTAACAGATATTTCCTAAACATTTTTGAATGTTAACATTTTTTATACAAATCTTGTAAACTTTTAAAAAAAATAATGATATTTACGATATCATAAATGATAGGGGAGATTGTCCCGGTGCCGATCAGGCCTCGTTACCGGTCAACAAGTAGTTACACATTAAGACGCTAGACAAACACGGACTATTTGCGAGGAATAAAGTTATTTTGTTCCTGCCTACCACTTCATAACTGTATTCTGCTGCTACCAGGCCAATCTTCCCTATGCCTATGATATTTTTGTATATTTCTAGACTAGTAGCTTATGTTGCTTATATATGTAAACTGTCATAGGATAAGTTATGCTTTTAAAATAGGTTAGGTGTCTACAGTTTCTTACATTCTGAGCATGGGTGGACATTATAACATAAAAACAAATTATACAGCTCAGTAGGAAGATGAAAATTGATGAAAAATTCACAAAGTTTACCAGGGTGTTTCTAAAGTTACTTTTTACTTTCCTTATTTATTCATATTGGAGATAGGGGTGACAACCTTTCTCAAATAAATACTTTCCCTCTTTGAACCAATATGAAATTCATCAGCTGCCATTAGGGGTTGTGTCACCACTTTCCTTTTACTTATATTACTAGTTTAGTTTGAATTTTGTTTAATAACTTAATGTACGAAGAAGTGGATATTTCATTTAAAACTTTTTAGTATAAATTCTCTGAAGCGTAGTTATAAGTTAGTTGAATTTTCCACGAACTCAAGATTTTAAGTTCTGCCTTGTGAACCATTCTTCCTCTACGTAATTTCACGTGTAAGCCAGGACCTGTACATGCTGGAATTAAAGGGAGCCGATAACATTAAGTAAATGTAAAATCTGTTGTGCGTTTTATGTTCACATTCACCGCTAAAGAGATTATTTTAAGGTAATTTTCTTCTCTCAATGGCAACAGCGCACAAGCAGATCGCTGCGTCGATGGAAATGACCTGCCTGTCACTAGTAGGCTATGTAAACAACCCGACTGCATGAAGAATACACGTGTCATATCTTATGTCGCGGATTTGTGTTGTACACACGTTAATCTTTGTATTTAATATTTATTATAATACAGATATGACAAAAATTAATAAAAAAATTAAAACAAAGGACGAGAAAAAAGAAGTTAGACTATAATACTTGTATGTAAAGAAACAAATAAAGGGGAAGAAACGGCCATAAATATGGAAGAAAGGAGGCTGGAAAAACTGAGAGAAATATTGATAGATAATCCGTTTAGAGTGAAAATATGACATTAAAACGGAAAGGACAGAAGGAATGAAATGAAAACAGGAATGAAGGCGGAAATAATTAAGTAATGGAAGATGGAGAGAAAAGTGAAAACAATGCATAAATAAAGAAGGAAGGGAAGTAATAGAAACATGATTATGACGTAGGCCTAGAGAAAGAAAGGGCATACAGAAAGGAAGAATTAAAGAAACAATTAAAGAAAAGTTGGGAAGAATATAACTAAATATCTCAGTACATTAAAACCAACTTGCTGTTCAATCCTCGAAAATGGATGTGAGAGAACAGGAAATAAAAAAACAGGACTGGAATGGGAAATATAAATTACAGTGGAAACCGCGCGGAAGCAGAAGAGAGAAGCTTGGTTTTGGTCAAACCTGAACCTTACTGGTGCGAGGACACGCCATCAGATGCCTCCCTCGCTCGTACCTCGTGAAGCGTGGCAGAGTGAGAACGCGGGTTGTCAGTTCAGTCAGTGTCTGCGCGCCGAGGCGAGAGAGAGGTTGTATGTTGCGCATCGCTGCGGAGACGTCCGCGTTCGTCGTGTTCATGTCAAAACACTACACACATCGTCGTTAGTGGCGGTATTTACAAAAATAGTGAATACACAGTGTTAAACCAAGGAAAACAGCGCATAATGTGCAAGTGAATATATTCGAAAATACAATTATAGTACTTTAAAACAAGTTAACAAAACTTATAACTTCTTCTTTTCACCCTCATTCATTGGTCGTTGTGATGAATTGAACTTCGGACGGTTTTGGCACAAACTGTAGCTGAAGTTTTAGTGTTTTGCGGTGTCCAGAAGCTAAAAGGATTGTGCTTTTGGAGATTGGGGAATGTGTTTTTGACAGAAACCTGTAAATTTATAAAGATGGGCATCAGGATGTGTGATTTTACTGTGGCATCTGCCATAATTTTTAATTTAGTGCTCCTTCGTGAAATTAGTGCTGGCCCTGTTATATTTAGCAACGGCGGTTATGACAGTGTTGTCGTAGCTATTGGAGACGACGTCCCGCATCAGGAGTGCAACAGTATCATCGACAAACTTGAGGTAGGATTGCATGCACAGCTCGTTGTGTGTAGAACTTAGCACATTCTGGAGGGACAATAGTGTGGGAATTTGGGGTTCTCATTTAGAATATGTCTCGCGAGAATTTTATTGAAGTATTATTTTGTTACGTCCTGTACTCTTTTAGATAGGCCTATGTGATTTTATTAAAAATACAACCCATTTTTCGATAACTTATACCAGTGAATTTTATAATAAGTATTATTTTATTACGTCCTGTACTATTTCAGAAGTGTGATTTTATGAAAAATATTACCCATTTTCCGATGACTTATACCAGTGAATTTTATAAGAAGTATTAACTTAGGCAAGGAGCTGTTTTCCGACTCACCCTGCTCCCCTTTCCACCGGCGCGGTCGCTTTCTCCGCCAGCCTGCCTGCACGCTCGCTTCCCCTCACCGCCTACTGCGCATTTCCCACGCGCATCTTCTCCCTGTAGTTCTAGTAGTTCTAATGCCGCCGCTAGGTTTCTCCCCACCCTAAACCCCTACTTTCCTCGCTGTCCCGTTAAGAGAGTAGTGGTGGGGGAGTCGGGTGAGTCGCAATATTATTTTTTCCCTTAACTTATTTTGTTACGTCCTGCACTCTATCAGATATGTGATTTTACTAAAAATATTACCCATTTTTCGATAAATTATACCGGTACTTAAATTTGAATTTACAGAGTGTGAAAAGGGTAGTATATTATAATCCTGTATTCGCTTATAAATCGATACAGCTCCAAACATCAGATTAATGTAAGCGGAAGATCGAATATTATTAAATGATTTGGTTACCATCACAACTGTTATCGAGTTATCCTATACAAATTATTGTGTTCTTTAATTCTTAATGTGATGGTCCCGCTGAGTTAAAAGGAAAATAATAAGAATTTCACACATTTATTTCCGTTTCTTGTTCCAATGATGACCAGAAATCGCATACACAGCATAAGCTTCGCCCGTGTTTATAAATTCATTCGCCACTTAAAATAATTTACTTAACAGCTAATTAAAACACTGTATTTATTAACACTTACACGTAAATAATTCATAATCATTTAAAACCATTAAAAACGACAAAGCTAAAAATCTGGCTTTGAGGTGCAATTCACTATTACAATAGTAGTAAGTTTCGTCCAAATTCATGATCCACTTATGTAAAATAAATCAGAGCTCTTCCTTCCGTAATGAATCAGGCAGAGTGGACTAACAAATTCGAAGCTAACGACAGTACCTTGCGTTTATTATCCATCTTCCTCGATTGCTATGGCACCAGAAAAAAGGCCACATGCAATTAATTTCACAATTAAAATGTAACACTAAAATGCCAATGATGCTTCGATAGCTAAAATATATCACGGTTTCTGTCAGTTTTCCGCTCATAACTCGTGAACGGAAGCGAAAATTAAAAATCCGGCTTCGAAGTGCTTTCGGACACTCTTCAGTCCATCAGATCTCCGCATGCCCTAGAGTTGGCTGGGCATCGCACACAGGAAGACAAACACTGCCTTTTATTACTAACAAATAGGACAATGGCGACAACTCCTTAAATATTGATCATATGGAAATTTTGTAAATAACGGAATTTATGAAAAATCGTGCTGGTAAACTCCTTTTGTGTTTAGTTTTGTTATAAATGTGAAGTTACGCGTAGGCTTTATGTAGATATGGAAATCTATTGTGAACCTGTTTCTAATAATTAAATTTCCTACATTTAGGAAAATTGTTTATATAGTTTTTCTAATCTCAAAAGAAAAATACACTTAGGCCTGTAGGCTAATACGTCGGTAATATCACTATAGGGAATGTTTCAGAACTGTCAATTCTATCTGAATTCTGCTAATTAATGTGGGAGACTGATATTTCGAAAACTTACATAGGAGGTTACTTAATTTCTGTTAATCATGGCGTCGACTACGGGTATCTTGAAAATTAAAAATAAGTATGGGCCCTTATTTAGAATAGGTCCCTCAAGCATTTTTAGTATAAATCATACTAAAATTCTTAACAGTTTTAGAATTGCAAACCGGTAATGAGTCGGCTGCAGTGGTCTAGAGGTAGCGTGCCCGCCTCTAGATCCGAAATCGCGGGATCAAACCCGGCCGCAGTAAACATCCTGGGCACGGAGTTCTCCGGGAGGGACTTTAAGCTCCCCCCAGCTTAAAGTGTCGTAGATTTACGGCACGTAAAAGAACTCCAAGCCTAAATTAGAGCCTCTGGACAAAATTTCTCGGCCCTTTCACGTCCAATTAATACCTTAGTTTCCGGAGAGGGTTTAAGGGGCGATGGGCTTACCACCTGTCCCTCTGCCCTCTCTAGGAAAATAAACGTAACAAAATTCACTTCGGTAAACAGAAACCTCCACATGGGGGCACAGGATTCGAGAGAGAGAGAGAAACCGGTAATGAAATGGTTTGTATTTTTTAATCCTAAAGTGAAATATAGGATTTGCCACGTAGGTTTTCTCTTCATCTGTGACTATATAGACTACGCTAGACTTTTAGGTTACCGGTACTGTGAAGAAAATAGGCGGAATACAGTATTTGTGAGGGGATTCTTGGCACACCAAAGAAGGGACTTCGTATTTTCCGAGATAGGAAGGATAAATACTGAATGATGGAAAAGTGTGATGATTGTAATGTGAGAATAGATAGCGTTCTCTTGAATTATTGTAAACTGGAGAATATATTACTTTATATTAGCCTAGTCGGCGTATTGTTCAGAATGCTTTTTTCTAGTATCGAATTCTAAGGTTTCATAAGTAGTAGGCTAATTTCATCAAAACTCGAGTTACATCTTTGTGACTATTTAGCGAATACTTATAGAACAAAGCGTGCTTTAGATAATTAATTTATACCACAAAAATGATTTAAAATACATCGCTATATGTTTAACTGTAGGCGAAAATGCGAAATCTAATGACGATACACTTGATAAAATTATAGTTATGGTCGCGCTGCGTACAGCACTTTTCGTTACGATCAGTTATTTTATTTTCTAGATTTGGTACTAAACTAAACTCCGTGGCGCTACATCCACGAAGGGCGTGTTCTTGTAATTATTGTCGGTGACTACAGATCCATCGGCCCGGGTTCGATCCCCGGTACCTCCTCGGATTTTTCTGAGGTAGGGAGGTCTGGAACGGGCACACTCAGCCTCGTGATTCAAATTGAGGAGTTACTTTAAAGAGAAGTAGCGGCTGTGGTCATGGAAACCACCATTAACGACCGTGTGTGTTGGCATGCTGACCACATGCCCCAGTCCTGCCATCTCCCTATGGTAGATGACGCAGCGGTCGGGTGGTAGGCAAAGTCCCTTCAGGGGTAGTCTTTGAATATAATACTGTCTCTCTCTCACACTGCTGCATCCCAATACAACCTAGAGATGAACATTTTTGTAGCTTTTGTAACTTTTGTAACTATTTCAACTATGGAATGATAACCTGTTACAAATAATAAAAATAACAAGCTATCGAAGCTCCTGGCTATGGTATCTTTTATCGTCTCATCGACATCCGGTTGATATAAACACGGGGGGGGGGGGGGGGGGTGGAGACAAAATAAGACACGAGAAATTAGTAATTTTAATTTTGAAGGAAATAAAGTTGCGTGAGCGTTCAAAGAACCGGAATCAGACGCGAGAAAATAGTAAATTTAATGATCGAGGTAGAGAAGCAGAACACAAGGTTTGTGTTGTGAAAGCGGTATTTGTGAATTTAATACATTCGAATTTAGCGGTGAATAATTAAATGCATTAAAATCATTCGTGTTTTGACCAGTGTTGCACTCACGCAACGGAAAACTGTACTGGGATGCAGCAGTGTGAGAGGCACAGCTTATAAGTTATATTAGGGCCCGGATTTGTATGTAAAAAAATGTTTTTTTTTCCTCATGCGTAGGCCTACATTCCTAAAACAAAGTTTAGTATCCAAATCGAGGTCCGACAAACGCAAATTCCAAATTTTATTTCACATAAAACACATATTTTACAAAAAAAGTTATGTGAATAAATATTTTCGATATATTCTCCACAAATAAATATTTTAGTACTTTTCCTCATTCTCTTTTAACATTTTACAACAAAAATTTGTATCTCGAAAGAATTCAACACAAATGCTTCACTTGCAATGAGGTGAGAGTTATTATCAGGGAAGAACAGAACAGAACCCAATCTCAACATTGCGTAATTCACTTAAAGAAATACAATACGTTGAAAGGCAACTTAACACTATCTCAGGTTCGAAAATAGAAGTTCTAAGAACAAAATTTAAAGGTATGATTGAGAAAAATGGTGGCAAAGTCGCTCAAGTTTTGGAAGGCCAAAACATAACCTAATTGATTGTGTGTGTGTGTGTGTTAGTGATCTACCCCTCTTCAAATATGCAAGGTTAACATCGTGTGATGTAGAACATTCCTTTTCTCAATATAAGGCATTATTCTCGGATAATAGACAAGGATTTGTGATCCATAATGTGGAAATGACATTTGTTGTGCACTGCAACTCCTGTCAGCATTTTACATCTGATGTTGGCGAGTTTCAATATAATTTGTTCTAGTAAGTTAGGAACATTCTGGTGTTTTTGTTTCTTTTCTAGTTTTTTTTAAGTTTTAGCACATTTTTAAAATTTTAGCACATATTTTTAACATTTTTAGCACATAAAAAATAAATATTTTTAAGTTTTTTAGCACATAAAAATCCGGGCCCTAGTTATATGTACCAAATCGCTGTATTGAATGTCTGTCTAGGATGAAAGAAGTTACAGGTATGATGATTTTCAGTATTCAGTCCTTATGAATTTACATAAAAAGAAGTGCACATAGATGCGATAAGAAAAAACGATGAAAGTATGACGATAGACACGCGTGATTGGTTGAAATTCCACACATTTTCATTGGTCCACTAGATTGGTTACGTATTTATAGGTTAATAGTCACTAAAATTTTACGTTTTAATCTGTCATGTATCGTCTCACAAACTAGTCGTATAACGTAAATCTGTCCGCTCTTGTTTGCCCACTTGGAGACTCAGACGTCAATGAAGCGTTTACTTTTAAAAGGGTCTAAGTGCCAAAATCATGATTTTTCAGCTGATAATTTTAAATTGATCTGGGTAACCAGACCAATGCATTTCAGAAGAGTCCAACGTCCAGGGAAAGCCACGTTAGTGGCAATAAATTCCAAGATATAGCGCTGGGTCTATCTCCGGCACGTCTTTCTGTGGCTGTCTCGTTCTCTACGCAGTTATGATTGTGGCACTTAGACCCTTATAAAAGTAAACGCTTCAATTATCAATTGTAATTACATTTTTACTTGTATAAGATTTCGATGCGAAAGAAATCAAGTGGTTAAATATTTTCATTATCTAATACAAGAAGTACATAACAGTACAGTATAATAAACTAGGATGTGACAGTTTTAGTCTAATCAAGACGGACTGAAAATTTATCCAACATTAATCCGCGTTTACATACCGATGCTGGGATCGTATCCACATCGATCAGAATCCTCTAGGTAATGCTGGAAGCTTAAATTACGTCAGCTGTGGTTTATTTACAAAACCGTGAATTGTTCCACACCTCTGCAAACTTTTATGGTAGTTCACTATGCAAGGAAGATGTAGACCTACTAAAACTTTGCTCTCTCTTTGCTACATCAGTGGTGTATCTGATATTTAAATATTAACAGCGTTCAAAAATTTAAGACTCTCATTAGAAGCTCGGGTTACATGTTAGTAAGAAGGGAAGGCAGGGGTGGCCAATAAGTTGTTGAGTCGTCGTGGCCGCTGTCGTCAGGTTCACGGCTATAATTATTGTAAGTTGAATGATATGTTTTAGTAACACATTCAAGATCAAGTTTTAAAACATTTATAGTCACATCCATGGTCAAAATTTCGTTTTTAAATCAACTGTATTGTGTTGTACTGGAGGTAGCAATTCTGTTCCCAGCTCAAAAGATGACCACTTCGAGGGGATGGCATTGCCGGGCATTACCTAACTTTCTCCTTTAAGCAATAAAACATTTTTTACCCCACAGTTAAGCTGCAGCTTTTGATTTTGAAGATAACAGTGTTGACATGCAGTGATGTCTAGTGTAAAATGAAGAGAATGTTTTGCTACACGGTGTTCACCACAGATCAGTATAGACTTCCAAAAACAATCGTGAGTATGGAGTATTGGTTAAGTAAAAAACAATTAAAAACTCTGTTACTGGTTAAAAAGTAGATGCTTGCAGTCTATTACTGTATTATCCTATGAGTGGTTCAACGATTCACCGTTACGTATTATTTTATTAACAAATATTTTTAATTCTGTTTTGAAGATGAAAAGTAACCTTCATTTAATTCCATCGGCTACTTGTACCAATCTGTTAATTAATATAAGATTAGCTGCGTCCCGAAGTGATCACAATAAGCGGCGTGCACTGTATAGCTGTAATAAAAAAAAAACTCTTCTCTGTTAAATTTGTAGACAGAATGTATACTCGCTTATATTTCTTGTTAAATTTGTGTATCTGAAACAAGGCGTGACAGTATAAATTTACTAAAATCTTACTGCATTATAGTCTGATATCAAGAATGGAATAAGCCTATTGACACCTTGGTTTTTACATTCACTTGTCCAGCCTTGACGTATTGCCGCTGCAAGCGGTTTTAGCAAGGCCCCCCCCCCCAATAAGACAGACTTTAAAGCAAATACTATAGAGCAACGTTTCTCAACCTATGGTCCGCGGACCACAGTGGTCCTCGAAGATGGTGCAGATGGTCCGCAGACATAATTAAAAAATATCATAAAGCAAGTGGAAAGTAAAGAAGTAATTTTTTTTTTACATATTTCGTTATAATGACCTATAATTAATACCCGAAATATTAAGAATATAGGCCTTCTTTTGAAAATGGGATGTAACTTTTTTGACATTTTAGAGGTCCTCGGGTTCAAAAAGGTTGAGAAACGCTGCTATAGAGGACAATACAGGACGCTTTGCGATGTATCGAGGGACAATATCTTGAGCACCATCTAGCGGCCCAACTTGCTACTACTGAATACAGATGCAGTAATTATATACAAAGATATCAGCCAATTTCTATTAGAGAAGCCGAAGTAGCCAACCTCGGCATGTTATGTATAAGGGGTATGATTTTTCTATCTATCTATGGTTCATAAAAAAAATGCTGTTTGAAAATAAATTACCTAAAAATTAAACAAAAAAGCAACCTTGAGAAAAAGAGAGAGTTGTTAGCAACCGCTAAGTTGAAATATTTGTGTTTTCATTGATATTTTGAGAACTATTTCAGACGTTCTGTGTTTTGTTTGCTCATTATTATTCTTATAATTACATAAACAGTGTTTTGGTGCCCAGTGGTTCGTGAAACATTAAAACATTGAAGTTTATATGTGTTTTGAATATTTTTGTTTGCCCCAAGTTTGCAGGTTTTGGCCACCAGGAGTGCTGCAAAATCTGTCCCCCATTTTTCCATTGCCAAAGCAGTAAATGTCCGGTATTATCCTATATTGTATTTGTTTAAAGCTCAAAAGTAAAATATGAAAATATGAAAAACAAAAACTTTTAAAGCGGAAAGTGAAATCATGTAGGTAGTGGTACTACAAGAGAGTACAAAACAACACTCCCTGGGTACACAATGAAGCCAGCAACCATATTATAATCAGCTACACACTTGTAACAGTTAATATATTCTACAGCATTCACATGAAACGTCGATCAAGTGCCAGGGAACGAATATGAAACTGTCGCTTGTAATCGATACCACCATGTAATATTACTGAGGAGGAGTTCTAGGAACTGAACTGGAGCCTAGGCTATACTTACCACACTCACATGTCTTTCTCTCCTGTAAGCATTCTCTCATTTCACATTCCCACATAGAATTAGAATTAGAATTGTTTTATTTTACCTGGTGGAATTAAGGCCATTAGGCCTTCTATTCCATTCAACCAGGATTATTACAACTGAACTATGCAATAGAAAGTATGATAAGAGTACAATATAGTTACAGGTATGCAGAAACACGATTATACTATTATCATTTAAGGCTTAAGAACTAGTTCTCTAGAGATAACACAATGCAAAAAAAGACAATATGTTAAATAGTTTACTCCTTTCTGAGATTTAAACTATTACTAAAATTTTAACTATTACCAAGAAATTTAATATGCAAGAAAATGAAAAATTGTGGATAGTTACAGTAGTTAGATATGTGACGATTTATCCACATAGGATTAAGCAGCTGCATTGTGAGACATTCACATTCACTTGTCGCAGCCTCGGGTAGAACCGTATAAATCTTGACCCAAGTCTGAGTTTGTAGAAGCTTCCAGAAAATTTATACAATTATACACAGGACTTTAAATCTTAGTGTAATCTATAGGGTCTTCATTTTTGGTTAAATAAAATGGGTGATTTCGGTGTTAACTTCAATCTGTTTCGCGAAATAAGCTGTTATTTTATAGGCTACAACATTCAAAGTTATTAAATAACATTATTTCGTAATTATTTCAGTGTTGACAGATAAAACATGAGTATGTACTGGATTGTGCAGGATTGAGTTTTAAATTTAAGCGTAGCTGTTGTAAATATAATATATTAATTTTCGTCTTATCCTACATTTAATTGTTTATATCACTTTGTTTAATTAGCAGCCTCAAATGAGGGAAGTTTTTAATTCTTGTGAACAGAAGTGTCAACCACATTCCATTAAATATGGAATCTGTTGAATACCAGTCATTAGTGTAATCGATTATAAGTACTTATAACTTCTTCACTGTCAAATAGACAGCATACAGTCCTGCAAGCAAGGAAAAAACCTTCGCGGATCAAAGCTGTGATTGCTACAGCAATAATTCTGAAAACAGTAATCTATTTTTGTATTCAGGGGACTTCAAAACGTGAACTAATGTTGTAAACTTGACATTGAGTTTCAGAATGGGTATAGAACGAGGACAGAAAGTAAAAACGAAGTGAATTTTGTAAATAAAGCCGCATAAAGGAAAATGTGATAACTAAAGCCCGGATTTTCATGCACTATCAAACTTAAAAACATGCATGCATTCATGCACTATCGTCTCTCCAAATATGCACAATGAACGGCGAAACATGCACTATCAAAAATCCGCACTGTACTGCAATATATTTCAATTTCTCTTAAAACAATATACAATAACGAGTTTTTCCAAATTCTCCTCACTTAAACTCGTGCGTTTATCAGTTAGGGCATTCTTGAACGCAGAAAAGGATCTTTCTACTTCACAAGAAGTAACAGGTGCATACTTAAGGGAAGGAATTTGACTGAGGGTGAGATCGAATTCCATGTATCTTACATTTTTTCCACACAATACGTCTTTCGCTGTTTTCAGAAGTTTAAGATCGGGATTTGAACTAAGTACCTTCTTAAGTTTTTCCCTAATTGTACCTAATTTTCCCTAATTTCCCTAATTCATTCTCCACAACACGATTCTAAAGTCTTCAACAATGGCTAGTGACTGACAAATTCAAGCAGTGAACATTCTGCTTAAATAGCAGTTTTCTTTCAATGGATGGTAGTGGGGAACGGCGAGTCGGCATTTTCTTTTGTAGCCTGGTGTATTATATTACTGTTTATTTAGGGTAAAGAGTAGTTTGCACTCTGAAATTGATGCAGGTAGCAAACTCTGTTGCCAAGTCAATCAAAATATAACAATGGTAATACAATACAACATTTTTACGTTCTTTGAAAAACCGAGATTTTAGGGAGGCACATTCATAAATGCACAGTTATGCATGGTGATTTGATATTATGCACTAAAACCAGAAAATGAGGGTTTATATGCATTAAAAACGTCTGAATATGCTACATTAAACCAAGAAAATCTAAAACATGCATTATGCATGAATTTTGCCATAAAAAGGCCGAAATATGCAAACATGCACGGAAAAAGTATGGTTATTTGGAATCCATACGTCATGTAATGAGTAACTACAAAGTTTGAGAAGTCTAACCAAAGTATATAAAAACATGCAATTGCATGGAAATCCGGGCTCTAGTGATAACACATTGATTGTTTGATATTTCAAAATGGTGTAGATATATTTTTTATAATACCGAATTTTCAGTTTACTATCTGGAGTATTATAGGTCTATTGTCAGTCATGTACAGTGAGAAAAACAGAATATAGATGGCCAATATTTCAGTGTTTCAAGCTGTAACTATCCCTGAGGTGGAGTTATATCCCATACTTTAAATACAGTAAGATAAGCTATAACCAGTTCTCCTATAGCCTATATGGAATATATGCATACAAAATAATTTGTTTTAACTTGTACAGACGATGACTGTGACTCCTCAGAGAATTTACGAGAAAAAAAAAATGAAAAAAAAAACTTTTAACTCTTACCGCAGCCAATCAAAACCTAAGAATGTCATGTGACGGCTGTGACTATACTCGTCTACTCCGCGAGGAGCGAAACGCGGGATTGCAAGATCTAGCTAAACAATAACACGTGTGAATTGATTAAAGCGAGGGAAGAACTGAGGTCAGTGATAATTAGTCCTCGGACTTTTAGGTTCTTATAACTTAGAATTTTTTACCCCATAACTATAACTATAACTGTGTGTTTACATTTTTTTTTATCTTGGCTGGTGTCCAAACACCAATTCAGGGGTAATTCTTTGCACTTCACTTGTCCATCGACTAAGCATGGTGTGATGTAGCTATAGGCAGTTAGAATCTAACTTATAAGAACCTAAAAATAGAATCTAACTTATAAGAACCTAAAAATCCGAGGTCTAGTGATAACAAATATGAGAGAATATTGCAACGTTGCTTGTGTTTGGAAAGCGGAAACCAAGACTGAATTGGTCAGATCAATTAACATAAAGAAACACAGGCTTAATGCTTTATTCCTTTGAAGCCGCCTGGGTATGTAATGAAAAACTCTACTGTACAGTTTCGTTTGAATACGATTTATCGTTCTCGAGCTATGCTGTTCACAGTCACACAGATTGATTCTGGAAATTGTATTTTTATATTCAGTAGCCTAGCCTCAAAACGGGTATATTTGCTGAAAACTCGACAAAGAATTCGAGGGTCGAATGAACTAATTCCTATGGTACATGTAAAGAAAGTAAACGTAGGTTTATTGATGTTAAAATCTCTTCATTGGTAAATTTCAAAGATTTCGTTCCAAGTCTTCATTAAAATTGTATAACAATTACAAGCTTTCAGATTTTAAAATTGTGCTTTAAGAAAATGTTACATTGAAAATCGCTTTGAGAGACTCTTGCACTATAGCTCCGTTTCCAGTGAGTTGGTTCTGAACAGTCATTTGCTCAACCCTAACGTGGACTCCCTACTCTCCTGGAAAATTGGAATTTGTGATTGATTGCTGGATTCTTGTTCCTCTGACTAAGCAGAAATGATTTAGCGACGTTTGAATGGGCTCTGTAAAGCTTAAATTATACAGAGTCAACAACTGAACAGTCAAGTTTTGTAGGGTATGGCTGAAGAACAAGTAGTTCATTGAATTTGTATTGTCCGCGTAAGATAGGAATATAGGTCTGTAAGCTAGAAAAGAACCTGCGCGGAGGATGGAGGCAGCTTCAGCCTCTGAAATGTCTGATAACAGCAAAAATCTCACCTAGCTGCAATCCCGAGAAAATATTCTGCAATCTTTATTTAGAGCCTAGCTATTTCGATACTTCTGTAAACTTTTCAGGGCGTCATGCAATGCATACATCTACATGTGCATAGCAAGATGCACTCAAGATTATACAAAAGTGTCGAAAGGGAGGCAAAATGAAGGTTGTTGAGCTGAATGTATTTTATCGATCAAGCTCAATGGTACAATGATCATGTATTTAAATGTAGGCCTAATCACATTATTTGAAAAATCTAGAAATCATCTCGTTTCTTTGTTACACGGAAATATAGATTAATACTTTTATTATCGTCATTACAGAATCAATCTAATTGCATTTTTTATCTGTTTTACAAGACATACGTAAAACGTATGAAAGATGGAACTAATTGTGTATTAAATTATAGGCCTATACCAATTACTAAAATATGATTTTTGTTAAAATGATAAATGAAAACGACGTGGAAGGAAATGTTGCACATTTCTGCAAACACGCTTCATGTAGAGCAGGTATGGGCAACCTTTGGAAAGATGCGGGCTAAACTTTACGATATTTATGAAGTCGCGGGCCGTAGATAATAGGTAGTTGTGAAAAAATAATCATGATACGGTTTTTTGTGTTTGTAAAGTATAATGCTAAAGTTACATATGAATGAGAACAATATCGAACTGATTAGACATTTACTTACAATCAGCAGAAATTAATGAGAAGCTTGAGCTTGAACTTGAGAAACAAGATAATCATTGTTGGCATCAATCCCACTAATACACAAGCGCAGAGTGTTTTCAAAATTTCCATATGTAAGTCTGGTTCGATACTTTGATTTAGGCCTATTGCAGCATTTTTCTAGCGCTGACCGGAAGGAACACCCTCGTAGTTCAGGCTTTTGTTTCCCCCCCTCTCACTCTCTTGTTGGTGAGAACCGAAAATATTTACTTTTTCGAGCGTGATTTTAAAATGTTCCGCGGGTCGGATCAAAAGTCGAGGCGGGTCGGGCGTTGCCCATATATGATGTAGAGCAGCGTTTCTCAACCTATGGTCCGCGGACCACCAGTGGTCCATAGGTTGAGAAAGATGGTGCAGATGGTCCGTAGATGAAATTAAAAAATATAAAGCAAGTAAAGAAGTAAACAATTTTCACATAAAATGGACACTAGATGTCAAAGTTTTTAAAATCTTCGAAAATACAGGTCCTATTGAAAGTTTCCTTACTTTTGGCAGTTACGAACCACAGTTCTAAACCCCTGATGAAATGACGTCTATGGTTCCCTCTTTCATTCAAAACCCTGAAAAATAAGACTTTGTCGGAATTTGTTATTAGAGGCGCTCTCTTAACAAGGGTTTTATTGTTGTAGGTGCCCGAGTTTCTGATACCGGTAAACCTGTGTTATAATTCCTAATTATATTATCAAATTGGTAATAAATATTAAAGTCTCTTCAAAATATAATTTTACTGTCAATAGTTTACTTCCAATTCAATAACTGTGTTTCCATCGAATTAAAAAATGTATTTAGAATTATTTCGTTATAATGACCTATAATTAATACCACAAATATTAAGAATATAGGCCTACAAATAGCCTACTTTTAAAAATGGGATGTAAAATTAGGGGTCCGTAACATATTTTAGACATTTTAGAGGTCCTCGGGTTCAAAAAGGTTGAGAAACGCTGATGTAGAGGATTTTAATCCTTTCAATTTGTAGATATTACAATTCCTACCATTTGACTACGAGTATTAACAATTGCCTTGTAGTGAATACTGAAGTTGGGCTGGAACGGCGCTCCGGCAAAGTAAAAATCTACTCTTCATCGCTCCTGCATAAACGCACACAGGGAAAAAAATACATAGGCTATTAAATAAGGTCAATTGGTTCCACAAATAATACTTTCATATTGATATGAACTGTCATGGGCATCGAATTGTATTATGGCAGTTTTTAAAGTTATGTTGGATAATAAATTGTTTTTCGGCTCTTTTCTAAGAAACCTATTTTGAAAACATAGAAAGCATGCATAGAATTTGTTGTGAATAATATATAGCATGCGACACTTCCTGGAAGGCGCAATTCCACGCTCACTTGTTTATGAGCATTCCTCTGTCTTCTGTTAATACAATATCACCTTGACTCTGAGGTGTTTAATGTTGGCACTACTTCCTTCCTTAATGTTACGTGTTCACTTTATAAAATATGAAAACTTCTTCTTTATTTGATATGATCCTAAACAAGGTATTTGTTAACTCCTAAATGCATATCACGCCTTGAATTTGCATTTGCAAACTTATTTCTTGCTACAAAACTTAGTTACAAACAATGCAAGAATTACATTTGTATAGATTAGATGACATTGTTGTATGGTCTTTAATTTATTAATTTGAAAGCAGTTTAGTATAGTATATTACTGCGTAATAATTGTTTTATAATAATGACGAATTTTGACATGTAAACTTCATTAAGCTTATAATAGATTTTACAGCGGACATTTACTAAAACAGCATTAACGGAAATGTAGAAACCACGGCATCAGTAAGTTTTCTTCCATTCCTGACACCGAATAGAGAAAAGAGTACTTAGGATGCAGTCAGATGTGTGTAAAGTTATTACTGTAGATGCAAATTTTAACAAGGAATATATGTTAGAGCCTTTTCACACTTTGTCACTTGTGACGGTCACCGGCGAAGAAACATTGGTTTAAATGGGAGCGTTCACACATTTTCCACTTCTTAATACTTCACTGAAATTACAGTAGGCCTATTTCTATTCTCTCAGATTATTTATTCGAGTAATTTATGAGAAACGAAAATGAATGTTTATGGGCCTTGAGGCATTGATATTTTTTGCGTTAATATTTCATTTTCTAAAACACTGTCTTATAAATCTGATCATAAATATCTTTATTCCTAAACATTTCTTTTGAAAAAATTAATAAGGCATGCAATATTATTTAAATTTCTTTTTTTGCATTATTATAATTAAACTGTAGGCTAAATCCAAACATTCTCAAAAAAAAAAAAAAAAAAAAATGCCAAGATTTCTCTTCACTTGTATCTTCAAAACGCATGTTAAAAATGTCAAAGAAATAGTATAAATACTCCATCGCGTGGAACACTTTGAGCGAAGAAAAAAAAAATAAAATTGCGAGGGCCTACAAATATTATTTACATATTATTTTTTTTATTATATATGGTCATTTAAATGTTGATTGAGTGCATTGATGATGATTATGATAATGATGATGAATGTTCTGCCCGAAGGCAGATCCACATACGGAACGAAGTCATGGGATGATGACCACGATTTGTCGAGGGCTATTTCAGGTAAGATTTACCATTGTCATTTCACATTTTTATAATCGGGGGGTGGTTCTTTTTTCTGCTCCAAACTGGTGGATACGGGAAAATGGAACTCAGCATACTGAATTAGACTTCTTGTTTGTTTATGTGTCCCTGGGAAGACGGCTGCCGTGATTTATGCGGGAAATTCTTGAATATAAGATACTTTTTCTTGGAACCAGGGCAATTCCCACAGGAGTAGCCTCAGGCAATCCAGGGTTCTTGTAGCTGTAGAAATCAGTGCCTCCTTGTATACAAAGTAGGCTACAATCTTAATTCCCGTTGCCATAGATATAACTTAACGATTCTTTCTTGATAACTGCGACACTCACATCACTTTCGGTACTATTAAGTATATATTTTCTTCTGGTAATAAGTGGCTGCATTGTGGGAGTGCGCGTTCAATTAGCTCAACCTGCTTTTAAAGAAGAGATGAGTAGCTTATGAATACCATCAATGCAATATCTACGCAGAAAAGAATTTAATTATATTATTGATAATAAAAATAATAATAAGTATACGCATATTTTAAAACTTGCATACGTAAAAATGAAATAGACATCCGAAGGAGCAGTTCCTGGATCTCGGGTTCAGTTCCGCTTAAATATGAGCTGAATTAATTAATTTAAACTAAATAGATAATAGAATAAATTAATAGTAACGCAGTATTAATAAGGATTATTAAATTTAATGTCTAAATATAAGGTAACCCTTTTCTATGAAATCCCGAAGGATTAATTTTTCGTTATATAATGTGGTCGTAAGAAAACAAATTCTCTTCCGCGAAATAAACGTTTAATATGAAATTTCGTTTTGATACTTTTTTTTTTTTTTAGCAATTTTGTTCAGACACACACAAACATTCGTTTTTCTGAACAAATTTTTTGTATTTGAAGACTTCAAAACTACAGTAGGCCTAGAGCCCGCTATTCCGAACTAATTGGGACCGGACACCGTTCGGTTTAGCGGGAATTCGGAATAGGCGGATTACATGAATAATATCAATGTATTGACTTGTTAAGGCGTAAATTAATTGCGGGGAATTGTATAAATGGAGCCGACATGTGTTGTAAGTAACCAGCTATATTTCCAGTTCGGTTTCAGGCGTTTTCATCAAGCTAAGGCCTTATGTATGTCTCTATTTAACTTCTTTGTATAACGATAAATGTACTTTTTTTCACGAACGTCTTTTTAATTTCACCTGCTTTTTAAGTTTAAAAATGTGAACTCTGTTCGGAATAGGCTGATTTTCGGAATAGCGGGACTCTACTGTAGTAGGTCTATTAATGTTGAAAACTAGATATGGAGTATGAAGAACACAGTACAACGTTACAAGTAGAGTAAAAGGATCCTTGTTATAAAGCCCGTGGAGGCTGAAGTTCCCAACACATGCTGTTGGCAAGGTAGTTAGCCTATGTAAGCCTACCGGCGCTCGTCAGAAGTGCGAAGAGAAAGATGTCGCAAATTGAAAAATCGGGACTAGAATCCGAGACCTTGTTAGAGAATGTGATTCTTAAAAATTAGTTTTAAAATGCGGTATAAAATATAATTAGGCCTATGTATGCTATACAATGGTTAGCACAAAATCCGAAGATGAATTCTCTTTAGAGAATCGTTTAATTTAACCTCAGAGAATAAAACTGGCAATTTTCTAAGTAGGATGTTCTAGAGATCGTAAGGAAAGTTGCGTTAGATATTTAATAATGGATGTCAAGATATACCATCCCTGACCCGTCCAATCAGGGCGGAGTTGGTCTCCAAGGAAAGTATAAACACAGATTAAACTGGGACCCTCAGATACCTCCCAAGATAACTATAATGTATGGGGTCTCAAATATTTAATGGTTAGGGTTATCTCACAAGATCGTATTCCAGATAACAGAGTGCTTTAAAATTATGATCCTTTATCATAGCAGACGAGATTGTAAGTATTTCTGACTGAGCTATCCACTATAAGAACAACGAAATGGAATTTCGACCTATCACAATTGTCTATTTTCATACCTTTATTGTTTTACTTGACCGCCGGCGTGGTCTTGTGGTTAGCGTCGCTGACTACAGTTCCGTCGGCCCGGGTTCGATCCCCGGTACTTCCTCGTATTTTTCTGAGGGAGGGAGGTCTGGTAGGGGTGCACTCAGCCTCGTGATTCAAATTGAAGAACTACTTGATAGAGAAGTAGCGGCTCCGGTCATGAAAACCACCATAAACGGCCGTGGGCGTCGGCGTGCTGACCACATGCCCCCAATCCTGTTGTCTGCCTATGGTAGATGACGCAGCGGTCGGGTGGTAGGCCTTGTCCCTTCTGGGATGTTAGCACAACGGAGTTAGTTAATTGTTTTACTTTTATCATTTTCATATCGCACGTACGTGCACTTGTCTTTATGTAATTTTGAATGCACTGAATACTTAAAACATCTTCATACCTGAAGCCTCTTTGATAAAAAAGAATTAATCAATAAACCTATCGATTGAGAATATAGGCCTATATAAGCTTCACATGCGCAAAACAAGATATGCAAGCAATGTACAATTTTATGTATGGAAAGATTTAGCGTGAAATTTATCTTATTATGATGGGTATTACTTTTACAATATTGCTGTTTTGCAGACGGCGGGGAAGATTCCTAGTTCCAGGCATTTACTGTGTAACTTAGACGCGGAGCGCTTTTAAAAATACCTATAGGCATAGGCGTAACCAGGCCGACCATATGGGGGGGGTTATAAAATCGGCGGGGTCTGGGGGGTATCAGGGAGAGGGGGGTCCGGGGGTCCTCCCCAGGAAAATTTTAAAAATTAAGACGCAAAATAACGAGTTTTAAGCTTCCAGGGGTCCACCCCCGGAAAATTTTAAAAATTAAGACGCAAAATTACGAGTTTTAAGCTTCCGGGGGTTCTCTCCCGGAAAATTTTAAAAATTAAGACGCAAAATAACGAGTTTTAAGCTTCCCACGTTTTATACTTGTATTAAGTAATTTATGGGCAGACTTTAAAAAGTCATACAATTTTCCTTTTTTTAATCAATGGGGGGGGGGTTTCAAACCCCCAAAACCCCCCTCGGTTCGCCTATGCATATAGGCCTATTCTTAACTGTGTTTGCCGTCATAACGTCTGAACCAGGCACCTTATTATTTTGACACATGATCACGCGTTGAATCTAATTCATTGAAAATATTCCATCATTATTATAATGTGGGGGTGGACTGAGTCATGCCTTATTACTTTTTGGTACTACTGCCCGCGTATGATAAGTTACAGTCCTATTTCCAACAAGTCACTGGACGGTACATTCGTAAGAGCAAATACTGACAGTTCTGTAGTGATAGCTTATGTTGTGGAAGTACTAGAAATAAGATGTACAAAAAATGAAGTCAGAACTGAAACGAGAAAATATGGGGACAGATGAGGTAAAAGAAGAGAGAGAATTAATTTTCATGGCTATATTGGAATCTAGGGCATCTTAACTTGACCACATTATATGAAACACGTAAGAATGTCGCGTTTAAGCACTTGGCGTGCTGTCTACACTTCACGTGCTTAAAACGCTATCTTTTTGCAACTTGTTACTTAAATAACTATTGCATGGAACTTTCTAAAGATAGAAATACTTTAGGCCTAATAGTATTCTTTTAATTTTAATCGAAATAGCCTATGTATAGTTTTCACTTCCTTAAACTTAATTATTTGATTATTGTATGTGACAATAATTAATTATATTGATATTAAATATTAAACCTACCTTAATATCAAGAAAAATTATAGTGAATTATAGAGTATGGAGTACAAGAATCTTTCATTTATTGATTATTTATTGTAATAATTATTCTAATAAAGTTAATCGTACAAATCCCTTTAATACAATTTTTCTTCTTTCTTTCTTTATCTTAGTTATACCTCTCCCTTTTGGGATTTAAGCGACCCACGCCGCCCGGTCCTTACAGGGCCGCGACCTGTCGGGAGAGGAATTATCTATGTATCACATACATACTTCTTTGACCAGACAAGGGCATGGAGGGCCTCTCCGGTTGAGTTATCAGCCTAATGCCGGGGCCACCTCCGAGACAACACAAACACGTAGGACGACACACCATTCATACACACACACACACACACTTACTCCGAACAAGGAGAGGATGGGATGAAGATGATAATGACGGCCAGATGATATCCGGGGACCACAAGAGCCTAAAGTTATCCGACATTTGTCTCACAGGTGAGGAAGAACTCCGGAAAAAACTCCATCTAGGTAGCTTGTCGCGACCTGGATTCGAACTCGGGCCCGTTGCGTGAGAGGAGCGGTGGTGTTTAATAAAATACATTTCTAAAATTCGAGAACTAACATTTTAAAAACATCGATATTAAAAATGGAAGTCTCTCAGAAAGTTTACACCTTTTTTTGCAAATTTAAATAATAGTATTTTGAACTATAAGTGTTCGGAATAAATTATTCAGTTTCCCACAATTCGCGAATCAATCACTCGCGGGAACTAATTATGACCAGGCAACAGTTCCGAGTCTCTTTCACTAATGAGTAATGACCACAGCTTTCATTAAGTGAGGCAAAACGCAAACAGTGTCTTTGTAATGAAATAAATTGGACAGAGTGAAAAGTGATGGGAGAAATTAGTTTCTGATAAAAACCTGAACAAACGCATCTCATAAACATGTGCGTTCCAACCAATTTCCCTCTCCGCATTTTCTGCTGATGAGACGCTGGTTTTAATTGCACTCGGTGGAATTAATTCCTTAACGACATGCCTGTCTCACTGCCAATAGGGATGTCACAAGCAGGGATGAAATTCTTCCCTTTCAATATCATGTCCATGACAAAGAATCCCACCCTCTAATGTTAGCGCCCTAAGGCATTTCTCTCCCTTACTCACCAAACTTTCAATTATTAACACGCACTCTGCGTGAAATCGGATTCAAATGGGTTTAGAGAGGGTGGAAGGCTTGATTCGGGATTACACCCTCTTTCTTTCGTTGCATCCCCTGTATTCATGGTGAGGATGAAGGGTATTTACTATCCTCAAATATAGTTCACCCCCAATACAATGCTTCATTTCCTCAATATAAAAATCCGGGAATTTGACGAGAGCTTCGTGGTAATGCACTTTGCAGGGTCTGTGGTGTTCAAAAAATTCCAATATAAGCTGATTTTGCTTCCCTGTGGACTACAGCCACTCAGTCGACTACTAAGCTATGAGATAAGCTCTTGAATTTCGTCTATTACTGAGAAATGTACTAATAAATAATAGTAAGCAGTAAATTCGTAGAATGTTATCTTGCTTCTGACGTCAGGAAAAACGACGTTATGATATGACATGAAATGTCGTAGGTAGCCAATGGGAGTGTTGGTGACATTGCTAAGGCCCTCGTAACCGCTTGGAATACCTCGCGTAGAAACACATACTTGAGCTATAGTATACTCGTAATAATATAATTGAATAATCCATCGAACGATTTCAGGCCCGGACTTCTTCTTGAATAAATCAAAACGGCGGGATATGTTATGCCCAAAGTTTCCTTTCACTAAACTCTCTCAGAGTGGGGCTTAAGATGCTCGACCCTTAAAGCAAGATCCACCTCAAATAATAATAATAATAATAATAATAATAATAATAATAATAATAATAATAATAACCCCAATTATTGTGCAGTAGAAAGACTGCCATGATACTTGAATAACTTACACGCGACTTCCCGCTCTGATAGTCTCGGATTACGATTTCTACAGATGACTTTCAAACCACACGTCTCCACTCAAGTTTGTTTTCACAGGCTTGTAACTGGAGAGAGCACCCAGATCCATTATATTGATACAGATTTATTTTGACTTGGAAGTAGCCTATTGTGTCCGACCCTGAAATCCCATGTCTAGTTTTCAACATTAATACAAATTGAGGACCCCTGGATCTAAAAATGCTATTTTCAGAAACATGTCTGGGTGTAGGCCTATGTGATTGTGTCTGTTAGTTTGCTTTATTTTCAGTTCAGTGTTTCACATTTACTACGTTAAATGATCAAACCGTCGCTTTACTGCCATAAGGTCGTATGTGCATTTCTCCCAGAAAGTTGAATATGCAACATACGAGGTAAGGTAAGGTTTGAGAAAACGAAGGAAGAAGGCACGAATACTGAGGTGACTCACTTGTGATGTGACAGAACAACGTGCTATTTCTGTATAGAGGTGAAAAATTGGTTTCGCAGTGTACAGCTAAGCTAAGGGCCTGGTCCACCACCTTCCAAATCTGGCAGTTCGCACATTTATTCAGAAATTAGATTCGAGATATGTACTACAATATTCCTATAAATTCCATCTGGAAGAGCATCCTCCACTTTGATATTAGGAGGGAGGATTAACCGAGAAACCACCAACTTCCAGGTATGCAGACTTATTGGAAACAAAATAGCAGCTCCGTAGGTAGGCCTACCTGAATTTTATAATTTGAAGTTAAATGGATAGACTCATATTTGAGCACGAATTAATTAGTATCCTTGGAATGATGTTCTTACATAATTTCACTGTATTGTATCGGCTCTGGAGCTGAGTTCTTACGGACTCGCGCACATAGGCCACATGGGTGGGCCCATTGTATATTCCTAGGAGACGGAATTATGTGCATGCCCTAAGGCCCCCTTTTTACATATTCCACCACGAGCCCCCACGGAGCTCCCCTACATTCAACAAGAAACAAGTACCATTCCACGTGCGCCACAAACCCTGGGTCCCTCTAATCAGGAGCCCCAGAGGCACGGAACACCACCAGCAACTCTCGGACCACAAGCAGGGCACGGCGGGGAAGGCCCGTAGCAGTGTCTGCAGCAGGAGCTCGCCCGAAAACCAGTAAAGGGGAACGGAATGATAATGAGGGGGAAAAGGAAGGTGGAGAGTGTTGGTGGAATGAATTAAAGGGGGAAACAGGAGGATCTCCGAGAAAAAAACACCAGAGTCACGGTTTCGTCCACCACGAATGAAACTCCCATCTGCCTCGGGATTTGAACCCGGGACCGCTTGCATGCCAGGCACTCTAAGCATGAGCCACCGTGACGGCTCCAAATTTCACTGTAGTAGTGTAGTTGAAAAAATACTGCTATCCATTTGTCGCTGAAACTAGAGGGAACAGATTTCGGCACATACGGTTACCAAATTACGAATTAATTTACTCCGCTTCCGCCAGTAGCAAACCTGCGGTGGTGGTACAAGAGATTTTCCAATGAAATACCTGGAAGTTCCTGTCAGGAAATCCTAAGAGTTGGACATATACAACGCAAACAGTTCGTGTATTCAGCTAAATTTCACTAGGGACAACTGGTGCTGTGTCTTGTTTATGCTTGTGTGTAATTTAGGTCTCTATTTCTGAATTAAGGACAGACAGTGATTTGTCACATTTGAATGCTTTGTTTTTGACATCATTACCTGTTTCCGCTTGCCGTTGCGCAACGCGCAGATTTCTCTCTATTTGCATTTGATACGGTTTGGTGATTCCCCTAAACATTCTGTTCTCTTGCTCACTGGCAGATCATCTTACTGGTTATCATGGTTTTCTGCTTCCTTTCATTTACTTTTATAACATTTACGGCGCTCTTATGTGTCTTACCAATTAAGGAATCGCGAAGATCGCTGACTGCGGATTACCATGACAGGATTCGATTCCCGGTTGTTCGGGATTTTCTGAGATAGGGAGGTCTGGATTGAGACAGGACACATGAGGAGTCACTTGATAAAGAAGTAGAGATTAGCCCTATGATGGGAAAAGTCACTTCTCCCCCAATACTTCAGATGGAACTTAAGTTTACTTCTGCGATCACTCATGCGCTGTATTTCGCTGCTAGTGTCGCGGACTCACATTCGGGAAGTCCCGGGTTCAAACCCCGTTTTTGGCCAGTCTTTTTTTAATATATTTTTCTCCTATCGTAAAGGCAAATGCCGGATTTGATATTTCTTACTCATCGACACTATTTCATTTTGTATCGTGTCATCAAAATTGATAGTTAAAATTATCAGAAGACATAAAACACCAACAATTGTATATCAATTGTTACAGGACCTAGGACTATCACCTTGATGTTCAAACGAGCACAAATAGTTAAAAAAAAAATTGCGGGCCCTTATTTTGAAAGTACGTTATAAGCCTCCATAAATAGCCTATTAATGTCTCGTTTAAGCTTAACTGGTTTCACCTGATTTATTTAAACATTCAGCTTAAGTGACTGTGTTAAGAAAAAAGTTCTTGTTTTATTTGGAAATTGATTTTATCTTTGGCATCTTAGCCTACATCGTGCACATTTAGTACGCCTAGGTTTTTATCGGCTATTACAATACTTATTGTTCCTCCGGTTTAAACTCATCGTTGGCCATGTGTAGGCTACGTGTAGTTAGTAAGGAAATGTAAACAAGTTATTCCCTATTGGTGGATTAGACCTAGAGACAGCAACTGCAACACAGCCAAGACTTGATGTAGTAGGTGAAGGCATTATGTTTTTACAGTGTCTTTGATTTTAACGTTGGGGTAACTCGGCGTACTCTTAAGATCCTGGCCCAACAACTGAGCTAAAGTAGTATTGTATATCCCTGTCAGTCTTTCAAAATTATTTTGCTAAAGAAATTCACATTTAGTGTTCAGGTTCTTTACATAAGGCAGGCTTAGCCTAACAGAAAGCAGACGTAGCAAACCTTTCCACCACACCCTCACCACATTACAAAGTCAACTAGTATAACCGATCAAGTATTTCTTGTATTGCAGTGTAGGCCCGAAGGGATGAGAATTAAATTACTCGTGTGGAAGGTACTGTACTTACAAAGAGTGACAGAATCAATTAACTCGAATGTACGGAACTGTACCTGAAAATGCAACATATTACAGGAAAAGTCTGCTTTTGAGGCTAAACTGTGATTACCACTGACCACGTCACATTATGGCTGGGGGGATTAAAACTCCCTCCCCTCTCGACTTCGGAACTGGTTGGAACTGACATTTAATTAGTAAAGAAGTTACTTTGATATACACATTAGTACGCAGTTAAAAAGCTGAATTCAGGTATTTTAACATGGACTGCTTAACGAAGCTGACATATCTCTTACTGCTTGTGATATAGTCTATATACCACAGATAACTTGCTTCATTCTCTAGGCCTACGTATAATCCAGCGGTTCCTATTCTGTGGTTTGCGGACTCTCTGGGGTCCGTGACAAAGATGAAAATATTCCGCGAAGAATATTATATAGCCTACATCTTGCATTAAGAGCATGTATTCCTCCACATCTCCAAGCCCCGATTTAGACGTTTACATCACCAATGCAATTCTATACAAATATGACTGGTCTAACCTAAGTACCACCTAACGAAACCTGACCTAAGGCTATCTCATAAACTAAGTTTTACTTAATACGTTATCTAACCTAACGTAATCAATCTAGAAAATAAGTTTTATTGAATAAAAAAAAAAAAAACAGAATTTTATAACAATGAAATGAATACCTCTACGCACTTCTCGGAGGAAAGAAAGCCAATCAGAGATTGTCCTTCGAGACACATCGTCTGCACTGTAATCAACATACGCGGTCTTTGAAAACCGCGGGAAACGTGTGTTTTTTCTACACATAGTAAGAATTCATTGTACGGTATATGTTTTGGAAAATATAGGGTTGTAGTATCAGTATCGATTTTAAGGTATCAAAAAGGTATTAAAAATAACATGAAATAGAGCTTAAAAAGACAAAGAAAATGCGCCCCAAATTATAAAAGTAGCTTTATAACTTTTTGAAAGAAAAATCTAAAAGCGCTAAAAATCGCGGTTCTTCAACTTTTATTACTCGGCTCCTATGTATCGTAGAGAGGTCTGTTAAGCTGAAATAGTAGCTATCTGTAACACGTAGAAATATTTCTAACTTTTTGAGAAAATGGCTGAAATGTGAAAACAGGTGTTTTGCTATTAAAAATGGCTGGCAATCTCCTAAAAATGACTCCATAGTGAAGTTAAAGTAGCTTTTTTTTTGGTGAGGTATTGCTCTTCGAACCCTTATGGCCGAGTGCACCAATCTCGGTATTCAGAATACTGCGGTAAAGTTGCTTAGTTTACCCTGGTAAAGTCATATTTTCGTTGCATCGTGCTCGGTTTCGACTTTTACCGCGGTAAGATGCAAACCGGCCTGAAGGAGCTGTAAAGTGAGAATACCGCTGTTTTCTTTCCAAGATGGAGATCAGCGTAATGTATCATATTTTTTATGATATCTAGGCCAAAAGCTAATTGAATATAAAGAATAATGAGAGACAGGTGGGATCTATTTGAAGAATGAACGATGGTGCATATCTTTGCAAATACTGTGCTGTAACATCGATTGAAATTACCTTCCTTTTATAAACGAGTAGGCTAGTGGGCGTAACCACGATTAGTACGATTAGTACAGTATTTATGGTGTTTGAATTCAGACGACATATATACGCAATATAATAATTCATTTTATCCTTATGAACATTTATTACTGAACAAGAAGGCAACAAATAAATGAAATATAGAAAACCCGTGGGCCTACGCCAACTTTGCAGTGAATGGCTACATGCATCACGATATAGCCTATGTACCGGTATATAGTGTATGTAATCAATTTTTCATACTTGCACACACACACACACACACGAACATAATTATAACAGCCCTTTCATGGCTATGTAGATGACTTTGCACCTAAAATTTCCACTAGTCGAACGGGAATAAAAGTGAGGCTATGTCGAACTCAGAACAGAGATTTCATGGTGTTGCTTTGCGTTAGATTGCAAAGGTGTGAGAATTATTCTTTAAAACAAACAGTAAATGTTATTTTATTGAAATGTACAGACAGGTGGGATCTATTTTAAAAATGAACGATGGTACATATATTTGCAAATGTTGTATGTAACATCGATTGAAATGACCTCATCCAAACCAAGTCCATCCAGTAGGCGTAACCAACTGATTTTCACGATCGTTACAGTATCTATGGTGTTTGAATTCAAAGTCAGACATATATACCCAATATAATATTCCATTTTATCCTTATGAACATTTATTATTGAACAATAAGGCAAAAAATAAATGAAATTTGGCCTAGCTGAGTCACCGTGACTGGAAGACGTGCAGAGAGAGAGCGAACCTAGCGGCCATGGAAGAAACCAACACAAATCAACATAAACCAACACAAAATTTCTCCATGGGATTGGCTTCATAGCAGAGTAACCGCGATATTTCCAAGCATTAGCAAACCGCGATATTTTAGCAATGGTGCACAGAGATTTTGAGAATACCCCGGTATTACGTTTAACGCGGTAACGAAACGGCTGAGAAAACCGGAGAATGGTGCACTCGGGCATTAAAATACACCGAAAACCGGGCTATTCTGAGTCTCGAGCCGTGATGGGGGAACGCTACGACGCTGACAGCAGCGGCACCCCAGCTATCACCCTCATGACGTTCCCCCACCATACCGGCGTTTCCTCTCCGTTGGCTCCTTGGCAGCTCGAAACGCAGAATAACCCGGTTTTCGTAGTGGTTTTTAAAGGATTTATTCAATTTTTACATACTTTTGTTTATAATTGGGTTATAGATCAACACCCCGCGAACAAAAACGACTTACCGTGGAGTAATTTTTAGCCGATGCCAGCCGCTTTACCAAAACACATGTTTTTTTCTCTCTTTTCTTCTTTTCTTCTTTTTTTTTAATATTTCAGTTATTTTCTCAAAAAGTTTAAAATATTTTTACCATAGGTAGGTGCTACAGATCGCTACAATTTCAGCCCAATATACATTTCTACGATACATAGCCTACAAGCCGAATAATAAAATATTAGTTTTAGATTTTCCTTGCAAAAGTCATGAGCCGATTTTCATAGTTTAGGAAGCATTTTTTTCCTTTTTAAACCTCTACCTTGTGCTATTTTTCGTTTTCCCCATTTTTTCTTTTTGGTATCTTAAAATCGATAAAAGCACTACTTTTTCACACCTTTTTTGCATTTTTTTAGCATGATACTACAAACAGTTTTTTCAAAACATATACAATGAATTACTACTATTTTTATCCTAATTTTCGAGTAGAGAGGGTGGCCACTTAATTTTGTTTATCCACCTCGCCTGGACTAATTGAAAACGGGAAAGCATTGAGATGCCGGATCTGATTCAGCCAATGAAAGTTATTTATGGAAAGTCATCACCCCGACGCAACATAGTTTGTAGTCCAGCGTGGACGAAACCAGAAGCCCTTCGAGATGTATGTGCATCCTCAATTCACTTAATTCACCGTGCATTAACATTCACGTAATGTTTCTCAAATATTTTCATAACCTAGCCTACCAGGACTTTACGAGATCTACCATCAGCTGGCGGCAATCTCAGAGTAAGTGTTAAGGTACAGGTATTAACAGTTAACCAATTATTGGAATATTGTAACACTGTTGGAAATTGAATGTCACCTGCAATGATTAGTCCTTCCCTCTGTTCTTTTACTTTACCAACAGAGGCGCTGTTGTCGATAATAACCAGGGGGAAGTTTTGATAATAATTAGGGACCGGATTCTTAGGTTTTTACCTATTTTTTTCCTTACTTCCAAAACAAAAAGCGCTCATACACTTTTTCCAATCATATCCATAGGATTCACCCACATTGATTCTGTGGCACCTAAAAATACCTAAATGGGGCGTAAAAACCTAAATATACCTAAACGGGGTATAAAACCTAAAATATCTAATTTAGGCTCCTTTTTTGTCTTTTTTATTTGTCAGTTGAGAAATTTATATTTTGCGGGGAGAGAATAATTTTTGTCGGATAGAAATTAATACCACCAGCGTTTCATTCAACCCACTGTCGTCCAGGATGGACAGTATCAAGAGAGGAAAAGGGTACCGGCGTATTCCTTTTCAAATATTCGTACGAACGACCATTGTTGCCGTGTATGAACAAGGATATATATTTCTGTGTTTTAAAGCGCTTGTTTTTTGTTTGCCTTTAGTACTTCCCTGTCATTCATACTGAGTGGTCACACTGTGAGTTTTAAGAAGACGTGTTAATCATGTCGAAACAAATGAAATCGAGTTTATTACGGCAGTGGATTGACGACGATCTGAATTTCACTACAGGTGGCAAAGTAGCCTAATATTTTGTCAAGCCTGCCAGAAACACGTATTATTTACCTTTCTAGAAAATGGGGAAGTTTTCGTCCCTAGTTGATCTGTTGTGCGGTTAGCATGCGTAACAACCGAAAAAGGGAAATAATCAGTTTCACAGTATCCACATCCAATCATAAAGTATTTTACTCAATAAATTAGAAGCATCGGATTCGAATCCTGAGAAGAGTAGTGTCTAGATATAGTAGGCCTATTAACTATTAACTAAGAGATAACAGGAAGAACTTCACAGTTGAGAATCTTGAAATATATTTAGTGATATACTGTAACCAGGAAATGTGAGGCAGTCTTATTTTCACTGCTTCTTTTGATTGTTTATGCTTTCTTTTTTCAATTGTATAATATTGTCTTAAAGCAAGTTTACACAAATTTAAGTCAATTTTGTGAAGTTAAACTTTACAAGTATTATGTACTCAATCCTATGTAGTATATTCAAATTCATTAAACCAATTATTCTACCCGAAAACGATATTTTGGACAAAAAAACCTAAAAAAACTATTTCACCTAATGGAAAACCTAAAACAGTGTTTTTAAAAACCTAAAAATCCGGTCCCTAATAATAATGATTGATTTGCGTGTTATCTAGTGGTTTTAATTACTTTCTATGCAAGTGAATACATTATATACATTAATGTATCAAGTTTTCGAAGGTTTCATGACAAAATAGCTCGTTAGTGAGTACACAGTAAATCATTTTTTGCTCTGGAATCTGTTAGTATAGAGTAGACAACCACAAGTCGTTCGTTACTATAAATAGAGATTCTGTCGGTTTCTGTAAGCGTATTAGCCAAATAATCCAGACATAATGTATTTTCAGTAAACATTTTCCGAAGGGTAGTTAACTGGAGAACATGACTGCCTCCGACTCGGCCGGACCGCACCGAATGGGACCAAAGTTGATAAACAACATCCTAAAAGCGTTTATCTTCGTAATGTTACAGCATGTAGCCTACAATATTACTGTATACACGGCTAAAAACGTTTATTTTACACTATACACTGTAAAAGACATTTTAGTGTATCGGAAATATGTATAATATTAATACAAGTAAGAATCAGCTTGAAAAATTCTATGTCATAACCGGGATTTGAACACGGATCTTCAGCTTAACGCGCTGATGCTCTACCATTGAGCTACCATGACAACATGCCAGTATGACATCAAATTCCTCAACTGATTCAGAAGACTTGGCTTCAAAGTACCTACAAATGTAGGACGCCATTGGATGTGTGTTCTCAACGGAGAAACCTCCTGTGGTCTGCCTTGTCTTCTGAATCAGTTGAGGAATTTGATGTCATACTGGCATGTTGTCATGGTAGCTCAATGGTAGAGCATCAGCGCGTTAAGCTGAAGATCCGTGTTCAAATCCCGGTTATGACATAGAATTTTTCAAGCTGATTCTTACTTGTATTAATATCCCAGACATGGATTTAATGTCTATTTCCTTTCCCTCCATTTAATTAATGTATAATATTAGTTTATCGATCTGTTATTGATCCTAGACTGAATCCAAATTTATGTTGTAAGTGTATGTACAAGTTTGTAAATATTTAATGGAGGGTATAATGGTGGGGGGAAAAAATATGCTTGTTTGAATTACATACAGGCCTTTTTACTCAGAGTATAGATATATTCCACCGGAATATTATAGGACGACAGTGTTTGGTACATGTTCGGGGTAGAGGTTTGAATTCCAATCTGGC
Organism: Ectobius pallidus; assembly: GCA_964059195.1. Lineage (NCBI taxonomy): Eukaryota > Metazoa > Arthropoda > Insecta > Blattodea > Ectobiidae > Ectobius > Ectobius pallidus. Next base: position 32,160,079 of record CAXKWD010000001.1, on the reverse strand, counting down.
ATTCGCATTTGCGGAACCTCAGATAACCCCATAATTCTATTGGACGGTCTCGGGATTCAAATAAGCGGCTGTTACTTCACTCAGTATACAGTACGATTGTGGTGATCTGCCAATCACAGATAAGGAATAAACTGGCCTGTTTACATAGTAAGGCATGCGTGTGGTTGCACATAACTTTCTATCTCAATCGCCGACATGCACAGCGGCAATTAACGTTCGCGTGTTCCATGTTAAATATGGAACGAATTGTTACAATTAGAGATGAGCTCGTCATGATTAATGGCGGCCTGGCTTAATTATTAGGCTATTCATAACAAGGCTATTCGGATCATACATGAGCCGTTTGGAGCAAAGCGTTTTCAAACCACAACGTAAGTGAAATAACTGCATCAGATTTAGGCTGTCCATCCTAGATTAAAATTGTTCGTTATATTTAACAAGACACCATACTTGTTTCAAAATAGAACATAATAAAATGTTATCAAAATTATTCAACTCTTTTCTTTAGGTGAAATTGCCCCGGTACCGGTCAGGCCTCGTTACCGGTTAACAACGTTTTCTCTAAAATGGCGAGACACACGGACTCAATGCGAGGAATAAAATTCCTTTAGTTCCTGCCTACCACTGCTTTCTGCTGCTGTCTCTCGCCATTTTAGAGGAAACCTTGTTGACCGGTACCGGGGCAATTTCCCCTATCGAGCACGTCACGTAAACGTGGACACGGTGTCCATCCGATCCTTTATAAATTTAGGAGGGATCGGAGTCTGTTCAAATTCAGTTCCATACACTCACAAGCTGGAGCCTCATCTGCCTGTCCGTGTGCTTGTACGCGCGATAACTCAGATACGCTTTATCGGACTTTCATGAAACTTGGTATAAACATTTATAACGTTCACGGGAAGAAGTCTGTTGATATTGGACCCAATTGGTACCGGAGGAATGCAGAATTTAGTGTCTATTTTATGGTAATATATTAGAAAGAATTTATAATTAAAATCAGTTCTCGTGACAACATATTGTTTTACACTGTTCGTATACGGCTTTGGAAGTTGCAATAAAGAAGCTTTGACAAATAACACTACCCACATATTCCTTCACATATGCTTATCGCACTAGACCTTTGTTCTTCCGTAAACCCTGCTTAATAAATCGATCCGGAGCTTAACTTGGAAATCGATTAAAAATAGCTATTTATGTATCAAGTACGCAAAAATAACGCTTTAGCGGACGAATCTAGTATAGCGGCCGAGGCGTAAGCCGAGGCTGAAATACTGGACGAGTCCGATAAAGTTTTTGCGTAGCCTACGTGGTGCATACAATATTTTCTTTGTAAAAGATCTCTAAATTATATGAAATGAAACAAAAATACCTTATATAATTAATTATAATGAAAGGTAGTCAGCCATTTGTTAATGTCATATTCTCACAGCCACTTGAATCGCGGATAACAACAATGAACCGTAGGCGAAATGCGGTATGGATGCATTATGTACGAGTCGCTTTATGTAAACAGTAATGCATACGAACTAGTATTTATGAAAAACTTGTGAAAATATGAATGATAATCCCGAGGAAATTACAATCCAAGCCAGAAACATTGAATATACCGAGTGAAGTGGCCGAGATGGTAACATCTTGGGCTCTCATTCGGGAGATCCCAGGTTCAAATCCAGGGGCTGGCCAATTTGACATGGGTTTTTTCATGGTTTCCCCAGCCGTAAAGCCAAATGCCGAATTGGATATTTACATACCATGAATCATCCTCACCATTTCATCCTGTATTATCTCCAATTAAATTGGAGCCGTGGTGAAGGAGGTTGTGGGTTCGAGTCCGGCCTTGGGCATGGGTGTTCGTGTATAATAAGCAAAAAAGGTAAACGAGAAAAACAAAAAACAGAAAAAATTAATCAGGAAAACTGGCCTATGGCCGGCTAAATTTATAAAAACAAAATTGGAGCTGGTGCTCTGAGAAGGAATGTATTGCAATTAAATGCTAGTTCATCCATGGTAAGCAATGATTCTCTTGTGAACGAAGATGTAAAAAAAATTCGATTAGGTCTATATTTGTTGTTATATGATGAAGTAGGCTACCCTGCTTTTCGAAAAACTCTGGTATAGTTTCTGATTATCATAAAGAAACATTATGGCTTAAATTTGTTGTTTTCTGACCAATGATATGCTTAAATCCATGTTAAAGTTGGTGTGAATGGTCAATGCGATCTGGATTTTGTTTATAGATTGCCATGACGACTTTAAAGTACTAGGCCGATAAAACTGCATTATGCAAGTTTAGCGGCCTTGGTTGCTAAAATGCAATTACCAGTCCGACAAGCAGCTGTTTTAGAGAGCGTCTACTAAAAAATAATTTATTTCCTGCATATCATAATGGAAATTATCACTGATTAAACAAAAGCATCCGGGCACTTTGTTACATCAGTTTACCTCATTTTATTGTCTTTGTTTAGATGAACATTTTCCTTGCATGATTAAAAAAAATCCCTTTAGGCAGGCCTACAGGCCTGAATAGATTACGAAGTACTTTTGGTTTAATTGATTGTCGCTTTGCAGCACTCTTCTTCTTTAGCCTTGGCATGACAAACCCGCAGTAATAACTGCAAAAAAAGGAGGAAAGAGCACTTTTTAAAACATTCAAATCTCGCCTTACATGAAAACTATCGAGAAACTAATTATTGATTTGTAGAGTACTCATCGACAGCTTTTCAACGATACCCCACAAGACGTGGTTTCACTCCACCCCCACACGTACCCCCAAATCCCCCGAATCGTTGGTGTCTCTGTGAACTCCATAGGGAGTACTGTAATTTATTCAAATAAAGTTTCCCTGTATACATTATAGGGGCCGAGATATAAATTTTTCAAAATGTCAACCCCCTCCCCGACCCCCCATTGGCCAATTTTGCTCATTAAGGAACTTGTCCGAACTATTGGGCCTAGAAATAACATAATAAAATTTGGTTCAAATATCTTCAAAATTATGGCCGCCAGCGTGTAAAGATGTATATAGGCTATATATATATATATATCTTTTTTTTTTTTTAACGGGCGGTGGTTTCGTACTTACTTATCGTAGGGAGGCATGAAACGTAAAGATATGAAAGAATTTTTCGAAAGTCATGACATGGTATCGATCGCAATAGGTAGATTTTTCTTCGAAATCTACCTAAAATATGGCTGTGGTGAGATGAAATGATAAGGCCTTGATATACAGTACGTGTTTCCGATTCAAACACTTCTCCTCTCGTAAAATAATAACTACATGAAACAGAACATGGAAAAGCTTGTTGCCATGTGTTAATATGTGAACAACAATACATCTCGATACAGCAATGTTCTAAAAGCATAAAAGGCGATTTTACACAGGCTGACGTCAACCATACAAAGCGTTGTTTTTGCAGATCACAAAATGTTGGTCAAGTTGTAACCAGGGTTGTTTTGACATTCCGGTAACACGGGAACGGAAATTGAAACTAGGAATGTTAACATATTATGTTTCCTACACTCATACTCGACAAACTGTTATGGATATTAATGGGGACTTCTTCACGAATTTGTTTACTTCTACCGCGATTTCCGTAGTTTTCATTCAGTGCTTTATTGGGTTTGTTCCAGTACACAAACTGCAGTTGTTTGAAGACTTGTAGTATTGCGCATGTGCGATGTGTTAACAGTTACCTAATAGATTCTGACTCCTTGCTGAAGCGATAACAGTTTATTCCATAGTTTGTGACGGTATGAGTTGTATAATGGCTAATATCGATTCATATTTAAAGGCAAAAATGACTGTAATGTTGATTCAATATGTTGTTGTTGAATCTCCAAATATACTTACCCCTATTTCACCTTTCGGTATGCTAGGGTGTTAGTTACAGTACAACAGCTAATGCAATGTACATTCTTTTATAGTTTGCTTGATTTCTATACTTACATATCAACAATATAGCATATATGAATAAAATTAATTAACAATCAAATGCATACTAATATTAAATCAAAGTTTCTTAAAAATAAAAATTAAATGTTCACATAACTTCTTATAGCAGCATTTCTTATGCCAAACATTTGTCAAAGGCTGTTCAAATTTATTTTGGCAATAATCTAATTGAGTAATAATTTTTTGTCTTTGGACTTCCAAAGCAGAGTATTCAAAAAGGTTTATTCAGTAGGTTATTATTACTGAAATACAGAAAAATTGATTTCAATTTCATGTCATAAATCACAGGTCATTTTCTTATAAACATCTTAAACTAAAAGGTAATGGCATCCTGCAGGAAATTTCCACAAGTCTGACTTTTCTCTCTGCACCAAACTGACTGGAAATCTCGCTTCAACAAATAGAACGGTCGATTCGCGCTGCTGGATCATCTGTAAATTAATCAATGATCGACTCAAACCTGGTTATTCCCTCAAACGTAGCATGTCTTGAAGATAATATCGTTTCAGTATTGGCATATTGCAGCAAATTGATTTCAGGAAAGCTATAATAAAATTAAGAAAAAAGGACCCAAAGGGAACATTATTGTTAACAATTCCATAAAATCAGCTAAAGATGTTTAATAACAAATTGTTTTAATGATAGATAACATTAAAATTCGATTGCAAACATCTCTTATACGATCAGGTGTTACAAGTATCAAATATTGATAAATAAAATAATTCTGAAATACCTTAATCTCAAAGTTTATTTTATTTTTTCCATCGTTACAAGACGACACAAAATTTTAAACATTCCCAGTATTGAGTAACATAGATTGCATGGCTTTCTTGGTTCTGTACATTCCTGGTATAAAAGTTATGTACCGTACATGTATTATTGGTACGACTGTAAGAATGAAGATATTGGTAAGACTGTGACAACGCTGGGAACATAGATCTTAGTTCGCAATGCAGAGACTGGGAACATAATTCAAATAAAACGATTCGAAATCCCAGCCTGTCTGAAGTGTGACTGTCTCTTGCAACCCGGGGGATTTGAACGCGAACACGACTTAATCTTGGAGAAGGAAAAACCTGGAGGGAATTCGCACTGCCTCACTGCATTAATTCCGTTTTGTCTTGGAGTGCAATTAAAATGCTTTCTGAACTTAGCTTTACGAGAAATATCAGTACGTACTTGAGGGACTTCATAGCAATTCCAGTTAATGGAACTGAGTTTAGTTATTTCTATTCTAGGAGTTAGAAGACTTCAACACAGTAACTTTTACCAGATCTAGAGTTTCGGAAGTGCTACTAAATCTTTGGAAGATGTAATAAAAACCCGAGTTTCAAATAAGAACGCTGATATAAGTAGCGATTACACTTTTTGTAAAATTTTAAATAAGTTAGTCGTATATAATCGTCTTCACACATTTTTTTTGGAAGTAAAAACTTACCAAAGATTGGTAAGTTTTTACTTACAAAAAAAAATTGTTTCGATGAGAGACTTCTCACCATCATCAGCTGTTATCAACTGAGAACAGCTGATGATGATGAGAAGTCTCTCATCGAAACGATCGTCCTTTTGGTAAGTTTTTACTTACAAAAAAATGTGTAAAGACGAATATTCTTATTGATTATATATAATACACACTACACAATGTTTTCCCAATTAATTTAATCAAAAGTTAGTCGTACTTTAACGAGATAGATTTTTCATAATGTTTTGCACACCCATTCTACATTTGGTTTATAAAATAACTTTTAACAAACTTTATTTTTTTGTGTGTGATTTTTTCGTGGAAATCATATCTTCCATTAAAAACATGGTATAAGGATAGGTCTAAGCTAAAGTGAGGAAGTTATTGTCACAATTTCTTCCTTAAATTTGAGATCATACTGTAACGGATGGACCTCAGTGATCATCACATCTGCTTGATTTTTCATCTTTAAGTTAGTCATGTTCGGTTAAATATTGTGACCCAAGAACAACCGTGCGAACATTTTACGATGTTAGAGAAATTACTGATGAGATATTTTATTTTTCGTATCGAAAAAAGAAACTTTCGGATAACACATCTAAAGTTGTGAGATGCACTTGGACTGTCAGCCTTCAAAAAATAAATGACTAATAAATTTAATGTTTACATGAAAATTTGTAATGCTGCACAGAAAAATAATTACATCATAATCATTTAACATGATAAAGACAATGTAGCTTATGACGATTTTCTCATATATAAGATACTAAAGTTCAGTTCTGTTTTAAGCATAATCCAAACATAAACCTATTTTGTGTAACATGATTTTCTCTATCTTAAACATAGACAGACGATTCTCTCGCTTGACATCCTGTATGGAACCAGTGGGAGCATTGCGGATATGCGCATTCCTGACCCTCTCAAGCGGGAGTTAGTGGAATTAATAACCACTCTTCAAGGGGATTTATATGAAAACAATATGAGATGTTTGAAGTATTTGATTGTGCAGTGTGCATACAACATTTAAAACAAAGTCTTTGTAGAGAAAATCGCGGAAAACTAAAGTTTCTTAATGTAACGCGAGATAATTGTTTTCTTTCTGGATACACACACTGTCATGTTATTAAAAAATAATATATTTTTTAACAAAGAAAACTTAAAAGCTTGTATTAATGTTCAAAACTCGACATAATTATAGGGTGGAGCACAATACTCCCTACATAGAGTATATGGTAGGGATAGAGAAAATAAATACATAAATACATACACACACACACACATATATATATATATATATATGTATGAAATAAAATTAAGGCAATACGTGGGTAGTGATTTTGAAACATAGGTTGAATATTTCGCACTGCCCTGAAGAACTGGCTTGAGTGGCGTAGTCAGGCACTTGTAGCACAATCGATAGTTTACTGAAATATCTCGCGTGATACAAAGCTAGGTATGTCTGAATCGATAAAGACACGCGGAGTTCTTCTGTTTCATTTCTCTGTCCACTCAATTGCGATAGGCATCCTGAGTAATTAGGAGAACATATTAAGGAGACATAATCATTCAGACAGTGACCCAATAACTTTTTTTAGTTACTTCCTTAATGTAGCGGTATTGTTTTAAAATAACTCCCTGATGCCTTGTTGAGTGTTACCGGATTTTCGTGTAATAACTAGAATTTAACTCTTTTTTTTTGTCATTCTGTTTATAATAGGCCTTTAACTAGAAATTGTATAGCATTATACATTAATCAGATACAACATTGCAAAACGTTCCCTTTACAGTGATAGGCTATTACCGGCAATAAATACAGATTCACTATTTGCAAGTGATGTCGCCTTGATATATACAAACTTGAGACTTCCCGTGAAAGCCGTATGACTTGGCGTGAATACAGGTTCGCTATTTGCAAGTCGCTTTTCGCTATCTTCATTTACAGAAATCTTCCCGTGAAAGCCATATTACCTGCAGTGATTCACAATTTACAAGATAGTTTTGGCTATCTTGATGTGCTGAAACGGATAATTCTTGAAACCTTTCCGTGAAAGCCACATTACCTGTAGTGATTCAAACTTGCAAGATGATTTTGGCTATCTTGATTTACAAAAACTTTCCGTGAAAGCCACATTACAGGCAGTGATTCACAATTCGCAAGATGCTTTTGGCTATTCTTGAAACCTTTCCGTGAAAGCCACATTACCTGCAGTCATTCACAACTTGCAAGATACTTTTGGCTATCTTGATTTACAGAAAAAGATAATTCTTGAAACCTTTCCGTGAAAGCCACGTTACCTGCCAGGAAGCTTCGGAGTGCTGCCATCTTGTTTCAACCAAGCTTCCTTAACTAATAGTTGGTAATTTGTCAGCCACTATCCTCCTGCTAGCTTAGCTGGGAGTTGACTTCCCAGACAGATTTTGTCAGGACATGAGTACGGGACGCAATTCTTGGCCAATTTCCAGAAAGGTTCTCTATCTGGCAGATAAATATATCAGGTGGTAGTCGTACAGGCCCTAAGATTTTCATTTTACCTTTTTCTAACCCAGCCATCATTCGACCACAGTCTTTGAAATCATTTTGGTCCGTCTCAATCACTAAAAATGGTTCTTCTTACGTGAACGGGTTATCGCATGCTTCCAATCCATGGAAATCATAGGCTTAGGGCCTGTATTACCACCTGCCGACAATTCCTCCCGATACGTGACTTCCAGATAGCTTATCTAGAAGATGTATTGTAATACCACCGCTGAACTGTTATCGGCAAGAAGGCATAAAATTTTGTAAAATGATCCTTAGCTCCTTGAGCAATGAGGTGTGTTTGTTGTAGTTCGGTAGGCGTCCGCTAGGTGCGCCAGCTCGGATTTGTATTTATACAATTAAATTACACAAGAACTTATCGTTTTAAGTGCATTAATCGATTTTTGCAATTCTATCCATTCGTATGTGAGCATAAAATTACATTTTTGTGTAAATTAAATCTTCCAGCATCAATTCTGAAATTCAGGTAGCCAGGATGCTTCGGAGTGCTGCCATCTTGTTTCCACCAAGCTTCCCTAACTAGTAGTTGAAAGTTTGTCAGCCACTCCATCCTCCTGCTAGCTTATCTGGAAGTTGTCTTGCCAGGCAGATTTTGTCAGGAGATCATAATAAGCAATTCCTGGCCAACTTCCAGATAGGTTCTCTATCTGGCAGATAAATATGATACCAGGTGGTCGTCGTACAGGCCCTTAATGTACTTCGTCTGGCGCTCAATAGAAGTCAAGTCCCGGTCACATGGTAAGAAACTATGGCCAGAGCTGATTAATTTCTGTTTAAATGCTCAACACTGACCTGACCTGCGCTCAGTAACATTCCACGTTTTTCCACAGTGTTGGAGCCAGAATTACATGTTCCTGTCAACTACCGGTGCATGCTTTAACCGTCCAAGTAATGTCGCGATGCACAGAAGCATCATACCTCATTGTTTCGCACAATAACAAATTTTGGGCTACGTTCTACTATCCATTCATATAGGGATGATTGTCCCGGTACCGGTCAGGCCTCGTTACCGGTCAACAAGGTTTCCTCTAAAATGGCGAGAGATAGCAGCAGAAAACAGTTAATGAAGTAGTAGGCAGGAACAGAAGGAACTTTATATCTGGCATAGAGTCCGTGTTTGTCTCTCCATTTTAGAGGAAACTTTGTTGACCGGTAACGAGGCCTGACCGGCACCGGGTCAATATCTCCTATTGTATAGTGTGGGTGAAAAACAACATCACAACCTTATTCCTCTTCCTGTATGTTCCGTCTAGCATTCGTGTCTGGCCGGATTTGAGGCATCAGCTGGTTTCGCGAGGTCATTCGCCGTGTTGCTATGGCAACAGGCTTGTGACTTCGCTTGTTTTATTTTCTTGTTGTGTCTTCAATATAATTTTAAATATGTTTACTTATCTGTTTGTTCTTTCTCCCATCAATTCTCATCAGAAATGACATTTTTCATTTTTTGGATAGTCATGTTATAATCTCCAACCCAAAGTTTCAGTCTGATTATTTTTTAGTATATTTTATTCATAATTTTGTGTTTTTAAAGAAACAATTCAGTTTTAATGTAATGCTATTAATTCTCTTATTTATGTTTTATTATTTTAATGTAACTTAATTGTTTTATTTCCAAGATTAATTATTTATTGTTTTTCTTGGCCAATGGGATTCTTGCTTTACGTCACATGTCGTGACGTCTTTCATTCTTGCTATTCATTCTTATTCTCTCATTCGAAGCTTTCGCCAGGCTAGTTTTCAGTTCAGAATTCTGAATCTAGTTATTATTGTCGAGCTGGGAATTTGAAGTTTCCCAGCCCTAGTTATTGCAGAGACGCAATTTAATACGTTCTTCAAAGTAATTTATTTGTGATTCAATTACAAATGTGTGAAGCCAAGTTTTTTACTTCCCTGATCAAACCGTATGGACTTGAATGCGTAACTTATTAAGTAAAAGGATTTACTGTAAGTACTGCTGTGAAGTGAATATTTCAGAGTGCTTAATTTTAGTTGCAGTGTCGAAGCAACATTTAAAGGTTCTTATTCTCGGTCGAAGCAACAAGTCGACCTTAAAATAATTTGCTGATAGTGCGCATTCACTTCAAGAATAGTGAAATTCTTTCTCAGTCGTCCGAGCAAGCGCGACTATAAAAATTGCTCAGCTCTGGTCCTCCGAGCTATTCATCAGTCTTATAAGGCAAGCATGCCTTATTTTCCAGAAGGAGCTTACTAAGTCGTCTCCCCTTGACTTCATCAACATTTCATCTTCTTCGGCACCGCTAGGAAGAGGAATTTATTTGTAAAGCAAGATACAAAATTCCATCTTGTATTTAAAAGGGTCTGCTTTTCATTTTGTCCATTGTGCTCTTTGTATCTTTCAAGGGGCTCAATAAATATGTTTTTAAATTTGACTTAGTGTAGCATCCTTCAATCCGGAGAGGTTTCCCCGTGTCCCTATTTCGCCTGCGAGCTACCGTGGGAGCGGGAACACTGTAACTAGGCTCTTTGTTTCTGCTCCATTATCTCAGCTTTCTGTACCATGTTATAAAAATTCTTGATTAGTCTTCTGTCTTTCCAATTGACTCCGATAGGCATGTGTTGTAGGATTCCCATTAACTTTCCCAATTGGCTGTCGAAAGCCTTTTGGGAGTCCATGAATCTTGTGCAAAGCTCTTTTGGAGATGATTTTCATGTTTCCTACAGCATATATTGTGCCTTATCCTTGTCTGAAGCCGAATTGATCTCCTGGTATATGAGCCTAATGGACAACGAAATAAAATACTTCGCTTTTTTTTAGAATCCAACATAATGCTGCATAACTATTGTTTAGCAGCATAGTTTACCAGTTTACCAAGTTCTATTATTTGCAAAATTGCAATATTACTTATGAATATTTACAATAATTTGTCTTTGTTATTCATCTATCTTATACAAGATTAATGTTGGATACATTGTAGTTCTACACTATTGTTGTGATTTCTGGTCACCATTGGAAACAAAGAACGGACATAAATGTGAAATTTGCATTATTTTCGTTTTGATTAAGTTTTGTTTTAGCTGGACCATCATAATAAGTGAAAAACAGAGACGATAGCTTGACAACTCCAGCGGATTCTGGTATTCATAATAGCAGTAAAAGTCATTCATATTTAATAGCAATCTTCAAACATGTCATAATATTGTATCAGTACAGAACATAAAAACCTTCCATTTGTGTAATGAACGCACGAGTGTTAATAATTTGCGGATGAAAGAGACCTATTACTGCATGGGGACTGTATGTAACACAAACACAGCATAAAATTGCCACGTTAATATAAGTCTGAATGAGATGACTTCAGTAAGCTGACATTTTTGTGCATTGTGTTGGAAAAAGTTCGTTGGCTCGTGTTATCCAGCTTGACCAGTCCAGCGTGACTCGCAAGTAACGTCCAGGTCAAAAACATTTGTCTATGCACAGTAGCTACACACATCCCCGCTGTTTGCTTGAATTTACTCCGTCTATTTATTTTTACGAATCAGTAATTGTTTAAAATATTATATTAATGTCATCCTTCACATCTGAGAGAGAAAACCCAACGCTCCGTGACGAAATCGCTCTCTCAAGTACTTATGTAAATACAGTGAGAAACACTAAAGTATTTTTCAAATGAGAAGCGTTTTCCTTCACTGCCAATCACGTGTACGAGCTAACGAAGTACCGCTAGCAGGAAGGGTCTTCCTTCCGTCTCGCCGTCTCTGATTGAACCGCGTATCTAAGCAGGAGAAGAACAAACCGCTTGTCATCTGCAAAATACTGTAATGTTTGTATAGATAATGCAGTTTGTCTGTTTTCATATTTCTTATTATAGCCTAAGTGATTAAGTGTGCAATAGGCTATAGGACAGGGAACGATGATGATGATGATGATCCATGGGCCGTGCCCACTGCAATATGCATGAAAAATCTGCGTGTTTTGGAAATAATCATTTCTAAGAGAATTTCACACCGAAATAGCATGCGACTTGCTACCTAGATGCATTATGCATGCTACTCATTTCAAATACCAAAAATAAACAAGTTTAAGTCTTCATACCGAAGTAGCGTCGCAATAATGCAGGTCGTCGAGTGCGTGATTCATTTCTTCAGATAGGTCTGGCCTTACTTTATGCTAGGTACTCAGGATGACGCACGCTTATTAGCCGTTAAATTTAATTCATATTCGTAGATTCGTAGCTGTAGATTAGCCTGTGGAAAAGATTGTATGAAAACTGCCGGAAAGCGAGAAATTTAAATTAGAATGCGCACAAACAATGGAAAAGTATAATGCGTGTACGAAATGGCATTGATAGAGTACAACAATCCAAACGAATAGGAGAAAAGGCGTGGACTAGAAATACTGAAACTTTAATCCTATAAAAGTAAATTACGTTGCTTCCAATTCTTAATACAAGTTTTTTCTTCTTCTTCAATTGGCCAAGTGAAATTACAAACTTTAAACTGCAGGTCGCATTTGCTACTTCGGTATGCATGCAAAACTGTGAGTTATGTTACTTGATGTGTAGCCTGCATCCAGGCAGCGCGAGTCGCCTGTCTACGTCGGCGTGAATGCTCACTTATAACTCTTTATTAAAGAAATAAATTTCACAGACTGAAGATATATTTTTAGAATATTGTTCTAAATTAAAAACAGAATACAGCTTTTGCGGGACTAAATCCTGCCAAAAATGTATTTATCTTTTCAAGACTGTTTCTATTATAAAATAATTGTTATAATATGTAGAATTGTTAAATACGACACAAACAACTTAAATTCATTATTATGGACAAAAAAGCCCCGAATTTCAAAATACAAGCCGACGGTACGCAGAATGGCTATTACATAATCCACACAATTATTTTTTGAAAAGGGTGTATGTAGTTCATTATTTGTTACTTGTTTAATTATTTCAGAATGATATATAGTATAAAGTTATCAATGAATACAATCTAACGATAATAATATCGTAGTCATTTGAAGTGGATATAAAATACATAAATTATAAACATAACTCTTACATATCCATACAAAACAATGCTAAGAAAAGCACAGCTATTACATGTTGTGTTGAACAGTCCTGCTCTAAAACAACTTGTAATAGCTTTCCCTTTTCTTATAGTTAAAATAATAAACTATATTTTGTGTTCAACAGTGTAAAACACGTTTTCAGTTTACACCCATCTCAACTCATTTCCGACTCAAGGTTTCTTGTATTAAAATATTCGTGTAGATGTTCCCTACCACCACACAAAATGTCTGTACTCATTTCATTGATACTCTGTACAAAGTGCTTAAACTCAGTCAGAACTTTTCTTTGAACCATAGACTTTGTCTTAAGTGGCGAACTATACACCTCTGTGTGAGGCAGAAACAACTGCTTGCTTCTTATTCTACATCAGAATGTGAAATGAGAAAGATACATTTTGCGTTATCAAACTTCCGTATTTCTCCGGACATGTTTTTGCCTGTGTTCAGCCAGACATTGCAGAATATCAAACATTGTCCTGCTTTTCATTTCTACTGGGCATATTAATCAAATTTTCGCGCGAAACATTTTTTTACATAAGTGACGTTTTACAGTTCATCCAGGCGGTACTTTGATCATGAGGTACGGAAGCAACTTTCGATAATCGATTGGTTTACTTCCGGAACTTCTGTTTTTCTGAAAGCATACGTGTTCCAGATTTATGCATTCAACTTCTTTAGAGAATATTTAACAATTTAATACCACGTTTAACAATTTACATTGAGTTGGACGTTTAAAAATGAAGTTCATGTCCGGCTTTTTGCAGATTTTTCTTTAGAGAAAATGTCCTCCTTTTCATTTTTGTTTTTACATCTGGTAGGGTAGAGAAAGTTATATGAATGTATCACAACAATATTTTATTCATGGCCTTGAAATTAAATAACGTGCATACGAACTCTCTTTGTCATAGCCTATTGCTTTAGATTAATACAGTAGGCTATTATGAAATGAGGAATCACATTGCAGTTTGTATTGTGTTCACAACGCATGGGCTTTGGTCCCTGCAATCAAACCAAGATGATAATTACTGTATGAAGCTCATTACTTGCTGCCAATTCACTTCTAATCCTGATTTCCTGTTTGTTCCAGGTGAGTGGCTGATGTTTGAGATGTGCTAGATTCCATTAGGTGAGTTATCGGTACCACGCCTTCTGTAAATCCTAGTTGCTTAAATGGTAAACATACTTTTCATCGAGTTGGCATAATATTGAGAACTACTTTAACATTATTATTATTATTATTATTATTATTATTATTATTATTATTTATTATCTTAATATTAATTTGTTTCCACCATAAAGATTGTTTCTCTCTAACATGTATCAGAATTTTTTGATTGTTTTATCCTATAAGTAGAGGTCCGTGAAATTTGCGAGACGCGATACCGCAAATTATTTTCAGAATTATTTGCAGAATTTCATTTTACTGTCTCCTAAAACCCCAAAAATAGACATTTGGATCGCGAAATAACGCGAGCTAGTCACCTCGCCCACAAACTCAGATTTTGTCTTATCTTGCGAGAATAAATTTTGAATTGTTGGTATATGAAAGGTAGAGAAAGTCACTTGAATATTTTACATAAGATTTTCATTTATTTTCTTGCATTGAGGAATAAAAATAAGTGCAGGAGATTCAGCTAATTCAAGTAAATCACTGGAGGGGGGGGCAGCATAAATTACTCTTATTTTATGTTCCTTTACCTTTCTCTTGCGTTTCGCAGATTTCTCTATCGTCCTTCATCTTCTATATTTCTATGATTTCCAGAAAATTATTAAGGGCACACCATAGCACTCCAGGCGGTTCTGTGGCGTGGACAGCAGCCATGTGTATCTATCGATGATTGGTTCAGCTAAGCTTTTTATACTACCAAAAATGATGTGAAATTCTCACCCAGAGCAAATTTACCTCTGCGGGATTAAATACAGTTTGTTGAGTGAGATGAGACCAAAACCTGTCAGTAAAAGTTTGGTTAACTTTGAACACTGTAATAAAAAATATCTGATGTGATACTCTCATAACTTTCTCTACTCTAAAGGATTTTGAATACAATCATCTCATTTAAAATAATCCTGATGTAGAATAAAAAGCAGTAGGCACTATTGCAGGGAGCATATTGAGTTGTTTCCACTTAAAGCCTGAGTTTGTACAAAACGATGGATGGCTTATAATTATCTATCAGAGAATTTTACAGAAAGCTCTTAGAACTCTAAGCCTCAAGTACTCACTAGAAATTAAACTAGAGGCAAAAGTTGGGAACAACATTTTTCGGAGAGCCACAACCAATTTCATCAGCTCAGTACTATTCAGAGTTAGTAACATTTTTATTTATTTACTTATTGATTTATTTATTCATTCATTTGTCCATTAGTATTATTTCTGTTTATATTATTATGAAACCCGCCTGCCGAGTAATGTGTACCACTGCCTTAGTATATGGATTTTACGTACAAAATTTTAACTAAACCGTTAGATTCGTTTTTGGAAAAATTGCAAAGATCAAGTTTTCTTAATGTAAAGTGGTAGTAGAAGTAAGATAATGTTGTCACCAATCTTCATGTCACATATCCAAAAGATTTCCAACCCATAAAAAATGTTCTCCTGTGTGTGTCTCTGATCACACACACAGACATGTTTCTCAAATATTATTTTGTATTAAGAAGACCTCAAAACACTTATTAATGCTAAAATCTCGACATTGAATATCAGGGTCGAACCCAATACTTCATCTTTTTATTTGCCTGGTATTTATGGTACATGTAAGAGGAAGTAAAATGCATCTGATATATTATATTCTACTTAATCCCATGATGCAGAATACTGAACATTAGCCTGATCGTATTTATGAAACTTGTGTTTTACTACTCCATTTCACTACTTGTGATTTCACTAAGCTCGCTATTTGAAAATAAATTTAACTGTGCCAGATTTAGTCTCAGAGAAACCGGAACTCTTCTAATCTTTTTTACAAGAGAAGAACAAATGATGCAATAAAGCCAATACAACAATAATGACGATAATAATATTTAAATAAAAGTGTTATCTTAAAATGAAATAGTTTAACTGCAGTGTTTTACACATGTTAAATTTTTATCTCTGCCTATGATGTATATAAAATTTCGTCGTATTAAGGCTTAGGGATGTGGAGGAATACAGTCGCACAGTTTTATCAATTAGGCTATTATTACTTCTTTCATTCACCAACACCACATTTCTCACCTTTAGTCAACATCTATCACAAACCTTCCTATTATGCTTACTGTCCAGTCTATAGGTTTAAATTCCACTGATAATGATACGTATATAGTTTTAATCATTAAGAAAGGAACCAGTTTCACTAATGGTTTGGGAACCAACCGAATGAAAAAAAACTACCATTCGGGACGGTGAATTGATACAAAACCGGGACTGTCCCGGAAAACCGGGAATGTCTGGCAACCCTAACTTTAACCCCCCCTCCCCCAGTTATTAGATTGCTACAGTACGTTGACATTGGAATCCGTTCCTTCGCGTTTACGAGTTCCGCACTACTTCATGTGTCTCCAAGCCATGAGTGTAAGCCATGTTGCGGTTAAACTGCCAAGTTCTGTATTATAACTAGACCTGGAATTTTAGGCTCTAAAAAACTGGTTTTAGGCACCTAAAATAGGCTTTTCAAACAAGCCAATAGACTTAAAAGAGAAAATAGGCACTTAAAATATGCTTTTAAAATGTGTAAATAGACAGAAAATAGACTTTAAAATACTACAATGCTTTCAAACTGAAACGTGATCTTTTTTTTTTTTTACTGTAAGAAGCGTGGTATACCTATTCGTAACAGAAATAACTTCAAAAGTAAGACTGAATTTAAAAAGTTTATCAAAAACAGTTTTGGATTATATGAAAAATTAGAACACTACAGGCTTTCAATAACGGCTGCTGCCCAGCTCATGGCCTGCAGATATTGGGTGGTCGTGTGGTCAAACCGACACATCCCTCAGCCGTATTGCGCTGCCTCCGTGACCGCTGCTCACTGTAGCTTCCCAATTGTCCACACAACGCTGGGTCAACGCCGTTCCAGACCTCATAGCTTTCTAAATTACTGCCAATACTGAAAATCCAACCCATGCCACCTGGACGAGGTCTCTAAAATTAATCAGGAGCCAATAGCAAAACCTTAGTTTTAGATTAATATGAAAAAGTGCACACATCTGTTTATTGCAGAAAATAATCTTGCCATCAAAAGTCATCCCTGGAAAGTATATAAGCCATTGTTGTATACGCGAACTCTTAGATGATTTCGTTTTAGGCATCACAAACTATATTCACTTAAACAGATGGTCTTTCACTGGCGACTTGACAAAGTATGTCCATTCTTACTATATATACCTGCTAATTGTTCTTTTGAATTAATCCTCCCCCTCCTCGCCAGTCAGCATTCCATGGCGACAATTGGTTGGGAAAATCAAGTTTTTGTGAAAAACCCACCCTCTGCTGTTCTGCTCTTCATTCAGGGTTGTCCATTAAATGATTGTAAAAGTTACAGAAGTTGAATTTTATTTTGAGTGTACAAAATAGGCATTTTAGGCACTAAATAGTAAAAATAGGCTCTAAAGATCCAAATAGGCATTTTAGGGCACTATAAAACTCTATAAATATAAGGGATTTATCATGAAATTTCAACATATTTAGAAATTTTCATGTTATTTCATAAGGAATAAAATAAACATTTTCCTTAAAATCCCACATCTAGTTATAAGCAAGTTAGCCAACAGTACAAACATAGCAATACACTTTCAGAACGTACTGAGATGGGTTCGGATTCAGATCAATTTTAATTCCGCATGTACACGTGCTGACAATGTTGTGAGGTGAAATTCATGTGGTTGAAGTTGAAGATCTCCTCCCTCTCATTATTTTCTGTTTTGCTACTTCTCATTACTTTATTCTTCTCGTTTTTCTTGTAATTTCTTTGCGGCTGGTGTTGATTGGAGTCGTGATCCGCGCCGGAGTTTAATGAAAGTGTCAAAACGACACGACTCTTTGGTTTGCAGTAGCTAATACGTAATTACTTTCTCTCGGTGGTGCCTGCCTCTGGATCCGAGAAACAGCGCATTCAAACCGGCCTAAGTCGACGTATTTTTTAGGACGTAGAATTGTGGAGTTTATTCGGTAACTTAGGAGTTTCTTCGGGGGAACGTCTAGTCTATTATAGTCCAATTTTCAGAAGCTTTTACGACGGAGATGGTTTTGTTGAGTCGATTAGCCAGGGTTGGAATGTTTAAAACAAAACGTTTAAAACATGTTTAAAACAAGTGTTTGTGTTTTTTTTAAGTTTTTTAAAACGTTTTATATATATATATATATATATATATAATAGGCCCTATACATTAAAATGGTTGTTTTAAACAAAATGAACAATTTAAACTTTTTTTAAACAAAAAACATTGTTGTAATCATAAAAAACGTGTTAAAAAACACGTTTAAAACAACCAACATTGTTGTTCACATAAAAAACGTTTTAAACAAAAAAAAATTGTTTGTTCTTTTTTAAAAAAAAAACATGTTTTTTTCCAACCCTGCGATTAGCCTACCACCTGTCCTTTACAAGGAAATAAGAGTAGCTAAATTCGTCTTCGGCAATGAAACCTCTTTCCGATGCTCTAGTTACGGAATATGGGTTGATTGACTAATCCTATCATGGGCATTATAAGTAGAGGAAGTGTTGTATTTGATCCTGAAATTCCATGTCCATAGGTAAATAGAAGTCCCTAAGTACAAAAATACCGTTTTTGGAAACACATCTGTGTGTCTGGCAATGAACAGTAAAGCTCGTAAACGAAGATCCTATCAAAACGAAGTTTTCAGTGATGTGGCGCAGAGCAAGTTAAGTACTTCATCCTACGTTAATGTCACTTGTTTTTCAGTATTTCGCGAAGTTGGTTCTACATTTGTTTTATAACTTATAAGTTTATTTCGCACACTAACTTTATATACGAACTATAATATTAGCCTACTTTTATAGTTGTTATTACTATTATTGTCACGAGAGAAAGATTAACATCGTCTCCCTTCTATCCAGGGCGAATACAAAGATCCAGTATTCAAGACAACAGTATGTGTGTGTTTTTTTTTCTCCTAAAGGTTGAAAAAGCAGGATATATACTGCAGTATTGATCGTTTAATTTTTGTACAGATGACTTTGTAGTATGTGAATGGATTCTTTAAGAATTTTCTGTACGATATTTTGAATGTCAAATATCTGAAGGCTCAAATTTCTTAACAGATTGCACATAATTTTCGTCAACATGCCCCGAGCACCAAACAATAAGCCTCCATTTATCTGGAGGATCGCTTCCACTTAGAGAGGGCACACATGGTACATGATGTGGCCTACTTTTGTATACAATAGACTATTAACATTTGAATCCGTTCCATGTCCCTCTCGAATCTGATGTTTGGATCTAATATCAAACCACGCCGTCGCGGTGGCTCATGCTTAGCGCGTGGGCCTGACATGCTAGCGGTCCCGGGTTCAATCCCTGGGCCTGGCGGGCGTGTCATTCGTGGTGGACGAAGCCGTGACCTTTGGGGGTTTTTCTCGGGATCCTCCCGTTTCCCCCTCTCATTCCACCAACACTCTCCATTTCATCTTCAAACTCCCCCTCATAATCATCCCGTTTCCTTTCCCGGTTTCCGGTATACCCTCGCCCGCAGCACCTGTTGTGGTCCAGAAGTTGCTGGCTGGTGTGCTGCCAACCTGGGGGCTCTATAAGAGGTACCGAGGCAGCGGCACACGTGGCATGGTAAAGGTATCTGTTGGATGTAGGGGAGTTCCGTAGGGGCTCGCTGTGGGGTCTGTTGTCGGGGGACCGTTGGACTTGCAAATCATTCCATTCCGGAGGTTGGCACAATGAGCCACAAGGCTGAAGTGCTTAGGGTAGTCCCAACCCGCCTTCCCCCTTCAGGGGCCAAATACATACATACAATATCAAACCACAGAATTTCTTAAAACATTCAGAATCAGCATATTTAACAGAGATTTCTGTGTCTACTTTAAGTTTAATTTTTGTGACTTATTGTTGTTGTTGTTATTATTATTATTATTATTATTATTATTATTATTACATTGGTATCATTGTTATTTTGTATTTGCTATTTGCTATGGATGCTTACATTGAGCACATATCGCATTACATATGCAGCACCATTGAAGCAGCTGTTTAGCTACGAGAGATGCACTGATAATTACGAAATCACATGTTCATCGGTTTAGCTACAGATTGAATTGTTAGGTAAGCGGAGAAATCTTGGACCATCGCGGTCGGAGTGGTATGTAGGACAAGAGAAGCTCGTACCGTATTCATTCTCATCGCTATAGTGAAGGGAACGAAGTCCTTATGC
Source organism: Ectobius pallidus (assembly GCA_964059195.1). Taxonomy (NCBI): domain Eukaryota; kingdom Metazoa; phylum Arthropoda; class Insecta; order Blattodea; family Ectobiidae; genus Ectobius; species Ectobius pallidus. Next base: position 32,139,722 of record CAXKWD010000001.1, on the reverse strand, counting down.
AAAGCCATTAATAACCTACTACACTCATGTAAAAGTGGCCGGATATATATGATTGAACATGAGCCAAAATCTGTTTAGACAGAAAACGGCTCAGTATTCGCACGTATTCACACACTTCCCGAGGATCCACTCGCCTTGGTCAAATTATGTCAATGTCAATACATAGGAAATATTTGTTAGATCCTAAAATTTCAGGTTCAGTTTTCAAATGGTTATTTGTAGGGTTCGGATGTTTATGACATATCATATATTTATTGTGACCTCCGTTCTTGCCGCAAACACAAATTAAACACAAATTGCACGCTTGTTGTCCTAATCGGATCGTTTTTATTTTGCATATAAAGTCATAGTTTGGGTTTGTTATGGTCTTGGTCATATTTTGGATATATTTGTAATTTAATGTCATATTTCAGTTATAAATTCGGCAAAAAAGCAATAATACAGTGTATGTACTACCTGATCGAGTTAAATTTGAAATTGATTTCGTTAATTTAATGTTTATGCCAAATTAATAAGTAACTTAAATTTTAAAAATAATTTAGTTGTTCATATTTTGTAGGGACACGAAAGGTCTACAAAATATTACGAGTATTTGGAGCTGATAAAGCGAGGGAAAAGAGCTAATTCTTTTAAAATAGAACTTCATCACAAGTAAAACTGTAAAACACCAAAATTGTTAAAAAGTTATTAGCCTATATAGTAGAATTCATGTGATGTAGACTTTAGTGTTTTTAAAATTTTAAAATTGGAAAATTTATATTTTGAAAATGTGTTATTTTATTAGGTCACATTTAGGATTTACATAGTCATTTTTAAGAACATATTTGCAGTCATATTTTTCACTTTTTTAGGTCATAAACATCCGAACCTTAGTTATATGTTCACGCATCCTGTACCTAATAATATTTTTATTTAAACATGTACGCCTATGTGTGTCTATGAACACTGTAAGATATTTTTTATTTCAGTTTGACATGTTCTCAAGATGTCACGTGGAGTATATCCTACTGTTTTTGCTACTTTACATGAAGGGAATTTTGTATCTACCAGTTTTCTCTAAAACGGTTCCAACGATTTTGTGTAAACGGACTGCATATAGCCTACATAGACATTAAAATTTTAACAATTCGTATCTTTTTAGATTTGTCCCGAAGGGTAGTTATAAGCAAGGAAGTTCATGCACAAATTCATAGGCCTACTCTTGTCTCGTGAACAATACGGCTCTGCACGAGGCTGGCATAATTGAAGTGCATATTCCACAATGTAGCGACTTACCCACGGGCGTTCTGTGAACTTGTCTTCTCAGCTCCATGCCCTTTCACACATTGTAATTTAATACTCTTTTTTTAAGTAACCAAACAGTTGTATTGCGGCCGTTGGTACACTATAAATAACTTATTAAATTTTCAGCACAGTCTTTCAAACTGTTTTCCTTGAGGTTTCTGTCCATTTCTTGTTTTAGACAGACTTTCTTTTGGCAAATTATCATAATACTTCATGTTGTAATACACACTAGGGCCAGAATCCATACGATCTCTTTAGCCTAAGCCAAGCACTAGAAGCTCAGGGAGTATCGAGATTCAAAGTGTGAACCACATATAAGTAGTGGGTAACACTCAGTTTTGCTAGCCCTAAACGAGTTTCACAAGTGCCAAGTCTTTGAATCAGTGTATCTGTTTTATTTGTATTGACAAGTTGGTTGCTAATTTTTTTAAAACTATTTCTTGTGCTGGTTTCTCAAGGTAAGTCCATTCCAGAAAATGGGTTTTTATATATTGAAATTTTGTAGGAATTAAGCTGGTAATTACCCAATGGACTCCTGATATCCAAGTGATCACATCGCGTTGATAACCAGGCCACCGAATTATTTATGAGAGATTCCGAAGATAATTTCATTTATAAGTAATAACTCATTACTAGGGTTCGGATGTTTATGACGTCATATTTTTTATCCTGCCCTCCGTTCTCGCCGCAAACACGAATTAAACACGAATTACACATTTGTTATCCTAATCGGACAGTTTTCATTTTGCATATAAAGTCATATTTTGGCCATTTTTATGGACTTGGGTCATATTTGTAATTTAATGTCATATTTCAGTTATAATTTCCGTAAAAGATCACAATTATAACTTAAAGTATATGCACTAAGTGTTCGAGTTAAATTTGAAATTTATTTCATAAGCAATATTATATGGAGCTGATGAAGCGAGCAAAGAAGAGCAAATTCTTTAAAATTAGAACTTCTCTACAAATAAAACTGTAAATCACCTGTAAAATTGTTAAAAAGTGATATCTGATTGAATTAATGTGATGTAATAATTTAGTGTCTTAAACGTTTTAAACTGGACCATTTATTCTTAGAAAATACTTTCTTTTATTGGGTCATATTTAAGTTTTTTTTAGTCATATTTGGTCTTTTTAAGGGCATATTTTCAGTCATATTCCACTTTTTTAGGTCATAAACATCCGAACCCTATTCATTACTATTAGAAGTGCATAATTAAAACCTCACTTGTGTTAATAAATTATTTCAAAACAACATGCCTTCCTCTACAGATTTTCTCATTTGGATTAAATAAATACATTGTTAAGCCGAAGAACTACCAACACTACGCAGGTTTGGAATTTGAATACAGAATCGTTAATGAGAAATTTAAATTTACTAGAGGTTTTTAATGATTCTGTTTTATGTAAGAAAATATAACAACCAAACCAGCTTTTTGTTTCTATATTGATACATGATGTTATAATCCTAAAGAAATCGCAGACATTTCGGAAGGGTTTCAACCCCCTGAAGCCCCCAGAGTCACACGATAAAGTCACATCATGTTACATGACTAAGCTCCACACCAATCAGGCGTTTGCATTGTATCTTCCCAACAAATTGCTTTCACGCCTGTTTGAAATGAAGGCAGGAAACCTGTGATTACTTCAATTTTCTTCAAAGCACGCTTCTTCGTATTTTTACGTGACAACTTACTTTTTTAATACAAAAGGCATTGTTTGGGCACACAACTGTGAGGAGGTCGCAAGAAAGAAATAACTTAGCCTTTTGTTCAGTTCGTACCAAACAATGACAGGCGTAGCTTCTGTGTTACAGCAAGCGAACCACCTCGGCTTAAATTAGGCTTGAATCTTAACGGAGTCATACACCGTTGGAGGACACAGAAGTGTTTCATAAAATTTATGTTTTCGTGTAAGAATGCCGCTGCTTTCCACTTCATTTCTCCTGAAACATTATCTAGAAAACGCACCCACACCTAGCTGGGGGATTCTAGGCAACTGCGTAGATAAATGACAAGTTCAACTCGCTAATTAGGCTATAATGGTCAATTCTAAAAATAAACATTTATAAGACTATTATCCTGCCGGTTGTTTTATGTGGATGTGAGACATGGCCCCTTACTGGTCGGGAAGAACATAATCTGAGAGTGTTCGAAAACAGGAGGGACATGAATGGGTTGGACATGTTGCGCGCATGGGGGAGGAAAGACATATCTCAAACGTATTGACTGGGAGACCCGAAGGGAAAAGTCCACGTGGAAGACCTAGACGTAGGTGGGAAGACAATCTTAGGATAGATTTAAGGGAAGTAGGATTTGCGAGAGACGATTGGATAGAGTTAGCACAGAATAGGGCTGAACGGCGGGCTCAGGTAAGCGCGGCAATGAACCTTCGGGTTCCAAAATAGATAATATTCCTTTAGCTTGCTGAGGAATTGTCTGTTGCCACTAAGTAAGTGATAGGGAAACAAGTTCATATAAATCTCATACTATGGCATTGTGTTAAGAAAATGTTGATGATGATGATGATGATGATTATTCTGCCCGAAGGCAGGTCCAAACATGGAACAAAGCCATGGGATGATGACCACGACTAGTCGAAGATTTCTTCAAACAAGGATGATACTGCGAAGATTTGCCATTGCCTCTCGCGGGATTGGGATGATGGGACAACACAACACCCAGTCCTGAACGCAAGAGGGAAATTTTCCACTACCGAAAAATCCTCGAACCAACCGGGAATTGAACCCAGGCTGCCAGAATGGAAGGCAGCCACTTCTCTACGGCGGTTGACAAGAAAATGTTAAATGTTACTTTTTTGAGTGCCTAACTTAAGCATAGGAAGATTATAAAAAATGAAAGTTGGTAATAGTGCTGTGTGACAACCGGGCGAAATTTGCAAGAGTGCAAGAGCCAAATATATATATTTTTTCTTTTTACAAAAAGAAACATCAAGTGGCCAGCAGGAACCGCAAGTCAGCAGTGTCTACTTCAGATGACAGTTGTAGGTGACGCTTGCGGAATTGTAAACGGAGGAAATCTCTTGCGATCGCTTTACAGTGAGCTGGAACAGCATACTCACCCAGCAAGCCTCTATAGATTCCCCCCTAATATTTACTTAATTATGAGAGCCTTTGAGTTGTGTCTTGGCCCGTCAGGGGCATATGTATATGAATTGTTTAGAAGAAATATATTTTTCGTTTCTTACTATAAAATATTAAGCTAACCTTTCATTAATTTTATTCCATTCTGTCAACAAATTGGTTGTTTCAATAATATGTTAACGGATTTTTGTTATATTCTCTAACTGAATTTGATATATTGAAGCTAGTGTCAACTTGCGTTAGCAGGGTAGTTGTTGCACAAACCGAAACCGCATCTTCTAACCCAGAAAAGGTCAGCTTAGAAATTCCCCATCTGCGATACTCCACATCACTCCACAACTATTACAGACGAAAGAGTGAAATTTTTCACATTTTATTCGCGTGCATTTATTTAAAAAGTAGAATACAAACATACCCATATCGTTTAATATTAAACATATATGAAAGTAATTCAAATTTAATAATATTCTTACATGAAATATATAATAAAGATGTCTAAAAATAGTCCTGCTTGGCAGAAAAATGTGTTTCTTACAAGGAGTTAGAAATAAAAATGATCCGAGAAATCCTGACAAAGGTTATGCTTACACTACGTAAAGTTATGATTGAATTTAAAATATTGTTTTCCATTCCCTGACAAGAATTGGTCCTAAAATTTAGTTAACTGTTTTATAACCGTGTAATTTACTTAAGTTGTAGAGAAACCTCTGGTTTCATTTTTAATATATAAAAATTTTTGTTTCGTGTAGTGATTTAAACATTATAGTTCTAAAAAATTCAACCAACTAGCAACACTGAATTTTTTATTACTCATTTATCTTTTCCTTTTATATTAGAGTTCAAGGCTCATTTCATTGCGAATAAACTTTTTGAGTTATTATCATGCCCCCCCATGAAGATCAAAATACGTATTTTTTAAATAGGTCCTACACAATTTTTCCATCTCTGTGGCGCTGAGCTGGTCTCGGTTCGATTCCTGGTGGGGACAAAATATCTAGATGAGGTTTTCCCTAACCTATGAGACGAATGTCGAGCAACGTTAGGCCCTTGTGGTCCCCAGATATCATCTGGCCGTCATTATCATTTCATCTCATCCGCGCCTTGTTCGGCATGAGTGTGTGTGCGACTAATGTGTCTCGTCTTCTTATCTCAAAGGTGGCTCCGGCATTTGGCTGATCACCCATCCGGGGAGGCCCTCCATGTCCTTGTCTGGTTTTAAAAAAAAGGTTTGCTTGTGATCTCCCGACAAGTCGCAGTCCTGTAAGACCCAGCGGCCTGGGCCACATAATCGTCCCCACAACGGGAGAGGTTAAACTAAGAATAGGAATGAAAGAAGGGAAAAAAGGAATAGGCCCTACACGAATTGATTTCTCAGTCACTGTCCTTTAGAGCTAGTCTTTGTTTTCTCTGTTGTCCTACGAATATCCTAGTAAAATTAAATAACTTTCTCTTTTAATGATTCCACATTATGGGCCTACTTTTTAATTGAAATCGAGCTCTTGATTTATTGCATATAATATACATGGAGGATTTATCTTCTGGATCTTCTGTTAATAGGAGTTTATAGATGCCTTCTTGTTTGCGTAACCCAAAGACAAAGAATTCTTGAATATTAATAAACTCGCTGGATTTGATTTAAACATGACGTACTTGCGCCGTTTTTCCACTTGATGTGTGGATTGCATGGAGTCGTGATCGCCCGTGAGGAGATGCGAGCCCAGCATGGGAAGGGAAAGTTGTGCAGGTTCCAGTCACGACGCATCATCATGATGCGCTCGCTTCAACTCCAAGTGATGTATCTAGGATTTTTATAGGTAACGTACTAACAAGTAAGTTGTGTAACAGATGTATTAGGAATATCTTCTTTCAGTGCTTATTGAATGTTAATCCCATTTAACGTTGGTGTTATTTTCAATTCTCCGAACTTCAACTATCGGGAACGCCAATTATCCGAATCGCTTTAAGGCCGTTTAAACTTTTATTTAGCAGCAGGCATTCGGAAACACTCTTTCAGGGCCGATTATTTGCGAATAAGCAAAGCTTTTAGCCGACAAAATCGACAGTTTAAAGATCCAATTAATTAGGATAATTGGAATTCTACTGTATTTCCAAGCTGTTACAATTGAGGTCGATCTGAATCCTATCCCAATTCAGTACGGGTGTGTCTCGGCTAATTTGGTTATGTTAATAGCTATGTGTGTGGCTAACCTTGTGTTAATATTATCCATATTAATTATTCGTTGATTAAAAGTATTAATTAGTATTTTCTAGCCCCCATGAACAAAATATGGCATAAAAGAATAACATTCGAGGTTTTCCTGGCGTATCGCGTGAAGAAATAATTCATCCCAGGTTTCAGCCAAGTGAGAAGCTTTCCATTATCCGACGTTTCAAAGGCTGACGCTGTCTCCATCCTCAGAAATTCTGAAGCGATGAGTGGTAAGCTTATATATGTGTTTGTATATATATAAACTGCTAACTGCAGAAAGGCAACAAGTCCACAAATCCTGATTTTACAGAAATGACAAAAAAAAAACTGTTTTGGCATGTTATTTTCAAACTCAGGTTTTTCAAAGCAAAATTCAAACTGTTGCCATACCTATAATTATGATGACAAGATGCTCCCTTTCAACAGTAAACGGTGTGTCTACCCATTTAGAACTGATTTGTGCTAAAAAGTGAATTTGTGAATTTTGAGGACTAGTTGCCTTTCTGCAGTTAGCAATTCACATACACATATACAAACCCGTGTTAAGCGGAGCCAACTATGTCGGGAAAGGGATTACATTTGGATTGCAGACATACTTTTTTGAACAGACAAGGAGATACAGGGCCTTTCCAGATGAGTGATCAGCCCAATGCTGGGGCCACCTCCGAGAGAACATGAACACTTAAGACGAGACACACCGAGGGTCTGAACTTACCCGAAATTCGTCTTACACTTAAGTCCCGCCCGGGAATCGAACCCGGGATCACTGCGTGAGGAAAGTGATCTCATCCCCCGCGTTATAATTATTTTAGTTGAAATAAAGATCTGTTCGCTGACCTCTGGTTGCGGGTCCTGAAAGCGTCGTCATGCTTGTGGTGTCCCCGCCATTAGCGTACATACAGTTGTGGGCTTAAGTTACCTGACATGAGTGGAGCATGAACTAGGAATAATAACCACACTTGGGTTGGATTTCTGCATAATTTATATTGTAAGTTGCCTTGACAATTCCTTGCAGTGGGCACTCAAGCGTGCTTACCACATCTGTGTTCCCACTTTGCTATTCCCTTTGTTAACTCCAAACTGTTTTAACCTTCTCACTTTCAATTTAAATCCCTCATAAAATAATTATCTTTTTTTAAGTAATCTGAGTTCTTTGATTATGTTATGATAATTCTAATCTCGCAGTATTTCCAAATGAACGTAGACTGTACAGAACATGATGGAATATCTGACACGTAGTTCCTTAGTATTTAGATATTCGGGTCGCTTAGAGCCAACATGGATGGCAATCCTCCGTCTCTTATGGGGCTTTCTGGATTTTGGATACACGGCTTCAGTAGCCACTACCCTGTAAAGTGATGTAAGCTGTGAGACCACATTTCACATTAGTCGATATTTTAATACTGTAATAATACTAACATTTTCCTGTATTTGTATTTGTTTTAAGAAATGATTTTAATCCTTTCAGAGCTGAATTTGTATTTTTATATATTTTAAGCAATCATCAAGTGAAACCGTCATTGGGCTTCAAGTTTAGAATGTGTGAAGACAATTTTAATCGAAGAGCTGGTACTCGTGAAAGACAGTCATAACAAGAGGGATAAAATCCTCACACTTTAATAAAAAAAAGTCTATTAGGCTTATATTTCTATTTGTACACATTATTTTTAGATGAATTTATACGTCAGTAGCAGTGAAAAGGTTAATTAGGTTGACAATCATAGTAGCAATACTGAGGAATACTCAAGCTTTCTCACATTTCTTTCAGTATGTATGTATGTATATATAATATATAATATATATGTATATATATACACACATATGTGTATGATATATGTATGTGTGTATATGTGTATGTATATATATATATATGTATGTATTTTTGTGTACATATATGTACACATAAATACACATACATATATATATATATGTATGTATATATGTATATGTAAGCCTATGTATGTGTATGTATGTTTTTATTTCAACAACATGCCCCATTACAAGTAATATTACATGCTTAAATTTTCATGATATATAAAAGTTGAAGTTTTCAGAAACAGTTATAGAATTAATAATTTACATTCTTGCATATAAATTAATGCCAATGGATATACGTTAATGCCATTGTTACACGTTAACATCTTTCATAATCGAAAATTAGTCATCAGAAAGTATCAAAATATATCACACGTTGCTGCCTCCAGGGGTCAACCTGCAGTCCAGTCTTCTGGATCATATTATATGACGATCTTCTGAAAGAAACTCTTCCAGAAGACTGCAGTTTAATAGCGTATGCTGATGATGCTTTACGCTTGAAAAATCAAGCACCATTACAAATTTACAGCACAAAGTAAATAATGCGTTACAAGTCATTTTTTAATGGAGTCAAAGAAACAAATTTTAATTTAATGCTGAGAAAACTTCTGCTATAATGGTTACCAAGCGAAGCAAAATTGGCGTGAATTTTATAATGAATGGGCAAAGCATTTAAATGATTGACAGTTTTTGCTACATGTGTGTAATACTGTAATACTAGACACAAAGCTAATATTTCGAACACGGTTGAATCACATCGCTAACATAGCCAGTAACCGTCTTAACTTACCTATGGTGTCCAGACCTAGTTGGGGATTTAATTACTGCATACTGAAAATTGCATATAGTGGAGCGAATGAGCCTCTGCTTTTATATGATGTTGCTGCCTTTCAAATAAATTTTACATAAAAATGGGCAAAAAAAATTACAGCAAATACAAAGAAGGTTTCTTCTACAAACGATAAGAGAATATCGTACAATTTCTACTGATGCTGCCCAAATTATAGCTTCCAAAGAACCCTTATATTTAAGTGGTCCCTTTATAGCTATTTTAAATAATATTTGAGAGTTCGGAAGATCCCCAATATTGTCTCCCATTTACAACCACAAACATTGGTATATATTGGAGTTTAGTCGGTCATCCAGCACATTATAACACCAATTTCATCCAATTTTGATCTGAACATGCAGACCAACATTCTTACTACATTTATACAGACTGGTCACGTTACACTGATTGTGAAACTCAAGAAGTTATGGTGGGATGTGATTTTGTGGTTTATAATAATAGTGTCTGAGATTTATTCTGCTTCACACTGATCTGTGTTTCAAGCGGAAATGTTTGCCATAAAAGAAGCTGTTAAATGGTGCATTGATAGTAGCAGTAGTGCTTGCATAAACAGTGACTTACAAGTTACAATCGACTTTAGAAGCCGTGGATATAAGGATGCACTAGCCACTGACATGCTTATTTGTTTAACCTGGGTCCGAAATATAGGAAATGAAAAAGCAGATGAATTGGCGAAGTTAGGTACTTCTTTAAATTCTCAAATTTCCTATAGTTTATGCCCCCTATCCTTCATTAAGAAAACATTAAGAGAAGATATGTGCAGCCAATGGGATCGGATTTGGCAAGAAACCAATAACGACAACACAACGAAAGATTTGTTTTTCCCAAGAGTGCAAGATACAATTGCTGTACACTTTTGATTCCAGACTATATTATAATTCAATTCTTAACAGGGCATGGGAAATTTGGTAAATACTTAAATAGATTAAAAATTTCTACCTCTGCAAATTGCAAATATAAAGAGAAACCCATTCTGTTAGGCTTCTCTTATTTCATTATCCATTATTTATGCATGAATGTTATCAGTTAATATTATATATATATATATATATATATATATATATATCTCTTTTAAATTTTGAATTTACTTCACCGATCTATCGTCTTTTGTTAAATAAGCAAAGTTATAAAGATTTTTCAAGTTTCATTTATAGTGTAGTTGCAAAATAGTAATGTTATATGTAGTGTAATGTATATTCTGTTTATGTTTAATCTATAACCCTAATATGCCAGTTGGTAAAACAGGGTTCTGTAGTTTTGGAAATTCAATAATATACATTCACGTTATTATACATTAATATTAACATTATTGTGTTTTTCACACATATCAATGTATAATATATTTTAGTTACATTTCATCGTTTGTTGTACAGTCTAATCGCATATTTGAAGTCTCAATGAATTGTGCATATTGAAAGTGAACCTATAATAAATGTTATCTTACTACTGAATTAAAGTGAGTGAGTCTGTTTTCTTTCTAATTTCTAGGTAAGTTTTATTTTATCCCTGATGGAGAGAAAATTAGGGAGTTCACTGAAGCCATTAAAAATTAGGAATTTATAGGATTCGTGTGCATAAATAGCCAGAAGTTGGCATTTTTCAATTGACCATGTGCTTTCTTTTGCCATTATTTTGTAGCTTAATGTTCTTCTTTGCCTTTCTAATATTTTGCAGTTGAAGAGAAATTGTCCAGATGTCTGTTCTTCTTCATTTACAAATGCACATTGGATTTTAAATCTGTGTAAGTGCGGCATCATCCTTGCTTAAATGAGCTTTAGATGAATCGTAGTCATCATCCCATGTCTTCGTTCCAGGTCTGGACCTGCTTACTGGTCATTATCATCCTTACAAAATGCTATCTATATAACTAAAGTTTACCAACATGATGATTTCCATATATTCTGTCAATTACAAAATATCGACACGATTAATTTGTCGTTATTGTTCGTTTATATTGCAAAATGGTTCACACATTTTAATTATTATGGTTTCTGGTCACCAATGGAAAAAAGAAACGGTCATAAATGTGAAAATCGTGTTATTTTCCTTTTGACTCGGCTTTGTTTTATTATTATATTATAGGCCTATGGTTATCCGTCCTTCGTGCGGGTAAAAGAGCATTGTTCTGGAATTTGTTCTTACCGCGAATCATTAAAACCGTCCCCACAATGAAACTGTGAAACATTTCCAAACGGCTGTAGTTCTGTGTTCTTCCCAGGTGTCCATGCAAAATATCAACTCTATCCGTTGAGTCGTTTTTGCATGAATTAGTAACACGACATAATTATTCATAGAGACCACTAGATTTTGTATTGTTATTTATTAGAGTATTTTTTTAGACAGGGCTATTAGATATTCAGTATCATGTTAGATGACGTAAAGACAGTTGATAAACAATAGCTTCATAACGTTAGCAGAGCCGCGGGTGCCATTGGCAACACAAGCACCAAATTTTGGGGGAGGGACCTCAATTGATAAACTATAGCCTACATTACCGGGGAAGGACCTTCGGAAAATTTTGAAAAATTCAAAACCGAAAAACACATAGCCTACTCTAAACTCTTAGCAAATGTTAGTTTATTTCGAATTTAATAGTTTTAAAATAAAAACTATTTTCATTAAAAAATTGTTAATGCAAATAAATATTATACACATTGTTTTATTCAGTGAATTATTTTGGTATTTTTGTAAAATAGGCATATTAAAAATACCGTATACTTAAAATACAAACACAGCAGGCCTATGTTAACAAAAAATGTGAAAATTGGGAATAGAAATAACACCAAAACTAACACCATTGAAGTTTTGAATGGATTTCACATTTACCGCTCCACAACATTATTCTGTTATTGCACAGCATCTTTCAATATGTCAATTTTCGATACGTTCAATTTTTCTCCAAAATATTCGCGTGTAAAGTTCAGCAGATACCTTAACGGCATTGTGTGCATTCAAGAATACATACTTACGTCTTAAATGTTATTGTGCCATACAATAACTGGAAATACGGTCGCAAAAATCAGTAAAATACTGTGCCTCAAAATACTGTAAGCCTATATGACGTAAATGTCTTTCAGTGAGGTAGACCATTAAGGATAATAATCAGTCTCAGGAGAGAATCTATCTGGTGCTGTGAATCCAAAACTGCCAGCTCAGTTGGTAGATCATCGGCATGGAAAACCGGAGGTCATTCGCTCGGAACCCAGTGCCAGAGGAATTTTTATCCAAGTATCCTCTTGGATAAATTCGTTCCACGGTGTCAGTTTTTATTAATTAGGACTTCCAGAAATATTGGGGACGCTCCCTCACCGGTGGCGACGCAAGTGCGTTCTATTAACGCCTCAAACAAGTGACTAAAGCCTTATTTATTTACTCGTATGATATAAACATATCCACAATTACGATAATGCAGTTAAGTTGTTCTTCTTCAAATGCTATCTCTCTTCCGTTCTGTTCAGTTTTATTTTCGCCAGTCATCAGTTTTTACCCTCATTCCAATTTCGCACAAGTAAAAGCTTCTTCTCAGAACTGAATAAAAATAGGAAAAAAGGTTTGTTTTGAATTCAGTGACTGTAAATCTGTTATATATAGAAAAAAGAAATAATGCTGTTTCAGGGAATGAAGTCTTGAGTGCGGACTCTTTTCAGCGGGAATAAACTCGGAAATGCGACGAGGCAATATTTCATTCCCTCCTAATTTAATTTAGTGAAATGCTTTTCCTCTGCATTATCGTCACAACACCAGAGGTTGAGGTTGTACTTACTGAAGCGATACATAAAAAGTAACGGAACACGCCATATTGATTGGAATTCCATGATTACACTGTGGTAGTATCTTACATCTGCCATTACCCAAGTCAATTGCTTGTTCACGTAGTACACAGTATGCCTACAAGATACACTTATGCCTTTCTTGTTTATGAACTTGTTTACATAAGTTTATAATTCCTTATTGGGATTCACTGCTATCTACAGTGAAAACATCTTGTTAATTAGGCCAGATAATCTATTACATTTTCATTATGGACCTATTAGTTTAACGTATCTTTCTCTTATGTTGAAAATTTCAAATAACGGCAGGCAGGCGTTCCTTCAAATGAACATTTAGCCGTTTCATCATCATCTTCTTCTTCTCTTCTTCACCCGAATTTTACCTCTCCGCCTGGGCCTTAAACGACTGCGTCGTGTCAGGAGAGGAATTATCTTTGAATCACATGTATATATACTTTCTTACCAGACAAAGATATGGAGGGCCTCACATGAAAGTGATGAGCCCAATGCTGGGGTCGTATCCGAGTCAACATGAACACATAGGCGTGAAACACACCAGTCGCACACACATTATTGCTGAACAAGGCGGATATGATGAAAGCGATAATGTTGAAGAGATTCCGGGGACCACGGGGCCTAAAGTTTCCAGATATTCGTCTCAAAGGTGAGAAAAACCCAGGAAATACCCACCTATGTAACTTTCCCGACCAGGAATCGAACCCGGACCCGCTGCCGCTATTGACTATTCAGAAGTTTAGAAAAGAAAAACACGAAAAAATAAAATGAAATATATTGACCATTTAACTCATAAGTCGTTAAGGTTATTCAGAGAGCAACGAAATATGAGATTCCGAAGAAAACCTTTCTTAGGCACTATCGTGGCGAAGTTGGGAGAGGTTACAGGCGACGTCCTCAGTCAACCGTCCACGAGAAGGAAACTGCATTGCAATGTTAATTATTGGGATATAAGTTTTGGTATGATTTGAGCAACGCCAGTGCGATTTAAGCACGAGTTTTCTAAATGACACCAATGTCAGATCATTACAAAATAAATTTTTAAAGGCATTTCTTTAAATTTTAATTTTAAAGAAAATCACGCAAGAAGGTCTAATAGGCTACACGAAGTTATGATGGAGTAGGCTATTTGTTGAGTTAAAATGTTACATATTTATGACATTATGACACTGTATCTATAAACCAGTGCGATATAGGCAACCTTATCTCATCCTATATGTGAAATTATGTGGTATGTTATGAAATGTATAATAATCAATTGTATCAAATATAAGTTATGTAAAATAAAATTAATGTGAAACTTTCATACAAGTGTACCTTGTAAACACTGGCCTTGACTTCGTATCTAACATGAAGCATTAAAACATGCCACATAAAATCCAATCCCTACTTACAGGTACACCAACATTACAATAAGCTGTTGTCATCGCAGAGAATGGAAGTTATCAGTTCAAATGTTTACTTTGTAAACAAGCGATAGAGCATTCTGTACACAACCAGTGCTCTTTAGGTCTCTCAATGTGATAGATTCCTAAAAGTGGAAAGCATAACAAACCATTAGCATAATGTTTAGAGATTTTCCTTCAAGGAAGCCGTAAAATAAATTACATTGAAATATTTACCTAAAAACTGTCCAGACCAAATCTCAAAGAGCAGTCTACACTTTAAAATTATAACTGTATTATTTAAATAGAGACTGTCCAGAAATACAAATGACATGTGTAAGTTTGGCAATCTCTTGGTCTGAAGCTAAATGTGAATTATATTTCTGTCTTAACCCTTCATCTGGCAGACGAAATGAAAATGTATGCCCACTGGATAGGCAATGTTGCTCTCAGGCAACATGGTATATCACAAGTCTAATGGTTATTACCCAGCAATTATACCTCCTATTTGGCAATGGTGCCTACAGGCAACAGCTACAATATCCCAGGTAACATCTACCAACAATTTAGTTCATATTCTAACAGTTAGATGGCCTTAGGAAGTGTTTTTGTTGTCCGAATGCAAAAGAGGTTTGCCAGGTTCAGGGAGGTATTCATAGGTGTTGCCTGAGAGCAACACCGCCAGATAAAGGGTGAAATAATATCTGACCCGATCGGAATAAAAGTTGTTTCTTAATTATAATTAACTCTCAGGATCCTCAGTTTTTCTCGAGGATATAGAAACAAAATCTTTCGAGACTTTCTGTAAAACGGCTCAAATGATTTTGCGTAAATTTCGTACATGACGTGCTTATACCAAGACCTAAAACTTTTATTTGAAACATTTGTAGAACAACCATTAAAATGTACCTGAAGGGTAGGTAAAAGAGACCCAATGTTTGTAGAACCCCGGTCTTGCCTGGAGAAGGGAGAAAAACAAGGCTTTCCCTATGTATCAAGGCAAAACAGTTGAATACGCGCTATTTGCAAAATGACCTCTTATTCTTATCAGAATGTGAAGTGATAAATTCCTCATAAGAAATTTAAAGTCATGAAGAAACCATACAAAAGTGAATGATCATGGATTCCAAGGTATTTAATAAGATAGACTCATTCCCTAAGCACCCGCCCCTACCATATAAAGACAACTTTTTCG
The DNA here is from genome assembly GCA_964059195.1 of Ectobius pallidus. NCBI lineage: Eukaryota > Metazoa > Arthropoda > Insecta > Blattodea > Ectobiidae > Ectobius > Ectobius pallidus. Next base: position 32,124,093 of record CAXKWD010000001.1, on the reverse strand, counting down.
TGGACTAACTGGTCGTTTAATTGAGGTTTCACCGTATTTGAATGCAGGTAGATGAACTTTGAATTTAATATTCTTCATCTGAATAATATTCATAAATCAACCACAAAAGAGTAATTTCCTCCTCGGAATTCATTAAATCCTGGCCTCTGCGGTTGTAGTCAATTATCTGTTGAACGTTTGGGGTGACCCTCTTCACCTTTGCGATCGGTAGCTAAGTGGAGTGCCTCAGGGTTTCTCTTCCCGGCTACTGTTAGCTAATCTGACATAAGTGTTGTTTATGAATGAAGCGACCTTGTTGTACCAGCCAAGAGGAAAAAAAAAAAACCTTCACAATAGAGAGACAGTCTCACCGTAGTGAATTCAGGATGTCTATAGACCGGAAGTAAATATAAGCACATGACCGTCACGGTGCTCTATACTAGAGATAAACAGCCTTACTAATAAAAGCTGCTTATATCTGCGTTGAACGGTTGTTTGGTTGTTCTCTGCACAAGTTCTACATAAGCCGTATAAACGCAGTGAAACTGCCGAGGTTTACACCGTCACTCTAGTCGTGACGTTACTAGCCTCTGGCTATGAAGGGACTGCTGAACGCCATCTATCGGAGCAGCGGGCAAACAGCGATGCATCGTCTGCCTAGTTTCAGTACTGTATTTCATTATATTGTTTTCAGAAAGCTGTAATCATGGGTACAAGTATGGAAATATGTCCCGCAAACAAGAAACAATGTTTATAACTCCGCAAAAGCAGCTCAGAATATGCATAGCCTCAAAATTCAATCTCAGACATCTACGAAACGACCGGCTGTTATTAGGATTATTAGTACCGGTACACTTTTCTCCTCAGCTGTGTATATTCTTGGTATAAATGTTACAACTGGATTATTAGTAAGACTGTCAATGTTTCGTCTTGGTGCACACCTCTTGCCATAGACAATTTTTTTTTTAAAGTTGCATTTCTCTACAAGTCATAGTTTTTAAATAACTTACATAAGTTTTTCGAAAGTAAATTTGTATATTCGTTACTCGTTCAAATTTGGAGCTCAAGTTAGATATATGATTTTTTCTTCTGTAATGATTTTGATGTGTTATAAATATTCACACTTTTTCCTTTTATGTTTTTTGAAAAAAAAATTCTAATCTTAAATTTACAACATTTGTAACGTCCATTTCTTAAAAAGTAAATACAAAAGTTAAGGAATGATACCTTTTTAAAAAGTGTTTTAAAGGTAGCAAACAATGCGTGAAAATCTTAAGTTTTCTGAATATGGTACAGTAAGAGTGATGCTCCACGCATAAGATAATGGTTTTCTGATTCTCACAATGTCGAAACCCTTGTTTCCTACAAAATATTAAAATTAGGATCCGTGTTTACTGGCTTTTCTTGTATTCTGGGACACCCTGTATAAGTTATTAAATGTTCTTCAGAATAATGCGGATCTCCATTGCTCCCTTACTCAGATGGAAGTAAATGATATTGATGTTGAGAACATTCCCCTCATGTGATGAATAATAAAGGTGATGACGATGGCGTCCGTCTCGAGAGAATTCCTCATAGTTATGTTTCTCATCTGGAATTAGTGGTGTTCATCACTATAGGATTTTCATCTTGTCATCAGCTCGTGATTTATCATGTCAGGGCTAAGGGTATTGGCGATGGAGTTACTGCATTTTAGCTGGTTACTCTTAGTTTTATTAAGTGCCAGAATGATACTTTATGAGATTGTGTGGGGGACGGGAAAATGTATGCCCGTCTGTCTGTCTGTCCGTATGTCTGCACGCGCGATAATTCAAATACTCTTTGTCGTATTTTCATGAAACTTGGTATACGCATTCACAACCCCCATGGGAAGATGCCTATTGGTATTGGACCAAATCGGTTGGCCAGTGCCGGAATAAAACCCAATTTAGTGCCTATTTTATGGTAATTTACCAAATGCAAACCAGTTCTCATGACAACATTTTTTACAGTATTCACATACGGCTTTGGAAGTTGCAATACAGATAGATTGACAAATAACACTACCTACATATTCCTTCACATATGATTATAAAACTAAACCTTTGTTCTTCCGTAAGCTCTGCTTAATGAATCTATCTGGAGCTTATCTCGGAAATCGATTTAAAAAAAACTTATTTTCTGCATGCATATCATAGTTGCAATTACGCCAAAAGCATTCTGGCACTTTGTTACATAAGTTTACCTGATTTTATTTATTCTATTTTCTGGTCTGTGTAAAGTCCTCTACTTCAGTAATATTTGTGTTAGCAAAATGTTAGTGATTTCCAAAGGCTTGCCGATTCCAAAGACCTGTCAAGTATTTATAAGAGAGAGGGTAGGCTTTCTTTCCGTGTTTGCCTCTTTCCAGTTCCTAACTAACAGCCTACCCTCGTTACATAATACTTTACATAATTCATACACCTCTAGTTAAATCGAACATCAGTAGAGAAAAATACATTACGCACTGGGAATAATATTAATGATGTAAGTGTATGATTCACTGTCATGTAGGTTTAGAGCAGCTAGAACTAGGACTACGTAGGCCTACTATCATTTGAAAAATATGTAGGCCTAGGCCTACATAAATATGTAGTGAAAATAAAGGAATATGCTGAATAATATTTAAAATCATAAAAAAAACATGTAATATCACGTAAATTTAATAAAATTTATTTATCATCACGATTAACAGACACACATGCATTAGATTTCTCTGCACAGTGAACAATTAAATACTTTTCTAATTCTCTGGGGTTATTGATTGACGTCTGTCTCCTAGAATGTTCTTATAAATGGGAAATGATCTTTCAAAATCACATGTTGTAACGGCGAATTTGAGGAAAGGAATCTTTTCTGAAGAAAACCCCTTGGTTGGATCAATAATGTCCTGATACATATTACTACAAAATGTTCATTATCCAGAGTTTCCATCTTCTGGAGAAATCCCTTCGGGTGGTAAACAATATTCTGATACATATTATTACAAAAATGTTGAATATCCAGAGTTTCCAAAAGCTGGTAGAGTGCAATAAAAGTCCACAACTTGAATAGTAGACCGGTGAGAGCCGAGGTGTGTTCATCCTAGTTTGAGCGGCCTTTGCAAGGCGTGATGTCCGATCCTAGTGATTTTTCCCATTTGAACAATTAAATTAAATCAGAACATATCCTACAGTTTTAAGTAGATTAAACAATTTGTTGCAGTTCTATATAATTCATATGTGAATCTAAAACAGCTTTTTTAAATTTATTATTTATTTTGTGATACAAACCTATGAATAAATCCAACATACCCAATAATAATAATAATAATATCGTGACATTTTATATTTAACCCGTCCCTATGATAACATTTTGGGCCGACTGTAGTGATGGGAGAGAGCAGAATGTAACTTGGCAGTTGTCAGATCCAGGTATTTTAGTGTACAAAGTTTCTTGCGGGACTGTATCTCCACACCATTAACCACGTGACAATGGACAATACATTGCTGGAACCTCTCTCCTTTAAAACGTTTCATTGTTCCTGTCTCTTGGATTCGACTCCACCCATGTCATGAATCTTCATCTCACCTCTGAAGTGAGCAATGTTAAAAATAGTTTATATTTGATTATATATTATAGCCTAGGCTATATACCGTTAATAATTATTCTCTAATAACCATTCGTATTATATATATATATATATATATATATATATGTATATATTTATAGGCCTACGTATGTATATATTATATGACTGCTGCGTGGTCAATTAGCGTAGCTGACTGAGAATCCGCAGGTCTGTGTTCGATCTCCGGTATCTCGGATTTTTCGGAAATCGGGAACGGGGATCTCTCAACCTCGGAATAACAACTGAGAAGCTAAAAAACCTTCAATAACGGCTAACCACACGTCCCCTAATCCTGCCATCTGCCTAAGATACATGATTCATCTGTCGGATGGTAGGCCCTGTCCCAAAAGGGATGCAGCGCCATTAAGTTTAAAAATATGTATTATTCTGTAATAGTCTCTCATTATATAGGCTAAGCTATATACGACAGTTCTCATTAAAAAAAAACTATTTTACTCGCTTTAAAAAACTATTTTACTCAACAACAAACAAAAAAACTATTTTAAGTGGTACTGTTAATTGAATAACTTATATCATGGTGAGTTCAGCATATATTGATGGAGATCACTTGATCACGTTTAACTGAGAAACAAATTAAAGTAATTAAACGTTTTACGTTTTGTTAAACTGAACGAATGATTGGGATTCGAGCAGTGGTTTTTATTTACGTTGAAATCGGGTGGCAAACGAACAAACTCTAATTGGAATTTGGACTAGAGAATTCTTTCAAGAGCACTCAACTCCCGTAACAACAACGTGTCAATATTAACTTCGTCTCAGAGCAAACCAAGTTGAATTCAATTACCGAACTACGACAGACTTTGTAATTAATGGAGTTACCAGCAATTCTACTTGTCATCCTGACTTCTCCATTAACAACATCCATTCTTAATGTCAAAGATTACAAAGATCTGATACTGTTCTGCAAATGCCCTGCTTCTCCTCTAGCCCACATGTGATTATTAGTATCCCAACTGTCTGCATAATATTCTCTTCTTCACTTGTTAGGATGGTCCCACTGAGTTAAAAGGGCTGAAAATCGATTAAAATTTCTAATCGAGTTAACGCTTGACTTTAATCGATTAATCGACTAATTAATCGACATACAGGTCGGTATTTTAAACGAAACCAAAGTGTACATTTAATATTGTTTTACACGTTTAATAACTACTACACCACATATAATCAGGGAATTCTGAATTAATGAACAGCATTATTAGTTAACTAGTGAGAAAACTAGTACAAAACTTACATTTCCGGTTACTTTTTCAGACAAGACTTAAGACACACGAGTTTGTTGACTAAACTACTCTTCAGGTTTCTGAGTAAAGGGAATTGTTTGGATACAATAGGCTGAATGACACATGATGTGCCAAGGCCAGAGAAGCGAGAGAAAGGAGTTTGGTCTTTTGACCCATTTCTCGAAAAAAGGTTTTCAGAATTCGACTAAACCGATTAATCGGAAAGTGTAATTGATCGACGATTAAGTGTTTAATCGATTAATCGAGCCGATTAATCGATTAATCGGTACAGCCCTAGAAATAATAGGCCTAAGAACTTCACGTTCTTTGTGTCCAATGATGGGTAGAAATTACAATAACGTTGTAGATTGTAGGCCTAATAGATTAGTTGGCGGAGTTAAGGCCTTCTCTACCACTCAGCCAGGGAGAAATACGTAACTACATGAATTGTACAATTTACCGGTACATGTTGATCTATAAATATAAAAGAAAATAAAAACTAAACATTATATGAATTTATAATAAATGAATACAATATTGACTGTCAAAACTGAAAGAATTCAAAAATATTCACTTTAATATATCTCTTAACCTACTAATTGTTCCTTTTGCGAAATCCTTTTCATGAATTGACGCTCTAGGAACACCTGTGAACAATGTGCGCATGTGCTAGCTGTGTTAACGGTTTCTGTGTACTCTTAGAACAAATCTAATGTTTCAAACATCTAGGGCCTTTATTACCACCTCCCGATACGTCAAATTCTCTTATTTTTAAGGGGACTTTGCATTAAGTGCAGTTAATTTGTCGCGAATTTTCAAAGCATGATGAAGTAAGGTCACTTATTGTAGGGAAACTCCTCAAACATAGGCATGCCCATTGTGGACCTCTGTTTGTAACCACCAGTATTCAAACCATAGTTAGTTTATATATATATATATATATATATATATATATATATATATATATATATATGACTGTCGAACAGTACTCTGAACGTGTGAAGTCATTCCCCTGTTTCCCCTCCCTTCGTGATCTCTAAAGCGCAACTGAAATTTGCTATGAAACCAGAAATCGACATGCACTTGATGTGCCATACACAACATTCACAAGAACCACAAAAAAATCACCACATGCTGGCTCTCACAATCTTCAATAAATTTCCTGCTGCTACTGGCCTATCGGACCTACCATATAATTTACCACTATCAAGAATAGACTCAAGAAGTGGCTAAGTATGCGACCGTTTTATGATCTGAATGAAGTTTTGAACAAACTGATATTCACTTTTAGTGTTTTTTTAAGGTTCATTTTAGATTATACATATTTTTTCATAATTATATTGCCATTACCATTTTATTAATGACGAAGTCTATTCTGTTTTTTTTGTATGTAATGACTAGGGGGCGGATTTCTATGACATGTCATATTTTTCCCCTTTGTATTATTTCTGGTCTCCGACTAATTTAAACCCGATTCCAAGCATCCTGGTGAAAATGGAACGGCTTTTATTGTGCATATAACTGCATATTTAGGAAATTTTCAACTATTGTAGCATATTTAGTATGAATATGCATATTTAGGTCATATTTTGGGCATATTTGTGTGGATATTAAAGAAATTTTGAAGTTTTTCATATTTTGTAAATTTTGCATTATAATAACATTTTTTGAGAATTTACAGATATTTTAAATAATTGACATATTTTAATAAAATGAATTGTAATTAAACTTAAAAAAATATACACAATGTTTAAGTGGTAAAGTCATATTTTAAAATTTATTGGTCATATTTTGTTGTTCTTTTAGGTCATAAATGCATGCATATACCTTATTTTTAGGTCATAGAAATCCGCCCCCTAGTAATGACGAGTATATTATTATTAATATTATTATTATTATTACATATATATGGTATGTATAAAAATTTCATAATAGTGTTTTCATTTGAGTCTAGGTCAATCAGCGTGTTAATAGGCTACCAGTTTTTTCTGCAGACATGAAAAACGAGAAGAATGTTTTATTGCCTTAACATTACAAACAACGTTTTCCTGCTACTGGCACCTTCCTATAACTTATCCATTAAACCTGCTAGTCACGGAGACGTATGAATTTTTCATTGAACGTACTGGCTGCTATAGAAGTCTGGCATCCGGTCGAATGTTGATACTTCTCGTTGTCTGTAATCCACTTTGCTTTGTTAGGTTCTGGAGTAGAATAGGCCTATGTTTGTAATTGCTTTTTTTTTTAAATCTTGATGTCCTGTACTTTGTGACATACGATATACAGTAAACTGAATATGAAAAATAATTCGTTATACTACAGAAACAAAACTATATATTTTGATGGAAGGTAGCTTGGTTATATTCTGTGGATGTAATACGAGGGTTGACGATGGCTTTCTCTTTATTTTAAGACCACTAGGCCTATACACGAAGACAATCTCATTTTCGCGATAAAAAAAACATGTGTTTGTTTAAACTTCCTTCAAGAAATGCATAATTTCCTATTATAATATATATAAAATTAAAGTGTTCCCTATTTAGGCCGTGGAGTCCCTAATAGTTCCAAGAGGTTGAGGCTCTCAGATTTTAGATATTCGGCACGTGAAGGTTGTCAGTTTTACTCACAATCCGCCTTTACCTCCAAGATTGCTCCTGATTTGTGTTGGAGGCTGAGTCGATCCCAGTAGGATTAGGCCAACTGAAAACTCCCAACAATCTCATCGGGAATCGAACCAGCATCCTTCTGGTTTGCAGCACAATGCCTCAACGACTACGCCACGGCGTACCCCTATTATAATATGGTGGTATTATTATAATTATTATTTGGTAGGCATATATTATAGAAAAAACTTTTATTTCAAGCAATTTTCAGAAAAAAAATCTCTGAAGGATAGTTAGAGTTGGATTACTCCCACAAAGTCTCTGGCCTTGAAGACTAACCCAGCCAGCGAGCTTCTCGTTACGTCTCGTTACCAAGATGCGCGAATTCGCTGCGCGTAAGATTAGTAAGCTACCGCTGGGCAGAGAGTAAAGATCATGCTGCATGTTGGCAGCGGTAGAAAAGACTGTAATAGTTGAGTGGAGGGATAATGCCGCAGACACAGAAACAGACAACACGTGGAGTGGGATATCCAATCAGGGTGCAGCTACCTCCCCTACGCAGGAACTCTATGAACGGTGAGACTCGCTCCTAAGGTATATACGTAAAAACCCAGAGACTTTGTGGAGTTAATCCTACTCTATAAGCAAGTCATCCAATACATCAGTTTAGATTTTAAGTCGTGCTTCGTGTTTAATGCTACTTTGAATTATGCTAGACAACTGAATACGTACCACTGCAATACAGCCATGCACTTTATAATGGAATATACTAAGGACAGGAAATTATTTGAATGTGTTACGTCAGCTGTTTAATAATATTATAAGTCTAGGGCCCGGATTTGTATGTAAAAAAATATTTTTTTTTCCTGATGCGTACATTCCTAAAACAAAGTGCTATATCCAAATCGAGGTCCGGCGAACGCGAATTCCAAATTTTATTTCACATAAAAACACATATTTTACAAAAAAGTTATGTGAATAAATATTTTCGATATTTTTTCCATAAATACATATTTTAGTACTTTTCCGGATTTTTTATGTATTTTTTTCCCTGATGCTCATATCAAGGTCCGAAAACTGCAAATTCTAAATTTTATTTTACATAAAAATACATGTTTTACAAAAAAAGTTATATGAATAAATATTTTCGATATATTCTCCATAAATAAATATTTTAGTACTTTTCCTCATTCTCTTTTAACATTTGACAACACAAATTTGTATCTCGAATGAATTCAACACACGCTTCACTTGCAATGAGGTGAGAGTGATTCACTTGCACTTGCTTATCGGGGAAGAACAGAACCCAATCTCAACATTGCGTAGTTCAGTTAAAGAAATACAATATGTTGAACGGCAACTTAATACTATCTCAGGGACGAAAATAGAAGTTCTAAGAACAAAATTTAAAGGTATGTTTGAGAAAAATGGTGGCTACCAAACCCTCTGCAAAGTCGCTCAAGTTTGGGAAGGCCAAAACATAAGTGATCTTGATCGTGTGTGTGTTAGTGATATGCAGTACACCTCTTCAAGTATGCAAGGTTAACACTGTGATGTAGAATGTTCCTTTTCTCAATGTAAGGCATTATTCTCGGATAATAGGCAAAGATTTGTGATCCATAATCTGGAGATGACATTTGTTGCGCACTGCATCTTCAGTCAGCATTTTACATCTGATGTTTACTTGCAATTGGTGAGTTTCAATACACATTCCGGTGTTTTTGTTTCTTTTTCAGAAAAACTTTTTTTTTTAGTTTTAGCACATATTTTTAAAATTTTAGCACATATTTTAAACATTTTTAGCACATAAAAAATAAATATTTTTAAGTTTGTTAGCACATAAAAATCCGGGCCCTAATTATAACTTACAAATCCATCACTCGGTCTAGGACTAAATTTGTGTCTAGTTTGTTCACATTCATAAAATTGCAAGCGATGTGATGAAAATTTTGCACAGATGACCATAATCACTGTATTTAAGTCTTAACTTATGATTTTCATTGTAATAATAACTATTACTGATATGATTAGTAATTTTTGCAGAGATGCAAAGGTAATTCGATTTACTAACACTATCACATGTTTTTCTGCGAGTGTATTTGCACTACAAATTTCGTATTCTTAAAACTTCGAAAATGAATCACACTGATTCGGTTATCGGTTAGGAAAATGTTCACCCTTGAAGGAATTTTAATCACATGTGGAACTAGCTTATGAATATAACGATTTTAGAATTTGAGGTTAGACTTCATTAAGCTACGATATGTGCTTCATAAGTTTATTGATTTCTTCCTCCCCCCTTAGTTTCACCTCTCCCTTTTAGGGACATTTAAGCGACCCATGCCGCCCGGGCCTGTTGGGAGACGGATTATCTATGGATCACATACACACTTTTTTGACCAGACAAGGACATGGAGGGCCTCCCCGGATGAGTGATCAGCCCAATGCCGGGGCCACCTCCGAGACAACACGAACACACCATCCACACACTCACTCCAAACAAGGCGAGGATGGAATGAAGATGATAATGACGGCCAGATAGTATCTGGGGATCACCCGACATTTGTCTCACAGGTGAGGAAAAATCCACCTAGGTAACTTATCCCGACCAGGAATCGAACCCGGACCCGCTGCGTGAGAGGAGCTAACGACACAGCGGTGGACTTATTGATTTCTCAGAGCTAGTTATTATGTTCTATTCCACAAGAAAGCTATTCATCAATAAGCAAGTAAAAAAAGAAACAGAAGATAAATCACTAGAGACCGGACGTTAGTCACCTAAAAAGTTCTAAGTAGGCTGGGAAGTAAAATAGGCACTAAAACCTTCAAGGTAGGTGCTAAAATCTTTACGGCTGTATGCGAAAGGAGACAAGGTCGAGAAATATGAGCACGTCATCTTGGATCTCTCTTATTACCAATTGAAATAAAGCATTTAAATCATGCAGTAAATATTTAGTCAAAATAACTTACCCTATACGTGTAGAATAACACATAATACAGAGGGATCTAACCAAAACACTGCATGAGCAATAGCCTATTGATAGTTTCATTAGTGCACTGTATCTCTTTCAGCACACAATACCTTTTGCCAATCATTAACAAAGACTAGTTGATTGCACATACAACAAGATTATTTTTCAAATTTCCACTTTTATAGCTTATGCCTCCTATCAGAGAGGAATAAAGACAATAAAGACTGCTACCTCTAGACAAATGCGGTAGAAGCACTTCTACTTAAACCTCATCATTATATGATAATTATAAAGGCATCTGACAGTGGGTAGCCTATAAGTAAATTTAAGTAATATAGTCCTACAACATGACAGGAAATCATGAGATGCGAATTGCATGCGTTTCAACCATGTTTATACAGTTATTTCAATAAAAGTGCAGATTTTTATTTGGGAAAAGCGGAAATAGGCATTTATAGGCATTATAAGTTGAAATAGGCAAAAATAGGTAGTTTAACTTTATGAAAAAGGATCTAACTGTATTGGATTGAACTGTTATTAAGTCATTTTGAAGACATCTAATAACGGTTAAGAATCGCATTTTGCCTAACATCCTGTTTCCTCTAATGTGACAATGTGATGTCAAATATGAAAATAATGAGTAGGGGGCGGATTTCTATGATCTAAAAAATAGAATATATACATGCATTCATGACCTAAAAACATTAAAATATGACCAATAAAATTTAAAATATGACTTTACCACTTACACATTGTGTATATTTTTTTAAAGTTTCATTAGAATTCATTTTATTAAAATATAGTGTTAATTATTTTAAATGTCTGTAAATTCTCAAAAAGTATCATTATAATGCAAAATTTACAAAATATGATATGAAACTTCAAAATTTCTTTAATATGCACACAAATATGTCAAAAATATGACCTAAATATGCATATTCATACTAAATATGCTACCGTTCCGTAGACCGTGGTGCTTTGAAGAATAATAAGAAATAAAATAAACAGAAATGCAGACTTAACATCGAAGTAAACATGCTCACTAATTCTTCTTCTTTCCTTAGTTTCCTTACCCTTTTAGAGACCTATGTTCACTAGTAACTAATAATATTACGTATTTCTATGAAACAAAATATTGTTAACACTAATAAAATATCATGAGTTCTAATAGCCTAATACAGTATTAGGTAATGTTATTAGAAAGTTTTGTGAAACAGGGCCCAGAAATTAATTTCAGTTAGTTTAATCATAAAGATGCTGGTATAGTGGGCCTATATTCAGCAAGCCCATTGTAACTTCAGGTGCAACATGCTTTGTTCTTTCTGTACGTTTGTACGCGGGTTTTGGATGCGAATGAATAATTGTCTCACCGTATACACGAGGCTAAATAAATGAATTATTATTAAATAAATGAATAAATGTTTACTAACGTTAGCTTGTGCAGCCAATCGGTTTGCTTACTGTGAGATGGTACAACACACAAAGTTATTAAACGTAATAAATAATACTAATTAATAATAACACAATTACTACTTTTTCTTGTATGCATTCACTTTCGAAAGTGGCGCCCTAATCAGTTCCTGAGACAGCAACCTGATTTTCATGCTCTGGAGACTATGTCAGCCTCTTGTACTTTCAAACACAGAAAGAAACTTAAATTAATTTGATCTACCTGTAGGTAAGTAAGAATTGTGTTCGAATCTGAAATTTCATATCGAGTTTAAAATTGATATAGGATTAAAAAATACTGAATTGTTTATGAATATTAAGAAATTATTTGTATGCCAAATATCTTCTTAGCCATGCCAAAACGTTGCATGAATTTATCTAGTTCGTGTTACGCAAATGGTTGTGTTAGATTCTTCAGTTAATGTTCATTGTGTAGGATACTCCTAAGTTTCGAAAGTCTTACTGTATAAACCATTTGGAGTTACACATTTTTGAGGTCCCTATATAAAAAAAATGTACAATTTTCAGAATCATGTGTGTCCGCAGCGCGAAAACGAAAAGATAGTATCATAACAAAACTGTATGGTTTAATATTTAAGACTTGAGGCTTTCTCGGCGTTGATTACTAATGATGGTTAAGTTATGTCTTACCGAAATGTGACACATTCTCTTACTCTTGACGGCCACTTTACTCTGCAAACATTACAGTATCTGTATGTGGCTCCCTATATCCCCTACTTTGGGGCGAAAGGCATCCAAGAGGAGGTTTCTCTTACTTTTGTGAATTTTTGTACGCTTATTTTCCGAGAGAGGGCAAGCCCATCGCCTCTCAACCCTCCTCCGGAAACTAAGGTATTACTTGGACGTGAAAGGGCCGAGAAATTTTGTCCAGAGGCTCTAATTTAGGCTTAGAGTTCTATATCTGCCGTAAATCTACGACACGGGTCACCCAGTTTAATGTCCCTCCCGGAGGACTCCGTGCCCAAGATTATTACGTCCTGAAGAGTCGATTGGGTTTGATCCCGCGACCTTCGGATTTAGAGGCGGGCACGCTACCTGTAGACCACCGCGACCGACTAAGCATTAAAGTACCTGTAGTTTTTATTATGTTGATTTTGTAACATGTTCTAAATACTGTACGTGATTTCTATCCATTGACTATATACTAGTCCTATGTATACCAGTAATATAGTGTAAGCGTAGCATTTAAGGTATTTGCGTATCTTATTTATACAGGGTGTTAATGAATAACACCGAAATATTTTACTTGTGTATAGAGGGGACATAGACAAGCAACTAGATTTTTGCTCTATGGATTCAATTTTTCCTGTTACAGCATAAAATCTCCCAGGGCATGGCCGCCACTGACTTCTAACATTAGAAAAAAATGCAAAACAAAGGAACTCCTTTGGACTAATGCAGTAGCGACCAGTCATGTGATTAGTCTGAAAATTTTGCAGATTATGGAAACACTAAATTATGATATAGCTGTTGACGATTGATCAAGAGTCAGGTTTTTATCGATCACTGGGAAGGCATGAAGTCAATTTAATGAACATTTTAATCCTATTTGGCGTAATTATTGATTTATAAGCACCAAATTATAATGACTTGAATGCCCTGTAGAAATACATTTTACATCATAGAGCAAAAATCTCCTAATAAAAGTTTCTTGCCTAAGTCCCCTCTATATACAGGTAAAATATTGCGGTGTTATTTCTAACACCCTGTATAATATAGTAGCCCTAATTGTAGAGGGTATACGGTTAAGAACTGAAATACCTTCTAATAATGATGTTATTGAGATCTAAGATTGAAATATTCTCGTGGATATTCTCTAGGGGTCCACCGCTGTGGCTCAGGGGATGCGTTCGCTCCTCTCACGCAGCGGGCCCGGGTTCGATTCCTGGTCGGGACAATGACTTATATGTATGTGATCCATAGATTATCCCTCTCCTAACAGGTCGCGGCCCTGTAAGGCCCGGGCGGCTTGGGTCGCTTAAATCCTAAAAGAGAGAGGTAAAACTAAGATAAAAAAAGAAAGAAAGAAATTCTCTAGGGGATAGTTATAAACTATTCGGCTTTGTGTGAAGTACACAACTGAATGCACACACTCTGCAATGCAGACTTTATATGGGAATGTGAAGCGAGGTTAGAGGAAGTTATGTGACTGCAACACATCACATGTTTCAAGGTCACAATGACTTCATTGCCAGTGGAACGTTACTACGGTTAACGTATGCTTAATTTAATGACAGTGATTAGCAGCAGCATGGAAAGTGGAACCGTAACACGTGCTCACACAGCGGAACAGTGATTCTCAAGGTGTATATTGCGATATTGTATTCGGTCACATCGCGGGAGTTTGTATTCTGTTTATAAGTATGAATATTATGATAAGCAAACTTATTCCCTCAATCACATACTAAAAGAGAAACTAACCTAAGCTTAAAATTTATTTGTACAGTAATATGGGTCCTTCTTGTTATTTATAACTTAAAAGTTAAAAAACAGCATGTAATAAATGAATATTTACAAAGTAGGCAGAAGTCAATAATGCTTATATATGTGAATGAACATGTGTGAAAAATGTAAATCAAATTATGTACGTATTAAAAAATATAATGTTTACAAGCTATTGAAGTCCCTCATTATACATAACGGATAAAACATGTAGGCTACACTTTAAATTCAGGTGTGATTAAAAGTACCAGTTAAAATAATAAAATCTTGTTCGGTTAAATCCTTCTTCTATTGGTTCTTGAGAAATGCATTTGGCATTATAGTAAGTAACTCGCTTCGCTCATTGGGGGCTCTGCCCCCAAACCCCCGCCGAGGTTCTCGGGAAAGGTTTGTGGAATTTCCCTGTGGTTTACAGTCTAAAAGCTATATGTCTACCAAATTTCATCTGGAAGTGTGCAAACATTAGGCCTAATGTCAGAGAGTGAGTGAGTGAGTGAGTCAGTCAGTCAGTCAGTCAGTCAGTCAGGCAGCCAGCCAGCCATGTGGTTTTATATTATAGGGATTTGATTTACATTTTCCACACATGTTCACTTACATAGGTTATTTATTAAGCTTTATTGTCTTTTGTAGACTTGGTAAATATTTATTTATTACATATTGTTATTAACTTTTAACGGTATAAATAACAAGAAGGACCTATATTACAGTTAAATTTTAAACCTAGGATAGTTTCTCTTTAGTATATGATTAAGGGAATAAGGTGGCTGATCATATATTCATATTTATAAATTATCCCGTCATCGGAAAGATGAAATACATACGCGTTGCATTCAGATGTTTAGTCCGTTTTGTTCGCTGTTCAAGTTTGAGACTCCAGTTTGTGCGTAATTAGCCTATAAATACCATTGAGAGATTTTATATAAATAAATCTTTTAGCTCAATAAATTCAGTTTGTGTAAAAAACTAATTTCTTTAAAATGTAAGCAGTAAACTGTTTTCTTGTGACGAGTCTAAAGATTTTATTAGAAAATTTACACAAACTGAAAATGAAAATTTTGTCGAATAAACTCTCTGAAGGGTGGATCTGAAGCTTAGTTTTTAAGTCTACCTAGCGAATAAAATGGCTTAGGATGAGGCTGAGAGACCTGAATACGCACTACTGCAATGAGACCGTTTAGTCTTTCTTGGACTATGAAAGGTAGATGACATTAATTTTTCTGATCATTCGCCCCCTTCTGAATGGCACTCAAAGATTTCTTATCTTGATGCGGCTACATCATAATTAGGTTTTGTAATAAAATAATTCCATCAGGGAGATAGGCTATGTGTTGTATGTATGAAAGCAGTCAGAAAAAGAAATAAAGACCAGGCTCTACCGTACACGAGTTATAATTCGTTTAAGGTTTGTTATTCTGTTTTCAGGGGAGGTTTGAGATAACATACTGTTGCAAGGTTAATTGCATCCTAGATAAATAACTGGTGATCATGAATTATGAATGGGAGGACCACTCGTGACCCGGTCATGTGGAACAACACTGTTAACGTTCCATTACATTTCAAAGAAGCGAAAACATAAGTCTGAACTGAAAGTATTTCTCTCTCTATCTCTCTCTTTCTTATCTCTCTATCTCTCTATCTCTATCTCTATCTCTCTGTTATCTCTCTCTTTCTTATCTGTCTGTCTCTCTGTTTCACACACAGAGGTACCGTACAGTATGTACATATTTGTACATACATTTGTACATATACGTTCTCTTTGTCACAGTATTCTTTGTTATTTTTGTTTCGTTATCTTCATGTGTTCCCTTCGCCTCATCTCTGGCCGCCCCCGTCCTTCCCGCTATATTTGCATTTAACACTATTCTGCAGTCATTAATTTTACAGGATAGAGACATCTACCGGATTACATAGGTAGCTGAATCCTCACGCATTGCAGGGCATTAGAGGCCTGGAAGAATATTTGAAATTGGAGACTGGCTACGTCCCGGTAAAACCAAAAACACCGGTTCGTTTCCCGCCTAGGATAAATTTTCTGTTCAGAATTGAATACACTTCTCTTCAACGAAATTAAACAGAAAACCTGTCTGACACAAATTTAGGCTAAATAAATATATTACGTTGAAAAGTATAGTTGGTTTTTATTAAGACAATTTTAAGATGATCAATTTCAAGTTTCACACAAAAGAGTATGTGTGCGAAGAGCCCTAAAAGGAAAAATAGTACCACGACTTTCTCTCAATCACTGTTAGTTTTTATGTAAATGGATATATCGTTAAAAAAAAAGCCTTATGAAATGTTTTGTTTGAGCTGAATGTAGATATTGAACTTTGAGTGATCATTAAATAGGTTAGCTTGACAGCTTTATTTAATTGAATAACCTTGAAGCTGAATGCCCTGGTTGATATCCGGAACAAGTCTATAGGTGCAGTGAGAAGATGAAATGCCAAGGTAATGGACAAGAATCTTCTTTCATCAAGGACTTCCGTCGTGACAATAAAATGGGTCTATGTGTCATCTGACACATAACTATGTGAATTGTGTAGGCTCAAATTGCCTTTATGCCCTTAATTAAATTCATTTTATACAATCTTATGTCACATATGGAATACTTACAAATTATACAAATGCAATTACCTATGTGACGGGTTTAAAAATTCCGCGACTTCCACTTATTCTCGTCATGCAATGGTTTTGATGTTAGTTCGGCCTTGTAGCGCGCTCTGATTTAGCTTACATTTAGCCGCTGACTACCCAGCGGGACAGTTGCTTGTGAACGCTTTTAGTGCAATATTTTCGGGGTCCGAAATACTGTATCATGTTATTAACCAAAGATATACTTGCGATATGCTTTCAGCGCCCGGGCGGCTTGGGTCGCTTAAATGATCCTAAAAGGGAGAGGTGACCTTAAGGTAAAGATAGATAGATAGATAGATATGCTTCCAACACCTCTTTTGCAATGTATAGTAATATTGATGTTTAAAGATCAACTTGTGCAGTAATAGTGCCATTTTTCTGTAAGCACGTAACGGGTGCTATGAATTTGAAATATTTTCCATTCATGTTTAATTAGTGATGCTTGCTTGATGCTTGTACGGTAGCTGATTTGCTTAGGACCAAAATGTATCTCTAATTCATTAAAGTCCTGCTGATTCTAGGTATTTGAAACTACGGTAGGGTTTGAGGGAATTTTCCAATAAGTGTAATGTTCGACATTTCTGTTGCCATATGTAGGTAGGCGTTGCTGACATTTTCGAGAAGCAGGCATCCATTTTTCATTAGTTAAAAGTTGCCTTGAGGCATTTAAGAAGAATATTCCGTTGAAATTCTGCTGGGGTTTCACATGATTAGAATAGCTTAGTGTGCCTGCTACAGGGCTGTCCATTATTAGCTTTACCTAGATTAATTCAAGTTATCGCATATTCGGCTAAGTAGAATTTTATCTTTCGTAGATAGGTCCCTGGCCGACATGGTCAGGTAAGTTAATAAGGGTTTAGGAATTTCTTCTGGAATAATATCATCACCATCATATCATCGGGATAATGTAGCTCTGCTTACAAGGTGTCCCAAATAGAAAAATAGAGCTATTCTTCCGCCAAGCCGAAGGGAGGGGAGGTACCACAAACCTTACCAGGCTTAGGATAAAACATATTAATTTTGTAAAAATTCCTTATCACGAAAACTGAATCAGTAAGTACGAGTGAGGTATCAACCAAAACATTTCTAGATATACAGGGTGTTTCAAAAATACCTTTTCAAACTTCGGGCCTGGGTTCCTTACACCAAAGGAAGGGAAAAAGTTCATAGGTCCCATAATCCTTTGTTTTTTCGTTAGGAACTGTTCAACACATTGGTACACTCATAACACAACACAAAATTCATAACAAATGCTCCAAATGTCCTCCTCTTGCTTCTAGACATGCACTCGTCGAATCATGAACTGTCGCACCCTTTCAAATACTCCGGGATGGTGTCGAATGGTTTCGCAGGCTTCCGTGACACGTCGATGAAAAGGATTATGGGACATGTGTTCATATAAACTTTTTTCCTTCTTTTGGTGTAAGGAACCCATGCCCGAAGTTTGTAAAAAGTATGTTTGAAACACACTGTATTTGACTGAGTATATTGATGATCAAACTTAAGTCAGTTTGAGTACCGTAGGTTATTTTATGGAAAGAAACTTATTGAAATGTGCCATCCAACAATCATCTTATTGTAGCGAAAATACCATCATTCCTTTTTATAATCCATGAGCATTAAGCTTAGTTACATCTGAACAGATCTGTGGAAATCTTGAGTATGTTTACTATCTTCCGTACATGGGTTGTTAAGATTTAAATGTCCAAGTAGACCTTGAACCATGCAACATTGCTTGTGCACGAGATATAGCCTATATCTTACAGTATGTTTCTGTTTATTAAGTGCCAGTATGGTACTTTATGAGATTGTGTGTGGGGACAGGAAAATGTCTGTCCGTCTGTCCATCCGTCCGTTCGTGTGTCTGTATGCGTGATAAGACAAATACGCTTTACTGGATTTTCATGAAAATTGGTATACGCATTTATAACGTTCATGGAAAGAAGCCTATTGATGTAGGACCAAATCGGTTGACCGGTACTGGAGTAGTGCCCAATTTAGTGCATATGTTTATGCAATATGAAAGGCGCGATAACTCAATTTTGCTTTATCGGATTTCATGAAACTTCTTATACGCATTTATAACGTAGGCTACTTGGGAAGAAGCCTATTGAATTTGGACCAAATCGGTTGACCTGTACCGAAATAACGAGCAATAAACGGTCACTTCTAATATAATGTTAGTTCTCCGACAATCCTAAGCATTTTGATTGGCTCGCGGAAGCCACTCAGCGGCCGAGCTCCCGTAACTAATGTAAACAAGACACTTGGAGATTTATCAGCTTCTGTAAGTAGAAATGATAGGCGAAATTACCGTACTTATTAAAGATCATGCTTTCATTTCGAATTTAATATAAATATTAATTTTGTAATGAATATAAAACGCTTCAATATTATATAATGGCCCACAATATATTAAATATAACGCAACAAATTGCCAATCGTTTATTGAAATTGCTAGCCCACTGTGATTGATTCGTTTCTTCATAACGTAGTCAATGAAAATAAATGTAAATAAGAGATTAAAAATACAACTAGCCGTTGAACGCCAGTGCTATTGATATAATATTGTGCATTCTATCGATATGTATGACTACCGATGTCTACATTATATTTTAATATGAGTATTTTTTTATTCGCTCCTGTGCAAACAATATACCGTACCTAATGTAATTCCTGACCGATTGATTTCAGATTGACTTTAATTAATTCATAACCTATACGGCTGCTTTAAACTTGAAACAAACTTGTCAGCGTATCGTAGGCCTATGCTTACATAATTAATATTATTACCATAGCATTTTTTGAAATGTTGCCATATTTTAAGAATTTGTTATATTAGTATATACGAGTTTGAATTAAGGTTAAGAATCGACTTCTTTTCTGCATGGGCCTATCATAATTACAATTATCATTGATTGAAAACAGATTTCTGGTACTTTGTTATGTCAGTTTACCTGATTTTATTAAGTTCCAGAATGGTCTTTCTGAGATTGTATTGTGGATGGGAAAATGTCTGTCCGTGTGTCTGTACGCCCGATAACTCAAATACCGGTACGCTTTATCGGATTTTCAGGAAACTTGGAATACGCATTTACAACTTGGTATACGCATGGGAAAAAGCCTATTTATTTTGGATCGAATCGATTGACCGGTACCAGAGTAATGCCGGATTTAGAGACTATTTTATGGTAGTGCATTAGAAAGAATTTATCAAGTGCAAATCAGTTCTCATGACAACATATTGTTTTACAGTATTCACATACGGCTTTGGAAGTTGCAATAAATTTAGCTTTGACAAAGAACACTACCCATATATTCCTTCACATATGCTTATTAAACTAGACCGTTAAACCGAGCGAGGTGGCCAAGATGATAACGTATTGGACTCGCATTGTGGAGGTTACTGATTCAAATCCCTTAGCCCGCCAATTTGATTATATATATAGCCTATGAGTGTGAGATTTTCCAGATATCACAGATCTGTATAGTTCTGCTGGACGATTTTAATCCGATTAAAAAAAATCTTCCATAATGTTCTTCCAAAAGCCCTGTTTAATGAATCGATCTGCAGCTTAACTCTGAAATCGATTTAAAAAAATCTGCATATCATAATTGCAGACAACATTTTGCAGAGAATTAACAAAATCATGCTGGCACTTTGTTACATCATTTTACCTGATTTTATTTATTTATTGAAGGTACGGACGTTTTTGTTCTTCTTAACAGCTATCATTTGTTTAATTGTTAGGATTCTTAATTGTTTCCAAGACACCTTGGTAACAAAACTTGCTACTTTCTTACCTGAGCCTCTGTATCATTTACATAGCATTTCCCTTTTTAAATATTGAAGCCATTCCACCATTAAAATTGGAAAAAAAAGTTACATTCATTGAAGAAGGTCTACAGAGAAAACTGCTTTCTACTTAATTTTTGTAGAAATTTATGCATTCGGTTTTTTGTTTGATTTATTTGTATTAATTCCATTCTCCTTGTTTGCAGGTAAGGACTAGATGTGACTCCTGGAGGACAACGAGAAAGTAGCGTGAGTGACATGCGAATTTTGTTGATGCTTAGAAAAATAACAGGCTAGTTGTGCTGGATAAAAATCATTCTCTTCTTTTAATCATACGTTGATAGTTCATAGACTACTTGATGTAATTTTACTCTGAAGTATACAGTCCATATCTATTAAATAATAAGATCAGTTTCGTGTTTGTTTTCTGAATATTGAATTGACAGTATTCTTTTCAAAATTCCAATCTATACTGCACATGATTGCGGATTCTACAATTCTACAATTAAATTCTACAATTAAAGAGTTTTTGTTATTGAATATAACGACACGGGCTAGTAGTCTATCGGTAAACACTCTAGCTAGTCCATTCAGTTTTGGCTGGCAAACGATTAACTACTTGTACGTTTAAACACACTTATTTGGGAACACACGCTCAAGTATCTGTAGAAAATAATGCCCTTTTTTACTTTTTATTTTATTTTAAACTCTCAAACTTTAAAATATTGGCTGTTGTCTTGTGAATAGCACGCTGTGAGATGATAGATTCGTCTATTAAGTGTATTTCTTGCTTATATTATGATCATGCCTGGATTTTGATGACATGTCATCTTTTAACTGGAACATCATGGACGTTGCCAAGGGGTATTCTGATCATGACTCCTAGATATAAAAATTGTAATTTGTAGGGCTCTTTTTTGGTCATTTCCCCTTTTATTTATTTTAAAGTAATTTTTAGAATCTAGTGTAATTATTTGGTGATTTTTTGTCATTTTACGGTCTTTTTTTCCATATTTCATATTAGGTGTTTTTTTGTTTTATATTGGCCATGAAATCCAGTAATCACTTTAGAACTTGTTTAAAATATTAATAATTTTCAGAGCAGATATACACGAGTCCAGGAAAATTCTCAGCACATGGAGGCATTAGTAATCCTGCCACTTAATGCTAATTTTCACAACTTCTTGAAGCTTGTAGTTTTCTGTTAAATGCAGAGTGTTATAAATGTCCAACAAAAGAAGCTGTCTGACAATAGCACAGCTACCCGTACTTACGTCACACAAATAATTATTACCTTATAATAAATGTAGGGCTTACTTAAAATTATACATGCGTGTGTTTAACTTTTTGTCTTCCACTTTGCAATGTTGAAGAATAAGACGAATTACAGTAACATTCTTGAATTTAATGTGAGACCTGTCGCTATTTCATTGTCACTAAATTGTCTATATTGGCTTTAATTGTTGGAGGAAGAAATTCGACGGAAGTGAGCATAGGAAAGACTGTTCCCCAGTTTTGACTCATGATATTCTTCCTTGCGAAAAATTGCTTACATAATTACGAACGTGCTGCTAAAAAGTTATAGGCAATGTATCTTTAGATTACAATTTTAATAAAATGGAGATTAAAGAATTCAAGAAGCCTCACCGAGAATCGAATTCGATCTTTGAAGTGCTAAAAAGTGATGTTGTGAACAGAGCATTTGATCAGATAGCTTGAAATCTGTCTTCTAAGGTTAGCCCTAACGTAGGCCTACTGATGAATGGTTTCAGAAGTCTTCGAAGAATAACTTACTATTTTCCCTTTTAGTTAAAACTAGTATTTGTTTGCAGGTCCTCAAAACTTAAGCAAGGGTCGGCATTATAATTATAATTACTATTTGCTTGTGGACCGCCAAAAATCAAGGCCCGGGCTGCATGCTGCCCCCGGCCGCGGGTTGAACACCACTGGTCTAGATGTTCCACTCATTAACATTGATGTTTATTCACTTCCAGATGAGCTAGAAACTTGTAATTTTGGCAAACTAATAGCTTTTATCCTATAACCGTTGGAGAAATTGAAAAAAGTTCAAATTTTGAATTTTTTCCCCTCCAAAATTAAATTTTTGACTGCGTATTTGTACGGCTTCAGATGTAACTTACGTTTTGACAAAAGTAAAGGAATTGACCTATTGTTGAAGTGAGGAATTTGTTGTAAATTCGTTCTGTTAATTTTATAGTTATCCCACGTATCCCTTCACGTAGGCTTTGTTTATCAAACTTTCTCAAGAAACCGTGGTTGACCTGATTTATTAATAAATTATGTAAATTGTGTTTCATCAAAGAAGCTACAGGTATGATGATGTTTCAGTGCTCTGTGTTTGTGAATTTTCATAAAAAAGTAAATGGACGTAGGGGCGATAAAATGAAAGTGATAAGAATAAAACGAGAAAATTATGACGATAGATTCTTGTGATTGGTTGAAATTCCACATATTGGATTAACCAGTGGTTTATGAGCTAAATAATTATTATTATTATTATTATTATTATTATTATTATTATTGTTATTGTTATTATTATTATTATTATTATTATTATTATTATTATTATTATCATTATTATTATTATTATTATTATTATTATTATTATTATTATTATAGAGAACTAAGTGGGTTGTTTGTCTCTCTTTGGAAACTTGGAGATAGTAGACTACCGATTTCAAGAATCCCACTGCTACATGGCAATGTGATTCCTCCATGCAGTTCAGTTCGGGAAGGCTATACAAGATGCCAGTGACGGCAGAACAATGGGATGTAATGATGACGTATGAGTAGGCAATGACATTCCATACCTGGTCTGGTCTTGAAGTAGTTAATTGCAGCCCCTATTGTTGTGTTCACACTAAGGAATCCATGAGTAATGGTGCACGGCTCACATTGCTCTGTACACGAAGATGCAAATAACTAGGATCAAAATGTTTAGATTCTTGTAGGTTTGACTGTATTTGCTATAGCTAGATCACAGCTGAAGACCAGTGAGACAAAAGAAGCAATGAATATAGGCTATACGGTCTTACTAATACACAGTATGTTGTATGCGCTTTTGTTCAGTCGATCACCACTTCAGCTCAACATAAGCCATGTCCAAATTCTTCATCAATAATCCTCGTGTAAGTTACACACCAGCTTTGAATGTTAAACATCACCGATACGTGATGGATATGTCGTATGTGAGAAATTTCTCGCTGCAGCGAAAAAGGAAGACTCATGCCTGAGTGCACCATTCTCCGGTTTTCTCAGCTGTTTCATAACCGGGGTAAAAGTAATATCGGAGTATTCTAAGAAAACCTGTGCACCATTGCTACAACGCCGCAGTTTTCCAAACGTTCGGATATATCGCGGTTACTCTGCTACGAATCCATTCCCATGGATAAATTTTGTGTTGGTTACTTCCATGGCTTTATGCGTTCGCAAGAATGACTTCCCGCAAAGTTTGCATACCGGTACCCCTATTGATTCCGTCTCTCTCCCACGCGCCCGCCACGTCCAGAAAATGCGTCGGTTGCCACAATGACCTCACTTAGTAGAATCATACGTTTAGAAGCTATATGCATACTATCTAGCCAGGTACTTGCTCTCAGTTCATTACTCACGGAGTTTCACACCATGAAATTCTACATAATATCGTTGCATATAATATTAATTTATAGTAATTTATAAATTAATCTTAAATTTACATTAGGCATATAACAAACGTGTAGAGTGTTCAGGCTTACATTTTTTAATAGCAATGTTAGTGCTTTGTATTTAAGTATTAAGTGTTAATTAATTATCTATAATATGTATATGTATTACGTAATTGTAAAGTAGCTTTTGACCGGTAGAGCGGAAGAGAAGGCCACATGGCCTTAGCTCTACCAGAATAAATAAATAAATAAATAAATTTTGACCTGGCAACCGAATGGGAAAGTTTTCACATCGGAAAGTGCTCAAATAATTTTGTATAAAATACGAGGCGAACTCCACAGTACTGTTAAAACTTCTGAAAGACTCCTTTTTTTCCTCATACGATCTATGAAGAGTGCTTTAAGCTGCTCAGAGCCTTTCTCTTAAGTTAAGTCTCTTGAACGACTCTCAATGAGACTTGAGACAAGAGAATGCGCACTCTCGCGATGGGGTTAGAGAAAGTCATGTGAATGTTTCATATCAGATGTTTTAAAAATAAAACTTTTAGAAGTAATTGGCTAATTTTAACTGGTTGTGCTAATTTTTATTTTTTACAATATTTTAATTCAATTTTTTTTATTATATATACCCTAGGCCTAAAGGCTATATCTTCATACGAGATTGGAGTCCATCAAGATGAGAATGCAGAAAACGAAAGAAGAAACTACGAGTAGACTCATATTTAACGTGACATGGACACTTATCCGCAGAAAGGTGCTAAGTGCCAAAGTTATAACAAATTGTTATATTTCAATAGAGAAGTGGAAAATTCCTAGTTCCTAGGAGAATATCAGGAGATTCTGAAGAGTTACCAAGAGCACCTCAAGATAGCAGGGGTGCTAAATCCTGCAGCTCTCACAAGAAAGAATGTCATTGTTAATTGGATTTCACTCCAATAACGAGATAGAAGTTAAGCGTTTGAATTTTAGTAAATGTTGGATAAAATTGGAAATGATTTGGAGGTTGTGACAACACTTGCGTTTGGACATAATTCATTATTTTATTCAATTACTGAGGAAAGGAAGCAGGATTTGAAGGCTACGATTCCCTATTTGGCCACTATGGAACATAAGGAATAACATACTTTTTGCCGTATCCTTAAAATACTGATAAAAGTTGGCAATAATATATCTTCCAGTAATATAAAGAAAAAGTAAAGTGATCCCTATACAGGCCTTAGAGGCCCAGAGGGTTCCAGGAGGTTCAGGATCCCAGATTTTGGACATTCGGCACGTGAAGGTGATAACTGATAAGGTTCTCAGCCTTACGCACCGGATGCCTTTACTCCGAGGATTGCTTCTGGTACTCATTTCTGCTAGAGGCTGAGTCGACCCCAGAGCCATAGTATCACCAGAAGGATTAGCTTAATTGAAAAACTCCAACGACCTCATCGATTTCTAGCAAAGGACGTTTTCCCAAAGTTTTGCCATACCTTTTTGTTATACTCCGTATATCGTATTTTCATATTTCTCCCAGTGCACAGTGGTCCAAAACGCGAATCTAGCGGGACAAAACTCATTTTGGTCACCCTTGTAACATTAAGAAACAACAGTCTGATAATACTGAAAACATATCCCTTCATCAGGAATGAACCTTTAAATAAGGGTACTTCAATTTATGACAGCATGACACATCCCCAAAGTTGAAAGAAGTTTTGCCGATTTTGCGTCAGGCATCAGACGGTTTATTTCTCAGTAAGGTTTGTTAGTGGCTGGAAGCAAGTGTGCACTAGTGGAGGGATTTATTACTACTGGATAATTTAATCCAAGGTATTTAGAACTTTTTGGTATAACAAGTATACATATATACATATTTGTATGTCCGTCATATTGGTTTGTATTCTTTAAAGATAAAAAAGTGAATTTATTTTTTTCCAAAAACTTTAAATTGACTTATAAAAAATATATATCTGAATAGCACCTTGAAAATTCACCAGATCATAGTTAAATTCATGGGCTATAAGTTACTTTGAACCGCAAAGTGCGCAAGTTGCGCCTTTTTCTGAAAAATCTATTTCTTTCCAAGAATCCAAGAAATAAAATTGCCTCTTGCAGAATATGTTTATTAGTAATATATGTGATTTCGATCAGCAGGCTGCACTGAATCAATAGAACCAGCAATAAATAATACCTAAAGGTTAATAAGATATTTATTTGAGTAATTTTAAATAAATAAAAGTATTAAATTAATTTTAACAAATTAAAAATATTTCAAAAATATGTAATTAGTTAATTTTCATAAAACTTATGAAAATATTCTAGGCTACAGTCTTTTTAGATATTATACTTTATTTTTATATTTTAGGGAAAACAAGGGATCCAAAAAAGTAGAATGTCACACACTAGAAGTAAATTCTGGGTTATGACCCGCATGGAAGTATTCAAATTATTCAGGAAGAACAAATTCACTACGCAAGATTTGTGTAATTACGTGAAAGAAAATTTTGAATTGCGGGACTGCAATACTGTTGCCTTAAATGAAATTTAAAAAGTGCTATTATTGTTTAAATCCGATTTGCGGAAACGCTGGAAACAATGTGGTAGAAAGCATGATAGATTTGTGGTTAAATATACAAAATGGTTAAATTCTGAACTAATATTCCTGGAATGTGTTATGAAATTTAATTCACTGAATGCTTCATCTTCATCAAATGTTGGAAGACCGAGAAAATTATTGTCTGAAGGTAGTGTTCTTAATCTACTGCTCATCACTTCAGATCCTTTGATATCAAATATACGCCCCTTGCCCCAGAAGAAGAAAGACAGTCTACCCTTGGAAGTTTGACAGCCCTTAAAAGAATCATATCTAATCAGAAGTCACAGAAGTGATGAATAGAAGAAAATTTCGTCACCTCTAGAAGAAGTTGATGATGATGATGATGAAGAAGAAGAAGAAGAAGAAGAAGAAGAAGGTGGTGATGAAGATTATGAAGAAAATGGCGAAGAAAGAGATGATTCGTATGTATATAATATGTATGTAGGCCTATGTGTGTATGTGTGTTTTTATCTAAAGTAGATGATTTTTCCTTTACCATCGGTTTCTTCAAACGAATACATTAACATTGTTCCCTAATCCGCGAACAGTTTCTTTGTGCTGTAACTGCAATAGGGCAAATGTTTGCTGGAACTGAAGAAGTAAAGATCTGTCTGCGTACAGCTAATTGAGTTTCTGTCCACTGATTGACATAATAAATTAGTATGTACAAATGTGGTACATTCTGTGTTCTGTGTATGTGTATATGTATATTCAAGATGCAAATAATTCTGTCCCTTAGATTCTCCAGACGTACAAAATAAAGAAGAAAATAATGATGATGATGATGACTAGAATTTTGAAAAGAGAACTTAAACTGTATGAACATTATATTATGTACATATGTGCGTGTTTAGTTATTTATGTATGCTTGTATGTATGTGTGTTTCATGTATTTATATAGGCGTGTAATGTGTGCGTGTAAAAATAGGCTAGGTATAAATGTATATTAATATATTTATATAGCAAATTTATATGTTTAAGTGCGTTTCTTTGCATTGTATGTGTATATTACATGTAAGGGTATAGTTTCAAAGCATAATATAATTTTGTCCCGCTAGATTCGCGTTTTGGACCACTGTGCAGTGGTGAAGCGTAGGGCCTCCGGGTAGAGGTTACTGTTATCTATTTGAATTTTGTTACACTTATTTTCCAATAGAGGGCAGAATGACATCCCGTCGCCTCACAACCCCCCATCGCCTCACAACCCCCCCTCCCCGAAACGTGAAAGGGCCGAGAAATTTCTACGACACAAACCTCCAGCTTAAAGTCTCCGTGTCCAGGATTTTTACGTCCTGAAAAATCCATGGACTGCGGCAGGGTTTCATCCTGCTACCTTCGGATCTAGAGGCGGGCACGTTATCTCTATACCCCCGTCACCAATACACACTGTATAAGTTACGCTATATACACAATACATAAAGTCTGAATCGTAAGATATGAATAATTAGTGTTCTTGCATCAGATTGTGAGAAAAGCAAAAATTGTGCCTGATATCTCGATGTTTTCACTGTGGATAGTAGCATGGATTCACGCACCACCTAAAGGCAACACTTTATTCTTTTTCTTCTCCAGTGTTGAGATCTTTTCTCGTGATGATTCGGTTTCTACCTAAAATCGTGATGTTTTCCAAGTTAGAGCGGGAGAGGGGAGGAACAATACCTCACGTCTTGTAATAACTTAGGGGCCAGTCGTGAGGAGATGAAACAACCAGAGCACCAAATCATGACCAGTCTGTGGAATCGTTTTAACTTCCCACACATTATAGTGCATGCAATAAACCCAAGTCACCAGCTTCAAATGCCAACGCGGCGATAGAAGAGTTTTATATCTACCTAGAAATTTGGTTTCTTGTGTCATCCATACATAAGTAAGAACTGCAGATATTTTTAAATGATTGAATTGAAATTTTTTAATACCTTGTTAAATTCTGATTAGCTTAACTTCTTTTTCACATTTGTATGAAAAGCCATTTCATTTTGGAAGTTAATATAGGCCTACCAATATAAACTAATAAACAATGAAAATATCAAAAAACTACTTAAACTTCGTGGCTCAGCATTCCTGAGGAAACTAGGCTTACCATCCGAACACTGCGTCATGTATCATAGGCAAATTGTAGGATTGGGGGACATATGGTTAGCATGCCGATACCCACGGCCGTTAATGATGGTTTTCGTGACTGAAAATAGCTCCCAGTTTGAATCACGAGGCTGAATGCACCGCGTTCCAGACCTCCCTACCTCAGAAAAATTCAAGGAGGTACCGGGGATCGAACCTGAGCCTGCGGATCCATAGTCAGCGACGTTAACCACGGGAATAACACCCGCATATCATGTGAATTCACAAATTAATCACAATTACCGCACAAAACACACACAAATACATGTTATATGTTCCGGTATATAGGGTACGGTACTAGCTGAAATCGTGAGATTAATTCGTGTGTTGGCTCTCATCTCCTCTCCCGGAAAAATATATTGAAGGAAAAGTGTGCATTTTTTACATGAATATAATATTTGGGTATGTGTTATGAAAACAGTAAGTTAATGGTTAAAAGTAAATGCAGAAATATAAGGCACCCCAAAATAGCAATTAAAGACAAAAGTGTAAAGCACTCTCAAAATAGCAATTATTGAAGTATACTTATATACCGAATGAATCTTATCTTCCTGCGCATTGGTAACTAGGCAACCCATTTTACACACGCGATGCGAAATCCAGATGCTTATACCGCATTCACCAGCCCGGCCGATTCATGCTACAATGTTGTTCTCTGTTTATATGCTCGGCTTGTGCAACAGTCAACGCTGAAGGTCCGGGATTCAAATCATGGCCGACCAAAACTGACAAGACGCGAGGCAGTGGACAGTTTTAAAGGTAAGCACGTATTTAGAAATCAGTTTCCGGAGGATTCTTAACTGATTAACCCTAAATTGCTGGCATCTTCCCTTCCTGAGTGGCAAAACACTGATTTTGTCTAACTAATACTTTTTAAAAATCTTCACATATTGGAGGGGTCTGGATTCCCAGGACCCCCCTTATATACGCCCATGTTTAAAGGCGTACTTAGCCTACTGCGTAAGTTCTCATTGCGCAGGATGAGTAGATTCACCCAGTAAACTGAGTGCGGTCAAGAAAAACGTAATGTAGGCCTACTCTTTGTTGATAATATTCGCACCTGTACTGTCGAAAAAAGCTGCTGTTTATTTCAGATCGATGTGAATCTGACAGAGAACTCCGTTTTGTTGGTAGGTACATCCATTCATTTTCCATGGTACGTAAAACCAGTCTACTTTTTTTTTTTTTTTTTAAATCTATGTTAAACGGTTAAATATTATGTTATATACATATAACATGATTGTCTAGTTCCCGGTGACTAGGCCTTTTTTTAGAAATGTTATTTCAAACGTTAATACATCCATTGCACAGCTTAATTTCATGCAGCCTGAGGAATTGTAATGAAAGTATAAATAATTCCATGCTTTCACATCAGGCTGAAATATGGAAAGGACAATTTGAATAAATACAAATTATTTCGAAATTGAAAAAGTTGTATTACTATAAAGTGATTCCCTAGCCTAGCCGGAGTGCATAATCAGAGTTATATAGAGTTTGTTTCGTGGAGAGAACATAGGATCGTGTTATCAGATTACCTCATGTTGTTATTTGAGCGAAATTCACTCATTCCTACGTCATATATGGAAGGAATCATACAGTTCTATTTCCCTGGTCTGAGTTCTTGTTTTGCATTAGGCTTATGTTCCTCTCCAGACCTTTGCTTTTAAATTTTTTATTTCTTTAATTGTAGAAATCATAGTTCGCGGAACAACTGTGTGGTCCTGAATCTTGTGTTGGATTCTTAACTCATCCAGCTGAACCAGATTAAATAAATTGGAATGTGACTTATTGGAAGAACTGTTCGGTTTGAAAACACAAGGTCTGTGCTGCAGCCAAGGATTGGTAATTTCTCCACACCCACCAGTTCGCCTTATTTTATGGGGACACACTGCTATAGTATGTAACTAATTTGGTCTGCCTTCATTAAGAGAATCTAATCAATTGTGCTCATGAAATGGCTTCCACCAGAATTAAATAAAAAAACTGTTTAACAAAGTAAAAAACAGCAGCTTCATCATAAATACATACATGCGATTCCGTCACTTTTACATTCCCACATAGAGCAAGTGGCTGCTTTGCGAGATATGTTTATTCATTTATCTCATATGCAGGCCGTATTATACGCGACTCAATGGAAGAGTTGAGTAGCTTATAACTACCCTCCAGAGGTTTTCTACGAAAATATTTTATATAACAGTTTTAGGGCTTTCTGTGTGCAGTTCGTATACACACTTTGAATGAATTCGTTAATGCCATTAATGCCGTTGAATGAATTCGTTCATTAGTTAATTTTCGAAAAAAATAATGTTAATAGTCGTCGGGGTGCTTCCTATCACGTTCCCAAAACATACCTAACCAAAAGTAAATCCCATACAACTCTAGATCGATCTACAACTCTAGATACAAATCAGAGATCGAATCACTAGTTTTTTTAAGTATTCCTTTATTTATTACTGGTAATTCATACATTTACTGATTACACAATATTATTATGCATTACGTACGAAACTATCAAATTTTATTATTTTTTTATTATTACATTTAGTTACTTACATTATTTCACAATTAGTACAAGTAAAAACAAATCAAACCAACATGCCCCTATATGACCAAAGCTCGTGTTTAGGGGGATTAGTCGATTAATATAAATCTAATTACATATCAATGCACAGTATACTACAAACAAAAAATTATAAATTTATGGGTACAGTGTACACAAAAATAATTTTGCAGCATTAACCAGTGGTTTATATATAATTTTAATCCTTCTGGTGGCACTATGGCCCTGGGGTCGACTCAGCCTCTAACATAAATGAGTACCAGGAGCAATCCTGGTGGTAAAGGAGGCCGGTGCGTAAGGCTGACAACCTTACCATCTTCATGTTCCGAATGTCTAAAAATCTGGGAGCCTCAACCTCCTGGAACCCTGTGGGCCTCCATGGCCTGTAATAGGGAACACACTTTATATATAATTTACAACAACAAAAATAGAATAAATTGGGTTGAAACATTGAAAGCCCAAACAAAATTAAAGTTCTGCTATTAATAATATATAATAATTATAATATAATTGATGATTGTTAAGACAATATGCTGTTCGTTAAACATCTTGAGGTATCATCTATATAACCAACATTAATTTAAACCTTATAAAGATAAGTTTTGTTATTTCTATTTTTAAATTACATTAAGATAACTTATATGTAATCTATGTTAAATGTTAACTTCTCCTGTATTGATTTGTTTACTTTGTCCACAGCGGCAACCTGCCAATGCAGGAAGTATTTGTACATATTATGTGCAAGTCAATAAAAAATTCAATGGATGAAAAGTGCTTCTGCCAAGAATTATCTTAAAATTCCAACGCGTTAGTTGAAATGTCTTCCTTCTTAACGCTTTTAGTTGGTACATAAGGAGAAAGGTCAGTTTGGAAATAAACACACCAACACAATGAAAATAACTAACACTAGATATCTCTTCATATAGGATTAACATAGATATCTAAATAAAACGTTCATTTGTATTTGTTAAGTAAACTTAATATTTTAATATCCTTCTATCTTGTGGAAAACATTTCATGTGTTGCTGCATATTTCTTATCGCGTTGTATTACAAGATGACTTCACTGCGTAATGTTACAGTACGTTCCCAGGCATTCCATTCAAGCAGGGTCTCACAAACGGATTAAATGACAATTCCTAGAACCACATCAATTCAAACTGAAATTCTTTCAGGGCAGGGTTGGTAACGATTTTTCCACCCCCATGTGGAAAATACCAAGTAAATACCATGTTAAAAACCGATATTTACCGTCCTGGGAACGTTTAGTTTCTCCACCTGGGAAAAACTCATTGCTGAAACAATTTTAATTATTAAATTTTTTAGTAGGCCTAGGCTTAATCTATACTGTTATTGTAACTTTTAAAGTAACAACATCTACTTTTTAAATCTTATTATTTTTATACAATACCATTGTAAATGTGTCGTAATTAATGACAATAGCCTATACACAACATGATATGCCCTGGCCATCCAGCTGTTAAAATATTTGTATGTGACTGTAAAACAAAGATAGGATAGAATAAATTTAAAGCGTTATGCCATGCCTTCATTCCAATGAGTACTTGTATATAATATAGAAAAATCTTGGTAATTCTAATTTCCATATGCAATGACCAGGACCCGGATTCTAATGACATATCTTTTTATTGATGCTGCATAGACATTTCCAACTTATAGATAAATCCTAATCAAATATTTCTGAAGGTTTATTTATTACAAAATGGAATAATAAAGCTTGATGTTATTACATTATAACTATGAAATTTGTTTTAAAACTATTTCGCAAGAAATTACACAGAAATGTTTCGGAATAAGAATAAGAATAAAGTTGGAATTTGGTAACGTGTCATAACGTTTTCGAGTTTTCCCACTATTATCCGGTATTTACCGGTACCAATTTATCCCGATAGTTACTAGTTTTTCTCACTGGGATATATATTAGTTTTGGACGGGAAAATGTCTACCCTTTTCCAGGACCAATTTCCTCCTTTTTAAATAAAGATTATTTATCACAGTCACAATTTACAAATTAATAAGCGATAGTCCAAGTACCGAATTTTTCCGCAGATAAGACCATAAAAAAAATCTTATAGAACAGACAAAAAAAACTGAAATTTATATAAATTAAAATCATTACAAAATATTGTTTTCAAATGTCAAGTAAGTAAATTTGTGCTACTTGGACACCCTTAGTGGAAAAAAAAAAGTTCTGAACTTGCATGCCCATCAAATTGTCCATAGAAGATATGTGCCTTTACTGCTATCTCTATTGCTACAAGACCAACTGCTATGGTGTTTACAATAAACTTGAATTAAAATGAACTATGAACATGTGGCAGAGATTCTAAATTAAAAACGATTATCTGTTGTTTGAAAGTAACAAGTTGTACATGGAAAAGCTCCTCTCTATCTCCACTGTAACATGACCTAAAAATTCCGAAAATGACCTAAAAATTGCCAAAAAATGACCTACCTCTTGAAAAAGACTAAAAATTTAAAATAAAGCAAAAACTTTCAGATACTATGCGAAAAAGGAGGATAAATTTCTATGGTCATCTTCTCAGAATGGACTCTGATAGATTAACCAAACAAATCTTTGACAAAACAAAACCCAACTGGTTTAAATAAACTGAAAAAGACCTAGTCGAGTTAAAAATTACAGAAAATTCACTAGTCAACCGAACGGCTAAAATAATAACTAAAGACGAAAATACATGGTTTCAAGACAGGTCGACACAGAAATCCAAATCTATTATCTCGGAAAGAAGAG
Organism: Ectobius pallidus; assembly: GCA_964059195.1. Classification (NCBI taxonomy): domain Eukaryota; kingdom Metazoa; phylum Arthropoda; class Insecta; order Blattodea; family Ectobiidae; genus Ectobius; species Ectobius pallidus. The sequence goes on along the minus strand of CAXKWD010000001.1, from coordinate 32,089,638 downwards.
AGGAAAAGAAGATAAGAAAGAATGAAGAAATACAGAGCGCTTAGGAAGGAACAACACAAAGAAATGACTGGTTCTACGTACCCCAAATGCAAACTCATAAATTACTTGCCCTAGTTATTAGCAAGAGTGTAAAAGAGTATATCATGTTTTAACAAGCGCAGGTTATGAACAGATGGGTTTGGAAACAAGTGCATGATAGCACTCGTACAGGGGTTGGTAACAATGGCAACCCGCAAGGGATGACAGATGGACCAGTAACGAGCCACCCTCAGTCTGCACTTGTTCACCCGATGTGGGACAGAGGTGTCTACAATTTTCCCAGAGCGAACTCATTTTATGTCCCAATTCTTCTTTGTCGATCCCAATACATCGTTTCTTATTTTTATTAAATTATCATTCTCTGACCCCTCCCGCTCACGTGTTGCGGGGGGAGGGAAGGTGTGTGCCCTTCATGCCTCTCTGTTCCAACAAAAAATTGGCATGTGTACTGTCATATGTATAGGCAGTTTATATAATACAGTATTGGTTTGAGGACTAGCACCATAATAATTTTCTTTTCAGTACAATTTTTGGAATTACTGTTGTGAGGAAGATTAAAGTTTAATATTGCGTAATTGCTATGAGCCTCATTTAATTTTACTCAGTAAAATGTGATGTTAGACTCGGAGTGCTGTAAAGAATTTAGCAAAGCAAGCTGTCTTATCTAAGAAGTTGTTATATTCAGCTGTGTACACTAACATTTTCAAGCCTGTAGAGTTTATTAGTACAGTCGGAAACAAAGATGGTTCTAACAAGGATCTGTTGTGTAACCAGGAACTAAACGAGCATAACTTTTTCCAGTGCATTCCACAAGATTTACTTTTGAGAATTTTAATTCTGTTTTTAACATCATCCTATGTTTCTGGGTCATAAACTCACTTTATAAACTGTTCTTCCCAAAATTTGCGGACTAGCTGTACCCAGTTCTGCCCCCTCCAGTAAATTAGTGATTGATGTTTCCCGCTGAAGATGGTATTATAAAATATTGAGAAACAGATTAAATAAAAATCTATAAATAGTTATATAACTAAACTCCGTGGCGCTATGGAGGGACTTTGCCTACCACCCGACCGCTGCGTCATCTACCGTAGGCAGATGGCAGGATTAGGGGGCATGTGGTCAGCATGCCGACACCCACGGCCGTTAATGGTGGTTTTCATGACCGGAGCCGCTACTTCTCTATCAAGTAGCTCCTCAATTTGAATCACGAGGGTGAGTGCACCCCTACCAGAAAAATCCGAAGAGGTACCGGAGATCGAACCCGGGCCGACGGATCTGTAGTCAGCGACACTAACCACAAGACCACGCCGGTGGTAAATAGTTATATAGGCCAAATAATAATAATTTAATAATAATCAGAACGGACCCTAAACGACGGAGAGTTTACTGATAAAAAAAAAACGGGGTTAGTTCTAATAATACGAGTTCTAAACGATTTACACCAAATTTTAAACATAAGCACATAAACTTATAAGCCAGGATGTGAGGAAGCCCGATTTTTTCGAAAAAGACGCCAAAAACTCGAAGTTCATATTAGCCTATTAGTGCATGGGGTAACAGAATAAAATTGTTGATACCAGTAAATGTGCAGGGACATAAGTGCACTAAAGATTTCACCAATTTGTTTCACATATAACTAACATTAACGTTACTGATGGTTCTGTCCTTTGTTTTAATTAAATTTATTATTTATTATTTATTTATTTATTTATACTAGTGAAGTTAAGGCCATAAGGCCTTTTCTTCCACTGCACCAGTAAAACTATACATATCGTAAATAATACATACTACAAACAATACAAGAATTGATAAATTATAAATTAAAACCAAATATGCTACAGACAATGAAATTACAAGGATTTAATTACAAGTTTGATAAACTAAACTAAAATAAAATTAATGACTAATAAAATGGATATTCAATTTATTTCTAAATTGTGGTACATTTCGACAGTCTCTGATATGTAGGGAAGATAAGAGGAAACTGGGAAGAAAACAATATGATGCTAGCGGAATTACTGACAGGGACAACAGCCTTCCAGGAGTATGTCAACAAGCTACATTGAGTCTGATATCTCTACAAACATGTTTCATTTGTAAATCCTATATCCATAATGGGAGACTCGAAGGGAGAAGACCACTTGGAAGACCTAGACGTAGGTGAGAGGATAGATTTAACGGAAGTAGGATTTGTGAGGGATGGTTAGATGGAATTAGCACAGAATAGGTTTGAATGGCGGGCTCAGGTAAGCGCCGCAATGAACCTTCGGGTTCCACAAGATGGATAATATTCCTTTAGGTTGCTGAGGGATTGTCTATTACCATTGAGTAAGTAAGTAAATCCATAACGTCAGAGTTTCGCACCTGGTCACAAGGTATGCCAGCAATGTCTTCTCATTTAGCTCAATTTTCTATCCATTTATTTTCGATTTATGTATTAGTTTAGCACAGTCTACATTTCACGCCCTTTTTGCATCATTACAACTCATCGCATTGGGACAGTCTTTATTTACAATTATTTCTGCAATAAATTCTACCATTAGTATAAAAAAAATGGGAGAAAACCATTATTAAGTCCTGTCATTCTGAATAAGTTGTAATTTCCAATGACGTATTTTCATAACAACACAGTGACACCATGGCAACAAAATCCAAACCCGTTAAAATAAATATGAAAATAAAAACTGAAGTCAATAGGGTATAATGTTAAAAGCTTCCTAATTTATTGATTTATTAATTAAAATTACCACCATCCAAAAAATAGTATGTAATATCTGTGTGTGAAGTGTAAAACAGAATATCGAAAAAGAAAAGAACGAGATGAAGTAGAATTACTCTCCCCAATCTCCTCGCCCTTATATCGCCAATATGCTGTTTAGTTTTGTAGGTTATTTATAATGGTCTCTCGGGCTTCCAACCATTATAACCAACGCCGGGAAAGTCTCAAGTCTTTTATTTGTAGGTTATTGTTGGTAGAGAGCAAATGTGAGCCGCACCCTCCATAAAGTTGGTTAAAAGAGATCTGTAAATCCACAGGTTATCAAGTACTAAGACGTGGGAAAATACACTTTTAGCTTCTTCCCTTCGTAACTTAATTTCTTGGAAACTGCCTGCCATATTGCTGAAGCAGTAGAATTTCCTAGAATTCTGCTGTGGCAGAAACTTGAACTTCATAAACTGCTAAGCATCGCAGTGTTCTGAGTATTCCAGTGCGCACATGGCACTTATACTCCCAAGGGATCGGAAATAAAAAGACATATCATTGGGAAATGATTTTTCTTGTTTACTAGTTCATATTGTTTAGTTATATAGATGTGATATGCAGTATGTTATTCTCTCGGGAGTGTTAAGTGGTTACCAATTAACAACTAGTTTTCAATTTATATAATTATAAACATGTACAAATACAGAAACTTACATATAAATGTGTAGTGTGTACCAGAATGACCAAATGTTCCTGCCCGGGTTACTTCCAGAAACAAAGACAGTGAAGTCTTGGCTTCGATTGCAAAATAGACGTTTAGTCCACTCTCTGTGCTTATTATACCAAATTCTTTAGTTTTCCATACCTCTAATTGGCTAACGTTTCTACCTTCCTACCATAATTATGGTACAGGTTCGCAGCACAACTCTCTGTAATCAATTCCTAGTCATCATACAACCTCATACTCTCACTCATTCACCATAGCCCGTTCTTGGAATTCCTTGTCACAAGATATCAGGGGTAGTCGAAGTTAACACTCTCAAATCTGCGCTTATTAAATAATTATTGCCCACTGAACAGAACTAGCCCTTTGTAGTCACTTCATCTCTCATGGTAGGCCTACATAGCATTACTTAGTCTACTTATGACTTATTTATAGCTACCAAGGGCTATAACTTTTTTTCACAAACTTATAACATTATAACATAATTTGACATTTTCCTTGTTTTGCTTGTAACATTATTAACTTTTCTCTTGCTTTTTATGAAAACTATGCTTTTTATTTAATTAATTAATTATTATGATGAGCATTAACCTTAGTCTTAGTATTAGTCATTAGTATCTTATCAATTACCGTACCTTGTTATTAATGTAAACCTACAGTACATTATATATATATTTTTAAACCTGGTTGAGAGGAAGAAAAGGCCTTATGGCCTTAACTCTGCCAGGCAAAATAAATCATTTACTACTATTACTACTACTACTAAGGTAATAAGGTAATAAGTAGTGAACAAGATTGAGAAAACAACTGTATATTGTACGTAAAAGATGAAACATAAAGAGAGCGATAAGTTTACAGTTAGATGATAACTAGCCTATGGAGAATATTTACACAACTTTAGCGTGAAATAACAGAAGTTAAACATTAATAACAGTCTCCAGATCTCAAATTTTTAAATGAATGTGATATCGAAACATTGTTTATGTTAAGTGGTAACAGTGGTAAGATAGAAGCTGTCAGAAGTTCCATTTAATTTCATAAGATTACTTCCCTAATTTTCACTGTTTGGCACTTTCCAACCTCGACACCGTCGGTATTAGCAATCAGCCCAGACCGGCGTGAAGTTCATGGTCCACGTCCTTGCATTACAAGTTGTAATACTGACATAACAGTATGCTTGTATAATTAACAGGCTGTCACATAACTGCTTCTTTTGGACGGAACTGGTTTCTAGAGTTACCAGGTAACCGGAAGCGACACCCACCGCGCATGTGCAGACAAGAGCGGGATAGGATGCAGTAATGCGGTTAATGGACTCTGATACGGCAGTGAGTTAGGCTAGGCGCATATTGGGGCGCGATTGACGCGTGTGACGCGACGTGGCACAGTGCGAGTTTTTGTAACATACTTAAAATGAATGGGTTAGCGCAAATTGACAACGCGTCGCTACTCAGCGCGAATCGTGTGATACTACAGACATGTGGCACAGTAGCAGAGCCACAGTTTCTCGCGCCACACGTCACACTTGCCTTTTGTTCTCTGACTGTCACTCAAAGGTTTTGGTGTCCGGTTGTGCATTTTTCCTTTATTCCATGAACAAAAACATTTTTTTATTTACGATGTTGGTCGAGTAAAAGCTGACAGAGGCGGTAAGGAAACACCCAGAGCTGTACGACACAAACAGTCCAAATTACATGAAAGCTATATTGAAAACAAGAATTTGGACGGACATCGCAAAGGAGCTGAACTTGAAAGACGCTAAGTAAATATACTTATTGAACCATTTTATAATTAATGTCTACTATTTTAACCTTTATAACACATTTCATATCCTACAATCCTTCTAATTTTACTCTGTGCTTGTAGATTTTTTCCTAGTTGACTCACCCACAAACAAATCATATGTAATTTAGAATCGATCATTTTAACTAAGTTCTATATGTGCTAGCAGAATGTATCAGAAAATAGAATTGCAGTATAATTATTAATAACACAATGTTTAATAACAAGGTTGTGAGGGGAAAATATTTAGAAATGAATTGGGTAAACAAACCAATGAACGAGTTAACCTGTTCCAAGAACCGTATTCCCAGAATCCAACATCAGTAACCGCTTAACTTGAGGATTCTCTACTTTCCTTTTATATTCCCTCTTGTACCGCAATTTCTAAATTAATTTAAAAACACACCCACAAATCAGGGTTCAAATCAAACATTTTACGAGTAGGGGGAATTAATATGGGTCCAAATTTATTCATGTTGTTAACAGAACATCCACTCTCTATACTCGACAGACTACCACGGAACACCAATCACTATCACTATGCACTCATTGTCATCAGGGTTGCCAGGTTTTTCTACACCACTATAGGTAATTGCAGAACAAATAAATAGTGCAAAATTATGTTGCACAAACTTTCTCGCATCTCGTACGTGTTAAAGGCTAGCACAGAAAAAAAGGAAATTAAAGAGACAATTAAATTTTATTTATTACATTTTCATAAATCTAACAAGTATTTAGAACGGAAAGTATCAGGGTCGATCTTTATGTCCAATGCTTTTAACGTGAAATAATAATAATAATAATAATAATAATAATAAATGAGTAATAATAATAATAATAACAACAACAATCGGTAGTTTTAAATTATTAGTAAGTTATGACTTTCGAATGACCATTTATCAAAGAAAAAATCCCAATAACCATTGTCATACGAAAAATCGGCACACCTGCCAACCTGGATTGCCACAGAACATTCTTCAACCGTTCTGTTGCCCGGCAAGAAGAAACAAACACCAAACCGTCCACTGTCATGCTTCTGTTTACTCCATGCATATCAGTGCTTGTTAGATAAATATTGCTTCGCATTGTGCTTGTGCACATCAAAAAGCGGCATTATGAAGAAACAATAAGACCTCAATTCTGATGCTGTTCTAATATCTCTCCTATCTCATGAATTTTCTCAGTAAGCACATGTAAGCTAGATGTCCTCTTGATTATTTCGTATTAAACACAGAATCTATTCAAGGAGGAAGAAAGTGTGCCTATAACTTAGGCCTAAATTCAAAATTTTTACAAAGGTATTACGTATGTGAGGGAGAATACTTCTTTTCTTTTTCTAGATCGTCTTAGCCTATGTTCTGTTTAGAGCACTCCATAGCAAAATATCCGCGATTTCGTAAAATAAAACAGCATCAACCAGGGCCGTAGCTAGGCGCTGGCGACATGTGCCCCCGCCAAGGGCGCAGGTACAAAGAAGGCTCAAAATTAACCATGAAAAATTCAGCCATTTTTTAGACCGGTGCAATTTGTCAAGCAATGAACATTCCACGTTAATGGAAGAAATCTTTCAGGTTATTAAAAATTATCTGTAGTATTATGCAGTCAAGCAACGTTCTTTAATTAACAAGTTTTTTATTGACAGAGTATGATAACATAAATCATGAACAGTATGGAAAGATATAACAATAAAAATTAAAATGTACATTATTATTGAGATGAAAGTGGTTCAACTATTCGACAAAAAATACTTTTTACCTATTAATGTGTTAAACATTTTAGTAGGCCTCAGGCCTATTATGCAATTTACTTTTGTTACTAGATTTTATTATTTAATTATATTTTAAGAAGTTCAATCGTCTGAAAATCAGGTTTTAGTACCTTGAAAGTCCAACACTTATTTCATTTTCAAATTGAGGTTTAGGTTTTCTTTGATAATAACAGTGTTTTTATATTAAAATAATAAACAATTTTACAGAAATTTTAAAAAATTGTTCAGACCCCCAGTATTGGAGGGCGCAGATTTGTCAAACTGGCCAAGAGCGCAGAAGGATCTTGCTAAGGCCCTGGCGTCAACATAGCAAATATATCTCATGGGATTGACCATAACCACAAACAGCTGACAGTCGTCAGTCAGCTGACATGCGCAAAGAGCATTAACACGCATCAGCTGGGCGAGAGAACTGCGTTGCAATATGCGTTCCCCAACGAGACGCGTTTGGCGCGATCGGGCCATGCTTCTCGCATCATGTCATCTCATACGTGTCAAACGCGCCCCAATATGCGCCTAGCCTTAGGACTGCGGTTGGAAACCTGAGGTTCGCGAAAATTGATGATTAGCAGGGCCCGGATTTTGATGACCTAAAATACTTAAAATATGAGCTTTAAAGTGACTACAAAAATACATAAAAATGACCCGAAAACTAATATAAATGACTCAAAAGATTTGTGTGTAGTAGTAGTATGTTCATTAGATTTGTGTATTCTACATTTATTTTGTTGACCCAATTATAGGCTTGTAATTAGTTAATTACAAACAGTTAAATCATACAGCAAACAGTTTTTCTATATCCAAATTAAAATTATAACAAATTTTGATTTATTTATGCTTATTTAGAGTTCCGATAATATATAAGTAAATGCACAAAAACGATGTGCAATGTAACATAAAAACAACATAAAATGAGAAAATAATGACTTTGTATTTTTAAAAATTACCTAAAATAATGAAATGGGAAAAAATACCACAGAATGGCCAAAAAATTACCAAATAATGACATTAAATTTTAAATAAATGACATATAAATGAAAAGTTGAGGAAAATGACCAAAAAATGACCCTAAAGTCACCATTTTTATAATCCAGGAGTCATGATCAGAATATCTGTACTAGTGGCCAACGTCCATGATGTACCAGTTGAATGAAGACATGTCATCAAAATTGGGGCCCTGATGATTAGACTAATTACATTTTCTCTTTACGAAAACTACATAAGTTATCATGTGTCTCATGATTCATGAATGTACGAGCACCTACCGCCAGCTAGCTGCACTCTAAATCCTTTCCCAAGGACGGGCATGCTATCATTTCATCTCTCTTCTAGCTACCACTTTCTTTTTTAGCGAAAAAGGACACTTCTCCTATCCTTCAGCTTTACTATTGCATACTGTTGTTCAAATTCTTGTGCCTTTCGGTGTTGTGATGTGTCTTCTCGCGGAAGTCTGCTTTGAAGTATTCCTGAGGATGGAGGCAGTGTGGGCCTCTGAAACGTCGGAGACGATAGAGCTTAAAACCTGGCTGTCAACCCGAGAAGCCTTTATTCACTCACAACGTTATAGGGTTTTGTGTAATGTAAAACACGCCTAAATTAAGCAAAAGTTTTATAAGCATTCCCCAAAATAAAATTCTTACAAAGTTGGTAGGATAGAGTTTAATTTCTTCAGGTCGTTCTATATTTACATCTTGCGCGTTATATATGGGAAAGGACTTCCAAGTCCAAAGACTTAATAAATAAAATCATTCTTAAAGAGGATGATCATTTTAACTTCTATTTTCTGTCCAGATGTTTTATTTTTGGCACACAAAGTCTCCCTAGATTAGACTGTAAAACTGCATTGTTCTCATTCCAATATATTTTTAGTTTTGGCATTTTTTTTTTTAAATTGGAACATTTTTTCAAAATCTATTTTTTCGTATTTTATACATGTACGGTACACCATACGGTAATATTCATACTTATAGAAAAATCTCGAGGAGCCATACTTTACATGCTCCCGAGGATAAAGAGGAAAGTTATCTGAGTACATAATTATTTAATTTTTTTGTTCCTATTTGAATTTATTTTTAATTCTTAAAAATAGCTTTGCCTAATGCAAAAATCTGATCTTACTAGTAGAACAAAACGTAAATAAGATAAATAAACAGATTAAGGGAATGAAGAAAAGGTGAAAAGTTAACTGTATCGTTGTTAGTATCAAGTGCCTTTGCGATTCACGTAAGTATGTTTAAGAAAAGTGTCAATCTTTTCACTGCTACTAACGTTTCCTCTACCTATTCCTCTATTACTCTATGATAATGGATAGAGAAAGTAATGAATAGCCTACATCTTTATAATACCCTACGTATTCACAGCTTTCATCATTAAGTTACCATGTCACTCTGCACAATGTCAAACATTCTATGAGATATAAAACATTTATTTAATTATTGTTATACGCACTTGAACACTTACAGCCACATAACATCTAAATTTGTTTAATCAAAAGTAGGAATAGACTAAATTAGAATTTTCAAGTGAAATGAATGATAATTTTTGGCCACACAAGAGTAGCCTTAAATGTTGAAGATAGATTTTGTGTCAACTGAAGATTGTAAAACTTAATTGAACGGTTCTGCTGTTGTGAATATCTTGCCAAAAACTGCACATAAATTTCTGTCATACTTTTGCGATGTTCTTCACACGGAACAGTTAAAAGAAAGTAATTAGGTTGTGATCTCTTGAGCCTGTATTGCATGGTGGGAACTGAAGCCCTGTCCCATGTAACTCGAGCCCCGAACAGGTGCCATGCGGGTCTAACTGGTTTAACCACAAAGCACGCTCTAGATGAGAGAGAGGACGTCTCTCTTAAACACCCGCTACACTGGAAATCAGTCACGAGGTCGTCACTCGTGCCCAGGCCAAGAGCTGATCTGAGAGCAATCAACGTGTGAAATGTGGACAAAGAAGGGTATTTCTCCTTTTTGATATATATTTCCCTTTTTGTTCCACTTTGCCCGTAATTGTTTTTTCTCCCTTTTTACTCTTATTCTGAAAGGTGCTTAACTCAATCCATTTTTTTTCAAAACCTTCAATAATTTGACGTTGACTGGGTAGACTTTGTAACCGATCAGTTCATATGGACTTATATAAAAAGAGGAATCAAATATAAGAAAATACATTTCACGGACAATATTTGAACTTCCCGCAACATTATCGACTACTAAAAACTACCATTACGCCTAGACTATTACAATGACCATAAAACGAATTACATGACAAGACAGAGGACATTTACACGAACAATTTGATATACAACATGACCATCTGAATCAAAAGACATTACCAGCAATTACAAATAATTAATCAAACGATTAATTATTAACACGACAACATAGAAAATTACATCATTCAACGCATAATCAAGAAAGCTATACAACTACACTTATTGCAGACAATAGTGACAATTACTTTATGAATTATTAACTAAATAAGGGAATACAATGAAGTGAAGGCGTGGCTTTTTGTCTGGAGAAGTCCACTGTCGCCAGCTATTAAAGTGAAGTTGATGGATACGTTTCTCCCCAAACCTCAACCCACTTTAACGACAAATATTTCAAACACTAGCAGACGACTTAGCTAATTTCCAATCACAAGAGACAAAGCCTACTGACTGAACCAATGGAATGGCTAGAATATTTTAACACAGAAACATATTAACACGAACAGGAGCGACCAACAGGGACTTGAAGACATCTATTCAACAGCGACGGACGTAATTTTTATAGACTAAACCGGAGTTAGAAATATACAGTGAAACAGTAACAAGTACTAATATTAATTTTATACCGACTTTTAAATAATACGGTCGAGGATAAAGATATATATATTGGAATAAGACAAGATTATAGATATTATTTTTCGTATTGAAAAGTTAAACGAATAAATACCGCCATAAGATATATAACCTAAAATTCCTGCAATAAAACGTGCAGATGTTATAAGTATAATAATATAACCTAAAGTAATTTTGGCGACGACGAAGCAAATAGATAAAGACATTACTGTATTCTTCCTCCAGACATTTTAAGAAATTAACAAATTAAGTGAAAGATTTTCGGACAAAATAAACTTACAAATATTATTCAAGTTCATTATCAATAGACTTCATTTTTACGACCTATAATCCCTTCATCTTATATCCTATTTTAGTTTTCGTCGAGCACGACCCTGAAAGAGATCTCGCTCTACCAACTGAGTTAGAAATAGCCGGACATAATATATTCAACGACCCCTACTGACAATTATACATTGGCACCCAACAGTCAAAAATTAGCACCCAACATTACGAACAGTTATAAATTGGCACCCATTTTGACGTTAATCATTTCATCACCCTACGAACTGTTATAAATTGGTCGCCCAACTCTAGGCCAATATATCCAGACCTACAAACGGTTATAAATTGGCTCATCTCGGTGCTAATCAAATACTCCCCCTACGAACGGTTATAAATTGGCTCCCATCTCAGGGCAGAATTTTCGAAACGAAATAGGATATAGGAATTAGGCCAACAAAAGTCGAAAATTTTTTTTGAAACGACACGGGGATAGACGAAATTTATTAACAAATTAATTCTTCGAAATAAACAGCAATAGTGTATAGACTCCATGTGGATTACCAACAACATCAACATTCACCATCAACATTCACCATAAACCCTCCACTCAACTGAAAATCTACACCCCCGCCCCCCCAATTCTACAAGAGATCAACACCCCTCTTCAGCTTGTGACCTCCAGTCAGCTGATGGCCATTCCTAGGCTATTGACCGACAGACAGCTGCAACAACAGAAGGACTAGGGTATCGTTAAAATTTTTTGCTTATACTTACAGAGTTCACAGAACAATCATATTTTTTCTCTTTAGTTTTTTTATTTTTTGTAAAGGCTTAAAATAACTTTAAATTATATCCTTTCAAGAAGGAATGACTTTTTAGATTTATATTTCAGTAATTATTTTTCAATTTCACATTTTTCTATGCGTTTACGCAATAACAAAATTAAGATGTCTGTGAAAACTGTACAAGTGGTAACATGTTCAAGTGACCCAGAACCACAGCATGAACCCCTACACCCAGTGTCAAATGATGAATCTAGTTTGCAAAGCAGTGAATTAGACAATAGAAATGTCAATATAAGTGAGAATTTAACAGCAGGTGTAACATCACAGTCAGCTGTTCCAACAGATACTATGTCTTCTAACCCTGAAATAGCCACTGTAAATGTCAATGCATTACAACAAATTATGAATGCTATAACTTCTCTGGCCAGTCAAAATACTGCGCTAACTGAAACAATTAACTCATTGCAGACTGAAAGTAACAGTCAAAACACTACTCTAAATACTACAATTAATGCATTGCAGACTGAATTTAAAACTGAACTTAATAGTCAAATGAATTCATTGCAGACTGAATTTAACAGTCAAAACACTACGCTAACTGAAACCATTAATTCAATGCAAACTGAATTAAACAGTCAAAACACTACTCTAAATACTACAATTAATGCATTGCAGACTGAATTTAACAGTCAAAACACTACGCTAACTGAAACCATTAATGCAATGCAGACAGAATGTAACAATCAAAATACTAATCTAACCACAACAATTACTTCTTTGCAGAATGAATTTAATAATCAGAATACTACCTTAACAACAACAATAAATTCAATGCAAACAGTACTTAATACTCAATTAACTTCACTACAGACAGAAGTTAATGAAAATTTGAATTCAGAGCTAACAGCTCAAACTAGTAATCTTACTCAATTAATGCAAAACCATAGACAACAGGTTGCTGAGGAATTAATGCAAATCGATTCCCGAGTAACACAACAGATAGCATCTTCAGAAAATATCTTAACTGGACAAATAGAAGCTGTTCAAACAGAGGTTTGTACTCAGATAGAAACTGTACAGACAGAGGTTCGTACCCAGGTAGATGGAATTCGAAATCATGTAAGGGCAGTAGAAAGAGAAGTTAGGAGTAACAACACTAGATTGGTATCCCTTAATTCGGAGTTGGACAGATTGCGTCATAGGTTACGGGATCAGGAAGATCGTACAGAGAGTACAGTCTTGGTCTCTGACCGGGGCGAAATTGCGTCAACTTCATCTGCTCTCCCAGACACGCCTACTGATACACCTATCATTCCCCCTCTACCCGCAAGCTTACCAAGATCCAATAACGGATTGAACCATCACACTGCAGGTAATTCAAATCCAAATAATAATAATAATCATCAAAATTTCAACCCCAGTAATCAGATTGGATTTACCCTTAGTCAAAGCGACTTGCCTCTTCCCACGTTTGAGGACAAACAGAAGACTAACCCTGTCAGATATTTGCGCGAATTAAAGACATTTTTCAACTTAAGAAATGTACCGGAACAGTTAAAAATGATCATGGTATCCAGGTCATTAAAAGGTAGTGCAGCTCGATGGTTCAATGTTGTTAATGATACGCTGGAATTGAATATGCAGACATTCGAAGAGTCCTTTCTTCGAGAATTCTGGTCAATATCAGATCAAGAGAGATTAAAAGGTCAGATTTTTCATGGAAGTTTTGATCGTAATAGCGGCCAAACCTATATGGAACATTTTATTTCTTTATGTGATTCAAAACAGCTGTTAACCCCTAGTATCGAAGATGAAGTCTTCATCAAAGCCCTCTGCTTACACTATCCGTTTTCAATAAAGAACAGTTTAATTGTTGCGAGCCCCAAGACAATCCCTGACATGATAGCATTGTTGAAATCCCTACAGGAATCCCCGTTTCCACCACAAAAGATAAATAAATCCCAAGTTACCAACACTAATCAAGGCCTAAAAAGAAACATTAATTACGTTCAAACCAAACCCAACCAAAACGCTTTTGGATGTGAGACGCGGACAGGATCTGCCCAGTTGTGTGAGGAACACCAACAAGTAAATGAAAACGAGACTAATGTAACCCAAGAAAATAGTTTGAATAGCCCAGGACAGTTCTGGAGAAATACGCCATATCAGAGAGGAAATAGGACTTCTTATTGGAGGAGTACAAATTTCAGATATCGCCCTTATTATTTCAACAATGGCAGGAACTACTCAAGCTACAACAACGGTTTCAGAAACAACAATTCCCAAGACCAAAACTACAATAATAATTACAATAGCAATAATTATAATGGCTATACAAATAATAACAACTTCACAGGCTCAAATCAGAACAATAGGAATAACTATGGCAGAAGACCATACAATGGAACACCCCGATGGTTCCATAGAACTCAATACAATCAAGGATTTTTCCGACCAAGTTTTCGAGGTAGAAATAACTCACGCCGTGGACTAAACCGATATGCAAATAACAATGGACAGAATAATGAAAACCAACATAACACAACTAATAACAATCATGAGAATGGCAACAATGACCACCAGTCACCACCACCGACGGTTGTTTTAAACGACTAAGGGCACCATTGGAACCTCGCAAAAGGGGCCCTGCAGTTCTAAGGAACAATAATGGAGGTACAGCTAATAAAGTCATGAAACTATCAAATAAAGCACTCAGGTCAGCACCACACTCAGTACAAGACTCTAAAGCCTACAAACAAGCTTTGTCAACAACTGTTACACCACACAAACCCACTACACTTAGTGGAAAAGGATTTTCGAATGCCGCCGTGCATGCTGTAAGTAGCATGGTGTGCTCGAACAATTCAGGATTTACTGGTGCAAAACATAATAAAATTTCAGTAAATAACCTGAATGACACTAATATTGATTCTGTTAACAATAAAAAGGAAAACCACAAAACAGGACATCACAACAATGCAATGATTCACAACAAAGAAATAGTTCGTGATAAAATTGCAACTATACATGACACTGCTATAACAGACACACTTTCTAAAACTAGCAACACAACACCCCACATTCTTACAGACAACAATGCAGTGGACAACAATACTGTCATTAACAATGACTATACAACAACTGATTTTCACAACAATACAGACATGATCACGCCCACAGATATTACTGTAGGCATCTTACAACGTAGTGAATTGTCTCAAGACCCAAATAAACCCCCTACTATTGAGGTATTGATAGGTGAAAATCCCTATCAAATTACCCTTGATACTGGCTCGGAT
The DNA here is from genome assembly GCA_964059195.1 of Ectobius pallidus. Classification (NCBI taxonomy): domain Eukaryota; kingdom Metazoa; phylum Arthropoda; class Insecta; order Blattodea; family Ectobiidae; genus Ectobius; species Ectobius pallidus. The sequence goes on along the minus strand of CAXKWD010000001.1, from coordinate 32,074,432 downwards.
GCCCAAGTAATGTCGCAAAACACATTCTTGGAGTTGCAACGAACTAGAGCAATCACACAGATTTTACCTGTATACAATATGTCTGCACTTCTAGCGGCAGGCCGAACAAGATTTAGAATACGACACCAATGTTTCGTACCTTTAAACATAGCCGGTCATACGGTGGAAGTTCTATTCCTTGTGATAACAGGATTGAATTTACCATTAATTGTAGGCAGTGAAGTTTTTAGACAGCTAGAAGCTATCATTGACTTTAGAAACGAAAATTTCAATTTTATTGGAAATGACAGGCAGGAGCTTACTGTACCGTTCCGGAGGCCAGCCCCCCTTCCATTCACAGCAGGCGACTGTAACCCAGACCTGCAGGAAGAGACGTTCTTTGTTGAGGCTGTAAATACCTACCCCCAACCCCTCATACAGCTTACACAAGACGACCATTCACAACAACCACTCACTCCACTTCTGTCTTCGCAAACAGAACATAATATACAACACTTAACTTCAGAAGTGGATGTAAATATTCAACACATTATGACGAGTTCTGAGATAGATTCGCTTATATTGGCCAAGGTAAGCGAAACTCAGGGCTTAGATACACACGCTCAGCAAACTTTATTAGGTATACTGAGAAAACATAGAGATTTGTTTACCAATAAGATTGGAAAATGTAATCTCTATACACACCAAATAAACCGACGCTCTACCACTGTAATACGACATAAACCGAGACCCATCCCATTGAGTTTAAGAGCCAAAGTAACTGCTGTGATACAAAACATGTTGGATCAGGGAATCATCGAGGACTCAATGAGCAATCATAGTAATCCCCTCTGTATAGTAATAAAGCCCTCAGGAGATATTCGCTTAACGATTGATGCTCGGACCCTCAACAATGACTGCCAGGAGGACAACTATAAGCCGTTGACTTCTGATGAGTTATTATCTAGAGCAAAAGAAGGAGATTATTTCTCTTCAACCGACCTAAACTCAGCTTTTTGGCAAATCCCTTTAGACTCAGAATCACGCGATATGACCAGTTTTAATTATCAAGGACGGCATTTCAGATTTTGTCGCGTCCCGTTTGGCTGTCGCACGTCTTCAGCCGCACTGCTACGTGCGCTAGCACTAACTTTCAATTGGAGCAGCAACCCTTTCATAATCCCCTACCTCGACGACATTTTGATTGCGTCATATTCAATAGCAGATCACATGGATCACATAGACCAAACCTTAGACAAGCTAAGAACAGCAGGATTCACCCTTAATATCTCCAAGTGCCATTTCTTTCAGCGAGAGGTAAAATTTCTCGGATATATTATATCCGGGAAAGATTTCCGTATCGACGACGAAAAGGTGGCAGCCATCTTGAAAATCCCAGCCCCTAAGAATCAGAAACAATTACGATCTTTCCTTGGTGTATGCCAATATCAGGCCAGATTTGTACAAAATTATGCCCAAGAAATTTTTCCCCTAAAGCCTCTTTTGCGGAAGGCCCAGAAATGGGAATGGACAACGGAACATGATGCGGCCTTCAATAAGGTTAAGCAGCTGTTCGCGGAGTCCATCCGACTGCAAAAGCCAGACGATTCGATTCCATATTTTATAGCCACAGATGCCAGTGCCCGTGGGATCGGAAGCATTTTATTCCAGGTTAAAGACGGCGAAAAACGCCTAATAGCCACCGCAAGCAAAGGCTTGAACACCACACAGTCCAGGATGTATCCTACCGAATTGGAAGTATACGCAGTTTATGAAGCCTTAAATAAATACAAACATTACATTTATAATCGCAAAGTAACAGTATTGTGCGACCACATGAGTCTGAGTTTTATCAATCAGTGCAAACTGAGCAACTCCAGAGTATCCAGGTTTATCAGCGCCATATCCCGATATAACATAGAAATACAGCACATAAAAGGATCTGATAACAAACTTCCCGACATTCTTTCTCGTTTGCCTAGCCATCCAGGCATAGCCAGTATGGAAGGACAGGTTGAGAAAGAAGTCAAGATCATGAGAATCACTGTCAATGACAAAAACAAGCTCAACAATAAATTAGCAAATTTAGTGACACTTCAGAACGACGATGAATACCTTTCATCTATTCGGCCTAAGCTGCAGGGCATCCCCGATTCAAATTCCAATCCGGCATGCGGCCATGATAACCAGAAAACCATTGCATTACACAATAATGTGATATACAAACTATGCGGACTGGAAACCCCTACTTGGAAACCATACGTACCGAAAGCGTTGGAACATGACATAATTGCAAGCTACCACGAGAACTTAGCTCACAGCGGTACTGATCGAATGATAAATGCAATCAGTGACCATTTTTTCATTAAACAGTTAGGACGAAAAGTGAGACTGTATGTCAGTACCTGTCACTTATGTCAGACTGGAAAGAATAAAAACACCGCCTACGCCACTGAGATACATTCTGTAGAATCAACAGCACCAAATCAATTAATATGCGGAGATATATTGGGACCCCTCATACGCACTAACTTCGGTAATCAATATGTTTTTGTTTTGGTTGATGTATTCAGCAAATTAGTAGCCTTGTATCCCATAAGAGATTTATCAACAAAGATTTGCTTAATGAAGATGCAAGAATATGTCAATACGTTCGGACAGGTATCCAGTTGTCTGACAGATAACGCCTCAATTTTCGCAAGCCGGAAATGGACAGATGGCTTAAGTAGGATAGGAATCAAGACATTACATTCATCTAATTATAACCCACAAAGCAACATTTCCGAACGATATATCAAACAGGTTATATCTTATCTACGCTTACTCACACACAGACAACACAAAAATTGGTTTCGTTACTTAAAACCTATACAGGCCATATTGAATGAAACGAGACACCAGGTCACAAAAGAAATTCCTTTGGAAGTAGTAAAGCAATGTAAAGTTGGACCCCTCTTTTCAAACACCCCACCTGTTTTGAACACTTGTGAGAAATCTGACATTGAAGTGTGTCAAGCCATTCTTCAAAGGTTACAAAAGCGATGGTTGAAAAGAAAAGAAAAGCCACGCAAGAAAAGAAAGAAATGGGAACCCAAATTAGGAGACTATGTACTACTAAGACAACATGTGTTATCCAACAGACTTCAAAACAAACAACGTAAGTTTTCTTTAATCTTTAGAGGACCATTAGTAATAAATGCAAAATTTAGTACCGATACCTTTGAGTTAAAAGAAGCCAAGAAACCCCATAAAATTGTTGGCAGATATCGTAAACAATTATTGAGACCATATCATGTGATGTCACGGATTGTATGAGAATCAAAGCATACGAGGTAAATTTTGCTCTTAATCAATGAACTGGAAACGAAAAAGGACTACGAGAATGGAATGTAAAATATTTTTGCGTGAACCCTCTCAGATCTATGTTTCATTTTTACGTTAACACAACGAATGTATTAATTTAAGGTAAAAATGATGAAGCACTCATTTAATAAGTAAGCACTGAAAGACAATAACGATACAAGGATTACCTCATATAATGAAGTGATCTCTTGCAGTGTTTCCTTGAAGACGAAGAAATGTGTGTACAGCCTTTCTTCGACTAAAATTGTATATATATTTAAGAAGTGATGTGCGAATTCCCCCTCTGAATTATACTGAAGAAAATGAAACATCGATTTGACTTAGGATAATCATACTAGTATTTGATTTAAATATATAAGAAAATTTTAGTTACACTTATTGAAAATATTGAATTAAGTTTTATAATTACACATTACACTTTGGTTAAAGAATTAAGATTTATAAATGAATAAGTATTTCACTATCATGCATATTCAATTTAGTATCCTCCTTACAACCTCACACCAATCAAATATAAGGTATAAAATGAAAATCAAAGAGATAAATAATGAGTTATGAAAAGTGAATTTATGAGTGTGCAAAGATTATGAATAATTAAAGGTAAGAAATGAGTCGACGATGAAAAATGAGAAAAGTATGACAAGGAAGGAATCCACTGTCAAAAGAGTGAAAAAGATCACTAATGAGAAAGAAAATAATAAAATGAAGGTAAGGCATGCACTTATAATAATCATGCTAGAAAAAGCAGATTGACATTTAAGAATGATATTATTGATTGTGTAGGAGTAAGAATGCATAAATTTGTAGTAAACTTGAACATGATATTACGAAATAAGCAAAATAAATTTATTTGAATAAAAAGGATACCTGAAGAACAGAAGAAAGAAAATGATACGTTTTTAGATTGTGTAATTAAACATAAAGTGTGAAGTGTATAAGTAATCAAATCCCATTGTGTGTTAAATAAAATTTTATGTATTTAACGGTAAGTAATTAAGTGTAATTAGTAAAATTGTTTCATTAGGTGAAGAACAGTGATGTACCAGAAATGAGTTACAACCAGTCAAGATGACTATTATCAACTAATTCAATGTAACAAAGATTTCATTTTATTAGGTGAAAAGGAAAGAGAAGCGTACTACAAGTGAGTACAATAAAGTAAAGAAAGGAAGATTATCAGCTGATTCAATGTAACAAGTGTATGATTTAACAATGTTTATATTTTAAGAATTTTAATGTGAAAACTATATTTTTATTCAGTCGACGAGGAAGAACACAGATAAAAGATAACAGATAATAAATTACAAAATATTCATCATTACAAAATCAAAATAACTAATTGATATACGAACTGACCGAGAAATTTTGGATTCGAGACTAACGAAAAATTTTTAAAATTATTTATAAAACTATTTTCCAAATACCAATTACTTCATAATTTTAATAATTATAGCGTTCGGACATTTGTAACCGATCAGTTCATATGGACTTATATAAAAAGAGGAATCAAATATAAGAAAATACATTTCACGGACAATATTTGAACTTCCCGCAACATTATCGACTACTAAAAACTACCATTACGCCTAGACTATTACAATGACCATAAAACGAATTACATGACAAGACAGAGGACATTTACACGAACAATTTGATATACAACATGACCATCTGAATCAAAAGACATTACCAGCAATTACAAATAATTAATCAAACGATTAATTATTAACACGACAACATAGAAAATTACATCATTCAACGCATAATCAAGAAAGCTATACAACTACACTTATTGCAGACAATAGTGACAATTACTTTATGAATTATTAACTAAATAAGGGAATACAATGAAGTGAAGGCGTGGCTTTTTGTCTGGAGAAGTCCACTGTCGCCAGCTATTAAAGTGAAGTTGATGGATACGTTTCTCCCCAAACCTCAACCCACTTTAACGACAAATATTTCAAACACTAGCAGACGACTTAGCTAATTTCCAATCACAAGAGACAAAGCCTACTGACTGAACCAATGGAATGGCTAGAATATTTTAACACAGAAACATATTAACACGAACAGGAGCGACCAACAGGGACTTGAAGACATCTATTCAACAGCGACGGACGTAATTTTTATAGACTAAACCGGAGTTAGAAATATACAGTGAAACAGTAACAAGTACTAATATTAATTTTATACCGACTTTTAAATAATACGGTCGAGGATAAAGATATATATATTGGAATAAGACAAGATTATAGATATTATTTTTCGTATTGAAAAGTTAAACGAATAAATACCGCCATAAGATATATAACCTAAAATTCCTGCAATAAAACGTGCAGATGTTATAAGTATAATAATATAACCTAAAGTAATTTTGGCGACGACGAAGCAAATAGATAAAGACATTACTGTATTCTTCCTCCAGACATTTTAAGAAATTAACAAATTAAGTGAAAGATTTTCGGACAAAATAAACTTACAAATATTATTCAAGTTCATTATCAATAGACTTCATTTTTACGACCTATAATCCCTTCATCTTATATCCTATTTTAGTTTTCGTCGAGCACGACCCTGAAAGAGATCTCGCTCTACCAACTGAGTTAGAAATAGCCGGACATAATATATTCAACGACCCCTACTGACAATTATACATTGGCACCCAACAGTCAAAAATTAGCACCCAACATTACGAACAGTTATAAATTGGCACCCATTTTGACGTTAATCATTTCATCACCCTACGAACTGTTATAAATTGGTCGCCCAACTCTAGGCCAATATATCCAGACCTACAAACGGTTATAAATTGGCTCATCTCGGTGCTAATCAAATACTCCCCCTACGAACGGTTATAACTTTCGTACAATTTTGGACAGTCATTCTACATGAGAGTAGCTTTAATTTGGCGTATAACAAATAATTACTGCACCAATAATGTTTTGCTATAGGCTAATGACGATTGTTTGATGTTTTGTTTTTCAGTTAGCATATACTGATTAGTGATTGTGAAGTTTTGTTATTTATTTATTTTTAGTTAAACTATTTTGTTTATATTGTCCTTACACTAAATGGAGTTCCAAGCCAAAGGTAATTTTCGTTTATTTATTAAAAAAATCCATTCACCATTCTTAACTCAAAACAAAAACAAAGATGTTGCAGGAAACTAAAGATAATGAATGCTAATATAAAACGTGAAATTGTTTATGAAACTTAACATGTTGACTTCACCCCACTTGAGTCGCTACCCCATATGGTGGTCAGTTCCCTTCCTAGCGCGGCCATCTGTTCCTCTGTGGCATCTCACGCCTTCCAGAGTGCAGAAACAAATGAGTTGCATTATCCTGGGCAGGACAAAGTGTAGCAGGAGGAAGAAAGGAGTGGAATGGATAAAACAAAGGAAAGAAAGGGAAGAGGAGGAGTTGTTTACTTTTGAAGTAAACTAGTAATAGAAAAGGTAACTTGTTAGTTTGTGCATTTCACGCACCTTGAATACTCGTAAGCAAATCTTGAAATCCCATACTGTATCCCTGCATATTCATTGTCTCTTAAGGGGGAGGGGGACATAGCCTACAGCTTTCGATGCTGAAAAATAGATGAAGTTTTTTTCTTCCTTCCTCTGTCAGCAATTAATTGTTCTGTATCCTTGTAATCTGGCATGACTATCTCTATGATTGCATACTATCTTCAGAATTAATTTAACTATTACACTTATGGGTAATTATCATTACAAAATGGCAGCCAAATTTTGTGCACTGAAATGCCGTTTCCCTCATAACTCAAACATTTATTAACATACTGCAGTGAAATTTTGCATGGAAGTATATTCAATGTTAGTGAACAACACTATCTAGGCCTACAATCATTGATTCTAGTAAATTTAATAATTTATTTTCTAAAAAAATATTTCTGATATAAAAATTTGTAAAAAAAAAAATTAACAAGTGACGAATTACTTTTTTTTTTATTTATACTGCAAGATAATCAAAAGATTCTAGATTTTGTTGTTCATATGATATTTACAAGTAGACAGAAAAATCTGATGTGAAAGTCACATAACTTCCTCTGCCCAAATAAAAGTTTGCAGCATTTACGCTAATTATGCAAAAATATCTTATAGCCCCTTCTTTGAATGTTGCGACTAAAAACGCAGGCTATGGGGGGAAAAAAACAAGTGACTGCAAATGTTTATTGAACTTTCCGCTGTTAAGAATAATTTCCGAAATTTATCAAATATTCCCCTCAGATATTTCTTTACTGTAAGCAGGGCCAACAGTACATTTTTCTCACTTCACGTGCTTATATAGAATAAAATGCCTTAAATGTCCGCGTATTGAGTTGTTCACCAGGCAAGTTGGTAGGTTACAACCACCCTTCAGAGAATGTTTTTGAAATGGTATAAGCAATCCATGTACAAAATTTAAAGGAAATTGTTAGAGCCGTTTATGAGAAAATAGCAAAAAACAAAATATTCTTCATGTAAAGTCCCCTTAAATATAAGAGAAGGTTGTCGCCAATCTTCACAGCCTCAGAAGGTACCTAACCCAAATACAAAATTTTGTTTTCGTACGATTTACAAGAAGCCGTATTTAAAAAAGCACGTATTCACAGTGGGTTGCTTATAACTACCCTTCAGAGAATTTGTTCGAAAAAATGTTTCAAATAAAAGTTTTAGCTATTGGTACAAGCAATCCATGCGCAAAATTTAAAAAAAATCGTTAGAGCCGTTTTCGAGAAAATCGCGAAAAACGAAAATTTCTTCATGTAAAGTCCCCTTAAAAATAAGGGAAATTTGTCGCCAATCTTCGAATCACATCTTCAGAAGGTACCTGACCCAAATACGAAATTTTGTTTTCGTACGATTCTCCGTTTCGGAGCTAGCCTGTTCACAAACTTCCACACAGACAGACAGACACACACACAGACACACATACATGTTTCCAAAAATAGTATTTTTGGATTCAGGGGGCCTTGAAACGTGTATATATGCTAAAAACTCAACTTCGAATTTTGGGGTCGAAAACAATACTTCCTCCACCTATAGTACCTATGGTACGGGCAGAGGAAGTAAAAAAGAATCACTGAAAAATATTGGTATTTATGAAAATTATCAGGAAACGGCACTTCAGTGCACAAAATTTGGCTGCCAATTTGTAGACTAATGATAATTACCCATAACGGTAATAGTTAAATTAATTCTGAAAATAGTTCGCAGTTATAGAGCATGCCAGATTACAAGGCTACAGACCAATTCATTGCTGAAAAAAAAAATGAACTTCGCCTATTTTTCAGCATCGAAAGCTGTATGTCCCCCTTAATTGGTTTAAAAGTAGAAAAAAATGTCGTTTTATTTCAAAATTATTTGTACATTTCATTCGGCTTTAACATCACTGATACTTATTCTGTGAAAATATACTTTCTCCTTTCTTTGTTTCGGAAAAAGGGAACAGTCTTATTTTCTCTATAGCTTTCTATAATTGTTTCAGAAATTCTAAAAGGCTCTCGAAGGTTAACTAAGGACTTTAGGCTTACTGTTTGCAACTTCTTTCGTATGGTCCGAACGAATTTAAATGTTTTTGCATTATTGCTGTCAAATCGATATCTCCCATGAAAGTAATCGATTAATTGGCACGAATCAAGGTTTCGCGAACTTCTTCTGGTTCGTCAACTGATAAGATTAATTTTGACTTTAGTTTTTACGTCCTCGAAAATAAAAACTGGAGCTCCGTCACGACTCGTCTAAATTCGTTCTCAATCAAACCATCGTTTGGCACTCACGTCAGAGCGTAACCCTTTTTTGATCAGTAAACGCTCCGCCCTCAGGCTTTGCTCCGATTATTGTTTTTTAAATATCGACATTTTAAATAATTCTAGAAATGGTACCCATTATCAGAGAAAAATCCTAACTGTATTCATATGTGTATAATTAGGTTACCTCCCTATTAAATACCGATCTTCAAATCTTGAAAATTCCTTGCAATAAAATAATGAAAGTCCCAGTAGAACTGTACCTAATAAGAACTTAAAATCAGAACTGTTACTAAAGGAATCGTCTCCTAAGTTTGAAGTTTCTGTCTGTACAGATTAGGAGTTTAATTTGTTCATTAAGTAACATGGCCCGTTAAATGCAGATTTTTTTAAAAAAATAATTAACCATTACATAATATTAAATCAGGTGAACCCGCAAGATCAATTCGCTCGTTGGCCCTCGCTCCCCAATGCTAGCAACAATTAAATAACTTATAAGTGCTCTAAATCTCTTGATTTATTTACACGAATTTTTCGTTGTGTGTTATGTATAGCCTATTGGTTAAAATAAACTCGAAAGTGTAAGGCACCCATAGAATAGCAATAGCTAATTACATATGAAGGAATACTCTGAATTCTTAACACGAATATTTGATTACGTTAGAGCTTGGTGACAGTTACCAAAATCAGTAGATTAAAATAGAGAAAAGGGATGTAGGCCTGCTGGGTAATCAAGAAAATAATGTATCCTTTGTTGATAATATTCACACTATCTTCATTGCTGTTTATTTGCGAACGGTTGAATTAAAAAATACCAGATTTATCGATAGCCTACATTGTTTCTTCCCATATGATAGGATCATTGGATTCTGTTATTTATTATTTATAATATTTAAGGTTTCTATGTATTTTTTATTTAATTTTTTTATTTATTTATCAATCAAGACCCCAAAGAGCAATAATGCTCATAACCAGGGGCAGTACAATATAATACACAGAGACAACAATATATTTACTAAGAACTAGAAAAAAGTACAATAATTGAAAATAATCGAATGAAACATAGCACATTACTATGATTATCACAGAAGTCATAAATTTAATAGAAAAAATAGGAAAGTAGGAATTATGAAAGTAGTTGTGACCAGAAATAAAATTTAGTCTTTGAAGCATTAGGTATCCGTAATATCTTGTCTTAAATAAATATATCATGCTTGTTCGATGCCCGGTGACAAATCATTTCTAACAGGTAGTTGTTAAAAAGGAATGTTGTAATATTTGCGGAGAAAAAAGGATTTTCAAAAGAGAAAAAGTATAAGATTTTATTTTTATATCACTTCTTTAAAGTTTGAGAAATGCATTTCTAGACATCTGACTGTCACAATTAGAGCTAAGGTAGCAATCATGGATGTAAATTTCTATAGTAGCCCGCGATCCTTACTGAATATCGAAATAAGATGAATTGAAGTTATTCCGATTGCACGCACGTGTTTCCTGAGCAAACCAGTTCAACGAGTTAAGACAGTTAAGTTTGCTGCAGAATTCTGTGTTTTGGTTCACTGGATATGAAACCAGACTGGTAACGGAGTACAGGTGTGGATCCAGGAGGGTGTGGTCTCGACACGGGACGGGAATAAGAGCAGCATTCGCAGATTTTGAGCATTAATTGATCACAGATTTGTGGAAAAGGGGACTAGATTATTCTCAGAGAATTTATACGAAAACGTTTCAAATAACAGTATTAGATGTTTGTGTATGCCATTTAGGATAAATTTGCCATTGCAGTAATTACATTATTGTGGCAGTAAGAGTAAGCAAAATTCACGAAAGATATGTAGGTAGGCTATTTCTTTATGTATTTTAAGTGCAAGTTGTCCGAAGGTAAAACATTTTTTAAAATAGTTAATTAACACTTGAACAATATAGGAGAAATCCAATGATCCGAACTCCAAATATCGGGATCCCTTTAAGGCCGCGTTCAATTGGTTTTTGCATTAACGAACATTGGGAAACCTTCTTTCAAGGCCGATTATTTGCGAAAAAGCAAAATTTGTAGTAGAAAAAATCGACAGCTTGTCAGCAAAACAACTGATGCTGACCTATATGTTCAAGGTGATACTTTTTATGTAAGAACAGCACTGCATAGTTGAGTTTTTTCTTATAATGATTTGACTTTTTTCATAATTTAACCAATTGTCCGGATATTTTATTATCCCACTCGGGTCAGGTCCCAATTTATCCGGATAATTGGAGTTCTACGTCAAGAATTGAAGTCGGATTGTTGAATTGGGTGAAAATTTTACCTTACGAAACAGAATAATATAACAGTGGTTTCGGTATAATTGACTAGATGCAATTGCCATTTCTTGGCGAACCGATGCTGGCAATAAGAACCTTTCCGTACTTGCGTCAGGAAACCAGGAACTCTACCTCATAAAACCTGCCACTTCAACTCAAATATTAGCCTTTGTCTCGATAGAGTGTTAGTTTTTTACTTAGACAGACACATAGAGACATCTTTCTGAAAATTCTATTTTTTTTTAAATATTTTAATATTCAGGGACCAAAGTTTGTATTAACGGTGAACACAATACTTCCTCTAGTAGGAGTACAGGCATAAAAAGTAAAGTTGTAATAAAGTGGTATATCAAAACAGTGAAACCAATTTTCTTAGTTTTCTATTAAAACTTGTAACGTTTTAGAGAAGAGCAATAAAGATTTATAATAAATTTTTCAGAGTACAAAAAGTATTGAGAATATTCTTTAATATTCCAAGATCCGATAGCTGTGAAAAGTACTTAAAAAATAAACACTATGACGTTACCATGTATGTATACGTACTATGTTATTTTGCGTGTAAAATTATTCACCAGTAAATTCAAAACAAATTTACACGACACAAGAAGAAAATTGAACACTTAAAAATTATCTGAATATTACTTTGCACATGATGGAGTACAACTCTTCAACTAATTACCAAGTGAAGAAATCGACAGTTTTAACAAATTCGAGTCAGAATTATCTGCTTTCCTGTGTTAAGAAACATCCTATTCTGTAGAAGAATACTTGAGAGGTCTATTAGCAAACCCGGCAATCTCCGTTTAAAAAAATAGAGATGCTAACTTTCAATGAAAGTTTAATGCATTTCCTGCTGAATATTGGTGTATGTGTTACAAATGTTACTTCCCGCATAAGGGAGGAACTCAGATTTACAACTTATACACTAAATAAGTATTAGGAAATGAATAAAACTTTCATTAAAAGTTAGCATCTGTATCTTTAATCAAAATGGAGATTGCCGAGTTTGATAATTCACCCCTCACTTGTGCTGTTAGATCTGTAAATTGTGTGTTTAGTGTAGTTAGATTTATTTACACACTATATGCAAGGAATTAAAAATGTATTATTCTTATCGATTATGATACTAATTTAGACTATGGATTATTTGTAAGATTGATAGGTAAACAGTTTGATGTATCACATAATGACATATTGATAAAACGGATGAAATAAAACACAATAGGCCTACTGTAAGTAATTTGAATAAATACAATACTATTATAAAGAAAAGAGCGTGAATCACATCCGCCATGTAGTTCAGATCAAGAATACCGTGACTTGAGTTAGGAGAAATACCTTTATGTTGTTTCTTCTTTCCCTTTGTGATGCAAGGGGTAAAAGTTTAAAGATAAAACGAGTAGGTTCTATTCCGTAAGGAAAGTATGCTTATCCTCACTTTTTCGCCCACCTGATTAGTGATTCTGGTTTTGGCCTCTAGGTATCGCATGGTAAAATCACAGTTTTCATCCGTACAACTTAACCAGATGTGGAGGATATAATTGGGGCCCGGATTTTTAGGATCTTTAAACCATGAAGGCCTATTAGTTTTTAAACATATTAAAATAATTTTATTTTAGTTTTTTATCATTTAAAGACAGGATTTTTTGAGTTTCACTTTTATAAATACAATAAACACACTGACAAAATTTAATAATTAATGTTATTTTTACTTAGGATCCCATGACTCTGAAAAAAAAAGAACTTAAAAAAAAAACTATGGGAACACTTTTTGTTTAATTTTCAACAGTTTATAGAACACAATTAATTTTATAATTATCCCTGTTATTTCCAAATCCACCACATAAACTCAACAACAACTTTTTGAATTAATCAACCGACTTTTAGAATACTTCACTTTCGACATAAACTCAACAACAACTTTTTGAATTAATCAACCGACTTTTAGAATACTTCACTTTCGACGTCTTGCTGGAGCAAGCATTGTGAATAAACTGAGAGTGTAAGCTTCATGGGATTGCCTTTAAATTACTTGCACATTATTAATTTATATATTTTATCTATTTTGATTAAATAATTTTTGCCATTTTTAGTTTTAAACATCTTATTTGCCCATTTTAGGTGTTATAAGATTAGACTAGGTGACTGCCATGACAATGAAACAGATAATTATATTAAAATATCCCGGCTAGCTAACAAGGAACAAAATAGTTTAAAACCTAAGAACCCGATACTTTAATTCATGTAAATTCCGGGGTGCGCGGGCAAAGAGAGTTAAGTCCACTTTCTTGTTACTGAGAATTAGAGTGACTTAACACACTATACGAACCCAACATAGCTTTAGAGATGGTGTAACCGATCAGTTCATATGGACTTATATAAAAAGAGGAATCAAATATAAGAAAATACATTTCACGGACAATATTTGAACTTCCCGCAACATTATAGACTACTAAAAACTACCATTACGCCTAGACTATTACAATGACCATAAAACGAATTACATGACAAGACAGAGGACATTTACACGAACAATTTGATATACAACATGACCATCTGAATCAAAAGACATTACCAGCAATTACAAATAATTAATCAAACGATTAATTATTAACACGACAACATAGAAAATTACATCATTCAACGCATAATCAAGAAAGCTATACAACTACACTTATTGCAGACAATAGTGACAATTACTTTATGAATTATTAACTAAATAAGGGAATACAATGAAGTGAAGGCGTGGCTTTTTGTCTGGAGAAGTCCACTGTCGCCAGCTATTAAAGTGAAGTTGATGGATACGTTTCTCCCCAAACCTCAACCCACTTTAACGACAAATATTTCAAACACTAGCAGACGACTTAGCTAATTTCCAATCACAAGAGACAAAGCCTACTGACTGAACCAATGGAATGGCTAGAATATTTTAACACCGAAACATATTAACACGAACAGGAGCGACCAACAGAGACTTGAAGACATCTATTCAACAGCGACGGACGTAATTTTTATAGACTAAACCGGAGTTAGAAATATACAGTGAAACAGTAACAAGTACTAATATTAATTTTATACCGACTTTTAAATAATACGGTCGAGGATAAAGATATATATATTGGAATAAGACAAGATTATAGATATTATTTTTCGTATTGAAAAGTTAAACGAATAAATACCGCCATAAGATATATAACCTAAAATTCCTGCAATAAAACGTGCAGATGTTATAAGTATAATAATATAACCTAAAGTAATTTTGGCGACGACGAAGCAAATAGATAAAGACATTACTGTATTCTTCCTCCAGACATTTTAAGAAATTAACAAATTAAGTGAAAGATTTTCGGACAAAATAAACTTACAAATATTATTCAAGTTCATTATCAATAGACTTCATTTTTACGACCTATAATCCCTTCATCTTATATCCTATTTTAGTTTTCGTCGAGCACGACCCTGAAAGAGATCTCGCTCTACCAACTGAGTTAGAAATAGCCGGACATAATATATTCAACGACCCCTACTGACAATTATACATTGGCACCCAACAGTCATAAATTAGCACCCAACATTACGAACAGTTATAAATTGGCACCCATTTTGACGTTAATCATTTCATCACCCTACGAACAGTTATAAATTGGTCGCCCAACTCTAGGCCAATATATCCAAACCTACAAACGGTTATAAATTGGCGCTCATCTCGGTGCTAATCAAATACTCCCCCTACGAACAGTTATAAATTGGCTCCCATCTCAGGGCAGAATTTTCGAAACGAAATAGGATATAGGAATTAGGCCAACAAAAGTCGAAAATTTTTTTGAAACGACACGGGGATAGACGAAATTTATTAACAAATTAATTCTTCGAAATAAACAGCAATAGTGTATAGACTCCATGTGGATTACCAACAACATCAACATTCACCATCAACATTCACCATAAACCCTCCACTCAACTGAAAATCTACACCCCCGCCCCCCCAATTCTACAAGAGATCAACACCCCTCTTCAGCTTGTGACCTCCAGTCAGCTGATGGCCATTCCTAGGCTATTGACCGACAGACAGCTGCAACAACAGAAGGACTAGGGTATCGTTAAAATTTTTTGCTTATACTTACAGAGTTCACAGAACAATAATATTTTTTTTCTTCAATTTTTTTGTAAAGGCTTAAAATAACTTTAAATTATATCCTTTCAAGAAGGAATGACTTTTTAGATTTATATTTCAGTAATTATTTTTCAATTTCACATTTTTCTATGCGTTTACGCAATAACAAAATTAAGATGTCTGTGAAAACTGTACAAGTAGTAACATGTTCAAGTGACCCAGAACCACAGCATGAACCCCTACACCCAGTGTCAAATGATGAATCTAGTTTGCAAAGCAGTGAATTAGACAATAGAAATGTCAATGTAAGTGAGAATTTAACAGCAGGTGTAACATCCCAGTCAGCTGTTCCAACAGATACTATGTCTTCTAACCCTGAAATAGCCACTGAAAATGTCAATGCATTACAACAGATTATGAATGCTATAACTTCTCTGGCCAGTCAAAACACTACTCTAAATACTACAATTAATGCATTGCAGACTGAATTTAACAGTCAAAACACTACTCTAAATACTACAATTAATGCATTGCAGACTGAATTTAAAACTGAACTTAATAGTCAAATGAATTCATTGCAGACTGAATTTAACAGTCAAAACACTACGCTAACTGAAACCATTAATTCAATGCAAACTGAATTAAACAGTCAAAACACTACTCTAAATACTACAATTAATGCATTGCAGACTGAATTTAAAACTGAACTTAATAGTCAAATGAATTCATTGCAGACTGAATTTAACAGTCAAAACACTACGCTAACTGAAACCATTAATGCTATGCAGACTGAATTTAACAATCAAAACACTAATCTAAACACAACAATTAACTCATTGCAGACGGAATTTAATAGTAAAATGAATTCAATGCAGACCGAATGTAATAATCAAAATACAACCTTAACAACAACAATAAATTCAATGCAAACAGTACTTAATACTCAATTAACTTCACTACAGACAGAAGTTAATGAAAACTTGAATTCAGAGCTAACAGCTCAAACTAGTAATCTTACTCAATTAATGCAAAACCATAGACAACAGGTTGCTGAGGAATTAATGCAAATCGATTCCCGAGTAACACAACAGATAGCATCTTCAGAAAATATCTTAACTGGACAAATAGAAGCTGTTCAAACAGAGGTTTGTACTCAGATAGAAACTGTACAGACAGAGGTTCGTACCCAGGTAGATGGAATTCGAAATCATGTAAGTGCAGTAGAAAGAGAAGTTAGGAGTAACAACACTAGATTGGTATCCCTTAATTCGGAGTTGGACAGATTGCGTCATAGGTTACGGGATCAGGAAGATCGTACAGAGAGTACAGTCTTGGTCTCTGACCGGGGCGAAATTGCGTCAACTTCATCTGCTCTCCCAGACACGCCTACTGATACACCTATCATTCCCCCTCTACCCGCAAACTTACCAAGATCCAATAACGGATTGAACCATCACACTGCAGGTAATTCAAGTCAAAGTAATAATAATAATCATCAAAATTTCAACCCCAGTAATCAGATTGGATTTACCCTTAGTCAAAGCGACTTGCCTCTTCCCACGTTTGAGGACAAACAGAAGACTAACCCCGTAAGATATTTGCGCGAATTAAAGACCTTTTTCAATTTAAGAAATGTACCTGAACAGTTAAAAATGATCATGGTATCCAGGTCATTAAAAGGTAGTGCAGCTCGATGGTTCAATGTGGTTAATGATACGCTGGAATTGAATATGCAGACATTCGAAGAGTCCTTTCTTCGAGAATTCTGGTCAATATCAGATCAAGAGAGATTAAAAGGTCAGATTTTTCATGGAAGTTTTGATCGTAATAGCGGCCAAACCTATATGGAACATTTTATTTCTTTATGTGATTCAAAACAGCTGTTAACCCCTAGTATCGAAGATGAAGTCTTCATCAAAGCCCTCTGCTTACACTATCCGTTTTCAATAAAGAACAGTTTAATTGTTGCAAGCCCCAAGACAATCCCTGACATGATAGCATTGTTGAAATCCCTACAGGAATCCCCGTTTCCACCACAAAAGATAAATAAATCCCAAGTTACCAACACTAATCAAGGCCTGAAAAGAAACATTAATTACGTTCAAACCAAACCCAACCAAAACGCTTTTGGATGCGAGACGCGGACAGGATCTGCCCAGTTGTGTGAGGAACACCAACAAGTAAATGAAAACGAGACTAATGTAACCCAAGAAAATAGCTCAAATAGCCCAGGACAGTTCTGGAGAAATACGCCATATCAGAGAGGAAATAGGACTTCTTATTGGAGGAGTAGAAATTTCAGATATCGCCCTTATTATTTCAACAATGGCAGGAACTACTCAAGCTACAACAACGGTTTCAGAAACAACAATTCCCAAGACCAAAACTACAATAATAATTACAATAGCAATAATTATAATGGCTATACAAATAATAACAACTTCACAGGCTCAAATCAGAACAATAGGAATAACTATGGCAGAAGACCATACAATGGAACACCCCGATGGTTCCATAGAACTCAATACAATCAAGGATTTTTTAGACCAAGTTTTAGAGGTAGAAATAACTCACGTCGTGGACTAAACCGATATGCTAATATCAATGGACAAAATAACGATTACCAACATGACCCAATAAATAACAATCAGACAATGAATAGCACTATGAATAATCGTGACAATAACAATGGCAATCAGTCACCGACACCTACTGTTGAAGACTAAAGTAACTTAACGAAAGAAGCAAATAACCCCGATTCTTGACAAAACATATTCTTGTTTACCACAAACATTTCTTAAGAATTTTACCCAAACAACATATAGGTCATTCCCCCCTTTTTTTTTTTTACGACCTTACGTAACACTGTTATTCCAGTCACCCCAATAAGGCACCATTTCTTATGAAGAAGTAAGCCAAACCCCCACAGAGTGACCCTCTTAAATTTATTTCTAAAGGAAGTGCATCCGCTTGTAAATAACTACCCAACTTTCACATTTCTACAGTGTATATACTAATTTAAAACTAACTTGTAGAATTGACAGCCCATACAAAAAATTCCAACACGTACTGTAAATATTTGAGATTTATATTAGAAAGAGAAAGTTCCAAGTCAGCAGGAAATGATTCAATAAATATTTTATACCACAAAACTATAAATGATAATAAAATCTACCAGCGAAGAACATTTACTAGAAAATCCAATCCAATCCAATTCACTATGCGCTGATATACGAATAAAACAAGAGGCCAAGAAACCCCATAAAATTGTGAAAAGTTCCGTAAATATTTATTGAAACCATATTATATCATGTCACTAATTTCCTAAGAATCAAAACATCTACGAGGTAAATTTTGCTTTTATTCAACGAACTGGAATCGAAAAAGGACTACGAGAATGGAATGTAAAATACTTTAGCGTGAACCTTCTCAATCTATGTTTCATTTTTACGTCAGCGCAACGAATGTATTAATTTAAGGTAATATGATGACGCACTCATTTTATAAGTAAACACTGAAAGACAATACAGATACAAGGATTACCTCATATAATGAAGTGATTTTTGCAGTGTTTCCTTGGAGACGAATAAGTGTTTGATCAGCCTTTTTCCGACTAAAATTGTATATATTAAGAAGTGAAGTGCAGATTCCCCTCTGAATTATACTGAAGGAAATGAAACATCGATTTGACTTAGGATAATCATACTAGTATTTGATTTAAATATATAAGAAAATTTTAGTTACACTTATTGAAAATATTGAATTAAGTTTTATAATTACACATTACACTTTGGTTAAAGAATTAAGATTTATAAATGAATAAGTATTTCACTATCATGCATATTCAATTTAGTATCCTCCCTACAACCTCACACCAATCAAATATAAGGTATAAAATGAAAATCAAAGAGATAAATAATGAGTTATGAAAAGTGAATTTATGAGTGTGCAAAGATTATGAATAATTAAAGGTAAGAAATGAGTCGACGATGAAAAATGAGAAAAGTATGACAAGGAAGGAATCCACTGTCAAAAGAGTGAAAAAGATCACTAATAAGAAAGAAAATAATAAAATGAAGGTAAGGCATGCACTTATAATAATCATGCTAGAAAAAGCAGATTGACATTTAAGAATGATATTATTGATTGTGTAGGAGTAAGAATGCATAAATTTGTAGTAAACTTGAACATGATATTACGAAATAAGCAAAATAAATTTATTTGAATAAAAAGGATACCTGAAGAACAGAAGAAAGAAAATAATACATTTTTAGATTGTGTAATTAAACATAAAGTGTAAAGTGTATAAGTAATCATCCCATTGTGTGTTAAATAAAATTTTATGTATTTAACGGTAAGTAATTAAGTGTAATTAGTAAAATTGTTTCATTAGGTGAAGAACAGTGATGTACCAGAAATGAGTTACAACCAGTCAAGATGACTATTATCAAGTAATTCAATGTAACAAAGATTTCATTTTATTAGGTGAAAAGGAAAGAGAAGCGTACTACAAGTGAGTACAATGAAGTAAAGAAAGGAAGATTATCAGCTGATTCAATGTAACAAGTGTATGATTTAACAATGTTTATATTTTAAGAGTTTTAATGTGAAAACTATATTTTTATTCAGTCGACGAGGAAGAACACAGATAAAAGATAACAGATAATAAATTACAAAATATTCATCATTACAAAATCAAAATAACTAATTGATATACGAACTGACCGAGAAATTTTGGATGCGAGACTAACGAAAAATTTTTAAAATTATTTATAAAACTATTTTCCAAATACCAATTACTTCATAATTTTAATAATTATAGCGTTCGGACATTTGTAACCGATCAGTTCATATGGACTTATATAAAAAGAGGAATCAAATATAAGAAAATACATTTCACGGACAATATTTGAACTTCCCGCAACATTATAGACTACTAAAAACTACCATTACGCCTAGACTATTACAATGACCATAAAACGAATTACATGACAAGACAGAGGACATTTACACGAACAATTTGATATACAACATGACCATCTGAATCAAAAGACATTACCAGCAATTACAAATAATTAATCAAACGATTAATTATTAACACGACAACATAGAAAATTACATCATTCAACGCATAATCAAGAAAGCTATACAACTACACTTATTGCAGACAATAGTGACAATTACTTTATGAATTATTAACTAAATAAGGGAATACAATGAAGTGAAGGCGTGGCTTTTTGTCTGGAGAAGTCCACTGTCGCCAGCTATTAAAGTGAAGTTGATGGATACGTTTCTCCCCAAACCTCAACCCACTTTAACGACAAATATTTCAAACACTAGCAGACGACTTAGCTAATTTCCAATCACAAGAGACAAAGCCTACTGACTGAACCAATGGAATGGCTAGAATATTTTAACACCGAAACATATTAACACGAACAGGAGCGACCAACAGAGACTTGAAGACATCTATTCAACAGCGACGGACGTAATTTTTATAGACTAAACCGGAGTTAGAAATATACAGTGAAACAGTAACAAGTACTAATATTAATTTTATACCGACTTTTAAATAATACGGTCGAGGATAAAGATATATATATTGGAATAAGACAAGATTATAGATATTATTTTTCGTATTGAAAAGTTAAACGAATAAATACCGCCATAAGATATATAACCTAAAATTCCTGCAATAAAACGTGCAGATGTTATAAGTATAATAATATAACCTAAAGTAATTTTGGCGACGACGAAGCAAATAGATAAAGACATTACTGTATTCTTCCTCCAGACATTTTAAGAAATTAACAAATTAAGTGAAAGATTTTCGGACAAAATAAACTTACAAATATTATTCAAGTTCATTATCAATAGACTTCATTTTTACGACCTATAATCCCTTCATCTTATATCCTATTTTAGTTTTCGTCGAGCACGACCCTGAAAGAGATCTCGCTCTACCAACTGAGTTAGAAATAGCCGGACATAATATATTCAACGACCCCTACTGACAATTATACATTGGCACCCAACAGTCATAAATTAGCACCCAACATTACGAACAGTTATAAATTGGCACCCATTTTGACGTTAATCATTTCATCACCCTACGAACAGTTATAAATTGGTCGCCCAACTCTAGGCCAATATATCCAAACCTACAAACGGTTATAAATTGGCGCTCATCTCGGTGCTAATCAAATACTCCCCCTACGAACAGTTATAATGGATAAACCCATGAGGCACACATCCATAACTACCGTACAATTTTGATTATGACTTACTGGACGAAACACAAATGTAGAGAACATTTTTATCTATAACTCTATGGACATATCTCAATTTTTTTAGGATGGTGGACTTAACTCTCTTTGCCCGCGCACCCCGGAATTGTTATAGAAGCATTTACTATGTAAACACGATCGAAAACAATTTAGAATGGTTAGTTCTCGATGTACGCACTTCAAGAACATATCAGTTTCAAAATGGTTACAGTCAAGTGCACGAAGCGAGTGTATTCGATGCAGACTCTCACCTACACCTGCTCTCTATCTAGAAGCCATTTGAAACCGCACTTACTGGCGTCGCTTCGGAAAGCAAGTGGGCGAGTGTTCATTTTAACGCATTTTGATTCGGGCCTGAGAGAGTGATAGAAAAGAGGGGCTGAAGACTATCGAACGTATTCCTAACAATAAGTAACGACTCAGAACTTTTTATTAATTTCTGTTTCTCTATCCGTGCATTCTATTAATTGCTTCGTTTTTATAACATAAATGCATGTTATTGATTGTATATCATTTAACATATTTCAACACTTATTACTAGGGTTCGGATGTTCATTACCTAAAAATGTGGAAAACATGACTGCAAACATGCCCTTAAAATGACATGACTCAAAAATCCTAAATATGACCTATTAAAACATATTTTATAAAACTAAATGTTCCAAATTTAAAACTGTAAATTACACTAAATTGTTACATCACATGAATTCAATCAGATAATCAATTTTAACAATTTTACACATGATTTACAGTTTTACTTGTACAGAACTTCCAATTTTAAAGAATTTTCTCCTGTTTGCTCGTTTCATCAGCTGCTAATATTTTGTAGATTAAGTATATCCCTATAAAATATCAACTTAAAATTAAGTTACTATTAAATGGGCATAAAGATTAAATTAATGACAAAACTTTCATTTTTAAGTCGACAGTTTAATGCTCCTTTGCCGATTTTATAACTGAAATATGACGTTAAATTATAAATATGACCAAAAATGACCAATACCATAAAGCATGACCAAAATATGACTATATGCACAATAAAAACGGTCCGATTAGGATGATAAGCGTGCAATTCGTGATTAATTTGTGTCTGGGGCGAGAATGAAGGTCAGGGTAAAAATATGACATGTCATAAACATCCGAACCCTACTTATTACTATTGTAAATAGAATTATTAAATGTAGAGTTTTGGTTCTATAGAGTAGGCTACATATTTCAAGGCTGATGAGTGAAAATGAAGTTATTTAGGGTAATTAAATAGCTTCTTCGTATTTACATTATAATTTACAGACATGTCTATGAGTTCAAAGTTTCAGAGCCCTGTCACGATCGGAATGCCCCTGTGAGGCACTTAGAAATGTACCTTGGATATGCGATAGTGATTTTTAGATGCCTTAACTTTTATCGGATTACTACATTTATATTTTTATTTATTCATTAAAAAAAACTTCCAGGACCGTAAAAGAAACAGTAAATAAAAATAAGGAAATTATTATAAGCTTTGTGTACTGTGCACATGCTACAGAGCGTGCCTCCTTTATGAATACTGCTCGTGCATGCGAGTTAAATTTAAATACTTTTACAATATTCATACTATGGAGCTGCTGTTGTAGTGCAGTGTCGGATTTCAGCTATCTTTAAATTAAAAATATAAGTTCGCATCAGGTTATCAGAAAGTTCGAAAATTAAGGTTGCAGAAAATAATGAATTCTTCCATTTTCCACTGAAGACATATCTAAAGTACTGATTACTGTAGGAGGAATATGCGTTTCATAATTGGGCTACCTAAGTAAAAAAATAAGGAAAATAATTTCGCCACGCCCTCACTTTTAAGTAGGGCTGAAAATCGATTAAAATTTCTAATCGAGTTAACGCTTGACTTTAATCGATTAATCGACTGATTAATAGACAAACAGATAGGTATTTTAAAAGAAACCAAAGTGTACATTAATATTGTTTTACACGTTTAATAACTACTACACTACACATAATCAGAAGAAATCCTGAATTAATGAATACCATTATTAGTTAACTAGTGAAAAAATATATTCAAAACTTACATTACCGGTTACTTTTTCAGCCAAACTTGAGACACACGAGTTTGTTGACTAAACTACCCTTCAGGTTTCTGAATAACGGGAATTGTTTGGACACAATAGGCTGAATGATGTGTCAAAGCCGTAGAAGCGAGAGAAAGAAGTTTGGTCATTTGACCCATTTTTCTAAAAAACGTTTTTCAGAATTCGACTAAACCGATTAATCTGAAAATGAAAATTAACTCGTAATCTATGTTTAACTGTTGCCCATATCAGCCGAGAGTGTAATATTATAATGAAATCAAGATGGCAATTCAGTATCAGCAGGGCCTGGTGTTTATGTAGATAGATTATGTCACTTATGTTTTTAACAAGTATTTTATTATTTTTAATACTGCTACCAGCGGAGATTATTGGAAATAGTTTCATACTCTTGGGGGAGATTAATGGATATTAAGGAAAATACAATAATTTTATAATTTAATTTTGAATATTACTTTCCAGTGAGGGTACGACATGGAGTAGGCCTAGTGGTTGAGGCACTGCCGGAAGGATTGCGGGTTCGATTCCTGAGATTTTTCAATTGACCTAATCCTTCTGGTGTCACTGGTTGACCCAGCCTCTAACAGAAATGATTACCAGGAGCAATCCTAGGGGTAAAGGCGGTTGGTGCATAAGGCTGACAACACTACCACATTCATACGCCTAATGTCTAAAAAATCTCGGAGCCTCAAACTCCTGGAGCCCTAAGGGCCTTCACGGCCTGTATTAGGGATAACTTTACTTTTACTTTCCAGTGTCATAAATCCAGACAATAATAATTAACATTAACATTGCTGGAAAGGTGTGGTAATACCGAGGGAAAATAATCTGGTGTACTTTAAATACTTGTTCAGTTGTTCCCACAGAATTAATTACTGAATTCGGTAGATAATGTAACGTCTTTAAATTATGCTATTACACTCAACGGCATCCCCAAACGGCAGCATTGCACATGTTTCAGTACAACCGTGCCAAGCATTGTTTTCATAATCAAATGCTTCATCCTTAGGAATATTTCTGGACATGTCCTACCAAATTCAAGTGAATAACAAAGCATTATCCAGCACAAAAAAAAACTTAGAAATGCGAAATTCGCTTTATAAGACACGATAGTGGTAATTCGCGATTGGGCTCTTTTTTTCGCTTTTGAGACATCTTTTTGCTACGTGTCGCGAATCCACATGTTATTAATCAGAATCCTTAAGGCGTGGATGTATGCAAAAATTAGTTCTACATTTGACGTGTTGTGATAATACACGGCCCTGCTGATGTGTAATTCAATATTGTTTAAGTAGGCCTAGTAAAGTGCTTGTGGTGATAATACAAGGAAACGTATTATTGGAATCCTTGTCAAATGAACTTTATACCCATACCCATACAGTATCTGAAAAGTTCAAGTTATGTAATAAAATGTATGTTGAGTGCAACCACAATTTTACGAGTCTTTTAAGTTTGTATCTCATTTTCTCAAACTTGTTTATATTCCAACTTTTACAGTTTAATGATAATACTGTAGTAATATTAAATTCTGTAGGCTATTCTTTATTCAGGGATAAACAAACCGTATTTTCATTCTTATCTTATCTTATCTTGAACAGAAAAGAAATTACAAAATTTAAGATTAGCAGTTTTAAAAGTCAGAATATCTAAACAATTTTTTTTATAGATATTAAGATCATGAAAGAATACACTTTATAAAACAATAGGCATATGCTTTTAATGGCATAATGTCTATGACGCTAAGAGAAGATACTTTTTTAAAACTAAGAACTCTAAATATCCCTTATGATAAGCTGGCCAATTGATTTATCATCCTATCAAATAACCGATTGTATCAGCAGTAATGGATTTTGAGAGATTTTCAGGTTTGGTCTTATGACTTTTTGTTGTTCCTCCATCGGTTATATAGGCTACCTTAGAGTTAGTTATTTTTATTAAGTGCCAGTATGGTACTTTATGAGATTGTGTGGTGGACGAAAAAATGTCTGTCCGTCTGTCCGTCTGCCTGTCCGTGTGTCTGTACGCACCATAACTCAAATACGCTTTTTCGGATTTTCATGAAACTTGGAAAACACATTTATAATGTCCATGGGAAGAACCCTATTGATATTGAACCAAATCGGTTCACTGGTACCGGAGTAATGCCCAATTTAGTGCCTATTTTAATAGATTATGGCGCCTTTCTAATAGAAAGGCGCCATCACTCAAATACGCTGTATCGGATTCCCATGAAACTTGGTATACCCATTTATGACGTCCATGAGAAGTGCCCTATTGAATTTGAACCTAATCTGTTGACCGGTACCGGAGTAAACCCCAATTTAGTGTCTACTTTAAAGGCGCAATAACTTAAATACGCTTTATCGGATATTTATGAAACTTCGTATACTCATTTATAATGTCCATGGGAAGACGTTTATTGATATTGGACCAAATCGGTTGGCCAGTACCGGAATAATGCCCAATTTAGTGTTTTTATGTTAATATATAAGAAGTCGCGATAACTCAAATATGCTTTATTGGATTTTCCTGAAATTTTGTATACCCATATATAATGTACGTGGAAAGACGTCTACTGATATTGGACCAAATCGGTAGACTGGTACCGGAGTAAAACCCAATTTAGTGAATATTTTAAAGACGCGGTAACTCAAATACGCTTTACCGGATTTTTATGAAACTTGGTATACACATTTATAATGTCTATGGGAAGACGTCTATTCATAATGAATAAAATCGATTGACCTGTTTCGGAGTAATGCTCAATTTAGTGCCTATTTTATGGTAATATCTTCTTCTTAATCAAGCACTACAACTCTCCATTGAAAGTTTTGGCCTTCTCAACCACCTTCTTCCATTCTTTCCGGTTTTCAATTATCCTACTCCAGTTGTTCACCTTCATCATTTTCAAGTCACTTATTACATCGTCCTCCCATCTAGTTTTTGGTCTGCCCAATCTTCTATTGGTAATTGGTTTCCACTTGTATATTCTTTTAACCAATCTATGCTCCTGCATTCTAGCTATATGACCAAACCACCCTAATCTTAATGCTCTTATATGATTTATTATATTCCTATTATTTATAAGCTTATTTAATTCACTGTTATTTTTGATTCTCCAATTACCATCTCTTTCCCTCGTTGTTTATGGTAATATACGTATTCGAAAGAATTTATAAAAAAAATGAAAATCAGTTATCTTGACAACATAGCCTATTGTTTTACTGTGATGTTATAAGGCCTTGGAAATTAAAATACAGGTAGCTATGACAAAAAACATATTAATTGACATGCGCTTATCCAACTAGACCGTTAAAATGACCCAGGTGGCCGAGATGGTAGACCTTTCTTCTTCCGTAAGCCCTGCTTAATGAATAAATCTGGAGCTTAACTTGGAAATCAATTAAAAAAAAAAAAAAAAAAACATATTCTGCATATCATAATTGCAGTCATAACTGATTAAACAAAAACATACTGGCACTTTGTTACATCAGTTTACATGATTTTATTTTAAGTAAATTTTGTTTATATTCTTTACATTATGTAATTTTTTAGACACATAGAATAGGTAGAATCGTAAAATTTGGCAGGAATATCGGCACAACTTGCCGTCATTTAGTTCCAAATTGATAGATTCCACAGTGGAAAAGTTAAAACATAGTTAGTAATTGTGCTCTTTATGCTGATCTGCTAAAGGCTATTTGATTACCATTATCATTTCCGTCCGGGACTTCGTATTGTCGGTTTACCTGATTTATTAAAAACTGCGGATTGTTGCAGATCATAAACATATGTGTTATATGAGTAATACGCGTAGTTTCATTTGAATAGTGCTGTATTTGTTTATTTGTATATCGATGGACGGTCTCAGTGATCAGCTTATCACATTGGCTATCATGTAAACAGCAAATTCGCATCAAACAGTGGTGGCATTAAGACCCAGATTATCTTCAAAACAATTTTATACGTTTGTGTATTTGAAAAGTATTAATTAATTG
The DNA here is from genome assembly GCA_964059195.1 of Ectobius pallidus. Lineage (NCBI taxonomy): Eukaryota > Metazoa > Arthropoda > Insecta > Blattodea > Ectobiidae > Ectobius > Ectobius pallidus. The sequence continues at coordinate 32,046,567 of CAXKWD010000001.1, read as the reverse complement.
GTATGCCGTCACGTTAGCTCATGCTTAGCGCGTGGGCCTGGCATTCAAGCGGTCCCGGGTTCAAATCCAGGGGTTATTCGTGGTGGACGAAGCAAGGGTATTTTCAAACTTGCAGAACGATGGGAAACATGTGTACAAAAAACGGAGATTATGTGGAAAAGTGAAAGAAGGATCTGTAGATTGAGATGATATACTTGGTTTCACTTACAAATAAAGATTAAGGTTGTGAAAAAATGTTGCTCACGACTTTCAGTATGCCCCTCGTATCTACAATGAGACGCGGCTCTGCCTTACCGCGCAGACCATAACATCTGCATATCACGTTACTATTGCTTCCTCACTGGAGGAACGCAATTCTCTTAATTTATGAAAATTATCTTTCAAGAATAGTCAGGGAAGGAACTCACACAAAACTTTAATATTAGGTGTACAATTAGAGGAGTCTATGTACTACACAGAGGTGACAATAACTCAAATTTGATTTTTTCTTCTTTCTTTCTTTCTTTCTTTCTTTCTTTCTTTCTTTCTTTCTTAGATCACTCTCTCACAGGATGCCACAATTGATACAGTCTTTTGCATAGATGGCAGGTAACAGCATGCAGTGAACTCAAAGATTCTCTTAGTGTTTTAATTTCAAAGCAAAGCACCTTAGAACACACGAAATTAACTCAATTTAGTATACTAATACAACTATCACGACAGATTTATTTAATGTTAAATTCTGCTTCCTTATAATGCAGTTTTAATCGCTGCTTATTAATATTAATCGATACCACATCAATGGTATAATAAAATACTGTATCTTAATGGATATAATTATGATACGGTTACATCACGTGTAATAACTAATAAGGGTACTATAATATGGTAGAACAAAAAAATCCTCGTAATCAATAAAACAAAGGACTCTCTCTATTTCTTTAGCTGTTAGCTCTGCACTGCACGAACAGAATTGTTTTAATTTTAAGTACAGGTTCTTTGTTTATTTCAAAGCTTTAGGATTGTTCTCCGTACGATATTTCACCCGATCGCTCGGAAGTTGGAGCTGTGCCCGCCGCGACGCCGAAACCCGCATGATTGGCCAACTCTTGCGTGGGACTCACTGCAGTATGGTCGAACAAAAATAATACCGGTATTAATGTTTAAGTTTCGAGTAACTGTGAATTTGACCACCTGTGTAACTTGTATCTTTAAGATTCTATTCAAATATTTTATCTTGCCGTTGAATTTAGCCAGTAAACTGCAAACATTCCAAAGAGTGTTCTGGGGATTGATTCATTTGGTATTACTTACTATAAAGCAAAACCATATGTTAATTTAAAAGATTGAGTGAGTTTGGTCTGATGTTCTCATGTTGTACCTCTTTCTTGCAAAGTGAATAAGCATAAAGCAACTAATGAATTATGCGTTGGAAAATATGAAGTTTTAGACACATAATATTACATTTTAAATAAAAGTTAAGATTCGTTTACGGCATTTTTATGTTTTTCTGAGTTCTGTCTACATTATTGTATTAGGTATACCTGTATAAATAAACTTTTGATAGATCATTGAAAATCTCTGTAACTTGACCACCTATACGGTATATATGTTGACCAGATCTGACCGGAACCAACGGTGGTCAACTTATACAGATTCTACTGCAGTAGAATTGCCTACCAATAGCTACAACGCTGCGAGTCATAACAAGTAATGTAATTGGTTGAAATAACCTTTCAAGATTACTTCTGTAAATGAAGTGAATTTAGGACTCCATGTAGTCAGGAATGGGTATTTCACAGTTCAATAGCTATATGGAATCTTTATATCTGAGCAAATAATGCTTTGCGATCGTCGTTTGTGCTAGGCCTACCAGAAACTCATTTCGCAAATGCACTAATTTTTTTTCTTTTTTTCAATTTCAATTTTATTCCTACAAATTACAATATATACAAATGGGATTTCGAACGCCGCACGAAGAAGCAAAGCTTGTGCTCGGGGGCGATTCAGTTCAATAACAACAAAGTAAGGTAGGCTAAAATAATGATTTACAGGAGTTCAAAAAATTCATTTACAAAACATAGAAAAGCATGAATTAATACTATGTATAGTAAGGACAGAACATGTTATATTTACAACAATGGAAATGTACGAATAAATGCAATAATAATATAGGCCTACTCATTTTAATTAGTTATACTTTAATAGTATGCATTAAAACAATAATTCAATTAGATCATATTCACCAATAAATGTATTTAATCAATTATTTTACGAAGGCCTACTATTCGTCAGAGAAGCACTATGATGCAATTAATGCTTTTTAGATTTTGGTTAACTTGCACATTAGCGCATGCGCATTTTCCAGGCAGGTGACAACAGTTAATTTCTGTAACGTACTGTTACAGCATAGAAATATAAAACGAATGCCACAAGCCTATAAGTTATGTGTGGATTGGATGGAAAAGGGGCAATATTTACTGTGCGTGGGAGGAAACCCGAGGAGTGCAGTTGGGACGGAAGTTGGTTCTCCCAGTCTTATTCATACAGGGCTACCACCTCCTGCAAAGAAAACATACCCGTCTTTGAACTCAATGAATATCTCTTTGTCCAAGCCAGCTTTCCTTTCATTACATTCCAAGCTCTTTTCTTTTTATCTCAGAACATAACTCTGGTTCATGTTAACGGATGAAGGGATTATGTCCAGTTCATGATTTGCCTTAGCTTCTGTATCCAGTAGCCTACACTCGTTTCAGTTACTGGAATATTATAATCCTGATGTCACATTTTGGGGATATCCGAATTGAACAGTGGCCAAAATATAGGCTACGTAATATAGTATAGCTCTTGTCAAGAATTTTATTGCATAGACAAATGCTATATTATGTTTTATTTAAGAGGAAGTATTGTCTTCGACTCTAAAATTCCACGTCCAGTGTTCAGAACTTGTTTTGAGGTCCCGGGCCCGGAAAATAAATTTTATGGGAAATGTTTATGTGTGTAGGCCTAAACAGCGTAGCTCGAAAAAGAACAGTCTTCCGAAAATGAATTTATGATTAAATATGTTTTCGGGATGTCACATAAAGCCTACATGTTTCGCGAAGAAAATGTCATTTTCTACTCGATAACGACTGTAACGATTTTGTCTAATTCTGTTATACGCAAACCAAGCAAAGAGCAAGCATACCAAGAGCAAAAATTTTTATTCCAAAAAGATGTCGTATATGGTACCTGAATAAGGTATTACTCATCTGAATATTAGGGTGGTACAGTTGGTTAGGCACTGGCTTTCTGTTCATGTGTTCGAAGCTTCGATTCCGGTCGAGGTAAACGACATTTTGCACATAATTGTGACAATTCTATGTTTCTATGTCTACATATTTACAGGCATTTATAACAATTAGCAGTACACACCATCTTAAACTAGAACAAACAAAGGGCCTATCATCGACAAAATATAATAAGACAATAAAATGTTTACACAACTGAAGGTGTACTCTCAACAATGCAGCCGGTTGGTCAAGGTCTGATATAGGTAAGAGAAGGTCTTTGAATAGACTTCGAACTTGTAGGTTGTTAAAATGTAATTTTAGGTGCCTAGAAAAAGGCTCCAATTTTTAGGAATTAGTCCCTAAAAGTCGGAAAATAGGGTATATTATAAAATCGTTAATTTCATTTAAGTAGCGAGTTTTCTTATACATCTCATAATACAGGATTATACAAGATGTTAATGAATAACACCGAAATATTTTACCTATTTATAGAGGAGACATAGACAAACAACTTTTATAAGGAGATGCTTGCTCTATGGATTCAATTTTTCCTGTTACAGCATAAAATCTCCCTGAGCATGGCCGCCACTGATTTCTAACATTTGAAAAAAGTGCAAATCAAAGGTAGTGGCGGCCACTCGTTATTATTAGGGCCTATGTAAATTTTGCAGATTATGAAAATTCTGAAGTATGATATAGCTGTTGATGAGTGGTTAAGAATCAGGTTTTTATCGGTCACTAAGAAGGCATGAAGTCAATTTAATGAAAATTTTAACCCTATATCGCTTAGTTATTGATTTATGAGCACCAAATTGTAATGACTTTAATGCCCTGCAACATACACATTTTACGGCATAGAGCAAAAATCTCCTAACATAAGTTGCTTGTCTGTGTCCTCTCTATACACAGGTAAAATATTTCGATGTTGTTCACCAACATTCTGTATTTATTAATATACCCATTCATCAATGATCATGAACAAATATCACGGAAATACACAGGCCTATTACTACTTCTTCTTCTTCTTCACCGTAGTTTTACCTCTGCCTTTTTTTAGGTACATTTAAGCAACCCAAGCCACCCGGGCCTTACAGGGCCGCGACCTGTCGGGAGAGGGATTATCTATGGATCACATATATACTTTTTCGACCATACAAGGATATGGAGGGCCTCCCCGGAAGATTGATCAGCCCAATGCCGGGGCCACCTCCGAGACAACACGAACACATAGGACGTGACACACCCTTCACACTCACACTCACTCCAATCAAGGCGAGGATGGGATGAAGATGATAGTGAAAAATGATAATGACCGCCAGGACCACAAGGACCTAAAGTTACCAGACATTTGTCTCACATGAGGAAAAACCCCAGAAAAAAACCCCACCTAGGTAACTTGTTCCGACCAGGATTTGAACCCGGGCCCGCTGCGTTAGAGGAGCGAACGCATCCCGTACGGACCCATAATATTTTCACTGTATAGTCTACGTTGTCGAAGACGAAGTTCATTATTTACAGGCCTATAAAGACTTTCATTTCTTCCAATTCCTGTCCATAATTGGCTTCTAATAAATTACCCTTTTTTTCCGGAATTTCACATTATACACAGCCACAGAGCAACGAAACTGAGGTGAGCTCCCACCCTATTGTTTTTGGTTTTATCGATACCTAGAAGCTAGGCCGGCTAGCTTATTCAACCCCCTCGTAGTAATTAAAAAAATTGAATTTTCTTTTGTTACTGGATAACGAAGTTTGAACCAATAATTAATTTCTCCGCATAGTCGAAGGAATTGTGTCATGAGAACAAGACATTGCTGCTCTTCAGACATACCAGTAAAGTATGGCATGTACTGTACAGTCCGAGTTAAAAATTTAATATGAACTGAAAATAAATTGTATAATTTATAACAGAAATGTAGAAAAAAATATTTATTTGGAACTTGAAGAACACTCAAAAAGACAATATTAGGCTCTAACATCAAAATAGGCTGTTCTAGGTCCTATAAAAGCATCAGTTTCAGGCATGGTCACTTATAAAACCCGTAAATACAAGTTTTTAAGGATTAAAACAGGATTTTACCTAAAATCTGAAGTCGACCCATGAGAGTAGCACATGAGATTTTTTATTTTTAATCTGCGTGTTTTTTAAACCCCTGCTTCAAGGATCGTAATTCATTTCTTTTGGAGCTCGGCGGCGGCGAAACGTTCTGAGAACTTATGAAAGATAGCTACTGTATAAGCTGACTATAATCTCTCAGACAGGAAATGGTTGCCATACACTCAGAACTTTGCCCCCAACGAGACTGATAGCATCCTCTTCAAAGAATGTTTTATCAGCTCACCGTCTCCTGGTATTTTTAAAAAGACTTATCTCTTTGCATAGCAGGCCAATAGACTCCTGTCATCTGTTTTCATGGGATGTACGGAATGAGCAGAGTATTTATTACCTTTGCCTTCAGACACGAAATTCTTTGACCATTAGATACAATAGATAATGGCTAGATGTGAACTGTCACAACACCGTAGAATCACAGCCGATTAAATCATACAGTCACGAACCCCGACAGCTAGGCTGAGCCCTGGTATTAAATAGAAATAGACCTTTTAGTATGGGTTCAACTGAACCGAAACGAGAGAAGCAAAATCTAAAAAGGAAAATTACAATAATTTAAGTAATGTGTTACAGAGGTTACAAAATCCGTTTAAAATGAACAGGAAAATAATAAAATGTTCACTTTCCTCACTTAAAGTCATAATTACATGTAATGGGTTCTAAGTCCGTGAGGGGGGGGGAGGAAATCTGGGGGTAGGAATATTTTACTGCAGCTTTAATCTCTAGTCGCTTGTTTAAGATCTTTGGATAGGAGGCTATGTTAGTGCTGATGTTTATTTATTTCTATTGTTTCGTTGTTGTGTCCTCTGTCCCTTTTAACTGCTTTTAATGTTTAATGACTACGGAATGAAATGAAATAGCAGCAATGAGTAATGGTAAGTAAATATTCAACCCGGGTTCTGCCTCTGTGAAGGAAAAGTTCAACTGACCGGCCATGGGGTCTGAACCTGAAACCTCCCGAATGAGGAAGATATTTTGGTTTTACGTAGGCTACACCTCACAATGTCACGGCCTGTACTTCCTTGGTGGCCTGTCGGATGCGCCAGATGGTAACTAAACAAAGTGTAGTGGGGATTGATACTCATTGCGTTGTGTTAGGCGGGGCAGAGCTGTGTAAAGTTTCTATGCAGAATCATAGTTCAGTTAGAAAACATCTTACTCTTTCTTTACTTTAACGGGAGGCATTCTTATACACAAGAAGCCTGGTTTTGTTGCGCGAAGACTGGTGCACGCTTCGAATGTTGCTCAACAACTAACGCATGCACCCTTTCATTTCCTTGTTTGTGTTACATGGATTCACATCTCGTTAGGCCGGTATTCCACTATCCAAGTTATTTGATCAAATCGTCTAGAAAAAAGAAGATGGCCGCCCGTTGCTTCAAGGAAACCGTATTGGACGAGCATTTGAAGACTTTCTGCATGTCGTTACATTGGATCAAAGATTTCCCGGCATTCATAGCATAGGGGTCCAAAATGGCGGCTAAACATTGACTGTTTTGAGAAATAAACGGCACCAAAATAGTTTGATACCTCATTTTCTTCAAGTAGGCCTATATAAATGATTATTCAGTATTTAATCCACATTTCAAAAATTATGTACTACGTGCTATAGTAGTTACATAGGAATATATTTTAAAAAGTCCTGCAGCTAACCTAAACTCGTCTCACATAACCAATGTAAACAATGATTCAGCCTGATTTTGTCATTTAGATATTTCTCAAATGCGGGGTTACTGTACAAAAACAATTATAAACCAATAAATTTATGCCATTATTTATAGGCCGACTGTTTTACGATTCACCATCGAAAATCAAGCCTTCTGTATATAGCCTGCATGTTTTACTTAGTATTGAGCAGACCCAATGTATGTCCGCATTATAAATCACAAACATTCAAACAGTACTTTCATGGCAGAGCATATTTTATACTATTTAAGCCACATTTCGAAAGCGACATGCCAGAAGATATAAATATTGGCATTGCAAGCGAACCTAAACTCGTGGCATCGTTAACATAACCTTCAATTTAAAGAAAGTAACGATTCGGCCTGACTTCCTTGTCATTTAGATATTTCTGCAATTATGCTACAAAACATTTATATAAAACTAATAAACTAATGCCATTATAAATAATTTTTTAATGATTTAATCTTCGAAATTCAAGCTTTCCCTATACAGAGAAAACTGGTTTTGGTCAAAGCTATTGGATGTAGTGTACTAGCGCATCTTTGATTCAAATATCGCCTGACAAGTTCTTCATGAAGTTCTTGTCCAATGAATTGGATAGTGGAATACCGCCCTTATCACCGGCCATCGTAGGAACAGTAGTTGGCCATGGATACTGTTGCTAATGATAGCAAAGACTGCAAGGAAAACATATATCTATCTTTTGAGTTTTCGACAATCACAACAGCAAGAAAGGTTTTATAGTAGGGCTAAACGTTACTACGATAGAATTACTGTTGTATTTACCGCCGTGGTTATTGGTTACTGACGACAATATTGTACAAATATAGTTCATAATAGCCTGACCATTTCATGTAATCACAAACATTATTTATTGTGTCCCGTGCGCATACTTCCCAGGGGGATTCTATGAATTCACGATGGAGATTTACAGCTCCAACACGATTGTCCCAATAGCTGGGTTATATTTCTATTTTCATCAATTTGTTGTATTACTAAGCATGTAAACGCACAATTTAAATATTTTATACAGTATGTTTGGAAAACTACGAGCCACAGAAGTGGATTATTGCGGAAAATCAGCAAGAACATCAAGGAGAGAAAAAATAAGGAATACTGTAATGAAGGAATTGATGCATGTTAGTAAAATATGTGTAAGGTCCAGTTTTACGTGGCATTAACATGTTACATTTCGGAATATAAAATGAGATAATTTCTGTGTTATTTCAGATTTAAAATACAATTTCAGGATTATTTTAGCATGAAAACCAGATATACTTAAGGCTCATATGCAATGAGATTTTAGGTCTTTAGCTGGTGAAACACAATCTCCTTGATCGAGGATGTAGATTCACCAACATGCTGTTAGTTCTATATTAAAATAACATAAAGTAAATTCAAAACGATGTTCAGTCCTAAATTCAGATTTGCTATTGGCTAACAAAAATCAGTTTACATGTACTTTTGTGACACATATTTTAATTTTAATGGAGACTATTTCCTCCATATAACACGTAACTGATTTCATATTGACCAATAACGTTTAGCAAAGCCTCGGATATAGACCAATCAAGGTAGTTATCTTGTAATATGCGTGCTAGGAACAAAAGGATGCGATTTTGTCTGATAAAAGGTCAGTACATTATTGGAAACATATGATACAATATGCAATGACGAATACGTCGCATGCTGCCAGTGTACAATATAAAACACATATATTTTATATAACATAACTTGTTTGGAAATTGAAATAATATAAATGTCCATTGATTAAAAACAGAATTTCGTATAGGTGCAAACCAGTTCGTGGGCTTTTATTGAGTTCTCATGTTAACTTATCTGTATTAGGTAACTATTTTTCATATGTAGGCTACTTTTTCATATGTACGTTACTACTTGTTATTGGTTATAAATAAGAAAGTAATTATTATTTATATAAGACAGAATTCATCAAACACAGATGACATAGAAATAAAAGAATTCGAAATTCAAAGAGTTTATAATTTCAAACATTCAATCTAGGATAGATCGTACAACTGGAAGGAACCTTCAAAATTAGAAATAGATAACGTATGTGTCAAGGAAGACGGACAAGTGGAATATTAAACTCATTGTTATATAGCAGCAATATCATGAATAAAACAAAAGTAGACATATACAAATCAATAGAGGAAAATGTAATATTATATGAAGCGGAAACCTGAAGGTTAAAATAAAAATAAAACAAAAAGCAAAACTACGAGCCACAGAAATGTATTATTGCGGAAAATCAGAAAGAAAATCGAGGATATAAAAAAAAGGAATTAATAAAGGAAGGGATTAATGCATGTGGATGAATATATCGTAGAAGTGATTCAAAATAAAAGATTGAGATTTGAAAAGAATGAATCCTGAAATATTGCCCAAGGTTGTGTGAACTGGGAACCTGGTGGAAGACGAAGGAAAGGAATTACACTTGGATATAATGATGTAAGGAGGAGCATGATAGCAAGAGGACTACAAGATGAAGATATGATGGACAGACGATAGTGGAGGAACATTAGTTAAAATTGCAATGTGCAATTATTATGTATTATTCGCTCGAGAGAAAATACAGCAATGTAGAAAAAACCGTAAGAGAAAAAATATAATCCTACATTTTTTTCATGGAGTAGTCTTAATAAATCCCAGACGAGATTACTATCTTTTTATTAGGGTACATAAATTCGCTCCTACTTCGCAGTCGCAAATTTATCGATAAACTCGTAATCTCTCATGGGATTAGGCTACTTGTGGTAATTTCTAGCATCTTTCGTTTATACCACTGGTAGGCTATGCCAGCCGGCTAACTCAATATTAACTTTAAAAAAATATATTATGAGACTTGAAAGTTAATGTATTTTTGTATAAAAGTATATTTCGTTCATGTATTCTTTGTCTGTAAAGCAATCTGCATTATGCAGAAAGATGGAATAAATAGGCCTATCGTTTAAGTCCATTAATGCAATGGACATCTAAAACTCAATTACTAACTAACTAAATCCGTGGCGCTAACATCCCAGAGGGGACAAGGCCTATCACCCGAGCGCTGCGTCATCTACCATAGGCAGACGGCAAGATTAGGGGGCATGTGGTCAGCATGCCAACACCCACGGCCGATAATTGTGGTTTCCATGACCGGAGCCGCTACTTCTCTATCAAGTAGCTCCTCAATTTGAATCACGAGACTGAGTGCACCCCTACCAGACCTCCCTACCTCAGAAAAATCCGAGGAGGTACCGGGGATCGAACCCGGGCCAACGGATCTGTAGTCAGCGACGCTAACCACAAGACCACGCCGGCGGTCAAAACTCAATTACACCAGCGAAAGAAAAAAAAATCGTTTAATAACTGACTAAAATCGACAATTCCGCAAAAAACACAAAGTTTCGCGTTTTTTTCACTTTTAAACATTTCTGCCTTCAGGCGTTTGAAGCAAAAAATATAAATTTATTCAACGACCATACCAACAGATGTACCTGGCCTGGCCTGGCCTGGCCTGACAAGCTATACGAGTTCTGTATTTAATGCATTTATAAATAAAGCTGAAAGAAGAGTGATATTATGTCATACAGAGTAGCGAATTGTTACAGGAACTTGGATATGGACTGGCTAACTCGTCTTGGAAATATCCGATCCTTTAGTCGCACATCTCATCCTGCCATATATTCTTTTCTTGTGTTTTGGCAGAAGCACCAGTAACATGGAAAGGATTTCAATTTCTGGCAGAAGTTCAGGCCTCCATGTCCGTTCATTTTTATATTTTTTGCGTGTCATTTGGAGAATTGCAAACTTCAGAAACACGAATCCCTGAATCATGCAGAGCTAGCTAAAACCACGTGACTATATTTCTTAGTGTCACTTGTGTCAACAGCGGGAGTTTTTCTATCAGAAATAAATTTTATCAGAAACATGCAAGTCCAGAATGTATGTCACATGACTTTCTTTATCAAAAGCATAGGCACATTGCAACATAGAACAACTGGCTGCGTTGTGGGGTATGAGCATTTAGTCTCAGCCTTAGGCCTATGCAAAGTCATGTTATTCGCGATGCGAGGTTTAAAACTGAGATTGCGGAAGAAGAGTGAAGAGAATAGCTTAAAGCTACCCTTCAAAATATTGCTACGAACAAACGTTTCAAATAAACGTGTTAGTGTATGCGGTTTTATTGCATTTACAGCCGTGGGATGCGTTAATTTCATTTTTCGGATTTAAAACTAATTTTCTGTGATAATATTTTATAATTTCTGCTGAAGTAATCTATAGTGCAGTTCGAAATTCTTGGTCACTACATCCCCATTGACGACGAGAATTCTGAGTTTAAATTTTGAAATATTGCCATCTTATTTACTTCTAATATGTCACTTTGCACAATAAAAAAGCTAATTTTTTGTTCGACCATACTATAGTACGCTTATTACGTACGATGTAACTTTATCATATGATATTCATAGGCTAACGATACAGATTACCATTATGACGGTGTGGTATCAATTATTATTATTATTATTATTATTATTATTATTATTATTATTATTATTATTATTAAGCAAAAGGAGGCATCGATTTGACCGATGCCATAAGCTGTCATCTCTCGTAGAAGACAAGAATTACGTCAACCATATTGATACTAAGCTCATGGCGGGCTTCTTGTTGTTTGTTTGAATGAATCTGAAATCTCAAAATTTAAACATCATACTAATTATTATGGTCGAATAAACACTGTGTTATGCAACGGTAATTCTCTCTCTCTCTTTCTTTCGTAGTTTAACCTCTCCCTTATAGGGACCTTTATGCGGCCCGCGCCGCCCGGGCCTTACCGGGCCGCGACCTGATAATGGTAATTAAGATACTATAAATGTCATAGATTGCATAATGTACTATAGTAGTAGATATTGCAACAGGCAGCCAATTTCGACACAAACAAGATGGCCAAATAATCGTATTTACACGAAAGCGTTCGAAAATGTTTAATATGTTGTCAAGAAATAACATATTAATAGCAACAACAATGTTATTATTATTATTATTATTATTATTATTATTATTATTATTATCATTATCATTATTATTGTCGAATGATATTAACGGATGTGTGACGTAGCATCTTCCATTTACAACCCATTGCTGTTACACATGTTTATATTCATTATCAATAAATCAAAACTAAAATTTTAAATTCTCAACTCGCATCACCTAAAACTAATCTCGTTCAGTGTAATTGTACCCAGTAACGGAGAACATTTCTGACGGTCAACAACGGAATTGCAATAATTAACGTCATCGCTCCCCGATAAATCTCGGCATAGCCCTCTCCTTTTACTGGTTATTTTGTAATTCTCATGAATCCTATTTACTATTTACAGATGTCGATGACGGAAGCGTCGCAGTTCCTACACCAATCGCTAGATGGGAGGGCATTCTGGAGATCTGTGACAGTGCTGCTACCTGAATCCTGGCCGTCGAGTTGTGCACCGAGAACAGTGACCGGCTCCAGCGGGGAGACCCCCGACATCACCGTGGGCGTACCCCATCCTGTGTTTGGAAACTCGGCATGGACCCAGCAGTCTGAAGGATGCGGGCAGCCGGGAGATATGATTTACTTAAGTTACCGAAACGTCCTTAATCAAGGTAAAGATTTCCCAACTTGAATTTAACATGATAACCCTCGACTGGTATAGTGTCCGCCTGACTCCTGCTTCGCATATGTTTGGGTACTAGCCTAAGATGTCCATAAAATGTTTATATAAAAACGGGAAATTTTAATTCTTTTTGGAAAAAGAACCTGGGACAATTAAGGAAAAAGGTGACAATAATTTCATTCACATATGGTGCAACATTTTATGCAATCCCAGATTTTAAAAGTTGGGAAAATGTAAAGAATATAATAATAATAATAATTTGATTTGCAGAAAAGTGATATTTTTACCACTGTTTACATTTCCGTGGATTTCTTATTTTGTTTATAAACTGTAACAATGGATGATATTCCATATGAAATAATTCAAGTAGCACAAATGTATATTACAAATTCAGAGAACTGTGAAGAATTGTACGGGAATATAAAAATTCTGTTGAAACAACAAATATTGGTCTTTATATCACTATAAGTTCCTAAGCTATCAAATCTATCATAGTATGGTAAATGGATTGTAGCAATGTGATTCATGAACGACTGTTCTATCTCAGAAAAATACAAAATAATTGTGTTCCTGTAGAGATCTTCCATGATACGTCATCTATTATGCTACTCATGCCATAATAAGACAAATATGCAGGAGTGGAGCACCACAGTGAATTATTTATGGTGATATGCTTCAGGTCGTACTCTCGTGCAGCAGTGGGCCAAGTATCGCTATGGAGTGTTCGATGAGGTGGGCTATGTGTCAGACCCAGTCTACCCGACTTGCTACCAAGGTGACAGAGGTCAGAGTATGGTTACTGGCTGCTCTGACTCACCAATACGTGATATGGGGTAAGTCACAAGATGCAAGAATTTTTTGAAAAAACTTTAACTTCTGATTTTTAAAAAATATTACAAGCCTTCTTTTTGCTTACATCTCTAAATTTTCAATTGATAAAATAAGACATCTGCCAGAACTTAGATTCCCTACCATAAACTGCCTTGAGAGGGGATGTCAATGAAAAATTAAGTATTTATTTATTTTTATTATTGTGTTTTCCTATTGTGTCTAATATGGTGTTGAGATACATTCACCAGAAATGTGAGAGAAACAATTAAGTGTCATAAGTTAGATGTATTACACGAGTTGACTGTACACACTTTATTGCTTCACTTACCATTATTTTGTTAGTAAAGGTAAACATTTATTAGTATTAGTACTGATTTCCAATGTCTGAGTTCTTATGTATGAAGACCCCTTGGGGGGGGGGGGGTTTCTGTAACGTCAGGGGGGATCATTTCTATAACTCCAGATACAAGAATAAATCAATTCTATTATATTATTATTTTGTTAGGACATGTTCCAAGGATCCTCATCCTCATTTTCAACTACGTTGTCAATTTCTCAGGAAGACCCTCATGCTGATCATGAAGTTATAAAAAGTCCACTAGGTGTAAATAAGGGTCTTCCTGAGAAAGATTTGGTAGTTGATGATGTAGTTGAAAATGAGGATGAGGATCCTTGAAACTTGTCCCACCAAGATAATATTTCCATCTTAGCCTTCACACACCCAGTGTGAACGAATTATCTTCTATTATATATATATATATGTAGTATATAATAGATTAAATTTATTATAGTTGCTTCACATACCTTAGCATATTTTATCTTGAGAAAACACTATACTGGGTTTAACCTTTGTTAATATTTGTGTGAGTGAATATTTCTGCATTATCAGTAGAGTTTCTCTTGGATTGACATTTAATGTAAATTAACGTTTTTCTCTGAACTCAGTGGAACTTTGAAAATTCCAGAATTTGTCTGTGACGCTGAAATGAATTCTAGGTACTAGAATAAAATGAAATAACACTAGTATTAATTGAACTGTTAGTCAGTAACCATTGAATAAAAGAAGAAAGGAGAAAAAATTACAGAAGTTATAAATTTCGTAAAATCAAATCACTCAATTTGTAAACTTTTAGTTCCTGTAGCACTATGATATGTGGATATTATAAATATTTTCCACATTCGATAATACATTATTTATTGCACTGTGAACAGTGTTTATTAAGTAAACCTCTAGAGAGTTTGAAAACCCTGAGGCTACACAAATATTTTTTAACCAATCACTATATTTCCATTAGCATTCCCCCTTACATTTCTTGCTTCTGAACATTTTTGGATGCTACATGTGGAGAAAAGTAAGTTTGGAAATAAACAGAGTTTGGAAATGTATCACAGTAAAACTAACATCAACCATAAATGTCTCTTCACAATTACATAACTTTTTGCAGCTAGGCCCCCAGCAAAAATACTTTGGGCACACCAATTACTTTTTTACTGCAGACAGAGAAATATGTTCATAAAAGTAAATTGTTTTAAAAGCTAATCGTTATTTACCGGTACTTATTTTTTATCCAGCCAACCAGTGTGTAGGCTTATATACTGTAACCAAAATTAACAACTAAACAAAATAAAAATTAAATGACAGGTTTTCCCCCATTTCTTTTTTTTTTTCTTTTCTTCAGAAAACTTGCAGACAGATAAGTTATGTCTTATAAGTTATAACTTTATCGGCTAACAGTTTTCATAGCAAGTCATTTTGGACAATCGCTTTTGCCTTTGTTGGGATGCCCAACCCCCATAGGTTCGTGACTCACACCCATCCTCCAGTTGCATGAAAAATTACCCCCCCCCCCAACTTTGTTATCATCTCAACCTCATGAAAAGTAACCTCATCACAAATAGTGAAGTGACAGTAGGCCAGCTCTAAAACTTCCTCCCATGGAAAAGGCATTGCTGCATTTGCAATAAAAAAGTGTCGATTGAAAAAGTAGTCTGTGTTCAATGAGGTTGTTTATATGATATAGGCTATACATAACAAATGGTTATAGAATATATTCTAAAGAATTAGGAGAGGTTATTATTACCTTTTGTAGTTATAAAACTTGACCGTTCTTATTTTTAACATATAAAATGCTAATTTTGCAACAATTGTCACCCCCTCCCAGGAATTTTAATGATGTACTCTGAATCTTAACCCATCTCTGTGCCTTCTGGCCTCTTTAGAAGTAAATGCTTAAATTATTGTATGTAACTCAAGTTTCCTTGCCTTTTCACAAGCCTTTGTTGACTCGAGGTAGGGCCTACTTCTTAATTAGTTCTTAATAAATTTCAAATAACAAAAAAGGAAATTTCAGGTTATTTACAGTAACAGGAAGTGTGAACAATAAAGAAAATGCAATGCATAGGTCTGATAAGCTATGCATATCAGATTAATGCATGCAGTTCAAAATACTCAAAAATTATGTTGTTTGGATCCCTTCTATCTCTTGGGGGCCTAAACACTGCAGGGTCTGCGGGGGTTACACCACTGTCTTTTCATAATGAGATTAACACAGTTATGGAAATACAAATTCATTATAAGGTAAAGCAAAGCATTCCTAATGCATTTGTTAACTAAACTTAATATCTTTAAAAATTGCAGATACTTTGAGGATACAATGTTTATGTGACTTTGTTTGTCTAGGATATGCAGTAATCCAAACTCATGGTACAATGTGAGTGCGCTAGTACATCCTGATGCCAGTACCTCTGTGATGTTTTCTCCTGAAGCTCCTCAAGTTACTCGCTTCTGTGACAGCACCAATCACAACAAGTATGCTCCTACCAAACATAACCTCATCTGTAACCGGAGGAGCACAATGGACATCATTCTGCAACATCCTGATTTTATTAACAGGTACAGAACACATTCTTGTCATTGTGACTAGGATGAAATTGTTAATTCTCATCTTGACTAATGCACTTATTGAGATACCAACTTTTTTACACATACCGGCACTATATAATTTGTTTTAAAATACCTAATTATGCTATATTATAGAAAACCTCGAATGAACAAAGCTTATGCTGAGGGAAATTCAGTAATAATGTTCTGTAAATAAATTTTTATTAGAGAATCAAATTAGAATATTGTCACTTAAGAATGGAGACATCGTATCTGAAATGTTGCTGAAAAAGTTTTATCACTTCTCTGCAATCTTTACCAAGCCTTCAGATTGTTGAAACCATGTAAAAAATACCAAATGGAATAATTGCTTACAATGAATGCTTGTGCAGCCCGGTACATAAATCTATCATGAGTTTATCCCATCTTACATGTTGATCAAATAATTATAATGCCTAAATATTTCAGGTGGTTGGATTCATTCAAAGTTGGCCATGCACAGTTGTTACATCAGAACAGTTAGAAATGCGAAATTTGAATTAAATTATTTTAATTTCTGTAAACCAATGACAGTTATTAAAAATGGAGCTATGGTAGATTTATTGATATTTAGAAAGAGTAAATTTGGATAGAATTGAGGAGCTTTTTTTCCCTCTTCTTTCCTTTCCTTTTCTTCTTCTTCTTCTTCTTCTTCTTCTTCTTCTTCTTCTTCTTTTTCTCCTTCTTCTTCTTCTCCTTCTTCTTCTTCTTCTCCTTCTTCTTCTTCTTCTTCTCCATAACTTAATACATATACAGCAATTTCAATTTTGGAAATATGTGTACATGTATGTATATGTGTGTGTTTGTGTTTGCTCTAGAAGCATGCATTTCAAGTGTTTCATATATTTGTCAATATTAGTTCATACATATCATGACAAATGAAATACCAAGTAAAATATGTGGAGATTTAATGTTTACAATATCTAATTAGAACATAATTTTCTCAGGTTTATTTGAAAATTGATAAATGCAAACATATGCTTGCCCTAAATAACCTCAAAGAGCAATGCAGGCTACTTGACAGATTTTATTATTTTCACTGTATTTTTGGAATTATTTATTTCTTACTTAATTCTTATTTTTAAGGAAAATATTTTATATAATAACTTCAGTGAATGCCACATAATTTAATTGCGGATAATGTTATAAATCGGGTAGTGTTATCAGTTTTATGAAGTTCAGCATGGATTAATACTCATGCTTTGAAAAAATGCTGCTTATTGTGATCAAAGATGCGGTTTATGTTATCAAATTTTCCTCTTTGTGGCTTTATTTCCAAGTACTGTACGTCATTCAAAATTTTGTTTTTAAGGTTTCGTTTCTAACTCAACTCATGGGATGACCATTTCGAGGGGGTGGCATTACCTGACTTTCTCTTTTAAGCAATAAAACAGCTGCAGCTTTTGATTTATGAAGATAACAATGTTGACATGCAGTGATTAAACTAAACTCCGTGGCGCTACATCCCTGGAGGGACTTGGCCGACCACCCGACCGCTGCGTCATCTCCCGTAGGCAGATGGCAGGATTGGGGGGCATGTGGTCAGCATACCGACACCCACGGCCGTTAATGGTGGTTTTCTTGACCGGAGCCGCTACTTCTCTATCAAGTAGCTCCTCAATTTTGAATCACGAGGCTGAGTGCACCCCTACCAGACCTCCCTACCTCAGAAAAATCTGAGGAGGTACCGGGAATCGAACCCGGGCCGACGGATCTGTAGTCAGCAACGCTAACCACAAGACCACGCCGGCGGACGACATGCAGTGATAGCTAGTGCAAAATGGAAAGGAAGAAAAAGAAAGGGGGAAAAAAAAACTTTGAACAGACTGGCGTTAGTCATTTTGCTATGCGGTGTTCACCACAGATCAGTATAGACTTCCAAAAATACTCGCAAATGAGTATAGAGTATTGGTTAATGAACTTCTAGAGGAAAATACAAACAATTAAAAACTTTGTTATTGGTTGAAAAACAATTACTGCAGTCTATTACTATATTATGAGTGGTTCAATGATTCACAGTTACATATTATTTTATGAATAAATATTTTTAATTCTCTTTTGTACCTAGGTAGTGTATTATATTATATATGAATAAATAACCTTTATTTAATTCCTTCGGCTACTGTTATCAACCAGTTAATATTATTAGGTTAGCTGCGTCCTGAAGTTATCACAATAAGCAGCGTTAACTGTATAAGTTTTCTTAATATGTATAATTTTATTAATTTACTATTGTCGAAATTATTGAAATGTCACAGGAATGAATTACTAATAATAATTTTAAGGATATTATATCTGGCTATTACTGTTTGCTGTTATAATAAAATTGATATTAAACATAATATATTTAACTAAACTAAGCAAGGTATTAGCTACACCAGAGCTTCCCAACATAGGACGTCACTGAACGAAGAGTTTTCAAATATACATTTGTGGCATCATTTTTCACCAAAAATAGGGTGAGCACACTACAATACTGAGCTACAAATTGTGAAGTATTCAGTTAAATCTCTTATTCATTTTTTAAGAAAATACAAATGGGAAATTTTCAACTCTTGACAAAACAGAATGAAAAAAAGTTTTTCTTCACTATCTTGTATGAATGCCAATTTCGTTAACACTATTATTTTTAACGAAAGAAAAATAATTTTAAAATATCATTGGAAGTGGTATCAGCTTCAAACAAAACTGTTTTCCTCTGCATAGGATTGCACCTGCCATTATTGAAGTATGTATACCATTAATACAAAAGTATTTGACACTTTAAAGATTATATTCATGATGCAAGAGTACTGTGTAATCACCAGGCAGTAATGTAGCGAAGGAAGAAATTTAAATTGTTTTCACTGTTTTGTGCCAGTAAAAAGAGTACTTGATATGGTTTTCTTTGTGTTACAGTATTGAGGATTCATCCCTGATTGCCAACACAACTCCCACGTTTCATTATAAGAGGCGAATGCTAACACGATATGTGTTGGTGATAGAAGGCACTCGTGACATGCTGGTGCGAGAATCCTGGTCTTTCCTGCGACTAGCTGTGAGGAAGTGGGCAGGGCATGACCTGCCTTCCAATTCAGAAGTGGGATTAGTGCTTAGCAATGACACGACAGGGCATCGGTTGCTACCGTTGTCTCCACTCACACTGCATGCGAGGAGTCAAGTGTCCGGGAACATCCCATTCACTCCTGGGGATTCACATTCATCCGCCTGCCTACACTGTGGCATCCGACAAGCACTGGATGTAAGTATCATTGTCATAGTTAACTAGGAAAGCTGTTCGGTTCAGTTAGCCTAAATTGTTTTGTTACAAAAATGTATATGCTAATGCAGTTTATTTTCCTTCCATAATTTCTCTGTCCATTCAGTTCTTTTGCTTCCACTATCAAAATTGTCGAAGGACTGAAAGTGCAGATATCAGCCGATCATTCTGGCACCGTGCCATTATTACACTGCATGTGTTAGTTCATTTCTCTGTAATGAGTGCAGTTAATGAAGAACTGGTAAACCATTTCAATGCTTTCGCACGTCATCCCTTTTGACAGGGGCTCTCTTGAAAACTGGGCATTTACCTGAGCAATTAAATTAATTATTGTTGTACAGTCGGATACAGTAACATCTCAAATGATAAAAAATTAATATGTACTCACATTTCATAGAATGCACTGACAATAATGTTTGACAGGTACATTATAGCTTTAGAGTGCCCATAGAGGTTAGGACAGAAGTACAGCCAACCACTTTCAAGCAGAAAACAGTCCACCAGGGAATATATGAACCCTTATGTGCTAAGCAGAAGTAAATGTGCAGAAGTAGAGACTTCAGTAGATATGATGTCTTCAGCTCTGAATGAATTCTGTCACAAAAACCAACCCCAGTGCCAACAGGAACCATTCTTCCAGTAGCTTCCCAAACAGTATTGAAATCACAAGTCTTATCCCTCTCACTAGGAATTGTGTTTTTTAACATTTTTCATTGTACCAAGATGTTTGAACTGGACCAAATAATGTATTATATATATATTTAAGAAGAAAAAAAAAAAAAACTCCTATAATAACGTTTCGGACAGGACGTATGTCTCCCACCAGGTTTTGTTCCTGGGATATATATGTCCCACCAGGTTTTTGTTGTTTGTTGAAGAGGAAAAACAGTTCTTACGTGCTACACTGCATGCTTTGCAATATGTTTTGGTTCTAGGTTCTGTCTTCTTTCATCCAGAAGTACAGTGGTGACATTTCCGAGTGTTTCCCTCGATAGACATGTGGTCCCCCATATTTGTCAATGATTTCACCCATTTTGAGGGACATTCACTTCTATGTTTTCATTTTGACCCAGAGTTCGGCCTACCATAATCTATAAGGTTTTCAGCCAGATTCACAAGAAAATCAAGGAACAGTGTCTTCCTTTGTCATATGTTCTTATGTATGATCTAAACATTGGCTGTTGTAATCATTAGTAGTAATCAGGGTCATGGTCATCATCATCTTCAGATTTATCTGACTCCTCTAAAATGACAGGATATTCTCTTCTCTTTGCTTTGCGGTAGCTGAAAAACCAATGGGCCTGATGGAAGATATATGTCCCACCATACACATAATGGAATATATAGTTCCTATCAATAAAAAAAGTAACATTTATCATCAAATTTATAAAATTATAGTAAACTTAGTTCCTCATCAAATAGTTCCTCACCAATCAATAAAATCCTGTATGTGTGAAATACTTTTCCACTCATTTTCCAGTAACAAAACAGAAAATATTGTAGCTTGACTTCTAACTCAGCCCACAAGCAAGTGGGAATACTTTTCCATTGTCATTGTTGCCAACTGAGAATTGAACAATAAAAGTTAAAATGGATGGGGAAGTTAAAAAGTTAAATAATGTGTACCGTATTTTACGGACTATAAGACGCTCCGGACCATAAGAAGCACCCTCATTTTAGGATGGAAATTTAAAGGAAAAGAAATTTAATGCGATTCCAAACGAAAATTTTTAAAGGCAGTAATATACTTCATTGCATAAACAAATTATACCCTTGTACAAGGGAATCAGTGTAAATCACTTCTAACTTAAAATCTGCATTCTAGAAAATCTCTTCTGTACAGGTGGCAAGGCGTAAATTTTAACAACTGAACTTATTTCTCATGAAAGACTGAAAATACTTTTACAACCTCTAACCCTCAATTCAGCAAAGGTTAAGTGTAACGGGACAAGGCTGTTTAGAGGTCATTGTCTTCATTTAAACCACCCGACAGAGACAACTCCTTTCATATAAAAGAACTCAACATTCCTTTCTTTTTGCATTGTATACCTGGATTCCAGCTACCTTCATTTTACAATTGTGACAATTGTGATGTAGCCTACAGTCTGTGTCAAAATTTGTAACTCTTACCGTTTACAACATCTTGTTTATAGCTATGATATTTCGGCTATATTTACCATAATTTAATTTTTTTTACTGTACTTCGGACCATTAGACGCACCCAGCTTTCAAGGCTCAGTTTTCAAGGTAAAAAAGTGTGTCTTGTAGCCAGTAAGATACGGTATATTATAACCGTCAGAATTTTTTAAAACTTGTAATGGGACATAAATGTCCTATTAGTGATGAAAGGGTTAATCGATTTTCGGGGACCAAAGAGGTTAAATATCTGAAAATCTATTGCTTGTTACAAAAGACTATATATATCTACCCATGACTTGGAAATATTTTAACCCCTTAAGCCAGACATTTAAATGCCCAGGATCCTCCTGTGTGTTAACCCTTTATATTTTCAGCACTGTGAATTGTTGTATTCTTTAAGTAAACATTTCTGGTAGTTTAAAAGTTATAAATCTATATCTGCATATGGTTAGTTTTGGTAGTATGCCACTTTTTTTTTTTTTGGTCGTCACACCTCACACTGTTTTCAGTAGGCAGTAGGGGAGGATTTATGGAAGGCTGATCCTGCCATATGTATTGAAGTCTGAATAGCTAGTTTGTAGAATGAAACTGAGAATTTCTTCTTTGTTGAGAGCTGCTTCCTCCTCAAATTTACAGTTAGTGGAACAACAAATATTTCCACTCCAGAACTTAGGATTTAGTTGCGGCCTCTGATCATGTTGCAGTGTTGCACAATGACCAGTTTTTAATGTAAAGAATATTTAGATTTTTTTTATTATAGTACTGCATATGCCTACTATTAAACTACTTCGAAATCATCTTTGTGATAGGTTCTTATCGACTGAAAACATGCTACACCTGATATTTGACAATTTTAAGTCATTTAAACATGTAAATGCGCGTTAGTCGTCGCTCTCCGAAAGCCACAACTTGCTGCCTCATCTTGCCGGCTAGTAACGGGTGCGAGAGGCTTGACTGCATGGTAATACTCCCGGGGTTTAAAGGCTTTGGTCGTCGCTTTCAGAATGCGAACAAGGCGTGAATCTTGTCTTCGCCGCTTGTCTTCTCTGTCGTGTCGGCTGCTTTGAAAGCAAGGTTTCCCTTCTCCAAGCGCGCGAACTATGAAGTCCCTCACAGAGATGCTAATTGCCAATGTAGTCACTTTGTGGCGAAACCTATATTGCTAATTTCATCTATCTATTAGACACTAAACTAAATTCCCTGGCTCTACATCCCTAGAGGGACTAGGCCTACTACCCGACATCCTACTTCTCAATCAAGTATCTCCTCAATTTGTATCAGGAGGCTGAGTACACCCCATTCCAGACCTCCCTACTTCAGAAAAATTCGATGAAGTACCGGGGAACGAACCCAACCTAATGTTTACCCACTTACCCATGAGCTAGAAACTTGAAATTTGGCAGATTTAAGCCTACAACCGATGGAAAATTCAAAAAAGTTCAACATTTTATTTTTTTACCCTCCAAAAAGAAACTTCGAAAATTTTTACAAGCATTAATGTTGACCCACTTCCACATGAGCTAGAAATCTGAAATTTGACAGACTTATAGCTTTTAGCGTGTAACCGACGAGAAAATTCCAGAATGTTCTAAATTTTAAATGTTTACCCCAGAAAAATCTTAAAGTCGTTCCACAGTTTTTTTTAAGGTTTAGTATGGCTAATAGTTATTATGGGCTACGGCAGTCTAAATGCAATTAATGTGTCTCTTCTATAAAGTGTCAGTTAACTTTTTCTTAGAACCACACAGAGAGGCAGAGCCCCACTGGGAGTTTGGAGGTTTAGCCCCGAACGAGCAAAGCGACTATTTATATATCAGGTTATGTATTTAATTCCTATAAAACCACCCCCCCATGACTGAGTGGTTACATTGCTCGCCTTCCACCGCTGGGACCCGGGATCGAATCTTGGTGGATCCATGTGGAATTTGTGGTGGACAAAATGGGGTCGGGGCAGGTTTTCTTGGGGTACTTCTGTTTCCCCTGCCACATATTCCATCAGAGCTCTATTCATCATACTATGGTCATTGGTTGCAATAAAGGAATTATAATTCCCGTAAAATAGTGCAACACCCTGTTCCTACACCCACGATCCGCCACTGGATTCCTCCTTAGGCAAACGTAAAATTCCAAAACGTAGTTTCCAAACATAGATTCGTTTCAAAATTGGTCTTTACGTGACTGAGATATTTAAGTTAAGAGACTGGCTTGCTAAATGCTTTCTTGGAAAGTCTTGCTGTCCCCAGAAAAAAGAACATATGGGCTGCAAGTTTAGCATGTGAAACCAACTTGATTGGTTAATAAAGAAATAGAAGCATTTTCCCACAATTTAAACTAGCTTTAAAATAAGTACACAAATCCTTCAAAATGTGATGGAGGAATAAAACAGAAATTGGATGAGTTAAGGGTAGAGGAAGCTGTGCGTTTCACATAAGATTTTGTCCACTTTAAATTATTTTAGTGATACCTATTATTTTTCTTTGCTTTGTATATGGAAAAAGCAGAAAAGAATAAGCAAACTAGTTCACTTATGTTAGGGATGCAATTTCATACAGAAATGAATTGTTTACATGCAAACTTGTAGATTTTACCAATACTCTGTTCTCTTGTTGCAGATGTTAGAAGAAAGAGTTCGCACACATGGACCAGCCAGCTCTGTGATTGTTGTTGTGGCCCCAGGAATGGACCATTCCATTGAAATCGATCCATTGCTAAGTCTAGCAGTAAGTCAAGGAGTCCGCATAGCTACCATAAACTACCCATCAATCTTGAGGCCTTTGCCACTGGACCACTTAGCACACACTACAGGAGGTCCCTATTACACTGTCCAGGAACAGCGCTACAACATCGCTTCCTCATATGTGTCTACATATTTCAAGCTCGCCAATGTGATGTTCAGTATTGCCTCGCAGTTTTATGAGGGCAGTCCAACAGGCATGCCTTTAGAAGTGAGTAAAAACATATGTTACATGTAAACAATGTAGTATTGAGGAACACGATACACAAGTTTCACAGTGCTCTTCACTTTCATGAATAAGAAGGATGTGTAAATTAATTGCCCTCCATTCAACCCTATTCTGTGCTAACTCCATCCAGGCATCCCTCACAAATCCTACTTCCCTTAAACCTATCCTAATATTTTCCTCCCGCCTTCTTCTAGTTCTTCCAAGTGGTATTTTTCCTTCGGGTCTTCCAGTCAATATATTTTTAGGTACCTTTCCTTCCCCATGCACACAACATGTCCAACCCATTTCATTCTCTGTGATTTAATTACCCTTACTATATCTGGTAAGAGTACAGGCTATAAAGCTTGTCGTTATGCAGTTTTCATCTCTCTTAAGCCCAAATATTTTCCTAAGCACCCTGTTTCCGAATACTCTCAGATTATGTTCTTGTCGTTCAGTAAGCGACCATGTCTCACATCCATATAATACAACTGGCAGGATAATTGGCTTATAAATGTTTAATTTTAGATTTCTGGACAGCAGACAAGAAGATAAAGAGTTTCTGAAATGCATAAAAACAAGCATTTCCTGATTTGAGTCTACAGTTAACTTCTGCTTTAATATTAATTGTATCTGTAATTATTGCTCCCAGATATTTGAATTTCTCTACTTGTTCAAACAATATACCGGCTATTCTAACATTTTGTATCACGTTATTTTGATGTTTCATGACCATATACTTAGTTTTTTCTGTAATGATTTCCAATCAAACATTCCTGTAGGCATCAAAAAGACTTTCTGCTTATATCATTGCCCAACAAACAAACATCGTCTGCATAAGCTAAAATCGAGTGACTGCCATTTAATTCTAGGCCTACCTTGTTTTTCTGAACTTTTCTAAGATATCAGAGTTTTTAATTTTTTAATTTAATTCAAATACGCAAACTTACATTTATTTATTTATTTCACTAGTATGCCCCAATGAGCTAACAGCTCAGTAATAACAACATTAAGAGATGGACGGCATCAAAATATTAAAATAACAATAACACTGTTTACCCAAATGAGCAAACTCTTGTGCTCAAGATTAGTTCCAGAAACACACGCGCGCACACGCACACATACATAAACACACACATACATACATACATATATATATATATATATATCTATTTTCAACAATGGATTGCTTTCTTAGCACTGCACCCCAGGAAATGCAATTTGATAAATGATTAGGTCATGCGGTCTTTGTGTACAAAGAAAACCGAAAGGTAAAAAGTATTATATTACCTTAGGTGACTGGGTTGAGTGTATGCTTTATCGAGTTATGAAAAGTCTCTCTTGGTGTGCTTTATTGAGTTTTGAAAAGCTGCTGATATCTTCCTATTCTGTAGGATATGGAAATATCGGGTTATGTGAAATCTGACTTCATAGATGTATTTGTAACACAAGGAAGATATTCATCTCATATATTTCTTAAAATATTTGCTTTGTCGAGTTTTGGAGGGGAGGGGGAAACTCCTCATATCTTGAATAAAATATACTGAATGAACTTTTTAGTTTGTGAACAGTTGACATTTTTCTTGTGGTTGTCCTACCAACAGACCTTTTCATTTGGAGAAGATTTTTAAGTAACTTTCAGCAATCATTGCCTGAAATATATTTTGCATAAAGATATGGCAAGATGGTAATACGTGCCACAACCTGCTCCCCTTCCATCGGGGCAGCCGCTTTCCTTGCCTGCCCGCTGCTCAACGCTGTTAATGCAGCTTAATATTTCACATTTAAAAAAAAATTACCCTTGCACCAATGCCAACATAATATTTCACTATTATAAAAAAAGATTATAAAAAAACATAATTTTTCACAATGAAAATGACCCTTGCATCATATATAATATTTCACCACCGCTAGATGTCTACACTGTTTTAAGTTTCTCCCCACCCAAAACCTCTACTTTCCAGGCGGGTCCCGTTAGAGAGTTGGAGTGGGACTCGGTTGTGGTGTATACTACCATTTTCCCAAAGATATAATGTTGTAAGATTAAACTCAACTGGAGTTTTAAAATGGTTGCAGATTCATCGGAGGGAACTACAGGATGATGGTCGCAGCAGTGTTACAGGAAGTTTTGTTCTGGACGAATCTCTTGGAGAGCCAGCTCGCTTCACTGTTTTTACACACAATATTGAGAATCCTCTGATCCGTGGCATCTCTCTCATCAGTCCAAGCCAGATCACATACACAGCTCAGTCAGACTCGCTGGTGGCTGTCAAATTGTTAACCCTGTCAGCAAACATAAATGAGGTCAGTATTATCAGAATTTCATAACAAGCAATATGTACTGGACATGCTTTGGTATTACTAGAGCTCAGATTTTATGTAATTACATAGTGTATTCATTTAATGCAGGAGAGAGAAAAATAGAAATATTGACAAATTACACTGAAAAGACCCTTATTTCAAAGTTTTAATTACGTATTTTTTTTATGTGATAGTGTTTTTCATCCATTTCCTGTTTATCTGTAGGTTTCATTCTGAATTTACTTCTTTATAAAATATTATTTAATTATAGGTTTTCAGAGAGATAATATTTTTTTCCAGTTTATTGTCATGATTAACTAAAGCAAGCTTTATTCGATTTGATATTTTCAGACTGGCACTTGGACGTACACAATTGAGAGATTCACTGGAAATCCACAGCCACATTATGTCCAGGTGATGGCCACTCCAAGGTCATCCTCGGCTCCAGTTGTACGAGCTCGAGCCTGGGCCAGCCAT
This sequence comes from Ectobius pallidus, assembly GCA_964059195.1. NCBI lineage: Eukaryota > Metazoa > Arthropoda > Insecta > Blattodea > Ectobiidae > Ectobius > Ectobius pallidus. The sequence continues at coordinate 32,018,988 of CAXKWD010000001.1, read as the reverse complement.
GGAATCACACCACTTATACTTTACACAGAGGTAAAGGAGGAGCTAGCCTATTCTGTTTACAACAGAACCGGTGGTCATGGTGTTGTGGGTGCAATTTGATGTCACTTGCTACTGTCAAAGCCGTTTTCTCAGCGGACCATAACATTTATACAAAGAATGTACACAGCCAATGCTATATGTGTAACTCAGTATTTGCAACTTCACTGCCTCACATAGAATTCCAATATCTGCAGCCCTATTCTGTAACTTCTCGATTTCGGAATCGGAATCTGCGAAGAAACCGATTTTTCAATATTTTGGTATTCTGTAACTCCATTCCGAATCCGAGCGATCAGAATCATTCCGATAGTAATGGCGGCTGATCGGAATCCTTGCCGAGAGGTCTCTCGCATTCGGTTGGGGATTTCGAAGTCAAATACATAACGAAAGAAAGTAGTATATGTCATTGTTTTATTACATTAGTATTATTAATCCATAAGTATAACTAATTAAAATATTTAAAACTTAATAAACTAATGAAAACATATTAAAATAATATATGTAAAAATGTAGGGTTATGTTTGTCTTCTTTAGCAGAGAACGATTTTACAAATCATACCCAGAAATATTAGTTGTAGTATAAATGTATGTAGCCTACTAATTTTCTTTAACTGTAAGATAATTTATTCGTTAATAACACCGTCAACCCTAATTCACTACCAGTATAACTTAATATGTTCTTGCCATAATTATGAACATTAAGTACAGAAAACAAACTACGAATAAAACAAACAGCAGATGATATTGTATTCATTGCTAAAATGTACTGTACATGTACTTAACCTATGCCAACTAAACTCCGAAATAAAGAAAAAATTAATATAGACCACGGGTGCCCAAACATTTCATATGAAGGTTCAATAACTATTTCAATTGTTTATGGCGTGTCATATACTGGCAGTAATTTACGTTTAAAAACTAGACTAATCTCAAAGAAAACATATATAATATTTTTAATCATTTCTGTAATCACTGTTTTTGTTAAATTAAATGCATAACTATAAAAATACTGTAATAAATAGAACAGACATAGTACGACAAAAGACTACTTTAGCAAATATTACCCAATAAGAGTCATTTAGTAAATGTTTTTAATTAGACATAATATAGTGTACTATGTAGTCAGCTTGTGCAAAAATAGTTAGGAAAATGCATGCGTAATTACCTGGCAATGAGAAGTGTATATTGAAGACTACAAACCACTGATAACTGGATTCTCTCTTGTGGAGACGATATTGCTTGAAATAACACACATCGCTATTTTAATGCTTTCACAGAATAATTACAGAACTGTATTCATTGCACTTTCACTGTTCATCCATTATCAAATTTGCACATACTCGATAAAAATTGAATTAGTGACAATATTACACGGAATTGTACAGCTTCTGTAGACTACAAATGCCTGACTGCCTCTGCATGGAAGAATGGGAACATAACGGTCTATGAGGGAGGAATGACCGCTGCCCTTCTTGCCTTGGCGTATTTCTTTGAAGTGCAACCCCCAAGTAAGCTCACCACATTCCTACATTAGAAATGAGATCCAATTTAGTGTAGCTGTTCATTGCAAAATTTTAAAACCACAGCAGTAGTCATTTAAGATACGTAGGTTTTATTTTAACTTATTTGTAAGGCCCGTCAAAAAAATAAGCGGCCTATTCATATTAAGTTCTTTTAGTACGACTCCATTTTATAAATTGTGTGAGATATTATGAAGTCTCATGAATTTTAGGGTTAGTCAAACCATTTTCATTATGGCGGGAGTGCGATTTCAGACGACAAATCTTCCTAGTTGAGATGACGTCACTTAAAACCCTTGTCTCTCATTGGTGAACGTCACCTGTACGTCACTAATGCCTCGGCTACCTTCGGGATTTCGTTTTGAGATATGCAAAACGAGTGGATGATCTCGATTGGTGTTACAGAATACCAAACAAGCCAACATTTCGATCGACTCGGAATGGGGAGATCCCGATCGGGAACATCTCGATCCGAGCAGCTGGCAAAACGAAAAGTTACAGAATAGGGCTGCTGACTCAGCTTTGCTTGTCTGGTGACTGTGAAATGAATTTTGCTACAAGGCATCGATTTTAAAGAAAACATAATTTACTGGTTTTGATATTTTTACCAACATTGTTCCTGGTTTGTGGGTCTTCCTTTCTTAATTTTGCCCATGATTAAACATCCATGAAAATACACTAAACTCTCTCCAATCCGACCCTCAGTAATCTGGCACACATCCGGCCTCTAGTTGCTCAAGCAGAAATGACGCACTGCAACATTGTTAAGTTAATTATCATGTGCATCAATGTTTTGCTATGTATTTGAAATTGTGACTTCCTTTACAGTTCAGTATCATGGCTTCTAAAAGGAAATACATTACGCTAGGCCTCAAGCAGAAACTAGAAATTTTAGATAAGTTGAACCGAGGTTCTTCACAGAAAGCCATTGCTGATGAATGCAATGTTGGTTGAGCAACTATTTATGACTTGAAAAAGAAAGCCTGATATCAGTAGCAAGTTGGGAAAACAGAAGGTTATGTGAAAAAGTAGGAATGAAGAACTGGTTGCAGCTGTTTATAGATGGTTCATACAACAGTCACTCTCAGTAATCTGGTGTCTCTGCCATTCCAACACACATGTGCAAGGAATGGCCAGACTAGCGAGAGTTTAGTTACTTTAATTTTTAAGGAAAATTTGTTTAAAATTTTTGTAATTCAGTGTTGTTACTAAATTGATCGGTTGAATATGATCTATATAATTATGTAAGTCTTATGATCCACTGATTATCATTATTATGAATTAGCCTACTTTTTCTTATTACCAGCCTAATTCAAATTTCTTGCTGCTTGTATTCTCGTTTATTGCATGAAATATTCATTCTTTTCACACTTTTCATAAGTTTATAGTGAATGCTCAGATTGGGTATTGATATCTGAAAGAATTTAGAAAATAAACAAACATTGCATAAAAACTAAATTTAATTCATATTTCACCACACAAAAAATAACAGTCAGGAGGTCATAAAACTGGAATTTAAGGAGCAGACAATGATAATATGTATTCTGAATTTGCCAGATGTGAATGATTCAAAAGTACATCGGTGGGATTTTAGGAGGCAGCAAATGAAAAGTTTGCAAACATTTGCTGAAACGAGAACAATCATTCATTTTATTAAGTCTTGTAAATTTCACAGATCTCTACCTTAGATTATACACTGTATTTCACGTACGAGTTAGCCAGTCATGCAGGTTTCTTCCTTGCGGCAGCCACAGCTGTGATTCTCAAGCAATTGGTAAAATATCTGTACAAATAAAGCCGCTACGTAATGATTCAGGTTCTTACAATTGCTGGTAAACTTACAATGTAAATAAAATCAGGTAAACTGATGTAAAAAAGTGCCAGTATGTTTTTGTTTAATCAGTTATGACTGCAATTATGGTATGCAGAATATTTTTTTTTTTTTAAATTGATTTCCAAGTTAAGCTCCAGATTTATTCATTAAGCAGGGCTTATGGAAGAAGAAAGGTCTACCATCTCGGCCACCTGGGTCATTTTAACGGTCTAGTTGGATAAGCGCATGTAAAACAATAGTGTTTTTTTGTCATAGCTACCTGTATTTTAATTTCCAAGGCCTTATAAGATCACAGTAAAACAATAGGCTATATTGTCAAGGTAACTGATTTTCATTTTTTTTATAAATTCTTTCGAATACGTATATTGCCATAAAATAGGCACTAAATTGAGCATTACTCCGAAACAGATCAACCGATTTTATCCATTATGAATAGACGTCTTCCCACGGACATTGTAAATGTGTATACCAAGTTTCATAAAAATCCGGTAAAGCATATTTGAGTTACCGCATCTTTAAAATATACACTAAATTGGATTTTACTCCGGTACCGGTCAACAGATTAGGTTCAAATTCAATAGGGCACTTCTCATGGACGTCATAAATGGGTATACCAAGTTTCATGGAAATCCGTTACAGGGTATTTGAGTGATGGCGCCTTTCTATGAGAAAGGCACCATAATCTATTAAAATAGGCACTAAATTGGGCATTACTCCGGTACCGGTGAACCGATTTGGTTCAATATCAATAGGGTTCTTCCCATCGACATTATGAATGTTTATACCAAGTTTCATGAAAATCCGAAAAAGCGTACTTGAGTTATGGTGCGTACAGACGCACGGACAGACGGACGGACAGACAGACGGACAGACATTTTTTCGTCCCCCACACAATCTCATAAAGTACCATACTGGCACTTAATAACCATGTACCTCATCACAAGAGATGTTGGAAATGTCCTCCTCTTGCATGCACACAACACTGGCAGCTTTTTAAGAAATTTTCTTTAATGCACATAAGTTCAGCTTCCAAGATATAGTTAATTTCTCTTGTGATATTGTCTTTAAGTGCTTCTAATGTAGGGGGGTTTCAATTACATAAATATTTAACCCGAACTTGAACTTGGAAAATAGTGTATAGGTTAAACCCCCCTACATTAGACAATTTAAAAACATTATCACAAAAGAAATTAACTCTATCTCAGAAGCTGAACTTACAGGGGTGAAAGAAAATTTCTTAAAAAGGTGCCAGTGTTGTGTGGATGCAAGAGGAGGACGTTTCCAATATCTCTTGTGATAAGGTATGTGGTTATTTTCATTGTAATTTTAACTATAATTGTGAGAACCTGCATCATTACACCGTTAGTGACTTTATTTGCATAGATATTTCACCCGATCGCTAAGGAGTTAGAGCTGTGGCCACCACGACACAGAAACCCGCGTGATTGGCCAACTCATATGTGAAACACACTATAGCTTCTGAAATCAGTTAGTGCAGTTGCAGACTAGACAGGCCTTCTTCATCCATCTGTGTTGTACATACAGACCTGGTATCTGGAGTCCTTGCCCTACAGATAACTTCTGTAATTTTATCAGTCACGAGTTGATGTATACAATGAATTCTTTGTCTAAGTTTCAAATGAATTTAATTGTCTGTTATCTACTAACAAAGTTTTGACATAGAGAAACTTTTAAATGTAAACTGTGTTGTCACTTGTAACACTGAATTATCAACAGAAAAATTCTCTCTTGATCAAAGCTTTCAAATGTAGCTTAACTGGAGTATGATACCCTTTATTTTCTTCCTTTCACCTTCATTAAACTAGACTCACTTCAGACTTCAGATGATTCAATTATACAATAAGAATTGAAATAGGGGAGAAAAAAAAAATTCTCAAATTCAGAGATGGCTATCCCTCCTGTTCTCTGTCTCTTCAGGGGGAAATAACTGTTTTTCACAGATTTAAAGGGGCAAGTCCATTTCTTGCATTCCATGCAAAAGGGAAGGATGACAATTTTATAAGTTCCCAGGAGATATTAAAGAATGGTCTCATAAACTTCTATGGGTGAATAATACAATAACTTGACTTTCTGCGAACTTCTGTATTTTAGGTTTTAAAACTGATGTTGAGCTGATGGTTCTATCATTTTTTTTTTAAATATTATGTAGTTATTTATGAAACCACAGAATATAGAATATACAAAACATACACTGCACGATAACAGTGGAATGCCAGTCACAAAATCACTAGTGCCTCACAATTACTATATATTACATAAATGTCTTTCAGTGGGTTAGACAATTAAGGGTAATCATAGGAGAGCATAGGAGAGAGATTCCATCTGGCACTGAAAATTGAGCTGTGGCCAGCTCAGTTCAGAAAGATAGCCAAAGATCCTGGGCTAGAATCCTAATCTCAGAGGAAATTTTGTCTTAAAATATTCTCATGTATTTCATATGTTGTTGTGCAGAATGCCAGCTGGATCACTTGTAGCAGACTCGGCTGGCTGTGATTGTCACATCATAGATGGAGGGGGCCTGCTGATCATAAGTAAGGGGTTCCAACTAATCTCAGCCAACCGAGTCTGCAGCAGTGTAATCTAGAGGCCAAAAAATCACAAACCAACATAAAAGAATGTCACTAAACGATGACCAAAACATGAATTTTGAAACACTGACAAGTGCCAAACATGCACCAATGTGGTATAACAAAGTGCTGTCATAAACATGGTACACACAAAATTCCTAGCTTTAATAATGAGGATGACCATAATGTTCATAACCCAAATTTTAAAAAAGTGATATTTCTTAAATAGTTTGACTGTATTAAAGTATTCTAATTATTACAGGTAAAGCGAGGAAACTATCCGGTTCTGGGAGCTAAGGTGGAAGTTGTAGCTGTCCATCCTGCCTTCAACAGTTCAAGTCTACACAAGGAGAAATTTGAACTTCTGGATACAGGCAGTGGCGGTGAGTGAGCATGTAAACTCATTTCTTAAGTTCTCTCACAATTGTTAAAATATGTCCATTTGGCAGTCATTAGTCAAAATATGACATCACTAATGGATACAAAATTTTTACATTGTGGATTTGGTAGTCAGTAGTCAAGATTTGACCTGCGTCAGTAATAGATAGGCCCTACCATTCACAATTTGAAGTTGGTAGTTGAGATTTGACATGTGTCAGTAATGGATATCATTCACAATGTGGAGTGGTAAGTCAGTAGTGAAGATTTGACATGTATCAGTGTTGGACACCATTTACAATTTACAGTTGTGGTCAGCAGTTAGAAAATTCATCTCTGACTACTGATTGCATGAATACAAATTACTTATTACATGACTGAAAGTATTTACTAGCACAAATAAATAGATCAACTTACCCTGAAAAAACAAGATGTGTTATCATAGGCCTATATGTATACATTTTAAATGAGTTCCTCCATTCACAATTTTACTGTTTAATGTTTCCCTAACCTCAAAGTCAGTTGCATATTGTGGGCAGCTTTTTGATAATTCCCAAGTAGATGGCTAGAACTACCATTGAGACTTCACATTGTAGATACACCTGTAAGGATTATTACTATTCTAACTTCAGGCAATGTTATGGGCTACACATAATAATCTAGTATGATTTTAATAGGCTGTAAATGCTAATAAATTTGTCAAATTTGTCTGGAAGTCTTTATACATGACACAGCAACATATAGTATGGGAAATTTGAAATTAAGTGTATGAAATTCAAAATCTCACACCTAGTTATATTGGTATTACACTCGTAGAGGGTTAAATAGGAAGGAAGAACATTGTATGGATAAACTGCAAACCACATAATCTACCCACAGATAATAATTAGAAGTTTGCTATACATCAATTACCATATTTTATGGACCATAAGACGCACTTTTTTACTTTGAAAATAGAGCCTTGAAAGTTGAGTGCGCCTAATGGTCCGAAATACACTAAAAAAATTAAAATTGTGGTAAATATTGCCGGAATATCATAGTCATAAACAAGGCATTGTAAATGATAAGATAATTACAAATTTTGGCACAGACTGTACATCAGTGCACTTGTCATAATCATAATATGAGGGTAGCTGAAAGCCAGATATATAATGCGAGAAGAACGGAATGTTGAATTCTTTTATACAAAAAGAATTGTCTCCACCGGGTGGTTTAAACGGCCTTGTCCCGTTACACTTACCATATGCTGAATTAAGGGTTAGAGGTTGTAAAAGTGTTTTCAGTCTTCCATGAGAAATCAGTTTATTTTTTAAAATTTACGCTATGCCACCTGTTCAGAAGAGGTTTCCGTACAACGCAGGTTTTAAGTTAGAAGCGATTTACACAGATTCCATTGTACAAGGTTATAATTTGTTTATGCAATGAAGTATATTATTCCCTTTAAAAATATTAGTTTAGAATCACATTAAATTTCTTTTCCTTTAAATTTCCATTCTAAAATCAAGGTGCGTCTTATGGTCCGAAGCGTCTTATGGTCTGTAAAATACAGTAATTAAAAGAAGCAAATCCATAAACACAACATTAAAACAGTACCTTGGAAAGCAATGACCATTGGAGACTCTCAAAACAAGAAGGCTCACTTCAAAACATAAATTTATGTTTATATGTTTACTTCTTGTGAACAATATACAGAAATCTATAAAAGCTTGATAATAGTACCATGGGTACCAATTGCTTCTAAAATCATAAAGAGGGTTAAGTATTTTATCACAAGTTACATTAAAAAACATGTAAAAGTAATTTTTTTAAATAAATTGGGAAACAATGTGAAGTGTCAACATTAAAAATTTAACTTTAATCCATCCAACTGGCTGGTTAGCAGCATTCCTGCCTTCCCCCTCAACAACTAGAGTTTGTTTCCTGGTAGGGGCAGATTTTTTAATCTGATCCCAAGGGCTGGATTTAAGAGAAGTGGTGGTGTATAGCTTCTAGTCACCAAACTTTAGAAATTTTAGGCACCAGATAAGCCTGGGTTCAATCCCAAAACCTTTCTGTAGGAATATGACATGGAGACATACGTCACTGTTGATAATGATTTATCCTTTGGTTGAGGACTTTTTTGCAGGATACTCCTCTTTTTAACACCTATCAGCAGCCTGTGAATAGGCTTGACAATCTCATAAATATCCTGATTTTTTAAAAATACTCTGCAAGAAGTCCTGCAAAATGGGATTTTGTGTGAAGTATAGTATTTTCCCATTCTTATAAATTTTATTATTATATGTAATAGCTTATTATCTGAAGAAAATTAAAACACACTTCCTTAATGACAACAATATCTCATTACCTCTTAGGAGATCAGTAATCACAACACACTGAGTTTCAATGTCTTAATCTAACAAACATTGAACAGTAATATTATTAGGTAGAAAATAGACTATTAAGAATTAACAGTAATATATGCAATGCCATTTTAATTAAATGCAATTACTTCATGTATTACTTGAATCCAATAAAAAGAGAGGTTAGCATTAAAGTAAGTATAAGTGATATAAAACGAAATAGGAAAAGCAATTTTGAAAATATTAGATTTGACTGTCATCACCGAGTAAATTTCTTGACTGCCGGTCATCCAGAAACTCACCACGAACATCTGGTAAATGAAGATTGTGATCAAAACCACATATACAAGATATATACAGATGGATCATGTTTTAATGAAGGAGAGGAAAGAGCATCAGTGGGATGTGCATATGTTGTATATTGTGAGAATAAGGACATATCCTTATATCTGATTCTGAAAGTGACATTGATGATGATGGTGATGAAAATAATGATAATGAAGTGTGTGGAAGAGACCAGCACTAGAGGGAATTAATTGCTGGAATTATTCACCGTAATATGTAACTCAATAGAAGGTAATAGATTCTATAGAAGGAAAAAATATGTATTCATTTAATTTAGAAGTAAAACAAGAAACAAAAGTTTGGTTCCTTTACTGTGACAATGCTATGATTTGTTCTTGAAATAACTAATTTACATTCTTGTAAGTTTGAGTTATTCTGCAATCAGTGAACACTGCATTTTTCTCATGCTCAGATTCCCCCTTTTCCTCGCTTTCAATACTAGATGTAACGTTACGCATTCATTTAGTTGGTTTGTTGGGAATTTTCACATGTGTGATTTTGAGAAAACTGCTGGGTTGTGGAGATTCTAAAGTTTCTTGTGAAGAACATAAAATTCCGGCACCAAGAGCAGCTATAACAGTATGATGAGTTTTATTTTCCCTTCTGATGTTCATAGGCCGTAGGCCAATATCAATCATTACTACAGTAAATATATTAATAATTATAATGAAAATAATAAATAATGACACTAATGTGGTATTCTTTTACTAAGTAGGATTTTCATCCCTTGATATCAGGCTTAGCATTTCTTTCTCCCAAGGCAATAAAGATATTTTTCAATTCCCAGTTTGTTTGATATCTGATTTTGTTTTCACTTTCACCTTCATGTTGCTGATTTTCTTAAACAACTATTTCTCACTGATCATTTTACCATTTTGACATTCCAGCTTCTGTTGCAATTCCTGCATTGCTAAGGTCTTTGCATTTCTTACTACTGGAGTTGAGATTTGTTTAAAATGTAGTTCCATCAGGTCGCAAGTGACCCCTGGTGATCCCTTAAGGGGATATTCTAAGCGGATTTGTTTCCAGGGTGCGCCAGTCCCCTACCTAACACTTAAACCTAAAGACAACATAAACACCCAATCCTGAACCCAGGAAAGGGATTTTCCACTACTGAAAAATCTCCAACCCGGCCGGGAATCGAACCAGGACCGCCAGGGCAGAAGGCAGGCACGCTACCAACTCACCCTAAAAGTTCTATTTACGATGTTCTTTTTGTCTTCCCCCCTGTAAACTAACAATGTTTTCCATTTTCCTATTTACCTTTCCTTCTTTAATGTAATTTTAGAACTTGCTAAGTTGATGGTAAGCTTTGTAAAGTGTGATTCCTAGATTATGAAATCTGTAGATTTTATGCCTGGAAATGAACAAATTGCATTTTTGTAATTACAGATCCTGATGTGACCAAAGGCGATGGTGTTTACTCTCGTTACTTCAATGTTGGTCATGGAGGTCCTGGTGTTTATACATTTCAAGTGACAGTAACTGATAATGGAAATACAGCATATTCGTGGATTGAAGCCACCTCATTTTCATACGATACAGGTCAGTTTATGTTGCTTTTCATTTTTGTTAACCATGATCCAAAAAAACAGTAACTTTTATAAAGGAAATTGAAATATAAAAAAACAAAACAAAACCAAAAAACAGTTAACTGCATGTAAGGTTAACAAATTTGAAAAACAAATTTTATCACAGCCATGAATTTGTTCTTCAATTAAGATTTTATATAAATAATGTATTTTTTTGGCCACCGCATGTTGTGGTAGTGCAGCCAGTATCCCCATTTCAGCTAGTGTTAATAACTTTTGTGTTGTACTGTTGCAGGCTCCACATGTTGTGGCAGCATGATCCCGATGCCGGCAGTGCAGCCACTATCTCCATTTCAGCGAGTGCTCCCTCCAATATCAATCACATTCACATCTGAGGACGTTGCTGCACAACCTATTGTGGGACGCATAGGGGATTTGCGAGTAGATATCTTAGCTACTGACTTGAAAGCCCGTCTCACATGGACTGCTCCTGATATGGGTGGACTGGCAGTTGTAAGATATGAGTTGAAATATGCTCGCACTATTACAGATATTGTCGATCGTTTTGAGATTGCGGTGCCATGGGAGTATGGCACACCATTTCCATTAGCACCTGGATCAGAGACGTCCTTCACTCTTGACTTCACCAAGAATCCATCTCTTCTTGACACTCCTCTTTTCTTTGCTATAAGAGGGTACATGGACAGTGCTGACACCACCCCTGGAGGCCCATTGTCCAATTGGGTGCGAATATTTGTGCCGTCTCCCCCTCCCCCACCCATAGTATCAACATTACCAACATCTACGTATGATCTGTCATCGTGGCCATATGAATCAGAAGATGACGATACTGTTGTTCCTCGTATTGCTAAGGACTCAGACTTTGGTCTTGAGCTCATTTTGCCCATTGTTGGTGGAGTGGCACTACTGACAGTCTGCATAGCTGTTTATTGTTATTTGTGTGTACTTAGACGGCGTCATGGGAATTCTGAAAAGAAATCAAACAATAAAGGAAAACATTCCAGTAATGGAAAGCAGCAAGTGACTTCACAGACTACAGCAGTGACAATAGTCCCTTCTTCCCCCGTGTCTGTGAACAACGGGAGTAGCAACCCGAGCCTCTCGCCATCTCATAATCAAGATTCGCAGTTTGATCCATGTGGTGCTGATGAGAAGAAACGGTTCAGCGTTGCACAACTTCAGCAGGAGGAGCAGATGCTTCAACAACAACATGAACAAATGCTTCAGCAACAACATGAACAGATGCTTCAGCAACAGCAACAACAACAACAACAACATGACATGGCTGCACACCTAGTAGCGCATGCAAACCCCAACGCCAGTGGGATCAGTACTATTTCAAATGGTGGCAGCAACACATTGACTCGTGGACGAACACTTAGTCCCTACCAGTCATGGACAGCCTCACAATTACTGCACGAACATGAAAGGAGACACAGTCCTTATGGAGTTGGTGAAGACGGAAGTCAGGGTCAGCTGCCTCCACCAGTTCCTCCACTTCCGTCTTTCAACCAGCAACACAACAGCATGTATACATCGGGCCCAATCTATGGAGTGCACCCAGGCACATTTGTGAATGGCACCTATCATAGAAATGGCTCCCTTGTTCCATTCAATCCCAGTTTGCAGGGATCACTTAGTTCTGTAAGTAGTGGCGATAGAAAGAAACGCAATGTGACTATGGTATAGTTAGCAAGACGTGAAACTGTACTCTAATGTGCTAACGAGTGGATAATTAGAGATGTACAAAAATCTTATTAGCATGAACTTAAAAAATGATAATGAATTATATTGCAGGCTCTTACATAGGAAAGCAATAGCTTGTATTCAACAAGTCTAAATGAGAGTTAACCATTACAATTCCAGGTTAAGAGACAAGTCATCAAAACTTGATTCAAGACTGTTTCCATTTGGGGGGGGGGGGGAGGAGTTGAGAGGAAATTCCTATATCACTTTCAGCCCAGTTTTATCAAGAGACACTAGTTTTAGGTAAATAAGATTTCTAACCCCATACTTAAGTTAATTTTACTTAGCACAAAATAAAGAAAGGTGGAAAAAATCCTTTGTTTTCATTGCAAAAACATTAGATGTGAAATTCATCTTTGAACTAATATTGCTTATAATAATAAAATAGGACTATTATAATTCAACTTCTAACAACAACATATCAATTAAGTGTTGATTTGTTTTTACTATCAATAAATTGTGGTAGAAAGAAGTAAATGAGATTAAAAATAACTTGACCTAATTAAATGGAAATATCTATTGTACGGAAATTATATTGTTCAATTTAGAATTTTTCCTATTGAAAAGAATCATTTATAATAATGCCAGTGACCCTGAATTTTGTGTTTCTACATAATTCCATTCTTTCATTTACGAATTACACTGAACAATTCTTTAATTCAAAGAAAGTTATTATGTATTTTGATTAAATATATTATACATACTGAATATAACTATTTTTCTAAATAATACAAAAACTTTTTTCGGTTCAGAACGAGTTGTATTCAGTAACAGATATTTACTTTTACATAGTTTCATTTGCACAACCATTCTATTAAATACAATTCCTCGTGGAAATGCCATTAGGATTCGCAAATTATCCTTCTTCCTCAGTAGTTTTATCCAACAATACAAATAAAAAATTAAATAAGTACAACACGGATTATCAATTCTGACACATTTCATATCTTGTGATACATAATATTCAGGCAAAACTAATAATAATAATAAACAAACACATCCTAGAATTGTAATGGTTATTGAAGACTGTGAACAGGCTATGTTTCCTACTGTGAGAGGTCGGAGTAACGAGGTAACTTCTAATTATCCAGGTAGTAGCATGCAGTGTTAACTTGAAGAGGCTCAACGACGCTGATGAACAGATTTATTGTTGTGTCGTGTGTTAGTTTGGTTTCAGTGCCAAGATAATCAGTAAATCCATCAGAATCTATACTAGTCATGACATCATACATTACATTATCTCGTAATGGAACCTTGGTGCATCTTCATTTGTTTTATTTCCTCCATTTTATCTTGCCCCTTTAGATTCCCTAAATGTTGATTTATCATGGTCAAACATGTTCCGATGTATACTTTCACTTGTACATAACGTATATACACAAAGAGCACACATATTAAAGGCTTAGATCTAATACCAAGTGTGTAATTTTAATGAAGTTTTTGGCAGAAGCAAAGAATTGTTGACTGCAAGTAACGTGTGAAATATCCTCTACCTGAATGGTCTCTGTAATGTCCCCAAGAAGTACTTGTGAGTGTACGAAGTGTACTAACCAATGCATACAGATACAGTAGACTCTTAATTATCTGACCTTCAGTTGTCCATCACTGTTCATGATAGACAAAATTTTCTTTATTTTACTTTTGGTAGGATTTTATAATGGTACACTATATTAATCCCACAATGTCAAGCTGTAAAATTGTGTAAACAGAATCAGTAGTTTATATATTATCTAGTAATTTGTAATGAAATGAAAAAGAACCAAGGGTTAGAGCAAGCAAGATGACAGACGATGGAGGATTAGGTGCAGATGTTTTATTAGGCCTACATTTTTCTTTGTTTTTCTGCATTATCTGATCTCTTCCAGCTCCAGGTCAGATAATCAAGACTTTATTGTAATATTACATTTGTGTTTCAGAAGAAAATTAATATAAACATATTAAGAAACATCATAAAAGCTTCGCTAAGGATCTCATATCAACATTAAATTTTTAACAAGTAACTTGTAAAAATTCTACTGTTCAACATAAGTTTTGGGCTTTATAAAACTTTCACATTTATCAGTTGTCAGGAGAATTAATATTATAGAGACAGTGAGATCCTCAAGTCCATTTACATATTATACGGCCTGTACTACCACTTCCAGATAAAATGTTTATTATCTGCCAGATAGTGAACTTAAAGTGGAAGTTGGGCAAAACTTGCAGCATAAATGCAATTTTAGAAAATCATGTCCCAGTTAAGCTATCAGTGGGTCGACAGGTAGACAGACTTGATGGAAACAAAATGGTAGCCCACTAGAACTCCATCCCACCTGAATTATAGAGTTGATGTTGATGTTGGAAGGTTTAACTTATAAATAATACTGTTTATCAAAATATTTTAAAATTGCACAACTTGATTAATGTGCTTGAAATGATAAGTTCTGATGTAATTTCATTGTACAAAAGAAAGAAAAAAGAAAAGTTGTCGCACCTAGTGGAGGCTGCTAAAACTAGAAAAAACAGACTAAGGTCCTCATGGTTTTACATAATCTTCTCGATAGTAATTCGGTGAGGTAGTAAAATACATCTTCCAATTGAGCTATCTTGAAGGTAAATAGTGATGGGCAGAATCGAATGATTTTAAGAACAGAGTAATCTGTTCTCGAGTAATATAAAGAATTGAATGATCATTCAAATAAAAAGAGAATCTGAGATCTCGCGATGGGTCTGCCATGGGAGTTTATATTAAGACTCAACAGTTTGGCATTTCTGTGCACATGGTAGCTGTGCACTACATATATATATATACATACATATATACGGTATATATATATATATTTATACATATATATTTATACATATATATATATACCTTTCTTGCCTGCAAAACTTATACTGTATTAACAAAGTGATACCACTGCACGGGCTGCTGCTGTTGCTCCAGAAGTCATCCACAGTTCAAGCTTCTCTTAGCATTATATCATTAAAATACGTTTTAATTAAGTGGAGGGAAAGGAAATAGACATTAAATCCATGTCTGGGATATTAATACAAGTAAGAATCAGCTTGAAAAATTTTATGTCAAACCGGGATTTGAACACGGATCTTCGGCTTAACACGCCGATGCTCTACCATTGAGCTACCATGACAACATGCCATTGCGACCTCAAATTCCTCAACTGATTCAGAAGACAAGGCAATTACTTTCTTGATGTATTGAGAACTTTAAAGAATTTAATAATTCTGATTTTTTCACTTGAGAACTCTCCTCACTAAAGGTTTATCGAGAGGTGGTAGTAAGGGCCACAAGTTTAAAAAAAGGAACATATCTTTCGTGTAACTAAAAAACTGAATACAAATCTTTATTGTGTACCATTATATGGAAAAATTTGTACAAAGCTTTTGCACCACATATTTCTGTTTGGAAAAAAGTTATACCCAAGGGCAAAGTTGGCTCACTTTTTAATTATAATTGTTTTTCCTTTTTAACATTTACAGAAACAAAACATTGAGGTTTTAGTTTTGCTGTTTGATTGTGCAACAGCAATGGAAGTGCTTCTCAAAGTGTACAGTAGTTTGATCTGTATCAGATTATACCAGGAGGTGGAGATGAAGTGCCCAAAGTGTTGTAAGCTCTGCTGGAATGTCATAATTCTTGTGGCAATTGTAGGTCTAAGCATTTAGTTCAGATTTTTTTTTCCCCTAACTGATGTTTTGTGCAGAGACTTTGCTTTTCTGTAATATATTCCTAAAGAACACATTCCCATTATTCATATAGATTCATGTTTTAAAAAACGCAATCATTTTATTTATGTTCTTTATCCCACAAAGAGTCATCTAGTTGTCAGATATTACCGGTAATAATATGTCAGTTATCTGAGAATGTTGGTATGATTGTAAAAATGTTGGTTTAATAGGGAATTCTCATGATAATCACGTATGTAAGTTGCAGGAGCTGGCAGCAGTGAGAAGGTTGGCGATACCAAAGTTTAAGGGGGGTTTTAGATAAAGAGAAACATTCAATTCATAGTGTGATGTATTCAAAACCATATAGTGTATACTGTACATCTACTAGATAATTCAAATTTCTATAAAAATTTACATCTGATTTCCTAAAAATACAGAGTATGTTATTGATTATGTCACTGTCCTGTCCAATATTAAAAGAAAAAAATTAGTAGTGGTAGATGTGTTCAGAAAGCTTTGAATGTGGTTTAAAAGGCTTTAAATAATTTCTCTCTTTCCACATTTTCATTTTTATATAATTTCTTCACATCAAAATGCTACCATCACTCTTATAATTCAACCAAGGTGATTGGATCCTCCGAAAGAATATGAGATTCACTGGCCTCAGTTGTCTTATACTTCCAAAAGTTCTAACTTACTGTGGATTGCTAACATTTTTGCATAATGCTCTTTAAGCATCCTAAAATGATTAATTAATTTCTCTATTTTTCTTGAAAGTGAAAATCCTTTCAATTAAAATAAAATATCTGTAATGGATGTAATAAATTTTGTAATTTTAAGATTGCAAAATTATAATCTTTTCTTTTTTCAGACGCAATGAAAGTATAAAACCAGGCTTAGTACTTCTGTCAAAGCCACTACAGAAAATTAATTTGTGTAAATTAAAATTTATGTATGAAATGGTGTTTTGAATATACGTAATTTTTATTTTAAAGAAAATTAAAAAACTATTGACCATAGAAAATGAAATTTAAATGCAATAACACCTTTGGTAAGATAAGTATTTGTACTGTACCGAAAATTAGGCCTCTATCACTCAATGCAGACAATAGAAATAACTTTCATGTCCTACAAAATCTGTTGAGGGAAGTAATATCTGATTTTTTTTTGTGAGCATACCTGAAGGAATTTTTCTTTAACCCTTTCACTGCTGAGATATTGGCAAGCTGACGTACCCTCCTTGCTGAGATATTTTCACTGTCACTCGGCGCTAAATCCGAAAAATAAGAAGGCAGTTTTAAAATACGCCAGAACTCCGTCATCACGTTAGAAATGTTTTTCCTTGCTCGTGAAAGCAATGACTGTGTTGAAATTGAACATACCATGGCCTTGACGTGATTCCCCGCTTGTCATATGACTCGTGAGTTCAATGGCTTCTTCAGACATCACAACATTGTGCAAGGCCTCACATTTTCGGCTACAGATTGCACCACAGGGCAAGGAAAGCAATGAAAATAATTTCTATCTAACCCCAAGAGATGGCAGGACACTATCCTTTCGTTGAAACCATGTTAAAGAATTCTATTCTATGAGCAATTTTCTTATTCGTAGCACTAACTTCGCGGCAACATTGTGCAAGGCCTCACATTTTCGTGTACAAATTGCACCACAGAGCAGGGAAAGCAATGAAATTAAGTTCTATCTAACCCCAATAGATGGCAGGACACTATCCTTTCGTTAAAACAGTGTTAAAAAATTCCATGCCTTGTAGAATCGTCTCGTTCATAGCACCCACTTCGCGGGCGGAACAGTTCCGTCAATAGCACACGTAGGTGCCATTCTCCGCGCCGTCACAGTTCCGTCGTTAGCAGTGAAAGGGTTAATAAATTACTACAGGATCCATGCAATAAAAGGCAGAGTGAAAATTATTCTTTGTCAGATGATATTAATGTGTATTTTCTGTCATTTTATAACATATGTAAAATATATTATAACATTGGAGCACTCACAAGAGTAGGTAAAGCCAGCACTGACAAATGTTTTTACATGTAGTTCTGAAATCTGTTTATCTATGCAAACTTATTTATAAAATAAATGTAATGATGGTTAAAAGAAAGAAGAAACCATGCCATTTGTATATAGACTACCGGTAGTAGTATGTGCTCATATTGTACATCTCTTGTAAATTAATTATTATCAATGATCTCAAAGACAATCACCAGGTGTCTCTTTATGTGTTAAGATATGGCATCATTTTGAAAGGAAGTGAATGTCACTGTAGATGAGTTTTTACATTCATTGATGGAATCACACTTGGAGCATTTGTAAATGAAGGGGATCCATTAAAAGTAATTTCTAATGAGATTGTGCTGTATTCTGACTGGCATCATTCCCATCAAACTTGGGAATCTATTATTTTTGATGCATCACTTCGATGTTGTTTATATCACTTAACTAAATGGCAGTGTTGATAAAGCATCAATAAGTTAGGAATATCAATGAATTGAAGATAAACATTCTGCACAGTTGTGCAAACACCAAACAGCATCATTTATCTGCCTTGTTAGACCAATAAGTTGTTCTTTTATTCATCAGTAATCTTGAATCAATCCAAAAATGAATAACAAAACCAGTGATCCACCAACTAAATCCATCATTCAATCAGTGAGTGTAAAAGCTCGTTTTACTGTATTTAATTCGTAAGATGTATTTCTCTTTGTTAATCTAATTCACATTGTGTTGTCTTGAAAATTACAGTTTTGTTTGTGAAATACTGTTAATTTTTGTCCAGTAAAACCATTCTTGATAATAAATATTGTACAGTCTTTTTAAAAAGAAATGTGTATTCATTTTACCTTTATAACTGGTAGAATTTAGAAAAGGTTTATTCAGCATACTACTGTCTGACTGTGAGCTGAAGGCCGAGCTAGTGGCATAGTGGGGGAAAGACATAGACAGTAAATGCAAGCACATGGTAAGGTAGTGGGGGAACGCTAGCTCGGCCTTCAGCTCGCTGCCAGACAGTACTTCTCAGTGAGGTGTGGTAATGCTATCATCCAACAGTGTTCTCATATTGCTATCGATACATGCAGAAGCAAGCTTTGTGGATATTAAATACAATTACTACTTCCTTTTCACATGTTCTGACCACTGGCATGGTCTTGTGGTTAGCGTCGCTGACTACAGATCTGTCGGCCCGGGTTCCATCCCCGGTATGCCCTCGGATTTTTCTGAGGTAGGGAGGTCTGGTGAGGGTGCACTCAGTCTTGCAATTCAAATTGAGGAGCTATTTGGTAGAGAAGTAGCAGCTCCGATCACGAAAACCACCATTAACGGCCCCAATCCTGCAGTCTGCCTATGGCAGATGATGCAGCGGTCAGGTGGTAGGCCTTGTCCCTTCAGGGATGTAGCGCTACTGAGTTAGATGTATTGTTTATTACATCAGTTAATTATTAATTAAATATTGAGACAGGGCTTGTATAAGAGCCTCACAGCGCCTGCAAGAGGGCAACAAAGAGGCCTCCTTGTAAAAACTGATAAAAAGTAAGTTAAAATTAAAATAGTTGAATTTCCTGTGAATCTACTATTCTTTAAATATAGGGTTCAATTGTTGGCCTATAAGTGATTGTTACTGGTTTTTCTTTAAACCTGTCACTGTATTTCCTTACATCTACTGACAGGCGGAAGCGATAATTTATTTACTACTTGAAATAACCACTAGGGTAGAGCACCATGGTTTTTTGTGGATGGCCGGCTCAGAGGCTTCTGCAGAATGAAGGATTTTTAAGCATAAAATAATAATGAAAATTATTTGAGAACTACCATGAGTGAGAAGCGACTAAGAGGTCTGTCTGTAATATCTGTGTAAGTTAGAAAAGAAAAACCAACATTTTTAAATTTTGTGGCAGTTCACTTTTGTAAAATAATTAAAATCATGCTATACTTCCTATTTCAGAACTAACAAGAATAAGACTACTAAAAAATAGGATATACAGTATTTTTCGGACTATAAGACGCACGTAAGTTGGGTGCGTCTAATGGTCTGAAGTAAACTAAAAAATTAAAGTCAGTATTGTCGGTAATACCATAATCATAAACCAAGTGTTTGTTGTAAGTACAAGTTAGCTGTAAATTGTGGCACAGACTGTAAGTCAGTGTACTTGTCACAATCGTAAATGAGGGGAGCGGGAAGCTAGGTATACGTCATGAAAAGAAAGGAATCTTGGGTTTTTCATACAAAAGGAGTTTTCTTCATGGTGTGGTCTAAATGAAGGCAATGACGTCTAAACAGCCTTGTCCCGTTACATTTACATGACTCTGAAAGTGATTTGCGTTGTTTCCATTGTAGAAAGTCATAATTTGTGTATGCAATGAAGAATATAAATTTTTTGTGTGTATATTACATTACTTTTCCTCCTTAAATTTTCATCTGAAAATCAAGGTGCGTTTTATGGTCCGGAGCGGTTTCTAGTCCGAAAAATACGGTATTAAAATTAATATGTTAAATGGGAACTGCATTATTTCTTCTTTAATCTCCAACTTATACATCCTGAAGTTATTTTGTAACTTGTTTTTGTGAGAATAGGCTAGACCATTGAGGTTCGTTCTTTTTTTTTAATTGAGTACTATAAATCCTAGGAAACATTTTTTTCTTTTTTCTTTCAGCATTTATTTTTGAAGGGTAAATCTATGCCAGTAAGGTAAATGTCAATGTTTTAAAATATAATTGCAGTGGTGACTCTAATGTAGCCTAGTGTACAAAACTAAACTGTCAATGGAAAATTTAAGATAATATCTGCATCACATAGTAAATAGATTAGGCTTGATAAATCTGCGATAAATGTGAGGGGGGCCCGAAATTCCTTAAACCAGCCCAGTATTGCGAACTTATTTATTTGGTTTGGTCACTAGGTGAACACAAAGCACTTAACAGTTAACACAATTTTATACACCCATACACTTTGACACAAGAATAATCTCAAATTCATCAGATACATCATAGCATCATCTTTCCCTAGACCAAACTCCTTCCTTCTGGTTTATTATCCCTTGCTGATTTTACGATCTTTTTCGGGGACGATTCGAACTCCTTCCTTCTGGTTTAGGCTATTACCCCTGTCTGATTTAACCATTTTTTCATAATTCATTATTTCTACATGTTCGTTCCACTCTGACTTTTTGTCTTATACCCATACTCTTATCTTATATCACGATTCTTTGCCTTGTCCAATAATGTCCTTGTGATTTTTCTAAATCACAAGCATCGTCGAAATTCTAAATGTAATTTTCCCATGCTCTCCTTGTGTATATTATTTGGCTGTGAAAACTGCTTTGAGAGATGCAACAATTTAATGAATTGAGGAACGATTTCAAACGATCGGAAGTGAATCTGAACAAGAGGTGGTCGTTCAACTATATTCTGATTTTCGCTTTACGGGGATTCAAGAAAGAAACCTGATTTTTAGTAATAACAATAAATAATTTTAATGATAATACGCGACAAATTATTGTGCGGATTTCGTAATAATGTAATATGTCCTCCTTTCTCGTGGTGTTTCTCGCGTAACGCAAAGAACCATACAAAATACAGTAGGCCTACTTGTTTTACCTGTACGAAAGACGGGTAACCAGCTAGGTATACAATAAAATGTCTTGGTGTCCTCTCAAATTACCCATGATAGAATATAAGTTTTCCATAAGAATGGGGACAAACGTCACTATCCCCTATGGTAAGAACGGGGTTTTTTGCTTGGATGATTTTGTTATAGTCTTCTAAAACACAAGATTGTAGAAATGGACGATACGTTTGTGATTATAACTTTGGTTACAACCAGCCAGTCAGCATCTTTATTCTCTAATTGTTTGATACATACAGAGATCAAGCTTGCGCTATTGACTCCTATTTATAAAATTGATAACAGTGATTTTGATCAGTTTCTTTGGGAAATGTTTCATTGATTTACAAAATGCCTTGATGTGACTGGATTTTGTTCACTGGAAATATAATCGTTAATAAAGAGATCTCATTAAAGGATGTGTATGTCCAATGATAGACTGTGGTTACAACAAAGTCGTATAAGGTTGCAGTCAAATCTGAATCTGTACCTTAACAAGCGTGAGACAAATAATTGAAATTTCGAACCACGAGGGATCCGCGCCGTTCTTATAGTGGTCGATTCATTTTCTACTAAAGGCAATAGCTATTGTGTATCGAGTCTTTATCGTTCGATTTGAAGAGTCTTGTTTCATTAACCTATGAAGATGGCGGACAGTGGGTGTAGTAGTGTGTATAGCTGTGTTCTATTTATATTTTATGTGAAATATTCAGTAGTGACAGTAGTAAAGCTGTACGGTTTGTTATTATTGTATCTTCATATTTTACTCAATGTGATTCGATTCGCCGGTCTGACTTCTTTTGTGGTGATTACGTCTTGACAACACCGGCCTAGTTCGTTACCGTGAGTAATACACACGTTCTCATCTAGTTCTGTCTTATGAAGCTTTCTGTATTGATATTCTGTTACCCATAACTCCACTCTGTATTGAATTTAGGAAAAAAAACTTATTAGGGAGCAGAGAAACACTACAGGTAATGGAATAGAAATGGAAGATGTTTATAGTTTGGTTAGGTAGATCGGCTATCTTTATGTTGCCAAGTTCGCTTGTAACGAATAGGAATAGGTTAGCCGTGAGAGTCTGTCCGCAAACATAATATGACTGCAGTAAAGTAGGCTGTAGCGAAGACCCTCTTTATCTAGTAACATCTATATTATATTATCCGATGTTCGGTGTCCCGAAGTATTTTGATTGACCCTCGAGGACAAATGTTCACATTCAGTATTACAGAAGGCTATGGTTACTGTTATGACTCTGGGCCGATTGTATAAACATCGTTGACTGGATATCATTTATGATCAGTGGCGGCTCGTAGCTAAAATCAGTGGGGTGCCGCTCCAGAAAATGTAGCCTATGTTTTAAAATTGTGTAAAAGGAATCATTCATATATAAGAAGAAAATTCATTCAGAAACTTGATAGAACCCTAAAAGGAACAAAGTAAAAAATGTTTACTTAGTTTGATCGAAATTGTTACAGTCAAGCTTGATCTATTCATTTAAAAATGAAATCCATTCTTCTTGTTTAATTTCCGCGAAAAGATCAATAATTTTCTCCTTGATCTGCCATCGTTAAAGTTTTCTGTTAAATAAAAGAACTGAAAATAATGAATCAAATAGAATAGGTGAAAACAAGATAATAATGTAATTCTACACTTTATCACATTCCAGAATATGGTACATGGTTCTTAAGCACAACACACGTAGTGGAGAAAAAAAAACACACACACATACCGGTACACACTATCTTCCACCAATATGTCAGGGTTGGCACTGTAGAAGGGCGTAATCCCAATTACGGGGACCAATTCACGCGATATTCACATTTCCACGGACTGTGTGATGTTTTTTTGTTTATGAATGATACATGGTTACCAACTGTTAGGTTAGGAACGATTATGTTAGTTAAGGAGCAATGTACTGAATACCTCCGATGTTTTGTTAGGTTAGGAACGTTATGTTAATTAAGGAGCAATATACTGAATAGCACAACCACCATTTCTTACGAGCAGCTAGTGGCTTGTACGTTTGTAGGTTTGTCATACTGTTCATCCACAATCATATTTTGTTTAGCGATATGACATCACACCTCCAACGTCCAATCAGGAGGACGAGGACAGAAAAATGGTGGAGAAGAAGGGAGTTTTCGCTAGATCGTGATATAAAAGAAAGTGTATCAATTAGGGCGGGTGGGTTGGACCAAATCATTCGCCAAGACAGCATCTCCTCTCCACACATCTAACCATAACAAAATTCGTGTGTTTTATGAAGAGAATCTTGGTTCTAAAAAATGGTCCCCGTAGATGGGATTTTACCCTGTAGAAGCAACAGTACTCTCTCTCCCTTGCAGCCGGCATGCTGTCTGCAGCCTGCACCTTCCTATGTTTGCTTGCACACAGCAGTCAAATGTCATGCCGTTGCAACTGTGAAGCGCACAGTTTGGTACAAAGATTTTCTTTTTAATAAACTGGGGGATGGGTGCTGGCATTAAGCATATGGATTATATATCACACAGGTATAAAGAAAGAATTAAAGAAAAAAAGGACTCATTATATTAAATGTTATCAATGTCAAGTTTAAATAGGGGAAGCTGCTCAGTGTCTATACACAAGCCGCCACTGTTTATTATCTAAGTTCAGAAAATGATCTGAGTTCAGACTGGAGTCATGTTGTATAACACTGATCTAAGACCAATAAATAAAAGTTCAATTTTGATCCTAGTTAGTATATGATCGTATAGGATCATTTTCCTAATTTTTCCAAGGAGACCAAAGATGTCCTGCTTGAATTTGTCTTGTTAAAATATAAAGAAATTATAGAATCCAAAAAGATGGATCCGATAACATCCGTGCAAAAGCAAAATGCGTGGAAAAATGTTGCCTCAGATTTCATATATTCAGTAAATATATACTGTATAACACAAATTGGCTTAACATTTTCACTACTACTGGCATAAACGATTTGCCACAAGTATTGTATGAAAGCAGAGACGTAAGATTAATGGAGTAATGCTTTATGTAAAGGCCCATTCTCCAAAAAAGGGCAGACTTCAATGTTGGAATTTTAAAAAAAAATTATCTTTTATTTTGGACCATGTAATTTTTTTTATGTAATATTTCATTCTGCAGAGTACCACTGAGGTACAGGTCCTACTTACCGAGTGGTATTTTGCATTAAAATAACAAGGTTAGAAAATGAGAAAATAGTAACGGAGTTGAAGTTCTGTGAGAATTAGATTAAATCCGGGGTTCGCGGGCAAAGAGAGTTAAGTCCACTTTCTTGTTACTGAGAATTAGAGTGACTTAACACACTATACCAGCCCAACACAGCTTCAGAGATCGATAAACCCACGAGGCACACATCCATAACTACCATACAATTTTGAATATGACTTACTGGACTTAACACATATGTAGAGACATTTTTATCTATAACTCTGTGGACATATCTCAATTTTTAGGATGGTGGACTTAACTCTCTTTGCCCGCGCACCCTGGAAATTTACTGCATTAAATATTATCATGAAAAAGAACAATATTTATTACCATACAAATGGATTAACACACAACTTTTTACTTATTTTTATCTATGTTAAAATAGATTATCATCATCATATCAAAACTCTAAATCAAGACATGATATATTGTCATAAACTATTAGGCTATACTGGTATCTTCTTTAAACAAAATTAATAAATGTAGACAGTCCAATATATCATCAATTACAATATTAGTTACTAAAATGTAAATAGGCCTAATGTTTGTCATAAGGACAGCAAACATTTTTACCGGTAAATTAGGTTTTCATAGTTTGTCTCATCATTGCTGAACATGATTATTTAACAGTGGCTGATCAAGTACACCAACTACATCTGAACCGTCAGAAATAAATTTGTCGTCAATATCTGGGAAAAGGAATTTATTATTACCATCGTTACCAAATGTTACCAATCTGAGACAGGTATTTATACTTTTTAATTTCTACCGTACCTTAACAGCTATAGCCTACTGCTCGAAGATCATACATGTCTAGATCTTGCTGGAATTTGGAAATTGTCTTTCAATTACTTTTTACTATAACTTCCCCAAAGAGTAATTTCTTTTTCACTTACAGATGATAAATAATAATAATAATAATAATAATAATAATAATCTTTATTGTTCATTGAGGTCTATAAGGTCCGTCAGACTTTTGCAGGTATATCTTTCTTTACTTCTTGCAATCTGTGTACATCTGAACTTTTTTCTCACGTGCTTTCAGTTTATTTTCTAGTTTCTTAATTTTATTCTCCAGGAGAGCTCTGTTTTTTGTCATTTCTTGTCTTTGACTTCATTATTTCCATGTGGACCAAGTTCGAGACTAGGTGGTGGTGTGCTTTCCTCTAACATTCTATCAATTTTCTCAACCTTCTTTTAATATCATAACACTACTGTACTTGGTTCTTTCCCTTCAGTTTTTTCTAATCTTTCTCAGTTCTCGTTGAGTTATATAATGAGTCATGAGTCAGTTTTATTTTCCTGCGCACTTCTTTCCTTGCATGGTATTGCTCTCTTTCATTTTTCTTGGATTTTTCATACCAGTATCTAATTAATTTTCGCATGGATTTTTTTTTTGATCATTTGATTTTTTATTTGCTTTTCTTTTCTTTTCTTTGCTTTCATCCTATAGGCCTATAATTACTATAAATATAAAGTCTACATTTAGGGACTATTTATTTGTGATACAAGTTTTAAACATCAGGTTATACTGATTTAAATGATTTTATTACTAAACATTCATGGAAAATCAAAAAAAAGTTTAACCTAATCCAGTATCATTATTTAGATCAGTAAGTTAAGTGAAGTTTGTATTAAGAATATTAGAGAGCACAGTGTTAAAAAGCGACTATTGCATTCTAAACTGCGTTACTTGTTGTCACCTCCTTGGATAGGACTCAAGAGTAACAGTAATGGAGGTGAGAGTAACGGAGGTGAGATTTTTCTCTAATTTGTTAAACTGCCTGAGAACATTTGAGGTTAAAAAACCTCAGTCTTAGTTTAACTCTGAATTCCTTATTATTATCAACTTGCAGTTGATTTTATTTGTGAACCTCTTACGCATATTTTTAATGCATGTGTTGATTCTAATATTTTTCCTGAAGCCTTCAAATATGTAAGAGTTATTCCTGTGTATAAAAAGGGCAATAAGAATGAGTATGCGAACTAT
Organism: Ectobius pallidus; assembly: GCA_964059195.1. Lineage (NCBI taxonomy): Eukaryota > Metazoa > Arthropoda > Insecta > Blattodea > Ectobiidae > Ectobius > Ectobius pallidus. The sequence goes on along the minus strand of CAXKWD010000001.1, from coordinate 31,992,156 downwards.
AGGCCAATTAGCATAATTCCAACTGTATCAAAGGTTTTTGAAATGTTATTACATAACCAAATTTATACTTACTTTGAACAGAATCTTCTTTTCTCTAAAAGTCAGTTCGGTTTTAGATCTTCACATAGTAGGCCCACTATTGATACAATTTTATCATTCGTCAAGAGAAGCTTAGAAGGCCTTGAAAAAGGTGACAAAGTGTTCAGCAGGTTTTTTGACTTGACCAAAGCCTTTGATACAGTTTCTCACTCAATTTTACTGCAAAATTTTAAATTTTATGGTTTTTCCAATACTACTGTTGAATTTTTAAAATCATATCTCACTAATAGAAAGCAATCCGTTTACATTAATCATCATAAGACATCAGATTTTAAATTGGTTAAACATGGCGTTCCTCAAGGCTCGGTTTTAGGACCTGTACTCTTCATTATTTACATTAATGATCTTCCAGGCTATGTTCAAGATGATTATCAACAGCCGTATATATTTGCAGATGACCTCGCCGTAAATATCTGTTCTAAAGATGTGGTAACAATGCCTCTGAAACTTGATGAATTAAACAGTAAAGTTCAAGAATGGTGTAATGCTAATTTACTATCTCTTAATCCTGATAAAATTGTAGATATAAGATTCAGTTTAAGTAATAGTGAAATTTCAGTTATCCAGACAAAATTTCTAGGCATCTACCTAGAACCGACCTTGAGCTGGAATTCGCATACTCATTTTATAGCAGGAAAAATTTGCAAAGGTTTATATATGATTGGAATCCTAAAGAATAGTGTATCTTCAGAAACTCTTGTCACTGTTTACTATGGGCATATCCATAGCCATCTGAACTATGGTATATTATTGTGGGGAAACCACGTTTCCTCACAAAGATTATTTATACTTCAGAAAAAAGCTTTAAGGTTAATATGTGGAGCTAAGCCAGGTGATCACTGTAAACCACTTTTTATTGAAACTGGTATTCTTACTGTACCCTCAATGTTTGTTTTAGCCTCTCTTCTCTATGTCAGGAAACATGTAAACAGCTTCAAAACTCATTCTCAAATCCATAATTATCCCACACATGGAAATTCTAATTTATATATCCAGAAATGTAAGTATACCCTTACTCAGAAAAGTTTTGAACAAACATCGCTTAAACTATTTAACACAGTTCCATCTCAAATTAAAAACCTTTCTTTCCTGACATTGAGGAGAACGGTTTTAACAGCACTGAGATCTAACCCTCTGTATTCTGTTGATGAGTTTTATAACCTGAGTGTCTTTTAATATCTTATATCCTCGACGGTGCTATACATATTTCATATGTCTTGGCCAAACTATAGTATCTATCTATCTATCTATCTATCTATAACAAAAGTAAATATAAAAATGTACAACTTTACTTTTGGGTGTAGGTTTCGGAGGTGATAAGTTCAATTACCAAATTTGGATTTAACCAAGCAAAACATCACAGAAAAGCACACTGACAGCTTGGCTTTATATAAATGATAAGAAAACTGCCAAAAGTTAGAGTCCAAGGAAGCTAGAAAGACTACAGACTATGGGAATAATTTAACTTTTATATTTTTTTACAGAGGTGAGGTCTCACTTGGGACAGACTTATTTAGTGCAAAAAATTGTCTTTACAAAAATGATAATGTCCCCCATATGGCAAACTAGTGAAAGTGAAAATTATTCATTTTACAGGAGAGCTAAAACAAGTTTCATTTACTTCTATAAAATCCAGTTTTCTATTTACTTTTACTGTCAAGTACACTCATTAACAATCTTGTTTTTAGGATTCTATAATTTGAGCTCTTATCTTAATTTTAAGGGCCTAATTGGCAGTTTCGTTACTTTGCCAGAGTGATTTTATCTTTAGTATCTTTTGTATTACTGTTGTAAAGTAACGAATCTGCAATACAATTACAAAAGAATCATTTATTTAAATAAATTATTATACGGTACCTTTAGACATTTTTTAAGAAAAAGATGCGAAAATCCAATATTTTTCATCACAAATTGAAAAAAAAAAAGAACAAAAAACAAACAAACAAACAAACAAACAAATTAATACTTAAACTAGGAACCCAATGTCTTAAACAGATGAATTTAAAGTCTACTCATCTGATTCTTCTGATACATTAGGTTCAGGAAGTGCATCTCTCACTGTTTCTGATGACGAAAGGTTTTTGTAAAAGTCATGATAAGTTTTTGGAATTTGCAATTAATTGCAAAGTTTATTTTAGATCCTTCAATTTTGCACCAGAAATGCAGAATCTTGCAGCGTAAGGTTGCTGCTATCTGTTTTCCTTTAATAGTTTCATAATTTTCTCCCTTCAGACACCTCATTGTCTGAATATTTCTATTCCACAATTTTGGATCAGACTTCTTACATTTCTTTGGTAATGATTGTACCTGAGTTAGTAGGCTTGAATTGTTATGCAGTTCATTAGGGTTGTTTTCAGCTCGGGAGCTTTGGTCTGGTGAAGTACATTTTTCAAACACTGTCTGGTCGGGTACAGGAAGCTTTTGCCTAGAATTACTGCCAAGTAAATGAATTAATGATGATTTCAGATGACGTCCATTTTCTTGACCATGTGATCTAGGATCATAATCGGGATCCTTATCGGAGTCATCTAGAAATGCAGACAAAACTGAGTCGGTCTCTGAATTCTCATTATCACTACCCTTAAAGAGATCCATGATGGTGTTTCCATGCTCCTGAAATTATAAAAACCTTTTGTACAGGATTATCTTATGCATTAAGGCGATGGACTTGTGAAATTTCCAAATTCTAAAGTTTTAATCCAAACTTTACGAAATTTTACACACATTTTCCTACATTATAATATTAATCGTCGGCTGCAGTGGTCTAGAGGTAGCGTGCCCGCCTCTAGATCTGAAGGTCCAGGGATCAAACCCGGCTGCAGTCAATGGGTTTTTCAGGATGTAAAAATCCTGGGCATAGAGTCCTCTGGGAGGGACTTTGAGCTGGGGGGCCTGTGTCGTAAATTTACAGCACATAAAATATCTCCAAGTCTAAATTAGAGCCTCTGGATAAAATTTCTCGGCCCTTTCACGTCCAAGTAATACCTTAGTTTCTGGAGGGGGATTGAGAGACGATGGGCTTATCACCTGTCCTATCACCAGAAAATAAGTGTAACAAAATTCACATAGGTAAACAGAAACCTCCACTTGGAGACCCTTGGGGCATAGGATTTGAGAGAGAGAAAGATAATATTAATCATTTTACCAATTTTGAAATTTCTATCTCTAATAGTTTATCATTATTAAGAACTTTTTCTGGGCTTGTAGGCCGTGGTCCAGTTGACATTTGTGTGCCAAACGTTTCGTCTGCAACTGCGGCGGACATCCTCAGTGGCGGTGGAGTCTCGGGCGAAATGTTCTGGTCGGCGGCTGGCTGTTGACTGAGTTGTCACCACGACCACGACCAAATAAGCTTTGCCCGCAATGCGATGATCTCGACTCCAAGTCCATACCTGCATACGAAATGCATTGCTGGAAATGAAAACGGGTTCCTATCCTATAACTTAAATATGCTTACGCTAACTGTGTTTCGCATAGGACTTGAACTTATGCACTGAGTTGTCACCATGCTCTGCGGCAATATTTATAGTCCTTGGAGTGGGGCTGGGATTCCGTGCGCTAACTTCCGATTGGTCGGCGATGTGTAAGTTAGTGTGTGAATTGGTTGGACCGGGGCAGGCATCTCTGTTTCCAAATGGTTTTTTCTTGGTATTAGCTAATACGGGATACCAAATTGAATGAAGTTAACACCTTCCTCTTTTCTGTTAAAGTTGTTGGGATGTTTATGGATCTCTATTGCCTCTCGTTGTAACCTGGTGTGATAATGATTAATGGTGGACAGTATTTCAGTTTCTTGAAACAAGATGTCGTGTTCTTTGCCGGCAAAAGCATGCTCAGCCACTGCATATTTCTCTGTATGACCCAAGCGGCAGTTCCGTTTGTGTTCGGCAATGCGGGTCTTAACACTGCGCTGAGTCGTGCCAATATAAACAGAACCACAAGAACAGCGGATTCTGTAGACTCCTGCCGTCATTAATGGCTCTCTGCGATCCTTTGCTGACCGGAAAAGATTTCGTAACTGAGTGGTGGGTGTAAATATGATCTTGATATTATGTTTCTTCAAAATCTTGGCAATCCGGTCCGTAGTATTTCTCAAATATGGCAATGTAATCTGTTTTGTTTTTACATCGTCACAATTGCTGCGTGTACTATTATTCCTTTATCATTAGTTTATCATTAATCACAAATTTATTTAATTAACTTGAAGTTGAATTAAAATTGTCATTTTGAACACAGTTTCTGAAAAATAATATTAAAAAAATAGAAATGGCCTCATTACCTAAGTGTTTAAAATTTGACATAACTATTATAGTGTATCAATAACTTACTCAAATTATGCTTGATACACCCGAGGCTGGACTAGTTGATGTTGACACATTGTCACTATTATGAAGGCTGTTGCTATAACTTGGCTCTTGACTTTCCAAAGCAAGCTGTACGAGTACTCTTGCATGTGTCTTTGGGAACCTATCCATTGATTCTACTAACTAATATCCTTCTATTAGAATAATAAAACACCACTTTCTAATACTGTAATTGAAAACAAACTCGTCTGAGCAACAAACCAACTTGAACTGCAAACCGATCCTTGTCTCACACATTATCAGTAAAACTGCGGTAATACAAAGTTACAGTTTCGTTAGTATTTTGCCGCCCAGTGAGGAAACAAAGGAATAGCGACTAACACGGCAAACAAGCGAATCTGACACATTCGATGCTTTGCTGTAATAAACATTGTTGTATATTATTATGGAGACTATAGTAAACTAACCAAAGTGCAGATTTGCTACTTTTCCATAGTCGAAAAACCATTGTATGCAGTTTTGTAAAAAAAGAAGAGCTAATTGTTGCCAAACAGAATGAGATACAGATACGAAACTTTGCCTGACTGTAGACTTTATAAAGTGTAATGTTGTGAAATTATAGGAGATTCGCTATTTTTGCACTTTTGCTAGTTTGCCATACAGGGGATGTTATATTTGCTTTTCAGTTATTAATGACTCATTTTTTTATAACACTAAAATGGGATGCAAATTAAAGTCTGTTGAATTATGATAGAATGAAAATGACAAGTCAGGCATGGGGACATGACATGGAGGTGAGATCTCTCATACTGTGCTCTAAAATGCAGAAAATAGTAACTTTTATTTAAAAAGACTTTATTTCACTCTAACTTATAATAATTCATAATCCATAAATACTTGATAATAAACTTGTTTTTCACTTAGTTCTTCTCCTTTGCATGTAAATACTTATTTTACACCAGAAAATGAAATGCAACATGAATCTGCTCTTTTTTTGGAGAATGGCCCTAAAACGTGAGGATTTTTGTTCATCTGTCATGTTTATTATTCAGCTATTCCCGTGAAGTTTTCCTTATTGATTTGCAACTTAAGATCCCATTGATGTATTGTACTTGGACTGCGTTATTCCCAATGTAAAATCTCAGCTCTAAAAGGGTTTTGAATTTTGAATTTTGAATTTAGCCTATGAAATCCCTTAACGGGCAAAGGCCTCCTGCTTGATCACAGGGAAGCTAAGGTGCACTCATTAGGGGAGCTACTCCTAAAGAGTGTTGTGCTACGTCCGTTTAGTCACTAGTTTTATCACTGTCACATCACTATTTTCATTATGTTTGGTCTCTTGCAATATTCCTTTTTCTAGATCTCTCCACTGATCCCTGTTTCTGGCCTGCCGTGTCCATTGTTTTCTCGCTCGTTGTATGAAGAGGTCTGCCCATCTTGTCCTCTGTCTCCCGACGTGTCTTCGTCCTATTCGTGGATCCCACATAGTGGTCCTGTAGGTCCATCTTGTTCCTTCCATTCTTGCTACATGGCCTCCCCACTTCCATTTGAGACGTTCTGCTGTTGAGACCACATCCCTCATGCCTGTTCGTCTCCTTAACACCTCATTACGTATTCTGTCTTTTATTGTAACATGGAGTATCTTGCGTTCCATTTTTCTCTGGCAGGTTTGTAGCATCCGTTTCGTATTTCCATTGAGCGACCAGGTTTGACTGCCATACAATAGCACTGGCAGGACACAGGTCTCCAACACTTCTGCCTTTAGGCTTGTTCTTAGATTGGTATCAGTCAGAATGTGCTTTAAGCTCCAGAATTTCTTCCAGACTTGGCCAATCCTTCTTTTTACTTCCTTTATTGTGTTTGTCTGAAAGGCTAATTGCTGACCTAGATATATATACTCTGTAACGTAATCCAATGTTGTGCCATTGACAATGATTGCTTCTTCCGTGCCATTTGTCATAATCTTTGTCTTCTTAGAGTTCATCCTCAGTCCTACTTCAGTGCTCACTCTGTTTAAGTCTACGAGCATCCGTTCCAGCTTCGGTGCAGACTCTGCTATTAATACCAAGTCATCAGCAAACCGCAAGTGGGTTAATCTGACCCCATTTATGTTTGTGCCATACTCTTCATCCCAGTCTAGTCTGCGGAGTTGGTGCTCAAGAAGGCTCGTGAAGAGCTTCGGTGAAAGGGGATCTCCCTGTTTTACCCCTCGTTCAATTGGAAAGTTTTCCCCTTCTCTTTCAGTTCTTATCCTTGCTTGGCTACCTTCGTACAGTCTCGCGATTATCCTGATGTATTTTGGATGTATGTTTTGTTCTTCAAGGGATTTCCAGACAAATTTGTGCTCCACTGTGTCAAAAGCTTTTGTGTAATCCACAAATGCTATGTACAGGGTGATATTGTATTCTTGTGATTTTTCCATTAGCTGGTTCATCGTTTGCAGGTGGTCCATTGTGTTAATCATTCTTAATTGTGCTATGAGAACATAAGACAACGAAGAGATCATTTCTTCTAGACAATGATAAAACACATGGGAAGCCCGACAAAATTTATAATTTTTATCATTAGAAGACATAGGGCTTACACAGTAATCAGACTCTGTAAGATTGGAAATAAATTATAGGCCTATAATATTGCATAACAATTTATAGAGGTTATGTTGTTGAGCTATGTTACACTGCAGCTACTGTATAGCTACTGTATAGTTAGAAATGTATGAATTTAGACTTTTATGTAATTTCTGGCCATTTATCGTAATAACACAGGTAATATTATGTTTATAATCAGCTGATCTTCGTGTCTCAAATAAGAAAACAACTCCTTAAACTTAGTTTAATGAGTTTGATCAGAAAAACTTCTCCAGTCAAAACTGATCTTAGTACAGTGTGAAATGATCTCAGATTAGTGCTTATACAACAAAAATTTCAGAGTTCAGCGTGAACTGAGATCGGTTTAGTCTCTGATCCAAGATCAAACAGTTTATACAATTGGCCCTAAATGATATCCATTTAGCAGTATGTCTTTATAATGCCTGAACAAAATCTATAGGCCTACATGTTAAAATAGAAATTTATGCCAACATTAGTGAAGTTAAATTATTCTGTTATTAAAAAGAAATCATATCATAAATAAGCTTTGAGTATCAATGCTAATATGTCAGTCCTTTTAAATGCTAGTCCTGGACTAAACTATTTTTAATATGTGGGGAACACTATTGTACAATTTGATGCTATTGTTACAGAACTATTTTGTGTTATATTTTGCCAAGCTGCCATGAAACCGAGACTCCATGCCACTAAGCAGAGAAAGATTTTCCCTAATTCCAATAATGGTTTACACCAGAGTTTTTATTGGCTTTTGTGAAAATCTGTAGGCCTAGGCCTACTTATTAATTGCATATTTAATTTTTCTCTACTATAATATTTGATTCAATTAGAAATGTAAGATTTATGTAATGTTTTCCAATTTCGATATACCAAAGCCATTTATAAGTTACATATCCCTCTGGTTTATTGTTCCTTGCTGTTTTAACCAATTTTTCTTAATTCATTCGGACTACAAATTCGTTCCACTTAGACTTTATTCTTTTTAGCCAGTCACCAATGTCTTGTACTTCACACTCTTGACTTATATATAGGCCTATTGCAATTCCTCGCCTTGTCCATTAATGTCCTTCCTGTGATATCACAAGCATAATCTAATTTTTATTATCTAACTATCCTGCGCCCTCCTTATGTATACTTAGAAAAGCACTCTGATAAAATTTTTGTGAATCCGAAAATGTCTTTAGTCTTTTCAAAGCATAAAAATATTTTTTGGCGGTGACTGTATGAAAACTGCATCGAGAGTTGTAAAAATTTAGTGAATTGAGAAATGATTTCAAATGATCGTGAATGAATTGGAACAATAGGAGATCGTACAATGTACCGTATATCAACAATAGCCTGATTTTCGTTATACAGCAATTCAACAAAGAAACAGGATTTTTAGTAATAGCAATAAATAATTATAATAGTTCACGGAAAATCGTTGGGTAGGATTGAGCCTCTTTGGCCCATATAAGTTGGCACCACTGTTGAGGATCACATCAAATACAATCTAGACCAATACAGGACACTTTGCGATATATCGGGGGACAATATTTTGAGCATCATCTAGCGGCCCAACCTGCTACTACTGAATACAATTGCAGTATCTAGACACATATATGTTAAACAGTTTTTAATAGAAGAGCCGAAATAGCCAGACTCGGCATGTTATGTATAAGGGGTATCTACCTAATGGCTCAGAATAGCATATTACAGTTTATATATGTTTTGAATATATTAATTTTGCCCCAAGTTTCTAGGTTGTGCCACTAGGAGTGCTGCAAAATCTGTCCCCCATTTCTCTACCAGTAAGTGTCCGGTATTGTCTCTATAGTATTTGATCACATCCTCCTTAATTCCAGTATGTCCTTCACATCCTCATCTAAACTTCCATCAAGCTTGCATAAATTTTATCCAAGCGTTGCAGACTTGCAGGACAATTTTCAGTTTATTTGTTTGTTTACTTGTTTATTTATTATTTTGTAGCTGTTACTCTTTATTTGAGAAACGTAACAAGGTTGAACTGTACTTTGTTTTCAGTGAGTCTGACATTCATCCAGAGCTTGAGAATAACACCTGTGTGCATCTAACTCCAACTAAAGTTCTTTATTTGCTTATTTGTGCAGTAATATTTCAATATTTGACCTATGTGTGTATGCCTGTTTCAAATATTTGATCAAAAACCATAGCTTCATCATCTGTGCAAGAAAATGAGTTAGATCAGAGATCAGAGATTAGAATTAGATGCTTGAATAATTTTGACCAATGCTTTAGTGAGACACCAGATGAGCATTAGGTTTGCATGGAGCTAGATGCAGATAGGCATCATTTTCAAACTCCAAAAGAATGCCAGGCACACTGAAAAATGGAGTACAGTTACTTCTTTGTGACATTCCTCGGGTAAGGCTAAAACCATTTTTTGTACCTAGGAAGGTCGGATAATCAGCTAGTCAACAACAACTTCAGTAATAATAACAATGATGATAACAATAACAAGTATGAAGAAAACCAGAAGATAGGTGAAATAAATGTAAATGAAAAAGAAACATTGAGAAAGCACTTGGAAAGGAAAGATGTGGCTTGTAATTTGAAAGATATTGGCAAAGAAAAGGTAAAAAGTGACAAAAGTATGTTTGCGTTCGAATTTGATTTGCAGGCTTTGTTAAGCACTCCAAAGGGAGCTCAAGGTCAATTTTTCTATGTAAGAAAGCTAGCTCTCTATAACTTAACAATTTACAATTTAGGTGATGCCTCAGTAGATTGTTTCGGTTGGGATGAGACTGAACTGAACTGCAGTTCATTTTTTTCAGTATAATATTCTCAGAAATTATATAATTTTCAGGGGAAGGAGTATTTAGTTTGAATTTTAATGGTGACCGCGTTACTTCCCGGGCTTAACTGGGTATGTGTGCAAAATTTCGTGTAAATTGGTAAAGAAATGTAGATTTGTATAAGGAACAAACATACACACTTTCGATTTTATATATTAGATTGACTTAGCTCTTTTGTATATCTGCAGATACTGAATGTTTTAAAGGTTATCAAGCAAATATTAACCATGGATGACAAGAGTAATAGAGTAAACTGGTTGTATTGGCTATACGTGTTGGGCCGCTTTGTGTTGTTTATATGAAACCTTTCGGACATCCTGTCATGTCCTTCTTCGGAGATTGACTCTCACTAAAACAAAGTGCCTGTAATGAAATGCCAACTGTTGTAGCTGTCATGATGTCAGTAGAGGCTTTCTTGAAGGTTTTAATAGAGTTTCCCGCCAGATATCATTGATCATGTAATGTCTTCCCTGTTTATATTTTCTGGATGCTTAAGAATTTCTATGTTCAGTAACTAGTCTAGGGAATCTTCTATTTTCTTGTTTTAGTAGTGTTATGTCATCAATAAGTATTTTGTGGCCTGTTTCATAAAAACGGGATGCTATGGTGGAGTTATCGGTGTTGATTTGTTTCTGATGTCTGATATGTTCTTTTCTTCTTGCATCCAGAGAGCGTTCTGTTTGTCCTTATATACTTTTCCACACATATATGGAATTGAGTAGACTCCCGCTTTTTCTAAAATGTTTACTTATTTTCTACCTTCAAATCATTGTCAAGCCCTTGATATAAACGAAAATTCGGAAGTCATGAGTGTAACAGACCAGGAAGAAACCATAAGTGGATAGGTTTTGGAAGACATGTTTCATGTTATATATTTCAACATGCACACATAAAAATGTTGTTTATTTCATAATATAAAAACTAAAACATGTACAAGAAACATTCATAAACCATTTTCATAGCAAAATATACATATGTGTTTCCGTTTAACACTTAACACTAATGAACACAATTACTTATCCCTGAGCCATCCTTAGCACTTAATGTATAATATAAATAATCTAGTTTCCCTGCTTTCCTTAAATCATCAAAATGTAAAATGTAGTGCATTTTCTAATAGTTTTCCAAAGTTTTTCTAGTAATTCAGCATGCTAGATAAGAGTGAAATGTTTGGGCATGTAAGATACAAATGACTTATATATGTTACATGGCTTGTTAAGTTATATGACTTCTAAGTTATAGGGATTGTAGGTTACATGACTTGAAAACTATTTAAAAGATAAAATAAAATAACTTTAAATTTGAGAATTTGAGAGTATAGATAATAAACTGGAATTTCATGAGAAATGTTGTATACATAAATCATCTAAGGCAGGGCTGGATCCCCAGACTCAGCACTCATGGAGACTAGGCACATACATTTGTATGGAAATTCTGCTATCTTTTTACTAACTTGCTTTGTTAAATTTATGATCAATTGCTTTGAGTTTTATGATCTAATTCATCTTTTGTAATTGAGATGGAGCATATGAATTAAGAATGAAGTGACTATTTAATTTGGCTCATTTACCAACCTGCCAATGGAGTATTAAGAACCCAAACAGTGCACTATTATTGATATATCTTCTTGAAGATATATCAATAGCATTTGTTTATTATCTTGTTGCATTTGATGGGCAAAGCTACAAACTGTAAAATAAACAGGGCAGTGCAATGAGAATATATTATATTGATTATCATGTTATATCAGATATATCATAATATATTGATTTGAAGATATTAATGATGATAGTCCATTAAAACTGTATACAGTTTATACAATCAGAGATGAGCACTACATGCGTCGCAGGGAAAAGGAGGAGAAATAAGCAGGGATTGCTTCTCATGCACATTCCAATGCCCAGCCACGTGGTCTAGGAATTCACAATTGTAAGCTATTGTCCGTCTGCACGAGGAAAGATCTGCACCGTATGAGAGTCTCAGTGAGACTAAACTGTACACCCCCTCAAATCGTTCTCTCACATAATGAACCTGGCCCGATCTACTGCACATCATGTTTACAGTGCTCATCTCTGATTGTACTTACTGTAGATGTGTATAGAACACATTTGGTTGGAAATGAAACATATAACAACAATGGAAACACTGATTCCCAAACACCATTGTCACACTTTTGTTATTGTTATTGTGTTCGCAACTTTGAAGGAGTTAACATTAATCATGTGTGACACAGAAGTAGCAGATATTGCAAGACTGTTCAAGTAGCGTAAATAATAAACAATATTGTAATTGTTATACCGGTAACACTTCCAAAAAATAAAATTAATTGATCTAATTTTGAGTTACTTGTGACATTCATTGTTTTTCCTTTGTATCGTTCATATCATACTACAGTAGAGCTTGGTAATTGAGCCCTGTTATTTTCAAAATCTGTGCAATCTGATCGGGTCTTAGGAACATAGATAAGACCAGGTTTTTAAGTTTCTCACACATACTTTTTTTGCACTTAACAGTACTGCAGACGTTACATTTTGAAATGTCTTTTGGTTTAACAATTTTTTGTGCTCATTATACATTTATTAATGCAATACCTTTTGATTTGTTTTTATTTACACATCTGATTTTTTGTACTTAGAAGCAGTCTCAACCCCAGTCAGATGAAATTACCAGGAATCTACCGTATAATTAAATAATAAATGTCTTAATTATTATTGTGTAGACCATTGCCTGCACTTAATAATTTCTTTATGAATGTTTTGCTAAATAGTCAATTAAACACCATATGAGCTCTATTTGACAATAATGAAGTTTGCGTGAGATTACCTACAAAAATATATGTAGGCCTATGTTTTGGGTATTGAAACATTGAAATAAAAATAATCTTATATTAATGCCAAGAAGAAACAATATACAGTACAAGCATCTGAAAATAAGCTTTCAGATTTTATGGCACCTAATTTTGTTTCACTGAAAATTTGTGATAGCATATCCACGGTGACATTTGAGAGAGAGTTTCTGTAATGTATCACTATTATATTTCATATAAGGTAATTTCAATTTCATGTTCTAAGTAGAGTAAATGAAGAAGAGAATCAGATTTGTTTTACATTTGAGCTAATTTTAAAATGAGAAAAAAAGATAGTGATAAACATAAAAAAATTGAAGAATAGAATTTGAGAAAATAATTAAATATAACGTCTAGAATTTGGGCCTCAGAGTTATTCTAGTTACATGAACAACAGAGTACCTAGAAGTATTCTAGGAGGAATGCGTGAGCCAAAAACCCCAAATTGTACTTGACAGAAACAAAGAGTAGGCCTGTGTATTATAAGTTAACTGCACTTATTACAAATCTCTATATACCCCATTTTAGTAAGGCTGCATCCATGTTGGAGCAATAACATTAATATTGTATTGATACATTTGACATTTTGCCTACCTGAGCAAACCTAAATAAAAATGCAATGCAAATTTTGTTTTGAATACTGAAACATTTCACAAGTATCGCAAGTGGATGGTAATAAAATTGCAAGTCATGAAATGCCTCATCTCACAGATTATAAAAAGTCTTGGGTACATTAAACATTAATTAATTCATCAAAGATTTTTGTTGTTTACTGTAGAATATTATTAATAAGTATTTATGTTTCTGTGTATGATCTGATGACTGTGCAAATTGATCATTAATTGTTAAGCTAATATTTGGATCAATGAGAAAAGCGAACAAAGGATATCATTCTCGTTGCATTATCTTTCGTTGATGTTCTTCTCTTTCCTGCAACATGAACACCTCAGTGTTAAATGGTACTTCCATTTTCTGTATTGAAGCACAGTTGTTTCTAGTATGATAATTATATTGTTGCTTCAACATGTACACAACCTAAACTGCTGAAAGCTTAGAAATACTAGTATACAACATTTCTAGAAGTTCGATGTCAGATCATTTCTGGCAATACACAGAACATTGTAGAACTATTGACTTTTCATTAAGTTATGTGTAGATCTGTTCTGGTGTCTATAACTTGGACTTTTTGTAAATATTTAAGAAAGTAAAATAGTTCATTGAGTATATCTGCAGAACCTGGAGGGTTCTTTACAAACTTGAAGAGTTAACCCAGAGAACTTCACAGCCTTATAATGAGTCCGTTAATAGCGCAACAGTATATGACACCCTGTTATGAGTTGTCAAGTCTTGTCCTCAGCGTGTGAATCTGAAACAAGCACAAGGTGACATTTATACAGTACGGTAATTACAGTTTTTGTAGACTGTATTTTCCACCTTATATACAGGTCATTCAATAATTAAAGAGACAAATTGGTCTGGGGAAAAGACGGTTGGTAGTACAAATTTGATACATTTAGGATTTTAAGTTGGCATCACTGGGATGAGTTCTAATCAGCTGATGTATCAACTTGCTCTGTTTATAAGCTCAAAATTAAGTTTAACAATGTAGGGTCTTCTTGAAAATGCCACTTTGGTTGAACAATGTTCTGTGATTCGTTTTTTGATTGCTGAAGGTGAAAAACCAGCTAATATATACTCGTACTCTAGAATGACTAAAGTGTACGGTGAAAGTTGTATGAACCGTGGACATTTTTACAAGTGTGTAGAACAGTTCAAAAGTGGCCGAGAATCAGTGACTGACGAACACCGTTCTGGCCGGCCTGTTGAAGTTGGGATTTAGCATCCTCTGATTTCCATTTGTTTGGTCCACTAATGGAGGCATTACATGGGAAGAAGTTCCAGGATAATGAGAATGTCAAGAAATTTGTGAGAAATTGGCTCCAACACCAAGACAAAGAATTCTTTGCAGCCGGTATAAAAAAAGCTAGTAACCCAATGGGACAAGTGCATAAATGTTGATGGGGATTATGTTTAAAGTAGGGAAAGTCTTGTTTTATAAAAATAAATGGTTTTTTCTCCAAGTCAGTTTGTCTCTTTAATTATTGAATGACCCTCATACATTCAATACCCATTGGATCAAGTACTAAATACACAAGGATTTTTCTTGTCTTTGGTTAAGATTATCAGCATTTCTATGTTATAAATTTTATAGTTATTGCAGTACATTATTTTCTTGTACTTTTTTGTCTGTTTTTGTTTTAAATAAAAATAATATCATGGAGTTTCCTTCTGGTACTGGTAACAATTATGTTCTTCTCGGTTTGCTTTGGGATTAAATGCATCTTTAACACATACAGGTTAAAATGAGTAACTACTAGTTACCTGTTTGGTGTTGTGTTGATTTGGGAAGTGATATTAATGTTTTGGAATGCTTGAAGTAAGGTAGGTTTGATCTTGGCAGTTTTCGGCGTTGTGGTTTCTTGCTCGGTAAAGGTTTTATTTTTTTCCTAAATGTACTCTTATTGGTGTTAGGTCATCTTGTCGAAGCTTTATCTGATGTAGAAGTAAACTATTAAGAAGTTTTAGGCGTCTTCGCCATTTTGCTAGTTGTAGGCATTCTGAAGAGGAATATAGCATTTTCTGGCTAGAGATATTTAAATCTAGCTCTCTTTCAGAGTAATTAAGGGACCTGGTGTTACTTTAGTTTTAGCTCCATGATTTGTTTCTAAATGGGCATTAAAATTGTTTTTATGAAAAAATGAAATAATTCTGAAGTGAAGATGTAAATCTGTTGTTTCGGAATAGAATACCATTGCTATCTGTGTATTGTTCTGTTTTATTTATATTTGTCAAGATTGTTAAGTCCTGCAAATTGACTATTTGATGCTAGGTCGAATAAGCAACTGTGGAGATCATATAATTTGTAGTCGTCTGTCACTCCCTCACTAGCAGATAGATTTGGTGTGATTTGCTTGAGGTTGGAGTTGATTAAATATTGGCTCATAAGCAGGAATAATAGGATTTTCACACATTTTAAGGCTTTGAAATGTCAGAAATTCATTGGACTAAGAAAAGATGTGATACCTACAACGACAAATGTAATATAATCATTTTATTTTCTCGTATATACACCAAAAGACAAAATGTATGGTGATGAGTACAAGAAAAGTAAGGACAACTTTAAAGTTAGAACAGGGATATATAAAACAAATAAGTACTTCCAAATATTTGGGAAGCATATTAACTGAAGACATGAGATGTAACCAGGAGATGAAAACTTGTATCGCAGTTGCCAAGGAGGCATTTAATAAGAAGAGGAGGCTTCTGTGTGGTTGAATTGACAGATTGTACACTAGGAAAGATTAGCAAAGTGCCTTATATGGAGCATGGAGCCGAGATAAGGACACTGAGAGAGGAAGAAAGAAGACTAGAGGCATTTGAGATGTGGATATGGAGGTGGATGGAAGGGATAAAATGGATAGAAAAAGTGAGAAATGAAGAGGTGGTGAGAAGAGTTAGGAAACTGAGAAAAAATTTAAAGGTAATGAGGATGAGGAAACACAATAAGATGGGCATGGAGAGCTGCTATATAAGGACCTGCCCTAGGGCAGAACACTAATGATGATGATGATGTATCTGCACAAAGTCAAGAATGCAGTATGTATCTCATACTATGCAAAAGTGCAGTATATGGTTACAGATATTGCAATCTTGCTTAGCATGAGACATATTGCAGTCTTGCTTACTATTGTTACACTTTTCTTTTTCCACTTGCCATTTTCTGCAGGTGTCTCTGGATTTACCAGCACAACAAGACGTGTCTTAGAGTTTCTTTAATATTATGTGTAACATTATTACTTCTTGGGTAGAGTTTATAGCCTACTTTCTTTGAAGTTTCTTAAATAATACAGTATGTCTCCCACCCAGATCTAAACAGTTCCAGTAATTCAGTTACCCTTGGAAAATTGTTCATCATGCCATGAGGTAGGAAATGAGATTTTTAATTTAAGTGGTACATGAGTTCTCAAATATTAATAATGTTTTAAACAATAAAATAATGGGAATATTTGCACATGGATTCAATTTCATATAATTATTTATAACATTATTATTATGTATTATTATTATTATTATTATTATTATTATTATTATTATTATTATTATTATTATTATTATTATTATTATTATTATTTACATTTTATATTCCTTCAACACTCCATGTTTTCTCTGCCAAATAGCAAACATTTGAACAATATAATAAAAATTTATTGAAGTATATCTGACTTCCAACTGTTCGGTCCGATGAAGGATGCAATAAACGGGAAGCACTTCGTGGATGATGGGGATGTTATTGATGCAGCAAGACGTTGGCTCTGACGTAGACCAGTAGAGTGGTACCATGCAGGCATACAGGCCCACCCATTAAGATGTCGTAAGGCTGTAGCATTGAACGGAGATAATGTTGAAAAGTAGGGTTTTGTAGCCAAAAGGTTGGGGAATAATATGTTGTATTCGAATCCTGAATAAAACCAACCTGCTTTAAGAAAAAAAATGTGTTGCATTACTTATTGAACGGCCCTCATAATTACTGAAAAACTATGCTATTGGTATGTATGTTGGTATCTATGTTTTGAAAAAATGCTCCTCAATTTATCTACACGATATAAACATGTTAGTCCTCCACTCATAAAAATATGTTATTAAAGAAGGAAGTAGATAATTATTGAGCAATAAAGCTCAACAAATGATTATTATGCTATTCGGAAATGTAATATAACCTAATGATTCACTTAGAGCATATAGCTTCATTCACTCACATTCACTACTGTGGTATGGCAATGTTAATTACCTTCTTGGAGCTCTTTCAACCGTGTGAAGCGGCCATCTTCAGCAACTGACTCCCATGCTGCCACTGCTGTGGCTAGGAAGACATTTTTGAATGAATGTGTCGTAGAGTGCATGTGATTTGAACTGTAATTGTTCGTTTAGGATGTTGGTGTTGTCTTGTGTGGAGTGTTTGTATATTTCATATTGTTCGAGTGTGTTGAGCGTATGACCTGTATGGTTAATGTGTAGGATTTCCATGTCTGTATCAATGTCTGCGTATTCGTGGCCTGTTATATGATTTGCATAGGCAACCCACTATAAACTGGAATTGCCTGGAACGTGATTGCGCTCTGTGGCATGATCTACAATTAATACAGTAGATCTCACAAACAAGACAACTGAAACAGTCATGAACAAATTTCGATTTTGCAGTTAAGTTCACAACATTTGACCAGAGAAATATATTAAGGAACTTTTACAAATAAAAAAAAATTGGGGCGGGTTTGTGCCCGTGGGAAACTTTCCTCTTTTTAAAAATAAAAGAAAGTCATGTCCATTGTAAACATTAACAGAAGAATGACAAAAATCGACATGAGATATGAAGTGTTGAGATATATATGTACTCACCTCGTTATGAGTGTGTTCTGAAATTCGACACAACTTTCACTCCAAAATCTCTGAAAGGTCGAGTGTCAACAGAAACTGATTTTGCAACAGGAAGTCCAAATGCCACTATAGTGCCTCCACTAGAGGGAAGAAATGGGGTACCATAAGAAGTGGATGGGAAAGACGGTGCAGGACCATAAGCTGGAGGGGGTGGTGGAGGAGCTGGAGGTGGTCCATAAGCAGGGGGTGGTGGTGGAGGAGGGGGTGGTGGTGGAGCTGGTGGTGGTCCATAAGTTGGTGGAGGTGGTGGTGGAGGAGGTGGTGGAGCTGGAGGTGGTCCGTAAGCTAGTGGAGGGGGTGGTGGTGGTGGTGGTGGCGGAGGTGGTGGTGGAGGTGCTGGAGGTGGTCCGTAAGTTGGAGGAGGTGGTGCTGGAGGAGGGGGAGGTGGTGGAGCTGGAGGTGGTCCGTAAGCTGGTGGTGGTGGTGGCGGAGGGGGTGGTGGCGGAGGGGGTGGTGGTGGTGGCGGAGGTGGTGGTGGAGGTGGTGGTGGAGGTGCTGGAGGTGGTCCGTAAGTTGGTGGAGGTGGTGGTGGGGGTGGAGGTGGTGGTGGAGCCGGAGGTGGTCCGTAAACTGGTGGCGGTGGAGGCGGAGGTGGTGGAGCAGGAGGTGGCCCGTAAGCTAGCGGCGGCGGAGGTGGTGGAGGAGGTGGTGGTGGAGGAGGAGGAGGAGGTGGTGGTGGAGGAGGAGGAGGTGGTGGTGGAGCCGGAGGTGGTCCGTAAGTAGGTGGAGGCGGTGGAGGGGCTGGAGGTGGCCCGTAAGTTGGTGGAGGTGGTGGTGGCGGCGGTGGTGGTGGTGGCGGTGGCGGTGGTGGCGCTGGCGGTGGTCCGTAAGTTGGTGGAGGTGGAGGCGGCGGAGGTGCTGGTGGAGGCCCGTAAGTTGGTGGTGGTGGAGGTGGTGGTGGAGGTGGCGGCGGAGGTGCTGGCGGAGGCCCGTAAGTTGGTGGAGGAGGTGGCGGCGGTGGTGGAGGTGGAGGTGCTGGCGGGGGCCCGTAAGTTGGTGGCGGCGGCGGAGGTGGCGGAGGAGGTGCTGGAGGTGGTCCGTATGCTGGAGCTGGGTAGTGAGCAGGGGGTGCGTAGACACCAGGAGATCCTGATTCTTCAAGAAGAGGTGCTATGTGCAGTGAGCCCGTTTTGTGTGGAGGCAGGAGAGCTGTGAGGCGTACACTCCCAAACACAGACCCCGAGTTCCGCTGCTGTGGGGAACTCCAAGCCAGACTGCATAGTAGCAGCAGAACCTGCAACATTTCATTGATATTCTGTTGTAGCAATGGCGCCAACCTTTGAAAAACATTGGGTGGGCTCAACAGATTTTAAAATTTCCATACTCCCGCCAGTAGCGGCTATTCAGGGGAAGATGGTGAAGAACAAATTCACCTACCATTTCCTACTTATTTGATTCTAATTTTATTTATAATAATTATTTTTATGATCATAATTATTATTTTAGTATTATTATCGTTATTACTTTTACTGTTATTCTCGTAAGATGAAATTCAGTAATATATTGTTTGAATGTTCGCGCCAGAGACAGCGTTCCGCAGTTCCTCAACATTCACAGGAGGGCAATCACGGAACACCAATGGGCTGGGTGAAGAACAAACTTTCCAGCTTCTCTTGCTCTTCTTGTTTACAGCGGATGCTATGGCAACGCGTAGAAAATTTCCCCCGCTACTCCACCCTCTCTTCGGGATATACGTCATATTAATTGAAGCAGACAATTTTTGGTCTTCTTGCCTCCTTGCCTATACTCACCGAGCTAAGCCGATACATTTATGACTACTTGTCTCCCCGGCCGGGACCGTCTAAATGACACTTCTTTCCAAAATACTGTAGTTTTCCTACAAAGTAAAATAAATTTAGCTCTGATTCTATTTTCTAAGTTTTATTAAGTAAGATAAGAAGGCATTATATTTCCTAGCTTTTTTTTGGGGGGGGGACTACATTTTTGCAGATTCTTAATTGAGAATCCCACTAATAATTTTAAAGTACTGTAGCAGGGAAGCAAATGGAAAATAAGTTTTATGTTTTGAACACAGTCATTCTACTCTGATGAATATTCGTGGGAACATGCATTCCCTCCAAATTGTCAGTCTGTTCCATGTGTTGCTATGTGTCAGTTGTGATTGTTCGTAACGTATATTTAAGAGTGATTTCACTTTATTAGTTCAGGTGAGCTTCAGTTAAAAAAAAAAATGCTGTTTACTTTCATTGTGTTTGGCAATATAAATTTATCACAAGCTGTAATGTTAAACTGAATCTGTCAAAACGGATACATACTCCCTTTAGTCGTTGGAGAGAGTATAATAAGAGAAAAGTTAAATTCCCAGGCTAGCAAGCCATACAAAGACAAATTAAACGCTTCGTGGTACAACCAGCACCAGTGGTTATGTAGGAACTATTACATTAAAAAGCTATTCTGTTGGCCATGCCTTCACCTTAGGCATAGAATGAAACTGGAGTCTGTGAATTTTTAAATGTTATTCGTGCTCTGGAGGATAGGAGGATCAACTTGACATACAACAAATAGGTAAGCAATGTAACATAATAACGTGCATGTAGGCCTATGTGCATTGATAGCAGGGATAAATATACAAAGCCACCTTCTTCCCCTTGTGGGAGAACTTTGTACTGTATTTCCTACTGTTAATGCACCGACATGAACTTTGCAAACCTTGATTTGAGCTTCACCTACGTTTACGAGCCGCTACTGACTCCCGCCCCTTATTTCGAAAATGAAATGAATTTATAGCCATGATTACGGATTTAGAACTGCACGAGAAACGATTTCGTTGTTTGTAATAACTAATAACAATCACATGTTATAATTCAACGGCCAGGAAAGTGTTGCGTATCCTGTAGTTAACGTAAATTCTTTAAAGTTTATAATATTACATAAACATGTTTACTTGTTATGCCCGTACCATAGGTACTGTAGGCTAGGCAGAGGAAATACTGCGTTCGACCCCTAAATTCGAAGTCCAGTTTTTAACATAATTTCAGAAATATGTCTATGTATGTGTCTTTGAACAGCCAAGCTCGAGAACGAAATATCTTATAAATCACAGTTTCTACGAGTATTTGGGTTAGGTATCTTTTGGGGATGCGACACGAAGATTGTCGACGACTTTCTCTTATTTTTAATGTTACTTGGCATGAACAAAATTTAGTTTTTTTTCTTTCTTTCTTTTTCTTCTTTTTTTTCCATTTTCTCGAAAACTGCTCTTAACGATTTTGTTCAGATTATGTACGTGACGTGCTTGTATTAAAAGCCAGAACTTTTATTTGAAACACTTTTTTTTCGCAAAAATTTTCTTTTGCTCAAGGCATGAATAAAATACTGAACTGAATTGTAGAAAAATCAGTCTTGTCTGCTTTGCCTTAGGTTGAAACAACTGAATACTCACTGCTTGCAATACGGCCTCTTATTCTATATCAGAATGTGAAAAGTGTATTGCCCATGTTTAGGGTAATGAAAGTTACGTGAGTGCATTTGGTTTGAGTATCCTTCGGGGATGCAGTGCGTTGTGGTATCTACTTTCTCTTCAGTTTTACAATCAATTTACATGAAGAGAATTTTATTTTTTTCCTATTTAAAAAAAAAGCTCTTCGTTTAAATTTCCTACTTGAATACCATAATATGCATTTCGTATTCTATGTACCGTATATTAAGTATTACACTATATTATACTAATTCCCAAAACTTTTTTTGGGTATAGGAAGTTATGAGTTCCATAGAAGATTTTTTAATTTTTTTTGTTTTCGGTAACTACTAAAACAAAATAATGTAGCGTGGCGTGTTGCAAAATGTGTTTCTCCTGACAGGAGTTCTCTCAAGAAATTCGTAACAATCATGTTACGATTATAGCAATTATGTTGCGATTATAGCATTAGCCGGTTCTCCTTAAAAATAGGCCTACAATCTTTTTCGTGGACGATCCGAACTCCTTCCTTCTGGTTTATTAATTATTATGCCTTGCTGATTTAATCCAATTTTCTTAATTCATTATTTCTAAGCTTTCGTTCCACTCTGAATTGTCCCCCACACTCTTGACTTATATCAGAATTCCTTGCCTTGTCCTATAATGTCCTTCCTGTTATTTCTCTTAATCACAAGCGTGACCATTCAAAATAGCCTGATTTTCGCTTTACAGGGATTCAACAAAGAAACACAGTTTTAGTAGTAGCAACAAATAATAATAATAATAATAATAATAATAATAAAAATAATAATAAAAATAATAATAATAATAATAATAAAAATAAAAAAAAAAAAAATAATAATAATAATAATAATAATAATAATAATAATAATAATAATAATAATAATAATAATAATATACGACAAATTACTGGGTGGATTTGAGCCCACGGGCCCCCCGAGTTGACGGCATTGGTCGTAATATGTCTTCCTTCCTCGAGGTGTTCCTCGCGTAACGCTAAGAACCATACAAAATCTGTATGAAAGATGGGTAACCATCTAATTATACAAAAAAAAATGTCTTGGTGTCCTTTCAAATTACATAGGAGAGAATGTAATTTTTCATGGAAATGAAGACAATTGAACGTCACTGTAATTCATGAGAAGATTGATGGATTGACTTTTTTATATTCTTCTATAACACAAGATTGTAGTATTCGACTATTCGTCTGTAACTTAACAAGGTGGGACAAAATGATTAGAACTAGAAACGACGAGGGATCAGCGCCCCTTTTGTCAGTGTTCGATTCAGTTACCACTAAAGGCAATAGCTCACATCTGTCGAGTCTTTATCGATCGATTTAAATAACCTTGTTTCGATTAGCCTATGAAAAAGGCCGACAGTGATTGTTCTATTGTGTAAAGCTGTGTTTTATTTATTTTTATGTGAAATATTCAGTAGTGACAGTGGTAAAACTATACGGTTTGTTATTAATGTATCTTCATATTTTACTCGATGTGGTTGATTCACCGGACTAGCTTATCTTGTGGTGATTACGTCTTGACAACACCGGCCTAGTTCGTTATCGTGAGTACCGTTAGTATACAGGGTGTTTCAAAAATACTTTTACAAACTTCAGGCATGAGTTCCTTATACCAAAAGAAGGGGGAAAAATGCATATGAACATATGTCCCATAATCCTTGTTTTCTCGTTATTAATTTATTATTGAAAGTTTGAGTTCAACGACCCTCGAGGTCCGACCTCGCAACTTCATTTGTCTATGCACTCATTCATAGAAGGCTTTGACTCATTGTATCTTATGTACTGTACAGTAGATGGCGAAGTGTAGCCATGGAGACTTGTTTACATTTGTCATTAGTCTGTCTTCAAAGCTTTAATTATGTACATGTAGATAAAATATACAAATGGGGACTTGCGGTAGCTATGGAACAGAGGGCTCCTGTATGTGATGACCGATATTACATACTTTATGTTATATAGGCTTATTAGCAGGTGCCCGCAGCTTCGCCCGCGGTTACTAATTCAGAAGTTAAAGTTAAGATCAACATAATTAAAACATTATATTCATTAAAACTTACACGTGAATCATTCATAAACCCAAAAATTAATAATTATAAAGAAACAAGAAAAATCCGGCCTTTAGAGTACATTCTACTATTAAAAAGCAATTTCATATTCGAGTTCTCTGGCCCAGAAAACCCCTGCATAGTGAGTTCCGTCCAAATCGGTAGTTTGTCCATTTAGGTCTATATTCATTATGAATCATTCATAAACTAAACGATTAATAATTATAAAGGAACAGCTATAAATTTGGCTTTAGAGTGCATACCACGATTAAAAAGCACCGCCGGGGAAAAAGACCTCATATTCGAGTTCTCTGGCCCAGAAAATGATGGAACCTCTCTCCTTTGACTGATTGCCCTTAATGGTCTACTTCACTGACAGACAAGTCATGTCTTAAGAGCATCGTTTCAAAACGTATTAAGTGCACTCTTGGTCAAAATACAGTTTGATACGATTTCGTTTCAAAACGTATTAAGTGCACTCTTGGTCAAAATACAGTTTGATACGATTTCGCCCTACTTCTTAAGCGCTCTTTAACGCTATCAATTCAGAATGGAACATTTCATGTTATATCCCGTGTTAATTCACTGTCCAAGTTGACGTATCGGAACAAATCGTATTATGTGCACGGGAATTAACGGTTCTAAACGTATTATGTACAACTTTATTTTAGTGCACTTAATACGTTTTGAAACGATGCAATGCAGTACTGAGAGGCACACTAATTAGTGATTTTTGTGACCGGGCTTCCACTGTTATTGTACACTAACATTCAAGATAGATATATGCATATGCATTCATGAATCAAACATTATTGTCTCTGTTGGACATTACAAGATTAATTATTCAAATCCCAGTGTCAGAGGAAATTTCTCCTATAATACAGGGACCGGCAGAATAACCTGACGATTTTGAAATGCATATAAAAATAATAAACATCAATGTAATTCAAAGTTTAATTATGACATTTGTTAGAGCAATAATTGCCATTTACAGTTCTTCCATTAGTTTTTGTTTAAATTGATAATTGTGTCCGATAAATGCTGACCACCATTTTGTAGACATTCATATAGCGTTGCCTTGAAGTTTTCCGTCGCTCTCATGAACATGTCGTTCAGTATTGCCGCTATTTCGTTCTGAATTGGTTAGACGTGGAATTAATGCTCCAAACATTTGGTTTCAACAAGATGGTGCTACTGCGCGCACAGCAAAACACTCAATGGGCATGGTCCGGGTCCGGGAAATGTTTCCTGGACGTGTTCTGTCAAGCAATGGTAATCTCCCCTGGCCTGCTCACTCCTCGGATCTGACGATGTGTGATTATTTCCTCTGGGGCTATCTCAAGTCAAAAGTGTATGTTGGAAGACCTCATAAACTGGATGACTTTAAATTAGCTATTCACAACGAATAGCGGCAATACCGAACGACATGCTCATGAGAGGGACGGAAAACTTCAAGGCAACGCTACATGAATGTCCACAAAATGGTGGTTGTCATTTATCGGACACAATTTTCATTTGAAACAAAAATTAATGGAAGAACTGTAAATGGCAATTATTGCTCTAATAAATGTGATCATTAAACTTTGCATTACAGTGATGTTTATTATTTTTATATACATTTCAAAATCGTCAGATTATTCTGCCGGTCCCTGTATTATGATATTATCATATGAGTTTTCTGTTGGGTGACGCCATAAAAACAATCGAGAGAAATGCAGAAGTCTTTTCGATGCCTGCAGGAATGTTGGATTGGAAATTAATACAGAAAAAAACTAGTATATGGTCATAAAACGTCAAAGTAAGTTACAAAATATTATAATAGCCGATAAATCGTTTGAACAAGTGGAGAATTTCAAATATCTGGGAGCAATAATTTCAGACTCAAATAATATTAAGGTAGATCTTAAGTGTAGACTCAAATCAGTCATGCCTGCTTTTATGCAGTTCAGAAACTTTTATCTTCTCATCTTCTGTCCAGAATTCTAAAAATAAAAATGTATATAACAATTATCCTGCCAGTTGTATTATATGCATGTGAGACATGGTTTCTTACTCTTTGGGAAGAGCATAATCTGAGAGTGTTCGAAAACACAGTGCTTAGGAAAATATTCGGAGTTAAGAGAGAAGAAAATAGGGACTTGAGAAATCTGCATCATATCCTGTACTCTTCAGGGAGGGAAGATATATCTCAAGAGTATTGACTGGAATCCACCGCTGTGGCTCAGGGGATGCGTTCGCTGCTTTCACGCAGCAGGCCCGGGTTCGATTCCTGGTCGAGTCAAGTTACCTGGGTGAGGTTTTTTCCGGGGTTTTTCCTCACCTATGAGACATGTGGTCCCCGGATATCATCTGGCCGTCATTATCATCCTAGTTGTGTTTGGTGTGTGTGTGTCTGAATGGTGTGTCTCGTCCTTTGTGTTCGTGTTATCTCGGAGGAGGTGGCCCGGCATTGGGCTGATGACTCATCCGGGAGTCCCTCCATGTCCTTGTCTGGTCAAAAAAAGTATGCGTGTGATCCAAAGATAATCCCTCTCCCGATAGGTTGCGGCCCTGTAAGGCCCGGACGGCTTGGGTTGCTTAAATCCTAAATGGAAGAGGTAAAACTACGATAAAGAAAGAAAGAGTATTGACTGGGAGACCCGAAGGAAACAGACCACTTGGAAAACCTAGACATACTGTCTGGCTGCAAGCTGAAGGCCGAGCTAGCGTTCCCCCACTACCTTACCATGCGCTTGCATTTACTGTCTATGTCTTTCCCCCACTATGCCATCAGCTCGGCCTTCAGCTCATAGTCAGACAGTAGATGGGCGGACAATATTATGATAGGTTTAAGGGAAATAGGATTTGGTAGGGATAGATGGTTGGATAGAGAATGGTGGGCTCAGGTAAGCGGGGCAATAAACCTTTGGGTTCCATAAAATATATAATATTTTTTTACTTGCCTAGGAATTGTCTATTGCCATTGAGTAAGTAAGTAAGCTTCATAAGGTTTTGAAAAGCATGCCCTTGAACGTCTGCTTTTGGTACTTGGATTATTTTAACTTTCATTAACCTCGTAATTAATGGAATAATGTTAAATATTAAAACAATCAACAAATATTATTGATCTTAATTTGTTATTGTAATGTAAGAATGTAGTTGTATGCCAAGCTATGACACATTCATCCCAATGTCTATAGTTGTAAGAAAGAAAGGTAAGCTTACTGTTAGTTAAGCTACTTGGCCACTGTACCTGAATCAGTCCACAGGTACTCAAATACAATACGTATGACTTTATAATGATAACTCGCTTCGCTCATTGGGGGCTCTGCCCCAAAGTCCGCGCTGAGATTCTCGGGAAAGGTTTTTTAAAAGATGTATGGAAGATAGAGTGCGTGTATTTAGTCTGCTGTCAGAGCCCTATGAGAACTCTGTTTGATAATACCGTTGCCATGGAAACCGAGCCCTTTTTAGGGGCTTTTTAGAGCTAAAAATTAAAAAATAAACTTTTTGGAATTTTCCTGTGGTTTACAGTCTAAAAGCTATATGTGTAGGCTACCAAATTTCAAGTTTCTAGCTCATCTGGAAGTGGGCAAACATTAATGTAAGTAAGTAAGTGAGTGAGTGAGTGAGTGAGTCAGTCAGTCAGTCAGTCAGTCAGTCAGTCAGTCAGTCAGTCAGTCAGTCAGTCAGTCAGTCAGTCAGTCAGTCAGTCAGTCAGTCAGCCAGCCATGTGACTTTATATTATAGGGATGAAGCCTGGCGTTGGGAGCTTTCTTTGTATTAGTCATTCTCTTCCATCTGGAGATTCCCATAGGGACCGTTTGTTTTGATCTGGCGAGTTCCTTTGGCATTTTATTATTGAAGAGTTTCCAATTGTACCAAAACCAACATAATTAAAATATTTACCTACTCTTAAGCTTGTTTGGGCCTTATGGAAAAGAGTACGCTTTTTCAGAATCAACTAAAATAAGAAAATAACGCAATTTGGCACTTAAGTCAGTATGACTCATGAGGGTCAAAATTGTCTTAAAAACATATACATGTTATTTACAGAGTGTTTGAATAATTCATCTAACTTTCCGCTCAGGTTCACATCACCATTCCAAATACAAGCCCTATTAACATTATATAAAGTAATGGAATTTTTAGTACGATTTCCAATGTGTTGGTTTGGCAATTAGTGACAAATAAATATACATACATTTCATTAATTAATATTGACGTACTCCTAAAAATGTTAATCTACTGATTTTTACTCTAATCCACCGACATTTTCTCCTTCGTCTTTCTTATGGATTTGCAAAGCTGACAACAAGTTCTAAATATAAATGTTGATGTTGATTCTGCAGCAATGTCGACTGCATTACACCGAGGAAACTTTTAAGTTAACTAAATGGCTCATGACTTCTAACAGCAGCTAAATAGCCGACGAAGGTTAACGTTTAACTGCATTCATTGTATTCCTAACTTTTAAATTACATTACACTCAATTATAACATACAGGTAAGATTATGAATGAAAATAATACCAAGGAAAATATCATAGTACAGCATACAATAGTGTAGTATAGTATATTCCTAATAGCAAAAAAGTATAGAGTATTATGAACTTCAAAAATAGTATAATAGCGTTCCCTTTGCAGGCCGTGAAGGCCCTTAGGGTTCCAAGAAGTTGCGGTTCCCAGATTTTTAGACATTTGAGAATTAACTTTATCAGCGGGCGCCTTTACTCCCCAGATTACTCCTGGTACTCATTTCTGTTAAAGTGACAGCCGAAGAAAATTCCGAGATCGAACCCGCGACCTTGCCACGGCATACCCCTTAAAAGAGTACAATACTTTTGAAAAGAGCATGTCTGTTCGTCACCCTTTTAAATGAAATTGAAATCGAAATATACTAATATAATATATTTATCACAATCCTCATTTGAATTAACATAAAATGGAAGTTATTGAGCATTATTTAAATTACAAACATAAAAACAGTCTTGGAGAGAATCGAACCCGCCCTAGTATCATTAAGAAGGGTTGTATTAAATAATACAATGTCCATAAAATCGAATGAATTTTTTCTCTCTCTATTTTAGTTTGGTTCGTTACCGGTACCAATTGTTAGTAAAACTCTTTAATTCTAAATGACGAGACCTGCAGACTGTATTGCCATTGTTGTAGTAGGGTTCGTGTTCATGATTGTGTGCCCCACATTATGCTCTATTATGACGAAATTCTAAATGCTTGGTACTTGCTCTTCACACACACAAAGAAAGAAAAAAAATCATACATCATTATTTTTTCTAATTTTCAAAAATATTCATTATGAGATCTAAATCAAATTGCAGATTCACTAAAATATAAATATATTTATCATATTATTATTTATTTATTAATTAATTGCCAGAATGATACTTTAAACCATATATGGGCAACGCCCGGCCCGCGGGCTGGATGTGGCCCGCCCCGACTTTTGATCCGGCCTGCGGAACATTTTAAAATCACGCTCGAAAAAGTAAATATTTTCGGTTCTCGCCAACAAGAGATTGAGAGGGGGGAAACAAAATCATGAACTACGAGGGTGTTCCTTCCGGTCAGCGCTAGAAAAATGCTGCAATAGGTCTAAATCAAAGTATCGACCCAGACTTACAGATGAAAATTTTGAAAACACTCTGCGCTTGTGTATTAGTGGGATTGATGCCAACATTGATTATCTTGTTTCTCAAGTTCAAGTTCAAGTTCAAGCTTCTCATTAATTTTTGCTGATTGTAAGTAAATACTTAGTCAGTTCGATATTGTTCTCATTCATGTAACTTTAGCATTATACTTTATAAATATAAAAAACCGTGTCATGATTATTTTTTCACAACTTCCTATAATCTACGGCCCGCGACTTCATAAATATCGTAAAGTTTAGCCCGCATCTTTCCAAAGGTTTCCCATACCTGCTTTAAACGATCATGTGGGGGACGGGAAAATGTCCGTCCGTCCGTCCGAGTGTCAGTACGCGCGATAACTTAAATACGCTTTATGGGATTTTCGTAAAACTTAGTGTACGCATTTATAACGTCTATTGGAAGAAGCCTAATGATATTGCACCAAATCGGTTGTCCGATACTGGAGTAAAGCGCAATTTAGTGGCAATTTTGTGGTATTATATTAGAAAGAATTTATCAAATGCAAATCGGATACTATGACAATTTATTGTTTTAGAGTGTTCGTATAGGGCTTTAGAAGTTGCAATAAATTTAGCTTTAACAAATAACACTATTCCTTCACATATGTTTATTAAACTAGACCATCAAACTGAGCGAGGTGGCCGAGATGATAAAGTCTTGGACTCTCATTCTGGAAGTCCCTGGTTCGAATCTCGTTGTCCAATTTTAGCTTTTTTTTTATTTAATTAGTGTGCGAGTGTCAAGATATCAGTTCTACTGATACTGGACGATGTTAATCTGATTAAAACAAAAAAATAGACCTTTGTTTTTCCGTAAGTCCTGCTTAAGGAATCAAACTGAAGCTTAACTGGTGGAAGAAAAAAGTTAATCTTAATTTTGTGCATATCATAATTGCAATTATAACTGATTAAGCAAAACCATTATGGCACTTTGTTACATCAGTTTACCTGATTTTATTTTTATTGGAGATACAGTTTGTTCCTCAGTCAGAGCCCTGCAAAACTTCCTGTGATTATATTTAAAATTGTGGAAGTTATAATTTAAACAGTTTCAGAAAATGAGCCATAAACTCGTGTCATTGTGGTTACACCCAAAACAGGGTCAGTTTTATGGATGTCTTAAAAATGCTTTCACAGGCACAAAGCTAAAAGTTCATACAGTACTTTTAATCTAAAATAACGAAAATAAAAAATCATTTCTCACAGAAGATGGCAACAAAGATGCTGAGAGTTTGGAATCAATCCCCCCACTCTCCCGGTCGGAAACTCATGAAACCATCAAACAAAAAATAAACATCTTCCACCCTTAAAGGTAAATGTAAAAAAATCAACAAGGGCAAAATAATTAATAATAGGCCTATTACTATTGCGTTATTATATTATTATCTTATTAGTATAATAATATTATTGTGTTATAATTAATGTTTTTCGTTCAATGACAGGAAACTATTTATATACAGTAACATCGTTAATTCTTTTTCGCTTAATGTTTTAGAAGTCCCGGTTTCTCAATTACAAAGTCTGGCAACTCTAGAAGTTTGAGTAACAGTTTAGTACTTGTAATACAACCTCTTGTAATTTTGTAATTTGTAATAAGAAATCTTGTGACTTACTGCTACTGGAGTCTTCATGATGGCTTGATGTTCACAAACAATCTCTTATGAGACAGTTCATTGGAATTTCTGCTTATATACCAACACAGAGAGAAAGAGAGGGTTGTTTTCCTATCTACTTGTTTTTCTAGGAGGATGTTTGTGCCATTGAATGACAACTTGACTTATTTTCAACCACAGGCATTTCTAAAAAAATTATGCACCAAATAATAATCTTTAATAAGTTAATACCCTTCTTTACAACAACAAAAACATATATAGTGTTATTGCTCCAGCCACAGGCATTGGGTTTTGAGCTTACCACATGTAGTCTGTGCCCTGACAATGTTCTGTAATGTAAATGAAACAGAAAATTTTAAAAGGATTATATAATAATAATAATAATAATAATAATAATAATAATAATAATAAAACAATAACAATGAATACTGTATTTATAAATAGAAAACTGGTCAGAAGCTTTCGTTTCTATTAACAAGTGCATATGTCTTACCCACTTAACAATATATATTCTGCTTCGTTTTCCTATATCCCCTGTGCTGGGGCGAAGGGCCTCCAAGTGGAGGTTTCTGTTACCTATGTGAATTTTGTTACGATTATTTTCCGAAAGAGGGCCTCTCCAACAGTATATATACAAAGTGTTAATGAACAACACCGCAATATTTTACCTATGTATTTTTATTAGATCAATGCTCTCAGACGAGAAATATGTATACTACTGGGCATTAAGGT
The DNA here is from genome assembly GCA_964059195.1 of Ectobius pallidus. Taxonomy (NCBI): domain Eukaryota; kingdom Metazoa; phylum Arthropoda; class Insecta; order Blattodea; family Ectobiidae; genus Ectobius; species Ectobius pallidus. Next base: position 31,960,497 of record CAXKWD010000001.1, on the reverse strand, counting down.
CATTATAATTTGATGTTCATAACTCAATAATAAAGCAAAGTAGGATTACAATGTTCATTAAATTCACTTCTCGCCTTCTTAGTGATCGATAAAAACCTGATCTTCAATCATCCATAAAAAGCTATATCATAATTTAGAGTTTTCATAAAAACAGAATTGACAAACTAATCACATGGCTGGCCGCCACTGTTTTAGTTTTTAAAATTTATAACTTTGTTAACAACGAAGTCTTCTTTTCCTAGGTATTGGAAGATATTGATCGTCATTTTATCACAGTTGACCCACAGTTCCTTTGTTTCGCATGATTTCAAATATGCTAGAAGTCAGTGGCGGAAATACCTCTGGGAGATTTTATGCTGTAATAGAAATTTAATCCATAGAGCATAAATCTCCTAATAAAAGTTGCTTGCTAACGAAATTTTGCTGGCAGTAGCTCCGATTCAATGTTTATGGCTCGGATTGAAATTTCCTTTGAATTACAACTCATATTTTCCAAAGCTTTTTGTCTGCAAACTGCTGCATTGTTTTTTTAACGAGTGTTCAGAATGTGCACTGCCATCTACGAGTATATCCACATCTCGTATTCCTAAGATTCTTAGCGCACGGTTCAGGAGGCTGTGAGAATATGTCAGCAGATTATTATACTTTTTATTATTCCATCTAAATTGCTACTTCAAACATTCCATTCTTTTATTATTTGATTAACATAGAATTTCGTATTCTCTGGCCTGGTATTGGTAAGTGGTTAAATAAAATTTATTTGAATTGGCCCAATTTGAGTAAGACGTATATTATAAAGACGTTTTAACATGTCTAGATAGTATAGAGAATAAAAATATATATTTAATTGAATATATTCATATTTATATTTATATTCACATAGAAAACAAGAAACTATATCATAGATAAGTTTATAAAAAAAAAGTAAAGTGTTCCCTATTACAGGCCATGGAGGCCCAGAGGGTTCCAGGAGGTTGAGGCTCCCAGATTTTTAGACTTCGGCACATGAAGGTGGTAAGGTTGTCAGCCCTACGCACCGGCCGCCTTTGCCCCCAGGATTGCTCCTGGTACTCATTTCTGTTAGAGGCTGAGTCGACCCCATAGATAAGTTTATGCCGCTCCTAAATACTTGTATTTCTAAACATGTCCCGCCCTAGCGACTGCCAAGTTCGCCTATATGAGCAAGCCGGCCCTGTTCATACTTTTATTCAATTTATTTATTTATTTATTTTATTTCATATAATTTAGAGAGCTTTTACAAAAGAACCACATACGCAAAAGCTTAGCTGACTCATCCAATATTTCGGACTTGATGCGAGTTATTATTTTTTTATTATTTCTCTGTAAATACTTGTTTATTAGAAGAAAAAAAGTATCGGCCTAGACATGGAACTGCCAGTGTAATGTAAATGGCTTTGAAATATACTTTAATACCTGGAACTACACCAGCCCCCTTCGAAGCGACCTTTCAAGATCTCAAGTTAAATTGGTGAAATCTACATAAAACACAAATTTTACCTGATTAAACTACAGTTCTGGAATAGTTCTTTGTGACGTATCAAGTGCGTAATGAAGAAGCTTATAGCGAGGATGATGCCCTTGATACATACTTAATATTATGGTGTAATATCATTTCCTGTGATCGAAGTCCGCGATTGTTCAGCCCGCGTGCAAGGCAGTGATTGCTGATTTGTGACATTCCTTACAGATCCGGGAATTGTCTCTCTTGCGCGTGGCTGACAGACAGAGTCAGTATCGGTTAGATCATTACGTACTGTGGACGTGTTTAGTTAATATTTCGGCAATTTACCCCCGGAGGGATGGCTACGGGGTGGACAAGAATCAAGTCACGGAAGATGTAGAGTTAGGGGATTATTGTAGTATAGTAACTGTACATAGTCAACATGGTAAATAAACGACAGCAACTGGGGAAATAGCGTATCATTTCAAATGTTAAGAACTTCCTTGCACCGTCCCGTAAGTTACAGGAGGGGTGCGGACGACACCATGGACATGCTGCACACCCGCTAGACGGATGTATTCACCTGGGCACGAAGACGTAAGGGGATAAAACCCTTACAATGGTTTATTTCTTTATTAAAGAGTGAATTGTAACTTTGAAGCATAAAATTCTAAAATCTGAATCGTAAATATTCCCCATTTGATATAACTGTCATGGAAGAAAAGTGCATGGAAAGTATCAATGTAGTACCCGTTCTTCTGGGTTATTTCGAGGATCTCACTATGCACTATTCACCGAAATCATAATGAGCTAAATTTAGTTGCTAAAGAAGACATTACTGGTTAAGAAGAGTGTTGATATTTCATATTGGTAATCGTCGTAAATTGGTGGAATGAAGCGAAGAAATCTCAAGTTTTAGCGGCCTTGGTTGCTAAAATGCAATTTTTCAGCGTGTTACCAGTCCGAGAAGCAGCTGTTTTAGAGAGCGTGTACTAAAAAAGTAGATTATGACACTATTATTTTATCAAGTATTGAAAAAGGCAGTAACTCAAGGTTCTGCATTTTGAAACAAACAAGAGTAAAATAAAAAGTTGTAGGTTCAACGACTCCACCAGTTCGGAGTCTATGGTTAACACATTACTAAATTTGACGCTTAAGTTCTCATTTTCACAGTACCTCATTGCCCATCCTACTGGTTTTATGTACGTAGAAGGTAGATAAAAAAATACCAAAACGATATCTACCAAAGGGTACGGTACGTTAATGTGACTAAAAATTGCGTGTCCGGTTTGGCGTGTAAAGGATCAGAGCACACCAAATACCAGATAGGAAATGTTGTGCCCTTTTTCTGGGAGGGAATTGACGTTACCTGAAAGAAGGCCGCACTGGTATTACTCAACACGCATTGCCTAATATTTACTGAGTAGTGTGCGTAAAAACAAAGAAAAGCCCTAGGACATGTATTCAACTATTTCCACATCTAGCAATAACATTAATGTTTAAGGGAAATCCTATACTGTACTGTTATTTTACATAAGTTGCCAGGTCATTTAAAATGCTACCACGTTAATACGTATGCTATCCATGGAAGTATGTCCGCACACATATTACGACAGCAGTTAGCTACAGTCAACGAAATTTTTATTTAACAAGAATTCAAGGTCAACTTAGTTTAATAGAAGGTGCAATCACATCCATCTTTATTCAATAGTAAATATAGTAAACGCCCTCTTTATTCAATAGCAAGCATAGTCAAAGCAATCTTTATTCAATAACAAGTACAGCCAAAACACTCTTTATTCAATAATAAATATAGCCTAGTCAAAGCCCTCTTTATTCATTACAAGTGAATCCAAAACTCTCTCTATTGAATAGGAAGTATAGTCAATAGCAATTACAGTCAAATCAATCTTTATTCAATAGCAGATATAGTCAAAGCACTCTTTATTCAACAGCAAGTGCATCCAAAACCCTCTTTATCCAATAGCATATAATCAAAGCCCTCTTTATCAATAACAAGTACATTCAAAGCCCTCTTTACTCAATTGCAAGTACATTCCAAGTCCTCTTTATTGAATAGAAAGTATAGTCAAAACCTTCTTTATTAAGTGTCAGTATGGTAGGCCTACTTTATGAGATTGTATGATGGACGGGAAATGTCTGTCCGTCCGTGTGTCTGTACGCGCAATAACTCTAATACTCTTTATGGGATTTTCATGAAGCTTGGTATACGCATTTATAACGTCCATGGGAAGAAACCTGTTGATTGTGGACCAAATCGTTGGACCGATACCGGAGTAAATACTAATTAATGGGCACATGGTTTTTAAATGGCAAATCATCACTGTAGGCCTACTACAACAGTGTCGCGTGGCCTCCCAGCTCATATACATAAATACACATAATTTATGGCAGGCCAAATATATGAGTCAGCCATTACGTTATGCTGGGTGAAAATTGTCTTTTTATACAGAAACAGGGAAAATGCCTAATAAGTGTTATGTTTCTGGCTGTATTATAGTAATAATAATGCTAACGGATAGTCTGTCCAAGTGTTTAAATTTCCCAAAAATGAATCCAGACGGCTTAAATGGATATATTGCAATTCACAGAGAGAATGTTCAATCTTCAGATAATTCAGGGTATGGTATGACAAATGATAAATATTTTGTCAGTACTTAATTAAACCCATACGGTGGTAGAGTCCGCCACCATGGAATTAAACCCATACGGTGGTAGAGTCCGCCACCATGGGTGAGTTGGTAGCTTCACTGCCAGCCACCTGGGCGGCCCGAGTTCAATTCCCGGCTGGGTCGGGGATTTTTCAGAGATGTAAAGTTTCCTTTCTGGGTCAGGACTGGGTGTTGTGTCCTCATTTCCATCCACCCTGGCTACCCTACGCGGTATCATCCGCTTATGGCAGCTTATGGAGAACGGTCAAGTCGAAACTTGTTCTTGCCCGTTTTATTGAAACGGAGAAGATTTACAATACAAAATGAACTCAATTTATTATATTATTAAAATTTACACGGACATAACTGATTTTATTTTAAATGCAGGCTGTTTATTTATTATTATTCTTAAGGTTTCCGCTAAGAACTGTAAGAACTATAACAACAATACAATTAAGTGGTTCTGTTAAGGTTTATTATCTAAATAAGGTGAATTAGGCCCACGCTTACATCTGTTCACGAATCAGCATTATAATTTTATTTACAGCAAATGTCTTCCATACTTGAGCTTACTTATGATCGTGTTTTGCTCGCAGACAACAGCCACATTGATTAGCCTATGCAGAATATCATGAATGTTTACTAACCATCAAACTGCTGCGTCGTGATCGCGAGGGAAATTTGCTTAATTGCTCCCACATAAAATCAACATAATTACAACATATGTTTAATAGTAATGTTCTATGTTAAAAAGTGCAAATCATTATCCTTGTAATACAAACATCATTCTTATACAGGGTGTTAATGAATAACACCGAAATATTTTACCTGTGTATAGAGGGCACATAGACAAGCAACTTTTATTAGGACATTTTTGCTCTATGATGTAAAATGTGTATGCTACAGGGCATTAAAGTCCTTAAAATTTGGTGCTCATAACTCAATAATTGAGCGAAATAGGGTTAAAATTTTCATTAAATTGACTTCATGCCTTCTTAGCGATCGATAAAAACCTGATTCTTAATAATTCATCAACAGCTATACCATAATTTAGAATTTTCATAATCTGCAAAATTTACTGACTAATCACATGATTGCCCGCCACTGCATTATGTTTTTATTCCTCCAGACCTAACAAAAATGTTTCGTTTGTCTTTTTTTCCCTCAGTGTTGCAAGATATCGATCGTCATTTTTTACAATTTTCCCGACCACTACACAATATTCACTGTTCCTTTGTTTCCCTTTGTTCCTTCTAATATTTCAAGTATTAGAAGTCAGTGGCGTGCATATCCTTGGGAGATTTTATGTTATAACAGGAAGAATTGAATCCATAGAGCAAAAATCTCCTAATAAAAGTTGCTTGTCTATGTCCCCTCTATACACAGGTAAAACATTTCGGCGTTATTCATTAACACCCTGTATGAGTTACTTAAACTGATAAAAACGAATGAACCAAATATCAACAAAAATAAAGATATTCATGACCATGAGACAAGAACAGCAAATAATATAGCAATAACTAGACACAATCTTCAAATAACAGCAATGAGTCCCATTGCTATGGGAATCAAAATATTCAATAAGCTTCCACATGAGGTGAAGAATTTGTCCGAAAACAAATTCTGTAGAACTATACGACATGTACTAGTAACTAATGCATATTATTCCTTGAATGAATTTAATCCAAATAACTTCATACTTGAATAATAATATATTTTATTTTTATTTTTAACCCTGTTAATAGTTTTTTTATAGACTATTCCACTCATATGCCGCGTGTTTGATATTGACCAATAACGTTTAGCAAATCCTCGGATATAGACCAATCACGGCCGTTTATCTTACAATATTCTTGTAGGAATCGCGAGGATAGCATTTTATCGGGTAAAACACGCTGTTCGTTACTGAACTGTAACAGTATCGGTATGCAGTGATACTAGATTACGTCATCCATTGTCGGCGCTAAATTGAAAACAGAAATGGCAGCCTCAAGTTTGGTAATGCATCTGTTGACGAAATTGACATTATTATAAAGGAAGCTAGGCCACAAAATACCGAAATAAATAGAAAATGCATATGGATTCAGTTCCAAAAGTTTTGTGAGGAACGTAAGTACGAATTGACTAAAGAAACTGAAATGCAACAGATTGCTCATATATTAAAATTACGTTCTTGAATTAAAATGTGTCTTTATTTCGTATCTTGATTTTTAGGTTAACTACGGCATTTTATCAATATACGTTGGTAGTGGTTCACTAAGGTATTTTGTCAATATACGTTGGTAATGGAAATAGCATTGATTAGTATTCCACTATGGAGACTGTTCATTTATTTAGTATGCCGTGATCTGACAACTGACAGTATTAATGATTTCATTTTAAACTAACAAGAAGAAAGTAATTATTATTCATGTAATCTATTACATTTTATTCGTGAAATAGTCTTAATAAATCCAACTCGAGGTTACGAGTTTCATAAGATAAATTCGCTCCTGCTGCGCAGTCGCGAATCTATCGATAAACTCGTAACCTCTCGTGGGATTACCTATGATAAACTTGACATACATTTCTTCTTGTTAGAACAAGGGATCGACTTGAACTTAATCTCTCCAAACAACTATTTGTAACTTCCCTAAAGCGAAGCATTTTGTTTGGAAATTTATGACAATGTTCAATAGGAACTCTACTATGTAGAACCTCTATGAACAATAAAGATTAAAGATTAATGAAACACAACTATTGTACTGAACTTTTCTTCAGTGATTTAACAATTATCTCTTGTCATCATAGTGACGACTACAACAATAAACAATTAATATTATTTTCTTAAGTTAGTAGAGTGGAAGTTCAATGAGGTCGCGAACGACCCCTGGCGATCTTCATGTAAATCGTTTATAAAAATGAAGAGAAATTCGTTTACCACGTTTCGAATCGCATCCCCGAAGGATACGCAACATAAGCAAAATCTGATCGATGTACTCAAGTAACTCTCTGTACCCTAACATGGAAAATACACCTTTCTCAGTACACAATAAGATATAGAATAAGAAGTCGCATTGCAAGGAGTAGGTATTCATTGATTCAACCTGAGGAAAAATGTTATTTTCACCAGGCAACACTGGGTTTCTACAAATAGGGGTGACTTAAAACTACTCTTCAGAGAATGTTTGCAAAAAGAAAATTTCAGATAGAAGTTTTAGATCTTTAGATCTATAAAATTTAAACAAAATCGTTAGAGGCTTTCTCTAGAAAATCATAATAAAAGTAAGATAAAATTGTCGCCAATCTTTGTGCCACATCCCCACAAGCATGGGCGTACGGTAAGGGGGGGTTCAGGGGGTTGAAACCCCTCCCGAAATATCTGCAATATTTCGAAGATTATAAATCATGGAACAAAATTCATTAAAAAAAACTATGCTTCGGTTGTTACATATTTTACAATTTCGTACATATCAAAGCATTATTTAAGATTTATCGTAATTTATTTAAGATTCAAATTTCAAAACCTCGTGGTGTTGATAGTTTTTGAGCTTAATAACTGATTTAGTACTAGTAAAGAAAAATCCCTTCGGAATCTATCAAACGACATCTCGAATACTCCCGCCGAAATACATCAATCTGTTTGTAAAGCCAACAGTAATCAAGAGCTCATCACAAAATTATCTTTAAGTAATTGGCATTAACCGGGTTTTTCCACAGATGACTTTAAAAACGTGCCCTAAACATCATACGGTAGTATGAGAATTTTTCAAAAGAAATTTTTTATTGATAGGCTCTAGCTTAAACGAGAAATGGATAGAAATCTCAAGAAAAACAGTTTCAAAGACTGAGCTGCATATTAATTTATTACAGTGTATTAATTATCACAATACAACTGTTGAGTAATTTAAAAAAAAAGTAATAATTCACAGTGTGTGCATGGACATGGAGCTGAGACTTCATTACATTGAACCCCTCCCGATCAAAATTTCACCGTACGCCCATGCCCACAAGGCAATCGCGACTCCTGGTTTTTTGGTTGTGTAGGATGGTGTGGAGAACGCGAATTATCCTATTCACTGTTGACGTACATATGCGTCGCCGTAAGAAATGCATAAAGGCTGAGGTAAATTTAATACAATAATGCTTTATATAATGTTTTAAAATATGAAAATATTTAACCACGTATGAAAACTGTCATTTACGGAAATCAGCCATTCCGCTATAATTTTCGTAGTTGATATCAAACTTATAATTCACTAGTGAAACATGTATTGCTTCAGGAATACTTATATTGAAACATAAACAGCACTGTAAAGATTAATAATAGCTAGGCCTATAATATATACCAAGAAATGAAATAAATAAATATTAATAAAAATATGATCACTCCTTCTTTAGAAAACAAGCTTTCAAACGTGAGGAACCACAGAACACATGTGAGGAAGGAACGTAAGACGTCCTCAACTTCCTCCATATGAAACTGGCTTCTCACCACCTTTCCTCTTCCCTGCCTGCCCCTTCACATGCCCAAGAGCTTTAACAACGGCATGGACTGCGTAACATCAACACTGAGGACATCCTCGCAAATACCAACCTGCTCAAAACAGAACTGCTAACTTCCTTCCCGAGTGCTCTACAATAACGCCGTTTTGTCACTTTACTATTTTAATTTTGACAATGAATGCTAGTAAACATTTATGTAGATCAATTATGAAGTGTAGGATGATCCTCACATCCTATATGGAATAATCGCTACTGCCACAAAGTACCTAACCCAAAAATAAAATGTTCTATTATTATTTTTCGTTTTCGACACACAGACACACAGATACACATACAGACAGGTTTATGAAAATAGTATTTTTGGAAGCAGGGTACCTTAAAAAGCATATTTATGTTAAAAAGTCGACGTCGTATTTTGGAGTCGAACACAATGTTTCCCCTATCTATAGTACTGTAGGTTACTTTGGTACGGGCAGAGGAAGTAAAATTCGGGACTCTGAGGTTGTGTAAGCCTATAAGTTATTGGAACGAGGATCGTGAAAATCGCAAGAGAATAGCAGTGATTTAGTTTTAATTCCAGCCTATTACATATTGCTTTGTGATTGTGAAATAGAAAGTGTTTTCTTCCAGTTCCATTGGCCGCAGGCATGCACGGAAGCTAAGATTGTATAATTCCTTTCTAAATCACTGTCCTTGTTCATTCACAATAGACAATCCCAACCACAGATCATCAGGTCCCATATTTACTTAAACAATATGTTTCTCTCAATAATATAATAATATGATCGATCCAGTGCTCCATACAACAAGTCACATTTAAACTAACCTGTTAAAAGAAGTTCTGGTTACAATAGTAATATCCTCCTACCACTTATAGTAATATGTCGTCCACGGTGGTCTAGAGGTAGCGTGTCCGCCTCTAGATTCGAAGGTCGCGGGATCAAACCCGGCACGGACTTTAAGCTGGGGGGCCCATGTCGTAGATTTACGGCGGCACGTAAAATAACTCCAAGCCTAAATTAGAGCCTCTGGACAAAATTTATCGGCTCTTTCACGTCCACGTAATACCTTAGTTTAATGAGGGGGTTGAGAGGCGATGGGCTTACCACCTGTCCCTCTGCCCTCTCTCGGAAAATAAGCGTAACAAAATTCATATCGGTAGCAGAAACCTCCACTTGGAGGCACCTTCGCCCCAACATAGTGGCTATAGGGTTCCACACAGACAGACTTATAGCAATATAGGGACTCCGAAAATGAATACTGGTACTGAATAGAGAAATCCTTGATTACAATACAATGACGCCTTGCTTTAGATGTTCAAATTTATTACTAGGACGCCTAATTTTCTTACATGGTAGAATGCCTGAGAGATGTAAATTTGACCTCTAGGCCAAGTAATAAAATACAGTATTTTAATAATATAATCACTTTATTTTCAAACAGTTATCATTACAGCATTATTCTTAACATTTCCTCAATAAATACAGGGCTTTAGAATAAAAGGCAGGCCGACCGCGCCATGGTTTAGGTTTAGGTTTAGGTTTATTTAGTTCTTCAGAACATGTACATGTTATTGGACTCGTCAAATCCATTACAGAGAAAATCTACATTAAATTACATGTTTGCAGTTATAAAATCAATTTCAAAACAAATTAAAAGTTAAACATTAATACAGAATGATATATACGATATATACAATATAGTAGGATGAAATTCACAGGTCCACTTTGGGTCCATTGGTCACTAGCACGATCCCTGTCTTCTTCATTTTGTGATTACCTGAAACAGAAAGAAAGAGAGGGCAGTATCTTCAAGGGAGACACATTGTCATTTTCTACTATAATCACCTACATCAGGTGACAATTGTGTTAATAGTAATAATTTTTCTTCTGTTTTGAATTTCCTGTTGTTTAGTGCTTTATTGCACGGAGGAAGATGATTAGGCCTATACATATACTCTTATACAATTCAACGGCCCTAAATAGCGTGCTCACTCGCTCGCTCACTTCGTGAGACATTGGGTATACTCGGCGATGTTCGTCTCTTGCAGTCTAAACTTTCACGAAGAGTACAAAATTAGGGAAACCGTTTCTATATTATGTAAGGCCTAAGTGAAATGAACATGATGAACAAATATTATAATTTTATTTTTACTTACAATTTTCATAACTCTGAACCACAAACATTTTAAATAAACTGCCAGGGTAAATTTCTTAAAAATCCTGGAGTCAATTAATAATGGCGGGCTAATCCGCGGGCAGTATCGCGGACAATAAAAATCCAAACAAAATAACTCCTTCCCTAGAAAAATTATATAATTTCTGAAAATTACACTGAATTTATCAAATAAAATTCACATCATATTCATCTGTCAACAAACAGTTGAGTAACAATACGTATTATCAGTGTTAACAGGTCGCTTTGGAGCTGCATAATCGAATCTGAGATCGTTTTCCCAGGCGGCGCTTTCATATCGTGGAATGTACTCTAAAGCCGGAATTTTAGCTTTTTCATTAATTATTAATGTCTTAGTTTATGAATAATTCGCGTGCAAGTGTTAATAAATATAATGCTTTAATAATTATTATACTCTTAATTTTTAATTTTTTAATTAATTATCGTGGGCGAAGCCGCGGGCATCATTCTGCTAGTTATAGTACATTATGTTTCGCTAGTGGCGGCTGTGCAGGCAGCTGCACTGGAAAATTAGGTTTCATGGAGAAGGCCTGTAATTCAGTGACTGGTGGAGTTTCTCAGCATGTTTTGTAAAATAATGGTTTGGCGTATGAATTTTGGATTTCTTAGGAGAATGTTGTCTTCTGTGTAATGTATTACTGTAGGTCTACTACATTATTTCGTGCAGAGCTTTATTTATTTATGTCCGTAGTGGCATTTCATACAAATTAGAGAAAAATCTGTTTACTTGAAACGAAATACGAAGTCAGTTCAAAATATATATTTATATTTTAATACCAATATGTGTTTACGAAACTCGATGATTTTGCCTGAAAACGCAAGAGTAGCATGTGTTTAAATAAGTTTTTAAACAATTCAAGCAGTTGGGTCATAAACTGTAATAATTGCATGTCATGATGACCCGACATAAATATGTTTACTGTAATGTAGGATAGGCTATTTACTGTTTTATGGAAATACTGAACTCTATTTTATCATTCCAACTTATTCTAAAAACTCAAGATTCAAATATGGCGCTTTACATTTCTAGAGTGATAGGGAAAAAGCGAATAAGTCAAAATTCCAAAGTTTCAGGAATGAATAAAAGAAAATATTGTTACACTATTTAGTTCAGTCCACCAGATATTTTTAGACAGTATCTTATACTACGTAAAATATATAGTATCTTATACTATGTAAAAATATCTGGGTAGACTGATCTAAGTATTGGAAAAATGCTGTAAAAATAAATAGTTATTTGTCTCTCCTAAAACTTTGGTATTTTGACTTATTCGCTTTTTTCCCTATCACTCTAGATTTATAAAAATGGGCTCGATTCTGGCTTTTTCCAGGAAATTCTGCTAATCGTAATTAGCAGATCTTAGCAATTTGAATGTTTAACTGTTTCTTCTCAGTTTGAATAGTGACACCTGGCAATTAGACCTTTGACTAATACTTTAAAGTAAAGTAAAGTATTCCCTATTACAGGCCATGGAGGCCCAGAGGGGTCCAGGAGGTTGAGGCTCCCAGATTTTTAGACATCGGCACATGAAGGTGGTAAGGTTGTCAGCCTTACGCACCGGCCGCCTTTACCCCCCAGGATTGCTCCTGGTACTCATTTCTGTTAGAGGCTGAGTCGACCCCAGGGCCATAGTGCCACCAGAAGGATTAGGCCAATTGAAAAACTCCAACGACCTCATCGGGGATCGAACCCGCGACCTTCCGGTTTGTAGCGCAGCGCCTCAACCACTACGCTACGGCGTTGACTAATACTTAGTTGGGAAAATAAATAAATGCTTCAACAGATGAAGAATCATATTCTGAGTTCGAAAATAATGTCAATAATATATCTGAAAGCTAATTTAATGTCGATGACATTTACGACAACGGTGTACGGACTTCTCTTTTAAAAAACGGTAATATAGAATGAGGGTAATTACAAAGTCAGAATCTCACATGTGACAACTTTCATTAACATACGATTTGGGACAGCTGCTTCTGAAAAGGAAATATACAATGTTGAGAACCATTCTTCGAATATAACCAACAAGGAGGTATACACGGGTAGTCATTGTTATATATCTATATTAATAAAAATGAATTTCCAAAATGTATGACGGAGCATCACTTGAGAACGGCTAGACCGATTTGGCTGATTCTTTTTTTGTTGTGTTCATAATTGTCAGGACAAGGTTTGTATGAAAGAAAGTTTTTGGAAAATCCACGGAAAAGGTCGGAAATGTTAAATGAGGCAAGTTCTGCTGTCAATTGTTTACATAAAAGAAAGATTTAAACAATTGAAGTGTGACAAAAGAAGTGTGACATATTCACAGTTTGAGAGTTCCGCTTTCACATGTTTTCATAACAAAACAAAAAAACAAGTATGAGTCTTGCAATCAAGTCAAATCGAAAGTGTGTATATGTGTATGTGGGTATATATTTTCCCTATACAAATCTACATTTCTTGACCAATTTGCACGAAATTTTGCATACATATCCAGTTAAGACCGGGAAGTAAAAGCTTAAATGTGTGCCAGTGAGTATGCTATATCAGAAGTACTGTCTGACTGCGAGCTGAAGGCCGAGCTAGCGTTCCCCCACTACCTTACCTTGCGCTTGCATTTACTGTCTATGTCTTTCCCCCACTATACCACCAGCTCGGCCTTCAGCTTACAGTCAGACAGTAGGTAAAATATCATATCCACCGATACGTCACTCATAGTTGTAGGCTTTGTATAGGGATGTTTATCATAAGCGGCCCTTACACGATCAATAATATTGACAATACAGTATGATATTGGCAATAATATTGATCATGTAAGGTGAAAAAAAGAGTATTGACGGTCGATATTGAAGCGATATTGATGAAATCCAGATTTTCTGATCTCGGGGCGTCAATATTTCAAAGTGGAGGAGATATTGTCAATATTATGGAGCGTCTTGGGGGTGGACGTCAATAATATTGTCAATACTCAGTTGTTGCCGTGCTTTCGTAGGGAACGGAAGTGATCTTTGTGCGGAGTATTATGGATTATACAAGTGACCTTGAGAAAATATCTGAAGATCTTGAAATAAAATAAAATTAAAAAGCTAGAGCGCAAGGTCCGATTGCTAAACAAAATGAGCTTCTACAAAATCTCATATTTAGAAAACTCGACGAACCCTGACAGCATCATACAGACTATCTCAAAAGTTTGTGGAGAAAAACTGCTCACTTTGGATGCAAAGCAGAAGCAATAAGCAATAAATGACATGCTTTTTGAAGCAAGCTTGGGCACTCTCCATTGCAACTCCGTAAAAATAAATAAAATATGTCAATGTATGCCCTCTAAGTACCACACAACCGGGAACAAGTCGTGGCAGCACTTCATCCTTCTCCACATTTAATTGCTCTTCTCCTACTCACAGTGATAATCCACCACAACTAATCAACAGCCAACATAAGGATTTATCAGCGGCGAGTTTTTTCAACATCTTCTCAGATTGAGGATTTTGATTTGCCTTATTTCTTGTTGTATTTTTCTTTGCTGTTTAATCAATACATAATTACTATAATCTTTTGCTGTAAATTATTCAATATGAGTTTCCCTACTCCTACTGTAATGCCAACTACTTTCATATAGGTAGTGAAGAGGTTCTGTGCAATGACAGACTGGTATACTTAGGTAAGTAGGAAGGTATCTTGAAAATATATTTAAAACACTTATTACTTTCATGTAGTCTAGGACATGAACAAGAGTTTCACACGTTTCAAACTATCAGCGAAGCTGATAGTGGCAGGCGACATGATGAAAGAGAACTTCAAATCTTCAAAACTTCTTCCTGTAGCTAAGTACCTCAGGGTTAAGGCTAATCTCTCATTACAGGGATGCATTCCCTCATGTTTGTGTTCTGCCTTATGAAGAGTGGTTCCACCATCTGTAATAATTTTATGAACGTCCTTCTTTCATTCTGAAATAATCTTCCGCATCTGTCAATCTGATTTCCCTCAGCAGCCTCATATGAGATTATTCTTCACGTTTTTTCAACCACTCTCTCATCCATCGATTTCGCTGATCTCGACGAATACTTTCGATAGCTATAATTATGGCTACACAACCTTTTTTCCGATTGTCCATGTTTTCAAAACACAAAAATCCACGAAAATCCACTTGGAAAGACATAATTTCACTTGTCCGAATGGTAGAAACAAACGTACTGAGCACATTTATTGATAAAATTATTGACAATAATATTGACCGTGTAGGGTATGACGATATTGACGGTGGTACCTTCAAGAAGTTAACGACTGTATTGACAATACTGATATTGTCAATAATATTGATCGTGTAAGGACCCCTATAGGCCCTAAACCTCTACAAGAAGACAAAATAGGATGGAATATTTTCAGTCCTATTTCCCCGCAGTATATTATGTCCCAGGTTTAGGGGGAGGAAAGTATGAAAGTGATATTGATTTTTATTTTTTTATTTCAGCTCCGAAACGATAGTTTTGTAACATAAGAGTGAGAAATAAAATTTTCCATAAAGACAATACAATCTTATGTAATCGGAATTTATGTTTCTTCTTATTTCAACCCCTCCCAGGCATGGTGTGTAGTAGCAACGGAATGCCACAATCGACATCCTCTGTGAGCCATAAAAAGCTATATCTAGCGTTTTCTGAGGGAATAGTTTGAGTGTGATAAGTCATTCTTCCTCATTTCAAGTTCTAAGTAGGCCTACATATTATACAAGCTCCTAAAGTTTGAAAATCGAATGTCCTTCATTAGTTATTTTCAAATTACTAAATAAAAACCCGGGCGACGCCGGGCCTTTTAAGCTAGTATATATATATAACCCTAGCTTAAAAGACCCTGGTTTATTTTGCTTGTATTTCGAAATAAACTTATGAAGTACCGTATTTTAAGGACTACAAAACGCTCCGGACCATAAGACGCACCTTGATTTTAAGATGGAAATTTAAAGGAAAAGAAATTGAATGGAATTCTAAACGACAAATTTTAAAAGGAATAGGCCGAATATACTTAATTGCAATAACAATTTAAAGCCTTGTACAATGGAATCAGTATAAATCACTTCTAACTTTAAACCTGCGTTGTACGAAAATCTCTTCTGTACAGGTGGCATCGCGTAAATTTTAACTACCGAACTGATTTCTCATTAAAGACTGAAAACACTTTTACACCCTCTAACCCTCAGTTCACCATACGGTGACAAAGGTGTAACGGGACAAGGCTGTTTAGAGGTTATTGCCTTCATTTAAACCACCCGAAGGGAGACAACTCCTTTCGTATAAAAGAACTCAACATTCCTTTCTTTTCGCATTGTATACCTGGCTTCCAGATACGCTCATTTTATGATTATGACTAGTACACTAATGTACAATCTGTACCAAAATTTGTAACTATTTTAAATTTTTTGTGTACTTCGGACCATTAGACGCACTCAACTTTCAAGGCTCTGTTTTCAAGGTAAAAAAGTGCGTCTTATGGTCTATGAAATACGGTAGTTTACTTCCGACTTTTAAACTGTAGGCCCTTATATAGCCTTCCGTCTTTCGGCTGCGGAGTTTATGTGACCAATACAATTTCTTTTTTCGGTGGCATTCAAAAAGAGAAGCATCGCGATAAAGAGAAGAAGGGCACGAAGGCTACGTGTGCAAAATTTCATCAAGATCGGATTAAAATTTTAAATAAGTAAAGTGAACCCTATACCGGCCATGAGAACTTTTATGGTTCCGGGAGGTTGAGGATCCAACATTTTTATACATTCGGCACATGAAATTGGTAAGGTTGTCAACCTTAACGCACCGGCCGCCTTTTCCCCCAGATTGCTCCTAGTACCCGTTTCTGTTATACGCTGAGTTGACCCCAGGCCATGGTGCCATCAAAAGGCATGTTTAGGCTAATATCGAAAAATCCAATATCGATGGCACAGTGTACACATGTATTGAGTACAGTTCTAAAGTTTTTAGCAAATCCAGTTTAATACCTAATTATCACGAATATGCACCCAGGAAAAGTGCTTATGACATTTTACCCCTGCGGAAAATATATTATGCTTTTGTTCTTTCACTTGTTACGTTTGTATAGAGTGAAGATGTGCCTCAGGAGCTTACAAATTTGCACTTAACACATTTAACACTAAAATTATAGTTTACTTAACACATATATGCACTAAGCCATCGATATTTTCAAATATAGACGTATTTTTACCTTACAACATATTATAAATTACATGCCTGATATTCGCAAAATAGTATCTTTTGTAAAAATGTTTTGGACTATAATTCAACCAAAGAGACTGTAGACATGCTTGATCAGCTAATAGTTACATATATATATGCAAACAAAACAAAAACAGTGTGTGGTCAGTGATAGTATTCTGTAATATTATTAATGTTTCTGCTTATAATGCATACTTCTTGTGGGCTTCGATTGGTCGTTAGTCGAATGGAAGCTAAATGACTGGAAGCAGGAACTTGGAATGTCAATGGTCAATTGAATCGAGAACGCATTTCCTGAGAACAGATTATTTTCTGAGAATGGTCATGAGTAGAGACGAGACTTTCATGCACTATAAAATTGCGAAATATGCATGCATTCATGCATTATCAAACCATGAAACATGCACTATCAAGGGAAAAATACACTAAAATATGCACTAACATTTATGGCCCAATATGAAATTTTTTAGTACACTTTATCTGAAATTATAATAGATCGCTTTTGGAACATTTAGCTGGAGGCATAGTCAAATCACAGAACAGACATTCACACTAACCACTGCACACACTGTAAAGATACTGCAGGTTTCCCGAGCCCTGACAAAGTACAATGCACCCCAAGTGCGGGCCGGAAATAGGTGGGGGTGGACAAAGGCAAGGTCAAATTCCTTTTCCCACATCTCGCGCCACTTCACAAGCGTCTGTAAAAGTGGGCAGTAAAAATCGAAGATAGGGAAACTTTGCCACGATATCACTTTCTTGAAAACCCATTAAAACATGCATTTAAACTGAATATAATGTATATTATATGCATGATTTAGCCAAAAATGCCCTAAATATGCTTTATGCATGTTTTTTCCTCCAAAAAGGTCAAAACATGCACGGGAAAAGTATGCATATTTGGAACCAGAAAGTAATGACATGGGTAAGTACTCAGTTTGAGCTATGTCCTAAGTTCTCATAAAAACATGCATTTGCATGAAAGTCTCGTCTCTAGTCATGAGTATCAAAATCATAAACATGTGGCTATTATGTCAGCTACAACTTTCCTGAGAAACACATTCCAGAGATTAAAAATCCCTCCATCAATCATAACTGAAGTTTGTTTGGCAACCCTCAGAGGATCCGTTGCAATATATATATAACGTAATAATTGTTATTGTTAAAGTTTTCTAATTTTGTGTTATCTATTTATCCTCACTTCTTTGAATGTTTAATTACTTTTGTCTTTTTATGTACTCTTTATCTATGTAGGTAATGTGGAAAGATGTTAAATAAGAAAAACAATGAGAAAACCTAAGAAAGTTCTGCCTATCAAGCAATGATAATAAAACAAACACGGTGTGCTTAAAATGTTATAAACATTGTGTGGAACACACGTCACCTACTTGTATCCTAACTGCAATCAGTGAGAAGAAAAGTAAGACAAGAACTGTAGTGCTTTCTAAGACGAATCCCTGTATTGAAAACTGTTTGTTGTTTCAAATTTGTGTGAATTTAAGTAAGAAATGTGCTTTAACAAATGCGTATTATTCTTCTTCTTCTTCTCCGTTTCACCCAACTTTGGGGTACGTTGAATCAATCCCTTCTTAATGTTTTGTGTTTTAATTTTAGCCCAGTATTGCTTCATTCTTTCTGATCTTGCTTTTCTCTCGTCTTCACTGATCTGAATCATTCGTTTGGTTTTGATTTTGACTTGGAACCTCTCTTTCTTGACTTTGGTTATTTTTTTTTTGCAGTTTTATCTATGAGCATTTTTCCTGTGATTCTGAGTTCTTTTAAGTCCTTCTCCGTTTCCTTAAACCAATTTGGTTTGGTCTTTTTGTTGCGAAAATATTCAAAGATTTTTTTGGTCAGTCTATTTGGGTCCATTCTGAGGATGTGTCCATAAAAATCAATTCTTCTTTTCCTCATTGAGTCCGAGAGTTTTTCAGTCTTCTGGTAGAGCGTTTCGTTTCTTATATGGATTAGTTTGTTGTTATGGAACTTAGGGCCTAGGATTTTCCTTAATATCTTTCTTTCTTTGATCTCAAGTCTTGATCTCAAAGATCTTTGGACCATGATTAGTGATGGACAGTGTTTCGGCTGCGTATAGGGCTTCTGGCTTGATTACCGTGTTATAGTGTCTTAATTTTGCATTCCATGAGAGGGACTTTTTGTTATATATGTTTTTGGTTAGTTGGAAGGCCAGTTCAATTTTATTTCTTCTAGATTCTATTGCCTTTTTCTCGAGGACATTCCAGCTGATCCATTCTCCAATATATTTGAATTCTTTGACAATTTCTATGTTCTGATGTCCCACTTTGACATGTTTCGGAGAATTCTTCATGTTTGTAATTATTTTGGTCTTTAAGAAAGAAATGTTGAGACCTATTTTTCTTGCTTGTTTTTGTAGTTCGAAGACTTGTTCTATGGCTTCTTCCCAGGTCTCAGCTAGTAGGGCCATATCATCTGCGAAGGCTAGGCATTTGATTTTGATGCCTTTGTTTTTTGTTCCAAGCCTGATTCCACTTTGAGTCTTCTTGCTCCACTCTCTGACTACTTTTTCTAAGGCGCAATTAAATAGCAGCGGTGAGAGTCCATCTCCTTGCCGAACACCAGTTCTAATCTCGAATGGGTCGGAGAGTTCTCCCATGAATTTAACTTTAGAATATGTATTGGTAAGTATTGTATTGTATTGATTAGGTTCGTGGTTTTGTTGTCTAGGTTTAGTTCTGTTAGTTTAGAGAAGAGGAATTCCCTATCTATTGGTTCGTATGCTTTTTGGAAGTCAATGAAAGTGATAACATATGACGTCGCTCTTGATTTTTGGTAGGCCATGATGTTTTTTATGTTTAAGATTTGTTCCGGGCAGGACCTTCCTTTCCTGAAGCCCGCTTGGTATTCTCCAAGTTGATGGTCTAGTTGGGGTTCTGCTCTGTTTAGTAGTACTTTAGAAAATATTTTGTATGTTACGTCTAGGAGTGAGATCCCCCTGTAGTTGTTGGGGTCCGTTTTAGAACCTTTCTTATGGAGTGGGTGGATGAGGGCCATCTTCCATTCATCTGGGATTTTTTCCTTTATCCATATTTCATCAAAGATGCTTTTGAGTGAGACTATGGCATTTTTATTGACATTTTTCCAAAGTTCAGCTGTGATTTGATTTTCTCCCGATGACTTATAGTTTTTTAGGTTCGCTATAACTGTCTCTAGTTCCACAATGGTGGGAGGTTCCGAGTTAGGGCTGGTTGTTGTTGAGGGGTTAAAATTCATTTTTTCTATGGGTTCTTTACAATTGAGGAGATTTCTGAAATATTCTGCCAATATTTTGCAATTATCCTTATTATTATGAGCAATATTTCCGTTTTTGTCTTGGAGTTGTAAGCTCGGTGGGTTGTATTTGGTTATTTTTTGTTTAAAAGCTTTATAAAAGTTCCTTGTGTTGTTCCTGATGAAGTCTTCATTGATGTGAGAGATGAGTTGACCTTCTTTAGTTTTTTTTATTCTTTTGAGATTTTTGCTCACTAATTTTCTTACTCTTAAAAAACGTTGCCTGTTATGTTCGTTTTTCTGTGATTGCCACCGTTGCCATGCTTTCTTTCTTAGTTCAATAAGGTCGTCACATTCTTCCGTCCACCATGCATGCTTTTTGGCTTTGGTTATGGGAGCTAATTGTTCGGCTTTAGTTAATAAGCTTTCTTTAATTTGATCCCAGTTTTGGTTTAGCAAGTCTTCAGTTGCCAGGTTGAAATCTTTCGAGTTCATTATCCCTTCTGGATCGTTTTTTCGGCCTTCTATGGATTTTTTGGCACTGTTTCTCCTTTTGGGGAGTATTTTGAATTTTATTTTAGAAAGGTAGTGATCAGAATCTAGGTTGGCTCCTCTGAGGACTCTGACATTTTGTATTTCCGTATGAAATTTCTGTTTGATCGCCACGTGGTTGATTTGGAATTCACCTAAGTGTCGGTTTGGTGATAGCCATGTTTTCTGTTTTCTAGGTATCTTTTTAAAGGCTGTGGATTTCAAGATCATGTTATACGCTTCGCACAGTTCTATCAACCGGATGCCATTTTGATTAGTTCTATGATGTGCCGGGTAGTTTCCAACGATTTTTTTGTACTTTTTCTCCTTCCCTACCTGGGCATTGAAGTCTCCCATAAGTAGGACGTTGTGTTTTTCCGGAATGTTTTGCATGACATCATCTAGTTGGTCCCAGAAGAGTTCCACCTTTTCTTTGTCCTTCTTATTGTCTTCATTTATGGGGGCATGTGCATTTACGATGGTGTATACTCTAACAGATTTGAAATAAGTGTTGAGAGCCTTTCAGATTGAGATTAAAAGTTTATAATGGAGTCCAAAATATTTTTGTCTATTATGAAGCCAGTTGCAAGGTGCGGTGTGTTCTTCATAATTCTTTTGCCTACCTTTCCTTTGTATATTCTAAAGCCTCCTGAATCAAAATTGTTTTCATCTATAAATCTGGTTTCCTGTAGGGCTGTTATACGAATTTTGTGGTTTTTGAGGGTGTCAGTAAGATGTTTTAATTTCCCTGTGTTTAGAAGGGAGTTTACATTGGAGGTAGCTATGTAACTCGGTTTTTTATTTCATCTTGCAAGACGCTCCGACTCGTCTCTGTGTAATGCCGTATTATTATTATTATTATTATTATTATTATCATTATCATCATCATTTTCATTATTATTATTACAGTATATTCGTAAGCAAAGGTGAACAGAACAGCAGGGTCAAATTTGTAAGCATATTTTATTAGAAAAATATTCTTTAGCATACATAAATATCCATTATGTTCTTAAGAACATTTCCCATTTCAAATATTCCAATATTTTACTCATGTATTTCGATTCAACATTTTTTTATGATTCCTCAAAACTTCATGTTTTATGACTTACTAGCATGTGCCCGCGGCTTCGCCCGCGATAATTATTTCAAAAATAAAAAATAAAGAGCATAATAGTTAAAACATTATATTTATTAACACCTAAACCACGTGGACTACTTACCACGATTAGATAGCGTCGCCTGGCAAAAGCGATATCAGATTCGAGTACCTTGACCCAGAAAATCCCTGTATAGTGAGTTTCGTCCAAATCGAACAATGATTAATCACATTTAGGTCTATGTTGATTATCCGTCTTCCGTGTAGGTAGAAGATTTCGTATGTCTACGGGTCTTGACATTCTAAACAAATGAGCCAGCGTGGGCTTACAACATTCAAGCGATCGCGATGCTTTTATTTCCACGGTATGACAAAAATAGCCAAAGCTAAATGCAATTGATTTGACATTGAAATGTATTACTGAAATCTGATGTTTCGACAGCGCTAAAATCACGTTTTCTGCCAGCTTTTCACTCATACCTCGCGAACGAAAGCTAAAATTAAAAATCCGGCTTCGAGGTGAATTCGCCCACTTTTCAGTCCATCTATGTTTAAAATTTCAGATCTCTGCGTTCAGTAGATTTCGCTGGGTATCGCGGACAGACAGACAAACACGTCCTTTTAATATTATAAGATAACATGTGCCCGCGGCTTCCTCCGCGATAATTATTTCAAAACTTAAGTGCATAATAGTTAAATCATTATATTTATTAACACCTAAATCACGTGGAGTGTATTCCACGATTAGGTAGCGTCCCCTGGTAGAAAAAGCGACCTCAGGTTCCAGTTCCTTGGCTCAGGAAACCCCTGTAGATAGCGAGTTTCGTTCAAATCGAACATTGTTTGACCATAATTAAGCCTATGTTGATATCCTTCTTACGTGTAGGTTGAAAATTTCATATATCTGTGGACCTTGACACTCTAAACAAATGAATCGTCCACGATGTACTTACACTTCCTTTTATTAATATCGATAGGGGTTTCTCCAGTGTGAATACTGTGCTGTATTTATAGGACAAATATAACTATCACGGATCTGTAATCATTATGATAGTTCAGCTATGTCTTGAGTAATTACGCCACGAACTCAGTTTTAATATACACTAATTTTGCCAGATTGGGGACACAGTTCTTCGGGATCCGGCGTATAACACACTTCTTCAGGGCCCGCGTACAGGACACTTACAGTCAGCGAATTGGATAGCTGGAAATTTTCAACAAAACGAGACTACGGTACATAAATAAACAATAACTTCTGTAATCCAGCAAACTAAACACGAAAAAAAAACTAAAATATAGTTCGAAGGCATACTCTAATAATAACAAACACACTCACTGGCGGAACATTGACAATTGCATACAACACATCAGCTGTTGCAAACACAAACCAAATGTATGACAATGCACAGTGGTGGAACGACCCCAGCTTTTGACAACAAAAAGAAATGATATGAAAATGCCTCTCAAATAAAATGTTATCGAACACGTAGGTCTAGTATAAGAATTACACAAATACACTTATGGAAACTTAATAAGATGCCCACGCACCGTTTCTTGCAATAACTTCATGCAGTTTTCTAGGAACAGAATCAATGAGGTCTGGTTGCCCACGTAGATCTTCCCACACATATGCCGACAGTGCTCGAGTAATTGAGCTCTAGTTCTCTCCTGTGCAGGCACCCACTTCTTCACCATGTGTGCCCAAATGTGTTCAATGATGTTCATGTTGGGAGACATTGGAGGCCAGTCAAGAACCTGGATGCCAGGATCGCGGTCAAAGAAGTCCCGTGTAACACCTGCAGTATGAACAAAACTTTTTCTAGGACAAACCTGATTACTGGAACGTCTTGAGCGGGGTAAATGGCTCTGGCGGTGGGAACAAAAACTTGTTCCAAGATCTCCACAAATTCGTCTGCATTCATGGGTGGTGTTATCTCAACTAATTCACCAGGGCCAGCTGCGCTTATCCACCCCAAAATGCCGCAGCTAATTCGGCCAGACCGATGGATTTGCTGGATGTGACTTTCATTAAACCGGGTGCCATTGGGACGCCAACAAATGAGAGATGTTCCTAGCTCGGATGAAAATACTTTCTCGTCCAACCAAATGATAGTATCCCACATTTCTGGTGGCGTTGGTAGCTCCTGTAGGGCGAATCCCACTCGGGTAGTATCCCACATTTCTGGTGGCGTTGGTAGCTCCTGTAGGGCGAATCCCACTCGGGTTTCTCGGTGGTTGGGTCGAAGTACCTGTTTTTTGGCAGCTCGGCAATGACGAAATTCTTCATCACGGAGTCGATGGCTCGCTGTGCGATCGGTAATTGGTAGGTCTAATTCCGCCATTACATTCTTAAGAGACTGGAAGGGATCTGTATCTATGGCAGTAACAATGGCGGCATCCTCCTCCGGGCGTGTTTTTTTTACTCCCCTGTTGTCTTTCCGATGGTCTCTCAGAGCGTGTTCACCTCCTTCTTCCCATGCATCTATCCACTTCCACACTGTGTCCAGCTTGCATGGTATCATTGTTGCAATCTCTTGAGGGGCTATATTAGCCTGCCACATACCCACAATGCGACCTCTATTTATTTACTAAATAATTGGAGCTATTCCGCCACGAGGAAGTACCTGAGCGCAACTGTTTATGGTTTGGGTGGAGTAACCGATCAGGTAATTGTAGGGGGATGCTAAAGCGTTTGACCGGTTTCGTTTTTTTGACAATTTCAGCTATCCATTTCGATGGCTGTACAACACACTCGTATTATTGTGAATATTTGAACACGTACCATTGTGCAATTGGATATTACGTGAACCTGACGCGTCGATATAAAATGAAGTGCGTGAGTGATATAAATAAAAATTAAGTTAATAAGTTGGCTTACTAGAAAATATCAAGCAATTGTATCGCGTTATTAAGTAGACCTGGTGGACTTCTTATATGAATCTATGTGAGTGTCTGTAACTGATCATTACATGAATCTATACAATATTATTTACATTTACAGTACTCTAAATACTGTGCTTTTGATGGTCCATTTGAATCCACCTATCGACTTCTTTAGTTCACATACATCACCCCAAAGCACCTTAGACATCAAAACCACCTTCCCTGGTCTTGTGCAAGAAATATACCGATGGCTGACAAGCTAGCTGAGGCAGGAATCGAAGTCAGACCTTCACACCATCTACTCTGGAACAACGAGCCCTTCAGCAATAATGACTGACCATCTTGGAACACCTAAAACCCCCCTAACGACCCCATCGGCTACATAGTGTAGACGGGAGAATCGTTCATTGGCTCACGTAGTCACTTAAATTTGCCTTGGCTGTTCAGCAGGTATTTATACGTATTTAATTTCATCTTTGGAAGTTTTAGGGTCTAAACAATTCAATAAAATTTCGAAATCTTGTATTTTTATTCTAAAAAAATTATGAAATAGCCCCTATTCCAACTCGGCTTTGAAGTCAGACATTAATTTTGTCCCATCACACTGCTCCCTACTTTTGAAAATAGAGGCCATCCTCCAGCGTCATTTTTTCTTCTCCTGTTCAGCTTCCTGCAGTAAAATAAATGCTGCACGTGTAACGGTTGTTAAATCCTCTTTTTCCCTCATAATATCGGCCGTAATTAAAAACCACTTTATAATAATACGCATTAATAATTAAGAAAATGGTAGCGACTTCGATTCCACGAGATTTCAGACCCAACTGTGATTCACATGACCGAATCGCTTGGCCCTAACCCCTTGGCCCCAACCCCTTGGTTTGATGTGGATGAGAGGCCGAACGCCAACGCGTTGGCGACCAACGTTCGCCCAAATACATTGTTTGTCGTTTGTTGACATTCAAAGTTCCTACTCCTAGTCATTTAGCTTCCATTCTACTTAGGATCAATCAAATCCCACAAGAAGTACGCATTTTAAGCAGACACATTAAGAATATTACAGAAAGCTATCACTGGCCACGTACTGCTTTTTTTTGCATATTAAGGTACCCACTAGCTGATCAAGCATGTGTCTACAGCCTCTTTGGTTGAATTTAATAGTCCAACATCTTTTTTGACGTCTTATCAGCCCTCTCAATGAATTCCTTATTATGCTGAAGAGTGCTCATAAGTACGACATTTTTATTTCTCTTAAGAATACAATTCATCACAGTAGAGTCATTTACACAGGGTGTATCATAATTAATAGCGCAAACCGAAACGGTTGAAAGTATACGATAACAGAACCAAAAAAAGTTTCATCAAACATGAATCAGCAAACACGCTGTTTGCAGAGATTTATTATAGCGAACGTATGGTTATGAGACGCCACTGACTTCATTAAGAAACATCGTCCTAATTAGTACAAATGAATTTGAAAAGTAGACTTTTCGTGTAAATGCCATTCTAAGTTGCCTCACGATTCTCTCATAGCTTTACTAAATAAGAAATGAAGTCTACTTTAGTATGTTACATGTTATTAATACTGTACTCTCTTCCTGTTTTTATTTTATTTTTTTAACAAATTTTATTGCAACAATATGTCACTAGAATTTACATATAACCATATAATATAATTATTTATAACTCATTCTTTTATGGTTTTTGTTGCGGTAAGTGTCCATAAGGGAAATAACAGTTGCCACAGTACACATGAACTAAATAATCAGTCAAACAGCAAACTTCCATATCCGTTTCATCAACCGAGTCCAAACTTAAACACTGAATATACACTGACAGGAAACTACTCACTCTTCATAAGTATCGATATTTTTTCTCTCTCTCTCTCACACTCTCTCCAAAGTAACTGAAATAATTATAAACAGTACGAACCCAAACAACTTTTAGAAATAGGCCTAACTTACTTGCTTTCTTTAAATGTGTGACCTTGATTTCATCTTAGAAGTTAGCCTAGTCACTTTCATTGAAGTCCATTATATTTTCTTCATCATCATCCTCGTCTTTTTCTTCTTGATCAGAAAGGATGCCAATATCATCACTGTTATCATGGCCTTCATCGTCATCATCATCATCACCATCTAGGTTGTCTTCTTGGTCCTTCTTTTCATCTGGATCGTCTGGATTACCAGCACTTTGGGTTTGAACTCCAGTAGATTCACTCTTATTTTTCTTCTTCTGAGGTTGAGCATTCATCAGTTTCCAGTTGTATGAAAGATAAGTGAGTTTAGCTGCTCGCTCAGATGATAGACGGTTGCACTTTTTAGATTGCATCCATGAAAACGTACTGAATATACGTTTTGTGGCGGCAGAAGTGACTGCAGCTCCTAAGATTTGGTTGGCCACATCTGCCAAGTCGCAGGTTCCACTTAGCCCTCATAAATCATGAAAGAACTAAATTTCTCCCTATACTACAGTAGGATTAGCCTAGACCATGGGACTGATTTATGATTAATGATCGTACTAGTTGAAGAACTGAGATCCTCCCTTTGAGAAACTACAAAACCTGCTCATATTTGAACACGTGAATATTGCTGACTGTAGAAGATAAATTCAGGATACAGTTTAGAGCTTTCTCAGCACCCCCTTTGGTGCGCCACTGTATATATTATATGGTAACGAAGAAGCATCTAAATCTGCTACAATGTTCCCACAAATTTATAACTGTCTAAATGGTACATTAGAGGACACCACTAAAACATTGATCAGATCTGATATTAAGAAGCACAGGGAGTGGAAACCCACTCCTTCAAAACTGCAACTCGTCCGGAAATCTGTTAGTGATATAGCTATTCAGGACACTCTCCTCCGTAGATGGAAACAAGTCCTGCTTACCAGATTGCAGATTGGCCACTTCACCCTGAGTCATGAAGGAAACTTTTAAGGATCCATGCCCAAAATGTGTGTTAAATAACACAGGAGACCTGTACAGTACCATATCCAATATATTATTAAAATAGGTTTCTACAATGATTTCCCTTTGTGGGTCTTCATTAGATGTTTTTAATGGCTTAGGACAATGATAATAGTACATTTTAAAGTAGCTCTTAATAGGCCGCAGAAGTTGTCACGGAAACCATTTGGTTGGTACACGACGGAGTATCTTGGATCAGTCCATTTAAAAAAATCTTAGTAGACTATATCGGGGATGCAGCCGCAGAGTACGTGAAACATCTTTTGCTTGATACCCAAATCTAACGCGTTCCGTATGTTACAATTTGTTTTCGTATCTGCATAAAATATGAGGCAACGTTTATACTGGCTTCTCGTAAGTTATAGCATACTAATTAATTCATAGTTTAAAGGATAATTAAACTACATTCCTTGTTGAATTTGTACATCTATACCAAGCCGTGATAACAAAATTACATCTGAATCCATTGTAGTCAATACTCTATCTGTTGGGGATAAGAGCGGCATATAACCCTGCCGTAAAGGGAGAATGATAGGTAGGGATGTTAAATAGAATCTCTGGTAGCGGAGGACCAATTATTGCCTAAACAATAATAACAAAGAAGGAGAGCTAGATGGACTAATCGCAGGTCGCAGAGAACAGAGGTCCACAGATGCAAAATGGGAACAAACCTTATTCATGTAATTAATGATGCACATTTATTCACACGATATAACTGGTTAACTGAATGAAATAAATACATATGAGCTGAAATATGATTGCAACACTTGCAATAACAAATGTACTGAGATTTGGCGCGAATGTTGTAACACGTGGCGATAAATGTTCTGAATTTATGCCAGAGTTGATTCTTATGTCAAAACACTCGTAATTCTGTCACGAATTAATAGAAATGCTGTAGAAGAAGTATTCTTGATGCTAAATACAATAAAATAGTTGATTCACTGCGAACGCTTGTTTGCACAATGCTCTCGAACTATTACGAGCTTCAAGACGGATCTAGGAAGCCGAAACTATTGGAAACTATATAATAATTATTGTAGAATAATTATACGAACACGACAAAACTTGTAACTTGAAATTTTGTGTTCTAATTCGCGATTTAAGAGCAAAAGCCACTGCTGATATTGTCTAAGAAAGGCGCGAAACTGGAGTAGCGATCCACATAACTGGTTCATGTGAATGCTGGAATCTGACTGACTTGGAATGACGCTGCGTCTATACACGAGGTCACTAAAACTAATGCACCTGCCGGATGTGTTGCCGGAGAAAAGGCGCTGAAAAAGTATCACTACGCCACATACCGCTGAATCAGTGCGAATTGATTTAGCGGAGCATTTAAACAGAAAGACTAACTAGACATGAATAAATATGCTAGCAAAACCTGTAGCTTGCACGAACACTATCTAATAATATGCCTTCTGAGTCCGTGGTTCCTACATTCATTTGTCCACACTTGATGTACCGCTATTTCCGTTTCATGCTGTTTTAGGAAGTGACTTTCCCACATTACTGATTTTAAAGACTTTGCAAGTCACAAATGGCCCAATGTTTCATTTCGTTGTTCAAAATCTTTTATAACATTTCAATGGCTATGTCTCAATCATATGCATGTTTATGCAAAACAATCAGCCCGGCAATGAATTTTCATTATCACAAATTAGTAACTTCATTGCATCAATTAGAAAAGCACTGACTCTACAAGTACATTGGATTATGCATGTAAGTGGTTAATGAGTCTCTATGCGGGATACATTTCCGTATTTAGCCTTTTCATTATAAAGGTAGACACTCAACATTTCTTTGTCCAAATCATACATTTTTCTTTGCAATAGATTGATTATAATCAATATGTGGTTTAAAATTAAGTTTTAACTCTCATTTATCTTTATTTTTATAGTTGCTATGAAATGTTGAAATTTCAGGCGCAAACGCATTACATATTATGTGGCTTAATGACAGTGTATTTCTTTGGAAACGAAGTAAAAAGTCCAGTATGATTCATTAAAAGAAGCTGTAGACCTATGTCATCAGTTTAACATGACAACATGACAAGTACCTCCGCTTTGAGACACCTTAATCATGTACTGTACATGTTTGCACAATCCAGTTGATGCTAGCTTCCATTGTTTTAATAGAATGAGGCAAACACGATTTGTGTGAATCACGCGGTATATAGGGTGTAAAAAAATTCCGTATACAAACTTGGAGGGTTTGAAGAGGAGATGAAATGAAACTCTTTTTTTATGTGACAAAGATCTGACAGGTTCTCCGTTGGGAGGGGTGGGCCAGTACAATGGCCACCACATTCTCCTGATCTCAGTCCTATGGATTGATTTTTGTGGGGAGAGATGAAGCGTTTGGTGTACCAAACACCAATAAATACTCCAGAAGAGCTGGTTGCCCGTGTGGCTGAAGCTGCAGCAATTATTCGTGAGACACCCGGTTGTTTTGAACGTGTGTGACAATCATTTGAACGCAGATGCCAGCTGTACATTAATGTAAACGGACGACATTTTCAACAAAATCTAAAACATTCATCACACGGCAGGTTGAATACAGTCACACCATCCACTGTCAAACCCTTTAAGGACCCTAGCCGGGAAACGGAGAACCTGTCAGATCTTTGTCACATAAAAAAAGTTTCATTTTATCTCCTCTACAAACTCTCCAAGTTTGTATACGAAATTTTTTTACACACTATATGGGGATTCTACCTACGTTGGAATAA
Organism: Ectobius pallidus; assembly: GCA_964059195.1. Taxonomy (NCBI): domain Eukaryota; kingdom Metazoa; phylum Arthropoda; class Insecta; order Blattodea; family Ectobiidae; genus Ectobius; species Ectobius pallidus. The sequence goes on along the minus strand of CAXKWD010000001.1, from coordinate 31,930,017 downwards.
AACGTTAAATTTTCGGTTGGATTAATTTCACTGTTATTTCCCATTAAAATCAAAGGAGGTACTGTAAACGATATTTGTCCTGGGCGGGAATTGAAGACTTCTAAAGTCTTGGTTCACTTAAATCCCTATAACAAATTAGCATCGGAGATGACTAACCGACCAAAGTAAATGTTGCTTTAAACCACCTTATACCCTCAATTTCTATTTTATTATTGGATGTAACAGAAAAATCATTGTACTGCCAATATCATTACAAATCCCGTTTATTAATTGAGTAGACTCATGTAATTAAAATAAGAATACAAAATTTGATATATAAATTACCTTCCCTTATTACATAATATTCGTATAATACAATAAAATTGCCAATGAGATATCTCAAGGTTGTCTAAAAGAGCTTATGTTAATATGTAATGCAACTTTTTCAGAAGAAATAAAGTGTTACACTTTAAATAGCTTGTACTAATATATGCTATGTGTTATAGTTCTAACCTGTATGAAAGGTTCGCCATGTGATTAAAAAAAACATATAATTAATGGATACACTGCTATTTGTCGTATGCTGCTTCAGTTTGTATTTTAATTCGTATTGGAATCAAATTTTCTTAATTTTGTTATTATTTGTTTATAGTGATACTCATTAAGACTCACTGGGTTTTTAAATCACTGTTGTTCACTATCCTTGTCGATACTTAGGAGCTTTGCTGAATTTTCGCTGTATTATTTGTTAATGTAATACGTTGAGCCGTTTGGATGCAAACTTTTGCTGTAACGCACACTATACGGACCGTGGCAATCAGCATGCCGATCACATGCCCCCAATTCTGCCATCTGCCTATGGTAAATGCATCCCACAAGGGATGTAGCGCCTCTGAGTTACCAGTACAAAGTAGCAGTGAAGAGATTGATAAACTATCTTTCCAAGAGTCGAAACCGGTGAGAAATTACAATTCTGTTAGAAAAAGAAACTTTAAACGAAAATTAAGTTGCAGCAAAATTTTGCTTTCTTCTATTTTATTTAAATCGAAAACTTTCTGAGCTATGATTGTCTGGAACAAAATATTTTCACGTTGAGAGTGGTCATACTAAGCATGTCTAGTTATACAATAATTATATTAGAGGTGCTTAAGTGACTGTGTAATGCTGTCGAGACCTGGTCAGGGTAAGAGCAGTCAGTCGTGCCTGTGATTCCACTGTGTCTACATCACCTTGTCTCTGCCTCACGTGAGTAGAGTCCACAGTTCACATCCATGTCAGATCGGAAACAAAATCCTTCCCTGCTACAAAATTGTATGATATTTTTCCTTTACGAAGTAATTATGCATACAACACTACATATATTTTATTATCTGTTTGACTCCTCTTATATGATTGGATTTTGACAATTTGTTGTATCCGAAGTAAACCAAAAAAGTTGGAGTATAGTTAAGTTTATTTATGTTGTTGATTTTAATTAATAATTCATTCCGTCTTTATCAACGCCATGAGGAACAGTTGTGTGCAATAAAAATATTTTCTAAATTTCAAATGGCAATACTTTATAATAGAATGAAGTAAATAAAAAGCGACCTACTAAAGTAAATAAATGGTGCAAAAATATGTTGCACAAACTTTCTCGCGTATACGTGTTAAAGGCAAGCACAGAAAAAAAGTAAATTATAGAGACAATTAAATTTCATTTATTACATTTTCATAAAACTAACAAATATCTAGAACGGAAAGCATTAGGGTCGTTCTTTACGTTCAATGCTTTTACCGCGAAATAATAGTAATAATAATAATAATAACAACAACAATAATAACAACAATAATAACTTGGGGTTTGCATGGTTTCCTCAATTTCAAAGGCCAAAATGCAGGATACATTGAGGTATAGCCGAACAATAGAAGCAAATGCTGCACGAATGAGTTATTACAAGAGTTTACTGGAAAATTACGGTGACCACGAAATTTGATTTGAACCCAGGACTTCTTCCCTATTACCCCATACCACCTCGCTCTAATTGATTTTGGTGTGTTCATTACGACTGTGGTAAACTGACTACATTTCACAACAATACCTAGATTATAGTATTCTTGTTCCTATGGTCAACAAAAGAATATTCATATTTTAACCAAAATGTTTATTCTGAAATTAGCATTTAAGTCATGTTATTCGTTTTTATCTTGATACCTATTAATTTTATAAATAAATGTGTTTAACAAAACAATGTTCTTTTTAATTTTCTCTACAACTTGATTGTACTAAGTTTCCATGTACCGGCCAATGTAATGGCAATAGCCTAGAAGAATTGAAAATGGATACGAGTAAAGTAACCTCTAAGTCATTTTTGGAGAAAAACGGATGTAGCCATTTTGTTAGTCATAGATAAGAGTATCGAATTTTAAATTTTTATTAAAATCGTTAGAGCCATTTTTTTTTAAATCTCATGAAGAAGTCCTCTTAATATTTCAGTTATAAAACTCAATTTCTGGGCGGTTCGATAAAATTCCGAAAAAGTCCTTAATTCAAAAATGAAGTAAATACAATGAACTTTTTACCCGCTGTGCTTGTCCACAGACAGACGGACAGACTTCATTCCAAAAACATTTTTTTCGGTTTCTAGGCATCGTGAAACATGCTTTCCCGGTGTTATCTCGACTTCGATTTTTTGTTAGGATCACAATACTTTCTCTATTCTACGTATATGCGAGAAAGTAAAAAATAGAATATCATATGTACTAGCAATATCTAATAGTACTATGATGATGTATTCACAGCTGTGTGACTAATACTATAGAATGGGAGGCTGATTAGCTAGACAGGTTGGATAGAACAGATAATGTAGTGGTCATGCAACATTTTCAACCAAATAATAGCATACTTCTAAAACAGGGCTCGGAACTTGATGACTTAAAATGTCTGAAAATGGCCTATAAAATGATTTTAAATTTAAGAAAATTTGACATGAAAATTGAATAAAAATAACTTCATTTTTCTAAATATTTAAAAAGGGAACATACAGTAGTATAATAATAATTAATAATAAACAAAGGACAAGATTTAAGCGTTTTATATTACTATATTTATTATGTTTTCTGTTAGTGTTATGTTTACTATATTTCTTAATTATTTGTTTACATTTTTTGTCTGACGATAAGGATGTAATACGCTTTTAACTGTTTGGAGGTAAGGATTACTATGAGTTTGCTTTGTCTGTAATACTGGATAAGTCCAAAATAGGAAAAATGCAACGTAAAAAGAAAATTTAATTTAAAAATGACCAGTAGAGAATAAAATGCTGAGAAAAAAAAAGATAACATTTGATCAACTCCCTACTTATAATTATTCATCAATTAGATTTACACCAAATCAAGGTTTCATCAAAATTCTTTTAACTAGGCCTAATATGAATTATAATAAAATTAATTAAGACAATCTTACAAACTGCTGAATACAATTAATGTGAAAAGTAAGCAAGTAATTTAATACACAATAACTTTATAATGATTCTAAACGTAATAATCTAATGACCTAGGGAAGCCACTTAGGTAGTGTTATAGGCCTTGAAATATCATTAATTAGTGCAAGACTGGCACTGGTGAAGGCACTGCAATAGCATACCAATTTAAAAATTGTTCGTGTTTATTTGAGTAATTCCGATAATTCATTTTTGCTATAGAGATAGAGCTGTTTAAAATTGCTCCCAAAAGTTGTGTATTTTGAATCATGATAAATTTGGGATGCAAAGCATTAGCCTATATAGTTTCAACCCTTTGTGAATTATAGAATATTAAGTTCTGAGATTGTCTAAGTGGATTCTGTTGTTATTAAGTGCCAGTATGGTACTTTATGAGATTGTGTGGTGGACGAAAAAATGTCTGTCCGGCTGTCTGTCTGTCTGTCCGTCTGTCCGTGTGTCTGTACGCACCATAACTCAAACACGCTTTTTCGGATTTTCATGAAACTTGGAAAACACATTTATAATGTCCATAGGAAGAACCCTATTGATATTGAACGAAATCGGTTCACCGGTACCGGAGTAATGCCCAATTTAGTGCCTCTTTTAATCGATTATATTTGAAAGGCGCCATAGCTCAAATATGCTGAATCGGATTTACATGAAACTTGGTATACGCATTTATGACGCCCATGAAAAGTACCCTATTGAATTTGAACTTAATCTGTTGACCGGTACCGAAGTAAAACCCAATTTAGTGTATATTTTAAAGGCGCAATAACTCAAATAAGCTTTATCGGATTTTTATGAAACTTCGTATACGCATTTGTAATATCCATGGAAAGACGTTTATTGATATTCGACCAAATCGGTTGGCCAGTACCGGAATAATGCCCAATTTAGTGCCTTTTATGTTAATATATAAGAAGTCGCGATAACTCAGATATGCTTTATTGGATTTCCCTGAAACTTTGTATGCCCATTTATATTGTACATGGGAAGACGTCTACTGATATTGGACCAAATCGGTAGACCGGCACCGGTACCGGAGTAAAACCCAATTTAGTGTCTATTTTAAAGACGCGGTAACTCAAATAAGCTTAACTGGATTTTTATGAAACTTGGTATACACATTTATTATATCCATTGGAAGACGTCTATTGATATTGGATAAAATCGGTTGACCTGTTTCGGAGTAATGCTCAATTTAGTGCCTATTTTATGGTAATATACGTATTCGAAAGAATTTATGAAATGCATATCAGTTATCATGACAACATAGTCAATTGTTTTACTGTGATCTTATAAGGCTTTGGCATTTAAAATACAGTTAGCTATGACAACACTATGGCTTTAAATGTGCTTATCCAACTAGACCGTTAAACTGACCCAGGTGGCTGAGATGGTAATGTCTTGGCCTGACATTCTGGAGTTCATGGTTCAAATCCCGAAACCGGCCAATTTGATTTTTTTTTTTTTTTTTTTGTATTCTGCATATCATAACTGCAATCATAACTGATTAAACAAAAACATACTGGCACTTTGTTACATAAGTTTACCTGATTTTATTTCTCTTTCAATTTTAACAGCGCAGTTTTCAAATTATGTTTCGAATTAACAAAATTCCCACTGAGGATAGGAAATCGACAAAATAAGGCAAACAGATTATAACATGTGTTACTTGAGGCTTCCCCAGAAGATCGCATCAGAGATTGCTGCCGAAAGCTTGGAACCAAACCTCCAACTTACCCGGTTGGAAGCCCGAGGAACAATAACATATAATAGATTATAACATATCACATGATAATAATCTGTTATATTAAATTTTCATTTTCTACTTCAGAACTTATTACTCACAAGTCAATATAGATAATCGATCAGTATTCTTGTTTTGCAATAATGGATTTATATTCCACGACATAAATATGAACAGTAAAATGTACTAGTTGTGCTAGTTGTATCAACAATTAACATGATTGTAAACTGTTTTTCTGACAGAAATTCTTATGAAACACAAAATAAAGTATAACTTATATTGTCACATAGGTTTGTCGAACTTGCACATTTAGGAAACACGTTGTCCAGGTTGTTTGTATGTTACTGGTTATGGATAGGATAAACGGGCACCAGAAATATTAAATATGTGCAAAAACTAACGCAAAATCAGTTTTACAAACGTGTTAACTTACAAATCTGTCAAACATTATTATGTACAGCTGAGTACATTTCCTCCTCTCTGCAGGCTTTTAATGACGGACTGTGTTAAGTTGTGGAATTAAATAGGCTATAATATGCATACATATTTTTGGTGTATGATAGCCGAAAACATCTTATTATTTTTTTACACCTTTTAAATTTATCAATCTCAAAAGTATTTTAAATTATTAAACCGTTTAAATTTTAGTATAGCCTACAATAACAAATACCGTTTTGTGAGTTTTAAAAATTAAGAATGATTCTTTCCACCTTTGCCAAATGTTAAAGGTTCATCTTCTGCTTTTTGGGGTCGCCGTAGCATAGTGGTTGAGGGTTGAGGCGCTGCGCTACAAACCGGAAGGTCGCGGGTTCAATCCCCGATGATGTTGTTGGAGTTTTTCAATTGGCCTAATCGTTCTGGTGGCACCCTGGGGTCGACTCAGCCTCTAACAGAAATGAGTACCAGGAGCATTCCTTGGGGTAAAGGCGGCCGGTGCGTAAGGCTGACAACCTTACCACCTTCACGTGCCGAATGTCCACAAAATCTGGGAGACTTAACCTACTGGAACCTTTTGAGCCTCCATGGCCTGTATAGGGAACACTTTACTTTTACTTCTGCTTTTTAAATTGAGATATTTTGAATTTTTCATTACATGTTAAAAATGCTATGGCCTATTTTTGTGAAAATATGCAATGAATTGTGCACAATAGTCTTACTTGCCAACATTAACCCCGCAAAACGTGATCCTACATGTTGTCTTACTTTCCCCGAGTTGTCGTTGTTTGTGTACAGTACAAGCACCACCTTTTCAAAAGAGAATTCATAAACATTGCTCAGCTGTTACTGCAATAACAAGTGAAGGTTGTAAACAATAACACAACAGTATAGGGGATTCCACAATGAGACGACTTCCTACCATACCATCGTTTGTCTACAAAAGAATTGTAATAGCACCATCATAAGTTTGTTATGGGTTAAACCTGTTGGTCTGTTCCGTTTCCGAAAAAAAAAAAATTATCCCGCCATTGTTTCCTGGGACTGCCTAGACATCTCTTTCCTCATGGATTCTAAGTATATGGTGGCTTTCGTTATCTTTCCATCTGACATTCGTTGTATATGCCCCAAGCTATTTCCAAAATATTCTTGCATTTTTAGTTCAGTCCTTATTTCTTCACTCCTTTTTCTACCTAAAAGAGTATTACCTACCACGAGCATTTTATTTCACCAGCTTCAATTATTCTCCTTTTATTTTTCTTGAATAATCAGTTTTCGTTGTCATTTAAAAGTGGCGGTTAGGTCATAATTTTATAAACTTGAGAAGTGTTTCATTTCTTACATTTTGACCTATTGTTCGCCGTATGGTTCCAAAAAAATAGTTAAAGGAGTTAAGTCTATTCTCTATGTCACAGTTTTTCACATAACTTACGTTAAAACCCAGGTATTTAAATGTATTTATTTGTTCTATAATAAAATACAATCCTATAATTAATTTAAAACAATTTTTGTTCTTACAGGCGGGGATCCTATAAATGCCACAGTTTTTGTATTATCAACTGATATAGTCAAGTTAAAATGATTGGCTATCTCGTTTAGTTTGTAAGCGGCTAACTGCAAAGATTTTTCGCTGCTTGGTCGTCTGAAAATAAGAGAACTGTGAAGTTTATATTTTTTCAATATAATAGCACTGTTCCCTAATCCGAAAAATTAATACTGACTATGAACTTCCTGATCCTTGGGGTCTCATAATAGTGCGGCTATTTCTTTTCTTTGCTATTTCTAAATTGAAGTAATTATTGTGGACAATATAACCACTAATCAGCTGGACACCTTTCTGCATTGGTATCGGTGTCACACAACGGTCAGCTTTTTTGTACTGAGGCTGAAATAGGGCAAGTGTTCCCTGGGACGGAAGAAATTAAGTGTCTGTCTGTTTACACCCAACTCAGTTGGTTTTCGCTTCCTGACAGGTTTAAAAGGGAGTGGGTAAGAAGTGCTTATGGAAGAGAGGTCGTCGTATCATGAAACGTTCTATATAGTCCAGTCAACAAAGGTAAAAAAACACTGAATAGGAAAAAAATAGAGTAATTTTGAAATTTTGCAAAGTTGTCAGGGGGACTGTCTTGAACAACATACTAAAAGTCCCTGAGGGTGGGGGTGAGCGGGGGGCAAGAGTCCATTTTGTTGGGCTTTCTCTTATATCTCAACAACGATGCATCGTAAAGGAAAAGTTACTATATAGAAAATTCGAGCTGATAAAATTTCCTACACTTTTGATGTCATACATTTTTTCTATTCCCAATAGCTTTCGAGATATCCGCCAGCGAAAATAGCAACTTTTCGGAAAAAGAGAGAAAAAAAAGCTCTTTCGCATCACGCTTTTTGACACACTTTGCCTTCTATCGCTTCAGCCCTTAGACATACAGCAATGTCCTCATAAAAGACGTTGTAGGGTAATAAATTCCTTTTAAAATGAGTAGGCCTAGTCATTTGTTATTTTGTGTTAAAATTTTCAAGAGCTATGGCAGTTTTAAGTTTCGGACAAATTTAAGATTTTGACAGAAAACAGTACATCTCACTTTCTCCATATTTAGAGGTTATGTCTTTGTATATAAGCTATATATTGTGTATTTACATCGTGAAAAAATTGTAGAAATGTTACACAATCATTAAAGTTGCATTTATTAAAAATCCGATCTCGGTACAAGCACAGTAGGCCTACATGTAATGGAAAATATATTATAGTCCAGGCAACAAAGGAAGAATAGGGGGGGGGGAAATAATGTAGTTTTGAAATTTGGCAGAGATGTGGGGAAAAGTGTCCCAAACAACATACTAAAAGTCTCCATTGATTGGGGGTGAGCGGGCACGTTTAAGTGTCGTTTCTTTCAGTGTTCCCTAAATACCCAGCAAAAAACTGTTTAGCACAAAATTAAACTACATACAATTTCCTTTAAAATTGATCTAAACAATATTTCTGTAAGATTAATAGTTCAGGAAATATAAGCATATGATGTATCACGTAGTTCTGGAAATTCAATTCATTATAATTATAATTTTTTTTATTATTATAATTGTTCTTCTTCTTGTTGTTGTAAAGCTTAGCCGTTTTATGTTCGTTAAAAAATTACCGGTATTTAAAAAAATGGTAAAGAATTAAATCTATTTAGAAATTGTAAGACACAGTAGGCCTACCAATTACTCTAAATAAATGTTTACTTGTCTATGTGGTTCTTAAGACAATATTTGCACACCATATTTTGTCATTGTGCAACTCGGTGTGGTGGAAGATATGGATGCCGAAAAGCTGGCATTAAATGCTCATCCGTTTGTGGAACCTGTGATGGTACATGCACAAGCAGTATTCCATTAGAAGAAAATAATTACAGCAGTTTCAAATTCATGACGTGCAAGGAGAAGATGTCGTTTAGATATTCTTTCAACAGTGTATATATCAGGGGCGTATCCAAGATTTATTTTCGGGAGGGGCTGTGATAATCCTAACTTTACTGTCACTAGGGTTCAGAAGTTAATGATCTGAAAACGCCTAAAAACGACCTATAAATTACCTTAAATTTATGAAAATATGACATGAAAAATTTAAAATATGACAATATTTCCATATATATATATATATATATATATATATATATATATATATATATATATATATATATATCTAAAAAAGGGAATATACAGTTTAGCATATTAATATAATAATAAACAAAGGACAATATTTTAAGTATGTTATTTGACTACTTTAATATTATGTTTACTATATTAATGAATTACGAGATTGCTTTGTGTACAATGGTGGAAAAGTTCATTCTGAAGACAAAATAGGAAGAAATGTAACGAACGAATAAAAATTACCTAAAAATGACTGGTAGAAAATAAAATGCAAAATATGAGTAAGGTATTATTGTTCGTTTTGATGGAAGACGAACTTATACTACATCCTGCATGGTCTGTGATGTCTCAGAAAAGAGATGACATATCATCAACCTCTGAGCCCTAATTAACACACACTATTATACTGAACACGTTAGAATAAAGCATTTCATCTTTTATAAGTCAAAAAGTGCAATTGAACTGTCTACTTTCTGAGAAATTAAAGTGCCCTTATGTGCAACATATTAGCATGACTTAATGGTATATGTACGTGAATTATTTTGAAATTTATGTTTTTTTTTTTTTGTTTGTAGCACTAAAAAATTGTGCTGAATTTTCTGCATCCATTGATATATAGTTTATATAGGTTTAGAAATTTTTTGTGGTATTTAAATGGACATTTAAATATGTTTACATGCTCTGAGCCACGCCCTTAGAAAGGTCAGATGAGAAATTAACTATTAACTTAAAATTGAATTTCCTGGTAACTCTTATTTTACACACATATTGTTAGGTAGCTCCACAACCATTAGAGATAGAAGGCTGAAATTTGTTACACTAATTTTACATGCATATATGCATAAAGTAGACTACAATGATGCCCATAGGTATAAAATTAAAGAAAATGTGTAATGAAATATTGATCAAATTTCAAGATACCGTATTTTATATGCGATATATAAAAATTAATTGCATTAAAAATAATAACTTTAGCTGTATAAAAGTAGTCTACTTTGTAGAAAAATATGTTCATTATATGCATTAAAAAAATAAAAGGCGTCAGAGAAACCAGAAAAATGTTATGCCTATAAGGAAGTGATAAGTGCATCTGAATTAATTTTTTTCATGCTCCTATAAAACTTGTAATTTAAAATAAACTTGGTCAATTTGTTATACTTTTATCTGCTAGTTATGTTCTAGTAAGCTTTGTTATAGGATCCTGTAATTTTTGTCTACTTCTGAGTTCATTTTCTTGTAAAATTTTAATATTTTAGAACCTGCATTTTTTTTATCTTTTGTGGTTGTTCACGTATATATACCCTTAACGTTTCGGGGGGGGGGGGCTGCAGCCCCCTCAGCCCCCCCCTGAATACGCCCCTGGTATATATACTGAGTGTTCATCGCCGTGGGTGAGTCGGTAGCGCGCCTGCCTTCCACTCCGGCGGCCCGGGTTCGATTCCCGGCCGGGTCAGGGATTTTTCAGTAGTGAAAACTCCCTTTCCCGGGTTCAGGACTGGGTGTTTGTCAGTAGGTTAAGATAATGCACATTGTGCGCGATTCCTTAATTATAATTATACTGAGTGTTCAGTAGATTGAAAAATATAACCTTAACTGATCATACGAAGTATTAAGATTTCAATATTGGAGAGTAAAAATAACAAAAATAGACAAGTAAACATCTATTCCAAGTAACAGGAAGGTCTACTATGTGTCACAATTTCTAAATATATATAACGTTTTATCAATTTTAAAAATATTTTTAAAGAAAAATATAACGGCTAGTAGTCCATGTTTGTTATTACTTGCACTCATACCATGTGATTCTTCTAAGTTTTACAATTATGAGTTTTATTGTAATGTTTACCTGTAGTATATTTTTCTAAGAACTAGTGTGCTTGGTATCGTGTCATTTTAACTGCTATCTGCTCTCGTTTTGTAAAAAAAATATACATAAAACAAGAATTTCCAGAACTATGTCATACTTTATCTCCCGTTATTTTCTGAAGTATTAACCCTACAGAAATATGATGTAGACCAATTTTGTAGAAATTTTATGCAGTTCAATTTTGTACATAAACTATTTTTGCTAGAACTTGTAAATTTTCCAGATATTTAGGGAAAACTTAGAAAATACTTTGCCCCCACCCCTGCTCACGCCCCATGTATTTGTACTGTGTTCGGATTTTTAGTGAATGGTTGTGTAGTATATAATTGCCTTCTCCATATTTCACTTTGTAAATAGACAATATACAGTGTATATACAAAGATATAACCCCTAAATGAAGAGAAAGCGCGAAGTACAGTTTTCTTTCGAAATCTCGAAATTTGTCCGGAACTTAAAATTGATATAACGTTTGAACATTTGAAGAAAGAATAACAATTAACTACTCATTTTAAAAGCAATTTATTTCCCTGCAACTTCTTTTATGAGGATATTGCAGTAAATTTTAGGGATGAAGCGCTAGAAGGCATAATGTGTCGAAAAGCGTGAGGCGAAACATCGTTTTTCGAAAATGTGCTATTTTCGCTGGCAGATATCTCGAAAGCTATTGGGAATAGAAAAACAATTTATAGGATCAAACGTGTAGGAAATTTGTATCAACTGGAATTTTGAATAGAGTAACTTTTCCTCTACAATGCACCGTTGGTGAGATATAAGTGAAAAACCAATAAAATGGACCTCCTACGGGCCCCCCTGCCTCCCGCTCACCCCTCACCCTCGGGAGCTTTTAATATGTTGTGCAGAACAGTCCCGCAGACAACTCTGCCAAATTTCAAAACTACACGATTTAAATATATATATATTCTTCGTTCGTTGCTTGGACTAATACAGGTAAAGGCATATTGATACTGAAAAATAAACGTGGATGAAACACAAGATCCAATACTATGGGCATGAAAACTAAAAATACAGGTTGAATATGTTTCGTTCAGCTTAAAACTCAATATGTCTCCAAATCTTGAAATTAGCTTGTTCGGGCTAAGGTTAAAGGTTTGTTCGTGTTCCGGTTGACCATGGCTAATTGCTTTGCAAAGTAATGTCATGGATAATACATGTTCATTACCATCAACTGGTAATTATGTGCATAGGAGGCCAAGTTCATGTCCAGCTCTACGGATAAACATGTGATACCATTAGCCACCTCTAGTCCTTTCGTTGCAGTGACACAATCTTTAGGGTTTCTTTATCTCGTTTTGTTATTAAAATACACTTTAGAACGTAATTCTTTCAAATATTGAAGGGGTAGTGTTTCGCGGTCCCAGAGATCACATTTTGGGAACCTTACAAACAGTAGAGTGCGGTACGAGTTATATACACAAGTAAACCTAGTAAGATAAAATTAACGTAGACCTAAATATTTAGCTGATGAATCAGTGACAAATCCAGGATAAGAATATACGTAATTCTAGCCAATCGCAAGTGTATATCGTCATTATTTTATCGTTTAATTTATATCACCTAAATTTTATCGCACCTACGTATAACTTGGACGCTAGGACCTGAACCAAAGACGCGCAGATAGCTTATCGTCCGCCGGTAGCAATGGAGTAGGGTTAGAAGATAATCCATATACTGTACTATTCATTCCAAACTATGCGGTTCATAATAGTTCGTAAGACATCGTAAATACTTCAGACGTAAATTACGGATGTCGATTTTCTCAATTAATATCTTCCGGTTACTCACTGTTTTTCTCCACCTGAAATGTAAATCTTTCAACACTTGCCTTAAAGCCCATTTACCACCAGAAAAATTAATTTTGTTCTTTAGGACAGGTAATAGTGTTTTTAAAGTTGCCCTTTCCTCATTTGTTTTGTGGAATTCATTCACCGTCCTTCTAATTACACACTTATCAAAATCATCTAAGTCTGTTTTCACTTTTTTCTTGGTCATTTTTTGTGTGGAGTACTAAATCTCGTTCCATCTTGAACACATTTCTCACCTTCTTTTACAATTCTCTTAATGCTGCTAAATGAAATTCCTGTAGCATCCAAACACGCTGCTGAATTGCATATTTAGGGTCATCTTGGTGTACCTATTTGAAATACCTATATACATTTCACACTATTTCCCTACTCTGACTGTGAATCACTTTACTATCACCAACCTTTTTGTTAGAATAACTACATTCGCCTTCCATTGCTCTTACTAACGTATCACACTTCACTATTGAATGCGGTGAGGCTAACTAAGATGTTTTTACACGGTCTGTACAGTATGAACTGGCAACGAACATCACGTTCTATGAAGGTCAGGCAGGTCTAGATTACGTCATCGTAGACGACTGCGCCTCCGTTTGTTTAGCTCAGGCGTTACCAATCGAGTTATACAGTTGTTTCTTATTGTAAATTCATAAGGACTGAACATTGAAACATCGTCATACCTGCAGCTTCTTTCATAAAAACAATCATTGAACACAGCGATTAGGTATATATAAGCTGCATATAAGCAAAAGGAGAATGAAAATAATGTAAAAGTATATGTGTGCTGAAGAAGCATTTTATATCTCGTATAATAGTAATGAATACAATATTTAAGACAGCCTACAAAATTATTAGTAGGCATAATACTAAGAAGGTTAATCTAAATAATAAAAAAAAGTCTATGAAAATTTCCACCAACCGCAAATATCGCCGATGGCGAAAAGATCGATATATCGCTTATCCCGCCATAGGTTATATCGCTTCCAATAACATACTCGTACATACGGATGTGCGGATTTTCATGGTTATAATTATTTATTACATGCTAAATTCTGTGTGTAAGCTATTCGCTAAATAGTCACAATAAATTTTCTCTTTTACCTGTGATAAAATAAAAGAGAAAAATATTGTGGCGATAGACGTCTGATTGATGGAAATGTTTATAATACCAAGGATCTGCGGATATTGTGCATTATCTAACCGAGACTTAACCTACTTACAAAACCCCCAGTCTTGAACCCGGGGGGAAATCGAATCTGCTCACCGATTTATGAGATAGATAACCTACTGTAGTTTCCAGCTTTGAAGATCTAACAACGCCTATTAAGTTCAGCATCAACAAACTAATAAAATAATGATCATCTCATCGCGATCCAATATCACATATCCACTATCAATGTTGTGGTCCGCCGCCATGGGTGTATCGGTTGAGTAACTACCTTCCAACCTCGCGGTCCGGGTTCGATTACCGGCCAGGTGTGGTGTTTTTCAGTGGCGCCAAATCCCCTTCCGGGCTCAACCCTGGGTGTCTGTCAGTTGGTTAAATCTTAGGTTAGATAATACATAATGTGTGGTTCCTTAACATTATTATTATCATCAGTGTTTTCATTCAAGCCTACCTACAGGCGCGTTCGTATTTTTTTATCTTAGCCGGCCATAGGCCATTTTTTTCTGAAATGATTTCCTTGTGGTAAAGTTTGTTGAAGTTGTTTGTCTGTTTTTCTTATTACACACAAACATCTATGCCCGAGGCGGGACTCGAACCCACATCTCTAACGACAACAAAGAAAAGCTTTCAGATATAGTTATTCTTGTACAACCAGAGGGAACTAGTATTGTGATTGCGACCAAAATTGAAATCGAGATAACACTTCGTAAATAACGTTTCACAATTCGAAACAAGATTTCTTTTTTTTTTTGGAACGACGTCTGTATGCCTGTGTAGACATATGCAAGTTACTTTCTTTTTATTACGGACTTTGATTTTCTACTACTGAAATACTAAGGGAACTTTTGACGAAATCCTTTTTCAATTTTTAATTTTAAAAAATTGCCCTATAGCCCAGTGGTTGGGGAGTAAAAATAAGCCGTATTCGGAATTAATTAGGGGAAAGCTGGAAATTGTTTTAATCCCTTCAGTAAAGGTCAGGAATGAACATACTAAGTTTTCCCCCTCCTGCTAGGTGAGCTTTAGCTGTAGCGAAGTGATTTATAGTCGGAAAACAAGTTTTTAAAACTAACAAAATATCCCAAAGCAATCAACGCTATCAAAACATTTGGCCATACAAATTTTGTAGAGCTTGAAATTCTGAATAAAATGAGTACCCACACTTAATACCTTCGTTTAAAATTAAGGTCACAACTCTTTTTTAAAGTTTTTCTTAAATTGCTGATTAGCATGATCAGCAATTTAAGCAAAACTTTAAGAAAGAGTTGTGGCCTTAATTTTCAACGAAGGTATTAAGTGTGAGTACTCATTTTATTCAGAATTCCCCCACATCTCTGCCAAATTTCAACACTACATGATTTTTTTGGCCCTATTTTTCCTTTCTTGCCTGGAATATAATGTATTTTCCATTACATGTACTGTGCTTGTACCGTGATCGGATTTTTCATAAATTCAACTTTAATGGTTGTGTGATATTTCTCCACTTTTCTCTTAATGTAAATACACAATATACTGCTTATATACAAAGATATAACCCCTAACTATAGAGAAAGTGCGGTGTATTGTTTTCTTTCGAAATCTCAAAATTTGACCGAAATTTAAAACTGTTATAACTTTTGAATATTTAAAGACAAAATACCAAATGACTACTCGTTTTAAAGCTAATTAATTTTTCTACAACTTTTTTATGATAACATTGCTGTATACCTAAGGGTTGAAGTGCTAGAATGCAAAGTGTATCAAAAAGCGCGAGGCGAAAGAGCTTTTTTTTCGAAAATTTGTTATTTTCGCTAGCGGATATCTCGAAAACTATTAAGAATAGGAAGAAATGTTTATATCTAAACTTGTAGTAAATTTTATCAGCTTTAATGTTGTATATAACAACTTTTCGACTACGATGCACCATTGTATAGATATAAACGAAAACCCCAAAAAGGTACCTTCTGCGGGCCCTTCTGGCCTCCGCTCACCCCCACCTTCGGGGACTTTTAGTATGTTGTTTTGGGCAGTCCCTCTGACAACTCTGCAAAATTTCATAACTACACGATTTTTTTTTCTATTCGGTGATTTTCGACGTTTATTGACTGGCTTGGTTTATCCTGTTTTGCTGACCGATATTTCACCGGTAAAGCATTAGCTTGGATAATATCGAAAAACCAAGTTACTGTAGCTGGTGAAACGCAAAATGGACAATATCGCAGCTTTTCAATCTAAAAACCGGTATGGGTTCTAGCATTTATGCACAAAATTAAACTACATAAAAGTTCTTATAAAATTGATCTGAAGTATATTTCTGTAGAATTAATAGTTCAGGAAATAGAAGGATATGAAGTATGACATAATTCTGGAAATTCTGTTTTACATACACCTATAGTTCTTAGAATAATATTCGTACTAAAGGTAAACATCACACATAAAACTCATCACGATATATTTCTTATAAAGTGCACTCATACCATGTGATTTTTATAATTTATAATAATATATTAATAATAATAATAATAATGTAATAATAATAATACTATAATAATAGGAAAATACCTTTTCAGAATCAAAACAATATGGGAGGAATCCATCAAGAATGCCTAAACAGGGTCACTTGCTACTAGGTATTAGTGGAATTTTATGTTTTATGTAGGGAGAGGGATTATCTATGGATCACACACATTTTTGACCAGACAAGGACATGGAGGGCCTCCCCGGATGTGTGATCAGCCCAATGCCGGAGCCACCTCCAAGACAACACGAACACATAGGACGAGACACATCATTCACACACTCCAAACAAGGCGAGGATGAAATGAAGATGATAATGATGGCTAAATGATATCTGGGAACCACAAGGGCCTAAAGTTACCCGACATTTGTCTCTCAGGCGAGGAAAAGTCCCAGAAAAAAACCTCACCTAGCTAACTTGTCCCGACCAGGATTCGTACCCGGACCCGCTCGCGTGGCGTGGGGGAAGAGTAATAAAACTAATACCTGTAAGTAAAAAACGTAGTAATACGAGTAAGTAATAAAACTAAAAGTAATAATATTATTCATAACAATACTAATAATAGTAATATTAATATTATTAGCAATATTAAATAATAATTATCATTATTATTAATTTATAATATTTCATATGGGGCCCAATAGTTCAATTCATGTGTAACCCATGTCTCATATAAACATATAAAGCATTGAAACAAACTAATGTTTAGAAATTCTTGGTTTTTAATTAAAAGGTAAGTAAACATGAAACAGGAAAGATGGAATTTCTGTGTTTACAGGGGGAAAGTTCTTTTGAATAGTCCTTTCCGAAGTGAAGGCCACAAGTGAGTGTTTAAATGTTAAGATTATCTTGTTCTTCCTCTACCCGTACCAAGAGAGAAAGATCTGGATTCGACCCTGAAATTCCATGTTTTCAGCATTTGTACATGTTTTGAGGTTGCCTGAATAAAAAAAATGCTATTTTCTTTTTAGAAACATGTCTTTCCATGTTTGTGTCTGTCTGTTTGTGTCTGTCCGTTTGTGTACCGCATAGCTCGAAACCTTAAAAAAAATTATATTTAGATTAGATACGTCCTGGAATGTGAAACGAAGGTTGATGAGTATCTCTTACTTCTACTACCACTTAACATACTATGGGATTTTTTTTTTTTTTTTTTTTTCAAATTCCTCTAAATGGCTCAAACAATTTTGTTAAATCTTTTACGTGAGATTCTTTCACTAAGTGCTAAAAATTTTATTCAAATCATCTTTTTCGTAAAAATTCTCTAAAGAGTAGTTGTAAGGCAGTCATTGTTTGAACAAAATGAGATTATTATGAAGTAATATGCCTAAACATTTTCTTTTAATTCTGTGATATTTAACATCGTACTACCACTCTGCTCTGCATAGCCAGGCGGCTTCAAAGGAATAATCCATTAAGTTGGTGCTTCTTTATGTTTATTGATCTAACTAAATCGGTCTTATTTTCCGCTTTCCAAAACAAAAGCAACGTTGCAATATTCTTTCATTGTTCTTCCCTCATTTTAATCAATTCACTCATGTTATTGTTTACTGTAACTTGATCTTGGAACCTTCCGCGGAGTTGAAGAGTAGCTGTCACATCCGTTGCAGGACAATCTTAGATTTTGATTGGCTGGGGTAACTAGCTGATTGGTGTGGTAAAAATATAGAGCATGGGTTGAGCTTTCGGCAAACTTTTCCTCCTAACCAAAGGAAACTGCCTGGCCAAGCAATGAATAACTGGACTATGCCAAGTGCATATTGAAGATGTTATAGTGTTACAGATGGTGTTACACCGGAGGTTTAAGTACCAAGTTATGCCCTTGATACATGCATAACTTTATTGCAAATTATTTCGTTATTAAATAAATTAATATACATCAAAGGCAATCCAAACCTCTTCAAGTACCTTTCCTTCAGAAAATTTGGATTATGTTGTTGGGTACCGTTGCGTTCGATCAATTAAAAAATTATGTAATGCCTTTATACCTACTGAAGGAATTAGGAGAAAATGGGATGAGGAAACTTACCAAACTTATCAACCGAATTTATGACACTGGAGAATGGCCTCAAGATTTCCTAGAGGTAACTATGATTGCACTAAAGAAGAAGAAATGTGCCAAGATGTGTAGTGATCACAGAACTATCAGCTTGCTATCTCACGTAGGAAAAATTGTGGCACGGATACTAACTAGAAGACTGGAAAGAAGAATAGAAGACGTAATAGGAGAAGACCAATTTGGTTTCCAGAAAGGAAAAGGAACTAGAGATGCAATTGGAATGCTAAGGATTATATCAGAGAGAGTTTTAGCGGTCAACGAAGAAGTGTGTGTCTGCTTTATTGATTGGCAAAAAGCTTTTGACCGAGTGAACTGGGAAAAGTTAATGGACATACTCAAAAAAATAGGCATTGACTGGAAGGACAGGAGACTAATCCGCAATTTGTACCTGGGACAAAAAGTGAAAGTGCGTCTAGAACATGGAGTGACCAACAGTGTAGAAATAGGAAGAGGTGTGCGTCAAGGATGTTGTATGTCACCCATCTTGTTCAACCTTTATGGAGACTGGCTAGCAAAAGAAGCCTTAGAATGAGTTAGGGATTTTGTGATAGGAGGATACGCTATTAACACCATCAAATATGCGGACGACCTGGTGATTCTGGCAAAGAAACAAATATTGCAAGGAATGATTGACAGGCTGGTGGAAACAGGAAGAAAGTATGGAATGGAAATCAACATAGGTAAATCGAAGGTGATGAGGATATCGAAGAGAGAAGAGCCGCTTCAAATTATCATGGGAAATCAAGAATTAGAGAACGTGAACCAGTTCAAATACTTAGGAAGTGTACTGACAA
Source organism: Ectobius pallidus (assembly GCA_964059195.1). Taxonomy (NCBI): domain Eukaryota; kingdom Metazoa; phylum Arthropoda; class Insecta; order Blattodea; family Ectobiidae; genus Ectobius; species Ectobius pallidus. Next base: position 31,910,548 of record CAXKWD010000001.1, on the reverse strand, counting down.
AAGATGCCTATTGCACCAAGGAGATAAGATCAAGAATTGCCATGGCCAAGAAAGCATTTATGAAGAAGAGAACTCTGCTAACTAGTAGTCTGAACCTAGAGCTACGTAAAAACCTGGTGAAGTGTTATATTTGGAGTATTGCTTTGTATGGATCAGAGACATGGACTTTGAGGAAATTAGAGAAGAAATATTTAGAAAGTTTTGAAATGTGGTGCTGGAGACATAAAGTGGATGGACATGGTGACAAACGAAGAGGTTCTGAGTAGAGTGGGTGAGAAGAAGTCAATCATACACACAATTCGTCAGAGGAAAGCAAACTGGCTTGGGCACATTCTGGAGGGTACAACTGGACTTGGAAGAAGAAGAATTCAGCTGTTGGACGATTTAAGGGAAAAGCGGAAATATTGGATGCTGAAGGAGGAAGCAGAGGATAGACAGTTTTGGAAAACAAAATTCGCGTACCAAGTTTGAAAACCTGCCGGAAGGCAGAATACTTACTACTACTACTACTACTTTATACTTAACTTTCTTAGGATGTTTATCGTGCTTTGGCCTTTAGGTTTCACTGTAGGCCTACCTACAGTAGGTCTTGTTTTGCAGATTAACATTTAAGATGTGTAAAACTGTTTCACGAAAACTTAAAATGTTCTCATATCAACAGTAGTACTCACATCTTCATTCTTCTTATGTTTTTGTCCTCTGTGTTGTTAATATAGAGAAGCTAAAGATAAGTTAATACCTGCGAAATCTAAACATTTATAGGTCTATAACAAGTTTTCTTTGAAAAATGATTGAAACAAATCCGTAAACAGTATTAATGAGACAGTAGGCTGAAACACCTGAATACCATTCCATGCAATACAGCCTCTTATTATATTATGTCAGTAGTCCAGGTGAGGTAGCAAAAATTGCTCATTATTTTAAAAAATCAAAGTGGCCACTTTCTCAAAACAATAATTAGGAGAAAAATATGAGGATGTATGTTGTGGAAAACATCTGTTTGTAGCATCATGATGGAAGAAATGCAAATAAGTGTAATTTTTTCAATTTGAAGGTATAAAAACATACATGGAAAAACAAAATTAGCGCGAGATAGAGCTTAAAAGACACAGAGAATGTGTCCCGAACTATAAAAATTGGTTCATATTCAGTGGTGCAAAATCCCCTTCTGTGGAACTACACCATGAAAACAACAAGGTAGTCGCTGCAGAGGAAATTTATAATGTAACACTTTGCGAACATAGACAATAAATTAAACAAACGTTTAAAGTAAAATCTCTAAAACTCATTCACCTCTACTAATTTTGGAAATAAATCATACATTTTATTGTGTCCAGCAACAAACAGAGAGAGAAATTATGAAAGTAATGAAAGGTCTACTAACAAAACATCAAGTGGAATGGATGAAATGCCAGACTTTCTCATCAAACACTGTTCAGAATATCTTATTGAACAATTGACAGAATATATCTGCAATATTTCCCTAGTTATAGGTTGGTTTCCTAACTCACTTAAAATAGCAAAAAGGAGGTAGAAGTTCGTTGAAAACTGTAGACCCATCTCCTAAATCATAGGCGCCGACTTAGGCACTTTCTGCCCCAACAGGTTACAATGCCACGGGCATCGATCCCCCAAAAAATTTGCTGAAGGGGCCTGACCCCCCTAATAAATTCCAAGATATTTAGAAAAATCAGTAATTATTAATATTGATTATTTAATTATTATTCCTAACTTGTTACTAAAGAACGATACTTAAATGCGAATGTGACTGTTACCGTATTTCAACAATAATATAAAATCAACTGTCTTGTTAAATTAAAGAAACAAGTCCATTCTGACAGCTATCCCCAGCTGTGTGCTGTGTTGCCGACATCTCTCTCAGCTGAGCTTTATGTCGCGCCCGCGTGAATAGCCGAAAGCTACACACAAAACTTGATCAGAAGTCCGAAAGTGTTTAATCTTTACTCACTCCAGTTTGCGACATATTTTATCACTGATCACTGCATTCACTGGCGATAAACATAAATAAACCTGACACTTTAACAATACTCGTAGAGCAGTATGGCAACTAAGGACAGCTTCAAAACTGTTTGTCGGCGAAGTAATGCGAGGAAAGCATGATGACGGCTGCTGATTGGAGGATACTCTAAAAGGAATACCGGAATGTCGGAATGTACTAGGAGTGATGAAAGATATTATCGATTTTGTTAAGGAATCACCAAAAAGAATGTCCCTCTTCACTCATCTAAAACCTGATGATACTGTAAATCTTCGACCGTTCTGTTCTACTAGATGGACAGTAAGGTACCTTTCGTTATCTTCTGTTTTAGCCAACTATACTGAACTTCAGGAATTTTTTCATGCAGTTTGTAAGGATGATAAAAGTGATGCAGGTTCCACAGCAAATGGTTTCTTAATGCAGATGCAATCCTTCGATTTCTTTTTCATATTGACAGTTTTGGTTAAGCTGTTTGGACATATTGACACTGTAAATACTGCCCTGCAAGGAAAAACCCTTCAGTTTTTATTGGCAAATAAAATGATTACTACACTTTCAACAAAATTCAGTACCTAAGAGAAAATTTTGAAGAAATCTGGAATGAGACCATGCAGAAGATTAACAAAATGGATGTCGAATCTCCAAAATTGCCACGAAAGAGAAGAGTGCCCCGAAAGTATGACGAATCTAGTGACCCTGCCATGTATCAATTTTCTGATATTTTTGAGAAATACCGAAAACTTTATTGTGAGGTAATGGATTCAACACTTTGCATATAAACTATTGCAGAAAATAGAGCAGTTTCTTCTAGGTGATACAATCATAGTGATGAAATTTTGCGCTTGTATGAATCGAATATTGATAAGAACCGTTTGCTTCTTCATCGAACTATGTTACTTGAAACCCTCCAGTGAAAAGGAGAGAGTTCGATCGATTCTTTTGATGGCCTGGTAGAATACCTAAAAAAGGAGAGAGATATGCAGGATCTCTTGCCTGAACTTGTGAAATTTGTGAAAATAGTGTTGACTGTCCCATATCAACATGCAGTGCTGAACGATCGTTCTCGGGTTTGCGGGGGTTATAGTCTTATCTTCAGTCTGTTATGAGGCAGGATCGCCTAAATGCTGTTTCTGTCATCCATTGTCATCGTGAAGAGGCCATGAACTTAGATCTTCATTCAGTGGCAGACGAGTTTATTAGTAGGAACAAGATGAGACGCAATACTTTTGCCGAAAAACAGTAAGGCAAGACTCAACAGACTTAACATTATTTTTTACTTCAAACATTAATTTAATCAAATATTTATTAATTTAATTTTCATGCAATTAAAAGCATATGTAGTGTACTAACATCAGCAATACCATTTAATCTAGTATAATATTTTATTGTACAATCCTGCCCCTCCAAAATCTTTAACAAGTCGGCGCCTTTGTCCTAAATGTCAGTTCAGCAAATGGGGCGACCAGATACGAATTAGGAATTGAAAGCAGTAGGGGTAGAATAATGTGCAGAACAATGAAATACTTAAACCGTATCAAACATCAAAACTCTGACAGTATTTTACATGATTGTTTCAGCTTTTTAAACAATAGCTTTCAGAACAATTGGTTAAAAAAATTAAGGAGGAATTCTTTCGACTAGATCTTATGTGGTTATGGTTAAATCAACATACACATGGAAATTCACTGTATACAATTGTGAAGAGAAGATGCAATGATGTAGAGAGACAAATATTATCACAGAGCTTAGAGCTTGTGTATTTTACATAGACATGAAAACTAGATTGGCTAAAGAAAAATATGTTGAAGTATGTGACTATAAAGAAAGGGTAGGAATTGCTTGGTGGAGGTTGGGGATATGGAAACTAAAAGGCAGAAGAGGAATCGTTAAAAAAGGCATTTGCTCCTTGTGCAATCTGAGGGAGGATGCCAAACATGTTTTGATTGAATGCAACAGGACTAGTAAGTTTAGGAATTTGTCATGTTGCTAGAATATTATTTTAGTAATATTAATTAAGATATTACTTATATAAAAATTATTAATATAGATAAGGCTGAAATCCTCAGACAAATAGGAAAATACCTTTTCAGAATCAAAACAATATGGGAGGGTGAGAATTTTGTTTTTAGGATTTTCTTAAGTTGGCCCTTTTCCATTTATTGACTTGGGCTCTATTGAAGTAGATGACATTTGATAACAGTAGATAAACAGGAATTATGTGTTTCAGAATGGACACTATTGAAAGCTGTGACACTCCTATACAGGAATTCTTCCAAGACGCTAACATATTTATCACAGGTGGCACTGGTTTCATGGGAAAAGTTATCATAGAAAAAATTCTAAGATCCTGTAACGGTGTGAACAATATCTACCTGTTAATCCGGCGCAAGAAAGGGAAAGAAGTGGACACTCGCCTTAAGGAGTTGTTTGATGATCCCGTAAGTTACCTCTCATGGTTTAGTGTGTATGTGAAGAAAATGAGTTTACAGTCATATTTCATGTTTATTTATTAACAAAATTTCTTAATGAACAAAGTCTCATTAACAAAGCTCATATAAATGCAATTTATATATGACTGTCAAATATAAAAAATGTAAAATTATTACTTAACCCAATTTATTAAACATTGCACAAAGAAATGAACTTACATATTTTAAAAGAAATCATTGAAATTAATTATTCCTATTTGGATTTGTTATAATTCAGTAATTTAAAAACATTTATCTCTTGAATTTTAAGAGGCAATTCATTATAACTTTTAAATAAATATTTCTTTCCTTCCATTCTGTATCAGGACCCCTAATCTTGTGACTGGGTATATGAGTAGATATATACTATATATATTTGAGTATATACATTTTCTTTTAAAAACATAGGTTGTCTATTCTTGCAATGTAGTGAAGAACTTCTAGTGTTGTTGTTAGTTTGATCCTTGGGAGCAATTGGCTATATAAATAGCGAAATCTTAGTTCTGTATTCCAAAGGTGTTCTCAATGCTTAGACTTAATCAAGTGCCAGTATAATTTGCTTTTCTCTCATCATAGTAATTTCCTCTCCTTTAATAGCGTTGTGTCAGCTACTGGAGTTAAAATGTATTTTCATCAGGGGTATGTACTATTCCATAAAACTATTCCCATGAAATTATGCAGCTAGAAAATGTGCATGGACGTGTGATGTATTGAACACTGTGCCTCGTTATATTGAATTGGCATCATGAACAACCATCACATTTAGGCCTAAATAGAAAAGGCCTATCTGATTTCTCAAATGTTCTGCATTCTCACCTCTTGGAGACTGGATGCAGATACAAGTACCAACCTGTAACTGTTGGGAATTTCTCACAAACGTAACTAAAATGACCCTACAGCTTTAGGCCTAGATAGAAATCAGCTGATAGTGTCTGCCATCTTGTTGCTCATTAAAGAGTTGCACTGCACATATGCAAGATGTTATGAATTACACATCCCCTCGCCACAAAAGAAATATATTATGTAGAGAGAGATATCTGTGAAGTCATAAGTTTGTTGAACATTTAGAAGACCCTTTTTCAGTACATATGGATTTCATAATGCTAATGAAGACATGTATTGCTTCAGAAACCAGGTAAAGACAGTGCAGAACAGGATCACACAAAATTAAAATGGGTGACAGTGGAAACATGCTTATACAAAACAGTACAAAACCTAGTTTATTTGAACTTATATCAGTGTGTGAGCAAAATAAAGTATCAAATATATGTGAAAGGTAGTTTACAAAAAGCATCTTAACGTTTAAAGGCAGAGACTTAAACCAAACTTGGTGATACTGACCAAAAAAAATGTTACCAGGTAACTCTTTATTTACATACTGGGGTCTGTTAGGTAAAAGATTACTGTAATAGGCCTACATACAAATAAATCTTGGTTTTTGCTAGTCTAATTTAATCAAGTGTGTTTCATAAATCAACTAGAGTAAGAATAATTATTATAGTAAATACTTTCTTTCATAGAACTTTGTTTTATAATCATCCAATTAAAAATAACTACTATGGAAGCATTCTGTTAGATAAAACAAGAACGTGTTTCATATATTTTATTAGGCTATAGTAATTACAATTAAGGATTTTCTTACTCAAGTTTGGTAGAATTATTTATCAGAATCCTTATGATTCAACTAATGTACAATGGAAACAGAAGTTAACAACATATTGAACTATAGATCTCAAAATTATCAGAAAGGGACATAATTGAAATTTGGTATCAGCAGAAAAGAAACACATACAGACAACTACATAAAAGCTGATGGTTACAATCCAAGACCACACAAACATGTGGTAATCAACAGCCTAACCCTTAGACTGGTCAATCTCCCATTAACAAAAGAAGCATATGAACAAGAGTATTTACAAATTCAGAAGACTGCATAAAGTAATGGATTCAGTAAAAAACTAGTTGACAGAAAAATAGAAAACTTCAAAAAGCAAAAAGAGTTAAAAGCAATCACAACTTCATCAGCTGGGAAGGAAAGAACTAAATTTAAAAATTTCACATACCACCCATGGGCTACAGAAAAATTTCAAAAAATATTCAAAGATACAATATAACTTTGGTTTCAAAAAATAAGTAGGCCCTACAGCATAAAAAACTTAATAAAAACCAAACAAATGGATAAAATACCTAATGGGGAAAAAGCCGGGAATTTTCCAGATAAATTGTTCAGATTGTAATAAGACATATATTGGGAAAACAAAACGAAATTCGGTTTAAGGAACACAAGAGAAATTTGAAATATTCCCAAATAGAAAAGTCAGCAGTTGCATCCCACTGTTGAAACAGCAATCACCACATTTGTAGTGAGGCAAAATTATTAAAATCAGTCAATAAACATAAAGATTTGGAGATTTGGGAGAAGATAACATAGGTTTTATTTATGGCATGGAGCTGATGATGAATTAGTGAGACATGCCTGGAATTCTTTTTTCATCTGCAATAAAAACGTAAATTGGATCAGCATGTGGTTTCTTTCACAACAAGAGTAAACTACATGTCCGACACTCTTTTGGATGTACATTCATTCATTCATTCATTCATTCATTTATTCATTTTTATTGTCGTTAGATCAACATATACAGTTGTAATAGACATTGTCCAAATAATACACAGAACTATTTATGTAATAAAAATATTACTATAAAATTAGAACTTTAAATCATTCATATCACATATTTCATACTCATCAATACTGTAAAAACATTTAGTTTTTAACCAATTTTTTATAACTATTTTAAAACGATTAAGTGTAGTAGTTCTAGCCCTAAGAGGCAGCTAAATACTAACTTTCCCTTTGTCCATGGAGTTGACATAAAACTGGGTTTCACATTTCCAGCAAAAAATTCCAGAAATTAGTTAACTTTACAACAGTTTCCAATAATGCATGTGCTTGAATATAGTATAGACTTCAGGAAAAGCTTAGCACCTAAATAATTAAAACTGTTTTGGGTTTTACTTAACCTAGCAAAATTTATATTTATGATCCCTGTACCTAGTATCATGGTCATGATAATCATGGAATTCCAGTTCGTTATAGTGCTGTTTCACATAGATAAGGCATTTAAGTATATACAATGATGGTAGTGTTAGGATACCCAAATCAGCATAATGATTTCTACATGATTCCCTCTTACCGATGCCTTTTATACATCTAATACCCTTTTTTTGCCATAGGAAGATATTTTTAGCTCCTGGAGAATTTCCCCATAAAAATAGACCATATAAGAGATGTGCATGAAAAAAGGCAAAATAGGCATTTACTATCAGAGTAGGACCGGTACATAGATTAAGTTTATTTAATAAAAATATTACTCTAGATAAACGAACACAAATGTTTTACTATGCACATGCCAATTGAGGGTAGCGTCTAAGTTTATGAGAATATGAAAGCTTACAAGTCTAAGTTTATACCTAGCAACTTTATAGGTTTGTTTTCTACCTTAGCCTTGTTTAAACTAAATATAATTTCTTCAGTTTTGTTTTCATTTACCACTAGTGAGTTTGCTGAGAACCATAAAAGATATCTTTCTATCATGTAGTTTTTTATTACTTCATTGAGCTCAGGGTTTTTATTAGAGGTTAATATGGTAGTATCATCAGCGTATAGAATGCATCTATTTGGAATAAAACTAGGCAGGTCATTTACATAGACTAAAAACAGAAACAAAGCCCTGAGGAACACCTGTGATGACCTTTAAAAGATCAGAACATTTTTCTCCCATTTTTACATACTGATGTCTATCCTTTAGATATGATTCGAGAAATGTCATGTCCTTTCAGTGTGAACAATACCATTTTAGCTTATCCAATAAAAGCTTATGTGGAACCATATCAAAGGCTTGGCTTAGGTCTAACATTACAGCCGAGGTTTCCTGTGTTTCCCCTTGCATTCAGAGAAACCAATATATGATTAAATACTAAATTTCCCTTTGTCCATGGAGTTGCCATAAAACTGGGTTTCATATTTCCGGCAAAAAATTCCAGAAATTACTTCACTTTACAACAGTTTCCAATAATGCATGTGTTTGAATATAGTATAGACTTCAGGGAAAAAAGGTTACGTACATTAAGAAAACTAAATATTCTAATAGAAAATATTATATTTCGAAGATCTGATTTTGAGCTGGTTACATTCCGTGGAGTTGATTTTGAGCGTATAAAACAGCTCAGAAATATAATTCTTATCAACGGAGAGACACAAAATAAGTAGGAGAGTTTTAAAGCATAAAAAGCTAGTCATAATCACACTTAATATTTGCCAGTTACACAAAATGCCCCGTTTTTGGAGAATGAGCCTCATAACATTCATAGTAGTTTTTACATGGAGTCCAACTGGTAGTTTGTATAGATTCCATACCTTAGCATTAAGAAAGCTAATAGGACTGGTCTTTCTCACAGATTTCACTGTTTAATAATAGAAAATCAAAACAGATGAAATAAATTTTTTATTTGTGTTTAAGCTGTTCTCACTAACAGATCCTGTGAAAGCTTCTAGCCATCACCCTTTTTTCTGTTTTGTTTATTTTCAGTTGTTCAATACCCTGAAAGGGAAATATCCTAAGTTTGAACAAAAAGTGTCAGCTATACCAGGTGATTGCAATACCCCAGGTCTGGGTTTGAGTCCCTTGGATCATCAGAAGCTTATAGAAGATGTGAACATTGTGTTTCATGGTGCTGCCACTGTCCGCTTTGACGAGAAACTGCGATCGGCTGTAGGTATCAATGTTCTAGGCACCAAGTACATTCTGGATCTTGCTCAAGAAGTGAAGAGCCTCAAAGTGAGTAAACCCTTTAAATATTTAAGTTATCTTAATTTTGCAATTGAGCTATTGTGTAGTTCTTCCACCTATGTTCAATAATAATATATTATAAGACATATTTTAGAATTCTTTGTATAATTAATTTATATAACTGAGCATAGGTGGAAGAACTAATATTAACACAGACAAACCCTTCATGATTAATTTATCAATTTGGGCTTGTGCTTTGAAGCTCTTGCAAGTGGAGCACTCAGATCCAGTTATTCAACTCCAACCAAAATGTTGGATTGCTTATTGTTGTAGGCAATCCCTGGCCGGATGTGGCCTGCCCCGACTTTAGATCCGGCCCACGAAACACTTCAAAATCACGCTCGAAAAAGTAAATATTTTCGGTTCTCGTTAACTAGACAGTGAGAGGGGGGAAACAAAAGCCTGAACTATGAGGGTGTTCCTTCCGGTCAGCACTAGAAAAATGCTGCAATAGGCCTAAATCAAAGTATCGAACCAGACTTATAGATGCAAATTTGGAAAACACTCTGCGTTTGTGTATTAGTGGGATTGATGCCAACATTGATTAATTATCTTGTTTCTCAAGTTCAAGCTCAAGCTTCTCATTAATTTCTGCTGATTGTAAGTAAACACCTAATCAGTTCAATATTGTTCTCATTCATGTAACTTTAGCATTATACTTTATAAATATAAAAAAACCGCATCATTATTATTTTTTCACAACTACCTATTATCTCCGGTCCGCGACTTCATAAATCTCGTAAAGTTTAGCCTGCATCTTTTCAAAGGTTGCCCATACCTGTTGTAGGCTATAATGATCATACAATTTAAGTGTTGTTATAATCTAAGTATAACATTTATACTAGGAATACAGCCTACTATCGAGGAAACTCTACAACTCCATATTGGCATTTAATACAAACCTTACACAGCCTAAAACTCTTCAATAAAAGAAACTAAACTCTTTGGCGTGACATCCCCAAAGGGACAAGGCCTCCCACCCGACCACTGCGTCATCTACCTATAGGCAGATGGCAGGATTGGGGAGGGGCATGTGGTCAGCATGCCGACACCCACGGCCGTTAATGGTGGTTTCCAAGACCGGAAAACTCTTGATTAAACTTTATGTAAATAATCAAGATGCCTAAAGTAACAATAGGTCACTTTACAAGTATTTGTAATTGAATTTTCAGATTATGCATCCATTTGCAGGCATTATGTTAGGCAGCATCATTAGGTGCTTTAAGATTATTGTTGACTATATTGCTTCTTGTATGTGAGACTTTTTGCAACTTTTTAAAATCAATTTAATAATATAATAACCCCACAAGTCAGACAGTTAAATGCCAAGGAGCCATTTGTGGGTTTATTCTGCACCGGTTGCAGGGGTTTTCATGCCCTGTAAATATTTGGTTGTTATTGTTTAAAGTTGGTGCGCCACGTGAGCCATTCAGATGCTTTACACACCTGTACATGTACTTACGGAATGTTTGTATTATCTCTTTTTCCCCTTTACCTCGGCTGCAGTGGGTGGTAGCATGATTTTCTCTTCTCAGGGCAACAGATCGAGGAGATGTGAAATCAAATTGCATGCACTGATTAAATTTTTACCTGGTTTTATTCAAACCTCTTGTTGTCCATAAGAAAAGTACACATAGTACAACAGATAATACAGGTTATACACTACACTTCACAATACAGTTACCAAATTTGTTATGCAAGTAATCCTTTAGCAGATCGTTTATTCATTAACTTTTATTTAATGCTATGTCTGTGTGTCCAATTATACTTTGCCACAACACACTGTGCGTGTGCATATAATGCCTGCTTAATACTTTGCTACCCTAAGTGATGTCATAATATTTTATCTATGTAAAACTTTGTATTTATTATTTTTGTCTTAGCTTGTTAACCTGTTGCACACAGACTATCATTCCTGTTGGAATGAAGAATAACTCTCGTTACAACCGTCTCTTCAGAGACATGAAGAAGAACTCTTATTGGAACCGTCTCTTTACAGTCATGAAGAAAAACTCTACAGTGCTCACCTCCCATAACTTTAGCTCTGATTGGTTGGAAATTACTGATCATGACGTTTAGAGTACATATTGGTTTGGTCATAACTATTGGTCATAACTACCCTTCAGCCAATCACTAATATAATGGTATGAGTATATGGTTTATTTTGTTATTTTCACACGGATCTCCAAACTTTTTCTTTTCACAATATCATGCATGTTTGCACATAAATATCGGTACTGCCTTTTGAATTTTACCAGTCTGCTCAACTACATTTGCAAAATTTGTTCCTTAACTTTATGATCTAGGTCCTTTTCACCTTTCATATAGCAACAAATATCAATAAATTTTGTTACTAGTGCCATTTTACTTTCATAGAATTTGAATGCTTTTACTGCAGTTACCCTAATATACTGGGCCCTCTGAATAACTCAATATGCTCCGATGCAGACACCGTATATTGTCTGCCTTTGCCTCTTTACAAATGTACTCATACTGCTGACGCCTGATTTCCAAACATGAGCAACATTTAAGTTATTCTTATTATGAAATATTTATTCTCTTTCTTTATTTCAAGTCTCTTATATTTCATAAACTATTACAGTAAAATACCAGCATAACGAAACTTAGGGGACCTCAGAAATGAATTTGTTATAGTGAAATTTCGTTATACTGAAATTTTATAGGTGTACAATGTTCTGGACTTTATTATTTGAAAAAGTCAAAATAGTCACCAACCACTGCACATGAATTTAAAACAGAATCTGGTATATTGCCATTGTTACAGAAGAAAATCTCGAAGACTGTGTGCAGTGTGTTGTCAAACTCTGTTGATCACTGTGTTGCACACCTTCCTCTTCAACCTCATCATCACATGGATTCGTATCACTCGTAATGTCTGCCACAGTCCCATCATCTGTGATTTCTTGTTACACTATCACATCACAGTCCACTGTGGCATAGTCATTAAGATTCACCCTTGCAGACCCATCTTACTTTTCACACAAATGCTTCCAGTTGTCTCCTCTTTCTATATCATCTAGCACTTCACTCCAGCTTTTCTACAGCAGTTAGCAATTCTTATTTCTTCTTTAGCATTTTCCATTCAGCATTAATAACTCACCCTGAGGCAATATTACACAGCATACGCCAGAAAAAATAAAATTACGAAATTTTAATTTGTTATACTGAAAGTTCTAAATTTGTTATAATGAAATGTTTTAACACATATTAAATAGGGAAGAGAGATGGGGCCAATACATAATTTTGTAATACTGAAAATTTTGTTATACTGGCATTTTACTGTACATATGATTAATGCAAATCTACTTGGTTTTTAGTCTTATGCTAATTAAAAGAAATTATCTATTTCCCATAAAATATCTGCATACTTTATGGATAAAAGCCCATATCATTTATACGCTTCATGGTATTTAAATTTAAATGCTTCACAGCTTTATATTTCAGCGTTACGACTTACTGCATTTTTAAAAGAAATTGTTAGTTCTAAAGTTACGAAACTTTCAATAAATAGTTTCAATATCTTCCTACATGTCATTAGTTTGTGTAGTAACCTATTTTATTTTGTTTGCACCAATTCTGTGGTTCTGAATTCTTTCCCATGGGCAGTATTCTTTTTATGAAGTGCGTCTCTATAAGATGAGAAAACTAAATTTGTCTTTAGTGGAAAAATCTTCCCTTTGAGGCATTTATGCACCAGGCAGGAATGTAGTTGATTATTATTGAGAGATACATTTTGTAATAAGAATAGTCATTTAATGCTTCTTCCATGTCGTGTCACGGCGTCGACTCTTCTCCTTACGGATAGTTTGTCTCCACCGTTTACACGCCAATGCATGAGAACTACTCTATTTCACTTAGCTTTTGTAGATGTTGTCGTATTCCAGATGATATGACCATCTCTTGTAGCTCTAGAGAAGTTGCTTCACACTTGTTAAAACATAGGTTTATTTCCTTGGAAATAAATGAAAGATTTAGACTAAAGATGAGAGAAGATGTTTATTCTAAAATACACTACACTACACTGTTTTCAGAGCCTCATACATATATCCACAGCATACTGCAACTGCCATCTGAAGGAGATTGATGAGAAATTCTACACCTATCCCATGTCACACAGAAAACTTCTATCTGTCGTGGAAAGCGTGAGCGATAATGTACTGGACAACATCACTCGCATGTAAGTTCAAGAATAATTTTATTAATATTGTTCTTTATATGAAGTTCTTTCAGATAGGGATTCCAGGTTTTTCAGTTTTGATTATTCCCTTTGTCCAAAACGAACTTCTGAAGATTTTTACTCCACATATTACTACTGACGGCCGGAGAGTAGAGATATGTTTTTCTGAAGCTCCTCACACAACATCTTGAAAATAGTCGTTTTTGTTCAAGTTTGTTTCATATTATGTATTCTTTTAATTATATTTTTATTATTATTATTATTATTATTATTATTATTATTATTATTATTATTATTATTATATTGTTATATAAGTTTTAACACATCTATATGTTTTACATCTTAATTCTAATTGTAATTATAACCATTATAAAATTCAACATACTCCTGGCTAAATCATGAGTAATCTGTTGTCCCCAGGGTTGCCAGACGTCCCAGATTTTACGGGACAGTACTGTATTTTTGTTAATTGTCCCGCATCCCGGGGAGTTCCTTGCCTGGACGGCAATTGTTCCGTATTTCGGAGAATTTTGAAACCTCCCCAAAAAATACGCCAGAATTGAAACTTTTTGGAACTTATAATCATTGGTACTCTACTCTGAGCTAGTATGCAAGTGATGCGAATGTTTAATATGTGCTCAAAACGTTAACATATTTATGCTCATTGTGCGCTGTTCCCCATATAGCCTATAACCATTGGTGCCGACCAAACTATAGACAGTGCTGTTTGATTCGTTGATCGTTGCAGCTTACAACTTTGGGGATTTCGCGTTGGCCAGCCTGTTGGGAAGTTGGTCTTGGATGAAGAAGAGTGGACAGCTAATTAATGGATGACCGATGCCATGTTTCATTATAGTTATAATAGGAAGTGAGGTAAAATGGAAGAAGAAACGAATTTCAAACGGAAAGGTGATCCTCACCACACAAAGAAAGGTAAAAGGCTGTGTGTTTATCGAAGGGATTGGGAAAAGGAAAGTGATAAAAAGGATTGGTTAGTATATAATCCCGACAACCAATACAAAGCATTTTAATAAAGTAGGAAGAGCGCACAATGTGCATTTGGGACATGACTTAGTTCTGGGTGCAGAACATCACTAATGTTTCTGTGCGAAGTCTGCAGTTCATCGCATGATATCTCCCACACTCAGAGCCACATCTCTCGCAGACACAATCCATGCTGGGTTCATGAAAATTCTTTATGCAACACAGTCTGTGATGGAAACCATGCACAGCAAATCTCGTCACTATGTGCCGCAAGTTATATCCTCCTCGTGTCCATTTGCGATTCACCATTGCATCTGTGGAATAAAATTCCTCCCAAATTTTTGTTTTCTCTTAGGACCTTCTGATATGCCGGTGTTGCTGGAAGTAGTAATTTTAATCTTAAATCTTCTATATAAAAAGTTTCCTTGGAAAGTTCATAGACAAGTCGCGATCGTGTGTACTTGGAGAGGGAGAGTACTTTCTTCAAATATGTGGATTTCAGTTTCTCCAACTTTTCAATACAAAGCATTTTGTACTTAATGTCGCAAGAGTTTTTCAAATGATGTAACTCAACATGCAGGAGGAAGTGAGCACAAAAAAAAAACAGACAGTAATTACTTCAACATCCATCAGTATATTTTTCGTTGTGAAAAACAGCACAGAATCCAATAAGGTAAATATAAAATGCACTGTTTTCAGTAAGGATCTTGTTTAGCATAAATCTGGGGGATGCCAATCTGGGTAATTCATAATTCATTTTGATTTCAGATTTCCCTGGCTGAGGTTATGGAGGTTTCCCACTGCATAAAGCATAGTCAGTCATACAATGCATTGGACTGCGAGAATAAGTTAGCTCATTGCATCTTCGATGATTCCAAGATAGCTACAAAAATTTCTTGTGGAAGAACGAAGGCAGAGGCCATTGCCAAGAGAATTTTATCACCGTTTGTTGTGAATGAAGTGATAGAAAAGCTGAAAAGTATACGTTACTTCTCCATCGCTACGGACACCTCAAACAAAGGTAACTGAAAGTTTTACCCGATATCTGTCCAGTACTTTTCCTCCACAGAAGGCATTATGTCCAAATTAATAGATTTTATGGAAGAGCCTCATGAATCAGCAGAAACAATAGTGAAATGTGTTATGGAGACTTTAAGAAAGTATGGACTCTCAATTAATAATGCCACATCATTTTGTGCGGACAACACCAATGCTAACTTTGGAAAGAAACATTCAGCATTTGTATTATTAAAGGAAAAAAATGATAGGTTAGTTAAAGTAGGGTGTCCTGCACACATAGTTAATAATGCTTTCAAGCATGCATTAGATACTTTAGATGTGGATATTGAAACTGTTGTTTTTAAAGTGTATTCCTATTCCTCAAACTCAGCAGTTAGAAGAGATGAACTGAAAAGTATGACTACATTCGTAGGACAAAAATGGCATGAACTTCTGAGGCATGTAACAACTCGTTGGTTGACATTGGGTCCTGCTGTTGATAGACAAATTATGTTGGGAGGCTGTAGTATCATATTTTTTATCTTTAGGTTCAGATATACCCAAAACATTGAGAAAACTACTGAATATTAATGAGTCTAATTCTAATGAAGTAAGTGATCATAACTTCAGCGATGTAAAAATTACTTTATACTTTGTGAGTCACATGTTTTCAGTCAGCCAGTAAACAATTACAACTTGATCACTCAACAGGTAATGATGCCTATAAAATAATGCATACATTGTGTGAACAGTTACAGAATAGAGTACAAGATAGATATTTTGGTTCTTTTGTATCTATGACATTTAGTGATATTCATGCTGATTCAGATAGAAAGAGAAAGCTTTCTGAAAATTTTGTACAGTTTTTGGAAACTGCATGATTACCTAAAAAAGTGGTTTGACTTGTCAGAAGAAAATCCTCTAAGGACAATGGGATTTTTGGCTCTTGTACAAGAGATATCATTCAATGATATTAGTGTCCTTGTTTGTAAATTAAACCTACAGAGTGATATTGATCTAGACAAGCTTTATGATGAATATTCCATTATAAAGCCATGTACAAAATATGTACAAACAGATACCGGTGCTAAGTTGAGTGTAAGTGAAAAATGGTTAAAAGTATTCCAAAATGTGGGGGTACATGAAGTACCAAACTTGGTGGAAATAGTTTCATTTTGTTTAAGCATTCCTGCCTCAAATGCTTTTGTAGAGAGGCTATTTTTTCACATGAATGTGAAATGGTCAGATGTGAGAAACAGATGTTCTGTAGATTTGATTAAGTTTGAGCTGTTTGTTTCTGTAAATATATCATCAGTGTCGTGCAGAGACTTTTATGAAATTGCTAAGAACAACAAGAAACTGTTAAAATCTGTTCAGAGTAATGAAAAATATGTTAAATGATGAATAATGTAACTAGTTATCCACCTTATACGATACCACAAATACAAGTATTAACAGAAAGTCGTTTACTGTTTATTAATTAGCTGCACTGTGATGCCAATATCACAACGAAACTATCATTATTAAATAAAGTTTACAACTTCTGAGATACGAGCTGCCGATTTCGTTGACCACGCATCTGTCCCTTATTTTGATTTCAGATAACTGGCAACCCTGGTTGTCCCCCCCCCCCCAAATAAAAATAGATCAAATCTACACCTTACAAGAACAGCTATGACAATGTGTAAAAAATGCTTTAAGAGAATGAAGAAAGGAGTGCCTTACCTAAAATGTAATTCACACTAGTATAGGATATGTGAAAAAGTAAGAGCTGGAGAAGGATGTGTGAACTACACATGTAATTAGTGTACCAGCAAACTTATCAACTGTGATGTGTGTGACTTGCTTAGGCAAGGAAATAAGGTCAGCCACACACGAAGCTGCTAGTGGTCACCACCAGTGGTGGCCACAAGTAGTGGGTAGGCTTTTACATGGTGTTTAAATGGGGCAGCCGCACACACAGCTTCTGCAGAAGCATGCCACAGCCACAAGCAGAGGGAGAAGCTCTTTCTCATTGCTAGTAGCCACACATAGCCACTAGTGCAGTGGTTCTTAGCCTTGTTAAAGGTACTGAACCCCACCAGTTTCATAAACATGTTCACCAAACACTTCTTAATTGCAAAAAAGAAAAATATGATTTTTTTTAATAAAAAAAACATGATTTTTTAAATTAAAAAAACATGGGCATATATTTATACAAAACCATTAAAACATGATTTTCATACATGATTTGACCTCCGCGAGACTGACTCACCGAACCCCTGGGGTTCGATCAAACCCAGGTTGAGAATCACTGCACTAGTAACTAGCTTCCGCTTCTAATCCCCCTCTGGTGTGCTACAGTGGCATACAGCTCCCTTCTTGAGGAACTTGGGTCCCTAATCTATTGCGTACCCTTAAGTGAAATCTAATAGCTAATAACTAGGGGAAGGTATTTAATGACCAAAAATATAAAATAAACAATGTAACTTTCTTATTGGTTAAAGTTAACTCCCGCCTTGCCATATGAAATATTTACGTTAGCTTTTGAATAATTCGGTTTACCAATTTACTTTTACCGTTGCCTTTGAATTTGCACTGATATAATAATAATAATAATTTCTAATGAAATTCTAATATCGAAATATATTTAATTATAATTAAATTAGTAATAATATGCAGTTTCACTGCCATTGATTATTATTATTATTGTTGTTGTTGTTGTTAATATTATTACTATTATTATTATTATTATTATTATTATTATTATTATTATTATTATTATTATTATTATTATTATTATTATTATTATTATTATTATTATTATTATTATTATTATTATTATTATTATTATTATTATTATTATTATTATTATTATTACACGGTAAAAGCATTGAACACAAAGATCGGTCCTGATCAGTGGCATACCAAGGCAGGTGGCCTTAGGTGGTTAGGGGTGTCATTGTGGCAGAAAAAAAGCACCCCAAAATCGTTTAGGGTGTTAGAAAAAATACAAATAATTTACGATGGACTGTCAAAGTGGAAAGTAATCACTACTTGCAGTGAAATGTGACTGCGTCTATTATTTGTATCAGAGAGTGCAGCGTGCAGGGTGTCATGTTGGTGTACTGTGTGTATACCTGAGATGTGGGAATGGCGGAGTGGAGAGGGGTATGGTGAGGGTGAGATATTTTGAAGCTTATAAAGCGTGATGGTCTTGATATGACGATGTGTCAAGGACGGGGATACGACAATGCCTCTACAATGGCGAGTCTACATTCAGGAGTTCAAGCTCAAATTTCTGAACTTAACCCTAAAGCTTTGTTTATGCCGTGTGCTAACCACTCTCTAAATATTTGTGGAGTGCACTCTTTTGCAACAGTTTCTTCATGTGTAACCTTTTTTGGCACCTTAGAGAGTCTGTACGTCTTTTTCTCAGCATAAACTCACAGATGGGATATCCTTACAGCAAACGTTGAGGTAACGGTCAAGCGGCTAGCAGAAACTAGATGGAGTACTCACTATGAAGCTGTCAAACCCGTATTTAAGTGCTTTAAGAAGATTGTTCAAGTCATCGAGGAACTATGTAATCCTGCAGAAAAGATTGAAACTAGAGGAGGAGCTCAAAACCTATCGCCTGCAGTATGTGATTTATTGTTTTTGTGCTATTTATGTTTGTGGAATACTGTTTTAGAAGAAGTTAAACACGCCCAAAAGTACTTGCAGATTCTCAGAATAAGCCTTGAGAGGTGTGTCATGAAGATGAGAAGACTAAAGATCTATTTAAAGGACAGTAGAAATGAACTTGCCCCCCATTGGTATCCTCACCTTGTCGTGGTGGTGGGGCTTGTGTGGTCAATTGATCCTGAGAGCTATGCCGGCGGTAGCTATGCTACTGGTAGGGCCTCCCTTGCCGGACAGGTCAAAGGTGATGATCCAGACAAAGCAGGATACCCTGGTCCTCCAGGTTGGGGGTTAGATGTTGGAGTGATAAACCAACCCTGTAAAAAGCTCAACTATCGAAGAGCTGAACATCTAAGCTACCTGCTGCATGGAGCAGATAGGAGGCAGACCCTCCACCATGATAGAGTGCTGTTGGCCAATCCCCAGCATACTCGAAACCTAAATGATTAAATGCGAAAATAGAGAGCAAACCGGACTGATCAAAAGGACGACGAACTGGCGAGGACACGGTAAAACGATTCTTGGTACGTGGAATGTAAGAGGATTAAACGGAAAGGAATATGAAATGATAAAAGAAATAAAACAAACAACTGTGAAATATTTAGCTCTAACAGAAATGAAAAAGAAAGGGAATGGGATTGAAATAATGGATGATCATTATATAATGATATTTAGTGGAGTTGCCAAAAATGAAAGAGCAAAGGGAGGGGTAGCTTTTTTGCTACACAGAGACGATGAGAAAAACCTTAAAGGATGGAAATTCGTAAATGAGAGAATTATGACAGTGGATATAGATGAGGAAGAAGAAAAGTGGACTGTGGTGGTAGTGTATGCTCCTAATGACAGTGACACGGTAGAAAATAAAACACAGTTCTACGAACAACTGCAAAGAGTCATAGAAGAGCTAGAGAGAGATATTATAATTTTAGGAGATATGAATGCAAGGGTCGGAAATAGAGCAGAAGAATGGGAGGGAGTAATTGGGAAAGAAGGAGAAGAGGCATTAAATGATAACGGAGTAAGACTACTGGAGTTTTGTGTAATGAACGGCCTAGTGATATTAAATACTATGTTTATCCATAAGGATATACATAAATTCACCAGAGAGGAACGAAGCTGAAATGAGAAGTCTATTATAGACTATATAATTGTTAAGAGAGAAATGAGGAAACACATAAGAGATGTAAGAGTGAGAAGAGGCCCAGAACTAGGCAGTGATCATAAGCTTGTAACCATGGAGAAAGCTAGAATGAAGAAACACAGACCTTACATACCAAAAAAGAAGAGGGAAAAAATGAAAGGGGAGGAAAGGATCAAAGTTTACAAATTAAGAGAGAAGGACAATCAAAAAACCTACAAGGAAAAGGTGGAAGAAAGTCTAAAAGAGCAGGAAGTAGACATAGCCCAGGAGCAAGATTTAGAAAAGATATGGATGAAATGGAAGAATACTTTATTGTCAGCAGCAGCAGAGGTCTGTGGCACGTTTAAATCAACAGGAACAAGAAAAGTAACACACTGGTGGACTCCTGAAATTGGAATGTTGATAAAAGAGAAGAAAAATAAATGGAAGAAATACCTTGATCTGGGCACTTTAGAAGCTTTTGAGGAATACAGAAAACAAAGAGATATAGTAAAGAAAGCAGTGCAAGCAGCAAAGAAAGAAATGTGGGAAAAGTTTGGTGAGAAAATGGAAGAAAATTATAGAGAAAACCAAAAGCTGTTCTACAAAGTTCTGAAGAGTATGAAGAAACAGAAACCATGCCCTTTGAAATTCATTTACGATAAAGGGAAAAATTTACTGACGAAACCAAAAGAAATAATGGAAAGATGGAAGGAATATTTTCAGGAGCTACTGGAAACAAAAGGAAATGAAGAACAGGAACAACAGGAAGGGCCATGTGGAGAAGAAGGAAAAGAGATTACAATGGAGGAACTCCAGAAAGCCATAAAGAAAATGAAAATGGGGAAGGCAGCTGGGCAAGATAAAATTGCACCGGAAATGATCAAATACATGGGGAGGAGAGCTGAGGAAGTCCTACTGAAGATTCTTCAGATATCATGGAAAGAAAAGAAGATTGTGAAGGACTGGGAAGTCTCCATCCTTATACCGGTTTTTAAGAAAGGAGACAATAGGGAATGTAAAAACCATAGAGGAATTGCATTGCTTAGCGTACCAGGGAAAGTATATTCCAGAATACTGGAAACAAGATTAAGAGAGGAAGTAGAAAATAAGCTGGAAGAAACACAAAGTGGGTTCCGCCCAGGCAGAAGTGTCCAAGACCATATATTCACTGTGAGGCAAGTAATTGAAAAAATAATAGAATATGATAGAGAGCTTTACTTATGTTTCGTGGACTTGGAAAAAGCTTTCGACAGGGTTCCATGGCGAGAAATATGGAGAGTGTTAAAGAAGAAGGAAATCAATCCGCATCTGATAAAAGCTATACAAAGCTTTTATAAAGTAAGTAGATGTTATGTCAGAACTGGAAATTATACTTCCGAGGTGTTTGGAGTTACAGCTGGAGTAAGACAAGGAGATATACTCTCTCCTTACTTGTTCATAATATTAATGGATGATGTACTCAAAGAAGTAAAAGGAAAGCTGAGGAAATTTCCAGTTGGAAACTGGAAGATGAAATGTATAAACATATGTGAGTTACTGTATGCGGATGATATAGTACTGTTTGCTAGATCTGAGGCAAATTTACAAAGAAATATAGAACTAATGAGATCAGAACTAGAAAAGAGGAATATGGTGATAAACCAAAATAAAACTAAAACAATGATGATTGGAAGGGAAAAGAAAGGATGTAAAGTGAAAATCGGGGACAAGGAATTAGAACAAGTTGATAATTTCAAATACCTTGGGATAACTATTAACCAGGATGGAAAGATTGTTGAGGAGCTGAATACAAGACTACAAGAGTAAACTCTACTATGCCATAAATAGAGGATTTCTAAGGAAGAAGGAAATTAGTAAAAAGACAAAAATGGCAGTATATAATTCTACATATATTCCAACATTGATATATGGAAGTGAATCGTGGACAATAACCAACAAACTGCAACAAAAGATACAAACAGCTGAAATGAAGTTTTTAAGAAATGTAGCGGGAAAGACCAGACGGGATAAAGTAAGGAACCACACCATTAGGAAGACATTAGAAGTTCAACCTCTGCAGGATCAGATTGAACAAGGTCAATTAAGATGGTTTGGACATCTAAACCGTATGAACAATAATAGGATGCCAAAGCAGGTGTGGGAAGCACGATTAGGAGGTATTGGAAAGAGACCCAGAGGAAGACCTAGAAAGACATGGGATGACTCTATGAGAGAGACGCTTCATAGAAGAAATATTACGTGGGAGAAAGCCAAACAGTCGGCACTGAATAGAAAAGAATGGCGCGCTCTCTGCAACTCCTCGACACCGAAAGGTACAAGAGGACAGGATTAAGTAAGTAAGTAAGTAAGTAAGTAAGTAAGTAAGTAAGAAATGAACTTGTGAAAAAAGGATTGACGTTTTCAAAAGACTTGTGCAGAGAGATGGATATACCTTTATTCAAACGAAGACTTGTCCGAAAGCAGAAATTAATGCCAGGAGAACAGGTAGCAGATGAGCCACTAACTTTGGAAAAATAACTTATAAGCTCAATGGTGGAGTGTATCGACAGGTTTCATCGAGAAATTGACTCACATTGCAAAGGAATGGAAACCATATCACTTCGGTTTTCGGTCTTAGATCTTGACAATCTTTTCAAAATGGCAGAGTCTGAACTCTCGAGACTTGTAAAAGATCTAGTAGAAAAGTACGATGCGACTTCTCAAGAGGACATGATAAAAGAAATCCTACATTGAGCAGGTTTCTTCAGGCAGCCAACGTTCCTAAAGAAGAGTCTCTGGATTGGAGTTCTTTAAAACTGTTGGAGTTTACAGTGAAACATGAACTTTCAGACTCTCTTCAAAATCTCACTTCAGCGTTAAGGTTTTTTTTACATTACTTGTATCAGTAGCTTCTTGTG
The DNA here is from genome assembly GCA_964059195.1 of Ectobius pallidus. Lineage (NCBI taxonomy): Eukaryota > Metazoa > Arthropoda > Insecta > Blattodea > Ectobiidae > Ectobius > Ectobius pallidus. The sequence goes on along the minus strand of CAXKWD010000001.1, from coordinate 31,887,367 downwards.
GAAGAAGTTTTTCAAAACTCAAACTGATTAAAAAAACTACCCGAGATCAATAATGAGCCAAGCACATCTATCTAACTTAGCTATTTTATCCATTGAAAAAAAAATAGATTCAAAAAATAGATTTTGATGAGGCTATTTCCAAATTTGCTGAAACCAAAGTTAAACAAGAGAAGTTTTAAGTTGAACAAAGACAAAGTGAAAGTTACTGTTGGTAGTACTGCAACTATTAAAAACTACACTATTAAGAATGAAATAAGAATGTAAATGTTTATGTGCAAATTAATTTCTTTGTAGTATATTAAACCTGTAAATAAAAATAATGTCCCTTTTTTTATCCACTTATCTTGTTCAGTAGTGTGCTAGAACTGAATAGCCAGTTAATTTTTAGTTTAATTAAAAATTAAAATCAAACAACCGAAATAGACAATTTGAATGATAACACCTTAACACCTTAACACCATGTCTTAACAGTGACAAGTCCTTAATTTTCAATTTATTCCACGGGTGAAATTTAGACTATATTTTCACTGGAAAATACACTCAAAATTCATTTCTGATGGGGTGACAAGATAATATCCCGCCTCGGGTGCCACAAGACCTTGGTACGCCGCTGGTCCTGATGCTTTTCATTCTAGATATTTGTTAGTTTTATGAAAATGTAATAAATAAACTTTAGTTGTCTCTATGATTTACTTTTTTCTGTAATAGCTTTTAACATGTATATGAAAGAAAGTTTGTGCAACATATTTTGCACCATTTATTTCATTCTTTTATGCTTTATATGTTTCTAATTTTTCTCCCACATGGACAGTGATTTTTCTATGAAATGTCTCTCTGTGACAGGTTAGGGCAAAGATTTATTGAAAGATGACCTTATCTGCGTGATTTTACACCACCCATATCTATTGAAAAGGGGAGCAATTAACTGAGTGAGAGCAAGTGAGTTGTTAAGGAGTTTTATTACCAGCTGTTTAACCCCACAAATATACAGCTGGTGAAACAAGAGATATCTCCACTCATGATTTGAGGTTCATCCATGCACAGTTTGTTTCACTTATGAGTTGACCAATCATGCGGGTTTCTGCGTCGCAGCGGCCACAGCCCCAACTCCTGAGCAATCGGGTGAAATATCTACGCAAATTAAGCCGCTAACGGTGAAATGATTCAGGTTCTCACAATTATAGTTAAAATTACAATGAAAATAATGACGTACCTCATCACAAGAGATGATGGAAATGCATCCACATTACACTGTGAAGCAGTAACCCTTCTACCCATTGTCATTTCTATAAAAAATAATACTTTCTACTACTACTACTACTACTGCTGCTGCTGCTGCTGCTGCTGCTACTGCTACTGCTGCTGCTGCTGCTGCTCCTCCTCCTCCTGCTGCTCCTCCTCCTCCTCCTCCTCCTGCTGCTCCTCCTCCTCCTCCTGCTGCTCCTCCTCCTCCTGCTGCTGCTCCTGCTGCTGCTGCTGCTCCTGCTGCTGCTGCTCCTGCTGCTGCTGCTCCTGCTGCTGCTGCTGCTCCTGCTGCTGCTCCTGCTGCTGCTGCTCCTGCTGCTCCTGCTACTCCTGCTGCTGCTGCTCCTGCTGCTGCTCCTGCTGCTGCTGCTGCTGCTCCTGCTGCTGCTGCTCCTGCTCCTGCTCCTGCCGCCGCCGCGACCACCACTACCACCATTACCACCACGACCACGACCACGACCACCATTACCACCATTACCACGACCACGACCACCATTACCACCATTACCACGACCACCATTACCACCATTACCACCATTACCACGACCACCATTACCACCATTTCCACGACCACCATTACCACCACCACCATTACCACCACCACCACCACGACCACCATTACCACCATGACCACCACCACCACGACCACCATGACCACTATGACCACCACCACCACGACCACCATGAGCACCACCACCATGACCACCACCACCATGACCACCACCACCACGACCACCACCACCATGACCATTACCACCGCCATGACCATTACCACCACCATGACCATTACCACCACCATGACCATTACCACCACCATGACCATTACCACCACCATGACCATTACCACCACCATGACCATTACCACCACCATGACCATTACCACCACCACCATTACCATTACCATTACCACCACCACCATTACCACCACCACCATTACCACCACCATTACCACCACCACCATTACCACCACCACCATTACCACCACCACCATTACCACCACCACCATTACCACCACCACCATTACCACCACCACCATTACCACCACCACCATTACCACCACCACCATTACCACCACCATTACCATTACCACCACCATTACCATTACCATTACCATTACTATTACTACTGTGGCTGCTACTACTACTGCTACTACAACTATTAAGGTTATATTGCACGTTTTAACTACATGTAGGTCATATCACATGTTTAGTACGTTTGCGTGAACCAGTAGTCTATAGTAACAACTCATTCGCGTCATTTGTTTCTATTGTTTAGTGATGTCTTCTTTTGTGATATTCAGTTTAAATGATTATAATATCCAATGACATAGAGGCGATGAGTTATGGAAAATAAGCAAGTCCTACAAACCTGGCGTTTGCCTTTGAGAGTGAGGAAACCATGAAAAATCCAAGTCAATTTGAGCAGCCACGAGGTTTGATTTGAACTCAGGACCTCTTCCCTGTTAGCCTATACCACCTCGCTTTAATCGGTTTGGTGTGTTCATTACGACTGCATTTCACAACATTTCACAACAATGAGTACAATAGGCCTATAGTTTTTTTTACTAGGGGCAACAAAATGTCATTCATATTTTAATTGACATGTATGTTCTGAAATTCCCATTTAAGCCATACTTATTTTATTTTTATCTTGATATCAATTAAATGTATAAAGAAATGTGTTAAACAAAAATTGTTCACTTTAATTTTCTCTACAACTTTACTGTAGTAGGTTTTCATGTATCACCTACTGTAATGGATATAATCTAGAAAAATTGAAAATGGATACGAGTAAAGTATCCCTTAAGTCATTTTTGCAGAAATACGGATATAGCCATTTCATTAGTCATAGATAAGAGTTTCCAATTTAAATTTTTTATTAAAATCATTAGAGCTAATTTTTCAAAAATCAAAATTTTTAAAAAAAGTTTTCATAAAAAGTCCCCTTAAAATTTCAGTGATAAATATCAAACTCTGGGTGGTTCGACAAAATTTCTAAAAAGTCCTTAATTCAAAAAATGAATTAAACACAATGAACCGTTTACCTGCTGTGCTTGTCCACAGACAGACGGACAGATGTCATTCCAAAAACACTTTTTTCAGTTTCTAGGCATTGTGAAACATGTTTTCCCAGTGTTATCTCAATTTTGATCTTTTGTCACGATCACAATACTTTCTCTATACTACATATATGCGAGAAAGTGAAAAGAGACAGAATGCATATTGTGTCCTGACTCTCAAATGAGATTTACCTGCTTCAAAGGCAGTTTATACAATTGAAAACTTCAACATTTTTACTGCACTAATTTCAAGTTACAAGGCAAAATTTGTGTTACAGCTGAATGTTTCATTTAAATCCTGGTGGAGGGTAGTCTCATAGTCTGCTTTGGTGCATTTAAATGTCTGGCTTGAGGGATTAAAATTTGTGAAAAATAGTTTTAACCCTGCCTTAGGCTTACATGGCACATTACACCTTTGAATGAGGCTGGGAAAATTTATAGCAGTAAATCTCTAATTGAATATAAGAATGAAGTGGAAAAGTTGTTTATGTTAGAGAAAGTTATGAGAGTGTAATACATCCTACTGTTTCAGAAAAAAGTGTGTGTGGCATTTGAAAAAATAAGTGTGCAAATGAAGAAATGATGCAGTGTTAATGGTTTTATTTGTTTCTCTAGTTTGCTTGGTGATTGGCCCAACACTTATGCATACACTAAAGCAATGGCAGAAGACTTGGTCAGGGATCGAGGTCCTGGCCTTCCTATTGGAGTCTTCAGACCTGCTGTAGGTATGTTTATCTTGCTTTATACGAGGGTCATCCAGAAAGTAAGTTCCAATTGCATCAATACCTGAGACAAGCTAAGAAAAAACCTGAAGAAAACAAAAACCATTAATTTCTAAAAGACAGATTAGACAGCAATAGCAGCACACTTCTGGGAGGAAAACCAGTGGATAGGCCAGAAGAGTTACTAGTCTGGGAGAAATTATTTATCCAAACAACAAATATGGTTTAATGAATTTCAAAATGTCAGCAGAAGACATATTAACCAGAAGCTACTACATATCGATATCAGCTGACGATGGGAGCTATAACTGTTTGAAAAATGTTCCAAGGTAGTTATTCTTAAGCAAGGTTTTGGTGTGTTTTTAACTAATATGTTGTGACTTCACTGCGTTATTCCTCATATCAGTAAAGTGAATATTTTTTCAAAGTCTAAATATGGGATACATTTTCTTTCTACATTAATGCCCGATTTCATCGACCTCGGTTTGGGCCGGTTAAACAACACCTAGTAGTTAACCAGGCATTTTCACGAATTTCCATTTCATCGAGCCCGGTTAAGAGTTAAACGACACTAACCGGGAGAAATTAGCTCACCGGCCCCAAGCGAACAGTTAAGTTGTTAACCAGGAGTACACCGCATACTTGAGCGCTTATAGCTGTATGTACTCTTATAGTATCCATCAGGCGGTGTCTGCTTCTGCTGCATTCAAGATGGAGTTGGATAACTATTTATTGTATGCTAGGTATCTCGAACATCATGAGAGAAATCAGGAAGTGGTGAGAGAAAGGTCTGGTCCATTCGTACACCTGACTGAAGAAGTATTTCAGAGGTAATATCGTCTAAAAAAAGGAGACAATTTTATCTCTTCTGGAACTTCTTGGAGAAAGATTGGACTTCCCAACGAACAAAAATTTTCCCGTGTCTCCAAGAAAATGACTGCTGACTGCGCTATGATTCTATGCCACTGGATCTTTCCAGGAAGTAGTTGGTGATACCACTGATGTAAGTAAGGGTACAGTGTATAGTAGAATTATCCACCAAGTGTCTGAAGCAATATCTTCTTTAGCTCCTCGCTTCATCAAACTTCCTTCGAGTCAGAGGGAGCAGATTCTTTCTGTAACACCTGTGGATAAGCAAAAGTATAAGAAAATGCGCTGTTTTATGTGGTTTAAAACATAGAAGGAAACAGTACTCTGTTTTTCAATTACCTGGCACACAATTGAACTCTACGCATAACTTTCTTCTTTTTGTTTCAGAGTAACCCCATCCGTCTGTTTATTTTCTGTAACTGATTTTGTGTTTTTTAATCAGATCAATCAGCACGGAATTCTCGTGAGCGCTGAAATTCGGAGCCCGTGCTCTTTTAATTGACTTTCCTTCCATTCCTTCCTTTGGTAATATTATTTCACAAAGTCAAAACAAATCTCTCTCCGCTACGATAGTGAAATATCAACACATCAGTCACTGCCATCTAAATACTACAGACGAATCGCTCCAAAGAGGAATAATGGCGAGATGAGCAGGCAGCAGATAACCGTGGATTCTTAACCAGGCTAAATTGTCAGTGCAACGGCTTTCATCTAACCATGGTTATTGTGGTCAAGTAACCGGGCATCCTAACCGAGGTCGGTGAAATTGGCCATAAGGCTTTTTATTAACTTGAAGAATGTAGTGATTTACAGTACACTGAATGTCTTAGATCTAGCAACTTGTATTTTCCATAGAATGTACTATGATCAAAAGAGGAACATTTCATTAAAAAATTCTGGGCAACTCAACTCCAAGCAGTATTTTACAATAATTTGGATATTCACATATTCTATCTGATGTTGGGTTTTTTCTTTGGACCCAATTTGCTCGTTTTTGAAAAGCACCTCATTTGGAGCATTAGCAGGAAGGGTAATCGAAATCACTAAACAGTACTCCGAATGCCAATTACTACTGTAACTTATTAATAGATAGAAAATCTGCGTCTGCATTCAGCTAATGATAATGCCACTGTAACACCAAATTTCTCTCACGGCATAAAATACCTCTGATGTCAATGTATGCCAACTTGTATAATAAGATGGCATGATGAAATTGATTCAATAAAGTGGAACAATATGGAATGGATAATTGAAATGTGGACATATAAGCATCTTGACCAATGTGCAAGTCCTGAGAAAGTGAAACAGTCTTTAAAATACAAAAGAGAGCAATAAGAATAATGAATAGAATAGGAAGATGAACATCCTGTAAAGATATATTCAAGAAACAAAAATTCTTAACACTGAGCTCAATTTTTCTCCTTGAAATCTTATGTTTTATACAACAACACATTGACAACATAAAAACAAATTCAGATGTAGGCCTACATGAACAAGTTTGATTTACATGTTCAATACTGTAGAACAGATATCTACAAAAACAATGTACTAAACATATAATAATAATAATAATAATAATAATATTAATATTTATTCGACACCATAAGTAATACAGAGTAGGCTATACATTGGCTGAGTCAAGTTTAGATGCTAAAACTAGGGTAAACATAACTTACTTACAGTGAACTATGAGATTAAATACATCAGTGTTATATGAAGTGTACAGTAATACTATAGTTTGACAGAGTATTTAGACATAAATACAGGCTGTAACAAAATAAAAGAAATGTAATGAAATACACAAATTAATAAACAATACACAAATTAATAGACAATTAATAACATATCAACTCTCAGTAAAATTTAGACCTAGAAACTCATCTGCGCTAAGAGGCATATATTTCATCAAAATATTTTTAACATTATACTTAAAGGTTTTTCCTGTTGATTCTTTTACATTACCCGGAAGTTTATTGTATAAAGTAATACCCTTGTGGGAAATACTTTTCAAGCTATTTGTAATTCTATGCGTGCTGAGGTGTATATGATGCGAAGATCCAGTAGCATGAGAGTGATATTCAGAGTTCCTTTTGAATAAGTCTTTATGATCATGAACAGAGTTAACTGTTTCTGAGATATACAAACATGAGACTGGCAGTATTTGCAGATCTTTGAATACATAGGAACCAAAATTTTTAACATATTATGGCCTACTTTCATCAATAGAAACATGTCCGCTCCTCCCTTGCTCTGTAATTAACTCTCCTATAAGGCCAAATTTGTATGCAGTCCATGTTTCTTTTATTTTCTTTTATTTACTTATTTAATTAATATAAGCATAAGTGTGACTATGAGAATAAATGTAAATGTAAGCAATATTTAGCATGTAAGATCTGACGTGTCCAACATCATTCGTAACCTGTACATGTTTATATGATATAATGGATGAATAAAATTATTATTATTATTTGATAAGTTTAATGAGACCAACTCTTGAAATAAAAGACACTCCCATGTAACGTGGGACGCTTGGTCACTTTTCATATCGGTTATATATATATATATATATATATATATATATATATTTTTTACTATTAATTAAGTGGAAATGATGGAAATAGACATTAAACCCATGTCTAGGGAATTAATACAAGTAAGAATCAGCCTGAAAAATTTTCTGCCATAGCCGGGATTTGAACCACGGATCTTCAGCTTAACGCGCTGATGCTCTTGCCAACTGAGCTACCATGACAAACTCCCGATATGACACCAAATTCTTCAACTGATTCAGAAGTCAAGGCAAACCAACGGGGGTTTCTCTTCCTTCGAGAACACAACACCCAATGGCGACCTACACTTTGTAGATACTTTAAAGCCAAGTTATTATTATTATTTAAATACTATTAATTAAGTGGAAATGATGGAAATAGACATTAAACCCATGTCTAGGGAATTAATACAAGTAAGAATCAGCCTGAAAAATTTTCTGCCATAGCCGGGATTTGAACCACGGATCTTCAGCTTAACGCGCTGATGCTCTTGCCAACTGAGCTACCATGACAAACTCCCGATATGACACCAAATTCTTCAACTGATTCAGAAGTCAAGGCAAACCAACGGGGGTTTCTCTTCCTTCGAGAACACAACACCCAATGGCGACCTACACTTTGTAGATACTTTAAAGCCAAGTTATTATTATTATTTAAATACTATTAATTAAGTGGAAATGATGGAAATAGACATTAAACCCATGTCTAGGGAATTAATACAAGTAAGAATCAGCCTGAAAATTTTTCTGCCATAGCCGGGATTTGAACCACGGATCTTCAGCTTAACGCGCTGATGCTCTTGCCAACTGAGCTACCATGACAAACTCCCGATATGACACCAAATTCTTCAACTGATTCAGAAGTCAAGGCAAACCAACGGGGGTTTCTCTTCCTTCGAGAACACAACACCCAATGGCGACCTACACTTTGTAGATACTTTAAAGCCAAGTTATTATTATTATTTAAATACTATTAATTAAGTGGAAATGATGGAAATAGACATTAAACCCATGTCTAGGGAATTAATACAAGTAAGAATCAGCCTGAAAAATTTTCTGCCATAGCCGGGATTTGAACCACGGATCTTCAGCTTAACGCGCTGATGCTCTTGCCAACTGAGCTACCATGACAAACTCCCGATATGACACCAAATTCTTCAACTGATTCAGAAGTCAAGGCAAACCAACGGGGGTTTCTCTTCCTTCGAGAACACAACACCCAATGGCGACCTACACTTTGTAGATACTTTAAAGCCAAGTTATTATTATTATTTAAATACTATTAATTAAGTGGAAATGATGGAAATAGACATTAAACCCATGTCTAGGGAATTAATACAAGTAAGAATCAGCCTGAAAAATTTTCTGCCATAGCCGGGATTTGAACCACGGATCTTCAGCTTAACGCGCTGATGCTCTTGCCAACTGAGCTACCATGACAAACTCCCGATATGACACCAAATTCTTCAACTGATTCAGAAGTCAAGGCAAACCAACGGGGGTTTCTCTTCCTTCGAGAACACAACACCCAATGGCGACCTACACTTTGTAGATACTTTAAAGCCAAGTTATTATTATTATTTAAATACTATTAATTAAGTGGAAATGATGGAAATAGACATTAAACCCATGTCTAGGGAATTAATACAAGTAAGAATCAGCCTGAAAAATTTTCTGCCATAGCCGGGATTTGAACCACGGATCTTCAGCTTAACGCGCTGATGCTCTTGCCAACTGAGCTACCATGACAAACTCCCGATATGACACCAAATTCTTCAACTGATTCAGAAGTCAAGGCAAACCAACGGGGGTTTCTCTTCCTTCGAGAACACAACACCCAATGGCGACCTACACTTTGTAGATACTTTAAAGCCAAGTTATTATTATTATTTAAATACTATTAATTAAGTGGAAATGATGGAAATAGACATTAAACCCATGTCTAGGGAATTAATACAAGTAAGAATCAGCCTGAAAAATTTTCTGCCATAGCCGGGATTTGAACCACGGATCTTCAGCTTAACGCGCTGATGCTCTTGCCAACTGAGCTACCATGACAAACTCCCGATATGACACCAAATTCTTCAACTGATTCAGAAGTCAAGGCAAACCAACGGGGGTTTCTCTTCCTTCGAGAACACAACACCCAATGGCGACCTACACTTTGTAGATACTTTAAAGCCAAGTTATTATTATTATTTAAATACTATTAATTAAGTGGAAATGATGGAAATAGACATTAAACCCATGTCTAGGGAATTAATACAAGTAAGAATCAGCCTGAAAAATTTTTCTGCCATAGCCGGGATTTGAACCACGGATCTTCAGCTTAACGCGCTGATGCTCTTGCCAACTGAGCTACCATGACAAACTCCCGATATGACACCAAATTCTTCAACTGATTCAGAAGTCAAGGCAAACCAACGGGGGTTTCTCTTCCTTCGAGAACACAACACCCAATGGCGACCTACACTTTGTAGATACTTTAAAGCCAAGTTATTATTATTATTTAAATACTATTAATTAAGTGGAAATGATGGAAATAGACATTAAACCCATGTCTAGGGAATTAATACAAGTAAGAATCAGCCTGAAAAATTTTCTGCCATAGCCGGGATTTGAACCACGGATCTTCAGCTTAACGCGCTGATGCTCTTGCCAACTGAGCTACCATGACAAACTCCCGATATGACACCAAATTCTTCAACTGATTCAGAAGTCAAGGCAAACCAACGGGGGTTTCTCTTCCTTCGAGAACACAACACCCAATGGCGACCTACACTTTGTAGATACTTTAAAGCCAAGTTATTATTATTATTTAAATACTATTAATTAAGTGGAAATGATGGAAATAGACATTAAACCCATGTCTAGGGAATTAATACAAGTAAGAATCAGCCTGAAAAATTTTCTGCCATAGCCGGGATTTGAACCACGGATCTTCAGCTTAACGCGCTGATGCTCTTGCCAACTGAGCTACCATGACAAACTCCCGATATGACACCAAATTCTTCAACTGATTCAGAAGTCAAGGCAAACCAACGGGGGTTTCTCTTCCTTCGAGAACACAACACCCAATGGCGACCTACACTTTGTAGATACTTTAAAGCCAAGTTATTATTATTATTTAAATACTATTAATTAAGTGGAAATGATGGAAATAGACATTAAACCCATGTCTAGGGAATTAATACAAGTAAGAATCAGCCTGAAAAATTTTCTGCCATAGCCGGGATTTGAACCACGGATCTTCAGCTTAACGCGCTGATGCTCTTGCCAACTGAGCTACCATGACAAACTCCCGATATGACACCAAATTCTTCAACTGATTCAGAAGTCAAGGCAAACCAACGGGGGTTTCTCTTCCTTCGAGAACACAACACCCAATGGCGACCTACACTTTGTAGATACTTTAAAGCCAAGTTATTATTATTATTTAAATACTATTAATTAAGTGGAAATGATGGAAATAGACATTAAACCCATGTCTAGGGAATTAATACAAGTAAGAATCAGCCTGAAAAATTTTTCTGCCATAGCCGGGATTTGAACCACGGATCTTCAGCTTAACGCGCTGATGCTCTTGCCAACTGAGCTACCATGACAAACTCCCGATATGACACCAAATTCTTCAACTGATTCAGAAGTCAAGGCAAACCAACGGGGGTTTCTCTTCCTTCGAGAACACAACACCCAATGGCGACCTACACTTTGTAGATACTTTAAAGCCAAGTTATTATTATTATTTAAATACTATTAATTAAGTGGAAATGATGGAAATAGACATTAAACCCATGTCTAGGGAATTAATACAAGTAAGAATCAGCCTGAAAAATTTTCTGCCATAGCCGGGATTTGAACCACGGATCTTCAGCTTAACGCGCTGATGCTCTTGCCAACTGAGCTACCATGACAAACTCCCGATATGACACCAAATTCTTCAACTGATTCAGAAGTCAAGGCAAACCAACGGGGGTTTCTCTTCCTTCGAGAACACAACACCCAATGGCGACCTACACTTTGTAGATACTTTAAAGCCAAGTTATTATTATTATTTAAATACTATTAATTAAGTGGAAATGATGGAAATAGACATTAAACCCATGTCTAGGGAATTAATACAAGTAAGAATCAGCCTGAAAAATTTTCTGCCATAGCCGGGATTTGAACCACGGATCTTCAGCTTAACGCGCTGATGCTCTTGCCAACTGAGCTACCATGACAAACTCCCGATATGACACCAAATTCTTCAACTGATTCAGAAGTCAAGGCAAACCAACGGGGGTTTCTCTTCCTTCGAGAACACAACACCCAATGGCGACCTACACTTTGTAGATACTTTAAAGCCAAGTTATTATTATTATTTAAATACTATTAATTAAGTGGAAATGATGGAAATAGACATTAAACCCATGTCTAGGGAATTAATACAAGTAAGAATCAGCCTGAAAAATTTTCTGCCATAGCCGGGATTTGAACCACGGATCTTCAGCTTAACGCGCTGATGCTCTTGCCAACTGAGCTACCATGACAAACTCCCGATATGACACCAAATTCTTCAACTGATTCAGAAGTCAAGGCAAACCAACGGGGGTTTCTCTTCCTTCGAGAACACAACACCCAATGGCGACCTACACTTTGTAGATACTTTAAAGCCAAGTTATTATTATTATTTAAATACTATTAATTAAGTGGAAATGATGGAAATAGACATTAAACCCATGTCTAGGGAATTAATACAAGTAAGAATCAGCCTGAAAAATTTTCTGCCATAGCCGGGATTTGAACCACGGATCTTCAGCTTAACGCGCTGATGCTCTTGCCAACTGAGCTACCATGACAAACTCCCGATATGACACCAAATTCTTCAACTGATTCAGAAGTCAAGGCAAACCAACGGGGGTTTCTCTTCCTTCGAGAACACAACACCCAATGGCGACCTACACTTTGTAGATACTTTAAAGCCAAGTTATTATTATTATTTAAATACTATTAATTAAGTGGAAATGATGGAAATAGACATTAAACCCATGTCTAGGGAATTAATACAAGTAAGAATCAGCCTGAAAAATTTTCTGCCATAGCCGGGATTTGAACCACGGATCTTCAGCTTAACGCGCTGATGCTCTTGCCAACTGAGCTACCATGACAAACTCCCGATATGACACCAAATTCTTCAACTGATTCAGAAGTCAAGGCAAACCAACGGGGGTTTCTCTTCCTTCGAGAACACAACACCCAATGGCGACCTACACTTTGTAGATACTTTAAAGCCAAGTTATTATTATTATTTAAATACTATTAATTAAGTGGAAATGATGGAAATAGACATTAAACCCATGTCTAGGGAATTAATACAAGTAAGAATCAGCCTGAAAAATTTTCTGCCATAGCCGGGATTTGAACCACGGATCTTCAGCTTAACGCGCTGATGCTCTTGCCAACTGAGCTACCATGACAAACTCCCGATATGACACCAAATTCTTCAACTGATTCAGAAGTCAAGGCAAACCAACGGGGGTTTCTCTTCCTTCGAGAACACAACACCCAATGGCGACCTACACTTTGTAGATACTTTAAAGCCAAGTTATTATTATTATTTAAATACTATTAATTAAGTGGAAATGATGGAAATAGACATTAAACCCATGTCTAGGGAATTAATACAAGTAAGAATCAGCCTGAAAAATTTTCTGCCATAGCCGGATTTGAACCACGGATCTTCAGCTTAACGCGCTGATGCTCTTGCCAACTGAGCTACCATGACAAACTCCCGATATGACACCAAATTCTTCAACTGATTCAGAAGTCAAGGCAAACCAACGGGGGTTTCTCTTCCTTCGAGAACACAACACCCAATGGCGACCTACACTTTGTAGATACTTTAAAGCCAAGTTATTATTATTATTTAAATACTATTAATTAAGTGGAAATGATGGAAATAGACATTAAACCCATGTCTAGGGAATTAATACAAGTAAGAATCAGCCTGAAAAATTTTCTGCCATAGCCGGGATTTGAACCACGGATCTTCAGCTTAACGCGCTGATGCTCTTGCCAACTGAGCTACCATGACAAACTCCCGATATGACACCAAATTCTTCAACTGATTCAGAAGTCAAGGCAAACCAACGGGGGTTTCTCTTCCTTCGAGAACACAACACCCAATGGCGACCTACACTTTGTAGATACTTTAAAGCCAAGTTATTATTATTATTTAAATACTATTAATTAAGTGGAAATGATGGAAATAGACATTAAACCCATGTCTAGGGAATTAATACAAGTAAGAATCAGCCTGAAAAATTTTCTGCCATAGCCGGGATTTGAACCACGGATCTTCAGCTTAACGCGCTGATGCTCTTGCCAACTGAGCTACCATGACAAACTCCCGATATGACACCAAATTCTTCAACTGATTCAGAAGTCAAGGCAAACCAACGGGGGTTTCTCTTCCTTCGAGAACACAACACCCAATGGCGACCTACACTTTGTAGATACTTTAAAGCCAAGTTATTATTATTATTTAAATACTATTAATTAAGTGGAAATGATGGAAATAGACATTAAACCCATGTCTAGGAATTAATACAAGTAAGAATCAGCCTGAAAAATTTTCTGCCATAGCCGGGATTTGAACCACGGATCTTCAGCTTAACGCGCTGATGCTCTTGCCAACTGAGCTACCATGACAAACTCCCGATATGACACCAAATTCTTCAACTGATTCAGAAGTCAAGGCAAACCAACGGGGGTTTCTCTTCCTTCGAGAACACAACACCCAATGGCGACCTACACTTTGTAGATACTTTAAAGCCAAGTTATTATTATTATTTAAATACTATTAATTAAGTGGAAATGATGGAAATAGACATTAAACCCATGTCTAGGGAATTAATACAAGTAAGAATCAGCCTGAAAAATTTTCTGCCATAGCCGGGATTTGAACCACGGATCTTCAGCTTAACGCGCTGATGCTCTTGCCAACTGAGCTACCATGACAAACTCCCGATATGACACCAAATTCTTCAACTGATTCAGAAGTCAAGGCAAACCAACGGGGGTTTCTCTTCCTTCGAGAACACAACACCCAATGGCGACCTACACTTTGTAGATACTTTAAAGCCAAGTTATTATTATTATTTAAATACTATTAATTAAGTGGAAATGATGGAAATAGACATTAAACCCATGTCTAGGGAATTAATACAAGTAAGAATCAGCCTGAAAAATTTTCTGCCATAGCCGGGATTTGAACCACGGATCTTCAGCTTAACGCGCTGATGCTCTTGCCAACTGAGCTACCATGACAAACTCCCGATATGACACCAAATTCTTCAACTGATTCAGAAGTCAAGGCAAACCAACGGGGGTTTCTCTTCCTTCGAGAACACAACACCCAATGGCGACCTACACTTTGTAGATACTTTAAAGCCAAGTTATTATTATTATTTAAATACTATTAATTAAGTGGAAATGATGGAAATAGACATTAAACCCATGTCTAGGGAATTAATACAAGTAAGAATCAGCCTGAAAAATTTTCTGCCATAGCCGGGATTTGAACCACGGATCTTCAGCTTAACGCGCTGATGCTCTTGCCAACTGAGCTACCATGACAAACTCCCGATATGACACCAAATTCTTCAACTGATTCAGAAGTCAAGGCAAACCAACGGGGGTTTCTCTTCCTTCGAGAACACAACACCCAATGGCGACCTACACTTTGTAGATACTTTAAAGCCAAGTTATTATTATTATTTAAATACTATTAATTAAGTGGAAATGATGGAAATAGACATTAAACCCATGTCTAGGGAATTAATACAAGTAAGAATCAGCCTGAAAAATTTTCTGCCATAGCCGGGATTTGAACCACGGATCTTCAGCTTAACGCGCTGATGCTCTTGCCAACTGAGCTACCATGACAAACTCCCGATATGACACCAAATTCTTCAACTGATTCAGAAGTCAAGGCAAACCAACGGGGGTTTCTCTTCCTTCGAGAACACAACACCCAATGGCGACCTACACTTTGTAGATACTTTAAAGCCAAGTTATTATTATTATTTAAATACTATTAATTAAGTGGAAATGATGGAAATAGACATTAAACCCATGTCTAGGGAATTAATACAAGTAAGAATCAGCCTGAAAAATTTTCTGCCATAGCCGGGATTTGAACCACGGATCTTCAGCTTAACGCGCTGATGCTCTTGCCAACTGAGCTACCATGACAAACTCCCGATATGACACCAAATTCTTCAACTGATTCAGAAGTCAAGGCAAACCAACGGGGGTTTCTCTTCCTTCGAGAACACAACACCCAATGGCGACCTACACTTTGTAGATACTTTAAAGCCAAGTTATTATTATTATTTAAATACTATTAATTAAGTGGAAATGATGGAAATAGACATTAAACCCATGTCTAGGGAATTAATACAAGTAAGAATCAGCCTGAAAAATTTTCTGCCATAGCCGGGATTTGAACCACGGATCTTCAGCTTAACGCGCTGATGCTCTTGCCAACTGAGCTACCATGACAAACTCCCGATATGACACCAAATTCTTCAACTGATTCAGAAGTCAAGGCAAACCAACGGGGGTTTCTCTTCCTTCGAGAACACAACACCCAATGGCGACCTACACTTTGTAGATACTTTAAAGCCAAGTTATTATTATTATTTAAATACTATTAATTAAGTGGAAATGATGGAAATAGACATTAAACCCATGTCTAGGGAATTAATACAAGTAAGAATCAGCCTGAAAAATTTTCTGCCATAGCCGGGATTTGAACCACGGATCTTCAGCTTAACGCGCTGATGCTCTTGCCAACTGAGCTACCATGACAAACTCCCGATATGACACCAAATTCTTCAACTGATTCAGAAGTCAAGGCAAACCAACGGGGGTTTCTCTTCCTTCGAGAACACAACACCCAATGGCGACCTAACTTTGTAGATACTTTAAAGCCAAGTTATTATTATTATTTAAATACTATTAATTAAGTGGAAATGATGGAAATAGACATTAAACCCATGTCTAGGGAATTAATACAAGTAAGAATCAGCCTGAAAAATTTTCTGCCATAGCCGGGATTTGAACCACGGATCTTCAGCTTAACGCGCTGATGCTCTTGCCAACTGAGCTACCATGACAAACTCCCGATATGACACCAAATTCTTCAACTGATTCAGAAGTCAAGGCAAACCAACGGGGGTTTCTCTTCCTTCGAGAACACAACACCCAATGGCGACCTACACTTTGTAGATACTTTAAAGCCAAGTTATTATTATTATTTAAATACTATTAATTAAGTGGAAATGATGGAAATAGACATTAAACCCATGTCTAGGGAATTAATACAAGTAAGAATCAGCCTGAAAAATTTTCTGCCATAGCCGGGATTTGAACCACGGATCTTCAGCTTAACGCGCTGATGCTCTTGCCAACTGAGCTACCATGACAAACTCCCGATATGACACCAAATTCTTCAACTGATTCAGAAGTCAAGGCAAACCAACGGGGGTTTCTCTTCCTTCGAGAACACAACACCCAATGGCGACCTACACTTTGTAGATACTTTAAAGCCAAGTTATTATTATTATTTAAATACTATTAATTAAGTGGAAATGATGGAAATAGACATTAAACCCATGTCTAGGGAATTAATACAAGTAAGAATCAGCCTGAAAAATTTTCTGCCATAGCCGGGATTTGAACCACGGATCTTCAGCTTAACGCGCTGATGCTCTTGCCAACTGAGCTACCATGACAAACTCCCGATATGACACCAAATTCTTCAACTGATTCAGAAGTCAAGGCAAACCAACGGGGGTTTCTCTTCCTTCGAGAACACAACACCCAATGGCGACCTACACTTTGTAGATACTTTAAAGCCAAGTTATTATTATTATTTAAATACTATTAATTAAGTGGAAATGATGGAAATAGACATTAAACCCATGTCTAGGGAATTAATACAAGTAAGAATCAGCCTGAAAAATTTTCTGCCATAGCCGGGATTTGAACCACGGATCTTCAGCTTAACGCGCTGATGCTCTTGCCAACTGAGCTACCATGACAAACTCCCGATATGACACCAAATTCTTCAACTGATTCAGAAGTCAAGGCAAACCAACGGGGGTTTCTCTTCCTTCGAGAACACAACACCCAATGGCGACCTACACTTTGTAGATACTTTAAAGCCAAGTTATTATTATTATTTAAATACTATTAATTAAGTGGAAATGATGGAAATAGACATTAAACCCATGTCTAGGGAATTAATACAAGTAAGAATCAGCCTGAAAAATTTTCTGCCATAGCCGGGATTTGAACCACGGATCTTCAGCTTAACGCGCTGATGCTCTTGCCAACTGAGCTACCATGACAAACTCCCGATATGACACCAAATTCTTCAACTGATTCAGAAGTCAAGGCAAACCAACGGGGGTTTCTCTTCCTTCGAGAACACAACACCCAATGGCGACCTACACTTTGTAGATACTTTAAAGCCAAGTTATTATTATTATTTAAATACTATTAATTAAGTGGAAATGATGGAAATAGACATTAAACCCATGTCTAGGGAATTAATACAAGTAAGAATCAGCCTGAAAAATTTTCTGCCATAGCCGGGATTTGAACCACGGATCTTCAGCTTAACGCGCTGATGCTCTTGCCAACAGAGCTACCATGACAAACTCCCGATATGACACCAAATTCTTCAACTGATTCAGAAGTCAAGGCAAACCAACGGGGGTTTCTCTTCCTTCGAGAACACAACACCCAATGGCGACCTACACTTTGTAGATACTTTAAAGCCAAGTTATTATTATTATTTAAATACTATTAATTAAGTGGAAATGATGGAAATAGACATTAAACCCATGTCTAGGGAATTAATACAAGTAAGAATCAGCCTGAAAAATTTTCTGCCAAAGCCGGGATTTGAACCACGGATCTTCAGCTTAACGCGCTGATGCTCTTGCCAACTGAGCTACGATGACAAACTCCCGATATGACACCAAATTCTTCAACTGATTCAGAAGTCAAGGCAAACCAACGGGGGTTTCTCTTCCTTCGAGAACACAACACCCAATGGCGACCTACACTTTGTAGATACTTTAAAGCCAAGTTATTATTATTATTTAAATACTATTAATTAAGTGGAAATGATGGAAATAGACATTAAACCCATGTCTAGGGAATTAATACAAGTAAGAATCAGCCTGAAAAATTTTCTGCCATAGCCGGGATTTGAACCACGGATCTTCAGCTTAACGCGCTGATGCTCTTGCCAACTGAGCTACCATGACAAACTCCCGATATGACACCAAATTCTTCAACTGATTCAGAAGTCAAGGCAAACCAACGGCGGTGTAGGTCGCCATTGGGTGTTGTGTTCTCGAAGGAAGAGAAACCCCCGTTGGTTTGCCTTGACTTCTGAATCAGTTGAAGAATTTGGTGTCATATCGGGAGTTTGTCATGGTAGCTCAGTTGGCAAGAGCATCAGCGCGTTAAGCTGAAGATCCGTGGTTCAAATCCCGGCTATGGCAGAAAATTTTTCAGGCTGATTCTTACTTGTATTAATTCCCTAGACATGGGTTTAATGTCTATTTCCATCATTTCCACGTAATTAATAGTATTTAAATAATAATAATAACTTGGCTTTAAAGTATCTACAAAGTGTAGGTCGCCATTGGGTGTTGTGTTCTCGAAGGATGAGAAACCCCCGTTGGTTTGCCTTGACTTCTGAATCAGTTGAAGAATTTGGTGTCATATCGGGAGTTTGTCATGGTAGCTCAGTTGGCAAGAGCATCAGCGCGTTAAGCTGAAGATCCGTGGTTCAAATCCCGGCTATGGCAGAAAATTTTTCAGGCTGATTCTTACTTGTATTAATTCCCTAGACATGGGTTTAATGTCTATTTCCATCATTTCCACTTAATTAATAGTATTTAAATAATAATAATAACTTGGCTTTAAAGTATCTACAAAGTGTAGGTCGCCATTGGGTGTTGTGTTCTCGAAGGAAGAGAAACCCCCGTTGGTTTGCCTTGACTTCTGAATCAGTTGAAGAATTTGGTGTCATATCGGGAGTTTGTCATGGTAGCTCAGTTGGCAAGAGCATCAGCGCGTTAAGCTGAAGATCCGTGGTTCAAATCCCGGCTATGGCAGAAAATTTTTCAGGCTGATTCTTACTTGTATTAATTCCCTAGACATGGGTTTAATGTCTATTTCCATCATTTCCACTTAATTAATAGTATTTAAATAATAATAATAACTTGGCTTTAAAGTATCTACAAAGTGTAGGTCGCCATTGGGTGTTGTGTTCTCGAAGGAAGAGAAACCCCCGTTGGTTTGCCTTGACTTCTGAATCAGTTGAAGAATTTGGTGTCATATCGGGAGTTTGTCATGGTAGCTCAGTTGGCAAGAGCATCAGCGCGTTAAGCTGAAGATCCGTGGTTCAAATCCCGGCTATGGCAGAAAATTTTTCAGGCTGATTCTTACTTGTATTAATTCCCTAGACATGGGTTTAATGTCTATTTCCATCATTTCCACTTAATTAATAGTATTTAAATAATAATAATAACTTGGCTTTAAAGTATCTACAAAGTGTAGGTCGCCATTGGGTGTTGTGTTCTCGAAGGAAGAGAAACCCCCGTTGGTTTGCCTTGACTTCTGAATCAGTTGAAGAATTTGGTGTCATATCGGGAGTTTGTCATGGTAGCTCAGTTGGCAAGAGCATCAGCGCGTTAAGCTGAAGATCCGTGGTTCAAATCCCGGCTATGGCAGAAAATTTTTCAGGCTGATTCTTACTTGTATTAATTCCCTAGACATGGGTTTAATGTCTATTTCCATCATTTCCACTTAATTAATAGTATTTAAATAATAATAATAACTTGGCTTTAAAGTATCTACAAAGTGTAGGTCGCCATTGGGTGTTGTGTTCTCGAAGGAAGAGAAACCCCCGTTGGTTTGCCTTGACTTCTGAATCAGTTGAAGAATTTGGTGTCATATCGGGAGTTTGTCATGGTAGCTCAGTTGGCAAGAGCATCAGCGCGTTAAGCTGAAGATCCGTGGTTCAAATCCCGGCTATGGCAGAAAATTTTTCAGGCTGATTCTTACTTGTATTAATTCCCTAGACATGGGTTTAATGTCTATTTCCATCATTTCCACTTAATTAATAGTATTTAAATAATAATAATAACTTGGCTTTAAAGTATCTACAAAGTGTAGGTCGCCATTGGGTGTTGTGTTCTCGAAGGAAGAGAAACCCCCGTTGGTTTGCCTTGACTTCTGAATCAGTTGAAGAATTTGGTGTCATATCGGGAGTTTGTCATGGTAGCTCAGTTGGCAAGAGCATCAGCGCGTTAAGCTGAAGATCCGTGGTTCAAATCCCGGCTATGGCAGAAAAATTTTTCAGGCTGATTCTTACTTGTATTAATTCCCTAGACATGGGTTTAATGTCTATTTCCATCATTTCCACTTAATTAATAGTATTTAAATAATAATAATAACTTGGCTTTAAAGTATCTACAAAGTGTAGGTCGCCATTGGGTGTTGTGTTCTCGAAGGAAGAGAAACCCCCGTTGGTTTGCCTTGACTTCTGAATCAGTTGAAGAATTTGGTGTCATATCGGGAGTTTGTCATGGTAGCTCAGTTGGCAAGAGCATCAGCGCGTTAAGCTGAAGATCCGTGGTTCAAATCCCGGCTATGGCAGAAAATTTTTCAGGCTGATTCTTACTTGTATTAATTCCCTAGACATGGGTTTAATGTCTATTTCCATCATTTCCACTTAATTAATAGTATTTAAATAATAATAATAACTTGGCTTTAAAGTATCTACAAAGTGTAGGTCGCCATTGGGTGTTGTGTTCTCGAAGGAAGAGAAACCCCCGTTGGTTTGCCTTGACTTCTGAATCAGTTGAAGAATTTGGTGTCATATCGGGAGTTTGTCATGGTAGCTCAGTTGGCAAGAGCATCAGCGCGTTAAGCTGAAGATCCGTGGTTCAAATCCCGGCTATGGCAGAAAATTTTTCAGGCTGATTCTTACTTGTATTAATTCCCTAGACATGGGTTTAATGTCTATTTCCATCATTTCCACTTAATTAATAGTATTTAAATAATAATAATAACTTGGCTTTAAAGTATCTACAAAGTGTAGGTCGCCATTGGGTGTTGTGTTCTCGAAGGAAGAGAAACCCCCATTGGTTTGCCTTGACTTCTGAATCAGTTGAAGAATTTGGTGTCATATCGGGAGTTTGTCATGGTAGCTCAGTTGGCAAGAGCATCAGCGCGTTAAGCTGAAGATCCGTGGTTCAAATCCCGGCTATGGCAGAAAATTTTTCAGGCTGATTCTTACTTGTATTAATTCCCTAGACATGGGTTTAATGTCTATTTCCATCATTTCCACGTAATTAATAGTATTTAAATAATAATAATAACTTGGCTTTAAAGTATCTACAAAGTGTAGGTCGCCATTGGGTGTTGTGTTCTCGAAGGATGAGAAACCCCCGTTGGTTTGCCTTGACTTCTGAATCAGTTGAAGAATTTGGTGTCATATCGGGAGTTTGTCATGGTAGCTCAGTTGGCAAGAGCATCAGCGCGTTAAGCTGAAGATCCGTGGTTCAAATCCCGGCTATGGCAGAAAATTTTTCAGGCTGATTCTTACTTGTATTAATTCCCTAGACATGGGTTTAATGTCTATTTCCATCATTTCCACTTAATTAATAGTATTTAAATAATAATAATAACTTGGCTTTAAAGTATCTACAAAGTGTAGGTCGCCATTGGGTGTTGTGTTCTCGAAGGAAGAGAAACCCCCGTTGGTTTGCCTTGACTTCTGAATCAGTTGAAGAATTTGGTGTCATATCGGGAGTTTGTCATGGTAGCTCAGTTGGCAAGAGCATCAGCGCGTTAAGCTGAAGATCCGTGGTTCAAATCCCGGCTATGGCAGAAAATTTTTCAGGCTGATTCTTACTTGTATTAATTCCCTAGACATGGGTTTAATGTCTATTTCCATCATTTCCACTTAATTAATAGTATTTAAATAATAATAATAACTTGGCTTTAAAGTATCTACAAAGTGTAGGTCGCCATTGGGTGTTGTGTTCTCGAAGGAAGAGAAACCCCCGTTGGTTTGCCTTGACTTCTGAATCAGTTGAAGAATTTGGTGTCATATCGGGAGTTTGTCATGGTAGCTCAGTTGGCAAGAGCATCAGCGCGTTAAGCTGAAGATCCGTGGTTCAAATCCCGGCTATGGCAGAAAATTTTTCAGGCTGATTCTTACTTGTATTAATTCCCTAGACATGGGTTTAATGTCTATTTCCATCATTTCCACTTAATTAATAGTATTTAAATAATAATAATAACTTGGCTTTAAAGTATCTACAAAGTGTAGGTCGCCATTGGGTGTTGTGTTCTCGAAGGAAGAGAAACCCCCGTTGGTTTGCCTTGACTTCTGAATCAGTTGAAGAATTTGGTGTCATATCGGGAGTTTGTCATGGTAGCTCAGTTGGCAAGAGCATCAGCGCGTTAAGCTGAAGATCCGTGGTTCAAATCCCGGCTATGGCAGAAAATTTTTCAGGCTGATTCTTACTTGTATTAATTCCCTAGACATGGGTTTAATGTCTATTTCCATCATTTCCACTTAATTAATAGTATTTAAATAATAATAATAACTTGGCTTTAAAGTATCTACAAAGTGTAGGTCGCCATTGGGTGTTGTGTTCTCGAAGGAAGAGAAACCCCCGTTGGTTTGCCTTGACTTCTGAATCAGTTGAAGAATTTGGTGTCATATCGGGAGTTTGTCATGGTAGCTCAGTTGGCAAGAGCATCAGCGCGTTAAGCTGAAGATCCGTGGTTCAAATCCCGGCTATGGCAGAAAATTTTTCAGGCTGATTCTTACTTGTATTAATTCCCTAGACATGGGTTTAATGTCTATTTCCATCATTTCCACTTAATTAATAGTATTTAAATAATAATAATAACTTGGCTTTAAAGTATCTACAAAGTGTAGGTCGCCATTGGGTGTTGTGTTCTCGAAGGAAGAGAAACCCCCGTTGGTTTGCCTTGACTTCTGAATCAGTTGAAGAATTTGGTGTCATATCGGGAGTTTGTCATGGTAGCTCAGTTGGCAAGAGCATCAGCGCGTTAAGCTGAAGATCCGTGGTTCAAATCCCGGCTATGGCAGAAAATTTTTCAGGCTGATTCTTACTTGTATTAATTCCCTAGACATGGGTTTAATGTCTATTTCCATCATTTCCACTTAATTAATAGTATTTAAATAATAATAATAACTTGGCTTTAAAGTATCTACAAAGTGTAGGTCGCCATTGGGTGTTGTGTTCTCGAAGGAAGAGAAACCCCCGTTGGTTTGCCTTGACTTCTGAATCAGTTGAAGAATTTGGTATCATATCGGGAGTTTGTCATGGTAGCTCAGTTGGCAAGAGCATCAGCGCGTTAAGCTGAAGATCCGTGGTTCAAATCCCGGCTATGGCAGAAAATTTTTCAGGCTGATTCTTACTTGTATTAATTCCCTAGACATGGGTTTAATGTCTATTTCCATCATTTCCACTTAATTAATAGTATTTAAATAATAATAATAACTTGGCTTTAAAGTATCTACAAAGTGTAGGTCGCCATTGGGTGTTGTGTTCTCGAAGGAAGAGAAACCCCCGTTGGTTTGCCTTGACTTCTGAATCAGTTGAAGAATTTGGTGTCATATCGGGAGTTTGTCATGGTAGCTCAGTTGGCAAGAGCATCAGCGCGTTAAGCTGAAGATCCGTGGTTCAAATCCCGGCTATGGCAGAAAATTTTTCAGGCTGATTCTTACTTGTATTAATTCCCTAGACATGGGTTTAATGTCTATTTCCATCATTTCCACTTAATTAATAGTATTTAAATAATAATAATAACTTGGCTTTAAAGTATCTACAAAGTGTAGGTCGCCATTGGGTGTTGTGTTCTCGAAGGAAGAGAAACCCCCGTTGGTTTGCCTTGACTTCTGAATCAGTTGAAGAATTTGGTGTCATATCGGGAGTTTGTCATGGTAGCTCAGTTGGCAAGAGCATCAGCGCGTTAAGCTGAAGATCCGTGGTTCAAATCCCGGCTATGGCAGAAAATTTTTCAGGCTGATTCTTACTTGTATTAATTCCCTAGACATGGGTTTAATGTCTATTTCCATCATTTCCACTTAATTAATAGTATTTAAATAATAATAATAACTTGGCTTTAAAGTATCTACAAAGTGTAGGTCGCCATTGGGTGTTGTGTTCTCGAAGGAAGAGAAACCCCCGTTGGTTTGCCTTGACTTCTGAATCAGTTGAAGAATTTGGTGTCATATCGGGAGTTTGTCATGGTAGCTCAGTTGGCAAGAGCATCAGCGCGTTAAGCTGAAGATCCGTGGTTCAAATCCCGGCTATGGCAGAAAATTTTTCAGGCTGATTCTTACTTGTATTAATTCCCTAGACATGGGTTTAATGTCTATTTCCATCATTTCCACTTAATTAATAGTATTTAAATAATAATAATAACTTGGCTTTAAAGTATCTACAAAGTGTAGGTCGCCATTGGGTGTTGTGTTCTCGAAGGAAGAGAAACCCCCGTTGGTTTGCCTTGACTTCTGAATCAGTTGAAGAATTTGGTGTCATATCGGGAGTTTGTCATGGTAGCTCAGTTGGCAAGAGCATCAGCGCGTTAAGCTGAAGATCCGTGGTTCAAATCCCGGCTATGGCAGAAAATTTTTCAGGCTGATTCTTACTTGTATTAATTCCCTAGACATGGGTTTAATGTCTATTTCCATCATTTCCACTTAATTAATAGTATTTAAATAATAATAATAACTTGGCTTTAAAGTATCTACAAAGTGTAGGTCGCCATTGGGTGTTGTGTTCTCGAAGGAAGAGAAACCCCCGTTGGTTTGCCTTGACTTCTGAATCAGTTGAAGAATTTGGTGTCATATCGGGAGTTTGTCATGGTAGCTCAGTTGGCAAGAGCATCAGCGCGTTAAGCTGAAGATCCGTGGTTCAAATCCCGGCTATGGCAGAAAATTTTTCAGGCTGATTCTTACTTGTATTAATTCCCTAGACATGGGTTTAATGTCTATTTCCATCATTTCCACTTAATTAATAGTATTTAAATAATAATAATAACTTGGCTTTAAAGTATCTACAAAGTGTAGGTCGCCATTGGGTGTTGTGTTCTCGAAGGAAGAGAAACCCCCGTTGGTTTGCCTTGACTTCTGAATCAGTTGAAGAATTTGGTGTCATATCGGGAGTTTGTCATGGTAGCTCAGTTGGCAAGAGCATCAGCGCGTTAAGCTGAAGATCCGTGGTTCAAATCCCGGCTATGGCAGAAAATTTTTCAGGCTGATTCTTACTTGTATTAATTCCCTAGACATGGGTTTAATGTCTATTTCCATCATTTCCACTTAATTAATAGTATTTAAATAATAATAATAACTTGGCTTTAAAGTATCTACAAAGTGTAGGTCGCCATTGGGTGTTGTGTTCTCGAAGGAAGAGAAACCCCCGTTGGTTTGCCTTGACTTCTGAATCAGTTGAAGAATTTGGTGTCATATCGGGAGTTTGTCATGGTAGCTCAGTTGGCAAGAGCATCAGCGCGTTAAGCTGAAGATCCGTGGTTCAAATCCCGGCTATGGCAGAAAATTTTTCAGGCTGATTCTTACTTGTATTAATTCCCTAGACATGGGTTTAATGTCTATTTCCATCATTTCCACTTAATTAATAGTATTTAAATAATAATAATAACTTGGCTTTAAAGTATCTACAAAGTGTAGGTCGCCATTGGGTGTTGTGTTCTCGAAGGAAGAGAAACCCCCGTTGGTTTGCCTTGACTTCTGAATCAGTTGAAGAATTTGGTGTCATATCGGGAGTTTGTCATGGTAGCTCAGTTGGCAAGAGCATCAGCGCGTTAAGCTGAAGATCCGTGGTTCAAATCCCGGCTATGGCAGAAAATTTTTCAGGCTGATTCTTACTTGTATTAATTCCCTAGACATGGGTTTAATGTCTATTTCCATCATTTCCACTTAATTAATAGTATTTAAATAATAATAATAACTTGGCTTTAAAGTATCTACAAAGTGTAGGTCGCCATTGGGTGTTGTGTTCTCGAAGGAAGAGAAACCCCCGTTGGTTTGCCTTGACTTCTGAATCAGTTGAAGAATTTGGTGTCATATCGGGAGTTTGTCATGGTAGCTCAGTTGGCAAGAGCATCAGCGCGTTAAGCTGAAGATCCGTGGTTCAAATCCCGGCTATGGCAGAAAATTTTTCAGGCTGATTCTTACTTGTATTAATTCCCTAGACATGGGTTTAATGTCTATTTCCATCATTTCCACTTAATTAATAGTATTTAAATAATAATAATAACTTGGCTTTAAAGTATCTACAAAGTGTAGGTCGCCATTGGGTGTTGTGTTCTCGAAGGAAGAGAAACCCCCGTTGGTTTGCCTTGACTTCTGAATCAGTTGAAGAATTTGGTGTCATATCGGGAGTTTGTCATGGTAGCTCAGTTGGCAAGAGCATCAGCGCGTTAAGCTGAAGATCCGTGGTTCAAATCCCGGCTATGGCAGAAAATTTTTCAGGCTGATTCTTACTTGTATTAATTCCCTAGACATGGGTTTAATGTCTATTTCCATCATTTCCACTTAATTAATAGTATTTAAATAATAATAATAACTTGGCTTTAAAGTATCTACAAAGTGTAGGTCGCCATTGGGTGTTGTGTTCTCGAAGGAAGAGAAACCCCCGTTGGTTTGCCTTGACTTCTGAATCAGTTGAAGAATTTGGTGTCATATCGGGAGTTTGTCATGGTAGCTCAGTTGGCAAGAGCATCAGCGCGTTAAGCTGAAGATCCGTGGTTCAAATCCCGGCTATGGCAGAAAATTTTTCAGGCTGATTCTTACTTGTATTAATTCCCTAGACATGGGTTTAATGTCTATTTCCATCATTTCCACTTAATTAATAGTATTTAAATAATAATAATAACTTGGCTTTAAAGTATCTACAAAGTGTAGGTCGCCATTGGGTGTTGTGTTCTCGAAGGAAGAGAAACCCCCGTTGGTTTGCCTTGACTTCTGAATCAGTTGAAGAATTTGGTGTCATATCGGGAGTTTGTCATGGTAGCTCAGTTGGCAAGAGCATCAGCGCGTTAAGCTGAAGATCCGTGGTTCAAATCCCGGCTATGGCAGAAAATTTTTCAGGCTGATTCTTACTTGTATTAATTCCCTAGACATGGGTTTAATGTCTATTTCCATCATTTCCACTTAATTAATAGTATTTAAATAATAATAATAACTTGGCTTTAAAGTATCTACAAAGTGTAGGTCGCCATTGGGTGTTGTGTTCTCGAAGGAAGAGAAACCCCCGTTGGTTTGCCTTGACTTCTGAATCAGTTGAAGAATTTGGTGTCATATCGGGAGTTTGTCATGGTAGCTCAGTTGGCAAGAGCATCAGCGCGTTAAGCTGAAGATCCGTGGTTCAAATCCCGGCTATGGCAGAAAATTTTTCAGGCTGATTCTTACTTGTATTAATTCCCTAGACATGGGTTTAATGTCTATTTCCATCATTTCCACTTAATTAATAGTATTTAAATAATAATAATAACTTGGCTTTAAAGTATCTACAAAGTGTAGGTCGCCATTGGGTGTTGTGTTCTCGAAGGAAGAGAAACCCCCGTTGGTTTGCCTTGACTTCTGAATCAGTTGAAGAATTTGGTGTCATATCGGGAGTTTGTCATGGTAGCTCAGTTGGCAAGAGCATCAGCGCGTTAAGCTGAAGATCCGTGGTTCAAATCCCGGCTATGGCAGAAAATTTTTCAGGCTGATTCTTACTTGTATTAATTCCCTAGACATGGGTTTAATGTCTATTTCCATCATTTCCACTTAATTAATAGTATTTAAATAATAATAATAACTTGGCTTTAAAGTATCTACAAAGTGTAGGTCGCCATTGGGTGTTGTGTTCTCGAAGGAAGAGAAACCCCCGTTGGTTTGCCTTGACTTCTGAATCAGTTGAAGAATTTGGTGTCATATCGGGAGTTTGTCATGGTAGCTCAGTTGGCAAGAGCATCAGCGCGTTAAGCTGAAGATCCGTGGTTCAAATCCCGGCTATGGCAGAAAATTTTTCAGGCTGATTCTTACTTGTATTAATTCCCTAGACATGGGTTTAATGTCTATTTCCATCATTTCCACTTAATTAATAGTATTTAAATAATAATAATAACTTGGCTTTAAAGTATCTACAAAGTGTAGGTCGCCATTGGGTGTTGTGTTCTCGAAGGAAGAGAAACCCCCGTTGGTTTGCCTTGACTTCTGAATCAGTTGAAGAATTTGGTGTCATATCGGGAGTTTGTCATGGTAGCTCAGTTGGCAAGAGCATCAGCGCGTTAAGCTGAAGATCCGTGGTTCAAATCCCGGCTATGGCAGAAAATTTTTCAGGCTGATTCTTACTTGTATTAATTCCCTAGACATGGGTTTAATGTCTATTTCCATCATTTCCACTTAATTAATAGTATTTAAATAATAATAATAACTTGGCTTTAAAGTATCTACAAAGTGTAGGTCGCCATTGGGTGTTGTGTTCTCGAAGGAAGAGAAACCCCCGTTGGTTTGCCTTGACTTCTGAATCAGTTGAAGAATTTGGTGTCATATCGGGAGTTTGTCATGGTAGCTCAGTTGGCAAGAGCATCAGCGCGTTAAGCTGAAGATCCGTGGTTCAAATCCCGGCTATGGCAGAAAATTTTTCAGGCTGATTCTTACTTGTATTAATTCCCTAGACATGGGTTTAATGTCTATTTCCATCATTTCCACTTAATTAATAGTATTTAAATAATAATAATAACTTGGCTTTCAAGTATCTACAAAGTGTAGGTCGCCATTGGGTGTTGTGTTCTCGAAGGAAGAGAAACCCCCGTTGGTTTGCCTTGACTTCTGAATCAGTTGAAGAATTTGGTGTCATATCGGGAGTTTGTCATGGTAGCTCAGTTGGCAAGAGCATCAGCGCGTTAAGCTGAAGATCCGTGGTTCAAATCCCGGCTATGGCAGAAAATTTTTCAGGCTGATTCTTACTTGTATTAATTCCCTAGACATGGGTTTAATGTCTATTTCCATCATTTCCACTTAATTAATAGTATTTAAATAATAATAATAACTTGGCTTTAAAGTATCTACAAAGTGTAGGTCGCCATTGGGTGTTGTGTTCTCGAAGGAAGAGAAACCCCCGTTGGTTTGCCTTGACTTCTGAATCAGTTGAAGAATTTGGTGTCATATCGGGAGTTTGTCATGGTAGCTCAGTTGGCAAGAGCATCAGCGCGTTAAGCTGAAGATCCGTGGTTCAAATCCCGGCTATGGCAGAAAAATTTTTCAGGCTGATTCTTACTTGTATTAATTCCCTAGACATGGGTTTAATGTCTATTTCCATCATTTCCACTTAATTAATAGTATTTAAATAATAATAATAACTTGGCTTTAAAGTATCTACAAAGTGTAGGTCGCCATTGGGTGTTGTGTTCTCGAAGGAAGAGAAACCCCCGTTGGTTTGCCTTGACTTCTGAATCAGTTGAAGAATTTGGTGTCATATCGGGAGTTTGTCATGGTAGCTCAGTTGGCAAGAGCATCAGCGCGTTAAGCTGAAGATCCGTGGTTCAAATCCCGGCTATGGCAGAAAATTTTTCAGGCTGATTCTTACTTGTATTAATTCCCTAGACATGGGTTTAATGTCTATTTCCATCATTTCCACTTAATTAATAGTATTTAAATAATAATAATAACTTGGCTTTAAAGTATCTACAAAGTGTAGGTCGCCATTGGGTGTTGTGTTCTCGAAGGAAGAGAAACCCCCGTTGGTTTGCCTTGACTTCTGAATCAGTTGAAGAATTTGGTGTCATATCGGGAGTTTGTCATGGTAGCTCAGTTGGCAAGAGCATCAGCGCGTTAAGCTGAAGATCCGTGGTTCAAATCCCGGCTATGGCAGAAAATTTTTCAGGCTGATTCTTACTTGTATTAATTCCCTAGACATGGGTTTAATGTCTATTTCCATCATTTCCACTTAATTAATAGTATTTAAATAATAATAATAACTTGGCTTTAAAGTATCTACAAAGTGTAGGTCGCCATTGGGTGTTGTGTTCTCGAAGGAAGAGAAACCCCCGTTGGTTTGCCTTGACTTCTGAATCAGTTGAAGAATTTGGTGTCATATCGGGAGTTTGTCATGGTAGCTCAGTTGGCAAGAGCATCAGCGCGTTAAGCTGAAGATCCGTGGTTCAAATCCCGGCTATGGCAGAAAATTTTTCAGGCTGATTCTTACTTGTATTAATTCCCTAGACATGGGTTTAATGTCTATTTCCATCATTTCCACTTAATTAATAGTATTTAAATAATAATAATAACTTGGCTTTAAAGTATCTACAAAGTGTAGGTCGCCATTGGGTGTTGTGTTCTCGAAGGAAGAGAAACCCCCGTTGGTTTGCCTTGACTTCTGAATCAGTTGAAGAATTTGGTGTCATATCGGGAGTTTGTCATGGTAGCTCAGTTGGCAAGAGCATCAGCGCGTTAAGCTGAAGATCCGTGGTTCAAATCCCGGCTATGGCAGAAAATTTTTCAGGCTGATTCTTACTTGTATTAATTCCCTAGACATGGGTTTAATGTCTATTTCCATCATTTCCACTTAATTAATAGTATTTAAATAATAATAATAACTTGGCTTTAAAGTATCTACAAAGTGTAGGTCGCCATTGGGTGTTGTGTTCTCGAAGGAAGAGAAACCCCCGTTGGTTTGCCTTGACTTCTGAATCAGTTGAAGAATTTGGTGTCATATCGGGAGTTTGTCATGGTAGCTCAGTTGGCAAGAGCATCAGCGCGTTAAGCTGAAGATCCGTGGTTCAAATCCCGGCTATGGCAGAAAAAATTTTTCAGGCTGATTCTTACTTGTATTAATTCCCTAGACATGGGTTTAATGTCTATTTCCATCATTTCCACTTAATTAATAGTATTTAAATAATAATAATAACTTGGCTTTAAAGTATCTACAAAGTGTAGGTCGCCATTGGGTGTTGTGTTCTCGAAGGAAGAGAAACCCCCGTTGGTTTGCCTTGACTTCTGAATCAGTTGAAGAATTTGGTGTCATATCGGGAGTTTGTCATGGTAGCTCAGTTGGCAAGAGCATCAGCGCGTTAAGCTGAAGATCCGTGGTTCAAATCCCGGCTATGGCAGAAAATTTTTCAGGCTGATTCTTACTTGTATTAATTCCCTAGACATGGGTTTAATGTCTATTTCCATCATTTCCACTTAATTAATAGTATTTAAATAATAATAATAACTTGGCTTTAAAGTATCTACAAAGTGTAGGTCGCCATTGGGTGTTGTGTTCTCGAAGGAAGAGAAACCCCCGTTGGTTTGCCTTGACTTCTGAATCAGTTGAAGAATTTGGTGTCATATCGGGAGTTTGTCATGGTAGCTCAGTTGGCAAGAGCATCAGCGCGTTAAGCTGAAGATCCGTGGTTCAAATCCCGGCTATGGCAGAAAATTTTTCAGGCTGATTCTTACTTGTATATATTTTTTGTTTGTTTGTTGAAAAACATGCTTATAAGGGTCATTTGATAAAATTTTCAGGGTACTCTGAGCTTTATGGAGCACAACAACACTCTTGCCTGGTGGATATTGTATTATAGGATCTCATTTGGCACACTTTATTACAGTGGATGGTATTTTTAAAAATAAACCCCATATAATACTGGCCTAACAAAACAATTCTGAATACTCCCAAAGGGGCATTCCAGCCCTGCTCCTTTACTTTTGAAACATCTGGCAATATTCAATACATTTCCATAAATTCACTCATAAATTCATGTAAATACATGTGTGAATCAACCATTGCTGTACTTTGAGGGAACACAGGGCAAATTACATACTATACTGTCATTATAGAAGACTGTGCTATTTGTACGCAGCGTGATCTATGTCTCTTTTACATGTTCAGACATTCATCAGACTTTAAACCTGAACAGCCTTTACAGGTTTTACTATAGTCCAGTTTTTAGTCAGTGATTCACCACACTGGTGTTTTTACCAAAACGTTATTGCATACATAAAAGTTTAAATATCTGTAATGATACATGTGACGAGCCAGTCACTTACATACATTATAGCAAAAGATAAGAAGATGCTAAATTCCACCCTCTGTTTCAGTTGTACCAACAAACAAAGAGCCTGTTGAAGGTTGGACAGACAATATATATGGACCCACTGGTATCTATGTTGGAGTTGCAACTGGTTTTATAAAGTCATTTTACTGTGACAAAGACAAGCTAGCTAACATTGTTCCTGTTGACATGGCGGTCAATGCTCTTATTGCAGCTGCGTGGGAGGTCGGCAGCAGAAATAGGTATGTAAGGTACTTATAAAAAAATAATACTGAGATGGATTTCATATAAAAAACTTCACTTAAATGAAAACTGACCTGAACCAATTTCAAAGGTCATCACCATTTCCTGTGTGCTTATTGGTTAAGATCAGCATCCTCTTGTGAACATCCCATGAACTTCATCCATGATGGACAGTAGTGATGACCCTGAAAACTGGTTCCTCATTACTTCCAACAGTGGAAAATTCGCATGGAGCAGTGTAGTGATCGTGGAGGGGAGTACACTGAAGGAGAAAACATTTCCAATATGTAATTCGTTATATGAAGAGAGCAGGACCATCAGTCGAGATATTTTATAGCCACATTTTGTATTCCTTCTTTAAACATAGTTTTCAACATTTTGTTAATAAGGCTGGTTCTGTGTGTTATAATGGGTTATATTTTAGTTATATAAAATATGAGTGAAATATAATTATAATCCGTAATAATACATAAATGTTTATGTTTGAAATTCAAGCACCTCTCACATTTACAAATTGAAACAGAGGTTAGAGCATGTCCAATTAACAGTATGGTATGGTTCAGGGGCTGAGCCCTGACGGGCTCGCGCAAGTAGGCCACATAGGTGGGCCCTTTTTGCACCCCCTAAGAGACGGAATGATGTGCATGCCCTAAGGCCCCCCTGTCAACAGACTTCACCACCAGCCCCCACGGAGCTCCCCTACATCCAGCTAAGACCAGGTACCACTCCACGTGCACCGTACCCAGGGTCCCTCCTACAAGAGCCCCATAGGCACGGCACACCCTGATGTGCGCCACTAACCCAGGGTCCCTCTGAGACCCCCAAAGGCACGGGACACCACCAGCAACTCTTGACCACAAGCAACGGGGCAGGACGGGGGACGCCCGCAGCAGAGTCTGCAGCAGGAGCTGGCCCGAAAACCAGTAAAGGGGAATGGGATGATAATGAGGGGGAAAGGAAGTTGAAGTGGAGAGTGTTGGTGGAATGAATGAAGGGGAAACAGGAGGATTCCCGAGAAAAACCCCCAAAGGTCACGGCTTTGTCCACCACAAATGACACGCTCGCCGGCCCCGAGATTTGAACTCGGGACCGCTAGCATGCCAGGCCCACGCGCTAAGCATGAGCCACCGTGATGGCCCAATTAACAGTGCTATCCGTGGAAACATACTTGAAGTGGTCTATACCCCTCCCAGGCATCGTGGTAGTTATTAGATCCCACTTGACCATCGTTTGTTCATAACTTATTCCTTTTAGCACAAGGCTATTTTCACAAAGATCATTCTATTAAATAGTGGCATGCAGTGAAATTTTAGTGAGGGGAAGCAGTTACGTACATTTTTACACATTTATAGTACAAATTTTTTTGAAGTCTAAATCTACTTTTGTGTGCCTAAAATTCACCAATTGGATAACTGAATTACTCTGTTATAACAACAATAGGCAACATTGTACACACAATATTAAACACAATAACACTGGTACTTTATTTTGGTATACTGTCCAAAGTTAAACTTCCTAACACATGATTTTGTCTATACCTAGTGTTTTGTTAGTAAGCACAATTGTCATGCAGAAACAATTAGAAATATTTATCATCATTTTCAGAAAACCCCCTTGTTCCAAATCCAAGTTTTAAAAGCTTTTCAATTGTACAACTCTGCCAGGAGAATTGAGATTAATAAACAATATTTTTAGCAAACTGCATAGCTAGCAGCCAAAATCTTCACAACGATAGAGCAGTGGACTCTTCTTAATTCCCCTTAAACAGCTGTCCTGGAATTTTATGTACCTTTGTCAGGATGCAAAATGCCCTTTCAGGGTCCGGTAGAGAAACATGACGGTTTTTAAATTGAAATTACGACAAAACTGTATCGTTTGCTTACATTATTTTGTTTTAGAATTGCAATACATCTCAAAGTATTTTACCTACATCAATTACTTTTTACGTTCTCGCATATACGTAGTATAGAGAAAGTATTGTGATCGTGACAAAAAATCAAAACCGAGATAACACCGTGAAAACATGTTTCACGATGCCTAGAAACCAAAAAAAGTATTATTGGAATGACGTCTGTCCGTCCGTCCGTCTGTCCATCTGTCCGTCTGTCTGTCTGTCCATCTGTCCGTCTGTCTGTCTGTCCATCTGTCCGTCTGTCTGTGGACAAGCACAGCGGGTAAACGGTTCATTGTATTTACTTAATTTTTTGAAATAAGGGCTTTTTAGAAATTTTGTCGAACCGCCCTGAAATTTAGTTTTATGACTAAAATTTTAAGAGGATTTTTCATGAAACTTTTTAAAAAATTATGATTTTTTCAAAATCGGCTCTAACGATTTTAATAAAAATTTAAAATTGAAAACTCTTATCTATGACTAATAAAATGGCTATATCTGTATTTCTGCAAAAATGACTTAAGGGGTACTTTACTCGTATCCATTTTCTGTTTTTCTAGATTATATCCATTACAGTAGATGATACATGAAGACCTACCACAGTAAAGTTGTACTTTACTCGTATCAATTTTCTGTTTTTCTAGATTATATCCATTACAGTAGACGATACATGAAGACCTACCACAGTAAAGTTGCTAGAGAAAATTAAAATGAACATTTTTTGTTTAACACATTACTTTATACATTTAATAGATATCAAGATAAAAACGAAATAAGTACGGCTTGAATGGGAATTTCAGAACATACATGTCAATTAAAATATGAATGACATTTTGTTGCCCCTAGTAACAAGAAAACTATAGGCCTTTTGTACACATTGTTGTGTAATGCAGTTGTTTAGCTCAGTTGTAATGAACACACCAAAACCAATTACAGCGAGGTGGTATAGGCTAATAGGGAAAGAGGTCCTGAGTTCAAATCAAACCTCGTGGCTGCTCAAATTGACTTGGGTTTATCATGGTTCCCTTGTTCGCAAAGGCAAACGCCGGGTTTTTAGGACATGCTTATTTCCATAATTCATCGCTGCTATGTGACTGGATATTATAATCGTTTAAACTGAATATCACATAAGAAGACATCACTAAACAATAGAAACAGATGACGCAAATGAGTTGTTACTATAGGCTAATGGTTCACGCAAACATACTAAACACGTGATATGACCTACATGCAGTTAAAGCATGCAATATCACCTAAGTAGTAGTAGTAGTGGCGAAATCCAAATATAAGTCACCCCTTAAGCTCCACCGATTCGATATTCACATTTGCACGGACTGTGTGATGTATTTTGTTTCTGAGCGAAGCAGGGTGACCAACTGTCTTTGTATATTGTCGCAAGTGCCTTGTATCCACCTCTACATATAGCTATATAATGCATAACACTAACCACATAGTTAAGTGCGCGTAGTGGAGGCGGTAGCCGTAGCGAAGCGCCCTTGCATTTTCAAATAATGTACGATACACTGTTTTTAGGTTCCAAAAATGTGGCATATTATATCTCGTGCGAGGTTTGTCAGCCTGTCATTATTATTATTGTTATTATTATTATTTCACGGTAAAATCATTGAACATAAAGATAGACCCTGATGCTTTCCATTCTAGATACTTGTTAGTTTTATTAAAAATGTCATAAGTAAAATTTAACTGTCTCTGTATGTTCCATTTCGTAAGCCTGCAGTCTATTGCAAAATAGTTCATGTTCATTAGGCCTACATGTTATTATTGAATTGCAACGTTATTTCGTAAGATTTCGACTCACAAACATTACCACAGGTGTAGTGTTAGGTGCAATTTATGTTTTCATTCCTATTTCATTACATATATAGCCTAAAAGCCTATTTAAGCCCGTTTTTACAGCGAAGGCGTGTGAAATTTAGGCCACGCCTACTTTTAATCATTTCTCTTAAATACAGTTTATTATTTAACATTTGAATTATATATTATCATATTTATGGTTTTAGGCGATAATGCTTTAATTTGAGTCATAAATTGAATAATGTTGTAATATTAATTTAGTTAGTTAAGAGATGTCATTATGCAATATTATGCAAATTTTCTTTGTTCCTCCTTGGATCATCCAGGATTTCATCTTCTTTGCGAGACCTCTCGATACTTATCGATACACTCTCCAGGGATGCCACTGTATAGCAAAAAATTATTATATGTCACACTACTAAATATTTATTGTAATAGGCCTACTAATTCTTATAATCTAGTCCCTTAATTATAGTTGATTTGTGCTTCAGATTTGTCCTATAATCATTTATTATGCTTTAGTATAGCATATCAAGCCTAACTAATTTAATTTTATGAAATTTCAAACATGGGATTTTATGGGATGTTATGTTGTCAGCATAACTGTTCTTTGGCGGTCTTATACTAACCGTTATTCACTCTGCAATGGTCGCTGTTCGTGCTTGGACGCGTTAGTCCATAGCTATTATCTTTCTGGAGAAATCTCTAGAAACTCACAACTCACAACTTGCCAGAGAAATATCTGGATCTACAATTCTCAACTTTCGGGAGAAAATCTCCGAAACATTCAATTATTTCCAACGTATTTCATAACGAAGAGCCGAATTCAGAAGAATTGTTTTGTGTATAGCGAAGGTGCTGTGCCTCAATCAAACTCACAACTCACATCTTGCCAAAGAAATATCTGGATCTACAATTCTCAACTTTCGGGAGAAAATCTCCGAAACTTACAATTATCGTCCAACGCACTTCATAGCGAAGAGCCCAATTCAGAAGAGCTGTTTAGTGTATAGCGAAGGTGCTGTGCCTCAATCAACTTACTTCAGCTAAGTATTGTATATTAGAATCCCCGTGCAGCAAATTGCTGATTTACAAGTCGTTATAAGGTCTTATTTATTGGATCCACATCAGATAGTAATAGACACTTTATGCATCTGAGCGTGGTATTGCAAGACTTTATAGTGAAATAAACTCACAACTTAATCTTTAGCTTCAAATTCGTATACATTTATTCCTTTCAAACATCTTAAGTTAAATCATTTTATAAACACTATCAGTCCTGTGTGAATTATTATACAACTACTACTACTATATTATCTTCAAGAACATTATTAAATTAACTTCAAGATCACTATCAAGTCTTCAATACTTCAAGATTTCCAACTCAGCATCCAAGAACTGTGTATTTCTTTATCATTAATTCAGCCTTTAGCAATTTAGTTTATCTTTAGTGTTTTATTAATAAATCTGAATATTTCAACATCGTCAGCAAATTTCTTGTCTAATTTTAGTGTAAGAGGTGCAAGCAGGTTCCAACCAAATACAGTCCACTTTCCCAGCTTCCCACTAGCACTCTTCCCCCTTACATTTTGGTTCCTCCGACCCTGGATCCTTCCAGTGAACTAGTAAGGTAAAACAAAATCTTTCCAACTTTTTCCTGGAACCTGAGACCAGAAATCTGCCTTAAGGTAAGTCCATACACTCCTGGCAAGGCCAGTTTGAGCAAATACACCAACACAAAGATAAGTGTTGACAACACACAACTCATTTCTATGTTGCATGCACACGAACAAACAGCACAGTGATTATTATATCCAACACTTAACACATTTATACTGTGTCTACGTTCTTTGAAGCTTTAAGTTCCCCCCACGCGGCAACGTAAAGTTAAATTCTCCCATATTGCAGGCAAAGTGCACAAGTTTATTAAGGCTTATTTAAACAATATTCAACATGACCACTCAGGAGCAAACTCTTGCAGCCTTCAGGGCTAAACGTACGCCCATCAGAGCTCAAATAACTCGCCATTGCAATGTAATCCCCAAGCTTCTTGTCAATGATGAAGCAACTTATAACGACCTTTTAGATCGAAAGGCTAATCTGCAACAACTAATCTCTAAATTTGAAGAAGTTCAGTCCACCATAGAGGAACTAGACTATTCAGAGTTAGAATAAACCTATTGGGAAGAGGTGGAAGACACTCTTTTCGAAACCGCTACTCACATTAATAAGCTAGAAGCTACCTATCTCAAAACTAAAGCTGATGCGGATGCAGAGGCCAAAGAAAGACAAGCTCGTATCGAAGCTGGAGCTAGGGAAGCAGCAGCTATCCGTGAAGCACAGGCTGCAGAAGCTGCTGCCCAAAGGGCAATCCAACAAAAAATCACTAATATTAATAGACTTCACCGTCAATTCATGTCCTATGCACAATCCATTCATGAATTTGAAATTGAAACAGAGGCTCATTTTCATGAGGCTATTAATATGAGAACAATGTTTCTCCATTTGTTTGAGTCGTATGAAGATTCTGCCTTACAAATAAGTCCTGATGATTTCCAAGAAATTGATTCTCAAAGACTCGAGGTAGAAATAGCCTACCACCAAGCTTTAGGTTTCTTTGATGCCCAAATTTCTCAAAACAAATCTACATATGAGCCAGAAAGGGCACTTAGCTCTAGACGATCCTCTGATGGATGTTCTCATCACCCAGTATCTCAAACGGTTCTGCCAAAATTACCTGAGATTAAACTGCCACAGTTTAGTGGTGACCCCACCATGTGGATTGAATTTAGGGACACATTTGCTTCTCTCATTTAGAGCAACAATCACAACACTAATATTGACAAGTTTCAGTACTTGAAGTCATGTTTTAGCCCAGAGACTTTGCGTATAATACAAAATATACCAGTTTCTGAAGCCACCTTCGACGTTGCTTGGAAAACACTTACAGAAAGATTCGACAATGATCGTTTGATCATGAACACTCATTTAGAATATCTTTTCACGCCTCCCACCATAGAAAGGGATTCAGCTAACTCACTCCAACAATTCCTAGATCACTTTGTAAGCACTATGCGTGCGCTTCAATCCTTAAAGTCTGACGTTGATTTGACTGACTTAATTGTTTGTCTCCAAAATCATTCTAGACAAAGTTCCTCCATCACTCGTTAAGGAATGGGAAAGCTCTATAAAGCCAAACCAACTTCCCACCTTAAAGGAACTCTTTGGCTTCTTGGAAGCAAAGGTAAGAGTCCTTCAGATGACAAACTTGGCGATAAGCTCCCAAGCCAATTCCAACCCAACTTCCGATCGTGCCAATCAAAAACCCACTCTCAACAATAACAATGTTAGTTCAAACAACACTAACAACCAACATAACAGTTCCAGGACATTTACTTCAAATGTTTATTGTACTTGCTGCAAGCAAAATGTTGCTCATGAATTATTTCGATCTGACAGTTTTAAAGTAATGTCTTATGAGCAACGAATGCAATTCATAAATACTCACAAGGCATGCAAAGTATGTCTACGAGTCAAACAGCATCACAGTTCATGTGGTGTTACAAGGTGTCACAAGTGTGGTGACAAACAAAGCACTATGTTACACAACCCCAATCTGCGATCAAACTCACAAGCAGATAATGTTGTACGTATGCTGCAACCTGCAGCATCACCCCCGAAATGTCTACATCCTACTGCTTTAGTCATTGTTGAGGACATACTCGGTCAGCCTATAGAAGCGACAGCTTTACTAGACACCGGATCTAGTTGCAATCTCATAACTGATCGTTTGTTGAACAAACTGAAACTGAAAGCTCTACCTCAAAGGGTACCGCTTCAAGGCATTCTAGAAACTTAATCTCATATGCACAAGGCTGCCTTGATTAATGTCAAATCTAGAACCACATCATGGAGTTGCAATACACACGCTATTGTAATTTCAGAAATTTCTGCCAGTCAGATGCCCCAAAGTTACATTGATGTTAGAAATTGGCATATTCCAGCCAATCTCCAATTAGCCAACCCACATTTCAACACACCCCAATGTGTCGATCTTTTCCTAGGAGTTGAAGTCTTTTCACAAATACTGCAAGATGGTAGAATTACTTCTCCTCAGTACCCAACTATTCAAAACTCTCAGTTAGGATTGTTTTCCGCTGGAAGAATAACCCCGCCTAACGCTCCTATGCAAATGCAATCAGCTCCAAGGCACCAAGGTGAATGTTTCTCTCAGACTAGAAACTCCACTGTCACACAAGTTACCAACCTTTCTTTTCCGAAGCGATTCTACTGAAATCGCAAACTTCTGAATGTCAATGCTGCTGCGAATAATGAAGCTCATTATTCTGCTTTCCTGAATACTGACCAAACAATAAATGAACAATTATCTAGGTTTTGGGAATTTGAAAGTGTTGCCAACAGTGCACCTTTCCCCCAAGACACTCATTGTGAACGGCATTTCACAGAAACCATAACTAGATATCTTGACGGAAGATATGTTGTCAAGCTTCCCTTTAATGCTCCTCCAGAATCACCAGGCAGCACTAAGCATCAAGCCCACCAAAGATTTCATTCTCTTGAGAAAATGTAGCAAACAATGCAGACTTACGTCAACAATACAATGACTTTATGACTGAATATCAGACCTTAGGCCATATGAAACCTACGGATTCTAATCAAACTGAAACATTTGATTATATCATCCCTCATCACCCTGTTATGAAACCATCTAGCACAACCACCAAGTTACGTGTAGTATTTGACGCTTCTGCCAAATCTACCAACGGAAGGTCTCTAAATGATATACCTCATGTAGGTCCTACGATCCAACCTAACTTGTTTTCCATACTACTGCGATTCAGGCTAAATCCCATAGCTTTCACAGCTGACATTGCCAAAATGTATAGACAAGTTCTAATGCATCCTGACCAACAACACTTCCAACAAATACTTTGGAGGGAACAGCCCTCAGAGCCTATTAAGATCTTTAATCTTAAGACTGTGACTTATGGTACAGCTCCGGCTGCATTCTTATCAACTAGAGCCCTAAAAGAACTCACGATCGATGATGGTGACAAATTCCCATTAGCTTCACACATCATAAACAATTCTATGTATGTGGACGAGATTGTCGCAACAGCTTCTAATATGCAAGAAGCCTAACAAATGATCTCTGAGCTCAACGCTTTACTTCCCTTAGGTGGATTTCAACCTAGAAAGTGAAGTTCAAACCCACCGCAACTTCTAGATGACATACCAGTTGAGTTAAGAGAAACACTTGACAACCGTACGTTTGGTGACTCGGATGCCAGTTCTATCAAAGCGCTAGATCTAATATGGCAGCCATCTAATGATCTATTAACGATAGAAACGTCCATAGATTTTCCAAACCCTTTCTGAAATGTACAAGAAGGACATTGCTTTCTTGCAATGCCTCGATATTTGACATATTAGGCCTCATATCTCCTATTGTATGCAC
Organism: Ectobius pallidus; assembly: GCA_964059195.1. Lineage (NCBI taxonomy): Eukaryota > Metazoa > Arthropoda > Insecta > Blattodea > Ectobiidae > Ectobius > Ectobius pallidus. The sequence goes on along the minus strand of CAXKWD010000001.1, from coordinate 31,845,325 downwards.
ATTGCAAGATTATATTTCAGTCCTTATGGAAGGAAACGACTTCCTGGGATGAAATCATACCTGAATCAGTCGCTAAAAATGACTGACAGTTCATAACCAACTTCATTCCATATCTCAGATTGCCATTCCCGGTTTGCATCGATACCAAATGCCATTTCCATTGACATACACGGATTTCGTGACGCGAGTGAACAATCCTATGGCGCTTGGGTCTACTTACGCTCTACCAACCAAGAGGGCGAAACTCAAATCTCACTACTTTGTGCTAAGTCCAAAATTGCCCCTATCAAAGCTGTCACAATTCCAACGCTAGAGTTGTTAGCCGCCCACTTACTCGCAAATCTAATAAACAATGTCTTGCCTACACTGCAGCTTGACATCAGTTCAGTTTACTTATGGAGTGACTCTAATATAGTGCTGAGTTGGTTGAGTCGTTCTCCAACCACACTCAAAACTTTTGTCGCAAACAAAGTCGCAGATATACAGGAATTACTGCAGACTTTACTTGGCGACACGTCTCGTCAAATGACAATCATGCAGACCTAACATCTCGAGGTTCAACACCCGAGGACTTGATCCACAATAATTTATGGTGGAATGGTCCATCATGGTTGTCTGTGGACATATCATGCTGGCCAACTAACAACACAAAAACACTCCCGAATTATTGACAGAAGTTAAACTGGTAGCCCACATAGCAACTTGCAATTTCACTTTCCAAGCTTGGTTTTCCAAGTTTTGTTATCTAAGATCTCTTCGTATCATGGGTTATGTCCTAAGATTCATACATAACTCAAAACCTGCTACCCAACGTTTCAGTGCAGCTTTATCTCCTGATGAGATATCAAACTCGATTCACTGTTGTGTAAAAAATGTCCAGCGTCAAGCATACGCTGAAGAAATAAAATTACTATCAGCTGGAAAAGAGATTCCAAGCGATAGTAAGATTCATAATTTTTGTCCATTGTTGGATTCAAACAATATCCTGCGCGTAGGCGGACGGCTGGAAAGATCCAAGCTTCCGTTCGACTCTAAACACCAAATGCTACTTCCATGTAATCATGCTTTCACAAAGCACTTGATACGAAATACGCATTTTCAATTACATCACGCACACAGCTTATCATCGCTCATAAGGAGATGCAACACTTGCTTTCGCTTTAAGGCACAGCCCTTTCAGCAATGGATGGCCGATTTTCCTGCTGCTAGAATCATTCCAATATCTCTATTTACTAATGTCAGCTTGGATTACGCTGGCCCCTATTCAATTAAATATGGTGGTCCACGCTCTAAAGTTACTATCAAAGCATACATTGCCCTCTACGAGTGCATGTCCACCAAGGCGGTGCATTTAGAATTAGTGACTACTCTTACGTCCAATGCATTTTTAGCTGCATTATCAAGATTCTCAGGCCGTAGAGGCATACCTCAGTCAATTACCTCGGACAATGGGACTACCTTCATTGGAGCATGTAACGACTTGAAACAGTTAACTGACCTACTCTCATCTACTTAATTCCAAGCGACTATAAAAGACGCTACATCACACCTAAGCGTTAATTGACACTTCCCACCTCCTCACTCCCCTCACTTGGGTGGACTGTACGAAGCTGCAGTACGCTCAGTCAAGCATCATTTGAAGCGAATGTCTTCAATTTTGATTCCCACTTATGAAGACCTATCGACTCTGTTGATTCAGATCGAGGCCATTCTCAACTCACGACCATTACTCTCGCTTTATGAGGAGGCAGAAGATTTTCAATACCTGTCCCCAGGACACTTTCTTGTTGGAAAACCTCTCATATCGCTACCTTCTCCAGACTTATCAGGAAGTTATAGCCTACTTTACGTTCTCAATGGAAAACTCTTCACAAATTCACCGCTAACTTGTGGAGAAAATGGTCTTCAGACTACCTCCTTTGTCTTCAAAAACGATCGAAGTGGAGTTCCAAAGCCCCCAATGTTTCTGTTGGTACTCCAGTGCTTCTGGTTGAAGACAATGTGCCAACTCTCAAATAGATTTTGGGCATTGTCGACCAAGTTCATCCTGGATCAGATGGTTTAGTGAGAGTCGCTACCGTCAGAACCCCAACAGGTCATTACAAAAGACCAATTGTCCAGCTCGCTCCTCTTCCAGTAAATGGGGAAGATTAATTTAGTTATCTATATTTAATCACATATATATTCATTGTTAACTTAATATTTCCTAGTTTTAGATTTTCTGCAATTACAAATTAGCTTGCTCATTCCACATAATCTATTTTATGAATGATATAAATATCATTCAGCGGGAAATTTATGTTCCATTTCGTAAGCTTGCAGTCTATTGCAAAATATTTCATGTTCATTAGGCCTACATGTTATTATTGAATTGCAACGTTATTTCGTAAGATTTCGACTCACAAACATTACCACAGGTGTAATGTTATGTGCAGTTTATGTTCTCATTCTTATTTCATTACATATAGAGCCTAAAATCCTATTTAAGCCCCTTTTTGCAGCTAAGGCGTGTGAAATTTAGGCCACGCCTACTTTTAATTATATCTCTTAAATACAGTTTATTATTTAACATTTGAATTATATATTATCACATTTATGTTTTTAGGCGCTAATGCTTTAATTTGAGTCATAAATTGAATAATATTGTACAAATTAATTTAGTTAGTTCAGAGATGTCATTGTGCAATATTATGAAAATTTTCTTTGTTCCTCCTTCGATCATCCAGGATTTCATCTTCTTTGCGAGACCTCACGATACTTATCGATACACTCTTCAGGGATGCCACTGTATAGCAAAAAATTATTATATGTCACACTACTAAATATTTATTGTAATACTAATTCTTATAATCTACTACCTTAAATATAGTTGATTTGTGCTTCAGATTTGTCCTATAATCATTTATTATGCTTTAGTATAGCATATCAAGCTTAACTAATTTAATTTTATGAAATTTCAAACATGGGATTTTATGGGCCGTTAGGTTCTCAGCATAACTGTTCTTTGGCGGTCTTATACTAACCGTTATTCACTCTGCAATGGTCGCTGTTCGTGCTTGGACGCGTTAGTCCATAGCTCTTATCTTTCTGGAGAAATCTCTAGAAACTCACAACTCACAACTTGCCAGAGAAATATCTGGATCTACAATTCTCAACTTTCGGGAGAAAATCTCCGAAACTTACAATTATTTCCAACGTATTTCATAACGAAGAGCCGAATTCAGAAGAACTGTTTTGTGTATAGCGAAGGTGCTGTGCCTCAATCAAACTCACAACTCACATCTTGCCAAAGAAATATCTGGATCTACAATTCTCAACTTTCGGGAGAAAATCTCCGAAACTTACAACTATCGTCCAACGCACTTCATAGCGAAGAGCCCAATTCAGAAGAGCTGTTTAGTGTATAGCGAAGGTGCTGTGCCTCAATCAACATACTTCAGCTAAGTACTGTATATTAGAATCCCCGTACAGCAAATTGCTGATTTACAAGTCGTTATAAGGTCTTATTTATTGGATCCACAACAGATAGTAATAGACACTTTATGCATCTGAGCGTGGTATTGCAAGACTTTATAGTGAAATAAACTCACAACTTAATCTTTAGCTTCAAATTCGTATACACATTGTAACGAAGTGAAAAGTCGCGGAACAATATTCATAGTGATCGTCGGCTAAACCACTTGTTACCACAGTATATTTGTGAAGACTTCACCGTACGAGTAGGAGTTTGTTTCAGGAAGCGCTAGAGACTGCGCCTGCGCAAGTTTTCAAAAAAGAAAGAGTGACGGTTGGAAGAAAAGCGAGAGGGTCTGCTAGGAGCGGCCGTGGAGGTAGTGAGAGTTGTAAGTCAGCGACGGAAGAAGGAGGTCTGGAGACGAGGAGCGACAGGCAGAGTGGGCTGGAATAGAGCCGATCGTCAGAAGTTGTAATGGATTGAAGTCATCAGTAGACTGGAAGCAAAGAGAGTCAACAGTAGTCAGTCGGCATTATTAGTCGACGCAAGTTGTGGGCTGTTGCAGTCGTGGACCGAAGGTGCAATCCTTGAATTTGCATAGGAAAGGAAGGATTCTGTCTTTTCAACCTATGAGGCTTTGTGGATGCAGAGGCTGTTGGTTGGGATCTTCGAGCTCTGTATGGTCGTCATCCTACGACGGAAATTGGACGTCGCGTGGCCCGAGGGTTCGCGAGCCACATATTATTTACCTGGAGAACGACGGATTGCTGTGGATATCATTACAACTGTGAGTAGATACGTTTGGAGAGAGATGCTTTGTGGATGGCCTGTATGGGACTTCACGCATTGGGACGGTCAGGTCTGTGGAATGCATGAGCTGTCGACGCCGTTACCACATCACGCATCAGATAAGTACATTGAACTGTATTTTCTCTCCCGTAAGTAATATTTCAGTGTCGAAATAAATGAACTTGGACCAGAAGAGTTAAATCGACATTTCGTTAAGCAAGATAAAGAATTTCTCCCCTAGATAGAGATTTCATTATTTCCTAGTTATATAATAACAGTAAAAATAATTGGGAAAAGTACCTACATCGATATAGATAAAAATAAATGAAATTCATTTGTGTGGAATCTTAATGACGTAAAAGATTAGTAATTGTTGGTCTAAGATTTTCTTGCTGAAAGTATTGGATTTCTCTACGCATTACGTAAAACAAAAAGATTTTGTTGAAGAGAGAAAAATTATTGATAGGTGTATAAAACTCAGAACCAGTAAAATATACATGTGTAAGAAATATAGTGAATCTCTTATAAGAAAGATTTGTTTGAATGGTAAAGTAGGTAGGTCAGGTTAGATGAAGAGATTTAGTTGAAAAAGAAAAGAGAATAGGTCTACAGCGAATAATCTTTTTATTCGTCTTGGATAGATGTTAAAATATTTCTCTAAGTTGCAGGAGTGTATTATTAGGAGTTTATGAGAAAGATGTTCAAGAGGACTGGAGAAATAGCAGTGATTTTTGGACTTCAGGATTTCACAGTCAGTTGAACTAAATAAGAAAAACGATCAAGACTGACTTTATTTCTTTATTGTACTGTATTATCCTTTGAGAAGGTCGCTCAGACTATTGAGAAATTAATGTACTTAATATTCAATAAAATTCTGTTCAAATTGTTTTTGAAAAACTTGACTCGTTTTCATAAGGATAATGAGAAACCTTCCTAACATTGACCCACCCCGTCTTCGGCTGAAGCTACCGGCAATAATCTCTGTGACACAATCTGGAAGGTTACAGTCAAGTAGGCCTATGTGGTTTATTGCATATATGAGTGAGTGGCGCCTGTTTAAATAAATATTCTCACTCTCTTCATACGTCACAACATATTCCTTTCAAACATTTTAAGTTAAATCATTATATAACAACTATCACTCCTGTGTGAATTATTATACAACTACTACTACTGTATTATCTTCAAGAACATTATTAAATTAACTTCAAGATCACTATCAAGACTTCAATACTTCAAGATTTCCAACTCAGCATCCAAGAACTGTGTATTTCTTTATCATTAATTTAGCCTTCAGCTATTTAGTTTATCTTTGTGTTTTATTAATAAATCTGAATATTTCAACATCGCCAGCAGATTTCTTGTCTAATTTTAGTGTAAGAGGTGCAAGCAGGTTCCAACCAAATACAGTCCACTTTCCCAGCTTCCCACCATCACTCTTGCCCCTTACACTGTAATTTACTATTTTCTGTGCTAGCCTTTAACACGTATATGCGTGAAAGTTTGTGCAACATATTTTTGCCCCATTTATTGAAAATTGTGTTCCTACTTAAATTCACAAAGCTAAATAAGTCTATTACATCAAAATTATTATTATGGTTTCCAGGCGCGGTTCTACCTTTAGGTCACAGGGTCACGTGCCCCCCATCCCCATCTGTTTTGAATATAAATTGTACTGCATTTAGAGCAACGAATAAAATAACAACACCTATCTATTTCAAACTTCGCGCTTTTGCTTTCCTTGCAAAGTTTGGCAACATAGCATGGGTCAGATTTCCGTCGTGCCCGGCCATCTCTCATCCCTTTAACATTTTCCCTTTCTAAAGCTGACGGAATACAGGGAGGGGTTGTGGCTAGTTTAAGTTGTACAGGGTCACAGTAATTTTGCGACTTCACACAAATCAGCGCTGTCTGCACTCTTTAAGTCCTCCGCTAGATGGAGTGGTATGCATTCTTACTACTTTTCTCATGTTGAGTGCTAGTGCGTGCTTCTGCTTTTTCGTTAGTTAGTAAAGTATTTTTTACATAGTGATAGTGAAATGAATGAGGTAAGATACTTACAAAATAAATTTCTAAATTTCGAGGACCGGTTATTAGCCAAAGAATTAGGCCGGCCTAGACCAGAGCTAATGATAAATCTAACTTATGAAGACAAAAACAGAGTGTACAAGAGGAATTTCGATAAAAATGTATATGAAAAGTGGGAGTGGATGTGCGGGTGTCTGACTAATGCACAATTTTGTTTTCCGTGTATTCTATTCAGTGGAGAAGATGCATGGACTAAAACTGGTAAATATTTACCCGATAGATGTAAGAAGCACAGTTTGCCAAAACGCCATTTAGACAATGAAATGAGTCTTAGGGAAGGCTGATATCAGGGTGCAACTTGATGATGGGTATAGAACAAGTGTCCGTAAGCATAATGATGTTGACAAAAACACATGTATTTTGTCACGCATTCTTGATGCCATTAAATTTTGCGGGGAATTTGAATTGGCCTTGCGTGGGCATAATGAGATAAAGAGTTATGATAACCTAAGTGTTTTCAAAGGTCTCATTAACTACACCGCGACACTTGACAATGTCCTGAAGAATAGTATTGTTATACAAAAAATGAAACAGAAAGGTAAGTGTTAGCTTAAGTGCGAGTTCTGTTTTCCTCCTAACGTCTATGGTTTATAGGTATTTGTATGTGACCCACCCCTATGGAACCTCACGAGCCGCCACTGATGGTTTCGTGAAAAGTTGGAATCAGCCGAAACTGCGTAGTGTCGTAACTCGTTGTCGCTAGTACATCTTGCGCTTGTGCATTCAAGTAAAAAACAATTGCAAAACTTAGTTATGAAATCTACATGTAAACTAGATTGCATCAATATCACCGCCATTTCAACATTCATCAAAATGAGAATATTCCAAGTCTGAATACCATACTGTTGTGGGTGGCAATTGTTTTTTACTTGAATGCACAAGTGCAAGATGTACTGGTGACGAGTTACGACACTACGCAGTTTCGGCTGATTCCAACTTTTCACAAAACCATAATAATAATAATATTGATGTCTTGGACTTATTTAGCTTTTTGGATTGAAGTAGGAACCTAATTGGATGATGATCTTGCTGGACCATCTGAAGAAATAGATCCAAGTTCGATTGATGAAGCATTGCAATCTGAAAATAAAGGTCAGTGGCTCAAGGCAATTAATAAAGAACTGGAGTCTCTGAAGGAGAACTGCACATGGGACTTAGTCGAATGCCCTGCAGGCATAAAAGTCTTGAAAAATCGATGGGTTCTTTGCCAGAAATCTGCAGAAAAAGGGAAAGTCAGATACAAGGCTAGACTAGTAGCTAAAGGATACGTACGTACAAAAGCAAGGAATTGATTATGAAGAAACATTCAGTCCTCTGGTACGTTATGATACTATTCGGACCTTGTTAGCGATAGCTGCTGCACAGAATCTGGAACTCTATCAATTTGACATCAAAACAGCTTTTCTGAATGGCATACTTGAAGAAGATGTGTACATGGAACAACCAGAAGGGTTTGAAGATGGCTCAGGACGAGTATGTCTACTAAAGAGAAGCCTGTATGGTCTCAAACAGGCACCACATTGCTGGAAGAAGCGTTTCAATAAATTTATAAAGAAAACAGGATTTAACAACAGTAATGCTGATCCATGTCTTTTCTATCGCAGAAGGAATGAAAATTTCTTGTATGTTGCAATCTATGTAGACGATGGTCTAGTAGTAGGAAGCGACAGAGTTGAAATTGAAGAATTCCTAGAAGCACTTCAGCAGGAATTTCATACAACAATTTTCTGAGTATGAAAATACAGAAAAATGAAGATGGATCGATAGCAGTAAGTCAAGAAGACTATACTAGAAAAATCCTGAAAAGATTTGGAATGCACGAGTCGAATGGAGTCTCGACTCCAATTGGGCAAGAGGAAAGTGACGTCGGAGAGAAGATCACAACCAATATTCCTTATCGTGAGGGAGTAGGTTGTCTTCTGTACCTGACTACAGCCACACGTCCTGACATTGCTTTAGCAGTGAACAAAGTAGCTCGAGCCATGGAAGATCCTACAACTCGAGACTGGAATCGAGTGAAATTCATCTTCAGATACCTGAAGAGTACAGTAGATTATGGAATTATCTACAAGAAAAAGGAAGCCTTGAAAGTCTACAGTGACACCGACTACGCCGGTGACAAGGACACGAGACGATCAACGACAGGTGTCGTTGCAACTTTCTCTCATGGGGCTATATCGTGGGTTAGTCAGCTACGAAAATCAGTAGCAACCTCCACCACGGAAGCAGAAATAATAGCAGCAAGTTAAGGAGCGAAGGAGTTGATTTGGTTGAAAAGACTGCTTTCTGAATTATCTGAAACTGTCAACCAAGAAAAACCTCCTACACTTTACATTGACAATGCTAGTGCTGTGCAACTGTCCAAAAATCCATCCTATCATCGAAAATCAAAGCACATAGAAGTTCGGCATTTCTACGTCAGGGAACAATTTTTGAATGGGGATCTTGGACTTGAACACATCGAGGGAGCAAACCAATTGGCTGATTTGCTGACCAAGCCATTAGAGAGGGTCCGATTCAAGATGCTGAGTGACAAGATTGGAGTACAGAAGATTTAAGTCTGTGTAAACTGTACTGTATTTTCTGTTTGATATTTTTCTTTTGGAGGAAGTGTTAATATAAAAAGAAAAATATGAATATGTGGCGTCATCTTGTGGACTGTGTGTGAACTGTAATTTTATGTTGGCCACACTGTAACCTTCCTATTCACTTTGTGCTAGAGAGTCGGACATGTTTTGCTGTACTGTTGAGAGCGTCATGGTGCTACATGAAGCTTTCTGTATTCAAGTGTTATGTAATATGCTACATAAAGTTAATTAAATATCTTCAACTGGATCTGCTATCAATAGTCTTTAATGATACAAAAACAGGTGTTAAATATTTTTTGTCTATTAATTTTAAAAATCATGCATGAGAGGGATAAGGCAGGTGGGCATAGATTAAACTCAGAGATCCATAAACTCATTCTTATGATTTGGAGAAAGGAGGAATTGCCAAAGGAATGGAAAGAATCTATCTTTATACCGATCCATAAAAAGGAAGATAGGGCCGAATGTAATAACTATCAAGGAATTTCTCACTTATCAACATCATGCAAAATTATATCTAATATACTTCTGTCAAGATAAATCCCATATGCAGACGAAATCATTGGAGATCACCAATGTGGATTTAGGGGAAATAGATCAACCACTGATCATATATTTTGTATATACCAAAGCTTGGAGAAAAAATGGGAATATAATAAGTCTGTTCACCAGCTATACATAGATTTTAAAAAAGCATATGATTCCATTAGGCAAGACAAATTGTACAATATCCTCATTGAGTTGGGGATACCAAAGAAGTTAGTTAGGCTCAGTCCTTTTTTTCTAACTAAAATGGTGGCGGTACTTATAGAAACTTTTTAACTGAATCTCACGGGAGCTCCCACACTTCTCCCAGAAGACATTTTTCTGAGTTAGTGTCCAACAATCAGGCCTATCATGGCCAGAAATGTTTCTCTCTTGAATTGCAGTAAAATTACCGGTACTTGCAACGAAATCTTCAGATTCAGTTTTTTCTCTGCTAGCAGGTTTATGAGATACTTCAAAAACATCGTCATGCTTTCTTTTATTATGCACCGCTACAAAATAATTAATTATTTTACTCATTTCACTTCTCTACTTGTGAACCATGTGCACCCCTTGTTCCTACAACCGTACTAAACAATTATGAATTCACTTGCCTGTGCAACACAAACCAAGGGTTTTCTTTTCAAATTATATGTAAGCAACGAATGCAGTTAAATTTAAACATGCACTAACCCCTGATTAACTATGGTATTTAGCTACTTACTACTTGTTTGTTACTACGTTAGCATTAACTGCACTTGGTGCAATTCTTATACTGTTACAGGAGTAGTTTTCTGAGGCCTGGAAAAACTCACCCCAACCATCTTGCAGTCCAGTAGCCACGGCAATTGACAGAAACTATCATGTGCTCGTATGCAGGCTATTATGTATGTAGAAATCTAAAAATACCAACAAACAAGCTTGATTTTAAATAAAACATAACTTTATGGGAATTGTGATAGAAATATTCTGAGTAATATCCAAATTTTATTTTTAAAATAGGTGCCGGTACTGCATCCTGTTGCATACCATCACAAAAAAGCACTGATTAGGCTGATCAAAATGTGTATAAATGAAACCTATATCAGAGTCAGGGTAGGGAAATTTATATCAGATAGGTTTGTCATTAGAAGTGGATTGAAGCAAGGAGATGCACTATTGCCTATACTTTTTAATTTCGCTTGGGAATATGCCATTAGGAAAGTTCAGGAAAACAAGGTAGGCCTAAAATTAAATGGCAGTCACCTGATTCTAGCTAATGCAGATGATGTTTGCTTGTTGGGTGATGACATAAACACAATCGAGAGAAATGCAAGATGCCTGCAAGAATGTTGGATTGGAAATTTATAACGAAAAACTAAGTATATGGTCATGGAAGGTCAAACTAATGCTCCACAAAATATTAGAATAGCCGGTAAATCGTTTGAACAAGTGGAAAAATTCGAATATATGGGAGCAGTAATTACAGACACAAATAATATTAAGGCAGAAGTTCAGTGTAGATTCAAATCAGGAAACGCTTGTTTTTATGGTAGTTCAAAAACTCTTATCTTCACGTCTTCTGTCCAGAAATCTAAAAATAAAGATTTATAAGACAATTCGCAGGTGCCTGGGCAAAGAGAGTTAAGTCCACCATCCACAAAAATTTAGATAGGTCCATAGAGTTATAGATAAAATTGTTCTCTACATTTGTGTTAAGTCCAGTAAGTCATATTGAAAAATGTACAGTAGTTATGGATGTGTGCATTGTGGGTTTATCCATCTCTAAAGCGATGTTGGGCGGGCAAAGTGTGTTAAGTCACTCTAATTCTCAGTAACAAGAAAGTGGACTTAACTCTCTTTGCCCACGCACACGCGAATTATCCTGCCGGTTTTATTATATGGATGTGAGACATGGCCGCTTACTGGTCAGGAAGAACATAATTTAAGAATGTTCAAAAAAAGGTGGTTAGGAAAATATTTGGGCCTAAGAGAGATGAAAATGGGGACTGGAGAAAACTATATAATGATGAGCTTCATAACCTGTACTCGTCACTGGATATAGTAAGGGTAATTAAATCATGGAGGATGAAATGGACTGGACATGTTGCGTGCATTTGGAAGGAAAGACATGTCTCAAAAGTATTGGCTGGGAGACCCGAAGGGAAAAGACCACCTGGGAGACCTAGACGAAGGTGGGAGGACAATATTAGGATAGATTTAAGGGAAGTAGAATTTGCGAGGGATGATTGGATGAGTTAGCACAGAATAGGATTGAATAGTGGGCTCAGGTAGGAGCAACATTGATCCTTCGGGTTCCATAAAATAGATAATATTGCTTTAGCTTGCTGAGGAATTGTCTATTGCCATTGAGTGAGTAAGTAAGTAAGTAAGTAGGCCTAAGTATTAGAATATTATCCAGCTATTCTATTTCACTCATTTTTTTTCAGTTCTATTATTTAAGAGAAAACTTGAACCATGGCAGAGCAAGGTGGAATTTATTGATATTTTCATGCAAATTAAAACAAGAAGAATGAATTTCATTTTTAAATAAATAGATCAGGCTTGAACTGTAACAATTAGGTCAAAGTAAGAAAAAAAAATTGATTTTGTTCTTTTAGGATTATATCAAGTTTCTGAATACATTTTCTTTTTATATATGTTCGTTTAGTTTTACACAATTTTAAAACAAAGGCTAAACATTTTCTGGAGCAGCACCTCCACTGTCCCAGTGAACAATTATTATAAGACAACGAATTCTGGGAAATAATGCACACGTTTCGATCTCTTGGTCAAGCCAGTAGACCTATGACATCATTTCATAAAAGTCACCCTAGTCTATAACTACATTTAGGCTAAGGCTTTGCATGAGGCTGAGACATCTGCCACTTGCTCTATGTGAGCGAATGTGTTTGTCTAAGCTTATATTATGTGCTGTGTGTTGTTGTCTGTTTCAGACCAGGAACAGCTGACGACATTCCTATCTACAATTATGTGTCGACAGTTCAAAATCCACTCACATGGGGCCAGTTCATGGAGAAAGGGTCTCGACACGGACTTGAAGTGCCTTTCATGAGAACCATCTGGTGTTATTGTCTCACACTGAACAGACATCGTTCTGTGCACATGCTTTACATCATGCTTTTTCACTTCCTTCCTGCTCTTGTTGTTGATAGTGTGGCTGCCCTCTTTGGAAAGTCACCCGAGTAAGTATACAAAATCATTGAATACACAGAACAAAATTAGAGAACTTTAACATTCTATGTTTAAGGATCATATTGACATATTGAAATTAAATTCGGCTTGGTTGGTCGACATTAGTATTATGTTTTTTTTTGTATGTACACCACCCCATATCCTGCTGTTGTGACAGTTTACCCATTCACAGATGTGGAATGTTGCATTATCACTAACCATGATGCTATTCATGAATTCCTTATGTTCCACAGCTTCAAGGAGATCATAACACATGGCCTTCTGTGATGCATGCATAACTTGGATAAAAACTAAAGAAATCAAAAGAAGAAGTCATGTGAAATTATGCAACCTTGACCGAAGAACAAAACACACCGAAACAAGAAGCCAAAAAAATCAAAGTTAAATACTAGCTTCTATTGAAGCCGTGATGATGCCTGGTACCTTAAGTGAAGACCAAAGATTCTCCAAGTCCCCAGAAATTACAAAAACAACCAACGAAGGAAAAGAACAACTCACAACAATGCTTCCAAATGACCCAAGAATACTGACGATGAAAATAATGAAAACATTAGTATACCCCAAACAACTCAAGAGGGTAATCCAATGATTTTGCATAGCCTACTAACTCAGAGGAATAAAACTGTGAAAGAAAAGAAGCTTGGGTTGAAGTTGCCCACAGAAGACCATCCAGAAGAGCACAAATAACAAGAACCAGTGAAGAGAATACTAAAATCTGATGTGGATAGTGCGCAGCTTGGCATTATGTTGGCAAGCTACACAAAGACACTACAGAGGAGAAACTCAGAGGCTTCATACAAAGGAAAGGATTACAAACATTTGAATGTGAACAACTGTATACTAAAGATCAGCTTTAAGTCTTCAGAGTCTGCATACCATTGGAGTCACTGGAAGAAGCAAATGAACCGAACTTCTGGCCAAAAGGTGTAGTCGTCGCTTTGAAGGATTCAGGTTAAGAAAGAGCAGAACAACAGGTAGAAATCATGCTAAGGAGTGTGCAAGGGCTAGAAAATGTAAAAAGACTGATACCTGTGAACATATTTAAAAAAATCTGATAATTATGACTGAAATATTTTAGACTGACGAAATAGACATAACAGGTTACTATAGTCACTATATTCCAGCCAACCAAGAACTACTAGGCTTCCTGCACTTGGAGGAATCTCCAAATAAATGTAACGAACCGACATATGTATGTCACAATGGAAAAATCACAGTCAGCTTGATATATAGAGGGTTATTCGGAAAGTAAGGTTCGATATCTGATAAAACATAAATCATCACAGATTGTTTAAAAAAACTGTTTTTATTTAATTCCTTACATGTTTCTCTGTTTTTCTGCGTAGTTTCCATGTTTGTTTAAACATTTGTCATAATGTTCTACAAGCTCTTGTATGCCTGAGTCATAAACGTTGATATCCGTGTGCTCCTAACTCGTATTACGAGAGATCTATATAAGTAAGAATATGCAAGTCTCAGGGTTTCAACACTATGGGCGTTTACTTACTTGGATTTTTGGTGATCTCATTGTTGCACTCACATGAATATCAGCATGACTCAGGTCAGCGGAGAGCGATGAGCTATCTCAGGTCAAGTGGTTTAATGGATAATATAACTGCACTTACACGTTAGAAATAAACAAGATTTGATGTTCTAATTGGTTTTTATTTGATGTCCTCTTTTGGCTGATTATTAAGTGCCAGTATGGTACTTTATGAAATTGTGTGTGGGGACGAAAAATGTCTGTCCGTCCGTCCATCCGTCCGTGTGTCTGTATGCACCATAACTCAAAGACGCTTTTTCGGATTTTCATGAAACTTGGAAAACACATTTATAATGTCCATGGGAAGAACCCTGTTGATATTGAACCAAATCGGTTCACTGGTACTGGAGTAATGCCCAATTTAGTGCCTATTTTAATAGATTATATTAGAAAGGTGCCATAACTCAAATACGCTGTATCGGATTTCCATTAAACTTGGTATAAGCATTTATGACGTCCATGAGAAGTACCCTATTGAATTAGAACCTAATCTGTTGACCGGTACCGGAGTAAAACTCTATTTAGTGTATATATTAAAGGCGCAATAACTGAAATACGCTTCATCGGACTTTTATGAAACTTCGTATACACATTTATAATGTCCATGGAAAGACGTCTGTTGATATTTGACTAAATCGGTTGGTCAGTACCGGAATAATGCCCAATTTAGTGCCTTTTATGTTAATATATAAGAAGTCGCGATAACTCAAATATGCTTTATTGGATTTTCCTGAAACTTTGTTTAGCCTACCCATTTATAATGTACATGGAAAGACGTCTACTGATATTGGACCAAATGGGTAGACAAGTACCGGAGTAAAACCCAATTTAGTGTCTATTTTAAAGACGCGGTAACTCAAATACGCTTTAACGGATTTTTATGAAACTTAGTACACACATTTATAATGTCTATGGGAAGACGTCTATTGATTTTGGATAAAATCTTTTGAACTGTTTCGGAGTAATGCTCAATTTAGTGCCTATTTTATGGTAATATACGTATTCGAAAGAATTTATGAAATGCAAATCAGTTATCATGACAACATAGTCAATTGTTTTACTGTGATCTTATAAGGCTTTGTCAATTAAAATACAGTTAGCTATGACAACACTATTGCATTACATGCGCTTATCAAACTACACCGTTAAACTGACCCAGGTGGCTAAGATGGTATCGTCTTACCCTCACGTTCTGGAGTTCCATGGTTCAATCCCAAAACTGGGCCATTTGACTTTTTTTTTTTGTATTCTGCATATCATAATTGCAATCATAACTGATTAAACAAAAACATACTGGCACTTTGTTACATCAGTTTACCTGATTTTATTTTATTTTAACAATATGGGTAGTGCTGAAAATGCTGTGTGTGAAACTATACACAAGGGAATCATTATGTTATTTCCTACTCTTGTATTAAATACCTTTTATACTTGATTATCTACAGATATCTACGTCCCAGATAAATGTCTTGATTATTCATGATTGTAGGCCAATATTAAAGTAATGCTGTACTTTGGAGCACATTGCTCCTTATACTTGCGTCCGGTCTCAAGAACCTCGTCTCACAGAGAGATGCTTCCATTCGTTCAAAAATCATACTACACGACGTTACTTCTCCTCCTCTCATGGGGGGTTTATGCTTATGACGTATCATTCATTTGATAGGCTCTTATTTAAATATTCTCAGAATCTCTGTTAGGTAACAGTCGCACCTGCTGCTTAGTTCAAAATCATGTGACGTGATAGGGGTATATGCTTGCCATGCATTATTCATTTCCGTTAGCCCTCATTTAAACATTTTTAAAATGTCTGTTATTTAACACTTTCATCACGCGATGTGATTTCCATTTGAAAACTCTTTACACAGCAATTTATGATGATATACTTCCAGTCCAGATTACTGCTCATAATAAAATTATTCATTTATTACATTATAAAATTTAGCGATTTATTATATAGTATTAAAAAAATTTAGCGATTTATTATATACTGTAGTATTAAATACTATATAATAAATTGCTAAATTTTATAGATTTATTATATAGTATTTAATATTATATAATAAATTCCTAATTCCTCATTAATATAATTACGGGTATAGGTAAACCAACTTCAACATCTGCCACCTGTGAGTATAAGCAGTTTTTAACTGCTTCTTTCACCTCGTCATCTGTGGCGAAGCATTTGCCACCGAGAAACTTCTTTAAGTAGCAGAACAAGTGATAATTGCTCGGCGCCAAGTCTGGACTGTACGATGTGTGGTCAATCTGTTCCCATCCAAAAGATCTGATCAGATTTTGGGTGTGAATGGCGGAATGGGGTCAGGCATTGTCATACAGCAACAAAACTCCAGACGTCAGAAGGCCACATCACTTATTCTGTATTGCACATCGAAGTTTAGTCAGTGTAGCACAGTAAGCAGCTGCATTTATTGTTTTCACTTGCTGCATAAACTCCATGTCTATGCCATTCCATTGTCTGACGTTAGACTCTGGGGTCATGTGAGAAACCCATGTCTCATCCCCTGTGACAATCTTCTCTAAAAATTGATCACCTTCCTTATAATATCTTTTCAAAGAAACCAAGAGCACAAGTCATTCTTTTCATTTGGTGTTCCTCAGTAAACAGTATGTATGTATGTGGGTATGTATATTCCCTATACAAATCTACATGCTTCGACCAATTTGCATGAAATTTAGCACACATAACCCAGTTCAACCCAGAAAGTTATGTGTTCAACATTGAAATTCAAACAAGCCATCCCTTCCCATGAAAAATATATACTTTCTGAAAATATTACACTGAATTCAACAAACGCAATTCAGTTCTCATGACAACAATATTTTTTGCAGTGTTCACATAAGGCTTTATAAGTTGCAAGTAACTGAACCATGGAGTGAGCTTTGACAAGTAATTAAAGGTTATGGATGTATTTTATTTATGTAAATTGATTATGGAGATTGAAATCAGCGTAAATAAATATTAGGTGTGATGTATCAAATAACTTTCTCTACCCTGGGCATGGAGAATATCATTTTCTCACTTCACTTTTTAATGAAGAATAAGAGGTCATATTGCGGGGACAGCATTTTCAGTTGTTCAGCATGAGTTTGTTCCAATGATGGATAGCGAGTATGCTATGTCAAAAGTCTGTAAAAAATTCTATCCATTGATATGTTATTCATAGCTGTAGGCATTGCATTAGTTGAAAAATAGGGATGTTTATTATCACTTGTAAGCTAAGCATGTACGTCTGAGATTTCTGGGGAAGAATATGTGAAAGTGATATTGATTTTCTTTTGATTATAGCCCTGAAATTGATGTACGGCAACATGAAAGTGGGAAGTAAAATATCCTGTAAAATAAAACATTATGTTACCGGAATTTCTGATTCTTCTTATTTCAACCCCTCTATGTCCTCTATGAGCGATAAAATCTATATCTAGCATGTGCTGAGGACCGCCGGCATGGTCTTGCGGTTAGCACTGCTGACTACAGATCTGTCAGCCCGGGTTCGATCCCCGGTACCTCCTCAAATTTTTTCTGAGGTAGGGAGGTCTGGTAGGGGTGCACTCAGCCACGTGATTCAAATTGAGGAGCTACTTGATATAGAAGTAGCAGCTGCGGTCATGGAAACCACCATTAACGGCCATGGGTGTCGGCATGCTAATCACATGCCCCAATCCTGCCGTATCCCTATGGTAGATGATGCAGCGGTCGGGTGGTAGGCCTTTTCCCTTCAGGGATGTTGTGCCACAGAATTTAGTTTAGTTTTTAGAGTGTGCTGAGGGAATAGTTGGAGTGTGATGGGTTGTTTTTGTTCACTTCAAACTCTATATACCTATATAAGCACTTAAAATTCGAAAGTCCTCCATATGTTAATTTTGAATTACAAATTACAAAATCCGAGTGATGCCGGGCTTTTTAAGTTAGTATAATATACATTTTTTAGATGATTTTACTAGTTATTTTGGAAAGCACATTTATAACTTGATTTAAAAACCAAATTTTCCCAAAACAGTTAATAAAAATCAATCTGAATGTAAGTAAATACAGTGTGTACACAGAAACACTCCATAATTATAAACTGTCTGTTGTCCCATTTATATGAAACTGGTTGCATTAGAAAGAGAAACTCAAAGAATTTTAGGAAATGCATAATTGACATTGTTGATCAAAACAACAAATGGCAGCATGAGAAGAAGAATGAAAAGACGCTGTTTCTGCTATTAAGGCATTGTTGGATATAAGCAAATTGTGTTAGATGATCTGAATAATTACCCAAATTTTCAATTCTGCAGCATTTAGAGGATTATGGCAAATCCACAGGAACATAATAATATTATGGTTTACCTCACCTGGGTTCAAGTCCCTGTGTCAGAGGAATTTTTCTCCTATAATATTCTCATGTAATGTCCAACAGAGACAATAATCTGTGGTTCATGAATGCTTATGTATCTACCTTGAATGTTAACTGTACAATAACAGTGGAAGCCTGGTCACAAAAATCATTACTTAGTGTTCCTCACAGCATTGCATATGACACAACTTGTATGTCTGTGAGGTAGACCATTAGGGCAATCAGTTATAGGAGAGAGGTTCCATCTGGAGCTGTGAGTTGAACTCCGGCTTAGCTCAGTTGGTAGAGCATCGGCACGAATAGCCAAAGGTCCTGGGTTCAATTCCCAGTGTTGGAGCAATTTTTCTCCTATAATATTTTCATGTAATGTCCAACAGAGGCAATAATCTGTGGTTCATGAATGCTTATATATCCACAGGAACGTAGTTCGTGTGTATTGGCACATAGAATGTAGTAAGTGGTACAGCATGCTTTTAAGACATAATTTTCAACATGAGGCACCTACGAGGCGTGTTTTTTAAGTAAGTACCGTTTTGGAATTAAAAAAAGACGTGCAAAGATATCGCAATAATTTTATTTTTACATGAAAGCCTGTACCTTAATCTACTTTTCTACATAATTTCCGTGAATATTGAGGCACTTGTCATAACGTGGCACCAGTTTTTGAATACCCTCCTCATAAAATTCTGCCGCCTGACTTGTTAACCACTGTATCACAACTGTTTTGACTTCGTTATCGTCTTGAAGACGCTGACCACCCAGGTGTTTCTTCAAGTGCAGGAACAAATGGTAGTCGCTGGGCGCCAGATCAGGGCTGTATGGAGGATGATCTAGAGTTTCCCATTTAAAAGATTTGATGAGATCTTTGGTCCGATTAGCCACATGTGGACGGGCATTGTCATGCAGCAAAACGATACCCTTACTCAACTTGCCACGTCTTTTGTTCTGGATTGCACGACGCAGATTGTTCAATGTCTCACAATAAGACGCTGCATTGATTGTCTCATTACGAGGCAGAAACTCCACTAGCAATACTCCTTTTTGTCCCAAAAAACTGTGCACATGATTTTCCGGGCAGAAATTGTTTGCTTAAACTTCACTCTTTTGGGTGATGATGAATGTCGCCAATCCATGGATTGTTGTTTTGATTCTGGTGTGACGTAGGCCACCCATGTTTCGTCACCAGTAACAATTTGGTCTAAAAAATCTTCACCTTCATTGTGGTACCGCTCAAGGAAAGTCAATGCACTGCCACAATGTTGGGTTTTGTGCAAATCCGTCAACATTTTTGGAACCCAACGTGAACACAATTTCCGGTAATTCAAGTTCTCGGTCACAATGCGATACAAAACACTACGAGAATATTGAGGAAACCAGTCGCACATTGATGAAATTGTAAAGCGTCTGTTTTCTCTCACCTTTTCTTCCACTTTCTGCACCAAATCTTCATTAACGACCGAAGGACGCCCACTCCGTTCTTCATCATGCACATTTGTGCGGCCATCTTTAAATGCTCTCACCCATTTCCTTACCATTCCATCACTCATAATGTTTTGTCCGTAAACTTCACAGATCTCACGATGAATATCGATCGGTTTTACGCCTTTAGCACTAAGAAATCGTATAACAGCCCGTACTTCACAATCGGCGGGACTCACGATTGTCGGAGGCATCTTAAACACTCAGTAAACAACGTATACAATGAAGAATCAGACTGTAATGGCGTCAGTGCGTAGACAAGAGATGTAGGTAACCAGCGCGCATGCACGGAATGCCGACCGTAGCGCTGCGGCGGCGGAATCGCAAAACGGTACTTACTTAAAAAACACGCCTCGTATCAACAAAACGATTCTGAAGTGGCATAGAGATTTTGTAGAGGATGGATGTAGGATGTGATAAAAGGGAAACAGCCTGTCAATGCAGAAACTGTAGGAAGGGTGAGGGAGGCATTTGTACTTAGTCCTCAAAGGTCTGTGTGTAGAGCTAGCCTGCAGTTAATCATTCCTAAATCCATCATTTCCAAGTTCTACGTTCTTGTTTGCAACTTCATCCCTACAAACTGCAATTACTGCATAAGTTGAAATGTGATATTCATGATTGTTCCGACCGTGTTCGGAGCGTTTCCCTAGGAACGTCTGTGCGCCAGGTAAAACATACTGGTTCAGTGTGTTCGTTAAACAAATCCAAAATAAATAACTGAATAACACCTATTAACATTTATTGAACTCTTGGTTACACTCATTATAATTATAAACACTACTTCTAGCCATGATGGCTCTGGAAATATTCAGCTATGACATGACCCGCGCCATGTTCTTTGAGATGCACTTGGATTATAGCGTGGCGTGGCTGTGATGCTTCTCTCGTCAAAGCTACCACCTGACAAGCACCACTCGGGAGCATGTCCGACACGTGGCGCATCCGTGGCTACCCACTCACCAGACACGTGGACAGTCCTCGCGGCTGCTTATCCAAACATACCGCCACACCTAAATGTATCACATTTAAAAAATTTACAAAAAACACAAACAAGAGGTGATAAATAATGACAGATCTTTCTGAAAGTTCAATTGTTCAATCTGATCTTGAGGTCATAAAACTTATACAGCCTTATTGCATCAGTATTTCAGGCTGGTCGTCAATGTCATCAAACTTGAGTTTGTGAACTACAAAATAATAAAGAAATGAACAAGTGCTTAGCGATTCTTAAAAACACATGAGAATCACTAACAACATACTTTAAAACAAAAAGAGAACAAAAGTATGCCAATCATTGATTTGGCAACGGACAGAGTTTGTGTATGGAACGCTTCAGGGTCCCACTGCTAGTGCGGATGACAGCTGTCCGGACTCGCCCATCCTTCCCAGGGATGACTTCCTTGATGACAGCTAGTCGCCACGACAATGGAGGAAGATTGTCATCCTTGACGATTACAACCATACCAGGTGCCAGGTTTGGGTGACTGTCTTTCCACTTTGGTCGCTGCTGTAGACTATTAAGATAGTCGCTGGACCACTGCTTCCAGAATCCTTGCTGCAGTGACTGGATGAAGCGCCACCTTGAGACATGCCTGTGAGCATCTACAGTCCAGTCAGGTTCAGGAATGGATGTATGGGGAGCTCCTATTAGGAAGTGGCCAGGACTAAGGTACGAAAGGTCGTCTGGGTCATCCGAGAGCCTAGTGAGCGGTCGCGAGTTTAAGCAAGCTTCGATTTGACACAACAGGGTGTACATTTCGTCATACGTCAGGCTTGCGTTTCCAGCAGTTCTTCTCAGATGATGTTTCATGGACTTGACGCCCGCTTCCCACAAACCACCAAAATGAGGAGCATTTGGCGGGATGAAATGCCATCTACATCCTTCCTGAGCAGCATGGTCTTCGATTTCGATTCTAGTCTCATCAGATTTCAACATCCTCTCTAACTCTTCTAGCTCGTTCTTTGCCCCGACGAAGTTGGTGCCATTATCACTGTAGATGTTGGCACATTTCCCTCTTCTGGCTGTGAATCTCCGTAGAGCGGCAATGAAGGCTTGTGAGGTTAAGTCACGTACTAACTCCAGATGCACCGCCTTAGTTGCAAGGCAAACAAATAGCGCCACGTAGCACTTGATCTTCATTTTGCTCCTTGTGCCACCTTGCTTGATGTAGAGAGGACCGGCATAGTCCACACCTGTGTTCAAGAATGGTCGGGACGGTGTAACCCGTGGGGTTGGCAGTTGTCCCATGAGCTGTGATGCTGCCGAGGCCTTTAGCCTGTAACATCTCATGCATTTGTGGATGATGAGCCGAACAACTTGTCTCAAGTTCACTATCCAGTACTTGCATCGTAGCGACGCAATTAATTGTTGGCAGCCAGCGTGAAGGAGTCGTGCATGTTCCGCAGCCATGATCAGTTCTGTAAGGTGGTGCTTTGGAGGCAGTATGATTTGGTGTTTTTCTGCAAAAGGCTTCAGAGAGTTGTTCAGCCGCCCGCCTACTCTGAGGATACCATGGCCATCGAGAAATGGGTTGAGGCTCTTTATTTGACTCTTCGGCGATACCTCCGAACTTGTCTTTAAGGCCTCTATCTCCTTTGCATACGCTAAGTGCTGCGTCTGCCTTATACAAGTTCCCAAGGCTGTTTCCAGTTCCTCACTGGACAGTGTTCCGGTGATCTTGGTGCACCTCCTTCTAGCGTTAGACAAGAACCGGTTGCAATATGCTATCACCCTTTGTAATCGATGGAGTGAGGAGAACCTGGTAGTGATGTCGTTGAGAACAGTGCTGGCGAGGCATTGCGTTGTTGGTCAGGTACTTCATCCATTACAGAGGTAGGAATGGGGTTAGGCCAGTTTGCTTGATTTTGTTTTAACCAAGATGGTCCTTGCCACCATTGCTTGTCGCCTTGAAGACTTGATGCTGCATCTCCCCTTGAAAGTTTGTCAGCTGGATTGCTCTCGGACGGAACATGGCCCCAATTAGCCCCCATAGTTAATTGTTGTGCCTCCGAGACGCGGTTTGCTACGAATGTTTTCCATTTTGTATCTAGCGCACAATCCTTTCTGACGAAAAGGGTAGATTGTGTTGCTGAACCATCATCAGGATCCTACATTCTAATAGGTCCTGATAAAACCCACCCTAACTCAGTGTTCTTCAGGACGGGAAGATCATAATTGTTCTTTCGATAGCCTTCGAGTAACAAATGCATGAATAACTCTGCTCCAATGAGCATATCTATAGGCCCAGGTTTGTTAAAGTTTGGATCCGCTAATTGTATGTCTGTAGGCAGGTTCCAAGCTCTGCAATCAATATTGCTTGCCGGGATGTTGCCAGTTATTTGTGGGAGTATGGAGCATGTAACTGTTGCTTGGAAGCTCGACGTATTGGACCGAATACACACATCGACACTCTGTGATGTAGTCACTGCGGTATTGTTAATTCCATTAATTGGAATAGTGTTCTTACATCGCCTTAACCTCAGTGCTTTAGCAAGGCTCTCGGTGACGAAATGAGATTGAGATCCGTTGTCCAGCAAGGCGCGGCATTGCTGCGAGCGGCCATCACTGTCTAAAACTTGAATCATAGCGGTGGATAACAAGACCTGAGAATGCTTCTTGAATTTCAGAGCACAATAACTTGAATTGTTCTGACTTCCATTATCAACATTACTACTGTTGCTGGACGGGGAGGCATCGTTCATGGCTTGTGGTATGTCGTCAAAATGGAGTAATGTATGGTGTTTACGATTGCATAGTCTGCAGTTGCCCGACTTGCAAGAACGAACTCCATGCTGTCTGAAGCAGTTGAAGCACAGACCCTTGTTTTTAATAAACTCATAACGTTGTCTGGTTGTAGATTTAATGAAGGCGTCACACTTGTGTAACAGGTGATTTGAACCGCAATACTTGCATTCATCACTAGTTGCAACATAAGAGTTCATTTGGGGTGGTTTGCTGGGACCCCTAGGTTGGCTACTCTTTGGGGTACTGGATGAGGTTCCCTTTTGGTCACGAGCTGCAAGCATAAGCTCCAGAACTTGCGCTTTCTCTTCTAGAAATGCAGATACCTCACTTAGCTTGGGGAAGGAATCACCGGAGACCTGCATCTCAAACTCTTTACGTGTACCTGCGTCCAGTTTATCGAGTACTAATTGTTGCAATAGAATTTCATGTAAAGGTACTTCCAATTTCATGAACTCAATAGCATTTAAGTTGTTCGTTAGGTGATTATTTAATTGCCTGAGATCTGAAGGTGCAACCTTATGACAAGTTGGCAAGGACAAAAGGGCTTTTATGTGTTGTGTGGCAATTAACCTTTTATTGCTGTACCTCTTACATATAGTGTTCCATGCGACTATAAAATTATCGTTTGAAATAGGTAGGTTCTGAATTAAGTCATGAGGCTCTCCCTTAAGTATTGAGAGCAAGTAGTGGAATCGCTCTGTATGTTGGACAGCCTGTCATTGTTTACAATTAATCCCTGAAACGTATCATGGAAATGTATCCATGCCTCATACTGACCGTGGAACTCTGGGAGGTTAATCACTGGCAGTCTGACTTCCGCGGGAAAACAATGAGATTGTTGAGATGCATCGTTGTTCTCGCTAGCACTAACGCCTTTCTCAATTAGTGTGGTTACTTTAGCCTCTATGTCATAATAGCTATCCTCAAACTGCTCCCTATCTCTCTCGTGGGCTTCACTGTTACCTTCGTCGTCATTCAGTTCTAGCTTGCTTTGGACTGCTGAGTATTCTTCCCACAGGGATGGTAGCTGCTTCAACCGAGTGCGTAATTTATTTACATCAGAACCATGCACAAAATTATCCACGAAGTTGCCTATGCGTGTCAAAGAACCCTTTATTATGCCTCTTTGTTTGACCAACTTATCCCGCTCACTTGACTCCATGGTAAATAGAGGATAGAAGGAAAATTACAAGGATTGACTGACCTGAACACTAAATAGCTGTGATGAGAAGTCTCCCTTGTTGTGGAGCCGCCGTGTAGTCTACCCTCGAGGAGCGTGATGCTGATGAGGTGATCTTGTAGCGTTGTCAGTGTTTCTGATTTGTATATTTCCGCTTCACTTATTACACCGGAGGACCACGTAATTCTACGACACTTATTTCGAATTAACGACACTTATTTCGAATTAACGACACTTATTTCCGGCTCAGGAGGATCAATGTTCCGACCGTGTTCGGAGCGTTTCCCTAGGAACGTCTGTGCACCAGGAAAAACATGCTGGTTCAGTGTGTTCGTTAAACAAATCCAAAATAAATAACTGAATAACACCTATTAACATTTATTGAACTGTTGGTTACACTCATTATAATTATAAACACTACTTCTAGCCATGATGGCTCTGGAAATATTCAGCTATGACATGACCCGCGCCATGTTCTTTGAGATGCACTTGGATTATAGCGTGGCGTGGCTGTGATGCTTCTCTCGTCAAAGCTACCACCTGACAAGCACCACTCGGGAGCATGTCCGACACGTGGCGCATCCGTGGCTACCCACTCACCAGACACGTGGACAGTCCTCGTGGCTGCTTATCCAAACAATGATAATTACGTGTTTTCTGTGAACATTTATTGACACTAATGGCGGATCATGAAGACCTTTCAGCCAAATTCATTTTTTGTGACGAGGTAATGTTCCACGTCAATCGAAAAGTTAACAAGCACAATGTTAGGATTTGGGGGACTGAGAATCCACATTTTATCGTGGAGGTTGAACATGGTTCCCCTAAGCTATACGCCTGGCGTGCGGTTTCGAAACAGAAAGTGTATGGCCCATTTTTCTTTCAAGAGAACACTGTCACCTGTATGACAATTCTACATTCGGAAGAACAAGGAAACAAAGTTCTTTTGCAACAAGCTGCATGACTTAGATCTTGATGAAGTACTGGCACAGAGAAATTTGGAGGAACCATTGCAGACCTCTGCAGACACTTCTAAAACAACATTTTTTTTGTACTTAGCTCTTTATAATAATATTCCTAATAGGATGTTATATTATGTATTAATAAAAGTCAAAATATAGTCAAGAAAACATTATTTCTTGAAAATGGGTCTGTGAGGCCTAACCCATATATACATATATATAGTAGTAGTGTCCCTCATTTTAAGGTATTTTTAAAATGTCCTGCAGAGGACATCATTTGTCACTTGTTTCATTTTCTATCTGAACGAATTTTCATTTTATTACCATTGGTGCGAATTTTCACAATACGCAACTGTCCTGCTATCTAGCTTTAACTAAACATAGCATAACCATTGCCAGCAGTATGATTTTTGAAAGTGCAAAGAAGCAGGTTATAGGATTCCGGATGTACATTCCGACTTCTGACTTACCATTAATTTGTGGCTTGGCATGTGTGGTCATTCTGTAAAACGAAACACAACAGCATAGATGTGTTGTATTAACTGGTGAATTTGGGGGGAAATTACTTTCTGCCCCTCCAACATTTAAGATTTTATCATAATGGTCTATGCAAGTTTTGTGATTTTTAAATGGATTCGGGGTCAGACAGTGGTGGCTACTGCTACTTTGTCGCAAAAAAGAAAGCCATCATTTAAACCCGAGAAGGCAAAGAAGAAAAACAAACACATAAGGGCATATAATGCAAATTGTATATTTTTATGTTATTACTGTAATAAGAGCACTCTTGGTAAAAAAGAATGTAATAACTGTCCCCCAAAATTTTTGTATGTCCCCATTTTTTTATTGTATTGTCCCCATTCCTTCCTTCAACAGTTGGTCACCCTACCTGTATGCAAAGGAAATTATTTATCACTCATGCACTGGTGGGTTAATGCTGGGATATGCTGGGAATTCAATCAATATCAAGTGAAAGTGTCACACATTTTCTCTGTTTGTATGTGTTGCCACTATTTAAAATCCAAACCTCGTATGAAAATAATATTATCTTCATGAAACTATTTTATTTTCAGATTGATGAAAATGTACATGAAAATAAACAAGTTCTCTGAAGTGATATCATATTTCTGTGTAAGAGACTGGAAGTTTATAGATCAAAATGTACAGTCTTTGTGGAGGAAGCTGGATAAAGAAGATCAGAAGACTTTTGATTTCAATATAGCTGAGCTAGACTGGGAAAAGTTCTTGAATGGCTATGTAAGAGGAGTGAGAATTTATATTATGAAGGAAGATCCCAAGACGATTCCCAATGCTTTAGTGAAGCAAAGGAGGTACAGTATTTTTGTCATTTTCTTTCTTAAGAGAACCTAGTAGAATTAATATCTATAGGAACATTTTTCTTGTGTCCATTTTCTAGTGATGTAATAACTAAATGATTCACTTAGAGCATATAGCTTTTATCATTGACACTCACTACTGTGGTATGGCAATGTTAATTACCTTGTTGGAGAACTTTCAACTGCGTGGAGCAGCCATCTTCAGCATGTTTGTCCGAAACTAACAAAGTACAGTGTTATCCTTCTTCCACAGATCCATAACTTCCATAACTTTCACTAAGGTTTTTATAATGTTTCCTACTTGCACTTTTATTATATTGTTGAGCAATTTCATCTATTTTCTTATTCAAAGCTTGCCTTTTCTTTTTCCTACATAAACTTTAGTTTTCTGTTCCCTTTTATATTCATCATTATTTGCTCTTATATATCATTGCAAGCACTTTAATTTTGCTTGCCTCTTTTTTTCTACTGCCCTTTATTTGGATGTGTGGCTGGCTTAACGAGGATTTGCTTGGCAGCAAGAAGCATGCATCAATTTTCTGGTAATGTAATGGCATTTTTTGTATCACATCAGGTTTCTCTGCACTCTATTAGCTATTTTGTTTTGCTATATGACCATGTAAATAAAATCATACTTTGTAAAAAAGTGCAGGTCAACACATCTATCATTAACATTATCCAACCCCCAATTGCAGAAATGAACCGTACTCGCATAATCGTGTGGTTGCAATTTTTTAACTACAGTTGTCTTATAAGGTTTTAAATTTTAAAAGTTTGGTGGCATTCTAAATCGAGGTTTGTGAAATTCCTTATTCGTCTGTAAGCTTTCTTGGATATTTTTTTGTACTTTGTGCTCACTTTCATCTGATATCATCAAGTGTTTCCTTTGTAAGAACACAGCAATGTACTTTCGGTTCCTTATCAAGAACAGATCCTGTTTCACTATATCTATTCACAAGGTTATGAATCGTCTCTCTCTGAGGTGCACACACAGTAGGGAATCTGCATATAAATAGCATTCTTTGATATCACATATTAATCATACATGAAGATTCTGTGTTCTAAAGTGTAGGCCTACTCACTTTTTGACATTATAATACCACTAACACAATATAACAGTGACACAATTTATTGGATCCACAACCTCTTAACTTCTGCACTGCACAAAAAGGTGCAGGGCACACACAGAGTAGGGAAAGTGGAGGGAGAACAAAACTGGTTAGAAGCAGCTCAGTGCTACGCAAGTAAATCCCTGTTAAGCTGGCCACGCATTCATACTAAGTCTCTGTATATTAATCATCATATTCCTCCTCATTCTTAGATTTAGGTGTTATACAGCTTCTGCTGTTTCAATAATTGTTTTTCTAATCATAGCCATTCTTCTTCTATACTGTTTACACTATCTTTTTTCTTAAATTTTTTAATCAGTTCCTCTTAATATTGTTTGTAATACACATTCTCTAAAGCGGCTGTTTCTCAGACTGCTAACCATGAACCCATGAACAGGACGGAGGGATGAGGGATGACAACAAACCATGTGGGCTGATCATTTCAAAAATATAGCAGGAAGACAATGGTCAAGAGTGGCAAAAGATAGGGAAAGATGGACCTGGATCATCAATGACTCAATAACAGTGCTTAGTGGAAGTGTGACAGTGAATAATGTAAAATGAGAAAGAATTAGCCCTTTGCGGGCAGCGATGTTTTATGGCTGTGGGTGGAAGGCATTTTTAAAGAAAAAATAAGTTGATGAAAAACCAATTGAAAGTAACTTAAATCATGCATTCATGCATAAAATCAACATATACCTTGGAGTTTTGCCGAATTCTGCCCCTAATCTGCTCTAGGAACGATTTTTATTATTTAGCGAGAAAATGTTTATGCAGAAACGGCACAAATCTCACTGAGCGCATTATAAGTTTACATAGGCCTACAGTAGGCTATGATTCTCAATTGGATCAGTATTTTGTTCAAAATCAGAAGGCAGAACTGGCCCTTGCTGGATATTGTATATTGTAGTAAAGATGATGTGCCTGCATCAAAATTATACTCACTTCTATTGAGCTGGGTGCAAGATTGCCTCCAGTGTTACTTACATCACTCTCACTCTCACCCTAGTAGCACAGATCGTTGGGCCAATGTTGGGAAATGATCGCCATGTTTCGTTGGTCAACGGTTATGAATGTCCGTCGGGGTTCCGTTGCCAAGGAGCGTTTTATCCAACCAATTGCCAACTGTAGCCAACCAATATACAACAAAATCCCAACAGTTGGGAGACATCTATTAGGTAACGGTGGAACTACTAGCAGCGCAGAGACATCTGGTGGAAATACTAGAAGCACAGAAAATTTAATTTTTTATTTTCCCTTTCATCCGTTTTCTCCTCTCTTCCTCCTCTTTTCCCTATTACCTCCCTTCTCTCCTTCACCCTACCTACCTATTCCTATCGTATAAAATTCGCACCTATGGGGATTCGATCCTAGGACCGCTAGTGTTATAGTCTATCGATTTAACCACTATGCCATTAGTGATCGTTGCAATAAAATCGAGAATTCTTCTAGCCTATTTACTACAGAGATGTGTAATACATGATAAATAGTAAGAAGGATATACATCTCGTATTTTGAATATTTGATGTGAATTATGATAATGTTATTTTCAGAGAACAAATAAAGGGCCCTAATATTAATAGAAGTAAAAACACCATTCGGATTCTTCAACATATCAAGATGGCGAATAACCGTTGTATCTTCATCGTCTCTACGTGATGACCTACAAACTAAGCCGGAAATTGCCGAAGACTGGCAGGAAGAGGTGGAGAAGTAAATTTTTAGCATGTAACACGCACAAAGAGCTCGGATAATTAATGAATTAACACTGTTTTATTTTATAGGAAATGAAAATTTAACGCTTATAATGTTATTTCAACACTTTATAATTTTAACATAAATGCGATTATATTCCAACGGAATGTATTGCTGGGCCAACAATCCTGTTGGTTGGTAACACCAACGGAGGCTTAGCCAACGAATAAATCCGTTGGTAAAACCGAGGAAATTACAACCAACCTTTTCCCAACATATCCCTTCCATGCCAACCAAATCCCTCCGTTGGGCCAACAAAGTGTGCTACTAGGGCATTAACGCTGCTGGTAGCGATCTCGAAAAAACATCCTTTACTATCGCTAAATGATAATTCTGACACTTCACTGTCACTTTGAATACTTAATTCTTCAGTTTCAGAACCTGTAGGACACTTTCATTTTGAAATTTTAATGAAAATAAGGGAAAAACATGGAACAACAAGTGCACGCTCTTCACTAGTTATGTACGGCCACTGAAATCCTCTACTAAAATCGTCCTGGGCACGTGTATTGGGGAATTCCCAAGTCACAGTGGATAAGAGAACATTCACCTGCCATCTATTGAAGATTTTATGTACTTCGTGCATGAGAAGAGCCGGTGACATTATGACATTATGAGAGAACCCATATAAGGGTTACCGCATTGGAGGCATCGGACAGGCTATATGGGTTTCCACCTGGGAAGGGTTAGTGAAAGTTCGTAGAGAGGTAGGGAGGAGGATTCAATAAAACACAGAAGCTCCTTAGGACTCACCCACTGAAGGAGTAAAAATAATGAGCAAATCCTTGCATAAGCAGAAGGCCAACCCCTTAAGGGATGAAATAGGCTAAGTTCGTTCATTCCTTCATAGTACATCTGTGTTTGCACAAGCTGTTATATAATTTTACACCTTGATGCATTCTGTTTTCCAGATTTATCAATTTATAATAATTATTCTGATTATTATTTTGGTAAGTAGGCCTAAGTAGGTTAGCATACTAATATTACTTACACTGTTAATTCCATGCCTTCTTCAGATGAAGACACAACATTAGTCGAGATTACATGCGGTGCACAGAGATTCTATGTACTCAGCATGTACTTCGACATAGAGAGAGACATTGACAGTGACTTGAAGAAAATAGAGGATGCCTTAGAATATACCAAAGGTGCAGGAATATTAATAGGAATGGACAGCAATTCCATTTATTGACACTAATGGCAGATGATGAAGACCTTACAGCCTAGGTATGATATAATAACCAACATTAGGGGCAGAATTTTGGAAGAATACCTATCAAGCAAACTACTCTATATAATAAATGAGGAGAGTGAAATGACAACTTTTGAGGGCAGGAGAGGAATAAGCAACATAGATCTTACCATCACACATAATCGACTAATTACTGAGATCAGAGAGTGGCAGATTGAGAAACAGAGAGCTGTTCAGATCATAAAATAATGTCATATGAAATAGGACAGGGAGCACAAATGAACGAGGAATATAATTTTCATTCAGTAAGATATATTACAACTGATGAAACACTAAAGTATTTCGAATTTAACCTCGTCAAAAACATCCAGAAATTGATTCAACAGACATTTTCCTCAGACTCTGGAGGATTGGACCAAAAACTGAGCAATATCATACTAGGAAGTTCAGACATAGAAAGTATGGTTGAAAGTTTCCAGGAAGCTCTACTTAAAGCTTGCAGAACATCATTTAAAACCCGCAGTGCAGCTTATATAAAAACTAACAGAAAATCTGTTCCATGGTAGATGCCTGAGCTCACCATTATAAGGAAGAAAACTAACGCATGTAGGAGAAGGTACCAAAAGACAAAGAATAATTATTTAGTGCAAGAAATGTGCAAAGAACAATATTTTGAAGCAAAAAGGAATTACGAAGCAACAATACAAAGACAGAAATTTAACTCATGGAAATAATATTGTAACATGACCACATCAAGCTATCCATGGAATTAAATATACTAACTGGTAACTGGCAAAATAAGGAAAAGCACAGTATTATTGACCTTAGTTAAAAGCGGAACCAGTACAACTGGCATAGAAGATACCATGAGGCACACGTTGAACTATTTCACACCAGCAGATAATAAAGAAGATAGACAATATCATAAAATATTAAGAGAAGAAACACAGATACCAATAAATACTGGAGATGATAAGTTATTTACACAATCGGAAATTAGGAATGTTTTAGAACATACTGACCACACAAAAGCTCCTGGAGAAGATGGCATAACGAGCAAGATACTAATGTGCACTTTTGAAATCTTACCAAAATCTGTAACAGCGATGTACAACGGATGCTTAACGAATGGAAAATTCCCAAAACTATAGAAAAAAGCGAAAATAATCCCGATACTAAAGCCAGGCAAAGAAAACAGCAGTGAAGTCTCAAAATTTCGACCAATAAGCTTGCTAAATGTTGCAGGGAAAGTTCTCATTCAACTGTTAACAAGTTAACATTATACTGTGCAATAACAGTGGGAGCCCGGTCACAAAAATCACTAGTTAGTGTGCCTCACAGTAGCCTACTGCATACGACATAACTTGTCTGTCTGTAAGGCAATCAGTCATAGGAGAGAGATTCCATCTGGTGCTGTGAATTGAACTCCGGCTTAGCTCAGTTGGTAGAGCATTGGCGCGAATAGCCAAAGGTCCTGGGTTCAAGTCCCAGTGTCAGAGGAATTTTTCTCCTATAATATTCTCATGCAATCAATCAATATGGGTTCACACCTCAGAGGAGCACTGCTATGGTACTGAAGGATTTCGTTGAAAATAACTTGAAAGAAAAGAAGAGTCTAGCCCTTGTCAGTCTGGACATAAAAGGAGCTTTTAATGCGACGTGGTGGCTTGCAATCTTAAATGCCTTGAGACAATTCAACTGCCCTAAAAACTTGTATACTCTGACTGAGAGTTACTTTAATGACTGATCTGCTGTTCTATCAACTAACAACAACCAAATGGTGAATGCATTAACCAGAGGATGCCCACAAGGATCCTGTTGTGGACCAGTCTTTTGGAATTTACAATACAATTCGCTTCTCAACCTACAATATAGGCCTACGAATCATACCAGAGTTATGGCTTTTGCTGATGATTTCATCAGGAAGGAGCAAGGATGAGGTAGAAAACTATGTTAATATAGAAATGAAGAAAATTGAAAAATGGTCAAGAAATGTTTTAATGAAAATAAGTCCAGAGGTATGATCAACAACAAGCAACTTGAGCAAGTAGACCAAGTGAAATACCTCGGTATAATCATAGATTCCAGATTTAACTTCAATGCTCACATAGATTATGCTACTGCAAGATGCTCCAAGCTAATTCATGTTCTGGCTAAATCCGCGAAAATACGCTGGAGACTGAGTTCTCAGGCATTGAAAACAATCTACAAAGGAGCAATACTACCCCTACTGATGTATGGAGCTCCAGTTTGGATAGATGCTTTGACAAGACAGTACAACTGGACAAAGTACAAGAGGGTGCAAAGACTCATGAACATACGTATTGCCAAAGCTTTCCGAACCACGTCAAATGAAGCATTGTGCATGATAACAGGATTAAGTCCAATAATCATTAAGATAGAGGAAGTAGTCATATTATACAAAGCAATACAACAAGAAGAAATGTCAAACCAACCAATTGATCTGCCGATGTCAATACAAACCTGGCCTCATCCAGCGAACTTAACAGAAATTAGCAAAGTAGAAGAACATGAAGATTATAGCCTACATTGAAAATATATACGTATGGAAGCAAAAGTGAAAACGGAGTTAGATCTGTTGTTGTCATATTCACGGAACAAGCCCTGACACACAGACTGAAATCTAGACTACATAACAACTGCTCTAACAATCAGGCAGAATAGGTGGCAATATTAAGAGCATTGAAGGCAATACAGGAACTCAATACAATCGAAACAGAATACAGAAAAGTTGCAATATTTTCTGACAGTCAGATAACACTCAACTCCTTAAGTAACTTAGCTAACCACAACAAACTTATTCATAGGATAAGGAACAAAATTCGGACTCTAGAAGCTTTCATTTAGTTGGATAAAAGCACACGCAAGACACTTCAGAAATGAAATGGCAGATCAGTTGGCAAAAGAGGCAGCAAGAGACAGCGAACTATAAATATTTTACAACAAAATTCCTAAGTTTCAGTCTCATTAAGTGGGGAAACGAATGGCAGACAGTGACAAAGGTGGAAGGTACCAAAGCATGCTTCCCCAAAGTAATGGATAGGCTCGGAATTACCATCACGGTTACACCAAACATGACAGCGATTCTTACAGGCCACGGAAAATTGCGGTCGTATTTTCATCTCTTCAAGATCTCGGCTTCACTTGAGTGTCCATGTGGTGCATCAATACAGACAGTCGACCATATAATTTATGAATACAAAATATTAGCCAAAGAAAGGAACAGTCTAAAACATAAAATCATAGTGAAACGAGGAAAATGGCCAGCTGATAAAACTCAATTGATTAGAGAAAACAGGAAAGATTTTGCTGAATTTGTAAACACAATAAATTTTGATTTACTGATTTATTGTAATGTAAATATAAGCCATCTGTAAAAGAAAAGTAATATGTGTAGAACAACAAACAAACGAAAGAATGTAAAACCTAGCATGTAGTATTACTATGATGTAATGGAACATGCTGTTAATAAACTTTAAAAAAAAACCTTCTTCCTGCTCCTCACTCCATTTCATTTTCCTTCTCTGGTTGGTTACAAGGATGTCAATGAATGAGTTTCAGACAGGTTGCCACTATATTTGCTGGTTGAATGAATCTTCTTTAGAAGTTTTTTGTCCTTTGATACTATGAGGCGCGTCCATAAAGTAACTTTCCCAGGGGCCATTTACAGAAACTAAACACAATTTCAGGGAAATATTTATTGCAACAGATACAGCAAGTGTTCAGCTATTGTTCAACACATTCACCATCAGAATTGAGACATTTGTCATACCGTCGGACCTACTTTTGAATGCCTGTGTCGTAGAAGTCTGCCGCAAAGGATTTGAACCACTGTGTGACAACCATCTCCATCTGTCTGTCATTTTTTGAGGTGTAGGAAAATACGGAAAAAATGGAGGTGTTTAAACATCTCCCAGTCACTCTTCTGCAGGAGACTTTTTGGGAAGTATTTAAACATCTCCCAGTTGAACTTCTGCAGGATATTTTGGAGGTCTTCACACATCCACCTTACAGCTCGGAACCCACTCCCAGTGATTTCCTTCTTTTCCTACTCCTCAAGAAATGTCAGAGAATGGAAGAGAGCAGAAATGGTTGTCAAACAGAGGTTCCAATCCCAGGCGGCAGACTTCTATGACACAGGCATTCAAAAGTTGGTCCCATGGTATGACAAATGTCTCAATTCTGGTGGGAAAAGTGCTGAAAAATAGCTGAACACTTGCTGTATCTGTTGCAATAAATATTTCCATGAAATTGTGTTTAGTTTCTGCAAACAGTCCCTGGAAAGTTACTTTATGGACATGCCTCATATATCCACAAACTTAAAGCAAGATATATCCTTGAAGTATGATTCCGCTATCAAGATAGACTTCACTGTCTCCCTAGAGTCGGTTCCTTTCATCTGTCCACAATGAATTTATCAGGAAAAACCATTCTATGAAAAGCATTGGATCCAGGCAACGCGAGGCAGAAGCTGACAACTTCCTCTGTTGCAGAGCGAGCAATGTTCTCTTTCTTGAAATAGGAAAAGATTGCTCTCCATCTATGTCCAACTTGCAGTTTCTGGTACTCCACTCAGCAATTTTTGCTTCAGTAGCATACAGTTTAACATGAATATGTTCATCAAAGAGACTATCTTCATTGAAAATTACATTTTGCAAAATAAATTTAATTAACTTTAGTCCCCTGTCAAATGTACAAAAACAGGCTCCCGTGTGCTCCTAGATGATGCAAGTATGGGAGTAGTCTGAATCTCCTCGTTTGACCTTGGAGAAACATAATGGTGCCACTCTTCAAAATGGTGCGGGCAAAAAAACAAAATGGCCGCCATCGCAAACACTTTTCCTATTTATATCAGTAACCGTTGGGATTACGAAAAAAATTTGAAACAAGATATATAGCTACATAGATTTTGCACAGAAAAGGTTATTACAACTTTTATGAGGATCAACCATTTTCTCATAAACAGTACCGGTACTTTTATATTTTTCAAAATTAAAAATGAATATGTCTCAGTATGAGGATTTTGCAAGTGCATATTTACATGCTTGACATTATTTACATGGCCACTGGATAATTCTAACAATAATTAATATGTTAAACACTAATAAATTAAAAAATAACCCCTTTCCCTTATGTTGTGCCGTAGGAAACTGAAAGATAAAAAGTACCACTATAGCTTTAACTTTAAACAAAAATACTGTGAAAGAAATACAATGTTTGCAGATTTATAGGCCTATAGACAGAGTGGATACACTCCTACAATTACATTTTTAATTATAATCATCGTCACTTTCAATTCAAATCTCACTTAGAGCTAAATCTTCATCATCATCCAGCTCGCATTCTCCCATATTGTCACAACAGTGGGAATTACCTTCGCAAGTGCACATTTCAGTACACTGGAGTCCATTTGACTGACATGTACATGGAGGAGAGCAATGCCTTTTGGAGCATGAGCAGCGACAAAGTCCCAAGATAAGCTCTGGTGCACAAGGGTTGGTACAAGCAACAGACTAGTATGCACTCCCTACCTTTTTCCATCCAAAATCTGAGAGTGGGATGCTGAATTAGGTCCTGATTCCATTCAAAACATTGAAGGTGAGCCCTTAGCAATGCCCGATCCAGTGCAGATCTTGTTGGAGGAAAGTTCTCATCTTGGTATTGTTTCTGTGTAAACAAAAACCATCGCACAGCTCCTATGTCGATCAGTGTTGTTTTCGGGATATAAAGCTGACAAATGAACGCTTCCAAGTTAGTCCTGACATCTTCAGTGAGTGACAGTGTTGTCCCCAGTTTAGCCAAAGCTTCTAGCAGCGTATCACTTGCGGAATTAAAAGCATTCCACCACTTTATTTTATCTTTGTCAGCAAATGATCCTGTTACATCAGCTCCTGAAAGTGCGTGTAACCCAGGGAGTGCAGAGGCTTTCAGAGGTCCAAGTGTTCTG
This sequence comes from Ectobius pallidus, assembly GCA_964059195.1. NCBI lineage: Eukaryota > Metazoa > Arthropoda > Insecta > Blattodea > Ectobiidae > Ectobius > Ectobius pallidus. The sequence goes on along the minus strand of CAXKWD010000001.1, from coordinate 31,808,058 downwards.
TAAATTGAACCTAGCTGAACGAACCTTTTCATGCCATGGCCGAGGAAAAATCCAAAATCTTTCAAAAGCTGAGGATATCGTCTTAGTGCTACATGGACCTCACTGAAATTGCTGAAGTCAGTAATTACAGTGAGGTCCATGTAGTTTTGACTCTTACAAAGAAAAATCATTGAAGAAATCGATGCGAGAGATTCGGCAAAAGGGCTTGGATCTAATGCAGTACAAAATCGGACCAGAAACAAAAATTGGAAGTATACCAATGCACAAATTATTGGCCCATGATAAGATGAAGAACGAACTAACAGAGTTCCTTCCAAACAGATTCTGCAATTTGGCATGACCAACAACAAAACGTTTGTACTCAGTTGGAGGGACAAAGCAGCTTCATCACATGGTGATGATATATCCAGTCTTGCAAGTATGCAGGAGGAGGCCTACACAAAGATCATATTACATGCAGCTTAATTAGCACAGAAAGGAATTGAATCAACTCATGTTGATACTGATTGATACTGTTGATACATGTTGATACTGATGTCCTGATTTTAGCACTAAGACAATATCCTCAGCTTTCGAAAGATTTTGCATTTTTCCTCGGCCATGGCATGAAAAGGTTCGTTCAGCTAGGTTCAATTTACAGAGCACTTCTGAAAGACTCTGCACTCCCTGGATTACATGCACTTTCAGGAGCTGATGTAACAGGATCATTTGCTGGGAAAGGTAAAATAAAGTGGTGGAAAGCTTTTAATTCCGCAAGTGATACGTTGGTAGAAGCTTTGGCTAAATTGGGGACTACACTGTCACTTACTGAAGATGTCAGGACTAACTTGGAAGCGTTCATTTGTCAGCTTTATATCCCCAAAACAACACTGACCGACATAGGAACTGTGCGATGGTTGTTGTTTACGCAGAAACAATGCCAAGATGAGAACCTCCTTCCAACAAGATCTGCACTGGATCGGGCATTGCTAAGGGCTCACCTTCAATGTTTTGAATGGAATCAGGACCTAATTCAGCATCCCACTCTCAGATTTTGGATGGAAAAAGGTAGGGAGTGCATACTAGTCTGTTGCTTGTACCAACCCTTGTGCACCAGAGCTTATCTTGGGACTTTGTCGCTGCTCATGCTCCAAAAGGCATTGCTCTCCTCCATGTACATGTCAGTCAAATGGACTCCAGTGTACTGAAATGTGCACTTGTGAAGATAATCCCGACCATTGTGACAATATGGGAGAGTGCGAGCTGGACGATGATGAAGATTTAGGTCTAAGTGAGATTTGTATTGAAAGTGACGATGATAATAATTAAAAATGTAATTGTAGGAGTGTATCCACTCTGTCTATAGGCCTATAAATCTGCAAACATTGTATTTCTTTCACAGTATTTTCGTGCAAAGTCCACATTTTTCTGCACGGCAACATGCTGTTTCATTAGGTTTATCTTGCCACACCTTGGGCAGAGTATTGTTTTCGGATCTCAAATTGCATCTGTACAAGCTCCAGATCGTCCAACAATTGGAAGCCGGTGATGCCAACAGACAATTATTGTTTGCTGAACAGTTTTTAGCAAAATGTGAAGATGATGAAATGTTCCTATACAACGTGTGGATATCTGATGAAGCAAATTTCCACTTAAGTGGTTATGTGAATAAACAAATCTTTCGTTACTGGGCTGCAGAAAATCCCCGTTTCCTACACCAGCGACCATTGCACACTGCAAAAGTGAACGTGTGGTGTTCTTTGTCATCGAACGGGATAATTGGTCCATTGATGCCGGCCGCGCAGTTAATGTGAATTCCCGACTGTACATTACTATGATTGAAACGTTCCTCCCTAATGTAATTGACATTACCCTGTGAATGAGTCCACGTGGTTTCAGCAGATTGGAGCAACATCTCACACAGCAAGAATATCCATCGCTGCATTACGACAGCTCTTTGGAAAGCATCTTATCTCGAGGAAGGACAACATGAATTGGCCTTCCCGCTCACCTGATATTTCAATGTGCGATATTTTCCTATGGGGTTTTTTAAAAGCTAGAGTGTATGCTAGTCGTCCTCAGAACACAAATGAACTAAAGGCTAGGATTCGTGACAACATTGCATCAATCACCATTGAGATGTTGCAGGGAGTTAAGTCAAACCTGCGTTCATGACTGCAGGAATGTGTACACAGAGAAGGAGGTCATTTAACGGACGTTATCTTAAAGAAATTACTTGGCTAAGTTTTAGCTTCCAGATTACCTTGTTCACATGTGTATAAAATTCAGTTCAAGTTGCATTACTGCCATATTAAAATCACCCGTTCCCACGCACCACCCTGTAGAAGCCATAATGCATTGTAAATTTGGGCTTTCTAATGGTACTCTTTCCCTTTATCTTATTTATTGAAGAGCTACTAAATTCATATTATACTTCTCAATTTTCCTGCTAGACTAATCATTGTCCCAGCTTGTAGTGTTCTCCATTCAGGTTCCAAACTGTAATATCATATTCATAAGCCTATCATCTCTTGTTGAGTCATATACAACTTAAGTTTTACAGTGTAGGGTCGGCCTGGGTGGCACAATGTTGTGGGTTCAATCCTTGCTCAGGTTGATGGGATTTATGTGTGCATAAATGTGATAGGCCCATGTCTGTAGATGTACAGGCATGTAAAAGAACTCCTGCAGGACAAAATTCCAGCACACCAGTGATGGTCAAAGACCTAAGTTGTACATCCTCGTTGTTAAATAACCATATACCAACCAACCTACAGTGTAGGGTTGTTTGCCCTGCAACAAAACCCCAACTAAGAGAAACAGATCATTTGATTTTGGGGTACCTTCACCAGTTGCCTCTTAAGAGTCTGGTCTTACCTTTAAGAGTTCCTCCTCTACCAAATATACCATTCGGAAGGACTGCTTCTCTGCTGTACCTGTTCTTGAGATCCTCTTCTGGATTACTTCTTCAGCAGATCCTTACCCTTTGATTTGTCAGGCAAGGGTAACCCTGTTAGTAGCTATGTTACTGCCAGAATAAGTTCTGGGTCATAGGGATATGCAAATTCCACTACCAACTATGAAGTATTGTACTCCCAATGAGCAAAAAGAACAATTCTACCATTTTATTTTTTCAAATTTACATTGTTTACAAAATATGGGTCTTAAATATAGCCTACATAATAGATTTTAATAAAAACTAGAAAGGGCAAAAACTTAATATTTTTTTATGTGTCCCAATAACAGTATTAAAATTTTTCATAGTACATTTTATTATCTTTTATTATCTTTATTGTAGCTATGTTAAATTATATTCAACTTATTTCTTTTTGAATCTCCACCTACTATTTCATTGTTTTCATAAGAATTTAAAGTTCAGTGCTAATCTGCCTGAAAACAACCGGAATTGCCCACATAAAACAATTGCAGAAGACGATTGAAGAAAACAACAAGGTAACCGGTGACCTATTAACAACCATAGAGTGTCACGACAAGAAGATCAAGGCCCTAGAGCACAAGTTAAAACGATCTGGAGCAATATCAATGATGACAGTGCCTCAGGATTTTTGGTGTCGAGAAAAAGCAGTCAGAGGACACTTAGTCCAATCGAATTGTCAAAAGTGGATGCAAAATTTAGGGTAGAGCTAATTTTTTTATATGATGTCTGGGATGGTTTTGAGAGTAATTTCTGACATTTTGCCAACAAAATTTTTTGCCGCCGGAGCCGCCATCTTGAAAAAACTTCAAAATTTTCTATTTTATTTCTGTGTTTGCCCATTATCTGCCAAAATACGCACCTGACAAAAATGTTTTATTACCCATCCCAAAGTAGACTAAATTTTCTACAGTTTGAGATCAAAGTGAGCTTTCTACCATGAAAAGTTTCGGAAATACAGCTCTCCGAATTTCAGCAACATTTTGCAAAAAATAAAAAAATCTGAATTTTCAACTAGTTTTTGCTCGCTATCTTCTAAATGTCCAAACCTATAGTAAAACTCCATATGGAAACTTAAACTAGAGGTAATTTGAAACTTGTCGAGTACTTTAAACTTATCCTACCTCTTTCAGGTCACAAAATACAGAGGTTTAAAAATATATATACAGCAACGATTGAATAAATGCATGTGCGTACAAGTTAGGAGCAATAACGGCACAGAACATTCATTTTTATACAAAAAGATTTTATTTAACTAGAGTTCTGGTGAAACATTGCACTGAGTACTTTAAACTTATCCTACCTCTTTCAGGTCACAAAATACAGAGGTTTATAAATATATATACAGCAACGATTGAATAAATGCATGTGCGTACAAGTTAGAAGCAATAACGGCACAGAACATTCATTTATATACAAAAAGATTTTATTTAGCTGGAGTTCTGTTGAAACATTGCATTGAATAACTTGTTTGTTCATAGTCTTCGGCACTTAGAGGGACTTGGGCAGTTGACGTCTGCTATTTCGTCCATGATGTTCACAATCTAGCCAGTGTTGATAAAGTACTCTTCAGCGTCTTCATCCAAAAACGAATTAATTGGCTCATCAGGAGTGTCCTCACTGTCGGAGGACAGGACTATTAGTCACACGACTGCCCATTGCAATGTTTGCATATCGTTGTGCACTTTAATCCAGCTTTACGACACCCACAAGCGTTTAAACACCCCTTCTTGCAGGTACAGGAAATACTTTTCAGAATTGATTCTGGAGCTGGTTACTTCTTGGCTTTAAGGGGAAAGAGGCCTCTTGGTGTGTTCACCCAGCCCCACTTCAAAGGGTCTTTGTATTCACTGAGCCATGCCTGAACTTGGTGGTATGTTCGCATGGCATGAAGTTGAGCCGCATCACTGGTTGGGGGCAAGTTCGCTAAGTTAAATTTCATTCTTCCTGCAGCTTTTACAAATATTCCGTGCCGAAGTTCGTCAAGTGTTTGTGTAGCAGGGTCTCCTCCACATAAGTGACCCAAAAAATGTTGGCCCACTTCAGCCACTTCTCCTGATGTAGCTTGAGGGTTCAGAATTACATTAGCCTCCTCTTCTAGTTCAGGATGTTTCAAAATCGGCGAACAGAAGTGGGTTTTCCCGTGGCCAAAAACTGCAGATGTTGTGTCACAACCACTGAAAGCATGGATTAACAGCAGCATGTTGGAGAAGCTGTGGCGAAATGACTGCCTTGATTAGAAGATGTCTGCAGCTTTGCTTCTTCCGTACTTTTGGATATATGTATTCTTTATATGAGGGGATGGTAATGTAGTGAGGAAATAAGAAGGTCTATGTCCTCCCCAACTACAAAGACAGTGTCGTATTGAGATGCTTTTGAGAAGGCAGTGCTAACAATCAAGACATCTGCATCTTTAACAGCCTATTCCAGCTTTTGCCAATTCTACGAAGCGCCTCTTGTTGTTTTCATTGGTGAGAAAAGTTTCTTGTGAACTTTTCAAAACAGTAGTTCTATCAAAGACGACATCAGGAGATGGACTCGTAGCCCGTCGGAGTCTCACAATTCTTTGTGCTTGTTTGATTAGCGTCAGAAGGATAACCATCGAAGATAACTGAAACCTTTGAGTCATAATTTGTCTGCAAATATTTCAAAATGCCTAAGGTTGCCTGGTACAAACACATAAAAACAGATGTATCCGGAGAGAACGGTATGCGGAGCAGTGACAAAGAGCCTCTTAGCGCCATTCCTCCGATAACATGTTTCCATTTTGGGACAACTGTATATGCTATAGGAAGTAATTTTTTTCAGAGGACACTTCAAAAGTGTTCTTCTAAAATAAAACGCCGTTCTCTCCAAATCAAAATGCTGTACCTACACCAACTTTTCTTATTTTCTTTTTACATTGTTTTTTTAGTCTTTTATCATTATAAATTGTTGGAAATACTGTTTTGGTTGTTAATTACAATGTAAAACTTAACTATAAGACAGCACAGGTTTTTTACTGATAAACGCCATTTAGAATATCCTAGGCAAAACTAGACTTTCGTACCTTCGATAAGTTTTCTGAAATGTGAGGAGTTGTAGATACCTCTGTATCTGGTGACCTATAATAGGTATGAAAACATTAAATACTCAACTTGTTGCAAATTTACTCTACTTTAAAAGTTATCCTTCGAAATTTTACTCAAGGTTTGGTCATTTAGAAGATAGCGAGCAAAAACTAGTTGAAAATTCAGATTTTTTTATTTTTTGCAAAATGTTGCTGAAATTCGGAGAGCTGTATTTCCGAAACTATTCATGGTAGAAAACTCAATTTGATATCAAACTGTGTCAAATTTAGTTCACTTTTAGGATAAATAATAAAATATTTTGTCAGGTGCGTATTTTGGCAGATAATGGGCAAAAACAGAAATAAAATAGAAAATTTTGAAGTTTTTTCAAGATGGCGGCTCCGGCGGCAAAAAATTTTGTTGGCAAAATGTCAGAAATTACTCTCAAAACCATCCCAGACATCATATAAAAAAATTAGCTCTACCCTAAATTTTGCATCCACATGACTTTTTTTGTGATAATTTGACTGGACTAACTGACAAAATTGTCATAAAGGTGGGAAAGCAGATCGGCATTGACATCCAGCTGCAAGACATAGACAGGAACCATAGAGTCAGCAGGTAGGACAACACCAATAATAGACCTCGAACTATCATTGCTAAATTTGTGCTGTACAGGAAATGTAATAAAGTGTTCTTCAGGAAAAAGAACCTAAAAATTCGGGCCTCGTCATCCACAAAATTTGGACTTAAACCTATTCTCCATCTACCCTCAAGTTCTTTACAACAGTACAGACTTCATTGATGAAAACAGTGGCCAGCCCACTCCATGGTCCCTCTCCACTTCAGATCTGTTAAAGCTCTCCTTCACCCCTAATCCTACTACTCTCAAACTTATTCACGTCAACTCTCAAAGCATAGAAAAATTGTAAGGATTTTAGCCTATACCCTTAGTAAAAAGGCAACCAACTAACAAAGCGAAAGACAATATAAAGAAGCGTGAGATACTTATAAGAAATACAATTGATATAATTAAAATAATATTACAGAAAAATTCAAATAAAATTGTGATGAATGTATTGAATCTGTGTTATATTGTAATTTTCATATACTATTAAAGAAGTTTAGGTTAGAATAACCAAGTAGCAAATAAGGTTTAAAAGTACAAAATATATAATTACGTCTAAATGTTAAGATAAGTCAAATAATGCATATGCAACAGTATAATATATAAAACAATCCAATGTAAATTGGAATGCTTAGAATGTAACAAAATCTATATAGGACAGACGGGCAGAAAATTCAAATCAAGGTATAAGGAACATGCTCGATTACAAGCACAGAAGATATAAATCAGCATATGCTAAACATTTAATCACACATAATCACAAACATGATAAAATAGAAAATACGGTAGGCCTACATTAACTGTTATCCATAAGCACAAAAAAGGCAAAAAATTAAATACCTTGGAATCACTAGAAATATATAAAAACAAAAACAATATTTTAAACGAAAACACAATCTTCAGATCGTGAATATGGTTCATTTAAATATTTATATTAAACTTTATACCACGGTTCATTAATTTCTTCTTATTTTTCTGTTATTAAAAATTCTATGACTGAAGATGGTAGGGCTATACCTTATACCGAAATGTACATCTCCATTTAACCAGTTATACAACTAAGAAGCGATTGACCACATCTGCTCTTCTACCTTCATTAGTGAATACTTACGAAAATTCATAGGATAATAAATGACATTATTTCTCAAATAAAGAAGTGTAAAACTAAAATAATAGGCCTACTATCTAATATATCTATGATAGTAAGCTGTATGCGAGCTAGTTAAGCACTGATTCTTGTTTAGGTAAGGTTAGAATTACCAAAAAGTAAAAAAGTCCTTGACACGTATAATATATTCATGATATGAGTATAGTAGCCTATGGTATTTATGAATCCACTACATGCTACTGTTAGCTATTTAGCTTTTTTAAGAACAACAGGCCTATAAGATTGAAAAGTATCCTATAACTTTTCTCTATAATTGCAATACCACAATTATATATACAGAAGAATTTTACAGTTACTTAATCTTATTGGCAGGAAATTATACCTTTATAGACATTGTACACTACTTACATTTATGATAAAAATGACATGTAATATATGAGATATTGCACTGTGTATTTGTGGATACTTTTTAAACAAGATTCATATGTGAATTTTTTTAAATGTTACTAAGCTTAATTAGCTGCAAACTTGTAAATATTTTATGAGCAACTAGCTTAAAAGGCCGGGTTTTGTATTTTGTAATATGAAATTAACTTATAGAGGACTTTCGATGTTGAAACTCTAGGTCCTTATATAATATGTATGTAGAATTCGAAATGAGGAAGAATTATTAAGTTTCTTCTTGCCCATAAAGAAGATATTATTTATTTATGTACACGTAAACAAATACACAAGGATTAATATTTGTGATATGAACTAAAACACTTATAACTTAGTGCACAAAGACAAAATAAAAGTACTTCTTGCCTTATGGCAGACTTAAGAACGAACAGAACAAAGAACAACTGCCTACTTCCTGCATGACAAAACTAAAAACTGTCACTAGGAGGCGACACCATTCACTTTTGGTTTGACACTTAGTGCTGCCAACTTCAACACTTTCCCTTGTCAATTAAAAGTGAAAAAAAAAAACTTTTACTACTTTTCTAGTTTATTCCTAATTGTCCTCTTAGGATGTTTAAATGAGTTTGTGCCAGCGGCTTAGTCATCAAATCTGCAAGTTGTCTCTCTGTTGCAATTTGCTGAACACCTAATTGCTGTTCACTAACTTTCTCTCTGATGAAGAAATGTTTGACACTAATATGCTTCGTTCTGTTATGGAACTCTGGATTTTCAGCTAATCTTACTGCTGCCTGGTTGTCCACCTGTAGAACTGGAACATGCTGAAGCTTTGTGATGCCTTTGAAGAGTCTGGCAAGCCAAATAGCTTCTTTGGCTCCTTCAGTTGCTGCAATCAACTCTGCTTCAGTTGTCGAGGTTGCTACTACAGACTGCCTTTTACTTAACCATGAAATAGCTCCACCTGCATAGAGTAGCCTATTACCACTCCAGATGTGGAGCGCCCTGTTGATTCGCAGCCAACAAAATTTGCATCATTATAGCAGTCTAAGACACCTCTGTTGTATTTTGGCTTGTACACAATTCCCATTTCTTGTGTACCTGCTATGTACCGGAACACCCTCTTCACTTTCACTATCTCTTTCAATGAGGATTGTCAAAGCGTTCTGGATAAGTAGCCAATACTGTAGGCCAAATCCGGTCTTGTTCCTGTCATCAAGTACATTAGTGTAGCCTACCAATTGCCTGTCTGTAGGGAAAATTGATTTCTCTCGCATTGTTTTCTTGTTGAAAAATTGCTGACTCTTTCAACATTGGGGATGTCACTGGTTTGCATTTATCTAGTCCAAAGCTCTTTAATACCTTCTTAATATATGCCTTCTGACTTATCTTAATGCTACCATCTTGTTGTTTTTCTATTTCCAAGCCTGAGAAATATGATGCTGGCTGTGCAGTTATTTTGAACTTGGTCTGGAGTTCAATAACACTTTTTGTTTCTGCTGGATCTGATGATGCAATTAAACCATCATCCACATATAATACAATTACCACTTTCTTGTTATTATTTTCTCTGATGAATAAACATGAATCAGCATTACTTACTTTGAACCCTAGGTTGGTTAAAAACCCACCAAAACATTTATTCCAGCAACGTGGTGCTTGCTTTAAGCCATACAAACTTCTCTTCAGTTTGCAAACACGATCTGTCCCATCACTGTATCCTGTTGGTTGTTGCATATATCATTCTTCTTCAAGTTCTCCGTACAGGAACGCTGTTGATACATCAAACTGGGTAAGGTGCATTGCTTCACTTGCTGCAATGCTCAAAACTGAACGTATTGTGCTTAACTTAGCAACTGGACTAAAAGTTTGGCTAAAGTCAATACCTTGACGTTGACTAAATCCTTTAACCACTAGCCTAGCTTTGTACTTCTCAATTGAACCATCTGGTTTAGTCTTCAGACGAAACACCCACTTGCATGGTATGGTCTTTTCTCCTTTTGGTAAACTCACCATCTCCCACGTTTCATTCTCATGAAGTGACTGAAGTTCACTCTTCATGGCGTTTTGCCACTCTGGACTTTGGTTGCTTTTAATGGCATCCTCGTAGGTTTCTGGAACTTTGTCATTAACATATTCTTCTGCAGCCATGATGTAATCATCAAACCTCTTTGGTTTTCTTATTTTTTGACTGTCTCTTAATTCGTAACCATTGTTTGGTTGGTCCTCATTGTCATTTGAAGTGTTACTCACTTCATCTGTTTGTTTATTGAAATGAATATAATCATCATCACTATTATCATCATTTGAAGTCTTACTCACTTCATCTGTTTGTTTGTTGAAATGAATATAATCATCACCATCACTTTCGACTTCAGGTCCTTCATTTTCAGTCGGAAACTTTCCCTGATCAAATTGATTGTTGATTTTTATTTCACTTTGTTCATGTATTTCTTTGTTACATCCTGTAGGGTTCTCTTGAAATATTACGTCTCTTGACAAGATGATCTGATTATTTTCTTTGACCCAAACTCTATAGCGCTCATCACCATCATATCCAACTAGATACCCTTTTATGGCTTTTTGGTCCATTTTCTTTCTTTTCTTATCTGGAACATGAATGTAACAGCTGGAACCAATGATGCGCAGATGCTTAATTCTTGGTTTCTTGCCCATCCACAGCTCGAATGGACTTATGCCTGCAACTGATGACTTTCCAGTGCGGTTGAGAATGTAAACAGCAATGCTGACAAGCTCAGCCCAAATTGCTGCTGGGAAGTTGGCTTCTTTATTTGAGTACTTAAAGGTTCTTACCATTTCAACTATCGTTCTAAACTCTCGTTCACTTCCACCATTCTGCTGTGGCGTGTAAGGAGCCGTTAGTCGTTGGTTGATTCCCTCTTTTCTCAAAATTGCCCTAACTTCTTCATTGTCAAACTCTCCACCATTGTCACTTAAGATTTCACTAATTGTGTGTCCCAACGCTTTGGAATGTCCTATCATGTGCTTAAGCATATCTTTAACTTGTGATTTCGCATTGAGTAGATAGCAATAGCGAAACTTACTGAACCTGTCTTTAAATACTAATAGAAACCTTTTCTTTGAGAAGGAGTTGTCAAATGGTCCACAGATATCCACTGAAACCAATTCTCCTATTCTGGTACTCTTTACTCTATGACCAAATTTCTGTCGATGGGCTTTCCCATACACACAAGGCTCGCACACTTTCTTGTTTAGCTGTACTGATCTGCCTAACTGATTTTCAAGTGGCTCCTTGATGTGTCATACATCTTGGTCACCCCATCTCTCATGATAAAGTTGCACTAATTCATCATCTGATAATTCTGCAGTATTAACAGTTTTACCTATCACTTGTGGCCTAGTCTTTGCTTCATACAGTGTACCTCCTCTCTCTCGAGTGCCATGTATTAGCTCAACGTTTCCTCTTGTGAGCCAGCAATCAGTTGCTGTTGATGTGAACTTACTGTCTGGAACTTTGTCTTGTGCAGCTAAGACCGATAATAAGTTTCTGGATAACTGCGGAACATACCACACATTGTTCAAACTTACATTAATGTCTTTTTCACGTACTGTAGACTTAAAATCAATGGTACCTTCACCAATTGCAGTCAAGATTTCTTTCCCTGCTGATTGGATTATTTGCGAACTTCCAAACTTTTTGAAATTTCTGAATAGGTCTGACCTATTTGTCATATGCTTTGTGGCTCCATTATCTATCCACCATTTTTCTGAAGATGGCTCTGCACTGTATGTTTCTTCACTCTTGGTGAAAAAGGCCCAGCTTCCTACAGCTAAAGCATTGTTACTTTCTTCGTTGTAACTTGCTAAACACTGCTGGTTACTGTTAGTAGTGCTGTTCTTTGGTGGCTTTCCATCTGCAATCCACTTCTTACAGTCTTTTACCCAGTGTCCTTTGCGCTTGCAGTAGTTAAACTCATCATTTCTTTTGGACTTCTTATTCTTTATATTCTGCTTTGTCTTAACTTGTTGAGCAACCAATGCCTCTGAAGAACTTTCTTTCTTATCAGCATTCTTAAAGAAATTACGCTCATGTGCACACAATTGTTCACCTAGTTCATCAAATGTTCGTTCATCTTTATCACCTGTTAGTACCATCTAACTTGACTTAAATGAATCAAACTTGCTCAGAAGCATATGAAGAAATTTGCCAATTAGCATCATCTCTGGTAATTCTTGTTTCATTCTCAACTTAAGTCCGTTATTTAAGTCACATCAAAATACCTTTAACCTCGCAATACTGCCTGCTACATCTTCTCTATCTGCCCAGGAGCATGTATAAAAGTCAATTACAACTTGGATGACTTGATCCTTTGTTGTTGCTTCAAACTGTCTCTTTAAAGCCTCCCAAAGTTCTCTAGCTGTATCTTTATCCATGACTTTTCGTGCATTATTGTCACTTAGGTTGTTAAAGATAACTGTTGCAGCAAAACTGTCTGCTTTTCTATACTTGTCTAATTGTAGTTCATATTCACGCTGCTCTTCTGTTGAGGCCTCTGATGTAGGTGGTGATGGTTTCTCAAATTTGCCTTCAACAACATCCATTGCTCCCTCATGAAAATTTAGACTATATTTGATTTTCCTTTTCCATAAAGGCCAATCCGATTCACCTTGAAGGGCTGTTATTTTCTTCATAGCACAATCCATTGTCTTAGTATTGAGTAAATCTTCTGAAACTTGCGTATATTCACTTATACTCTGGATGAATCCTAGATTGTTCAAATACTTCGCTAGACCCAGCACAAATCTTTATAATACCGGTACTTCTATGTAAATGTTCACTGACGTACATGAAGCTGTCTGGGCCCATAACCTATTAAGTTTCTATTAAGTTTCTTCTTGCCTATAAAGAAGATATTATTTATTTATGTACACGTAAACTAATACACAAGGATTAATATTTGTGATATGAACTAAAACACTTATAACTTAGTGCACAAAGACAAAATGAAAGTACTTCTTGCCTCATGGCGGACTTAAGAACGAACAGAACAAAGAACAAAGAATAACTGCCTACTTCTTTCATGACAAAACTAAAAACTGTCACTAGGAGGTGACACCATTCACTTTTGGTTTGACACTTAGTGCTGCCAACTTTAACAAGAACGACATATGGCACTCAGACTATTCCCTCAGAAAACACTAGATATAGCTTTTATGGCTCATAGAGGATGTCAAATGTTGCATTCCATTGCTTCTACACCCCATGCCTGGGAGGAGTCCAAATAAGAAATTCAATATCACTTTCATACTTTCCTTCCCAAAAACCTGGGACATAATATACTGCACGCATAGGACTGAAAATGTTCCATCCCATTTTGTCTTCTTTTAGATGCTAGAACTATTTCTCAACTAACACAAAGCCTACAGCTATGAGTGACGTATCAGTGGATAGGATTTGTTACCGACTTCTGATATAGCATACTCACTGGCACACACTTAAGTTGTCCCTGCAAGAAGACCGCTCATTCTACATCAATGTGAAGTGAGAAAATGATATTTTCCATGTCGAGTGTAGAGAAAGTTATGTGACTGCTTTATTTTCGTGGATTTTATTCTTCAAGAATTATTTTCACAAATGTATTAATTACATCGATAATAACAGAATTTGTTAAAGCCCAGTATTATAATATAGTTTCCAAAGCCCTATGTGAACACCGTAAACAATACTTTCGTTATGTAAACAATTGACAGCAGAACTATCTAACTGTGCCTCATTTCACATTTCCAACTTTTCCCGTGGATTTCCCAAAAATTTTCTCTCATACAAACCTTGTCCTGACAATTACGAACACAACAAAACAAAAATCAGCCAAATCGGTTGAGCCATTCTCAAGTGATGCAGCAACATACATTTGGTAATTCATTTTTATTAATATAGATTGGTATCTTATGATTTTAACGAACCCATAGGTTTATAATTGTGATTACTAATACTTGAATAAACAAATCAATATTAAACAGACATCATCATTAATATATGCCTTTTCAATCTGTCCAATTGGTGATTGTATATTCAAATTTGGTTGATATTAATATTTATTGGGTTTGTTTTATATACAGGGTCTTTATTATAAGTTGAGACCGGGCGACCGGTGTTTTCACTCTCTGCTACGGAGTCCGCATTAGCCGCGGGACGCACGCGCGCGGCTTCCCTGCTTAAAGTGTAGGCTATATAGGCTTACCTTATAACATATGTTGGAAGTGTCGTCCTTCCTGTGCTATACAGGCATTGTATCTGGAAGCCACATTCTGGCTGAGGCGAGTGAGTTCTTCCACTGTAATGGCCCTAATTTCATTCGTAATGTTTTCTTTCAGCTCCTCCAATGTGTGAGGATTTGTTCGATAAACCTTATCTTTAAGTTTACCCCACAAGTAAAAATCACACACTGTGAGGTCTGGGGAGCGAGGTGGAAAGAGACCAGCACTGATCACTCTGTCAGCAAACACTTCCGAAATTTTAAGAAGGGAGACTTCCGCTGTATGAGCAGTGGCCGAATCTTGTTGAAACCACCCGCACATTTTTTCTTCATCTGTCAACTGCTGAAAGAATGGCACCAAAATGTCATCTTGGTAAATCTCTGAATCTACTGTAGTCTCGTAAAATATAGGCCCAATTATTCGCCTTCCATTAATAGCACACAAACCCCGATCTTCCTATCGTAATGAGGGATTTCATACACACCATTAGGATTTTCTGCACACCAATTCTGTGAATTTGTGCTCTTGAAGGTGACACATCAGCAGGAAATGTCCGAATAAATTCATCACGTACACGTCTAGCAGACTCGTACTTAAAATAATGTTTACACACAAAAATACGATGCTGCAGCGAAATCGGTCTCACCATGTTGACACTTTAACAATAACTGCACGTGCCGCTGTTGCATCAAGGTCAGACCGGCTGCGCGCGCCTTCCGTCGCCCGGTTTCAAGCCTTCCGTTGCCCGGTCTCAACTTATAATAAAGACCCTGTATTATACTGTTGCATATGCATAGCTTGACTTATCTTAACATTTAGACGTAATTATATATTTTGTACTTTTAAACCTGATTTGTTACTTTGTTATTCTAACCTAAACTTTTTTAATAGTACATGAAAATTACAATATAACACAGATTCAATAAATTCATCACGATTTTATTTGAATTTTTCTGTAATAGTATTTTAATTATATCAATTTTATTTCTTGTAAGTATCACACGCTTCTTTATATTGTCTTTCACTTTGTTAGTTGGTTGCCTTTTTACTGAGGGTATAGGCTAAAATCCTTACAATTTTTCTATTCTAAGATACCATCGTATACAAGATGAAATTCATTAATATCTCAAAGCATACTTTCCCATTTCCATGAATTCTATTCTATTGTTTCCGATCATGATCTTCACTGTTTACTTCTGTCTGAATCCTGGCTCCAACCCTCCCTCCCTTCTTCACTTGTTAAGCTGAATGGTTTTTCACTTTTACACAATGACAAGACGAGTAAGCGTGGAGGAGTTGCTGCGTACATACGAAATGACTTTCACCCAAAAGTTGTGCATACCTCCCCCTCGAGTATTCAGCAAGCCCAGAATTCCTGTTTGTTGAAATCCTTGCCAGCATGCAGAAATGCACAATTTACAGGCCCCCTAAAAGTGGTCATCCTTCCAATGTAGAAAATGTCCTAATTAATTTCATTCCGAACTATGAACACGTCCTTATGGGTAATCTCAACATCAATCTCCTTAACACAAATTCGATGCTTACCACACAACTAATCACTACGTTTCAGTCTTGCAACATGACTATCTTATTCTTCTACCTTATCATGCTAACACTTCTGAGACCTTACTGGATTTAATCGTGACTACTGTACCACAAAGAGTATTAAAACATGGTCAGTTGCCAGTTCCTGGTATCTCAGCCCATGACCTCATTTACATAGAATATTCACTTCAATGCCCTAAACGTCCATCTAAATTAATAGCATATAGAGACTTAAAAAACATAGACGACAACCAACTGACTGAAAACGCTAAACAACAGCCTTGGCACACAATTTGGCATTTACATTTTGTTGACAAAAAATTAAAAGCATTTAATGATATGATACTCCAGTTGTATGACAAACATGCAACCACTAAAGACTAGACGAATTACACGACCTTCTGCCCCTTGATTATCTTCGACCATATGAGAACATATGGCTCACTGTGATGCAGCATACCATACTTTCTGGCGCAGTAAAACTATAAACAGTTAAGAAACAAAACTACGCAAATGATACAAAATGGCAAGATCCAGCGCAGCCATAGACTGATTGACCCCATTATGACCACACGCAACTTATGGAGTATCTTAAATACAATGGATTTAGGAAAACAAAAAAATGAAGCCCATGCTGTCAACATCCCTCTCAATGATTTGAACAAATACTTCACTACCATACCAACCAGGATCCTAGATGACGTCACCAAACAAAATACCTCCACACCATGAAGGATTTTTTCTCCAATGTAACGGCCTTAGAAGTAAAAAAGGCATTGTTGCAAAATAAATCAAAAGCAGAAGGCACAGACGGCATTAATATATTAATGCTAAACAAAATAATCAATATATGATATTTTTCCGGGCTACTAACCAGGTGGTGAATTGGATTAATTCCGACGTTTCGAAGCCAAACTGAGGCTTCATTGTCAAGGAGAATGAAATGCCGGGATTAGATGGGTTGTATTTATAGGACTGCTGTGAATGGGGACATCCGGATTGGAGAAAGGATTTGTTGAAGACCAACCAATCAGGAAACAGATGGGTGCTGTAAGAACAGGAGGGAAAATTAGAGAAGTAGAATCGGTCCAAATAAGGGCCAACGGTCAATAGGTAGTGAAAATAAATTATTATTAATCAATGTTATTCATCCTACCTTAACCCATATTTATAACGCCTCTCTCATCACCTCCACCTTCCTGCAACAATGGAAAAATGCTCTTACCCAACCTCTTCCTAAAGTAAATCTCCCAAGCACCCCCAAGCACTATAGACCTATCAGCATGCTTCTGACTATATCGAAATCCCTCGAACGCATCGTCCACAAGCAGCTGACTGAGTATCTAAGCATTTATAATCTACTTGACCCATTACAATCTGATTTCAGATCAAATCACAGTACCTCCACTGCCATTCTTAAGATCAGTGAAGATATTCGTGAGGCCATGGACCGACACAACATGGACCTACTTGACTTTTTGCAAGCCTATGACATAGTTGACGCAGACCTGGTAATTGCTAAATTGAGGTCAATACACTTATCCAATGCAGTAGTCACGTGGGTACAATCATACTTCTCACAACGCCAACAATGTGTTTCTCACGACAATCAATCTTCATCATGGTGTCTCATGAGGTCAGGTGTACCACAGGGCTCTGTATTAAGTCCCTTGCTTTTTGCAATCCATATAAATGACATTTCTACAGTACAAAAACATTGCTGACATCATCTGTATGCAGACGACCTTCAATTATATTTACATTTTTGGCTTGATACAATAAGAAACTAGTTAAATTCTTCCAAATTATTTGGAAAGCAGGAAAATTCCCTGCTAACTTTTTAAGAGAAATTGTGAAACTCATCCCGAAAGAAGAGGACTGTGACCACCCAAATAAAACATGACCAATCACACTCATTAA
Organism: Ectobius pallidus; assembly: GCA_964059195.1. Classification (NCBI taxonomy): domain Eukaryota; kingdom Metazoa; phylum Arthropoda; class Insecta; order Blattodea; family Ectobiidae; genus Ectobius; species Ectobius pallidus. Next base: position 31,790,254 of record CAXKWD010000001.1, on the reverse strand, counting down.
CACACATGGGAAAGTGTTATCTTCAATTATAGCTAGTGAAATTAATAGGCACCTAGAGACGAACTGTTTTCTGCTACCAGCTATCTAAAAGGGTTTCACCCAAGAAGTATCAGGCTGCCTTGAACACACAACAGTCCTCTCAAGTGCCCTGGAAGATACCAGATGTCATGAAAGACAAATATTCGTCGCTTGGTTAGACTTGGGTAATTCATTTGGCTCAGTGAAACATAATTTGATTCAGAGAGCTTTACATTACTATGGACTCCCACTCATAATCCGGAAGATTATATTGACTTACTACAACCAGTTATGTTTTGTGGTCAAATCAAAAGAATGGGAAACTAAGGTTATTAGCTATGAGAAGGTTGCCTTCTCTCACCCATGGCCTTTATAGTGGTGTTCAACTTGATATTCAAAACATAAAGAATATCCCAACAAATGCGTTTTATTGTATGAAGAAAAGTCAGGTTTGACTCCCGTCACTGATGGCATTTGCAGATGATCTCACTTTAGTCTGTCGCACGCCAAACATGTTGGAGATTTTATTGAGCAAGGTACAGGAATTCTGTGAATGGTCCAAGTGTCTCTACTTGAAGCCTTCAAAGTGTCATTACCTGGCACTAGCAAGAAGAGGAAAAGTAGCACTTCACCAGTATTTTTCCTTTACAACACGTATTTTTAAAGTTTATTTTCCACATCACGAATGTTGGTTTTTACTATAAATGTATTTCTGTATTCTTGTATTGCCCGCCACGCAGCCATCTGGTGTCGTCAAAGCTAGGCAGCTAGGAGATACTGCCCTCCTTCAAGCATGTAGCTGAACTAGTTACCAGGTCCTCTGCTGCATGGGTTGTCGGTTCCTCTCAAAATGAGGATGTGGACTCATGGCAACCAGCAGTTTTCTTGCTTATCCCACATCCTCATGCTGAGGGGAACAAACTACCCATGAAGCAGTCCAGTTCCTCTTTGTAAAGAAGTTCCTCTTTGTAAGGATTTTGAGAGGCCGCTGACATGTTTTTCCAACAGTAGCTCACACTGTGAGCTCGGAGAAAGAGGTGTCATGGTCATGAATCCTCAATACGATATTGTGTGCATGTTATTGGAGACGTCATTTTGTCGCTTTAAGGAATCTGATAAAAATGAACTTTTAAAATGTGGACGTCCTACCAAAATTCTAGGGTTACGTGGTACAAAAGAATTGAAAAATATAGGTAAATGCTACAATATTAGTTTCAAACCATCATGGTTTAAAGAATTTCCATGGCTGTGCTCTTCTCCAACTCTGCAGAAATTGTTTTGTTGGCCAAGCTTGCTTCTTAGCAATAAAAGCAACGTTTGGAATAGAGAAAGATACGCTATCATATTGAATATGACACTCAGATTCGGCAGAGCACATCAAGTGGCAGGTAGACTAGAAAACTTTAGAAAAAATGTAAATACAATATCAGATGCTCTACAGAAAAATGCCAGACTGTACACTGCGCAGTACAATAAAAACGTGCATTTGAACAGACTTTTTCCAAAGTTAGTGATTGATAGAGTATGATTACTTCCACAAAGTCTCTGGCCTTGAAGACTTAACCCAGCCAGCGAGCTTCTCGTTACGTCTCGTTACAGCTTGCGCAGACTCTCATGCGCGTAAGATCAGTGAGCTACTGTTGAGCACAGAGTGAAGATCACACAGCACGTTGCCAGTCGTAGAAAATACTATAATAGTTGAGTGAAAGAATAATGCTGCAGTGAGACAGAGACAGAGACAGACAACGCGTTGGGTGGGGTAGAAGAACTGAGCCAATCAGGGTACAGCTACCTCCCCTAGGCAGGAACTCCAGGAACGGTGACACTCGCTCCTAAGGTATATACGTAAAAACCCAGAGACTTTGTGGAAGTAATCGTACTCTACAGTACTCTTTTTAAGTAAGCAAAAATTAGCATTTCGTGGTCACGATGAAACAATAGACTCAATAAATTATGGGAGTTTTAAAGAAATGTGGTGGTATCAAGAAGTCCTGTAGAAATACAGAACCAGTACAGCAAGATAAAAAGTGTATTCAGTGGCGAATCAAAAACCATTCAGAATGAACTAATTGAGTGCATTTCAGACTACATCAATGACTTTGTAAAAACTGAATTGGAAACTGCTGGGTTTTTCTCTGTCCAGGTGGATGACACGACAGATATTACACAGGTGTCTCAGTGTTCTGTAATAGTGAGATTCGTTAATGATGAAGGTGCTGTAGTGGAGCGTTTCTTCGGTTTCTATGATGTAAGTGCTGACAGAACATCCAAATCTTTGCTTGGTTTATTAGACAACATCTTGAGAGCGTTTGGCTATGAACAAACATTAGTAGGGCAATGTTATGATGGTGCAAGTGTGATGTCAGGGCATTTAAACGGACTTCATAAAAAAGGAGAAAGCTCCTTTTTCAGTATTTGTACACTGTTTGGCCCACCGCCTAAATCTAGTCTTACAGCAGAGTTGCAAAAATATACAAAAGTGCCACATATTTTTATCTTTTATTACTGGAATTCCTGCTTTTTTCCTCCACTCAGCAAAGAGAACCTAAGCAATTATTTCTGCTTGGCCTTAACTCTGCCAGGCAAAATAAAACATTATTATTATTATTATTATTATTATTATTTAACCAATTGATGACTGTCGTATTTATTGTGGAATATTGTAAGTTTTGTAGTGTCATGTATGAACATAGAGATGCACAATCATTCTGATCAATGCATCTACATTTTGAAATGTGAAAAGAGTGAAGAAAATGGTTTATTTCATTCTCAATTATTTTTTTCTTTGCTCCAACACGAACAGTGTTAATTAATGCGTCCATTCTCTCTGGTTAAGCTTATTGTCACTCCAATATGATCATGTTCTCGTAACAAACAAATCAGGATTAACCAGTACCATACTTATTGGTTAGTTTTCTATTTCCTTCTGACGTTTATAAATATTTTATAAAATTCTGCACACATTTAAAAAACAAAATTATGTGCTAAGATATTTGCAGTAATGTTCCTAATAGGATATATTGATAAACAGAGGTCAAAATGTAATCTAGAGAACATTATTAACTGGAAAAAATGGGACTATTAGACCCAACCAGTATACTCATGAAACTGAAGTGTACTTTGAGCTTTTTCTGGTGTTGTTAATAGATAATATCACAGTGAGGAGCAAAGCTTTCCCACTTCGCTTTGACCATTTTTCTACACACGCCCCCAAATCATCTAACCCTCAATTCATTCAGTCCACAGTCTGGTTCCTAATTGGTCAATTTCCAGCAATACTTCTCTCCAATCCTGATGTCCTTAGCCACTTGAGCTCTCTCTATAAAAGGAACCCCATCCAGTCCCGGCACTTCATTCTCCTTGACAATGGTGGCTCAGATTGGCCCTGAAACATCAGAATTTATCTAAGTAATCACCTGGTTAAAAGCCCGGGAAAATATTCTATACCCATTAAACTATTTTTAATCTGTTGCAACGCCTCCCTTCACCCAAAACCCTTTTCTCCTCTTCTGCCTTCTCGATCAGATGTGAAGCGTGCTGATCTCAGCTAGGCCGACCCTATATAAAATAACTTAGAGGGTAACGGACAGGTGGAGGTGGCATTACGTAACGAAGAGCATGTAAAATAGTTTTAGATGCCCTTCGCAGCTGAGATTTAAAAAATCATGTGAATAACTAAGTTTAAGTTGGTTTATTCTAAATAATAAAATATCATAAAAGCCTGATGGGCAAAACATTAAACATAAGGTTTCATTCTTTAAAATAATTCTCTATTTACAGATATTAGGCCAGAGGACCAATATGACCTAAGAAATTAACATTAAAACATTAATTATTTTATTTCTAATTTCATCTTAATTTGATATTTGACAAGTTCCCACCGCAACGGGGTAAAATAAACTGTTCTATTTTACAACTAACAGAATATCGTTAAAACATCTTTTAATTTACACTCCTAAAATTATCTCGGCCAAGACAATTGATTTATAATTGGTTCATTGAAATAAAATATACAAATGGCCGGTTAGTTACAAATTCATAAAAATGAACACATGTTCCCCACAGCAGGGATAAAATTAAATAAATCTTAATTTGTTATTCTATCTTTACATTAGGAACAATTAAAATAAATGGGCAACAATATTTTTAACACAAAGTGACATTTGTTGTTTACTCACTTGAAGAAATTCCCGCCAGACATCCTTGGACAGGAAAATATTGGTCCCGGGTTCCAATCTGGTGTCACCTATATACTACATTTATTACGTGTATCAGCATCCTTTATAAATAAAAATAACACAAACCGAAAGAAAAGGAACACCAGATTCTAGGAGCCCCACAATTTAAGTGAAATAATTAACTAACAAGGCACTGTCTCCCATTTTAAAGTTAGCAAAAACAAGAAATAATTAAAATAAACACAAGGGTGAAGCCCTGGATAAATCTCAATTATACCGCATGTTTACTGAAACTAACACTCACTACAATCACCAAATTAAAATACAAGGACCCATCCTTCATAATCACTAATCAAATTCTAGGTACAGTTAATGATTACCTAAATAAAAGGTGATACACGTACCTTTCTAATCCTAGCATGGCCGACCTTTCAGTCGCCATTGTGTTGTGTTTCCCGAGCCCCATGGTGACACCAGGATTGCAGTCCCGTACACAAGAAAGAAGTGAGTGAGAAGGAGGTAAATGTTACCTTCCTTTATATACTGTAGCCCCCCCTCTCTTCTTTGGCGCTAATAACTTCATACCAATCAGATGATTGATTAGATAGCAAAGAAAACAAAAGACTGAAATTATCTCATTTGACGAATAACAAAACTTGACACAAAGCAGCACGAAGCTGCTTCCCAGCCTAGCGCCCACGCGCCTCTGTCTTACGTATCTGCACTGCGACAGAAATGCCTCGCTTCTATCCCTCTAAACGAGTCATCTCCCCTAGTAAGCGAGCGCTCACGAAGCATCACGAAGCTCAACACCATACAAGTCAGCCAGACATAATACGCAACAATGAACACATGATAGAGCACTGATGCATTCTTGCCAAAAACAGATTCTCCACTCCCATACTACTAATTAAAACTTCATCATCCTTTCAATCTGTTTTAACCCCTTTGAGCCAATAGCCTGCCTTATAAAAATAAATATTATTTTTAATATTGGCTCACTGTGCACTTTGGGGGTGTTAATTATTTACGTCCTAAAGCCGAATGCAGTGCTAATGTACCTCTCCCTCTCAGCATCCATGCTTGCCATTATGCAATTTGCAAAAAAGATTCCCAAATTGTACTCAAATGAAATGTTTTTGTTTCAGGCTTAGATTGTTGCATAATGGGGTGAAAGTGGTAATAATGGGACTGGTTGCAAGAAAGCTCTGGTCAACTTGTGGTGCACTTTTCAGGAGCCACAAACAATGCAAGTGATGGAAGGAAATGTCCATTCTGTTTACAGTCTGGATGAATTTTGCTGGTGATTGTAAAGATCAAGCATCTTCATTGTAGTTGTGATTTCTTTATATCAGAAAATTTGAAAGAATTGAATTGGGTCAATCATACTAGGCTATATAGCCTATAATTAATTTATTGATTAAAAATATTGAACTTCTGGTATCGTTTAAGTAAACAAAAGCTGGTTAGTTAAATTCGCTTGGAATGAGTAGACACCATGAAGTGAAATAATATTTATACATAATATGTTGAAGAACACTCACTACTTCATTATAATTTATTACTTATTAGCAGCCGATTTTCAAGAAGGCATCACTCTCATTGTCAGCTACGTCCAACTGCTGAACTTCTGTCTTGTACCACCTGATGGTGCTGTTGCACTTTAACTAGTTTTTTATTAGACTTAACTCATTCTCCATTGGGATGTCAAAATTAAACAAAATCTAGTAACAAATTAAGGTTCAATGTTGAAGGTCCATAATTTTTTTCTTTGTGCTTTATCAACTTTTGAAAAGACCTGTGTTTTTACCTGCCCAATGTCGAGACAAGTTGGCCAAATGTCCCAGACAATTCAATGCTCCCTGAAATTGTCTCAAGGAGAAGTATATAATGTTAAAAAAGAAAACTATGCAAGAAATAAAATGCAAGTTTTCTGTAAAATTATGATTTTTTGGTTTATCTAATTTTCAAAAACACTCCTCAATTGTAAACTTTGTCTTGAATCCTTATTTTCACATAAGTTAGCTGTATTTTTTCCACCAAATAAACATTATTTATATATTATATATATATATAGGCTCCAAGGCTCAACTTTAGATTAAGGCCCTTCAAAAAAAAAATTTGTTTGCTGCACATTTTCTGTACTTCAGAATTTTTTGAAGGCCTACGCATCATGAATCTTTTGATCTGTATTATTTTAAAAATAACACAAACGTTTTTATCATTTATTTATATAAACAGATTAACTGCACATTCTATGAATTCTTTACTTGTCAAGCATGCATCATTTTGGATTGGAGACATGATGTACTGCTGCCAACATTGCTGGAATGGTGTACCCTAGGTCACGCTGCCAATTTCCAACATAAAGAAACTGATTCTAATGCCCAATTTTGTAACGTACCGGTATTACAAGTGACGCTGTGGGTGAAGCTGCAGCTAGCTCTTCCAAGTAAATGTGCCGAAATGTTTGTTCATTTAGATCTATTTGTGATATAAATACCAATACCAATATAATTACAAAACCTTTTTAATAATAACTTAAAGAGTCTACAATGCCTACTAAAATTAGTAGGCCTACAATACATCAAACCCTGGTGCAATATTTATTATTATTATTATTATAATGTCGTGCCAAAACAGATCAAAATCTCTTACCGAATATAGCAAAGAGTCAAACAATGCCTACTCGGGCAAATCTTTCTCATTTCAATTATTATTATAACAATAACAATAATTTATTTACAAGTTGGCCTAATACCTGAGAAAGCAGAATAGGATTTTCAGATTACATATTTTCCAAAAAAATAATAATAGTACACTAAAGGTGCTAAAACTACTTAACTTTAAACTCTACACTACGAGATAAGCCGTCCTGATATCTTCTATCATTTCTGGGGTTTTTGTGCATTTATTGGCAGCAGTGACTTCAGATGTTGCCTCCATTGCTAGTCTCGGCTCTTCGGGAATCTTCGCCATTCATAGCATATCAACGTGAACTTTTGGAATTAGAAAATTTTTGAGGGCCCTAAACTAAATTTTATATATGTATATATAGTTTTAAAAAACCTGAGATTTTCCACATTTAAAATACTGACTGGCAAGTTATTTATAACTTGACTAACAATGTAAACTGGCAATTTAGTGTATCTAAAAGTTTGATATTTAAAAATGTGTATAACGTCTTTGCTGCTAGTGTTGTGCTCATGTAATTCTGAATTAAAGATGAACATTTCTTTGTTGTTAAAATAAAATAAAACAGCCTTGCATATCAAAATTCCAGTTTCTGTTAAAATCTTGTTATTTCTGAAAAGCATTCTTAATGACACCCTTGGTGCCAAGTTCAAAATAAGTCTTAAGATTTTCTTTTGTGAACCTATCTATGTTCGTTGCCCTGCCACAAATCAATATATTATAGGAAATAATACTATATCCAAGAAAGAAATACACATTAAGAAGACTTTTACTGTCCATAGAATGTTTTAAAACCCTGAAAGCAGAACTTAGTTTGTTAAGACATCTGTAAATATAACCTAATTGTGATTCCCAATTCAAATCAGAATGAACGTAAAACATAAAAACTTTGCAGTTATTGAAATACTGAGATCTGTGTTTTAATATATAATATATACAGGTCTTGGCATCTATTAAAATTATAAAAGCAATTTTATCCATATTAACTATTCGATTATTACAGTACAGTAGGTGCCTTTTTAGGAAAATTCCATTTAATCTGGACTTTCGGTGATCTGGTCCCATCTAGTCTGGATTAGCAGGATTCAACTGTAAACAAAGCTATGATGTGTGTGTGTGTGTATGTATATAGATATATATATATATACCTATATGAAAGGGTAAAACTATAACAATTTATGTTTTTTTTTCATAAATATAATGTTTCCTACAACTTAATTTTAATTTTAAACTACTCTACACATATAACTAAGTTTTTAACCTACGAACTGATATAGGATATATTACCTAGTATAGGTATATTCAGTTCTGTATAGAATGGAGTCTTGCTAATCCAGGCTAGATGGGACTGGACCCGGTCTGGATCACTGAAAGTCCGGATTAAACGGAATTTGACTTAAAATGCACATACTGCACTGTAATACAAGTTTCATATGGTTAAAACTATAAAAATTGATGTTTCTATAACTGTTCCTACAAGTTAATTTTAATTTTAACACTACTGTATTCATAGACCTAAGTTTTTAGCCTACGAACTGATGAAGGATTAACAAAACAAAACATTTTTTTGATTAAAATTCAAAATTGATTGATTGCTCAGTATAAAAAATCTGTCCAAGCAGATTAGGATTAAGCAGATGTCCAAATGAGCGGGGCCCAGATTAGCGAAACTCTCCTTATTTCTGTTGTTACACTGTTTACTGTGGTTATTTATTTACCTGAACTTATGAAGTTACAACTTATTTATTTATTTTACGTAGAACCTGAGTTCTGTATCTTGGCAACCTCACAAACTTATGTCACTTTGTATACATGATTACATCCAATGATATTTATATAATCTATCTTTATAAAAACAAATGTATGTCTGTCTGTCCTTTATGCATTACTACACCATTCATCCGATTGCCATGAAACTTTGGGAAGTTGTTGAGTAGGCCTACACTCACGCAAAGGTTTCTGGCATAGTACATTTTTAATTTTAGCTTTCGTTTGCAAGATATGAGTGAAAAACGGGAAGGAAACTTGTGTTTTTTTGTGCTTTCTAAGCATCAGTTTTCAGTAATACATTTCAGTTGTCAAATCAATTGCAGATGGCTTTGCCTATTTTTATCATACCTTGGAAATAAAAGCATCACGATCGCTTGAATGTTGTAAGCCCATGCTGGTTGATTCATTTTTTTATAATGTCAAGGCACACAGACATCTGAAATTTTCACCCTAGACGGAAGAAGGATAATGAATATAGACCTAAATAGGCAAACATTGTTCAATTTGGACTCACTATACAAGGATTTTCTGAGCCAGGGAACTCAAATCTGAGGTCATTTTTCCCATGCTGCGCTTTCTTATCGTGGAATTCACTTCAAAGCTGGATTTATAGCTGTTTCTTTAATTGGGCCTATTGTACTGAGCTGAACTTTTAAATACAAGAAATACTTGCACAGAGTACCATTTGTGTAAACAAACGAATAATATAATTATGAAATTTTCCATTAAGGTTTGAAATATTTACGTCATCAGTCATTACACGCTAGGTGGCGCTATTATACCAGTAGTGGGGGAAAAGCAACTTTTCCTTATGGCTGCCTGACATTAGGCTTGTTGTTCTATTCTATACTACTCTTCCTTCATCTTCTCAATGGAGTGAATCTTCTTCGTGTATGTGTCAGGTTACGTGGACTACATGCTGCACACATCCCTTCGGCAATTGTAAGTAATCTGAGATATATATTGGTTATATAAGTTATATCTTAAACATTGATTATTTGCAATTGCTGACATGCGATCATGTTGTACACATGCAGTTCCCGTACAATGAATGTGGAGTGAGTGTTCTATAAATCATTTTCTATCTTCTTTCTCTTCTCATTTCTTTAAATATATACAATTATTCAGATCGTGGCACATTAATTTAAATTTCAACTGAAGAAAGATTACTGGGACTTAATTACAATTCAAAGCTTATCTTATGTAACAGCAATATTATTTGTGTAATAGAAAAAAATTCTGTTATTGTTATTAAAAGTATTATGTTGTATTTATATTATATCGGGCCTTTAGTTCCTTGCACATACTTTCCACAAACTCCTGTTTAAACAAGAACAATATTTGATAATTCCTTGCTTTAGGCTTAAATTGTAGCATAAACTGACATTAACCAAAATTCAGCTACGGCCGAACCTACTCAAAGTAGCAATGGTAGCATATTAAAATTATTACATCACACTATCAATCGCTTAGTTTAGATCTATGATTTTTTTGCATGCAAAAGTGTTAATAAAATATAATATTTTAATTATTTTGCTTTTAATTTTTAATCTTCCGCAAAGCCGCGGGGATCTGCTATAAGCTATAAAAAACTATATCTAGCATTTTCTGAGGGAATAGTGTGAGAGAAGTCGTTCTTCCTCATTTCAAATTCTAAATACCTATATAAAGATCTAGTTTTAAGATTGGTTACCAGTATTTATGTGATTCCCCCATGCAATCCAGACATCTAAAGAGAGCTATGAGAAGTTTATACAGTTCTGAAACTTCACTGAATAAGCAAAATTGTTTTACTCCATTGTGCTTTTAGTCTTTCTGATTAAAGTCATTTTGTAGTTTTTTAAACTGTTTCTGCATGATGAACCACTTTTCAAAATAATGAATAATTCAATAGTTCACACAGCTTCAAAAATAATCCTAATTCTGAACTGTTTCTGGAGGAACATCAACCACTCATAGCAATGTGTTCCTCAGTGTTATGAAGGCAAATGTTTTGGAAGATAAAAGGACAATTTGATCATGTTTATGACATGACCAGGAGGCCCTATGCTGTATACAGGATTCAGTTCTATTTGTAGTTAAATACTGTACCTCAGAACCAATGGGGGATATTCTAAAAAAGTAAGCATAAAGCATGAGCGCCTTCTTGCTGAGAAGTGTAGTCACTCACAAGTGGTATGCAATAAACATCGCGACGACAGAATAGGTCCGACTCTCCGGCTCATAATTTCTACTCAGGCAACCCACACGAAACATGCACCTGCATAAACAAACTTATGAAAACAAACAAGGGTCTTCTCGCACTGGGAGATGTAAATACCAGCCACATCAGCATTATGAAGAGGAAGACAATTAATTCTATCAGGTCTCTCTGAATAAATGAAAATATTTATTTCCAAAATATTTTAGGATTAAATTAGTTTAATGAAAATTCACTATAACATAATTACAACATTTAATATAATTAGTATTTTTAAAATGTGATATGAAACATTCATATAACTCCCTCTACTCTTAATATAGCATATTCTACAGTGTTTTGCAGATGACAAGCCGTTTCTTCCTTCTCCTGCTTAGATACGCGGTCCAATCAGAGACGGCGAGACGGAGGGAAGACCCTTACTGATAGCGGCACCTCATTAGCTCGTACACGTGATTGGCGGTGAAGGAATTGGCTTCTCATTTTAAAAATACTGTAGTGTAGAGTACACGGCTGAATTGCAGTAGTGCGCATTCACTTGTATCATCCTCATTTCCAAGTCGCATTATTCGCGAGTCAAGACCAAAAAATCACAAATTTCCTACCTAATACTCCCGCCGCTCAGTCTTATAGCATGTGGAATTGAAGCGGGCACTAAGCGACAGAGTACAAAGAGCGTCATGTCACGTGGGCGCAGTGGGTGGGGGAGTCCCCAGGCTTTTTATGCTTACGACTGCAAGTACAAACTTGAAATCTGCCAGTAAGAACTTCATACTCTTTTTTAGAATATCCCCAATTGTATCGTAAGTCACATTTATCTGTTTTTACAGGGGAAGGAAATAAAAGGATTTTTTTAAAAGAACTGTCAGTATCAGGTTTTATTTTTTAATATATATATATATATATATATATATATATATATATAAACTAAACTCCGTGGCACTACAACCCTGGAGGGACTTGACCTACCACCCGACCGCTGTATCATCTACCATAGGCAGATGGCAGGATGGGGGGCATGTGGTCAGAATGCCAACACCCACGGCCGTTAATGGTGGTTTTCATGACCGGAGCTGCCACTTCTCTATCAAGTAGCTCCTCAATTTGAATCACGAGGCTGAGTGCACCCCTACCAGACCTCCCTACCTCAGAAAAATCAGAGGAGGTACCGGGGATCAAACCCAGACCGACGGATCTGTAGCCAGCAACACTAACCACAAAACCACGCTAGCGGTAATATATATATATATATAAATTTTTTAATTTGTTATAATATTGGTACATAACATCCATTTAGTTTATAAATGACATTGTTCTTAGCAAGATACAATAAAATCTTTTTTTTTTTTCTCTGAGAAGAGGTGCTTTTAAGATTCTATGGCCCTAAGATGTGAAACACTTTTATGGACTTAAGATAAATAGTAAACATTTGTAACAGTTGATTTTTCACTGTTACCATTCGTGACAGGGAAACTTGGTTGCAACGCTGTCCTTACTGATACTATTTTGTAAGATTATCATCTCTCAGGTGGTGTGAATAACTCTTCTGGTGTGTAGCATATTCGGGGTAACTTACTCTGACGTCCAGGTTCGGTGCTCCATGCTATCTGTACAGGCCCCCCTTTCCCAGGCTAGAGGTGGGATTTGCTAGGATCTATAAACTATAATAATTTACCACTTGTTCCCCATTTTAACCCGTTTATTCTACACTATGTACATGTATAATACTGAATCCTTCCTATTGCATCCCTAACGTCCCAATTAGGGGTTTAAACATCCTGCCGATATACGTCTTCTTCCATCACTCCACTTACAGCCCGCCATGCTTCTATTCAACCAAACAACTGCCACATCGTTCCACACACTGTTCAAACACCTCTACATGTGTTAACCACCGAACGCTCCAGGAATGCATTCACTCAGCAATACTATTTGCCTTCGGGCTAACAGTTCTTGTGGAAAGTTCCACCAGATATGCTGATTACAATTTTTCCCCCTCAAAAAAAAAAAAAAAAAGGGCCCAATTAAACCCAAAATTCTGGATTTAGGGAATGAACATGAATAACAAAAATAATCATTACTATTGTCAACTTTAAAAAAGTACTACTGGATCTTGAATTGATTCACATAATAATAATATAAACAAAACAAAAAAAGGAAGAAAAAGTATATCAAAATAATGTTTACCAACATATCACATCATGTTCTTACCCTATTATCCTCCTTTCCTTCTACAAAAACATTTGAAGGGGTTTGCAATCAGATCCGCACCCTCTTAGTACTCACACTCAATGATTCAGAACAATATTCTAAGAAAAGTATAAAATAGATCCACTAGCTCGATTTAATTATATTACATTCCTATCTCCTCTTAGCATTAATACCTGCTAAAGATGTAATAACTGGGGCTGTACCTTCATGGGTTGGATGTTCCCAAAGTAATGACACTCTTAATTGGTTACATACAACAACGATATAATAGTGGCTACCTCATCATACTCCTTTTTCGAAAAATTGAATGACACTGTACTTTCTTAAGGAAAATTGAAATATGCTTGACATCTTCATTGTACGCTTAAATAAACTGACTTTGCATGGTGAAAATTTCTCAATAAACAATAATCCTGAATAACAACAAAATTAATAATTATCCACAAAAACTAAATGTAAAACTTTCATCCTAAACATAGCCGTAAATCAAAGGATCTAAAATGAAAACTTCTTCAAGACTGAACATCTGACATTAAACCGAAATAATAACATCACTGTCATAACTCTTCACAATGAATACCTGACCTCGCAATATAAAATGTTAACTCATAATATAACTTCTGCTAGAATTTCATCTCTGCAAAAGTTTAGAGTAAAACTCTTATGCAAATTAAACAATTTACAACTGTGGAAAAGAATTACACTCATTGATTGAAATAATAACCTTGAAACTCTACCCACAGCTGATATAAACCTTATGCTGAAAAATGCTTGACTTGCTCTTTCTCAAATGGACTGTCCACACCAGCAATGATCTTAACCAATGCCAACTTCAACATTCACAAACAAACATATGACTCGCTTCATGCCTCACTCAGTAAAACTCTCACCTCTTCACTTCTGCTAGCATCCAATTTGTTCATCTGTGAACACAGATAAATATCTTAACTCATACTCCGAGTTAAAAGCAATACCCTATGCTTCTTACAGAACATGTCAACATCAAAATTTACTTCTTAAACTACTTTTCTCGAATTGTACCGTTACAATGTTGCATAAAATTGTTTCAAGACAACCTAGATAACTTTTTTTTTTCTAAAAGCAACTAAAAATTAGTAAAACATAAAACTCATTATCTCTCTCTGTAGTCATCAGTTTTACAACTGGTTTTGAAGCAATTCTCCAGTTCTTCCTATCTTGAGCCAGTCTCTTCATGTCTACATGTTTTTTACATCCAAAATCGCCAATAATCTGTTTTGCATATTCTAATCGTGGTCTTCCGTTACAATTTTTCCCCTCTATTGTTCCTTCTAATATAGTGTTGACCAAGCTCGGGTGCCTCATAATGTGCCCCACTAGTCTGGCCCTTCTTCTAATGAGTGTTGTCCATAGACTTCTTTGCTCCTCTATTCTTTCTAAGACCTCTTCGTTAGATATGCTGTCAGTCCACCTGATTTTCAACATTCGTCTGTAGCACATCTCAAAAGCTTCTATTTTATAAAGCTCCAAGTTTATAGCCATAACTGGAATAGTAAATTCTAAAAAAATGTAATATCATGCTCTAAATTAAATTCCTATAGGCCTACTGAACAACGTATTTAAATTATTTAAATAACACCAATAATCAGATAATATTCCTAATCCTTCCAACTTTACAATAATAATACCTGAAAAATCCTGTTCATCCTATAAAAATCGTGATAGATGCTAATTTTTCTGCAATAACAAAATACGTAAACCCAATCACATCTAATTATCTGAAGGAAAACATTAAATCTCTAAGCATTATGCTTACACAACAAAATATTTTAACTATATCCTTACAGATTTTGATTTGAAATGCAATAAAATTCATCATCCACCTTGTAACACTCCACCTTGTAACATTTAAAAATTTCTAAATAAATCAAAAGTACTATCAATGAAGTTACAGTAAATTCTATGCTTACCTTTGAAATTCCTTCAAAATATTAAAACAAATACATCATTTCAACAACAAAAAAGGGAATGCTATTAATCATTCAAATCACTGCCAATAAAATAATAACAATCCTTTTCTTATCTAAGCATTCTGCAAAATTCCAAAATTAATATGTCAATCCAACTTTGGCAATGGAATATACCATTAGGAAATTGGAAGTACACACAGATTCCTTAATGTACAAATCACCTCAACTCATAGGATATGCAGATGATATCAGTATATTAGGAAGATTACAAAAAGCAGTAGAAGAGATATATGGGACATTAGAAGAGAAATCAAAGGAAATGGGCCTGCAGATAAACACTAAGAAAACTAAGATAGTAATATAAACCAGGAACCAGTTGCATAATAAAATGATTCAATTAAACAATACAGAAATAGAACGAGTGGATAGCTTTAAATACTTGGGATCAATAATAAGCACACAGAATGATGAGATGTTGGAAATAAAGGAAATGGTATTAATGGCTAATAAGGCATATTTCACAATGAATCATACTTTTAAATCAAGACTTATACACAGGGCCGTCGCGTGGGCAGGGCGACCGGGGCGATCGCCCCGGGCGCCGCGACCACGGGGGCGCCGTGGCAACGGCAAAAATAAAACAACAAAATTTGAAATAATATGTTAGATGTACAGTCGGTCAAATAAAAAACGTCGGGCGGTATTTGATTAAGTATCACGAACGAGCATATGCGCATGTACAGGAAGACTTAAGGTTAGGTTCACATACGCCTCTTGTCTATCCATGTATTTTCTTGATTATTTAGTCAGTTTTGTTCCAAAACAAACATGTATAGAAGGCTGTGGCTATATGCCTCAAATCCGCCATATTCTTGGTTGCAAATTTTTATAATATTAATAATTAATAGATTCGCGAGGAATATGTTTATTCAAGGAGCATTTTTTAAAGTTTTTATTTTATAATATCGGTACTTCTAGTGCAAAATCAATAACTTACGGTCAACTTCTGCAACCAATCTAGCATCGAAATACGCGCCCGGCCAGATCCACGTTTCCTATGAAAACTTCCGGTCGCATTATAGTAAAGTTCCCACCTCTGAGCTGCTCTTTGATAAATATGGAACCTTCTCGCTGCTTCATAGGACGAAAAATGCAGGTCCATTACAGCCCTAACTACACTTTCTCTCACTTTAGCATTTGTATGTGGCGATGACACAAAGCAAAATGAATTATGACAATACATTAAGTTGAATATCGTGTGTTGCGCTTTCCGCGTTGTTCATTTTTCCCTCGTTCATTTTTTCCCTTCTGTCGCATGGCCTCCTATGTTCCGAAAATGACCTGTATTTTATGTTTTTTTTATAGGAAACTTGTGAACTAATGCGTTAAAACTTTAATTTTAACTGCATACGAGTCCCGACGTTTTTTATTTGACCGACTTTACATAACGTATTTTTTAAAGTTAAGTATAACTGAATTTTGAATATTACGTTTGTATTTATTGGACAAATAAATATTTGACACCAATAACTTTATATTTTCTAAGTTACCCCAAAATAAATATTTGCTCAAAATTGAACAGCTGGATTTGCTTGTATACTGTTAATAATAATAACCTAATAATAATGCGTGTTTAACCCTATTATGTTTATATGTATTTGATAGTGTCGCGTTACGTCGCTCGCTGTGTGTTTGTCTTTGAATCCTTACAGATAGGTGGAATGTCGGGTGGGTGCACGTGGGATAAAGTTTTTTTTTTGGGGGGGGGTGCCTGACGAAATCTTGCCCCGGGCGCCAAAAAATCACGCGACGGCCCTGCTTATACACAAGAATAATACAATTTGTATATATAAAACAATGATCAGACCTATACTGTGCTACGGGTGTGAGACATGGACAATGTTGGATAAAGCCGAGGAAATGTTAGATTGTTTCGAGAGGAAAGTTTTAAGAAGGATTCACGGCCCAATCCAGGATTGGTCAGGATGGAGGACCAGATATAACACGGAAATTTACGGCTTATACAAGGAGCTGAAAGTATCTGATTTTATTAAATTAAGATGACTGCAATGGGCAGGATATGTTGTAAGAATGGGAGAGGAGAGGATTCCAAAAAAGCCATGACACACCAATTGCATGGAGTGAGAAGAGTTGGGAGACCAAGGGAAGGATGGGAGGATGAAGTTAGACGGGATGCTGGTAAAATGCTTGGAATATGCGCATGGAAAACTAAAGCAAAGGACAGACAGTTCTGGAGGCGAAGAATAGAGGAGGCCAAGGCTCAAATTGGGCTGTAGCGCCATTGCAGAGAGAGAGAGAGAGAGAGAGAGAGATTACAACTTTTCCGTACATTACAAGTAAATTAATGTAAATTGTCAGACTAAAAGAACTCTTTAGAATATATATATATATATATATATATATATATATATTTAATATATAAATATATATATATATTTTATATAATATATATATATTTATATTTTATATAATATATATATTTATATTTTATATAATATATAAAAGAATATATATATATAAGAACTCTTTTCATAAACACGACAATTGTTTGTGAACCCTAAAGATTACTTTAGTTCACTGTAGATGGCTCTCATATACACGTGTGATAATCAGTCTCAACATCGAATATGATACCTAAGCAGTTGATTATTACTATAAAAAATAATTGAATTATATTTCTCTTTGAATACAAAGTCACTGAAATTGAAAGGTACCGGTAGGTTAATGTGTTCGTTATTAATTTAGCAAGTTTAGCAAGGCAATTTAGCAAATTTATTGACAAGAATGTTTAAATCACAAAAAACAGTTTGCCAAGTTATGTCACATGTTTACATAACCTAATGACTTGGTCTACATATGAAAATTTGCCTGTCATTTCTGTAATGACAACTCTACATTTTTTTGTAAATTTGTAAATATATCAACAAAAATTAATGTTTTATAAAAGGTAGGTTTCCTAAGATTTGACATATTTGTCAGATTTTTACCTGTAAACTCAAAGGATTTGAGAAACAGCAATATGTAAAATTGTCATACAAATCTACAAAATTGTCATGACATTTATATAAAGTTGTCAGCTTTTATGAAAAACACAATTGTCAAAATTTAAACCTGTAAAACAATTTACTGGCACCTGTCACCTGTAAAATTGTAACTTTTATGATAGGGCCCAAGTATATATATATTTCACAAAGGTGACATCTGCCTGACACTTCAGGTGACCATAAAGATCCAGAATACAATATACATACATGATAAATTCATAACATTATTTAGGCTGATTTTTAAACTAATTGTATCTTACCTAAGAAAAAAAATATTTTAAACAGTAAAACAATGGAACAAGAAAAATCAATACTGGCAATACATATGATTATGTAGAATACATAGAGAGTCCTTCAAAATGCGTATGGAAATATCCTCTATATCACTCCACAAGAGGCTCACACATTTCAAATAATTGTTTGTATATTTAAAACAGCTTCCACGAGCTCCAAAAAGAAGACCCATGCATTTTTTGGAGTATTATAACTCTCACTAAGGTGAGGGATGCAAGGTCGGTAAATGGCTTCCTTTTCATAGCTAACTTCTTAGCCTGTTATTATATAATATAATAATAGTTCTCTAGTTTAGAACTTGACTTTGTCCATTGCTGTAAAGCTCGATGAGAAAATATTATTATTATTATTATTATTATTATAATTATAATTATTATACTTTATTAATATTACTTTTGTGTGAATAAAAATTGTACATTACTATTGTAATTACTCCAAAAAATTATTCTTCCATTTAAATTGGCTCTGAAGTTATAAACTGTCCTATAGGCTTATTCATAATATGTGGAATTATTTTATGCTGTCATATTCATAGGTCAGTTGCACTAAAAGGATATATTTTCTGCTTTTCCTTTTTATGCAATATTTATTGATTTTATTCAATTAAAAATTTGTTCTTACGTCCACGGAATATTATGCCTCGGTGGAAGCTATCTGTAAACACTGACTGAGGCAGATCTAAAAACGTATATTTTGATAGTGAATACTGTATTTCATTAGGTTTGTTCGCAAAGCAAATCCGTGACCGCTTGAGAATTTGTTGTACTGCGCATGTCCAGTCTGTAACTTACCCGTGATTTGCACTTTGCGAACGGTTACAAGAATTTGGAATCGATAGTTTCTGCGTTTAATCGATATGATATGCAAATAAAATATAAATTCCCCTTTGACATGTTATAAATGCAATATACATCGACAATATAATCTATATTTTGGAAAATTTTTAATTATCTTCCATTATTCATACATATAAGTAGCCTATGTTTATAAATCTGGCGCAATGTTATAGGAGGGAGGAGTCAGGCGCGTGAAAATAGGTTACTGCGCATGTCTCTGTTAACAATTCATGCTAGAGCCTGCAAACTTTTCTTATAGTACAGAAACTGTCCGTGAGAGCTTTGCGAACAGAAGATTGAAATCAGAATCACGGGTTCTCGCTTTGCGAACGCGTGTGGAGAAAGAGCGCATGCGCGAACGATAAGTTCCTGGTTTCTGACTGCTTTGCGAACAAACCTATTCATTACAGTCCTCTAGTCCTGAGGAGATCAATGATAACGAAACTGACGACAATCCAATGAAAATTCTTGAACTTGACGCCAGCAGAACTAACGATATACGGTACAGCAATTTGCAGCGATTATACTCGTTGCCAGATTTTGGTCTGATTTATTTTCGCGGTTCTATTGTCTTTGGCACAGTATCTGCGAGCGTTTCTGCGCAGGCGCTTCTGCTATCTCTTAGTACCCGGATGCGTTAGTTTTGGTTCGGTTGTCGGTCGGCTGGTTTTATAGTATAGTGTACTGTGTTTCGCTAAACTTGAGAATAGGTCCGTGACAGGTTATGTTAGGTTAGGAACAGTCATGTTAGTTTAGCAGCAATATTCTGCATAGCTCGGGGTTCGTGCCATGTAACGATGTTTTACGAAAGACGTGGAAGGGTAATAAGGCTTCTAGAAGTAGTGACAGCCAAATTCTAGGTCAGTGACTGGTTATGTTAGGTTAGGAACATTTGTATTAGTTTAGGAGAAATATACTGAATAGCGCTTGGTTTATTATGTCTCACATTGAATATGACGGGAAATTTTCCCCTTGCGCCGATCGTTTCTCTTTTGTTCCCTTCGGCTCGGAGGGGCACGGTCGCTAATGGCAGAGCATGGCTGGCTACGCTATTCTGAAGGAGTTCCCTGTGTTTTATTTATTTTTATGTGAAATATTGACAGTGGTAAAACTATACGGTGTTTTATTATTGTATCTTCATATTTCACTCGATGTGATTGATGGGATTCACTGGACTGGCTTCTGTTGTGGCGATTACATCTTGACAACACCGGCCTAGTTCGTTATCGTGAGTAATGCACACATTATGATCTAGTTCTGTGTTCTGTAGTTTATTATATTGATGTTCTATCACCCAGAACTCCACTCTGTATTGAAATTAGGAATAACTTTTTGGGAAGCAGAGACACAAGTTCAGATATGGAGATATGTTTACATAGTTTGGTTAGGTAGACCGGCTGTCTTTAGGTTGCCAAGTTCGCTTGTAACGATTAATACGCTAGCCGTGAAAGTCTGTCCGCAAACTGCAGTAAAGTATAGCCAAGGCCATCTTTTATTTAGTAACATCTATATTATATTATCCGATGTTCGGGGACCCCGAAGCATTTTGACTGACATAGATTACGCTTTAGTATTACAGAAGCCTATGGTTAATGTTATGACTGGAAATGGTGTACATTTGTCAGCACATCTTTACAATGCCTGAGCATAATTTGACTAGTTAAAAGGTAGGCCTAAGTTTGTCAACATCAGTGAAATTAAAGTGTTCTCTTATTAAAGAGAAATCAGATCGTAAAGAAAGTTGTGTATCATTGCTAATATGGCGGTACTTTTTAATGCAAGTACTGTACCTGTACTAAAATATTTTAACTCATGGGAAAGACTATTGTACAGAACTATTTTGGGCAAAAGATAGATTTATGCTGCACCCCAGCCAAGCTCCGCCGTTTGTTAGGTTAGGAACGTTTATGTTAGTTTAGGAGCAATATACTGAATAGCACGAGGTTTATTATATCTCACATTGAATTTTGTGTTCATTCTATCCTCAAAGCGTGACTGTGTTTGAAAATGTCAAAGCGTGGAGCATACACCAGTTTAACGCTTGCAAAAAAAAGTGGGAGTGTTTGAGTGGTGGAGAGAGGGGAAAGAAAGAAGTGTGACATTGCAGAGGAATATGGAATTTTACCGAACATTTTGTCCACCTACATAAAAAATAAGGACAAAATCTTGGAAAGTTGGGTACACAAAACGGGGGGGTAAAATCCCAACTAAGGAGATCATTTTTTTAGAGCCGAGATTCTCTTCATAAAACACTGAAATCACACAAATTTTGTTATAGATAGATGTGTGGAGAGGAGATGTTGTCTTGCCGAATGATTTGGTCCAACCCACCCACCCTAATTGATACACTTTCTTTTATATCACGATCTAGCGAAAACTCTCTTCTTCTCCACCATTTTTCTGTCCTCGTCCTCCTGATTGGACGTTGGAGGTGTGATGTCATATTGCTAAACAGTGGATGAACAGTGTGACAAACCCACAAGCCACTAGCTGCTCGTAAAAAATGGTGGTTGTGCTATTCAGTATATTGCTCCTTAACTAACATATACGTTCCTAACCTAACAAAACATCGGAGGTATTCAGTATATTGCTCCTTAACTAACATAAACGTTCCTAACCTAACAAAACATCGGAAGTATTCAGTATATTGCTCCTTAACTAACATAAACGTTCCTAACCTAACAGTTGGTAACCGTGTATCAGTCATAAACAAAAGAATCACACAGTCCGTGGAAATGTGAAGATCGCGTGAAATGGTCTCCTTAGTTGGGATTACGCCAACGGGGGAAATAGGAAATGTATGAGAGGCGGGGAATTTACCAGTGTTGACGAGTGCCTCTAAAAGGGTTTAAGCAGTCGCGTGATCGTAACATCCCGTTCAATGGGCCATTGTTTTCCTTTATTACATTTAGGGTTACAATTTTAGTGTGGAAAAAAATTGTTTCATTTAACATCATAGCAACAGGATGACAGTAATTAAGGTAAGATTTCCTATAATATTATTATTTATTGCTATGAATTCATTTTTTACATTTTTACGGTATTTTCGTTTAAAAAGTCACAGTTTTGGTTAATTCGAAATTTGGATAATTCGATTTTTTTAATTCCCCTTTGGGTTCGAATTACTAAGAGTCCACTGTACATTTCCTTCTGGTTTATTGCTGTTCCTTCTACGTGTTCGGTCCATTTAGACTTTTTTTTTCTTTTTAACCAGTCACCGATGTCTTATATTTCACTCTCTTGACTAAGGCTACATCACGTTTCCTTGCCTTGTCCATTAATGTTCTCCCTGTGATATTACAAGCACCATCTTATTTCTACTATCTGACTTTCCCACGCTCTCTTTACGTATAGACCTATTTAGAAAAACTCCTGGTTAATGGCAGAATGTGATGTAGTGATCACCGCACGTTGATACATAACGTGTCGAGTAACAAGCTGACGATTTTATCAGAAAAAGTCGCATCCTCATATTAATAGTATTTTATGAGATAAGCGATCGTGATTGGCGTATATTCGAGGAATTGCTAAACGTTACTGAGGATTTCATAACCAACGATAATAATCTAATAATATCTATTGCTCTTATCCATATAAATATAAATATTTTACTGTATGTTTTATTTAAACAAAATGGCAATAGACCCCAAAAATTCAATTTTTAAAATTAAATATTTTGTTTTTACACATTTAGTTTAATTAATCATCATTTCACTTCAGACATTTTAGAGTTTCCTTTTACGTTCTTAGACCAAATTTGTACAGCTATGACATTATTTGTAATAGGTATTTTCTGTGTATTTTATAATACTAGACCATTTGGAATTAGACTATGCCATGACTATGATGTAACAAAATGCCAGAATGCTTTTGTTTAATCAGTGATAATTTCAATTATGATATGCAGAAAATAAGTAATTTTTTATATCGATATCGTTAAGCTCCAGATTGATTCATCAAGCAGTGCTTACGGGAAACAAAGGTCTAAAGTTTCATAAGGATATGTTGCAACATTCAAAGCCGTAGGCCTATATGAACACTGTAAAAGATATATTGTTACCATGAGAACTGATTTGCAGTTGAAAAATTCTTTCTTATATAACTTATTACCATAAAATAGGTACTAAATTGGGCATTACTCCGATATCGGTCCGAAATGGTTTATTATCTATAGACTTCTTCCCATGGACGTTATAAATGCGCATACCAAGTTTCATGATACTCCGATAAAGCGTATTTCAGTTATAGCGCGTAGAGACAAACAGACAGAGAGACATTTTCCCGTCCCATGCAATCTCATAACTAGAGACAGGCAAAATATGAAATTTCATATTCTAAAATATGGCTACAAGCGCTCTGAAAACTCGGATCTTTACGAATCACGAAGTTTAGATGGCAATGCAAGCAAGAAAAAAGTTCATATTTCATAATATTTTGGTAAAATCTTCATATTTCGTGAACATCTTCATAAAGCTTCATATTTTGTATGATTTGCAAATTTTTCCTTCGTTAATACTTCTATGACAAATGAATCGAGTTTTCCACATTATTGAAATGTTTTGAAAAGTTTTCCGGGAATCGCATCTCAAATCCCTTTACAGCAAACTCCAGAAAGCTAAGAAATTTGGCAACACTTTCTAAGTGTTAAGAGGTACCCAACACAATTCCACTCTAATAATAGCCTACTTCCACTATGAACGGGATTGGGATTTCTACGTGTTGTTTGGAAGTAGTCACATTCCTTGCATTCCAAAAGATAACTCGACAGCAAGGGCGGGGGTAGGGAATGTTTACAGTTAGAGGAACCAGCTCACTAGCAGGGAGGAGGGAATATTCATTTATGTGTTGTTTGCGATTCGTGGTGATTTGGATCGTGTGCCTAAATCTGGAATGCGCAATTGGTGACAGAGTTAAACTGTTTTAAAACAGATGGAACGATTGTTATGTGCACATTTTGTAACAAAAGTGTTAAGTATGGAATATAGTCCTTTTTATTACCTGTGCAATATTATCTAAAGACAAATTTGTACTTACATTCAAATTATGTTTACGCTACATTTGATATCTTGGGAAAGAACAAATATAAGATGCATCTTCGCATGAGACATATCCCGGCCAGCCCTCCCCCAGTGAAGCAATTCATTTTATGCCGTGATCTAGCGAATTCTTCGAGGATGAATAGGCTGACAAACCGTTGGGTACAAGGCACATATTCTCGCATTTAATATTTGGTACAAGGGGCGCTCTAGAATTTTTAATATTTGGTACATGGGGTGCTCTAGATTTTTTAATATTCGGTACAAGGGGCACTCTAGCAGTTTTAATATTTGTTACAAGGGGCACTCTCGCATTTTTAATATTTGGTACTGTCGGGAGTGTCGGCGACAGGGATAGTTTGTCACCTGCTTCCCTGAGAAACAAAATGTGAATATTGAGTGATCGAGTGGGCGGAGCTTAAAGTGCACTTAATATTTGGCTTTCGCCGTTATCTTTATTCTGAACAAATGGGTGACTGAATTACATAATAATTTTGTTATTAATTTATTTTTTAATACTGGTATCTGCAAACACAAAGTTTCAGCTGAAACAACACACAAATAGCATTATACATAAAAAAAAATAAAATTAAAAACACACACACAGTTCAGACGTTTCTTACCGACAGATGATGCACTTTTTGCCAGAAAACATTGAAAAGCTGCTTTTATCTTATTGTAATAAATATTAGTTGATGTGATGATGTGATGTGAAAAATGTAGGTGAATAGAATATTGTGAATATTTAACGTATTAATTACCAGTTAACTAGTGTTTTTATTTTGCCCTCTCATTGTGAATATGGTAGATATTCCTTTGTGTGTTGTCTTAAATCAAATAACAAATATTCAGATGATAAAATTGGTGATTTATTGCATTTCATAATATTTTTAATTTTTTTCTTCATAATTTCATATTTAGCATAAATAAATTTCATATTTTGGCTAAATTTTCTTCATATTGTACCTGTCTCTACTCATAACGTACCATTCTGGCACTTAATAAAAGTGAAAATATTTAATCACTTAGGACAGCTGGACTGAACTTGTAAGGAGGGCCAACATCAAAAGCTATTTTAATCTTGGTGTGGTGAGCGATATATCGACGCAGGGAGGGTAGGTAACCGATAATGGGTGCTGAACTTGTAATAATAATAAAAAAATACTAATCTTCATTACTCAAGATAGCGTACAATCGCTGGCCACTCTAACAATAAATGCTTAATTCTTTGATTCTATATTATGTTTCCTTCCTTATGAATAGACCTGGGATTTTAAGGCAAATACCTATTTTGTTCCTTATGAAATAACATGAAATTTTTTAAATATGTTGACGTTTCTTGATAAATAACTTACATTTATAGAGTTTTATAGTGCCCTAAAATGCCTATTTGGACATTTAGAGTCTATTTTACTATTTTAGTGCCTAAAATGCCTGTTTATTACATTCAAAATAAAATTCAACTTCTGTAATTTTTACAATCTTATAATGGACATTCCTCAATGAAAAACAGAACAGCAGAGGTGGGTTTTTCACAGAAATTTGATTATTCCAAACAATTGTCGCTAAAGGAATGCTGACTGACGGGGGAGGGGGAGGATTAAGGGGAAGGACTACTGTGTCAAGTCACTAATGAAAGAACATCTGTTTAAGTGAATATAATTCGTGATGCCTAATTTTGCAGTTAATTCTCTTAAGAATAGGTACCGGTATACCACGTTTCTTGCAGAAAAAAAAATGACCATGTTACAGATTAGGTGTAGGCTATGTTGTATTATTTTAAAGTATATTTTCTATATATTTACACATTTTTAAAGCATATTTTAAGTGCCTATTTTCTCTTATAAAATCCTATTTACTTGTTTTAAAAGCCTATTTTAGGTGCCTAAAACTAATTTTTTTAGAGCCTAAAATCCCAGGTCTAGAAGAGAGCTCAACACGGGATTCCCTCCAAAAGAAATTACCTATTTGCGTAGCTTTCCTCAATATTTTAGTATAAGTTAATGATAGAAGATAGCATAATGTTGACCTGTTCCACATTTGTGTTTTCAGAAAGTTTTGAAGATGGTAAACAAGTTTAATTTCTGTGTGCTATTCACAGACTAGGTTGTATGGAGATAATATTTAAACAGCTGACTTATACCATATTTCGTATTTTCCAATCTTCCTCGGCTATAAAACATGTTTTCTCTGTAAATTTGTAATGTATTTTGTATGTTAATCCTCAGAAACAACATATAGCCTTTACTGTACTGTGTTACTAGCTTCGGCCAACAATTATTTATTCAACCTCTAGATTTTTAAAATAATTTATTTAACAATTATTAAAACGTTATATTTATTAACATTGACATCTTTTTTTTTTACATAAATTGCATTAATTTCGTAATTATATTGTTACTTTCAATGTTTAGGATACTGGGTTGGTGGTGGTAGAAATTAAGTAACACAATATATAAGACCCGGTATTGTACAAAAAAACCTATTTTTTTCTTGTAGAGCTTCCGAATTGACTACAGAGAGATTATTTTTGCGATGTGACGAGAACGCACGATCCGCGCGGCGGTCTGGAAGCTTATCGGCAAACGTTCGCGCCGCGATAGTTGGCGCGCTCCAGCGGCACATCGCAAAAGTAATGTCTCTATATATATTAGTGTCTTTCCGCTTTTAGCTAAGGTGTATAATTCGTTTTACTGTGCTGTTAGGTACCCAAGTTGTTACCTCATTCAGATGGTTACTTTCTGTGTTTTTCATTAGTGATATCTTCCATGTGAGCAGAAGTTACAATTACAGATATATCCAAGGATATTTTGGCCGATTAGAATCGTTTACTTGTGCCCGCCGCGACGCAGAACCCCGCATCATTGGCCAACTCTTGCGTGGGACTCACTGTAGATATGTAACTCACTGTACCCTAACATGGACAATACATTTATTCGAATAGATGTTTTTACTCCTTATACCCTCTAGTATTAAGAAATAACAACACACTGAAACGTTTTGGAGCGAGCAAATTTAACTTATTGTAATAGCTTTTGTACTGAAAATTGGGTTTGCCTGGAAAAAGGTCCGAAGTTAATGATTTTTTAGTATGTTGTATATGGGCATTCTGAGGTGTAGAATTAAAGTTTTCCAATTCGAGAACCTTGTGCTAACTTCAGGGCAGCCGAAAAACCCCGAAATTTTAGGGCTTTTTTCAATGTTTTCCTTATAACTCCTAAACAACGCGTTTTATCTGAAAATACTCTATTATATAAATTAAAGGGCAATAGATTTTCTACAATTTGCACTGTTTAAAAGTTTTTTAAGTCGAATACGTACCGAGATATGGATCTTCGAAGTTTCGAGTTATTTTTCCAAATATTGAAAAACTGCAAAAAATGCAGGATTTTCCCTAGTAAATTTCATCTTCCAACATTTCTATATGGATAATAATAGTAGTAATGGTAGGTGAATCTAAATTAATAAATTTAACATCATCATCCACCTCCCTCCCCCCGTCAGGACGTTCTGTTGGGCGATTTCCTTGAAGGCCATGGAACGGCTTATAGTCCAGTCACCAGGTACTTTTGCCTGGAAAAAGGTCCGAAGTTAATGATTTTTTAATATGTTGTATGTGGATATTCTGTGGTGTAGAATCCAAGTTTTCCAATTCGAGAACCCTGTGCGAACTTCAGGGCAGCCGAAAAACCCCGAAATTTTAGGGCTTTTTTTCAGTGTTTTCCTTATAACTCCTAAACAATGCATATTAGCCTAAAACACTCCATTACAAAAGTTAAAGGGCATGAAATTTCCTATTATTTGAACTGTTTAAATGTTTTAGAAAACCAAATATGTACCGATATATGGCGCTTGAAAATTTTGAAAAATATCGAAAAACGGCGAAAATGGAGCATGATCTTTAAACATTTCTGTATGAATAACGTTCAATAACCTACACAATAGAAACCCCAATCTTAATGAGATGTTCATTTAAGAATAAAGTACACAATAATCGATACATAAAAATTTATTTTATAAAAATTTATACTACATATGATATGTGGATATATTAACTAAGTAGAAAATATGTAAATTATTACAAACTTCCATTAATATTGATTGACAAAAGCATTGATCTCTTTGCTCCTGATTGGCAAATCGGCATCATCTCTCAGTAATTCCTCCTGAGCAAAGATCTTATCGATGATGTCCTCCTTTGCTGCCATTTCAGCATTCACTCCTTACAGGATGAAGACCTTGGCAGCAGAAAATGTGTAGTAAGTGACTGCATAAGGTTGTATGGGGTAAGACTACATCACGCACGTTCAAGTCAGTGTGCAAGACCTACGTGGACTAGGTACAGAAACCCTTTGGGTATAATGCCATAGTAGTATTCGATGGATATCTTAGTGACATCGCTTATCAGAGCACCAAAGCAGCTGAACGATATCACCGGGCTTTGCTGCAATCGTCCAGAAAATTTGTATTTTCGTTAACAACGGCCGTTACATTGTCGCAAGAAAATTTTTTGTCCAATGACACGAACAAGAGAAACTTTATTTCAATGCTGATTGACTGAAATGGCAGCAAAGGGCATCGAAGTTAAGCAGGCAATAGAAGATACTGATTTCATGATAGTGAAAACTGCTATATCTAAGGCTTCTGACTTCGATAGTGTTACTACCACAGGTGAAGACATCGATCTCTTAGTATTGCTGACTGTATTAGACTCTTCTCAAAAGAACTTTTATTTCCAAAAGAGTGGGAGAGGTAATACCCCAGTGTTTTGTATTCGCCAGCTTCGTGCAAATACAGTACTCAGGATATTCTTTTCCTTCATGCAGCAAGCGGGTGTGACACTACATCAAACCCATTTGGACAAGGAAAGAAGAAAGTTTTCACTATGTATGAAAAAAACCGTTCTGTGTCTGACATCGTTAGTGTTTTCAAAGATAACGAAGCAACACCATGCCAAATTTCGGAAGCAGGGGAAAAGTTTCTTGTGATACTGTACGGTGGTAACATGGACACAGATACTCTGGATGATCTTCGGTACCGAATATTTTCCAACTCCGTGTCAAAATCCAAATTCAACCTTGCCAGATTGCCCCATACACGAGATGCTGCCCGGTACCATTCTTTTCATACCTATCTGCAAGTGCAGACGTGGCTGGGCTACAAAAAGTCACCATCAGTTTGGGGCTGGACTTTAACGAAACTAGGGCTGATCCCTATAACAACGACCATGGATGCAGCTCCAGAAAAGTTGCTGCACATGATACAATGCAAGTGCATGACAGGATATAGCACCGGGGCTTGCAGCTGCAAAAAAGCAGGACTCCGATGCTCAACCATCTGCAAGAATTGAGCAGGAAATGCTTGCGAGAATTCGCCTGAAACTGACATCAACGAGGAAGACACAGACATTGAGTGCGACGAGGAGGATGACGTCATCGATGAGTTCATTGCTCAGGAGGAAGAGGAATCACTGAGAGATGATGCCGACTTGCCATTGGGACCAAAGAGGTCAAGGCTTTTATGAATTAATATGAATGACTAATTTGTAATAATTTACATATTTTGTACTTAATTAATATATCCACATGTCATTACATGTATTATACATTTTTATACATAGAGAATTGTGTTATTTATTCTGAAAAAAACATCTCATTAAGGGTGGGTTTCTATTGTGTAGGTTATTAGACGTTATTCATATAGCAATATTGGAAGATGAAAGTTACTAGGGAAAATCCTGCATTTTTTGCAGTTTTTCAATATTTTGAAAAATAACTCGAAACTTCGAAGCTCCATATCTCGGTACGTATTCGACTTAAAAAACGTTTAAACAGTGCAAATTGTAGCAAATTTATTGCCCTTTAATTTTTATAATAGAGTATTTTCAGATAAAACGCGTTGTTTAGGAGTTATAAGGAAAACATTGAAAAAAGTCCAAAAATTTCGGGGTTTTTCGGCTGCCCTGAAGTTAGCACAAGGTTCTCGAATTGGAAAACTTGGATTCTACACCTCAGAATGCCCATATACAACATACTAAAAAATCATTAACTTCGGACCTTTTTCCAGGCAAAAGTACCTGGTGACTGGACTAATAAAGTAATATTAAAATTAAATAATAGGCTTATATGCATAAAAACTTTTTGTGGTACATTGGGGCTATTGAATACATGTTCAGACAATTGATCAGCGTTATCAAAAATAAGTTGATATAATTTATTATGCAGGCCTATATTGTCAGGTAGCTAAAATCTATAATAAATAATTATGCCTTATAGGCTTCCCAACCAATTGTGCGAAGCGACTCACACAGTTGAAAACACCAAAGTGTCCAAATTTTTAGATAGAAGTCCAGTCTGATACACATACAGGCGAAAAATGCTTGTTTAAGGAGAATTTCCTGATTTGCTACAACTATGGTGAACTAGTTTTCGTCGGTGGGTTACAGCTTCCTGTAATGGTGACCAGTGTGTTGTGTTATTTAAAACGAGAAGCATTTCGGCAACAGGTATTTGCCATCATCAGTTCCTTCTTTATGTTGGTCCGAAACTTGTGAGAAGTGACACAAGTTCCGGATAAGTGCATAATAATTGATATTTTATTATTCTCAAATTTTAATTTGTACATATTGATTTTAATTGTCTGAACAGCTAAAGATATGGAGATTTTTGGTGTATTAAAATGTATAAGACACTGCAAATAATAAATTTGGAAAGCCTATAGGCATAACTTTTATTATAATTTTCACTACTTGACTATATAGGCCAGCATAATAATTTATATCAACCTGATAATTTACCTGTCTGAACATAATTATATTCAGTGGCCCCCAGTGAACCACACAAGTGGTTTTTATGCATATAGGCCTATTATTTAATTATAATATTACTGTAAGTAAAAGCTATTTTAATAAATTAGGCTCGCTCCTTAAGGTTTCAGTGTGTTGTTATTTGTTAATACTAGAGGGTAGGCCTATAAGGAGTAAAAACATTTATTCGAAAAAATGTCACCCTCTTTGGCTACAATGAAATTTATTAATGGACAACACACCTTTCTCGCTACACAATAAGATATATAATAAGAGATCGCATTGCAAGGAGTGCGTATTCAGTTGATTCAACCTGAGGAAAAGTTTTATTGTTCACCAGGCAAGGCTGAGTTTCTTAAAACTGCTTTTCAGAGAATTTTTGTGAAAAAATATTCCAGATAAAGTTTTAGATCTTAGTATTAAGTACCACCTATATAAAATTTTTAAAAAAGTTAAGGCTTTTTCTAGAAAATCACAAACAATTTCTTCATGTAAAGTGACAATAAAAGTATGAGAAAATCGTCGCCAATCTTCGTGCCACATCCCCAGAAGGTACCATATCCAAAATCACAATTTTCTTTAATACGATTATTCTTTTTTGACACACAGACATTTTTTAAAATAGTATTTTTGGATGCAGGGTATCTAAAAAAGCGTATTTATTTTAAAAAGTCTACTTCGAATTTTGGGGTCGAACACAATATTTCCCCTCCTACAGTACCTATGGTACGGGCAGAGGAAGAAATATTCGGGACTCTGAGCTGTGTAAGCCTATATTAAAACGAGAAACGTGAAAATCGCAAGAGAATAGCAGCGATTTAGTTTTATTTCCAGCTGATTACATATTGTTGTGTGATTGTGAAATGGAAAGTGTTTTCCATTGACCACAGGCATGCACGGAAGCTAAGATTGCACAATTCCTTTCTAAATCACTGTCCTTGTTCATTCACAATAGGTAATCCCAATCACAGATCATCAGTTCTCATATTTACTTAAACAATATGTTTCTCACAGTAATGTATGATCGATCCAGTGCACCATACAACAATAGTCACATTTAAACTAACTGGAAATTGAAGTTCTGGTAACATCCGCTTACCACATAGTAATATAGGATCTCCGAAAATGAATACTCGTATTGAATAGAGAAGTACTTTGCTACAAAGCAGTCAGATGTATGTAAATTTTGTATGTGACGTCTTGCTTTAGATGTAAAAATTTATCACTAGTACGCCTAACTTTTCTTATATGAGAACGCCTGAGAGGAGTCAAATTGACCTCTAGTAATGAAATACAGTATTTGAATATCATAATCACTTTATTTTTAACAATTATCATTAGAGCATTATTCTTAAAATTCCTTCAATAAATTCAGGGCTTTAGAATAAAAGGTGGGCGTGGGCCGCTCTCGCGGTGTTTCGCTCGGCGGCTGGCACGCAGGTGCACTGAAAAATTAGGTTTCGTGGAAAAGGCCTGTAAGTCAGTGCCTGGAGTAGTTTCTCAGTTGGTTATGGTTTCTAAAGTAATGATTTGGCGTTTGAATTTTGGATTTCTTAGAAGAATAGGTATATATTTTTGTTTAATGTAAGTTATTACTGTACTACATTATTGCGTAATGAACTTTATTATTTATTATTTATGTCCATAGTGACATTTTTCGTACAAGTTAGAGAAAAGTTTACACGTAGCGAAATACGAAGTCACTTCTAAATACTGGCTTTGGGAATCGAATTTATAATTTTTTAAGTCAAAATTTTAATTATTTCATAAAATAAAGTGTTTTCACCCCTGCGGTTCTGTTAGGGTCTACATTTTGTTTCTTATTTTTTAAATACAAATATGTGTTTACGAAACTCGATGATTTTGCCTGAAGACGCAAGAGTAGCATGTGTTTAAATAATTTTTAAATGGTTTAAGCCGTTTGGTCATAACCTGTAATAGTTACATATGTCATGATGACCTGACACAAATAGGCTATATTTACTGTAATGTCAGATATTTATCATTCCAAATTATTCTTAAAACCCTAGAATCAAATATGGCGCTTTACATTATTACAAAAATGGGCTTGATTCTACTTTTTCCAGGAAATCGTAATTAGCAGTTCTTAGCAATTCCTTCTCAGTATGAATAGTTAAGACCTTTGACTAATGCTGAGTTGGAAGAATGCCTCAACAGACGGAGAATCATATTTTGAGTTAAAAATCATGTCAATAATATACCTGTATTATCTGAACGCTAGTTAAGGTGACAGTTACGACAATCCACAGCCAATACAAAAGGGTGTACAGACGTTTCTTTTTTTAAAACGGAAATATAGAATGAGGGTGACCTAAGTCACTGACTCAATTTCAATTTTGTATTTATTTTCTTACACTGCAAGTGGGTCATCAACCCGGTGGCAGTGGTGCAATAAATACCAGCCATACATATATACAAAAAAGACACTACACATTAAATATCACATTAAATACATATACATTACACATTAAATAAATACCAGCCATACATATATAAAAAAAATGACACACTATACATACACTTACACATTAAATATCGCAACAGCTATCCACATACCTGATAATTAATATATATATATATATATATATATATATATATATATATATATATATATATATATTAGCTTAATCTATATATATATAGATTAGCTTAATCTATATATATATATATAGTCCGCCGGCGTGGTCTTGTGGTTAGCGTCGCTGACTACAGATCCGTCGGCCCGGGTTCGATTCCCGGTACCTCCTCGGATTTTTCTGAGGTAGGGAGGTCTGGTAGGGGTGCACTCAGCCTCGTGATTCCAAATTGAGGAGCTACTTGATAGAGAAGTAGCGGCTCCGGTCATGAAAACCACCAATAACGGCCGTGGGTGTCGGCATGCTGACCACATGCCCCCCAATCCTGCCATCTGCCTACGGGAGATGACGCAGCGGTCGGGTGGTAGGCCAAGTCCCTCCAGGGATGTAGCGCCACGGAGTTCTGTTTATATACATGTATATATATATATATATATATATATATATATATATATATTTCCATTTAAAACTATAACATATAAAAATTGCATACTGAGAATATTATAGAAAAAAATTATATTCAATATATTTTAAATTCATAAATCATAAATAGTCAGAATCTCTTATGTGACAACTTTCTTTTACATCATACAATTTGGGACAGCTGCTTCTGAAAAGGAAATTTACAATGTTTGGAACCATTCTTAGAATATAACCAATATATACATACCCCAAGCTTAAAAGACCCGTTCATATCTACGATAATAACAAGAAGCATAGCATTGACAATGTACCTAAACTACAAGAAGTCTAAATGTGAAGAGGATCTTTTGTGCCTTATTAACATTTAAACAAAGCCCGTTTGAAGTAAACCAGTTAGTTGCTTCTTTAATTGCATTTACAGTTGCCCGGGTTTAGTTTGCTTGCACTTCAAAGTAAACTTATGAAGCAGTTTACTTCCGATCTTCAAAATCTAGGCCCTTATATAGCCTTCCGTCTTTCGACTGCGGGGTTTATATGACCAGTACGCTTTCTTCTTCGGTGGCATTTCAATAATTCTGGAAAAAGAAGAAGCTTCGTAAATGGCAGTAAAGGGAGAATCGCCCGAAGGCTACGTGTGAAAAATTTCATCTAGATCGGATTCAAACTATAAATAAGTAGAGTGAACCCTATACAACACATGGAAACATTTATGGTTTCGGAGAATGGCACAGTGCATACAGGTATTGAATGCAATTCCATAGATTTTAACAAATCCAGTTACATACCTAATTATCACGAATGTGCCCCCAGGAAAAGCACTTACCACATTTTATCCCTTCGCTACTGTTCTTTCACTTGTTACATTTGCATAGAGTGAATATATGCTTCAGGTGCTTTCAAATTTGTCCCAAAATTTATAGTGTACTTAACATGCACTAAGCCCTCGATATTTTCAAATATAGACGTATTTTTACCTTACAGCATATTATAAAATTACATACCTAACATTCACAAAATAGTATTTTGTGTAAAAATATTTTGGACTATAATTCAACCAAAGAGGCTGTAGGCATGCTTGATCAGCTAATAGTTACATTTATATGCAAACAAAAAAGGAATGTGGCCAGGGATAGTTTTCTGTAATATTCTTCATGTTTCTGCTTATAATGAATACTTCTTGTCTGCTACGATTGATCGTATGTGGAATGGAAGCTAAATGACTAGAAGCAGGAACTTGGAATGTCAATGGTCAATTACATCGAGAACACATTTCCTGAGAACAGATGATTCTTTGAGAATGATCAGGAGTATCAAAACTATAAACATGTAACTAGTATGTCAGCTACAACTTTCCTGAGAAACTCATTCAAGAGATTTGGAATCCCTCCATCAATCATAATTGAAGTTAGTTTGGCAACTCTCAGAGGATCCGTTGCAATACTGAGGAAACACACACCCACACATATATATGTAACATAATAATAATTGTTATTGTTAAAGTTTTAAAATTTTGTGTTATCTATTTCTTAATTTTATTCTCACTTCTTTGAATGTTTAATTGCTTTTGTCTTTTTATGTACTCTTTATCTATGTAGGCAATGTTGAAAGATGTTAAATTAGAAAAACAACAATAAGAAAACCAAAGTTCTGCCCACCAAGCAATGGCAATAAAGCGAACACGTTGTGCTTGAAATGTTATAAACACTGTCAGGAACACACGTCACCTACTTATATCCAAACTGCATCAGTGAGAAGAAAAGTAAGAAAAGAACTATAGTACTTTCTGATACGAATGCATGAATTGTAAACTGTCTGTTGTTTCAGATTTGTGTGAATTTAAGTAAGAAATGTACCTTAACAAAAGTATATTATTATTACTTTATTAATATTATTATTTACATTATTATTACAGTGTATTCGTAAGGTGAAGGTTAACAGAACAGCAGAGTTAAATTCGTACGCATATTTTAATATGAAAATATTATTTAGAATACAGAAATGTTCAATATGTTCTTACCAACATTTCCCATTTCAAATACTCCAATTATTTACTCATGTATTTCGTTTCAACAGTTTTTTTATGATTCCTCAAAACTCCGTGTTTTATTTCTTAGGCATATAGGGGTTTCTCAAATGTGAGTACTGTGCTGTGTAGATAAGGCAAATATAACTATGACGGATCTGTGGTCATTATGATGGTTCAGCTACAAAACACACATTGTTTGAAGGTTTCCTGGAAATCCTCAAGTATCCGCAAAGTGTTTTGCCAGAGAACTAAGCGTAAACAGCCTACCAAACTGGCTTCCCATCTTTTATATAAAATCCACAGGCCAAATAAATCATAGAAAACACGACCCATATCATGCGATTCTCTCGCTTCACATTCCCACATAGTGACTGCATCTTTTGTAATATTTTCAGCATCTTTTGCAAGGTAAAATTTTATACGCGATTTAAGAAGTGGAGGAGCTGTGCGGGAAAAGCCGGCTCTTGCCTACCCAGCTGCCGCCCGCGAGCGCCAGACCTTTTATTCTAAAGCCCTGTAGTTTTAATTTATAATACAAAATGAAACAGTTCTAGTAAAAGAATATGGCTATGTACTGAACACATGTTCTCCAGTACCAGATATTGAAGTACTCCAGACTCGATGTATGGCCTGAAATGTTCAATAAAAAATTAAAAACTATAATAATAATAAACTTACCATTTATATTGGCATTCACAGATACTCTACTGAAACACGTGGGGCACCGGGAAGAATATTACCCCTTGTATGGTCTGAAATGCATAAACGAAAAGTTTATTAAATTTGAAATAATAATAATAACAATAATAATAATAATAATAATAATAATAATAATAATAATAATAATAATAATAATAAACTTACCAAACAGTAGCATAATACAGGCTATTTTCCGCAGGGGTAAAATATGGTAAGTGCTTTTCCTAGGGGCACATTCATGATAATTAGGTGTTGAACTGGAGTTGCTTAAAACTATAGAACTGTATTCAATACATGTGTGCACGGGTGTATGTAATCTGCGCCACGGTTGACACCGAATTTGAAATGGAATAAGAATGAGATATGTAAACTGCGGCACACAGATATGATCTTCTCCACGAAAGCTAATTTTCCAGTGCACTTGTCGCAACAGAAATACCATCTGATTTGTTTATTTATCCCTATAGAACAGGAATTTGCAATGAAATTTATTTTTATAAAATATGACTTATGGGGTTTAAAAAAGATTCGTTTGAGAATAAAAATTGAAAATCTTACATTTTTGTTTTAATAATCATAGATGGTCCCATCAGATAATGGTTAAATCCCAAAATGTTGTTGTACATGTGCAATAATTAGAAATCTAAACATTTCATTTACCCATAATATAAATATTCTACTGTACGGTTATGTGGAACTTCTTGATGTAATAATTATAATAGCCTATTTAGAAATTTTTGTGTCCATAATATTGATTTGTTTTACTCTCGGAAAATAACTAAATTGTAATTTTTTTTAAAAACTTTAAATTGACTTATATGTATCTCCGAATACCAAGTTAAAAAATTACTATAGAATAGTTCAATTTATGGGCTATAAGGGGCAATTAACTGCAATGTGCGCAACTTCCGCCTTTTTCTGAAAATAGACTTTCTTTTTCAGGAAACCAAGAAATAATAATGGCTTCTGCAGGTTTTTTTTTATTAAAAGCAGAACATTTAATCAGTACACTCCATCAAGGAACCAACAAAAATTCCCTACTGAAGACGAATATGATGCTTATTTAAACAATTTTAAGTAAATACAAGCATTATTTATTAAATTAAAGATATTGTACATCAAGTTTAGGTAGAAGATGGACGAAAACTCTGTAAATTTTGCTCAAAAATAGCATTTTTTAGCTTTTCGCCACAGAGTAAACTATTAACCCTAATTAACATGTCCCATGATTTTAAAGTTTAAAAGCAATCCTAATTAACATGAAGTTTAATTTTTAGAGGGCTACTGCACTCCTTAGTGTAAAAAATTAATTATGCGTCATATTTCGGTGGCTGCTGTCGCTCCGCTCTTGTCTCACACCACCTGATATATTTTTTTATCCGCTAGAAAATTCGCGTTTTCTGAATAATTAACGTAATTTTTTATAAAATACAACATATTCATATTATGCAGTTAGCCGATGTGGCAGTCCTATGCTCTACTGGAAAAAAATTGGTTGATGGTGATGTTCAGAGAACTTTAATTTTTGTCAACCTAAGTAGAAAATACGAATTAATTACTCAAAATTAAATATTTTCAACACATCTGTCATCCATCCAGTTTTGAATACGTTATCGTACAGCCACAATAACTTATTCAAATAATAATACACAATAATAATCAAAATACATATAACTTTGTTGATTAGTTCAGCAATGCGAATAGTTAGCATATAAAACATGTCACGTGGGATGAGGTTGAAAAAGCGGAGCGACCGCAACCTGTTAAATATTACGTAATTTTCAGCACTTACAAGCGCAGTAAAGCTGTCAATATTATAGAATATGTTAAATAGGATCAAGGCTAGAAATAGGATTGCTTGTAAACTTTACAAATTATATATCATGTCAATTAGGGTTAATAGTTTAATTTGTGGTAAAAAGCGAAAAATGCCTATTTTTTACTAAAATTTATTGAGATTTCGCCCATCTTCTCCCTAAACTTGATATACAATAAAATTAATGCTTACATTTACTTAACATTGTTTAAATAAGCATCATATAGGTCTTCAGTAGGGATTTCTTGCTGGTTCCTTGATGAAGTGTATTGATTAAATGTTCCGCTTTAATAAAAATAACCTACAGAAGCCATTATTAGGCCTATTTCTTGGTTTCCTGAGAAAGAAAGTCAATTTTCAGAAAAAAAAAGTACCAAGTTGCGTACATTGCGGTTAATTGCCCCTTATAGCCCATAAATTGGACTATTGTGTAGTAGCTTTTTTAACTTGGTGTTCGGATGCATATTTTTTATAAGTCAATTAAAAGTTTTTTTTTTAATAATTACAATTTACTTATTTTCCGAGAATAATACAAATTAATATTATGGACACAAACATTTCTAAATATGTATAATTAT
Source organism: Ectobius pallidus (assembly GCA_964059195.1). Taxonomy (NCBI): domain Eukaryota; kingdom Metazoa; phylum Arthropoda; class Insecta; order Blattodea; family Ectobiidae; genus Ectobius; species Ectobius pallidus. The sequence goes on along the minus strand of CAXKWD010000001.1, from coordinate 31,751,059 downwards.
TACATCAAGAAATTCCACATACCTTAGAATAACCGATAGAGTAGGAATAGAATCTTCCACTTGTTCACACTTGCTACCATCCATCAGTGGCGGCTCGTGGCCGGAAAATTAGGTGAAGAGAAAAAAATGCCACATGCTTATGTTAATAACGGAATTCACCTATGTCTTTTATACCAAAACAATCCTTCGGTAGCCCTTTAAGGCTGCAAACTTGTCGGTGATATCATCATAGAATGGCTGCTTTTCTTCTAGCTGCAGTAGAAGTTCTTTCTGAATTGAAATATTCGCTAAACAAGATACTTGTCAGATTAGTATCTGGCAACATTTTTTATTCTTTATTTAGTAGGCCTACGTAGTGATCTGACAGCTGGCACAATGATGATTTGATTTTAAACAATGCGGGTAAGAATTTAGTTAGCCTATTATTTATAAAATCTGATACATTTTATTCATGGAATACTCTTAATACCTAAATCCCACTCGGTATTACGAGTTTCATGAGATAAATTCGATCCTGCTTCTCCGCCGCGAATCTATCGATGTTTATCGTAATTATTATTCTTCTAATCAGATTATTCAGAATATTCCATTCATGCGATGCGGACTTGGTATTGACTAATAATCTTTAGCAATCGACCAATGACTGTTGTTTATCTTATAAGTTAATATTCTTGCGAGGGTCGGAACGATGCAATTTTATCTGATAAACTTCAGCTCGTTACTGGATACTTCAAGGCATTAATATACGGTAATTAATATGTCCCATGACGTATGATTCCCTATGAAAAAATATGCATTGTAGGAATGAAACGTCGTGATCCACGTTCTCTTCGGAGTAAAAACTGGCAAATGGATTGGGATTAGAAGAACAATTACAGTGTAATTATATTTGTAGTGTTCAACGTTTTAACATAAAGGCTGTGATGGATAATATATGTGCTTTATCAACCCTGTATTCAAGTGCAAACGTGCCCACATCTTTCTCCGAGCTGACAGTGTGAGGTGCTGGCGCGGCGAAGAAAATGCCTGAACAAGGGGGACTGCTTCATGGGTAGTCTGTTCTCGTCACCTAGCGGACGTGGGATAAGCGAGAAAACTGCTGCTTGCCATCCTCATTTTTAGTGTAACAGACTACCCATGCAACGGAGGGAATAGTATCCAGTTCACCTTCACACGGCCGACTTGAAGTACTTGCAGGATCTCAGTGTCTCCTAGCTTTGCCACCAGGTGGTGGCGTGGCGGGCAATTCAAAAATACAGATACATTTATAGTAAAAACAAACATTCGTAATATGGAAAATAAACTTTAAAAATACGTATTGTAAAGGGAAAATACTGGTGAAGTGCTACTTCACCTACTTCCCCTGAATAGCCGCCACTGCCATCCATTAACCATCCATGAGAAATCATCCATGAGAAATAAAGCTGACGCTCGGCGCAAAGTCAGCAGGCTTCAGTCAACTTTGAGGCTGTGTCACGCTGTCATACATCAGATTACCGAAATTGAAAGGTCCATTCGTGATAGTGGGATATGTTTACAGTATTATCCAACTATGTTTATGTATTTTTACAAGGGTGACCAAAATTAATTTTGTCCCGCTAGATTCGCGTTTTGGATCGATGATGTGTACTTCAGAAGATTGGGGATCGAAGGGTATAATATCCACTCTGCGGGAACTAACGTCATTGGAAAGATCAAGCACTTCTTAAAAAACAGTAGGTCCCTTGTTCTTTAAGGCATTAGAAATTAGAAATCTAATTGTATGATGTCACGATGTATGTGCTTAGAATTCGCACTCAAGTAATATGATTTTCTTGTATGTAGTGAATGTGAGACATATGCCGCCATGCTTAATGCATTAATCTGCAAACATTTCGTACCAGGAAAATGCAAAATGAAATATTTCATGCGACGTGTCGCATCATCAAAACGGAAGTATTCTAGAGATGTAAGTGCTAAATAGTCACGGATTAGCGAAGCTACTACCCGACGATGTGCTAGGGCCGGGCGTCAGCGCCGATTGGTGAGTAGTGGAGAGATCCGTAACTTTCTTAAATAACAACCGGGGAGGCTAATTGCGTTAAGAGCATACTACCAGACAAGGGAATAACATTCAGCTTACTACTACATTGTTCAAAAATCTTTTGATAAAATGTACTTCTGGACAAACACTTCCGGCTTCATTATATACACAAGCAGTGGCGGTTTCTCCGATGTGCTGCAGTGCTGCAGCACACATCTTGTTTTCTGCTCGTCGTATAATGTTATTTTCAAACGCAATATTATATTTTCTTTTGCGTCGATTTTGAAATTGGCGCGTCCACGCGAGAATTTCTTAGCTGGTAGCTTGGGAGTCAAGAGTCGGTAATGTGAATATTATCTTTCCCGCCTCGTGAATGCAGTTTGTGAACAGCGCAGCGTTCGTAGGGTGTGACGTCATGCTCGACCATGACTGCTTGGCGTATATGGGAGTTTTAACCTGCAAAATGCGCTGCGGCAGCAGGCAGCCCAGAGTGGGATTCTGAGGGAGGTTCACGTCTCACCAGCGGGCGAGCTGTTTGTTATGTGAGAAGATCTTCCACCGTCTGACGGTAGGGGACAGTGATGTTGCGAGAAAGCAATGCTTTTCATCTTCACCGCCAAATTCGAATGTGTTGAATTCAGAAAAACCCGGATTCCACAACCCCGATTAAGTATTCTGTCGCAATGGTAACACTAAGCGACTTCCTCTACCTCGATCATTAAAAATACTATTTTCTCGTCTCTTATTCCATTTCGGGGAACTCTCACGCGATTTTCCCTACCCTAATTATTATTATTATTATTATTATTAATTTATATTATTATCATTATTATTATCATTGTTATTATTATTATTTTTTATTTTAATTTTTGCTATTTTCTCTCATCACACAACTCACACAACGTTCGACTAGACGAGAGAAATTAGCAAAAAAATAATTAGGGCAGAGAAAATCGCGTGAGAGTTCCCAGAGATGGATTAAGAGACGAGAAGTTTAGATAGGCCTACTAATAATTTTTAAAAATATGTTAAGTTTGCTGTATGAAATAGTATTTGCAGCACACTTTCGTTTTGAGCCACGAGCCGCTACTGTCACAAGATCTGAAATCAAACTTCTGGATCAGCAACAGCAAAAGAATTATCATCCTCAGACGGACCAATACCATGAAAATGTCCACTAACATTTCTACAGCCCATTCTGTGCCTGGTTGTTCTTTAACAGACCAAAATTGTCGTCAGGCCGATCGGTAATGACATGTATTGGGTTATTGCCATAAAAGAGAACTGTTACTAAACAACTGGCATCATAAAGTGACATTCTACTGGTCTTTGCAAGGCGAAGTGGGAGGTGTATGAAGAGGTCCACTGTTTAGCAAAAGAATGGGTCAACTAAAAGAGCAGACATAATTGTCATAGATCGTCGGAAAACCCACACCTTGGTGTTGGACCTACTATCCGGTTGGAAAACGATGGAGAACTGTCAGCTCTTGTAAATGAAGAAAAGATTTATAGGCCAAGTCTTTCTCTCTTAAGTGGAAGATACAACATGAAAATTGAAACAGGGGAATTAAAGAGGCTTTTTTTCGGTGTCAGAGAAACTTCGTATAAATTAACAAAATCATTCCTCCTCAAAATGAACTTCTCGAATGAGACTCCATAAGAGGCTCGCTGACGATGCTACACAATCATTTATACAGTCCTGTATAATTATGTGATTTGCACACAGGTAATGACATTTTCCTAGGATTTTTTTCTTTTGTTATATTTCTGTTTGGGTTCTATGTATTATAATATATAATTTGTATTCTGGATTCCCGTGGTCAGCCGTAGTTGTCGGTCAGATATCCTTGTCTTTGGATATAACTTATAATTCCTTTAACAATTTTGAAGGATGAATTAAGGTTATCACACGTTTGGAATGTCTATCACAGTCGAAATCATAATATTATGTACACCACACACATACACAGTGTCTCACCCAGAAATTGATCGGGGGGGGGGGGGGGTGTGCTAGTAGAATATGCAAACTATAACTGTTCAATATAATATGCAAACTTCTAAACTATACACTCTGTTATTTTTCAAGAGTTTAAATGCAATTTATCTTCTAAACTAAAAATAAATGTTAAAAAAATCATTACACTTGGAATATAAACTTGTGAATGTCTAAATTACCAATACATTATTTTCATGGAAATTTTGTTGTTGCAGCTGTCCGCGATAGCGGTAGGTCTAGCACGTTTCAGAGCAGGAACATTACAAAAATTGTTCGTAATTGAATTACTCGCACTCTTCTTTTTAAGCATAGCTAACTATACTATTGTAACACAATGAATGCACAATGATGAAATAACATAACATACATTGACATAAAGCAAACTATTTAGAAATAAAGGTTACTAAGTATAAACAGATTGTCTTAGTCGCTGGACGCTTGACGTCAGACTAGACAGGTCGACAGGTGGCGCTGAAAAAGCAAGCGGGATTGAGTCGTACTAGTTGAAGAAATTAGATCCTCTCTCTGAGAAACTACAAAACCTGCTCATATTTAAGCACGTCAATATCGCTGACTGTAAAAGATAAATTCAGGATACAATATATCAGTGCGGCTTGTGACTTAAACGAAGGTGTGCTGCGTGTGAACCACCCCCGAACACAAGCTCTGCTTCTTCGGGTGGTGTATCAACTTTTTATGTATATTTTTCGTGTAATTTGAAACAATAAATTGTAATAAATTGTAATTATAAATACTATTTCATATAGCCAACTTGAAGTATTAAAAAATGATTAGTAGGCCTACAATTACTACCTCACATTGAAGTCCGTGGAACGTTCCTTCTTACTGCAGACGTTCTCAATTACTTTCGTGTTGAATCCATCCATGTTTGCAACCATCTTTCTGTATAGAAAGGAATCTGTGTGTGAATAGTAATACCATATATGATATTGTCAACTAACATATTTTAAGTATTTATATTATTTGTTTTACTCTTATTTCATTCTTACTTTTCTCTACATTGTTCATGCTTGCTTTCTTCTTATCTCTCTTATTCTCTTTACTCTCTCCTATTCTCTTTACTTCTTACCTTACATAGGTCAGTATCCTAACTTTTTTTACTTTTTATTATACCTATTTCATATTTGTGTTATTGTAAGTACATGATGTATTGTTAGTATAGTCATGAACATTGTAATTGGGTGTATACCTGTAATGTTCATTCTTTATTAAATAAATAAATAAAACATTGGAAGAGCACTCCAACGAAATTAATACCGAGAGAGGTCTTGTTACAGGACAACGCAGCGCGCGTTGAGACGTGAAGTAATTAGTAGAGCCTCGGTATCTCATTCGTTATACGCCCTCACAGCACTTTTTTTTCAGTTAAAACTGGCATACATGCAAGCTTGGGCCTGACGTCACAACCCTAGAAACTGGGTATTATTAGAGAATCCCAAGCATGGCGGTAAGGGAAGTATTATACGTTACCGACTCTGACTCCCCAAGATACCAGCAGAGGACGCGTCAAGTTCAAAATCTACGTAAAACAAAATACAGTATTGCATTTGAAAATAACATTATACGACGAGCATAAAACAAGCTGTGTGTTGCAGGATTGCAATAAAATAGAAAAAACCGCCACTGCAGTATAGAGCTTTTTCAGCACCCCCTTGGGAACAATAGTTGTATTCAATGTGTATAATATATAATGTACAGTTAATATATATTATATTAGGAATTAGCCCACAAGCATCCCATAGCGGGCAAGGGCCTCTTGGCATACCAGGGTGGCTGACTCGTTAAATAAGAACGTTTCAGGCTAGCCTCACCTGAGAACGCTAAAATTTAATATAAGTTAATTGACTCTAGTTTTAGTACTAATTGTCAAGAGTTTTCCACTTCTTTCTGTCTCTGGCACCCCTAGACCACAAGTTCCCCACAACACTCTTAAACTCGTCCTCCCATCGCGATTTCTGCCTTCCAACACTTCTTTTCCCAGTTCTGGGCTCCCACACTGTCATCGCATGTGCCCATCTCTCCGGGTTCATTCTCATGACATGCCCTGCCCACATCCATTTTAATCTGGAAGCAGTAACCATCACATCCTTTATAGATGTCGCTTTCCTAATGTCTTCATTTCTTATTCGGTCTTTCAATGTGATGTTTAGCAGCTTCCTCTCCATCTTCCTCTGGCAAAGCTGTAGCATGTTTTTATCTTTTTTAGTTAATGTCCATGTTTGGGATCCATAAGTCATAACTGGTAGAATGCAAGTGTCCATCACATCCTTTTTAATCTTCATGCTTAAGGATTTGTCTAATAGGATGAATTCTAAGTTCCAAAATTTGTTTCATGCTAAAGAGATTCTTCTTGAAACTTCTTTTTGAATTTTATTGTCAAAAGATAATATTTGACCTAAGTATACATATTCTTTTACATATTCTATTATATATTATGTATTAATTGTATATTCACGCCGCAAAGGCATTGGGGTAAGGTGATTCGAGAATCAACAACTCGTAAGCTTAAATATTTTTGTTAAACTATGTTACATGTAATTTAATAATATATTTACACCTAATAGTACATTCTTGGGAAAGGAAAATTTTAAGGAAAATTTATGGCCCTGGTAACGATAAGGGAGACTGGAGAATCAGGACCAACTCTGAATTACAAGTATTATACAAGGATGCAAATATTGTCACTGATATAAAGATCAGACAGTTGGAGTGGCTGGGCCACATGATCAGAATGGACATTAATAGAATTCCTAAAATTTTACTAGATGCCAATCCAAGTTGTAAAAGGAAAGTTGGAAGGCCCAAATTGCGGTGGCTGAATGATGTCCAGGAAGACCTTGTTAAAGCAGGAACTAAGAGATGGAGACAGAGAGCGTTGGAAAGAGAAGCTTGGGCAGCAATTCTTAAGGAGGTCAAGGCTAAACTACAAGGGCAGCAAGACCACAGATGATGATGATAATAGTACAATTAAACAGTAACAATTTTTATAAATTCCTGGCTCTCTGGGAGTGGGAGTGTCCTGGCTCATCATGGAAACTTGGTCCTAGGATGGGTTCTGATTAGTTTTCATCTTCATCCATTGAGGAAGGGGATAAATCTTCGAGGATGTCTGGCAGAAGATCGATGTTGATTTCTTCATCCTCATATCCAAGATGAGGCCCCCTGGCAGTTTTGGCAGGCAGGGGAACACTTGAGTGATGCATTTGGTAGTGGCACAATCCTTTGAGCACCGACAAAAAAAAAGTATTTTTAATATTTCGTCTGCTGCAGCGTGCTCATTGCTCATTGTGCACCGGGGTTAGAAATATGTTGGTGGTTAGTTCCCACTCATACATCTGAGGAAGCAGCTTATTTTCCAACCACATCTGGACTCAGTGATAAGTCCTCTAGAATGTTGTTTCGCTGCCCCCTCAGTTGGTGGGAGGTATGAGATGTCCTGTTTGATATTGGCTACAGATTAAACAAAGGATTGGTACGGTAAGCGTTTCGAGATTTCTCTTTACGTGAGGCCCCTTACCGCCTCAAAATACACTTTTTCCCAGCTTCCTCTATATCAATCACTGGCGTAGCGTGAGGGTAGACTTTGAGACTGAGTCTACCTAAATAATGTGCTAAGCAAAGTAAAATCATAAAGAATTAAATATAAGCATCATCAACCAAGTTATTAATCATTATAAACCCATTAGTACCATCATTAAAAAAAAATTCGCCGTTGCACACCCCACTTCTACTGTTATTATGCGTCACTTTTTGTTGCCGCTTGCTTAGGCAGATCGAAATTTGATGATGCGCCAGCTGAGGCGAGTTGAAACTGGATGGTGGTCAGCCAAGTTACAGTCTCATTCAAGTCCGAGTTATTTGACTTTTCACCCTAAATGTTATCCTGCATTTTTGAGAGAAGACAGGCAAATTCCTTGCGCAAGAGCGGCATATGGTACTACCGCAGAGACTAGAAAGATGTATCGGGGTCATAGTCTCATCCTCAAATACCTGCTTGCTTGAAATCGGGGTAACATAGACATTACATTCTCATTGCTGACCTAAACTGTATGTTTGTTTATTTCTCAGTGGACAGTTCCACCGATATACAGTTGATCACTTATTAAAAACCCCGTTTTAGGTTCTGTCTTATGAAGAAACGTGTGAAACTAAAGTAAATTACCAACTCCTGAGCTTGACATTGTCTTGCATGAAAATAAACATTTCAAACATCTTAGTACGGTAAATTTAATCGGTTAACTAATAGCTGCAACCATAAATATTGCATTTGCTATTTGGCGGGGAAACGTATGGAGTGATGAAGGAATATAAAATGTAAATAATTTCAATTATTTCAATTATTTATTTATTTAGAGAAGCTACATACAATTTTTACAAATTTTAAACAGTAGGCTTCTTATATAATATGGATTGATGATACATGAATGATGTTTTTGATGATGATGAATAACAATGATGATGATATACAATAATAATAGGAGACATACAGACAGGAATAACATAATTACATAACGATTCATAATAAGACATATGACTTGTAAGTATGTCTAGTCAGCTTTGTAAGCCTCATTGATCAATTTTGTGAGGTCAGCATGTTTAGACTAGTCATCACATTCCAAGTGGTGGAATGTCTCTGTTCATATGTTACAGATTTGATATGAAACCATTCTGGTTTAAGGAAACTAGGTCAAACACTTATATTTAAAAATATTTTAGCGTTTTGGAATCATTGCTTGTGGAATATATCTGAAATTCTGAACAACGTATTAAAAACAATGGCCAATATGAAACAAGAAACTGTGTAAGGTTGTTGTACAACAAAATAATAATAATAATAATAATAATAATAATAATTATAATAATAATAATAATCATTGCATGTGGAATATATCAGAATTTTTAAATAGGGCATTGCAAGCGATAGCCATTCTGTTAGAAGGGATTTCATATGGCTGTTGTACCGCAAAAATTGTTCGATTTCTTGTTCTTGTTCTTGCATAGGGGACAGAGAGCCCTATGCTATCTAAAATTGATTTGCAATGTATTTCCCCACGAAAGACTTTAGCTATGAAATTAGCATCTGCTGAAATACGCCTATTATATAATGTTTCCAGGTTTAATAGCTTAAGTACTTCCTCATAGTCCAGATTTCTGTTAAACTTACTACGTGTAAGGGAAACAAATTTTCTCTGTATTCGTTCCAGCTTATTACTGTCAGATACAGTAATGCTATTATATGCAACACTGCAATATTCTAAGCCACTACGAATTAAAGATTTGTAAAGAGTAATTAATGACTCTATGCTTTTTAAATTATGAAAAATTAATCGAACTAGTCCAAGAGTTTTTAAAGCCTGTGTGAAAATATGGTCAATGTGGACATGGAAGTATAATTTCGAGTCTAAGTACACTCCCAGATACTTTATATTTTCTGAACGAGCTATTATATTTTGGCCAAGACGATAATTGTATATTATTTGATTTGTTTTCCTGCTAAATATCATACTCTGGGTCTTAGTGGTGTTAATGATCATAAAATTTGAATTGCACCATTGATTTATGCAATCAATATTCCATTGCAATAGTTTGCAATCCGAAACCGTAGATATTTTATTCCATATACATAGGTCGTCAGCGTATGCTATTTTCTTACATGTTAGTATGTTAGCTAAGTCATTTATGAAAACTAAGAACAAGAAGGGACCCAATACTGACCCCTGGGGTACACCATCTGGTATGTGAAAAGGCTCAGAAAGATAATTAGATATTCTAACCCGAGCAGATCTGTTTCTTAAATAACTTGAAAACCAATTGACATACTTGTTATGTAGACCTAAATTACTCAACTTTTTAACAAGAAGATCGTGATTAACTACATCAAATGCTCTGCTCAGGTCAAAAAATATGGCGTCTGATTGAGATTGTGAGCAATTTCCTATAAATATGTCATTGAGAAAAGTGATAATATTAGTTGCTGTAGACATGCTCTTGGTAAAACCATGCTGAAAATCATTTAGTTTATTTTTACTGAAGAAAGAGACATGTTTATGAATGATGGTTTCAAAAATTTTTGAAAATGTATTTAGTATGGCTATGGGCCTAAAATTCGCCACTTCTTTGCTTTTGCCTTTTTTATGTACCGGTCTGATAGCAGAAATTTTCCACATTGCTGGGAAAGTTTCTGTTTCCAGCGAAAGGTTATACACATATGTAAGTACAGGTGTCAGTATTGGGGCACACCCCTTAACAATAAAGCTTGGTATCTGGTCGAGTCCCGAACTCTTAGATGGTTTCAAGTGTCGAATAGCTACCAAGACATCGGAATCTATGATAGTTGGAACATGTAGGCATTCAGATGTGACAGTTTGAGCATAGGGCCCCGGTACTGCATTAGTGGGCGTATTTATAATCTGAAAATGCTCTGCGAAAATATTCACTAGCTTTGATGGTTCTGAAACAATGGTATTGTTCATTTTAACATGCAATACGGGATCATTTTTATTTCGTAACTTCGAAACATAACTCCAGAATTTAGCAGGGTTTGACTTTAAATCTTGATCGATTGATTTGTACCATTTTTGTCTATCAATTTTAATAGTTACTTTTACCAGTCTTCGGTAATCTGAGAAACATTGATAATACAAATCAGTCGAGTGTTTTTTGAAAAGTCGATGATAATGTTTCTTTTTCCTTATGTATAATTTGAGCTCTCTTGAAAACCAAGCCGGATATTTTGGTTTAACAGCAAATGTTTTAGGGATTGACTTATTAATTGCATCACTAACTAAATATGCAAGATTTTCAACAGCAGTGTCAGGTGATTTTTGATTATACACTGTGGACCAGTCAGATGAAGCTAATGTATTGTATAATTTATAATAGTCACCTTTGTGATAGCATAAACTTTCTGTTGGGAACTGAGTACCTTCGCTCACTTGGCTTATTAAATTCATAACAATAGGGGGATGATAATTGTCTATATTCACCAGTGAATAATCCGGTATTGATACAGTGATCTCATCCAGACTTGTAAAAACTAAGTCTAATAAATTTTTACTAGGGACAGGGTCATTGATTTGAGACAAATTTAGAAAAGAGCATGTTTGGTGTACAATTTCACCTTTAATTTTATGATAGTGATATAAATTGGGTGCAACACCTGCCAGCCAATTGAAACCAGGGATATTAAAATCACCGAGTAAAATGACCTGAAAGTTGTTACAATCTAAATTATTTTCAAGAAAATTAAAATATTGCTGAAGTGTAGCAATACTCGTATTGGGCGCAAAATAATGGCATCCAATTAAAATAGGCTGAGCATTTTTGAGAGTTAACTCAATCCACACACATTCATCTGTCTGTTCAAATTCAGGTCTACGTTTATGCCTGATACTGTTGCTGATGGCAATTAAGGACCCTCCTCCCCGAGTTTGGCTAACTAGTGAATATTTTCTGTCAGATCTGTACACCTGATATGTTTCAGGAAAATAATTGTGATCATAATGATCATCGTTTAACCATGTTTCAGTAAGACAAATGATGTTGGGTTCATTTGTGTTTATATTGTCAAAAAGGTCCGTGGATTTAGTTCTTAAACCACGAACATTTTGGTAATAAATTTCTGTGCCTAAATTGCTATTACTAAACATAGACTGATCCATATAATCACAACTATTTACCATTTAGGGTTAAGGAGAGCCCCCTCCAAGGCTGCTTTTAGAAGATGTTCTGGCTAGCAGTGTATCCATAATCTTCCTAGGGGAAGATCTACTGGATTTTCCAGGAGTTTTACCCTGCGATTTGGTTGTAGGGCTACCTACCGGACTGGTGGGCGCGATTTGTTCAAAAGTTTCCGAATAAGTCTGGTCCTCCTGTAGGCGGCCACGGAATGGAAAAAACAGCACCCCGCTTGGCCAGATATCTACATTATTAATAAGAGGGAAATCTTCCTCACAAACAGAAATATGAAAGCTGGCATAAGAATTAAATTTAGTTTTCAGCCTTGTGACTGCAAATGTTTTGAGCTTTACCTGAGTACTTAAGGATTCTGCAATATCTTCTGCCTTTACAGTGTTACCATAGCGTGACACGAATAGAGCTTTACGTTTAGTCGGTTTGGCAACTACTGGTAGTGAGGAAGAATTCCTAACTCCTATTAGCGGGGCCTTCTTAACCCTATGTTTTTTAGTGACAACTGTGAAGCCGTCATTGGTGTCACCTCTATCAGATTCCGGGGCACTAAGTGTGGTGGGCACTGCGAGATTAGAATTAATGGCACTAGGCGCACTGGCACTGGAACTGGCACTTGTAGTGGCCCGACTGGGCACTGGCAGTTTGACACTGCCGCTTGAGGAAGCTGGAACACCACCTGAACCATTACTGGTATTGGTAGCACTTCCACTGTTGGCAGAGGTAGACTCTCTATTGATGGCAGCCACCACTTCAGAGTATTTAGCCGGTTGGATGATATTTGCAACTTTCTTACTAAGCTGCTGGGGAATATTGGTACCACTTGAACTAGCTCCTTGTTGGACTCGTGGCGAAGAGACGTTTAGGAGATCTCGGAGGCCATAGATCTCTTTCCGTAGATTTTTGTTTTCCTCTCTTAGGTCGGAGACCTCGGAGAGAATTTTTGTCAGCAGTTCAGTAATAGCTGACACTGCTGCTGATGAAGATTTATTAGCCTCAATAATGGCTTCAAGTTTGCCATCCAAGGTCATAGAGATGTTACACCTCCCTGGGTGAATATGAGTTGCAGATATACTCTCATCAGGAACTGAATTAGACCTGGATCTAACAGGAGTATCATCATTCCTGAGGGCTTTCCTTAATTGAGTGCACTTACCACAAATGTAGGTGCTCTCGCCATCCTTGTAGTAGAGGGTAGCCTCTATATCTGTTATATTTAGACAAGATAAATGAAAGCGGGCCTTACAGTTCCCACTGCAGTATAAATGTTTTTGCCTTCCTTGAAATCCCTTGTTGCACAAAGGGCACAGGTCGGCACTAGGCGCCATTGAAGATCCAAGCACTGTCAATGAAATAGTAAGTAGGTCACCACTATAGCAGAGAGAACACACAACACGTCCACTCACGGTGGAGTCTCATACTATACTAATAATAATAATAATAATAATAATAATAATACCGGTAGTAATGCTTTATACCAGGTATAGGCCTGTATGAAATGAATACATGAGCAAACATTCCCGGTATTTAAAACGCTATTAGGCCTAATACTTGAGAATTCGTGTGTCGCTTAAACAAACATTATAAATTTAATTTTTAAAACATAGTTTACCCAGAACACAATGTCAAACTACGCCACTGATGTCATCCTAGGTTGAGTTGAGAAAGGGTCTGAGAAAACTGCAGCAGCTCCCTGGACGTCTGTAGACTTCAAATATAGTCTGATAAATCCCAGCTTACTCTTTCGGAAGGCTTCTAAGGTGGTATCGCACCCAGTGAAGGCCTGCCTGCCAAAACTGCCAGGGGAACTGACTTAATTGGGGGCCCCCCTCTTATGAACTCATGTACTTGGGAACTTATGAGGATGAAGAAATCGACATCGATCCTCTGCCAGTCATTCTCGAAGATTTATCCCCTTACTCATCGGACGAAGAAGAAAACGTAGCAGAACCCACCCCAGGACCATATCCCCATGACGAGCCAGAACCCCCCCCCCCCCCGCTCCAAGACAGCCAGACGTTTATAACAATTATTACAGTTTAATTGTACTATAAGGTGTGTATATATTATTCAATGAAATGTAACATTGTTTAACAAAAACATTTACTAAGCCTAGTTAATTAATGTATTATAAAAAAGTTATGTACAAATTGTTGTTGACTCTGGAATCACACTACCTCAATGCCTTTGAGGAGCAAACATACAGTTAATATAATATCTACATATATACCATACTACACATAGTAGACTTGGATTCAGTCATGTTGATTATGTATGCACCAGATTATCTTGTGTTTTATAGCTTTTACGGAATTTAAAATACACCCATGTTAAAGCTGCGAACTCTTCTTTTCTTTTCAAAGTATCGTTTCATATGGATCATTGCTCTGGGGAAATTGCACTCATATTGATAAAGTGTTTATTCTGCAAAAGAGAGCCTTCAGATTACTGACAAATGCCAATTGGAATTGTAAACCTCTATTTAACAGACATGGAATTATGACTGTTACAGGACTGTATATTTTAGAATTGTTAATGTAAGCAAAACATAATTTAAATTCAATAACTCAGGTTAATGAAATCCATGACGATAGCGTAAAAGGCAACAACTATTATCATATATTGAATGCCCTTCAAGTTATATAATAACACACGTGCATATGTATCCCAGTTTGAATCAGTGTGCTGCTATTTGCAGGTGGTTGATTGAAAATACATTTTATAATAATGAATTCCTCCAGACTTCTTTTTTATAAATTTATCTTATGGTTTTTGACATGGTATGTAATTTACAATGTACTGACTTTACCTACTTTGATTTACTTGGTGACTATGTCTATTGCAATTGAATATTGCTAAACGACAATATTAATATAAATAAATAAATAAAATTCTTCCATAGTGTTTAGAGGTAGGCCTATTCAGAACTTTCTTCTAGAAAAATGTAAGGAAAGTGTATTTTCTGTATTCTTAGCTTACACATTATTATAATTATATTAGCTTTTATTATTATTATTATTATTAAGCCGTAAAGTAAAATAACAATATTCTACGTCACATCACATATTAGACAACTCAACATTTAAAAACTTGGTTGCTGAGAACTCATGTTTTCAATTTGTTCTTTAATACATTATTAGGCAAATCTATAATTATGATGTTTATAAAGCTTACATTCTATGTAATTTCACCTGAAGTATCTGTACCAAATAGGTATTTATAGTTCTCTAAGAATGTATAACATTTCATTCATCATATATATAAATGTATAAAATTAACTAAAAAATGTACAGATGGCTGTCACGTCCTGTCTGCAGTGTACTATCGGTTCAGTTCCTGAAACATCAAAACCTTTGGCACCAAAATAAGTAATTCGCGATTGGTAGGAGGTAATATATAGGTTATTTAAGATAAAATCCAGCTGAATCTGGTAAATAGATGTGTTACATGCTTGTTCCAGGTCAGCTTCTAAAGTGTTCTGCACATAATGGAACACAGGAACCCATTTATCATTGACATTTCCTACAAATAACTCCTCGAGTTTCAAAATTTCTTTAACACTAGAAAATTCTTCATGGCAAACAGTTCATCAACAATAACACATGTAATTCAATTAACTCCGAATGGTTCTGAAAATCGTTGAAATTAATTTTATTCTTTAGGCAAAAAGGAATCCGTGAATGAATGAGCAGATTTTCTGTGAAAACATTGAAATGTCTTACAAGATAAGAAAGCAATGTAGAATGCAAGATTTTATAGGCAATCCTGCCAAAAAAAATTATCTATTTCCTTCTGCCCTTGCTGCAGTACTGTTTCCAGTCTGCAGCTTCTAAAATAACGTAATATTGAAGCTTTCAAAATACCATATTCAATGTATTATTAAAATAGGTTTCTACAATGACACCTTTGTGGGTCTTCATTTGATATTTTTATTGGCATAAGGCGAATTCACATTGGGCCAACGAAGGCCAACGAACGTCAACCAACCGCTTTGCTGGCCGAGATTCGGTTAGTGTGTACCAGAGGCAAATCAGAACCACCGAACTCGTTGGCTTTCGTTTAGGGTCGGACTTCTGGCTGTAATATCATAAGGTTGGCGTTGGGTCCCCTCTCCTGGTGTAGATGTAGTGTAGTGTAGAATCCCTTGGCCCCAACCCCTTGGTTTGATGTGGGCGAGAGGCCAAACGCCAATGCGTTTGCGACCAACGTTCGTCCCAATAGATTGGTTGTCGTTCGTTGGCCTACGATGGTCCAATGTGTACCCACCTTTAAGACAATGAGAATACATTTTTAATTAGCTCTTATTAGGCCACAGAAGATGTCAGGGAAACCATTTGATTGGTACACGACTGAATATCTTGGATCAGTTCATTTAAACAAATCCAAAAAATCTATAGAGTATATCGGGGATGCAGCCGTAGAGTACACGAAACATCTTGTACGTGTTACCCAAATCTATCGCGCTTCTCGTAAGTTACAGCAGACTAATTAATTAATATTTTAAAGGTATAATTAAACGTACATTCCCTGTTAATTTGTACATCTACGAGATGAAGCCGTGATAACAAATCTGTAAACATCTGAATGCATTGTAGTCAAGACTCTAATAAACATGCCTTCTGAGGCCGTGGTTCCTACATTTATTTGTCCACACTTGTACCGCTATTTCCGTTTTATACGGGTTTAGTAAGTAAGTAAGTAAGTAAGTAAGTAAGTAAGTTAGTAAGTAAGTAAGCAAGTAAGTAATTTATTGTCACAATCATTTACAAAATAGCTTAAAAGCTGGTAAACTGGTGACTCGTCAGTAAAAAGAAAAAGAAGAAAAAAAATGGTATAATACTAGTACTATAGGCTATATATAAAAACAGATTTTGAAAAATGTAAAATATGAGGTGAAAATTTTTAAAAATATCATATAAATTATACATTTATGTCCTGAAAAAATTCACTTATTGAATAGTAAGCTTCCTCCAATTTTTTTTTTTAAGTTTTGCTTTAAATTGTTTATTATTCAATTGTTTTGTTTCTTCTGCAAGTGACTTTCCCATATTACTGATTTTAAAGACGTTTATACGTCACAAATGACCCAATGTTTCGTTTCGTTTGGCTGAAACTGAAATGTGGTCAAAAGATTTTATAATAACATTTCAGTGGCTATATCTCAATCACATGCATGTTTATGCAAAACAATTCGCCCGCAATGCATATTCATTGTCATATTCATTGCAACTTCATTGCATCCATTATGTAAGTGTAGAGTGCCCTCCAGCACAACCGGGTTAATCTACGGCGCGTTGGGTTTCCCTCAGCCTCCACTCGCATGACGTCGTGATGTTCTACTCTGCCGACCGTCGTCCTCACGATGTATCCTGTGTGCCCCCCCCTTTGCGTGATCTCTTAGCACCCCCATGACTATTAAGCTGCGTTTACACTATGTAACTTGTTTAATATAACTTGAGTTATATAACTTGTTTTCCAAAATTGTTACAAATACATGCAAATTGTTACATATAACACTGTGTTATATAACTGATTTTTGTGTTATATAACCAGTTTTCTGCGTTTACGCTCCGTTAGCTGCGTTTACACTATGTAACTTGTTTATAAAACTTGGGTTATATAACATGTTTTCCAAAATTGTTATAAATACATGTAACTTGTTACAGATAACATCGTGTTACATAACTGATTTTTGTGTTATATAACAAGTTATACCTTTCCCGCAGGGGATGGGAAATGTGTAACTTGTTACATGTAACCTGCTACATGTGCATTTTGCTGCGTCTATATAGTAATAACAAACTGTCCACCTAACCACAAATAATTAGATTTATCCAAAAGTTCAATCTATGCAACGTTTACTATGCTTTTCAGGTGTACCGTAGTATAATAATAATATAACCTAATCTCACATATATGTCCCTCTACAAAACTCTCATATATGTAATATTATAACAATCTTCATTAATGTTCCATATCTTGATGGCGCTGATATATCGTATAATTGTCGTTATTTATATAATAATATAATATATTAATATGTCCAAATATTATCAATGAATATATAATAGTAAAAAATATTGTCGATCACACTGTATTCAATTACACATTAAAACTAGCAAATGTTGCATGAGAGCATTTTGGTGTGCCAATCTTGGAAGGTCACCGGATCATCTTCTTTCTCATAAACACGGTAGGCTTTCGTCTGCAAAATGAATTATGAGCGTGCTTGATCTGTTTCATTAGCAGCACGGTGAATTAATTGAAGTTGAAATTTTTTCGTTCAAAATTACACAGTAGTAGGCCTACCTTAAGTGGGCGTTAAACGTATAAGTGAAAATTTTGTGTTTCAACATTCGAAGTTATAAAAATGAGCAGTTCCATGGATTGAACATGATTCTTGACATAAATTATTTGAGACTAACCTTGCTGTAATGTAAACATATCCTTATCATTAGAAAAGCGCAGGTCAGCAGTACTTGCCGTAATAACATTTAGGCTACTGGTATTGGCGTAGCCTATTTGTAAATGCTAGGACGTAAAACACACAGATAATCTGACAATAGGAAATTATCAACACACGCAAACCGATCTATTCCGAACAACGTTTTGATGTAGGCAGGCCGGTTTAACATGCTTTGGTAGCGTTACGCTAGGAGACTCGTGGCCGAAAACGAGCCGCGCCATTGTACCTGCATTCCTCTAACGGCCGCTATGGGCTTAATTGTACATGGAAATGGGTGTTTTATGGTATTAAATTAAAGCTTAAGAGACTGACTTCCTTTTTTATTTGAGAAAAAATTACGAATATTCACTTTCTGAAAAACTGTGATAAAAATAAAAGCTAAAATAAAAACACTTTTTAATATTTTTAACTTTTTAAAGGGTTTCCATTGTACTTATCTAAAATACCGTTACACTATCTTATACCCCTTAACTTTACCTTTAATTTAAAAAAAAAGAACATTGAAATCGGACCTTGGGGATAGGAGCTAGAGGCGATTAAGTAAGTGAGTGCAGCCGCCATTTTGAACGCCCCTCTCCCCTCTCTGCCGCAAAATTTGCGTTGGCGCTCCTTCCAAAAATACTCCACAGGGGTCAAGGAAGATGTGTGCGAAGTGGGACCTTTTAAAGTAAAAATGCAAAGTTCAGACCCTTAGCCACCAGACTATAAGCATGTCTAGTTATCTCTTCTCTTCTCTATATAAAAGGCTTTGTCCTGACTGACTGAATGACTGACTGAATGACAGGAATCAACGTACAGCCTAAACTATAACAGGTAGAGACTTGGAATTTTGACAGTTCCTTCGTTTCATAATGTAGGTGCTCACTAAGAAAGGATTTTGAAAAATTCAGATTCTAAATGCCAAAAATCAAATGTTTTTGAGAATACTTAATCCCTTCTTACACAGAATTATCGAATCCGAATCACATTTGACATTAAAACATATTGTTACCAGCGGGCCTTGGAAAAAAAAATGAAAGTAGAATAAATTTGACAAATGAGAGAAACAAATGAGAGAACTATCAATATCCACGAAAATAATGCAGTCACATAACTTTCTTTACCCTGGACATAGAGAAAACAATACGAGGTATGGTAATATATATATTATTATATCACAAAATGAAATTCACGAAAATAATGCAGTCACATTACTTCCTCTAGCCTGGAAATAGAGAAAACAATACGAGGTAAGGTAATATGTTTTGGGAAGAGATGTATGAAAGTGATATTGTATTTCTGTTTAATTTCATTCCGAAAACGGTTTTATGGTAACATGACAGTGAGAAACAAAATTTTCAGCCACGATAATACAATTTTATGTTACCGGAATTTCGGTTTCTTCTTATTAGAACCCCTCCCGGGCTTACTGTGTACTGTACAAGCGATGGGATGCAAAATTCTACATATAGCCATAAAAGCTATTTCAAACATTTTCTTAGGGGATAGTTTGAGTGTGATAAGTCGTTCTTTCTACTTCAAATTATAAATACCTATATAAGGACCTAGAATTTATAAATCTAAAGTCCTTCATAAGTTAATTTCCAATTACAAAATAAGAAACCCGGGCGACGCCGGGCCTTTTAAGCTAGTCTCTATATAAAAGGCTTTGTCCTGACTGACTGACAGGAATCAACGTAGAGCTTAAACTGTAACAGGTCGAGACTTGGAATTTTGACAGTACCTTCGTTTCATAATGTAGGTGCTCACTAAGAAAGGATTTTGAAAAATTCTGATTTTAAATGCCAAAAATCAAATGTTTTTGAGAATACTTAATCCCTTCTTACACAGAATTATTGAATCCGAATCACATTTGACATTAAAACATATTGTTGCCAGTGGGTTTCAGATGGGTGTGGAATTAAATTAAATGGAAGTTTGACAATTACAGTTGGCTTTGTCTATTTTTGTCATACCTTGGAAATTAAACTTTCGCGATCGCTTGAATGTTGTAAGCCCTAATATGGTCAAACATTGTTTTATTTGGACGAAACTCACTATACAGGGGTTTTCTGGACCAAGGAACTCGAATCTGAGGTAGCTTTTACCAGGCGATGCTATCTAATCGTCGTATGTAGTCCACGTGATTTAGGTGTTAATAAATATAATGATTTAACTATTATGCTCTTAATTTTTAATTTTTGAAATAATTATCGCGGGCAAAACCGCGGGCACGTGCTAGAGTCCGT
This sequence comes from Ectobius pallidus, assembly GCA_964059195.1. Taxonomy (NCBI): domain Eukaryota; kingdom Metazoa; phylum Arthropoda; class Insecta; order Blattodea; family Ectobiidae; genus Ectobius; species Ectobius pallidus. Next base: position 31,730,636 of record CAXKWD010000001.1, on the reverse strand, counting down.
TTGGTCTAAGCTGGCACAGTTCAGAAAATTGAGACAGAAGATGTTTGGCAGAAGTCAGGTATTGAACAGAAAGAGATAGAAACATACTATTGTGGAAGGTTACTCACTCCATATTTTGAAGCTGTCACTTTGACGAGGGTGGCAGAGGAGATATACCCATCATTGTAACTGCAAGAAGCAGTGGTTGTCAGTGAGGTTTATGCCACTTTAATCAGGATCTGAATCGCCTGAATTCTTAATAAATTTGCCCAACACCAAAACTATACTGTATTTAACCCAACGAAATCCTTTAATTTTTTAACCATGAACACAAGCATTTTTCCAATGCACAGAATTCACTTTTTTACTTCATTGCTATTTCCGACAGTGATATCGTATTTTACCAGTGCCCTTATTAGTTCAATTCGGTCATGAAAACCACCATTAACGGCCGTGGGTGTCGGCATGCTGACCACATGCCCAATCCTGCCATCTGCCTGTGGTGGATGACGCAGCGGTCGGGTGGTAGGCAAAGTCCTCCAGGGATGTAGCGCCTCGGAGTTTAGTTTATTTCATATTAATTCAATAGGGTTTAAGTCACAATGGTATGGCAGTAAACGTAGGCTATAACTGTGTGGTCATGTTGTTTCGTACTGTGCCTATCTCGTAATGGCTGTGATTATCTTGACTGATTTAATTCAGCCATATAGCACTGATTTTCTGGGGATAGCACGGGATCAGAATTAATATAGCCTCCACTTAAACAAGTTTGCGTGTCTGATTTTCACACGGAGTAGGTATTACGACGAGCTTCATAATCTGTAAGGGTAACTAAATCATAGATGAAATGGGATGGACATGTTGCACGCATGGGGAGGAAAGACATATCTCAAAAGTATTGAATGGGAGACCCGAAGAGAAAAGACCTCTTGGAAGATCTAGACGTAGGTGGGAGGACAATATAAGGATAGATTTAAGGGAAGTAGAATTTGCGAGGGATGGTTGGATGGAGTTAGCGCAGAATAGGGTTGAATGGCGGGCTTAGGTAAACGTGGCAATGAACCTTCGGGTTCCATAAAATGGATAATATTTCTTTAGCTTCCTGAGGAATTGTCTATTGCCATTGAGTAAGTAAGTGTAGGTAGGCACGAGGTTTATTTTGAATTGTAGCTAGCGTTATCCATTAGTGTTATTGAATTTGGAGGAATATTTGGAATAGAATTTTGATCAAATCATTTTTGAAGTGTTTGCATATAACTGTTCCTTGATATAAATTTGCAATACAACATGGAATTAGGGATAAAGCCAGATTCGGAGTACCAACTATTTATTTACTCCTAATATAAGTTATTACCCCACGTTTCGCTCAAATAAATATTATGGCTGTTAGAATTATGTAAGTCTTTGAGTTTCCGTAAGTATGTAAATCGTCTTACTCCCACATAAGGTCTTTCTATAAAAATGTATCTCTCCTGGTTATTTTTTTTGTACCGGAATTTTCATTGCTTTAATACCTTACACATGTGTTTCAATTTTCGTATTGTCGTTTAGAAAAGCGTGATTTATTATTACGGTATCATTATAAATGTCACTGGAATAAAATAATGCAGTAAATCCCAAAGTCAAATAAATGTGAATATTACAATTTACTTTCAAAAATATAAAATAAATATTTTACACCAACACCATTCACAGCAACAAGCCGCCACGTCTGCTTTTCTACACGACAATATGAGAGCTGAAGCACGTCTGTCAATTACTTAACGGCGAATTTCTTGTTTTTCTACATTTTTTCTATACGACCCTACCCTATCCTGAGGTCAGTGGAATAGTGGAGTGAGTAAATTTTGGCTACCTGCTGAATTTTGTGTCAGGATAAAGCAGACGTACTATAGTACAATATATTAGAGGGACTTAAGTGATTGTGTAATGCTGTCGAGACCTGGTCAGGGTAAGAGCAGTCAGTCGTGCCTGTGATTCCACTGTGTCTACATCACCTTGTCTCTGCCTCACGTGAGTAGAGTCCACAGTTCACATCCATGTCAGATCGGAAACAAAATCCTTCCCTGCTACAAAATTGTCTGATATTTTTCCTTTATGAAGTAATTATGCATACACGACTATATATATTTTATTATCTGTTTGACTCCTCTTATATGATTGCATTTTGACAATTTGTTATATCCGAAGTAAACCTGAAAAGTTGGAGTATAGTTAAGTTTATTTATAATATTGATTGTAATTAATAAATCATTCCGTCTTTATCAACGTCATGAGGAACAGTTGTGCGCAATAGATATATTTACTATATTTCAAATTGTAATGCTTTTTAATAGAATGAAGTAAATGTAAAATGACCTAAGGTAAAAAAGTACAATATCATAAGTACCTAATAGTAGGCCTACTATGATGATGTATTTACAGCTGTGTGACTCTTGTTAACTAGGCAGGTTGGATAGAACAGATAGTGCAGTGGCCATGTAGCATTTTCAAGCAAATAATTGCAAACTTCTAAAGCAGGGATCGGAAGTTGATGACCTAAAAGTGTCTGAAAAATGGCCTATAAAATTATTTTAAATTTATGAAAATATTACATAACAAATTGAAAAAAAGACTTAATTTTTCTAAATATTATTTAAAAAGAGAATATACAACGATATAATAATAATAGTTATTAACAAAGGACAAGATTTAAGTGTTTTATATTACTGTATCCATTATATTTCTTAATTATTTCTTCATTTATGGTGTACTTTTTTGTCCCATGATGAGGATGTAATACGCAATTAACTGTCTGGAGGTAAGGATTATTATGAGATCGCTTTGTCTGTAATGCTGGATAAGTCCATTCTGAAGATAAAATAGGAAAAATGTAACGTAAAAAGAAAATTTAATTAAAAGAATGACCAGAAGAGAATAAAATGCCAAAAAATTCTAAATAAAGTAGGCTGATTTTATTCGTTTCGAGACAGACAAGACGAATTTTTACTACAGCCAACATTGTCTGTGATGTCCCAGAGAAAATACTGTATAACATTTCATCAACTGCCTGCTTACAAGTATTCTCTAATTAAATTTACACCAAATCATGGTTTCATCAAAATTCTTACAATTAGGCATGATATGAGCTTTAATGAAACTAATGAAGACAGTATTACAAACTGTCTTACAAGCTGCTTACATCATTATAAACTGCTGAATACAATTAATGTGAGAAGTAAGCAAGATTACAATAATTCTAAATTTAAAAATCTAATGACCTAGGGGAGCTGCTTTAAGTAGCGTTGTAGGCCTTGAAATAGTATTAATTAGTGCAAGACTGGCACTGGTGAAAGGCACTCCAATAGCATACCCATTTAAAATTGTTCGTGTTTATTTCAGTAAATCCGAAAATTCAGTTACACTATAGAAAGAGTGCTGTTTAAAATTGCTCCTAAAAGTTGTGTATCGTGATATTTTGGGAAGCAAAGAATTATATAGTTTGAACCGTTTGTGAATTATAGAATTTAGAATATTTCATGTTCTGAGATTCTCTAAGTGGATTCTGTTGTTATTTTTCTTTCAATTTCAACAGCGCAGTTTCCAAATTATATTTCGAATTAATAAAATTCCCTCTGAGGATGGGAAATCGGGGAAAATAAGGTAAACAGATTACAACATATCACATGATAATCTGTTATATTAACTTTTCGTTACTTACTTCAGAACTTACTACTGTACTTACAAGTCAACATAGATAATCGATCAGCATTCTTATTTTGCAATAGTGGATTTATATTCCACGACATAAATACGAACAGTAAATGTACCAGTTGTATTATCAATTAACAAGATTCTCAACTGTTTCTCTGACAGAACTTCTTATGGAATACAAAATAAAGTATAACTCGTATTATGTCACATAGGTTTGTCAAACATTTAGGAAACACGTTGTCCATTATGTTAGTATCTTACTGGTTAGGGATAGGATAAACGGGCACCAGAAATATTAAATATATGCAAAATCAAATGCAAAATGAATTTTACAAACGTGTTAGCTTACAAATCTGTCAAACATTTAAAATTCTAAATACTCAAATTATAAATGTGAAAGGATCTCTTTTCTCTAACTACCATTTTCTGTATTAAGTGTTAACTAATTCAAATACTTTAAATTAATGCTTAAATTAGGTTTTAAATTTTTAAAATCTTTATTTTGTACATTTCCTCTTCTCTGCAGGCTTTTAATGATGCACTGTGATGAGTTGTTGGGGAATTAAATGTAGGTCTAATATGCATACATATTTTTGGTGTATGATATCTGAAAAAACCTTTTTATTATTTATTAATACCTTTTAAATTTATCAATCTCAAACGTATTTTAAATTATTAAACCATTTAAATTTTAGTATAGCCTACAATTAAAAAACCAGTTTTGTGAGGTTAAAAAATTGAATAATTATTCTTTACACCTGTGCTAAACGTTTAAGGTGCATCTTCTGCTTTTTAAATTGAGATATTCTGAATTTTTCATTGTATGTTAAAAATGCTATGGGTAAAACATAAAAAAACATGTATTTTTGTGAAAATATGCAATAAATTGTGCGCAATAGTCTCACTTGCCAACATTAACCCCGCAATTCGTGATCCTACGTGTTGTCTTATGTTTCCCAGAGTTGTGGTTATTTATGTACTGCCAATGAGGCTTGTAACCGTCGCCGATGTGCAGAAGTTCTTCTACGCTCCTGTAAGCCTACAAAATAATAATTATAATAACTTAATTATAATAATTACAATAATAATATAAGCACATCATGTACAAAATTTGAACACAATCTTTAGAGAGATTTCCGAGAAAATCACGAAAATGAAATTTTCTCCATGAAAGTAAGTTAAAGTAAGATAAATCTGTCGTCAGCCTACTTGTGACACCCCGAAAATGTATCTAATACAAACACAAAATTTTGTTTACATATTTTAGTGGTCCTACGACCAAGCTTGTAGATTTCTCAAATTCCGTTACTGTTGGTTCAGTCGAGGTTTTTATATGACTTGCCGTTTAGCTGCTATAAGCCTTCAAGGAAGGTCTGCACAGACTTTCCGCCATTTTGATTGCTTTCGGGGTAAAAAAAATAGGATCGTCTTGGAATATAAAGGTATAAGCTATAAATATGCCAAATTTCAAGTTTCTGGCTCATCTGACAAACAATAATAATTATGTCAGTGGGTACCGGACAACCAATTTTGTCTAAAATCAATAACGTCCGTCCTATGGATGTTATAAATGTGTATTCTAAGTTTCATGAAGTTCTGATAAAGCGTACTCGAGTTTTAGCGCATACAGACAGACGGACAGATGTTTTTCCCGTCCATCTTAGAAAGTAGGCACTTGATAAAGTGTAACTCTTTAGGCTAATTATTATTCAATGAAATCTTGTAAATCATGTGTTTTAGCAAAGTCATAATTCATAAATTTGCAAACCATTACAAAGATAAACTTCATGCACACTGTATAGGTCTACCTTATTTTGCTCGCGCAATTTGCGCAGTTTTTACCCTATTTTAGTCGTCATCGGATAATGTGGTGCGTAAAATACGCGGAGTTTTAAAGAAGAGGTCTTGATAGCTGCTATGCAATAGTTTCTCAGTTCTTCAAAATAATGTAGAAGTTCATCTTGTATAGCAGGGTGTTTTCCTCGAAATATCCTATTGTCACGTTTTGCATTTTTAGCACGTTCCCAATGTGCATTATTGTGCTCTAAAATACCGAATTCTGATTCCGCTGTACATATGCTGAACTGTTTCGGGAAACTTATAACTTTTAATTTGTGTGACGCTTCGTAATTATTATTATTATTATCCATTTTGAAATATCATCACAATCGCACTCTACAATATTCGTTGAGAGTAAAAGTCAGGTAAATTGATGTAACAAAGTGCCAGAATGCTTTTGTTGAACAAATTATAATTGCAATTATGATATGCAGAAAGTATATATTTTTTAATCAGATTAAAATCGTCCAGCATCAGCAGTACTACAGATTTGTGATATCATGACAATCGCACACTCACATAAAAATAAAACTAAAAATTAAAAAATCCATGTGAAATTTTCCGGCTAAGTGGTTTGAACCAGCGGCCTACAGAATACGAGACCAAGACGTCACCATTTCGTCTATCTGGCTCAGTTTAACGGTCTAATTTGATAACCATATGTGAGGGAATTTGTCAAAGCCAAATGTATTGAAACTTGAAATTCTTAAAATAAGTTAACATTTCACAAAATTCAGTAGCAAAGAACACCGCTAATTATTTCACAGCAGTAGGCCTATATAACATTATTCATGTAGTACTCACTTTAAACTTGATCAACGAAATAAAAAAAACATCTGACTGCATTGGAGTCTAAACCCTCATGATTAGAAATGCGGCATTGCAGTACAGACATGCTTTTAAAAATGTGAACTTTAATTAGTCATTACTCTGATACTGAGCAAACAATTTCATCCAAAATAAACAGGCTTCTTGCCATGTACATTATATATGCGTATACCAAGTTCCATGAAAATCCGATTAAGCGTACTTGAGTTATAGCGCCTTTAACATAGACGCTAAACTGGGTTTTACTCCGGTACCGGTCAGTCGATTTGGTCCAAAATCAATAGGCTTCTTCCCATGAACATTATTTATGCGTATACCAAGTTTCATTAAAATCCGATAAAGCGTACAAAAGGACTACAAATCCCAAAATTCCTACCATACTGTAAGAAACGTGAGTAAACTACCACACAATTAAATAAATGGTGCAAAAATATGTTGAACACACTTTCTCGCATATAAATGTTAAAGGCTAGAAAAGAAAAAATAAATTATAGAGACAATTACATTTTATTTATTACATTTTCATAAAAGTACACAAGTATCTAGAACGGAAAGCATCAGGGTCGATGATTATGTTCATTGCTTTTACCGTGAAATAATAATAATAGTAATAATAATAATAATAATAATAATAATAATAACAACAACAACAACAACTTGGGGTTTGTAAGGTTTCCTCAATCTCAAAGGCAAAAATACAGGATATACTGAGATATCGCCGAACAAAAAAGCAAATGCTACACGAATGAGTTATTAATTACAATAGCCTACTGGTAAAATTGGGCGGCCACGATTTTTCATTTGAACCCAGGACCTCTTCCCTATTAGCCTATACCACCTCGCTGTAACTGGTTTTTGTGTGTTCATTACGACTGAGCTACAGAATGCATTTGACAACAATTAGTTTTCTTGTTACTAGGGGCAACAAGGTATCATTCGTATTTTAATTAACATATGTTCCGAAATTCGCATTTAAGTCGTATTTATTTCGTTTTTATCTTGATACCTATTACTTGTATAAAAAAAGGGTTTAACAAAAAATGTTGAATTTAATTTTCTCTATAACTTTACTGTGATAGGTTTTCGTGTACACAAAGGAGATAATCTAGAATAATTGAAAATTGATACGAGTGAAGTACCCCCGAAGTCATTTTCCCAGAAAAACGGAAATAGCTATTTTAGTAGTCATAGAGAAGAGTTTACAATTTTACATTTTTATTAAAATCGTTAGAGCCAATTTTCCAAAAATCAAATTTTTTAAAAAAACTTTAATGAAAAGTCCCCTTAATATTTCAGTTGTAAAACTCAATTTCTGGGCGGTTCGATAAAATTCCGAAAAAGTCCTTAATTCAACAAATAAAGTAAATACAATGAACCGTTTACCCGCTGTGCTTGTCCACAGATAGACGGACAGACGGACAGACGTCATTCCAAAAACTTTTTTTCGGTTTCTAGGCATCGTGAAACATGCTTTCCCGGTGCTATCTCGGTTTCGATTTTTTGTCACGATCACAATACTTTCTCTATACTAAGTATATGCTAGAAAGTAAAAGGGTAGGCCTACGTAAAATATATGGAGCAAATTAAAGCTCAAAAAATATATTTTTTTAATAAGAGAGCGCAAATTACGCGAGCAAGTACGGTAACATTTTTACCGTTAAAGCTGATCGGATTGTTCTTTTAAATATAATGAATGACATATTCTTAATATTATCCGAATGACAAGACCATGGAGGCCTCCCGGGGTAGTTGATCAGCCCAATGCCGAGGCCCCTCCGAGTCAACACGTACACATAGGACGAGACACATTATACTTGATCCAAGATGTGTATGAAGCAAAAATAAACTACAGACTTGCCTTGTCTACCTGTATCCTGTCGTTTCTTTGGTTAATCGCACCAGCGCATACTTCACGATAATGCTACAAGCTCAGTCAGATGTTTACATCCATTCCGCACACATTATATAATTAGCCTATTTATATCTTATGTAATTGTGAAAACATACGTTCTGTTAAGTGAATTGCTTGCTTTCGTATTTATATCGTTGACTTGCATGTTTTACAACATATATCTAACAAACATGATTTCATTTGTTTTTATCGTTGCCTCGGCAAACTTGTTGATTCTGAAGAAAAACAAGTGACATAAGTGCCTAAATACAAGACGTATTTTATAACGTAGTTAATTAAGTCGTTGTAATTTTCATTTACATAATGTGTAATGAAGTACAACACATATTATAAGTAAATATGCATAAACCCTAATAATTTATATCATAAAATAAAATTGCGAGCCAGGGCCTTCAGAACTTACGTCACCAATAAAGAAACATGCGAGGAAAAGGTGTGTGCAGCGGCGAGAAGATACGATTGTAAATATGTACGGAACATTGGGAATCGAACCCGGAACTCTTGGCGCTTAATCTGACAATAACGTTCAGTTGACTTTACTGTATATAATCGCCTCGACTAAACGGTCTCCAAACCGAACTGTTGTGAACTGTGCTTTGTACTTTCACATTCGGTTGTTTACTTTTGCTCCGTACACATCTTGGATCAAATATAGTCGCCCACACACTCATGCCGAACAATGCGCGAATGGGATGAAGGTGATAATGACGGCCAAATGATATCCCGGGCCGTAAGTTTCTCCCACAGGTGAGGGGAAACCATGGCAAATGAACCTTACCTAGGCAACTTGTGCCTACCGGGATTTGAACATCGTCCCCTTACATTAGGAACTACATGGTTATGATGGTTATATCTAGTCTGATAATTCGAAATCCTGAATAGGCAAGATTTTTCCTTACTTTTAATATGACTCGGCATCATAATAATTATTATGCTCAACCGGTTGGAACCCTCATACAGTAACGCTGGTGTAGGCCTACGTACAACACTGTGAAATGTACTCTTGAAGTAGTCCTTATATATATTGTTTGTTTATTGTTAACAATGATTATTACATTTCATTATTTACATTATTTCACATTTAGTAACTTACAAGTAAAAACAAAAACCAACAGAAAATGCTATTTCTCATGTAGCATTTAAAATGTAAGGTATACCCCTAGATGAGCAAAGCTCATGTTTAGGGGTATAATAGATTAATATAAATCTATTTATATATCAATGCACAGTATACAACAAACGAAAATTATAAATGTTCAATGTATATAAAATAATTAAATTGCATCATTAACCAATGGTTTATATAGAAATTACAAAAAACAAAAAAAAAACAAAAACATTTTTGTAGAATAACTTGGGTTGACACATTGAAAGATAATACAAAATTAAAGTTGTGCTATTAATATTATTTTTTTGTCTTTCTTCTTAAAATGTTTGAGATTTATTATGTACCAGACGTTTGCTTAAATGCCATTAAAACACAATATTGTTATATGATCTGAGAACAGGAGTTATGCTAAGTAGTTTGACACTGTTAATGCAGTTTCATTTACGAAGTTCAGGAAATAATGTAATAATAATAATAATAATAATAATAATAATAATAATAGTAAAAATTATAATTTAATCTACGCGAGTGAAGACGCGAGAAAAGGAAGCACGAAAAACAAAGTTTGCTCAGTCATTTCCCCTACAGATCCAGTAATGTAATAATTCAGAATATACTTTTACAGCCAGCTTAACAATCTGCTTTCGTCAGTGATTGCCGATTGTAATATAACTTATATTTAACAGTTCTGGGATTTCCCGTAGTATTATGATATCATTGTGGAATTTTTGACGCTCGTAAAAGCCTCTTCTGTCATCATACGTCACAACATACAATGTTTTCCTCTTTGTACGTGGAAGGATACCTTACCTTTACCTTAGACATATCTTAATGAAACCACAGAATACTGTTTCTGTTGAAAATTACATGAGAATATTATAAGAGAAAACTCCCCCTCACTCCGGGATTCCTACATTTCTGGTAGCGTTGGTAGCTCCTGTAGGGCGAATCCCACTCGGGTTTCTCGGTGGTTGGGTTGAAACACAGATATAAAAATTATTAATATAGATAAGGCTGAAATCCTCAGACAAATAGGAAAATACCTTTTCAGAATCAAAACAATATGGGAGGGATCCATCAAGAATGCCTAAACAGGGCCACTTGCTACTAGGTATTAGTGGAATTTTATGTTTTATTTTGTTTTGTTGTGTGTACTGTTTTTTTAGACATACAAACATCCCTGTAAATAGCCTATGCTATAATAATAATAATAATAATAATGGGGCAATCTCCCCTACCTTACAGGGGCGGATCCACGGGGGGGGGGGGAAATGGGGGAAATTCCCCCCCCCAAAAAAAAAAATTTGTAACATTAAGCACAAATTATTCAAAATTTATTAGAACATAACCCAAATACTTAAATTAAAGCAGCGACATTCATTATTTTGAAATGCCTTTGTAAGAAAGTGCTGAAATGTTCATTTTGTTTTCAATTGTGTGCTGGGAATAATTAATTTTTATGAGTAAAGACTTCCCTCTCTACTTTAGTTCCCCCCCCAAAATGTCTCTCTGGATCCGCCACTGCTACCTTATAAGTAGACAGTCATTTCGACTCTCCATTTTCTAAACAAAATCTCCAATTGAAGAGCTCAGGAAAAACATGGCACAAGTGACAGCCACTGAAAATTATATTCATATTGTGAAAGAACTCTGTTACATTAAAATAGATTAAAATTATTATCTTGAATAGAATAAAATAAAAACAACCTCCTTCCTTAAGTATTGACAAAACTGAGGCCTTATAACAAATATAAATAAAATATTCTGCTATTGGTCTTGTTAAAATGATTTCATTTTTTAATGCAGTTCCATCTCTTCATGTACTGTATTATGTGTAATAGGCAAAATTATTGATCCAATCGTAATACATTAGGTAGTTCCAATATTTTAATTTAAAACATTATGTTTTATAAATTGAAGATTTCACAAAGTCTATGGTGGCTTAGGAGAAAAACTTGAATTTGATTTGAAAAAAAAATCCGTTATTAATGAGAATTTTGTTTTTAGGATTTTCTTAAGTTGGCCCTTTTCCATTTATTGACTTGTGCTCTATTGAAGTATATGACATATGATAACAGTAGATAAACAGGAATTATGTGTTTCAGAATGGACGCTATTGAAAGCTGTGGCACTCCTATACAGGAATTCTTCCGAGACACTAACATATTTATCACAGGTGGCACTGGTTTCATGGGAAAGGTTATCATAGAAAAAATTCTAAGATCCTGTAACGGTGTGAACAATATCTACCTGTTAATCCGGCGCAAGAAAGGGAAAGAAGTGGACACTCGCCTTGAGGAGTTGTTTGATGATCCCGTAAGTTACCTCTCATTGTTTAGTGTGTATGTGAAGAGAATGAGTTTACAATCATATTACATGTTTATTTATTAAAAAAATTACCTAATGAACCAAGTCTCATTAACAAAGCTCATATAAATGCGATTTGGATATGACTGCCAAATATTAAAAAATGTAAAATTATTACTTAACCCAATTTATTAAACATTGCACAAAGAAATGAACTTACATATTTTAAAAGAAATAATTGAAATTAATTATTCCTATTTGGATTTGTTATAATTCAGTAATTTAAAAATATTTATCTCTTGAATTTTAAGAGGCAATTTATTATAACTTTTAAATAAATATTTCATTCCTTCCATTCTGTATCAGGACCCCTAATCTTCTGACTGTGTATATGAGTATATATATATATATATTCTGTCACAAAGCCAGGATTCGCCCAGAAAGTGCCAGAATTTAACAACCATGTGGAAGAGGGGTGGGTCTGTTATTGCTGATTGCAGCGGCCTACTGCGAGCTCGTCACAATGAGTGGACTGTGCGCGCTCGTAGGAGGGGCCGGAGGAGGGGCCGCATGCTAAGGGGTGAGACCAAGCGGATTCCAGACTCCACGCGACATCGGCTCCAGAATATTCGTCGGGACTATATAAGCTCGTCAGCGGACAGCGAGAGTCAGTTAGTTAGTAGCAGAGAGTCAGTCAGTAACAGACAGTAACAGCGAGAGAGAGAGTCAGCGTCAGAGTGTGAACTGGACGGAGAGGACTGATCAGCGCGACCTCAAGTAAGTGTGACTTGAGGAGCTGAGGACCTGGACGGAGTGAACCGATCAGCGCGGCCTCAAGTAACTGTGACTTGAGGAGCTGAGAAGCCAGTGACCGGAGGGACTAGTCAACGGAGGAGCTAGCGAGCGGAAGACCTAGTCAACGGGGAACTAGTGACCGGAGGGACTAGTGCTGGGGTGCGGTGGCGGGTGCTACTTTTAGTTGGTTTGTTTATTTGTTATTTGTAATTAATGTGAAAACTAGTTATTTTAATTAAATAGAACACCAGACCCTCGCTACCTAGGCAATTGTCTAGGGCTAATAACCCATGCCATGAAAACGTGCTATTTACAGGGCAAATGAGGTCCGGGAATAATGATTAATCACGTAATTAATATTGGTAACATCTATACATATATTTTTTCAAGATCAGGTTGATACAGTTACAGCATTTTCAATCTTTTGGTAATTTACTTTGATTTTTAACACATTAAAAAGATTCCTTCAAATGAAACTATGTACAACTGGGACGGATGAAAGTATAAAAACATTTTCTTCTATCTTACAGGCCGGTGAATAATTATTACAATTAAAATGAAATTTAAACAAAATCTTTCTGGCCATTCAATGTTTTCAGTCCCTAAAATTTTATTACACACATCATTTAACCTAACACACACATTCCTTCCCGGGAATTCTGGAACGATCTTCGACGAGGGTAACGGAATCTTGGATTCAAAATTACTAAATGGAAACTTTTACTAAAAATAAAATTAATGACTGAACTTACCAACTTGAAAATGACTTTACTTAAGAATCTATTAACTGAACCTAACTAACTTTAAATCACTGAGACAAAATAATTAACTGAACTTTACCCAAAAACTATTTAATGAAAAATACCTGAAACTAACAAAATAAAAACGACGTCAGGACAAGCTAAGCTTCAAACAATCGCACTCCGATCAGTCCACAGATATAACCAGAATACGTACATCTGTAGACCGATCAGAGCGAAGATATATTTTAAACTTACCTTAAATCCATCAGTCCTAAAACAGCCTCTACCGGTCGAAGATCTTCCCAGATGTATCACTCTCAAGCACGTACAGTCGGTCAAATAAAAAACGTCGGGACTCGTATGCTGTTAAAATTAAAGTTTTGACGCATTAGTTCACAAGTTTCCTATAAAAAACACAAAATACAGGTCATTTTCGGAACATATGAGGCCATGCGGCAGGAGGGAAAATATGAACAACGAGGGAAAAAATGAACAACGCGGAAAGCGCAACACACGATATTCAACTTAATGCATTGTCATAATTCATTTTGTTATGTGTCATCGCCACATACAAATGCTAACGTGAGAGAAAGTGTAGTTAGGGCTGTAATTGACCTGCATTTTTCGGTCTCTGAAGCAGCGAGAAGGTTCCATATTTATGAAAGAGCAGCTCAGAGGTGGGAACTTTACTGTAATGCGACCGGAAGTTTTCATAGCAAACGTTGATCTGGCCGGACGCGTATTTCGATGCTAAGATTGGTTGCAGAAGTTGAGCGTAAGTTATTGATTTTGCACTAGAAGTACCGGTATTATAAAATAGAATCTTAAAAAAATGCTCCTTGAATAAACATATTCCTCGCGAATCTATTAATTATTAATATTATAAAAATTTGCAACCAAGAATATGGCGGATTTGAGGCATATAGCCACAGCCTTCTATACATGTTTGTTTTGGAACAAAACTGACTAAATAATCAAGAAAATACATGGATAGACAAGAGGCGTGTATGAACCTAACCTTAAGTCTTCCTGTACATGCGCATATGCTCGTTCGTGATACTTAATCAAATACCGCCCGACGTTTTTTATTTGACCGACTGTACACAGGAATCTACTTAGAAAGTTGTGAAGCTCACCACGAAAGCTCGTGGTTCCCCCACTATAATGCAACGGATTTTTAGTTTTAATTAGCGCATGCGCGCAGCTAGTCTATTACTCGAAACATTCCGTTGACGTCACACACCGCATACTGGATCACACTGCATACTGGATGATACATTTGCTTACATACATTTTTCTGAGTAGCAACCCTTATTACAACTTTAGATACCATTCCGTCTCTAGACACATGTAACGTGCTAACGTTGGGATGGCTAGTACTGAGTTCTTTTCGAATCCCAACATTAGTGAACGAAAGAGCTAGTGAACGGAAGAGCTGGTGATCTGATCTGGACTGGACTGGGACAGTGCTGTGACGTGGAAGTGAGCACCGAACAGAAGAGTGAACTGGAGAACATTCAGGAGTTTTCTGGCTGTATAGAAATAAAGGAACCTCAATTCTTCAATTAGAAATTACGTGTTCTGATTTCGAACCCCGACAAGCCCTTGTTACAATATATATGTATATTGGAGTATATACATTTTTTTAAAAACATAGGTTGTCTATTCTTGCAATGTAGTGAAGAACTGCTAGTGTTGTTGTTAGTTTGATCCTTGGGATCAATTGCCTATATATAAATATCGAAATCTTAGTTCTGTATTCCAAAGGTATTCTCAATGCTTAGGCTTAATCAAGTGCCAGTATTATTTGCTTTTCTCTCATTGTAGTAATTTCATCTCCTTTAATAGTGTTGTGTAGGCTACGGGAGTTTTAACGAATTTTCATCAGGGTATGTACTATTCCCTAAAACTATTCCCATGAAATTATGCAGCTAGAATATGTGCATGTGATGTATTGAACACTGTGCTTCGTTATATTGAATTGGCATCATGAACAACCATCATATTTAGGCCTAAAGAGAAAAGGCCTATCTGATTTCTCAAATGTTCTGCATTCTCACCTCTTGGAAACTGGATGCAGATACAAGTACCAACCTATAACTGTTGGGAATGTCTCACGAACGTAACTAAAATGACCCTACAGCTTTACATAGGAATCAGCTGATAGTGTCCGCCATCTTGTTCCTCATTAAAGAGTTGCACTGCACATGTGCAAGATGTTATGGATTACACATCCCCTCGCCACAAAAGAGATATATTTTGTAGAGAGAGATATCTGTGAAGTCATAAGTTTGTCGAACATTTAGAAAACCCATTTTCAGTACATATGGATTCCATAACGATAATGAAGACATGTATTGTTTCAGAAACCAGGCACAGATAGTGCAGAATAGGATCACACAAAATCAAAGTGGATGACAGTGGAAACATGCTTATACAACAACAACAACAAAAAAGTACAAAACCTAGTTTATTTAAACTTATATCAGTGTGTGAGCAAAATAATATCAAATATATGTAAAAGGTAGTTTACAAAAAGCATCTTAATGTTTAAAGGCAGAGACTTAAACCAAACTAGGTGATACTGACAAAAAAAAAATTACCAGGTAACTCTTTATTTACATACTGGGTTCTGTTAGGTAAAAGATTACTATAATAGGCCTACATACTAATAAATCTTGGTTTTTGCTAGTCTAATTTAATCAAGTGTGTTTCATAAATCAACTAGAGTAAGAATAATTATTATAGTACATACTTTCTTTCATAGAACTCTGTTTTATTAATAAGATAAAGATGCGCTCGGATTGAGCATTAGTTTCACTCTTTGCTGTACTCCGTGATTGACTTCGTTCTCTGTGTGCAATTGAGAATGTGATAAGTGTCACAGCGTTTGCCGCACAATGTACACACGCAGTCCAACTCTGCTTTGTGGAACCTCTTGTTGGAGCACACTTTGTGATGGAAACCGTGAATTGACAGTCTGGTTATGACGTGTCTTTGTGTTTGGCATTCTTTGGTCCATGACCTCTCCACCATTGCGGGCGAATTGTAAAACTCCGGTTGTATTTCTTCTCTTTTCATGTTTCGGGTCTTCAGATGTTCTTGATACGGGCATGTTGACGGCATCTGGTGCTGGATCCTTATGTCTTCTACGAAGTAGGTTTCTTTCATCATCTCATAGGCCAAGCGTGACGGTGCAGTCTTTCCAACTCCCAGTGCTCTTTTCATATACCCTGCTTTGACTCTTTCGATTCTGTTTAGATCACCGAGTTTCAGCTTTTCCCACACAATCTGAATGCCGTATGTGACGATTGGTGCTATTACAGTTCGGAATAGTGTCATGGCTGTGTCAATTGACAGATTTCTTATGTTCTTAATGCGGTATGTTGCTCTGATTGCTGCCGCCGTCCTTTCCTGAATGTGAAGGCTGTATGTCGAAGCTGTGGTCTGTAAGGTGATTCCTAGGTATTTGAATTTGTTGGTTGTTTCTATTGGGTTTCCTGAGAGCCTTATTCTATCTTTTGGTGCTCCTTTCCCACCCTTCCTGAAGGTCATTTGAACAGTTTTCTCCTGGTTTATTGTTATTTCGTTTTCTCTGGCCCATACTTCCAATTTATTTACTGCTTCTTGTATTTCGGCTCTGCAGTGTGACCCAATCACCATGTCATCCGCGTACAGGATCAGAGTTGTCTTTGAGTTCTCCTTGATTATTCTTGTGACGTCTGCTGAGTATATGTTGAACAGTGTGGGGCTGATAGGGTCCCCCTGAAGCACTCCGTTTGTCTGGGTGATCCGTTTCGAGGTTTCCACGCTATTGTTGATATGTATGTAGTTGTATTTCAGGAGCTCTTCAATTATTCTTGCTAGTGGGTGGTTCATTGCAATCATCGTCTGCAATTTCTCGATCAGCTTCCTTCTGTTTACAAGATCGAAAGCCTTTCTAAAGTCTGTTTTATTATTATCCAATTAGAAATAATTACTATGGAAGCATTCTGTTTGATAAAACAAGAACGTGTTTCATATATTTTATTTTGGTTATTTTACATTAGTTAAATCATAAGGATTTTCTTACTCAAGTTTGGTAGAATTATTTATCAGAATCAGATAACTTAATACAATGTGGCAACAACAAAAAATTGTGCATTATAAAATTTGGTATATTAAAAAAAATTACAAATTCAATGAACCATTTGGCTTAATGTACAACAAATCATATCATGCGAGGGTAATTTTTTAAGTAAGAACCGTTTTGTTATAGAACAAGAAAATCTTTATTTAAGAACATATCTTTTATAGGAAATGAAAATATGAAGATTATTTTATTTTTCTACATGGTCACCATTAATGTTTAAACACTTGTTAGGTCGTGGAACCAGCTTTTGGATACCATCTTCAAAGAACTCTGGTGCCTGTCCATGTAACCAGTCAGTTACAGTTGCTATCAACATTTCATCATTCTCCAATCGCTGTCCACAAAGAAATTCCTTAAATTTTGGAAAAAAATGAGTCTGAGGGTGCTAGATCAGGACTGTAAGGTGGATAGTCAGCAATTCCCTTGTTCTTGCTACAAAGTAGGGCCAAGCATTGTTGTGAAGCAGAATGACATCACTTGAGAGTAGTCCCCGCTGGCGGTTTTGAATGGTGCTTCTAAGCTTTAATAGGGTTTCACAATACCTCTCAGAATTTATTGTCTCTCCTCTTGGCACAAAGTCTACCAAAATAATGACTTTCCAGTCCCAGAAACTTATGGCCGTGATGGTTGTTGTTTGAATTTTCTTGGTTTTGTATGCGAATTTGAATGTTGTCACTCACTGGATTGTCCTTTAGTCTCTGGGGTATACTAAGCAATCCAAGTTTCATGACCAGTCACTATATGACTCAAGAACTCATCACCATTCTTGTCGTAGAACTCAAAAAATTACAAAGAATGTGAGAAATGCTATGTTTGGTGTTTTTCCACCAACATTTTTGGGACCCATCTTCCACACATTTTTTTATTGAAGTTTGACAGTAACAATTGCATACATTACTGATCTTAAAACTTGGAAATTTTAATGAAGTTCGTCAATAGTGAAGTTTTCACGAATCTTCTCATCAACTTTTTGTGTCAACTCTTTATGATGACAGTAGGTTGTCCACATCGATTCTTATCATGAACATTTGCCCTTTCTTCATTGAACAGTCTGCGCCACTTATCAGGGTGTCCACCAAGTAATGCTGAAGAAATTCCAGACTTATTCCCTGATTTCCATTGATCATTTCAGAAATTCCTAACCAAAATATGATTATGAAGCAATATTATTAAATATAGAAAAAGGAAACTGATACGTAAGTTCAATAATGCGAGGGCCGGAAGTTTGTTAGTAGCAACACATAGCTATAAAATAAAGTTGAATTACAGGAAGTTCAAATCACTTTTGTTCGTTGGTTAGTTGGATATCCAGCATACTTCAAAGAAAATTGGAGCCTCCACAGCAACCAAAAGAAATTGATCTGGCTCCATCGACCGGTCTAAAATGAATTTTGGATAAGAAAGAAATTTCTCTCAATAATGAATTAGTATCAATGCCTTGACATTCAAAGGCTTTTGAGGAATTTACATTAAAAAACTAACAACAAGCACTTGTTCTTCACTTCCTTCTGGCAGAGATTCAATCACGTGTTAAACTCATTCAAAATAATAAAATTTTTAACCAGTCTTGAAACAGTTCATTATGCTATTGCAGATTATTTTGAACCAAGAATAATTTTAAGGCATTGAGTTATTTTTAACCATTGGATGCATAAGTGTGCATATTGACATTAATGCATGATGGGAGGCCTCAGAAGCTACCTTTCATAATTCGGGAAATATTGTTATTTTTCACAGTAATAATTATTATGTAACTTAACTGATCAATTAATTAGTTCATTCAGAATCGCTCAAATTGACAAACTTCTTAAGTAAAATATCACACAATTATATTCATTAACGAAGTCGCAAAACAAACAGATGCGTCTCCTGTTATACACGCTTCCACCGACGAGTGATGTTCTTTGTCCTCCATCGAAGCAGGCCGACCAACTACGCATTGTACATCTTTTCAAATGTCTAAATGATGCCTTAGTACTTTCCACATAATTAAATGCACGAAGCAGAGCACAAACACATTATTATGAAGTCACAGCACTATATGCTCAGACTTGCCACGCACCCAACTCACTGCAAACAATCCAGTTACCATGGATACGGCACATTCGCTCCAGAACTAAGAGAACAAAGGTTTGCCGCACTGACCTTGGACACCTGTTTATTTTAACCCACTAATATTTATCTTCAGCTTTGCAATTCTTCGAATTTTCCTGTTCATTTTAATAAATTCATTGACTTTTCCCAGATTTTCCAACCATACAAAATTCCCGGCTTTAGCCCGACCAGTGGACACCCTGACGTATGCACTTTTCCATCATTCATTACACCTTTCCCATACACTTCAACAATTTGTCAATAAATTTCAGCATTTCTGCGTTTAAATACCGAATGACGGAATGCACCTCACAGTCAACGGGATTATTAATTGACATGATGGCAAATAATGGAGCATAACTAAACAACGAACACAGACACAGAGTTGAAACTTGCTGGCAGAGTAGTTGGAGACTGACTGAGAGTGGCTGACTTTGTTCGGCATCATCTGACACCTTACGCGAACACTATGCATAATCGGTTCTTACTTAAAAAACGATCCTCGTACTATGTAACTTTCCTCTCTATTTATTGCCAGTAGAGGTCAGCTGATGGCAACCTTACACTGAAGGTAGGAGAGCTTTTTATACAGCATATACAGTGAAACTTCCCAATAGCGGACAGCTCCGGGGAGAAATTAAATGTCCATTATTAAGAAGTGTCCACTATTTAAAGAATCATTGGTACAAAACAAATCTTATTCAAGACTATAGTTTACAGTACAGTAGACCGTGAGATTGTGAGATTGTTTCCAGTCAAGAAAATTTATACAAAAAGGTGTATGTATGCAGTTGTATCAAAACTAAAGTTAAGTTGTAGAAAAAGTTTGTACATGCATTTTAAGGTAAATTCAATTTATTCCCGAATTCTATGACATCTGTCACTACCACTTCACATTACCGAAAGAAATCTAGAATCTCTTTTAGTGACAAACGTTTACGTTTTTGTGACAGTTTTAATATGATTGCACTTCTGAATACTCAACTTCACAAACTAAGAATGTACGAACTGCTCATGTATCACAGCTAACAACTGTGCTGCACACTAAGACATTGTGACTGAACTGAATGTAACAGTAAAAATGCATGATAATGATTGCTGCAAAGAATTCCATTAGAATTCAGTTTGGAAATCAGTTTAATTTACAACAGTCTTTTTCTTTCATGCTTTCCGTTATTAGGAAGTTTTAATTGTTGTTGGGGATACATTTCGGTGTCCACGTCCGTTTTTGAGAATGTCCGCTATTTGGAAGAATTTTATCATAAGGACCAATGTTATTTTGTAGGGGAATTTAAAAATGTCCGCTATTGAGAGAAGTCCGCTATTGGAAAGTGTCTGTTAAGGGAAGTTTCACTGTATATAATTATGATAAAGGAATAACACTTGGTGCTGCACTTAGCTATGCAGGAAGCAATAAGTATGGTCAAACTTACATAGATGCTATGCCTACATTTGGAAGCTTTAATAAGGATGGTAGTACCAGAAGTACAATTGGCAAAGGCAGCGTTGATATTGGAAGCTGTAAACTTGGTGAAGTTGCATCTGGAAGTGAATGTGAAGATTTATGCAAGATAGATGGTGCAAGAGAAAGCTTAAATCGTGATCTATAGAAGGTTCAAGAATTTATTATGCACCACAACATAGAGCCAATTACTGCTTATTTTACAATTGATACCGAGAAACTAATAAAAATAATACCTAAAAATAATGATGATAGTATAGATTTTGCAGGAGCCAGTAATATCTTTTTTAATATAGTTAAAAAGTTGCTTCATATGTCTATTCTAAATGATGAGCTAAAATCAAAAGCTAAGATTTTATTTAGCAAAATATCTGCTGATTTTAAAGCAAAATATGGAGAAGAAAAGGCAGCATTTCTGATTGAAGTTGGTAGAGCATGTCAAGGCTTGGAGGATTTGAAAATATTAAAGAAAGTCAATATACTGTGGGAACACTGCCTGTTTCCCACCACAGATGGCAATAACCTTTACAAGCTTCCATCACCGGAAGTGAGCAGGGTGGTGTGCAAAGACTTCCTCCCGCGAAGCATTGTTGCAGCAGCCATGTTATAGAGAGAACAGAAGACACACGCCAAGACTGTATACACGCACACGTTCATATTGTAGTTCATATTTTAAGGTAAATGTTGTAATAAATATTATCTGATATCAATACTGTGTCTGTAACCCACGGCATCCTACATTGGTGACCCCGAAAAAACGCAAAGATGCTCGGGGACGACGTCGATACAGGTAACGCTACAAGCCAAGGTGCCGCATCATTATACCGCGTGGCCGTCCGTTTGCCGCCATTCTGACCCGATCGCACGGCATTGTGGTTCGCGCAAGCTGAAGCACAATTTGAACTTGCGGGGATTACACAAGAACGCACAAAGTTCAACCATGTGATTTCTCAGCTCGAAAGTCGCTACGCCGCGGAGGTTGAAGACATCATCACGACTCCTGGGGACCAGTGCTACCAGATGCTAAAAAAGAGCTTGTCCGTCGTCTCTCCTCTTCAAAGGAACAGCGCGTGAGGCAGCTCCTCACGCACGAAGAAATGGGGGACCGAAAACCATCCCAATTTCTACGCCACTTGAAGTGCCTAGCCCCGGACGTACCCGACGATTTCTTACGTAGCATCTGGTCGAGCCGCTTACCAGCATACCTCCAAACGATCCTCGCTGGCCAGTCAGAAGGAAATCGAGAGGCAGTCTCCCTCCTGGCCGATAAAATATATGAAGTCGCCCCACAGCCATCGATTGCAGCCGTTGCTCCCTCCACAACTTCCACTGGGGGACCCACGATCAGCCCGGACACCAACTACATCCTGCAGAGGATTGAGGACCTCTCCCAGCAGGTTGCAGCACTCACAGGTATGGGTTCTTCCACACAGAGACGCTCTAGATCAAAGGGTCGCCACGGCCATTCTCGCAACAGTTCCCCCAACTTATGCTGGTACCATCGTCGCTTTGGGGACAAGGCCAAAAAGTGCACCCAGCCCTGCAGTTTTCAGCCGGCGGAAAATTCCAGCGGCAGCCGTTAACAGCGGCGAACGGTTGCCCTGAAAGCAGTGGCCGCTTATTCATCATTGATGCCACTTCGAAGAAGCAGTTCCTTGTAGATACCGGCTCAGACCTGTGTGTGTATCCCCGAAAGTTACTGCCTTGTCGCCGTGCTCGGGTGAACTACGACCTCTGTGCAGCCAATGGATCTACCATCTCCACCTACGGCTGGGTGACACTAAACTTGAACCTGCAGCTGCGTCGCAGCTTTACTTGGAAATTTGTGATAGCTGATGTCCAGTTACCCATCATTGGAGTTGATTTTTTGTCATTTTTCAACCTGCTGGTAGACTGTCGTCACAAACGCCTTCTTGATGGCACGACAAAGCGCTCAGCGTCCGGAACGACAGTGCGTACACCCAGTCCGCCCAGCATCAAAGTGGTATCCTCGGGACACAACACATTTCTTCAACTTCTACAAGAGTTTCCCAACCTGATTAGACCCCAGGGAGCAGAACGGAAGGTACAGCATAACACTGTGCATCACATCCGGACAACTCCTGGACCACCTGTTTCCAGCCGCCCACGCAGACTAGCTCCAGACCGCCTCAAAGTTGCCAAGGCAGAGTTTGATGGAATGCTCCTACATGGCACCGCACGTCGTTCTGAAGGATCCTGGTCATCCCCTCTCCATTTAGTACCGAAGAAAGATGGATGGAGACCTTGTGGGGACTATAGAGCTCTCAATGCCAGAACGATCCCAGATCGCTATCCAGTAAGGCACATATTAGATTATGCCCACAGCCTATCCGGGTGTTCCATATTCTCCACAATCGATCTTGTCCGTGCTTACCACCAGATCCCAGTCCATCCATATGATATCCCAAAAACCGCCATTACAACCCCATTCGGCTTGTTCGAATTTCCCTTCTTGAGCTTCGGTCTCCGTAATGCAGCCCAAACCTTCCAACGATTCATGGATGAAGTTTTGCGTGACCTGGACTTCTGTTTTTCATATTTGGATGACATCTTGGTCTTCTCGGCATCTATGGAAGAACATCGCCAGCATCTCCATGCACTGTTTACCACACTGTCCTCGTATGGAATCCTCCTCAATCCCAATGTTTGGGAAACCGGAGGTTACCTTCTTGGGTTACCGAGTATCCGGTGAGGGATCCCGACCACTGGATGAACGCATCTCTGACCTACAGGCATGCCCACCTCCCAAAGATGTTCGACAACTCCGGCGTTTCCTAGGGATGCTGAATTTCTACAGACGGTTTCTCCCTAACGCAGCATCAGTTCAGGCACCCCTTCATGCTGTCCTCTCAGGTCGTAAGCTTAAAGGTTCTCAGCCCATCCCATGGACCCCCGAGCTCCTGAAGGCCTTTGAGGATTGCAAAAACAGCCTCTCCAATTCTACTCTCCTGGTGCACCCGCATCACTCTGCTCCTCTAGCACTGGTTACCGATGCCTCTACAACCTCTCTGGGCGCTGTTCTCCAACAACAAGCTCAAGAGTCATGGCAGCCCCTCGCATTCTTTTCAAAGAAGCTGAGCCCTGCACAGCAGAAGTACAGTGCCTACGACCGAGAACTCCTCGCTGTGTATGAAGCCATCAAACACTTCCGGTACCACCTGGAGGCCAGACATTTCACGGTCTTTACTGACCACAAAAGCCTTTGACATATGCCTTCCAGCAGAAACAAGATAAATGTTCTCCTCACCAGCTCCGTCACCTGGACTACATTGCCCAGTTCACCACTGACATCCGCTACATAGCTGGGCAGGGAAATGTAGTGGCCGATGCCTTGTCCAGGATTGAGGCAATCACAGCCCCAGTCAACATCGCAGATATTGTCCATGCCCAAGAACAGGATGACGAACTTCGCCAGCTGTTGTCCGGAGACACCAGTCTTCAGCTGAAGAAGGTGCCCATACCAGGAACTTCAGTCGAACTCTTCTGTGACACATCCACAAGACGACCCCGCCCGTATGTTCCAGCCCCTTGACGTCGCCAAGTTTTCCTGGCTCTACACAACCTCTCTCATCCTGGAGCGAACGCTTCAGTGAAACTCATCTCTGAACGATATGTGTGGCCATCCGTCAAAAAGGATTGTCGTGCTTGGTCACGATCCTGCATATCCTGCCAACAATCCAAAGTTTCCCGCCATACCATATCCCCACTCACTCGCATCTCCATACCGGAGGCAAGATTCATGCACATTCACATTGACATAATCGGCCCACTCCCCATCTCTGAGGGATATCACTATTGTCTCACTGCTGTTGACCGCTTCACCAGAGGGCCTGAGGCATATCCCATTCCAGACATCACAGCCGACACGGTCGCCAGGACACTTCTAGCAGGATGGTTTGCTCGCTTTGGCTGCCCTTATCAAATAACTACTGATCAGGGAACACAGTTCAGATCACAGCTGTTCCGTGCCCTTGCTAGCTTATGCGGTATCCGCTTGTCGCCCACCGCAGCGTACCATCCACAGGCCAATGGCCTGGTAGAACGCTTCCACCGAACCCTCAAGGCAGCCATGATGACCCACAACACGCTCTGGACAGAAGCATTACCCTTGGTCCTGCTAGGACTCCGAGCAGCCTTCCGGACAGACCTCAAATCATCAGTAGCAGAGATGGTGTATGGAGAACCTCTCAGGATCCCCGGTGAGTTCTTGATACCAACTACCAACCCACCGGACCCCGTGCAGATGGTGCAAGAGCTGCGTGGCCAGATGCAGCGGCTGCGACCAGTTCCGACCAGCCATCACACATCCGCTCCCGTTTTTGTCCACGCTGCCCTGTCGGATGCCTCACATGTATTCCTGCGACAGGACATGGTGCGCCGACCGTTGGAACCTCCATACAGTGGCCCACACAAAGTCCTCCAACGTAGTGAAAAAACAATCACACTCTCCATCAGAGGTAAATCAGTCACGGTCTCACTTGATCGGGTGAAACCAGCATTTATGCCTCCTGAAGACAACATGCCCTCTACCACTTCGGCGCCAGTTCCAGTTCCAGTGGCCACCCAGGCTCTTCCTGCGGAAGAACTTCCAGTCACTACACGCTCTGGCAGGGTAGTCCGACGAGTTTCTTTTGCAGATTTTGTCAGCCCCTAACCAATTTACTGGCCGGGGGGTGGTGTGGGAACACTGCCTGTTTCCCACCACAGATGGCAATAACCTTTACAAGCTTCCATCACCGGAAGTGAGCAGGGTGGTGTGCAAAGACTTCCTCCCGCGAAGCATTGTTGCAGCAGCCATGTTATAGAGAGAACAGAAGACACACGCCAAGACTGTATACACGCGCACGTTCATATTGTAGTTCATATTTTAAGGTAAATGTTGTAATAAATATTATCTGATATCAATACTGTGTCTGTAACCCACGGCATCCTACAATACTATTCATGGAGACAATCTTAGGTCAGAGGATAAGATTTCGCTAAATTGAAACTGAGGCATTTTAAATCTATTAGGGATATATGTATGTTTCAAATCAGATATGTGAGCGTGACCTTCCATTAATGCAACATGTCCTCACATTTACGACTTCTACAATATGGCCATGTGCTCACAATTAAACCAAAACTAATTATCCCTTCTTATATCCCTTACTTACAACAACCGTGACCTCAAAGATATATAGATACATTTACGGTCTTTTGGCAATGGCAAACTTCACTTGTGTTGCAACTAGATGATTGTAACGTTCGACAGCCATCTTGTCTTTATCATACAAGGCTGATTCCCGTGAGGAATAATTCCCTTCATCTTACACGGTGAAAAAAATACTGATTGAATCGAACTTCTAGTTAAAACAATCCTTAATTTTGAAAACTACATGAATTTGTAGAATGTTACTCACAGGTCACATCTTTCTTTCCGGCATCGCAAACCTTCAAAACACCAGCCGCACTACAGTACTGACTCAGTTGGCTCTCTCAAGCGGTCTGTTGTACTGTCCCGAGCGTGAATTGTGCGTGAGCAACCCATTTCTCACCAGATGGCGCATGGATCAGCTCCAAGCGCCCTCACGTATGAGCGTTAACCAAGGAAACTAATATTTGAATTGTTTTGAGCGGCAGAATGTGTTGGACACAGCACACGAGATCCATACAATATCGCTCCTGTCATATCAACAGTACTTGCTCCAGTTTCTGCACCAGAATACCCTTTAAGCTTGAGCAAGCCATCCCAAAATATTTTACCATTTATAATAGAATTACTAGATTCTATTTCAGCATTATGAAAATAAAAAAATGCTCTGCTACTAACAATAGAATTCTTGGACTTGAATATAGCATGAGGACCAGAAAACTTGATTCTTGCAACTCCTAAAGCATTCAATGAATTAGAGTGAATAGATAATGCACTTGTTGAAGCCAAAAGACCTGCAATATAAATATCAGTCTCACTGCTACCAGAGATCGATAAATTCCTTGAAACTAGCTTCCTATCACCCAAAAAATTGATTTTATGAGATGCAAAGATATCAACCTTGTTGCTTTTACTTCTCTGGCAGCTGCTTACAGCTCCATTCCAATCTATGAAGCTGGCAAGACTTATCTCAATGTCATCACTGAGTAGTTGCATGAGCTTTGTGCTATTGATACTGGCAATATCGTACAGTTCAAATGCATTGCAAGCAACAATATCTCCAATTAATGAAAGATTTGCTATATCATGTATGCAGTATTGAGGAGCAACTGTGCTAGATAGCCAAATATGACTGCAAGATTTTAATGGTAATATTTTATTGTTCTTCTCCTAAACAGTAGTAATTTCTATTACAGAGGTATTCAGGAAAGTTATGCCATCTATACTTGGATTCAGGGTAGGATCATAAGCCCTGTTCCAAATGTTTAAAAATGTGCACTTGTGCACTCGCACTGCTCTCGCACCTGGATGTGACGTCAGTGAGTTCTGTTCCAAAAGGACATTTTAATCGAGTGCGGGTGTGGGTGCGAGTGCGAATGAATCATAGGATTTCTATATAAATGAGGAGGTAGTCCCGA
Source organism: Ectobius pallidus (assembly GCA_964059195.1). Lineage (NCBI taxonomy): Eukaryota > Metazoa > Arthropoda > Insecta > Blattodea > Ectobiidae > Ectobius > Ectobius pallidus. Next base: position 31,703,171 of record CAXKWD010000001.1, on the reverse strand, counting down.
CAGCTCCTAAACTCCTTAGGGCTGTTAGGAAAAAAAACTGATTTTCCGTGGGAAGTAGACACACTGAGGAAATTGCTGCAAGACATGGACTTCAAATGGAAAGGATGTGGTTCTAAACGAAAAGTACTTATTGAGCATCCAGATACAGTTAACTGGGGTGAGAGCACTATGTCCTTAACATTACACTTTTCCTTTTTGGAACTGAACACATAATTAAATGTACTTACTTTTGTTAAAAGAATTGATTAAGAGGTGAAACCAGTTGTATTTCAAACTTTATCATATATTTTTACCTACCAGACTTTCAATCCATTTTTATTATGCAAAAAACACGCCTGCCATATCGTCACTGTTCTGCCAGAACCACGAATGTGCAAAATTCAGAGTTTGACTTCAGTGCATTGTTGGCATCTGTTTACATTAGTCTTTGTTCTGCAGGAACCACAAACATTGTATTTCTTTGGTTACTAACAGTTAGTTCCATTTCCATGAAAGTACAAGTTTTGCTTTATTTGTTATGCTACAATAACAAATCTGACCCATTCGTGACTTTTTAATTTTTGCACATTCGTGGTTCTGGCAGAACAGTTACGATATTATCTTTTCTTTGAGCGAAGAAGGATGACCAACTATTCTTGCCTGTTTTGAAAATGTGCCATATTATAATATCTCCCACGAGATGTCATGTTGGTCAATCTGTGTACCCGAAATTCTAGGTGGATAACCAACTGTTGTTCTCTCGTGAGGTTTGTCATGTTTGTTAATCTGTGTAGGGAGGTCATTGAAATTGCTGTTAATATGGATGAAGTGAATACAATTTTTGAACTTAATGCATATTTCTTGGAGGATGATAGAGATGTAATTATAAATCTTCAGAATGATAGTTTACATATGGCTTGTGGGCGATGTAGGAGGCAGCAGACCCTACATAGACATCTGGTTTGAAAGGAACCTCTGGTGCAATGTGTCCTCGTAAAAAGTTCAAGTGCTTAACGAGAAACGCTTTTTTTAAAAAAAAACAGCACTTTCTTATCTGAATATAATGACTTTGGCATTTTTTTGGTCTGCACATTTGGCACCAAGTAAGACCTCTGCAGTTACTGGTGTACAGTGACTCAAATAAAAAAAGTCGGGACTCGTATGCAGTTAAAATTAAAGCTTTAACGCTTTAGTTCACATGTTTCTATAAAAGACATAAAATACAGGTCATTCGCAGAACACATGAGACCATGCGATGGAAGGGGAAAATGAACAACCCAGAAAGCACAACACATAATATTCAACTTAAGGTACTGTCATAATTCAATCTGCATTGTGTCATGGCGCCACATATGAATGCTAGCTTGAGAGAAAGTGTAGTTAGGGTGTAATTGACTTGCATTTTTTGGCATCTGAAGCAGCAAGAAGGTTCCATATTTCTGAATGAGCAGCTCAGAGGTGGGTACTGCACTATAATGCGACTGGAAGTTTTCATAGAAAACGTGGATCCAGCTGGCCGCGTATTTTGACGCTGGAGCAAGATGCTAGATTGGTTGCAGAAATTGAACGTAATTCGTTTCATACTGCTGCATCCATGAAGGCTACTGCTCAATTCCCTGGCCATCTTCATACCATTAGGAACCAGGTAAGAGCTGCTGGTTTACGTTCTAGGCGAGCACTCTCTAGAGAAATCCTGAAGGAAGAACACAAGGACGCGCACCTCGTATTTGCAATTGAAAAAACTTATTTCGACTGGAGTAGAGTGATATTTTTAGATGAAGTTAATTTTTCGAGTGTATCTGCAGGGCCAGTTCTAGTGTATCTACCATTTGGTATCTGGTATGATCCCAAATACACTGCAACTGGTGCAAGGAGTGGCAGGCTAATGTGACATGCTAGGGCTGGATGTCTCAGGAAGGGGCTGGCATGCTCCACCAAATTAGTGGGCGATAAGATTGTAATATCTAAGCCTTAAAATACGAGGTCTGTTAGATAAGTATCCGACCTTATTTTTTTTCTCGGAAACCTGACTGATTTGAATCAAGCCCGCTTGCATGAGCCGACCTTGAACCTTCGTGCGAATGTGTGAATTCTTTCCCGTCTGTAGATAGCGTCTATTGCTGGCAAGCAGCGTTTGAGTGAGGTAGTGTATAGTGATCTCGTCATTGCAAGGAAAATAACGGAATGACTGGAGCAGCGCTATTTGTCTGAAACTGGGCAACAGCCAGGTGGAAACCATTCGGAAAATTCAGACGGCTTTCGGCGATGATGCTATGGTCATCACACAGATTAAGGAGTGGTACAACCGTTTTAAAGACGGCCGAACATCGGTGGTGAGCGAGCCACGCTCCGGTCGCCCATCAACATGCCGAAATGACCAAGTCATTGCCAAAGTGAACGCTCTGGTGATGAGGGACTGTCGTGTGAGTATCCGAGAAATTGCGGAAGAGGTGGGCATCATCACATTTCGGCCCATTTAACTATGACCGAAGATTTTGCCATGAAGAGAGTGGCGGCGAAATTCAATGCCGATGCTGCTGACGGCGGAGCAAAAGCAACTTCGTGTTGAAGTCTCACATGACATGCTTGAGTCCACAAACAGTGACCCCAACTTTATGAACACCTTAATGAGTGGTGACGAGTCCTGGTGTACGGGTACGACCCGGAAACCAAATTCCAGTCGTCACAATCGTTATTTTCCTTGCAACGACGAGAGCACTATACACTACCTCACTCAAATGCTGCTTGCCAGCAACAGACGCTATCTACAGACGGGAAAAAATTCACACATGCGCACGAAGGTTCAAGGTCGGCTCATGCAAGCGGGCTTGATTCAAATCCGTCAGGTTTCCGAGAAAAAAAATAAGGTCGGATACTTATCTAACAGACCTCGTACGTTTAAGCCAAAGTTATTGATTTTCCACTACAAGTAACGGTATTATAAAATAAAATCTTTAAAAAATGCTCCTTGGATAAACATATTCCTGGTGAATTTATTCATTATTAATGTTATAAGAACTTGCACGCAAGAAAATGGTGGATGTGAGGCATATATCTACAGACTTTTATATATGTTTGACTAAATAATCAATAACATAATAATAATAATAATATCTTTATTGTTCATTGAGGTTCTACATAGTAGAGTTCCTATTGAACATTGTCATAAATTTTCAAACAAAATGCTTCGCTTCAGGGAAGTTACAATTATAGTTGTTTGGAGAGATTAAGTTCAAGTCGATCCCTTGTTCTAACAAGAAAAAATGTATGTCAAGTTTATCTATTAAAACTATTAACAGGGTTAAAAATAAAAAAAATATATTATTGAAGTATGAAGTTATTTGGATTAAATTCATTCAAGGAATAATATGCATTAGTTACTAGTACATGTCGTATAGTTCTACAGAACTTGATTTCGGACAATTTCTTCACCTCATGGGGAAGCTTATTGAATATTTTGATTCCCATAGCAATGGGACTCATTGCTGTTATTTGAAGATTGTGTCTAGTTATTGCTATATTATTTGCTGTTCTTGTCTCATGGTCATGAATATCTTTATTTTTGTTGATATTTGGTTCATTTGTTTTTATCAGTTTAAGTAACTCATATAAGTACATACCAGTCATAGTGAGGATATTATTGTTTTTAAAGATATTTCTGCATGAATGCCTTCTACTTAATTTAAATATAATTCGAAGGGCTCTTTTTTGTAATTTGAATATGTTTTCGCTTTCACTTGAATTCCCCCAAAAAATTATTCCATAATTTAGATGTGAGTAGAAAATTCCGTAGTATATATTAATTAATGCTTTAATTGATACTAGGTCTCTAATATTTCTTAACAGGTAGATGGTAGAGCTTAGTTTTTTACTTAAATGTATGCAATGATCTTTCCAGTTTAGATGAGTGTCAATATGGATAGACAAGAGGTAGGTGTGAACCTAACCTTAAGTCTTTTAGTACATGCACATATGCTCGTTCATGGTACACCCCCAACGCCCAAAATTTTTTATTTGATCGACTGTACATAGGAACATTGTCATGCAGTATTACAATTTTTTCTGTGATATCATTCTGTGGAAATTGGAGAACAATTTGAATAATTTTGTGTTTGGTAGCCCAGGTCGTATTGGTAAAATAGATAAATCAGAGGTGTCTAAATGAAAATATAATAGAGTAAGGCATGTAGAATGATGCTGGGTTCTTGGAATTTATGATACTTTTTTCCATAGAGGTGTTATTCTGTATGTGGTAAGGAGGAACCGTGCCACATTAATTCCTACCATTTAGCAGTATGTGCGTGCTAGAAGTACTATCTATACCGATGAATGGCAAGGCTATAACGGACTTGGACAAGACAGTGGTTACATTCATATGACTATTAGTCATTCTCAGTACTTTGTTGATCCTGTCACGAATGTATGTACTAACGGTGTGGAGAGTTATTGGTCATGACTGAAAAAGTCTGCTGAAAAACTGATGAACTGAAGAGCGACCTCCTATCAGAACACATAGATGAGTAAAGTTCATGTTGAGGGAAACGTATTGTCAGAATGAGGTTCCCTTCCAAATCCTTCTCCGACATATTCATGAGTGGTACCCCATATAAAGTAAGTAGCTTGTTATTCTTCAGTAGGCCTACTTATTCAGACTAATCAATTGCAGGGTTAACTATAGCACTTCCTTGGGTTTGTATGAAAGCCGCTCCATGTGGCAAATAGGTTGGGCGAATCGGTACTTTATGCTGTGCATAGGTCCCCTTTCCACTCGCTAACCGCCTAGCCGGCCACTTCCTCGCCTGACCTCTTCCCCTGTCTTCTCCTGTGTACCTGCTGGCCGCTGCTCAAAGCCAGTAATAATATTTCACAATAAAAAAATACCCTTGCACCAAACATAATATTTCACAATTATAAAAAACGCTGTAATGCAGGAAAATTCCCTTGTACCAACACTACTCTTTTTATAACTAACAAAACTGGTGCTCAACGCCGGTGATGCAGCTCGCCATGTTGTGCTTTCACAATAAAAAGAAAGACTCTTGCACCAAACAATATTTCACATTTATAAAAAAAGCCGTATATATGCAAACAGAACATTTCACAATTATAGAAAACAAAATAATATTTCATAATGAAAAAGACCCTTGCATCATACATAATATTTTGCAATTATAAAAAATGCCCTATTATAACTTAAAATGTGGCTTAATTGATGCAGCAAAATTCCCTTGCACCAACTAACAAAATTTCTCAAAAACATAAAAACTGATTCTTGCGTTAAAACTCATGAAACCTATCATAACTCAAATATACGAAAGCTTCCTTCACTGCTCAATGTTCACTTGTGGTGTAATGGTTAAGGCTTCTAGCTAGGGGCCTAGAGGTCTCGAGTTCTGAAATATGTGTAACTTTGTTTTTATTTTTGAAGTGTAGAGTGAAATTAATTACCTTACCTTAATAGTCGAGCTCAATATTAATTTTATCATTTCTTAATTAGCACTTGAATTAGACGTAAGAAACCATTATAATATTTCAATGTAGTAGCCCTCTCCCCTCCAAAAAAACTGGTAAATAATACTTTAATATTATTTCCACAATAGGCAACCAATAAAAGAAATAGGAGTTTTCAGTCCTGTAAGCAAAAAAATTATAATAAATTAATTTATTCCATGGAGTTGATGTTTTATTCCATGGAGTTGACGATTATTCCATGGAGTTGATGATTATTCCATGGAGTTGACAAATTTCTAGTTAAAGCTTGCATATGGCTTCAAAAGTTAGGTTAGGATATCATTAGTTTGTTTACACAATCAGATCAACATTTTGCATGATTATCTAAAATCATATAAAAAAAAATAACATAGATTTTATTTATGGCATGGAGTTGATGATGAATTAGTGAGACATGCCTGGAATTCTTTTTTCATCTGCAATAAAAACGTAAATTGGATCAGCATGTGGTTTCTTTCACAACAAGAGTAAACTACATGTCCGACACTCTTTTGGATGTACATTCATTCATTCATTCATTCATTTTTATTGTCGTTAGATCAACACATACAGTTGTAATAGACATTGTCCAAATAATACACAGAACAATTTATATAAAAAATATTACTACAGTGAAAACTGTTGAAAACGGAACCTGAATATGGCGGAATCCTATTCATTTCGGAAAAAAATATCGGTCCCGGCGAAAATCATATGCATATGCATGTTATTTTTCCTGAATAAATCGGAAACTGTGCAACGTGGAAACGGACAGGATCCGCCACTGATCAAATCTGAATTTTCTTTCTGAAACATTCCGAGAATTTAAGCCATTGTGGCAAACCTTTTCTTTAAATCTCTCTGCCAAGGGAGCGGTTTGTATGTTAATGAGTCTTACCTTATTGTAAAAGGAGAATCCCATTTCTGTCCCAAACCGATGCCTGCAGGATACATAACGGTACCTGCGATGAGAGGACAAGGGCTTTGTGCTCACATTCTTTTATTCTTACGGTCTTCTGAAAATAAACCTCACACACACTTTGTTCTGTTAGCAGGTGCCAGTACTTTTAGTCGTTCATTTACAGCTCTACAGTGAACTTAAACGATGTCTCGTAAAAATGTAGGGCTAACATTAGGTGACAAAATGAAAGTGATTGAAATGCATGAGAAAGAGAAGAGAAGTGTTCGTGAAATTATGTTTAAATTTAAGTGCGGAAAAACTCAAATCTATGACACATTGAAAAACAAAGAACGTATCAAAGGTGAGTGGATTGAAGGCAATAATCCTGAAATGAAAAGGAAACAGAAGACTACAGGCTATGAAGAAATTAACGAATTGTTATGGGAGTGGTTTACTCATGCTCGATCCAAGAATATGCCAATTTCTGGACCTATTCTGCAGAGCCAAGCTCTTGAACTTGAAGTTAAATAAGCCCGAATTCAAAGCTTCTAATGGATGGCTAGAAAGCTTCAGAAAGAGACATAAAATCGTGTGGAATCAGGTGTGTGGAGAAGCGAGTGACGTTAACACTACGGTTGTTTCTGAATGGCAAGAGAAGCTTAAAACGTTACTGGAGGGGTATGACGTAAATGACATTTTCAATGGAGACGAGACTGGATTATTCTTTAGAGCACTTCCCACAAAATCCCTCTGTTTACGCGGAGAAAAATGTATAGGCGGCAAGATGTCCAAAGAAAGGTTAACTGTTTTTCTTTGTGCAAATATGACGGGAAGACTTGAAAAACCGCTAGTGATAGGCAAAGCAGCCAAACCTCGCTGCTTTAAACACTTGGACATTAACAAGCTGCCTGTTGTTTGGAGAGCAAACAGAAGAGCCTGGATGACAGCGGCATTGATGGAGGAATGGCTCAACAGTTTCAATGCCAGAATGAAGAAAGAAAATCGACATGTTCTGCTTTTCCTCGACAACGCTACCTGTCACCCGCATATCAAGTTGTCCAACGTGTTTCTGGCTTGGTTTCCTCCCAACACCACAAGCGTCACCCAGCCCATGGATCAAGGTGTGATATACACCCTGAAAAGCCACTACAGAAGATTAGTGCTTCAGGCAATAGTCGCCAAGATGGAAGATGCGCGCAGCTCTAGTGATTTCGCGAAATCAATTTCTGTACTGGATGCAGTAAACTGGATTCACATGGCAGCGCAGAAGATAAAAGAAGAGACGGTAATTAAATGCTTCAAAAAGGCATATTTTCTTCCCTACTCTGAGGATGCAGTAAACATCGATGAAGCAGAAGATAATGTGCACTTCTTAGAAACCTTATGTACGGCAGGACAGTTTGACATTGATGCCAGTACAAATGTGAACAATGACAACGAAGTTTCTACATATGAAACAAATGATTCTGCGGTAGAAATAATTGAGAGGAGGGTTAATCAATCAGCTGCTAATGATGATGATGATGAAAATGACGAAGAAGAAAATGATGAAGCTGATGAAACGCCAACTGTCAAGAGCTTTTCTGACGCTCTCAACAGTGTTAAGGGGCTGCAGATTTTCGCTGCGAATAAAAACCTGAGCGAACTGCATGAACATTTATGCAAAGTAAAAGAATGTTTGGAGACATGCGCTATTCAGCGCAACACCAAGCAGGTAAAATTGACTGATCTGTGGAACTTGAACAAAACCAACAACTAAATGTAAAAATGTGCTTTGTGACCTGCAGTACTCTAGTGACGTGATACAAACAGTAATTATTTTATTTTATTCTACTTCAGTAAGAAATACGTCATAATGTGTGTAAATTTTTAATTTATTGTTCTTAAATTCAGTTTATGTTTGTAAAAACAGCAGTGATCTAACAGAGACACCAAAGGATTACATTACAGAGCCTTAATTTGACCTAAGTACTGTAGGCCTACTGCATGAAAAAAAATGTTTTAAATACTGTATATTGTTTTGTAAATACAGTACAATATTATTGTGGTTCTTTTTGACACTTAATTACAGTAGGCCTAGAACTTAATGTACTGTAATTCGTTGCAATCTTAAACGCGATACCCACAGTGCAATAAGAGCATGAGTTATTTACAATGCTGTGTTTAATATGTATTGCATCCTGAGTAACATTTTATCATTTTGTCTTCATAAGACGGAAACATGTCCAAATCGGAAAAAATGTTTGGAACGTTAGATGTCCGTCTTGAGCAGTTTTCACTGTATAACATTAGAACTTTAAATCATTCATATCACATATTTCATACTCATCAATACTGTAAAAACATTTAGTTTTTAACCAATTTTTTATAACTATTTTAAAACGATTAAGTGTAGTGTTCTAGCCCTAAGAGGCAGCTAACTTTCCTTTTGTCCATGGAGTTGACATAAAACTGGGTTTCACATTTCCGGCAAAAAATTCCAGAAATTAGTTAACTTTACAACAGTTTCCAATAATGCATGTGTTTGAATATATGTAGTATAGACTTCAGGAAAAGCTTAGTACCTAAATAATTAAAACTGTTTTGGGTTTTACTTAAAGGAAGGGTAAACTAAAAAAATACCATTTTCTTATTTTAATCTCATCGCACGGAGCTTTGAATTACGAAACGAATGGTGATCTCGTGAACTTCAGGTGCCCAATATTACGCCTTGTACGGGTGAAGTGAAAAGCTGCTGTGACGTCACACCTGACTAACTCGCTAGCAGGACAACAGCTGCTGTAATGCTCGCGCGTGTGTTTCTAATACACCACCAAGTCTCATTTGTGTTTGTTGTTGACAGAGATGCCTGCAATGTTACCTTCTAAGGACAAATCTCGGTATTCACAAATTAATATCACACGAAAAGAAAATGACAAGGAATTATTTAAAGAATTGCAAGGAAGAAAAGAAAATACGGAATGGTGTAAATGTGGGCTGTGTATACATATGAAAACGGGCCACGAAAGTGTGTGTTGTTGGGACTGTGAAGTAATTTGTGAACAGAAGGGGGTTGTAGACTGTATAACACGACATTGCTCATTCGATAGCGTTATTATAAATAAAGATACACTAGTTGCCAGGCGTTATCAGTTAATACTTAGATCTAATACAGTTCAAAAACAAAATATTTTTTCAAGATACGAACAGAGTCACATTCAGATTCAGAATCATCTTTTGCGGTAGTAGAAATTTCTGAAATGCTAAAAGAGCTATCTAATCCAAATCACAATTTCTAGAAGAAACATTCAATGGATCTGTGCAAACATTGACATAAGTTTCATTTCCTAGTTCACACTGAACGCCTACGCTGTTAGAAACTGAATTTTCGTCATAAATACTAGATTCCACATTCATGATTTGTCCATTCCCGGATACTGAAGGATTACTATTCAAATCTTGCAACAACTCTCTCATTTCCTTCTTCCTCGAGTACGACGATTTTCTTTTCTTCATTGGCGGTGTTTCAGATTTCCCACGCAAAAGAAGTGATGGCACAGCACTTCTTTTTTAAACAGATTGCGGGGTTTCTCCAGATAACTGTTTTCGTAACTGTACCGAAAGCTCGGTATCATTTTCTTCAAAATGTTGTGAATAAACCGTACTGTATTTAGTAGGAACAAATTTTTCTCTTTTTATTTTTATCAGCCATTGCTTATTTACGTTCGGATGACTTATCTCTGTTGGGAAATCGATGAAAAGATATTTTAAGTGTCTTCGACGATGAGTTTGTACACCCCACAACACAACAATAAACCATTGTTTGAACAGATACTCACTAAAAAACTGTAACAGTAGACAGAATACTGTGAAATGTCTTTCACCGGGCGAGACTGAGCCAAGCCTTCGTCAAGCGTGACGTCACGCGCCCATCGCTTTACAATAAATATATTCGTTTTGTGATTAAATGTGAAGGTGTAAAACATTTCTAACAGTGAATATCATTTCTTAAAAACATTTTCTTTCAATCCGTATGAAGAAAATGATACTGAATTTTTAGTTTACTTTTCCTTTAACCTAGCAAAATTTATATTTATGATCCCTATACCTAGTATCATGGTCATGAAAATCATAGAATTCCAGTTCGTTATAATGCTGTTTCACATAGATAAGGCATTTAGGTATATACAATGATGGTAGTGTTAGGATACCCAAATCAGCAAAATGATTTCTACATGATCCCCTCTTACCGATGCCTTTTATACTTCTAATAGCCTTTTTTGCCATAGGAAGATATTTTTAGCTCCTGGAGAATTTCCCCATAAAAATAGACCATATAAGAGATGTGCACGAAAAAAGGCAAAATAGGCATTTACTATCAGAGTAGGACCGGTACATAGATTAAGTTTATTTAGTAAAAATATTACTCTAGATCACCAGTGGTCCGCGAAGATGGTGCAGATGGTCCTCAGACATAATTGAAAAATATCATAAAGCAAATGGAAAGTAAAGCAGTAAAATGTTTTCACATATTTCGTTATAATGACCTATACTTAATACCCCAAATACGAGTATTAAGAATACAGGCCTTTTAAAAATGGGATATAAAATTAGGGGCCCGTAAATTTTTTTAGACATTTTAGAGGTCCTCGGGTTCAAAAAGGTTGAGGAACGCTGCTCTAGATAAACGAACACAAATGTTTCTACTATGCACATCCCAATTGAGGGTAGCGTCTAAGTTTATACCTAGTAACTTTATAGGTTTGTTTTCTACCTTAGCCTTGTTTAAACTAAATATAATTTCTTCATCCTAGAATTTGTAGGAAGTTTATATAGTGAAGTTATAATTAATTGAAACTTGAGATGGAGGTTTAACATTCGATACTTCACTTAATTCAAGCTACAGTGAGTCCCACGCAAGAGTTGGCCAATGACGCGGGTTTCTGCATCACGGCTGTCACAGTTCCAACTCCCGAGCGATCGGGTGAAATATAATGCCTCGGACGGTGTAATGATTCAGGTTCTCACATTTACAGTCTTTTTTTTTTTTTTTTTTTTTTTTTTTTTCACATTACAATTTTTATTACAAATTACAAATTAGAAAATACAAATTAATACAAAATTATTACAAATACAAATAATATAAACACAATTTGTACAATTTGAAAAGAGTATTATTTTCCCCGCATGAGCATAGCTCGTGTTCGGGGTCAGTTCAGTCATACTAAAATTATATTTTGAACATTATATAAAAAATATACATATTATAGTTTTAGGCAAAAAATAAGAATAAAAATTAATAAGATTGTTTATATGAAATAAATACATGAACAAAGATACAAAAAAATAAATTACAGTAACATAACAGAGTTACAAACAAAATACTCAATGTTAAAAATTTACAGTTGAGAATGATTAACAGAAAAAAGTGAGTAAAAGTACAATTACAAGTTAGATTTAATCAAATCGAGTACTCTTTTTTTAAACAATTTATTGTTTAGTGGTATCATATTAGGGTTTCTTCTAGTAAAATTGTTGTATAGCCTTGGTTCGAAATTTATACTATGCTTTAGACCTACTTCTGTAGCACACTTTGGTTCGAAAAGAGGACAAGAGATATTATACCTCCTTGTATTATAGTAGTGATTTCGTATTATGAATTTTTCATGATGTTTATGGAAATAATTTAATAGAGTGTAGGAGTATAATTGTTTAATATTCAATACGTCAAAATCTTTATATAAACTTTTAGATGGATAGTCCATTGATTTTTTTAAACATATCTTGATTATTCTTTTCTGCAACAACGACAATGGGCGAAGTGCAGTCTGACATATCCCACCCCAACCTATTATTCCATATTGTATAACTGATTGGACTAAACTTAGATATATTAGTCTTAAAGTACTCTGTGGCATAATGTTTCTTAAAAATTACAATGAAAATAACCAAGTACCTCATCACAAGAGATGTTGGAAATGTTCTCCTCTTGCATCCACACAACACTGGCACCTTTTTTGGAAATTTTCTTTCACGCACATAAGTTCAGCTTCCGAGATAGAGTTAATTTCTTTTGTGATATTGTCTTTAAGTTCTTCTTATGTATGGCAAATTGACCTATACACTTTATTTTTCAAGTTTCCCCATAAATAATATTTACATGTACTGTTAGAAGAACTTAAAGACAATATCACATAGGCCTATCACAAGAGAAAGTAACTCTTTCTCGGAAGCTGAACTTATGCGCGTGAAAGAAAATTTCCTAAAAAGGTGCCAGTATTGTGTGGATGCAAGAGAAGAAGATTTCCAACATCTCTTGTGATGAGGTACGTGGTTATTTTCATTGTAATTTTAACTGTAAATGTGAGAACCTGAATTATTACACCGACCGCAGCATTATTAGCGTAGATATTTCACCCGATCGCTCGGAAGTTGGAGCTGTGCCAGCCGCGACGCAGAAACCCGCGTCATTGGCCAACTCTTGCGTGGGACTCACTGTATACTCCATGGAGTATAGCTGATGATGAGTCATGAAGGATTGCTCGAAACATGTTCAGGTCAGTGCTTGAATTAAGTGAAGTTACGTATGTTAAACCTCCATCTCAAGTTTCAATCAAATAATTTCTTCAGTTCTGTTTTCGTTTACCACTAGTGAGTTTGCTGAGAACCATAAAAGAGACCTTTCTATCATGTAGTTTTTTATTACTTCATTGAGCTCAGGTTTTTTATTAGAGGTTAATATGGTAGTATCATCAGTGTATAGAATGCATCTATTTGGAATAAAACTAGGCAGCTCATTTAGGCCTACATAGACTAAAAACAGAAACAGAGCCCTGAGGGACACCTATGATGACTTTTAAAAGATCAGAACATTTTTCTCCCATTTTTACATACTGATGTCTATCCTTTAGATATGATTTGAGAAATGTCACGTCCTTAACCTTGTGAACAATACCATTTTAGCTTAACCAATAAAAGCTTATGTGGAACCATATCAAAGGCTTGGCTTAGGTCTAACATTACAGCCGAGGTTTCCTGTGTTTCCCCTTGCATTCAGAGAAACCAATATATGATTAAATACTAAATTTCCCTTTGTCCATGGAGTTGACATAAAACTGGGTTTCATATTTCCGGCAAAAATTTCCAGAAATTAGTTCACTTTACAACAGTTTCCAATAATGCATGTGTTTGAATATAGTATAGACTTCAGGGAAAAAAAGGTTACGTACATTAAGAAAAGTAAATATTCTAATAGAAAATATTATATTTCGAAGATCTGATTTTGAGCTGGTTACATTCCATGGAGTTGATTTTGAGCGTATAAAACAGCTCAGAAATATAATTCTTATCAACGGAGAGACACAAAATAATAGGAGAGTTTTAAAGCATAAAAAGCTAGTCATAATCACACTTAATATTTGCCAGTTACACAAAATGCCCCGTTTTTGGAGAATGAGCCTCATAACATTTATAGTAGTTTTTACATGGAGTCCAACTGGTAGTTTGTATAGATTCCTTGCCTTAGCATTAAGAAAGCTAATAGGACTGGTCTTTCTCACAGATTTCACTGTTTAATAATAGAAAATCAAAACAGATGAAATAAATTTTTTATTTGTGTTTAAGCTGTTCTCACTAACAGATCCTGTGAAAGCTTCTAGCCATCACCCTTTTTTCTGTTTTGTTTATTTTCAGTTGTTCAATACCCTGAAAGGGAAATATCCTAAGTTTGAACAAAAAGTGTCAGCTATACCAGGTGATTGCAATACCCCAGGTCTGGGTTTGAGTCCCTTGGATCATCAGAAGCTTATAGAAGATGTGAACATTGTGTTTCATGGTGCTGCCACTGTCCGCTTTGACGAGAAACTGCGATCGGCTGTAGGTATCAATGTTCTAGGCACCAAGTACATTCTGGATCTTGCTCAAGAAATGAAGAGCCTCAAAGTGAGTAAACCCTTTAAATATTTAAGTTATCTTAATTTTGCAATTGAGCTATTGTGTAGTTCTTCCACCTATGTTCAATAATAATATATTATAAGACATATTTTAGAATTGTTTGTATAATTAATTTATATAACTGAGCATAGGTGGAAGAACTAATATTAACACAGACAAACCCTTCATGATTAATTTATCAATTTGGGCTTGTGCTTTGAAGCTCTTGCAAGTGGAGCACTCAGATCCAGTTATTCAACTCCAACCAAAATGTTGGATTGCTTATTGTTGTAGGCAATCCCTGGCCGGATGTGGCCTGCCCCGACTTTAGATCCGGCCCACGAAACACTTCAAAATCGCGCTCGAAAAAGTAAATATTTTCGGTTCTCGTTAACTAGACAGTGAGAGGGGGGAAACAAAAGCCTGAACTATGAGGGTGTTCCTTCCGGTCAGCACTAGAAAAATGCTGCAATAGGCCTAAAACAAAGTATCGAACCAGACTTATAGATGCAAATTTGGAAAACACTCTGCGCTTGTGTATTAGTGGGATTGATGCCAACATTGATTAATTATCTTGTTTCTCAAGTTCATTCTCAAGCTTCTCATTAATTTCTGCTGATTGTAAGTAAACACCTAATCAGTTCAATATTGTTCTCATTCATGTAACTTTAGCATTATACTTTATAAATATAAAAAAACCGCATCATTATTATTTTTTCACAACTACCTATTATCTCCGGTCCGCGACTTCATAAATCTCGTAAAGTTTAGCCTGCATCTTTTCAAAGGTTGCCCATACCTGTTGTAGGCTATAATGATCATACAATTTAAGTGTTGTTATAATCTAAGTATAACATTTATACTAGGAATACAGCCTACTATCGAGGAAACTCTACAACTCCATATTGGCATTTAATACAAACCTTACACAGCCTAAAACTCTTCAATAAAGAAACTAAACTCTTTGGCGTGACATCCCCAAAGGGACAAGGCCTCCCACCCGACCACTGCGTCATCTACCTATAGGCAGATGGCAGGATTGGGGAGGGGCATGTGGTCAGCATGCCGACACCCACGGCAGTTAATGGTGGTTTCCAAGACCGGAAAATTCTTGATTAAACTTTATGTAAATAATCAAGATGCCTAAAGTAACAATAGGTCACTTTACAACTATTTGTAATTGAATTTTCAGATTATGCATCCATTTGCAGGCATTATGTTAGGCAGCATCATTAGGTGCTTTAAGATTATTGTTGACTATATTGCTTCTTGTATGTGAGACTTTTTGCAACTTTTTAAAATCAATTTGATAATATAATAACCCCACAAGTCAGACAGTTAAATGCCAAGGAGCCATTTGTGGCTTTATTCTGCACCGGTTGCAGGGGTTTTCATGCCCTGTAAATATTTGGTTGTTATTGTTTAAAGTTGGTGCGCCACGTGAGCCATTCAGATGCTTTACACACCTGTGCATGTACTTACGAAATGTTTGTATTATCTCTTTTTCCCCCTTTACCTCGGCTGCAGTGGGTGGTAGCATGATTTTCTCTTCTCAGGGCAACAGATCGAGGAGATGTGAAATCAAATTGCATGCACTGATTAAATTTTTACCTGGTTTTATTCAAACCTCTTGTTGTCCATAAGAAAAGTACACATAGTACAACAGATAATACAGGTTATACACTACACTTCACAATACAGTTACCAAATTTGTTATGCAAGTAATCCTTTAGCAGATCGTTTATTCATTAACTTTTATTTAATGCTATGTCTGTGTGTCCAAATATACTTTACCACAACACACTGTGCGTGTGCATATAATGCCTGCTTAATACTTTGCTACCCTAAGTGATGTCATAATATTTTATCTATGTAAAACTTTGTATTTATTATTTTTGTCTTAGCTTGTTAACCTGTTGCACACAGACTATCATTCCTGTTGGAATGAAGAATAACTCTCGTTACAACCGTCTCTTCAGAGACATGAAGAAGAACTCTTATTGGAACCGTCTCTTTACAGTCATGAAGAAAAACTCTTACAGTGCTCACCTCCCATAACTTTAGCTCTGATTGGTTGGAAATTACTGATCATGACGTTTAGAGTACATATTGGTTTGGTCATAACTATTGGTCATAACTACCCTTCAGCCAATCACTAATATAATGGTATGAGTATATGGTTTATTTTGTTATTTTCACACGGATCTCCAAACTTTTTCTTTTCACAATATCATGCATGTTTGCACATAAATATCGGTACTGCCTTTTGAATTTTACCAGTCTGCTCAACTACATTTGCAAAATTTGTTCCTTAACTTTATGATCTAGGTCCTTTTCACCTTTCATATAGCAACAAATATCAATAAATTTTGTTACTAGTGCCATTTTACTTTCATAGAATTTGAATGCTTTTACTGCAGTTACCCTAATATACTGGGCCCTCTGAAAAACTCAATATGCTCCGATGCAGACACCGTATATTGTCTGCCTTTGCCTCTTTACAAATGTACTCATACTGCTGACGCCTGATTTCCAAACATGAGCAACATTTAAGTTATTCTTATTATGAAATATTTATTCTCTTTCTTTATTTCAAGTCTCTTATATTTCATAAACTATTACAGTAAAATACCAGCATAACGAAATTTAGGGGACCTCAGAAATGAATTTGTTATAGTGAAATTTTGTTATACTGAAATTTTATAGGTGTACAATGTTCTGGACTTTATTATTTGAAAAAGTCAAAATAGTCACCAACCACTGCACATGAATTTAAAACAGAATCTGGTATATTGCCATTGTGACAGAAGAAAATCTCGAAGACTGTGTGCAGTGTGTTGTCAAACTCTGTTGATCACTGTGTTGCACACCTTCCTCTTCAACCTCATCATCACATGGATTCGTATCACTCGTAATGTCTGCCACAGTCCCATCATCTGTGATTTCTTGTTACACTATCACATCACAGTCCACTCTGGCATAGTCATTAAGATTCATCCTTGCAGGCCCATCTTACTTTTCACACAAATGCTTCCAGTTCTCTCCTCTTTCTATGTCATCTAGCACTTCACTCCAGCTTTTCTACAGCAGTTAGCAATTATTATTTCTTCTTTAGCATTTTCCATTCAGCATTAATAACTCACCCTGAGGCAATATTGCACAGCATACGCCAGAAAAAATAAAATTACGAAATTTTAATTTGTTATACTGAAAGTTCTAAATTTGTTATAATGAAATGTTTTAACACATATTAAATAGGGAAGAGAGATGGGGCCAATACATAATTTTGTAATACTGAAAATTTTGTTATACTGGTATTTTACTGTACATGTGATTAATGCAAATCTACTTGGTTTTTAGTCTTATGCTAATTAAAAGAAATTATCTATTTCCCATAAAATATCAGCATATTTTATGGATAAAAGCCCATATCATTTATACGCTTCATGGTATTTAAATTTAAATGCTTCACAGCTTTATATTTCAGCGTTACGACTTACTGCATTTTTAAAAGAAATTGTTAGTTCTAAAGTTACGAAACTTTCAATAAATAGTTTCAGTATCTTCCTACATGTCATTAGTTTGTGTAGTAACCTATTTTATTTTGTTTGCACCAATTCTGTGGTTCTGAATTCTTTCCCATGGGCAGTATTCTTTTTATGAAGTGTGTCTCTATAAGATGAGAAAACTAAATTTGTCTTTAGTGGAAAAATCTTCCCTTTGAGGCATTTATGCACCAGGCAGGAATGCAGTTGATTATTATTGAGAGATACATTTTGTAATAAGAATAATCATTTAATACTTCTTCCATGTCATGTCACGGCGTCGACTCTTCTCCTTACGGATAGTTTGTCTCCACCGTTTACACGCCAATGCATGAGAACTACTCTATTTCACTTAGCTTTTGTAGATGTTGTCATATTCCAGATGATATGACCATCTCTTGTAGCTCTAGAGAAGTTGCTTCACACTTGTTAAAACATAGGTTTATTTCCTTGGAAATAAATGAAAGATTTAGACTAAAGATGAGAGAAGATGTTTATTCTAAAATACACTACACTACACTGTTTTCAGAGCCTCATACATATATCCACAGCATACTGCAACTGCCATCTGAAGGAGATTGATGAGAAATTCTACACCTATCCCATGTCACACAGAAAACTTCTATCTGTCGTGGAAAGCGTGAGCGATAATGTACTGGACAACATCACTCGCATGTAAGTTCAAGAATAATTTTATTAATATTGTTCTTTATATGAAGTTCTTTCAGATAGGGATTCCAGGTTTTTCAGTTTTGATTATTCCCTTTGTCCAAAACGAACTTCTGGAAGATTTTTACTCCACATATTACTACTGATGGCCGGAGAGTAGAGATATGTTTTTCTGAAGCTCCTCACACAACATCTTGAAAATAGTGGTTTTTGTTCAAGTTTGTTTCATATTATGTATTCTTTTAATTATATTATTATTATTATTATTATTATTATTATTTTATTATTATTATTATTATATTGTTATATAAGTTTTAACACATCTATATGTTTTACATCTTAATTCTAATTGTAATTATAACCATTATAAAATTCAACATACTCCTGGCTAAATCATGAGTAATCTGTTGTCCCCAGGGTTGCCAGACGTCCCAGATTTTACGGGACAGTACTGTATTTTTGTTAATTGTCCCGCATCCCGGGGAGTTCCTTGCCTGGACGGCAATTGTCCCGTATTTCGGAGAATTTTGAAACCTCCCCAAAAAATACGCCAGAATTGAAACTTTTTGGAACTTATAATCATTGGTACTCTACTCTGAGCTAGTATGCAAGTGATGCGAATGTTTAATATGTGCTCAAAACGTTAACATATTTATGCTCATTGTGCGCTGTTCCCCATATAGCCTATAACCATTGGTGCCGACCAAACTATAGACAGTGCTGTTTGATTCGTTGATCGTTGCAGCTTACAACTTTGGGGATTTCGCGTTGGCCAGCCTGTTGGGAAGTTGGTCTTGGATGAAGAAGAGTGGACAGCTAATTAATGGATGACCGATGCCATGTTTCATTATAGTTATAATAGGAAGTGAGGTAAAATGGAAGAAGAAACGAATTTCAAACGGAAAGGTGATCCTCACCACGCAAAGAAAGGTAAAAGGCTGTGTGTTTATCGAAGGGATTGGGAAAAGGAAAGTGATAAAAAGGATTGGTTAGTATATAATCCCGACAACCAATACAAAGCATTTTAATAAAGTAGGAAGAGCGCACAATGTGCATTTGGGACATGACTTAGTTCTGGGTGCAGAACATCACTAATGTTTCTGTGCGAAGTCTGCAGTTCATCGCATGATATCTCCCACACTCAGAGCCACATCTCTCGCAGACACAATCCATGCTGGGTTCATGAAAATTCTTTATGCAACACAGTCTGTGATGGAAACCATGCACAGCAAATCTCGTCACTATGTGCCGCAAGTTATATCCTCCTCGTGTCCATTTGCGATTCACCATTGCATCTGTGGAATAAAATTCCTCCCAAATTTTTGTTTTCTTGTCGTACAACTCTCTTAGGACCTTTTGATATGCCGGTGTTGCTGGAAGTAGTAATTTTAATCTTAAATCTTCTATATAAAAAGTTTCCTTGGAAAGTTCATAGACAAGTCGCGATCGTGTGTACTTGGAGAGGGAGAGTACTTTCTTCAAATATGTGGATTTCAGTTTCTCCAACTTTTCAATACAAAGCATTTTGTACTTAATGTCGCAAGAGTTTTTCAAATGATGTAACTCAACATGCAGGAGGAAGTGAGCACAAAAAAAAAACAGACAGTAATAACTTCAACATCCATCAGTATATTTTTCGTTGTGAAAAACAGCACAGAATCCAATAAGGTAAATATAAAATGCACTGTTTTCAGTAAGGATCTTGTTTAGCATAAATCTGGGGGATGCCAATCTGGGTAATTCATAATTCATTTTGATTTCAGATTTCCCTGGCTGAGGTTATGGAGGTTTCCCACTGCATAAAGCATAGTCAGTCATACAATGCATTGGACTGCGAGAATAAGTTAGCTCATTGCATCTTCGATGATTCCAAGATAGCTACAAAAATTTCTTGTGGAAGAACGAAGGCAGAGGCCATTGCCAAGAGAATTTTATCACCGTTTGTTGTGAATGAAGTGATAGAAAAGCTGAAAAGTATACGTTACTTCTCCATCGCTACGGACACCTCAAACAAAGGTAACTGAAAGTTTTACCCGATATCTGTCCAGTACTTTTCCTCCACAGAAGGCATTATGTCCAAATTAATAGATTTTATGGAAGAGCCTCATGAATCAGCAGAAACAATAGTGAAATGTGTTATGGAGACTTTAAGAAAGTATGGACTCTCAATTAATAATCATCATCATCATTGGCTCAACAACTCATCTCTGAGTCTTGGCCTCCTCAAGGCGCTTCCTCCAATTGCCACGATCTTGTGCCTCTTTCCACCAGTTTCTCAGTCCCAATTCTCTAGCATCCTCATCTACCTCATCCTTCCAGCGGAGTCTTGGTCTTCCTCTATTCCTTCTCCCTTCTGGTTGAGTGGACCATACCCTTTTACAAATTTCAGAATCTTCCTTTCTCCTTACATGACCTGCCCATCGGAGTCTAGATAGCTTAATGAATCTACTGATTTCCACATCTTTGAATAATGTATACAGCTCTTGATTATAACGTTTTCGCCAAACTCCATTATCACATATGGGGCCGTACACTCTCCTCAATATTTTTCTTTCAAAACATTGTAGAATGTGTTCATTATTTTTTCCAATAGTCCATGTTTCGCATGCATATGTCAGGACAGGTCTTATGAGGGTCTTATACAACAAGACTTTCACCGACCTCGACAGGACTTGACTTTTCATGCTCTTTAAGAGCCCATAGTAGCATTTATTGGCCTTGTTTCTTCGGTGTTTTATTTCATGCGTTGTGTCATTATCCATTTGGACTATTGCCCCTAAGTATGTGAATTGGTCAACAGTTTCAAAAGTATGTCCTCCTATCTGGACTTCCTTTTTTGTAGCGTAATTTTTGTCTGAAGTCATGTACTTTGTCTTTTCTCCATTAATTACTGGTCCCATCTTCTTTGCGTTAGATTCAAGGGCGAGAAAGGCTTCTGTTAGTGCCCTGAAGGATCTACCTATTATGTCCACATCATCTGCGTAACCTAATAGCTGTACGGATTTGGTAAAGATTGTTCTCTCTCTCTGGATCCCAGAGTCTCTAACCACCTTTTCCAAAGCTATATTAAATAACAGACCGGACAACGCATCTCCTTGACGCAATCCTGTGTTGCATTCAAACTCACTGCTCAGTTCCATCTGGATCTTTACTTTACATTTTACCTCTTCCAATGTCATTCTTACCAGACGTACCAATTTCGATGGGAGTTTAAGCTCTATCATCGCCAGTATTAATTGTTTCCTGTTTATAGTGTCGTATGCAGCCTTGAAGTCAATGAACAGGTGGTGAGTATTGATATTAAATTCATTAGTTTTCTCTAGTACCTGCTTTAAGTTGAATATCTGGTCTATTGTGGATTTACCTGCTCTAAAGCCACATTGGTATTGCCCAATTTCTTTCTCCACAAAGGGCAATAATTTATTATATATTATAATAGTCAGAATTTTGTAGGCGACATTCAGTAGAGTTATTCCTCGATAGTTCGAACATACCAGTGGGTCACCTTTCTTGTAGAGAGGGCAAATTATTCCAGTCTTCCATTCTTGTGGCATTCTTTCCTCTTTCCAAATCAAGCTAATCAGTTCATGTATTCTCTTGCAAAACTCATTTCCTCCTTGTTTAAATAGTTCTGCTTGTAGACAATCTTCTCCCGGCGATTTATTATTCCTCAATCTTTGTATAGCATTTTCAACATCAAGTAGATCTGGGGGTTCTATGCCTATTTCATTTGAATCTATCCTTAGTTCTTGTATTCCTTGATCATCTAGGTCAGTATTTAGAATTTCTTGGAAGTATCCCGCCCATCTCTGTAAAACTTTCTTTCCTTCAGCTATTATTGTGCCATCCTCCGCTGTACAAATGGCTATTCTAGGTTTATATCCATTCTTAATATTGTTAACCTTTCTATAAAAGTTCCTTGAGTCATTCCTATCCTTGTCCAGTTGTATGTTTTCAAGCTGCTTTCTTTCCCATTCTCTCTTCTTTTGTCTGTGTATTTTCTTTTCTTCTCTTCTTCTCTTCCTATATTCTTCCACTGCTCCTCTAGTATTTTTCTTTTGTAGCATTTTTTTATATGCTTCATTTTTCCATTCTGTTACTTTCTGACAATCTTCGTCGAACCATTCACTTCTTAACACTCTTTCAGTAAAACCCAGCTCCTTTTCTGCTATACCCACCTTTGTCTGTTTGTACAACTGCCACTGATGGTCGATATCATCATTACTATTTATGTCACTCTTCTTGAGTGATTCATCTAGTTTTGCCTTATATGAAGTTACATTTTCTGGTATTTTCAGTTTATTTACATTAAACTTTTTGCATTTACTTCCTTTTTCATTTTTGATGTTCGATAATCTAGGTCTGATGCGGGCTATTACTAGATAATGATCAGAATCTATGTTTGCTCCTCTGAACGTTCTAATGTTCATCAGATTAGATTTATGTCTTGAGCTTATTAATAGATGATCTATCTGATTTTCTGTTTGCTCATCCGGGGATTTCCAAGTATATTTATGGATGTTCTTCCCTGGAAACAAAGTACTGCCAACAGTCATACCACGTGATGCAGCAAAGCTCACCAGCCTGAGCCCATTATCATTTGTCTCTTCGTGTGCACTAAACTGGCCAATTGTAGGGTATAGTGCTCTCTCTCTTCCAATTTTTGCATTTGCATCTCCAAGAACTATTTTAATGTCGTTTCGTGGGCAGTTGTCTACTGTTCTTTCTAGATTCAGATAAAAATCCTCTTTCTCTTCCATGGATGATACTTCTGTAGGGGCGTATATGCTAAAAAGACTAAAATTAAAAAACCTACCTTTAATACGTAGGTAGCAGATTCTGTGATTTACTGCTTTAAAACCCATGACTAGATCTTTAGCCTTTCTACTAACTACGAAACCTGTTCCTGATATGTGCTGCTTCTCATGACCGCTATAGTACACAGCATGTTTGCCTTTATCAATGATGCCATTCCCCACCCATTTAACTTCCTGTATCGCTGTCACATCAATATTATAGTTTTCTAGCTGTTCCAAGAGCATCTTCATAGCTCCGGGTCTATAGAGAGACAGAACATTCCATGTCGCTAGTTTAAAATCATTATCTGTTTTACGTTTGCCAGGTTGTGCCAGTAAAGACAAGCCGTTTCTATTTCCTTGAGGTTTCGTAGTTTAAAATGTTTTCTGGGGTGAGGTTACTAGCCTCACGCCTAACCCCCAACCTGGAGGGCCAGGTCATTTGATTTCGGGGTTTCCGTCCCCTAGGCTGATTGCTTTCTCTACAGCTATGGAGTTCAGCCTACCCCTCCCTAACAGAGGAAATCTCTTCCGCCTCTTCCGCCGTTGGGACTCTCACTCCTCTTCCGCCTTCAGAGCCGTTGGATATCCTCTTCTGGGTTGCTTCTTTGTCTGGATCCTCGCCTTGGCCTGCCCGGCAAGGGTGACCCTACCAGTAGCTATGCTACCGCCGGTATAGCCCAAGGTATCTTTGGACCGCACAAACCCTCCCACCAACGATAAGGTCATGCAACCCCTAGGGAGGGCTCAATTAATAATGCCACATCATTTTGTGCGGACAACACCAATGCTAACTTTGGAAAGAAACATTCAGCATTTGTATTATTAAAGGAAAAAAATGATAGGTTAGTTAAAGTAGGGTGTCCTGCACACATAGTTAATAATGCTTTCAAGCATGCATTAGATACTTTAGATGTGGATATTGAAACTGTTGTTTTGAAAGTGTATTCCTATTCCTCAAACTCAGCAGTTAGAAGAGATGAACTGAAAAGTATGACTACATTCGTAGAACAAGAATGGCATGAACTTCTGAGGCATGTAACAACTCGTTGGTTGACAATGGGTCCTGCTGTTGATAGACAAATTATGTTGGGAGGCTGTAGTATCATATTTTTTATCTTTAGGTTCAGATATACCCAAAACATTGAGAAAACTACTGAATATTAATGAGTCTAATTCTAATGATGTAAGTGATCATAACTTCAGCGATGTAAAAATTACTTTATACTTTGTGAGTCACATCTGGAAATGTTTTCAGTCAGCCAGTAAACAATTACAACTTGATCACTCAACAGGTAATGATGCCTATAAAATAATGCATACATTGTGTGAACAGTTACAGAATAGAGTACAAGATAGATATTTTGGTTCTTTTGTATCTATGACATTTAGTGATATTCATGCTGATTCAGATAGAAAGAGAAAGCTTTCTGAAAATTTTGTACAGTTTTTGGAAACTGCATGATTACCTAAAAAAGTGGTTTGACTTGTCAGAAGAAAATCCTCTAAGGACAATGGGATTTTTGGCTCTTGTACAAGAGATATCATTCAATGATATTAGTGTCCATGTTTGTAAATTAAACCTACAGAGTGATATTGATCTAGACAAGCTTTATGATGAATATTCCATTATAAAGCCATGTACAAAATATGTACAAACAGATACCGGTGCTAAGTTGAGTGTAAGTGAAAAATGGTTAAAAGTATTCCAAAATGTGGGGGTACATGAAATACCAAACTTGGTGGAAATAGTTTCATTTTGTTTAAGCATTCCTGCCTCAAATGCTTTTGTAGAGAGGGTATTTTTGCACATGAATGTGAAATGGTCAGATGTGAGAAACAGATGTTCTGTAGATTTGATTAAGTTTGAGCTGTTTGTTTCTGTAAATATATCATCAGTGTCGTGCAGAGACTTTTATGAAATTGCTAAGAACAACAAGAAACTGTTAAAATCTGTTCAGAGTAATGAAAAATATGTTAAATGATGAATAATGTAACTAGTTATCCACCTTATACGATACCACAAATACAAGTATTAACAGAAAGTCGTTTACTGTTTATTAATTAGCTGCACTGTGATGCCAATATCACAACGAAACTATCGTTATTAAATAAAGTTTACAACTTCTGAGATACGAGCTGCCGATTTCGTTGACCACGCATCTGTCCCTTATTTTGATTTCAGATAACTGGCAACCCTGGTTGTCCCCCCCCCCCCAAATAAAAATAGATCAAATCTCCACCTTACAAGAACAGCTATGACAATGTGTAAAAAATGCTTTAAGAGAATGAAGAAAGGAGTGCCTTACCTAAAATGTAATTCACACTAGTATAGGATATGTGAAAAAGTAAGAGCTGGAGAAGGATGTGTGAACTACACATGTAATTAGTGTACCAGCAAACTTATCAACTGTGATGTGTGTGACTTGCTTAGGCAAGGAAATAAGGTCAGCCACACACGAAGCTGCTAGTGGTCACCACCAGTGGTGGCCACAAGTAGTGGGTAGGCTTTTACATGGTGTTTAAATGGGGCAGCCGCACACACAGCTTCTGCAGAAGCATGCCACAGCCACAAGCAGAGGGAGAAGCTCTTTCTCATTGCTAGTAGCCACACATAGCCACTAGTGCAGTGGTTCTTAGCCTTGTTAAAGGTACTGAACCCCACCAGTTTCATAAACATGTTCACCAAACACTTCTTAATTGCAAAAAAGAAAAATATGATTTTTTTAAATAAAAAAAACATGATTTTTTAAATTAAAAAAACATGGGCATATATTTATACAAAACCATTAAAACATGATTTTCATACATGATTTGACCTCCGCGAGACTGACTCACTGAACTCCTGGGGTTCGATCAAACCCAGGTTAAGAATCACTGCACTAGTAACTAGCTTCCGCTTCTAATCCCCCTCTGGTGTGCTACAGTGGCATACAGCTCCCTTCTTGAGGAACTTGGGTCCCTAATCTATTGCGTACCCTTAAGTGAAATCTAATAGCTAATAACTAGGGGAAGGTATTTAATGACCAAAAATATAAAATAAACAATGTAACTTTCTTATTGGTTAAAGTTAACTCCCGCCTTGCCATATGAAATATTTACGTTAGCTTTTGAATAATTCGGTTTACCAATTTACTTTTACCGTTGCCTTTGAATTTGCACTGATATAATAATAATAATAATTTCTAATGAAATTCTAATATCGAAATATATTTAATTATAATTAAATTAGTAATAATATGCAGTTTCACTGCCATTGATTATTATTATTATTGTTGTTGTTGTTGTTAATATTATTACTATTATTATTATTATTATTATTATTATTATTATTATTATTAATATTATTATTATTATTATTATTATTATTATTATTATTATTATTATTATTATTATTATTATTATTATTATTACACGGTAAAAGCATTGAACACAAAGATCGGTCCTGATCAGTGGCATACCAAGGCAGGTGGCCTTAGGTGGTTAGGGGTGTCATTGTGGCAGAAAAAAAAGCACCCCAAAATCGTTTAGGGTGTTAGAAAAAATACAAATAATTTACGATGGACTGTCAAAGTGGAAAGTAATCACTACTTGCAGTGAAATGTGACTGCGTCTATTATTTGTATCAGAGAGTGCAGCGTGCAGGGTGTCATGTTGGTGTACTGTGTGTATACCTGAGATGTGGGAATGGCGGAGTGGAGAGGGGTATGGTGAGGGTGAGATATTTTGAAGCTTATAAAGCGTGATGGTCTTGATATGACGATGTGTCGAGGACGGGGATACGACAATGCCTCTACAATGGCGAGTCTACATTCAGGAGTTCAAGCTCAAATTTCTGAACTTAACCCTAAAGCTTTGTTTATACCGTGTGCTAACCACTCTCTAAATATTTGTGGAGTGCACTCTTTTGCAACAGTTTCTTCATGTGTAACCTTTTTTGGCACCTTAGAGAGTCTGTACGTCTTTTTCTCAGCATAAACTCACAGATGGGATATCCTTACAGCAAACGTTGAGGTAACGGTCAAGCGGCTAGCAGAAACTAGATGGAGTACTCACTATGAAGCTGTCAAACCCGTATTTAAGTGCTTTAAGAAGATTGTTCAAGTCATCGAGGAACTATGTAATCCTGCAGAAAAGATTGAAACTAGAGGAGGAGCTCAAAACCTATTGCCTGCAGTATGTGATTTATTGTTTTTGTGCTATTTATGTTTGTGGAATAGTGTTTTAGAAGAAGTTAAACACGCCCAAAAGTACTTGCAGATTCTCAGAATAAGCTTTGAGAGGTGTGTCATGAAGATGAGAAGACTAAAGATCTATTTAAAGGACAGTAGAAATGAACTTGTGAAAAAAGGATTGACGTTTTCAAAAGACTTGTGCAGAGAGATGGATATACCTTTATTCAAACGAAGACTTGTCCGAAAGCAGAAATTAATGCCAGGAGAACAGGTAGCAGATGAGCCACTAACTTTGGAAAAATAACTTATGAGCTCAATGGTGGAGTGTATCGACAGGTTTCATCGAGAAATTGACTCACATTGCAAAGGAATGGAAACCATATCACTTCGGTTTTCGGTCTTAGATCTTGACAATCTTTTCAAAATGGCAGAGTCTGAACTCTCGAGACTTGTAAAAGATCTAGTAGAAAAGTACGATGCGACTTCTCAAGAGGACATGATAAAAGAAATCCTACATTGAGCAGGTTTCTTCAGGCAGCCAACGTTCCTAAAGAAGAGTCTCTGGATTGGAGTTCTTTAAAACTGTTGGAGTTTACAGTGAAACATGAACTTTCAGACTCTCTTCAAAATCTCACTTCAGCGTTAAGGTTTTTTTTACATTACTTGTATCAGTAGCTTCTTGTGGAAGAAGTTTTTCAAAACTCAAACTGATTAAAAAAACTACCTGAGATCAATAATGAGCCAAACACATCTATCTAACTTAGCTATTTTATCCATTGAAAAAAAAATAGATTCAAAAAATAGATTTTGATGAGGCTATTTCCAAATTTGCTGAAACCAAAGTTAAACAAGAGAAGTTTTAAGTTGAACAAAGACAAAGTGAAAGTTACTGTTGGTAGTACTGCAACTATTAAAAACTACACTATTAAGAATGAAATAAGAATGTAAATGTTTATGTGCAAATTAATTTCTTTGTAGTATATTAAACCTGTAAATAAAAATAATGTCCCTTTTTTTATCCACTTATCTTGTTCAGTAGTGTGCTAGAACTGAATAGCCAGTTAATTTTTAGTTTAATTAAAAATTAAAATCAAACAACCTGAAATAGACAATTTGAATGATAACACCTTAACACCTTAACACCATGTCTTAACAGTGACAAGTCCTTAATTTTCAATTTATTCCACGGGTGAAATTTAGACTATATTTTCACTGGAAAATATACTCAAAATTCATTTCTGAGGGGGTGACAAGATAATATCCCGCCTCGGGTGCCACAAGACCTTGGTACGCCGCTGGTCCTGATGCTTTTCAGTCTAGATATTTGTTAGTTTTATGAAAATGTAATAAATAAAATTTAGTTGTCTCTATGATTTACTTTTTTCTGTAATAGCTTTTAACATATATATGAAAGAAAGTTTGTGCAACATATTTTGCACCATTTATTTCATTCTTTTATGCTTTATATGTTTCTAATTTTTCTCCCACATGGACAGTGATTTTTCTATGAAATGTCTCTCTGTGACAGGTTAGGGCAAAGATTTATTGAAAGATGACCTTATCTGCGTGATTTTACACCACCCATATCTATTGAAAAGGGGAGCAATTAACTGAGTGAGAGCAAGTGAGTTGTTAAGGAGTTTTATTACCAGCTGTTTAACCCCACAAATATACAGCTGGTGAAACAAGAGATATCTCCACTCATGATTTGAGGTTCATCCATGCACAGTTTGTTTCACTTATGAGTTGACCAATCATGCGGGTTTCTGCGTCGCAGCGGCCACAGCCCCATCTCCTGAGCAATCGGGTGAAATATCTACGCAAATTAAGCCGCTAACGGTGAAATGATTCAGGTTCTCACAATTATAGTTAAAATTACAATGAAAATAATGACGTACCTCATCACAAGAGATGATGGAAATGCATCCACATTACACTGTGAAGCAGTAACCCTTCTACCCATTGTCATTTCTATAAAAAATAATACTTTCTACTACTACTACTGCTGCTGCTGCTGCTGCTACTGCTACTGCTACTGCTACTGCTGCGGCTCCTCCTCCTCCTCCTGCTGCTCCTCCTCCTCCTGCTGCTCCTCCTCCTCCTGCTGCTCCTCCTCCTCCTCCTCCTCCTGCTGCTGCTGCTGCTGCTCCTCCTCCTCCTCCTGCTGCTGCTCCTGCTGCTCCTGCTGCTGCTGCTGCTCCTGCTGCTGCTCCTGCTGCTGCTGCTCCTGCTGCTGCTGCTCCTGCTGCTGCTGCTCCTGCTCCTGCTCCTGCTGCTGCTGCTGCTGCTCCTGCTGCTGCTCCTGCTGCTGCTGCTGCTCCTGCTGCTGCTGCTGCTCCTGCTGCTGCTGCTCCTGCTGCTGCTGCTCCTGCTGCTGCTGCTCCTGCTGCTGCTGCTCCTGCTGCTGCTGCTCCTGCTCCTGCTCCTGCCGTCGCTGCCGCCGCCGCGACCACCACTACCACCATTACCACCACGACCACGACCACGACCACCATTACCACGACCACGACCACCATTACCACCATTACCACGACCACCATTACCACCATTACCACGACTACGACCACCATTACCACCATTTCCACGACCACCATTACCACCACCACCATTACCACCACCACCACGACCACCATGACCACCACCACCACGACCACCATGACCACCACCACCACGACCACCACGACCACCATGAGCACCACCATCACGACCACCATGACCACCACCACGACCACCACCACCATGACCATTACCACCACCATGACCATTACCACCACCATGACCATTACCACCACCATGACCATTACCACCACCATGACCATTACCACCACCATGACCATTACCACCACCATGACCATTACCACCACCATGACCATTACCACCACCACCATTACCATTACCATTACCACCAACACCATTACCACCACCACCATTACCACCACCACCATTACCACCACCACCATTACCACCACCATTACCATTACCACCACCATTACCATTACCATAACCATTACCATTACTATTACTACTGCGGCTGCTACTACTACTGCTACTACAACTATTAAGGTTATATTGCACGTTTTAACTACATGTAGGTCATATCACATGTTTAGTATGTTTGCGTGAACCAGTAGTCTATAGTAACAACTCATTCGCGTCATTTGTTTCTATTGTTTAGTGATGTCTTCTTTTGTGATATTCAGTTTAAATGATTATAATATCCAATGACATAGAGGCGATGAGTTATGGAAAATAAGCAAGTCCTACAAACCTGGCGTTTGCCTTTGAGAATGAGGAAACCATGAAAAACCCAAGTCAATTTGAGCAGCCACGAGGTTTGATTTGAACTCAGGACCTCTTCCCTGTTAGCCTATACCACCTCGCTTTAATCGGTTTGGTGTGTTCATTACGACTGCATTTCACAACATTTCACAACAATGAGTACAATAGGCCTATAGTTTTTTTTTACTAGGGGCAACAAAATGTCATTCATATTTTAATTGACATGTATGTTCTGAAATTCCCATTTAAGCCATACTTATTTTATTTTTATCTTGATATCAATTAAATGTATAAAGAAATGTGTTAAACAAAAATTGTTCATTTTAATTTTCTCTACAACTTTACTGTAGTAGGTTTTCATGTATCACCTACTGTAATGGATATAATCTAGAAAAATTGAAAATGGATACGAGTAAAGTATCCCTTAAGTCATTTTTGCAGAAATACGGATATAGCCATTTCATTAGTCATAGATAAGAGTTTCCAATTTAAATTTTTTATTAAAATCATTAGAGCTAATTTTTCAAAAATCAAAATTTTTAAAAAAAGTTTTCATAAAAAGTCCCCTTAAAATTTCAGTGATAAATATCAAACTCTGGGTGGTTCGACAAAATTTCTAAAAAGTCCTTAATTCAAAAAATGAAGTAAACACAATGAACCGTTTACCTGCTGTGCTTGTCCACAGACAGACGGACAGATGTCATTCCAAAAACACTTTTTTCAGTTTCTAGGCATTGTGAAACATGTTTTCCCAGTGTTATCTCAATTTTGATCTTTTGTCACGATCACAATACTTTCTCTATACTACATATATGCGAGAAAGTGAAAAGAGACAGAATGCATATTGTGTCCTGACTGTCAAATGAGATTTACCTGCTTCAAAGGCAGTTTATACAATTGAAAACTTCAACATTTTTACTGCACTAATTTCAAGTTACAAGGCAAAATTTGTGTTACAGCTGAATGTTTCATTTAAATCCTGGTGGAGGGTAGTCTCATAGTCTGCTTTGGTGCATTTAAATATCTGGCTTGAGGGATTAAAATTTGTGAAAAATAGTTTTAACCCTGCCTTAGGCTTGCATGGCACATTACACCTTTGAATGAGGCTGGGAAAATTTATAGCAGTAAATCTCTAATTGAATATAAGAATGAAGTGGAAAAGTTGTTTATGTTAGAGAAAGTTATGAGAGTGTAATACATCCTACTGTTTCAGAACAAAGTGTGTGTGGCATTTGAAAAAATAAGTGTGCAAATGAAGAAATGATGCAGTGTTAATGGTTTTATTTGTTTCTCTAGTTTGCTTGGTGATTGGCCCAACACTTATGCATACACTAAAGCAATGGCAGAAGACTTGGTCAGGGATCGAGGTCCTGGCCTTCCTATTGGAGTCTTCAGACCTGCTGTAGGTATGTTTATCTTGCTTTATACGAGGGTCATCCAGAAAGTAAGTTCCAATTGCATCAATACCTGAGACAAGCTAAGAAAAAACCTGAAGAAAACAAAAACCATTAATTTCTAATGGTTAGACAGATTAGACAGCAATAGCAGCACACTTCTGGGAGGAAAACCAGTGGATAGGCCAGAAGAGTTACTAGTCTGGGAGAAATTATTTATCCAAACAACAAATATGGTTTAATGAATTTCAAAATGTCAGCAGAAGACATATTAACCAGAAGCTACTACATATCGATATCAGCTGACGATGGGAGCTATAACTGTTTGAAAAATGTTCCAAGGTAGTTATTCTTAAGCAAGGTTTTGGTGTGTTTTTAACTAATATGTTGTGACTTCACTGCGTTATTCCTCATATCAGTAAAGTGAATATTTTTTCAAAGTCTAAATATGGGATACATTTTCTTTCTACATTAATGCCCGATTTCATCGACCTCGGTTTGGGCCGGTTAAACAACACCTAATAGTTAACCAGGCATTTTCACGAATTTCCATTTCATCGAGCCCGGTTAAGAGTTAAACGACACTAACCGGGAGAAATTAGCTCACCGGCCTCAAGCGAACAGTTAAGTTGTTAACCAGGAGTACACCGCATACTTGAGCGCTTATAGCTGTATGTACTCTTATAGTATCCATCAGGCGGTGTCTGCTTCTGCTGCATTCAAGATGGAGTTGGATAACTATTTATTGTATGCTAGGTATCTCGAACATCATGAGAGAAATCAGGAAGTGGTGAGAGAAAGGTCTGGTCCATTCGTACGCCTGACTGAAGAAGTATTTCAGAGGTAATATCGTCTAAAAAAAGGAGACAATTTTATCTCTTCTGGAACTTCTTGGAGAAAGATTGGACTTCCCAACGAACAAAAATTTTCCTGTGTCTCCAAGAAAATGACTGCTGACTGCGCTATGATTCTATGCCACTGGATCTTTCCAGGAAGTAGTTGGTGATACCACTGATGTAAGTAAGGGTACAGTGTATAGTAGAATTATCCACCAAGTGTCTGAAGCAATATCTTCTTTAGCTCCTCGCTTCATCAAACTTCCTTCGAGTCAGAGGGAGCAGATTCTTTCTGTAACACCTGTGGATAAGCAAAAGTATAAGAAAATGCGCTGTTTTATGTGGTTTAAAACATAGAAGGAAACAGTACTCTGTTTTTCAATTACCTGGCACACAGTTGAACTCAACGCATAACTTTCTTCTTTTTGTTTCAGAGTAACCCCATCCGTCTGTTTATTTTCTGTAACTGATTTTGTGTTTTTTAATCAGATCAATCAGCACGGAATTCTCGTGAGCGCTGAAATTCGGAGCCCGTGCTCTTTTAATTGACTTTCCTTCCATTCCTTCCTTTGGTAATATTATTTCACAAAGTCAAAACAAATCTCTCTCCGCTACGATAGTGAAATATCAACACATCAGTCACTGCCATCTAAATACTACAGACGAATCGCTCCAAAGAGGAATAATGGCGAGATGAGCAGGTAGCAGATAACCGTGGATTCTTAACCAGGCTAAATTGTCAGTGCAACGGCTTTCATCTAACCATGGTTATTGTGGTCAAGTAACCGGGCATCCTAACCAAGGTCGGTGAAATTGGCCATAAGGCTTTTTATTAACTTGAAGAATGTAGTGACTTACAGTACACTGAATGTCTTAGATCTAGCAACTTGTATTTCCCATAGAATGTACTATGATCAAAAGAGGAACATTTCATTAAAAAATTCTGGGCAACTCAACTCCAAGCAGTATTTTACAATAATTTGGATATTCACATATTCTATCTGATGTTGGGTTTTTTCTTTGGACCCAATTTGCTCGTTTTTGAAAAGTACCTCATTTGGATCATTAGCAGGAAGGGTAATCGAAATCACTAAACAGTACTCCGAATGCCAATTGCTACTGTAACTTATTAATAGATAGAAAATCTGCGTCTGCATTCAGCTAATGATAATGCCACTGTAACACCAAATTTCTCTCACGGCGTAAAATACCTCTGATGTCAATGTATGCCAACTTGTATAATAAGATGGCATGATGAAATTGATTCAATAAAGTGGAACAATATGGAATGGATAATTGAAATGTGGACATATAAGCATCTTGACCAATGTGCAAGTCCTGAGAAAGTGAAACAGTCTTTAAAATACAAAAGAGAGCAATAAGAATAATGAATAGAATAGGAAGATGAACATCCTGTAAAGATATATTCAAGAAACAAAAATTCTTAACACTGAGCTCAATTTTTCTCCTTGAAATCTTATGTTTTATACAACAACACATTGACAACATAAAAACAAATTCAGATGTAGGCCTACATGAACAAGTTTGATTTACATGTTCAATACTGTAGAACAGATATCTACAAAAACAATGTACTAAACATATAACAATAATAACAATAATAATAATAATAATAATAATAATAATAATAATAATAATAATAATAATAATAATAATAATAATAATAATAATATTTATTCGACACCATAAGTAATACAGAGTAGGCTATACATTGGCTGAGTCAAGTTTAGATGCTAAAACTAGGGTAAACATAACTTACTTATAGTGAACTATGAGATTAAATACATCAGTGTTATATGAAGTGTACAGTAATACTATAGTTTGACAGAATATTTAGACATAAATACAGGCTGTAACAAAATAAAAGAAATGTAATGAAATACACAAATTAATAAACAATACACAAATTAATAGACAATTAATAACATATCAACTCTCAGTAAAATTTAGACCTAGAAACTCATCTGCGCTAAGAGGCATATATTTCATCAAAATATTTTTAACATTATACTTAAAGGTTTTTCCTGTTGATTCTTTTACATTACCCGGAAGTTTATTGTATAAAGTAATACCCTTGTGGGAAATACTTTTCAAGCTATTTGTAATTCTATGCGTGCTGAGGTGTATATGATGCGAAGATCTAGTAGCATGAGAGTAATATTCAGAGTTCCTTTTGAATAAGTCTTTATGATCATGAACAGAGTTAACTGTTTCTGAGATATACAAACATGAGACTGGCAGTATTTGCAGATCTTTGAATACATAGGAACCAAAATTTTTAACATATTATGGCCTACTTTCATCAATAGAAACATGTCCGCTCCTCCCTTGCTCTGTAATTAACTCTCCTATAAGGCCAAATTTGTATGCAGTCCATGTTTCTTTTATTTTCTTTTATTTACTTATTTAATTAATATAAGCATAAGTGTGACTATGAGAATAAATGTAAATGTAAGCAATATTTAGCATGTAAGATCTGACGTGTCCAACATCATTCGTAACCTGTACATGTTTATATGATATAATGGATGAATAAAATTATTATTATTATTTGATAAGTTTAATGAGACCAACTCTTGAAATAAAAGACACTCCCATGTAACGTGGGACGCTTGGTCACTTTTCATATCGGTTATATATATATATATATATATATATATATATATATTTTTTTTTTGTTGTTGAAAAACATGCTTATAAGGGTCATTTGATAAAATTTTCAGGGTACTCTGAGCTTTATGGAGCACAACAACACTCTTGCCTGGTGGATATTGTATTATAGGATCTCATTTGGCACATGATTACACTTTATTACAGTGGATGGTATTTTTAAAAATAAACCCCATATAATACTGGCCTAACAAAACAATTCTGAATACTCCCAAAGGGGCATTCCAGCCCTGATCCTTTACTTTTGAAACATCTGGCAATATTCAATACATTTCCATAAATTCACTCATAAATTCATGTAAATACATGTGTGAATCAACCATTTCTGTACTTTGAGGGAACACAGGGCAAATTACATACTACAGTAAAACCCCCTTTTTACATTCCTGTCATTTACATTTTCCTGCCTTTTACATCATTTTCTGCTGGACCCATCTTTTATCCTATTCCGATAATACATAGTGTTCCTGTCATTAACAACTTTCAAACAGTTGCATTTCCTGCCATTTACACATTTTCTTTATTGGCAACATTGGTTTTCAATGAAGAACTGCTTTCCCTTAACAAAATTTTCCGCTATGTTGCCAACTCTCTTAGACGCAGTGTCAGTTTTTATTTGTGTTAGTCCAGGTGAAGTTGGTTTTCTTCTGTGCGGGTGCAATTTACTGCTTTTTAATGTATTGTAGTTATTCAAATAGCATAATTCATCGTAATTTGAATCATTGCCAGTGTTTTTGTTTTGCATGATTTTTGGTGGTATTATGAAGTTGAAATAAAACAATAGAAAATGCATTTCTTTGCAATGTGCAACATATTTTGTATAGATAATGTAAGTGTACATAGGTATCTGTAGGGTTTAAGGCCTCTAGTAAGATGGACCGTATGAGAAGGAAAGGGGAAAAGGATAAACAAATGAATTTGGACCCTACATCGAAAACCAAAAAAAATAAGAAGTTCACAAAACTTGGAGTTAGTAATTATTTATTAAGTTAAATACTGGAGGTTGCTATTTGTTAGTAAAGTGAGCGGAGAAAGCACTGATCACTGTTAAAATCACTGATTACATAATATAAAATTAAAACCAAGTAAAATTGAAGAGGTTTAACACTGTTTGAAATGCGGTCTTGACTCGAATGCTTGATGGATTTAGATCTTCTTGAGTATTGTTCTCTTGAAGTTGACTTGAGGTTGATGCGATGACTGACACAATCTTGATGTTAGTCACGTTGGCATGTGCAATGAATAATAATTTCCATCACCAAGATTTGGTGAAATAAATTTCCAGTGTTGTACAACCTTGCCAAGAAGAATAATGAAATGCAGTAGTTACATGTTGTACAGTGTTATATTGTGAAGCACTTGGAGATTATGAGTGACGTATTACATAGCGTTGTTGTTGTGAAGCACTTGGAGGTTATGAGCGATGCACTACATATTGTGTTGTATGAAGGCGAAGCGTAGTAGAACACACTACATTATAGCAGTAATATTATATATATAGGCGAAGCGCAGTATATGAAATTCATTAATAGAAACTAATATTCATGTTGTAAGTGGCCACATCGCCACATTGACGATGCATGGTAGCTGAGACTAGCTGGTAACCATGTCTTTGTTTGGTCGAAAAATCAGCGACAAACTGGCGTGCAGTTCTTCAGAAGGTTACTGGCGAAAAAGCGGGCGTGAATCGCCCCGAGGGATTTTTATACGCATTGATTGCGCAATTAGTATAACATAAACAAATTATGTCATATTAATTCTGATTCGACGAGATTTGCCGCCCTGAGTTAGGTTTCACCAATAAGGTTAATTCATTACGTCATTATCAGAATTACCATAAAATTCATTAGTTGAAGTCCCTAATTAAAGACAAAGACTTGTCCCTTAATTGTTTAGTCAAACAGTCTATGTACTGAAATTATGTATGAATAAGTGAGGTTAAGGACGAGTGTCGTAGTAAGATCCGTGTTTGCGTTTTCCAATGAGTGAATTTAGAAATATTTGACAAGCTTCATGCTGAAACGTCATTACGGAAAACTATTGATTTAACGTATGGAAAATGTTGCATTCATTTACTGCATGAATTTTGATCACCTTCTTTATGAATCCGCATGAAGTTTCTAAATTCCGATCACACAATGTATCGAAATTCATAATTCGCTAGATTTCAAGCGCTGAGCTAGTTTCGGCTTAATTCGTGTTATGTTTGCGGTGCTGAATCGATCACAGCACCTCTAGTGAGCTTTTGATGAACTATGCTTATAAACAAAGATGGCCGCTCTCTTAAGCATGAAAGTATTCAATGTTACACGAAATAATTCCTTATACTCACTAAGGCAAACAAGATTACATGAAAATTTATTAATTACGTTAGCACAGGTAATGGCAAATGTGAATTATATTAAATAGAAAATATCTGCATTACCTTGAAATCTTAACCTTAAATTCTTGGCTATATGCTTATGTTTCAACATACTCGCCTGCTGGATTGAAACGCGGTGCGTTCAATCCATTTAATGCACATGACAATATGAAAAATAATGAAAAATGGAAAATAGTAGTAGAAATAGACACTGGTGAACATACCAAGTATTCACGAGTGACTTAACCCAAGACACCAACAGGCTTAGTGCCCTGGGGGACATGTTCAATGACGCTCGTGGCGTCGCGATAAGGTCAGGTCGACCTGAGGGGTTGCCTGCCAAGTTCCGTCGATTATAATGAAAGGGGTGATAAATTTTCACAAAGGTTCGTCCGAGAACGGATTTAGATCAAATTTAGACGCTCCTTTGATTAAGTATTCAATAAACTTTGTCAGGAAAGAGCGAGAGGTCAAACAACTGCCGAGGAGATGCTGGAATCGCAACCCTGGGGCTCCAGAAATCACCCATAATATATGGGAATGAAGCAATGTATAAAACTGTTGAATGTATGAATTAATTGAAAGTTAGTGATTGAAAATTGTAAGTACATCGATACTGAAGCTTGAATGAGTTTATTCGTCTTCAATAGGCAATGGAGCTAGTTTGACAATGGGGCGTTTGTACAGACCGGTGGGAGTCCGAACTGTTACGACTCGCACCAAGCCATCTGGACCTGGGTGAATCTGATCAATAATGGTACAAAGTGTTGTTGCGTGTTCCAGTGAGAACATAAAGAGTATCCGCCAGGATCAAATGGCAGTTCAGACCGTTCAAGGCGTTCACCTAGAATGCCATCTTGGTCTGGGAATGGATAAACAGAAGCAGTACCGTACGTGACAGTTTTCAGGTTAAAAACTTTGATTGGGTCAGTAGGCAAGCTTCTCCACAAGATTTGCTGGAATGGCTGATGGTCAGAATGTATCATAACTTGACGATACATTTTAGCGATGTCCGCTATAAATGCAATGGGGTTTAGGCGGAAACGCAACAAGATAGAGAACAAGTCGGGTTGAACCTTAGGACCTATGGCAAGTATGTCATTAAAGGATTTGCCGTTTGACGACTTCGCTGAAGCGTCAAACACCACGCGAAGTTTCGTGGTAGTGCTTGAAGGTTTCAAGACTGGATGATGTGGAATAAAGTAGTCGAAGGAAGAGTGAATAGTAGGGTCCGCTGGCTCCATGTGGTCTAGGCGTTCGTACTCCGCCATGAAATTAACATATTCAGTAGAGAGAGATTGATTGCCAGCTAGACGCCTTTCTAAGGATAAGAGTCTCTTATTAGCTTGTAGTTTAGTACTACCAAGAGTTTCTGGTTCAGCAATGAGCGGCAGTTTAACAATGTATCTACCGTCAGAATCCCTTGTAGTGTTTTCTACGAAATGTTGTTCGCAGAATGATTCATTGGGAAAGGGGGCTTCATTGGAAATTTTTTCTAACTCCCAGAACTTAGTTAACTGATCGCTAACAGCCTGGTCCGAAGTTAGAAAAGCAGAGTAGTGTGACGAAGTCACATGTGTGGAAGGAATGTTGTTGGGAGTGGTCGATGACTTACGACCTGAATGGAATCGTCTTGAAGATCGAGATTTTTCACTAGGATCAGCTGGAGGCAATTTTCCAGAAACATACCAACCTAAGTAAGAATTTTGCATGACAGGTAACTGCGGGGCAGTAATTTGCCCTGGACAGACAATTTGGGAACAGATTTCCACTCCAAGTAAGAGATCAACATATTTGGGAGTGTGGAAATGTGGGTCGGCGAGGGTAAGATTGGGTGGAACGTCCCATGTGCGAGTATCAATTGGTTTACTAGGTAGTTTTGTGGTAATGATTTCTGGTACGACGATGGCATCTGCATCATAACACCAAGAAGTCGCATTGGAATGGATTGAAATTGGTACCACTATATGAGTACTCACTTGGGAAGAAATTATTCCCGTGAGTGTAGTACGCTGAGAATAGGGTGGCAGATGAAGACGATTAGACAATCGACTGCTAATTAAGTTACAAGTGGAACCAGTATCGAGCAACGCCGTTACTTCGACTGGATAACCATTGGAATCGTTAATGAGAACTGTAGCTGTGGGCAATAAACAGCTCTGCTGTGATGTACGAGAAGCTACAACACCAGCAGTATTAGCCGGTTGGGCATTTGGATCGTGAAGAAGAATGCTATGCCTGAGGGAACAGGTTTTGCATTTGTAAGTGTTGCAATAAGAAGAATGACCCTTTGGCGAAAGGCAAACATTACATATCTTGTGGGATCGAACAAATTGGTCTCGTTGCCTGAGATCCATTGCTCTGAAAGCATCACAATAGAATAGGTTATGTACCATGAGCTTCTTGCAACAAATGCAACGAGAATGATCATTGGATTTATTCCTAGTATTATTTGGGGTGGTAGTAGGAGTAGTCTTCACATTATTCTGAGAATTATTATTTGATTGTGACTTTATGGCTGAATCAGTCATTTGGAGAACCCGCACCTTGGTTTCAAGAAAGTTGAAAAGATCCTGAAGAGAGGGTAATCTGTCCTGTTTGATAGAAGATTCCCAATCTTTAATGATGTTAGGTTGAAGCTTATCAAGAACAACCTTAGAGATGATTAAGTCTGTCAAGCTAACATCCGTGTTGAGTGACTGTAACGCATGCACAGTACTAACGAAGTGGTCTAGATATTGCTGCAGGGATTCTGCATTATTCCTTTCAAGATGCGGAGGCGCGAACAAATGTTCCAGGTGTGTGTTCGCGATAAGACGATCATTGTCGAACCTTTCTGACAACGTACGCCATGCAATGTCGAAAGTAGCTGATGAAACTGGGATGTTTCTTATGACTGACATAACCTCAGCCGTTAGGCAAGATTTCAGATACTGAAACTTGTCCATTTCTGAAATATGCTGATTATTAAGAATTAGAGAGGTAAAGGTGTCACGAAATTCGATCCAAGCTGCCGGATCGCCTGAGAACCGTGGAAGTCTAATCTCTGGCAATTTTGGTAACGTTGATGGTGGAGTATCTAACGACCAACGTTGACTACTAGAGGAATGCTCAGGTTGATAGATCTCCTTGTGTTTAGTAACTAGAGAATTGAGATAAGCCAGAGCCTTACGACTGTTTACTTCAACACCCTGATACTCTTCAATCTCTTGAAATTGGGATCGCAGAATCTTATATTCATCAAATATATTTTGAAACTCACCGCGAAGGATAAGACATTCTTGATAGGAAAGCTCGTCTTGGATGACAAATTCATATATGGTTTGAATGTACTCGTCCAATTGAGACTTGACACGGTTAAGTTTAGCAAGATTGATTTGCGCTTCCTCATGGGCAGCGGCTTGGAGTAAGCTGTCTTCATGAGCCTTGATTAGGCCCTTGGCATACGAGACAGCTTTAAGAACTGCATCTTCTACCGAATCTGCGTATTCCAGTTCGGCCTCTGAGAAATCTAATTGAGTGATTTGAGTTTGTATTTCCTCAAACCTCTTATGTGTTTCTTGTAGTTTTTCCTTTCGAGAGAGAAGCTCTTGAAAGGACGCTTCGTTAGTGATCACATAGCCTGAGATGTGATTCACTTGGCGAGTAATTTGAGCCTTTAGTGGAGCACGCTTCGACTTCAAAGTATTAATGTTTGACTCTACAGTCGCCATTTTGAAATGAATACAATGAGAGCAAATATCTATAAGTTAAAAAACCCGCTCGCCTGCGTCTTGGCTTACTGGGGCCTAGCAAAGATTTCACTATGTGATGTGAAAATGTTTATGTGTTGAGTTGCCTAGCACTTTGTAGCTATAAAGGCATGAGTAATAATAATGTATTACTTGAGCGTAATGTTGCAAGTGTAAGTGTAACTTGTGTTTGAGTATTGTGTTAGGCGTTGGCTGCACAACCTAACCTTAAAAACTAACACTTTACATGCAACTCACTGGGCATGCGCATGCCACTGCTTACCTTAACTCAAACTGGCTAAGCAATATGCCAGGAATAAATTGAATTGAACACTTTAAAAATGCACGGTAGGCCTATAGAATTATTCACTGCACTGCACTCATTTAGAAAAAAAAAAAAAAAAACAGGTGAACTTAACAAACTAGCAAGCTCCAGATTTATTTAAATGCTGCACTGAGAACACGTGCGGCTGAAGGATCAAACAATGCACTGGAAGGATCCGGCCCGGAGGACCAACATGTAGGGTTTAAGGCCTCTAGTAAGATGGACCGTATGAGAAGGAAAGGGGAAAAGGATAAACAAATGAATTTGGACCCTACATCGAAAACCAAAAAAAATAAGAAGTTCACAAAACTTGGAGTTAGTAATTATTTATTAAGTTAAATACTGGAGGTTGCTATTTGTTAGTAAAGTGAGCGGAGAAAGCACTGATCACTGTTAAAATCACTGATTACATAATATAAAATTAAAACCAAGTAAAATTGAAGAGGTTTAACACTGTTTGAAATGCGGTCTTGACTCGAATGCTTGATGGATTTAGATCTTCTTGAGTATTGTTCTCTTGAAGTTGACTTGAGGTTGATGCGATGACTGACACAATCTTGATGTTAGTCACGTTGGCATGTGCAATGAATAATAATTTCCATCACCAAGATTTGGTGAAATAAATTTCCAGTGTTGTACAACCTTGCCAAGAAGAATAATGAAATGCAGTAGTTACATGTTGTACAGTGTTATATTGTGAAGCACTTGGAGATTATGAGTGACGTATTACATAGCGTTGTTGTTGTGAAGCACTTGGAGGTTATGAGCGATGCACTACATATTGTGTTGTATGAAGGCGAAGCGTAGTAGAACACACTACATTATAGCAGTAATATTATATATATAGGCGAAGCGCAGTATATGAAATTCATTAATAGAAACTAATATTCATGTTGTAAGTGGCCACATCGCCACATTGACGATGCATGGTAGCTGAGACTAGCTGGTAACCATGTCTTTGTTTGGTCGAAAAATCAGCGACAAACTGGCGTGCAGTTCTTCAGAAGGTTACTGGCGAAAAAGCGGGCGTGAATCGCCCCGAGGGATTTTTATACGCATTGATTGCGCAATTAGTATAACATAAACAAATTATGTCATATTAATTCTGATTCGACGAGATTTGCCGCCCTGAGTTAGGTTTCACCAATAAGGTTAATTCATTACGTCATTATCAGAATTACCATAAAATTCATTAGTTGAAGTCCCTAATTAAAGACAAAGACTTGTCCCTTAATTGTTTAGTCAAACAGTCTATGTACTGAAATTATGTATGAATAAGTGAGGTTAAGGACGAGTGTCGTAGTAAGATCCGTGTTTGCGTTTTCCAATGAGTGAATTTAGAAATATTTGACAAGCTTCATGCTGAAACGTCATTACGGAAAACTATTGATTTAACGTATGGAAAATGTTGCATTCATTTACTGCATGAATTTTGATCACCTTCTTTATGAATCCGCATGAAGTTTCTAAATTCCGATCACACAATGTATCGAAATTCATAATTCGCTAGATTTCAAGCGCTGAGCTAGTTTCGGCTTAATTCGTGTTATGTTTGCGGTGCTGAATCGATCACAGCACCTCTAGTGAGCTTTTGATGAACTATGCTTATAAACAAAGATGGCCGCTCTCTTAAGCATGAAAGTATTCAATGTTACACGAAATAATTCCTTATACTCACTAAGGCAAACAAGATTACATGAAAATTTATTAATTACGTTAGCACAGGTAATGGCAAATGTGAATTATATTAAATAGAAAATATCTGCATTACCTTGAAATCTTAACCTTAAATTCTTGGCTATATGCTTATGTTTCAACAGTATCTATATTTATTTTCAAGTATTAAATTTTGCAATATATAACATTACAGCTATTACACTTCCTGCAATTTACACTTTCCTGCCATTTACACTTTTTTAAATCAGTCCCTTGAAAAGTGTAAAAAGGGGGTTTTACTGTATACTGTCATTATAGAAGACTGTGCTATTTGTACGCAGCGTGATCTATGTCTCTTTTACATGTTCAGACATTCATCAGACTTTAAACCTGAACAGCCTTTACAGGTTTTACTATAGTCCAGTTTTTAGTCAGTGATTCACCACACTGGTGTTTTTACCAAAACGTTATTGCATACATAAAAGTTTAAATATCTGTAATGATACATGTGACGAGCCAGTCACTTACATACATTATAGCAAAAGATAAGAAGATGCTAAATTCCACCCTCTGTTTCAGTTGTACCAACAAACAAAGAGCCTGTTGAAGGTTGGACAGACAATATATATGGACCCACTGGTATCTATGTTGGAGTTGCAACTGGTTTTATAAAGTCATTTTACTGTGACAAAGACAAGCTAGCTAACATTGTTCCTGTTGACATGGCGGTCAATGCTCTTATTGCAGCTGCGTGGGAGGTCGGCAGCAGAAATAGGTATGTAAGGTACTTATAAAAAAATAATACTGAGATGGATTTCATATAAAAAACTTCACTTAAATGAAAACTGACCTGAACCAATTTCAAAGGTCATCACCATTTCCTGTGTGCTTATTGGTTAAGATCAGCATCCTCTTGTGAACATCCCATGAACTTCATCCATGATGGACAGTAGTGATGACCCTGAAAACTGGTTCCTCATTACTTCCAACAGTGGAAAATTCGCATGGAGCAGTGTAGTGATCGTGGAGGGGAGTACACTGAAGGAGAAAACATTTCCAATATGTAATTCGTTATATGAAGAGAGCAGGACCA
This sequence comes from Ectobius pallidus, assembly GCA_964059195.1. Taxonomy (NCBI): domain Eukaryota; kingdom Metazoa; phylum Arthropoda; class Insecta; order Blattodea; family Ectobiidae; genus Ectobius; species Ectobius pallidus. Next base: position 31,658,338 of record CAXKWD010000001.1, on the reverse strand, counting down.
TCAGTCGAGATATTTTATAGCCACATTTTGTATTCCTTCTTTAAACATAGTTTTCAACATTTTGTTAATAAGGCTGGTTCTGTGTGTTATAATGGGTTATATTTTAGTTATATAAAATATGAGTGAAATATAATTATAATATGTAATAATACATAAATGTTTATGTTGGAAATTCAAGCACCTCTCACATTTACAAATTGAAACAGAGGTTAGCACATGTCCAATTAACAGTATGGTATGGTTCAGGGGCTGAGCCCTAATGGGCTCGCGCAAGTAGGCCACATAGGTGGGCCCTTTTTGCACCCCCTAGGACATGGAATGATGTGCATGCCCTAAGGCCCCCCTGTCAACAGACTTCACCACCAGCCCCCACGGAGCTCCCCTACATCCAGCTAAGACCAGGTACCACTCCACGTGCACCGTACCCAGGGTCCCTCCTACAAGAGCCCCGTAGGCACAGCACACCCTGACGTGCGCCACTAGCCCAGGGTCCCTCTGAGACCCCCAAAGGCAAGGGACACCACCAGCAACTCTTGACCACAAGCAACGGGGCAGGACAGGGGAGGCCCGCAGCAGAGTCTGCAGCAGGAGCTGGCATGAAAACCAGTAAAGGGGAATGGGATGATAATGAGGGGGAAAGGAAGTGGGTCATTCCACCTCAATTCATCCAGGGCATGTAACCCTCCGGTCTCAGATTTTGATGAAAATTTGTAGTGTGGTTCCCATATGCATGAGAAACAAAGATCTGAATTTTTAGCTTCCTGTCTGTTATAGATTCGGAGATACACTTCTTTGAAAACATCGTGTTTTAGGAAGAATAGAGTTGGGACAGGAGTAGGTTTTGTGTGCAGACTGTTACATTTTTGCTTGTACCATGCCTGTGAATGTTAGCAGAACCATAACACATGATCATTCCAATGCAAAAATGACTGCTGAGTTCAAATCTGGTGTCAGAATTTGTCTAACACTTACAGAAATTTTGTTGTGGGCATGTAAACTTAAAAATTGAAACTATAAAAAGGCAATCGCGCCTCCTCATAAAAACCATGATATCTCAAAAAGTAAACTAGATACAGCTGAATGCTTTGCACCATTGGAACGAGCAGGAAATTTCCATCTGGATCAAATAAAAAAACTTGTGGGACTTTGTTAGGTGAATTTTTTTTCTGCACATATGTAAAAATTGAATATTTGAGTATGGATTACATACATATGTTGAACAGAGTTTCCAGATAATTATGGAGCTACAGTCTTACAAGCCAAAGTAATTCAGTGTTATAATCAGTTCTTACCATTAAGTGCACAGAAATCCATTACCACAATTATAACATTTTTACACGGTAAGTTAAACATAATATTTTTGGAGCAGACCTGATACATGACATTATATTAATTTGTTAACAGCTCAGTACCCAAATTATTAAGTGTGCTTTCCATTCTAGATACTTGTTAGTTTTATGAAATTGTCGTAAGTAAAATTTAATTGTCTCTGTATGTTCCATTTCGTAAGCTTGCAGTCTATTGCAAAATATTTCATGTTCATTAGGCCTACATGTTATTATTGAATTGCAACGTTATTTCGTAAGATTTCGACTCACAAACTTTACAACAGGTGTAATGTTATGTGCAATTTATGTTTTCATTCTTATTTCATTACATATATAGCCTAAAAGCCTATTTAAGCCCTTTTTTACAGCGAAGGCGTGTGAAATTTAGGCCACGCCTACTTTTAATAATAATAGATGAATTGCGCATAAGTATGCATGTAGTGTGTGTGTTCAAAAACCCTCTGAGGTGCACTGTTGTAACTAGATCAAAGTTCACTATCCTCTTTGGCAATTTCTGTGATGGATTTCGAGATTCCTTTGCACTGCAGGATGTGATACAAGGGACATTCATCTTTACAGAATTTACACCGGCATGTGCTATTGGGTTCGTGAAAACTGCTAGTTGCACAGACTTTGTGATGAAAGCCATGCACTGCCTGGCGTGTCACTACGTGACGCAATTTCTGGTTGGGTCGGGTCCAGCTGCGGTCTAAGATGGCACTTGAAGTGTAAAATTCCAGGGGTATTTCCTCTCTCTTCCTTGACCTCTCTGCGAGGAGTGCCTCCAGAGGTTCTGTAGACGGGAGTAGCAATTCAAGTCTCAGCTCTTCTATGAGGAATGGTTCCTTTGCCAGCTCATAGACCAGTCTGGAAGAAGTGTACTTTGAAACACCAAGAACTCTCTTTAGGAAGGTGGCTTTGACCGATTCCCATCTCCGCAGATCTCGTTTTTTAAGGTGCTGCCAGATTTGGTGTATGCCGTATGTAAGTATTGGTCTTATCTTACTTCTAAATAGTATGCTTGCTGTTTCCAGTGACAGAGATCTCATGTGTTTTATGTCGCTCATGGCCTGGATTGCGGAAATGGTTCTTTCTTGGGCATGCAGGCTGAAGTTCCTTCCACTCATCTGGAGGGTTATTCCAAGGTACTTGAAATGTTGTACACGGTGTAGTTGTACTCCTCCGGAGGCAATTCTGTCCTTTCCAGAAGTCCTAGTACCCTTCTGGAAGGTCATATGAACAGTTTTGACTTCATTAATCTGGAGCTTGTTTTGTTCTGCCTATACAGTCAGGTGATTCATGCACTCCTGTAACTCTTCCAGATTGGCTGAGCCCATGGCCAAATCGTCCGCGTACATATAGAGCGATACTCGCTCAGGCATGCTGTTTCCTATGTCTGCTGTTGTGAGGTTGAACAACAGGGGACTAGCTGGATCGCCCTGGAGGACGCCGATCTTCTGTTTTATAGGATTTGAGAACTGAAGCTCATCCTCTACTATCACTTCATTGTACTCCAGTACTGTGGCAATTATTTGAGTCAGATAGTGTCCTTCCCCTAGTAGCGAGGCAAGTTTGTCTGTCAACATCCCACGGTCCAGGAGGTCGAACGCTTTCTTAAAATCGACGAAAATGACATGGAATTTTCCTCTCTGCTGTCTTAGTGCCTACTTTTAATCATTTCTCTTAAATTCAGTTTATTATTTAACATTTGAATTATATATTATCATATTCATGTTTTTAGGTGCTAATGCTTTAATTTGAGTCATAAATTGAATAATATTGTAATATTAATTTAGTTAGTTCAGAGATGTCATTGTGCAATATTATGCAAATTTTCTTTGTTCCTCCTTGGATAATCGAGGATTTCATCTACTTTGCGAGACCTCAGGACACTTATCGATACACTCTTCAGGGATGCCATTGCATAGCAAAAGTTTATTATATGTCACACTACTAAATATTTATTGTAATACTAATTCTTATAATCTACTACCTTAATTATAGTTGATTTGTGCTTTAGATTTGTCCTATAATCATTTATTATGCTTTAGTATAGCATATCAAGCTTAACTAATTTAATTTTATGAAATTTCAAACATGGGATTTTATGGGCCGTTATGTTGTCAGCATAACTGTTCTTTGGCGGTCTTATACTAACCGTTATTCACTCTGCAATGGTCGCTGTTCGTGCTTGCACGCGTTAGTCCATAGCTCTTATCTTTCTGGAGAAATCTCTAAAAACTCACAACTCACAACTTGCCAGAGAAATATCTGAATCTACAATTCTCAACTTTCGGGAGAAAATCTCCGAAACTTACAATTATTTCCAACGTATTTCATAACGAAGAGCCCAATTCAGAAGAATTGTTTTGTGTATAGTGAAGGTGCTGTGCCTCAATCAAACTCACAACTCACAACTTGCCAGAGAAATATCTGGATCTACAATTCTCAACTTTCCGGAGAAAATCTCCGAAACTTACAACTATCGTCCAACGTACTTCATAGCGAAGAGCCCAATTTAGAAGAGCTGTTTAGTGTATAGTGAAGGTGCTGTGCCTCAATCAACATACTTCAGCTAAGTACTGTATATTAGAATCCCCGTGCAGCAAGTTGCTGATTTACAAGTCATTATAAGGTCTTATTTATTGGATCCACATCAGATAGTAATAGACACTTTATGCATCTGAGCGTGGTATTGCAAGACTTCATAGTGAAATAAACCCACAACTTAATCTTTAGCTTCAAATTCGTATACACATTGTAACGAAGTGAAAAGTCGCGGAACAATATTCATAGTGATCGTCAGCTAAACCACTTGTTACCACAGTATATTTGTGAAGACTTCACTGTACAAGTAGGAGTTTGATTCAGGCAGCACTAGAGACTGCGCCTGCGCAAGTTTTCAAAAAAGGAAGAGTGACGGTTGGAAGAAAAGCGAGAGGGTCTGCTAGGAGCGGCCGTCGAGGTAGAGAGAGTTGGAAATTAGGAGCTTTATATAGGCCTGGGGTGCTTAAATTGATAAGTATCATTAAAGAAATACAGGTTAGGTGTAGTAGCAGTACAGGAAGTTATATGGGAGGGTGAAGGTTCAATGCAGACAGACAAATATACCTCTTTCTATGGGAAAGGGAATGATAACCATCAATTAGGGACCGAGTTTTTCATACATAGAAGAATTAATTCAGCCATTTGGAAAGTAGTGTTTATTAATGATAGACCTTATGTTATTCTAAGAGGACGGTGGGATGACATCATAGTTATGAATGTCCATACACCAACAGAGGATAAACAAGATGATGACAAGGACAGTTTTTATGATATCACATGAAAATTATACTAGGAGATTTCAATGCGAAAGTAGGAAGGGAGGATATTTTCAAGCCCATAATTGGGAACGGAAGTCTCCACTTGCAGAGCAATGACAATGGGGTTAGACTAGTGAATTTTCCCACCGCTAAAAATTTAATCAAAAAGAGTACAAAATTCCCTCATCATGATATTCATAAATACACATGGACCTTGCCAGATAAAAAGGTTCATAATCAAATCGATTATGTGCTAATAGATGCAAGGAGGCAGCCTAGTATAATCGACGTACAAACTTTTAGAGGTGCTGACTGAGATTTGGATCACTATCTAGTAGGTGCAGCTGTTCGGGAAGAACTTTCATTAAACAAAGGAACTAGGCAAAATTTTGAAAAAGAGAGATTCAATCTGAAAAAGCTAGGTGAAGATGAAAGTAGGAATGCTCAAATAGATTTGAAGTCCTAGAAAACATTGCCAAACAAGAAGCTAGGGATGATATGAATATCGATGAAACCTGGGAATGCATTAAAGACAATATTAAAGTAGCCGAAAAGGAAAAATTAGGTCCACTCTAACTGAAACCAAATAACCGTGCAATCGTCCGAGGGTTTTCACATTTGGCTTCGCAAAGGTAAGAAAAGGTTTATCTCAGGGTACATTATATTGATGTGCGCCACTTATCTCAATGCGATTTGAAGAATTTCTTGTCCCTCTCGCTGATTGACGATACAAACTACCCAGGCTGAAGTCAGTCGTAGAACACGGGATACCTCAGGTTATAGTGGTGTATGGTATTTTGAATTTATGATTGTGTGCAAATATAACTATAAATAACTTCCCTTTACAATATCTTCAAATTAATTATCTTTTATTTTAATACTAATGATTATATATAAAATTATTAATAAAGTAAGCAATTCTTAATCAATGCACTTGTCTTCTAATTATATCTTATTATGATAATTTTATAACTTTGATAATTTTGATAATTACAACCATACTACTAGGAAAAATGGAAGTTTCGGAAATACCTATTATCTTGATATTTCTTGTAATCACTATTTCGAATATCTTCTTATCGACACGAATATAATAATACTGTTCTATATAATTATCAGGACGTTTTCCGGTGTCGCAGAATAATTCTTACAAGTCAACTTTCCCGTATCACTAAGTGCAGATAATTGATACTGAATAATTTTAACGACTGTGTTCGCTGAGCGTTTATGCAGAATTCTTTTAAACGTCCGTCACCCCTGAGTACTTGATGCTGAATAATCTTTCGTTCGCAAGCTTCTATGCTTCCCCTATCTCATTACCCCTTAATTTCATTTACAATCTATTCATCCATTGGTCAATATCTTAATCCGGGGTCTACAGCACCTTCGCAGTAATTTAAATTAGACGCTATATTCATTTAACGAAAGTTTGTGGTTATTCCCCTTGCAGCTCGAGGTATCCGCTGACATCGATGTTTTAGTTATTCATTGTGCTTACTACCCACGCATTTCCGGTCAATCTTGTCATCCAACTCAGGTTGCATAATTCCTCCCTGCTTAATATAAATTTAATTTCCTCCTTTTCCATTATATCGCATATAAATTCAATTACAACCGTGGTTCAATAATGACTGCATGCAATTAGTAAATGCAAGGAAGCAGGCAAAACTACAGTGGTTGCAGAATCCAAATGACACTACGGACAAAAATATCAACAAGGCTAAACGAGAAACCTCTAAAACCATTAGAACAAAGAACAAAGTAAATGAATTAGAGGATAATAGTAAAGACAAAAATCTTAGGGATCTCTACAAGGGAATAAATGAGTTCAAGAAAGGTTTTCAACCTAGAATAAACATAATTAAGGACAATGATGGCACTATACTTGAAGCTTCAAACAGTATTTTGAATAGGTGGGAAACTTTCTTTAATCAATTATTAAATGTACATGGAGATGTCCAAGGTGTAGAAAGTGAAATACTCACAGCAGAGCCATTGTTGCTGAGCCAACTCTATCAGGTAAACTAAAAACACACAAATCTCCAGGCACTGACCAAATTCCAGCAGAATTAATTAACCCTCTCATGCATCGCGTTCTCATTTGAGGACACATGTCATTTTATTTTTTTTTTAAATTTCCTGTTTGAAATTCCCGGCTTAAACTGTTACCCACCAATTCAGTGATGCCTACTAATTGGTTTAAACCAATTTTTGAAGTTCCTTGACAGATGGCAGCAGTGCACTGTCATCATGAAAGTGGCAGGCTTTGAATGTTCCATTGAGGTGGTTGACAGTGATTTTTTATGTTCATTTCTGAAGCTGTTTGATTAAAAGTGACATATGTAAGTAGTTTGTATGCTTGGTTAGACCCTATAAAACATAAATATATGGTTAAAAGAAAGTTAAAATAATTCATAAAAGCCTAAGGCATATGAAATCTATGTGTCCTCATATGAGGACTGCTTGCTTGAATAATCCCTCTCTTTGATTGGAGATCAGGAAGTCATACTGCGGTTATATATGTAACTTCAGTGTAGTTATAGTAGTCTTAGCATATGAGTATTTCAAATATTGGGCTAAGACTTCCAGTTTTAACAGAGAACATAAGTACAAATAAATACGAGAAAATAAGAAGCTATTTACATTTTGACACTTCACCGATTCTACTCACATTCCATAGACCAACACAGACCAAACAGTCAAAATAAAACCATTCCCTACTATGTGCAACAATCTTGTCACCAAACTGTAAACCCAGAAAAGTTTCATTCTGTGGATGAAACGATGATACCCTTCGAAGGTCGATCATTATTGAAGAACTATTTTCCTAAGTAACCAAACACATTTGGAAATAAGTTATGGGTAAGTTTATTGGATTTCTGTTTATTTCTGGTTATGTCTATCAAAGTGCTTTTGGAGGTCATCCATCTGAATGTGGAATTTTTGGGGACAAAATGCTGACAACCTACCATCTTCTTGTACTGAATGTCTCAAAATCCCAGAATCGCAACAGCAGATGATATTACAGTTATCTGATGGATGGAAATTTCTTCTGTGCATACAGTTTCTTCATATACTAGATTACAACCAGAAGAAAGCAGGCCCGATGAGAGAGAGGGGCAGCCGGGGCTAGCCCCGGGGCCCGGGCCCCAAAAGGGTGCCCGGTTGACCTGTTTTAATGTTTTAATTTCTATATTTACTCTAAAATAAATTTTTGTATAAGTCAATAAACTGTTTAAGTTATGTTTTTTGTGTTTATTTTATCTGCATTGTACTGTCATATAACGGTGACACGGAATTAATCAGTTAATGTGAAACGGATTATATTCTTGAAGAAAAATTGCTATTTTTGAAAAGTAGAAGCAGAAATCCTTTTGGATTCAATAGTAGGCCTCACTAACGTTCGGCATTTAAAATCATAATTTTCAAAAGACTCAACTGGTGCATAGTGCATACAGATAAAATTGTTCCTAATTCGAACATTTTAATGTATTTTTCCGTTTCATGCCCGGCATCAGTTAACCGATTTGGTCCAAAATCAATAGGCTTCGCCCCATGGGCGTTATAAAATTGATATACCAAGTTTTATGCAAATCCGATAAAGCGTGTTTGAGTTATCGTGCTTACAGACACACGGACAGACAGACAGACAGTCCTGTCTACCAGACAATCTCATAAAGTACCGGTACCATTCTGGCACTTAATAATTATGTAATATGATTGCATAATTTTTTTGCATACATTATAAAGGGTGCGTTGGGTAGTGAATTTAATATTTGACGGGGGCCCGGGAAAATTTTTCCCTGGGGCCCTTGCTTTCTTTCCACGGCCCTGGAAGAAAGAAGATGGTGCACGAAAAAATGTGGAAGTTGATTGCCCCTGCAGCAGGGTTGATCTAATGGACTCACTTGCTTCAATCTAGGCTATCGCAATTATATCAGAAATCATAGGTGGTCCATGAGTATCTTTTATAATATGCTCAATGTTACAGTAGTGAATGCATGGCTATTATGGAGGATGGCTGAGAAATCTTCCATGGAGCTATTGGAGTTCAAGAGGAGGGTTGCAATAAGTCTCATTTATAGTGGAAAAGCCCCAGAATCTTTGGACGAGAGGGGTAGTTCAAGCAGCAACCAAAATTCACTTCCCCTAGGAAACCTTGTCACAATGTTCCATAGGAAATGACAACGAAAGAATTTTGAGATTTTCCTTTAAAATAGTGATTCTAAAATTGCAGACTGATGTGATAAGTAGGCCTACTGTAAAAGCAGAACAAGATATATCTGGATGAAATGTATTGTGCCGCTTTGCCCAGAGTGTTCTGATAACTTCCGTACTAACAGTAAGGTAAAATATGAATATTTATGGACACATGTTGTGCAATAAACTTTTTATTTTGTTTTATATTCATACAACGCTTCTTTTCTTCTTCATGTGCTCTGGAACTTTATTACATTACGTTGTTCCATCCTGTGCATGAGAACGCCTTATTTTGGCCAAATATTCAAAAATAACTCATGACAACGTATGGCATTTTATTTGTATATCTTTGTTAATATAAAAAGAAAAATATGAAAATGTGGCGTCATCTTGTGGACTGTGTGTGAACTGTAATTTTATGTTGGCCACACTGTAACCTTCCTCTTCACTTTGTGCTAGAGAGTCGGACATGTTTTGCTGTACTGTTGAGCTGTACTTCACGGGGGTGAAGGCTTGATACGAAATATGGAAACACGGGCAGTAGTTGACCAGGCAGGTTATTGGAGCGCTGATCGTTCAAATGCAGAGCGCTGATTGGCTTTCGCATCTGCGAATGAATGAAGCCCATTTCAGAAGTTTGAAAGCAAGGCCAGGCCAGGTTCTGTGACCGAAAGAAAACTTAACGGAATTTATCCAAGTTTGTGTTCTGTGACGAAAAGTTAATAGAATTTTTCTACGTGTCTGCTGATCTCAAGTAAGTGTATTTTCAGATTGAATATTTCTTTTTCGAAATTTTGCCTAATGAACGTAACTCCCAAACAACTGTAATTACCAGATAATGATCAGAATTCTATGGTTGTGTGTGGAATTTTATATGATCTTATGTGTTTACAGAACCCTAATCAGCTTGTGCTACAGACATCTAACGTGTTCTGATTTTCATCAACACAGGATCTACAGGACGAGATAGCCTATCTACATCTACAGCATCTGCCTCTAGACGAACAACTGATTTTGAATGATGGAGGTAATATTAACAGTTACTACAGTAACCTGTTTTTTTTATCAATTTTATCATGTGGTTTTCAATATGAAAATGGCCATTTTTGAGGTTATAAAAGTCTTAGTAACATGTGGACTTCATATAGCCTATAAATTGAGTTTGATCCTATAAATATTCGGGGAAGAAACCATGAAGAAATAGGCAATATTAGGCCTTTATATTTGGCATAGTGTATAGGCCTAGGTACTGGTTACTCACAAAAATGATCAGATTTAAACAATAAAATTATAGGCTATATGGTTCCTATGTAAACAGTACTTAGCGAAACAGGCTGGTCCCCTTTCCACAAGGCACTTGCCTGGCCGCGCCCGCTTCCCCGTAGCGCATGCCATCATGCCTGTAGCCAATGCTCAATCTCAACGCTGGTAATGCATAATTTAAATTGACATGTCGCCTAATATTTCACAATACAAAAATACCCTTGCACCATACATAATATTTCACAATTATAAAAAAAACTCCATATTATAACATTAAATATGGCTTATAATTGATGCAGGAAAATTCCCTTGCACCAACACTGCTCTTTTCATAAGTAACAAAATATCTCAAAATGATAAAAACCGATTCTTGCATTAAAACTTATGAAATCCCCCTATCATAACTCAAATATACGAAAGCTACCTTCATTGCTCAACATTCACTCGTGGCGTAATGGTTAAGACTCCTAGCTATATAATGCTAGGGGTCCCGAGTTCAAATCCTCATCAATCCAAAATTTACTAGTAGGAATAGGTCTGAAATAGGTAGGTAGGGTGAAGAGGAGGTGAGAGGAAGGAGACTGGAAAGGAAGAGAATAAAGAAGAATGAAATTATATTTTGTTTCATCAGTTGCGTAAGAGATGGCGCTACCATCGCTGCTAGTAGGCCTAGTACAAATGCCGCCGCTAGGGGAGTGATTGAGAGTAGGAGTGGGGGACTCGGTTGTCGTAAAGTACCATTTTCCTGCCATCGTTGATTTAGGTCTAAATTTTTTTTTCTTTACATGGTGACTGGTGCTCCAAAAATTCTATTTTATCTTTGTTCTCATGTTATCCAGTTTTCAGGATTTGTGTGTTAATATATAGTTATTTGTGCTTTCAGATCCTTGAACAAAACCAGCGTGGGATGCTGAAATACTATTGCAAGTTCCCTGGGTGCTCATGAGGATATTATGAACATGGAAAGAACAATCATATGTACAGATTCTCCAAACAGCCCCAAGATGTCCTGGAAACTTGGAAAACTATTTGTAATATTCCAAATGGGGTGAGTTGTAATAATTTTTATGTTTGTGAAGACCATTTGTTGCAAAAAGACATGAACTACACTATAGACAAATTAAATAAAGGTATGATGTGATTCCAAAGCATTTGCCTATCCATGAAAATGATAGGCCCATTCACAGTTCCGATACTGATACATTGTCGGTATTGGTAAGTGTCAGGATCTGCAGGACGAGATATCTACATCTACGTCTTAGGTATTGAAATTCCAAAATCAGATTTAACTCCCAGAAAATCTAAGACTTCTAAAATCCAAAGATACGCTACTGCTAAGTTCTCAAAATTAAATATCTTTAAAAATGAACCGAACGACATGAAATAATAATTATGAATAGATATGAAGAGCTGTGGATCCATTATGCCCTTTTGGAAGTCTTTTATATTAAAATTTTCTACGAACAGTAAGTTTTAGCACAAAATCGTAATGCAATGTCAGAAATCGGTAAAAAAAACCTTTTTAACGATACCTCATTCATGCCTGTACAATTAGGACGTGTTGAGAGAAAGGGATCTTGACTTGAGAAATAATATATATATATGATAGAAAATTTTGCATGGAACTTATCATGCCCATAACTCCTGATTGATAAACATTTTGTTGTTCAGAGTTGCGTGCGATCTTCATGAGTTGACATTGCAACATAACGCTCCATGTATATTGTACTGCATTTTAAGGTCCGAATGCTCTATACATTGTGTGAGCAAGAACCTACAGCGAGTCTCACACAAGAGTTGGCCAATGATGTGGGTTTCTGCATCGCGGCAGGCTCAGCTCAACTCCTGAGCGATCGGGTGAAATATCTATGCAAATAAAGCCACGATCAGTGTAGTGATTCAGGTTCTCATATTTACAGTTAGAATTACAACAAAAATATACAAAATATAAGTTCTTTTAATGTATGGGAAATTGACCTATTGACCTGTACACTTTGTTTTTCAAGTTTCCCCATAAATAATATTCACATGCTGTTAGAAGAACTTACAGACAATATCACAAGAGAAATTAACTCTATCTCGGAAGCTGAACTTATGCGCCTGAAAGAAAATTTCCTAAAAAGGTGCCAGTGTGGATGCAAGAGGAGAACATTTCCAACAACTCTTGTGATGAGGTACATGGTTATTTTCATTGTAATTTTAACTGTAAATGGGAGAACCTGAATCATTACACCGATCGCGGCTTTATTAGCTTAGATATTTCACCCAATCGTTTGGGAGTTGGAGCTGTGCCTGCCGCGACGAGGAAACCCGTGTCATTGGCCAACTTTTTCATGGGACTCATTGTAATTATGCACTATTTTATAAACCCCGAGTCAAAGTTGCTTTGGATCAACTTTATAATTTATTCTATGTCTAGTAGGGTTAAGTTGGGTAATTTAAAATTTGTTAGTTTTTCTCAGTCATTCCTAACATTTAATTGTTTCTACAACAAATCTTGTATGCCCCTGATTGTATTGGAGACTTCTAGGATTTAAAATTAACTTTTTGGGCTTATAAATAGATGAGGTACAATGAACCCATGCTTTTGTTGTTAATAACCATCCTTTACCTTAGTTACTATAGTTTTGATCTCTTGAAACATTATTAAATACAAGTTTCTTCAAATTTTAATGATGTCTGCTGCTTTGCTTCATGAAGTAAACTGTCAGTGTTTTATTAAGTCAAAATTGAACTTTTAAAAACATATACTTGGTTGTCATTTGTGAAAATAAAAAGAAGGAAGAGTAAACACTGTAATTATAACAAATATCTAACTGAAATAATCTATTACAAAATTTCCCAGTAGGCATTTACATTTACCAAGAATCTACAATTACCACATCTGACCCTGTTGTTTTCTGAATCTTTTTCCAGGAAGTGGTCTTCACAAATGAAGTAATTAGCACAATTCACTTCATTGCCTAGATTGCATATAGTTTTCCACTTGATAGGGATTCTCAGGGTAGGGGTCCCAGATGTCCTGATTTTACTTTCTTGCATATACGTAGTGTAGAGAAAGTATTGTGATTGTGGCAAAAATCAAAGTCGAGATAACACCGGGAAAGCATGTTTCAGGATTGGTAGAAACCGAAAAAAATGTTTTTGGAATGACGTCTGTCTGTGACAAGCTTAGCCGGTAAACGGTTCATTGTATTTACTTCATTTTTTGAACTAAGGACTTTTTCGGAATTTTATCGACCGCTCAGAAATTGAGTTTTATAACTGAAATATTAAGGGGACTTTTCATGAAACTATTTTGAAAAATTGGCTCTAACGATTTTAATGAAAAATTAAAATTGGAAACTCTTATCTATGACTAACAAACTGGCTGTATCCGTTTTTCTGCAAAAATGACTTAGGGGGTACTTTACTCGTATCCATTTTCAATTTTTCTAGGCTATCTCCATCACATTGGGCGACACATGGAAACTTAGTACAGACAAGTTGTAGAGAAAATTAAAAAAGAACATTATTTGTTAAACACATTTCTTTATAAAATTAATAGGTATCAAGATAAAAACGATATAACATGACTTAAATGCAAATTTCAGAACAAACATTTTGATTAAAATATGAATATTCTTTTGTTGCCCATAGTGGCAAGAATACTATAATCTAGATATTGTTGTGACATATAATCAGTTCACCACAGTCGTAATGAACGCACCAAAATCAATTAAAGGAAGGTGGTATGGAGTAATAGGGAAGAGGTCGTGGGTTCAAATCAAATTTCATGGCTAAAGAAATTTACCAATAAACTCTTGTAATAACTCATTAGTGCAGCATTTACTTCTATTGTTCAGCTATATCTCAATGTATCCTGCATTTTGGCCTTTGCAATTGAGGAAACCATGCAATTATTATTATTATTATTATTATTATTACAACTATTATTTCACGGTAAAAGCATTGAACATAAAGATCGACCCTGATGCTTTCCATTCTAGATACTTGTTAGTTTCATTACTGATATCATTATTACAACTGTTTTCTGTAAAAAATCTTCTGATTTTAAATTTAAAAAGTGAGAAACTCAATATTTTGCTACTGATCAGTTACTGGCACTCAATAGAAGAAAGCAGCTAAAAGTTTCCCTTTTTCTATTAACTGTAGCATGCAATGAGTTTTGTGGCATGGATACAGCATCGAGGAGGCAGATGCTCACTTCCACACGTTAGTGGTATTCGTATATTTTGTTTTCTCACTTCTCTGTGTTCTGGCGAAAAAAAACCATCTGCTTGAACTCATATGTTTCCATATCAAGTGTGTTTACGTAGCATAAAATGCCCAAGAAAAAATGTTCTTTCAATGACCGCCAAGTGTCCCGGTGTTTTCTTGTCAAGAAATGGGACCCCAATTGTAGAGGGAAAATGCTTTAATCCCAATGGTTTATATGAGTAAAAATTGTACATCTTGAATGTAGATGTATCTGCTGGAAATGTAGATTACAAGTCATTTACAACTATTGGTGCAATCTATGTTAGCCTATTTATTAATATAACTTAGTATAATCAATGTGTTTTGGATCTCTAATTACAGTGTAATATGAAAAAAAGCTGTGTAAATACTTAATGCTGATTTATAATGTAATAAATTTAATATTATTTGTTGGATATATGTGAATATTTTCTCCTTTTTTTTCCCTCTCTCCTTTTATTGTATTTAACAAAATATTACATGATTTATGTTTAATACAGTTTCCTTTTAGACTGGCTAAATTCAAATCTCTACTTAACTTTTTGTTATTAAGTGCCAGAATGGTATTCTTGATTTTTGACCATATCAGTTGACCAGTACCCCCCTCCCCAAATGAATCCAGACTCTTAGATGTATATCTGCTATTGACGGGGATAACTTATGGTAAGTAAACACATTAACAATAAATATTTGTCAGTATTTTGTTAAACACATATTGTGGTAGTAGCGTAAGTGAGATTTGTAGTTTGGGAAGGATATTTATTTACAGTAGTGCTAAAGAATTTCTTACTAAACATATTATAATATTTAAATAGGTACTCCATTAATAAATATTTATGTTGCAGATAGGCTTATAACAATATTAATATAGTACATATCGCTGACTCAGTTCAATACTAATACATCTTAAAATCTGATGTTTTCAGAAAAGAGCATTTATGTAGTTAGTTTTTATGCTAAATATAGATTTACAAGTCTCTTGCCTTTTATACGTGCAAATATAACTATGGACGGAAGTTGTCATCAATATATAAATGCTCTCAAAACATCAGATTTTAAGATGTCTTAGTATTGAATTGGGACGTTGTTATTAGGACGATTCAAATTTCCCTCTTATACCTGTAGTTCCCACCAGGCAACTAGGCGCGCTGCGATCGCTTCGTGTTTCCAAGATTTAACACAGAGGGTGCACTTCTAATAAGTTTCTGTTCTGTGCTGTTGAGAGCATCATGGTGCTACATGAAGCTTTCTGTATTCAAGTGTTATGTAATATGCTACATAAAGTTAATTAAATATCTTCAACTGGTTCTGCTATCAATAGATTATGGGCCCAGTGTGCGTGTGAACTGGTGCATGAGAACTCTTGCTCGCGATTAAGATCGACGTAAATTTGCCTGTGAAAACTGGAATCCGTGTGACAAAATGGCTAACGGTAACAGTGAATACAAAATTCAAGCGGATATACTTGAAGGTCCCGAGGACTGGGCGAAATGGAAGTGGCATGTGTCGATGTTATTACGAGCTTATGCTCTTGAAGATATTGTCGAAGGTACGCGCAAGTGTCCTGAACTTACAGAAAGTGCGACTGCAGCCGAACAAGAGGCGCAACAAAGATGGCGGAAAGACAACGCGAAGGCATCAAGCTTGTTGGCAGGTACGCTGGGAAAAGCCGTTGCTGAGCTCGTGTTGACATGCAGCCATGCAAGCGAAATGTGGGAAAAGTTACATGCAAGATTCGAAAGAAGCAGTACACAGTGATTAAACATGTTGATTGAAGCCTTCTTTTGTGTTCAACGTGATAACAAAGAGGATATTAGCACGCATGTAGCAAAATTGCAGAAGCTTTTTGTTGATTTGAACGACGAACTGAAAAAGGACAAAGAAAATGTTCTGTCAGAAGGAATCTTAAATGGCCGAATTTTATCCACGCTGGGAAAAGAGTACAATCATTTTAAAGACTTGTGGGATACAATTCCTTCGGAAAATCAAAAGGTGAACTTGTTGATTGAAAAACTGTGCACAATTGAATTACGTGACCAAGCTATGGTGGAATCAGCTGTGTATGTTGCACGTGGTTGTGCCCTTGTGAAGAAAAATCAGCTAAACAGTGAAAAATCAAAAAAGAATGTAGAACGTGCAAAACAGAAATTTCCATGTTGTAAATGTCAGCGGTTAGGCCACTGGGCAGAGGAGTGTCCATTGAAAAACAGCATGAAGAGAATGTTTCATTTTTATCATGTGTTTTAGGTGCCTCAGAAAACAGTCCTGTTGAAGCAGACAGTTGGTACTGTGACAGTGGTGCCACACATCACAACACTGGAAATAAACAATACTTTGAAACTTATACAAAATTTGCTGTACCTGATAGGATCTCGCTTGGAAAACGAGGTGTGAGCATGCTAGCTCATGGAGAGGGAACTGTGAAAATTCAAATGCATTTGAACAACTCCTGGAAAAATGCTGAACTGAAAAATGTGTTTTATGTTCCTGAAGCAAGTGCTCATTTGTTCTCTGTGAAAGCAGCTGCACGACGAGGTTTTCGTACAAAACTGGATCACAAAAGTGTCGTACTTGAAGATAAAGTCACTGGGAAAACAATGATGACTGGACATGCCAGAAATGGTTTGTATGTGCTTGATATACGTGTTGTTAAACCGGCACAGCCTGCACAAGTGAATCTAGTGACATCGACGGATATGCTGCAAGTCTATCATGAAAGATTTGGCCATCAACACAAACAACATGTGAAGAGAGTCTTGAAGCAGATGGACATCAATGTGGATGGGTGCAACGAAGGATTCTGTGATTTATGTGCATTGGGAAAAATGCATCGACTGCCATTCAAAAATCGAGCGAATCGACCAAAGGTAACTGGTGAACAAATCCATGCTGATGTGAATGGTCCTATGACCATTGAGTCTCTTGGAAAAGCACGGTACTATGTGTGTTTTAAAGATGATTTCAGTAAGTTTTGTCGTATTTTCTTCTTGAAGCAGAAATGTGAAGTCAGTACAGTTTTGGAACAGTTCCTGAATGAAGCTAAAACAAATAATAATAATAATAATAATATATTTTATTGTCTTTAAGCAATACAAAATTGCAATAGACATTGCCACTAAAAAGAATTGTTTAAAAGCTGATACATTTAAAAGAAAAATATTCGTTTATGTCATAAAATGGATTTTGAACAAGCCATTTGTGTAAACTTTTTTTGAACAGCCCATAAGTTAATTGTTTACTGGCTTCACTTAAATTGTTATGCAACTTTACACTTAGTACAGCATAGCTGTTTTGACTTTTAGTCAACCTATTGTATGGGATGTCCAGCAAATTACGGTTTCTTGTATTATAGTTATGAGTATGAGATCTATATATTGCAGAATCAGAAATAGAGATCTTATGAGCATAGGATAGGCACAAATATATATACAGATTAACAACCGTCAATATGCCACTATTCACAAACAATGGCTTGCAGTGTGCAGTTATGGAAGTCTTATTTATTATGCGTAGAGCTTTCTTCTGCATTAGAAGTACCTTATTTATGTGGCTGCTATTACCCCACATGATCAATCCATAGTTTAACACTGACTGAAAAAAAGCAAAGTACGCCACTTTTACGTAATTACCAGGTACAATGCCAATAAGAGATCTAAGCAAGAAGATTACCCTTGATAGTTTTACGCAAACAAGTTCAATGTGGGCTGACCATGTGAGGGAGCTGTCAATACTTAAGCCCAAAATCTTAATTGTACTTTTACTTATCTGACAAGACTTCTGTGTTAGTAAACTACAGTAGAGTGTTTGTGTTTTGTCCATATTTAGTAATAAGCTATTTGCATGAAACCACATGGTTGCTTTATCGATTGTTTGTTCGGCCATATGCTGCATACTGTTATAATCGGCATGGGTACTAAGAAAAGTGGTGTCGTCTGCAAACATTATAGTGGTTGAATCTAAGTTACTTGGGAGGTCATTTATCACCACTATAAAAAGAAGAGGCCCCAAGACAGACCCTTGTGGAACTCCTGACATAACCTCAGAAACATTTGAAGTACACCCATTTATTTCCACATATTGGTATCTTCCTGTTAGGTATGATTTGAAAAATCCAAGTTGATCACCAGCAATCCCATAGTATTCTAATTTACTCAATAACATGGCATGATCGATGCAATCGAAAGCTTTGCTAAGATCACAAGCTGGGTCATTCCATGTCAAGTGAACCAATGGAAAAACGTGACCACCTCCGATTTTAGTCATACTTGGTTGTCATGAAGTACCACCTGAGATATGTTGAAGTACAAAATATCAGATTTTTATGTGTTGTAGTTTTCCAGTTATACCCTTCTGAAATATGGAAAAAAACCAAATTTTCTGCATAAGTGCAATCACAAAATGACGCATAAATCAAGCTGGAATTGACATAGATGAGTGGGAAAAGTATCAAAATGTAGCTTATATTATGAGTTTTAATTTGATACGTCACACGACTACTTTCGAAAAAAAATATTTTCAAGGTTACCCAAAAAAAATTTGAAAACTGAATTTTTCAAAAACCTATATTTTGAAAATTTTGAAACAATTCTCATAGAAACATACATATTTCAGCATCATGTCCTACAAGTTTTGATAAGGGATCGCAATGGGATCATATTTTTTTACATTTATAACAAATACTATGCACGCTGGGTAAGAATATATGACACAGGAATATTGCACTTAATTCTAAAATCCATTCCTTTGTCCAGGGAGTTGTTTACCAACATGCATATACCAACT
Organism: Ectobius pallidus; assembly: GCA_964059195.1. Classification (NCBI taxonomy): domain Eukaryota; kingdom Metazoa; phylum Arthropoda; class Insecta; order Blattodea; family Ectobiidae; genus Ectobius; species Ectobius pallidus. Next base: position 31,639,221 of record CAXKWD010000001.1, on the reverse strand, counting down.
TGTGCAAGTGGTCAAATGGGTATGAGTAAACACAGTCTGCAAGCATGTGAGTCAGCCAGGGAATGCAAGTTGTAACCTGTTGGACCTGGCTTCAGTTGTGCCTTGACTCTCATGCAGTGTGCTTCCTTTCTTCAAAGGCTGTACAAAGACTGTATTGCTGCATGTAAAGTAGTGGGTTCAGTGATTAAAATAGGCATTGTGTATTTCCCCAGTATGGCTGAAAAAGTAAGTGAAACAGCAAAGATTTTCTGCTGCAACCCTTTCAAGAAAGACAGACATCAGGGTGTGAAAAGAAGTGTGAGGCCTGTTACTGACTGGATGTGTGATATGTTTGACACCATTGTGGTAGGTATGAAAATTTGTGACAGTTGTAGGAAAGAACTATCAAAGCAGAAACAGGTTACAGATACAACAGATGACTGTTTAGTACCAGTAGCCAATACCACTAGGCCTACTAATGTTGATGAATCATTTGTAGCTTTAGATGTTACCTTAGAGTACCTTAATAAGTCTCTAAGCTCTCTAGAGGAGTCACCTGTTGCTAAGAGGAAGTTGCAAATGAAATCATACTGTGATAAAAAATACAGTAAAATAAAAAAATGTTTGACAGAAAAGGTACTAACAGCAGCAAGTACAAATACAGAGAAAACTGTTGACCATAAATCAGAATCATGTGAAGTCATTTGTCAGCTAAAAGAAAAGTTTCAAGAAGAAAATATAAGTGTTAGTGAAAAATTGCAAATTTTAACAGTACTACCTAAAAGCTGGTCATGCAGTGAAATACAAAATGAATTTCAGGTTAGCAACAGAATGGCAAGAAAAGCTAAAGCATTGGTGAAAGCGAAGGGTATTCTGGCAACACCAAATCCTAAACCAGGAAAGGTTTTAAATGAATCTGTGATTGAGAAGGTAATAGGGTTCTACAACAGTGATGATGTCAGCCGTCTTATGCCTGGAAAAAAAGATTTTGTTTCTGTGAAAACGGGTGACAGTAGTAGAATTCATGTACAGAAGAGGCTAGTGATGGGCAACTTGAAGGAAGTGTACGAGCTGTTCAAAAACAAAAATCCTACTGATAAGATTGGATTTTCGAAATTTGCTGATTTACGACCTAAACATTGCGTCTTGGCTGGAGGAAGTGGTACCCACACAGTATGCGTTTGTACAGTGCATCAGAATGTTAAATTAATGCTACAAGTGTTGAAATCCAAACAAATTACACTGAATGATGGCACAGATATAAGTAATTATAATTCCTGTTTAGCGAAGTTAATGTGTGAAGAGCCAGGCACAGCATGCCACCTTAATGAATGTCCTTCATGTCCAGGTGTAGATAATTTGAAAGATGAGTTACAGTTGCTGCTAGATAATGAACTGGTGGACAACATTACATACAAGCAGTGGGTTTCTGTTGACAGATGTAATTTAGTAACCTTCATCAAAACTGCAGATGAGTTTATAGAAACTTTGTGTGAACAGTTGTTGATTTTGAAGAGACATTCTTTTATTGCAAGAAGACAGGCAGAATATTATAATCACTTGAAGCAGAATATTGGAGTAAATGAAGCTGTGGTATGTATGGACTTTGCAGAAAATTATTCGTTTGTACTACAGGATGAAGCCCAGTCTTTTCATTGGAACAATGATCAAGCAACTATTTTTCCTATAGCAGTCTACTACAATGATCATAATATACACTACAAAAGTATTGTATGTATCTCTGAATGTCTACAGCATGACACCACTGCTGTTCATTTATTCCAGAAAAGGCTTATCTCTCATTTGAAGTTGGAAGTAATTAGAGATTTGAAAAAAATTTACTACTTCTCAGATGGTGCAGCTGCGCAATTTAAAAACAGAAAAAAACTTTTCAAACTTATGCCACCATGTTCATGATTTTGGAATTGAGGCAGAGTGGCATTTCTATGCAACAGCCCATGGGAAAGGAGTATGTGACGGTCTGGGTGGTACTGTGAAAAGACTTGCAGGAAAGGCAAGCCTACAGCGGCCATACGAGCATCAAATCATGACACCAGCACAGCTGTTTACATGGAGTGAGGAAAACATCGACTCCATGCAGTTCTTCTTCTTCAATGAAGCACAATACAACAAAGAGGAAAAAATACTTGCAGACAGATTTCTGTCTACAAAAGCAATACCAGGCACACAGAAGTTCCACAGTTTCATCCCATTGTCAGATAAAGTGTTGTTGACAAAGGTATTTTCAAGAAGTGAACAGTCATCCACTTTTTCAGTGTTAGGACCACGTGTGCAACAGAGGCTGAAGCTAGCAGAAGTAAAAGGATATGTTACATGTGAGAACAACAATCATTGGTGGCTTGGTGTAGTTGTGGACAAAAATGAGACAGCACAGATAGTGGAACTGATGTTTCTGCACCCTGCAGGTCCTTCTCCATCATTTACTTTCAAAAGTGACTGTCCAAATAAACTGACTGTGCCTCTCTCTCAGATCCTCACCCTTGTGCAACCTACATGTCCCACTGGCCGTAGTTATTACCTCTCGAAGGAAGAGATGGATGCGGCAACCATGGCTCTAGAAAATTACTGTAGACAATAAATTCACGTTTTTGTCATTGAAGAAGGGAAGGTAACATGTTTTCTGTAAGTTTTTCTTTTTGATTGTAATGAAATTTTAGAATTAAGTGCAAGATTACGGTGCCATATATTCTTACCCAGCGTGCATAGTATTTGTTATAAATGTAAAAAAATATGATCCCATTGCGATCCCTTATCAAAACTTGTAGGACATGATGCTGAAATATGTATGTTTCTATGAGAATTGTTTCAAAATTTTCAAAATATAGGTTTTTGAAAAATTCAGTTTTCAAATTTTTTTTGGGTAACCTTGAAAATATTTTTTTTCGAAAGTACTCGTGTGACGTATCAAATTAAAGCTCATAATATAAGCTACATTTTGATACTTTTCCCACTCATCTATGTCAATTCCAGCTTGATTTATGCGTCATTTTGTGATTGCACTTATGCAGAAAATTTGGTTTTTTTCCATATTTCAGAAGGGTATAACTGGAAAACTACAACACATAAAAATCTGATATTTTGCACTTTAACATATCTCAGGTGGTACTTCATGACAACCAAGTATGACTAAAATCGGAGATGGTCATGTTCAAAATTGACAAAAAATTGGTTCACTTGACATGGAATGACCCAGCTGTGACCCTAGCAGTACTTCCGCTCTCATATGCCGAGAGAATCTCTGAGATCAAAAGCATTAGGGCATTGGTGGTAGATTGGGTCTTACGAAACCCAAACTGAAATGGAGAAAATATTTTATGTATTTCCCAAAATTTGTTTATTTGCTCTTTAACGATCACTTCAATAATCTTGCCTATTATGGGAACTAATGAGATTGGCCGGTAATTCCTTAACTGAGTCCTATCTCCCTTCTTGAACACCGGGATCACTCTTGAGATTTTTTGTGATCTGGGGAAGATGCCGCCCGTGAGACACATATTTATGCTGATAGCCAGGGGTAATACCACAGTATAAGTATTAATACAGTACAGAAACTCAGCCCGTTTTTCTGCCAGCCGAGCATGCGCGCGCATTACTAGCGATCGTAGCGGCCATATAGTAAGACTACAGAAACTACTCCGGGAAGTATGTAAATAAATAGGAGTGTTGTATTTATTAGAACACGCTATATTCGAAAGGACCTTATTATTCTGCTGTAAATTTCAGTAATAATAAAAGACAAAGTCCTGAATTGCATTTCTTCACTTTCTTGAAACATCCAGAAAGGTAAGAACGAAAATAAGTAATATTTATTGTAGGTCTACTGGCTTACTCGTGATTCTGGTGTGGTTATGTTTCAAGTTACTTTAATGTAATATTTTTATATTTTATTCTGTTGTAATGATTTCTGGTGTATAAAATAGGTCATTAATGGTCGACAAGAAAACCTAGTAACAAAATATGTAAAATATTTGAGTGAAAATTACCGTCTATGCTTGACACACGCCGAAAACAGACAGTTTATGAATTCCTATAAAAACTCGTTACCGGTAATTAAAACTGCTGTACTGACGGTGTCTTCAATTCCAAATGCTCTTGAATTTTTTGTTTTGTTTAATGAAGTCCATCCTGCAGTAATTGACGCTACATAGACCTACGATAAATTGAAGTCGTATATTGCCATATATTGCAAAGAATCAAAATACACTGTCAACAATGACGTGCAGGATGAACAACGTGACAGACCTATAATATAATTTACGTAATTAATATGTAGGCTATTTATTATCATAATTTGAATGATAAATTATACTAAAGGGCAATGATTTTAAAGGAAAAATACTAGGCCTAGGTACAGTCCTTAACAGTAGCCTATTTAGGTATTGTTTACCTCTTCTTAACTAGAATATAATACATTATCTGTTTTATTATTTCTTAAATTTAAAATTAGATTTGCATTAAATAAAAATATTCTGTATTTTTCTCTTTTAACATAACATATTTTGCGATGTGTTTATGTATTTTCCCAAGCCATTTCATATGATGAGAATGTAGCTTTACTCAATCTCCGCATGGAGCGCTAGTGTCGTCCAGTCAACATGTTGTCATAGGACTTTTAACACACAGTTTCTTTACTGTATTAATACTTATACTGTGGTAATACTATAGCAGTGATTACGTGCTTTATTACATTTATAGAGAGACCATATGTATCCTTACTTCCTGATGCCTTCATATTCATTACAACACTGAACACACTTTCACAGGTAACTTGACTCCACTTAAAGTTGGAACTGGGCTTTTCCACATGTTTTAAGAATTCCGCTGAGGATACTGGGGACGATGGTATATTCCTTTTCACGTCTGCTACGGAATCCATAAAAAAATTGTTTAAATCATCTGGAGTGATGGTAGCCTCAACCTCTTGTTTTTTACGGGCAGACACTTTCCTTATCAAGGTCCATGCTGCTTGGCATTTGTTGTTAGATTCTTCTATGAACCTGGCATTAGCCAGTTGTTTTACTGCATTAACTTCATGCTTATATTGATCTCTAGTGTATTTGTAAGCTTTATAAGAAGCTAGAGTCCTGGTATTTTGGAATATTGTATAACATACCATAACAGTATTTTTCATTTGTTTCAATTTGGGCGTATACCAGCTTACACCAGTTTTGGTTGCTCTTGACGCCTTCTTAGAAGTTCTTTGAGTTTTAACCGGACAAGCCAAATTAAAGAGCTCTATAAACTTAGTGAAAAACAGTTCGAATACTTCCTCCGCATTGCCTACATTTTGGTTTAGTAGATTCTCCCAATCCACCTTGCTTAGCAAAACCCAAAATATATTCAGGCTACCTGGAGAAAGATTTCTATATAGCGAACTTTTCAATGGGCGAGAATCAGATTCTGATGCGAAACACACGGTTAATTCGAGACCACTATGGTCCGAAATATCAAGGGGCTTCACACAGGTATTACATGGTTCCAGTGGGATGTTCGTAAATATATTGTCTAAGCAAGCGTCCAAACGTGTAGGTTTGTCATTTGTATAGTTGCAATCAAACTGTCTGAGAAGGTTTAATAGCCTATTCACACTAAATTGATCGCGTAACACGTCAAACTTGGAGTTTACATCTCCGCCAATTACAATGTATGCATTCATACGACTGAGAACTATTAATAGTTTCTCAAGGTTAGCTAGAAAATTGTTTACATCACCAGCCGGTGAGTGATATACACTAACTATAATAACATTTGGGATCTCAACCCTTATTGCTACACATTCAATGTCAAGTTCGATGCAAAGCCATTTAAAATCTAATACGCTGCAGCTTCCCATCCAGCGGTCGGCAACAAAAATTCCGACCCCTCCTCTTATATGTTGTTCGCGACAGTACATGGTAAGGGGAGTATAACCCTCTAATAACACAAAGTCAACTTCCACATCCCGTAACCAATGTTCACTCACACAAATCATGTCATACTTATTTATAGCACCTAAATGACTCAAAATGTTTGTCTTACTATTTAGTCCTTGAACATTTAGGTACACGAGCTTTAAATTTGTTTGACCTCTAACACTGTTTGTTGGAACTATTAAATCTTCAGATATGTTCTTTGTTAAGCTGATACATTGAAAATTACCATGAGAAATATCTTGACCCTCTCTTGCGGCGATATTTACACAATCGGTACTGTTTTGATGTCATGTTGGTGAATGTTTTCCTTCATTTATACTTACTTCTTCAATTTGACTTGGGTATAATTTACCATAGAATTCAGAAAGAAGTACACCGGTAGGCCACACAGCCGGGTTAAATAGGCCACCAAAATGCTCCTCTTGAGTTTCAATGTGAAATGTGAAATGGTCATGTCATCAAGCAACTTAGGTGTGATGGAGGGAAAGAGTTTAATAATAAGAACATTTCTGAATTGCTTGCAAACAGAGGTATAGAACATTGCATTTCTACACCATATACACCGCAACAAAATGGTGTTGCAGAACAAGAAAATCGAAGCATTGTGGAGTGTGCGCGTTTTATGCTAAATCCAAGTAAATTGCCAAAAGAACTGTGGGCAGAAGCCTGTAATACTGCCGCATATCTTTTGAATCACACTGGGAAGTCATCTGTTGAAGACAAATCACCTTATGAAATATGGTATCGACGTCCAGTAGGAAATCTAACTCATTTGAAGATTTTTGGAACTGAGTGCTATGTACATGTGTACAAGAATTTGCGTTCAAAGTTTGACGACAAAGCTGTTCATGGACATATGGTTGGATACGTAAATGACAAGAGATGGATACAGGGTCTGGATTCCATCTCAGAGGAAGGTTATTCTAAGCCATGATGTAAAGTTTAAGCCTGAAGTTGTCTGCAATCTGCACACCAATGTTTCTGAACTTCCAATTCCAGAAGAAAATCACGAGAGACTAGAAGATGTACGAGAAGAAGAACTCGACACAACGTCTAGCTCCGGAGGAAGTGGTGAGTCAGCTGATGAAGAGGAAGAAAGGAAAAGAAACGTGAAAGAAAGAAACCTAATTGGATGACCAGTGGAGACTATGTATATCTTACTGGACCATCTGAAGAAATAGATCCAAGTTCGATTGCTGAAGCATTGCAATCTGAAAATAAAGATCAGTGGCTCAAGGCAATTAATGAAGAACTGTAGTCTCTGAAGGAGAACTGCACATGGGACTTAGTCCAATGCCCTGCAGGCATAAAAGTCTTGAAAAATCGATGGGTTCTTTGCCAGAAATCTGCAGAAAAAGGGAAAGTCAGATACAAGGCTAGACTAGTAGCTAAAGGATACGTCAAAAGCAAGGAATTGATTATGAAGAAACATTCAGTCCTGTGGTACGTTATGATACTATTTGGACCTTGTTAGCGATAGCTGCTGCAGAGAATCTGGAACTCTATCAATTTGACATCAAAACAGCTTTTCTGAATGGCATACTTGAAGAAGATGTGTACATGGAACAACCAGAAGGGTTTGAAGATGGCTCAGGACGAGTATATCTACTAAAGAGAAGCCTGTATGGTCTCAAACAGGCACCACATTGCTGGAACAAGCGTTTCGATAAATTTATAAAGAAAACAGGATTTAAAAACAGTAATGCTGACCCATGTCTTTTCTATTGCAGAAGGAATGAAAATTTCTTGTATGTTGCAATCTATGTAGACGATGGTCTAGTAGTGGGAAGCAACAGAGTTGAAATTGAAGAATTCCTAGAAGCACTTCAGCAGGAATTTCATACAACAATTTTCTGAGTATGAAAATACAGAAAAATGAAGATGGATTGATAGCAGTAAGTCAAGAAGACTATACTAGAAAAATCCTGAAAAGATTTGGAATGCACGAGTCGAATGGAGTCTCGACTCCAATTGGGCAAGAGGAAAGTGACGTCGGAGAGAAGATCACAACCAAGATTCCTTATCGTGAGGCAGTAGGTTGTCTTCTGTACCTGACTACAGCCACACGTCCTGACATTGCTTTAGCAGTGAACAAAGTCCGGTCCAGAAAACCACCATTAACGGCCGTGGGTGTCGGCATGCTGACCACATGCCCCCCAATCCTGCCATCTGCCAACAGGAGATGATGCAGCGGTCGGGTGGTAGGCCAAGTCCTTCCGGGGATGTAGCGCCACGGAGTTTAGTTTAGTTTAGTTTTAGTGAACAAAGTAGCTCGAGCCATGGAAGATCCTACAACTCAAGACTGGAATCGAGTGAAATGCATCTTCAGATACCTGAAGAGTACAGTAGATTATGGAATTATCTACAAGAAAAAGGAAGCCTTGAAAGTCTACAGTGACACCGACTATGCTGGTGACAAGGACACAAGACGATCAACGACAGGTGTCGTTGCAACTTTCACTCATGGGGCTATATCGTGGGTTAGTCAGCTACGAAAATCAGTAGCAACCTCCACCACAGAAGCAGAAATAATAGCAGCAAGTTAAGGAGCGAAGGAGTTGATTTGGTTGAAAAGACTGCTTTCTGAATTATCTGAAACTGTCAACCAAGAAAAACCTCCTACACTTTACATTGACAATGCTAGTGCTGTGCAACTGTCCAAAATTCCAGCCTATCATCGAAAATCAAAGCACATAGAAGTTCGGCATTTCTACGTCAGGGAACAATTTTTGAATGGGGATCTTGGACTTGAACACATCGAGGGAGCAAACCAATTGGCTGATTTGCTGACCAAGCCATTAGAGAGGGTCCGATTCAAGATGCTGCGTGACAAGATTGGAGTACAGAAGATTTAAGTCTGTGTAAACTGTACTGTATTTTCTGTTTGATATTTTTCTTTTGGAGGAAGTGTTAATATAAAAAGAAAAATATGAATATGTGGCGTCATCTTGTGGACTGTGTGTGAACTGTAATTTTATGTTGGCCACACTGTAACCTTCCTCTTCACTTTGTGCTAGAGAGTCGGACATGTTTTGCTGTACTGTTGAGAGCGTCATGGTGCCACATGAAGCTTTCTGTATTCAAGTGTTATGTAATATGCTACATAAAGTTAATTAAATATCTTCAACTGGTTCAATCAATCAATCAAATCTTTATTTGCAGAAAACTCCTGAGTTCATCAGGAGCATTACAAATGTCCATACAGGTTATATATAGTATTATAGATGAAATATAAAACTTTCCAACATACATCAGCACTTCATCAGCTTAAGATTCGTCACTAATAAAATCATAAAATTCATTAACACTGTACATAGGGTTATTTAATATAAACTTTTTAATGGCCAATTTAAAACTATGGATCGGTAGCCGTCTCATGTTGTTAGGTAGAGAATTGAACATCCTAATCGATACATTTTTGAAACTGTTTTGAGTTTTAACATAATTACAATGAGTTGTGACTATATTGTGTTTACCTCTTGTGTTATAGTTATGACACATACCATGTTCTAGATGAGAATTATAATTTTCTTTTATATACAATAAGCACTGAATACAAATAGCCCTGGCAGAGTCATAATTTGAATATTCCTAAAACTATTTCTACAGTGACCATTTAATGGTAAGCCCACATCAACCTAATTGCCCTTTTTTGCAATCTGAACAATTTTAAACTGTAAGTTTGATCCCCCCATAACAAAGTCCCATATGATAGGTGGCTGTGAACATGTGCAAAATACACCAGTTTCAAAACATCAAGACTAACGCAGGATCTTAATTTTCTCAGCATATAAATTCCTCTACTCAGTTTGTAAGCTATATTATCCATATGACTATGCCAGTTCAACCTGGAGTCCACCTTAAAACCCAGAAAATTTACAACATCGTTGTTATGATTTTTAACATTTAAGGAGATCCTGAGCTCCTGAATTTTATCCATATTTAGACACAAGAGATTGGCACTACACCAATCTTCAACCATTAAAACTGTGTTACTCAAATCTCTTTCTATTGGCTCACTGATACATATTGCGAAATCATCCGCGAATAAGTACCCCTTGGCTGATGGCCATAATATATTGGGTAAATCATTAATGTAGATGATGAATAAAATAGGCCCCAGAATAGACCCTTGTGGTACTCCATTAAGAACATGTAAATAATCAGACTCTATGTCATTAACATTAACCTTCTGAAACCTCCCTGTTAAGTAAGAGCTTAAAAGTAAAACAGCACTATTTTCCAGACCATAGAATTCTAATTTTTTCAACAGTATTTTATGGGATACAGTATCAAATGCTTTCGATAGATCAAATAATTTAGCCCTTGTTATATTTTTAGACTCAAGTGAGTCCAAAAAGTTTGTATACAGGGACACAGCTGCTTCGATTGTCCCCATTCCTAAACGATACCCATATTGGCAGTTGCTAAAAAGATTATTTTTTTCAAAATAATCAATTAATTGATCGTTTAACAATTTTTCAAACACTTTAGATATGATGGGAACTAAGGATATAGGCCTATAACTGTTGCAGTCTGATTTACTTCCCTTCTTATATATTGGAATTACCTTGACAAGCTTTAAAGCATCAAGAAAAACTGATTCTATAATACAACTGTTTATTATATTTATTTATTTATTTATTTATTTATTTAGATTTGTTCATCATAACATAGTACAAAATACATGTTTATGAACATCTGCATTTGCACCCTTGCATTCATAACAAGCACTCTATAAAAAACTCAATATTCACAATACAAAGATATGCATAATAAATGTTACATAATATACAACATATATACAGACGTGTACATTATGTACATATTGGTTAAGACTCCCATCAAAGATTCTTTACCTAGTTTAATCATTAACGCGTTCAGACCATAAAAATCAGTACATCTACTAGCTTTTAGATCTCTAATAACTTTTTCCACCTCACAATTACTTACTAATTTAAATTTTAATGAGCAACTTGGTTTTACTCTAGATTCTATGTACTCCAATGCAGTTTTGGTACAATTCTTAGAAGCTACTGCAAGAATAAGTTCATTTATTTTGTCTATGAAAAAGTTGTTGAATTGGTCTGGTGAGAGATTATTCTGAGTCTGTTCTTGCTTAAGTACAGTATTACATTCTTTTTTGATTACATCCCACATGGCCTTACTTTTATTACTTGATGAATTAATTAAGTTATCATTTTCTAAGCGCTTAGTCTGTTTAATTAATGTTCTGAATTGTTTCTTATATCTGATGTATAATTTTTTTGCAGAGTCACTTCTTGTTGTTTGATAAATTTGATAAGACCAGTCACACAATTCCCTGATGTAATTTATTTCCGGACTAACTACCTTATTCCTTCTAGGTAATGTAGTCTTGTTTTAAGTCTAATGTAAGGAAAAGCTAAATTTATAATTGAATTCAGTGTTTCAATTAATATTTGAGGACCGTTTTTTCAAAACTCGCTTTATGCAAAAAACAAAATTTTACAGGAATCAAATTATTTTAATTAACACGCAAGGTCAAAGGTAAAAATTGTTTACAATCAGCAATTTTCGTACAGTTGTGAACATATTTTGGGATAGTCTTTGCACATACATAACATTATTGATAGTTTGTCAGCTGCTGGGAATAGAAAAACAGCTTTCTTTTTCAAAACTCGCTTTATGCTCAAACTAAATCAGTGATACCTGATTATTAAATGCTTGTTTTTTTACATTAAACTTTTAAAATGATACTTCTTTTTCTCTTCTACACAACTTCATGGTTCTCTTCATCCTCATAATTTCTCCGTGAGCTGTCATGATCTTCCTCACCACTTGCGGAGAGTATGTCGTTGTAGAAACCTGCAGCATCCTTAGGAATGGTGAAGAAATGCATTAGCTTCTTTACATCCTTCTTCTTCTCTGCACTCACATGGTTTTCCTTGCGGATACTGGGAGCACGTTTCACGGCTTTAAAAGAAGGAATGTTCTTTTTCAAAACATCACAACATACTTCTGATCCTGGGAAAAACGTCGTTTTAACAGAACATTGAATCTTACCATTGATTTGGCTGTAGGTTATTGCTCTTACATCCATCATTTTGAAAGGCAAGGTAGACTTCAGGATTTGTTTAGAAATCTGTTTGAAGTCGTAGGAAAACCAGTCTTTTCCCCACACCAGCACCTTTCCAAACTTCGCTAGAATATTCCTGTATTCACAAGGTGATATGATCTCTTCTTTCTTCCGATATTCCTTCTCAACTCTACCGAATACACGATCGGGTGGCATGAAACTATGTCCGCGAATGGGAAAATAGTGGGTAAGTTCAGAGAATACTTTAGTGCGTTCCATAAAATTTCCCAGCACACACAGCATTATAGAATTCTTGTTCTGGCTGCTGCACGAATCTGAAAAAAGCTGAAGTTTCAATCCTTTCTTACCAAGATCTCCAATCCTATTTTCTAAATAATGTAGGAGGAAATGTTGTAGCGCAGATGCGACTTCATTTGCACCTCTTACAGCTTCAGTTTCACACCAAGTATAGTGAAATATGTTATCAGTATCTTGTTTTGGTTCATGTATCACCACAGTCAGGTTATAGAACCATACCTGTCGTGTGTAAAACACTTCACCTACAGAGAGCTTTGGTAGAGGCTGATTTTGCTGCATGTCAAAGGCCACTTTTACAGTATCTTCAGAGTAGGTGTTCATGATGCTGTGGAACTTCTTTGCACGGACTTTATGCAAGCGCAGGTTAGTTTTACCACAGTATACGTATTAATACAGTAAAGAAACTCAGTCCGTTTTTCTGCCATACGGACATGCGCGCGCAGATTCCATGCGATCCTACCGGCCATTGAGTAATACTACAATCACTACTGCGGGAAGAATGGAAATACATAGGAGTCTTGAATTTTTATAGCAATGCGTGTTTGGAAAGGATGTTATTGTTCTGCTATAAATTGCAGTAACAATAAAGGAAGAAATCCTGAATTGCATTTCTTCACTTTCCCAAAAGATCCAGAAAGGTAAGAAGAAAAATACGTAATATTTATTGTATGCCTGCTGCTTACTCTTGACACATGTTCTGGTGTGGTTATGTTTACATTTACTTTAATGTAATATTTTTATCTTTAATTATGTTGTAATTTCTAACAATAGATACTAATGAAATGAAAATGTCAGCAGTCTATATCACGGTTAAAGATAACAATATTTAGGATGTCGTATTGTGATCGCTTAAGATAACACAATATTTGCTGCGGTACAGCTTATTTCCTATGTGCATTGTAATGTATATGTCAGGGCCGGTTATGTATACAAACATGTGTGCCGTGTTGGCAGTCAAGAATGGCTATGTGAGCTCTAATGCACATGGCCATTTTGCAGCATGTAGCCGATTTTTTTTCTTTGCTTGCACAAACCTGACAATCAAAGATCCACATGCCCGGTTGTAAGGATCAATGCTAAGGAATATCAGTGCACATAACTCAATTTCGTAAAAAGTGCACATAGCCGATTTTACAGGCGGTACGATATTTATTTTCTCGAACACGATGTAGGCGTAAAGATGACGAAAACATAATCTTACATCATAAATTCTCGGATACATGTGCCATTAAGGTGTTTGCGACAGTAAACTAACATGACATCATTATCCAAACCTAGGCAAGCAATAGGCTTACCTAAAATAGGCTACTGTTAAGAAGCGTATCTAGTCCAAGGTTTTTCCCACCTTTAAAATCAACGTTTAAGTTATATTAAAGAGTGACCTTTGAATATAGGTTTGTCACACTGCTCGTCCTCAACTTCATTGTTGAGATTGTATTTTGTTTCTGTATCTTACGGCTTCGATCTACCTTCAATTGTTGTAATGATTTCAGGTGTAAAAAATGGGTCATCAATAGTCGGCGAGAAGACCTACTAACAAAAACTGTAAAATATTTAAATGTAAATTGCCGCCTATGTTTGGAACACTTCGAAAACAGCCAGTTTATGAATTCCAATAAGAACTCTTTAATTAAAACTGCTGTACCGACTGTATACTAAAAGCAGTTTTGGAGTATTAGAAATTGAGAAATATTGATAGAAACCTATATTTTTATTTGAATTTTGTATTGTATCTTATGTAATATTGTATTATTTTTGTAAAATGATGACATTTCTATTCTAATGTAATATTAGGCTACTTTTAAAAATAAAAATGAGTTATAATTGGTTTTCCAAGAATCATCTTGAAGTTATTAAAACTTGTAATAAGAATAGCCCTAGGAACTGCAGTGCAAGTTACAGGTAAGTGGCATTTAAAAATTGTGCCTGATCTTAACTAAAATATAATACATGCTTCATTGTTTCTTAAATTTAAAATTCAGTTTTGAAAGAAGATTTTTTTCTCTTATTATAACATATTTTGTTATGTGTTTATGCATTTTTCCAAGTTATTTTATATGGTGAGAATGCAGTTGTACTCAACCGCCGCATGGAGCGCTAGTGTCGCCCAGCTAACAAGTTGTCATAGGACTTTTAACACACAGTTTCCTTACTGTATTAATACTTATACTGTGGTTTTACACACTTCCTGGCATTCTTCGGTTTCTGCAACCTTTATTTTCAGTTCAAGCTCCTTGCATGTTGAGCAAGTGTCACTATGAGGGTTACCAAAGCCGAGATTGAAATTTTTATAGAATACTGTCTTAAATTTTGACACAGAGCAGCTTTCATTGCCTGCTTGTCTTTGTTCTTTGCAAAAATTTTCCCACATTATATTTACATTTAATGTTGGGGGCAAATATGACCTATTCAGCTTCCCTCTGCTGTAATGACACTCTCTACACTTATACTTCTTAATGTGCTCTTTCACTTGTTGGGTCATAATGATGTCAGCTTGTGTTGCTCTTGAGCCACCTCTTCGTTCCTGTAGTGCAGTCCCATGTTCTTGATAGTACCGAGCAATCCGAGCTAAGCGATCCCGCGATACACCTGTTATTTTCTGAAATGTGGCAGCACAAACTGGTACTAGCGATCCATCTCGGAGTTTTATCTTTTACTTGATAGACACTGATTTAGAGGCTTTAGCTTCAGTAGGATCTACAACATACCTAGCTGGTGCTGAGATATCCATATAAGTAAGAAGGAATGCATCTTGTTTGCTCTTGTCTCCTGCAGAATATAATAGATTATTGAAATATTTTAGGTCATTATAAGCGAGATCACCTGCATGACAGTCTTTCCTTCCATTGTTGCTTGCCCCACTCCTTTCACTATGCCGGCAATCAATATCAAGCGCAGCATTTTGCTTTGAATATCGTGATGATTTTGCTTGGGAGATGTTTGATTGCTCTGTTTTTCTTTTTTTACGCCCACCAAGTGTTTCACTCACAGCAATATTATATTCACCGTCACCTTCCATGGTCACTGCTAACAAATGGCTAGTCTTCTACACATAGCTTCTACGAAATGGCGGTAACTGGCAACCAACGCAAATAAGAGCTTTAATAAAAAAATCGGAATACAATAATATGCCTTGCAATCTACCGCCAAGCAAAACAATTCCAGGAATGCCATAACATAGTCAGAAAAATACCTGTTCTGACCTATTCCAGGAGTGCCACAACACAGTGAAAAAAATGCTTGCTCTGACATCTCTCGTGCACTAAACAAATTATGAGCATAAAGCGAGTTTTGAAAAGACCACTACATATGCATGAAGCGAGTTTTGCAAAAACAAGCTGTATTCTCTGTGCTATAACTTCGGAATAAAGCAAATTTTGCTAAAGCCGGTTGCATAGGCTTTTAGAGGATGCTAAACAGTATGTATTAACACAATAAAACGATTTTCAAAAAAAATGCATAAAGCGAGTTTTGAAAAAACGGTCCTCATTTGGGTTTTAGAACACGCAGTAGGTGAAATGTACAAACTGTGCCAATCTATATTACTTAAAATTTCTGAGAAGATTAAAAAATGTTTCACTTTCATACTGCGTATTACCTTGATAGTAAATAGGCTTTTAAAAGAGAAAATAGACACTTAAAATATGCTCTAAAATGTGTAAATAGATAGAAAATAGACTTAAAAATATTACAATATACACTTAAACTGTAACTTTTTTTTACTGCAAGAAACGTGGTATACCTATTCTTAACAGACTTAACTGCAAAATTAGGCATCACGAACTATGTTCACTTAAACAGATGCTCTTTCACTGGTGACTTGGCATAGTAGTCCTTCCTCCTTAATCCTACCCCTCCCCCGTACTGCTATCAATAGTCTTTAATGATACAAAAACAGGTGTTAAATATATTTTGTCTATTAATTTTAAAAATCATGCATGAGAGGGTTAAGGCAGGTGGGCATAGATTAAACTCAGAGATCCATAAACTCATTCTTATGATTTGGAGAAAGGAGGAATTGCCAAAGGAATGGAAAGAATCTATCATTATACCGATCCATAAAAAGGAAGATAGGGCCGAATGTAATAACTATCAAGGAATTTCTCACTTATCAACATCATACAAAATTATATCTAATATACTTCTGTCAAGATAAATCCCATATGCAGACGAAATCATTGGAGATCACCAATGTGAATTTAGGCGAAATAGATCAACCACTGATCATATATTTTGTATACACCAAAGCTTGGAGAAAAAATGGGAATATAATAAGCCTGTTCACCAGCTATACATAGATTTAAAAAAAGCATATGATTCCATTAGGCAAGACAAATTGTACAATATCCTCATTGAGTTTGGGATACAAAAGAAGTTAGTTAGGCTCAGTCCTTTTTTTCTAACTAAAATGGTGGCGGTAGGCTACTTATAGAAACTTTTTAACTGAATCTCACGGGAGCTCCCACACTTCTCCCAGAAGACATTTTTCTGAGTTAGTGTCCAACAATCGGGCCTATCATGGCCAGAAATGTTTCTCTCTTGAATTGCAGTAAAATTACCGGTACTTGCAATGAAATCTTCAGATTCAGTTTTTTCACTGCTGGCAGGTTTATGAGATACTTCAAAAAATCGTCATGCTTTCTTTTATTATGCACCGCTACAAAATAATTAATTATTTTACTCATTTCACTTCTGTACTTGTGAACCATGTGCACCCCTTGTTCCTACAACCGTACTAAACAATTATGAATTCACTTGCCTGTGCAATACAAACCAAGGGTTTTCTTTTCAAATTATATGTAAGCAACGAATGCAGTTAAATTTAAACACGCACTAACCCCTGATTAACTATGGTGGTTAGCTACTTACTACTTGTTTGTTACTACGTTAGCATTAACTGCACTTGGTGCAATTCTTATACTGTTACAGGAGTAGTTTTCTGAGGCCTGGAAAAACTCACCCCAACCATCTTGCAGTCCAGTAGCCACGGCAATTGACAGAAACTATCATGTGCTCGTATGTAGGCTATTATGTATGTAGAAATCTAAAAATACCAACAAACAAGCTTGATTTTAAATAAAACATAACTTTATGGGAATTGTGATAGAAATATTCTGAGTAATATCCAAATTTTATTTTTAAAAAAGGTGCCGGTACTGCATCTTGTTGCGTATCGTCACAAAAAAAGCACTGGTTCGGCTGATCAAAATGTGTATAAATGAAACCTATATCAGAGTCAGGGTAGGGAAATTTATATCAGATAGGTTTGCCATTAGAAGTGGATTGAAGCAAGGAGATGCACTATTGCCTATACTTTTTAATTTCGCTTGGGAATATGCCATTAGGAAAGTTCAGGAAAACAAGGTAGGCCTAAAATTAAACGGCAGTCACCTGATTCTAACTAATGCAGATGATGTTTGCTTGTTGGGTGATGACATAAATACAATCGAGAGAAATGCATAAAGTCTTTTCGATGCCTGCAAGAATGTTGGATTGGAAATTTATAAAGAAAAACTAAGTATATGGTCATGGAAGGTCAAACTAATGCTCCACAAAATATTAGAATAGCCGGTAAATCGTTTGAACAAGTGGAAAAATTCAAATATATGGGAGCAGTAATTACAGACACAAATAATATTAAGCCAGAAGTTCAGTGTAGACTCAAATCAGGAAACGCTTGTTTTTATGGTAGTTCAAAAACTCTTATCTTCACGTCTTCTGTCCAGAAATCTAAAAATAAAGATTTATAAGACAATTCGCAGGTGCCTGGGCAAAGAGAGTTAAGTCCACCATCCACAAAAATTTAGATATGTCCATAGAGTTATAGATAAAATTGTTCTCTACATTTGTGTTAAGTCCAGTAAGTCATATTAAAAAACGTACAGTAGTTATGGATGTGTGCATTGTGGGTTTATCCATCTCTAAAGCAATGTTGGGCGGGTAAAGGGTGTTAAGTCACTCTAATTCTCAGTAACAAGAAAGTGGACTTAACTCTCTTTGCCTGTGCACACGCGAATTATCCTGCCGGTTGTATTATATGGATGTGAGACATGGCCACTTACTGGTCAGGAAGAACATAATTTAAGAATGTTCAAAAAAAGGTGGTTAGGAAAATATTTGGGCCTAAGAGAGATGAAAATGGGGACTGGAGAAAACTACATAATGATGAGCTTCATAACCTGTACTCGTCACCGGATATAGTAAGGGTAATTAAATCATGGATGATGAAATGAACTGGATATGTTGCGTGCATTTGGGAGGAAAGACATATCTCAAAAGTATTGGCTGGGAGACCCGAAGGGAAAAGACCACCTGGGAGACCTAGACGAAGGTGGGAGGACAATATTAGGATAGATTAAGGGAAGTAGAATTTGCGAGGGATGATTGGATGAGTTAGCACAGAATAGGATTGGGCTCAGGTAGGAGCAACAATGATCCTTCGGGTTCCATAAAATAGATAATATTGCTTTAGCTTGCTGAGGAATTGTCTATTGCCATTGAGTGAGTAAGTAAGTAAGTAAGTAAGTATTAGAATATTATCCAGCTATTCTATTTCATTCATTTTTTTCAGTTCTATTATTTAAGAGAAAACTTTAACCATGGCAGAGCAAGGCGGAATTTATTGATATTTTCATGCAAATTGAAACAAGAAGAATTAATTTCATTTTTAAATAAATAGATCAGGCTTTAACTGTAACAATTAGGTTAAAGTAATAAAAAAAAAATTGATTTTGTTCTTTTAGGATTATATCAAGTTTCTGAATACATTTTCTTTTTATATATGTTCGTTTAGTTTTACACAATTTTAAAACAAAGGCTAAACATTTTCTGGAGCAGCACCTCCACTGTCCCAGTGAACAATTATTATAAGACAACGAATTCTGGGAAATAATGCACATGTATCGATCACTTGGTCAAGCCTGTAGACCTATGACATCATTTCATAAAAGTCACCCTAGTCTATAACTACATTTAGGCTAAGGCTTTGCATGAGGCTGAGACATCTGCCACTTGCTCTATGTGAGCGAATGTGTTTGTCTAAGCTTATATTATGTGCTGTGTGTTGTTGTCTGTTTCAGACCAGGAACAGCTGACGACATTCCTATCTACAATTATGTGTCGACAGTTCAAAATCCACTCACATTGCATCAGTTCGTGGAGAAAGGGTTTCGATATGGACTTGAAGTGCCTTTCATGAGAGCCATCTGGTGTTATTGTCTCACACTGAACAAACATCGTTCTGTGCACATGCTTTACATCATGCTTTTTCACTTCCTTCCTGCTCTTGTTGTTGATAGTGTGGCTGCCCTCTTTGGAAAGTCACCCGAGTAAGTATACAAAATCATTGAATACACAGAACAAAATTATAGAACTTTAACATTCTATGTTTAAGGATCATATTGACATATTGAAATTAAATTCGGCTTGGTTGGTCGACATTAGTATTATGTTTTTTTTTTTATGTACACCACCCCATTTCCTGTGGAATGTTGCATTATCACTAACCATGATGCTATTCATGAAGTCCTTATGTTCCACAGCTTCAAGGAGATCATAACACATGGCCTTCTGTGATGCATGCATAACTTGGATAAAAACTAAAGAAATCAAAAGAAGAAGTCTTGTGAAATTATGCAACCTTTACCGAAGAACTAAACACACCGAAACAAGAAGCCAAAAAAATCAAAGTTAAATACTAGCTTCTATTGAAGCCGTGATGATGCCTGGTACCTTAAGTGAAGACCAAAGATTCTCCAAGTCCCCAGAAAGTACAAAAACAACCAACGAAGGAAAAGAACAACTCACAACAATGCTTCCAAATGACCCAAGAATACTGACGATGAAAATAATGAAAACATTAGTAGAGCTATACCCCAAACAACTCAAGAGGGAAATCCAATGATTTTGGATAGCCTACTAACTCAGAGGAATAAAACTGTGAAAGAAAAGAAGCTTGGGTTGAAGTTGCCCACAGAAGACCATCCAGAAGAGCACAAATAACAAGAACCAGTGAAGAGAATACTAAACTCTGATGTGGACAGTGCGCAGCTTGGCATTATGTTGGCAAGCTACACAAAGACACTACAGAGGAGAAACTCAGAGGCTTCATACAAAGGAAAGGATTACAAACATTTGAATGTGAACAACTGGATACTAAAGATCAGCTTTAAGTCTTCAGAGTCTGCATACCATTGGAGTCACTGGAAGAAGCAAATGAACCGAACTTCTGGCCAAAAGGTGTAGTCGTCGCTTTGAAGGATTCAGGTTAAGAAAGAGCAGAACAACAGGTAGAAATCATGCTAAGGAGTGTGCAAGGGCTAGAAAATGTAAAAAGACTGATACCTGTGAACATATTTAAAAAAATCTGATAATTATGACTGAAATATTTTAGACTGACGAAATAGACATAACAGGTTACTATAGTCACTATATTCCAGCCAACCAAGAACTACTAGGCTTCCTGCACTTGGAGGAATCTCCAAATAAATGTAACGAACCGACATATGTATGTCACAATGGAAAAATCACAGTCAGCTTGATATATAGAGGGTTATTCGGAAAGTAAAGTTTGATATCTGATAAAACATAAATCATCACAGATTGTTTAAAAAACTGTTTTTATTTAATTCCTTACATGTTTTGCTGTTTTTCTGCGTAGTTTCCATGTTTGTTTAAACATTTGTCATAATGTTCTACAAGCTTTTTTATGCCTGAGTCATAAACGTTGATATCCGTGTGCTCCTAACTCGTATTACGAGAGATCTATATAAGTAAGAATATGCAAGTCTCAGGGTTTCAACACTATGAGCGTTTACTTACTTGGATTTTTGGTGATCTCATTGTTGCACTCACATGAATATCAGCATGATTCAGGTCAGCGGAGAGCGATGAGCTATCTCAGGTCAAGTGGTTTAATGGATAATATAACTGCACTTACACGTTAGAAATAAACAAGATTTGATGTTCTAATTCATTGGTTCTCAAAGTGGGGTCCGCGGACCCCCGGGGGTCCGCAGGTGGTTTAAGAAGAAATAGGATGTCCCGCAATTTTATCAAACTACATATCTTCTATAAGTTGATCAAAATGTTAAAACCTAAAGCATTATTGGCTTTAATAGTGGTTATGTTGTACCTATACGTGTACGATCATTCATGAAATATTAAATGGATCTGGTTTGACTCCAAAGTATAGGTGGATTTTTCTATAAGACATTAAAGGGAGACAGCCGCGTTGAAGTTGCGCGGAGTTGAATGCGCAACCGTTTTTTCGTGTCAATGTAACATTTTAACATCTACTCTTATACAATTCACCGGCCCTGAATTGCATGCTCACTCGCTCGCCCGCTTCGTGAAACATCGGGTACACTCGGCGATGTTCGTCTCTCGCAGTCTAAACTTTCACGAAGAGTACAAAATGAGGAAAACCGTTTCTTTATTATATAAAGCCTAAGTGAAATGAACACAATGAACAAATATTATAATTTTATTTTTACGACTTACAACTTTCATAGCTCTGAACCACAAACATTTCTAATAAACTACCAGTGTAAATTTCTTAAAAATCCTGGAGTCAATTGATAATGGCTGGCGAAGCCGCGGGTACCAACTGTAAAATATTGATTGTTTAACTCTTGAAATATCGCTGATAATAAAAATCCAAACAAACCATTCCTTCCCTTGAAACATTATATAATTTCTGAAAACTACGCCAAATTGATCAAATAAAATTCACATCATATTCATCTGCCAACTAACAGTTGAGAAACAATATGTATTATGTGTTCACAGTTAGCTTTGGAACTGCATAATCGAATCTGGGATCGTTTTCCCAGGCGGAGCTGTCTAATCGTGGAATGTACTCTGAAGCCGGGATTTTAGCTGTTTCATTAATTATTAATGGTTTAGTTTATGAATGATTCGCTTGCAAGTGTTAATAAATATAATGCTTTAATAGTTATTATACTATTAATTTTTAATTTTTAAATTAATTATCGTGGGTGAAGCCGCGGGCACCTGCTAGTTTAATATATTTGAATCAAAGTATTTATTTAGTTTTTTTATTTCAAAACTCAGAGGGGGTCCACGAAATTTAATATTTTGTCAAGGGGTCCGCAGACTGAAAAGTTTGGGAACCACTGTTCTAATTGGTTTTTATTTGATGTCCTCTTTTGGCTGATTATTAAGTGCCAGTATGGTACTTTATGAGATTGTGTGTGGGGACAAAAAATGTCTGTCCGTCCGTCCATCCATCCGTGTGTCTGTACGCACCATAACTCAAAGAAACTTTTTCGGATTTTCATGAAACTTGGAAAACACATTTATAATGTCCATGGGAAGAACCCTGTTGATATCGAACCAAATCGGTTCACCGGTACTGGAGTAATGCCCAATTTAGTGCTTATTTTAATAGATTATATTAGAAAGGTGCCATAACTCAAATACCCTGTATCGGATTTCCATTAAACTTGGTATAAGCATTTATGACGTCCATGAGAAGTACCCTATTGAATTAGAACCTAATCTGTTGACCGGTACCGGAGCAAAACTTTATTTAGTGTATATTTTAAAGGCGCAATAACTGAAATACGCTTTATCGGATTTTTATGAAACTTCATATACGTATTTATAATGTCCATGGAAAGACGTCTGTTGATATTTGACTAAATCGGTTGGCCAGTACTGGAATAATGCCCAATTTAGTGCCTTTTATGTTTATATATAAGAAGTCGCGATAACTCAAATATGCTTTATTGGATTTTCCTGAAACTTTGTATACCCATTTATAATGTACATGGAAAGACGTCTACTGATATTGGACCAAATGAAACTTAGTACACACATTTATAACGTCTATGGGAAGACGTCTATTGATTTTGGATAAAATCTTTTGAACTGTTTCGGAGTAATGCTCAATTTAGTGCCTATTTTATGGTAATATACGTATTCGAAAGAATTTATGAAATGCAAATCAGTTATCATAACAACATAGTCAATTGTTTTACTGTGATCTTATAAGGCTTTGTCAATTAAAATACAGTTAGCTATGACAACACTATTGCATTACATGCGCTTATCAAACTACACCGTTAAACTGACCCAGGTGGCTAAGATGGTGTCATATTGCCCTCACGTTCTGGAGTTCCATGGTTCAAATCCCAAAACTGGGCAATTTGACTTTTTTTTTGTATTCTGCATATCATAATTGCAATCATAACTGATTAAACAAAAACATACTGGCACTTTGTTACATCAGTTTACCTGATTTTATTTTATTTTAGCAATATGGGTAGTGCTGAAAATGCTGTGTGTGAAACTATACACAAGGGAATCATTATGTTATTTCCTACTCTTGTATTAAATACCTTTTATACTTGATTATCTACGGATATCTGGGTCATTCTTCCGATTGTGGGTAATTTCGTGTCCCAACCTTGCCAGTCTCGTAAATTAGAAATTTCCTCCCTTTTTACTATTTACTCTTATGTAATCATCATTTATCTAGTTAAAATATAAAGAAGTATATTTTTATTCTGACATATTGTGGTATTTAATAGCGTGAAATGTTGACAGGAACTACAAATTACCCATGAAATCAATGTCCCAACTCGAAATACTGTATGTACGAAAGCTAAGAAATTGACCGAGAAGTCTTCTAAAAAAATTGTAAATACAGGAACTGCAGAAGGTATTCTTAATCTCATTGATGATATTACGATAATTATTTTATTCTTATTTATAGTGTGTTATTTATTTTTATTTAAGTGCTTAACTGAGTGTCCCTGCATTACGGCAGTCAACACCGTAATGCACGTAGAAATTAAATTTTCGCCAACTATGCTATGGCGGCATTACCTACGGTCATAAGTTAATTGCGAAGAACAATGGCAACAATGTGGCAACCACAAAAATATTCCTTTTGTGATTGTAGGACGCATAAGAGCAAAAAACCAGATTTTTCAGGAAAGTACCTTAATTGTATGTCAACACCGTAACGTAGAAAAAAGTGTGATTTTGTGATTTTTATAAACATTTTTAGTCTATATGATATTTTCCCGGGCTACTAACCAGGTGGTGAATTGGATGGATTCCGACGTTTCGAAACCAAACTTCTGGGAGAGAGTGGTGAGGGAAGCCGTGGAGATCCGTTTGGAACCAAACAACATGAATAGAGACAGTGGCATCCAACTAAGCCCTGCCTGGTTCCATGCTATTGATTCGCTCAGGTCCATACGAGCCAACCGCACAGCTTCCAATGAACCACCAGAGTAATTAAAAAACATTGGCCCTCATTTGGACCGTTTTTTCCTTTTTTCCAATTTTTTCTCGTTTCCACCACCACCTATATAATAATAATTTATTTTCACTACTTATTGACCGTTGGCCCTTATTTGGACCGATTCTACTTCTCTAATTTCCCTCCTGTTCTTACAGCACCCATCTGTTTCCTGATTGGTTGGTCTTCAACAAATCCTTTCTCCAATCCGGATGTCCCCATTAAAAGCAGCCCTATAAATACACCCCATCTTATCCCGGCATTTCATTCTCCTTGAAAATGAAACCTCAGTTTGGTTTCGAAACGTCGGAATCCATCCAATTCACCACCTGGTTAGTAGCCCGGGAAAATATCATATATTATCAGCACCAGGAAAAATTCAAAGCACATTTTTAGTCCAGCAAAGAATTTTTGGCTGTACTTGAAGATAAAGTATGTGATGAATCGTCGTTTTATTTCAGTCTTAACTTCGAAAACTTATGAACAAAAAAATGTCCACCTCCGTAACGGTCAACTCCGTCACGAAGAAATTTGTTACGGTGTTGAAAACTGTTACAGTGGTGACTTTATTGGCTTGCATATGTTTAATTTAATTTTAATTTAGCTTATTAATTGTATTTACCTCATTATGTGAATACATTATCGAAAACATGTCCACATCTTGAAATGAATGTCCACACCATAACGCAAGTGTCCACACTGTAATGCAGTCTCCACCCCGTATCAATAAGTAAAATGGCAATAGTTAGCACTAAGTTTTAAATGTTTTTTCTTAACGAGGAGGCATTTATGCACTCTATTCTTAATCTGCTTAGGATATGAAAATAAATATTTTACATTAAAAAGTCTGACCATAGTAACAACCATAGTAACAAAATTTAGCATTAAAAATCTCGATTCTATATTCTGTACTAAATGTTTTGATTTTTTTGTCCTTTATAGTAAATATTTGAGATAAAATTGATTCTAGGTGAATCGCAAGCCAATGACCTATAGAAACAATAAATAAAAATGCTTTAATATTTCAAATTGTTAATATTAGGACCGCAAAACGCTGCGTTACGGAGTTGACTAATATTTGCACCTACTGATATTAAAAAAATTATATCTAAGTTAGTGATTAACATTGAGCTCGGCCAGTTCACTGGGAATAGGTTAACATCATAATAAACAAGATGACATCAATAAAACACAGTTTTCTGACAATTGTAATTCCACCTTAACAGTGGATGAAAATCCCCACAATCGTGAGAATGACCCATCTACGTCCCAGATAAATGTCTTGATTATTCATGATTGTAGGCCAATATTAAAGTAATGCTGTACTTTGGAGCACATTGCTCCTTATACTTGCGTCCGGTCTCAAGAACCTCGTCTCACAGAGAGATGCTTCCATTCGTTCAAAAATCATACTACACGACGTTACTTCTCCTCTCATGGGGGGGTTTATGCTTATGACGTATCATTCATTTGATAGGCTCTCATTTAAATATTCTCAGAATTTCTGTTAGGTAACAGTCACACCTGCTGCTTAGTTCAAAATCATGTGACGTGATAGGGGTATATGCTTGCCATGCATTATTCATTTCCGTTAGCCCTCATTTAAACATTTTTAAAATGTCTGTTATTTAACACTTTCATCACGTGATGTGATTTCCATTTGAAAACTCTTTACACAGCAATTTATGATGATATACTTCCAGTCCAGATTACTGCTCATAATAAAATTCTTCATTTATTACATTATAAAATTTAGCGATTTATTATATAGTATTAAATAAATTTAGCAATTTATTATATAGTATTAAATACTATATAATAAATGGTAAATTTTATAGATTTATTATATAGTATTTAATACTATATAATTAATTGCTAATTCCTCATTAATATAATTACGGGTATAGGTTGACCGACTTCAACATCTGCCACCTGTGAGTATAAGCAGTTTTTAACTGCTTCTTTCACCTCTTCATCTGTGGCGAAGCATTTGCCATCGAGAAACTTCTTTAAGTAGCAGAACAAGTGATAATTGCTCGGCGCCAAGTCTGGACTGTATGATGTGTGGTCAATCTGTTCCCATCCAAAAGATCTGATCAGATTGTAGGTGTGAATGGCGGAATGGGGTCAGGCATTGTCATGCAGCAACAAAACTCCAGACGTCAAAAGGCCACATCGCTTATTCTGTATTGCACATCGAAGTTTAGTCAGGGTAGCACAGTAAGCAGCTGCATTTATTGTTTTCACTTGCTGCATAAACTCCATGTCTATGCCATTCCATTGTCTGACGTTAGACTCTGGGGTCATGTGAGAAACCCATGTCTCATCCCCTGTGACAATCTTCTCTAAAAATTGATCACCTTCCTTATAATATCGGTTCAAAGAAACCAAGAGCACAAGTCATTCTTTTCATTTGGTGTTCCTCAGTAAGCAGTATGTATGTATGTGGGTATGCATATTCCCTATACAAATCTACATGCTTCGACCAATTTGCATGAAATTTAGCACACATAACCCAGTTCAACCCAGAAAGTTATGTGTTCAACATTGAAATTCAAACAAGCCATCCCTTCCCATGAAAAATATATACTTTCTGAAAATATTACACTGAATTTAACAAACGCAATTCAGTTCTCATGACAACAATATTTTTTGCAGTGTTCACATAAGGCTTTATAAGTTGCAAGTAACTGAACCATGGAGTGAGCTTTGACAAGTAATTAAAGGTTATGGATATATTTTATTTATGTAAATTGATTATGGAGATTGAAATCAGCGTAAATAAATATTAGGTGTGATGTATCAAATAACTTTCTCTACCCTGGGCATGGAGAATATCATTTTCTCACTTAACTTTTTAATGAAGAATAAGAGGTCATATTGCGGGGACAGCATTTTCAGTTGTTCAGCATGAGTTTGTTCCAATGATGGATAGCGAGTATGCTATGTCAAAAGTCTGTAAAAAATTCTATCCATTGATATGTTACTCATAGCTGTAGGCATTGCATTAGTTGAAAAATAGGGATGTTCATTATCACTTGTAAGCTAAGCATGTACGTCTGAGATTTCTGGGGAAGAATATGTGAAAGTGATATTGATTTTCTTTTGATTATAGCCCTGAAATTGATGTACGGCAACATGAAAGTGGGAAGTAAAATATCCTGTAAAGTAAAACATTATGTTACCGGAATTTCTGATTCTTCTTATTTCAACCCCTCTATGTCCTCTATGAGCGATAAAATCTATGGGCGGAATTCTGGAATCCTCCTTTCAAGCTCCTTCATTTAAAATGGGCCTTCAATCCTCCTTACATAGCCATTCGTACTCTGGAACCTTCCTTGTTTCGCTTTAGGAAGGATGGCTCCTTAAAGGTGAAAGGGGGCCTGTGATGTCCCTTAAGAAGCACCTTTTCTTATTCTCGAACCTCCCTGTTAGTTTAAAGGAGGAAGTAAGAGAGTTTCCTTATCTTAAATACTGAAGGAAGCCGAGTGGTCGCCTTTTTCCATCCTCTATAGTTTTCAGACGTCAGTTTTCTCACTTCTGTGATATTAGATGGTGAATTTATTGAGATTATGCAACTTATATCAAATTTCAGATTGTACTACAGCAACGTAGGTTAACGATAATGCTACGAAATAATTATTATATTATCTAGAAGTATTAAATAAAAATATGACTACATACATACGACACAAACAAATTAAACTCATTATTATGGGCAAAAAAAACCGTGAATTTCAAAATAACAGTCCATTGTGAGCAGAATATCTATTAAATAAGCTCCATAAATAACTATTTTTGGAAAAGAATAGCGTACTGTATGTACGGTAGTTCATTATTGTCTATTTATTAAACAAATTAAGATTGGATATAGTATAAAGTGATCAATGTCACGATAAATGACATTGAAGCGTGGATATAAAATACGTAAATTAGGCCCATGAACATAACTCTTACATATCCATATAACAAAGGAAAGGAGTACTGTCTAATTAACCTTAAAGAATACAAATATATATTTTGAAAGCCAACTATTAGGCCTACAACTGTTTAATTGCACGTATGTTTGATCTCAATACTTATGACAAAACAAAGAGGAACATAATAATAATAATATAATAAATAAATAAAAATAAAATAATAAAAAAAAATGATAATAAATAAAGAAATAATAGCAATAGACCTAACAATGACAATACCATTAAGAATAATTATAGTAGTAGTAGTCTAATAATAATGCAATATAAATATCATAATATAATAAAAATAATAATATAATAAAAATATAATATAATATAAATATAATAATGGGTATTTAATATAAATATAATTATATAATACAAATATAATAATAGGCCCATAATAAAAATATAATAATAGTACTAGAAATAGTATTTAGAAATCTAACAAGGAAATAGTGAAATTCATAATTATAGCACAAGAAGTAGCTTAGATTGTCATAGATATACATGCAAAAAGCAAATTATATTTAAGGACGTAAGTGTAATTGGAACTATACTATACAACAAGCTACCTGTAGAAATTAAGAATGCTGACAAGAAAAATTTCAAAACACTTCTGAAGAAATACTTAATAGAAAAATGTTTATATTCTTTAGACGAATTGTAATAACCGATTAGCACATATACATTATTATATTTTGATCAATCACACACTTTTATCCTTAGATCTAGGTTGTAGCAATATTAGGTTGTATAATATTAGCTCTTAGTCTGTAAGCTTGACAATGTCAGAAACTTGTATCAAGTCAATTGACAGCAAATAAATTATTATTATTGTTATTATTGTTATTATTATTATTATTATTATTATTATTATTATTATTATTATTATTATTATTATTACTATTACTAATAATAATGACAATATTAATGAAGAGTACCGGTAATAGAAGCAGCTGCAATGTTATAAAAATGCTAGACACATTTTTTATATCATAGACTACATAGTCTTTATGTTCTCAATAAAATAGTACAGTATGACAATAAAAAGAGGATAGTTCCACCAAGCGGTACGCAGTTTTGTTGTGAGTAGTCCTATAGGCCTATGCACTTTTAACTTTAAAGCAAGTTTCTGTTCATGAAATAACATTTATATGCTTATGTTACCATTCTTTAGGCCTGATGTTACAGGTTAATGTAAGAAAATGCACAAGTCAATGAAAGACGATGAATTCCCAGTTTTTTTTTTTTTTTTTGTAAGAAGAATATAATACTTATTCAAGCACATTGATAAAATAGAACACAAGAATGGAATGTGCACAATTTCACATAAATAAAAAAAAAAGTTGCTTTGGGGTGGATTTGAACGTGAGACGTCTCCATTACTAGACACGCACGTTACCCCGAGACCACGAACAAACTGTGAAGTTGAATCGTCCATGCGGGGAGGAAAGAAGGCTATCGCATCAGTGGCTCATAGAACAGAAAAAACACTTACCGTATTTCGACGTTGGACTTTACTTCGGAGCCCTGCTATGTTACATTATGTTACATTATTGTATTATTTCATTCATTGGTACCATAATACGCTGAATATCCGAGTGATAAATTCAGATGTGTGCCTCGCTGCAGTCCCGTACAACGGAATAAAGACGCTAGTTACTACCAACCTATGCATATCTCAGAGCTTCATGTTGTTATTTATTAAGAGGTCAGGAATTACTAATCTGACATAAAATGAAGTAAACTTCAATCCTGTAATTTAATTGTCATCAATTTTCATAACATAAATAGTCATTATACAACAGCACTTAATGTATAATCGAACATATGGGAACATTTGTCTTCCATGCAGGTGCCAACTGTCCATGGCAACTGAAGGAGGCTTTATAAGCTGTCCTTCATTAAGGACGCTATAAGAAAGAATCGAGAATTAGATTTTGCATTTGAAGAAGGTGCCTTCTTTTTACCCTCCTTTACTAAGGAAGGTTTCAGGAGGAGTTGAAGGCTTGTTCCAGAATTCCGCCCTATATCTAGCATGTGCTGAGGACCGCCAGCATGGTCTTGCGGTTAGCATTGCTGACTACAGATCTGTCAGCCCGGGTTTGATCTCCGGTACCTCCTCAAATTTTTCTGAGGTAGGGAGGTCTGGTAGGGGTGCACTCAGCCACGTGATTCAAATTGAGGAGCTACTTGATATAGAAGTAGCAGCTGCGGTCATGGAAACCACCATTAACGGCCATGGGTGTCTTCATGCTGATCACATGCCCCAATCCTGCCGTCTGCCTATGGTAGATGATGCATCGGTCGGGTGGTAGGCCTTTTCCCTTCAGGGATGTTGTGCCACAGAATTTAGTTTAGTTTTTAGCGTGTGCTGAGGGAAAAGTTGGAGTGTGATGGGTTGTTTTTGTTCACTTCAAACTCTATATACCTATATAAGCACTTAAAATTCGAAAGTCCTCCATATGTTAATTTTGAATTACAAATTACAAAATCCAAGTGATGCCGGGCCTTTTAAGTTAGTATAATATAAATTTTTTAGATGATTTTACTAGTTATTTTGGAAAGCACATTTATAACTTGATTTAAAAACCAAACTTTCCCAAAACAGTTAATAAAAATCAATCTGTCCTTTTTATAATATATATTAACGATCTTCCCTCTACAGTACGGGAGAACTGTCTCACTACCTATCTTTTTGCTGATGATATAGCACTTGTATCATGTGACAGAAATGACTCTATCTGTATTGACAATGCTTCTTCTGACATTACTAAATGGTGTGATGCTAATAACCTAAGTCTTAATGCTGGTAAGACTGTTGAATTGACAATTAATCTTCAACGCTCCAATAGCCTACTAAGGAATCCTGTAAGATTTTTAGGATTATATATCCAAACTAATTTGGAGTGGAATTCTCACATTGACTATGTTGCCAAGAAAATAAGTAGAGGTATATTTATGTTGAGAGTACTAACTCATAACATAGATGCTAAGTCACTCTTACTAGTGTATCATGCCCATATACACAGCCATCTCAGTTATGGAGTCCTATTGTGGGGAGGACATCCTTATGCCAACAAAATATTCATCTTGCAAAAAAGAGCAATAAGAATTATCTCTAGAGCATCGCCTACAACAGCCTGCAAACCACTCTTTACAGAACTTAATATACTTACATTGCCATCAGTGTTTGTTTTGAGCTGTCTTCTCTATATAAAAAAGAATGCACACTTGTATAATAAATGCTCTACTATCCATAGCTACTCTACCAGAAACAATGAAAACTTATATATAAATAAATGTAAATTCAGCACCACCCAGAAAAGTTTTGAATATGTTGCCCTCAGACTATTTAATTCATTGCCAAACAAAATTAAGGAGTTATCATATGTTCCATTTAAAAGGTCAATTAAATCTAACCTGTTGTCAAATACCCTGTACAGTGTCAAGGACTTCAATGACATTATCTGGTGAAATGTGTACTTGTATATTTTATCTCATTTGTGTTTATTGTTATTGTTATTTTATCTCATTTGTGTTTATTGTTATTGCTAATACATTGTACAATGTCTGTGGCAAATAAATCTAATCTAATCTAAATACAGTGTGTACACAGAAACACTCCATAATTATAAACTGTCAGTTGTCCCATTTATATGAAACTGGTTGCATTAGAAAGAGAAACTCAAAGAATTTTAGGAAATTCATAATTGACATTGTTGATCAAAACAACAAATGGCAGCACGAGAAGAAGAATGAAGAGACACTGTTTCTGCTATTATGGCATTGTTGGATATAAGCAAATTGTGTTAGATGATCTCAATAATTACCCAAATTTTCAATTCTGCAGCATTTAGAGGATTATGGCAAATCCACAGGAACATAAGAATATTATGGTTTACCTCACCTGGGTTCAAGTCCCTGTGTCAGAGGAATTTTTCTCCTATAATATTCTCATGTAATGTCCAACAGAGACAATAATCTGTGGTTCATGAATGCTTATGTATCTACCTTGAATGTTAACTGTACAATAACAGTGGAAGCCTGGTCACAAAAATCACTACTTAGTGTTCCTCACAGTATTGCATATGACATAACTTGTCTGTCTGTGAGGTAGACCATTAGGGCAATCAGTTATAGGAGAGAGGTTCCATCTGGAGCTGTGAGTTGAACTCCGGCTAAGCTCAGTTGGTAGAGCATCGGCACGAATAGCCAAAGGTCCTGGGTTCAAGTCCCAGTGTTGGAGCAATTTTTCTCCTATAATATTTTCATGTAATGTCCAACAGAGGCGATAATCTGTGGTTCATGAATGCTTATATATCCACAGGAACGTAGTTGGTGTGTATTGGCACATAGAATGTAGTAAGTGGTACAGCATGCTTTTAAGACAGAATTTTCAACATGAGGCACCTATCAACAAAACGATCCTGAAGTGGCATAGGGATTTTGTAGAGGATGGATGTATATGTAATAAAAGGGAAACAGCCTGTCAATGCAGAAACTTTAGGAAGGGCGAGGGAGGCATTTGTACTTAGTCCTCAAAGGTCTGTGTGTAGAGCTAGCCTGCAGTTAAACATTCCTAAATCCATCATTTCCAAGTTCTACGTTCTAGTTTGCAACTTCATCCCTACAAACTGCAATTACTGCATAAGTTGAAATGTGATATTCATGATTATGACGTGTTTTCTGTGAACATTTATTGACACTAATGGCGGATCATGAAGACCTTTCAGCCAAATTCATTTTTTGTGACGAGGTAATGTTCCACGTCAATCGAAAAGTTAACAAGCACAATGTTAGGATTTGGGGGACTGAGAATCCACATTTTATCGTGGAGGTTGAACATGGTTCCCCTAAGCTATACGCCTGGCATGCGGTTTCGAAACAGAAAGTGTATGGCCCATTTTTCTTTCAAGAGAACACTGTCACCTGTATGACAATTCTACATTCGGAAGAACAAGGAAACAAAGTTCTTTTGCAACAAGCTGCATGACTTATATCTTGATGAAGTACTGGCACCTCTGCAGACACTTCTAAAACAACATTTTCTTTTGTACTTAGCTCTTTATAATAATATTCCAAATAGTAATAGGATGTTAGATTATTTTGCTATAATAAAAGTCAAGATATAGCCAAGAAAACATTATTTCTTGAAAATGGGTCTGTGAGGCCTAACCCATATATACATATATATAGTAGTAGTGTCCCTCATTTTAAGGTATTTTAAAAATGTCCTGCAGAGGACATCATTTGTCACTTGTTTCATTTTCTATCTGAACGAATTTTCATTTTATTACCATTGGTAAGAATTTTCACAGTACGCAACTGTCCTGCTATCTAGCTTTAACTAAACATAGCATAACCATTGCCAGCAGTATGATTTTTGAAAGTGCAAAGAAGCAGGTTATAGGATTCCGGATGTACATTCCGTCTTCTGACTTACCATTAATTTGTGGCTTGGAATGTGTGGTTATTCTGTAAAACGAAACACGACAACATAGATGTGTTGTATTAACTGGTGAATTTGGGAGGAAAATACTTTCTGCCCCTCCAACATTTAAGATTTTATCATAGAGGTCTATGTAAGTTTTGTGATTTTTTAAATGGATTCGGGGTCAGACAGTGGTGACTACTGCTACTTTGTCGCAAAAAAGAAAGCCATCATTTAAACCCGAGAAGGCAAAGAAGAAAAACAAACACATAAGGGCATATAATGCAAATTGTATATTTTTATGTTATTACTGCAATAAGAGCACTCTTGGTAAAAAAGAATGTAATAACTGTCCCCCAAAATTTTTGTATGTCCCCATTTTTTTTATTGTATTGTCCCCATTCCTTCCTTCAACAGTTGGTCACCCTACCTGTATGCAAAGGAAATTATTTATCACTCATGCACTGGTGGGTTAATGCTGGGATATGCTGGGAATTCAATCAATATCAAGTGAAAGTGTCACACATTTTCTCTGTTTGTATTTGTGTTGCCACTATTTAAAATCCAATCCTCGTATGAAAATAGGCCTAATATTATCTTCATGAAACTATTTTATTTTCAGATTGATGAAAATGTACACGAAAATAAACAAGTTCTCTGAAGTGATATCATATTTCTGTGTAAGAGACTGGAAGTTTATAGATCAAAATGTACAGTCTTTGTGGAGGAAGCTGGATAAAGAAGATCAGAAGACTTTTGATTTCAATATAGCTGAGCTAGACTGGGAAAAGTTCTTGATTGGCTATGTAAGAGGAGTGAGAATTTATATTATGAAGGAAGATCCCAAGACGATTCCCAATGCTTTAGTGAAGCAAAGGAGGTACAGTATTTTTGTCATTTTCTTTCTTAAGAGAACCTAGTAGAATTAATATCTATAGGAACATTTTTCTTGTGTCCATTTTCTAGTGATGTAATAACTTAATGATTCACTTAGAGCATATAGCTTTTATCACTGACACTCACTACTGTGGTATGGCAATGTTAATTACATTGTTGGAGAACTTTCAACTGCGGTGGAGCGGCCATCTTCAGGATTTTTGTCTGAAACTAACGAAGTTCAGTGTTATCCTTCTTCCACAGATCCATAACTTCCATAACTTTCACTAAGGTTTTTATAATGTTTCCTACTTGCAATTTTATTATATTGTCGAGCAATTTCATCTATTTTCTTATTCAAAGCTTGCCTTTTCTTTTTCCTACATAAACTTTAGTTCTCTGTTCCCTTTTATATTCATCATTATTTGCTCTTATATATCATTGCAAGCACTTCAATTTTGCTTGCCTCTTTTCTTCTACTGCCCTTTATTTGGATGTGTGGCTGGCTTAACGAGGATTTGCTTGGCAGCAAGAAGCATGCATCAATTTTCTGGTAATGTAATGGCATTTTTTGTATCACATCAGGTTTTTCTGCACTCTATTAGCTATCTGTTTTGTTTTGCTATATGACCATGTAAATAAAATCATACTTTGTAAAAAAGTGCAGGTCAACACATCTATCATTAACATTATCCAAACCCCAATTGCAGAAATGAACCGTACTCGCATAATCGTGTGGTTGCAATTTTTTAACTACAGTTGTCTTATAGGGTTTTAAATTTTAAAAGTTTGGTGGCATTCTAAATCGAGGTTTGTGAAATTCCTTATTCGTATGTAAGCTTCCTTGGATATTTTTTTGTACTTTGTGCTCAGTTTCATCTGATATCATCAAGTGTTTCCTTTGTAAGAACACAGCAATGTACTTTCGGTTCCTTATCAAGAACAGATCCTGTTTCCCTATATCTATTCACAAGATTATGAATCGTCTCTCTCTGAGGTGCACACACAGTAGGGAATCTGCATATAAATAGCATTCTTTGATATCACATATTAATCATACATGAAGATTCTGTGTTCTAAAGTGTAGGCCTACTCACTTTTTGACATTATAATACCACTAACACAATATAACAGTGACACAATTTATTGGATCCACAACCTCTCAACTTCTGCACTGCACAAGAAGGTGCAGGGCACACACCGAGTAGGGAAAGTGGAGGGAGAACAAAACTGGTTAGAAGCAGCTCAGTGCTACGCAAGTAAATCCCTGTTAAGCTGGCCATGCATTCATACTAAGTCTCTGTATATTAATCATCATATTCCTCCTCATTCTTAGATTTAGGTGTTATACAGCTTCTGCTGTTTCAATAATTGTTTTTCTAATCATAGCCATTCTTCTTCTATATTGTTTACACTATCTTTTTTCTTAAATTTTTTAATCAATTCCTCTTAATATTGTTTTTAATACACATTCTCTAAAGCGGCTGTTTCTCAGGCTGCTAACCATGAACCCATGAACAGGACGGAGGGATGAGGGATGACAACAAACCATGTGGGCTGATCATTTAAAAAATATAGCAGGAAG
Source organism: Ectobius pallidus (assembly GCA_964059195.1). NCBI lineage: Eukaryota > Metazoa > Arthropoda > Insecta > Blattodea > Ectobiidae > Ectobius > Ectobius pallidus. The sequence goes on along the minus strand of CAXKWD010000001.1, from coordinate 31,602,802 downwards.
ACAATGGTCAAGAGTGGCAAAAGATAGGGAAAGATGGACCTGGATCATCAATGACTCAATAACAGTGCTTAGTGGAAGTGTGACAGTGAATAATGTAAAATGAGAAAGAATTAGCCCTTTGCGGGCAGCGATGTTTTATGGCTGTGGGCGGAAGGCATTTTTAAAGAAAAAATTAATGAAAAACCAATTGAAAGTAACTTAAATCATGCATTCATGCATAAAATCAACATATACCTTGGAGTTTTGCCGAATTCTGCCCCTAATCTGCTCTAGGAACGATTTTTATTATTTAGCGAGAAAATGTTTATGCAGAAACGGCACAAATCTCACTGAGCGCATTATAAGTTTACATAGGCCTACAGTAGGCTATGATTCTCAATTGGATCAGTATTTTGTTCAAAATCAGAAGGCAGAACTGGCCCTTGCTGGATATTGTATATTGTAGTAAAGATGATGTGCCTGCATCAAAATTATACTCACTTCTATTGAGCTGGGTGCAAGATTGCCTCCAGTGTCACTTACGTCACTCTCACTCTCTTTAACGCTGCTCTTAGCGATCTCGAAAAAACATCCCTTACTATCGCTAAATGATAATTCTGACACTTCACTGTCTCTTTGAATACTTAATTCTTCAGTTTCAGAACCTGTAGGACGGACACTTTCATTTTGCAATTTTAACGAAAATAAGGGAAAAACATGGAACAACAAGTGCACGCTCTTCACTAGTTATGTACGGCCACTGAAATCCTCTACTAAAATCGTCCTGGGCACGTGTATTGGGGAATTCCCAATTCACAGTGGATCAGAGAACATTCACCTGCCATCTATTGAAGATTTTACGTACTTCGTGCGTGAGAAGAGCCGGTGACATTATGAGTCGGTCAGAGAACCCATATATGGGTTACCGCATTGGAGGCATCGGACAGGCTATATGGGTTTCCACCTGGGAAGGGTTAGTGAAAGTTCGTAGAGAGGTAGGGAGGAGGATTCAATAAAACACAGGAGCTCCTTAGGACTCACCCACTGAAGGAGTAAAAATAATGAGCAAATCCTTGCATAAGCAGAAGGCCAAGGCCCTTAAGGGATGAAATGGGCTAAGTTCGTTCATTCCTTCATAGTACATCTGTGTTTGCACAAGCTGTTATATAATTTTACACCTTGATGCATTCTGCTTTCCAGATTTATCAATTTATAATAATTATTCTGATTATTATTTTGGTAAGTAGGCCTAAGTAGGTTAGCATACTAATACTACTTACACTGTTAATTCCATGCCTTCTTCAGATGAAGACACAACATTAGTCGAGATTACATGCGGTGCACAGAGATTCTATGTACTCAGCATGTACTTTGACATAGAGAGAGACATTGACAGAGACTTGAAGAAAATAGAGGATGCCTTAGAATATACCATAGGTGCAGGAATATTAATAGGAATGGACAGCAATTCCATTTATTGACACTAATGGCAGATGATGAAGACCTTACAGCCTAGGCATGACATTTATTTTTTTTATTTATTTATTTGTTTAACAAAAGGTCCCAACGAGCCAATTGCTCACATTAAGGGACAGTATTACAAGGATGACAAAATTCAAAGTTTTTATAATAAAATTGTTACAATAATTTACACAAATAAGTATACACAGTAAGTATAATGGAAATATTGTTCACTTAATCATTTAATAGAAAAATCTTCAACTTTTTTTTGAAACTATTTAAGTTTTTTACAGATCTTATTTCCAGTGGAATTTCATTAAAAAGATTTGCAAGATAATTTTTCACTCCCCTTAGTCCATATGTAACCAATTCAGAATGCGTGACGAAAATATTTGATTTGTTTCTCGTGCCATAAGAATGCACATTTTCAAGAAAACGCAATGCAATGTTATTATGAACATGTCTGTTTACTACTTATTATATATAAAGATTGCAGCACTATACTTTATGATTAATTCTAATGGAAGAATTCCTGATTGCTCATATAATACTTTGACTGGTGTTAAGTAATGACAGCCTGAAAGATTTCTTACAGCCCTATTTTGAAGAATTTTTATCTTATGTAAATATTTCTTTTTTGAACGTCCCCATATAAATACCATATACAATATGTAAGAGTGTACAAGGGAATAATAAAGAGATCTCATACTAGAATGTGATAATATTCCACCCAATCGTCGTAATACTCCAATTATCGGCGCAATTTTACTACAAAGGCTTAAAATATGCATATCCCAGTTTAAATGTTCATCTATTATTAAACCTAAATACTTTGTATTTGATACCTGCTGTATAGGTACATCATTTATTGTAATTGCAGAATTAATGTTTAGAATGATTGAAGGTTTATGAAATATCATAAATACTGTCTTTTGAGCATTTAGTGATAATTTATTGGACGCTAACCATTTTTCTAAGATTCTGAGGTCTTTTTGCATATTATTCATTACGGCATCAATAGTATCGTCTACATAAAATATGGTTGTATCATCTGCAAACATTGTGACTGTACCATTCAGATTTATTTTGCTCATGTCATTAATATAAATTAAGAAAAGCAATGGTCCTAAAACAGATCCTTGTGGAACTCCATAATTTATTGGAATAGAATCACTATCAAAACCATTCACAGTAACATACTGTGTTCTATAACTCATATAACTTTGGAACCAATTTAATGCTAAACCTCTAATACCAACTGCTTCTAGTTTTTCCAGTAGAATTAAATGATTAACTGTGTCAAAAGCTTTTCGTAGATCTAAAAATAGTCCACTTGCAAACTTATTTTTGTCTAAAGCTTCTTCAACTTGAATAATAAAATCTACCGCAGCATTTAAAGTTGAGGAAGATTTACGAAACCCATATTGGAATTTATATAGAAAATCTATTTTTTCAAGGTACGATGTTAACCTTTTCTTCATACATTTCTCTAAAATCTTTGATATTACTGGTAAAATTGAAATGGGCCGATAATTGTTTAGATTGTTTCTATCACCATTTTTAAATACTGGGATTACACGTGAAATTTTACATTTTTTAGGGACTGCTCCTATTTTAAACGAATAATTTATAAAATCTGCAATATACCTACTAATGGACTGCATACATTTTTTAAAGAAAACGTTTGTTAATCCATCTTTAGTTATATTACATTTGTTTTCCAAGTTAGAAATTATATTTTTAATTTCAATTTCCATAACTGGTGCAATGAAAAATGAATTACTTTCATTGTATTGTTTTTCAATATTTAATATGTTATTGCAATGAATCGATTCAGCTAATGTAGACCCTATATTTACAAAGTATTCATTAAATATTTGAGGAACATCTTTTCCCTGATAGTTTATTCCTTCTTTATAAAGTTCTATAGCTTCATTAGTAATATTCGGATCAGAAGAATTGCTTAGTATTTTATTAACCTCTTTCCAAAATTGTTTTGGATTACCATTAGTTTTTTTAGACACTTCTCATAATATTCCTTTTTTAGAATTCTTTTTTTTGAAGTAACCAAGTTTCTAACTTTCTTATATTCCAACCTTAAACTATTATTATTACAATGTCTTTTAACATAATAACCAACATTAGGGGCAGAATTTTGGAAGAATACCTATCAAGCAAACTACTCTATATAATAAACGAGGAGAGTGAAATGACAACTTTTGAGGGCAGGAGAGGAATAAGCAACATAGATCTTACCATCACACATAATCAACTAATTACTGAGATCAGAGAGTGGCAGATTGAGAAACAGAGAGCTGTTCAGATCATAAAATAATGTCATATGAAATAGGACAGGGAGCACAAATGAACGAGGAATATAATTTTCATTCAGTAAGATATATTACAACTGATGAAACACTAAAGTATTTCGAACTTAACCTCGTCAAAAACATCCAGAAATTGATTCAACAGACATTTTCCTCAGACTCTGGAGGATTGGACCAAAAACTGAGCAATATCATACTAGGAAGTTCAGACATAGAAAGTATGGTTGAAAGTTTCCAGGAAGCTCTACTTAAAGCTTGCAGAACGTAATTTAAAACCCGCAGTGCAGCTTATATAAAAACTAACAGAAAATCTGTTCCATGGTAGACACCTGAGCTCACCATTATAAGGAAGAAAACTAACGCATGTAGGAGAAGGTACCAAAAGACAAAGAATAATTATTTAGTGCAAGAAATGTGCAAAGAACAATACTTTGAAGCAAAAAGGAATTACGAAGCAACAATACAAAGACAGAAATTTAACTCATGGAAATAATATTGTAACATGACCACATCAAGGTATCCATGGAATTAAATATACAAACTGGTAACTGGCAAAATAAGGAAAAGCACAGTATTATTGACCTTGGTTAAAAGCGGAACCAGTAGGCTACAACTGGCATAGAAGATACGGTCGTGTGAATAATAACCCACATGTATTTGTTATGCACTATATATTTATTAACTTATACACTAAACAAGTATAACAATGCAGGATAGCAGTGGATGATGGTCGCGATGTTGCTGGATGGATCCTTGCGTGCTTGCTTGCTTGTTGCTTGCCTTGACCGGAGTGCTGGCGTGGGACGCTATCTTGCCGCGTGCCCAAGCTGTCTTTGTTCCCAGGCCTCCAGTGCACGCTGGGAAACAGCGTGCAACATGGCGGCCATGCGCACTATGATTGCAATATGGCGGTTGCGCGCAATGTTGCCACATCACCCCCCTACGGAATGAGGCACTCAGAGGAGGTATTTGTCTGGGAAGCGAACACGTCGCCCAGACTTAGTTGTCCGTGAAGTCTCAGGTGCTGATGCTTGAGTGGTAGGCGGTGGTGTTGGAGTGGTAGACTGTGGTGTTGGAGTGGTGGACGGTGATGTTGGAGGGGTGGTAATAGTGGGGCTGGATAAGATAAAGGCCGGTTTAACTCTGTCAGCTGACACTACTACAGGTTTGTTGTGGACGGACAGTTTGAATGTTTTGTCTTTGCGGTCTAGAACTTTGTATGGTCCAGTATAGGGTTGCTGCAAGGCGCGTCGATAGGCGTCCTGTCGAAGGAAGACGTGAGATGCCTCTACCAGAGAAGGGTGGACGAACGTGGTTGCGGAGCCATGGTGACTGGCTGGGGTTGGTCGGAGGTGCTCCATCCGTCGCCGGAGGTCTGCCAGGAACTCGATGGGTTCTACTGCCATGGAAGTTGGATGAATGAACTCTCCTGGAATGCGCAGGGGTTCACCATAGACTAGCTCTGCTGTTGAGGCTCGTAGATCCTCCTTGTATGCTGTACGCATTCCCAAAAGGACCAGAGGTAGTGTGCTGCTCCAGGTGTCATCTTCATGGCACATGAGGGCAGCCTTCAAAGTACGGTGCAGTCTCTCTACTAGACCGTTACAGGCAGGGTGGTATGGCGTCGTACGGGCTAAGTGGATGCCACAAAGTCTCGCTAAGGCTTGAAATAGCTGGGAAGAGAACTGAGTGCCTTGATCTGTTGTGACCTGTTGCGGACAACCAAAACGAGCAATCCATCCAGACAGAAAAGTTCTTGCAATTGTCTCTGCTGTGATGTCTGCTATGGGGAACACTTCTGGCCATCGGGTGTATCTGTCGATAGCAGTCAGACAGTAGCGGTTTCCGCAGGAGACAGGAAGAGGGCCTATGATGTCAATGTGGACATGAAGGAAGCGTCCAGGGGGAATAGGGAAGGCTGCGGGTGGTGTCGTCGTGTGTCGGGTGACCTTGGATCGTTGGCAGAACGGACAAGTTCGTGCCCACAGGCGGCAGTCCTTCCGTATGCTGGGCCATACGAAACGCTCCGTGAGGAGTTTAGAAGAGGCATTCGCTCCTGGGTGACTAAGATTGTGGAGTGATGAGAAGACTTGTAGGCGGAAAGGGCTAGTGACAAAAGGACGTGGCTTGCCTGTTGACGTATCACAGTATAGCGTCACGGAAGTACCAGGAATCGGAACTTTCTCCAGGCGGAGGGAGGATGCATTCTCCTGGAGTAGATCACGGAGTTCGGCATCCTGCTCCTGAGAAGTGGCAAGGGCAACCAGGTCTACAGGTTTGGAGATGGCGTCAATTCTAGATAAGGCGTCGGCGACCACATTGTCCAATCCAGAGAGATGTTCGATTTCTGTGCAGAACTGTGAAATGAAGTCCAGATACCGGAACTGCCGGGGAGAGAAACTGTCACCTTTCTGTTGGAATGCATAGATGATCGGTTTTTGATCTGTGAAGATTGTGACAGTGTGGGCTTCGATCATGTATCGAAAGTGCTTGACAGCCTCGTAGATTGCTAGGAGTTCTCTGTCATAAGCACTGTACTTTTGTTGCTGGGGGCTCAATTTCTTGGAGAAGAAACCGAGTGGTTGCCACACATCATCCACTTGTTGCTGAAGGACTGCACCGATGGCAGAACCGGAGGCGTCTGTGACCAGAGCAAGTGGGGCAGAGGAGTCAGGGTGTGCCAAGAGAGTGGCCTGTGAGAGGCTAGTCTTGCAGGCCTCAAAAGCTTGGAGTAGCTCAGGTGACCAGTTCACCGGATCAGAAGCTTTGATCTTGGGGCCTGACAGAATTGAGTGTAAGGGAGCTTGGACTGCTGCAGTGTTCGGAAGGAAGCGGCGATAGAAGTTCACCATTCCTAGAAACCGTCTCAGCTGGCGGATTGTCGCAGGTGGTGAATATGATTGCAGGCCAGAAACTCTGTCCTCGATGGGGCGGGAACCTTCGCCGGAAACCTTGTATCCTAGGAACTCTACCTCCGGAACACTGAACACACACTTGGCCGGGTTGATGATTATTCCGTAATCCCGTAGTCTTGTGAAAAGCTGGTGGACATGCTCGAGGTGTTCTTCACGAGTCTTAGAGAATACCTAGATGTCGTCGAGGTAGGAGAAACAGAAATCCAGTCCTCTGAGGACTTCGTCAATGAATCGCTGGAATGTTTGAGCTGCGTTTCTGAGGCCGAACGACATGAAGGGGAATTCAAAGAGACCGAAAGGAGTGGTAATGGAAGTTTTGGGTATGTCGTCTGGGTGCACCGGGATCTGATGGTAGGCTCGAACAAGGTCTATTTTGGAAAAGATGGAACAGCCGGAGAGTTGATAAGAATAATCGTGTATGTGGCGAATTGGATAGCGGTCAGGGATTGTGCGAGCATTGAGTGCACGGTAATCACCACAAGGTCTCCAGCCATCTCCTTTCTTGGGTACCAGGTGGAGCGCAGAAGACCAAGGGCTCTCAGAGACGCGGGCTGTACCTTCTTGTAACATCTGCTCGAACTCTGTCTTGGCGATCTTGAGGCGTTCTGGTGCAAGTCGACGTGGGCGGCAAGAGACTGGTGGGCCTGGTGTCGTCTTAATGTGGTGGACCACTTGGTGATGCACAGTCCTGGCCACTCCTGGAGGTCGAGTGAGTTCAGGGAACTGTGAGAGGAGGTCATTAAGAGGCGTTCCAGCAAGGACGGTCTTGACGCTGGGAACAGAGTTGTTCGTAATGCGACCAGGCATGGATAACTGGGTTGTGCCATCCAGCAGCCGACCTTGGCGGCAGTCTATGAGGAGGTTGTAATAGGACAAGAAATCTACACCTATGATAGGAACACTCACATCAGCTATTACAAACCGCCACACAAATGCTCGCCGGAGTCCGAGGTTTAACTGTAGATTGGTGTACCCGTATGTATGGATAGCACTTCCATTAGCAGCGAACAATTGGTACTACTGCCTTGGTCTTTTCCCAGGGACTGAGTGTACAGGGAACACACACAGATCCGATCCAGTGTCTATTAGAAATTTTTGTTTACTTGCCTGGTCAGTTATAAAGAGGCGGCCTGAAGAGTTGCAGTCGTGTCCCGCCACTAACGGCTGCTGGTGTCGTTTTCCGATGCAGCGAATGTGCATGGCAAGGTACACTTTTTAGCATTCTTACCAAAGCGCCTGTGGTACCAACAGTGGCTCATATCCTGTGACGAGCTTGGTGAGCGTTGGCGGCTTCGAGAACGGGAGCGTTCTTGTGTTGAGTGCGTGGTTAGGGATGCAACTTGCCGGGTGAGTTCCTCAACACGTTGCAGGAGCATGGTGAAGTCCGGGGTGGGGGTAACACTGGCTACACAGGGTGTTGGCGTGACCTCGTGGATCTTGTCGGCGAGGAGTGATGCTGCGTCCAGGCCTGTGTCCATCTGGCAAGCTATGATGCTTTGGATGTGTGCAGGAAGACGACTTGACCAGATGCTGCGGAGAAAATCGTCAGGGACGTCGGGCGCTAGGCTTTTCAGATGCCGTAAAAATTGCGAAGGTTTACGGTCACCCATTTCCTCGTGCGTTAATAGCTGTCGAACGCGCTGTTCTTTCGAGGAGGAAAGACGTCGTACCAACTCGTTCTTCAGCTTGGTGAAGGGCTGTTCGGCCGGTGGAGATGTGATAATGTCTTCGACTTCGGCGGCGAAACGGTGGTCAAGTTGGGCGATGATATAATTGAACTTTGTCTTCTCCGTGGTAATACCACTGAGCTCGAACTGGCCTTCCGCCTGCGCAAACCACAAGGCGGGTTTGTCAGCCCAGAATGGCGGTAATTTCACTGAAACTCGACACAAGTTTGACGTGGCCTGGGCCCCGGCTTCCTCAACCATGCTGCAGGATTCCGGAATTCGCACAAGTACTGTTTTCAGAGTTCCAATCGTCGGGGGTCACCAGATGTGGGTTGCGGTGTCGTGTGAATAATAACCCACATGTATTTGTTATGCACTATATATTTATTAACTTATACACTAAACAAGTATAACAATGCAGGATAGCAGTGGATGATGGTCGCGATGTTGCTGGATGGATCCTTGCGTGCTTGCTTGCTTGTTGCTTGCCTTGACCGGAGTGCTGGCGTGGGACGCTATCTTGCCGCGTGCCCAAGCTGTCTTTGTTCCCAGGCCTCCAGTGCACGCTGGGAAACAGCGTGCAACATGGCGGCCATGCGCACTATGATTGCAATATGGCGGTTGCGCGCAATGTTGCCACAATACCATGAGGCACACGTTGAACTACTTCACACCAGCAGATAATAAAGAAGATAGACAATATCATAAAATATTAAGAGAAGAAACACAGATACCAATAAATACTGGAGATGATAAGTTATTTACACAATCGGAAATTAGGAATGTTTTAGAACATACTGACCACACAAAAGCTCCTGGAGAAGATGGCATAACGAGCAAGATACTAATGTGCACTTTTGAAATCTTACCAAAATCTGTAACAGCGATGTACAACGGATGCTTAACGAATGGAAAATTCCCAAAACTATAGAAAAAAGAGAAAATAATCCCGATACTAAAGCCAGGCAAAGAAAACACCAGTGAAGTCTCAAAATTTCGACCAATAACCCACTCAGCACACATACGTAAAATATATGTAAAATTTACGTTATCCCTAGATCTAGGTAATGTACATCACACATATTGGTTAAATAAAATCTACATATAATATACGCTCAAATGTCCCACTTTTTTATGTATATTTTACGTCTATTCATGTCAATACAGACATTTAATATATATCAATTATACTTACAATCACATACATACTATTGATGTACAATAATCTATACGTAAAATATATGTAAAGATGATCTATCAAACGTATATTTTACATAAATAATTTATGTAGCCTAAATACACTGCTTGGTTCACTTGCACTTGGTTCACTGCTTGCAAATACATTGGTTCATAAATGTACACTGCTCACATACATTTTACATATACTATCAATACATGAGATATCAATAACTAAAAATGTCATCAAGAACACTTTTTGTGCTTATTATCTTGCAGTTTTTTGGGACTTCTTGCTGAGGTATTTTGAAATTATTTATTGTAAGCAAAACACTGAGATCGCTCATAACACACACTGAACCAAGAATTTTCGGAACATCATCATTAACATCCATTAAGCACAGCACTAGCCTTTCTACTGCCATTATGCTAATCCACTGCCCTTTAAGTCCTTCTTTTACACTTAGGAAGTACTGCATCACATCTTCCAAACAATGCAGAGCTTGTCGTTCAGCATAACTTTTAAGTTCTTTTAATCTTTCTGCAACTGCTTGGTTTAAATTTTCTTCTTCTGCATGATGGACCTGGTCTTGACAAGTACTCGGGCAGATTAGGAAATATTGATGGTACTGCACCAAATTTCAGTTTAGGGTAAGTTCTAGGAAATGTTTTTATTTCACCGTTAACTACAAATGTCTCTGTTCTTATCACACTCTCTTCAGGAAAATGCTTCACACAAATAACAGGCTTGCTTACCCCTGTAAAGTCTGTAGGAATGTTTTTAAGCCACTTCTTCTTAAGTTCTTCGTCTTTTGGTAAAGAAAATGTACTAACACTTTCATGTTGTGACTTGTAGTTACTTTTACACTACATCACCTAGGCATTGTGAATTCCTGAAACAATTAAGAAATACTTTAGCAGCGTTGTCATAAATTATTATGATCAGAACTAATTACCACAGCATCTGTATTATAAATCAGTTTGCAAGTCGTTGAGGTTATGATAGGCCTATTTATGTGAAACAAATCTTGCACAGAGACTTACCAGTACTGTTTTCTGTGTAAATGTTTTTCTTCTGCCTCATTTAATATTCTACATGAAGGACGTCTTCACAAACATTCAGATAGGAAATGTATTCAACATCACTGCAGTTGCGTAATATTTCGTCAGCTTTAAATACACACATATGTACATTTATTCTTCGTTTCTATGTTATATACATAGGGAGTAGTTGCAACAGAACAGTGCAATTCTCTCCACACACAATTTCTTGTTAATAAAACACCATAAAAGAGGAACTGATACACAAGCACCAGTTATATGTCCAGATGAAACACTGAAATTCATTGCTGACGTCACAGACAAGATGGCCGCCAGTCCACATTCCTTCCGCGTCACCGGTGCGGTGGTGTTCTTCCGAGCACCTACGCAACCGCAAGCTTACCAAAGAAGGAAGAAAAATAGTCCTACTGAATTTCCGGATGTAATAATTTTAAACCATTTTTTAAAATTTCTGATTAGTGCGAGTAAATTGTATTAAATTAACCAAATCGATTTACTAGAGTAAAACACAATAAACCGGTGTTTACAATGTCAAATTCTTGACGTATAATTTACGTATAATTACGAATATTTTTTTACGTTATTTTGATATTAGCAAATGAACAGTAAATTCGATTTTGTTTTATAATTACTTATGTAACAGTACTTAATTTTGATGTATAATGAATATAAAGCAGGATTAAACTACAATTTATATACATGTATATATTGGATATAAAATATACGTATAATTTATGTTTTGAATTTGACCAAACCCTAAGATATATATCTAGCTCTAAAACATACGTACATTATACATATCGTGCTGCGTGGGAAGCTTGCTAAATGTTGCAGGGAAAGTTCTCATTCAACTGTTAACAAGTTAACATTAAACTGTGCAATAACAGTGGGAGCCCGGTCACAAAAATCACTAATTAGTGTGCCTCACAGTAGCCTACTGCATATGACATAACTTGTCTGTCTGTGAGGTAGGCCATTAAGGCAATCAGTCATAGGAGAGAGATTCCATCTGGTGCTGTGAATTGAACTCCTGCTTAGCTCAGTTGGTAGAGCATTGGCGCGAATAGCCAAAGGTCCTGGGTTCAAGTCCCAGTGTCAGAGGAATTTTTCTCCTATAATATTCTCATGCAATCAATCAATATGGGTTCACACCTCAGAGGAGCACTGCTATGATACTGAAGGATTTCGTTGAAAATAAATTGAAAGAAAAGAAGAGTCTAGCCATTGTCAGTCTGGACATAAAAGGAGCTTTTAATGCGACGTGGTGGCTTGCAATCTTAAATGCCTTGAGATAATTCAACTGCCCTAAAAACTTGTATACTCTGACTGAGAGTTACTTTAATGACTGATCTGCTGTTCTATCAACTAACAACATCCAAATGGTGAATGCATTAACCAGAGGATGCCCACAAGGATCCTGTTGTGGACCAGTCTTTTGGAATTTACATTACAATTCGCTTCTCAACCTACAATATAGGCCTACGAATCATACCAGAGTTATGGCTTTTGCTGATGATTTCATCAGGAAGGAGCAAGGATGAGGTAGAAAACTATGTTAATATAGAAATGCAGAAAATTGAAAAATGGTCAAGAAATGTTTTAATGAAAATAAGTCCAGAGTTATGATCAACAACAAGCAACTTGAGCAAGTAGACCAAGTGAAATACCTCGGTATAATCATAGATTCCAGATTTAACTTCAATGCTCACATAGATTATGCTACTGCAAGATGCTCCAAGCTAATTCATGTTCTGGCTAAATCCGCGAAAATACGCTGGAGACTGAGTTCTCAGGCATTGAAAACAATCTACAAAGGAGCAATACTACCCCTACTGATGTATGGAGCTCCAGTTTGGATAGATGCTTTGACAAGACAGTACAACTGGACAAAGTACAAGAGGGTGCAAAGACTCATGAACATACGAATTGCCAAAGCTTTCCGAACCACGTCAAATGAAGCATTGTGCATGATAACAGGATTAAGTCCAATAATCATTAAGATAGAGGAAGTAGTCATATTATACAAAGCAATACAACAAGAAGAAATGTCAAACCAACCAATTGATCTGCCGATGTCAATACAAACCTGGCCTCATCCAGCGGACTTAACAGAAATTAGCAAAGTAGAAGAACATGAAGATTATAGCCTACATTGAAAATATATACGTATGGAAGCAAAAGTGAAAACGGAGTTAGATCTGTTGTTGTCATATTCACGGAACAAGCCCTGACACACAGACTGAAATCTAGACTACATAACAACTGCTCTAACAATCAGGCAGAATAGGTGGCAATATTAAGAGCATTGAAGGCAATACAGGAACTCAATACAATCGAAACAGAATACAGAAAAGTTGCAATATTTTCTGACAGTCAGATAACACTCAACTCCTTAAGTAACTTAGCTAACCACAACAAACTTATTCATAGGATAAGGAACAAAATTCGGACTCTAGAAGCTTTCATTTAGTTGGATAAAAGCACACGCAAGACACTTCAGAAATGAAATGGCAGATCAGTTGGCAAAAGAGGCAGCAAGAGACAGCGAACTATAAATATTTTACAACAAAATTCCTAAGTTTCAGTCTCATTAAGTGGGGAAACGAATGGCAGACAATGACAAAGGTGGAAGGTACCAAAGCATGCTTCCCCAAAGTAATGGATAGGCTCGGAATTACCATCACGGTTACACCAAACATGACAGCATTCTTACAGGCCACGGAAAATTGCGGTCGTATTTTCATCTCTTCAAGATCTCGGCTTCACTTGAGTGTCCATGTGGTGCACCAATACAGACAGTCGACCATATAATTTATTAATACAAAATATTAGCCAAAGGAAGGAACAGTCTAAAACATAAAATCATAGTGAAACGGGGAAAATGGCCAGCTGATAAAACTCAATTGATTAGAGAAAACAGGAAAGATTTTGCTGAATTTGTAAACACAATAAATTTTGATTTATTGATTTATTGTAATGTAAATATAAGCCATCTGTAAAAGAAAAGTAATATGTGTAGAACAACAAACAAACGAAAGAATGTAAAACCTAGCATGTAGTATTACTATGATGTAATGGAACATGCTATTAATAAACTTTAAAAAAAAAACCTTCTTCCTGCTCCTCACTCCATTTCATTTTCCTTCTCTGGTTGGTTACAAGGATGTCAATGAATGAGTTTCAGACTGGTTGCCACTATATTTGCTGGTTGAATGAATCTTCTTTAGAAGTTTTTTGTCCTTTGATACTATGAGGCGCGTCCATAAAGTAACTTTCCCAGGAGCCATTTACAGAAACTAAACACAATTTCAGGGAAATATTTATTGCAACAGATACAGCAAGTGTTCAGCTATTGTTCAACACATTCACCATCAGAATTGAGACATTTGTCATACCATGGGACCTACTTTTGAATGCCTGTGTCGTAGAAGTCTGCCGCAAAGGATTTGAACCACTGTGTGACAACCATCTCCATCTGTCTGTCATTTTTTGAGGTGTAGGAAAATATGGAAAAAAATGGAGGTGTTTACACATCTCCCAGTCACTCTTCTGCAGGAGACTTTTTGGGAAGTATTTAAACATCTCCCAGTTGAACTTCTGCAGGATACTTTTGGAGGTCTTCACACATCCACCTTACACCTCGGAACCCACTCCCAGTGATTTCCTTCTTTTCCTACTCCTCAAGAAATGTCAGAGAATGGAAGAGAGCAGAAATGGTTGTCAAACAGAGGTTCCAATCCCAGGTGGCAGACTTCTATGACACAGGCATTCAAAAGTTGGTCCCATGGTATGACAAATGTCTCAATTCTGGTGGGAAAAGTGCTGAAAAATAGCTGAACACTTGCTGTATCTGTTGCAATAAATATTTCCATGAAATTGTGTTTAGGTTCTGCAAACAGTCCCTGGAAAGTTACTTTATGGACATGCCTCATATTTCCTCAAACTTAAAGCAAGATATAACCTTGAAGTATGATTCCGCTATCAAGATAGACTTCACTGTCTCCCTAGAGTCGGTTCCTTTCATCTGTCCACAATGAATTTATCAGGAAAAACCATTCTATGGAAAGCATTGGATCCAGGCAATGCGAGGCAGAAGCTGACAACTCCCTCTGTTGCAGAGGGAGCAATGTTCTCTTTCTTGAAATAAGAAAAGATTGCTCTCCATCTATGTCCAACTTGCAGTTTCTGGTACTCCACTCAGCAATTTTTGCTTCAGTAGCATACAGTTTAACATGAATATGTTCATCAAAGAGACTATCTTCATTGAAAATTACATTTTGCAAAATAAATTTAATTAACTTTAGTCCCCTGTCAAATGTACAAAAACAGGCTCCCGTGTGCTCCTAGATGATGCAAGTATGGGAGTAGTCTGAATCTCCTCGTTTGACCTTGGAGAAACATAATGGTGCCACTCTTCAAAATGGTGCGGGCAAAAAAACAAAATGGCCGCCATCGCAAACACGTTTTCCTATTTATATCAGTAACCGTTGGGATTACGAAAAAAATTTGAAACAAGATATATAGCTACATAGATTTTGCACAGAAAAGGTTATTATAACTTTTATGAGGATCAACCATTTTCTCATAAACATTAGGCCTACTTTTATATTTTTCAAAATTAAAAATGAATATGTCTCAGTATGAGGATTTTGCAAGTGCATATTTGCATGCTTGACATTATTTACATGGCCACTGGATAATTCTAACAATAATTAATATGTTAAAAACTAATAAATTAAAAAATAACCCCTTTCCCTTATGTTGTGAAACTGAAAGATAAAAAGTACCACTATAGCTTTAACTTTAAACAAAAATACTGTGAAAGAAATACAATGTTTGCAGATTTATAGGCCTATAGACAGAGTGGATACACTCCTACAATTACATTTTTAATTATAATCATCGTCACTTTCAATTCAAATCTCACTTAGAGCTAAATCTTCATCATCATCCAGCTCGCATTCTCCCATATTGTCACAACAGTGGGAATTACCTTCGCAAGTGCACATTTCAGTACACTGGAGTCCATTTGACTGACATGTACATGGAGGAGAGCAATGCCTTTTGGAGCATGAGCAGCGACAAAGTCCCAAGATAAGCTCTGGTGCACAAGGGTTGGTACAAGCAACAGACTAGTATGCACTCCCTACCTTTTTCCATCCAAAATCTGAGAGTGGGATGCTGAATTAGGTCCTGATTCCATTCAAAACATTGAAGGTGAGCCCTTAGCAATGCCCGATCCAGTGCAGATCTTGTTGGAAGGAGGTTCTCATCTTGGCATTGTTTCTGCGTAAACAACAACCATCGCACAGTTCCTATGTCGGTCAGTGTTGTTTTGGGGATATAAAGCTGACAAATGAACGCTTCCAAGTTAGTCCTGACATCTTTAGTGAGTGACAGTGTTGTCCCCAGTTTAGCCAAAGCTTCTAGCAGCGTATCACTTGCGGAATTAAAAGCTTTCCACCACTTTATTTTATCTTTGTCAGCAAATGATCCTGTTACATCAGCTCCTGAAAGTGCGTGTAACCCAGGGAGTGCAGAGGCTTTCAGAGGTCCAAGTGTTCTGTAAATTGAACCTAGCTGAACGAACCTTTTCATGCCATGGCCGAGGAAAAATCCAAAATATTTCAAAACTGAGGATATCGTCTTAGTGCTACATGGGCCTCACTGTAATTGCTGAAGTCAGTAATTACAGTGAGGTCCATGTAGTTTTGACTCTTACAAAGAAAAATCATTGAAGAAATCGATGCGAGAGATTCGACAAAAGGGCTTGGATCTAATGCAGTACAAAATCGGACCAGAAACAAAAATTGGAAGTATACCAATGCACAAATTATTGGCCCATGATAAGACGAAGAACGAACTAACAGAGTTCCTTCCAAACAGATTCTGCAATTTGGCGTGACCAACAACAAAACGTTTGTACTCAGTTGGAGGGACAAAGCAGCTTCATCACATGGTGATGATATATCCAGTCTTGCAAGTATGCAGGAGGAGGCCGACACAAAGATCATATTACATGCAGCTTAATTAGCACAGAAAGGAATTGAATCAACTCATGTGTTCTCCCTGATACTGATGTCCTGATTTTAGCACTAAGATAATATCCTCAGCTTTCGAAAGATTTTGCATTTTTCCTCGGCCATGGCATGAAAAGGTTCGTTCAGCTAGGTTCAATTTACAGAGCACTTCTGAAAGACTCTGCACTCCCTGGATTACATGCACTTTCAGGAGCTGATGTAACAGGATCATTTGCTGGGAAAGGTAAAATAAAGTGGTGGAAAGCTTTTAATTCCGCAAGTGATACGTTGGTAGAAGCTTTGGCTAAATTGGGGACTACACTGTCACTTACTGAAGATGTCAGGACTAACTTGGAAGCGTTCATTTGTCAGCTTTATCTCCCCAAAACAACACTGACCGACATAGGAACTGTGCGATGGTTGTTGTTTACGCAGAAACAATGCCAAGATGAGAACCTCCTTCCAACAAGATCTGCACTGGATCGGGCATTGCTAAGGGCTCACCTTCAATGTTTTGAATGGAATCAGGACCTAATTCAGCATCCCACTCTCAGATTTTGGATGGAAAAAGGTAGGGAGTGCATACTAGTCTGTTGCTTGTACCAACCCTTGTGCACCAGAGCTTATCTTGGGACTTTGTCGCTGCTCATGCTCCAAAAGGCATTGCTCTCCTCCATGTACATGTCAGTCAAATGGACTCCAGTGTACTGAAATGTGCACTTGCGAAGGTAATTCCCACTGTTGTGACAATATGGGAGAATGCGAGCTGGATGATGATGAAGATTTAGCTCTAAGTGAGATTTGAATTGAAAGTGACGATGATTATAATTAAAAATGTAATTGTAGGAGTGTATCCACTCTGTCTATAGGCCTATAAATCTGCAAACATTGTATTTCTTTCACAGTATTTTTGTGCAAAGTCCACATTTTTCTGCACGGCAACATGCTGTTTCATTAGGTTTATCTTGCCGCACCTTGGGCAGAGTATTGTTTTTGGATCTCAAATTGCATCTGTACAAGCTCCAGATCGTCCAACAATTGGAAGCCGGTGATGCCAACAGACAATTATTGTTTGCTGAACAGTTTTTAGCAAAATGTGAAGATGATGAAATGTTCCTATACAACGTGTGGATATCTGATGAAGCAAATTTCCACTTAAGTGGTTATGTGAATAAACAAATCTTTCATTACTGGGCTGCAGAAAATCCCCGCTTCCTACACCAGCGACCATTGCACACTGCAAAAGTGAACGTGTGGTGTTCTTTGTCATCGAACGGGATAATTGGTCCATTGATGCCGGCCGCGCAGTTAATGTGAATTCCCGACTGTACATTACTATGATTGAAACGTTCCTCACTAATGTAATTGACATTACCCTGTGAATGAGTCCACGTGGTTTCAGCAGGTTGGAGCAACATCTCACACAGCAAGAATATCCATCGCTGCATTACGACAGCTCTTTGGAAAGCATCTTATCTCGAGGAAGGACAACATGAATTGGCCTTCCCGCTCACCTGATATTTCAATGTGCGATATTTTCCTATGGGGTTTTGTAAAAGCTAGAGTGTATGCTAGTCGTCCTCTGAACACAAATGAACTAAAGGCTAGGATTCGTGACAACATTGCATCAATCACCATTGAGATGTTGCAGGGAGTTAAGTCAAACCTGCGTTCATGACTGCAGGAATGTGTACACAGAGAAGGAGGTCATTTAACGGACGTTATCTTAAAGAAATTACTTGGCTAAGTTTTAGCTTCCAGATGACCTTGTTCACATGTGTATAAAATTCAGTTCAAGTTACATTAACTTACTGCCATATTAAAATCACCCGTTCCCACGCACCACCCTGTAGAAGCCATAATGCATTGTAAATTTGGGCTTTCTAATGGTACTCTTTCCCTTTATCTTATTTATTGAAGAGCTACTAAATTCATATTATACTTCTCAATTTTCCTGCTAGACTAATCATTGTCCCAGCTTGTAGTGTTCTCCATTCAGGTTCCAAACTGTAATATCATATTCATAAGCCTATCATCTCTTGTTGAGTCATATACAACTTAAGTTTTACAGTGTAGGGTCGGCCTGGGTGGCACAATGTTGTGGGTTCAATCCTTGCTCAGGTTGATGGGATTTATGTGTGCATAAATGTGATAGGCCCATGTCTGTAGATGTACAGGCATGTAAAAGAACTCCTGCAGGACAAAATTCCAGCACACCAGTGATGGTCAAAGACCTAAGTTGTACATCCTCGTTGTTAAATAACCATATACCAACCAACCTACAGTGTAGGGTTGTTTGCCCTGCAACAAAACCCCAACTAAGAGAAACAGATCATTTGATTTTGGGGTACCTTCACCAGTTGCCTCTTAAGAGTCTGGTCTTACCTTTAAGAGTTCCTCCTCTACCAAATATACCATTCGGAAGGACTGCTTCTCTGCTGTACCTGTTCTTGAGATCCTCTTCTGGATTACTTCTTCAGCAGATCCTTACCCTTTGATTTGTCAGGCAAGGGTAACCCTGTTAGTAGCTATGTTACTGCCAGAATAAGTTCTGGGTCATAGGGATATGCAAATTCCACTACCAACTATGAAGTATTGTACTCCCAATGAGCAAAAAGAACAATTCTACCATTTTATTTTTTCCAATTTACATTGCTTACAAAATATGGGTCTTAAATATAGCCTACATAATAGATTTTAATAAAAACTAGAAAGGGCAAAAACTTAATATTTTTTTATGTGTCCCAATAACAGTATTAAAATTTTTCATAGTACATTTTATTATCTTTTATTATCTTTATTGTAGCTATGTTAAATTATATTCAACTTATTTCTTTTTGAATCTCCACCTACTTTTTCATTGTTTTCATAAGAATTTAAAGTTCAGTGCTAATCTGCCTGAAAACAACCGGAATTGCCCACATAAAACAATTGCAGAAGACGATTGAAGAAAACAACAAGGTAACCGGTGACCTATTAACAACCATAGAGTGTCACGACAAGAAGATCAAGGCCCTAGAGCACAAGTTAGAACGATCTGGAGCAATATCAATGATGACAGTGCCTCAGGATTTTTGGTGTCGAGAAAAAGCAGTCAGAGGACACTGACAAAATTGTCATAAAGGTGGGAAAGCAGATCGGCATTGACATCCAGCTGCAAGACATAGACAAGAACCATAGAGTCAGCAGGCAGGACAACACCAATAATAGACCTCGAACTATCATTGCTAAATTCGTGCTGTACAGGAAATGTAATAAAGTGTTCTTCAGGAAAAAGAACCTAAAAATTCGGGCCTCGTCATCCACAAAATTTGGACTTAAACCTATTCTCCATCTACCCTCAAGTTCTTTACAACAGTACAGACTTCATTGATGAAAACAGTGGCCAGCCCACTCCATGGTCCCTCTCCACTTCAGATCTGTTAAAGCTCTCCTTCACCCCTAATCCTACTACTCTCAAACTTATTCACGTCAACTCTCAAAGCATAGAAAAATTGTAAGGATTTTAGCCTATACCCTTAGTAAAAAGGCAACCAACTAACAAAGCGAAAGACAATATAAAGAAGCGTGAGATACTTATAAGAAATACAATTGATATAATTAAAATAATATTACAGAAAAATTCAAATAAAATTGTGATGAATGTATTGAATCTGTGTTATATTGTAATTTTCATATACTATTAAAGAAGTTTAGGTTAGAATAACCAAGTAGCAAATAAGGTTTAAAAGTACAAAATATATAATTACGTCTAAATGTTAAGATTAGTCAAATAATGCATATGCAACAGTATAATATATCAAACAATCCAATGTAAATTGGAATGCTTAGAATGTAACAAAATCTATATAGGACAGACAGGCAGAAAATTCAAATGAAGGTATAAGGAACATATGCTCGATTACAAGCACAGAAGATATAAATCAGCATATGCTAAACATTTAATCACACATAATCACAAACATGATAAAATAGAAAATACAGTACATTAACTGTTATCCATAAGCACAAAAAAGGCAAAAAATTAAATACCTTGGAATCACTAGAAATATATAAAAACAAAAACAATATTTTAAACGAAAACACAATCGAACACAATCCTCTATTTGAACTTACTTTACCAAACTAACCTCTCTTCTCTGATTACACCACTCGTTAGTAGCAATAAAGCATTCAACATGACAGCATCAAATTGAAACATCAATAGGAATCACAAGGTTGGTTTCTTCAGATCGTGAATATGGTTCATTTAAATATTTATTTTAAACTTTATACCACGGTTCATTAATTTCTTCTTATTTTTCTGTTATTAAAAATTCTATGACTGAAGATGGTAGGCCTATACCTTATACCGAAATGTACATCTCCATTTAACCAGCTATACAACTAAGAAGCGATTGACCACATCTGCTCTTCTACCTTCATTAGTGAATACTTACAAAAATTCATAGGATAATAAATGACATTATTTCTCAAATAAAGAAGTGTAAAACTAAAATAATAGGCCTACTATCTAATATATCTATGATAGTAAGCTGTATGCGAGCTAGTTAAGCACTTATTCTTGTTTAGGTAAGGTTAGAATTACCAAAAAGTAAAAAAGTCCTTGACACGTATCATATATTCATGATATGAGTATAGTAGCCTATGGTATTTATGAATCCACTACATGCTACTGTTAGCTATTTAGCTTTTTTAAGAACAATAGGCCTATAAGATTGAAAAGTATCCTATAACTTTTCTCTATAATTGCAATACCACAATTATATATACAGAAGAATTTTACAGTTACTTAATCTTATTGGCAGGAAATTATACCTTTATAGACATTGTACACTACTTACATTTATGATAAAAATGACATGTAATATATGAGATATTGCACTGTGTATTTGTGGATACTTTTTAAACAAGATTCATATGTGAATTTTTTTAAATGTTACTAAGCTTAATTAGCTGCAAACTTGTAAATATTTTATGAGCAACTAGCTTAAAAGGCCCGGCGTCGCCCGGGTTTTGTATTTTGTAATATGAAATTAACTTATAGAGGACTTTCGATGTTGAAACTCTAGGTCCTTATATAATATGTATGTAGAATTCGAAATAAGGAAGAATTATTAAGTTTCTATTAAGTTTCTTCTTGCCCATAAAGAAGATATTATTTATTTATGTACACGTAAACTAATACACAAGGATTAATATTTGTGATATGAACTAAAACACTTATAACTTAGTGCACAAAGACAAAATGAAAGTACTTCTTGCCTCATGGCGGACTTAAGAACGAACAGAACAAAGAACAAAGAATAACTGCCTATTTCTTTCATGACAAAACTAAAAACTGTCACTAGGAGGCGACACCATTCACTTTTGGTTTGACACTTAGTGCTGCCAACTTCAACACTTTCCCTTGTCAATTAAAAGTGAAAAAAAAAAAACTTTTACTACTTTTCTAGTTTATTCCTAATTGTCCTCTTAGGATGTTTAAATGAGTTTGTGCCAGCGGCTTAGTCATCAAATCTGCAAGTTGTCTCTCTGTTGAAATTTGCTGAACACCTAATTGCCGTTCACTAACTTTCTCTCTGATGAAGAAATGTTTGACACTAATATGCTTCGTTCTGTTATGGAACTCTGGATTTTCAGCTAATCTTACTGCTGCCTGGTTGTCCACCTGTAGAACTGGAACATGCTGAAGCTTTGTGATGCCTTTGAAGAGTCTGGCAAGCCAAATAGCTTCTTTGGCTCCTTCAGTTGCTGCAATCAACTCTGCTTCAGTTGTCGAGGTTGCTACTACAGACTGCCTTTTACTTAACCATGAAATAGCTCCACCTGCATAGAGTAGCCTATTACCACTCCAGATGTGGAGCGCCCTGTTGATTCGCAGCCACCAAAATTTGCATCACTATAACAGTCTAAGACACCTCTGTTGTAGTTTGGCTTGTACACAATTCCCATTTCTTGTGTACCTGCTATGTACCGGAACACCCTCTTCACTTTCACTATCTCTTTCAATGAGGATTGTCAAAGCGTTCTGGATAAGTAGCCAATACTGTAGGCCAAATCCGGTCTTGTTCCTGTCATCAAGTACATTAGTGTAGCCTACCAATTGCCTGTCTGTAGGGAAAATTGATTTCTCTCGCATTGTTTTCTTGTTGAAAAATTGCTGACTCTTTCAACATTGGGGATGTCACTGGTTTCCATTTATCTAGTCCAAAGCTCTTTAATACCTTCTTAATATATGCTTTCTGACTTATCTTAATGCTACCATCTTGTTGTTTTTCTATTTCCAAGCCTAAGAAATATGATGCTGGCTGTGCAGTTATTTTGAACTTTGTCTGGAGTTCAATAACACTTTTTGTTTCTGCTGGATCTGATGATGCAATTAAACCATCATCCACATATAATACAATTACCACTTTCTTGTTATTATTTTCTCTGATGAATAAACATGAATCAGCATTACTTACTTTGAACCCTAGGTTGGTTAAAAACCCACCAAAACATTTATTCCAGCAACGTGGTGCTTGCTTTAAGCCATACAAACTTCTCTTCAGTTTGTAAACACGATCTGTCCCATCACTGTATCCTGTTGGTTGTTGCATATATCATTCTTCTTCAAGTTCTCCGTACAGGAACGCTGTTGATACATCAAACTGGGTAAGGTGCATTGCTTCACTTGCTGCAATGCTCAAAACTGAACGTATTGTGCTTAACTTAGCAACTGGACTAAAAGTTTGGCTAAAGTCAATACCTTGACGTTGACTAAATCCTTTAACCACTAGCCTAGCTTTGTACTTCTCAATTGAACCATCTGGTTTAGTCTTCAGACGAAACACCCACTTGCATGGTATGGTCTTTTCTCCTTTCGGTAAACTCACCATCTCCCACGTTTCATTCTCATGAAGTGACTGAAGCTCACTCTTCATGGCGTTTTGCCACTCTGGACTTTGGTTGCTTTTAATGGCATCCTCGTAGGTTTCTGGAACTTTGTCATTAACATATTCTTCTGCAGCCATGACGTAATCATCAAACCTCTTTGGTTTTCTTATTTTTCGACTGTCTCTTAATTCGTAACCATTGTTTGGTTGGTCCTCATCGTCATTTGAAGTGTTACTCACTTCATCTGTTTGTTTATTGAAATGAATATAATCATCATCACTATCATCATCATTTGAAATCTTACTCACTTCATCTGTTTGTTTGTTGAAATGAATATAATCATTACCATCACTTTCGACTTCAGGTCCTTCATTTTCAGTCGGAAACTTTCCCTGATCAAATTGATTGTTGATTTTTATTTCACTTTGTTCATGTATTTCTTTCTTACATCCTGTAGGGTTCTCTTGAAATATTACGTCTCTTGACAAGATGATCTGATTATTTTCTTTGACCCAAACTCTATAGCGCTCATCACCATCATATCCAACTAGATACCCTTTTATGGCTTTTTGGTCCATTTTCTTTCTTTTCTTATCTGGAACATGAATGTAACAGCTGGAACCAATGATGCGCAGATGCTTAATTCTTGGTTTCTTGCCCATCCACAGCTCGAATGGACTTATGCCTGCAACTGATGAATTTCCAGTGTGGTTGAGAATGTAAACAGCAGTGCTGACAAGCTCAGCCCAAATTGCTGCTGGGAAGTTGGCTTCTTTATTTGAGTACTTAAAGGTTCTTACCATTTCAACTATCGTTCTAAACTCTCGTTCACTTCCACCATTCTGCTGTGGCGTGTAAGGAGCCGTTAGTCGTTGGTTAATTCCCTCTTTTCTCAAAATTGCCCTAACTTCTTCATTGTCAAACTCTCCACCATTGTCACTTAAGATTTCACTAATTGTGTGTCCCAACGCTTTGGAATGTCCTATCATGTGCTTAAGCATATCTTTAACTTGTGATTTCGCATTGAGTAGATAGCAATAGCGAAACTTACTGAAACTGTCTTTAAATACTAATAGAAACCTTTTCTTTGAGAAGGAGTTGTCAAATGGTCCACAGATATCCACTGAAACCAATTCTACTATTCTGGTACTCTTTACTCTATGACCAAATTTCTGTAGATGGGCTTTCCCATACACACAAGGCTCGCACACTTTCTTGTTTAGCTGTACTGATCTGCCTAACTGGTTTTCAAGTTGCTCCTTGATGTGTCATACATCTTGGTCACCCCATCTCTCATGATAAAGTTGCACTAATTCATCATCTGAAAATTCTGCAGTATTAACAGTTTTACCTATCACTTGTGGCCTAGTCTTTGCTTTATACAGTGTACCTCCTCTCTCTCGAGTGCCATGTATTAGCTCAACGTTTCCTCTTCTGAGCCAGCAATCAGTTGCTGTTGATGTGAACTTACTGTCTGGAACTTTGTCTTGTGCTGCTAAGACCGATAATAAGTTTCTGGATAACTGCGGAACATACCACACATTGTTCAAACTTACATTAATGTCTTTTTCACGTACTGTAGACTTAAAATCAATGGTACCTTCACCAATTGCAGTCAAGATTTCTTTCCCTGCTGATTGGATTATTTGCGAACTTTCAAACTTTTTGAAATTTCTGAATAGGTCTGACCTATTTGTCATATGCTTTGTGGCTCCATTATCTATCCACCATTTTTCTGAAGATGGCTCTGCACTGTATGTTTCTTCAATCTTGGTGAAAAAGGCCCAGCTTCCTACAGCTAAAGCATTGTTACTTTCTTCGTTGTAACTTGCTAAACACTGCTGGTTACTGTTAGTAGTGCTGTTCTTTGGTGGCTTTCCATCTGCAATCCACTTCTTACAGTCTTTTACCCAGTGTCCTTTGCGCTTGCAGTAGTTAAACTCATCATTTCTTTTGGACTTCTTATTCTTTATATTCTGCTTTGTCTTAACTTGTTGAGCAACCAATGCCTCTGAAGAACTTTCTTTCTTATCAGCATTCTTAAAGAAATTACGCTCATGTGCACACAATTGTTCACCTAGTTCATCAAATGTTCGTTCATCTTTATCACCTGTTAGTACCATCCAACTTGACTTAAATGAATCAAACTTGCTCAGAAGCATATGAAGAACTTTGCCAATTAGCATCATCTCTGGTAATTCTTGTTTCATTCTCAACTTAAGTCCGTTATTTAAGTCACATCAAAATACCTTTAACCTCGCAATACTGCCTGCTACATCTTCTCCATCTGCCCAGGAGCATGTATAAAAGTCAATTACAGCTTGGATGACCTGATCCTTTGTTGTTGCTTCAAACTGTCTCTTTAAAGCCTCCCAAAGTTCTCTAGCTGTATCTTTATCCATGTTTTTTCGTGCATTATTGTCACTTAGGTTGTTAAAGATAACTGTTGCAGCAAAACTGTCTGCTTTTCTATACTTTTCTAATTGTAGTTCATATTCACGCTGCTCTTCTGTTGAGGCCTCTGATGTAGGTGGTGATGGTTTCTCAAATTTGCCTTCAACAACATCCATTGCTCCCTCATGAAAATTTAGACTATATTTGATTTTCCTTTTCCATAAAGGCCAATCCGATTCACCTTGAAGGGCTGTTATTTTCTTCATAGCACAATCCATTGTCTTAGTATTGAGTAAATCTTCTGAAACTTGCGTATATTCATTTATACTCTGGATGAATCCTAGATTGTTCAAATACTTCGCTAGACCCAGCACAAATCTTTATAATACCAGTACTTCTATGTAAATGTTCACTGATGTACATGAAGCTGTCTGGGCCCATAACCTATTAAGTTTCTATTAAGTTTCTTCTTGCCTATAAAGAAGATATTATTTATTTATGTACACGTAAACTAATACACAAGGATTAATATTTGTGATATGAACTAAAACACTTATAACTTAGTGCACAAAGACAAAATGAAAGTACTTCTTGCCTCATGGCGGACTTAAGAACGAACAGAACAAAGAACAAAGAATAACTGCCTACTTCTTTCATGACAAAACTAAAAACTGTCACTAGGAGGTGACACCATTCACTTTTGGTTTGACACTTAGTGCTGCCAACTTTAACAAGAACAACATATGGCACTCAGACTATTCCCTCAGAAAACACTAGATTTAGCTTTTTATGGCTCATAGAGGATGTCAAATGTTGCATTCCATTGCTTCTACACCCCATGCCTGGGAGGAGTTCAAATAAAAAGAAAAAAAAATCCGGTTACATAAGATTGTATTGTCTTGACAGAAAATTGTATTTCTCACTCTCACATTACCATACAACCGTTTCAAGCTGAAGTAAATAAGAAATTCAATATCACTTTCATATTTTCCTTCCCAAAAACCTGGGACATAATATACTGCACGCATAGGACTGAAAATGTTCCATCCCATTTTGTCTTCTTTTTGATGCTAGAACTATTTCTCAACTAACACAAAGCCTACAGCTATGAGTGACGTATCAGTGGATAGGATTTGTTACCGACTTCTGATATAGCATACTCACTGGCACACACTTAAGTTGTCCCTGCAAGAAGACCGCTCATTCTACATCAAAATGTGAAGTGAGAAAATGATATTTTCCATGTCGAGTGTAGAGAAAGTTATGTGACTGCTTTATTTTCGTGGATTTTATTCTTCAAGAATTATTTTCACAAATGTATTAATTACATCGATAATAACAGAATTTGTTAAAGCCCAGTATTATAATATAGTTTCCAAAGCCGTATGTGAACACCGTAAACAATACTTTCGTTATGTAAACAATTGACAGCAGAACTATCTAACTGTGCCTCATTTCACATTTCCAACTTTTCCCGTGGATTTTCCAAAAATTTTCTTTCATACAAACCTTGTCCTGACAATTACGAACACAACAAAACAAAAATCAGCCAAATTGGTTGAGCCGTTCTCAAGTGATGCGGCAACATACATTTGGTAATTCATTTTTATTAATATAGATTGGTATCTTATGATTTTAACGAACCCATAGGTTTATAATTGTGATTACTAATACTTGAATAAACAAATCAATATTAAACAGACATCATCATTAATATATGCCTTTTCAATCTGTCCAATTGGTGATTGTATATTCAAATTTGGTTGATATTAATATTTATTGGGTTTGTTTTATATACAGGGTCTTTATTATAAGTTGAGACCGGGCGACCGGTGTTTTCACTCTCCACTACGGAGTCCGCATTAGCTGCGGGCGGCACGCGCGCGGCTTCCCTGCTTAAAGTGTAGGCTATATAGGCTTACCTTATAACATATGTTGGAAGTGTCGTCCTTCCTGTGTTATACAGGCATTGTATCTGGAAACCACATTCTGGCTGACGCGAGTGAGTTCTTCCACTGTAATGGCCCTAATTTCATTCGTAATGTTTTCTTTCAGCTCCTCCAATGTGTGAGGATTTGTTCGATAAACCTTATCTTTAAGTTTACCCCACAAGTAAAAATCACACACTGTGAGGTCTGGGGAGCGAGGTGGAAAGAGACCAGCACTGATCACTCTGTCAGCAAACACTTCCGAAATTTTAAGAAGGGAGACTTCCGCTGTATGAGCGGTGGCCGAATCTTGTTGAAACCACCCGCGCGTTTTTTCTTCATCCGTCAACTGCTGAAAGAATGGCACCAAAATGTCATCTTGGTAAATCTCTGAATCTACTGTAGTCTCGTAAAATATAGGCCCAATTATTCGCCTTCCATTAATAGCACACCAAACCCCGATCTTCCTATCGTAATGAGGGATTTCATACACACCATTAGGATTTTCTGCACACCAATTCTGTGAATTTGTGCTCTTGAAGGTGGCACATCAGCAGGAAATGTCTGAATAAATTCATCACGTACACGTCTAGCAGACTCGTACTTAAAATAATGTTTACACACAAAAATACGATGCTGCAGCGAAATGGGTCTCACCATGTTGACACTTTAACAATAACTGCACGTGCCACTGTTGCATCAAGGTCAGACCGGCTGCGCACGCCTTCCGTCGCCCGGTTTCAAGCCTTCCGTTGCCCGGTCTCAACTTATAATAAAGACCCTGTATTATACTGTTGCATATGCATAGCTTGACTTATCTTAACATTTAGACGTAATTATATATTTTGTACTTTTAAACCTGATTTGTTACTTTGTTATTCTAACCTAAACTTTTTTAATAGTACATGAAAATTACAATATAACACAGATTCAATAAATTCATCACAATTTTATTTGAATTTTTCTGTAATAGTATTTTAATTATATCAATTTTATTTCTTGTAAGTATCACACGCTTCTTTATATTGTCTTTCACTTTGTTAGTTGGTTGCCTTTTTACTGAGGGTATAGGCTAAAATCCTTACAATTTTTCTATTCTAAGATACCATCGTATACAGGATGAAATTCATTAATATCTCAAAGCATACTTTCCCATTTCCATGAATTCTATTCTATTGTTTCCGATCATGATCTTCACTGTTTACTTCTGTCTGAATCCTGGCTCCAACCCTCCCTCCCTTCTTCACTTGTTAAGCTGAATGGTTTTTCACTTTTACACAATGACAAGACGAGTAAGCGTGGAGGAGTCGCTGCGTACATACGAAATGACTTTCACCCAAAAGTTGTGCATACCTCCCCCTCGAGTATTCAGCAAGCCCAGAATTTCTGTTTGTTGAAATCCTTGCCAGCATGCAGAAATGCATAATTTACAGGCCCCCTAAAAGTGGTCATCCTTCCAATTTAGAAAATGTCCTAATTAATTTCATTCCGAACTATGAACACGTCCTTATGGGTAATCTCAACATCAATCTCCTTAACACAAATTTGACGCTTACCACACAACTAATCACTATGTTTCAGTCTTGCAACATAACTATCTTATTCTTCTACCTTATCATGCTAACACTTCTGAGACCTTACTGGATTTAGTCGTGACTACTGTACCACAAAGAGTATTAAAACATGGTCAGTTGCCAGTTCCTGGTATCTCAGCCCATTACCTCATTTACATAGAATATTCACTTCATCCATCTAAACGTCCATCTAAATTAATAGCATATAGAGACTTAAAAAACATAGACGACAACCAACTGACTGAAAACGCTAAACAACAGCCTTGGCACACAATTTGGCATTTACATTTTGTTGACGAAAAATTAAAAGCATTTAATGATATGATACTCCAGTTGTATGACAAACATGCAACCACTAAAGAATAGACGAATTACACGACCTTCTGCCCCTTGGTTATCTTCGACCATATGAGAACATATGGCTCACGTGATGCAGCATACCATACTTTCTGGCGCAGTAAAACTATAAACAGTTAAGAAACAAAACTATGCAAATGATACAAAATGGCAAGATCCAGCGCAGCCATAGACTGATTGACCCCATTATGACCACACGCAACTTATGGAGTAACTTAAATACAATGGGTTTAGGAAAACAAAAAAATGAAGCCCATGCTGTCAACATCCCTCTCAATGATTTGAACAAATACTTCACTACCATACCAACCAGGATCCTAGATGACGTCACCAACCAAAATACCTCCACACCATGAAGGATTTTTTCTCCAATGTAACGGCCTTAGAAGTAAAAAAGGCATTGTTGCAAAATAAATCAAAAGCAGAAGGCACAGAAGGCATTAATATATTAATACTAAACAAAATAATCAATATATGATATTTTCCCGGGCTACTAACCAGGTGGTGAATTGGATTAATTCCGATATTTCGAAGCCAAACTGAGGCTTCATTGTCAAGGAGAATGAAATGCCGGGATTAGATGGGTTGTATTTATAGGACTGCTGTGAATGGGGACATCCGGATTGGAGAAAGGATTTGTTGAAGACCAACCAATCAGGAAACAGATGGGTGCTGTAAGAACAGGAGGGAAAATTAGAGAAGTAGAATCGGTCCAAATAAGGGCCAACAGTCAATAGGTAGTGAAAATAAATTATTATTAATCAATGTTATTCATCCTACCTTAACCCATATTTATAACGCCTCTCTCATCACCTCCACCTTCCTGCAACAATGGAAAAATGCTCTTATCCAACCTCTTCCTAAAGTAAATCTCCCAAGCACCCCCAAGCACTATAGACCTATCAGCATACTTCTGACTATATCGAAATCCCTTGAACGCATCGACCACAAGCAGCTGACTGAGTATCTAAGCATTTATAATCTACTTGACCCATTACAATCTGATTTCAGATCAAATCACAGTACCTCCACTGCCATTCTTAAGATCAGTGAAGATATTCGTGAGGCCATGGACCGACACAACATGGACCTACTTGACTTTTTGCAAGCCTATGACATAGTTGACGCAGACCTGGTAATTGCTAAATTGAGGTCAATACACTTATCCAATGCAGTAGTCACGTGGGTACAATCATACTTCTCACAACGCCAACAATGTGTTTCTCACGACAATCAATCTTCATCGTGGTGTCTCATGAGGTCAGGTGTACCACAGGGCTCTGTATTAAGTCCCTTGCTTTTTGCAATCTATATAAATGACATTTCTACAGTACTAAAACATTGCTGACATCATCTGTATGCAGACGACCTTCAATTATATTTACATTTTTGGCTTGATACAATAAGAAACTAGTTAAATTCTTCCAAATTATTTGGAAAGCAGGAAAATTCCCTGCTAACTTTTTAAGAGAAATTGTGAAACTCATCCCGAAAGAAGAGGACTGTGACCACCCAAATAAAACATGACCAATCACACTCATTAACACACATGGGAAAGTGTTATCTTCAATTATAGCTAGTGAAATTAATAGGCACCTAGAGACGAACTGTTTTCTGCTACCAGCTATCTAAAAGGGTTTCACCCAAGAAGTATCAGGCTGCCTTGAACACACAACAGTCCTCTCAAGTGCCCTGGAAGATACCAGATGTCATGAAAGACAAATATTCGTCGCTTGGTTAGACTTGGGTAATTCATTTGGCTCAGTGAAACATAATTTGATTCAGAGAGCTTTACATTACTATGGACTCCCACTCATAATCCGGAAGATTATATTGACTTACTACAACCAGTTATGTTTTGTGGTCAAATCAAAAGAATGGGAAACTAAGGTTATTAGCTATGAGAAGGTTTTATTCCAAGGTTGCCCTCTCTCACCCATGGCCTTTATAGTGGTGTTCAACTTGATATTCAAAACATAAAGAATATCCCAACAAACGCGTTTTATTGTATGAAGAAAAGTCAGGTTAGACTCCCGGCGCTGATGGCATTTGCAGATGATCTCACTTTAGTCTGTCGCACGCCAAACATGTTGGAGATTTTATTGAGCAAGGTACAGGAATTCTGTGAATGGTCCAAGTGTCTCTACTTGAAGCCTTCAAAGTGTCATTACCTGGCACTAGCAAGAAGAGGAAAAGTAGCACTTCACCAGTATTTTTCCTTTACAACACGTATTTTTAAAGTTTATTTTCCACATCACGAATGTTGGTTTTTACTATAAATGTATTTCTGTATTTTTGTATTGCCCGCCACGCAGCCATCTGGTGTCGTCAAAGCTAGGCAGCTAGGAGATACTGCCCTCCTGCAAGCATGTAGCTGAACTAGTTACCAGGTCCTCTGCTGCATGGGTTGTCGGTTCCTCTCAAAATGAGGATGTGGACTCATGGCAACCAGCAGTTTTCTTGCTTATCCCACATCCTCATGCTGAGGGGAACAAACTACCCATGAAGCAGTCCAGTTCCTCTTTGTAAAGAAGTTCCTCTTTGTAAGGATTTTGAGAGGCCGCTGACATGTTTTTCCAACAGTAACTCACACTGTGAGCTCGGAGAAAGAGGTGTCATGGTCATGAATCCTCAATACGATATTGTGTGCATGTTATTGGAGACGTCATTTTGTCGCTTTAAGGAATCTGACAAAAATGAACTTTTAAAATGTGGACGTCCTACCAAAATTCTAGGGTTACGTGGTACAAAAGAATTGAAAAATATAGGTAAATGCTACAATATTAGTTTCAAACCATCATGGTTTAAAGAATTTCCATGGCTGTGCTCTTCTCCAGCTCTGCAGAAATTGTTTTGTTGGCCAAGCTTGCTTCTTAGCAATAAAAGCAACGTTTGGAATAGAGAAAGATACGCTATCATATTGAATATGACACTCAGATTCGGCAGAGCACATCAAGTGGCAGGTAGACTAGAAAACTTTAGAAAAAATGTAAATACAATATCAGATGCTCTACAGAAAAATGCCAGACTGTACACTGCGCAGTACAATAAAAACGTGCATTTGAACAGACTTTTTCCAAAGTTAGTGATTGATAGAGTATGATTACTTCCACAAAGTCTCTGGCCTTGAAGACTTAACCCAGCCAGCGAGCTTCTCGTTACGTCTCGTTACAGCTTGCGCAGACTCTCATGCGCGTAAGATCAGTGAGCTACTGTTGAGCACAGAGTGAAGATCATGCAGCACGTTGCCAGTCGTAGAAAATACTATAATAGTTGAGTGAAAGAATAATGCTGCAGTGAGACAGAGACAGAGACAGACAACGCGTTGGGTGGGGTAGAAGAACTGAGCCAATCAGGGTACAGCTACCTCCCCTAGGCAGGAACTCCAGGAACGGTGACACTCGCTCCTAAGGTATATACGTAAAAACCCAGAGACTTTGTGGAAGTAATCGTACTCTACAGTACTCTTTTTAAGTAAGCAAAAATTAGCATTTCGTGGTCACGATGAAACAATAGACTCAATAAATTGTGGGAGTTTTAAAGAAATGTGGTGGTATCAAGAAGTCCTGTAGAAATACAGAACCAGTACTCCAAGATAAAATGTGTATTCAGTGGCGAATCAAAAACCATTCAGAATGAACTAATTGAGTGCATTTCAGACTACATCAATGACTTTGTAAAAACTGAATTGGAAACTGCTGGGTTTTTCTCTGTCCAGGTGGATGACACGACAGATATTACACAGGTGTCTCAGTGTTCTGTAATAGTGAGATTCGTTAATGATAAAGGTGCTGTAGTGGAGCATTTCTTCGGTTTCTATGATGTAAGTGCTGACAGAACATCCAAATCTTTGCTTGGTTTATTAGACAACATCCTGAGAGCGTTTGGCTATGAACAAACATTAGTAGGGCAGTGTTATGATGGTGCAAGTGTGATGTCAGGGCATTTAAACGGACTTCATAAAAAAGGAGAAAGCTCCTTTTTCAGTATTTGTACACTGTTTGGCCCACCGCCTAAATCTAGTCTTACAGCAGAGTTGCAAAAATATACAAAAGTGCCACATATTTTTTTCTTTTATTACTGGAATTCCTGCTTTTTTCCTCCACTCAGCAAAGAGAACCTAAGCAATTATTTCTGCTTGGCTTTAACTCTGCCAGGCAAAATAAAACATCATTATTATTATTATTATTATTATTATTATTATTATTATTATTATTATTATTATTATTATTATTATTATTATTATTATTTAACCAATTGATGACTGTCGTATTTATTGTGGAATATTGTAAGTTTTGTAGTGTCATGTATGAACATAGAGATGCACAATCATTCTGATCAATGCATCTACATTTTGAAATGTGAAAAGAGTGAAGAAAATGGTTTATTTCGTTCTCAATTATTTTTTTCTTTGCTCCAACATGAACAGTGTTAATTAATGCGTCCATTCTCTCTGGTTAAGCTTATTGTCACTCCAATATGATCATGTTCTCGTAACAAACAAATCAGGATTAACCAGTATCATACTTATTGGTTAGTTTTCTATTTCCTTCTGACATTTATAAATATTTTATAAAATTCTGCACACATTTAAAAAACAAAATTATGTGCTAAGATATTTGCAGTAATGTTCCTAATAGGATATATTGATAAACAGAGGTCAAAATGTAATCTAGAGAACATTATTAACTGGAAAAAATGGGACTATTAGACCCAACCAGTATACTCATGAAACTGAAGTGTACTTTGAGCTTTTTCTGGTGTTGTTAATAGATAATATCACAGTGAGGAGCAAAGCTTTCCCACTTCGCTTTGACCATATTTCTACACACGCCCCCAAATCATCTAACCCTCAATTCATTCAGTCCACATTCTGGTTCCTAATTGGTCAATTTCCAGCAATACTTCTCTCCAATCCCGATGTCCTTAGCCACTTGAGCTCTCTCTATAAAAGGAACCCCATCCAGTCCCGGCACTTCATTCTCCTTTACAATGGTGGCTCAGATTGGCCCTGAAACATCAGAATTTATCTAAGTAATCACCTGGTTAAAAGCCCGGGAAAATATTCTATACCCATTAAACTATTTTTAATCTGTGCACTTGGGGGTGTTAATTATTTACGTCCTAAAGCCGAATGCAGTGCTAATGTACCTCTCCCTCTCAGCATCCATGCTTGCCATTATGCAATTTGCAAACAAGATTCCCAAATTGTACTCAAATGAAATGTTTTTGTTTCAGGCTTAGATTGTTGCATAATGGGGTGAAAGTGGTAATAATGGGACTGGTTGCAAGAAAGCTCTGGTCAACTTGTGGTGCACTTTTCAGGAGCCACAAACAATGCAAGTGATGGAAGGAAATGTCCATTCTGTTTGCAGTCTGGATGAATTTTGCTGGTGATTGTAAAGATCAAGCATCTTCATTGTAGTTGTGATTTCTTTATATCAGAAAATTTGAAAGAATTGAATTGGGTCAATCATACTAGGCCATATAGCCTATAATTAATTTATTGATTAAAAATATTGAACTTCTGGTATCGTTTAAGTAAACAAAAGCTGGTTAGTTAAATTCGCTTGGAATGAGTAGACACCATGAAGTGAAATAATATTTATACATAATATGTTGAAGAACACTCACTACTTCATTATAATTTATTACTTATTAGCAGCCGATTTTCAAGAAGGCATCACTCTCATTGTCAGCTACGTCCAACTGCTGAACTTCTGTCTTGTACCACCTGATGGTGCTGTTGCAGTTTAACTAGTTTTTTATTAGACTTAACTCATTCTCCATTGGGATGTCAAAATTAAACAAAATCTAGTAACAAATTAAGGTTCAATGTTGAAGGTCCATAATTTTTTTCTTTGTGCTTTATCAACTTTTGAAAAAACCTGCGTTTTTACCTGCCCAATGTCAAGACAAGTTGGCCAAATGTCCCAGACAATTCAATGCTCCCTGAAATTGTCTCAAGGAGAAGACTTATAATGTTAAAAAAGAAAACGATGCAAGAAATAAAAAGCAAGTTTTCTGTAAAATTATGATTTTTTGGTTTATCTAATTTTTAAAAACACTCCTCAATTGTAAACTTTGTCTTGAATCCTTATTTTCACATAGCAGTATTTTTTCCACCAAATAAACATTATTTATATATATATATATATAGGCTCAAAGGCTCAACTTTAGATTAAGGCCCTTCAAAAAAAAACTTTGTTTGCTGCACTTTTTCTGTATTTCATAATTTTTGGAAGGCCTACGCATCATGAATCTTTTGATCTGTAATATTTTTAAAATAACACAAACGTTTTTATCATTTATTTATATAAACAGATTAACTGCACATTCTATGAATTCTTTACTTGTCAGGCATGCATCATTTTGGATTGGAGACGTGATGTACTGCTGCCAACATTGCTGGAATGGTGTACCCTAGGTCATGCTGCCAATTTCCAACATAAAGAAACTGATTCTAATGCCAAATTTTGTAATGTACCGGTATTACAAGTGACGCTGTGGGTGAAGCTGCAGCTAGCTCTTCCAAGTAAATGTGCCGAAATGTTTGTTCATTTAGATCTATTTGTGATATAAATACCAATACCAATATAATTACAAAACCTTTTTAATAATAACTTAAAGAGTCTACAATGCCTACTAAAATTAGTAGGCCTACAATACATCAAACCCTGGTGCAATATTTATTATTATTATTATTATTATTATTATTATAATGTCGTGCCAAAACAGATCAAAATCTCTTACCGAATATAGCAAAGAGTCAAACAATGCCTACTCGGGCAAATCTTTCTCATTTCAATTATTATTATAACAATAACAATAATTTATTTACAAGCTGGCCTAATACCTGAGAAAGCAGAATAGGATTTTCAGATTACATATTTTCCAAAAAAATAATAATAGTACACTAAAGGTGCTAAAACTACTTAACTTTTAACTCTACACTACGAGATAAGCCGTCCTGATATCTTCTATCATTTCTGGGGTTTTTGTGCATTTATTGGCAGCAGTGACTTCAGATGTTGCCTCCATTGCTAGTCTCGGCTCTTCGGGAATCTTCGCCATTCATAGCATATCAACATGAACTTTTGGAATTAGAAAATTTTTGAGGGCCCTAAACTAAATTTTATATATATATAGTTTTAAAAAACCTGAGATTTTCCACATTTAAAATACTGACTGGCAAGTTATTTATAACTTGACTAACAATGTAAACTGGCAATTTAGTGTATCTAAAAGTTTGATATTTAAAAATGTGTATAACGTCTTTGCTCCTTGTGTTGTGCTCATGTAATTCTGAATTAAAGATGAACATTTCTTTGTTGTTAAAATAAAATAAAACAGCCTTGCATATCAAAATTCCAGTTTCTGTTAAAATCTTGTTATTTTTTAAAAGCATTCTTAAAGACTCCCTTGGTGCCAAGTTCAAAATAAGTCTTAAGATCTTCTTTTGTGAACCTATCTATGTACGTTGCCCTGCCACAAATCAATATATTATAGGAAATAATACTATATCCAAGAAAGAAATACAGGCACCGTAAACTGGGCCAACTTTGGCCCTTGGGGGCAACTTTGTCCCACACAGAGAATAAAAGTTAATATTTTTTTTTGTAGAGGTTACATAAAAGATGACAGAATGAACTGTGGCATAATAACTTTGCTATTTTCTGGAGAATCTATATGGATTACTAGGAATATTTTTCACTATCCTTTAAAGGGTGTAGCTGTGTCACAATCAGAATCAGCTGTTTTGTGGAGGGAAGATTGTGTGAAAACTTTATAGGCTGTGGACCTGGATTTGAACAAAAAAAATGCAGTAAGTATCAAATTATTTACTTTATATATTTATAAAAAACATGGCATTTTAATAAAGCTTGATTTTAAATATATTTTTTTCATATTCATTCTAATTCATACCATGTATCATTTTAGAGGTTATTTGGGACAACTTTGTCCCGGGCCAAAGTTGCCATAGTGTTTTCATGAAAATTGTGTTGTGCTTGTTTTTTAGGGTTTTTCTCTCAAAACACATTCCAGAACAACAGAAATGGGGAAAGAGAGGAAGGGAAGCTGGAGAAAGCTAGGGAGTCAGGAATAGAAAAAAAAAATTCTGACGATAAGTTACAAAAATGTTTGCAAGATATAATGGAAGCTCGTCTGTCACAGAGGCAAGCAGCAAAGCATTGGAATGTTGAGTCTGGAAAAGGAATTACCCTTGCAGACTTAGATACTGGTATTACTATTCCAGTGATCGTCTCAGAACCGAATAAGAAGAGAACGAGGGGAAGGCCGAGGATACCGGTGGTGGTGGATGACATCTCCTCTAGTGAGGATTCTCATTTCAGTGTTGATGACACTACAAGCAATGATTTGGAATGATAGAAAGAGGACTTTGACCATGAGTGCCCAACTCATGAAGCTGATGATTTATGGAAGGAAAATGACTATGTTGCAATCAACTACAGAGGAAGACTCTATCCAGGCAGAATTGTTGGTTTTGCCATGTAAGGTGGGATAAAAAAAATTAAAGTGAAGTGTACGGAAAAAACCAATGAAGTTCTGGAGATGGCCACAAGAAGGGAAAGAGGACAATATTGGCTTATGATTTTGATGATATGAAAACAAGAATTGATTATCCATACCAATTAGGAGAGGATACTATTCTGTCGCTAAACTGAACAGTTTCATTTCTTTTTATAATCTTTAAGTATTTAGTTTTTATTGGGCTGTTTTTCATGTTTCACTATTCTAGTTACTAGCATTTCACTAAGTACTGTACAGTATAATTTTTATCTTTCAGTATAGCCTAAGCATTATTTTTTAGATTATTTTCTCAATAAAACGTTATCACTTTTTTAATAAAATGTTGTATAAAATTTATTTTCCTATTTTTTTTTTGATACTTTCACTTGTAAAATGTCAGTTAAATGGGTCACATTTTCACTTATGCACAACATTGGTTGTGTGATCAAAATGTAGTCTTCAAAGAAGAAAAACTGTAAGTGGGCTAAAGTTGTCCTGTAATGGGGCAACATTGGCCCATTAAAAAAAATATTCATAGAAAATATAGGAAACAATAGTAATCAACCAATGTGTATCAGAGTGTACTCAGAAAACCCTCACCTTTATTTCAGATATTACTTATATTCTTATAAACAAAAAATAGAGGAGAAGAGAGGCTTAAATTTTGAGAAATTGAAAAAAGTGGGCCAAAGTTGGCCCAGTTTACGGCACATTAAGAAGACTTTTACTGTCCATAGAATGTTTTAAAACCCTGAAAGCAGAACATAGCTTGTTAAGACATCCGTAAATATAACCTAATTGTGATTCCCAATTCAAATCAGAATGAACATAAAACATAAAAACATAAAACATATAAACATAAAACATAAAAACATAAAACATAAAAACTTTGCAGTTATTGAAGTACTGAGATCTGTGTTTTAATATATAATATATACAGGTCTTGGCACCTATTAAAATTATAAAAGCAATTTTATCCATATTAACTATTAAATTATTACAGTACAGTAGGTGCCTTTTTAGGAAAATTCCATTTAATCTGGACTTTCGGTGATCTGGTCCCATCTAGTCTGGATTAGCAGGATTCTACTGTAAACAAAGCTATGGTGTGTGTGTGTGTGTGTATGTATATAGATATATATATATATATATATATATATACATACCTATATAAAAGGGTAAAACTATAACAATTTATGTTTTTTTTCATAAATATAATGTTTCCTACAACTTAATTTTAATTTTAAACTACTCTACACATATAAATAAGTTTTTAACCTACAAACTGATATAGGATATATTACCTAGTATATTCAGTTCTGTATAGAATGGAGTCTTGCTAATCCAGGCTAGATGGGACTGGACCCGGTCTGGATCACTGAAAGTCCGGATTAAACGGAATTTGACTTAAAATGCACATACTGCACTGTAATACAAGTTTCATATGGTTAAAACTATAAAAATTGATGTTTCTATAACTGTTCCTACAAGTTAATTTTAGTTTTAACACTACTGTATTCATAGACCTAAGTTTTTAGCCTACGAACTGATGAAGGATTAACAAAACAAAACATTTTTGTGATTAAAATTCAAAATTGATTGATTGCTCAGTATAAAAAATCTGTCCAAGCAGATTAGGATTAAGCAGATGTCCAAATGAGCAGGGCCCAGATTAGCGGAACTCTCCTTATTTCTGTTGTTACAATGTTTACTGTGGTTATTTATTTAGCTGAACTTATGAAGTTATAACTTATTTATTTATTTTACGTAGAACCTGAATTCTGTATCTTGGCAACCTCACAAACTTATGTCACTTTGTATACATGATTACATCCAATGATATTTATATAATCTATCTTTATAAAAACAAATGTATGTCTGTCTGTCCTTTATGCATTACTACACCATTCATCCGATCGCCATGAAACTTTGGGAAGTTGTTGAGTAGGCCTACACTCACGCAAAGGTTTCTGGCATAGTACATTTTTAATTTTAGCTTTCGTTCGCGAGATATGAGTGAAAAACGGGAAGGAAACTTGTGTTTTTTTGTGCTTTCTAAGCATCAGTTTTCAGTAATACATTTCAGTTGTCAAATCAATTGCAGATGGCTTTGCCTATTTTTATCATACCTTGGAAATAAAAGCATCACGATCGCTTGAATGTTGTAAGCCCATGCTGGTTGATTCATTTTTTTATAATGTCAAGGCACGCAGACATCTGAAATTTTCACCCTAGACGGAAGAAGGATAATGAATATAGGCCTAAATAGGCAAACATTGTTAAATTTGGACTCACTATACAAGGATTTTCTGAGCCAGGGAACTCAAATCTGAGGTCATTTTTCCCATGCTGCGCTTTCTTATCGTGGAATTCACTTCAAAGCTGGATTTATAGCTGTTTCTTTAATTGGGCCTATTGTACTGAGCTGAACTTTTAAATACAAGAAATACTTGCGCAGAGTACCATTTGTGTAAACAAACGAATAATATAATTATGAAATTTTCCATTAAGGTTTGAAATATTTACGTCATCAGTCATTACACGCTAGGTGGCGCTATTATACCAGTAGTGGGGGAAAGCAACTTTTCCTTATGGCTGCCTGACATTAGGCTTGTTGTTCTATTCTATACTACTCTTCCTTCATCTTCTCAATGGAGTGAATCTTCTTCGTGTATGTGTCAGGTTACGTGGACTACATGCTGCACACATCCCATCAATTGTAAGTAATCTGAGATATATATTGGTTAT
This sequence comes from Ectobius pallidus, assembly GCA_964059195.1. Lineage (NCBI taxonomy): Eukaryota > Metazoa > Arthropoda > Insecta > Blattodea > Ectobiidae > Ectobius > Ectobius pallidus. Next base: position 31,561,783 of record CAXKWD010000001.1, on the reverse strand, counting down.
ATAAGTTATATCTTAAACATTGATTATTTGCAATTGCTGACATGCGATCATGTTGTACACATGCAGTTCCCGTACAATGAATGTGGAGTGAGTGTTCTATAAATCATTTTCTATCTTCTTTCTCTTCTCATTTCTTTAAATATATACAATTATTCAGATCATGGCACATTAATTTAAATTTCAACTGAAGAAAGATTACTGGGACTTAATTACAATTCAAAGCTTATCTTATGTAACAGCAATATTATTTGTGTAATAGAAAAAAATTCTATTATTGTTATTAAAAGTATTATGTTGAATTTATATTATATCGGGCCTTTAGTTCCTTGCACATACTTTCCACAAACTCCTGTTTAAACAAGAACAATATTTGATAATTCCTTGCTTTAGGCTTAAATTGTAGCATAAACTGACATTAACCAAAATTCAGCTACGGCCGAACCTACTCAAAGTAGCAATGGTAGCATATTAAAATTATTACATCACACTATCAATCGCTTAGTTTAGATCTATGATTTTTTTGCATGCAAAAGTGTTAATAAAATATAATATTTTAATTATTTTGCTTTTAATTTTTAATCTTCCGCAAAGCCGCGGGGATCTGCTATAAGCTATAAAAAACTATATCTAGCATTTTCTGAGGGAATAGTGTGAGAGAAGTCGTTCTTCCTCATTTCAAATTCTAAATACCTATATAAAGATCTAGTTTTAAGATTGGTTACCAGTATTTATGTGATTCCCCCATGCAGTCCAGACATCTAAAAAGAGCTATGAGAAGTTTATACAGTTCTGAAACTTCACTGAATAAGCAAAATTGTTTTACTCCATTGTGCTTTTAGTCTTTCTGATTAAAGTCATTTTGTAGTTTTTTAAACTGTTTCTGCATGATGAACCACTTTTCAAAATAATGAATAATTCAATAGTTCACACAGCTTCAAAAATAATCCTAATTCTGAACTGTTTCTGGAGGAACATCAACCACTCATAGCAATGTGTTCCTCAGTGTTATGAAGGCAAATGTTTTGGAAGATAAAAGGACAATTTGATCATGTTTATGACATGACCAGGAGGCCCTATGCTGTATACAGGATTCAGTTCTATTTGTAGTTAAATACTGTACCTCAGAACCAATGGGGGATATTCTAAAAAAGTAAGCATAAAGCATGAGCGCCTTCTTGCTGAGAAGTGTAGTCACTCACAAGTGGTATGCAATAAACATCGCGACGACAGAATAGGTCCGACTCTCCGGCTCATAATTTCTACTCAGGCAACCCACACGAAACATGCACCTGCATAAACAAACTTATGAAAACAAACAAGGGTCTTCTCGCACTGGGAGATGTAAATACCAGCCACATCAGCATTATGAAGAGGAAGACAATTAATTCTATCAGGTCTCTCTGAATAAATGAAAATATTTATTTCCAAAATATTTTAGGATTAAATTAGTTTAATGAAAATTCACTATAACATAATTACAACATTTAATATAATTAGTATTTTTAAAATGTGATATGAAACATTCATATAACTCCCTCTACTCTTAATATAGCATATTCTACAGTGTTTTGCAGATGACAAGCCGTTTCTTACTTCTCCTGCTTAGATACGCGGTCCAATCAGAGACGGCGAGACGGAGGGAAGACCCTTACTGATAGCGGCACCTCATTAGCTCGTACACGTGATTGGCGGTGAAGGAATTGGCTTCTCATTTTAAAAATACTGTAGTGTAGAGTACACGGCTGAATTGCAGTAGTGCGCATTCACTTGTATCATCCTCATTTCCAAGTCGCATTATTCGCGAGTCAAGACCAAAAAATCCAAGTCTATATTGTATAAAATGAATGGCTTATAACTAGCCTTCAGAGAATTTCTTTGGAGAAGTTTTTCAAATAGTACTTATTATAATATATTGTAGTAGGCCTACATAATAAGCCTATAAATTTTTAAACCTATTTCGATAAAATTAAGAAAAATTAAATTTTCGTCAAATAAAGTGCTTGTAAAAACGAAAATAAAGTTGTTGCCGTACCTCGTGTCGGATCCCTGAAGGATACACAATCCAAATAAAATCTTAATAAATGCACTCGAATACTTTTGTATAACCTAGGCGTGGCAATACACCTTTCTTCAAATTCTAATATAGAATAAGAGGCCGTGTTGCAGAGAATAGGTATTCAGTTGTATTAGCCTGATGCAAATCTTTACCGTTCACCAGACAAGATCGAGTTTCTGTGAACGATGCCTGCCTTGTAACTACCTGTCAGAGAATTTTTTGGAAAAAAATATTTCAAATAAAAGTTTAGCTCTTAGCATAAGCACCTCAATTACAAAATTTAAACAAAATCGAGTACCTAGTACTGACAGAGGGATAAAACTAAAAAGTTGTAGTTTTCATTCTTTCTGGAATGTCCATATATTCCGCGCGAATCACCCTAGTAGCATGCTGTGAGTGAAGTGAGTGTGCTGTTTTGGTAGCTCACAAATTTCCTACCTAATACTCCCGCCGCTCAGTCTTATAGCATGTGGAATTGAAGCGGGCACTAAGCGACAGAGTACAAAGAGCGTCATGTCACGTGGGCGCAGTGGGTGGGGGAGTCCCCAGGCTTTTTATGCTTACGACTGCAAGTACAAACTTGAAATCTGCCAGTAAGAACTTCATACTCTTTTTTAGAATATCCCCAATTGTATCGTAAGTCACATTTATCTGTTTTTACAGGAGAAGGAAATAAAAGGATTTTTTTTAAAGAACTGTCAGTATCAGGTTTTATTTTTTAATATATATATATATATAAACTAAACTCCGTGGCACTACAACCCTGGAGGGACTTGACCTACCACCCGACCGCTGTATCATCTACCATAGGCAGATGGCAGGATGGGGGGCATGTGGTCAGAATGCCAACACCCACGGCCGTTAATGGTGGTTTTCATGACCGGAGCTGCCACTTCTCTATCAAGTAGCTCCTCAATTTGAATCACGAGGCTGAGTGCACCCCTACCAGACCTCCCTACCTCAGAAAAATCAGAGGAGGTACCGGGGATCAAACCCAGACCGACGGATCTGTAGCCAGCAACACTAACCACAAAACCACGCTAGCGGTAATATATATATATATAATTTTTTTAATTTGTTATAATATTGGTACATAACATCCATTTAGTTTATAAATGACATTGTTCTTAGCAAGATACAATAAAATCTTTTTTTTTTTTCTCTGAGAAGAGGTGCTTTTAAGATTCTATGGCCCAAGATGTGAAACACTTTTATGGACTTAAGATAAATAGTAAACATTTGTAACAGTTGATTTTCACTGTTACCATTCGTGACAGGGAAACTTGGTTGCAACGCTGTCCTGTAAGGATGGAAACCCTTACTGATACTATTTTGTAAGATTATCATCTCTCAGGTGGTGTGAATAACTCTTCTGGTGTGTAGCATATTCGGGGTAACTTACTCTGACGTCCAGGTTCGGTGCTCCATGCTATCTGTACAGGCTCCCCTTTCCCAGGCTAGAGGTGGGATTTGCTAGGATCTATAAACTATAATAATTTACCACTTGTTCCCCATTTTAACCCGTTTATTCTACACTATGTACATGTATAATACTGAATCCTTCCTATTGCATCCCTAACGTCCCAATTAGGGGTTTAAACATCCTGCCAATATACGTCTTCTTCCATCACTCCACTTACAACCTGCCATGCTTCTATTCAACCAAACAACTGCCACATCATTCCACACACTGTTCAAACACCTCTACATGTGTTAACCACCGAACGCTCCAGGAATGCATTCACTCAGCAATACTATTTGCCTTCGGGCTAACAGTTCTTATGGAAAGTTCCACCAGATATGCTGATTACAATTTTTCCCCCTCAAAAAAAAAAAAAAAAAAAAAGGGCCCAATTAAACCCAAAATTCTGGATTTAGGGAATGAACATGAATAACAAAAATAATCATTACTATTGTCAACTTTAAAAAAGTACTACTGGATCTTGAATTGATTCACATAATAATAATATAAACAAAACAAAAAAAGGAAGAAAAAGTATATCAAAATAATGTTTACCAACATATCACATCATGTTCTTACCCTATTATCCTCCTTTCCTTCTACAAAAACATTTGAAGGGGTTTGCAATCAGATCCGCACCCTCTTAGTACTCACACTCAATGATTCAGAACAATATTCTAAGAAAAGTATAAAATAGATCCACTAGCTCGATTTAATTATATTACATTCCTATCTCCTCTTAGCATTAATACCTGCTAAAGATGTAATAACTGGGGCTGTACCTTCATGGGTTGGATGTTCCCAAAGTAATGACACTCTTAATTGGTTACATACAACAACGATATAATAGTGGCTACCTCATCATACTCCTTTTTCGAAAAATTGAATGACACTGTACTTTCTTAAGGAAAATTGAAATATGCTTGACATCTTCATTGTACGCTTAAATAAATTGACTTTGCATGGTGAAAATTTCTCAATAAACAATAATCCTGAATAACAACAAAATTAATAATTATCCACACAAACTAAATGTAAAACTTTCATCTTAAACATAGCCGTAAATCAAAGGATCTAAAATGAAAACTTCTTCAAGACTGAACATCTGACATTAAACCGAAATAATAACATCACTGTCGTAACTCTTCACAATGAATACCTGACCTCGCAATATAAAATGTTAACTCATAATATAACTTCTGCTTGAATTTCAACTCTGCAAAAGTAAAACTCTTGTGCAAATTAAACAATTTACAACTGTGGAAAAGAATTACACTCATTGATTGAAATAATAACCTTAAAACTCTACACACAGCTGATTTAAACCTTATGCTGAAAAATGCTTGACTTGCTCTTTCTCAAATGGACTGTCCACACCGGCAATGATCTTAACCAATGCCAACTTCAACATTCACAAACAAACATATGACTCGCTTCATGCCTCACTCAGTAAAACTCTCACCTCTTCACTTCTGCTAGCATCCAATTTGTTCATCTGTGAACACAGATAAATATCTTAACTCATACTCCGAGTTAAAAGCAATACCCTATGCTTCTTACAGAACATGTCATCAAAATTTACTTCTTAAACTACTTTTCTCGAATTGTACCGTTACAATGTTGCATAAAATTGTTTCAAGACAACCTAGATAACTTTTTTTTTTCTAAAAGCAACTAAAAATTAGTAAAACATAAAACTCATTATCTCTCTCTGTAGTCATCAGTTTTACAACTGGTTTTGAAGCAATTCTCCAGTTCTTCCTATCTTGAGCCAGTCTCTTCATGTCTACATGTTTTTTACATCCAAAATCGCCAATAATCTGTTTTGCATATTCTAATCATGGTCTTCCGTTACAATTTTTCCCCTCTATTGTTCCTTCTAATATAGTGTTGACCAAGCTTGGGTGCCTCATAATGTGCCCCACTAGTCTGGCCCTTCTTCTAATGAGTGTCGTCCATAGACTTCTTTGCTCCTCTATTCTTTCTAAGACCTCTTCGTTAGATATTCTGTCAGTCCACCTGATTTTCAACATTCGTCTGTAGCACCACATCTCAAAAGCTTCTATTTTATACCTAAAGTCCACGTCTCACTGCCATGCTCCAAACATATAACTTTTGAAATTTTTTTCTGACTTTAGGTCAATATTTGACACCAATAGACTTTTCTTGTTAAAGAAAGCCCTTTTTGCTTTTAATATCCTGCTTTTCACATCTTCTCTCCTTCGTCCATCTTTAGTAATTTTGCTCCCCAAGTAGCAGAATTCATTCACCTCCTGTATTTTGTCATTTCCGAGTTTAATGTTCTTCATGTTGCTTATGGCATTCTTGCTGCATCTCATCACTTTTGTTTTGTTTTTATTAATTTTCAATCCAAAATTATTTTCTAACAGTCCATTCATACCATTCAATAGGTCTTCCTCATCTTCAGTTAGCAGAACAATATCATCAGCAAATCTCAGCATTTTTACTTTTTCTCCTTGAATTTTTATTCCTGATTGAAACATTTCCTTTAATTCCTTCAGTGCTTCCTCAACATATAAATTAAACAGGAGGGGAGACAGACTACATCCCTGTCTCACTCCTTTCTTAATTCTTGCAACCCTTTCTTCACCTTCCACCTTTATTACAGCTGTCTGATTCTTATATAGGTTGTGAATGACTCTTCTATCCTTATATTTAAGACCTGTCTTTCTCATAATTGTAAACATCTTATCCCAATTCACATTGTCAAAGGCTTTTTCCAAGTCAACAAAAGCCATGTAAGTGTGTTTGCTTTTCTTCATTCTTCCTTCCACAATAAGTCGCAGTGATATAATTGCCTCTCTTGTACCCTTGGCTTTCCTGAACCCAAACTGGTCTTCATCAAGGGTTTCCTCCACATTTTTCTCTATTCTCCTGTAAATGATTCTAGTTAGTAGTTTTGAAGCATGTGTTGTGAGACTTATTGTACGATAGGTTTCGCATTTTTCTGCTCCTGCTTTCTTGGGAATTGTGAAAATGATACTCTTCTGGAAGTGCTGAGGCATCTCTCCTTTATCATATATCTTGGAAATAATTCTGAATAAGCTCATTATATGAAAATGAATATCGCAATTGCTATTATTAAAACACCTTGAAAAAATTGTTTTAACCTATGAATCATTCTGGCGTAAATCACATTTCGCAAAACATAAATTTGAATAATACTACGTCAATGTTTGAAAAGTTGAATGATGCCTCCAAGTTTATAGCCATAACTGGAATAGTAAATTCTAAAAAAATGTAATATCATGCTCTAAATTAAATTCCTATAGGCCTACTGAACAACGTATTTAAATTTCTTAAATAATACCAATAATCAGATAATATTCCTAATCCTTCCAACTTTACAATAATAATACCTGAAAAATCCTGTTCATCCTATAAAAATCGTGATAGATGCTAATTTTTCTGCAATAACAAAATACGTAAACCCAATCACCTTTAATTCTCTGAAGGAAAACATTAAATCTCTAAGCATTATGCTCACACAACAAAATATTTTAACTATATCCTTACAGATTTTGATTTGAAATGCAGTAAAATTCAACATCCACCTTGTAACACTCCACCTTGTAACACTTAAAAATTTCTAAATAAATCAAAAGTACTATCAATGAAGTTACAGTAAATTCTATGCTTACCTTTGAAATTCCTTCAAAATATTAAAACAAATACATCGTTTCAACAACAAAAAGGGAATGCTATTAATCATTCAAATCACTGCCAATAAAATAATAACAATCCTTTTCTTATCTAAGCATTCAGCAAAATTCCAAAATTAATATGTCAATCCAACTTTGGCAATGGAATATACCATTAGGAAATTGGAAGTACACACAGATTCCTTAATGTACAAATCAGCTCAACTCATAGGATATGCAGATGATATCAGTATATTAGGAAGATTACAAAAAGCAGTAGAAGAGGTATATGGGACATTAGAAGAGAAATCAAAGGAAATGGGCCTGCAGATAAACACTAAGAAAACTAAGATAGTAACATAAACCAGGAACCAGTTGCATAATAAAATTATTCAATTAAACAATACAGAAATAGAACGAGTGGATAGCTTTAAATACTTGGGATCAATAATAAGCACACAGAATGATGAGATGTTGGAAATAAAGGAAATGGTATTAATGGCTAATAAGGCATATTTCTCAATGAATCATACTTTTAAATCAAGACTTATACACAAGAATAATAAAATTTGTATATATAAAACAATGATCAGACCTATACTGTGCTACGGGTGTGAGACATGGACAATGTTGGATAAAGCCGAGGAAATGTTAGATTGTTTCGAGAGGAAAGTTTTAAGAAGGATTCACGGCCCAATCCAGGATTGGTCAGGATGGAGGACCAGATATAACACGGAAATTTACGGCTTATACAAGGAGCTGAAAGTATCTGATTTTATTAAATTACGATGACTGCAATGGGCAGGATATGTAGTAAGAATGGGAGAGGATTCCAAAAAAGCCATGACACACCAATTGCATGGAGTGAGAAGAGTTGGGAGACCAAGGGAAGGATGGGAGGATGAAGTTAGACGGGATGCTGGTAAAATGCTTGGAATATGCGCATGGAAAACTAAAGCAAAGGACAGACAGTTCTGGAGGCGAAGAATAGAGGAGGCCAAGGCTCAAATTGGGCTGAAGCGCCATTGCAGAGAGAGAGAGATATTACAACTTTTCCATACATTACAAGTAAATTAATGTAAATTGTCAGACTAAAAGAACTCTTTTCATAAACATGACAATTGTTTGTGAACCCTAAAGATTACTTTAGTTCACTGTAGATGGCTCTCATATACACGTGTGATAATCAGTCTCAACATCGAATATGATACCTAAGCAGTTGATTATTACTATAAAAAATAATTGAATTATATTTCTCTTTGAATACAAAGTCACTGAAATTGAAAGGTACCGGTAGGTTAATGTGTTCGTTATTAATTTAGCAAGTTAAGCAAGGCAATTTAGCAAATTTATTGACAAGAATGTTTAAATCACAAAAAACAGTTTGCCAAGTTATGCCACATGTTTACATAACCTAATGACTTGGTCTACATATGAAAATTTGCCTGTCATTTCTGTAATGACAACTCTACATTTTTTTGTAAATTTGTAAATATATCAACAAAAATTAATGTTTTATAAAAGGTAGGTTTCCTAAGATTTGACATATTTGTCAGATTTTTACCTGTAAACTCAAAAGATTTGAGAAACAGCAATATGTAAAATTGTCATAAAAATCTACAAAATTGTCATGACATTTATATAAAGTTGTCAGCTTTTATGAAAAACACAATTGTCAAAATTTAAACCTGTAAAACAATTTACTGGCACCTGTCACCTGTAAAATTGTAACTTTTATGAAATAGGGCCCAAGTATATATATATTTCACAAAGGTGACATCTGCCTGACACTTCAGGTGACCATAAAGATCCAGAATACAATATACATACATGATAAATTCTTAACATTATTTAGGCATGATTTTTAAACTAATTGTATCTTACCTAAGAAAAAAAATATTTTAAACAGTAAAACAATGGAAGAAGAAAAATCAATACTGGCAATACATATGATTATGTAGAATACATAGAGAGTCCTTCAAAATGCGTATGGAAATATCCTCTATATCACTCCACAAGAGGCTCACACATTTCAAATAATTGTTTGTATATTTAAAACAGCTTCCACGAGCTCCAAAAAGAAGACCCATGCATTTTTAGGAGTATTATAACTCTCACTAAGGTGAGGGATGAAAGGTCGGTAAATGGCTTCCTTTTCATAGCTAACTTCTTAGCCTGTTATTATATAATATAATAATAGTTCTCTAGTTTAGAACTTGACTTTGTCCATTGCTGTAAAGCTCGATGAGAAAATATTATTATTATACTTTATTAATATTACTTGTGTGTGAATAAAAACTGTATATTACTATTGTAATTGTACTATTACTCCAAAAAATTATTCTTCCATTTAAATTTGCTCTGAAGTTATAAACTGTCCTATAGGCTTAGTCATAATATGTGGAATTATTTTATGCTGTCATATTCATAGGTCAGTTGCACTAAAAGGATATATTTTCTGCTTTTCCTTTTTATGCAATATTTATTGATTTTATTCAATTAAAAATTTGTTCTTACGTCCACGGAATATTATGCCTCGGTGGAAGCTATCTGTAAACACTGACTGAGGCAGATCTAAAAACGTATATTTTGATAGTGAATACTGTATTTCATTCATTACAGTCCTCTAGTACTGAGGAGATCAATGATAACGAAAATGACGACAATCCAATGAAAATTCTTGAACTTGACGCCAGCAGAACTAACGATATACGGTACAGCCACTGCCTTCTATATCTTACAAGCCATGATGCTTGAAATCTGGCAACACAGGAGGTAGTCCTATCTCTGGCGGTCTGTGGAAAGCATTTGAATATGTTTTTAATGCAGATAATTTTCTTCATCACAAATACTGACTTTTTAAGGCCTATCAGTAGGCCTATATTACACAGCCTATACCTATGATGTGCATAATAACGTAACGCGCGGTGACTCCCACATATCTGAAGGAATTCGTAGTTTTCAGAGTCTCCTCATTGTACGATATGTTGTCGCGTTTTTTTCTTATTTATTGGTAATAACCTCACTTATCCTGTCAGGCCTAAGAGCTCTGTTCTTTAACCCACAACAGAGTCATCTTTTATTAAACTGCTACACTTCTCTGGGTCATTTTGTACTACCACTGAGCTAGTTGTCTCAGGTTTAATATAGGTAACCTAGAACACTGATATTTCTCTTCTTGTCACATGCACTTTGTGGAAGACTACGCCCATGACTGCCACTGAAAAGAATAACTTTGCCTAATTCCTTGGAAACACTCAGTTTTCCGTTATTTGCTGTCTAAAAGTCGTTCATTCGTTCATCCTTGGCTCCGGTGGTAAACTGTGTTGATTCGCCAGCACTTTTGAGGTTAAGGTGTGAGCAGCTTGATAAAAGTTCATACCAGTAAAAGTGACTCTATTTCTCTTCAATTCTTCTTTAATACCAGCCAATTCTTCCTGGAAGGACACTAATATCATACCTTACCTCGCCCTTGTATTCGTTTGTAGATGGTAATAGCTGATAAACACGAAAATCTTCTATGAAAAACTGTTCTCTGGTGTACTCAATTAGAGGTGACGTTGTATATAAATATCTCATTTTGTAAACGGTTTTTACGTTCTCTATGCTCTCCAGTTGCTCTTCAGGAGTATCCAGATGTTCTCTAAACCATAGGCGATGACTGGGAATACTTTAAGCTGAAATATGCGATGATTCTGATGGAGTTCATTGCTTTATTTACGGCATGTTGATAGCCGATAGGACTACCAATGCAATGTTGCTAGATCTAACAGCATGGCTTGTAAGAAATAAAGAAGGCAGTGGTACAGCAATTTGCAGCGATTATACTCGTTGCCAGATTTTGGTCTGAGTTATTTTCGCGGTTCTTTTGTCTTTGGCACAGTATCTGCGAGCGTTTCTGCGCAGGCGCTTCTGCTATCTCTTAGTACCCGGATGCGTTAGTTTTGGTTCGGTTGTCGGTCGGCTGGTTTTATAGTATAGTGTAGGCCTACTGTGTTTCGCTAAACTTGAGAATAGGTCCGTGACAGGTTATGTTAGGTTAGGAACAGTCATGTTAGTTTAGCAGCAGTATTCTGCATAGCTCGGGGTTCGTGCCATGTAACGATGTTTTACGAAAGACGTGGAAGGGTAATAAGGCTTCTAGAAGTAGTGACAGCCAAATTCTAGGTCAGTGACTGGTTATGTTAGGTTAGGAACATTTGTATTAGTTTAGGAGAAATATACTGAATAGCGCTTGGTTTATTGTGTCTCATATTGAATATGACGGGAAATTTTACCCTTGCGCCGATCGTTTCTCTTTTGTTCCCTTCGGCTCGGAGGGGCACGGTCGCTAATGGCAGAGAATGGCTGGCTACGCTATTCTGAAGGAGTTCCCTGTGTTTTATTTATTTTTATGTGAAATATTGACAGTGGTAAAACTATACGGTGTTTTATTATTGTATCTTCATATTTCACTCGATGTGATTGATGGGATTCACTGGACTGGCTTCTGTTGTGGCGATTACATCTTGACAACACCGGCCTAGTTCGTTATCGTGAGCAATACACACATTATGATCTAGTTCTGTGTTCTGTAGTTTATTATATTGATGTTCTATCACCCAGAACTCCACTCTGTATTGAAATTAGGAATAACTTTTTGGGAAGCAGAGACACAAGGTCAGATATGGAGATATGTTTACATAGTTTGGTTAGGTAGACCGGCTGTCTTTAGGTTGCCAAGTTCGCTTGTAATGATTAATACGTTAGCCGTGAAAGTCTGTCCGCAAACTGCAGTAAAGTATAGCCAAGGCCATCTTTTATTTAGTAACATCTATATTATATTATCCGATGTTCGGGGACCCCGAAGCATTTTGACTGACATAGATTACCCTTTAGTATTACAGAAGCCTATGGTTAATGTTATGACTGGAAATGGTGTACATTTGTCAGCACATCTTTACAATGCCAGATCATAATTTGACTAGTTAAAAGGTAGGCCTAAGTTTGTCAACATCAGTGAAATTAAAGTGTTCTCTTATTAAAGAGAAATCAGATCGTAAAGAAAGTTGTGTATCATTGCTAATATGGCGGTACTTTTTAATGCAAGTACTGTACCTGTACTAAAATAGTTTTAACTCATGGGAAGGACTATTGTACAGAACTATTTTGGGCAAAAGATAGATTTATGCTGCACCCCAGCCAAGCTCCGCCGTTTGTTAGGTTAGGAACGTTTATGTTAGTTTAGGAGCAATATACTGAATAGCACGAGGTTTATTATATCTCACATTGAATTTTGTGTTCATTCTATCCTCAAAGCGTGACTGTGTTTGAAAATGTCAAAGCGTGGAGCATACACCAGTTTAACGCTTGCAAAAAAAAGTGGGAGTGTTTGAGTGGTGGAGAGAGGGGAAAGAAAGAAGTGTGACATTGCAGAGGAATATGGAATTTTACCGAACATTTTGTCCACCTACATAAAAAATAAGGACAAAATCTTGGAAAGTTGGGTACACAAAACGGGGGAAATAGGAAATGTATGAGAGGCGGGGAATTTACCAGTGTTGACGAGTGCCTCTAAAAGGGTTTAAGCAGTCGCGTGATCGTAACATCCCGTTCAATGGGCCATTGTTTTCCTTTATTACATTTAGGGTTACAATTTTAGTGTGGAAAAAAATTGTTTCATTTAACATCATAGCAACAGGATGGCAGTAATTAAGGTAAGATTTCCTATAATATTATTATTTATTGCTATGAATTCATTTTTTACATTTTTACGGTATTTTCGTTTAAAAAGTCACAGTTTTGGTTAATTCGAAATTTGGATAATTCGATTTTTTTAATTCCCCTTGGGGTTCGAATTACTAAGAGTCCACTGTACATTTCCTTCTGGTTTATTGCTGTTCCTTCTACGTGTTCGGTCCATTTAGACTTTTTTTTTTCTTTTTAACCAGTCACCGATGTCTTATATTTCACTCTCTTGACTAAGGCTACATCACGTTTCCTTGCCTTGTCCATTAATGTTCTCCCTGTGATATTACAAGCACCATCTTATTTCTACTATCTGACTTTCCCACGCTCTCTTTACGTATAGACCTATTTAGAAAAACTCCTGGTTAATGGCAGAATGTGATGTAGTGATCACCGCACGTTGATACATAACGTGTCGAGTAACAAGCTGACGATTTTATCAGAAAAAGTAGCATCCTCATATTAATAGTATTTTATGAGATAAGCGATCGTGATTAGCGTATATTCGAGGAATTGCTAAACGTTACTGAAGATTTCATAACCAACGATAATAATCTAATAATATCTATTGCTCTTATCCATATAAATATAAATATTTTATTGTATGTTTTATTTAAACAAAATGGCAATAGACCCCAAAAATTCAATTTTTAAAATTAAATATTTTGTTTTTACACATTTAGTTTAATTAATCATCATTTCACTTCAGGCATTTTAGAGTTTCCTTTTACGTTCTTAGACCAAATTTGTACAGTTATGACATTATTTGTAATATGTATTTTCTGTGTATTTTATAATACTAGACCATTTGGAATTAGACTATGCCATGACTATGATGTAACAAAATGCCAGAATGCTTTTGTTTAATCAGTGATAATTTCAATTATGACATGCAGAAAATAAGTAATTTTTTATATCGATATCGTCAAGCTCCAGATTGATTCATCAAGCAGTGCTTACGGGAAACAAAGGTCTAAAGTTTCATAAGGATATGTTGCAACATTCAAAGCCGTAGGCCTATATGAACACTGTAAAAGATATATTGTTACCATGAAAACTGATTTGCAGTTGAAAAATTCTTTCTTATATAACTTATTACCATAAAATAGGTACTAAATTGGGCATTACTCCGATATCGGTCCAAAATGGTTTATTATCTATAGACTTCTTCCCATGGACGTTATAAATGCGCATACCAAGTTTCATGATACTCCGATAAAGCGTATTTCAGTTATCGCGCGTAGAGACAGACAAACAGACAGAGAGACATTTTCCCGTCCCATGCAATCTCATAACTAGAGACAGGCAAAATATGAAATTTCATATTCTAAAATATGGCTACTAGCGCTCTGAAAACTCGGATCTTTACGAATCACGAAGTTTAGATGGCAATGCAAGCAAGAAAAAAGTTCATATTTCATAATATTTTGGTAAAATCTTCATATTTCGTGAAAATCTTCATAAAGCTTCATATTTTGTATGATTGCAAATTTTTCCTTCGTTAATACTTCTATGACAAATGAATCGAGTTTTCCACATTATTGAAATGTTTTCCGGGAATCGCATCTCAAATCCCTATACGGCAAACTCCAGAAAGCTAAGAAATTTGGCAACACTTTCTAAGTGTTAAGAGGTACCCAACACAATTCCACTCTAAAAATAGCCTACTTCCACTATGAACGGGAATGGGATTTCTACGTATTGTTTGGAAGTAGTCACATTCCTTGCATTCCAAAAGATAACTCGACAGCAAGGGCGGGGGTAGGGAATGTTTACAGTTAGAGGAACCAGCTCACTAGCAGGAAGGAGGGAATATTCATTTATGTGTTGTTTGCGATTCGTGGTGATTTGGATCGTGTGCCTAAGCGGCCTGTCACACTGAGCTTCGATCGATCAAGACCAGCCGACTGCCATCTTGCGCTCTCGACTAAATTTCTGTTCCTTGTCACACTGCATCGTGCGTCATCGATCAACGAAAATATTATAGGTTATGTACCTATATGATTTTACTAGGTCTACTCATCACTGTATATTAGAGGTAAAGTATATTACCTTATTAGGAATACGAATGCCTATTTCCTGCACATTATCATACTACATGTGTGGGGATGTAAGGTTTAATATTATGCCTACTATATCAGGCTACATCTGTTTACTTCAAGCTTCCATCAGTCGGCCGAGCGAAGAGGTCTGTTGTTTGTTGTAGTTCGATCGCCCACCGCTAGGTGCTTACAACTCGATCTATTTTTCTGTTTTTAAAATTAAATTATATCAGAAGATATCGTTTTAAATGCCTTAAATGATTCGTGCAATTATATTTCATTCAAATATAAGTTTAAAACGACATTATTGTGTAAGTTAAATCTTCCAGCATCGATTCTGAAATTCAGGTGGGTTCGAAGTTTGCCATCGACTGGCGATTGAAAAACGGACAGGTTTGATTTCACAGACCAGATGATCTCTCACCCTCGTTGTTGATCGCTGGCGATCGATGCTATGTGACTGGTACCACTGCTGTCTATAGGTTCATTATACCAGTCAGTCGGACGCTGTCCCTCGATCGATCCAGTGTGACAGCCCCTTAAATCTGGAATGCGCAATTGGTGACAGAGTTAAACTGTTTTAAAACAGATGGAACAATTGTTATATGCACATTTTGTAACAAAAGTGTTAAGTATGGAATATAGTCCTTTTTATTACCTGTGTAATATTATCTAAAGACAAATTTGTACTAACATTCAAATTATGTTTACGCTACATTTGATATCTTGGGAAAGAACAAATAAAAGATGCATCTTCGCATGAGACATATCCCGGCCAGCCCTCCCCCAGTGAAGCAATTCATTTTATGCCGTGATCAGCGAATTCTTCGAGGATGACTAGGCTGACAAACCGTTGGGTACAAGGCACATATTCTCGCATTTAATATTTGGTACAAGGGGCGCTCTAGAATGTTTAATATTTGGTACATGGGGAGCTCTAGAATTTTTAATATTCGGTACAAGGGACACTCTAGCAGTTTTAATATTTGTTACAAGGGGCATTCTCGCATTTTTAATATTTGGTACTGTCGGGACTGTCGGCGACAGGGATAGTTTGTCACCTGCTTCCCTGAGAAACAAAATGTGAATATTGAGTGATCGAGTGGGCGGAGCTTAAAGTGCACTTAATATTTGGCTTTCGCCGTTATCTTTATTCTGAACAAATGGGTGACTGAATTACATAATAATTTTGTTATTAATTTATTTTTTAATACTGGTATCTGCAAACACAAAGTTTCAGCTGAAACAACACACAAATAGCATTATACATGAAAAAAATTAAAATTAAAAACACACACACAGTTCAGACGTTTCTTACCGACAGAAGATGCATTTTTTGCCAGAAAACATTGAAAAGCTGCTTTTATCTTATTGTAATAAATATTAGTTGATGTGATGATGTGATGTGAAAAATGTAGGTGAATAGAATATTGTGAATATTTAACGTATTAATTACCAGTTAACTAGTGTTTTTATTTTGCCCTCTCATTGTGAATATGGTAGATATTCCTTTGTGTGTTGTCTTAAATCAGATAACAAATATTCAGATGATAAAATTGGTGATTTATTGCATTTCATAATATTTTTAATTTTTTTCTTCATAATTTCATATTTAGCATAAATAAATTTCATATTTTGGCTAAATTTTCTTCATATTGTACCTGTCTCTACTCATAACTCATACCTGGCACTTAATAAAAGTGAAAATAATTAATCACTTAGGACAGCTGGACTGAACTTGTAAGGAGGGCCAACATCAAAAGCTATTTTAATCTTGGTGTGGTGAGCGATATATCGACGCAGGTAGGGTAGGTAACCGATAATGGGTGCTGAACTTGTAATAATAATAAAAAATACTAATCTTCATTACTCAAGATAGCGTACAATCGCTGGCCACTCTAACAATAAATGCTTAATTCTTTGATTCTATATTATGTTTCCTTCCTTATGAATAGACCTGGGATTTTAAGGCAAATACCTATTTTGTTCCTTATGAAATAACATGAATTTTTTAAAATATGTTGACGTTTCATGATAAATAACTTACATTTATAGAGTTTTATAGTGCCCTAAAATGCCTATTTGGACATTTAGAGTCTATTTTACTATTTTAGTGCCTAAAATGCCTATTTATTACATTCAAAATATTCAACTTCTGTAATTTTTACAATCTTATAATGGACATTCCTCAATGAAAAACAGAACAGCAGATGTGGGTTTTTCACAGAAATTTGATTATTCCAAACAATTGTCGCTAAAGGAATGCTGACTGACGGGGGAGGGGGAGGATTAAGGGGAAGGACTACTGTGTCAAGTCACTAATGAAAGAACATCTGTTTAAGTGAATATAATTCGTGATGCCTAATTTTGCAGTTAATTCTGTTAAGAATAGGTACCGGTATACCACGTTTCTTGCAGAAAAAAAATGACCATGTTACAGATTAGGTGTAGGCTATATTGTATTATTTTAAAGTCTATTTTCTATATATTTACACATTTTTAAAGCATATTTTAAGTGCCTATTTTCTCTTATAAAAAATCCTATTTACTTGTTTTAAAAGCCTATTTTAGGTGCCTAAAACTAATTTTTTTAGAGCCTAAAATCCCAGGTCTAGAAGAGAGCTCAACACGGGATTCCCTCCAAAAGAAATTACCTATTTGCGTAACTTCCCTCAATATTTTTGTATAAGTTAATGATAGAAGATAGCATAATGTTGACCTGTTCCACATTTGTGTTTTCAGAAAGTTTTGAAGATGGTAAACAAGTTTAATTTCTGTGTGCTATTCACAGACTAGGTTGTATGGAGATAATATTTAAACAGCTTACTTATACCATATTTCGTATTTTCCAATCTTCCTCGGCTATAAAACATGTTTTCTCTGTAAATTTGTAATGTATTTTGTATGTTAATCCTCTGAAACAACATATAGCCTATACTGTACTGTGTTACTAGCTTCGGCCCACAATTATTTATTCAACCTCTAGATTTTTAAAATAATTTATTTAATAATTATTAAAACGTTATATTTATTAACATTGACATATTTTTTTTACATAAATTGTATTAATTACGCAATTATATTGTTACTTTCAATGTTTAGGATACTGGGTTGGTGGTGGTAGATATTAAGTAACACAATATAAAAGACCCGGTATTGTAAAAAACTATTTTTTCTTATAGAGCTTCCGAATAAACTACAGAGAGATTATTTTTGCGATGTGACGAGAACGCACGATCCGCGCGACGGTCTGGAAGCTTATCGGCAAACGTTCGCGCCGCGATAGTTGGCGCGCTCCAGCGGCACATCGCAAAAGTAATGTCTATATATATATATATTAGTGTCTTTCCGCTTTTAGCTAAGGTGTATAATTCGTTTTACTGTGCTGTTAGATCTCCAAGTTGTAACTTCATTCAGATGGTTACTTTCTGTGTTTTTCATTAGTGATATCTTCCATGTGAGAGCAGAAGTTACAATTACAGATATATCCAAGGATATTTTGGCCGATTACAATCGTTTACTTATGCCCGCCGCGACGCAGAAACCCGCATAATTGGCCAATTCTTGCGTGGGACTCACTGTAGATATGTAACTCACTGTACCCTAACATGGACAATACATTTATTCGAATAGATGTTTTTACTCCTTATACCCTCTAGTATTAAGAAATAACAACACACTGAAACCTTATGGAGCGAGCAAATTTATTGTAATAGCTTTTACATAAAGTAATATTAAAATTAAATAAAAACTTTTTGTGGTACATTGGGGGCTATTGAATATATGTTCAGACAATTGATCAGCGTTATCAAAAATAAGTTGATATAATTTATTATGCAGGCCTATATTGTCAGGTAGCTAAAATCTATAATAAATAATTATGCCTTATAGGCTTCCCAACCAATTGTGCGAAGGGACTCACACAGTTGTAAACACCAAAGTGTCCAAATTTTTAGATAGAAGTCCAGTCTGATACACATACAGGCGAAAAATGCTTGTTTGAGGAGAATTTCCTGATTTGCTACAACTATGGTGAACTAGTTTTCGTCGTTGGGTTACAGCTTCCTGTAATGGTGACCAGTGTGTTGTGTTATTTAAAACGAGAAGCATTTCGGCAACAGGTATTTGCCATCATCAGTTCCTTCTTTATGTTGGTCCGAAACTTGTGAGAAGTGACACAAGTTCCGGATAAGTGCATAATAATTGATATTTTATTATCCTCAAATTTTAATTTGTACATATTGATTTTAATTGTCTGAACAGCTAAAGATATGGAGATTTTTGGTGTATTAAAATGTATAAGACACTGCAAATAATAAATTTGGAAAGCCTATAGGCATAACTTTTATTATAATTTTCACTACTTGACTATATAGGCCAGCATAATAATTTATATCAACCTGATAATTTACCTGTCTGAACATAATTATATTCAGTGGCCCCCAATGAACCACACAAGTGGTTTTTATGCATATAGGCCTATTATTTAATTTTAATATTACTGTAAGTAAAAGCTATTATAACAAATTAGGCTCGCTCCATAAGGTTTCAGTGTGTTATTTGTTAATACTAGAGAGTATAAGGAGTAAAAACATCTATTCGAATAAATGTCACCCTCTTTGGCTACAATGAAATTTATTAATGGACAACACACATTTCTCACTACACAATAAGATATATAATAAGAGATCGCATTGCAAGGAGTGCGTATTCAGTTGATTCAACCTGAGGAAAAGTTTTATTGTTCACCAGGCAAGGCTGAGTTTCTTAAAACTGCTCTTCAGAGAATTTTTGTGAAAAAATATTCCAGATAAAGTTTTAGATCTTAGTATTAAGTACCACCTATATAAAATTTTTTAAAAAGTTAAAGGCTTTCTCTAGAAAATCACAAACAATTTCTTCATGTAAAGTGACAATAAAAGTATGAGAAAATCGTCGCCAATCTTCGTGCCACATCCCCAGAAGGTACCATATCCAAAATCACAATTTTCTTTAATACGATATTCTTCTTTGACACACAGACATTTTTTAAAATAGTATTTTTGGATGCAGGGTATCTAAAAAAGCGTATTTATTTTAAAAAGTCTACTTCGAATTTTGGGGTCGAACACAATATTTCCCCTCCTACAGTACCTATGGTACGGGCAGAGGAAGAAATATTCGGGACTCTGAGGCTGTGTAAGCCTATATTAAAACGAGAAACGTGAAAATCGCAAGAGAATAGCAGCGATTTAGTTTTATTTCCAGCTGATTACATATTGTTGTGTGATTGTGAAATGGAAAGTGTTTTCCATTGACCACAGGCATGCACGGAAGCTAAGATTGCACAATTCCTTTCTAAATCACTGTCCTTGTTCATTCACAATAGGTAATCCCAATCATAGATCATCAGTTCTCATATTTACTTAAACAATATGTTTCTCACAGTAATGTATGATCGATCCAGTGCACCATACAACAATAGTCACATTTAAACTAACTGGAAATTGAAGTTCTGGTAACATCCGCTTACCACATAGTAATATAGGATCTCCGAAAATGAATACTCGTATTGAATAGAGAAGTACTTGGCTACAATGCAGTCAGATGTATGTAAATTTTGTATGTGACGTCTTGCTTTAGATGTAAAAATTTATCACTAGGACGCCTAACTTTTCTTATATGAGAACGCCTGAGAGGAGTCAAATTGACCTCTAGTAATAAAATACAGTATTTGAATATCATAATCACTTTATTTTTAACAATTATCATTAGAGCATTATTCTTAAAATTCCCTCAATAAATTCAGGGCTTTAGAATAAAAGGTGGGCGTGGGCCGCTCTCGCGGTGTTTCGCTCGGCGGCTGGCACGCAGGTGCACTGAAAAATTAGGTTTCGTGGAAAAGGCCTGTAAGTCAGTGCCTGGCGTAGTTTCTCAGTTGGTTATGGTTTCTAAAGTAATGATTTGGCGTTTGAATTTTGGATTTCTTAGAAGAAGATATATTTTTGTTTAATGTATTGCTGTACTACATTATTGCGTAATGAACTTTATTATTTATTATTTATGTCCATAGTGACATTTTTCGTACAAGTTAGAGAAAAGTTTACATGTAGCGAAATACGAAATCACTTCTAAATACTGGCTTTGGGAATCGAATTTATAATTTTTTAAGTCAAAATTTTAATTATTTCATAAAATAAAGTGTTTTCACCCCTGCGGTTCTGTTAGGGTCTACATTTTGTTTCTTATTTTTTAAATACAAATATGTGTTTACGAAACTCGATGATTTTGCCTGAAGACGCAAGAGTAGCATGTGTTTAAATAATTTTTAAATGGTTTAAGCCGTTTGGTCATAACCTGTAATAGTTACATATGTCATGATGACCTGACACAAATAGGCTATATTTACTGTAATGTCAGATATTTATCATTCCAAATTATTCTTAAAACCCTAGAATCAAATATGGCGCTTTACATTTACAAAAATGGGCTTGATTCTACTTTTTCCAGGAAATCGTAATTAGCAGTTCTTAGCAATTCCTTCTCAGTATGAATAGTTAAGACCTTTGACTAATGCTGAGTTGGAAGAATGCCTCAACAGACGGAGAATCATATTTTGAGTTAAAAATCATGTCAATAATATATTATCTGAACGCTAGTTAAGGTGACAGTTACGACAATCCACAGCCAATACAAAAGGGTGTACAGACGTTTCTTTTTTAAAACGGAAATATAGAATGAGGGTGACCTAAGTCACTGTTTCAATTTCAATTTTGTATTTATTTTCTTACACTGCAAGTGGGTCATCAACCCGGTGGCAGTGATGCAATAAATACCAGCCATACATATATACAAAAAAGACACTACACATTAAATATCACATTAAATACATATACATTACACATTAAATAAATACCAGCCATACATATATAAAAAAATGACACACTATACATACACTTACACATTAACAGCCTTACTAATAAAAGCTGCTTATATCTGCGTTGAACGGTTGTTTGGTTGTTCACCGTGTAAGTTCTGCATAAGCCGCATTACCAATAACGAGTGTGTAACTGCCGAGTTTACATCGGGTTTGTACGTCCAACGTCATCAAATACGTCACTCTATTTGTGACGTTACTAGCTCCTGGCTATGAAGGGACTGCTGAACGCCATCTATCGGTGCAGCGGCAAACAACGGTGGATCGTCTGCAGACTAATTGTAGTTTCAGTATTTCATTATATTGTTTTCAGAAAGCTGTAATCATGGGTACAAGTATGGAAATATGTCCCGCAAACAAGGAACAATGTTTATAATTCCGCAAAAGTAGCCCAGAATGTTTCATAACAAGTTACCTTAAGAATGGATGCATAACCTCAAAATTCAATCTCAGACATCTACGAAGCGACCGGCTGTTACGCAGATCGGCCATCTTGATTATTTACGTCAAGTTTAAACAAGGGGGCTAGGCTGTGTAAAGGTTGCACACATTCAGCATTATGCAACGATTATTAGTACTCTTTCTTTCCTCAGCTGTGTATATTCCTGGTATAAATGTTACAACTGGATTATTAGTAAGACTGTAACAGTCTTACTAATAATCCAGTTGTAACATTTATACCAGGAATATACACAGCTGAGGAAAGAAAGTGTACTAATAATCGTTGCATAAGGCTGAATGTGTGCAACCTTTACACAGCCTGGCCCCCTTGTTTAAACTTGACGTAAATAATCAAGATGGCCGATCTGCGTAACAGCCGGTCGCTTCGTAGATGTCTGAGATTGAATTTTGAGGTTATGCATCCATTCTTAAGGTAACTTGTTATGAAACATTCTGGGCTACTTTTGCGGAATTATAAACATTGTTCCTTGTTTGCGGGACATATTTCCATACTTGTACCCATGATTACAGCTTTCTGAAAACAATATAATGAAATACTGAAACTACAATTAGTCTGCAGACGATCCATCGTTGTTTGCCCGCTCCACCGATAGATGGCGTTCAGCAGTCCCTTCATAGCCTGAGGCTAGTAACGTCATGAAAAGCGTGACGTATTTGATGACGTTGGACGTACACACCTGGTGTAAACTCGGCAGTTACACACCTATTATTGGTAATGCGGCTTATGCAGAACTTGCACGGTGAACAACCAAACAACCGTTCAACGCAGGTATAAGCAGCTTTTATTAGTAAGGCTGTATATATCGCAACAGCTATCCACATACCTGATAATTAATATATATATATATATATATATATATATATTAGCTTAATCTATATATATATATATATATATATATATTTCCATTTAAAACTATAACATATAAAAATTGCATACTGAGAATATTATAGAAAAAAAATTATACATTATCATATACCATATTCAATATATTTTTAAATCATAAATCATAAATAGTCAGAATCTCTTATGTGACAACTTTCTTTTACATCATACAATTTGGGACAGCTGCTTCTGAAAAGGAAATTTACAATGTTTGGAACCATTCTTAGAATATGACCAATATATATATATATATACCGGTATATATATATATATATATATATATATATATATATATATATACTAGCTGAAAAGGCCCGGCGTCGCCCGGGCTTTGTATTTTTTAATTTGAAATTAACTTATGAAGGACTTTATGTATGTAGAACTTGAAATGAAGAAAAATATTTATCACTCTCAAACTATTCCATCAGAAAACGCTGGATATAGCTTTTTATGGCTCATAGAGGATGTGGAATGATGCATTCCGTTGCTTCTACACATCATGCTTGGGAGGGGTTGAAATAAGAAGAAACACAAATTACATAAGATTGTACTGATTTGATGGAAAATTTTATTTCTCATTCTCATGTTACTATACAATCGTTTCGGAGCTGAAATAAAAGAGAAATGCAGTATCACTTTCATACTTTCCTCCCCTAGAACCCGGGACATAATATACTGCGAGCATAGGACTCAAAATGTTCCATCCCATGCTTAGGGCCTATGATAAACATCCCTATTTCTCAACTAATACAAAGCCTACAGGTATGGATAACTTATCAGCGGAAAGGATTATTTACAGACTTTTGATATAGCATACTCACACACTTAAGTTGTCCCTCTTATTCTACATCAAAATGTGAAGTGAGTAAATATTTCTTATGTCGAGGGTAGAGAAAGTTACGTGACTACATCACACTGTGCTTTATTTTCGTGGATTTCATTTTCAGTAATTATTTTCGCCAATATATTACATCGATGGAATCAAAGGCTATATAGTTGCCAAGGCCCTATGTAATCACAGTAAACAATTCACTGTTGCCATGTGAACTGAACAACATTCTTTTTTTCAGTAGAATATTCACAGAAATTATATAATTTTCAAGGGAAGGACTGATTTGTTTCAATTTTAATGTTGACCGCTATACTTTCCGGACTTAACTGGGTATGTGTGCAAAATTCCGTATAAATTGGTAAAGAAATGTAGATTTGTATAAGGAACAAACATACCCACAAACACACATTCGACTTTATATATTAGATACCCCAAGCTTAAAAGACCCGTTCATATCTACGATAATAACAAGAAGCTTAGCATTGACAATGTACCTAAACTACAAGAAGTCTAAATGTGAAGAGGATCTTTTGTGCCTTATTAACATATAAACAAAGCCCGTTTGAAGTAAACCAGTTAGTTGCTTCTTTAATTGCATTTACAGTTGATATTGTTGCCCGGGTTTAGTTTGCTTGCACTTCAAAGTAAACTTATGAAGCAGTTTACTTCCGATCTTCAAAATCTAGGCCCTTATATAGCCTTCCGTCTTTCGACTGCGGGGTTTATATGACCAGTACGCTTTCTTCTTCGGTGGCATTTCAATAATTCTGGAAAAAGAAGAAGCTTTGTGAATGGCGGTAAAGGGAGAATCGCCCGAAGGCTACGTGTGAAAAATTTCATCTAGATCGGATTCAAACTATAGATAAGTAGAGTGAACCCTATACAACACATGGAAACATTTATGGTTTCGGAGAATGAGGATCCCAAATTTTGATACATTCGGCACATGAAGATTGTAAGGTTGTTGCCTTAACGCACCGGCCGCCTTTTCCCCAAGATTGCTTCTAGTAATAGTTTCTGTTATACGCTGAGTTGGCCCCTAGCCCATGGTGCCATCACAAGGATTAGGCTAATACTGAAAAAATCAATATCGATGGCACAGTGCATACAGGTATTGAATGCAATTCCATAGATTTTAACAAATCCAGTTACATACCTAATTATCACGAATGTGCCCCCAGGAAAAGAACTTACCACATTTTATCCCTACGCTTCTGTTCTTTCACTTGTTACATTTGCATAGAGTGAATATATGCTTCAGGTGCTTTCAAATTTGTCCCAAAATTTATAGTGTACTTAACACGTGTGCACTAAGCCCTCGATATTTTCAAATATAGACGTATTTTTACCTTGCAGCATATTATAAAATTACATACCTAACATTCACAAAATAGTATTTTGTGTAAAAATATTTTGGACTATAATTCAACCAAAGAGGCTGTAGGCATGCTTGATCAGCTAATAGTTACATATATATGCAAACAAAAAAAGGCATGTGGCCAGGGATAGTTTTCTGTAATATTCTTCATGTTTCTGCTTATAATGAATGCTTCTTGTCTGCTACGATTAATCGTATGTGGAATGGAAGCTAAATGACTAGAAGCAGGAACTTGGAATGTCAATGGTCAATTACATGGAGAACACATTTCCTGAGAACAGATGATTGTTTGAGAATGATCAGGAGTATCAAAACTATAAACATGTAACTAGTATGTCAGCTACAACTTTCCTGAGAAACTTATTCAAGAGATTAGGAATCCCTCCATCAATCATAATTGAAGTTAGTTTGGCAACTCTCAGAGGATCCGTTGCAATACTGAGGAAACACACACCCACACATATACGGTATATGTAACATAATAATAATAATAATTGTTATTGTTAAAGTTTTAAAATTTTGTGTTATCTATTTCTTAATTTTATTCTCACTTCTTTGAATGTTTAATTGCTTTTTGTCTTTTTATGTACTCTTTATCTATGTAGGCAATGTTGAAATATGTTAAATTAGAAAAACAACAATAAGAAAACCTACCAAAGTTCTGCCCACCAAGCAATGGCAATAAAGCGAACACGTTGTGCTTGAAATGTTATAAACACTGCATCAGTGAGAAGAAAAGTAAGAAAAGAACTATAGTACTTTCTGATACGAATGCATGAATTGTAAACTGTCTGTTGTTTCAGATTTGTGTGAATTTAAGTAAGAAATGTACCTTAACAAAAGTATATTATTATTACTTTATTAATATTATTATTTACATTATTATTACAGTATATTCGTAAGGTGAAGGTTAACAGAACAGCAGAGTTAAATTCGTACGCATATTTTAATATGAAAATATTATTTAGAATACAGAAATGTTCAATATGTTCTTACCAACATTTCCCATTTCAAATACTCCATTTATTTACTCATGTATTTCGTTTCAACAGTTTTTTTTTATGATTCCTCAAAACTCCGTGTTTTATTTCTTAGGCATATAGGGGTTTCTCAAATGTGAGTACTGTGCTGTGTAGATAAGGCAAATATAACTATGACGGATCTGTGGTCATTATGATGGTTCAGCTACAAAACACACATTGTTTGAAGGTTTCCTGGAAATCCTCAAGTATCCGCAAAGTGTTTTGCCAGAGAACTAAGCGTAAACAGCCTACCAAACTGGCTTCCCATCTTTTATATAAAATCCACAGGCCAAATAAAGCATAGAAAACACGACCCATATCATGCGATTCTCTCGCTTCACATTCCCACATAGTGACTGCATCTTTTGTAATATTTTCAGCTCCTTTTGCAAGGTAAAATTTTATACGCGATTTAAGAAGTGGAGGAGCTGTGCGGGAAAAGCCGGCTCTTGCCTACCCAGCTGCCGCCCGCGAGCGCCAGACCTTTTATTCTAAAGCCCTGTAGTTTTAATTTATAATACAAAATCAAACAGTTCTAGTAAAAGAATATGGCTATGTACTGAACACATGTTCTCCAGTACCAGATATTGAAGTACTCCAGACTCGATGTATGGCCTGAAATGTTCAATAAATTAAAAACTATAATAATAATAATAAATTACCATTTTTATTGGCATTCACAGATACTCTACTGAAACACGTGGGGCACCGGGAAGAATATTACACCTTGTATGGCCTGAAATTCATAAACGAAAAGTTTATTAAATTTGAAATAATAATAATAATAACAATAATAATAATAATAATAATAAACTTACCAAACAGAAGCATAATAGAGGCTATTTTCCGCAGGGGTAAAATATAGTAAGTGCTTTTCCTGGGGGCACAATCGTGATAATTAGCTGTTGAACTGGAGTTGCTTAAAACTATAGAACTGTATTCAATACATGTGTGCACGGGTGTATGTAATCTGCGCCACGGTTGTCACCGAAATTGAAATGGAATAAAAATGAGATGTGTAAACTGCGGCACACAGATATGATCTTCTCCACGAAAGCTAATTTTCCAGTGCATTTGTCGCAACAGAAATACCATCTGATTTGTTTATTTATCCCTATAGAACAGGAATTTGCAATGAAATTTATTTTTATAAAATGTGACTTATGGGGTTTAAAAAAGATTCGTTTGAGAATAAAAATTGAAAATCTTACATTTTTGTTTTAATAATCATAAATGGTCCCATCAGGTAATGGATAAATCCCAAAATGTCGTTGTACATGTGCAATAATTAGAAATCTAAACATTTCATTTCATATAAATATTCTACTGTACGGTTATGTGGAACTTCTTGATGTAATAATTATAATAGCCTATTTAGAAATTTTTGTGTCCATAATATTGATTTGTTTTATTCTCGAAAAATAACTAAATTGTAATTTTTTTTAAAAACTTTAAATTGACTTATAAAAAATATGTAGGCTATCTCCGAATACCAAGTTAAAAAATTACTATACAATAGTTCAATTTATGGGCTATAAGGGGCAATTAACTGCAATGTGCGCAACTTCCGCCTTTTTCTGAAAATGGACTTTCTTTTTCAGCAAACCAAGAAATAATAATGGCTTCTGCAGGTTATTTTTTTATTAAAAGCAGAACATTTAATCAGTACACTCCATCAAGGAACCAACAAAAAATCCCTACTGAAGACGAATATGATGCTTACTTAAACAATTTTAAGTAAATACAAGCATTATTTATTAAATTAAAGATATTGTACATCAAGTTTAGGTAGAAGATGGACGAAAACTCTGTAAATTTTGTTCAAAAATAGCATTTTTTAGCTTTTTGCCACAGAGTTAACTATTAACCCTAATTAACATGTTCCATGATTTTAAAGTTTAAAAGCAATCCTAATTAACATGAAGTTTAATTTTTAGAGGGCTACTGCACTCCTTAGTGTAAAAAATTAATTATGCGTCATATTTCGGTGGCTGCTGTCGCTCCGCTCTTGTCTCACACCACCTGATATATTTTTTTATCCGCTAGAAAATTCGCGTTGTCTGAATAATTAACGTAATTTTTTTATAAAATACAACATATTCATATTATGCAGTTAGCCGATGTGGCAGTCCTATGCTCTACTGGAAAAAATTGGTTGATGGTGATGTTCAGAGAACTTTAATTTTTGTCAACCTAAGTAGAAAATACGAATTAATTACTCAAAATTAAATATTTTCAACACATCTGTCATCCATCCAGTTTTGAATACGTTATCGTACAGCCACAATAACTTATTCAAATAATAATACACAATAATAATCAAAATACATATAACTTTGTTGATTAGTTCAGCAATGCGAATAATTAGCATATAAAACATGTCACGTGGGATGAGGTTGAAAAAGCGGAGCGACCGCAACCTGTTAAATATTACGTAATTTTCAGCACTTACAAGCGCAGTAAAGCTGTCAATATTATAGAACATGTTAAATAGGATTGCTTGTAAACTTTACAAATTATAGAACATGTCAATTAGGGTTAATAGTTTAATTTGTGGTAAAAAGCGAAAAATGCCATTTTTTACTAAAATTTATTGAGATTTCGCCCATCTTCTCCCTAAACTTGATATACAATAAATTTAATGCTTACATTTACTTAACATTGTTTAAATAAGCATCATATAGGTCTTCAGTAGGGATTTCTTGCTGGTTCCTTGATGAAGTGTATTGATTAAATGTTCCGCTTTAATAAAAATAACCTACAGAAGCCATTATTAGGCCTATTTCTTGGTTTCCTGAGAAAGAAAGTCAATTTTCAGAAAAAAAAGGACCAAGTTGCGTACATTGCGGTTAATTGCCCCTTATAGCCCATAAATTGGACTATTGTGTAGTAGCTTTTTTAACTGTGTTCGGATGCATATTTTTTATAAGTCAATTTAAAGTTTTTTTTAAATAATTACAATTTACTTATTTTCCGAGAATAATACAAATTAATATTATGGACACAAACATTTCTAAATATGTATAATTATTACATCAAGAAATTCCACATACCTTAGAATAACCGATAGAGTAGGAATAGAATCTTCCACTTGTTCACACTTGCTACCATCCATCAGTGGCGGCTCGTGGCCGGAAAATTAGGTGAAGAGAAAAATATGCCACATGCTTATGTTAATAACGGAATTCACCTATGTCTTTTATACCAAAACAATCCTTCGGTAGCCCTTTAAGGCTGCAAACTTGTCGGTGATATCATCATAGAATGGCTGCTTTTCTTCTAGCTGCAGTAGAAGTTCTTTCTGAATTGAAATATTCGCTAAACAAGATACTTGTCAGATTAGTATATGGCAACATTTTTTATTCTTCATTTAGTAGGCCTACGTAGTGATCTGACAGCTGGCACAATTGTGATTTGATTTTAAACAATGCGGGTAAGAATTTAGTTAGCCTATTATTTATAAAATCTGATACATTTTATTCATGGAATACTCTTAATACCTAAATCCCACTCGGTATTACGAGTTTCATGAGATAAATTCGATCCTGCTTCTCCGCCGCGAATCTATCGATGTTTATCGTAATTATTATTCTTCTAATCAGATTATTCAGAATATTCCATTCATGCGATGCGGACTTGGTATTGAATAATAATCTTTAGCAATCGACCAATGACTGTTGTTTATCTTATAAGTTAATATTCTTGCGAGGGTCGGAAAGATGCAATTTTATCTGATAAACTTCAGCTCGTTACTGGATACTTCAAGGCATTAATATACGGTAATTAATATGTCCCATGACGTATGATTCCCTATGAAAAAATATGCATTGTAGGAATGAAACGTCGTGATCCACGTTCTCTAAGGAGTATAAACTGGCAAATGGATTGGGATTAGAAGAACAATTACAGTGTAATTTTATTTGTAGTGTTCAACGTTTTAACATCAAGGCTGTGATGGATAATATATGTGCTTTATCAACCCTGTATTCAAGTGCAAACGTGCCCACCTCTTTCTCCGAGCTGACAGTGTGAGGTGCTGGCGCGGCGAAGAAAATGCCTGAACAAGGGGGACTGCTTCATGGGTAGTCTGTTCTCGTCACCTAGCGGACGTGGGATAAGCGAGAAAACTGCTGCTTGCCATCCTAATTTTTAGTGTAACAGACTACCCATGCAACGGAGGGAATAGTATCCAGTTCACCTTCACACGGCCGACTTGAAGTACTTGCAGGATCTCAGTGTCTCCTAGCTTTGCCACCAGGTGGTGGCGTGGCGGGCAATTCAAAAATACAGATACATTTGTAGTAAAAACAAACATTCGTAATATGGAAAATAAACTTCTTACTTCTTACTGCAGACGTTATCAATTACTTTCGTGTTGAATCCATCCATGTTTGCAACCATCTTTCTGTATAGAAAGGAATCTGTGTGTGAATAGTAATACCATATATGATATTATCAACTAACATATTTTAAGTATTTATATTATTTGTTTTGCTCTTATTTCATTCTTACTTTTCTCTACATTGTTCATGCTTGCTTTCTTCTTATCTCTCTTATTCTCTTTACTCTCTCCTATTCTCTTTACTTCTTACCTTACATATGTCAGTATCCTAACTTTTTTACTTTTTATTATACCTATTTCATATTTGTGTTATTGTAAGTACATGATGTAAAATACGTATTGTAAAGGGAAAATACTGGTGAAGTGCTACTTCACCTACTTCCCCTGAATAGCCGCCACTGCCATCCATTAACCATCCATGAGAAATCATCCATGAGAAATAAAGCTGATGCTCGGCGCAAAGTCAGCAGGCTTCAGTCAACTTTGAGGTTGTGTCACGCTGTCATACATCAGATTACCGAAATTGAAAGGTCCATTCGTGATAGTGGGATATGTTTACAGTATTATCCAACTATGTTTATGTATTTTTACATGGGTGACCAAAATTAATTTTGTCCCGCTAGATTCGCGTTTTGGATCGATGATGTGTACTTCAGAAGATTGGGGATCGAAGGGTATAATATCCACTCTGCGGGAACTAACGTCATTGGAAAGATCAAGCACTTCTTCAAAAACAGTAGGTCCCTTGTTCTTTAAGGCATTAGAAATCTAATTGTATGATGTCACGATGTATGTGCTTAGAATTCGCACTCAAGTAATATGATTTTCTTGTATGTAGTGAATGTGAGACATATGCCGCCATGCTTAATGCATTAACCTGCAAACATTTCGTACCAGGAAAATGCAAAATGAAATATTTCATGCGACGTGTCGCATCATCAAAACGGAAGTATTCTAGAGATGTAAGTGCTAAATAGTCACGGATTAGCGAAGCTACTACCCGAGGATGTGCTAGGGCCGCGCCGATTGGTGAGTAGTGGAGAGATCCGTAACTTTCTTAAATAACAACCGGGGAGGCGAATTGCGTTAAGAGCATACTACCAGACAAGGGAATAACATTCAGCTTACTACTACATTGTTCAAAAATCTTTTGATAAAATGTACTTCTGGACAAACACTTCCGGCTTCATTATATACACAACTTGTGTAACACAAGATCTGAAATCAAACTTCTGGATCAGCAATAGCAAAAGAATTATCATCCTCAGACGGACCAATACCATGAAAATGTCCACTAACATTTCTACAGCCCATTCTGTGCCTGGTTGTTCTTTAACAGACCAAAATTGTCGCCAGGCCGATCGGTAATGTATTGGGTTATTGCCATAAAGGAGAACTGTTACTAAACAACTGGCATCATAAAGTGACATTCTACTGGTCTTTGCAAGGTGAAGTGGGAGGTGTATGAAGAGGTCCACTGTTTAGCAGAAGAATGGGCCAACTAAAAGAGCAGACATAATTGTCGTAGATCGTCGGAAAACCCACACCTTGGTGTTGGACCTACTATCCGGTTGGAAAACGATGGAGAGCTGTCAGCTCTTGTAAATGAAGAAAATATTTATAGGCCAAGTCTTTCTCTCTTAAGTGGAAGATACAACATGAAAATTGAAACAGGGGAATTAAAGAGGCTTTTTTTCGGTGTCAGAGAAACTTCGTATAAATTAACAAAATAATTCCTCCTCAAAATGAACTTCTCGAATGAGACTCCATAAGAGACTCGCTGACGATGCTACACAATCATTTATACAGTCCTGTATAATTATGTGATTTGCACACAGGTAGTGATATTTTCCTAGGATTTTTTTTTCTTTTGTTATATATCTGTTTGGGTTCTATGTATTATAATATATAATTTGTATTCTGGATCCCCGTGGTCAGCCGTAGTTGTCGGTCAGATATCCTTGTCTTTGGATATAACTTATAATTCCTTTAACAATTTTGAAGGATGAATTAAGGTTATCACACGTTTGGAATTTCTATCACAGTCGAAATCATAATATTATATACACCACACACATACACAGTGTCTCACCCAGAAATTGATCGGGGGGGTGTGCTAGTAGAATATACAAACTATAACTGTTCAATATAATATGCAAACTTCTAAACTATACACTCTGTTATTCTTTCAAGAGTTTAAATGCAATTTATCTTCTAAACTAAGAATAAATTTAAACAAAAAATCATTACACTTGAAATATAAACTTGTGAATGTCTAAATTACCAATACATTATTTTCATGGAAATTTTGTTGTTACAGCTGTCCGCGATAGCGGTAGGTCTAGCACGTTTCAGAGCAGGAACAGCACAAAAATTGTTCGTAATTGAATTACTCGCACACTTATTTTTAATCATAGCTAACTATACTATTGTAACACAATGAATGCACAATGATGAAATAACATAACATACATTGACATAAAGCAAACTATTTAGAAATAAAGGTTACTAAGTATAAACAGATTGTCTTAGTCGCTGGACGCTTGACGTTAGACTAGACAGGTCGACAGGTGGCGCTGAAAAAGCAAGCGGGATTGAGTCGTACTAGTTGAAGAAATTAGATCCTCTCTCTGAGAAACTACAAAACCTGCTCATATTTAAACACGTCAATATCGCTGACTGTAAAAGATAAATTCAGGATACAATATATCAGTGCGGCTTGTGACTTAAACGAAGGTGTGCGGCAAATACTATTTCATATAGCCAACTTGAAGTATTAAAAAATGATTAGTAGGCCTACAATTACTGCCTCACATTGAAGTCCGTGGAACGTTCCTTCTTACTGCAGACGTTATCAATTACTTTCGTGTTGAATCCATCCATGTTTGCAACCATCTTTCTGTATAGAAAGGAATCTGTGTGTGAATAGTAATACCATATATGATATTGTGAACTAACATATTTTAAGTATTTATATTATTTGTTTTACTCTTATTTCATTCTTACTTTTCTCTACATTGTTCATGCTTGCTTTCTTCTTATCTCTCTTATTCTCTTTACTCTCTCTCCTATTCTCTTTACTTCTTACCTTACATAGGTCAGTATCCTAACTTTTTTACTTTTTATTATACCTATTTCATATTTGTGTTATTGTAAGTACATGATGTATTGTTAGTATAGTCATGAACGTTGTAATTGGGTGTATACCTGTAATGTTCATTCTTTATTAAATAAATAAATAAATAAAACATTGGAAGAGCTTTAAAACTCTGCAACGAAATTAATACCGAGAGAGGTCTTGTTACAGGACAACGCAGCGCGCGTTGAGACGTGAAGTAATTAGTAGAGCCTCGGTATCTCATTCGTTATACGCCCTCACAGCACTTTTTTTCAGTTAAAACTGGCATACATTCAAGCTTGGGCCTGACGTCACAACCCTAGAAACTGGGTATTATTAGAGAATCCCAAGCATGGCGGTAAGGGAAGTATTATACGTTACCGACTCTGACTCCCCAAGATACCAGCAGAGGACGCGTCAAGTTCAAAATCTACGTAAAACAAAATACAGTATTGCATTTGAAAATAACATTATACGACGAGCATAAAACAAGCTGTGTGTTGCAGGATTGCAATAAAATAGAAAAAACCGCCACTGCAGTATAGAGCTTTTTCAGCACCCCCTTGGGAACAATAGTTGTATTCAATGCATATAATATGTAATGTACAGTTAATATATATTATATATTATGTATTAATTGTATATTCGCGCCGCAAAGGCATTGGGGTAAGGTGATTCGAGAATCAACAACTCGTAAGCTTAAATATTTTTGTTAAACTATGTTACATGTAATTTAATAATATATTTACACCTAATAGTACATTCTTGGGAGAGGAAAATTTTAAGGAAAATTTATGGCCCTGGTAACGATAAGGGAGACTGGAGAATCAGGACCAACTCTGAATTACAAGTATTATACAAGGATGCAAATATTGTCACTGATATAAAGATCAGACAGTTGGAGTGGCTGGGCCACATGATCAGAATGGACAGTAATAGAATTCCTAAAATTTTACTAGATGCCAAGCCAAGTTGTAAAAGGAAAGTTGGAAGGCCCAAATTGCGGTGGCTGAATGATGTCCAGGAAGACCTTGTTAAAGCAGGAACTAAGAGATGGAGACAGAGAGCGTTGGAAAGAGAAGCTTGGGCAGCAATTCTTAAGGAGGTCAAGGCTAAACTACAAGGGCAGCGAGACCACAGATGATGATGATAATAGTACAATTGAACAGTAATAATTTTTATAAATTCCTGGCTCTCTGGGAGTGGGAGTGTCCTGGCTCATCATGGAAACTTGGTCCTAGGATGGGTTCTGATTAGTTTTCATCTTCATCCATTGAGGAAGGGGATAAATCTTCGAGGATGTCTGGCAGAAGATCGATGTTGATTTCTTCATCCTCATATCCAAGATGAGGCCCCCATTAAGACAGTTCCCCTGGCAGTTTTGGCAGGCAGGGGAACACTTGAGAGATGCATTTGGTAGTGGCACAATCCTTTGAGCACCGACAAAAAAAGTATTTTTAATATTTCGTCTGCTGCAGCGTGCTCATTGCTCATTGTGCACCGGGGTTAGAAATATGTTGGTGGTTCGTTCCCACTCATACATCTGAGGAAGCAGCTTATTTTCCAACTACATCTGGACTCAGTGATAAGTCCTCTAGAATGTTGTTTCGCTGCCCCCTCAGTTGGTGGGAGGTATGAGATGTCCTGTTTGATATTGGCTACAGATTAAACAAAGGATTGGTACGGTAAGCGTTTCGAGATTTCTCTTTACGTGAGGCCCCTTACCGCCTCAAAATACACTTTTTCCCAGCTTCCTCTATATCAATCACTGGCGTAGCGTGAGGGTAGACTTTGAGACTGAGTCTACCTAAATAATGTGCTAAGCAAAGTAAAATCATAAAGAATTAAATATAAGCATCATCAACCAAGTTATTAATCATTATAAACCCATTAGTACCATCATTAAAAAAAATTTTCGCCGTTGCACACCCCACTTCTACTGTTATTATGCGTCACTTTTTGTTGCCGCTTGCTTAGGCAGATCGAAATTTGATGATGCGCCAGCTGAGGCGAGTTGAAACTGGATGGTGGTCAGCCAAGTTACAGTCTCATTCAAGTCCGAGTTATTTGACTTTTCACCCTAAATGTTATCCTGCATTTTTGAGAGAAGACAGGCAAATTCCTTGCGCAAGAGCGGCATATGGTACTACCGCAGAGACTAGAAAGATGTATCGGGGTCATAGTCTCATCCTCAAATACCTGCTTGCTTGAAATCGGGGTAACATAGAAACAACCATAAAATCCTTCAGAATACATGTACAGCAAAAAGTAGCAGCAGCAATTAGAGCAGGCCTGTCCAACTTCATAAGTACTGGGGGCCAAAATATTTCGACAATTGATGCTGAGGGCCACACACTAAAAGTTTCACTCACATAAATATAACAGTAAAGTACAGCAGACCAAATTGTTGAAATAGGATTCATTACTAGTAGGCCGAAATTAGAACTTAATGTGAGCTCTGAGGATTATCAGGCTCCTTCACTAAAGTATGGATGTCCACTTCAATGTTAGTAACTGCCAGTCTTAGTAGGTGTAACAAGGAATCATCAGTGAGACAGCTCCTATATTAATTTTTTTATGAATTTCATGTTGGAGAAAGCATTCTCACATAGATAAGTGCTTCCAAACATTGAGGAAAGCTGCAAACCAAAATCTCTAAGCTGAGGAAACCTGCCCTCTATAAGTAGCTTGAAAAAGTTGAGCCCTCTTTCAGACCTGGTTTGAAGAAAAGCATCAATCTGAAGATCGCAGAGCTCCAGTTGATACATGGATGGCTGATTCTCAATATCCACATTCAAAGGGTCATTGAAAAGGAGCAGTTTACCCTTAATATTTTCAAAGTCAGAAAATCTTTGATTGAATTCTTGAATAAAAACTTCAATATTTTCACAAAACTCAGAAAAATTACCATCTCCAATTTCTCCTGACAGCTCTTGACAATGTGGAAAGTGTGTTAAATCATTTATTGATAAAGTTGATTTCAGAAATTTTAACTTACTTTTGAAATCATTAACATGACCAACTAACTCTGAAACACTTTGATGTTTGCCCTGAAGTCTCTGGTTCAACTCACTGAAGTATTGTGTCAGGACTCAGGTCAGTCATGAAAGCAAGCTGCCTTAGAAAGTCTGGATCTTCAACCCGTCGAACAAGACGCCCTGCGTCAAAGCGCGAAATTTCAAAACTGGATTGGTTGTCGTATTAGAATTATCCGTGGGCCACAAAACTGTGAGAGCGGGCCACATGCGGCCCGAGGGCCGCGGGTTGGACAGGCCTGAATTAGAGCAATATACAGCATCAACCACCTTCAGCAACTATCTACAGAAACAGCAATGGCGTTGTTCAAGACAGTCATAACCCCAATAGTAACATATGGAATGAATATAATATGGGACAAACTTAAAAACAGAGACATGGCGCAAATAGAAACGGTGAAAGCTCGCTTCATGAAGAGAGTGATGGGAGTCGGAAAAACGTACGTCCTAATGAAAGAGACCTTCTTCATTGAAGATATTAGACAGCAGCTACTCCTACCGAATACCAGTGCATACGAGGCAACGCTCAAAGGGCTACAGGAGAAGAGAAACGACATCTGCAGCGAGTTCTACACAACAGAGGCCATGTGTACGAGAGAGTAGACACAACCCAATTACGACATGAGACACATCCTAACGCGATATGCAATCCATGGATTCCACCACAAGGTTTGCTGCACGAAGAGCTTCCATGAACCGAACCCGGAATGCGTGTGTGAATTGTGCAACAAACCATGTGGTCGGTACCATGTTGAAAAGTGTATAGAAAGACATTTATCACTTCATAAGTTTTGTTCAGAATAACTCACCTTATGCACATTTGTGCGCATTTAATCTCATTCATAGACATTACATTCTCATTGCTGACCTAAACTGTATGTTTGTTTATTTCTCAGTGGACAGTTCCACCGATATACAGTTGATCACTTATTAAAAACCCCGTTTTAGGTTCTGTCTTATGAAGAAACGTGTGAAACTAAAGTAAATTACCAACTCCTGAGCTTGACATTGTCTTGCATGAAAATAAACATTTCAAACATCTTAGTACGGTAAATTTAATCGGTTAACTAATAGCTGCAACCATAAATATTGCATTTGCTATTTGGCGGGGAAACGTATGGAGTGATGAAGGAATATAAAATGTAAATAATAATAATAATAATAATAATAATAATAATAATACCGGTAGTAATGCTTTATATACGTATAGGCCTGTATGAAATGAATACATGTGCAAACATTCCCGGTATTTAAAACGCTATTAGGCCTAATACTTGAGAATTCGTGTGTCGCTTAAACAAACATTATAAATTTAATATTTTAAACATAGTTTACCCAGAACACAATGTCAAACTACGCCACTGATGTCATCCTAGGTTGAGTTGAGAAAGGGTCTGAGAAAACTGCAGCAGCTCCCTGGACGTCTGTAGACTTCAAATATAGTCTGATAAATCCCAGCTTACTCTTTCGGAAGGCTTCTAAGGTGGTATCGTACCAAACTGTACGATATATCTGTACGATATAATATCTACATATATACCATACTACACATAGAAGACTTGGATTCAGTCATGTTGATTATGTATGCACCAGATTGTCTTGTGTTTTATAGCTTTTACGGAATTTAAAATACACCCATGTTAAAGCTGCGAATTCTTATTTTTTTCAAAGTTTCATATGGATCATTGCTCTGGGGAAATTGCACTCATATTGATAAAGTGTTTATTCTGCAAAAGAGAGCCTTCAGATTACTGACAAATGCCAATTGGAATTGTAAACCTCTATTTAACAGACATGGAATTATGACTGTTACAGGACTGTATATTTTAGAATTGTTAATGTACGCAAAACATAATTTAAATTCAATAACTCAGGTTAATGAAATCCATGACGATAGTGTAAAAGGAAACAACTATCATATATTGAATGCCCTTCAAGTTATATAATAACACACGTGCATATGTATCCCAGTTTGAATCAGTGTGCTGCTATTTGCAGGGGGTTGATTGAGCATACCTTTTAGAATAATGAATTCCTCCAGACTTCTTTTTTATAAATTTATCTTATGGTTTTTGACATGGTATGTAATTTACAATGTACTGACTTTACCTACTTTGATTTACTTGGTGACTATGTCTATTGCAATTGAATATTGCTAAACGACAATATTAATATAAATAAATAAATAAATAAAATTCTTCCATAGTGTTTAGAGGTAGGCCTATTCAGGACTTTCTTCTAGAAAAATGTAAGGAAAGTGTATTTTCTGTATTCTTAGCTTACACATTATTATAATTATATTAGCTTTTATTATTATTATTATTATTATTATTAAGCCGTAAAGTAAAATAACAATATTCTACGTCACATCACATATTAGACAACTCAACATTTAAAAACTTGGTTGCTGAGAAC
This sequence comes from Ectobius pallidus, assembly GCA_964059195.1. Lineage (NCBI taxonomy): Eukaryota > Metazoa > Arthropoda > Insecta > Blattodea > Ectobiidae > Ectobius > Ectobius pallidus. Next base: position 31,522,431 of record CAXKWD010000001.1, on the reverse strand, counting down.
TCATGTTTTCAATTTGTTCTTTAATAAATTATTAGGAAAATCTATAATTATGATGTTTATAAAGCTTACAGCCCGTTTACATATCATTCTATGTAATTTCACCTGAAGTATCTGTACCAAATAGGTATTTATAGTTCTCTAAGAATGTATAACATTTCATTCATCATATATATAAATGTATAAAATTAACTAAAAAATGTACAGATGGCTGTCACGTCCTGTCTGCAATGTACTATCGGTTCAGTTCCTGAAACATCAAAACCTTTGTCACCAAAATAAGTAATTCGCGATTGGTAGGATGTAACATATAGGTTATTTAAGATAAAATCCAGCTGAATCTGGTAAATAGATGTGTTACATGCTTGTTCCAGGTCAGCTTCTAAAGTGTTCTGCACAAATGGAACACAGGAACCCATTTTCTCATTGACATTTCCTACAAATAACACCTCGAGTTACAAAATTTCTTTAACACTAGAACATTCTTCATGGCAAAACAGTTCATCAACAAAGACACATGTAATTCAATTAACTCCGAAGTGTTATGAAAATCGTTGAAATTAATTTTATTCTTTAGGCAAAGAGGAATCAGTGAATGAATGAGCAGATTTTCTGTGATTACATCGAAATGTCTTACAAGATAAGAAAGCAAGGTAGAATGCAAGATTTTATAGGCAATACCGTCATAAAAATTATCTATTCTGCCGTTGCTGCAGTACTGTTCCCACTTTGCAGCTTCTAAAATAACATAATATTGAAGCTTTCAAAATACCATATTCAATATATTATTAATATAGGTTTCTACAATGACATCTCTGTGGGTCTTCATTAGATGTTTTTATTGGCATAAGGCGCGTACACATTGGGCCAATGAACGTCAACCAACCGCTTCGCTGGCCGAGATTCGGTTAGTGTGTACCAGAGGCAAATCATAGCCAACGAACTCGTTGGCCTTGGTTTACGGTTCGGACTTTTGGCGGTAACATCAAAAGGTTGGCGTGGGTCCCCTCTCCTGGTGTAGAAGTAGTGTAGTGTAGAATACCTTGGCCTCAATCCCTTGGTTTGATGTAGACGAGAGGCCGAACGCCAATGCGTTTGCGATCAACGTTCGTCCAAATAGGTTGGTTGTCGTTCGTTGGCCTACGTTGGTCCAATGTGTACACATCTTTAGGACAATAATAATACATTTTAAGTAGCTCTTAATAGGCTACAGAAGGTGTCAGGGAAACCATTTGATTGGTACACGACTGAATATCTTGGATCAGTTCATTTAAACAAATCCAAAAAATCAGGTAGAGCATATCGGGGATGCAGCCGTAGAGTACACGAAACATCTTGTACGTGTTACCCAAATCTAGCGCGCTTCTCGTAAGTTACAGCATACTAATTTTAATATTTTAAAGGTATAATTAAACTTACATTCCCTGTTAATTTGTACATCTACGAGATGAAGCCGTGATAACAAATCTGTAAACATCTGAATGCATTGTAGTCAAGACTAATAAACATGCCTTCTGAGGCCGTGGTTCCTACATTTGTTTTGTCCGCACTTGTATCGCTATTTCCGTTTCGTACGGGTTTAGTAAATAAGTAAGTTAGTTAGTTAGTTAGTTAGTAAGTAAATAAGCAAGTAAGTAATTTATTGTCACAATCATTTACAAAATAGCTTAAAAGCTGGTAAACTGGTGACTCGTTAGTAGAAAGAAAAAGAAGAAGAAAATACAATGGTATAATACTAGTACTATATATACAAAAACAGATTTTGAAAAATGTAAAATATGAGGTGAAGCATTTTTTTTAAAAATAATCATATAAATTATACATTTTTGTCCTGAAAAAATTCACGTAGGCTATTGAATAGTAAGCTTCCTCCAAATTTTTTTTTTTTAGGTAGATTTTCGAAGAAAAATCTACCTATTGCAATGGATACCACTTTATGATTTTCGAAAAATTCTTTCATATCTTTACGTTTCATGCTCCCCTAAGTACGAAACCACCGCCCGTTCAAAAAAAATTTTTGTGATATTTATATATATATATATATATCTTTACACGATAGCGGCCGTAATTTTGAAGATATTTGAACCAAATTTTATTATGTTATTTCTAGGCCCAATAGTTCAGACAAGTTCGTTAATGGGCAAAATTGGCCCAAGGGGGTGGTCGGGGGAGGGGGTTGAAATTTTAAAACATTTATATCTCGGCCCCTATGAAGTATAGAGGGAAACTTTGTTTGAATAAATTAGAGTACTCCCTATGGAGTTCACAGTGACACCAACAATTCGGGGGTTCGAGTGAGGGTGGGGGTGGGGGATGAAAATTCGAAACTTTTGAAACCACGTCTTGTGGGGTATCGTTGAAAAGCTCTTGATGAGTACTCTACAAATCAATAAATAGTTTCTTGATAGCTCTCATATGACGCGAGATTTTAATGTTTGAAAATAATAACACTTAAAAGAATTATTATAATATCATAATTTTGTCTTGTTTAGCGGCTTTGCTAATTTTATTCATTGCTGATCTTGTGCACGGCCTCCCAGAATATTATATCCTATTCTTGTTGTCAAAACAAATGATTGTAGGCTCTTCCTCTTTACTGCAGGTTTACCATGCCAAGGCTAAAGAAAAAGAGTGCTATGCAGCGACAATAAATTAAACCAAAAGCACTTCGAAATCTACCTCCGCCTGTAGGCCTGCCTAAAGGGATTTTTTTAAGTTTTGCTTTAAATTGTTTATCATTCAATTGTTTTGTTTCTTCTGAAAGTGACTTTCCCACATTACTGATTTTAAAGACGTTTACACGTCACAAATGACCCAATGTTTCGTTTCGTTTGGCTGAAACTGAAATGTGGTCAAAAGATTTTATAATAACATTTCAGTGGCTATATCTCAATCACATGCATGTTTATGCAAAACAATTCGCCCGCAATGCATATACATTGTCACATTCATTGCAACTTCATTGCATCCATTATGTAAGCATTGAATGTGCAAGTGCATTGTGCATGTAAGTGGTTAAAAAGTATCTATGCGGAGTACATTTCTGTATTTAGCCTTTTCATTTTAAAGGTAGACACTCAACAACTTTTTTTCTAAATAGAACATACTTTTCTCTTTGCTAAAGATTGAATATACTTAATAAGTGGTTTAAAACTCTCATTTATCATTATTTTTATAGTTGCTATGAAACGTTGAAATTTCAGGCGCAGATGCATTACATATTATGTGGCTCAATGGCAGTGTATTTCTTTAGAAACGAAGTAAAATGTCCTGTATGATTCGTTAAAAGAAGTTGTAGGCCATGTCATCAGTTTATCATAATATGCCAAGTACCTCCGCTTAGAGACACATGTTTGCACAATCCAGTTGATGCTAATTCCATTGTTTTCACAGAATGAGGTAAACACGATTTGTGAATCATGCGGTATTCTATCTACGTTGGAATAAAAGCTAAATTTTCGGTTGGGTTAATTTCACTGTTATTCCACATTAGAACCCAAGTAGGCACCGTAAACGACAGGTTTTCAGGAAGAGATTTGTTCTGGGCGGGAAATGAAGGCGTCGAAAGTCTTGTCTAACTTAATTATTTAATCTCTATAATAAATTAGCATCGGAGATGACTAACCGACCAAAGGTTGTGGCAGATTACATTACAATTTCTATATCCTGAGACCCGTTCTCTACATTTTAAAAATTAATATAAATATTATTGTTATTGACATTGTATTGTTTACTAAATTTGAACAAGAATACATCTGCATCTAAACAACTCATTTGGTTGGAATTACCTAACTTCAGCCGCTGATTTTATAGCACTTCCATCAACCTGACATCTTCCAATGATACGAGATATAGTGTTAGACAAGTTCCTGAAGAGAATTTCTACGATTCATGCCTTGAGTCTAGTTAAGGACTACATGTGGCAATTCACAAAATAGGAAAATCAAAGTTATTTCATTTCGAAAAAAAATCTTGTTCCCTTTTGATCCCCAAGCATATGAAATTTGGCATATTAGAACAATTTAGAGGGCGATCAGATTTCCAACTATGCTAGACTATGCACTATTCTTGATGTCAGATCATTTAAAATTATGTCAAAATTGGCAACGCTGCATCGGAGTTAGATGCATCCTCGTGTGTATGCAGCGAGGTAACCAGGGGTCTAGAGGAAAATTAGCACGATCTTAGAGAGTGAAGAGGCTGAACTGAAAACCCAGGTTCGATTCCCGTCAGAAGAAAATTACCATCTAAAGAATTTAGTTTGGTACATGTTCTTTAAAAACCCTTCAAATCTATGAGATCTGAAATTTACATGTTTACATAAGCAATCATCTAAAATTATCAATGGGTTTTAATTGTGAAATCAATTTAAACACTTCATTAGAATAGCTAGTTTCCACACATGGGTGTCCGAGGTAATTTTGTAAAGTGGGGGCAAATGAACAAAATACCATCATGTGCTGCTACTGCAATAACTACTTTGTTATTATTATTACTATTGCCACAATAATTACGTTTGTTATTGTTATTATTATTTTTTTTATTATTAATATTATTATAATCCACAGCCTTGATTTACTGTAGCTGAACCTATTAATATGGATACATAGAAAAAATCTGATGCAGTACACTCACATTACTTTTTATACCCCTTACAATTTCGCAGGTACTATTCATATAAATTGCGACACCTCAATTGCTTCATTACAATAAAATGTTTGACTATAAACGATTTCAAGTTTAGTAGAAGTAATTATTCCTACCTACTCATATAAAAGATAGCTAGTCAGCTGCTACAACTTGTTTTTGTTCAAACAACTCCAACTACGGTATGTGGAAACTTAAGCCACATCTCACATTAGTTGCTTATAGTAATTTAGTTTAGAGATTTAAGTGTAAACAAAATCTCCGGGGGGAGGGGGCAACGGACCTACCCTGCCCCCCTTCTGGACGGCCATGTTTCCACGAATGACGATTTTAAAGCACGGATAAAATTCATATTTCAACGTAAAGTATTACCCTATTAATATTATATCTCCTTTTATTTGCATGCAATCTTTTGGTGTAACGCACACTATAAGGACCATGGCAATCAGCATGCTGATCAGTAATCAGTGATCAAATCTGCCATCTGACTATGGTAGATGCATCCCACAAGGGGTGTTGCGCCTCTGAGTTACCAGTACACAGTAGCAGTGAAGAGGTTGATAAACTGACTTTCCAAGAGTCGAGACCGGTGAGAAATTACAATTCTGTTAGAAAAAGAAAATAATACGCACTGTAAAAGAAATTAAGTTACAACAAAATTTTGCTTTCTTTTATTTTATTTTAAATCGAAAACTTTCTGATTTATGGTTGTCTGAAACAATATTTTCGCGTTGAGAGTGGTCATACTAAGCATGTCTAGTTGTACAATATATTAGAGGAGCTTAAGTGATTGTGTAATGCTGTCGAGACCTGGTCAGGGTAAGAGCAGTCAGTCGTGCCTGTGATTCCACTGTGTCTACATCACCTTGTCTCTGCCTCACGTGAGTAGAGTCCACAGTTCACATCCATGTCAGATCGGAAACAAAATCCTTCCCTGCTACAAAGTTGTCTGATATTTTTCCTTTATGAAGTAATTATGCATACAACACTATATATATTTTATTATCTGTTTGACTCCTCTTATATGATTGTATTTTGACAATTTGTTGTATCCGAAGTAAACCTAAAAAGTTGGAGTATAGTTAAGTTTATTTATAATATTGATTTTAATTAATAAATCATTCCGTCTTTATCAACGCCATGAGGAACAGTTGTGCGCAATAGATATATTTTCTATATTTCAAATTGCAATACTTTATAATAAAGAAAAAAGTAAATGTAAAACGACCTAAGGTAAAAAAAGTACAATATCATAAGTACCTAATACCACTATGATGATGTATTTACAGCTGTGTGGCTAATACTATAGAATAGGTGGCTGATTAACTAGGCAGGTTGGATAGAACAGATAGTGCAGTGGCCATGTAGCATTTTCAAGCAAATAATTGCATACTTCTAAAGCATGGATCGGAAGTTGATGACCTAAAAGTGTCTGAAAAATGGCCTATAAAATTATTTTAAATTTATGAAAATATGACATAAAAAATTGAAAAAAGACTTAATTTTTCTAAATATTATTTAAAAAGGGAATATACAACAGTATAATAATAATTAATAACAAAGGACAAGATTTAAGTGTTTTATATTACTGTATTTATTATATTTCTTAATTATTTCGTAATTAATGGTGTACTTTTTTGTCCCATGATGAGGATGTAATACGCAATTATCTGTCTGGAGGTAAGGATTATTATGAGATTGCTTTGTCTGTAATGCTGGATAAGTCCACTCTGAAGATAAAATAGGAAAAATGCAACTTAAAAAGAAAATTAAATTAAAAGAATTACCAGTAGAGAATAAAATGCCAAAAAAATGCGAAATAAAAGTAGGCTGATTTTGTTCGTTTCGAGGCAAGACGAATTTTTACTACAGTCAACATTGTCTGTGATTTCTCCGAGAAAATATAACAATTCATCAACTGCCTGCTTATAAGTGTTCTCTAATTAAATTTACACCAAATCATGGTTTCATCAAAGTTCTTACAATTAGGCATGATGTGAGCTTCAATGAAGACAGTATTACAAACTGTCTTACAAGCTGCTTGCTTACATCATTATAAACTGCTGAATACAATTAATGTGAGAAGTAAGCAAGATTACAATAATTCTAAATTTAAGAATCTAATGACCTAGGGGAGCTGCTTTAAGTAGCGTTGTAGGCCTTGAAATAGCATTAATTAGTGCAAGACTGGCACTGGTGAAAGACACTCCAATAGCATACCCATTTAAAATTGTTCGTGTTTATTTCAGTAATTCCGAAAATTCAGTTACACTATTGAAAGAGTGCTGTTTAAAATTGCTCCTAAAAGTTGTGTATCATGATATTTTGGGAAGCAAAGCATTATATAGTTTAAACCCTTTGTGAATTATAGAATTTAGAATATTTCATGTTCTGAGATTTTCTAAGTGGATTTTGTTATTATTTTTCTTTCAATTTAAACAGCGCAGTTTCCAAATTATATTTCGAATTAATAAAATTCCCTCTGAGGATGGGAAATCGAGAAAAATAAGGTAAACAGATTACAACATATCACGTGATAATCTGTTATATTAACTTTTCGTTACTTACTTCAGAACTTACTACTTACAAGTCAACATAGATAATCGATCAGTATTCTTGTTTTGCAATAATGGATTTATATTCCACGCCATAAATACGAACAATAAAATGTACCAGTTGTATTATCAATTAACAAGATTCTCAACTGTTTCTCTGACAGAATTTCTTATGGAATACAAAATAAAGTATAACTCATATTATGTCACATAGGTTTGTCAAACATTTAGGAAACACATTGTCCGTGATGTTAGTGTGTTACTGGTTAGGGATAGGATAAACGGGCACCAGAAATATTAAATATATGAAAAAACAAATGCAAAATCAATTTTACAAACGTGTTAGCTTACAAATCTGTCAAACATTTAAAATTCTAACTACTCAAATTATAAATGTGAAAGGATCTCTTTTCTCTAACTACCATTTTCTGCATTAAGTGTTTACTATTTCAAATACTTTAATTTAATGCTTCCATTAGGTTTTAATTTTTTTTTTAAATCTTGTTTTTGTTCAGCTGAGTACATTTCCTCTTCTCTGCAGGCTTTTAATGACGCGCTGTGATGGGTTGTTGGGGAATTAAATGTATGCCTAATATGCATACATACATTTGGATATGTGAAAACATCTTTTTATTTTTATTAATACCTTTTAAATTTATCAATCTCAAAAGTATTTTAAATTATTAAATCATTTAAATTTTAGTATAGGCTACAGTAACAAAACCCGTTTTGTGAGGTTCAAAATTTGAAGAATGATTCTTTACACCTCCGCCAAATGTTTAAGGTTCATCTTCTGCTTTTTAAATTGAGGTATTCTGAATTATTCATTACATTTTAAAAATGCTATGGGTAAAACATAAAAAAAATGTATTTTTGTGAAAAATATGAAAAAAATTGTGGACAATAGTCTCACTTGCCAACATTAACCTCACAATACGTGATCCTACATGTTGTCTTAATGTTTCCCCGAGTTGTGGTTATTTGTGTACTGCCACTGAGGCTTGTAACCGTCACCGATGTGCAGGAGTTTTTCTATACTCCTGTAAGCCTACAAAATAATAATAATAACTTAATTATAATAACTACAATAATAATATAAGCACATCATGTACAAAATTTGAACACAATCTTTAGAGAGATTTCCGAGAAAATCACGAAAATGAAATTCTCTCCATGTAAAGTGCTAGTTAAAGTAAGAGAAACTTGTCGTCACCCTACTTGTGACATCCCCAAAATGTATTAAAACAAACACAAAATTTTGATTTCATATTTTAGTGGTCCTACGACCAAGTTTGTAGATTTCTAAAAATCCGTTAATGCTGGTTCAGTAAGGTTTTTTATATGACTTAGCTGCTATAAGCCTTCAAAGAAGGTCTGTAAAGACTTTTCGCCATTTTGATTGTTTCGGGGGTAAAAAAAAAAAAAAAACAAATCGGTTCGTCTTGGAATATTTCCATCGGTTACAGTGTATAAGCTATAAATATGCCAAATTTAAAGTTTCTGGCTCATCTGAAAGTTGGCAAACAATTTTCTCAGTGAGTACCGGTCAACCAATTTGGTCTAAAATCAATAACGTTCGTCCTATGGACGTTATAAGTGCGTATATTAAGTTTCATGAAAATCTGATAAAGCGTACTCGAGTTATAGCGCGTACAGGCAGACGGACAGATGTTTTTCCCGTCCATCTTAGAAAGTAGGCACTTGATAAAGTGTAACTCTATAATTATTGCTCAACGAAAACTTTTAAATCATGTGTTTTAGCAAAGTCATAATTCATAAATGTACAGACCATTACAATGATAAACTTCATGCACACTGTATAGGTCAGGGGAAGTCAACTACGTCTTGTGATGACGTTCGTGGAGCAAGTGCATGCGGATCCCTTGTGTGTGACGTCAGCAAGAGCGCACGGTAGATGGGGTGTTTAGAGTACGCTAGATTTAGGTACTAGAGGACCTATTCACTTTAGCTCTGTGTGTAGAACAACTTCTGGTTGGAAATATGGAGCATTTTTCAAAGTTAATGCAAGTACGCGATCCTGATAGTGTTCTCTCTGCAGAACATGTGTTAGTTCTTCAAACCATTCTTCTTCAGTTCGAATCGAGGTTTCAGGATGTGGAAAACCTTTCTCCAATGTTTAAACTTTTGCTACCCCATATTCAGTTAATGTCAAAGACGTTCCTTGCCGGTATGAGTTGGAACTGCTAAACTTACAATGCGACGATCTGTTAAAGGACAAATACGAACGTAAAGTGGTCTTGGGTAACTTTTACAGAAATTTCTCTGAAACCAGATTCTCGAGACTTGCTGCACTAATATTATGTAATTTTGGATCGACATATGTGGCCGAACAATTTTTTTCACTAATGAAATGTGCAAAGCTCAAATGAAGAAGTACATTGTCAGATCACAACCTAAATGCAGTCTTCGATTGCTCCAACATTAAATCCCAACATTGATAAACTTGTTAAAGAAAAAAAGAGACAGGAAAGTCAGAAAATTGTTACTGTAATCTTGTATCACCTAAGGTGCAGACGAGCTTGTATGGTAATTAATTCAGTTCATTTTTTTATTATTTTTATTGTAGTGAATTATGGTAATTCAAATGATAGTAGGCTATTGTCTATTTTCGTCAAAGAACATAGATTTTGTGGAAAGGCAATTGTTCTCACAGAATAGAAAAATAGAATTATTTATAATATGTTTAACTACTGTGCTGTAATTAACCGATAAACTATCAAAAAAATCGATTGATGTTTCATTAACTCGGAAACACGTATTACATAAGTTCTAACCCCCTAAATTCCCGCTGCCCGCAATACTAATGCCCCTCTCTTCCCCCCTGTTCACTGATGCCACCATTTCACATACTCCTCGCAGAGGTATAACGCGAGCAGTCAGAGCAGAAAGCAGTGACGTCACAGAGCAACCTTCTGTCTTCCCCTGGTATAGGTCTACCTTATTTGCTCGCGCAATTTGCGCAGTTTTTACCCTATTTTATTCATCGGATAATGGGGTGCGTAAAATATGCGGAGTTTTAAAGAAGAGGTCTTGATAGCTGCAATGCAATAATTTGCCAGTTCTTCAAAATAATATAGAAGTTCATCTTCTATAGCAGGATATTTCCCTCGAAATGCCCTACTGTCACTTTTTGCATTTTTAGCACGTTCTTCTGTTTCCTGTAATGCACATTGGCCTCTAAAAATAAACGAATTCTGATTCCGCTGTACAGTCGCCGAACTGTTCCGGGAAACTTGTACCCTTAGCAAACAAGGATGAGGTGTGGGGTCAGGTAGGTTCCTTCACCCGCAAGCACCCTCACATTTACAAGCGCAGGGAATTAGGACCGACCGTAATTTCCGCCCCATGAATCACCTAGTCTACTTCAATCAATCTTAGATTTTTTAAATATGTCATTTTATCTTAAAATGTTTGTTATATATAAATTCTACACATAATTACAAGAAAAATGAACATTTCTAAGAAATACATAATTGAAAGTCACGAGATAACTATGTTCCTATTAAAGTAAATTATACATTGTCTGGTGTCATTTTTCTTGTAATTATGTGTAGAATTGATATAAAACAAACATTTTAAGATAAAATGACATATTAAAAATCTAAGATTGATTGATTGATTGAAGTAGACTAGGTGACTCATGGGGCGGAAATTACGGTCGGTCCTAAACCCCTGCGCTTGTAAATGTGAGGGTGCTTGCGGGTCAAGGAACCTATCTGGACCCACACGCCATCCTTGTTTGCTAAGGGTATATAACTTTTAATTTGTGTGACGCAGTGTAATTATTATTCTTGTTTCGCAATTTGAAATTCAACCGTGGGAATAAACTTGAAACCGTAGTGTCAATACTGTCCCTCTCTAGCAGGTGGTGTTTATTAAACGATGCATTGCGAGAATTTATTTTGGCGAAAGGACTACAAATCCCCAAATCCCTACCATACTGTGAAAAACATGCATAAAATACTGTTAAAAATACACATGGAGCAAATTAAAGTTATTTTTTTTAATTAGGCAGCGCAAATAAAAGTTCATTTTTTTAATTAGGGAGCGCAAATTACGCGAGCAAGTACGGTAAAGGGTTTACCGTTAAAGCTGATCGGATTGTTCTTTTAATATATATTGAATGACATATTCTTAATATTTCCCGAGAGACAAGACCATGGAGGGCCTCCCGGGATAGTTGATCAGCCCAATGCCGGGGCCACCTCCGAGTCAACACGAACACATAGGACGAGACACGCTATACTTGATCCAAGATGTGTATGAAGCAATAGTAAACTACAGACTTGCCTTGTCTAACTGTATCCTGTTGTTTCTTTGGTTAATCGCACCAGCGCATACTTCACAATAATGCTACAAGCTCAGTCAGATGTTTACATCCATTCCGCACACATCATATAATTATTTATACCTTATGTAATTGTGAAAACATACGTTCTGTTAAGTGAGTTGCTTGCTTTCGTATTTATATCGTTTACTTGCATGTTTTACAACATATATCTAGCAAACACGATTTCATTTGTTTTTATCGTTGCCTCGGCAAACTTGTTGATTCTGAAGAAAAACAAGTGACATAAGTGCCTAAATACAAGACGTATTTTATAACGTAGTTAATTAAGTCGTTGTAATTTTCATTTAGATAATGTGTAATGAAGTATAACACATATTGTAAGTAAATAGGCATAAACCCTAATAATTTATATCATAAAATAAAATTGCAAGCTAGGGCCTTCAGAACTTACGTTACCAATAAAGAAACATGCGAGGAAAAGGTGAGTGCAGCGGCGAGAAGATACAGATTGTAAATATGTACAGAACATTGGGAATCGAACCCGGAACCCTTGGCGCTTAATCTAAAAATAAAGTTCAGTTGACTTTACTGTATGTAATCGAATCGACTAAACGGTCTCCAAACCGAACTGTTGTGAACTGTGCTTTGTACTTTCACATTCGGTTGTTTACTTTTGCTCCGTACACATCTTGGATCAAGTATAGTCGCCCACACACTCATGCCGAACAATGCGCGAATGGGATGAGGGTGATAATGACGGCCAGATGATATCCCGGGCCGTAAGTTTCTCCTACAGGTGAGGGGAAACCCTGGCAAATGAACCTTACATAGGCAACTTGTGCCGACCGGGATTTGAACATCATCCCCTTACATTAGGAACTACATGATTATGATGGTTATATCTAGTCTGATAATTAGAAATTCTGAATAGGCAAGACTTTTCCTTACTTTTAATATGACTCGGCATCATAATATTTATTATGTTCAACCGGTTGGAACCCTCATAACGCTGGTGTAGGCCTACCTACAATACTGTGCACTCTTGAAGTATTCTTTATATATATTGTTTGTTTATTTTTAACATACATTATTTCATTTCATTATTTTACATTATTTTACATTTAGTAACTTACAAGTAAAAACAAAAACCAACAGAAAATACTATTTCTAATTTAGCATTTAAAATGTAAGGTATGCCCCTAGATGAGCAAAGCTCATGTTTAGAGGGTGTAACAGATTAATATAAATCTATTTATATGTCAATGCACAGTATACTACAAACGAAAATTATAAATGTTTGAGTACAATGTATATAAAATAATTTTGAATCATTAACCAGTGGTTTATATAGAAATTACAAAAAACAGAACAATATTTTGTAGAATAAATTGGGTTGAAACATTAAAAGATAATACAAAATTAAAGTTGTGCTATTAATATTATATAATTTTTTTTTTTTTTTTTTTCCTCTTAAAAGGTTTGAGATTTATTATGTACCAGACGTTTGCTTAAATGCCATTAAAACACAATATTGTTATATGATCTGAGATCAGGAGTTATGCTAAGCAGTTTGACACTGTTAATGCAGTTTCATTTACGAAGTTCAGGAAATAATGTAATAATAATAATAATAATAATAATAATAATAATAATAATAATAATAATAATAATAATAATAATAATAATAATAGTAAAAATTATAATTTAATCTACGCGAGTGAAGACGCGAGAAAAGGAAGCACGAAAAACAAAGTTTGCTCAGTCATTTCCCCTGCAGATCCAGTAATGCATGGTCTGAGAATGTAATAATTCAGAATATACTTTTACAGCCAGCTTAACAATCTGCTTTCGTCAGTGATTGTCGATTGTAATATAACTTATATTTAACAGTTCTGGGATTTCCAGTAGTATTATGATATCATTGTGGAATTTTTGACGCTCGTAAAAGCCTCTTCTGTCATCATACGTCACAACATACAATGTTTTCCTCTTTGTACGTGGGAGGGTACCTTACCTTTACCTTAGATATATCTTAATGAAACCACAGAATACTGTTTCTGTTGAAAATTATAAGAGAAAACTCCCCTTCACTCCGGGATTCCTACTTGTGCCAAGGCTCTACCAACTGTGCTCATAATAGTTCTATTCATAGCGCCTTACTTTTATTATTCGTAAGGATCGTTCTTACTCACTTTCCCGCCATGTACGGTATTGTGAGCACTCTAATTTTGCGACTTTTGATCAGGTTTCCACTGTATAATATCATGTAAGAAGTATAATACTGATGAAACCGATTTTCTTATTCAGTGCACGCCACTTATCGTGATCACTATGAAATGCAGCTAATCTGATAATATTAATCTACTGATAGCAGTAGCCGAAATAATTAATTTAATGCTATTTACACGTACACTTCGCATTGTTATATATATGCACACACATATATATATGTGTGTGTGTGTAGTCTGAAAAAAATGTCATGGGGATTGTGTACATACAGTATGAATTTCTTTTGGTGAATTCAGAAATGACATAACTTTACAACCCTATTTTGACCCTTAGAGACCAAAGATTTTGAAATCCTTTCTTAGTGCGCTTTTCGAGCCTATGAGCAATACGTGTAGCAAGTTTCACGTTCCTAGGCTGTATAGTTGTTTACTTTGATCAGTCGGTTAGTGGGTTTTGACTTTTATATATAGAGATAAGATACAGTAATACACTACAAAACAGAATTAAAATATGTTTATTCATACATACGAGATAATACATAATTGTGAATCATTGAGCCACTCATAATACAGTATTAGGCCGAAAACAACTATATTTTCAATCAGTAGGAAGTTCTTAATTGTTTTTTCCTTAGGAGTCCATTAACCAATATTTCATACCCATAATATTTTTGGAAGTCTACTGACTTGTGGTGAACACCGCGTAGCAAAACATCTAAGCTTGTCTGCTCAAGTGTTTTGATTTTACACTAACCATCACTTCACGCCAACTCTGTGATGTTCACAAATAAAAAACCTGCAGCTAAGCTGAAAAGTGAAACATGTTTTATTGCTTAAAAGATAAAATAGGAATGCCACCCATCAAACTGGCAATCTTGTGAGCTGTAAACAGTACCGTTACTTCCAATACAGCACAATATAGTAGAGTTTTGATAGGTTGATAAGTTGATAGGTTGACTGGTGCACTGTCGTCTTCGTTTGCATGTTTGTAAGATGACAGGAATGCCATCTTCAGTTCAGAACACGACTGTACGGACATAGCTTTACATTTTATATGAATATCTCGTATAGTAGACACAGGAAGGAGAAATGTTAGTTTGTTGCTTTATTTTGGACACAAGTATAGTAGAGTTTGAAACGAAGTTAATAAAAACGAAACTCTGAATACCATACAATGAATGGCTGATTTCGAATATATTCTTAGACGTAATGGTCTACATCGAAAGACTGGCTGCGACTATTCTTTAATACGCTTGCCTTCCATCACAAATTCCAACCCTTTCACGTCGTGACCTAACACTGTCAATAACACTGCACCGCACAGCTCTTCGTTCACCTTTTTCACAATTTCACCAAGGAAATTTTTCCTCTAAATATCAGGTACTCTCAAACTTCAAGAGAATTCAAACAAAAACTCTCTTTACATAACATACTCAGGTATCTCGTTTTGTACTTTTAAAATGACTCATTAATTCTAGTGTTAAATTGCTTTTTAAGGATGTAAAATATCATAAATATTAGATTCATTAGATTAATTTTTTTATTATTATTGAAGTGTTTGTTGTAATTTTAAATATTATTTTTAGTTGAGTGTAATTTTGTCCTTACTATTGTGTGTATTGTATTTTTTATAACGTAATAATATTATTACTGTCATGGCCTTTCTATAACATTTATTTATTATTGTTACTATTATTATTATAAATATTATGGTTGTCGCTATAAATGAATTAGTCTGTAGACCTATAAGGTTTTCTTTAATGCACTTTGTCAGTCCTACAGAAAGGGGCACAGTGAAAACCTCTCTCAAACAAATTTTGTGCGAAGTTGGCCTATGTCATATCACCAACGAGAAATACAAACTTTTGTTCATTCATATAATATGAAAGTTCCACCAACAGTTCCCTAGCCTGTATACGGAGTTTTCTCCTATTTACAGTAATGTTTGTTATGAATACGAGTAATATAGACCTATTACTGCACACAAGGAACGCCATTCATTTCATATTTTTCAATCAGTACTGAAATAAATTTTACTCAACAAATAAACTCCTTGACTGGTAACTTATTGGATATGAGACCACGGATGATAACTATTGCAAAACACTGCTTTTACTTTCTCTCATATATATATAGAACAGAGAAAGTATTGTGATCGAGATAACACCGGGAAAGCATGTTTCACGATGCTTATAAGCCGAAAAAAGCATGGTTTGGAATGATGTCCATCTATGTAGACGCATTGCGGTTAAATGACACATTGTATTTACTTCTTTTATTTTGAATGTGGACTTTGTTGCAATCTTATTGGATCCTTAGAATTTGGTTTGTATAGCTAAAACGTCAAGTGGAGTTTCTATGAAAAGTTTTATTTAAAAAGTATGTAGAAATTTTAATAAAAATGTAGATTTCAAAACTTTTTAAACCTATCCATGTCTAACAAAATCAGGTAAACTGATATAACAAAGTGCCAGATGGAGTTAATAGGCCACATTTCACATGCTTCTGATACACATGACATAGACTTCGTACTATTAAAAACATAAATGTTTATTATTAATATTACAATAATGCATTCATAAACAATTTATTAGCAGTAATGTAAATAAATAACCTTTAGAAACTATAAATCACAATTAATACCACCGATGGGTTTAACAAAATACTGTCAAATATTTATCAGTTATCTGAAGGTATACAATTTTTTCTGTGAATTGCAGATATCCATTTAAGCCGTCTGGATTCATTTTACGGAAATTTAAACACTTGGACAGATTATTGCTATAGTACAGCCAGGAACACAGCACTTATCAGCCATTTTCTCTATTTCTGATAAAAAGACAATTTTCACCTAGCATGTAATGCTTCTTGCATTCGGCTAGCTATGAATCACACCTATGAATGATGTGTAGGCCTGTATGACGTCTTAACTGACTTTGGAGGCCGTAGTTACTGGTTGGCTAGCAAGCAACGCGGCTTTGTTGTAGTATAGTGATTTAAAAGCATGTGACCGTTAACTAGTCGATATTCTGGTACCGGTCAACCGATTTTTTCTTCCCATGAGCATTATAAATGTGTATACCAAGTTTCATGAAAATCCGATAAAGCGTGTTTGTGTTGTCGCGCGTACAGACACACAGACAAACATTTCTCGTCCACCATACAATTCTCATAAAGTATTTAATAAATCGACTATATTCGTTTTTCTGTATGAAATACTTAGGGTTACTTTTTCGTAACTATTTGGATGTTTCTAGGTTATATCCATACCTGAAAACCTAGCACATAAAATTGTACATAGGCCTACAATTAAAATTAACATTTTTTCTTAATTTCTTCATAAAATTAATATACATTGAAATGCACAATAACACAATAAAATATTAGTGTTGTCGTTCTTTTGTTTCCAAAATTAACAATAAAGTTACTTTTAATTTTTTTTGTGAAATGTAGTAATTTTAATTTGTAAAAGAAATGTGTTTGACAATTTTTTATTTTAAGTCTCTCTACAACTTTAGTTAACATTTTGTATACATGAGAAAGTTTGAGCAAGAAATTATTTTGCAAAATTTATTTGAGTAGTTTTTATGTGATTAAAAATAGTTAACACTATGGAACATTTTAAATTTTTGGTATGATGTTTTAAGACTGTAATGAGATTTTAGAAGTATTTTTCATGCTGAATTCAAATATGATTTTACTTTTCCTGTATCATGTAAGGTTCTTATATAATTCACTTTTGAATTTCTTTTTAAAAATCTAAATTTTTAACAGGGAAAAATATTGTTTGAGTTTGATTTTAAAATCGTGTATTTTGAACGCTGTATAAAATTACAGTGCACTGTATTACAATGAACAAAGATAAAATTATACTCACTTAAAAATGCTAGGTTGTTTACCGGTTACTAGGCCAGGAAGAAGAATTTTTGCAATATTATTTGTACTGTTAGAATAATCACAAATAATAATTACAGAGATTAATCAGTGTGTAAATCATCAAAGGAACTTTTTGTCTATGTGATCATATTCGCAGAATATTTTGTGTAATGCTTTGCAAAATATTGAAGAAAGAACCCTTCATATTTGACATCTAAACATGGATTCACAGTCATCTGTAGATACCAAATCTTGTCCGCATTGTGGAAAAGAGTTTAAATCTATAAATATACACATAAGTAAAGCCCATCCAGAAATATATCGCAAAAAATTAGTATCTAAATACGAAAAAAGGAATGGAAATTCACAACAAATCGGAAATTCCAATAATGAATCACAAGATACTAATGGTAGCAATGATTGTACTACAATTAATAGTAGCAAAGTGAGTATCACTAATAATGTGAATAACGATACTTTATCAGCAGATAATGCTTTACCCAATGAAAATGACAAAGTAATCAAGCAATTTGAAAGTGCATTAGAAGAACTTGTAATAAATCCTAACCTTGAAATACTTCAAGATGTATGTGTGGAGATTTCAGAGTTCTTATCTCATGCTATTCATTCACTTCCAGGACCAAAGCATCCTGCAGTTCATTATTATAAGATGAGAAAGAACAGGCAAGGCAATCACAGTAATTCATATTCCATAAGTAATAACCCAGCTAGGTTAACCAAAAGGAAAAGACAAGCCAATAGGCAAAAATACCAATATGAGGTTGCTCAATACTTGTATTATAATCAACGTCGGAAAGTTGTGAGACAAGTAATGAATAAACATAATTCTCCTCGGTGTAAAGTATCAACTTCCACAATTACTCAGTACTATCAAAAGCTATTTGGAGAAGCTAATAATTTGACTAACATGCAAGAGGTTGATCCAATTTCTGAAGAGGATATAGAAATAACTCTCGATGAAATTAATTCTGCTATGAAAAGAATAAAAGTTGACACTTCACCTGGCCCAGACAATGTTCTTATTAGGGCATTAAAAGAGCTGCATACAAACAAAATGTTGTGTTTAATAGCCAATGCAATGCTACGCCTTAAGAAATGCCCAGAGATATTTAAAAGGGCTAGGACGATTCTAATATTTAAAGGCGGTGATGCTGAGCAATTATCCAATTGGAGACCGATCTCAATTTTTTCGGTGATACGACGTGTAATTGAAAAAGCAATTGACTTGAGATTACGATCATATTTAGAATTTTCAGCACATCAACGAGGATTTATCTCCCTTCCTGGTACTCACTTAAATACATCTATCATTAATGGTTGCCTTAAGGATGCCAAAATAAATCAGAAAGATTGTAGTGTAATATTCCTTGATATTACAAAGGCCTATGACAATGTGGGACACGATCATATTAAAAGGTGTTTAATGCATATTAGCATGCCAAATAACCTAAGAGAGTTAATTGCTGATCTAATTCAAGGAAATCACATTCAAATAGAATGTAATAAAAACAAAACGACGTGCATTGAACTAAGAAAAGGAGTTGCACAAGGATCGCCTATTTCTCCCGCATTATTTAACTTAGCCATAGATGATACCATTAAAAATTTAACAGATCATGAAATTGAGCAAAGCCACGGCTTCAAGATAAATCACTCTGCTAAAAATATATCAGCATTGGCATTTGCAGATGATATAGTTCTAGTTGCTAAGAATGAAACATCTGCCCAGTCACTACTGAATCTAGCAACAAGCCATTTGACTGAAATTGGATTCAGTCTTAATTCAACTAAATGTAAAATGATTAATATTAAAAATGGTAAACTTAGTCAAGATTCAACTGTTAAATTGGGAACTGCCAACCTAAATTGTTTAAAAAGTGATGAAACCGTAAAGTACCTAGGAGTTACATTTTATGATGAAATTGTTTTTGATCAGAATAAAATAATTAAAGATTTGGAAGATAATTTATCATATCTGTCAAATTCAAATCTTCTCAATCCAGACCAAAAAGCGAACATAATCAATCAGTATATTTGGCCATGTATTGTATACCCTATCCAAAGTACTCCATTAAATAAAATTCCAACCAAGTTCTTAGAAGATGTTGACAAACTCTTACGATCAACCATAAAAGAGATTATTAGCTTGCCAAATGATTGTCCAAATGACATGATTTATTCTCCGAGGAAATTCAGGGGATTGGGACTCGTTAATGCCGAATGGGAAGCTCACATTCAACAATTCAACATCGCTCAATGCCTTAGTAAAATATATGATGAACACCTTCCCTTTTGTAGAGATTTAGATAAAGAAAAGGAGGACATACTGTCACATTTCAGCATTAGGTGTGACGAAACAACACTAACCAAGACAGGCCGATGGTTAAGAAATGAAATGAGAAAAAGATCTTTTGAAAAATGGTGTGGACTCCCTCACAAAGGTAAAGGCGTTTCAGTCTATAGTGAAAATCCCAATACCAACACATGGATATCCAATAGAAAAGGTCTCTCTTGTTCACAGTGGACTAATGCAATCAAGATGTGTTGTAATATCTCTGCGGTGAGGTCTGTACCTGGAAGGAGTCAAACTACATCACTCTGCCGGCATACAGGTTGCAATAATCCAGAAACCTTGGGCCATGTATTGGGTAGTTGTAAAAAGGGTGAATTATTGAGAAATTCTCGCCACCACCGTGTCCGTTCAGCGATTGCCACAGCCCTTCGACGACAAAAAGACTGGGAAGTGTATGAAGAGGTGCATTGCATCGCGGAAGATGGCAGTAATCGAAGAGCCGACATAATAGCCATCAATAGAACTGTAAAACGAGGGTTAATTTTGGATCCTACAGTTCGCTTAGAAGAGGATAGAGAACAAGCTAAGCGTGTGAGTGCGGAAAAGGAGGCCATATACCAACCATGCATCCCTCACCTTAGTGAGAGCTATAACTTACCTGTCAATGCATGGGAGGTGAAGGGTCTGCTTTTCGGAGCACGCGGTGCAAGTTTCACCTTTGTTAATTCATTTCTTCAGTCTCTCAATATTTCTAAAGACACTGTTGTTAAAATATGTATTAGGGTTTTAGAAGATTCGCTATTTTTATTGCACAATCATTTATATGGTACTTAGAATTCTTATGTTCCGTTTCAATTCAGTTCATGTTACTATGTAATGTATGATTCTTTTTCTTTGTTTATTCTGGATCTGTATGGTCACCTGGATTGCCAGGCAGATGACTTGAATAAAGTATTTCTCTCTCTGTGATGAAAACACAACACATATAGGCTATTGTGGGCGCCACAACTTAAAGACTCTTTTTCCAACGACTGCCTCTACCTACTGCCACCCTAATCCCCTTCGACTTGTCAATCAGTGAATAGAAAGGTAATTAGGTGTATTCACACTTTTCTGCAGTCCAGTACAATGTTGCCAAATACGTACCACATCACGTTTACTTCACTTAAGAAGTAGTTAATGACAGCGGCAACACTGGAGAATCCACGCGACTACAAGAGCACCTGTTCTTTGTCGGTGTCCGTGTTGATGCAGATTTTCGGAGCACTTGTTCTTTGTCGGTGCAGATTTTTGGATTAGGGAACAATGCTATTATATTCTTTTGTAGATAGACCATGGTTTGGGACAAGGCCTTCTTAAAATGGCACCAACAATATGACAATTTACTTCCTCTTCTTCGCTTCAAGATCTTTCTGACGTGGTTGAAACTCCTCTTCCTTCAGCAGTGCCGTCTCATTTAAGCATATAACAATAGTCGGCCATCTTCCTTGGACCTTTATGTCTTTGTTCTTCACAGACACCGCCGAGGTGAATCTTCACACTCATGTTAAATCTGCAAAATGTATTAACTATGACTTTGTACTTTGGATGTTTGCTGTTGCCCAAAAAGTTGGCCACAGCTTCTTTAAATGAAACCCAGGCCCTTTTTTCCACAGGATTCATTGTACTTTCAAACAAATTGTCTTTCATTAACTTTCTGATCTGCGGTCCCACAAAGATATTAATTATAATAATGAGATAAGCCTACTTTAAATTATGTTAATATTAATTATTCGTATAATGTATGCAAGAAGAACTGTCTTACAATCATTCGTCAACAACATCCTAATTGCCAAACCAAACATATGATGCTTCCATACAAGAAATGCGATTTGACGTTTCGTATTGAGCAGACAAATAGTTTCTTGCCAAAGTTTCCGGCGAGACTAGTCGAAAAAGTGGCCGCACTTCTTAATAAAGGAAATTCCTCCATGTTATCATTCACCAATTGGTGCAACAAGGCCAAATTAAAACTATCACCAGGATAAACGAAGTGCTTGCTCCTGAAAGGGAAATTACACCCAGGAAGACCTCCCAGAATATTTGCGCTGGGAACCCGAATCCATAGCGCAGTGTCCCTGCGCTATCTAGGCGTAGAACTCCAAGCCGGCAACAAGATGGATAGTCAAGTAGAAAAAATATGCACTACAATGGTAAACCTTTTCCACGCGTTAGGTAGGCCATCAGGCAAAACATGGGGGTACAAATATACGAATTATGAAAGTCTATACTCGGCAATATTCGTGACACTAATTACATATGCTGCCCACGTATGGGCTCCATACATAAATTCACACCATAAACGTAAGTTGATTACGGCACAGAGACAAGCTCTACTTAAAGTCACGAGAGCATATTCGATTACATCAAATGACGCGCCACCGGTTATTGCTGGAGGAAAAAGTAAATGCTCACAAAATTCGAAAACACCTCTTTACTCGAATTGAAGAGTGGGAACTAAATCAAGACATTTACGAAAGGTATAACCGTTCAGATCTAATTAAGCAGCTTAGAAGCGCAACTGTACATGCGTGGGAACGACGCTGGAAAAAATGCCCAAAAGAGCCTCCTAACAAAGGACTATTTCCCTAGCGTCCGCAGACGACTTAGTAAAAAATGGATCGTTCCTGATTTCTCAACCTCCCAGTTCTATTCCGGATATGGCTACTTCGCAGCAAACCTATTTAGGTTTAACCTAGCAGAGGATTACCTCTGCTACTGTGAAGACTGTGAGCCTGATACAACTATACATGCGCGAGATATAGGGAAGCACGTATTGGCCTAAGTGAGGTAGCCAAACAAGCAGGCGAAATGTGGCCACCAGAACTCAGTTCTTGGGCGACAAAGGGAGCTAACACTGCTTTCAGAACTAGTGATGAGCAAATGCAAGACCAAGACCAAGGCGGTCTTGGTCTTGGTCTTGGTATTGCACTCTCAGTCTTGGTCTTGGTCTTGCATAGGTAACCCTGGTCTTGGTCTCGGTCTTGCATCAGTGGTCTTGGTCTTGGTCTCGGTCTTGCATACTCGGTCTTGGTCTTGTTGCAAGAGTCTTGCAATTTTATTTTATGCATCTTACTGTGATCTATGGCGTTTACATGATTTAAAGTTACACCGATTACATGTGTGTTATTGCTTGCGAAAGTAACGAAAGCTAATTGCTTTTAGTTGCTTTGACTATGTAAACAGTAAAGTGATGTCACACTGTTTGCCGGAATGTCCATGGTGATATAAGCTAGAACAGTGTAAGTTTAAATATTCTCTGTTATCCTATTGCAGAACTTTAAACCCAAAATCCACGAGATGTTAACACTATTTGAGAGTGTAAAATTATGAATATTGTATTGTAAAGTTTCAAATTGAACGTCTGTGGAGACAAGAAGTAATATTAACGAGATGTGTATGATACATAACGGCTAGATATATAAGTATTCATGAACCACAGACATTACATTAGAATATTATAGGAGAAAACTTAGAGCAATCATAGGAGAAAGATTCCCTCTGGCACTGTGAATTGAACTCCGGCTTAGCTCAGTTAGCAGAGCATTGGTGCGAATAGAAAAAGGTCTCATACAATACATAATCTTCACACTGATTTAATTCTGTAGTGTGTCTTCCCATATACCCGGAACATGTCTTTTCATAAATATGTGACATTTACAGTTTTACCCTTGTAAATCGGAAGCAATTTTATTTATAACGCGTTTCTCCAAACTTACTTGAAACGTGCCTGATTGTTAAACTTAAAGTTTAAGTGTTACTAATTATCATCTCCTTTTCCTTTGATCATAATATACCTTTTACATTGATTGCGCATCTTTCCTGTAACATAATTAGTTCCTTCTGCTACCAAACCCTCTGTCTATTATTTAAAGTCACGTTCAGTCTACCTGGGAAAATACACCCTCGCTTTGAGATCCTCTTTAAGAAATTTGGTTTTCCAAGAACGTGCTTTTTCACAATACCTACGTATTTACCAAGACTTATTCATACCCATCACCATTTTATAATAAAGCAATTACCTTAACTATTCAATATTCAACTAATTCATTTAATCTACTGTACTTAATCATTATTACCATCAAAAATCACCTTCTATCTAATAAATTCCATATCAATTTTATATGTGAGAGTAGGCTATGAATATTAATGATAGGTGTAAAAAAGGATATCATCGTTAATGAAATAGGCTACTGAGCATGTTAATAGGAGTTTTAAGTTACAGGGACTGATTAAAGTTTCAAACCCTCAATCATAGGCCGCCCCCATGGCTGAGTGGATAGACCGTTCGCCCTCCACCGCTGGGACCCGGGATCGGATCTCGATGGATCAATGTGAAATTTGTGATGGACAAAGTGGGGTCGGGGCAGGTTTTCTCGGGGTGCTCCTGTTTCCCCTGGCATATCTCATTCCATCGTTGCTCCATTCATCATAGTATGACCATTTGGTTGTAATAACGAATTATTATAGATCCTCAGTCATAGCTTTCTTTTAACCCAGTGAGAGGTTAGAGAAACTAGTTATTGAATAACTGTATGGCAGAATTTATTTATATTGTACGCAAAATGAAATTTCATATATGGCTTAGGGCCTTGCCTTTCGTACCATAATACTAGAGAACTATTGCAATTAAACATTTTAAAAATGAATATGGAGTGTTTATCGTGAATTTAACTCCCACCAATTGATGGAACTAGCTGTCTGGAATGCCATTCAGGGAAATCCGTCAGATTAATTGTTAGTTTTCATTGCAGTAATTTGTTTATCGTAGTGGTGAGAGAGGTTGTATACAGATTTCATATGTATTATTTGAATGGTGCGCTGGTTTTTGGATACGGACAGTGTTACGCATCGGGTCTGCTCTCATTGGTTACCGCACGATGAAGCAACCTCTATATTATAGGCCCACTAGCCTTTGGACTACCCCGGCTAGCGACTCTGCGGCGCCTTTGAGTAGCGGTCGCTGCATACACAACGGGGCTTTATAAAACTTTTTCAAATGCAAGACTGCAAGAGTCTTGCAGTTAGGTCTTGTTCTTGCCAGAGTCTTGCAGGGTTGGTCTTGGTCTTGGTCTCGGTCTTGCATGGTCGGTCTTGGTCTTGCTAACGCTGATACGGTCTTGGTCTTGGTCTCGGTCTTGCATTTTCTGCAAGACCAAGACTGCAAGACCAAGACTGGTCTCGCTCATCACTATTCAGAACATTCACACGCCACGTGATAGAAAGCAGGAAAGAACAAGAACAAGATGATGCTTAAGACACACCGAATTTGAGACGAATCCACCTTGGGGGAACGCTCAGATCCCCTGGGGCCTTACCGAGCAAGACGGATATGGCAGATTGCCCAAGACTTGCCTCGGAAGCTGCGGGATAGCCTCGCAGCAACCGATCTGAGTGAGGTTTTAGGGGGTTTCCCTCACTCTATAAGGCAGCGTTCACACTGAGGCGATAAGCGATAAGCGATTTATCGGAAGGAATTTGTTGCGGCGATATATTGCTAGGAAGGTTCACACAGCGAGCGATAAATCGGCGCGACCTGGGCGATAAAAATTCCCTTTAGGCAGGCCTACAGGCTGAGGTAGATTTCGATGTGCTAAATATCGCCTTATATGAGAGCTATCGAGAAACCAGTTACTGATTTGTAGAGTAATCAAGCGCTTTTCAACGATATCCCATAAGACGTGTTTTCAAAAATTTCGAACTTCCATCCCCCAACCAACCACCCCAACTCGTACCACCAAAACTCCCGAATCGTTGGTGTCACTGTGAACTCCATAGGGAGTTCTCTAATTTATTCAAACAAAGTTTCCCTCTATACTTCATAGGAGCCGAGATATACATATTTCAAAATTTCTACCCCTCCCCGACCCTCCCCTGGGGCCAAATTTGGTCATTAACGAACTTGTCCGAACTATTGGGCCTAGAAATAACATAATAAAATTTGGTTCAAATATCTTCAAAATTATGGCTGCTAGCGTGTAAAGATATATATATATATATATATATATATATATATATCACTTTTTTTTTTGAACGGGCGGTGGTTTCGTACTTGGAGGTATGAAACGTAAAGATATGAAAGAATTTTTCGAAAGGCATGACATGGTATCGATTGCAATAGGTAGATTTTTCTTCGAAATCTACCTAAAATGTGGTGGGAACACAATCTTCACTACAAAAGTTACAATATCGTAAGCAACAAATCGCTCAGGCGACCAGCATGCTGCACTTCGAGCGATATAGCACTTGCGATATGTTGCGCTATCGCGTGAGTGTGAACCTTTTTTATCGCCTCCCTTTAGATTTCAAGTATCTGTCCGTGCGTGTCGCGTATCGTATATCGCTCGCGATATATCGCTTATCGCTTATCGCCTGAGTGTGAACCCTGCCTAAGGTGAATACCAGATCGTGAGGTAGCGACAACGGACAAATGAATAAGAGTAAAATTGAATGAATAAAATGCCAAAATCAATTCATCAAAAATTTTCCCTGAGTTCTATGATCGAGAGAAAGAGACGCGACGATATTAGAACAAATGCGAAATCAGTTGTTGGACCGGAGATATAGCCTATGGCTCAGATACTCTGGGGGTGGAAGGCGGAACCCCCCCCCCCCATAAAAAAAGACAAGGGAATGTCTGTAGTGCGAAGTCCAGGTATCATAGAAGGTCAGTGGTCGCACCACAACGGAAGAGAACGATACGCGCACTGTGTATAATCCATGTGATACACGTACCGGTATGCAGGGAAAATGAAAAAAAAAAAAAGTTTTACTTCGCGGATTACGGCGTTTGGGTTTATTTACGAAATTAGTGTTATTTCGGGGTTTACATTTGCCTTCAAATGGTACGGTACCTAACATTTTAATATATGAAGTTATATAATCTTGACATCAGAATAATCACTTTTAATTTATATAAATTTCAATTTAATTATTTTTTATCTGTTCTATAAGACGACCCAGGATTTACGGGGACTTTTTTCTAATGATCAACTATCGTCTCATCTGCGGAAATATACCGTACCTATTTCATAGAATGCACTGGCAATTAAAGAAGTATGTATATGATTCCCTAACATGTAGGTTATAGCTCTAGCATGCCGTACAGTTTAAGACAGGAGTACAGCAAAACCACGGGGTGCCATTGGCCATGTTTACAAACTTTCTTCAGCCGCGGGTTTTATCTTGTGACGTCACGCGGTTGACAGGCCACCCCTCACCCGTAAGTAGTCAATGGAAAAGAGGTGATTTAACAAAAATTAATATTTAATTAAGATGTCAGCCTCATGTGTAATAGCTGTTCTATTAGGCCATGTGGGAGAAATGGTAAAAGTCGATAAAGTATGGTTCCATCCTCGCCTTGTTTGGAATAGTGTGTGCGAATGGTGTGTCTCGTCCTGTGTGTTCGTGTTGTCTTGGAGGTGGCACCGGCATTGGGGTGATCACTCATCCGGGAGACCCTCCATGTCCTTATCTGGTCACAAAGGTATGTAGGCCTATGCATGTGATCCTAAAGATAATCCCTCTCCCGACAGGTCGCGGCCCTGTAAGGCCCGGGCGGCTTGGGTCGCTTAAATGTCCCTAAAAGGGAGAGGTGAAACTCAGGTAAAGATAGATAGATAGAAATTGAGTCTGCAGATGATGTCGAGCTAATTTAATGTACTATTCTTTAATGAGACAAGACTATTCTGTCGTCATTCGAAATAGGAAAAGAATGTAAATTTGTTCCTAACCCTTCACTAACTACAGCTTTACCTTTATTAGTTTTATAATAGGCCTACTGTAAATAATTAGCATCAATTAACTTTAATGTAGAGTGTGTAGATCATTTCTTGTATTAGCCGTTCGATTCAAGGTTTAAAAAACTGTGAGTTATAATTATTCTTAAACTAGACCTATTTGCAGTAAACATAAAATACTTGTATGTATGAAAGTGCTCTTCACCTTTGAAACCTAATAAAAAAAATAGAAATGGCATTGAAAATAATTTACTAGGATCAAGCTTAACTCTATCAAGTACATCTTTACCTCTGGTAATGAAAGATTGGATCACACTGCTCTATTATTTTCTTATAGACCCTCCTATGCATGATTTTCCTTTTTATAGCTAAGACGCGAGAGTCACGTATTCCACGTTCAAATGAGGAACTATTGCACATAAGATTGTACAGAAGTAGATCTAGGCTACAATAATAATATTTGTGGTATATGTAGTCAGTAATATGTAAAACCTTTTATTTGATAGGAGTAGCCATATAATGTAAATATATTGTAATAATATTATGTTATTAATCAGTGTTCCATATATTGATTCCATAACTGCAGAAAATAGAATTGCCTATATCCTACTGACCTCCAGTCACTACTTCATATTGATACTCGCTTTGCTTGTTCTGGGCTCTGCCCCCAAACCTCCGGGAAAGTTCTCAAGAAAAGCTGTTTCATGAACTGACACTGTATTGGAGTAGAGTTCGTCTATTTATACTGTCGTAGAATTAAGTTTAGCCACAATAGACCTAAAAAATGCGGAACGACATTAAGGCTTTTTTCGAGGGTAAAAAATAAACAAAAAATACTTTTTACAATTTTCCCTTCGATTACAAGCTAAAAGCTATAAGTTTGCCAAATTTCAAGTTTTTAGCTCATCTGGAAGTGGGTAAAAATTAATCTCAGTTAGTCCAGTGATTGGAAACCCTTAATTTTTTCAAGGATAAAAAATTTAAATTTTGAACTGTTTGGGATTTTTTCCTCGGCTAAGAGCCAAAAAATAAGTTTGCAAATTTCAAGTTTCTAGTTTCTCTTGAAATGGGCAAACTTTATCAGTGAGTGATCGAAAACTTTTTAAAGTTTTGTTTGTTTGTTTGTATGTTTGTTTGTTTTTTGTTTTTTCTTGTGGGTTAAAAATTTGAACTTTTCGGAGTTTTCCCGTCGGTCACAGGCTAAACGCTAAAAGTTAGGAAAGAGGAGTGAGAATATTGAACTAGCAACTAATGCAAAGAACAAAGACGGGTATCAGAACAAGAGTTTCACACGCAACAGAGACTGTTTTCCTATTGATATTATTAATTTGATTGCATTTAATAATAGATTCTGTCTGTTTTTACGGAAGTGGGGAATGTAGAAAATTAACAGTCTTGGATGAGATAATTCATATTATGTTCCTCTTTCCTAGTGATGGTATCCCATTAATTTGGAATAATCAGAGTAGTGTAAACAAGTCTTTTAATTCAACTTTATTCATACACATTTCAACATTGGGGTCATATCACGTGTTAGATTCTGTGGGTATGCCAATAGGCCACGTGACTACTGTTGTACATTTTAGGTAGATTTTCGAAGAAAAATCTACCTATTGCAATGGATACCACTTTATGATTTTCGAAAAATTCTTTCATATCTTTACGTTTCATGCTCCCCTAAGTACGAAACCACCGCCCGTTCAAAAAAAAAAATTGTGATATTTATATATATATATATATATATCTTTACACGATAGCGGCCGTAATTTTGAAGATATTTGAACCAAATTTTATTATGTTATTTCTAGGCCCAATAGTTCGGACAAGTTCGTTAATGGGCAAAATTGGCCCAAGGGGGTGGTCGGGGGAGGGGGTTGAAATTTTTAAAAATGTATATCTCGGCCCCTATGAAGTATAGAGGGAAACTTTGTTTGAATAAATTAGAGTACTCCCTATGGAGTTTACAGTGACACCAACGATTCGGGGGTTCGAGTGAGGGTGGGGGTGGAGGTGGGGGTGGGGGATGAAAATTCGAAACTTTTGAAACCACGTCTTGTGGGGTATCGTTGAAAAGCTCTTGATGAGTACTCTACAAATCAATAAATAGTTTCTTGATAGCTCTCATATTACGCGAGATTTTAATGTTTGAAAATAATAACACTTAAAAGAATTATTATAATATCATAATTTTGTCTTGTTTAGCGGCTTTGCTAATTTTATTCATTGCTGATCTTGCGCACGGCCTCCCAGAATATTATATCCTATTCTTGTTGTCAAAACAAATGATTGTAGGCTCTTCCTCTTTACCGAATTCAGTTCTTATTACTGCAGGTTTACCATGCCAAGGCTAAAGAAGAAGAGTGCTATGCAGCGACAATAAATTAAACCAAAAGCACTTCGAAATCTACCTCCGCCTGTAGGCCTGCCTAAAGGGATTTTTTTCTATTGTTGCTGTGTTCATGGGCGTCCGCAGAAATTTTGTCAAGGGGGCCCAATGAACGAATTACTGCCACCACCACCATCACTATGCTACTACAATCACATTATTATTATTATTATTATTATTATTATTATTATTATTATTATTATTATTATTATTATTATTATTATTATTACTGTTATTATTACTATTCGTATTATTATTGCTATTATTACTATTCACATTATTGCTATTATTATTATTACTATTCGCATTAGTATTGCTTTATTATTACTATTAACATTATTGCTATTATTATTATTATTATTATTATTATTATTATATAATCAACATCCTTCATTTACTGTAGCTGGACTATGGCCATGGATACAAAGAAAACATACAGTTACATGACTTTTCATACACCTTACAATTTCACAGGTACTATTCATATAAAATAAAATGCTACATTTTCTTGCCTTATCTATATTATAATAAAATGCTTGGGTATAAATGGTTTCAAGTTTAGGGGCAGTAATTATTCCTACAAGCTAATATCTAGTCATCTCGTTTTCATTCAAACAACGCGAACATACAACAGTATTTGGAGATTTAAACCTCACTTCACATTAATTGCTTATAGTCATTTAATTTAGAGGTTTATGTGTAAACAATTTCCAGGGAGTGGCAGCGGCCCTACCCTATCTCCCCTTCTGGACGGCCATGGCTGTGTTATGACTTTAAATAATTATAACTGATTTTTAATGTTGATGACTACGATGTAGGATGAAATAGCGGCGATAAATATTATGGTACATAAATATTCAATCCGGAATTTGCCGTTACGACTGGGAAAACCATGACGGGCCCAGAGGGTAATAAGTTTCTTTTTCACTATAATGATTATTATAACAACAAAATAGCCAGTAGTCGTGTAAGCATGATAAGAATTTCAGCACTAAAATTTATACAAGTACATTGGATCAAAGTTGTTCAACTAGAAATAAAATCAAAGTTTTTAAAGAAAATTCCTGTTTCCATTCCATAAGAGGTAACTTATTTCCCCAAAAAGCCTTTCTGAAACGTGCGCTCGTCCAGTAAAAAAAGTATGTCTTTAAATGTTAATTCATACTGACAGAGGTCACAAAAGAATGTGTGATGACATGCAGCATTATTACTGACATTAATAACTAGCAAATCCGTGCGAAGTTTCCTCATTTCACAGGGGCTCAGAAAAAACTGGACACTTAATTAGGTAATTAAATTCACCCATGAACTGACAATTATACAGTACTATAGCCTACTGTTATACAGAAGTAGTAAGTGCAGCGAGTGAACCGAGAATCAAGGAGCGGTTTGAGAAGACGATCTGAAGGGGAGTCTACCGTTAATCATCGGTAGTCCCTTCTGTTATTGGTTTCCAGTTTTACTTTGAATTACCGGTACAATAGACAAACAATTCATGTAAGTTTTAACAAGACCTATATTGAAGGGGTGGCTGAACTTGTCAATTACATAGGGGTGGAAGCTAAAATTAAAATGTTGAAGTGTAAAATGAGATTGTAAAAATGTGTGCAATAGTAGATTTTACTTGCGAAAATGAATATATGAAATATTAAAGGAAACTAAAAAACGTAAAATTATGTTATTAGGTGCTTTCTGCACGAGACTGAACAAATATGAACTAAAAATTATATAACGAAAAACTGATGCAACAAAGTGCCAGAATGCTTTACTTTAATCAGTGACAATTGCAATTATGATATGGAGAAAATAAGTTATTTTTCAAAATCTATTTCCGAGTTAAGCTCCAGATCGATTCATTAACCAGAGCTTACGGAAGATCAAAGGTTTAGTTTGATAAGCATATGTGAAGGAATATGTGGGTAGTGTTATTTTCAAAGCTACCTGTATTGCAACTTCCAAAGCCGTATAAGGACACTGTAAAACAATATGTTGCCATGAGCACTGATTAGCATTTGATAAATTATTTATAATATACGAGGGTCATTCAATAATTAAAGAGACAAACTGGTCTGGGGAAAAGACGGTTGGTAGTACAAGTTTGATACATTTAGGATTTTAAGTTGGCATCACTGGGATGAGTTCTAATCAGCTGATGGATCAACATTTCTCTGTTCATAACCTCAAAATTAAGTTTAACGATGTCGGTCTTCTTGAAAATTCCACATTGGTTGAACAACGTTCTGTGATTCTTTTTTAATTGCTGAAGGTGTAAACCAGCTAATATATACTCTAGAATGACTAAAGTATATGGTGAGAGTTGTATGAACCGTGGAATTTTGTCCATAACTGGTCGAGAATCAGTGACTGGACGAACACCGTTCTGGCCGGCCTGTTGAAGTTGAACTTCCTCACTTGAAACTCGAATTGTTTGGTCCACTAAAGGAGGCATTACGTGGGAAGAAGTTCCAGGATAACGAGGATATCAAGAAATTTGTGTGAAATTGGCTCCGGCACCAAGACAAAGAGTTCTTTGCAACCGGTATAAAAAAGATAGTAAACCGTTGGGACAAGTGCATAAATGTTGATGGGGATTATGTTGAAATGTAGGAAATGCCTTGTTTTGTAAAAATAAACGGTTTTTTCTCCAGGTCATTTTGTCTCTTTAATTATTGAATGGCCCTCGTATTGCCATAAAATAGGCACTAAATTGGGCTTTACTCCGGTACCGGTCCATATCAATAGGCTTCTTCCCATGGACGTTATAAAGGCGTCTACCAAGTTTCATGATAATCCGATAATCTTAAACCGTATTTGTGTTATCCCGCGTACGGATAGACAGACAGACGTCCACCACAATCTCAGAAGGTACCATTCTGGCACTTAAACAATGCTCTTAAGATATAAGTATGTAAAAAAAGTAGCCTACGCCTAAAAATGGTACATTGAACTTAAAGTATGAAAATAGGAAAGCAGCTATGTTGCTAGAAAAAAATGCAATTCATCAAAATCCTAGTTCTAGTTATGGAGTACAATAAAACCAAAAACAATCCGCCAGGAAATAAATTAAAACTTTCACGTAAATAAATAAGAAGTGTCAAACTAGAAAAAATCAATATTAAAAACACTCACTCAAATCACTCTCAGATAACCAGATAACATTATAACATTATATTATAATGTTGATCTAATGGCCAGTACACAACAAGAGGTTCAGGGATTGCATATATACGTAGCAACAGTGGCGTAAAGGCCCCCTGCAAAGTTAAATTTGGGCCCTTAACAAAACGATCAGTCGTAGTACAGTGTGTTTCACGTAAAAGATGGCCAATCATGCGAATTTCTGCATCGCGGCGTCGACAGCTCTAACTCGAGAGTGATCGGATGAAATATCTACTCAGGTAAAGCCGGTAACGGTGTAATGATTCAAGTTCTCACAATTAAAATTAAAATTACAATGACAATTACCACGTACCTCACCACAAAAGATGTTGGAAATGTACTCCTCTTGTATCCACACATCCACACAACACTGGAAACTTTTAAGGATATTTTCATTCACGCGCATAAGTTCAGCTTCCGAGAGAGAGTTAATTTATCTTGTGCTATTGTGTTTATGTTCTTCTCACAATATGTGACTATTATTTATGGGAAACTTGAAAAATAAATTATATATGTCAACCCCCATACATTAGACGAACTGGAAGTAATTTCAGCTATTATTTTAATTGACACCTAGTTTATTTTTTTATATTTTCGAATAATGCTAAAGAGTTTTTAGAAAGAATCCACACTAGATACTCTTTTCAAAGTTGTTAATAAATCACGAAAACACAAAAGTGTTGACGTAGCAAATAATACCACCA
The DNA here is from genome assembly GCA_964059195.1 of Ectobius pallidus. Lineage (NCBI taxonomy): Eukaryota > Metazoa > Arthropoda > Insecta > Blattodea > Ectobiidae > Ectobius > Ectobius pallidus. The sequence continues at coordinate 31,488,475 of CAXKWD010000001.1, read as the reverse complement.
AACGCATTTTTTGTTTACTGTGATATGACAGAAGTCATCATCATCATCATCATCATCATCATCCTTGCAGGGATTAGGCATTAATGTCTGCTCCGCCTTCAGAGTTTTATGCCCATCTTTTCCTCGGACGTCCAACATCTCTCCTTCCTTGAGACTGATATGTCAGAAGTTGAACACTAAATTTGGAAACTGAGCTATTTTGTTTTTGTTAAGGAAAGAACATTTTATTACTTTATTATAGGATACACTTTTCTTGATTTAGTAACAATAAATTTGTGCAGAAGTATGTAGCGTGGGTACTTTTTAAAAATATCTTAATGAGCAATATTCGAAAATAAAAATACATCGGTCATCCCCTTTAATAACAGATAATTGGAATTACATCCGATTAGGCCAGAAGAAAAAAATGGTAATACGGATTTTTTTTTTAGTTTGCAGTATACGGATATCCCCACTCACTGAATATCATGTCATTGAATCACATGCTTCAGAAGTTGTTATAGGCGGTGCGGAACTGATAACTGATCCTGTACATTATGCCTTTGTGTGTGTTTTTTTTAAGGTGTTGCATTTTTCATAGTGACGCATCAAGCAGAAATATACGACTAGAAAAAGAATGGTTGTCGTTTTCTATGTTATAAACAAATATATTAGGAAGCGGGGAGATTTATACCAAACCCTGCTGAGCACTCCTAGGGCGACATGCAGTAGGTGTAGGAGAAAATTCCACTAGTGAAAGGAGTGGATCAATATTGTAAGAGGTTCAAATTGGACCGGTTTATGATTCCTGTCCTAGTCCACAGGGCTGTTAGGTAACCACGCGAAAGTGTATCACGAGGCTGTGTACCAGTGAGGACGCGTGTTAATAACCTCAATGGTCATGGATCATAAAATAATAAGATGTAATTTCAAAAGCATCACAGAAACCCAAAGCTTACAGGAATGCTGGTGGACATGACTGTGCAAGTACAACCGCAGCTCCCAGCGAACCCTCATTCTTATAGGTCGTTTTCCACCAAATGAACAAAACAGAAACTCATGTATTCCGCAACACAAACAGGCCTTCAACGATTTACAAGGCATATTTTAAACTCGAGTTCTTGGCACCAAAATTTAACAAACCAGCATATATGTGCTTCTTGGATCTTGAAAAGGCATTTGACAGTTTAGAGCAAGGGTTCTCAAACTTCCTTTATTCGAGGACCCCTTTAATTATTAATGTTGTCATTGCGGACCCCTAAAAATGACCCTTTACTATTTTTACTAATTTTGTAGTAATAACCATTTGAAATATATGTAATTCAAAAGGAAAAGCTATAGGATAGAAAAAGCAGTCTGTTTTGATACATTTTTTTTTATTTTCAACGTTGAATACAATTGCAAAAATACAGGACTCTTCTTAATAAGTAATAATTATAACAAATTACCAATGGTACAGTTATATAGTAAAATACCACTAATTTCAGTGAGAAAGATGTTTCTTTCTTTCTTTCTTTACTTCTTTCTTTCTTTTCTTTTGACAACTTCTGAAATATTGGGTTTTATTTTTGAAAGTTTCAGCCTTAAATCTACTTCAATATTTTTGAGTCAGTTTTTTTGAACAAGTTGAACAAGAAGCCTCACTTTCTTGATCCTTGTTTCTTTCTGATTCATCACTTGAACGTTTCACTGACCCAGTTTTTAACCAACGATCCATGATAAAGGCCTAACTTAAACTGACGTAAAACGTATTTGAACAACTAAAAGTTGAATATCACAACATAACAAAAGAAACTATCACGACATTAACCTCTTCCACGGACAAGCATCAGAGCTACAGTCTCCGTAACACTCCACTGACATTCAAGTAGGATCACATGGCTGGAAGGTGCTACCATACGCAAACTCCACCTACTAGTACACATTTTGTAATAAGAATGAACTTTTTTTTTTGTTCGCAGAATTAGCGGGTGTTATTGGTACGAGTGCTTTATAAATTAAGATTCAAACAACTCCCGCGGACCCTTCAAACCATGCCTGAGGGTCCGCGGACCACACTTTGAGAACCACGGTTTAGGCAGGGGTTGGGTTCCCAACCAGGGGGGAGCGCCCCCTGGGGGGTTAGGCTCTTCTTAGGGGGCGTGCAACAATTTGAAATTCATATTTTGATTTAGTGTTGTTGCCTTGTCGGTCTACAAGAAGTTTTAATCGGTTAACTTTAAACAAACAAATACACAGACCCAGACCGTAATTAACAAGAATAACGAACAGTGTGAATTGACATTTTATAATCTTATAAATTGTAACTATATAGTTATATAGTCCGAAAAAAAAGCTAATTAAACGAAAGAACTTTGTTACAGCTTATTGGTTCATGTTATTTTCAGAAATTTAGTAGTTACATTTTATATCAAATATATTTCGCTTAGGTTCTAGATTCAATATTAATAATACGCAAATACGTAAATAGTAATACAGTGTAATTAATGAGAAAATAGTTATTAGGGTAATTAGTAAATATATTTCGTTTAAGATTAGGGACTGAATAATAATTCATTTAGGAAAAACTCCCAAGAATGGAGGTAACACACCAAGTGAGAATGATAAAAATATTAAGAATTTCATAATTGAGTTGTTTTTCAAGATTGAGGGAGGGCAAGGACTATTGCAAAATTGTTGACCCGCAATTCACACTTCAGTTCACATTAGTAATTGAAGTAATTGAAGTAATTAGCCTCGAAGTCAGAAACAAGTCTAATTTGTTGAACGTGAAAAGTAGAAAAAGGCTTTAATAGGACAAACTTTTATATTTATAATCCAGAGCTAGAGTCAAGATAATACTGTTTCATTTAAATCTCCTCGCATTGTATCAGTTTAAATATAAAGCTTTTCTGTGTACAAAAGCTTTACTGGCTGATAATAGGCAGGTATTTTCATTTGAAAATTTGTAAGGGGCATTCATTTTATATTGCAACTTAGATCTGATAAAATAGATACTGTTAAAGAAGTTAGTAAAATTCCCCAGCATTCTGTATTTTGAAGCTAATTTACACGTCTTGATATTTCTTAAATTTTTCCTTTTCCTTCTCTGGTCTTTCCTTTGTTAGTTCACATAACCAAATAATTATTAAAAAATAAAAAATATTGAGTTTTCAACAAAAACACTTGATTAAAAGATCCCCTCCTGAATCCTAAACGAACTAAGTAGAAAAATGTATTTGCTTATGAACAATATACATACAAAACAAAACAAACAAAGAACTGTTATCAATGAGACATTTACATTGAGTGAAATGCTTGCTGGGATGGTTACGTGCACAACGGCACAGTCGCATTATCGTGCACATCGGCATAGTATTTTTATCTTGCAATATTATCGTGCTCATCGCCACACACACCTTTGTGAACTTAGGGTAGGGGTGGACAGAGGAAAAGTTGGAATTATATTATCGTATTGAATGAAATGGAGTTCACAGTTACTGGTAGGTAGACAGAAAGACAAACACTTCCTTCGCCACCGACTATCAAAATTGGTATATTATAATATATCCATAATCTCTCTTATAATGACATAAATGCCGGAACACGACTTGTTTTATTCATATTTGTAGTTTTAAATTGGAGGTGTAGCTGGGTAGCACGTAGAGTAAAAAAATTCGGAGTTAAATAAGATTAGCTTACAAATAAAACATTTAAAGATAAGCTCAACAATATAAATGAAATCACAAACAAGTCTGCTACACATGCAGAATAAGCAGTAAATGAAAGTGAAGGACAGACGTAGCCTATAAGAATAAAAGACTCTATAGACCGTCCCAACCTTAAAAGACAGTATTGGTCTTATGCAGCGCACTGATGCCAGATCTACTCACATTACAAGGCCCGGCACATGATGTGAAAAAGCTCTTAAACCTCGTGAAAACATCGAAATTTGTTTCTTGTACATAATAATTAATGTAAATCATGCCCTGCAGATAGAACGACGGCACACCCTTCTTCCCTTATTTTCAACCCCCATGAGTAATATTTTCTCTATAGGCCCACAAATCTACATTTTCTGACCAATGTCTACAAAATGTTACACGTGTACCCTGTGAAATCAAGTAAAAATTCTACGAGACAATCATTCTCGAAAAAAAAAACACCCCTTGCGAAATTTTCAATCCCTACTTTGTGATCTTTTTACTAGTCTACATTGTTTGAACGATTTTTACCAAACTTTACACACAGACCGTATAAAAACAAGAGAAAATTTAGGCCAAGTTAATTTTGGAAGAAGCCACCCTTTAAATGTTTCTACCCCTATTACACCACCAAAATTTAGATCTACATTCTTGACGTGTTTTTAACAGACTTTGTACACAGAACGTATAGAATCAGGAGAAAATGGTAGGAAAACTAATTTTGGAACAAACCACATTTTAGATCTTTCACCCCTATTTTGTGATATATATTTATCTACATCCTTTGACCAATTTTATCAGACTTTATACCAAGAACCTATTGAATCAAGAGAAGTTTTTAACCAAAGTTTATTTGGATGAAACCACTCCTTAAATGTTGCAACCCCTATTATATAAATGTTATTTAAATCTAAATTCTCTGATCAATTTTTGCCAGACTTTACACAGAGCTAACAGAACCAGGAGAAAAACTTAGGTAAAACTAAATTTGGGGAAAAAAAGTCCCTTGACACACAGAAAAGAAAGACTAATAGGAATTTCTGTCTCTTCTTACCTCAACCCCACCCTCCATGGTCTTTAGAAGTAATAGGGTCCTTGAGTGTGACAAGTTGTGCTTTCTCTAGGGCCTAAATTTTGAAAATTAAAGGGGCTTCCTCCAAAATTGACTTCGAAGTACAAGTAAAATACAAAACCAGGTGACGCCGGGTCCTTTAAGCTAATAATTTATAAATGTTAAATTTAATATTAAATTTCATTTCGATAATATTATTTTTCATAATTATTATTATTATTATCATTATTATTATTATTATTGGTATTATTATTACTATTATTGTGTTATAATTTTCAAGAATATAATTATAAAGGGAAGTAATAGTTAAAATACATTACATGCCTTTAGGCCTGTTCACTATCCTCAGGGAGTAGTATTATTCCTTCTCAGAGGGCCTTTCGTTTTTCTTTTCTTATTCTATACAGTAAACTTTCTGGACACCCGGTAGCTTCTGCTATCTCTTTAATTGCTTGGGTAACGTTCATTTTCTTCAAGAAATAATTAAGTATATTTAATACTATAATTCGCTCTTTACTGCGCAATTTGTCAACACTAAGATATCTAGTTCCTCTATTCATAATTAATATAAAATATTAATTAATATAAATTTAATTTTAAAAAACACAAGAACCACTTCACATCAAAGTTAAACTTCACTACACAGCTACTATATAACAATGAGCTCTGAAGAAGACACGATAGTCTTAGAAACATCTGAGTACACAAAATCTCAAAGCAACCAAGTCATGAGCGCGAGAATGCTGAGCTCGGGAAAACTGTGATAATTTATTAATGCTACATGATAGAGAGCTCTGGTTTGTTTTAAATACTTTTTCAGACATCTATAAACATTTCTTCTCGCTTAGTCACCAACGTAAAGTCAATACCAAAGTATGTTACTCACTACCTAACTTTTCTGTGTTGCCGTCCGAGAATTTTCAGGTAGCACTCAATAAAAAAATATATAGCTTTCTTCTTATGTAAAATTTATTGCCGACGGAAAGGGAGTACTTTCTTTCACTATCAGGCAGTCCAAGAAAAAATCTTTACTTGTTTTGATTATTAGTTTTCTGTCTATCGCGTGATAAGTTATTAATGTGCAAAAATATTGACTTCCGCCAAAATAACGTAATTATGAAAAATAGGCCTCATATTAATTATTTATGGCTTTACAATTTACATCATTAGAAAGGGCGGAAAATTCCCTATCAGACCACGCAATCACATTATTACATTTATCACTTTGGAAAATGGCAACATTGTCGGGATAGAAAAGGACGAAGCTAATTGCAGAACGTACGAGTGCAAGTGAGATGCAAATACTACATTTAACTCAATACTGTCTTTTAAGGCTGGGACGATCTATAGTATGTAGACTCTCAGCCTCGCCATTCAAATTGAGGAGCTACTTGGTAGAGAATTAGCGGCTCCGGTCATTAACGGCCGTGGGTGTCGGCATGCTGACCGCACGCCTTAATCCGGCTATCTATTTATGGTAGATGACGCAGCGGTCGGGTGGTAGGCCTTGTCCCTTCAGGGGTGTAGCGCTATATATATATATATATATATATATATTTTTTTTTTTTAAGTCTGTATTTCAGGTTAGCTTTTGCAAGGTGGCACAATATTACATAGAAAATACAATAGTTTTATTGAGTAATTTAGGCTACACTGTACAAAAATGGCAATTCAATAGTTTTGCTAAACTGTCTCTGACTGAGGCTTTAGTGTTTTGGTTTCCCAGTACAAATTTTATAACTATTCAAATAGTTGTGTAGAAGGTGTTCTGATGTGATATAATGTGTAGTTTGGAATGTTAGTCTATTGCCTATTGAAATACACGTTCTTTGGCCAAGTAAATAAACAACTCTTATGGCTGAACAAAGGAATAGCGGAATTGGCTAGGGTAACCCAAGATTCCTCTCATACAGAAGAGATTCAGGAAAAACAAATATTAATAAATGTAGGGAAGATTGCCCCGGTACCGGTCAGGCCTCGTTACCGGTCAACAAGTAGTTACACATTAAGACGCTAGACAAACACGGACTCTATGTGAGGAATAAAGTTCTTTTGATCCTTTCTACCACTTCATAACTGTTTTCTGCTGCTATTTTTTTGTAGTGTCTTAATGTGTAACTGCAGACATCGTATTATATCTCTGCCGGTCTGTCACGCACTATTTCCTGTAGTGATGGGTCGAACCAGTTCATTTATGTGAACTACTTCACTATCTCTCACTCTTCTCTGTGAACGCTTCAAATGAAGTAGTTCGTTCGTGAAGTACATTTTTCCTCCTGGCCGGCCTCACCCATAAGCTATTTTTTCTGTGCCACTCTTCTATATGAACACTTCATTTTTGAAGTGCTCTTTGAAGTGTTCTTTCTCATAACATCGTTCACAAAGCTCACGATCTCTCTTTCACACACATTTACCTGGGGAGAAATACTTGGGGTATCCAACGCGGTTTGCAAGCACGGTTGTTTTCAGACCGGAGGGGGACATAAAGATACGTGACTTGACATAAAACACATGACTTATTTGGTATGTAAAAAGGAAACATCGCTGTTTCCAACTTCGTGAATCAAAAATTTCTTATGGTTTAAAAAAATATATATACAGTATCTATTTTTTTAATAATACGTTATTGCAATAAAATAATTTAATTTGCAGTATATCTTAATCGGCAATTTATTAATTTTCATTTTCGTTTTAGTTTTGATAGAATCACGTACATACTGATTTGGTTATCATCTTAAAAAAAGTGTGCGTGGAACGCCACGCGACAGAATTGAAGCTCATTTTAATTTTTTTATTTTTCAAATTTGGATTATTTGAATTTTGGATTTTTGGACTTTTTAATATTGGGTTTTTGGACATTTTTAATATTGGATTTTTTAATTTCCTATTTTTTAATGTTGGATTTTTATTTTTTAATTGTTTTATTTTTGAATTTTGAATTTTTTGATTATTGAATTTTGGATATTTGGATCTTTTAATTTTTAAATTTTGGATTTTTGGACTTTTGAAATTTGGATCTTTCAATTTTTTAATTTTGGATCTTTTAATTTTGGATTTTTTAAAATTTTGAGTATTTTGGATCTTTTAATTTTGGAATTTTGGATGTTTTAAAATTTGGGTCTTTGAATTCTTTATTTTGGATTTTGGATTTTTTAATTTTGGATTTTTTAAAAGTTATATTTTTTATTTTTTTATTTTTTAAACTTTGGATAAGCCTAATCATTGAGTTATTGTTTTCTGTGTGGTAGTCACACCTCACAAATTTCGTGACGATTTTGAGCGTTACATTAATTTCGTGACGATTTTTGAGCGTTGCACAAGCTCTCGATTTACCCCTTCCGCGGCTAAAGAAGCTTCACTTCAAAAATTAAATGTGTTTTTCAGCTGTACTGGTATTGCCTGAAAGCTCCACGGTAATCCGAAGTAAAGAATTTGAAAGTGAAGTAGAGTGACAAACAAACGAGATCGGAATGAGTAAAGCATTCACTGAAGTGTTGAAGTATACGAATGAGTGAAGTAGAAAATAAACGAACTACAATTGGAACTTCTTGAGTTGGATAACCTCGTGAACTGTTTGAACTGTTTGAACTACTAGTTCACTAAAAGTGAGTAACTCATTCACACTTCAAACGAGTGAAGCGTTCATTTTGAACTACTCACTCACAAGTTACCCATCACTAATTTCCTGGTAGCAGAAGAGAGAGAGGCTCGATTCCACTAGCGTGCACATAAACATTTCTTAAATATACAACGGGCAGCAGATGTGAACATATTTGAGCTCGGACAAGCAATGACTAGAAAGGGAACTGGATGTCTTTTGTATTGGAATATACGGACTACTTGCTCCCGCACAAGCACTTGTAACAAAATTCCAACGGTCGGCGAGAGGCACAGATATAAAACGACAGCTGTACTTGCTGACCGGTAACGACGCCTGACCGGTACGGGGCAATTTCCCCTACTTGGTGTACTGATTAGATATTGAGTGAAAATGTACAGTCTTCTTACAAAGAAAACACATAAGTCAAATTTTAACAAATGGATCCCATTCCGATTCGATTTCGTTTAACTGCAATTTTCGTTACGGTATCGAAAACATTGTTTCCAAGAGAACCCATATCTGGTGAGATGTTTCGCGCCACTTAGCGAATTGAGATCGAATTGTGTACGGTTGTGTTTTCATGGCTTTGAATCAGATCCGATCCCATTATTTAGGTGCAGCGACGTTGAGACTTAAAATGATCAAAATTCCCGTTTTTATGTCAATTTCAATACGCTAATCATATAAAGATTGATTTGAATTCTCCATGTAAAAAAGAAGCATTTATTTTGTTTATGTATTTAAAGCAAACCTACCACCAGGCAGGGCCGTAGCAAGGTCCTTCTGTGCCCTTGGCGAGTTTGACAAATCTGCGCCCTCCAATACTGGGGGGGTCTGAACAATTTTTTAAAATTTTTGTAAAATTGTTTATTATTTTAGTATAAAAACACTGTTATTATCAAAGAAATTGAAAATGAACTAGGCTAAGTTTTGGACTTTCAAGGTACTAAAACGTTAAATAAATTTCATCTTTTTTATTTTTTCTTTGAGGGAATTCACATTGATCAACTAAAATCTTTTTTACGCCTTATACCCTCAAATAGGAATAAAAAGGCCAGTAAGTATATATATATATATATATATATATATATATATATATATATATATAAATTTGTGGACCACTTTTACAATGAGAGAACAGAAGTTATTTTTTTTTTAATGTAGTATTTTATTTTATCAGTTGAAGACAGGTCTATATAATATATGCTATTGGTCGTGATGCTAATGCTAATTAAAATATATAAATATTTTCATAAAAAATAAAGATTGTTTATGCAATTCGGTGACCTGTTTTGCCTATGGCAACATAAGTAAGTAATAATGTGAAGTAGAGTGACAAACAAACGAGATCGGAATGAGTAAAGCATTCACTGAAGTGTTGAAGTATACGAATGAGTGAAGTAGAAAATAAACGAACTACAATTGGAACTTCTTGAGTTGGATAACCTCGTGAACTGTTTGAACTGTTTGAACTACTAGTTCACTAAAAGTGAGTAACTCATTCACACTTCAAACGAGTGAAGCGTTCATTTTGAACTACTCACTCACAAGTTACCCATCACTAGTAAGGCGTAAACAAGATTTTAGTTGATCAATACTAAAACCTTATTTTCAGACGATTGAACTACTTAAAAATAATTAAATCATAAAATATAGAATTTTTATTGCTTTATAAATTGCACCAGTCTAAAAAAGGTGGTAGGCTATTTTTCATTGTTAATTTTGCGCAATCTTTGTACCTGCGCCCTTGGCGGGGGCACATCTCGCCACCGCCTAGCTACGGCCCTGCCACCAGGCTACGGCCAATCGTAGTACATACACACATACTCACCGGTACACACATAAACAGAAAAGAATGAGAGAAGCAGAAACCGGTCTTCGTTAGTGAGACAATCTTCGCGGAAGAAGAGACAGGGCATCTTAGAAGGAGATGGGAATAATAAAAACTGATGCAATTCGAAGACGGAAAACGCAGAAATGAAGAAGAAAATAAACAAACTGTTATTTCACTTTCCTGGAGCTAAAAACCAAGATAACGGCATCGGTGAATACGGTTATATGCCTCCGTCAGGAAATGAACTCAGCACCATTATGATCGTCCACCTCATGCAAGCAGGTGCGTTCAGTGTTTGTACAAAAGCGGCTTTGTCAAACACATTGTAGGCGGATTCTGTGTTTGTCGATACACACCCATCTCATGACATTAATTTGAATGTCCATGCGAAGGTCTCTCAAATATTTTGTGAAGAGGAACTTCAACAAAGGTGGTTTCTGTTCCGCTAGGCTAACAGTTAGGTATTTTATGTTTACCTCTAGTAATGTTTGCACACAATATTTCTATACGGTGCAAAGGTGAAGACACTTCCCTTCGCAAGAATTCATACCAATACAGCCTATATGATTTTTAAAAAAATGTGAAAATCACACAACTTCCTCTGCCCAAATAACAGTTAGCCTCTTAGTGTAAAATGTGATGTATGTAAATTGGTTGTAAAAATGAAAAGAATGTCATTACTACATCACATGATATCCCCGAAGAATACAAAATCCAAATAAAATCTAATCAATGCACTCTCGTAACTTTCTTTATGCTAAGCATAAAGCATGGTCAATACAATTTTCTCACTTCACGTTCTGGTATAGAACAAGAGACCATATTGCAAAGAGCGCGAGTGGCTTGTAACTATCTTTCTGGGATTTTTTCGAAGAAATGTTTCAAATAAAAGTTTAGTTCTTGGTATAAGCATCCCATGCACGAAATTTAAAGACAATCGTTAGAGCCTTTTCGAGAAAATCGCGGGGAAAACGATTTTCTTCCCCATGAAACGTCCCCTTAAAGGCAAGAGAAAGGTGTCGCCAATCTTCGTATCATATCCTCAGAAGGTACCTAACCCAAATACAAAATTTTATTTTCATATGATTTTCCGTTCTGATGCTAGGCTGTTCGCAAACACACAGACACATGTTTCCGAAAATAGTATTTTTCGATGTTAAAAACTCAATTTCGAATTTGAGAGTCGAAAACAATACTTCCTGTATCTATAGCACCTATGGTACGGGCAAAGGAAGTAGAAATAAGAAAAGCTGTAATTTTTGACAGGGATGGGTCATAGGCCTAGCGGCTAATCTGGCCCACATACGCGTAGATGATCTCAATTCTAAAACGTTCCAGGATTTGTGCTATGTCGCGAAATATGTTACAAAGAACAGAGAGTTTTAGTCCATTGTTTCTGAAACTATGTTCACAACAGAACGTAAAATACGTCAGTAATTAGTACATACCTCACCACGAAATCAGCATTTTAATGGAATGTTTGTCCCATTTCTTGTTATAATTTTTCCCCTTTATTTCTTGCATGAGAGGTCTGAGAATGTTGTTTACGTGAGGAAGAGTTAAAAGTTGACTTTTAGGAGAAGTTGATGACTTTTGTTATTCATAGTGCTTTTGCTGCAGTGGATGCTTATGAGTAGGGTTGGGACTATTATGACCTCAAAATTGCCTATATCCAGAATAAAATATGCATTATAACTTAACAATTTCGGGAATATGCCATTTAATAAAATGCATAATTAAATTATAAATCTTATTTGTTATTTTCTTTGGTGGTTATAATAGAAAGAGTGACAACCAGAAGCGGAAAGAAAAAAAGAATTTCGAGACAAATAAATCGGATTCAAAAGGCAATATCTTGTATATTTACATTAGCCTCTTTAACTATATGCCTAGTTATTTTATCTAAACTAAGTTGGATTAAGCCGATTCAACGAAATTCTTGTGAGAATTTTCAAGTGAAAACTGTTTTCTGTTATATGCTAACAAAGCTTTGTACATAGAAAGCTTCTAGAACTTATTTCTATTTCTACTGATACAATGGAAGAGAATTTATTGTTGATCAATAGCACTTCAATTTCTCAAGCATTCTGTGGAATGAATAAACATATTGTTCGTGACATTTTAAGAAGACCTTGTCCCAAGCCATCATTTGTCTACAAAAAAACATAATAGCATTGTTCCCTAATCCAAAAACATGCACCAACACCGATACCGCCAAAGAACCAGGTGCTCTTGTAGTCGCGTGCGTTTTCCCAGTGTTGCCGCTGTCATTCACCACTTCTCAAGTGAAGTAAAGTGCTGTGGTACGTATTTGACAACATTGAACTGGACTGGACAGTGTGAATTCGCCTAATTACCTTTTTGCACGACGTAACTAATTAGTGGTACTTACGAATATTGTTGCCGTGGATCGTAACTTGACATTCCCGCACGCAATCTGGTTGCTATGAAAACAAAAGAAATCTCCGTGCGTTAAAAATTACATAAAGCACAAGTGCCGTAAGTAAAATCATCATAATACAAGCCTTTATGGAAAACCGGAACCAAGGCCCCCTAGTTTGTGGCGACTTTAACAGGACAAATATTCAGTCCCCATAACCAACACATGCGAATCACTTTCTGAAATAAACATCTATCTTCAACAATGTATATACATAATATTTTCAGCTAATATTTATTAATATAATTAAATTGATATAAATAATCATCGTGCAAAAAATAGCATGCAATACTCATGCCGTAAGCGAATAACGGATCTCGGAAATTGAAAAAACTCGGAGCAAGCGCGTCGTTTTTTCAAACTCTTTCCTCGATCCGTATGCACCGCTTACGGCACTTGTATCGCAATATACTATTCTATTCACTGATTGACAGGTCGAAGAGGATTAGGGTGGCAGCGGGTAGAGGCAGGTCTTTGAAAAAAAAAGTAGCCTATAGTTTTTAAAGAATTTAAGGGTGAAGTCCATTTCCTTTATTCCATACAAAATGAGAGATAGGTAATTTTACAGCTTTCCAGAAAAAAAAAAATAATGAACGTTCTAAGAAATTCAGAGAAGGAGGGAAATTCACTTTGTATACTGGCAGGTGTAAGGAAATGATCCAAATGAAGGAAAAATCATTAAAATATTTTCCACCATGAGAAAATTGCCGAATGTGCATCACTGTAGCAAAGTAATCAAGTGCCAGAATATTTTTGCTAAATCAGTGGTAATTGCAATTATGATATGCAGAAAATAAGTTATTTTTATAATTGATTTCCGAGTTAAGCTCCATATCAATCCATTAAGCAGGGCTTACGGAAAACAAAGTATGCGAAGGAATACGAGGGTAGTGCTATTTTTCAAAGCTAACTGTATTGCAACTTCCAAAGCCGTATATGAACACTGTAAAACAATATGTTGTCATGAAAACGGATTTGCATTTAATAAATTCTATTAGACTACATTGCCATAAAATATGCACTATATTGGGCATTACTCCAATACCAGTCAACCGATTTGATTCAAAATTAATATGCTTTGTTCCATGGATGTTATAAATGCCTATACCAAGTTTCAGAGCTATCGCGCGTACAGGCACACGGACGGACATATATTTTCCCGTCCACCACACAATCTCAGAAAGTACCATATTGGCACTTAATTAAAGTTTTACATGAATGAGTTTTTATAGCAACTTAGAAACGTATCAGTCTTAGCAGAAAAAGAACACGCTAAATCATACAAAATAAATGTAAATCTATTTGTAGGGAGGGTAATGTCTCTATATTGTGAAAGGGATCTGCCTAAAGCGATGTACTGTACCACTGCCTTCTAAATCTTACAAGCCATGCTGCTTGAAATCTGGCAACACAGGAGGTAGTCCTATCTGTGGTGGTCTGTGGGAAGCATTAGAATACGTTTTTATTGCAGATAATTTTCTTCGTCACAAATACTGACTTTATTTAGGCCAAATCAGTAGGCCTATATTACATAGCCTATACTTGTGATGTGCATAATAACGTAACGTGCGGTGACTCCACATATCCGAAGGAATTCGTAGTTGTCAGTGTCTCCTCATTATACGTTATGATGTCGCGTTTTTTCTTATTTTATTGGTAATAACCTCACTTATCCTGTTAGGCCTACGAGCTCTGTTATTTGATCTACAACAGAGTCATATTTTATTAAGCTACTACACTTCTCTGGGTCATTTTGTACCACCACTGAACTAGTTGTCTCAGGTATAATATAACCTAGAACACTGATATCTATCTTCTTGGCTCATGCACTTTGTGGAAGACTATGCCCATGACTGTCACTGAAAATAATAACTTTGCCTGATTCCTTGGAAGCACTCGGCTTTCCGTTATTTGCTGTCTAAAAATCATCCATTCGTTCATCCTTGGCTCCAGTGGTGAACCGTGTTGATTCGCCAGGTTAAGGTTTGAATCCCGTTCATTGGCTTCACCAAACTGTAGGAAAACGCTGAATCGATTTTCTAGTAGTAATATTGGGAGAATAGGAGATTGCATATACTACGATTTGGCGTCTACCAGATTGAGATGAATTAGGCCTACTGTGAGCAGCTTGATATTTTGATAAAAGTTCATACCAGTAAAAGTGACTATATTTCTCTTCAATTCTTCTTTAATACCAGCCAATTATTCCTGAAGGACACTAATATCATGCCGTACCTCTCTCTTGTATTCGTTTGTAGATGGTAATAGCTGATGAACATGAAAATATTCTATGAAAAACTATTCTCTGGTGTACTCAATTCGAGGTGACGGTGTATATAAATATCTCATTTTGTACACGGTTTTTACCTTCTCTATGCTCACCAGTTGCTCTTCAGGTGTGTCTAGATGTTCTCTAAACCATAGGCAATGATGACTGGGATTACTTTAAGCTGAAATATGCTTAATTTGCGATGATTCGGATGGAGTTCATTGCTTTATTTACGGCATGTTGATAGCCGATAGGACTACCGATGCGATGTTTCCAGATTTAACAACATGGCTTGTAAGATATAGAAGGCAGTGACTGTACAAGTACCACCATGTCAAATGAGAATTCATAAACATAGCTCAGCTGTTACTGCAATAACAAGTGAAGGTTGTAAACAATAACACAACTGTATAGGGGATTCCACAATGAGACGATTTCTTCCAATACCATCGTTTGTCTACTAAATCATCTATTTTATGGGTTAAACCTGTTGGTCTGTTCCGTTTCCGAAAAAAAAATTATCCCCCCGTTGTTTCCTGGGTCTGCCTAGAGATCTCTTTCCTCGTGGATTCTAAGTATATGGTGGCTTTCGTTATCTTTCCATCTGACATTGGTTGTATATGCTCCAAGATATTTCCAAAATATTATTGTATTTTTAGTTCAGCCCTTATTTCTTCACTCCTTTTTATATCTAAAAGAGCATTACCTGCCACGAATCTTAAAAGCTTCATTTCACTAGCTTCAATTATTCTCCCTTAATTTTTCTTTATTAATATCCAGCTTTCGCTCCCATTTAAAAGTGGCGGTTAGGTCATAATTTTATAAACTTTTAGAAGTGTTTATTTTCTTACATTTTTACCTATTGTCCGCCGTGTGGTTCCACAGACATAGTTAAAGGAGTTAAGTCTATTCTCTATGTCACAGCTTTTCACATAACTTAGGTTAAAACCCAGGTATTAAATGTATTATTTGTTCTATAATAAAATACTAAGTTTAAGGTCATAGAACGTCAAAACAATGCTCCACGAAATATTAGAATAGCCGGTAAATCGTTCGAACAAGTGGAAAAATTCAAATATCTGGGAACAATAACACAAATAATATTCAGGCAGAAGTTACGTGTAGACTCAAATCAGGAAATGCTTGCCTTTGTGCAGTTCAGAAACTCTTACCTTTTCGTCTTCTGTCCAGAAATCTAAAAATATTTATCCTGCCGGTTGTATTATATGGATGGGAGATATGGCCTTACTGATCGGGAAGAATATAGTCTGAGAGAGTTCGAAAACAGGGTGGTTAGAAAAATATTTGGGCCCAAGAGAGATGAAAATGGGGACTAGAGAAAATTGCATAACGACGAGCTTCAGGACCTGTACTCTTCAGCAAATATAGTAAGGGTAATTAAATCGCGAAGGATGAAATGGGCTGGACATGTTGCACGCATGGGGGAGGAAAGACATATCTCAAAAGTATTGACTGGGAGACCCGTAGAGAAAAAAAAACACGTGGAAGACCTAGACGTAGGTGGGAGGACAATATTAGAATGGATTTAAGGGTAGTAGGATTTGAGAGGTATGATTGGATGGAGTTAGCACAGAATAGGGTTGAATGGCGGGCTCAGGTAAGCGCGGCAATGAACCTTCGGGTTCCATAAAATACCTATAGATAATATTCCTTTAGCTTGCTGAGGAATTGTCTATTGCTATTGAGTAACTAAGTAAGTAAATAATAAAATACGATCCTATAATTCATTTAATACAATTTTTGTTCTTACAGGCTGGGGTCCTATAAATGTCATAGTTTTTTGTCTTTTCGATTGATATATTCATGTTAAAATGTTTGACTCTCTCGTTTAGTTTTTAAGCGGCTAACTGCAAAGCTTTTTCGCTGCGATTATTAGTCTACTTACTTGGTGGTCTGAAAATAAGAGGACTGTGAAGTTTACATTTTCCATTTTTTTCAATATAATAGCACTGTTCCCTAATTCGAAAATTCATACTGATTATGAACTTCCTGCTCCCTGGGGTCTCATAATAGTGCGGCTATTTCTTTTCTTCGCGATTTCTGAATTGAAGTATTTATTGTGGATAATAAATCAGCTGGACACCATTCTGCATTGGTATCGGCATCACACAACGATCAGCTTTTTGTACTGAGGCTGGAATAGGGCAAGTGTTCCCTGGAACTGAAGAAGTTAGTGTCTGCTTACAACTATACCTGAGACAAGCTAAGAAGGGAACCTGAAGTAAACAAAAACCAGTATATCTGTCTCACTCTTAAGTCATATGAGTAATGTGCTAGAGTGAGACAGATGTAGTGGTTTTTGTTTACTTCAGATTTCCTTCTTAGAACGGCCAGAGTTTAACTCAGTTGCTGTTTGCTGCTTGACAGGTTTAAAAAGGAGTGGGTAAGACAATGTAAGAAATTCTTATGGAAGAGAAGTCGTCATAACATGAAACATTCTTATACAGTCAAAAGCGTTATTGATACTGAAAACTGAACGTGGATGAAACACAAGATCCTATGCTACGGGCATGGAAAGTAAAAATAAAGGTTGAATATGTTTCGTTCAGCGAAAATCTCAATAATATGTCTCCAAATCTTGAAATTAGCTAAGGTTTGTTCGTGTTCCGGTTGACCATGACTAATTACTTTGCATTATGTAATGTCATGGATAATACTTGTTCATTACCATCAACTAGTAATTATGTGCATAGGAGGCCAAGTTCATGTTCAGCTCCATGGATAAACGTGTGATACTATCGCGTAGTCCTTTCGTTGCAGTGACACGATCTTTAGGGTTCCTTTATCTAGTTTTGTTATTAAAATACATTTTTAAATGTAATTCTTTCAAATATAGAAGGGATAGCGTTTCGCGGTCTCAGAGACCACATTTTGAGAACCTTACAAGCAGTAGAGTGCGCTACGAGTTACATAAACACGAGTAACCCTAATACGATAAAATTAAAGTAGACCTAACTATTTAGCTGATGAATCAGTGACAAATCGAGAGTAAGAATATACGTAATTCTAGCCAATCGCAAGTGTATATCGTCATTATTTTATCGTTTAATTTATATCACCTACATTTTATCGCGCCTACGTATAACTCGATCGGTAAGACCTGAGCTAAAGAAACGGCTGCGCGCAGTAGGCTACGATGATGTAATCTATACCTGCCTGACCATTTCACGTGATGTTCCCTGCTGTAAAGACCGTGTAAAAACATCTTAGTTAGCTTCACAGCATTCATTAGTGAAGATAGTCCAGTCAATAAACGTCGGAAAACACCGAATAGAAAAAAAAAATCGTGTAGTTTTGAAATTTTGCAGAGATGTCGGAGGGAGTCTCCTGAATAACATACTAAAAGTCCCCAAAGGTGGGGGTGAGCGGGGGGCAGGGGGGCCCGCAGAAGGTCCCATTTTTAGGTTCTTCGCTTATATCTAAACAATGGTGCATCGTAGAGGAAAAATTTCTATATACAAACTTAAAGCTGATAAAATTTCCTACAAGTTTGATCCTACACATTTCTTCCTACTTCCAATAGTTTTCGAGATATCCGCCAACGAAAATAACAAATTTTCGAAAAAAGCTCTTTCGCCTCGCGCTTTTCGACACACTTTGTCTTCTAGCGCTTCATCCCTTATGTATACAGCAATGTTCTCATGAAAGAGTTGTAGGGAAATAAATTCGCTTTAAAGTGAGTAGTCATTTGTTATTTTGTCTTCAAATGTTCAAAAGTTATAACAATTTAAGTTTCGGTCAAATTTCGAGATTTCGAAAGAAAACCAGACATCGCACTTTCTCTATATTTAGGGGTTATATCTTTGTATATAAACTTATATTGTGTATTTACATCACGAAACAAGTGGAGAAATATCACACAACCATTAAAGTTGAATTTATTAAAAATCGATCACGGTACAAGCACAGGACATGTAATGAAAAATACATTATATTCCAGGCAAGAAAGGAAAAATATGGACAAAAAAAACGTGTAGTTTTGAAATTTGGCAGAGATGTGGTGGAAAGTGTCCTAAACAACATAGTAAAAGTCCCCATTGATAGGGGGTGAGCGGGGGGTGGGGGGCACTTTTGAATGTCATTTCTCGCAGTTTTCCCTAAACACACAAAAGCTATGAGTTCTAGCAAAAAACAGTTCATGCACAAAATTAAACTACATAAAAGTTCTTATAAAATTGATCTGAAAGATATTTTTGTGGATTTAATAGTTCAGGAAAAAGAAGGATATGAAGTCTAACATAGTTCTGGAAATTCTGTTTTATATACACCTATATATATTAAATTTTTAAACAAAAATAAAAGCAGATGATAATTAATTTAGCATGATGCCATCATGATAATTACCGGCCGGGTGTGGTATTTTTCAGTGAAAAATCTCCTTCCGGGCTCAGCACTGGGTGTTTGTCAGTTGGTTAAATCTTAAGTTAGATAATATACAATGTGTGGTTCTTTAATATTATTATTATCATCAGTGTTGTCATTCAAGCCAACCTACAGGCACGTTCCTTTTTTTTATCTTAGTCGGCCAAAGGCAATTTCTTCCCTGAAATGATTTCCTTGTGGTACAGTTTGTTGAACTAGTTTGTCTTTTTTTTCTTATAATACACAAACATCCATGCCCGAGGAGGGACTCGAACCCGCATCTCTAACGACAACAAAGACATGCTTTCAGATATAGTTATTCTTGTACAACCAGGGGAACTGGTATTGTGTTCGCGACCAAAATTTAAATCGAAATAACACTTGGTAAATAACGTTTCACAATCCGAAACAAATGTTTTTGGAACGACGTCTATATGCCTCTGTAGACCTATGTACTTTATTTTTATTACGGACTTTGATTTCTACTATTGAAATAGTACGGGAACTTTTGACGAAATACTTTTTCAATTTTTAATTTTTAAAAATTGCCCTAACGATTTTAATAAAAATGTAAATATCATAACTTTTATTTATGAGTAATAAAACTAATAATAAGTAAAAAAAGTAATAAGTAATAAAACTAAACGTAATAATATTAGTAATAATAACGGTAATAATATTAATATTAATATTATTAACAATATTAAATAATAATTATTATTATCATAATTATTCATTTAAAATATTTCATATGGGGCCCAACATAGTACAATTCATATGTAACCCGTGTCTCATGTAAACATATAAAACATTGAAACAAATTAATGTTTAGAAATTCTTGGTTTTAAATTAAAAGGTACGATGTAAGTAAAAAGAAAACAGGAAAGATGGAATTTCCGTGTTTGCGGTGGGAAAATTCTGTGTTATGTGATTCGAATAGTCCTTTCCGAAGTGAAGGCCACAAGTGAGTGTTTAGATGTTAAGATTATCTTTTTCTTCATCTACTTGATCTGGATTCGACCCTGAAATTCCATGTTTTCAGCATTTGTACGTGTTTTGAGGTTGCCTGAATAAAATAAAAAAATAAACCTATTTTATTTTTAGAAACATGCCTATCCGTGTATGTGTATGTCCGTTTGTGTACCACATAGCTCGAAACCTTAGAAAAAATTATATTTAGACTAGATATGTCCTGGAAGGTGAAACAAAGGCTGACGAGTATCTCTTACTGCACTTAACATACTATGGGAAATTAATTCTTTTCTTTATTTTTTTTTTTTCAAAATCCTCTAAACGGCTCAAACGATTTTGTTAAATCTTTTACGCGAGATTCTTTCACTAAGCGCTAAAATTTGTATTCAAAACATTTTTTCGTAAACATTTACTAAATAGTAGTTATAAGGCAGTCAGTCATTGTTTGAACAAAATGAGGTCATTATGAAATAATATGCCTAAACTTTTTTTAAAAAATTCTGTAATATTTAACGATGTACTGCCACTATGCTCTGAAAGTGACAGATGTGGCCCGAGGTTCGTACTAATTATTCATGTATAGTCCAGTTATTCATTGCATGGTTTCCTTTCGTTAGGAGGAAAATTTTTCCGACAGCTCAACCCATGCTCTTTAGTTTTACCGCACCAATCAACTAGTTACCCCAGCCAATAAAAATCTAAGATTGTCCTGCGACGGATGTGACAGCTACTCTTCAACTCCGCGTGGAGTGAAACGCGAGGTTGCAAGATCAAGTTACAGTAAGTAATAGCACGTGTGAATTGATTAAAACGAGGGAAGAACTAAGGTCAGTGATAACAATGAAAGAATATTGCAACGTTGCTTTTGTTTTGGAAAGCGGAAACCTAGACCGATTTAGTCAGATCAATTAACATAAAGAAACACCGACCTAATGGATTATTTCTTTGAAGCCGCCTGGCCATGCAATGAATAAGTGGACTATAGGCCTATCAAGTGCCTAATGAAGATGTTATAGCGATGGTGTTACAGCCGAGGTTTAAGTACCAAGTTATGCCCTTAATACATACGTAACTTTATTGCGATTATTTCGTTATTAAATAAATTTACATCAAAGGCAATCCAAACCTCTTCCTTCAGAAAATTTGGATTTTGTTATTGGGTACCGTTGCGTTCGATCAATTAAATTATGTAATGCCTTTATACTTAACTTTCTTAGGATGTTTATCGTGCCTTGGCCTTTAGGTTTCACTGTAGGCCTACCTACAGCGGGTCATCTTGTTTTGCAGATTAACATTTAAGATGTGTAAAACTGTTTCACTAAAACTTAACTTAAAATGTTCTCATATCAACAGTAGTACTCATGTCTTCATTCTTCTTATGTTTTTCTCTTCTGTGTTGCTAATATAGAGAAGCTAAAGATAAGTTAATACCTGCGAAATCTAAACATTTATACTGTATAACAAGTTTGCTTTGAAAAATTATTGAAACAAATCCGTAAAGAGTATTAATGAAACAGTAGGCTGATTCACCTGAATACTGTTCCATGCAATACGGCTTCTTATTATATGTCAGTAGGTAGTCCAGGCGAGGTAACAAAAAAAATAAAAAATGCTCATTATTTTAAAAAATCAAAATGACCACTTTCTGTAAAAGATAATTAGGAGAAAAATATGAAGAATTCATTGTATATGTTTTGGAAAATTCGGTTTGTGGCATCACGATGGAAGAAGTGAAAAAAAGTGTATTTTTTTTTCGATTTCAAAGTATAAAAGCATAAATGGAAAAACATAGCGTAGAATGGAATGGAATCGCGTAGAGAAAGTGACCACTAGGAATTTTTAAGAAATAATCCACCTCGCCTGGACTACACATTTTGAAGCACAGTAGACTCTCTGTAGTCCGGCACTTCTAATCCGACCCCCCAGTAGTCCGGCGTTGTTTTTAGATGGGCGTGGAAGGGGACTCAAGAGCAAGTTGAGAGACACGTTACTGTATACCGCTGTAAACAAAGGTCTACTGATCGACAGTTGCGTCATGTTTCTCCCGCCGTAATTTTAATGCAATATTATTACATCGAAATTCATTTTTATGCCTGTTTATATAATTTTGTTTGTAATCAAACAGAAATTGTATGCATTTCAAGTGGTTTTATTAACGACCTTCCAGTAATCAGGCGTTTCCACTAATCCGGCACTACTCCAATCTTATAACTGCCGGATTAGTGAGAGCACGCTTAGGGTAGAGAAAATTGTCAGTGTATCATATCAGATAAAAAAAAAAACATTTACGTGCATATGTTTGTGATAGCGTACTAGTAGCTACAAAACTCCTCTAACAATTTTCCTTTAAAATTTGCCTAGGTAATAATAACGTCTCTGAATTACCTCTCCCGAAATGCGGCCGCTTACATTATTTTAGAATTGAGTAGATCACATTGGAAAACTGCAAAAACCTCATAAGATGAGGTGAGGTTGCAGTGCAGTTTGCCCTGGATCTGATTACTCCACGGTCGTAACCTTCCTGCAATACCAACCAGTTGCTTTTTGATCGACCTTGAGTGAATTAAATTATTCAAGTAAAAGGCTCGAATATGTTTCACAAACATTCTCGCATATTGTATTATTCAGAATTTTAAAGTGAAAGAATATATATATATATATAATGTGAAAAGTGAAAGAATATTTATTTATTTATTTATTTTATTATGCCAACTACAGGAATAAATCCCAATTACAGTTGGCGTAGTTTCGCCAATACATGTTTTACACTATAAAAAAAATACAATACAATAAATGAACGAATGTGCGAGGATAATGAAAAAAAATACAAAAATGATTTACAGTAACTACAATAAATTTAACAAGACAATCTAAAAATTAAGCCAAATCATATGGAACATATAACAGTTTATGAAGAAGTCCTATGTACTGATTCACTGACAAGTCAAAATCCAGAAGAGCATTTTGAAGTGATAGAGAATTATATCGTTTACACATTTGGATGAAAGATAAACATTCTAATATTTTTTATTTAATGACAGGAATATATAACAATTCCCTATTCCTTAAATTTAATTGCACTACATTAAATTTAATACGTTTTAAAAGTTCATTACTATCAATTTTACCATTGATAATTTTATATAAGAATAACTGTTGCGCTACCAACCTTCTACCAATTAAAGTAACAAATTTAAATTCCTTTAATAAAGTATTATAAGAAATTCTATCAATTAAAGCAGATCTATCATATTTTTTAAAATACATATATCGAAGAAAACTCTTCTGAATTTTTTCTATGTCATTAATATAAGTTTTATACAATGGTGACCATATAACTGATGCATATTCTAACTTACTGCGTACAAAACTATTATAAAGTAATTGTAAGACACGTTCGTCTTTAATATTTTTGGAATTACGAAAAATAAATCCTAACTGTCCATAAGCTTCATCTATTATTTTATCAATATGCTTTCTAAAATTTAAATTATGCGTAATAATTAATCCTAAATCTTTAATGGTAAATATTCTTGTTAACGTTTCCGAATTCATACTGTATTGAATAATATATATAACCTACATAATATGTATATATGTATGTATATACGTATGTGTGTATGTATATACGTATGTGTGTATGTATATACGTATGTATATACGTATGTATATATACGTATGTATATACACATAAATATATATGTATATATATAAAATGTAGCCTATTACTTATATTGTCATTATTAATGTTTGCAAGTGAAAATTGTCAATTCATATGAGTGAGGTAACTTATCAATCGGACCATTTTTTCACACCTGTATGCATTATTTACATACTATTATGATTTATTACAATTTTTGGCCACAGCTTTTATTTCCTATTTTGATGTATAGTCCAGTTATTATTTGCATACCCAGGTGACTTCCTTTTGTTAAGAGGAAAAGTTTGCTGACAGCTCAACCCTTTATTTTTATCGCACCAATCAGCTAGTTACCTCAGTCAAGCAAAATCTAACAATGTCCTGTGACGGTTGTGATAGCTACTCGTCTACTCCGCGTGGAGCGAAACGGGGGGTTTGCGAGATGTAGTTACAGTAAACAATAACACGTGTGAATTGGTTAAAGCGAGGGAAGAACTGAGGTCAGTGATAACAATGAGATAATATTGCAAGGATGCTTTTGTTTTACAAAGTGGAAATCAAGACCGACTTGTTCAGATCAATTAACATAAAGAATCACCGACTTAATGGTTTATTCTTTTGAAGCTGCCTGGATAAGTGATGTCTTGAAATGCTGGAGACGAATGAAAATAGTTGACAAAAAACGTGACAAAGCAATGTACGCAAGGAGTGTTACCCAAAACAATTTTCCTCAATCTTATTTTCACTTTTCTTGCTGTCCTCCCTCCTCAAAGTCTAGTCGGAAATTGGTCGTAGGGGAAAAGATAACGTAATACTTCATCCCCTCTACATCACCCTCTTCCCCATCTCTTAATTCTTCTTTGGGGAGCACAAGACCGGGTAACACTCCATATCACGGTTTTCTGTGACAAAGATTCAAATGAACTTGCTGGCTCGGATTCTTTTTTCTAAATTCTGAAACATCCTCTATACAGTGGAATGGTAATTCTTTCACACTGGCCGTGTGTAGGCTAAGATGTAAAGGTGAAGTCAGACTGAAAAAATTCAATGCCATAGCCCGGCATTCATCCTTCGATTCATTTTGGGCCTTTTCATGTCAAAAATTCATAATGTTGGATGCAGAATATGGGTTGTGACTGTCACACTCCTTACTTTTTCCCATTTTTTAAAAACAAACATGAACGATACGTTCCACGATGTATAGGCTACATAGAAATTATTTAGGGTGGCGCAAAAACTCGCATAGGTTTAGGGCGAAATCTTTTTATTTTATTTATTTATTTATTTTGTTTTATTTTTTTTAAGAATGACCCTTGTATATTTCCGTCCTTAAGTTTCCCGCCTAACATCTGGACTGAATTTTCCAATTACTTTTTGCCGTACGACTAACTTCCGTGACTCCATTCAAAGTTGAATTCACAATTCTATTTCGCTCATCGGAATACCTTTTTATTTTATTGGTTTTAATTAGTACTCAAAGTAACACTATATAAGTATATAACTGAACAGCAAGAAGAAATATAGAAATAATTCACCACTTGAGAAAGAAAACGGGGCTCCTGGTTATCCGTGTACCCGAATAAACATGTAATAGGCCCTACATGTAATAAGTTATCCATTTATCAACTACGTGTATCCGTTTGTGAAGATGTTAAAGGTTCTATGACAAGTGTTAACTCACAGTTTGGAAAACGTGTACATGTTTATATACGCGTTCCAAATAATGTGCTCCCCTTCTTACTTTATTTATATTTACAACTATTACATTTCTAAAGCATCTGCGCTATGGAGTGTTAGTATCGATCTAATCATGCTTTAAAACAGAGAGGAAGTTACTTAAAAATAGCCTATAAACAGGGTACTTACAGTAAACTGCCACATTCGTGTGTTGTTTTGTAGAGTTTTATAAATTCTAAAGCCGTAAATACTAAATATATTTTTAATAACAGCAAATCATCATTATTCTTTTATTACTCAAACAACAGTATAAACTTACAATGGCTTACGTCATATAGTCACAAAATTACTCATATAAGTGTCTATTAATTCAAACAGAAACAAAAGCATAGTTATTATTTCTGGACTATTTATTTTCGTTGTTAAATAGTCTACTGCCTATCGCAACTTGCTTGCTTGCCGTCCAAGCGGGTATGGGCAAGCTAAAAGCTAGTTTTGTACACCTCTGAAAGTGCCTTCTCGTTGAAGCAGTGCAAAGCATAACGAGCAAACTGTGGCAGGATTGTGTAAATCATGTTATTAAAAATAAAAGAGCCAAGATTCTGGAATGTCGACAACAGGATGGAACAGGTTGTTGAAATGATAATTAATCTTGGATCTGAAGATTCATCTGGAAGTAACTAGAGGTATGTTTGAGTACATATATTTATCGCTATGATAAATTTAGGAATAATCCCCTTACACAAACTTTCACTTGGCAGAGTTGGGAATCAAACCCGGTACCCTTGGCGGTGTATCTAGCAACATTAACCACTAAATTACAAGATCTAAACTTCAAAAAAGTTTGACACAGATTTACTTTACTGTATGTAATCAACTAGTCATTCTCAAAAACGAACCCTTGTGAACTGTGCTTTATAATTTTACATTCAGTTGTTTACTTTTGCTCCGTACTCATCTTGGATGACGCTGTATACCTTTCGGTTACACTGTGCAAAGAGTTCCGTGTATAAACGTTTGTCTCTGCGCAAGTTCCAAACGACATAGTCGTTTGTGTATACGTATTCAGTGAAATCCGTGCACATCTGTGTAGACATTTTTGAGAAACGTTTATTAAACGGATACACTGCTTGAGTGTACACGGGAACCAGAAAAACGGATTACACCCCGAGCCCAATTTTAAAAATATTATTGAAGAATAAGTAATCTGCAGACGACATATCACATGGTTGCAGTAATTTTAAATACTGAGTGATCTATAGGTTTTTACAATAAATTTAAAACAATCTAACAAACGAAGCGAAGTACTGATTTACTGCAACAATACTTTTAAGTATATTAAACAGGGTAGGAAAATGTTGATTCAGTTTAACCCTTTTGGATCCAATTCAGATTTTGGAATTTTATAATCTAGAAGCCAGTTTGGAAACTGACGCCAATTTGGATGTGCCCTGTTTATTCTTTACATTTATGTCGCAATTATTGTGTCTCATTTATAAGCTAGAACGTTGGTTTTGGGAATATGGATGACATGACAAGTGTAAAGAAGTTTATGTTATTTTGAATCGTAAACATTGTCTAAAAGAAGTCTCTCCTTCTATTGAAAGTTTCATTATGCGGGCTCAGCCCGTTACGGTAAAAAATAAGATACTAGCACGTTATAGAGATTATAGAGGATATCCCAGGGCCCTGTTTCATAGAACCTTTACACTAATATTATTAGCAAAAACATAATAATATTAGTTAATTTTATTAGTCTTCTGTTTCATAAGAATATTAGCTAATATTATTAGTTATGAGTTCATGGCCCTAAATTATTAGTAAATGTTACTAATATTATTAGTGAACTGTTTCATACACACCAATGGTAATAGACCCACTCAGCACACATACGTAAAATATATGTAAAAATTACGTTATCCCTAGATCTAGATAATGTACATCACACATATTGGTTAAGTATTATCTACGTATAATATACGCTCAAATGTCCCACTTTTTTATGTATAGTTTACGTCAATTCATGTCAATATTGACATATAATATATATCAATTATACAAACAATCGCATACATACTATTGATGTACAATATCTATACGTAAAAAATATGTAAAGATGATATATCAAACGTATATTTTATATATAATTTATATATATATAGGACCTTTGGTTCATAAATGTACACTGCTTACATATATTTTATGTATACTATACATACATGAGAGATCCACCAAATGTATATTTGATATACAGGGACATTCTTTCTCAGCGCCTCGCGTAATGTGCAGCCGCATGCACAACACCTCATGCTACAATGGCAGATACATGGATCCTTCATAGAACCTGTATCCTTAAATGTGTTTGCAAGACATATTATGGTACTGCGGTCGGAATAGGCCTGTCTGGAAACTTCTGATAAAATTTTTTTGTTCTAGCACATGACTTATTTGTCCTCATGTACGTGATGTGTATAATCCGCAAAGGATTATTACACAACACAGTATACAATTAAATATTACACTGAAATATCACAGAGTTACGGACTGGGCTTCACAGTACACAAAGAAACCCTGCACTGAGAGCCTCTTAATCATAACATAACAGTAACAAACACACTCCGCTCAGCCAGCCGCATAAACACTGCTATAGTACTGTATGTGGCAGAAAATTTGGAACAATTACAGCATCTTCTATATGAGCATAGCAAGTACAAATTCTGAGACTCGGGTTAATGCAGGGGGGCATGAAGGATCCATGCATTGGCCATTGCAGCATGAGGTGCAGTGCATGCGGCAGCCAGTTACGCGACATGTTGAGAAAGAATGTCCCTGTATAATTTTTGTAAACAATGTTTCTAAAATTGCATCTCCCATATTGTTTTTGCATTTTGAAGCAGTAGCTTTTTTAGAATAACTATAAACAAGCTAGCTGTGAATAATTGACAAAAAAGACCCCAACATTGCATTTAATAGAGATTGTAGGTAAGAAAATTAAATAATAGCACCATAACAATATGTATTACAATATTTTATTCTTAACACATTACAAAAAGCTTAAAGAAAATACAAATAAATATTCAAAACAGCAAAAGTTTGCCCTGTATTTAAAAAAGGTGACTTTAGTAACACCGAAAATTGCAGACCTATCTCACTATTACCAGTTTTCCCAAAAACTTAGAAAAAGCAATGTATAAAAGGCTCTTATCATTCATAGTAAAAAACAATATCCTTTCCAAAGAACAGTTCGGTTTCCAAAAGTGTAAAACTATAGCAGAAGCAGTATTTACCTAACTTATTGGCAAATTTTTTAAATGGTGAATAAAAGAACTGAATTGAATTTAAAACAAACACATCAGCTGATGATGATGATGGGAAGACCTATTGAAATGATCATACATGATAATAGTGAAGTGTGTAGGCCCTAGGGACTCGTTCAAAAATCTAAAAATCCTACCAGTACCCTGTCTTTACATACTACAGTGAGTCCCATGCGAGAGTTGGCCAATGACGCGGGTTTCTGCGTCGCGGCTGGCACAGTTCCAACTCCCGAGCAATCGGGTGAAATATCTACGCAAACAATGCCGCGGTCAGTGTATTGATTCAGGTTCTCACATTTACAGTTAAAATTACAATGAAAATAACCATGTACCTCATCACAAGAGATGTAGGAAAAGTTCTCCTCTTGCATCCACGCAATACTGGCTCCTTTATAGGAAATTTTCTTTCACGCGCATAAGTTCAGCTTCCGAGATAGAGTTAATTTCTTTTGTGATATTGTTTTTAAGTTCTTCTTATGTATGGGAAATTGACCTATACACTTTATTTTTCAAGTTTCCCCATAAATAATATTCACATACTGTTAGAAGAACTTAAAGACAATATCACATAGGCCTATCACAAGAGAAAGTAACTCTGTCTCGGAAGCTGAACTTAAGTGCGTGAAAGAAAATTTCCTAAAAAGGTGCCAGTATTGTGTGGATGCAAGAGGAGAACATTTCCAAGATCTCTTGTTGTAAGGTACGTGGTTATTTTCATTGTAATTTTAATTGTAAATGTGGGAACCTTAATCATTACACCGACCGCGGCATTATTAGCGTAGATATTTCACCCAATTGCTCGGGAGTTGGAGCTGTGCCAGCCGCGACGCAGAAACCCGCGTCATTGGCCAACTCTTGCATGGGACTCACTGTAGAAGCAGTAAGTTTCATTCATAAAAACAAACATAATTTCATCAAAAATGAGGCAATTCACAACTATTGTACAAAAAGCCACAATAAAATTCATATTAACAGTATTAGAACAAACAAACAAACAAACAAAACAAACAAAAAAAATCTTCCCTATCCTATAAAGGAATAATAATATAACTCTCTTAATAAAGTATTTCAACACACGGAGTAGCCTATATGAAATACAGAAACTGTGTCAAACATTTCCTACTCCAACACTGCTTCTACAGTATTAATGAATGCCTTGAGTATTTGAACAAGTAATTTAAATATACTCAACTGAACGCTCAATCAGGACTGTAGCATAATTATCAATAGTACTACTATCATAGTTAATATATTGCATGACATCACACTTAGGCCTACAATGTAATCGTTTTAATCTCACCACTAGTTGTGTATAAGATATATTTAGTCTTAAGTAATTTAGCACCAATATTTCTGTATAGAGATTTACGGCGAAATAAAATTTAATAATTAATTAACATAATTCCGAGCTCAATCTTGCTACAATGTTAATGATCTTGTTTCTCTTTTTTACCACTTATTCTGGTCTTTGCCTGGCGAAACCATTCCCTTAAATGCAATTCGAAGACCTTGTAGCCTACGTGAAGGTATCCTTACGAGGATCATTACTCAGAACACCTGAAACATTAAGTAAATATCAATAAATACCTGGAAATAATTTATCACCATTAGAGCATAAATTAATATTATGCAAGTGATGGTCTTTAATCTGCCACAACATATAAGTTACACAAGACTAGGTTCTAAAAGTTGGTAGTCTTTGAATATAATACTGTGTTTCTCACATTGCTGCATCCCACTGCAGTCTAGAGATATTTCTTATAACTTGCTTTGTAGCTTACAAAAACAACCTGTTACAAATAATAAAAAAACAAGCTATACCGAAGCTCCTGCCTAGGGTATCATTTATCGTCTCGTTGACATTGCCGGTTTATGAGCATGGAGGGGGGATCCAAAATAAGACACGAGAAAATTGTAATTTTAATGATCGAGGGAGTGTTCCAAGAGCCGGAATCAGATATGCGAGAAAATAGTAAATTTAATGATCAAGGCAGACAAGCTTAACACAAGCTTGGGGTTGTGAAAGCAGTGTTTGTGAATTTAATACATTCGAATTCAACAGTGAATAATTTTATACATTAAAATCATTCCTGTTTTGACTGGTGGTGCACTCAAGCAAACTGTAGTGGGATGCAGCAGTGTGAGACACAGTATTATATTCAAAGACTACCGGGTTTTGTTAACTGTGTGTGTCTGTTATTTTCTTTACTATAGCCTACTGCAGAAAATCACGTAAACTAACTTAGCCCTAACTTAACCTCGCTGTAAATATCAAAATTGCTCATTTATCTAAGTTAGGCCTAATATACCAAATGGCAGTTCTCGGTAACCTATGATTAGCTCTAACTTAACCTCACTGTAAATATCAAAATTGCTCATTTATCTAAGTTAATATACCAAATGGCAGTTCTCGGTAGCCTATGAATTGGATAATCAAATCTACAAAGTTAGATACTATGCACTACAGTACCATAATGTATATTCACGGTTTTGCACCTGTTAAGCATATTATACTAGCACAAACCATAAGGAAGTGATGCGGAATTAAAGTTAGGCTCCCGAAAGTTATTATATTAACCTTTCGGCTGCACTATCATAAGCAGTGCAAAACCATGAATATGTTACGGTACTGTAGTATCTAACTTTGTAGATTTGATTCCCCCAATGGTGAAAGATAAGAGTAAGTCGCCGAACAATGCGATGCTATGGTGACCACACGCTTGTTATCTCGGCACTCCCGACCATTCCTTCTCTCCATACTCCCGATCGTACCAAATACCAGCAGGTTGCATAGAAATGACTACCCGCTAGCTCACTCGGCACTCCCGATCAGACCACAATCACCTCGGCAAATAGTCTAAATAATGCATAACACTATCCACATAGTTAAGTGCGCGAAGCAGAGGCAGTAGCTGAAGCGAAGTGCCCTTGCATTTTCGAATAATGTATGGTACACTGTAGGTTTCGAAAATGTGGCATATTATATCTTCCAGAGGTTAGTAAGCCTATCACCTTTTGTTTAGCGGTATGACGTCACACTACCAACGTCCAATCACGAGTATGTACGTAATATGATGACCGAAGAATTCGCTAGATCGTGGTATAAAAGAAAGTGCATCGCAAGGGAGTGGAGGGCTGCAACATTCATCCAAGGTGCGACTTACATTTATTTTTTCCCATCCCAATCATACTGAGAACTGCCATTTGGTATATTAACTTATATAAATGAGCAATTTTGATATTTACAGGTTAAGTTAGGGGTAGTAATTTAAGTGGTTTTCCGCAATAGTAAAAAAAAAAACACACAGGTAACAAAACCCTATCTTTTTGTAGCCTTAAAAAAACTGGTCAACCGTCGGTTTTTGCGATGAAAACTATCGCTAAAATGGTTTTTGCCACTTATGAAATTATAGGTTAAAGTTTTAGGTTAAGAACCAAAATTTATAGAACAATAAATTAATATTGGCTTTCCTAGTGCATGCCTTCTTTCTTATGATACTTGCTTGATATAAATAAAATATTATCTTAAAGAAAACACAAACACTGTTTAAAAGTGGAAAAACAACTAGGCCCTATTCGGTTGCCAAAACGTGTTATTATATCTACAAAAGTTATATTACAAATATTAAAAATCACTTACCTCCTTTCCAAATTATCAAACAACAAAGAACAAACAAAACGTATAATTATTCTTCTGCACAGTGAGTCAAAATAACAAACTCAAAGAACAAACGAAACTTATAACCCCTAAACCCCGCGTGACCGTTGGTCTTGGTGTTCTTCAGAGTTCCGACTCAGCACAACCGCGCAAGCTTATGTTTGTGTTCTGTGCTTACCAGAAAAATAGTCCTACTGAGTTTACGGATGTAATCATGTTAAACCATTTTTTATTAATTTCTTATTAGCGTGAGTAAATTGTATTTCGTTCCCTTAATTTAACCAAATCGATTTACTAGAGTAAAACACAATAAACAGGTGCATTTACAATGTCAAATTCTAGACGTAAAATTTATGTATAGTTGCCAATTTTTTTGTACGTCAATTTGATAATAGCAAATGAACAATAAATTAGATTTTTTTAGATAATAAATTGCTTATGTAACAGTAACTTAATTTTGATATATTATGAACATAAAGCAGGATTAAATTACAACAGTTTGTATACATGTATATATTGGATATAAAATATACGTATAATTTACGTTTTGAATTTGATCAAACGTATGATATATATGTAGCTCTAAAACATACGTATATTATACATATCGTGCTGCGTGGGGAATTTGCTCATAATATGAGTTGTTTTTCTATGAGTGAATTTTCTCCCATAAAATTAGCAGAGAGGTTGAATTTGTGACATCAAAGTTGTGAAAATCAAGAAAATGGCTGATTCTGATTCAAGTAACAGTGATGAAGAAGTATATGTTCACAGACAAAGGAATTTTAGGCCAAGAATATCCTATAATCTTATGGAACAAACATATGAATTTAATAAAATTTATATTATTTGGGCTAATAAGTTATTCTCAAACCTATGTAATTCAGATTTTGTGATTTTAAATTTGTGGAAAATGAATCACCCTGATGTAATTATGAATTTAGAAAAAGCTTACATACACTATCAAAGGAATTTTTGTCAAAACAAGTTTTTAAGATTTGAGGTTAGATTTTAGTTCATAAACCTATTTTGAATAAGTGCCTGGCAGGTTTATTGATTTCTTAGAGCTAGTTATTATGAAGATATATGTAGGTCGTGCTGCTTTGAAATAGTATTGACAAAAAGACTGAGAAGGGGAAAAACAAACAACAACCCAGACATAACCTCCAAATCAAACAGCTTACTAATGAACTAATAATATTAGTGAAGAGACTTTATGAGTAGTGTTCATATTTCTATGAAACAAGATTTTGATAACTAATGAATAATATTATGAGTTCTAATATTATTAGCAAGTTCTATGAAACAGGGCCCAGGTGTCACTGTCATTCTCTTCCCTTCTTTACAAATTAATAATTATTTATCAACTTCCTTCGTTTTAACTACTACAATTGCTAGTAATCCTCCTACTACTATTATCGTGTACCTAATAATCATTTACAATGTTCAAAATAAAATAAAAATTCGGCCCATAACGTAGATATCGGCAGTCATACTTCTGACAAAACACAAACATAAGCCAATATAACATTTAGTTTCGCTCGAAACATTATTTAAAGACTTAACTTCTCTCCATTCATTCAAAGACTGCTTCTCCTTATCATAGTGAAGGATTTTTAAACATTAGTTTATTAAGTGCCAGTATGGTACTTTATGAGATTGTGTGGGGGACGAGAAAATATCTGTCCGTCCGTCCGTCCGTCCGTCCGTCGTGTGTTTGAACGCGCGATAACTCAAATACGCTTTATCGGATTTTAATGAAACTTGGTATACGCGTTTATAATATCCATGGGAAGAAGCCTATTGATA
Organism: Ectobius pallidus; assembly: GCA_964059195.1. Lineage (NCBI taxonomy): Eukaryota > Metazoa > Arthropoda > Insecta > Blattodea > Ectobiidae > Ectobius > Ectobius pallidus. The sequence goes on along the minus strand of CAXKWD010000001.1, from coordinate 31,454,141 downwards.
TTGGACCAAATCGGTTGACCGGTACCGGAGTAAAACCCAAATTAGTGTCTATTTTAATGGCGCGATAACTCAAATACACATTATCGGATTTTCATGAAACTGGGTATACGCATTTATAATGTCCATGGGAAGACGTCTGTTAATATTAAACCAAATCGGTTGACCGGAATAGTTCTCAATTTAGTGCCTTTTTATGGTAATATACTCGTATAACAAAAGGCGCGATGACTCAAATACGCTTTATCGAATTTTAGTGAAACTTGGTATACGCGTTTATAATGTCCATGAGAAGAAACCTTTTAATATTTGACCAAATCGGTTGACCGGTATCGGAGTAATGCCCAATTTAGTGCCTTTTTTATGGTAATATATTAGAAAGAATTTAACAAATGCAAATCGGGTACCTGACAACATATTGTTTTACACTGATCATATACAGCTTTGGAATTTGCAATATCAAACTAGTCAGATATTTATTTCGTTGATCAAGTTGAATACTGTTTATATACAGAAGGTATATTACTGTGAAATAATTAGGCCTACGTAAGTTAAGTGGAGTTCTTCGCCTATTTTGTGGAAGAATGACTTATTTTTAAAATTTCTAGTTTGTTTTACGAGTTTGAATTAAGGTTAAATATGTTCTTCCACAAGCCCTGCTTAATGCATCGATCTGGAACTTAACTCGGAGATAGATTACAAAAATAACTTATTTTGTTCATATCATAATTGCAATTAACTTATCCCTGATTAAATGAAAACATTCTGGCACTTTGTTATATCAGTTTTCCTGATTTTATTATTTTTTGTCTTTGGTATTTTTAACTTCAAGAGAGATATAAATTTCATGTAGAAATAGATCACGCAGAGTTTTCTATTTCGGATATGTTCGACTGTTTAAAATACCGGAAATGATTTGTTTTAAAACAAATTGATGCCAGTCAAAAGAGCCTGAATTTCGTAACAAACGGAACTACCGTAAAGTGTTTTGATTACTATTCTAAGCACAAGCGAACTGAAATTATTCTACTTTTAAAATGTACGATTCAAAATAATATAAAACGTCGAACGATGTTTCGACAATTCTAATAACGTAACAGGATCACAACAAATACTCGCTAGAGTTCTCATTTATTTATTTCGTCCTTGCCTGTTAAGTTCTATATAACGGTCGTAAATAACTATTACGAGAGGGAATATGCAACATATACTGCCCTTTATATCAGAGAAGGGAACCGTTTATACTTAGAATAATACTTTCTCTAAGTTTCTTAAGTTCCAAACCCATCAAAATGACTCATAATGCAGGGATGAGGCCTGTCTGAGGAAAGAATGTGAATGATCTTATTTCAGTAAAGCTGTTATGAATTTAGGTGACGTTTACGTCGTCAGTTTTGTGTTGCTAGGCAATTACTCATGCCATAATAGTTCAATTATGCAAGATTTGCAGCGTCATAACAATCTAGTTACGTTAACAACTGAATAAAATGATTCTCTTCCTACTTTCTTGACCAGAGAGAAAAGAAATATAACTATGGTCCATTAACTTAACTAGAAGAAAGTGATACCAGTAATGGGCTTTTTGAAGAGGAAGCCATTCAGTTACTTAATAATCATGTCTATTGTTCCTCAACAAAGATATAAAAGAAACCTTAAGCGGGGAAGCTTACAATTCAACTGCGTAGGCCTACCCGAAATTTTTAAAGTTTAATTATTATTGAATGTAATAATTATTTCCTTGTTCTACTGTATCTTCCCTCTGTGGAACATACAAGCCAACGCCCATAGACTAGGGAACAAAGCTATAGGTCAGTTTGAGATCAGCACGATGCAGGACTTCCTCCAAAGTCAACACAAATATGCAGGACATGGACAAGAAACGCTCTAGATAGCGTTAAGTAAATTCCATTTCGGCATTCGTCTTTGGGACATTGAAAACACTGGAAAACCTATTCTCAGTTTTGCCGGCCACGGGATTTGAACATTCGATCTTCCGAATGTGACTCTGAACTTTATCGGCTTGGCCACCTCACTGAATTAAATGCATTAAAATAAATCACGATGTTTAAAACTGTGGAAAGGAACAAACGTTAATGAGATGAATGATTTTGGATATAGCCTATGCATTCATGAACCACAGATTATTGTCTGTGTTGGACATTACATGAGAATATTATAGGAGAAAAAATCCTCTGACACTGAAATTTGAACCCAAGACCTACGGCTATCCGTGCCGCTGCTCTACCAGCTGTGGTATCTCCGCATCGGGAAATATCTCCTAGTTCTGGAAGAAAGGACAACATAGGTATCCATATACCTTGTAACATAAAACTTTAAAATACATCATAACTTGAGCTGAAACATTTCTTTACATAGCAATATATCATAATAGAGAGACCTTATTATGAAACAAAAATAAATTTAATAATTTGTTTATAGGCTAAGCTTTTCTTTTGTTTATAAAATCAATAAAAATTAAAATAAGATACCTCAATTCCAATTAAGATATTTTCATGAATCTTTCACCATTTTGTAAAGAAATACAGTAGTTACCCTAATGTCTGAATCAAGTTTTAAGGAAATATCTTGTATCACTCCTGGATTATTTGTCTGGGACAGACATTAGCAACACTGATATTTCTGAAGTGCTTAAGTATTTCGTCAATGTAGGCCCAAAACTCGCGCAGGCTTCGGTAAAGAAAGTATGAATATTATCCAACAATATATTGATAGAATAATAAATTCACTGTACCAAATACCCGTAACGCCACATGAGTTTGAAAAGCATATTGATAGGCTAGCTTACAAAACAAAACAAAATACAACAAAGGATGGAATAACCAATATATTTCAAAACAAACCTAGAAAGTCAAGGCTGTACCTTGATGAAAATCCTTAATGAAGGACAGTTATCCTTCGGGGCATTCTCTCTATTATTATTCTAACACCCTCAGACATTTAAATAGTCATGCACATTACAATATCTCATTATTAAATTGAATTTTAGTTTTCCAACTTTTTCTCTTAGAGTTTTTCATCACTCATCCACGTGAAGGAGTTTCTATACTAGCCTATATATCTTTATACTTTCAGCATGAGAGCTAAAGTGAAAGCTCAAGAGTACCAGTATTTTATACTGATTTTTTTAAAAAATGCATATTATTATTTAACCTATTTGGGATAATATTTTGGGCTACAAAGAAAATAATATCGGTACCTAAGTTTAAAAGGACAGTTTTGCAGTAATGAAATGGGACGCAAAGGGCAAAGGTTTGGGTTTAGTTCCCCTTTAGGCTTTGGTGTGACTGAAAAACCGTTGTCTCCACATGGGAATTCGGAAATTTATTGTTGTGTAGGCCTATGTGTAAGGTATATGTACTCTAAATAAAAAAATCTTATCACACCGGAAATGTATGTGTAACACGAAGAATGTCCACGGCTTATTTACTGTAAATAAAGACAATTAAACGAAGTGGCTCTGCATCCCTGAAGGCCTACCATCCGACTGCTGCGTCATCTACCGTAGGCAAATGGCAGGATTGGAAGACATGCTGTTAGGATACCGACACCCACGGCCGTTAAAGATGGTTTCCGTGACCGGAACCTCTACTTCTCTATAAAGTAGCTCCTCAGTTTGACTCACGAAACTGATAGAACCCAGGTCTGCGGATCCGTAGCCAGCGTCGCTAACCACGAGACCATTCAGGTTGCCTCTAATCTAGGAGTGTCACCACTAAACCAATGTCACTAAAACAGCGTTCGTGGTGTTAACAGATTAATGTGGTATTACTGATAAATACAACCTTACAATTGCGCAGAACAGTTAATAACTTACGTAAGTGACGTTAGTTTTCTGACATCCTGCCTAAGTTCGAAGCGGCACGAGGGATTTTTATGTAAAAATACTGACATGTCCGCCAACATAGGCCTATAGGCACGTCAGGCAACCCAGTATCTAACATAACTGAATTTTCCTAGTTAATTATGAGTTTTTTCGTTGTATTGGCAATAAGGGTTAATATCCCTTACAAAGAGGTCAAATACGAGGATTGATCGAAAAGTAACACACAAATATATATATATATATATTACAAAAAGTTTAATAGGTACAATTACAAACAAATGCACACATGAAGGGACATCTTTTATCTACCTTTCTATATAGTAGCCAAGTTTCTCAACACATTTCTCCCGTCGTGATACCAGTTTCAAAATACCCTGTTCATAGAAGTCCGTTCGGTTGGAGTATAGCCATCTGCGGACTGCTGTTTTCACTTCTGCATCTGACGCAAAGCGTTTACCGGCCAGGAATTTTTCCATGGGACCAAACAAATGAAAGGTCATCACGGCCATCTTCGAAGAATTCACACCACCTGGAGACATTCCTACGGTCCATACAGTCGTCCCCATACACGCCAAGCATGTCCCATTGAATTTCACTTGGGTTATGCCCTTTAGCCCATAAAAATCGCACTACATCTCTGAAGAAATTGCTGGCCGATAAACGCTTTGCGTCAGCTGCAGAAGTGAAAACAGCAGTCCGCAGTGGTTATACTCCAAACGAACGGACTTCTATGAACAGGGTGTTTTGAAACTGGTATCACGATGAGATAAATGTGTTGAGAAACTTGGCAACTATATAGAAAAATAGATAAAAGATATCCCTTCATGTGTGCATTTGTTTGTAATTGTACCTATTAAACTTAAAAAAAATTATTGTGCGTTTACTTTTCGATTCACCCTCTTATAATCAAGAGGATAACTTGCCAATATGAACATTATAGTCAGAGCAAATCACTGTGACGATGTTCATTACTGAAGCGGGACGTTCGTCTACTCTACTATAAAAGAGCCTGTTATGTAAGTATGAAAGTGGTCCCTGCACTGATAAAAAGTAGCTCTGAAATGTAACCAAACACTTTGTAACCACTGAGTCGTGAAACAGTAATTGACTGGCGGGTTTATGAACAGCTGTGGTTAGAGTGAAGTACACTATAGCAATAAACCGCTAAACTTTACATTTCCTATATTTACTAAAGTAAGTTCAAGGTTCGTATAGAAAGCAATGAATTCCGTCCACATGTAGTAGGCTTTTGTAAAATTCTCTAAAGTTATTCTCGAATTTAACATAACTGTCCTCTGAAATGTAATTGGGTGGGCTTCTGAATCGACTCGGAGGATAATTTCAATAAACCCAGTCAAAGAGGCAACACTACAGAAAGTTAGCTGTTTTGATAGTCAGAACTGTCCACCACCAAATTGTGAGTCTCAGGAAGTCTTCAATTTAATGTTACAAAATGCACAACACATTAGAAACAAATTAGTTGATCTAGATATAATGCTTAGCACGGCTTACAAGATTATAAAATATATAATGTAAGTTGTATTGTAGAGCAGTGGTTTTTCTATTCAGAACACAAGTTTTTTAAACTGTCCATAATTATAAGATAGCAAACATCTATTGCCGTGCACTTCACAAAACTGCAGGCGTAGCTATTCAAGTTAAGGATAATTTAACTTTCATAAACGAATCATATACAGAATACTTGAATGAGGAACTTCACTTCGAGAATGCTGTAACGAAAATAAATGTGAAAAAAAATAATAGATTTGAATAGCTCACCTAATGGGGCTATTGACATTTTTCTTAAACAATTTTCACTTGCTCATTCACAGCTTAAAATGGGGAAAAACTAATAATAATATGCAAGGACTATAATATAGAGTTCTTTGTAGATCACCTTGAATAAACCAACATCCTTTCTAGAGCTCATTCTTATTCCAATTGTTAAAACTATTGTTATCCTTATCAACCATTACATGTACTCTTTAAATTAATATTTGCTATTGGAAGATAGTGTCAACATCGCTTGCTCGATTTGCAATTCCAATGACACTTTAGAAGACAACAATTTAATTTTGTGTGATCAATGTAAAACGTGGTTTCATGAAAAATGTTCAGGTTTCTGTGATGGTGAAATCAAGGATTCCTTCCAGAAAAGTTCCTCTTGTGCAACTAATGTGCCAATTCATATTTCTCAGGATACCAATACTGAACAAGTACCCTGTTCGCTTTGTTTTGAGAATGAGAAATCTTTCAAAGGATTGAAGGGCCTGAAAATTCATTGGGCAAGGACCCACCCTAACGAACCTTTTCTCCATGGGGACATACCTACGCCAGATTCTTTCACAAACTGTTTTCACGCTAATTTGTCGACTTGTAAAACAAATATAAAGGTTTTACGAAGAATACCTAAGAGTGCAAGAAGCTGTGCAGCAGATAAATTACATAATCTCATTGAACTATGTCTAACACATAATTCAGAGAAAAGTTGGAAAGATCTCCTGTTATTCGCATTCATAGCCTTCCGCGTTCCAGGAAAAACCAATAAAGGACCTGAAAAGTCTTTGGTTTCAAAAATTAAAGACAATCTTCGAGAATCAACTTTGACACCTGCATCTAATAGATCTAGGACAAAACTGTCCCTTCCCCGCATAGTTGAAGCCAAAGTTTCAGATGGTGATATTCGAGGAGCCGTCAGACTCCTCTCTTCTGATTTAGGTGTTGCGAATAATAGCAGAGAGACTTTTGAGACACTTCTTAAAAAACATCCTTCTCCTTCTAGGTCTTTGTCATTTCCCGATCCCCCTTCTCCTGAAGATCCCCATTTATCAGTTTCTGAAGACAGTGTTTTGCAAGCAATAAGAAGTTTTCCGTCTGGTTCTGCTGCTGGGTTAGATGGCATACGGCCTCAACATCTGAAAGATCTTACCTCTCTATCCGCAGGGGATGCTGGTAGACGGCTATTGCACAGCATAACGAAACTATGTAACCTCATCTTAGAAGGCATTGTTCCTGAAGCCATTACACCTTATTTATTTGGAGCTTCACTTATATCGCTTCAGAAGAAAGATGGTGGCATCCGTCCAATTGCAATTTGAAATACTTTCCGGAGTCTGGTGGCTAAATTGGCTTGTACATCTACAAGGGAGGCCCTAGGGGAATATTTTCGCCCTCATCAACTAGGATTTGGAACTCCAAAGGGATGCGAGAAAATTATTCACACCGTTCGCACATACCTTAGCCAGAACGCAGGTAGTAATAAGGTTCTCCTTAAAATTGATTTCAGAAATGCATTCAATTGTATCGAACGAGATTCTTTGTTAGCAATGGTCAAGGAGAAAGCTCCCAACCTATTCCCCTTCCTATGGCAAGCATATAGGACACCATCACACCTTTTCTTCAATTCCGAAACTATTCCATCTCAGCGAGGAGCACAACAAGGTGATCCCACGGGCCCTATGGTTTTTAGTCTTGCAATTCATCCCACAATTTCACACTTACAGAGTAAGTTAAATTTTTTTCTATCTGGACGATGGAACTCTAGGAGACGAACCTAATATTGTTCTTGAGGATCTTCAGAAGATCATTGATGAATGTGGGGCAATTGGATTGGAAATTAATCCAAATAAATGTGAGCTATACTTCTGCTCTGCCAGAGATGAAGACGTTGTTTCTGCTTTTCAGAAAATTACACCAGGAATTAAAATAGTATCTAGTTCTGAGTTAAACCTACTTGGTTCTCCCATCATGCTTGACGCTGTGGAACATACTGCAAGGCAGAACTTGGAGTTGATGACGAAAATGTTTGACTGTTTGCATTCGCTTCATTCTCACACGGCGTATTTTCTCCTAAAAAGTAGTTTTTTTGTTCCCAAATTAACATACTTTCTTCGCACCACCCCTTTGTGGTTATATCCATCTATTGTCAATGAAGCTGATGATACTGTGAGAAATTGCTTACAATCCATACTTAATCTGACTCTTGATGATAAAAGCTGGTTACTGGCAAGTTTACCTATTAAGTTTGGAGGAGTTGGTGTGCGCAAGATCGATATTTGTATTCCTGCTTTCTTGGCTTCGGCTCATGGCGTTTCTGATTTTGTCAAATCTGTTCTTTTAAATCATGGTGATGAAATTGAGATCTGCCATTTGTCAGAGGCTCTTGCAAGTTGGAGACTTTTAAACTCTGAACAGGATTTTCCGACTCATCCTGAGGTACAGAAGGACTGGGATCATATAAACACCATACGTATACACCAACTTCTCGTTTTTTCTTCTCCTTCTGACCTTGATCAAGCACGTTTTCTTGCCATTCGTGAATACGAAGCTGGCTCCTGGCTGAGAGCTTTACCTTCACATAACTTAGGTACTCTAATGGATGATGTGCCTTTCAGGATCGCTGTAGGCTTGCGGCTTGGTAGTAAAATCTGTCATCCACACCTATGCCAGTGCGGCGCCAGAGTTGACCCTTACGGCCATCATGGGTTAAGCTGTCCGAAGAACACAGGAAGGTTTTCCAGGCATTCCATGATCAACGACCTCATTAAAAGAGCCTTAGTCTCTGCTGGCGTCCCGACTATCTTGGAGCCAGTTGGCCTTAGACGATCTGATGGCAAGAGACCCGACAGATTGACCTTGATCCCTTGGGTCAGGGGTAAATCACTTTTATGGGATGCAACCTGTGTCGACACACTAGCTTCATCACATTTGCCGGTCACCTGCAAAAATCCTGGCTCGGCTGCGATTTCTGCTGTATCTTTGAAGTTAAAGAAGTACTCTCACATAATTGACCAGTATCATTTTATTGTGTTTGCTGTCGAGACACTTGGTACTTGGTGTGCAGAAGCGAAGGAGTTAACTTCAGAGATAGGTAGAAGACTTGCTACTGCAACAGGGGATCCTAGGGCAGGCGAATATTTGAGGCAACGTATCAGCATTGCCATACAAAGGGGGAATGCCACCAGTATCATGGGAACCTTTCCTCCATCTTCAGCACTTGAGGAAATGTATTTCTTTTAATTATTGTTATTGTAGTTCATAATTCATTGTATTTTTTTTTCTTCTTGAATAATTCACCTGCTGTGTATTTCTGTTGTAGAGGCAGTATTGATATGACTATGTATTATATTTTAAGTTAAAAGTAAAAAAAACACAAATTACGGACCATTCTTGCATTCTTGATCGAATTTTCATTGAAAATAGTTTTTCGTTATCCTTTTCCATAAACAATATCAGTTCTGTATTTCAGACCACATTACTGTTTTTCTTCAAATCCTTCTACAAGATGAATTTTAAGAAATCAGCACAAATGTGAGGAAATCACTTTGGAAAAGATGTCACATTTCCCAAAACAAAATATTTCATTCATCTCATGGATTATCTAAACAAAATGTGAAAGCGACAACAGAAGAGTTCAAAAACACTGTGAATACAATTTTAATTCTGATTTTTCAATAAATAGAAGTAACACTTCGCCTTGAATAAACAGAGACTAAGGGATGGTTTACATAAGGAATAATAATAAGACTTCTTGAAGAATTAACTAACTTAATTAGGGATGAAAACAAAATTATTACAACCGTTATTGTAAGATACTACACTATAATTATAATATCCAAAGCAAAACAAAACTTATAACAGTATTATTCTAAACAGTGGCAATAAAATCAAAACAATCTAGAGGGTCTGGTGCTACAAAAATATTATTGTGGTTAGTATAGTTTTTTTTTTTTAAAGTATGGGATATTCGGCTACTTTCCTCAATGCGCGAGGACGCATGGAAGAACATGGGTGACGAAATGAAAATGCCAGTTCAAGAGTTAAAAAATGAAAATAACTTTATTGGCTTCACAATAGAAGAGAAAATTCCCCGATTAAGAAGTCTCTGATAACTGGTTCTGGTACGTACATATTTATTAAATTGAATAGAGCATTTTCCGTTTCCGCATCATATTTACGATGATGTTGAACATCAATACGATGTCAGCCAAGGGCGCCCATACCCGGGGGCAGGGGGGGTCGCGCCCCCCCAGCTCTCAGGGAAAGGAAAATAAGTATATTAATAATTACAGTCAGGTGTTTTTCTTTTAAGACAATTATTTGAAAGTCAGTAGAGACATAAATTTGGTGAAGTTTTACCATATCGGCAATATGGAAGCAGAATCCACAATGGATTAGGTAAGGGGGTCCAGGGGGTTCGGACCCCCAAAAATCAGAACCTAAAATTCCATTTTTGTATTTTAAAAAAATGTAATAAATAAAAAAAAATTTTGTGGGTGTGTCAAATATGATAGCCTATAGCAGTTATTTTGTTCTCATAACATAATGAGTTGGCCTGTTATTTCCATTGTTCCTTGTGTTAGTTAACTTTTCTTTTAAATAGTAATAAATAGGCTATTATAACTTAGGTAACGATTTCTTGTTTACGTTCGTATGTCTTACAGTACGGTAAACAAATTTCCTAACTAGTTTTTCAGAACTAAAATAGCGTAAAATGTGATTTTAATTAGTTCAATATTTTTTAAAAAATTTCGGAGGTGGACCCCCGACTAAGGTAACGATTTCTTGTTTACTTTGGCATGTCTTAGAGTATGGTAAATAAATTTCCTAACTAGTTTTTCAGGGCTAAAATAGCATAAAATGTGATTTTAATTAGTTTAACGTTTAAAAATTTTCTGGGGGTGGACCCCCGACTTAGGTAACAATTTCTTGTTTAAGTTGGCATATCTTAGAATATGGTAAACAAATTTCCTAACTACGGTAGTTTCTCAGAGCTAAAATAGCGTAAAACGTGATTTTAATTAGTTCAATATTTTTAAAAAAATTTCCGCGACTTAGACAACGATTTCTTGTTTACGTTGGCATGTCTTAGAGTAAGGTAAACAAATTTCCCAACTAGTTTTTCAGTGTTAAAATAGTGTAAAATGTGATTTTAATTGGTTTAATGTTTAAACATTTTCTGGGGATGAACCCCCAACCCCCCTTTCTTGGGGGTATTCCATATCCTCAAACCCCCCACCACTTCCGATCCTCCCCGAAATTACTGGCTACTTCATTGTTGCACTTATATCATTATATTATTAATATGTTACAAACTAACCCAAGAAGTTAAAGGGACAAAAATAAATTAATTTAAAAAATTGGTCCACCCTAGAAAATATCATATGGGCGCCCTTGATGTCAGCCGTTGCACGTGAAGTAGGTCTACGCATGGTGTTTGCGAGAATTGGGAGCCATATCGATCAACAGCTGTGATCGACTCTTGCATTTACTATGGACCGACACCCTAACTTGATAATAGCGACGCGACATTCGACGTTTATCGACCAATGACAAACTGCGGCAAAAGTCATGATGGCGATACGACAAAAATCGAGTTGTAGTTAACTTTTACCTCGCGACATAAGCTGAGATGAGCGGAAATCGAATGTATTTTGTTTGTTTTTCAATGGGGACCACAGCCAGAGCAATTTATACGGGAAGCGATATTACATTTAAATTAGATTTCTGTATGGTTGCCATTCATTTCAGGGCATGTTCAAGAAATTAAAATTACTATTCTCAATCTACAAAATTTCTTTGAAAAAAAAAAGTTATGTGTTCCACGGTACAAAAGTAAGCTCGAACTAACCTCAACTTCAAAGTTAGTTAGAGCAGTGGATGCTTTGCTGAAGAACACCTTAACTTAATAAAGTTAAATAGTTTAACTACGTTCACAAGTTCTTAAATCACTACAAAATGGATACTGCCTTGCGTGATTTGTTTTATTAACCTTAGAAATCTGAAAGTATAAGCTGATCAAGATGTTAATCCTCTCAGAGATTAATTTAAATATATAAATAAGCAATAACAAGTGGAAACATCAGTGTGCTCTAACAAGGGAACCGTATGGGTTGTCATGTCGAAACCTACCCTCAAATTTTGCATATTGATAGGTCTTCATTACAGACAAACACTGCAAAGAATTAGCTGCTCATATAACCTTTAAGTGGGTGAAAATTAATTGTGAATCTTGTAAATTTGAAATATTGAGTAGTCTCACACAGTTGTCGGGAGGAAGGGGTATCGGCCTTCCCACCTAGCACAAGCTGCAACTGGGCACAGTATTACGGTTCAAGCTTATCATATAGGCCTATGTGCAGTTTGCCTCATCTCTCCCTTTCCCTTTTACTTTGGGAGGGAATCTATATAAATAAAACTCAATTTGCACATGTATGACGGAGTACCAGTTGAGAACGGCTCGACTGATAAGGCTGACTTTTGTTGTGTTCGTAACTGTCAGGACAAGGTTTGTATGAAAGAAAATTTTTGTAAATATCCACGGAAAAGGCCAGAAATTTGAAATGAGGCCCAATTTGAGAGTTTTGCTGTCACATGATTACTTAACAAAATAGAAGTGTGACATAGGCACAGTTTGGGAGTTCTGTTGTCATATGTTTTCATAAGAAAAGAAAAAAAAAAATGAAGTTTGAGTCCTGCAAACAAGCCATAAAAATCCATAAAAAGAAATAGAAGTGTGACATTTTGAATATTGTGTTAATGGTGGTGTGTTAAAAAGATTATTTTGGTGACGCCAATAAGGCATCGAAATATCTGTGGCGAACGCGCAACGCAAGAAAAATACATGATTGTCGAGTCAATGAGACTGATGAAGAGCGTAGACAGTGTTTGGAGGCAAATTCGATAAGATTTTCTGAAGCACGATCATTAGATTAGATTAGATTAGATTAGATTAGATTAGATGAATATGACTCTGGAGCAATGGATACAGTTCAGTTGAGTTGCTCAGTTGGAGATAATGTACAAAATAATTTGGAACATCGTTCGAAGTGAGTGGAATAAACCTTGAATTGCCATGTTTTTCCCATGGGCAGTTGTACGTGGAGTACTCGAGGGTGGGTAAACCATCGACGCTATTAGTTTTCTCTCCAAATGGAAAGACAAAAAAATCATTCATCACCAAGCATTACGATGAACGCATTACTTAATTTTTGAAAAGTTTGTAATATTCCAATATGGGTGCTCTGCAACCTGGTCTCAACATTAAATCCTAATTAAAATAATCTATATATCTATCTTCTATCTACATCTATTTTTGTATAAATTGGCAAGCCAACGATTGTTGGCTCAGCTAATAATATTATAATAATGGACAATAACCTCCTCTCATACACAAGTGTGTATTCCAATGGGCAACCTGAAGTAATTAGTAGCCTATCTGTTTAAGTGTTTAGGATTATTAAAGTGAATTTATTGTGCTGTTTAATTGGTTCATTTAATATTTCTTTTTACTTTGGCCTATATGAGCACAATACATAGTATGTTAGTCATAGTCCTTAATACCTAAAGAGTTTTGTATATTCCACAAATGTCAACACTGATAAGAGGTTGAATGAAGTGCTAATTTTGTGGTTCTCTGTACATGGCAAAACATATTTGTTTTGATCACATAAATTGAGTGGTCACGTCTAGCCTATAACAGCCACACACTAACATAGATAAATAACCTCTCAATGTTTAACAGATTAAATAGTTTTAAAATGTGGAAATTGTAAGTAGCGATTGCCAAGAAATGAACTAATACATTCAACGAGCAAAGACTTAATGCAGCTCCTTCCTCTACCATGCATTCTGCTGTCGCTTATGTTCCCAGCGTGAGGGATACTCAAGCGAGCTCTACAAGTGCCGGCTGTTATTAGTTTATGGAACAATACAAACACGTTTTCACCCACTAATGAGCAGCTAATTTTTTGCATGTGTCTATCTGCAATTGAGACTATTAATATGCAAAATGTGTGGTTTTGATATGACACCCTGTACAGTTCCCTTGTAAGTTAGAAATTTCAATGGAGAAATTTCAATGGTAATCTTAACACATGGATAAAAACCCTAACACTTTACAAATATAGCACTACGCCTAATCTATGAAACTTTTATCTAATATGTCAGTAGCAATGAAGAGGTTAATATAGGCTCCATGCGTGATACTGTGGGGAAATCAACATATTCTCTAGTTCCTACATCTATTTAAATAATAACCGTATGAAGAATTGATATTAATTTTTAGGAATGTACATTTCCCTCAGATAAAAGACACAATAATACAAATATTAACACGAATGTGTGAGAAAGTTTCTGCAAAACATGTTCACCATTTATTTGCATTTCGCACTGTTGTAAGATGACTGACCTCACAACAGATTTATGTCCTTGTCCTTGTGTGAACTAATAATTGATGTTTTATGAGTGGATCATGGCCAAGGCCCTCCACTTTACAAAGTAAGCAACATCGAAGTCAGTGGCGACTCCTGGTTTTTTTATTTGTCTAGGATGGTGTGGAGAGAGCGAATTAACCCATGTACGTCGCCGTAAAAAAATGCATAAAGGCTGAGATGTAAATTTAATACAATAATGCTTTATCATAAAATATGAAAATATTTAACCACGTATGAAAACTGTCGTTTACGAAAATCAGCTATTCCGCTATAATTTTCGTAGTTGATATCAAACTTGATATTACTCCAGGAATGCTTATATTGAAATATAAACAGCACTGTAAAGTTTAATAACAGCTAGGCCTATAATATATACCAAGAAATTAAATAAATAAATATTAATAAAAAAATATGATCACTCCCCTCTTAGAAAACAAGCTATCGAACGTGAGGAAGGACTGTGCTGTAAGACGTCCTCAACTTCCTCCATATGAAACTGGCTTCTCACCGCCTTTTCTCTTCCCCGCAGACCCCTTCACTTGCCAGAGCTTTAACAACGGCATGGGTACACTGAGGACATCCTCTCAAATACCAACCTGCTCAAAACAGAACTGCTTTAACTTCCTTCCCGAGTGATCTACAATAACGCTGTTTTGTCATTTTATTGTTTTAATTTTGACAATGAATGCTAGTAAACATTTATATAGATGAATTATGAAGTGTAGGATGATCCTCACATCCTATATGGAATAATCACCACTGATCGAAGTGGAAACAAAGTAGGCCTTAGTGATGGATTCATGATAATTACAACTTTGAAGTGATATTTAAAAATATCATACCATGAGCCTATAAACTGGGGCCTATATAAATTTAAGTGCTAGCCCATTATAATAATTACTGGTATTAACATAAATGCAGACTTGAAAATATATTTTTTGGGGATTAGAATTATAATATACTAATATAGGATTGTTAGCAGTTAGACATAGGCCTACAAACAAACAAAAAATAAACATTCTATTAAATAAACAAATAAATCTGAATAAGTTTGCTTTAATATTGCCTTCTGCAAAGTTTGTTCTTGCATTTGAACTCACATACGACATCATGGTTTTAAATATTGGGGGCAGGCCCTTCTAAATGTTGTGGGGCAGAAATTACCTTATTCACATGAATGAATGAATGAATTTAGCCTCTATGTCCCATGAAGGGCTAGGGCCTCCTACAAGAGGGGAATCTCGGGTAGGTAAAGTCTGCATGGTGAGCTATTTCACACGAACGGTGCGTTGTACAGTCACTTTGCAGTTCTTAAAGTTTGTTCCTTTAGTTCGGTATAAGGTTGTTCACTTGCTGCCTCCACTCTTTTCTGTTGCGAGCGATGGTCGACCAGTTCACACCCAGTTTTTGTTGGAAGGTGTATGCCCCCTTCTCCTCGGCCTGCCTGGTGTTCTCATGCCTATGTAAGCGTCCCACATAGTGGTTTCCTGCGCCCATCTGCCTTGCTGCTGTCTTGCTATGTGACCTCCCCACTTCCACTTTGTCCTGAGGGCTTGTTGTGCGATGCTCTTTGAAGAAATCTGAATAAATTTTCCTTAATTTTGGCTCTTCCTAAGTTTGTTCTTGCATATGAAGTAATCACAAAATTACATCGTGGTTTTAAAAATCTGGGGGATGCCCTTATTTCTAAATTTTTGGGAGTGGAGGCGACCTTAATAATAAGGAAATCAGATACTGTGACTGTTAACATGTGTTGTTGGTGCCATTTTAAGAAGACCTCATCCCAAACCATCGTCTATCTACAAAATAATATAATAGCATTGTTCTCAAATCCGAAAATCTGCACTGACATTGACACCAACAAAGAACAGGTGTTCTTCTAGTTGCGTGGATTTCCCCAGTGTTGCCACTGTCATTCACTACTTTTTAAGTGAAGTTAATGCTGTGGTATGTATTTGACAACATTGTACTGGACTGCAGACAAGTGCGAATATGCCTAATTACCTTTTTATTCACTGATTGACAGGTCGAAGAGGATTAGGGTGGCCGCAGATAGAGGCAGTTCTTGGAAAAAGAGTCTTTAAGCGGCACCCACAATAACTATTCATTATTTATTTTTCTTTGCACTATTTTGTTGTAGGTACAAATACTGCAAAGACCCAGTTGCAAGCTATCACTCAACCAATATCAAAAACAATTTAAGTTGCATAGTGAAAACAATGTAATATAAGGTTTGCTCCAGGAGACAAACTGCAATAGGGAAGTAGCGTGCCTAGGTTTCCCAGCAGATGGCATTGGTGTATTAGCCGGTATGCATTTGCCGTTTATATAATCACCATACCTAAGCAACATAAATCACGAAATTATCCAGATAACAGACGTCCAATTAGCTTACTTGATACCCATGGTAAACTCCTGGAAAAAATTATTCTTAAAAGAATGCCGCCTTTCACAAACGAAAGTATTCCACCTTCGCAGACTGCCTTTCAAAAAAGACGTTCTGTAAACCATAATCTGCTGTCAATAGTAGAAGATGTTTATCACTTTCAACAGGTACCTAAGGTGTACAAATCTCGATTTTAGCTTGCCCATACCCGCTTGAACGCCAGGCAAGCAAGTTGCCAGCGTCACAGCTAGCAAGCAGGCAGGTTTCTGTAGGCTTAGATGGGTCAGGTTAAACCCAACTTATGCAAGCCAGAATAAGCGACATTCCTATCAGCTAAACAACTGTACCCTAGTAGCACACTTCGTTGGCCTAACGGAGGGATTTCGTTGGCATGGTTGGGATATGTTGGGAAAACGTTCGTTGTAATTTCCTCGGTTAGCCCACGTTACGTTTCCGTTGCGTCATGCGCTAAATCCAACCGTTGGGGCTATTACGTTGGCCCAACGAGGGCTCTTCCTACCGTTCCTACCGTTGGGGTTATGATTGCTGGCCCAACAATAAATCTCGTTGTAATGTGATCGCATTTATGTTAAAATTAAAAAGTGTTGAAATAACATTATAAGCGTTAAATTTTCATTTCCTATAAAATAAAACAGTTTTAATTCATTAATTATTCGAGCTCTTTGTGCGCGTTACATGCTAAATCTCCACCTCTTCCTGCCTGTCTTCGGCAATTTCCGGCGTAGTTCGGGTCATCATGAAGACATGAAGATACAACAGTTATTCGCCATCTTGATATGTTGGTGTTTTACTTCTATTAATATTAGGGCTCTTTATTTGTTCTCTGAAAATAACGTTATCATATATTCACATCAAATATTCAAAATACGAGATGTATATCCTTCTTACTATTTATCATGTATTACACATCTCTGTAGTAAATGGCTAGAAGAATTCTCGATTTTTATTTCAACGAGCTCTAATAGCGTAGTGGTTAAAGCGATAGACTATAACGCTAGCGGTTCCGAGATCGAATCCCCATAGGTGCGAATTTTATACGATAGGAATAGGTAGGTAGGGTGAAGGAGAGAAGGTAGTTAATAGGGAAAAGAGGAGAAAAGGGATGAAAGGGAAAATAAAAAATTAAATTTTGTGTGCTTCTAGTATTTCCGCCAGATGTCTCTGCGCTGCGCTGCGCTGCGTAGTAGTTCCACCATTACCTAATAGATGTCTCTCAACTGTTGGGATTTTGTTGTATATTGGTTGGCTACAGTTGGCAGTTGGTTGGATAAAACGCTTCTTGGCAACCGAACCCCGACGGACATTCCTAACCGTTGACCAACGAAACATGGCGATCATTCCCCAACATTGGCCCAACGATCTGTGCTACTAGGGTAGTTGCTAAGTGTAGGTAATACTTTCTTGCGTTTCTACATGCTGGTAGAAGAAATTCAACATGCAGATAAATAAAAGGTGGATAAAGTATTAAAAATCGTTTTAGCGTCTTAACACATTTATTATTTTTATTATTAGGTAGATTTCGAAAAAAAAATTGTGATATATACATATATATATATATACATATACATATATATATATATACATATACATATATATATATATATATACATATATATCTCTACATGCTAGCGGCCGTAATTTTGAAGATATTTGAACCAAATTTTATTATGTCATTTCCAGGCCCAATAGTTCGGACAAATTAGTTAATGAGTAAAATTGGCCCAAGGGGGTGGTCGGGGGAGGGGGTTGAAATATTAAAACATTTATATCTTGGCCCCTATGAAGTATAGAGGGAAACTTTGTTTGAATAAATTAGAGTACTCCTTATGGAGTTCACAGTGACAACAACGATTCGGGGGTTTTGGGGGTACGAGTGGGGGTGGGGGGATGGAAATTCGAAATTTTTGAAACTACGTCTTGTGGGGTATCATTGAAAAGCTCTTGATGAGTACTCTACAAATCAATAACTAGTTTCTTGATAGTTCTCATATAAGGCGAGATTTGAATGTTTGAAAAAGTTCTCTTTCCTCTATTTTGCCGTTATTATTGCGGGTTTGTCATGCCAAGGCTAAAGAAGAAGAGTGCTACGCAGCGACAGTAAATTAAACCAATCTACCTCAGCCTGTAGGCTTGCCTAAAGGGATTTTTGTTATTGTTATTATTGATTTTATGATGTTTTCTCGAAAATGTTTGAAAATTTTTCCCATGCTGCGCCATTACCTTTGTTCATTGATAATTCAAACTCTCCACATTTTAGTTTCTCCTCGGCTTCCTTCAGGGTAAAATTCTCCATTCTCCTTTTGCTTACACTCTAAACACTCTAAACACGTAGTTCCTCAACTACGTAACTGCACGACTTACCAGTGCACTGATACCCAGTTTCATATTCTTTCCGCCAGGCCTTGCAGTTTCTTTAGGTCCCGTGAAACCCACTAGGTTATGAAGAGCTTGTGACTCATAGCGACAGTATGAAAAGCTTTGGCAACATCTAAGAAGAAGGACCCTGTGTATAGAGGTGTACATATTCTGATTTTAGCTTGCTTGCCCCTTTGAAATTCTCCAACCAGCCACAGCTTTTAACTTGCTTGACAAGAGAGCAAGCTTCGTTAGAGCGATGAAATGAAAGTCTGGCATTCGGGTCTGATATATAAACTTATCTTATCTATGCCGCTGGCATTAACAGTTTTGTTAGAGAGCTACATAAAAAATATAACTTTTCTAGTCAAGGTTGATGGATTTTTGTCTAACACTCATAAAATTGAAGCTGGAGTTCCTCAAGGGTCAATTTTAGGATCTTTATTGTACTGTGTATAGGCTATACTGCTGACATACCTACAAATGACTTCACAAAAACATTAATGTATACTGATGTCATAACAATCTATAGGACAAATCATGATCCTACTTCTGCTGTTTCTAATCTGCAAAGGCACATTGAGCACTTCGAAGAATGGTTCAAGAAGTCGAGAATCACAATAAATCCAGAAAAGTGTTAAGCCATAATGTTTACAAGATGCAAGAAAAGACCACGAGAGAATCTACAGATCTACAATCAAGAAATTCATGTTACAAACTCTGTCAAATATCTTGGAATTATTTTGGATAGCAAACTGCTCTGGCATAGACATGTTGAATACATGAAGTCGAAGGGTCAAGGAAGAATATCTCATCTATTTCCTCTTTTGAAATCTCCTGTTTTAAGTTTAAAAAGGAAAATTACTGTTTACAAGTTACTTATGCTACCTATTCTTACATAATATGCTTCTCCTGCTTGGTGTTATGTACCTAAGACAATATTCAAATCACTGTGCAAAATAAAGCCTTATAAATTATACATGGATCAGACTGGTATGCTAGGACAATCCAGATTCATGAAGATTTAAATATGCAAAATGCTTGATGTAATTCTACAGAAACAAGTTCAAAACTTTTATGATAATAATCTTAAAAGTGATAATCCTTTTAACAGAAACCTCGGCCAGTATAACCCATGTGATTTTGTAACTGATAAGTAGGGCCCAGTTTTGAAGGTTTTAAACTATTTTTCCCTGCTTCCTAATTAGAACACTTTAACATAATTTTCCATATCATGCCCCTTGCTTCCGAATATATGAACCTTATAGAACCTAAAAAGGGCTAAATCGGACTGAAGCACCTAAAAAAGGCTAAAGAGGACTTTGCTGAAAAAATAGAGGCTAAAGAGGACTTTATTATCAGACAAACATGATATTTAAATACATTTTTCAATTAATGCAAAGGAAAATAAAAATGTGAATTTGTGCATTTTTAGAAAATACATAATAAAAATAAATTTATACAACGCACTGAAATTAACAACCCACTCAGCACACATACGTAAAATATATGTAAAAATTGCGTTATCCCTAGATCTAGGTAATGTATACCACACATATTGGTTAAATAAAATCTACGTATAATATACGCTCAAATGTCCCACTTTTTGATGTATATCGTACGTCTATTCATGTCAATACAGACATATAATATATATCAATTATACGAACAATCGCATACATACTATTGAAGTACAATTAGTCCAGTCAAATTATCACAAAAAAAGTCATGTGGATGCAAAATTTAGGGTAGAGCTAATTTTTTTATATGATGTCTGGGATGGTTTTGAGAGTAATTTCTGACATTTTGCCAACAAAATTTTTTGCCGCCGGAGCCGCCATCTTGAAAAAACTTCAAAATTTTCTATTTTATTTCTGTTTTTGCCCATTATCTGCCAAAATACGCACCTGACAAAATATTTTATTATTTATCCTAAAAGTGAACTAAATTTGACACAGTTTGATATCAAATTGAGTTTTCTACCATGAATAGTTTCGGAAATACAGCTCTCCGAATTTCAGCAACATTTTGCAAAAAATAAAAAAATCTGAATTTTCAACTAGTTTTTGCTCGCTATCTTCTAAATGACCAAACCTTGAGTAAAATTTCGAAGGATAACTTTTAAAGTAGAGTAAATTTGCAACAAGTTGAGTATTTAATGTTTTCATACCTATTATAGGTCACCAGATACAGAGGTATCTACAACTCCTCACATTTCAGAAAACTTATCGAAGGTACGAAAGTCTAGTTTTGCCTAGGATATTCTAAATGGCGTTTATCAGTAAAAAACCTGTGCTGTCTTATAGTTAAGTTTTACATTGTAATTAACAACCAAAACAGTATTTCCTACAATTTATAATGATAAAAGACTAAAAAAACAATGTAAAAAGAAAATAAGAAAAGTTGGTGTAGGTACAGCATTTTGATTTGGAGAGAACGGCGTTTTATTTTAGAAGAACACTTTTGCAGTGTCCTCTGAAAAAAATTACTTCCTATAGCATATACAGTTGTCCCAAAATGGAAACATGTTATCGGAGGAATGGCGCTAAGAGGCTCTTTGTCACTGCTCCGCATACCGTTCTCTCCGGATACATCTGTTTTTATGTGTTTGTACCAGGCAACCTTAGGCATTTTGAAATATTTGCAGACAAATTATGACTCAAAGGTTTCAGTTATCTTCGATGGTTATCCTTCTGACGCTAATCAAACAAGCACAAAGAATTGTGAGACTCCGACGGGCTACGAGTCCATCTCCTGATGTCGTCTTTGATAGAACTACTGTTTTGAAAAGTTCACAAGAAACTTTTCTCACCAATGAAAACAACAAGAGGCGCTTCGTAGAATTGGCAAAAGCTGGAATAGGCTGTTAAAGATGCAGATGTCTTGATTGTTAGCACTGCCTTCTCAAAAGCATCTCAATACGACACTGTCTTTGTAGTTGGGGAGGACATAGACCTTCTTATTTCCTCACTACATTACCATCCCCTCATATAAAGAATACATATATCCAAAAGTACGGAAGAAGCAAAGCTGCAGACATCTTCTAATCAAGGCAGTCATTTCGCCACAGCTTCTCCAACATGCTGCTGTTAATCCATGCTTTCAGTGGTTGTGACACAACATCTGCAGTTTTTGGCCACGGGAAAACCCACTTCTGTTCGCCGATTTTGAAACATCCTGAACTAGAAGAGGAGGCTAATGTAATTCTGAACCCTCAAGCTACATCAGGAGAAGTGGCTGAAGTGGGCCAACATTTTTTGGGTCACTTATGTGGAGGAGACCCTGCTACACAAACACTTGACGAACTTCGGCACGGAATATTTGTAAAAGCTGCAGGAAGAATGAAATTTAACTTAGCGAACTTGCCCCCAACCAGTGATGCGGCTCAACTTCATGCCATGCGAACATACCACCAAGTTCAGGCATGGCTCAGTGAATACAAAGACCCTTTGAAGTGGGGCTGGGTGAACACACCAAGAGGCCTCTTTCCCCTTAAAGCCAAGAAGTAACCAGCTCCAGAATCAATTCTGAAAAGTATTTCCTGTACCTGCAAGAAGGGGTGTTTAAACGCTTGTGGGTGTCGTAAAGCTGGATTAAAGTGCACAACGATATGCAAACATTGCAATGGGCAGTCGTGTGACTAATAGTCCTGTCCTCCGACAGTGAGGACACTCCTGATGAGCCAATTAATTCGTTTTTGGATGAAGACGCTGAAGAGTACTTTATCAACACTGGCTAGATTGTGAACATCATGGACGAAATAGCAGACGTCAACTGCCCAAGTCCCTCTAAGTGCCGAAGACTATGAACAAACAAGTTATTCAATGCAATGTTTCAACAGAACTCCAGCTAAATAAAATCTTTTTGTATATAAATGAATGTTCTGTGCCGTTATTGCTTCTAACTTGTACGCACATGCATTTATTCAATCGTTGCTGTATATATATTTATAAACCTCTGTATTTTGTGACCTGAAAGAGGTAGGATAAGTTTAAAGTACTCAGTGCAATGTTTCACCAGAACTCTAGCTAAATAAAATCTTTTTGTATAAAAATGAATGTTCTGAGCCGTTATTGCTCCTAACTTGTACACACATGCATTTATTCAATCGTTGCTGTATATATATTTTTAAACCTCTGTATTTTGTGACCTGAAAGAGGTAGGATAAGTTTAAAGTACTCGACAAGTTTCAAATTACCTCTAGTTTAAGTTTCCATATGGAGTTTTACTATAGGTTTGGACATTTAGAAGATAGCGAGCAAAAACTAGTTGAAAATTCAGATTTTTTTATTTTTTGCAAAATGTTGCTGAAATTCGGAGAGCTGTATTTCCGAAACTTTTCATGGTAGAAAGCTCACTTTGATCTCAAACTGTAGAAAATTTAGTCTACTTTGGGATGGGTAATAAAACATTTTTGTCAGGTGCGTATTTTGGCAGATAATGGGCAAACACAGAAATAAAATAGAAAATTTTGAAGTTTTTTCAAGATGGCGGCTCCGGCGGCAAAAAATTTTGTTGGCAAAATGTCAGAAATTACTCTCAAAACCATCCCAGACATCATATAAAAAAATTAGCTCTACCCTAAATTTTGCATCCACTTTTGACAATTCGATTGGACTAAATATCTATACGTAAAAAATATGTCAAGATGATCTATCAAACGTATATTTTATATATAATTTATGTAGCCTATATAGGGCATTTGGTTCATAAATGTACACTGCTCACATACATTTTACATATACTATCAATACATGAGATATCAATAACTAAAAATGTCATCAAGAACACTTTTTGTGCTTACTATCTTGCAGTTTTTTGGGACTTCTTGCTGAGGTATTTTGCAATTATTTATTGTAAGCAAAACACTGAGATCGCTCATAATACACACTGAACCAAGAATCTTCGGAGCATCATCATTAACATACATTAAGCACAGCACTAGCCTTTCTACTGCCATTATGCTAATCCACTGCCCTTTAAGTCCTTCTGGTACACTTAGGAAGTACTGCATCACATCTTCCAAACAATGCAGAGCTTGTCATTCAACATAACTTTTAAGTTCTTTTAAGCTTTCTGCAACTGCTTGGTTTAAATTTTCTTCTTCTGCATCAATTAATCTTCTGCATGATGGACCTGGTCTTGACAAGTACTCAGGCAGATTAGGAAATATTGATGGTACTGCACCAAGTTTCAGTTTAGGGCAAGTTCTAGGAAATGTTTTTATTTCACCGTTAACTACAAATGTCTCTGTTCTTGTCACACTCTCTTCAGGAAAATACTTCACACAAATAACAGACTTGCTTACCCCTGTAAAGTCTGTAGGAATCTTTCTATGCCATGTCTTCTTAAGTTCTTCGTCTTTTGGTAAAGAAAATGTAGGCCTACTAACACTTTCATGTTGTGACTTGTAGTTACTTTTACAGCCAGCAACACTACAGCACCTAGGCATTGTGAATTCCTGAAACAATTAAGAAATACTTTAGCAGCGTTATTGTAAATTATTATGATCAGAGCTAATTACCACAGCATCTGTATTATAAATCAGTTTGCAAGTCGTTGAGGTTATGATAGGCCAATTTATGTTATGTGAAACAAATCTTGCACAGGGACTTACCAGTACTGTTTTATGTGTAAATGTTTTTCTTCTGCCTCATTTAATCTTCTACAAACATTCAGGTAGGCCTAAATTAGGAAATGTATTCTAGGATCTAGGGTATTACCCTACAGATCACTGCACGTTGCATAATATTTCGTCAGCTTTAAATACACACACATGTACATTTATTCTTCGTTTCTATGTTATATACATAGGGAGTAGTTGCAACAGAACAGTGCAATTCTCTCCACACACAATTTCTTGTTAATAAAACACTATAAAAGAGAAACTTATACACGCAACCACCAACAGCCAACAGCCAACAAACAACCTTGAATTAGCAGATCTACATTGCTGACGTCACAGACAAGATGGCCGCCAGTTATAAAAATAGTCCTACTGAATGTACGGATGTAATCATTTTAAACCATTTTTTAAATTAATTTCTGATTAGCGTGAGTAAATTTTATTGCGTTCCCTTAATTTAACCAAATCGATTTACTAGAGTAAAACACAATAAACCGGTGTTTACAATGTACAATTCTAGACGTAAAATTTACGTATAGTTGGTAGGTAATTTTGATGTTACAAATGAACAATCAAATCGATTTTGTTTTATATTTAATCTTACTTATGTAACAGTAACTTTAATTTTGATATATTATAAATATAAAGCAGGATTAAATTACAACAGTTTTTATACATGTATATAATGGACATAAAATATACGTATAATTTACGTTTTGACTTTGACCAATCGTAAGATATATATGTAGCTCTAAAATATACGTATATTATACATATCGTGCTGCGTGGGAATGTAGCCTATATGTCGCTTTGTCGCTTGTCTTTGTAACTCGAAAATGTGCTGCCTCGCCGTTGCAGGAAATGAAACTTGAAACTTGAAATCTGGAACTAATCCATTGTCGTTTCAACTTTAAAATAAGTTGTGACCAATGGCAGAGGAGTATATTAAAGAACAAATTTATTACACTCAAGTCTACGTACTATTAAATACTACTCATGTTTTTGTACATTGGAAGTCAATTGAGTGGTGTAACTTTATCAATATTTTAATACAATTTTCGGTCTTAATATTAGTGTTCATTATATGTTTCATTAAGACGGCTAAAATTATTTGTTTAAAGCCTAAAAAGGGCTATTCCACGAAAAAGGCAAAAATACTTTTATAAAACCTAAAAATCCGGGCCCCAAAGTCATTTATTATATGAATAAATACGTATTTGCACATTTCCCTATATCAAGAACAGTGATCGTACAAGTACAATAATGCCAGAGTGTGTGCAATTCAGACAGCAGAATTACACTGCATAAGCACGAAAGCTGTAGGAGTACATGGAATCAACATAAACATAGTTAAAAGATAATTAATATCATAATATTAATATCATTTTAATATTATTTTATTTATTTAACACCTCACTCAAGACTTTTACATACCCAAAATTGTGCAAACAAGCAATTATCCAACCACTACCTAAACACAGTACTCCAGCTACTAACAATGATTACAGGCCAATAAGTATCCTTCCTACCTTATCAAAAGCATTGGAATGCATTGTACGCAAGCATTCTGACTACTTACATGAATATCGTATAGGCTACTTTGACTTTCAATCAGGGTTTAGGACTGGCCATAGCACAACATCAACACTGTTAAAAATCAATGAAGACATATGTGAAGCTACTGACCAACGTAAATTAACCATACTAACATTACTAGATTTCCACAAGGCATTTGACACTACAGACATTTACATTCTAATATGAAAGCTTAAAAGTTCTGGAAGTGTCATCTCCTGGTTTGATTCCTACCTTTGCGAACCCCAACAATGTGTCTTAGTAGTTCATTGCTTTTCTTCTTGGTGTTTTGGGAGGGATGGTGTCCCCCAGGGCTCAATCCTAGGACCCTTATTTTTTATTATTGTAACAAGGGCTCGCCGGGGGTTCGAAATCAGAACACTTGTCTTCTGATTGAAGAAGGAAGGTTCCTTTATTGCATATAGCAATACTCAATACACAAGCAGATAACTCCTGATTGTTCTCCAGTTCACTTGTTCACTGCTCACTCCCACTGTGCTGACTCCAAGTCACAGCATTGTCTCTGTTCACACACTGTGCTGACTCCCAAGTCATGGCAGCTCGATGCCACATCGCTGGCCCGTCACTGCACAACACACGGTCCACCCGTCGCACTGAGTTCACCAGAACATCACTGTCTCAGTTAAGTTCAGTTCACTGGTTCCTCTTCCTATGGCTCGCTCCTGGGTTTATACAGGGCTGTCGAATGTTCTGTAGCTACTGTCGCAATGTTTCCATCTGGAAGTCTGGAAGTCTGTGGCGGTGTGCAGTCACATCCCTTAGGTGCAGCCCCTCCCACTGGCCTCCTCCCGGAGCGCATAGTACACTCACTGCGACATGTCTCCACAAAGCCACACCCACCGTCACAAGGCTCCAGTCCATCCATTAAGAGGGCCGTGATCTTTCTCAACATCAGTCGATTTCTCGTAGCTTCGCGGCATTATTGTAGCATTATTTATATTAATGATGTAAACAGAACAATAAAACACTGTAGATATCACCTGTATGCTGATGATTTACAGCTATACATTCATTCCACTACTGACTCTATCAATTAAGCACTGACGAAACTCAATGAAGACTTGGCTTCAGTTTACAAATGAGCAGACAATAATTTTGAACTTAACTTAAACACAGGAAAATTGCAAGCAATTTTAACGGGACATCAGCTTTTCATGAATAGAGTGAACATTAATACCATACCACGCTTGCAAATTTATGGCACTCCTATAAACTACAGCTTATCAGTAAAAGATCTTGGCGTCTTTATGGATTCAAATTGAAAATGGAAAAATCAAGTATCAAGCATCTGTAAAAAAGGTATATTCATTACTCCATTCTCTAAAAACTGTGAACGACTTCCTCCCTAGTGAACTAAAGAAAAATCTAGTTCAATTGCTAGTGATGTCACATTTTGATAACAGCAATGTTCTGTTGACCAACTTCAATAACAGCCTTACTGACAGGGTTCAGCGTGTTCATACTGTTAGATTAATCTGTAATATCAGACAATTGTACCCTTCCAGGAATTTAAGATAAATGATGGCACAGATCACAACTGAATGCCAGGAAAAAAATTGTTCTGGTGTATGTACTGAGCACATAAAAATAATTAAAGTCACAAGAAGAATTTATTTTGAATTAGTTATTATACCAAAAATATAAATTAGATTCTACTGGCAATCTAGTGTTAACAAAAGTGTTGCATGTAGCTCCTATTTTGTCATTGGTTATTGCAATGCCTCCAAGGTGACCTTGACTACCTCACTTGACAGACAATGACAGAAATAGCAATATTGTATTTTATTCATTTTCGTGGTATTAATTATTAATTACATGCACAATTCTGTAAATATTTGCTAATAGTCACAATGAGTATAACAAAAGGTTCAGATTCTCTAAAGCCAGATTCATTACTCGTGAACTTACCAATAAAATCTGGACGTCTCATTATATTGCCTTTGATAACTTTAATTCAGGTACTAGAAGCAATTACATTTTACTGAATTTTAAATTTAGTTGTATACGTTTAGTGTATGCTACTTCTAGGACCGACTGTAATGAAGATGGATACCCAAATATTTAACTCTATTGACTGAGGTAGGGTCTTGATCATTACTGGAGGTCATGTACCTTATAAGTAGACATTCATTTCGATTCTCAATTTTCTAAACAAAATCTCCAATTGAAGAGCTAAGGAAAAACATAGCACAAGCTGAAAATCCTATTCATATTGTGAAAGCACTCTGTTACATTAAAATAGATTAAAATTAATATCTTGAATAGAATGAAATAAAAACAACCTCCTTCCTGAAGTATTCACAAAACTAAGGCTATATAACAAATAGAAATAAAATATTCTGCTATTGGTACTTGTTAAAGTGATTTAATTTTTTAATGCAATTCCATCTCTTCATGTATTATGTTTAATAAACAAAATTATTGATCCAATCATAATAAATTAGGTAGTTCAATACTTTAATTTAAAATATTATGTTTTATAAATTGTAGATTTCACAAAGTCTATGGTGGCTTAGGAGAAAAATTTGAATTTCATTTGAAAAAAAAACTGCATTATCTATTTTAAGACAATTAGGATTATTAATGAGAATTTTATATTTAGGATTTCCTTAAGTTGGCCCTTTTCCTTTTAGTGACTCGTGCTCTATTGAAGTAGATGACATAATTATGATAACAGTAGATAAACAGGAATTATGTGTTTCAGAATGGACGTTATTGAAAGCTGTGGCACTCCTATACAGGAATTCTTCCGAGACACTAACATATTTATCACAGGTGGCACTGGTTTCATGGGAAAAGTTCTCATAGAAAAAATTCTAAGATCCTGTAACAGTGTTAACAATATCTACCTGTTAATCCGGTGCAAGAAAGGGAAAGAAGTGGACACTCGCCTCGAGGAGTTGTTTGATGATCCTGTGAGTTACCTCTCATTGTTTTGTGTGTATGTGAAGAGAATGAGTTTACAGTCATATTACATATTTATTTATTAACAAAATTACTTAATGAACCAAGCCTCATTAACAAAGCTCATATAAATACAATTTGGATATGCCTGACAAATATAAAGAATATAAAATTATTACTTAACCCAATTTATTAAACATTACACAAAGAAATGAGCTTACATATTTTAAAAGAAAGCATTGAAATTAATTATTCGTATTTGGATTTGTTGGGGACTTCTTCCAAGTCTAACAGTTAAATTTAAAACGCCCTGCATATGCAAAGCTTCATCAGAGTTCCTGTAAACACATGATATACGAGAGCAGACAGATTTTACAAAGACTCTAATTCAGTCTATCTCCCTCGTATTCACGTGTTTTCTTCTCATTTTAGAAGTTTCAATGTCATAATGGATATGAAACTTCTTTTATTTTGTAACAAAACTTTCAAAGTTTCTTACAATCAATTATAAATGAAATTGTTTTGTGTTGTTGCTTGTGTTATTACAATGCCTTGTGTCATGAATACATATTCCCTTGTAGAATGACACTGAAATGATGCTGAAAGCCGGGATAATAGTTTCACTTTGGAATAAAAAAATGAACTTAGAAGAAGATAAGCTAAAAGTGTATCTCAATTTTCATTAGTCGATTGAGAGTCAGCTTGCTCATTGGCTGAGATCGATAGCAGATTATTCTTCATGTCATGATTATTAATAGCAAAAATTAAATAAATCACTTCATAACATCATTTATACTAACTTTTACATGGAGTCCAACTGGTAGTTTGTGTAGATTCCATACCTTAGCATGAAGAATGCTAATAGGACTGGTCTTTCTCACAGATTTCACTGTTTAATAATAGGTAATCAAAACAGATAAAAGAAATTTTTTATTTGTGTTTAAGCTGTTCTCACTGTTCTCCTGTGAAAGCTTCTAGCCTTCATCCTTTTTTCTGTTTTTTTTTTTTTTTTTTCAGTTGTTCAATACCCTGAAAGAGAAATATCCTAAGTTTGGACACAAAGTGTCAGCTATACCAGGAGATTGCAATACCCCAGGTCTGGGTTTGAGTCCCTTGGATCATCAGAAGCTCATAGAAGATGTGAACATTGTGTTTCATGGTGCTGCCACTGTCCGCTTTGATGAGAAACTGCGATTGGCTGTAGGTATCAATGTTCTAGGCACCAAGAACATTCTGGATCTTGCTCAAGAAATGAAGAGCCTCAAAGTGAGTAAACCCTTTAAATATTTAAGTTATCTTAATTTTGCAATTGAGCTATTCTGTAGTTCTTCCACCTATGTTCAATATAATAGATTATGATAAGACATATTTTAGAATTGTTTGTATAATTAATTCATATAATTGAGCATAGGTGGAAGCACTAATATTAACACAGACAAACCCTTCATGATTGATTTATCAATTTGGGCTTGTGCTTTGAAACTCTTGCAAGTAGAGCACTCAGATCCAGTTATTCAACTCCAACCAAAATGTTGGATTGCTTATTGTTGTTGGCTATAATGATGATACAATTTCAGTGTTGTTATAATCCAAGTATAACATTT
Source organism: Ectobius pallidus (assembly GCA_964059195.1). Classification (NCBI taxonomy): domain Eukaryota; kingdom Metazoa; phylum Arthropoda; class Insecta; order Blattodea; family Ectobiidae; genus Ectobius; species Ectobius pallidus. The sequence goes on along the minus strand of CAXKWD010000001.1, from coordinate 31,423,594 downwards.
ATACTAGGAATACAGCCTACCATCGAGAAAACTCTGCAACTCCATATTGGCATTTAACACAAACCTTACACAACCTAAAATTCTTGATTAAACTTTATGTAAATAATCAAGATGCCTACAGTAAATAATTGAATTGGATTTTCAGATTATGCGTCCATTTGCAGGCATTATGTTAGGAAGGATCATTAGGTGCTTTAAGATTATTGTTAACAATATTGCTCCTTGTATGTGAGACTTTTACAACTTCTTAAAATCAATTTAATGATATATTAACCCCACAAGTCGGACAGTTAAATGCTAAGGAGTCATTTGTGGTGATTGCTCAGATTTCCCGGGCTTGTAGGCCGTGGTCCAGTTGGGTTGTTTATTCCCGAAGTTTCACCGAAGGCTTCAATCGGCATCTTCAAGGGTAGGTCCTTCTCTTTCGCAGTTCTGGGCTATACTGAAATTGTCGCTGCTGTGAGCCTCCTTTATATACTGCTCTGCCGTCCATACTCACTTTTTCTGTGGTGTGGCCTGTGATTGGTGGAAAATCGTCTGATCTCCTAATTGGACGGGGCTTCTTAATCTAAGTGTCTTTCAGCAGGGGAATCCAAGTTTGATGTACACGTTCTGTTTCTTCTTTTTTATTGAAATTGTTATCGTGCTTGAAAATTTCAATTGCTTCCCGCTGCATACGGGCATGGTAACTAGTGGTGGTAGAGAGTACTTCTGTGTCCCCGTAATGAACATCGTGGCCATGCAAAAAAGAGTGTTCCGCAACTGACGACTTCTCTGTCTGGCCTAGTCGACTGTGTCGGTTGTGTTCTTTTAATCTTGTGGCTATCCTTCTTTTGGTAGTGCCTATGTAGACCTGACCACCGCTACATGGAATTCTATAAACACCTGCCGCTGTGTGTGGGTGGCGCTTGTCCTTAGCAGAACTTAGCATGTCCTTAATCTTTTTGTTGGGTCTGTACACTGTCTTGACTTCATAGGTTTCCAGTAGCTTGCCAATTCGATCTGTCACTTGTTTTATATACGGTAGAAAGGCTATAGCTGTCTGTCTCTTTTCTTTTTCCCTGGTAGCTGGCCATCTGGGGTGGCTCGCGCGCTGGATTTCCTTCCCAGAATAACCATTGGCACAAAGCGCTTTATCAAGATGCTGTAGTTCTGGTTTTAAATTATTAGGCTGACAGATCTTGTAAGTGCGGTTGACTAGTGTCCTTATGATTCTGAATTTTTGTCTGGGGTGGTGATTTGAGGTTTTGTAGAGATAACGGTCTGTGTGAGTCGGTTTCCAATATACTGTATGGGCCAAGCGAAGATCTGCCGAAGGTCTGAGAAAAAGTGAGTATGGACGGCAGAGAGGCTCACAGCAGTGACAATTTCAGTATAGCCCAGAACAGCGAGAGAGAAGGACCTACCCTTGAAGATGCCGAACAAAGCCTTCGGTGAAACGTCGGGAATAAACAACCCAACTGGACCATGGCCTACAAGCCTGGGAAATCTGAGCAATCATGACGTAGCCGGCCGTGAAAACCTACACTGTTATAGTCATTTGTGGGTTTATTCTGCACCAGTTGTAGGGGTTTTCATGCCTTGTCTTGTAAATATTTAGTTGTTATTGTTTAAAGTTGGTGCGCCACGTAAGCCATTCAGATGCTCTACACACCTATGCATGTACTTACAAAATGTTTGTAGTATCTCTTCTTCCCCTTTACCTCGGCTGCTTGGCGGGTGGTAGCATGATTTTTTCTTCTCAGGCAACAGATCGAGGAGATGTGAAATCAAATTGTATGCACAGATTGAATTTTTACCTGGTTTTATTCCAAGCCTCTTGTTGTCCATAAGAACAGTACACACAGTACAACAGATAATACAGGTTATACGCTACACTTCACAATACAGTTACCAAATTTGTTATCCAAGTAATCCTTTAGCAGATCGTTTATTCATTAACTTTTATTTAATGCTATGTCTGTGTGTCCAAAAATACTTTGCCACAACACACTGTGCATGTGCATATAATGCCTGCTTGATACTTTGCTACCCTAAGTGATGTCATAATATTTTATTTATTTAAAACTTTGTATTTATTATTTTTGTTAACCTGTTGCACACAGACTATCATTCCTGTTGGAATGAAGAATAATTCTCATTACAACCATCTCTTTCGAGACGTGAATAAGAACTCTTATTACAACTGTCTCTTGTGAGTTATGAAGAAAACTCTTACAGTTCTCACTCAAAGATTCAGAATCAACTAAATTTTTGAGATAAGCACCTCCCATAACTTTAGCTCTGATTGGTTGGAAATTACTGATCATGACGTTTAGAGTACCGGTACATATTGGTTTGGTCATAACTACTCTTCAGCCAATCACTAATATAGTGGTATGAGTATATAGTTTATTTTGTTATTTTCACATGGGTCTCCAAACTTTATCTTTCCACAATATCATGCGTGTTTGCACACAAATATCGGTACTGCCTTTTGAATTTTACCAATCTGCTCAACTTTTATTACTAGGATCTCGCTTCTTTTCAAACATTTTCAAAATTTGTTCCTTAACTTTACGATCTAGGTCCTTTTCATCTTTCATACAGCAACAAATATCAATAAATTTTGTTACTAGTGCCATTTTACTCTCATAGAATTTGAATGCTTTTACTGCAGTTACCCTAATATACTGGGCCCTCTGAAAAATTCAATATGCTCCGATGCAGACACCGTATATTGTCTGCCTTTGCCTCTTTACAAATGTAGGCCTACTCATACTGCTGGCGCCTGATTTCCAAACATGAGCAACATTTAAGTTATTCTTATTATGAAATATTTATTCTCTTTCTTTATTTCAAGTCTCTTATATTTCATAAACTATTACATATGATTAATGCAAATCTACTCAGTTTTTAGTCTTATGCTAATTAAAAGAAATTATCTATTTCCCATAAAAATATCTGCATACTTTATGGATAAAAGCCCACATCATATATCCGCTTCACAGTATTTAAATGCATTTAAATTTAAATGCTACACAACTTTATATTTCAGTGTTATGACTTACTGCATTCTTAAAATTAATTGATAGTTCTAAAGTTGGGAAACTTTCAATAAATAGTTTCAATATCTTCCTACATGTCATTAGTTTGTGTAGTAACCTATTTTCTTTTGTATGCATCATTTCTGTGGTTCTGAATTCTTTCCCATGGGCAGTATTTTTTTTATGAAGTGTCTCTCTATAAGATGAGAAAACTAAATTTGTCTTTAGTGGAGAAATCTTCCCTTTGAGGCCTTTATGCACCAGATGGGAATGTAGTTGATTATTATTGAGAGATACATTTTGTTATAAGAATAATCATTTAATGCTTCTATGTTTTCAGAGCCTCATACATATATCCACAGCATACTGCAACTGCCATCTGAAGGAGATTGATGAGAAATTCTACACCTATCCCTTGTCACACAGAAAACTTCTATCTGTCGTGGAAAGCGTGAGCGATAAAGTACTGGACAACATCACTCGCACGTAAGTTCAAGAATAATTTTATTAATATTGTTCTTTATATGAAGTTCTTCCAGGCAGAAATTCCAGGTTCTTCAGTTTTGATTATTCCCTTTGTCAAAACAAACTTCTGGAAGATTTTTACTCCACATATATAGTTGGTATATCTAGCTATAGTTGAATCGGTAATCCAATATGGAATATGTGGGTGGGGTGGTACTGCAAAACCTACTATTGAGCCACTGATCATATTACAAAAACGTATAATTAAAATATGCCTGAATAAACGAATTGATTATCCCACTAACCGGATATATAACAAATTTAAAGTATTAAATATTGAGCAAATATATAAACACACTATATTGAATCGAAAAAAATATCAAAAGCATCCTCATGATTACACTACAAGATGCACTCAAATACCTACTCTAATTGAACCTAAATGTTTCACAACAGCAGGGCTATTACACAGCTCGAACTCTGGTCCACGGCTATACAACTCGATAATGAAACTTCACCCTGAATTAGCCATGTACAAGGATTCCATTTTCAAATCCAGAATTAAAAGATTAATATAAGACACATTAATATTAACCACATTTCACACTTTCCCCTTTGTAATGATTTATATGCTCTTCTTTCCTTTTTCAGAATGGTACTAGTATCACTATATTTTATTGTATTTTTAGTTTAAATTGATTGTATTGTACCTGTATTCATTACATGTTATTTGTATTTTGTATTTGTATTTGTATTTTTATTTTTAACTGATGTAATTTAAAAGGAACTAACCCCAAACACGAGCTTTGCTCCTTTGGGGTAACTTATGTAACTCTTTCTGTATTAATTTAAAAGAGTAAATAAATATAATAAAATATAATAAAAATAAATATTACTGACTAACCTACTGATGGCCGGAGAGTACAGATATGATTTTCTGAAGCTCCTCACACAACATCTTAAAAATAGTGGCTTTTGTTCAAGTTTGTTTCATATTTATTCTTTTAACTATCTTATTATTATTATTATTATTATTATTATTATTATTATTATTATTATTATTATTATTATTATTATTATTATTATTATTATTATTATATTGTTATGTAAGTTTTAACACGTCTATATATTTTACATCTTAATTCTAATTGTAATTATAACCATTATAAAATTCAACATACTCCTGGCTAAATTATGAATAATCTGTTGTCCCCCCCCCCAAAAAAAATAGATCAAATCTACACCATACAAGAACAGCTATGACAATGTGCAAAAAAATGCTGTAAGAGAATGAAGAAAGGAGTGACTTACACTACTATTGCTTATGTGAGTAAGAGCTGGAGAAGGATGTGTGAACTACACATGTACAGTGGCGCCAACTTATATGGGGCCGTGGGGCTCAAGCCCACCCAATAATATGCCGGGTGTTATTATCATAATTTATTATTTATTGCTATTACTCAAAATTATGTTTATTTGTTGAATCGCTATAAAGCGAAAATGAGGCTATTGTAGACATATATATAGTACGATCTTCTCGTTCCAATTCCCTGACGATAATTTGAAATCGTTCCACAATTCATTACATTTTTACGTCTGTCAGTGCAGTTTCCACAGCCACCGCTGAGAGTGCAGAAAAGTTAGATTTAAAATTTAGACGATGCTTGTGTGAAAAAAATTGTGATATAAGACAAAAGTGTGGACATTGGTGATTGGTTAAAAAGAAAGAGTGGATGGAACATGTAGAAAGAATGAATTAAAAAAGTCAACAAGGGACAATAAACCACGAAAAATATAGTGTTGTTGGGGAGAATAAGCTCCTGGACTAAGAAAAGACGAAGAAGATAGTATACTCCAGCCATGAGAAAAACATTTTGGAACACACCGGGCTACATAGTTATTTTAATTTAGTAGGTACCTAAAACAAAAAGTTTATAATATAGCATTATTAATTTTGAAGGATTTCCGTCAACTAGGCTGCACAATTCTTTTTCTGGCGGTTGAATTAAGATGATTGTTATTAATTATTAGTATAAACAAGAGCACCGTTTCTTACACAATTCTATATTTATCTGAATTATCATATAAGTTCATTTCATGAATCAAATAAGGGGCGGGAGTGTGAAAATTTGAAAATCTTTGAGCCCACCCAATGTTTTTCAAAAGCTGGCGCCACTGCACATGTAATAAGTGTACCAGCAAACTTATCAACTGGGATGTGTGTGACTTGCTTAGGCAAGAAAAGAAGGTCAGGCAGGCACGGTTCTACCTATAGGTCACAGGGTCACGTGCCCCCCCATCCCCATCTATTTTGAATATAAACTGTACTGCATTTATAGCAACGAATAAAATAACTTAACATCCATCTATTTCAAACTTCGCGCGTTTGCTTTCCTGGTAAAGTTCGGCAACATAGCATGGGTCAAATTTCCGTCATGCCCGGCCATCTCTCATCCCTTTAACATTTCCCCTTTCTAAAGCTGACGGAATGCAGGGAGGGGTTGTGGCTAGTTTAAGTTGTACAGGGTCACAGTAATTTTGCGACTTCACACAAATCAGCGCTGTCTGCACTCTTGAAGTCCTCCGCCAGATGGAGTGGTATGCATTATTATTACTCTGTAGTTGAGAACATATTTACGTGTCGAGAGAGACAGAATACTGTATAGCCAACTCTCTTACTCCCCCCAGGGTATCAGAATACAATAACATCTTACCCGTAAAACCTGTCCAGTTGTTAAAGGGTGAGTGCAAAAATGCTGTTTTCCTACCCTCTTCCGCAACTCAAATAAGCTAAAGCCGGAAGTTTTTTCTTGTTGAGGGTTAGTGCGTGCTTCTGATTTTTCCTTAGTTAGTAAAGTATTTTTTACATAATGATAGTTAAATGAATGAGATAAGATACAAAATAAAATTCTAAATTTCGAGGACCGGTTATTAGCCAAATAATTAGGCCGGCCTAGACCAGAGCTAATGAAGACAAAAACAGAGTGTACAAGAGTAATTTCAATAAAACATATATGAAAAGTGCGAGTGGATGTGCGGGTGTCTGACAACTAATGCACTATTTTGTTTTCCGTGTATTCTATTCGGTGGAGAAGATGCATGGACTAAAACTGGTAAATATTTACCCGATAGATGTAAGTACAGATTGTCAAAACGCCATTTAGACAATGAAATGAGTCTCGCTGTCTTAGGGAAGGCTGATATCAGGGTGCAACTTGATGATGGGTATAGAACATGTGTCCGTAAGCATAATGTTGTTGTTGACAAAAACATATATATTTTGTCACGCATTCTTGATGCCAATAAATTTTGCGGGGAATTTGAATTGGCCTTGCGTGGGCATAATGAGATAGAGAGTTCTGATAACCCAAGTGTTTTCAAAGGTCTCATTAACTACACCGCGACACTTGACAATGTCCTTAAGAATAGTATTGTTATACAAAAAATGAAAAAGAAAGGTAAGTTTTAGCTTAAGTGCGAGTTCTGTTTTCCTCTAACATCTATGGCTTATGTTTGTATGTGACCCACCCCTATGGAACCTCACGAGCCGCCACTGAGGTCAGCCACACACGAAGCTGCTAGTCGTCCCCACTGGTGGTGGCCACAAGTAGCGGGTAGGCTTTTACATGGAGTTTAAATGGGACAGCCGCACACACAGCTTCTGCAGAAGCATGTCACAGCCACAAGCTGAGGGAGAAGCTCATTCTTACTGCTAATTGCCACACATAGCCACTAGTGGCTAGCTTCCACTTCTAATCCCCCTCTGGTGTGCTACAGTGGCATTCAGCTCCCTTCTTGAGGAACTTGGGTGCCTAATCTATTGGGTAGATATGGGCAATCTAAAAATGCCAACAAATGAATGGGAATCGAACTTGCAACCCTGCAGTTTGTAACACAGAATCCCAATCAACTAGCCTGTTACAATTTCAAGCAGTCACCGTGGGCTATTGCCTTGATTTTTTTCATTCAGTTTTATTGCACTTATGTGCACTTGCTTTTATGTAAATTCAAATCAAATCAAATCAAATCAAATCTCTTACTGAAACTTCTTCATAATATATTTGACCAAAAACAATTAATATTACACACAGTGATTGTGAACATATAAGCCTTATACAGTATGAGCAAGGGGAGATATGATTAAAGATAAATAAAAACACTATTTAATAATAATAGAATAATGTAAGCAATTGAATCATTACTAGATTATACAAACAGCACATGGCAATCTAGTCTTTTCTGTAGTAGGATTGAAGAGAGTCAGGAGACTGACATTTTTATTTAAAAGCATTCTATCAGAAAGGTTGTAGTGTGTGTGAATGAAACTTAAAGGTTTGCAAACATGATCTGCCTTCCATAAATCTTCCACTACTTATCTTGTCTTAAAGAGACAGACTTCAAAAACAAAATACCATCCACAGGGAAGAAGGAAAACCACAAAAAGCTGTGTGAAGTGTGACAAAAGAATAATAGACAGTGGCATACTACCAAAACGAACAACATGCAGTTACATATTCAAATTATTTTTGAAAGATTTGTAATTTTTAAATTAATAGCTTATTTTTAAAATGCAATATTTCACAGTGCTGAAATATTAAGCTCCACATAGCATTTAAATACCAACATGGGGTAAACCCACAGGAGGTTCCTCAGCTTTCTAATTCAGCCCTACTTTATGCAATTCATTCATCCTCCTAACATTTATGTTCCCTGAGAAAAATTCTGACTTCAACACAGACCAGAGGTGGAGAAAATACTGTGGTGCACTCTGAAATTTTTTCGAGTTTTCATTACAAATACACGTTTTGACTACACCTGAATACATCATACAGTTTTCAGAAACACACATATGTCTGTGTGTCTGTGAACTTTGTACCTGAAGAATGAATAATCTTATCCAAATCCAAACAAAATTTACATTTTCATTAAGTATTTTCTGGGGATGTAACAAGGTGATTGTCAACAACTTTCTTCCTTTTACTACAACTTTAATTTAAAATTTATTTTTTACTATTTTCTTGGTAAGGCTATGACAATTTTTGTCTACAAAATGCTTATAAGTTATTAGGAGTTAAGACTTCTATTTGAAACTTTTTTAGCCCTTAGAGTTGATATGATGTTCTAAGAGTACAGCATGTGATTTCTTTCTCTGTGACAGTTTGATGTCCTTGAAACGCATTGAGCAAGAAAGTCCATTAAATCACGTATTATCTTAGTCATGCATTGACAAAATGTGAAACTCTTTGTACAGTGTGTTTCACATATGAGTTGGCCAATCATGCAGGTTTCTGCATCGCAGTAGCCACAGCTCTAACTCCCAGGCAATCAGGTGAAATATCTGTACAAATAACGCCGCAAAGAGTGTAATGATTCAGGTTCTCACAATTACAGTCAAAATTACAATGAAAATAACCATGTACCATGTACCTCATCATGTTGGAAATGTCCTCCTCTTGCATCCACACAATACTGGCAGATTTTTAGGAAATTTTCTTTCAGGCGCAAAAGTTCAGCTTCCGAGATAGAATTAATTTCTCTTGTGATTATTGTCTTTAAGTTCTTCTAATGTATGGGGGTTTGACCTATACAGTTTATTTTCCAACTTCAAGTTTGGGTGAAACATCTACGTAACCGAAAGAGAAATTAGCTCTATCTTGAAAGCTGAACTTATGTGCATGAAAGAAAATTTCCTACAAAGGTTCCAGTGTTTTGTGGATTCATTTACAACATCTTTTGTGATGAGATCGCTCGGGAGTTAGAGCTGTGGCCGCCACGATGCAGAAACCCGCATGATTGGTCAAATCATAAGTGAAACAAACTGTACATGGATGAACCCAGATCCTCAAGTCACGAGTGAAGATATTTTTTGCTTCACCAGCTGTAAATTTGAGGGGTTAAACAGCTGATAATACAGAAGAAATCCTTACAACTCACCTGCTCTCACTCCAGTTAATTGCTTCCCTTTTCAATAGATATGGGGTGTAAAATCATGCAGATAAGGTCATCTTTCAATAAATCTTTCCCCTAACCTGTCACAGAGAGACATTTCACTGCCCATGTGGGAGAAAAATGAGAAACCTTAAAAAGCATATAAGAATGAAAAAAATGACAGGATGCGTCTTATATTATGACTGTCAAACGAGATTTTGTATTCATACCCATTTCAAAGACAGTTCACACAATTGGAAACTTAACATTTATAACTTGCCACACTAATTTCAAGTTACAGGCAAAATTTGTGTTATAGCTGAACATGGCATTTAAATACTGGTGGAGGGTAGTCTCAGAGTCTGCTCTAGGGTTGCGACTTCCAAACTTTGAAAATGGAGGACATGTTAATTTTGACTTCTTTAAATATCGTGCGTTTTTTCATTCATTCATTCTTTTTAACCTCTAAGCCCACCTTAAATTACTTCAGACAAAACAGCAGAGGTTTCAGCATTTTTGAACCTAAGAGGAACTTACAGAATCTAACATAATATTTAAACTCATTTTCCGTGTACACCCATCAACAAGACAGTATTAAATTATATTGTAACAAGGGCTCGTCGGGGTTCAAAATGAGAACACCTAGTTTATAATTGAAGGATGGAGGTTTCTTTATTTCCTACAACAATTGACAATACAGCCAGAAAACTCCAGACTATTCGCCAGTTCACTGTCCTGTTCAGAGCTCACTCTCACTGTGCTCAGTCCTAATTACAGCACTGTTCCAGTCCAATCCAGATCATCCCACGTCGCGCCGGTCAACTCCACAGTCCTCGCTGCCGCTGTGCGATCCACCCGTCGCGCAGAGTTCCCCGGGACGGCACTGCCTCAGCCCAGATCAGCTCACCAGCTCTTCCGTTCACCCTTCCCTCCGGTCACTAGTTCCCCGTTGACTAGCTATTCCGCTCTCGGGTCCCTCCGGTCACTGGCTCCTCAGCTTCCCAAGACACACTCACTTGAGGCCGCGCTGATCAGTCCACTCCGTCCAGCTCACCCTCTGACGCTGACGCTCGCCGCTACTCACGGACTGCCTCTCTGACTGTTCCCTCGTTGACCCTCCGGCTCTTCACGGACTGCCTCTCCTCTGATGTACTGACTCTTCACTGTACTGAACTCTCCTTGACTCTTCACACTCCTGAACTGTCGCTGTTGCTCTCATTCGTTGACTGACTGACTCATCACTCCTCGTTGCCGTCTCTCACTGACTCGCCGCTCGCTCGCGGCCCTATATATAGGGCCAACGAATATTCCAGACCCGGTCTCTCGAAAGCTCTCCGCCCGCGCATTGTCTAGAATGTCCGCGCGGTGCGCCGTCAAGCCCTTAGCGCGTGGCTCCACCTCTGGCCCCTCCCACGAGCGTGCGCCGTCACTCACCGCGCCGTGCCAGGGAGTAGGCCGCACCCGTCGGCGCGCGGCTCCAATCAGCAATAAGAGGGCCGTCCCTTTCTGGATTTATCTAACTCTAGTTCTTTCGGCCCGAGTCCTTCTTCTATCAGCTTCTAGGCTTTTCTGGCTTTGTCACAATATATTGTGAAATTAATATTGAAGGTGGCCTGGCTCAGCTTGCCATAGCAATCGAGGGGGGGGGGAAAGGAATGAATGATATGGACGAAACTCACTATGCGGGATTTTCTTTGGGCTAGGGAACTCGAATCTGAGATCGTTTTCCCCCGAGAAACGCACTTTAATGGTGAAATGCAAATCAAAACCGGGATCGCTTCATTTCGAATATGTATGCCCCTACGGTAAAACAAGATTCATTCTATTTGTTTAATTATTTATATTTATTGTGTAAAACAATAAATTAAGAAAAATATTATGTAATTCATGCAACTTATGTTAAAACGATAAAAGTGTTATTAAATATTATGTTTTAATTATTTTTTGTTCAACTAAATTATTTAAATAAAACATCTAGCAGTTAAGTAAATGATCTCGGGCGGCCACGGCACCTGCTAGTTATTAATAATTAGGCTACGAAGATCTGACAATGTGAATGACTTTTTTTATTGCATTCTTTCCTAACAGTATTCAGACTGGGTATATAAGCCTACATGGCTGAGCATTTTGGTGATTGATTGATAATTTTGAGCTTTGTTTTAAGCAACTCTACCCGTGGGCGGTATTTATGGTTCAACGTCAAAATGGAGGACAAATTAACGTCCAGCATGAGTTAGTGGCAGACGGCGGACAATTAGCTCAAAATCCGGACTATCCGGCGCAATGCTGGACGTATGGCCACCCTAGTCTGCTCTGTGGCATTTAAAAGTCTGGGTTGAGGGATTAAATTCTGTGATAGTTTTAAGCGAGTCTTAGGCCTACATGGCACATTTCACATTTGTATGAGGCTGGAGAAATTTATAGCAGACTTCTCTAATTGAATATAAGAATGAAGTGGAAAAATTTGTTTATGTTACAGAAAGTTATGCGAGTGTAACACATCATACTGTTTCAGAACAAAGTGTGTGTGGCATTTGAGAAAATAAGTATGCTAATGAAGAAATGATGCAGTGTTAATGGTTTTATTTGTTTCTCTAGTTTGCTTGGTGATTGGCCCAACACTTATGCATACACTAAAGCAATGGCAGAAGACTTGGTCAGGGATCGAGGTCCTGGCCTTCCTATTGGAGTCTTCAGACCTGCAATAGGTATGTTTATCTTTGTTTACACGAGGGTCATCCAGAAAGTAAGTTCCAACCACATCTATACCCAAGACAAGCTAAGAAAAAACCTGAAGTAAATGAAAACCATTAATTTCTAACAGACAGATAAGACAGCAATAGCAGCACACTTTTGGGAGGAAAACCAGCAGATAGGCCAGAATAGTTACTAGTCTGGGAGAACAAATTATATGGTTTAGTGAATTTCAAAATGTCAGCTGAAGACATTTTAACCAGAAGCTACATCCATCCACCACTAAAGAAACTACATGTCTATATCAGCTGAGGATGGGAGCTACAGCTGTTTGAAAAATGTTCTAAGGTAGTTTTTCTTAAGCAAAGTTTTTGTGTTTTGACTTCACGTGACTGCATTATTCCTCATATCAGTAAAGTGACTATTTTTTTCAAAGTCTAAATGGTCGGTACAACGCCAAAGTGAACAAAGCGCCAAACTCCATATTTTGAGAAAACTGAAGTTAAAGTTTGAGTGTTGTAAAATAGGGTTGTGTTCACTTCTAACACTTTTGAACTACAACATATTTTACTTTGCCTCTTATATTATTCAAATACAAAGAAGTACGATTAAAAAATAATAACAATAGATAATTTTGTTAAATTTATTAAAATGGTATAGTTACTTAGTTCGCTTTGGTTGGATTTGAGCTGTTTAAAGTAGCACCTTAGTTCACTTTGGCTGGATAATTATACTGGATGCAACGTAATAAAAACAAGTACCATGCTAATCAAAAAAGCTATTTGGATAATTGAAACAACTAAACATAAACAGTTGTTTTAATAAATATTTTTTATGAAATAAAGAAACAAAACGTACACTCTTTATGCACAGTATTATATTGAGCAGTCCTGTTGCACAGCCTCATAATATACTATCCTATTGTACTTTAGCTTATTAATTTAATGTTTTCCATCTCCTATCGTCTTAATCTTCATATGCCTTGTAAATGAAATCTTCCAGGACTACTCCATCACTGTCCTATAAACCAACCTAAGCATAACCATAATCACTGTATTTCTTTTAAAATGGCAATTAAGGAGTCTGGTTACACTATAAATAATAAAATATATTATGCTTAAGAGAAAGGAGCAAAAGTAGTCTAATAAACGCAATGCAATTCCTTAAAATAAGCTAAATAATGAGCATGTCACTTAGTTCACTATGGCTGGTCAGATAAAGATAGAGACACAGCCTCGTGGACGGAACAAAACATGAGTTAAAAACTTATTTTAAGTAAAATTTATGTATTCAACTTACCACAAGTATTTGAAGGAATGTATTCATCACTTCCTGAGAAGGAAAAATCACTCAGATCGTTCAAAACCTCTTCCATTTCGTCATCATCCAAAATGAGGTTAGCAGTCTTGCATGTTGCTTAGTTCTGTTTGGCTGGCTGTAATGTTGCCACACTAACATCCAACCAAAACGAAATTTCCTTTTTTCTCAGCTGATTTTACCAGTATCGCTTAGTTCGTTATTGCAGACCGTAGGATATAAAAATCTGCACCATGGACTACCAATAGTCTATATTTTGACAAATTGGTGCTTAGTTCACTTTGGCATTGTACCGACCAAATATGGGATACATTTTCTTTCTTCATGAAGGCTTAAACTTTATTAACTTGAAGAATATAGTAACCTACATTACACAGAATGTCCAATCTTAAGATCTAGCTACTTGTATTTCTTTGTAGAATGTATTATGATCAAAAGAGCAACATTTCGTTAAAAATTCTGGGCAATTCAACTCCAAACAGTATTTTTCAATTATCTGGATATTCACAGATTCTATCTGATGTTGGGTTTTTTCTTTGGACCCAAAGTGCTCGTTTTTGAAAAGAACCTCATTTGGAGCATTAGCAGGAAGGTAATCAAAACCACTAAACAGAATTTCGAATGCCAATAACTACTGTAACTTATTAATAAATAGAAAATCTGCATCTGCATGCAGCTAATGATAAAGCCATTGTAACACCAAATTTCTCTCACGGCACAAAATACCTCTGATGTCAATGTTTGCCAACTTGTATAATAAGGTGGCATGATGAAATTGATTCAATAAAACGAAAGAATATGCAATGGATAATTGAAATGTGGACATATAAGCATCTTGACCAATGTGATAAGTTTAATGGGACCCACCCTTGAAATAAAAGACTGTCCCATGTAACATGTGACGATTGGTCACTTTATACATTGGTTATATATTATATTTGTTTTTTGTTGTTGTTGAAAAACATGCTTATAAGGGTCAGTTGATAAGATTTGTATGGTATTGTGAGCTTTATGGAGCACATCAACACTCTTGCCTGGTGGATATTGTGTTATAGGATCTCATTTGGCACATGATTACACTTGATTACAGTGGATGGTATTTTTTTAAAATAGACCCCTTATAATACTGGCGTACAGAGAAAATTCTTGATACTCTCAAAGGGGCAGTCCAGCCCTGCTCTTTTATTTTCCAAAGTCTGGCAATTTTAATGTGTTTCTATAAATTCACTCATAAATTCATGTAAATACATGTGTTAATCAACCAAAGCTGTACTTTGAGGGGACATAGGACAGATTATGCACTATACTGTCATTGTAGAAGACTGTGCTATTTGTACACATCATGGTATATACCTCTTTTACATGTTCAGACATTCGCCAGAATTTAAACCTAATAGTTTTTGCACAGACTGAACACAGGTTTTACTATAGTCCAATTTTCCATGATTCATCACACACACTGCACTGGTGTCTGTACAAACACAGTTATCTCATACATAAAAGTGTAAATGTTCGTAATGCTACATGTGACGAACCATTCACTTACATATGGTATAGCAAAAGGTACGAATATGCTAAATTCCATCCTCTACAAATTTGAGCAACTCTGAACAGCTCTTCTTCTGTTTCAGTTGTATCAACAAACAAGGAGCCTGTTGAAGGTTGGACAGACAATATATATGGACCCACTGGTGTCTTTGTTGGGGCTGGAACAGGTTTTATCAAGTCACTTCACTGTGACAAGGACAGGCTATCCAACATTGTTCCTGTTGACATGGCGGTCAATGCTGTTATCGCAGCTGCATGGGAAGTCGGCAGCAGAAATAGGTATGTACTTATAAAAAAATAATACTGAGATGGATTCGATAAATAAAACTTCACTTAAATTTGAAAACTGACATGAACCGATTTCAAGGGTCATCACCATGATCTGTGTGCTTGTGGACATCCCATGAACTTCATTCACGATAGACAATGTTGATGATTCGGGTTCGGATGTTCATGACATGTCATGTTTTTATCCTGACGTCCATTCTCGCCACAAATACAAATTAAACATGAATTGCACATTTGTTATCCTATTCGGACCATTTTTATTTTGCATAAGTTATAAAGTCATATTTTGGTCTTTTTCATGGTCTTGGTCATATTTCGGTCATATTTGTAATTTAACATCATATTTCAGTTATAAATTCTGTAAAAAAACACAATTGTATGCGCTAAATTGTCAACTTAAATTTTTTGCGAAAAAGAGTCCAAATATTTTGGTTTTACTGCAATTGAAATGTGAAGGACAATAACAAGTAATAGCACAATCACCTTTTCTTCCTTGTTGTTAACAATTTCCAATGGGCATGTTTTAAAGTAGGCCTATTTTCAGTTCACATTTTCAGTATTTGGTATCTGGAAACATTAACAGATTAGGAGTTATTTACAAGTAAAACTGTAAATCACATGTAAAATTGTTAGAAAGCTGTTATCTGGTTTAATTAATGTGATGTAATAATTTAGTGTCATTAAAAGTTTTAAAATGGAACATTTATTTTTAGAAAATACGTTCTTTTATGAGGTCATATTTAGGATTGTTGGGTCATATTTAGTCATTTTTAAGGTCGTATTTGCAGTCATATTTTCCACTTTTTTAGGTCATAAACTTCCGAACCCTAGTGACGATCCTCAAAACTGGTTGAGGTCAGTATTCTAATTTAAGTGAATTTTGTGTATAAAATCCATCTCAGTAATAAGATTAACTTCTCCGTATAAACTTCCAATAAAGCATTAATAACACATGTATTGATTATTAAGTGCCAGTCTAAGATTACTTGGTGAAGGAGAAAAATGTCTGTCCATCTATCTATGTGCCTGTATAATGGATAATACGAATACAGTTTATTAAATTTTACAAAGCTTAGTATGCACACTTATAAAGTCCATAGGAAGAACTCTATTGATTTTGGATGAAATTGGTTGACCGTTGCTGGAGTACAGGCCAATTAGTTTCTTGAGCAGCCACATGAGTTACTATAATGTGTTTACTCATATGGTTGACACAGTTTCTATGAGATTTCTGATGCTGCCAAGCACATGTGGTGGGCAGGAGAATGACCTGTGTTCTTCCCTCTACTTTAGGGTGTCCATTTGTCCCTTTTTCCCAGGACAGTCTTTTTTTTTTTTTTTTCTTTCTTCAAAATTTCCTGTTGTCCTGAAAGTTTTATTGGGATGCTCAAATGTTCCGCTTTTTTGTGATTCCACTTGGCCACTGTATTTTAGGCTACATAACTTTCTTCCTAGTTGTGAAAGTAGGCCCTATATAAATAACATGGTGAAATATGCACAGTGTGCAATTGTTTGGTCACTGATTTGCACAGAACATGATCAGGGAATCAACCCTCTCGTGTAATTATATTTTCTACGAAGCGCCACTTGTACAACTTGGACAATACTCTTTGCTTTTTACTGTCAATGTCTTGTGTAAATGGTAGCACTGGTTGACCGGGAAGGATTTTAAGTTGGGTTTTTGGCTGTTCTTCTGGAAGTTGCTGAGGTTTGATTAGATCTGTGAAATCACCATTTCAACATGCTGAAGCGAAAGTGTAATTTTAACAGCAACATTAAAAGTGAATTTCCTTTTATCACAGGCAAACCAAAATTTTATATGGTGGCCATTCCAACATTGTGAATCACGTTTAGACATCTGTTTGTTGACTTTTATTGTAAAATGCACTTCTTGATAAAATTCATAAACATGACAAGTATAGTGGCAATGAGGCATCTACTTCTGTGGAATGAATTACTATCTACCACAGTCTGCAAAAGAAGATTAAGCCATTTGAGATAATTTGTATGGAAGAGACAAAATCAAGTTGAACTTTTCAGTAAATTTTGTAGGTGAAATTTTTGTTCCCTTTTACTGTAATTGTCCCAGGTTTTTTCCATTATTTTAAAATTCGTTATTTTCAGTCAAAAATATGCAAGAAACACATATGTTCATCTAAAGGACATTTTTCATGTTGTGCAGTGTTATACACTAACATTTCTCTATAGGGTAAGTCACAAACCTAGGTCTTAGTAAGGTGACCATTAATCACAATTTTGTCGAGACTTTTTTTTTTAAATGGGGATCAAACACTGCTATTGTATATGTAAGATCACATTTCATTAAAACAGTGAAGCATTCTACACCATGCAAGATATATTACACAACAGTTTGTACACTAATAGTGTAAATCATTCTCTTAAATGTGATGTATCAGAAATTTGAATCAGTATTTTATTAAATCCAGTAGTAAGGGAATACAATTTTTTCACTTTTTTAATTAAATAATATCATGAAAAACATGATTTGATTAAAACTGTTAAGGTAATAAGCTTCAATTCTTTTACCCTAGTACCTGAGACCATAGGCTAGGAGTTAAACATCACTCAAACTTTGTAGGTGCTTTCAGATAATTTGTACAATTTGTTAAACTTTAAAAATTCCACTGCCTATACAGACTAAAAATGCTTATTTCACAATGTAATCCATTTTTTGAGGTTTACCTTCTAAAGCATGATAAACAAAGTGAGCCTGCCAGGATTTCAAGAAAACTGGACCAATAGTTAGCTCTTTCGCTGCTGAATTCATATAGAGCTTACTACATGTCCATGCTGAATAATTTTTATGAAATTTTGTATGCCCTAATAAAAGTACTTTTGTTTTTAATTAATTGATAGCATGCTAAAGCTTGCCTTGTATTATGTTTATCCATGATATAATCCATAAATGAGGTTAAATTAATCCTTTCACCACCAGTGGCGCCAACTTATATGGGCCCATGGGGCTCGAGCCCACCCAATAATTTCCCGAGTATTATTTTCATAATTATGTATTATTATTATTATTATTACTACTACTAGTACTACTACTACTAGAAATAGGTAGTTTCGTTGTTAAGTAAATGTGAGATTGAGGGGACAGTCGTATCTGTGTTGTTTTAAGCTGACAGTTTAGGTTGCAGACAGGGACAATTTATTATTAGTCCATGTTACAGAATCTGATGCCACCCAAGTAGTGGTGGCATATTGAAAACGAAAACATATTATAGTCTTATGTAGTTGTTAGTTTTCTCATGTTTCAGTCCATAAGTTAACTCTCAGCCATCTGTTTTCTGAAGCAAAATTTCCTCCTTTCGATTACTGCATCTTAAGGGTGGAAGTTGTCTATTATAACATGGGAAAATCATCTTTAACGACACTTCGACTTATATACAAACTCCCCAAAAATTCAGATAGTCAGATCTCAGTGGCAACACTGTTCACAGCCCCGGGAGGAATCAGTTGAAACTAATTTCAGATTGTTTTAGTATTGACACCCCTGGGGTCTACTCTGTTCTTTGTGATGACTGTGATGGGGTATATTTTGGGGAGACGGGGAGAACTTTTAAAATCAGGCTCCAGGAGCATGCTAGGGACATTCAAAATTTGAAGACTAATATCAAAAATCTTCCTGTTCTCGTGGAATACCCAATACAACAAACTGCACTGACTCTTTACTCATCACATTTATTGACACTCCGCATCTTACAATGAACTCATACACTGTTCTCTCACAAGACATCACTCCAACATATTGAGAACAAGATGACTGCTGCCTCACTACATCCCGCCATTACGCGGTCTTTTTTACCAACCTCCAAAGAGAAACGAAAAACAAATGAAACTAAAGAACTACGTGGAAACTACTTGGCAATAAAAAAAGAAAATAAAAAATCCAGAAATGCACACTATACAAACAGTATTTCAACACTCCCCCTCGTTTCTAGATTTTTTTTCTTCTCTCCCCTTTTTTTTTTTTCATTTGATCATAATAGTCCTAACATATGACAAAACTTTTGAGTGCTATCAGCTGACAAAGACTTGGTTAATAAATCTGCCACATTATCATTTGTGGATACATACTTAAATTCAACAAATTTATTTCTTACTGATTCCTGCAAAACATATGATTCTACAGCACAATGTCTGGTCCTATCTGATATGCTTTCTCCCTTTGAGATATCTATAGCACCTTGATTATCAGCAAATATTACACAAGGCTTCGAAAGATAATTGCTTTGACCAATATCTGAGAAAAATATATCTAGCCACTTAATCTCACTTAACACATCTACCATGGCTAAGACCTCAGATTCATTATTATGAAGAGAGAGTCTCTTTTGAGTAACGCTTTTCCAGATAACGGCAGCTCCTGCCATAATAATTACATATCCAGTAATGGATTTTCCATCACTCTTATTCTTTGCCCAACTAGCATCTACATACACTTTAACAGGTGACTTTTCACTGTTTGAATAGCACAAAGACAAATCTTTGGTTTGTTTTAAGTATCTTAAGAGGTGTTTTACCTCCTTCCAATCACATAGGTCAGGTTTCTTATTTTTCTGACTAAGCTTGCATACAGAAAACATGATATCAGGGCGACTAATATTAGCAATATAGCGTAAACTACCTACAGCACTTCTATAACAGGTAACATCATAAGGCTGAACATCACAAATTTTTGGCTTACTTGAGTCTCTCATTGGTACTGGTAAAGGAGTTCTCAATCCCTTACAATCTAGCATACCATATTCTGACAACACAGATTCAATATAATTTGTTTGGTTCATCTTTACATTTCCCTCACAATCTTTAAGAAATTTGACAGACAAGAAATTAGTTGGGAAACCTAAGTCTCTTATTTCTAATTTCATTGACAACTTCTTAATAAATGAGTTAATTTGCTCCTGTTGCCCCCAAATTCCATGATAGTCCACATAAACAGTCACAAACAATATCTTGTTTGGATGAACATAGAGGCACTGATCACTAATAGATTTAAATAATCTCAGATCAGTTAATATTTTATGCAAATGGTCATTCCAATCCCTCCCAGCTTGCTAAAGTCCGTACATACTTTTGTTAAGTTTACACACATTTTTGGGATACTTCTCACTAACAAAACCTTCAGGTTGTTTAATATAAAGATCCTCCTTGATTTCACTGTTAAGATAGGCTGACTTAACATCTACATGATGGCACCCCCAATCATTAATTACAGCTTGAGCGGTCATCAGACGGATTACTTTCCGTTTCACAACTGGACTAAAAGATTCCCAGTAATCTATTCCTTAAATCTGATTAAAACCCTGTGCTACAAGGCGAGCCTTAAATTGTGTAACATTTCCATCTCGATCCCTTTTAACTTTAAAAACCCATTTGGTACCAATTAATTTACAATTGATGGGCTTCTTAACTAGATCCCAAGTTTTGTTTCCCATTAACATAGACATTTCCTCTTCCATGGCTTTAACCCATTCATTTCTGTGTGTACTACTTAACGCCTCTTCTACAGTTTTAGGTTCACATAATTCACAACTACTATTAAAAACAGCTGACTGACAACAATTACACACTTCTTTGTGTTTTCTAACCCTCTCAGATCTGCGCAGTATAGGTGATTCAATTACATCAAGAACATCAGGTAATTCGCCTACTCCTCTTAGATTCTGAACATCAGATATAAGAGGTTCGATTACCTCATTAGGAATATCAAGTAATTCACCTAGGACTACTCCCCCTAGACTCTGAACATCAGATAAATTCTCACTTAAAGATATTTCCCCAGTATCATCATCATCAGACTCTTCGTTTGTTATTTCTATATCAGAATTATCACCATTCTCAGTAACATTTATTACAACAGGTGTTTCAACTGGATTGACATATGGATTGCCTTTAACTTTGTCTTTTATTGGGAAAATGCTCTCTTCAAATCTGACATCTCTGGATTGTATTGCATAGTTACCAGTTACACTCTATAAACGATAGCCTCTTTTGTCTTTAGGATAACCATACATCTTTCTGCCCTAGACTCCATTTTACTACCTTTTGCAGTGTTCTTAAATACCCAAGCTTCACAACCAAACACTTTCATTCTTTGAAGCTCCTCTACATTCAATTGCAGCTCTTTTTTAGTACTCTAAAAAACTGTCAAACACATCATTTTTCCCTTTTAAGATACTAACTTCACTATATCTTGAGAAATCATCAGTGAATGTACAAAAATAATTACCACCCCCTTTACTTTCAGGCTTCATGTAACACACATCTGAATAAACTAACTCAAGCAATTCGGATGATTTTTCCTTTCTTTCTGGATATGGGAGTCTTTTCGCTTTACCTTGATGACACACACTACAGTCTATAGTATTTTCTTTCGGGATTACTTCACAGTCAGGAATGTTGTTCGCATGACCAAAACGCTTATGCCATATGTCTCGTGTTACTGCTTTCAGCACCGTCACTCCCTCGATGCATGGTTTGGTCTCTGTTGAAAGCACAGATGAACTGCTCTGTCCAATACAATCAACTTTGTCCATCTCGTACCAATCACAGTCAATGGCATACATATCGTCCTCCACAACTCGGGCAGAGAACACTTCTTGGTCACCATTCAGTTTATCATAACCACAAAATAACCCATTGTCAATGTTGAAACAAAAACCTGATTTTTCAAGTTGACGCACTGACAAAAGATTATCGCTCACTTCAGGTACCCATAAAACACGTTGCAGTCCAAGAGTCCATCCACCGCATTTATCAGAAACTTTCATTGTAACAGTTCCATAACCCTTAACTGCACATGGTTCCTCTTTCTTGGCCACCTTCACACTGCCTACTGTGTCAGCACAAAAATTGTTTAATAAATCATGATGAGGGGTCATGTGAGCATTGCACCCACTATCCAAAAACAACGGTTAGGGTCACTACACTCATATTTATCGTTGCAGTTCAGAGGTAAATATTTGGATTTCCCTACACAGGCTCTATATTTAACTCTCACCATTCCGCAACCAAGGTCTTTCACTGAATCAGTTTCCTCATTTTTCTCAGTATCTTCACTCTCCATTTTTGCTTCCTTACTTTTGAAATTTTTCAGCACTTGTCCTCCAGGTTTAAATCCATTTTGTCCCCTTTGAAATCCCGTTTTCCTTCCCTTTCGACAGTTGGTACTGGTGTGACCTTCCTCTCCACACGAATAGCAGATTACAGTTCCTCTCGATCTTGCTTCCACATTCTTAGGGCAATCCCGGGCTTTGTGACCAGTTTGATTACACAAAAAACAGGATACACTTGCTTGATCTCCAACTCTCTTTACAGTATTCCTAGATAACAGTCCCTTTAATTCTTCTTCACGTTTTGTTCTCTGCTCAAACTCCCTCTGGTTTCTCTGTTCTTCAATCAGCAATTTATTCTTGACATTTTCTGTAGTCATATTCTCTTGATTCAATTCCATGATGTGAATGATGGACTTGTAGAGTTCCTCCTTTAGGCCTCTCAGCATAAAACCAGCAACAAAGTTGTCATCCAATTTTGTTCCCTGTTGACTCAAAATATCACACAGGTTCTCCACTTTCGAAACATAATCCATCATTGACTCAGTCGATAATTTAGACAGAGTACACAGTTGCTCCAATGAATTAACAAACTGCTCTGGACTCCTCTTGCAGTGAATATTCTTTAGTCTCTCCCAAGCAGTCTTTGCTCTTGTGCATTTACCCACATCATTTAGGTAGCAATCACTCACATACTGAACTAAGTAAGATAGAACATCATCATTTCTATTTTTCTGTTTTTCGGGGAGTTCGTCCCAATCGAGATTTTCATAACCAGGTTCGATGCTTTCCCATAATCTCCTTTTCTTCAGAAACGCCATCATTCGGGTGCTCCATTGTACCCAATTTCTTGTATTCAATCTCTCAATGCCCTCCGACGACATGGTATTTCACACAATAATTCACAAGAAATGCTCACTTGTTACACAATCTGTTTATGCTCTCGTATTCTCGGCGTCGTTTGGCGCTGACTGGACTATGCTCTGGGCTTTGTTCTGGGTTTTGCTCTGGGTCCATAACCTATCAAAAATCTTCCTGTTCTCGTGGAATACCCAATACAACAAACTGCACTGACTCTTTACTCTTCACATTTATTGACACTCCACATCTTACAATGAACTCATACACTGTTCTCTCACAAGACATCACGCCAACATATTGAGAACAAGATGACTGCTGCCTCACTACATCCCGCCATTACGCGGTCTTTTTACCAACCTCCAAAGAGAAACGAAAAACAAATGAAACTAAAGAACTACGTGGAAACTACTTGGCAATAAAAAAAGAAAATAAAAAAATCCAGAAACGCACACTATACAAACAGTATTTCAACAACTAACACAGGATTAAGCCAACATATGGTCTCCTTAAAGCACAGCATTAAAGACATGGAAGTGGTGAAAGTTGAGAGGGACTTCATTAAGAGAAAGATATGTGAAGATGTATATATTGCCAGTAATCAGGACAAATGTGTTAATAATTACGAGGGTGACCTGGGAGATGAATGGATTAATGTCATTCGTAGAATGGTTCAAGACAGTGTTACTCCTAAAATTAGTTGGCAGATTAGAAAATGCCCTGAATCTGATTTTGCAATCCCTATGGAATGGATTAATAGATTTCAACGTAACACCATGCTTCTTCACGGTATAAAACCTCCAGCATCTGAGCGTCTACTTTGTGAATCTACCCACCCACCCCTCACCGATGATGATGATGATGATGGTGACGTAGAGGGGGTTATACCATTCAATCAAGAATAAAACCGAATTTCGTCTAAACTCTGAGATACATAATCATCACACAAGAACATTTAATAACTTACATTTGGACAGCCATAGACTTACCAAAAGCTTACTTAGCATATCTCACACAGGAATTCTCATGTACAATAAACTGCCACCAGAAATAACAAAATCCAACATCAAAACTTTCTAGGGAAAACTAAAAGATATACTCCTGAATGGCAAGTTCCTTAGTATTAAAGATTACTTAGACTCAACGTTTTAACTAAAACAACTCCATTCATAGTCTCGACTAGTCAATGTAAGCAAGCTAAATCCTGTAGTAATTAATAATTTTCATTGTAATCATCTATGTTTTATTCATTTATTTTTTATTGTAATCATCTATGTTTTATTAATTTGTATTGTATTGTATTGTAATCATCTATATTTTATTAATTTGCATTGTATTGTATTGTATTTTGTTGTCCACTTCAACAGTACTTATTGTATAACTCCATCAAATTGTGTCCCATATCATTTTGTAATGATCCAGAGGATGAAATAAACTAAACTAAACTAAACTAAACTAAACCCAGCTGATCTACCAACCAGTACCTGATGAAAACTGGGAGGAACCAGTTGAAACGTTGTGCTATAATTTATCATCGAGTTATCCACTGTTTGAAAGTTTGTTTGTCTTTTATATTTTTTAATAATCTGACACAGTTGGAAAGTTTGTTGGTCTGAATTGTTAAATATATTGTTTTAGTGTCTGTTGTTCTTTTTACGTGTTATCGATCATGGATAAATTTGTGATCAAACGTCCGCGGATAGAAAATACCCACGATCAGTACCCGGATATTGTTTATAAAAATTTGGTTTGGAAATCTATCACTGATAAACCAAGCTTGTCAAATAATTCGGGAGTTTGTGATAATATACCAACAAGTGAAAGTGAAACAAAGAGTGCTGCTACAGGTAGAACTTTTAAAAATTCATGGCAAAGTAAGCATCCATGGATTTTGTATGAAATAAACGAAAAGGTAGTATTATGTAAAGTATGCAAGGAAGCACATGATAAAAAAACTGTTAAGTTTTTCCAGCAACGGGGACCCTTGTTTTATTTCTTCTGGCTTTTCTAATTGGAAGCATGCTTTAAGAAAATTTAGTTCCCACGAAACCTCACAGTGTCACAAAGCATCGTGTACCAAAGTTATGGCAGTGCAGAGTGGATTGAATGTTGCATCTAGTCTGAATCTTTCAAAGTTGCAAGATCTTAAAAATTCTCGTATCACCTTACATAAATTATTTTCATCATTGTTATACTTAGCAAAGCAGGGGGTGGCAATCAGGGGGCATACGGACAAAAAAGCAATTTTCACCAGCTTCTGAAACTGAGATCTGAAGATTCACCGGAACTTACGTGATTTATTGAGAGAGAATCATTTAAGTGGGTGTTGCACGAAGCAGTAAACAAAATGCTTGAAATCATGGCAATGGAACTTCTTCATACTATGGCGAGAGAAATTCAAGATGCGGGTTACTATGGCCTGCTTATGGATGAAACTACTGATGCAGCAAAGAAAGAACAAGTGTCAATATGTTTGCGCGTTGTTTCTAAGGAACTTGAGACACAAGAGCATTTCATTGGGATCTACGAAACATCAGCAACAGATGCAGCAGAAAGTATTTGGAGTGTAAATTTTACGAACTTGTAGATTGTGTGAATATATCACTTAAAGAGCGCTTCCAGGAAAGTGAAATTCTAAATAAAATTTAAAACTTTGTTATCGGAAACGAAGACGACGTCAAGTGCGTTTTCAACGATGACATTTGAGACTATGAAGTATTACGTTTGCAGAGGAATATGGTGGTTGAAAGTGCTGCAATGGTGGGTACAGAATTGAGTAATTTTAATGATGTGGTGACATTTCTGAAGTCTAATGTTGTTGGCGAAATTGTTCCTGAATTTATGAAATTTATACGTCTTACTCTGACAATGCCAGTTTCCACAGCCACCGCCGAAAGATCTTTTTCTGCATTGAAGAGACTAAAGACATTTTTGCGTTCAACAATGTCCCAGAAAAGGTTGAACCACATTGCTCTTCTAAGCATACATAAGGATAGCACAGAAAAGTTGGATCTTGATGATGCTTGTGACGAATTTATAGGCAGAAGTGCAGTCAAGAGAAACCCGTTTGCAACACGCCATGGTACATAATGGTGAGTCTATGGTTTACCTTATTTTAATAGTTTTCTAAGGTCCAAAATAAAAATTATATATGACTATACGACTATAAACTTTAAAGGATTTCCGTTAATTAGGCTACACAATCTATTTTCTGACGGTTGAATTACTAAATATAAATGATTGTTATTAATTAACACTGAAATCGTTTTTAATACAATTCTAAATTTATTTATTTTTAAAGTCTTTGAGCCCACCCAATGTCTTTCAAAAGTTGGTGCCTCTGTTTGCCACTGATCACTAGTATTATAGTATTATACGGTATTATGGCCTACCTAACACTGTGTGGGGTATGCCGTAGCTTAGCGGTTGAGGCACTGCACTACAAACCGGAAGGTTGTGGGTTTGATCCCCAATGAAGTCAGAGTTTTTCAATTGGCCTAATCCTTCTGATAGCACTATGGCCCTGTGGTCGACTCAGCATCTAACAGAAATGAGTACCAGGAGCAATCCTGGGGGTAGAGGCGGCCAGTGCGTAAGGCTCACAACCTTACCACCTTCATGTGCTGAATGCCTAAACTCTGGGAGCCTCAATCTCCTGGAACCCTCTGGGCCTCAATGGCCTGTATAGGGAACACTTTACTTTACCTAACACTATGTACACTAAAAATTGTAGTTTCTTTTCACTTTTCTGAAAACACTTTAGTCTGATATTTACAATATTTACATCTCTTGCACAGGATGCAGTGGAGATTCATTTTAAAAATGAAGTAGACTGTGATATTTTCTGAAGCAGGGCACAACACACAGCGCCACATGTGCACATGTACCTGCTCTTTTTTCTGTTATTGGCGGCCTGAAGTGTTGAGTGGGAACACACGTGGCAGTGTCGTGTAGGATATTGTTTCTTTGGAGTTAGAGGAACCTGAGATGGAAAATGTCTTTCTAGCAAATGGAATGCCTCATCAGTTGCGGATAACCATCCCTTTTTTGCACTCTCTTTGGGGTACTGAATTTAGATACCATTTCTCTTTCAGGATCTAAGTGAAAATCTGCCAGACTAATATTTTTCCAGTTTTTACATTGTAGAAAGCATGTGAATTTAGCATGTGACAAATCTAATAGGTGAAAAAAGAGTTTCCTGTACCATTACATGCTCTTTCTTAGACTTCTACTGACCCGATCATCATAACACTCCTATCTACAGCCTCCATGTGTTTATTATATTCTAGGACACATTCAGGTTTCACTACAGGTTCCTGGTTTTTGTCTGTTTTTCCTGTAGGCTTCATTTTTATTTTCATGCAGTGTTGAAAGCATACAAACCTCACGCCTGTCCATTCAGAATAATGGCATAATGTTTCACAAATAACAAATAGCTTTTTTCCAAAGCAAGTCCTTTTTGATGGAATACATTGCTTGAATATATAGTAGGGTACCTTATGTAAGAAAATCACATCCCGTGGGCTCCTTCGTGAAGAAATCAACACACCTATATTTTCAGTTTCTATGAAGTCTAAGGATACCCGAACCACTTGATGCTACTCTGGGGTTCGCGTCTGAGTCGCGTGATGACGTCATCAAAATGGCGGACGTCGCGTTTCACAGAAATGGCCATAAAGTGAAAACTATTCGAGATAGAGACTTGCAAAAAACGGTTTTGAAATCACAATAAAATTATCTAAATTATTATTTCTTAGACGTACGGAGCTAAGACGGCATATTCTACCGAAAAATTACAATTTTGGTGGAAAATTGAAAAAAATGGTCCTGTAGAATGTGTTCTCTTGAAATTTCAATAGAAGATTATGCCGTGCCATAAATTACATGCAAACAAAATTTTTGAAGAGTTTAATAATGATTCTATTCCCGTTTACCAGAAGTTTCCAATGTTAAAAGTTTTAATTCTGTGGTAGTTTTTGTAAAACAAACAGCAATCTCCAAACGTCAATATGCTCTTTCCTGAAGAAGGCAACACACCTAGATTTTCAGTTTCTATTAAGTCTAAGGATACCCGAATCACTTGATGCTACTATGGGGGTCACGTCCGAGTCACGTGATCACTCAATAAGCCACCAACAATCAAGAACCCTTCAGAACTTGCCGAGCATTTCATAAGTAGTTTAAACAAAAAATACGGATCATACGATGAACTTCATTTGGTATTTGACACATACATAAAGGACTCTCTAAAAAGGACCACAAGAGAACTTCGTCAGGGTCATACTGTGCCAATCCATTATCACATTGAAGCAAAAGCTGGAATACTAACTATGGCAACGAAGAAGCTTCTCTCACACGAGAAAACGAAAGATTAACTTTCAATGTTCCTTTGAGAGTGTATTCTAGAAAATACTGCAGCCACCAAATGCAATGTAGTGGTTGCATAGCAACAAGTTGCATGAGGGACACACATGGATGCCGGTTTCCTTAGCAGTAGGCTACTCCCGAAGAAGCTGACTGAAAAATAATATTGCATGCTATCCATGCGGCAAATGCTGGTGCTACAGAGCTGAAAATCTACTCTCCTGATACTGATGTCTTTATTTTGGCACTAAATAAATATCCAATACTACCAAAAGACACACGTGTCGTAACTGGCCATGCTAGTAAAAGGAGAAGTGTTTTCCTGTCACCAATCTATGAGGAACTAGGACGACTGCGGTCCGATTCACTTCTAGGTTTCCATGTATTATCAGGAGCAGATGTTACTGGTTCCTTCTCTAGAAAATGAAAAATATCCTTCTGGTACGCCTTCCTAGCTGCTGACGATGTTCTCATTCATCTGGCAAATCTGGGAAAGACGGAAACTGTGGATAAGGAAACGTCGGCGGCTGTTGAAAAGTTCATATGTCAAGTCTATGTTCCCAAAACAGAGATAAAGGAAGTTGGTGAACTGAGGTGGTGGCTTTTTACCCGGAAGCAATATTTCCTTCCTCCCACACAAACATCACTTGAACCAGCTATACTTCGGGCACATCTGCAAGCAATGGAATGGAATAGATGTGATCTGCCGGATCCGAATTTGCCGTCACCAGCAGATTTTGGTTGGACTCAAGAGAACAATCGATGGGTCCCAATCAAGTGCACCAACCCACCTGCTCCTTCTGATGTGCTCAAACTAATCAAATGTGCATATGTTAAATCGAGATGTAATAACTGCAAATGTGTTTGAAGAAAACTGCCCAGTTCTGAAATGTGTGCATGTGAGGGCGGTCCACACAAGTGTGAAAATGGATCGGACAAGTATAAAGAGGCGGAGATCAATGATGATGATGATAATTGTGACCCTGATGAGGATGAACCCCTTTTTAATAGGGGAAAATGAGCAGAAAGTTATTCTGTTGAATACTGCAAGGCACTCTCCTATTTGATTTCTTACAAGTTTGTGGAAATTTACGATATTAAGAAAATCACAGAAAACAGAAATACACTCCGAGCAGTCTACGGATAGGCTAAGTGTTACCAGGTTAATTGTATTCTATCCATTTCATGTGTGTAATCATAATTCAAGATTTTAATGTGTAGCATGCAGAAACAGAACAACAGCAAAATTTATTAAGTTATTATTTCATTAGCAGTTTACTCCGATTAAAAATAAAAATTCCGCAAGTCCATCACAAATACTTTTCGGTTTATATTCATTTCTGTGAAACGTTATTGAAGTTCGCCATTTTGATGACGTCATCACGTGACTCTGACGCGACCCCCATAGTAGCATCAAGTGATTCGGGTATCCTTAGACTTAATAGAAACTGAAAATCTAGGTGTGTTGCCTTCTTCAGGAAAGAGCATATTGACGTTTGGAGATTGCTGTTTGTTTTACAAAAACTACCACAGAATTGAAACTATTGACATTGGAAACTTCTGGTAAACGGGAATAGAATCATTATTAAACTCTTCAAAAATTTTGTTTGCATGTAATTTATGGCACGGCATCATCTTCTATTGAAATTTCAAGAGAACACATTCTACATGACCATTTTTTTCAATTTTCCAACAAAAAGTGTAATTTTTCGGTAGAATATGCCGTCTTAGCTCCATACGTCTAAGAAATAATAATTTAGATAATTTTATTGTGATTTCAAAACCGTTTCTTGCAAGTCTCTATCTCGAATAGTTTTCACTTTATGGCCATTTCTGTGAAACGCGACGTCCGCCATTTTGATGACGTCATCACGCGACTCAGACGCGACCCCGAGAGTAGCATCAAGTGGTTCGGGTATCCTTAGACTTCATAGAAACTGAAAATATAGGTGTGTTGCTTTCTTCAAGAAGGAGCCCACGGGATGACATAAGGTACCCTACTAATAAGCTAGCCTTTATATGGGACCATTATTTCGTCAATACACAGATTTTGAAATGGGGTAAATACCTGGTCAAATTTTTCCCTCAAATGATCAACGACGACTTTTTCTTATACAGTCTGTCGCCCTTACGTTGCTGATCATTATCACATAAATTAAGCATTCGCAGAAGAAGTAAGTATCTGTCTCTAGGTATGATATTTCCAAACTGAGCTGTCTCAATAACAGAAACTGTTGACCAATAGTCTTGAATGGTTAATTTTTTAGTGTGGACCGTAAGATAGTTACGGCCAGGCGCGATTTCTAGCTATAGGTCACAGGGTCACGTGCCCCCCACCCCCATTCATTTTGAATATAAACTGTACTGCATTTATAGTAACTAATAAAATAACGTAACATCTATTTCAAACTTCGCGCTTTTGCTTTGCTTGTCCAGTTTGGCAACATCATGGGTCGAATTTCCTTCGTGACCGGCCGTCTCTCATCCCCTTAATATTTTCCCTTTCTAAGCTGATGGAATGCAGGGAGGGGTTGTGGCTAGTTTAGTTTGTACAGGGTCACAGTATTTTTGCGACTTCACACCAATTGGTGCTGTATGCACTCTTGAATGCATAATTGGATTCATATCCGCTAGAAGGAGTGGTATGCACTATTATTACTCTATAGTTGAGAACATATTTACATATTGAGAGAGACAGAATATAGCCAGGGTATCACAATACAATAACATCTTACCCTAAAAACCTGTCCAGTTGGGAAGGGCGAGTGCAAAAAAGCTGTTTTCCTACCCCCTTCCGCATCTCAAGTAGGCTAAAGCCGGAAGTTTTCTCATGTTGAGTGTTAGTGCGTGCTTCTGAATTTTTCCTTGGTCAGTAAAGTATTTTTTATATAGTGATAGTGAAATGAATGAGATAAGATGCTTACAAAATAAAATTTTAAATTTCGAGGAGAGGTTATTAGCCAAAGAATTAGGACGGCCTAGAACAGAGCTTACGATAAATCTAACATATGAAGACAAAAAAACAGAGTGTACAAGAGGAATTTCATTAAAAATGTACCATATATAAAAAGTGGAAGTGGATGTGCGGGTGTTCGAAAACTAATGCAATATTCTGTAATCCGCATATTCTATTCGGTGGAGAAGATGTATGGACTAAAAAGTGGTGAACATTTACCCGATAGATGTAAGAAGCACAGTTTGTCAAAACGCCATTTAGGCGTCTCGCTGTCTTAGGGAAGGCTGATATCAGGGTATGATGATGGGTATAGAACATGTGTCCGTAAACATAATGATCTTGTTGAGAAAAACATATATTTCGTCACGCATTCTTGATGCCATTATATTTTGCGGGGAATTTGAATTGGCCTTGCATGGGCATAATGAGGCAGCGAGTTCTGATAACCCAGGTGATTTCGAAGGTCTCATGAACTAAACCGCGACACTTGGCAATATCCTGAAGAATAGTAATGTTATACAAAAAAAAAATGAAACAGAAAGGTAAGTTTTAACTTAAGTGTAAGTTCTGTTTTCCTCCTAACATTTATGGTTGATATTTGTATGTGACCCACCCCTGTGGAACCTCACGAGCCGCCACTGGTTACGGCAAAAAATAAACATAGGCCTATTTCACTTACATTCGTGTCTGTCCACTTCATGAGTTGTGAAGAAGGTGTTAGCTCTACATTAGTTGTGTTAGCTCTAGCATATTTACTAAAGATAATAATAATAATTGTTGGTTCCTTCAGCAATTTTCTGTACCAGTTCTAAGGTAAAATAATTACTGAAGTAATCATATTTACTGGATTCCTCGTCTAGTTCATCTACACAAATTCCACTGTTGCTATTATCAAAATTATGGGTAACAGGCACATATACTTCATCAGTCCACTTTAGCAAGGGTGGATTATTACGCATTCTTTTATGCGTAGTAGCTTGCGCTTCATCCTGTATGTCAGTGCAAGCAATCTGTGTAGTGATTTATCCTGTTCAAATCGCCACCATATTTTGCCCGCGCTGACATAAGCATTTCATGCTATTGTGCAAAAGGTTTTCGCGCCTGAGAAGTCAGTGCATCGCCAGATTTCATTGCTTGTAGGCGCATGAAGGTATCACTCCAATTCGCGCGGTTTTCGACATTGTGAAATCTTTGTTCAAGTGCTCGCAAAACTCCGAATTGCTGCAAAACTACAACTCTCAAGTTTTGTGTATCATCTGCAATTAATTCAACAATTGCAGCAGTATTATATTTATCACAGCTAACATCTGTGTTACGCTGTATAAGATTGAGTGCCATTGTGAAATACCAGGTTTTCAGTGCATCATTCTTACAGTGAAATTTACATGTAACATTCAAAAGTTTGTTTTTTAACACAAATCAACAAACTACAGTGCTTATTTCAAGTAATTTAATATATAAATTATATCTTTTAAATACATATATTTCTAGACACGAGCGGTGCATTTTCCCGCCAATTTTAAATCGTTTATAAGTCTAGTTTAAGAAGCATTACATTCATTTATTTCAATTATATTATTCAGTCATTTATCAATTCACGTGGGAGATCAGATTATATAGTTTTCAAGACAAGTGAAAGTTGCTTTTCATTTGCTCCTCTCGGTCCGGATTTATGCCGTTCTTGTCCAGTCATTGGTCCTTATTCCGCAGCCGGATCTAATTGATTACAATCTTAAACTCTCACACGTGTATTAGTTTATCCCGTGTGCTTCTCGATTTCGTTCTCTCGTACCGCGTCGGTCAGCTTGAGTTCCAGCAACTCTGGATTCCTGGTCCAGGGTAGCATCTATTTGGCAGTGCCCAGACACTCCAAGAATCATTAGCAACTACAGCTGGTATCAAGACTGCAGTGATCAGTGCTGCAGGCTATCATCCAACAGCGGTGACTAGAATATCAAGATTCTGCAACAGCAAATCTACAAGACATCTTCACAATATTCGTCAAGTATTTCTCTTCATATCAACATGGAAGGAGAATTGAAAGGCTTTGTGAAGAGATGTGGAATAATTAAGCGTGAACTCACTCGTCTTCAAATATCATGTGCAACATTCACTGAAGAAACTGATCTACTTCTATTAAAGGTGAGAGTGGATGTACCGTACTACATGAAATTTTGGGAAAATACGATAGCGTTCAAACTCAGATTGAATCTATTGTAGAAGCAGAACAAGAGTTAGAGCAGACTGAATCTATTGTAGAAGCAGAACAAGAGTTAGAGCAGCACGCTGATCACAAAGAAGAAACAAGAAACTGCTATGAAGAACTGAAAATAGAACTCTGTAAACTCATCGATTTACACGAGCAGCAAGTTCTTAGTTCAAGTTCTCATCACAGTCAACGGTCACAGCACAGTTCGAGGTCAAATCACAGTGACAATTCGCATCATACATGCAACTCGTGCTCTTCACAGTCTAATAGAGTCATATCTCTGCCTGTAATTCAATTGCCTACATTTGCTGGCGATGTGACTAACTTCAAACATTTTTACGATACATTTTGTAGTCTTGTGGTAAATAATGAATCTTTAGATCCAATTAAAAAGTATCATTATTTGTTAACATCTATGAAATGACAAGCGCATACTTTAGTGCAGAACTTACCTATTTCCAGTGACATTTTCTCTGTGGCATGGGATTTAGTTTGTGCGCGCTATAACAACACTAGATTAATAGCGAACGCTCACATACGACATCTATTATCATTACCAACAATGAAAACAGATAATGTAACAGAGCTACGGAATCTTCTAAACAAATTCCAGAGTAATCTAAACGCTGTGGAAGCTCTTAATCTTGACTTCCATTACTTAAGGTTATAAATTAATGAATTTCATGTTGTTCCTATGAGGGTAAAGTTATATAATCACGTTCAATATCACCACCTTATTCCCTCAAAAAAATCAAACTTAGGATTGCTTGAGAATAATAATAAGATATTTCAGTAATTAATCTATTTTATTAATTGTGCATCTGTATATGACCGTATAAAATGCCAAGTCAATAAGTTATAAAAATGATGTTTAAAATTATATAGCTGTTTATATTAAGAAATCAAATTCACCAAAGTGATATGTATAAATGTAGTAGATTAAAACTTTGGCTTGTCAATATTATTCTAAAATAGATCTAGGCCTATTATAGTACACAAAATTAAAAACTATTAGGTTATATACACCAGTATTATCATCAAAAACTTCACCAAATGATATATAAAATATGGTATGTTAAAACTTGCTTTGTCAATAATATTCTAAACTATTTTGACAAGTAAAATCTATTGAGTTACATATATATTAAAGTATGACATTATGAGTATGTTGATTTTCAGCAGCGGGTCGGGTTAGTGAATGCTTCAAGGAACTGAAGATGGCTCATCTTGGGCCGAAATCCATCTTCCATTAAAGAAAAACGACAAAGATTCAAGACGACAAAGATTCAAGAGAACAATAAGACATTTCAGCTGTATAACTTCAGCGAAGAATACCGAACTCCAGCTACAGTGTTTTTTCCAGTAATTGTACTTTAGTTACAATTAATAGTGAACTGACTCATCTGAAATATATAATTAGTATTCATCATACCTAAGTACATATTTTACATATGAAGTGAATCAAACTGTGAATAGATAACATACTTCACAGCATTCAGTGTATATGTTTTCAGGACAACATTTTTTAATGTTCAGAAAGGAAAGAATTATCACTCCCAATCATCCCATCCTTAGTAACACTGAACTTGGTTGGATACTTAACGTATCCGTTCCAAAGTCATCAAATCAAAATCAAGAAAGTCACATTAGCTCAACACAACTTTTTTGTAACAGTCGATAATGTTAACACACAGCTAAGGCGTTTTCTGGGAAATGGAAGATTTTCGTAATCCAGTGCATACCAAGGAAGAGAGAGAATGCGAACAACATTCCGTGCAAAACACTGTTCGTGCATATGATGGTGTTTTCGTGGTGCAACTACCCAAGAATCAACATGAAGATGCATTGGGTGAATCCAGACAGCAAGCCATAAAACGCTTAGGCCACCTGGAACGCAAGTTTCAAACCAACTCTATTCTACGAGAAGATTGTACCAAATTTCTACAAGAATATGAAGAGTTGGGACACATGATAAAGGTTTCACTTCCACAGCCAGGTGAAAAGTGTTTCTACTTACCTCATCATGCGGTCATCAAACCCTCTTCGTCTACAACTAAAACTAGAGTGGTTTTCGATGCATCAGCAAAATCGTCTTCAGGCAAGTCACTGAATGACATTTTGAAATTAGGTCCTACAATACAGGATGATTTATCTACAATTACACTTCGGTTTCGAACCTACAAGTATGCATTTTCAGCTGGCATTTCTAAAATGTACAGACGCATAAGAATGCATGAAGATGACCGAATCTACAAAGAATAGTTTGGCATTCTAATGCTAACGAACCCATACAAGATTACGCTTTAAATTCTGTAACCTATGGTACTAAATCTGCTTCATTTTTAGCCATACGGTCTCTGAATCAGCTGTCAATAGAAGAAGCTAAATATCCACTCGCTGCCCAAGCAGTGCGAACATCCTTCTATGTAGACAACTGTTTAGCAGGACATGACAATCTTGAAGAAGCTTTACGCTTTCAAAGAGAACTAATACTCATACTGGGCAGTGGCAGATTTCCATTGCGTAAGTGGTGTGCCAACCATGAAGCTTTTTTGGAGTCTGTTCCTTCTTCGCATCGAGAGACTTAATTGCCCTTGGCTCTTGATAACAGTGAGAATGCACATGCCCTTGGGTTACTGTGGCATCCTGCAACTGAAAATTTCCAGATACAATCCCATCCTTCTCTCCAGACTCACACACAATGTAAACTGACCAAGCGTACTATCCTTTCTGTGATCTCTTCCACTTTTTATCCTTTAGGCCTTGTCAGTCCAATTGCCATCAATGCCAAGATATTCATGCAATCACTATGGATTGAAAAACTTGGTTGGGACGGAGAAATTCCTTCTCATCTAGCGGATATGTGGATTGATATCTGCGACATCTTATGTACCATACATACTATGCTTATACCACGTCATGTTCTCACATCTGGTACACTATAAGATATACAAATACATGGCTTCTTTGACTCTTCAGAAAAGGCTTATGGTGCATGTATATATCTTCGCTCTGTGAACAGTAACGACAAAGTTTCAATTCAATTATTGTGCTCCAAGTTCAAGGTTGCCCCTCTAAAAAGGCAAACCATACCGCAACTTGAACTCTGTGATGCATTGCTGTTAGCCAAGCTATACAGCAAGGTGTTAAGTGATATTAATATCCAGACATCACAAAACTACTTATGGTCTGATTCAGTTATTGTACTTTCCTGGATAAAATCAGACTCACGTAAATGGAAAACATTTGTATCCAATCGTGTTTCTTAAGTGCAAGAACTTTCTGAAACGGCAGCTTGGCGTCATGTCTCAACACAAAACAATCCACCTGATCTCGTTTCAAGAGGTGTTTCCTCGGAGCGTCTTTCTGGCATTGATTTGTGGAGGCATGGTCCCCATTGGCTCTCTCAACCCACAACATCATGGCCTGAACAACCACAACAACTAAATGTTCAAGATTCGTCAGAGCAACTTGTTTCAGTCTGTATGGTGTCCACCACAAAAGAAGATAACTTTACCACAAAATGTCTGATCTACGACGCCTTCAGAGAGTGACTTCTTACATACACAGATTTATTTCTGCATGCAGACATGAAACCAGGTATCATGGACCCAGTGGCGTAGCAAGCTTAGGTGGTACCGGGTGCGGAAAATTTTTGTCACCCCCCCATTTAAATTATTAAAAGATGGAACAGTTCCAAGTGTTATTTTTTGGATAGTCAAAGGTAAACCCACGAGAGTTTTAAGAGTTTATCGATAGATGCAACTGCAACAAATTTATCTGATGTAACTCGTATTCTCAACGGATTATGCAAAATTAGTAATAATTACTTTGTTATACAAAAACAAAACTAAGCTCCGAAATCATGATATACTATGAATCAACCATCCATAAAGCGATTCGAGTTACCATGTTGTCGCCATGTTGTAACCAGTGCTACCAATGGAGCATATAAGACATAATAGTTAACCTAATTCAGCCAATTTTGTTAGGATTATGGAAAGACATACATATCAAGTACATTATGCTGTACATTGTACATTGCACCGTTAAACGACAGTAAATTCTATTATTATTAATCTAAAGTGCGTTATAGACAGACAGATATACATTGTTTTCGTGAGCGACAGACTGTGGGTGTTACCGTTAATAAAGCGAACATCTAGGCCAAAATACACTCCCGAAATTCTGCAATTTTTTATTTTTTGAGTGATTTTTTTATATTTTTATATTTTGTTTTCCAAGCGAAATCTCGAATTTTGGAAAGATGAATTTTGATGAAAGGACAAAATTTTGTCCAAAAGATTCGAGACACGTTTTCCTTATTTTTACATAAAGAAAGTTTTCTTTAAAACGGCTCTAACGATTTTCTTTAAATTTTGCACGTGGGTTGATTATACTAAGAGCTAAAACTTTTATTTGAAACACTTTTCGAAATAATTCTCTGATGGGTAATTATAAGCCACCCACTCTGAATACGCGCTCTTTGCAATACGGCATCTTACAACGGAAAATCGTACGAAAACAAAATTTTGTATTTTGTTAGGTACCTTTTGGGGATGTGACACGAAGATTGGCGACAACTTTCTCTTATTTTTAAGGGGAGGCTAACTTTTATTTGGGCAGAGGAAGTTATGTGAATTATACATCAATTTTTTTAGGTTGATCCTAAGAAATTTCATAAACAAGTAATGTGACTATTTTACGGAACTGTATTATTATTAATCTATTCTTAAATATGCGCACATCCCAGTTCAAAATCTAGATTGAAGGAGACTTCGGAATCAACTCACATTCGAAGTTTATTTTCGTCAAAGTCATGACTGCCCGCAGCGGGTAGAATTGGTTGTGGCTTGAGTGATATAAAATATCACCGATTGTTGAAGTCTCATTTAAATTTATAGAACTGCAGAGACAAAGATCGACAGAAATAAACACCCCTCCCCCTAACCATAATATTATTGTTCGTATCAACACAGCGACCAGTTCAGCCGCGTTTTATTACCGTTGTTGACTGAATTTAAAACTAAAAGAAGTTTCAACACGCATGTTGACTTGTAGAAAGTTGTTAAGCTTATTTAATTGTTAAATAATGTTATTATTTTCTCTAAATTCCCTTGAGCGATTTTTTACTTGCAAAGACACATTTTTATTTTGTCACCCTCCGGGTGATGGCACCCGGAGCGGCCCGCACCCCCTGCACCCCCTTCCTACGCCACTGCATGGACTGCTACAACACGCTCTACAAACATGTTTTAGAATCGCTCAGAAAACAGCTTTCGCTCATGAATTAACAGATCTTCGTAATGGAAAGCTAACACCTGTTAAAAGTTCAATACATGCACTAGTTCCATTCTTGGACCAGAATGAGATATTGCGAGTGGGTGGTAGATTGGAGAAAGCAGATCTGACACATGATGCAAAACATCAGGTTATCTTACCCTCGAGGCATCATCTAACTACATTGATAGTAGAGTATGAACATCGCAAACTATTACATGCATCTCATCAACTACTCATAGCATCTTTACGACAAGCCTACTGGATACCTTGTATTCGAAGAGTAGTGAAGGCAATTTTGCACAAATGCCTAACCTGCTTTAAGCTAAAAGCAGAAGGTGCGAAGCAATTAATGGGAAGTCTTCCTTGTTACCGGATAACTCATGGTAGGCCCTTTCTCAGCACAGGAGTGGATTATGCTGGCCTATTCATCATAAAATTTTGGTGCTTCTCGTAGCAAGACTACTGTTAAAGCCTACATTGCCATTTTTGTATGTTTGGTAACTAAGTCAATCCATAGTGAGGTGGTGTCTGATCTTACCTCAGAAGCATTCATAGCCGCACTAAGAAGATTTACATCACGTCGAGGACTATGTAAGGAGATCTTCAGTGATAATGGCACTAAATTCGTGGGAGCAAACAACAAGTTAAGAGATCTACGATTGTTGTTGCAGTCAACAGAATTCCAAAATGCAGTTCAAAATTTCACTGCAAGTCATGGTTATACTTGGCACTTCATTCCTCCCAATTCACCACATTTTGAGGGTCTACACGAAGCCGCAGTCAAGTCCATGAAGTTCCATCTTAGAAGGATGATAGGTGCTCAAGTTCTCGCATATGAACAGCTTTACACCTTACTTACACAGATTGAAGCTTGTTTGAACTCTAGACCACTCATTCGTCTCAATGATGATCCAGCTGATTTGTCATATATTTTTCATGGTCATTTCTTAATTGGGGAACCCCTCACCTCTTTCCCATCGCATCCTCCTACCGAAGACAAAAGGTACGTTGAGAAATGGCAGCTTCTACAAGATCATCTGCAACATTTATGGAAACGCTGGTCTTCAGAGTATCTTCATTCCTTACAACAAAGACAGAAATAGTCCTGCGTAAGTGACAACGTTCGAGTTGGCACCGTAGTCATCTTGAAAGAAGACTACAGCCCTCTTCAATGGAAGTTAGGCTTTATTACAGCATTACACCCTGGTGGTGATGGTTTAGTGCGAGTAGTAACAGTGCGTACTTCCAGTGGTGAATATAAGCGCCCCATAGTGAAAGTGTGTCCTTTGCCTAAAGATAAGTAGCAAATGGAATTCATTATGTTTCACATATTCCAAAGTTCCATATTTATCCATGTCGTTAGCTGATCAAAGTTAAGTGAAGTTATATTCCTGCAAGATATGCAGTAAGTCAGTGTTTTAACATATATAACATGTGTATATACGTGTAGCTTGCACTTTCTTTTCTTTTTGTTAAAGCATATGCATTAACGGCAGGGTGTATGTCAGTGCAAGCAATCTGTTTAGTGATTTATCGTGTTCAAATCGCCACCATATTTTTCCCGCGCTGATATAAGCATTTCATGTTATTGTGTAATAGGTCATCGCGCGTGACCAAGCTACGCTGAGCAGTCAGTGCACCGCCAGATTTCATTGCTTGTAGACTCAAAAAGGTATCACTCCAGTGCGCACGGTTTTCGACATTGTGAAATCCTTGTTGAAGTGCTCGCAAAACTCCGAATTGCTGCAAAACTACAACTCCCAAGTTTTGTGTATCATGTGCAATTAATTCAACAAGTGCAGCAGTATTATATTTATCACAGCTAACATCCGTGATACGCTGTATAAGATTAAGTGCCATTGTGAAATACCTGGTTTCCAGTGCATCATTCTTATAATGAAATTTTCATGTAACATTCAGAAGTTTGTTATTTAACACAAATCAACAAACTACAGTGCTTATTTCAAGTATTTTAATATATAAATTATATATTTTAATTACATATATTTCTAGACACGTGCGGTGCATTTTCCCGCCAATTTTACATCATTTATAAGTCCAGTTTAAGAAGCATTATATTCATTTAGTTCAATGATATTATTCAATCATTTATTAGTTCACGTGTGATTAAAGTTTCATTGTTTTATAGCATGTTTTGATTGTAATTTTATTTAGGTTCGTGGATCTCTGTGCCAAGTGACCTTCGATAAGTCCATTGTTCTACCAACTCCTTCAAATGAATTATTTTATGGCCCTCCACCTATCGCAGAGGTTTTATTCCTTTTATTGTAGTTATTTTCTACATCACCCCACATGTTTTGTTCCTCTCGAACCGGATTTCCTACACCGTACATTTTCACGGTCACTGGATTCACAGTCACTCACTACACAATCACTATCTTCATTTTCACTACCTGAACTATTGAATAAACCACCATCGCCTCTGATTCTATACTGTAAAAATAATCAAGAACTGAGTCTTTCAAAAACTCTCCAACTCCAGATGCCATATTGAAATGCACTGTCGAACTGGTACTTCCCCGGCTAGGTCACGGTCATAACACAGGAGTTTGGAATTTTTGTTGTACATGACACTAAACATCAAGCAGGTAATTTTCAAAGTAGTTTTATCATATGCTCATAGATGTTGGATGCATTCCCTCACAGCTGCACGGAAGAAATGACTTTGAATTAAGAGCATCTTAAGCTCAAGGCTGAGGTCTATGCGCGCTTGAGGTATCTCAATTGTAGCAAGACTGCCTCGCCTTTCCTTGCACGGGATATCTCGATTGCAGCAGTGAAAGGGTTAATAGACAAATCATATTTAGGGTTGGAAAAAAACAAATTTTTGAGAAAATCAATTAAAAAAATTAGTAAGGTAAAATGACCAGACTTTATCTGCCATAAATGTTTGTAACCCTGCGAAAAGAGCTAATTTTGATTAACAAAATAATAAAAAAATTACAGACATGTTCAAAAAGAAATGCTCTTTCTCATAAGTCAATAAAAAATGGAACAAATTTACCTATAGCGATCTATAATCCCCCTTAAACAACTCTCTTGGAATTTTATGTACCTTTGTCATTTTTATTTAAAAAGTACCAATATTGTCCTGATTTATGATAATGGCTTACATTATGGCAGTAAAACTGTAGTTCTTCAGTTAAATAAAATGCTGTGATTATATGACGATTGTACTGTAAGGTGTATTTCCTATGAGAAGAAAATGGATGTAACTTTAAGATATAAGACAATGAATTACACTCCAGTGCACAATTATTATAAGACAATGAATTCTGGGAAATAATGTACATGTTTCGATCACTTGGTCAAGCCCGAAGACCTATGATATCATTACATGTCCTGACTTTTATTAATAAAAATATGGTAAAATATGGGCTTTGCACGAGGCTGAGACATCTGCCACTTGCTCTATGTGAGAGAATGTGTTTGTCTATGCTTATGTAAGTGTTCTATATTGTTGTTTGTTTCAGACCCGGGACAGCTGACGACATTCCCATCTACAATTATGTGTCTACAGTGCAAAATCCACTCACATGGGGCCAGTTCATGGAGAAAGGGTCTCGACACGGACTTCAAGTGCCTACCATCAAAGCCATCTGGTGTTATTGTTTCACACTGAACAGATATCGTTCTCTGCACGTTCTTTACATCATGCTTCTTCATTTCCTTCCAGCTCTTGTTGTAGATAGTGTGGCTGCCCTCTTTGGAAAGTCACCCAGGTACGTATACAAAATCATTGAATACACAGAACAAAATTAGAGAACTTTAACATCCTATATTTAAGGATCATATTGACATAATGAAATGAAATTTGGCTTGGTTGATCTACATTAGTATTATTATTATTATTGTTTTTTTTGTATGCACACCACCCCATATCCTGCTGTTTTGGCAGTTTACCAATCCACACATGTGGAATGTTGCATTTTAATAATAATAATAATAATAATAATGATGATGATGATGATGATGATATTTATTTGCAGCCAATATACTTTTTTTACAATATTTATGAATTTAATCTTCTCCAACGAGGGTGTTCGTACAAGCTACAAGTTACTAGCATTTTTATTCATGTCTAGTTAGTCATTCTATTTAAACAATCCGCTATTTCAGTCCGCGTGCTAATTCAGCAGTTTGTGGCGGATTGATACTTTCTTACCGCCTGTTCTCCGGCATCGCGCCACAGCAGGTGCATATTTGAGAGGCCTCGCGCCTATTCATGGGCGTCACGCCAAGTCAGTCAGCATCTAGCATTCACATGAAACAGTTCATTGTGAATCGCTCCTACAATTCGCGCCTCTACAAGACAATAGCAGCAGTGGCGTTTGCTCTTAAATCGCGAATTAGTACACAATACTTCAAGATACAAGTATTGTCGTGTGCGGGTAATTAATTGACATTAATTACAACAAATTCATCAGCATCAGCTTCTTAGATCCGTCTATCAAGCTCGTAATAGTTCGAGAGCATTGTGCAACCCACGCGTTCACATTGAATCGGCTATTCAGTGTAATTATTATCAAGATTTCAGTGTTAATTCATCCTAAACGGAATACGGCAATTATTCCAAGTGTTTTGATATAAGAATCAGTACTGGCATAAATACAGAACATTTATCGCCACGTGGCTGCAATTACGCGCCAAATCGCAGTATAGTGCTTATTGCAAGTTACGCAATCTTATTTCAGCTTATTTGTTATTTAGTTTATCATTCAGTTAATTCAGTGCATTTATTTAAACCTATATCGTGTGAATAAAAGAGTTCCATCGTTAATTACATGTATCAGGTTTGTTTCCAATATTACATTCCGTGGACCTCTGTTCCCAACGACCTCGATTAGTCCATCTAGCTCTCCTCAATTGTTATTATTGCTAAGGCAATAATTTGTCCTACCAGAGATTCTACTTATTATTCTACCTTAATTTTAGTCCTAGTGGTCCGTTTCCTATACCACACCAACAGAGGGGTTATTATCAGTAAAAGTATGATTGCTGACAGAGTGTAAAATCAACCAGATTCACTTAAAAGCCTGTGCACTAACCTGCAGAAATACACCGTGTCCGGGAAAGACCTGACGAAAAAGAAATAATTATATGTCAGAAACTATTATAGTTACTACCTCAGTATTTTCACAGGTAGAAAGACAAACTCAAAAGTTTTTGTTTTGTAGCATCCCGTAATGCGCATTAACATGCACATTGTTGTTGCATGAGGAGAAACGAGAAAAAGCTTGTTCTTCGCAGCGTGTGTAGTCAGTCTTATTCTGAGAACTGGGAATGCAAGTTGTGTGTAGGCTACAACGTCGTTTCCAAACAGACAAAGGCCGAAATCCTCCCGCCCGAAACAGCATCCTTCATTGGCACAAGCAATTTCTGGAGATAGGTAATGTTGAGT
This sequence comes from Ectobius pallidus, assembly GCA_964059195.1. Taxonomy (NCBI): domain Eukaryota; kingdom Metazoa; phylum Arthropoda; class Insecta; order Blattodea; family Ectobiidae; genus Ectobius; species Ectobius pallidus. The sequence continues at coordinate 31,379,157 of CAXKWD010000001.1, read as the reverse complement.
CACAGCAGGGAAAGGCAAAGAAATCGCGCATAAACGACAATGACATTGAAAGGGTACGGGCTGCTTTTGTAAGAAGCCCGAGGAAATCCATTCGTGAGGCGGAAAGACAACTGCAAATGCCAAAATCCACAGTCCATGGGAGAGAAGGACCTACACCATGGCCACCAAGGTCACCTGACATGACCCCAATGGATTTCTTTCGCTGGGGTTTTCTGAAAGACAAAGTGTATCGCACGCCTGTGACCGATAATGCAGATTTGCGTGGCCGAATCTACGATGCAATAGCTCAAGTCACACCGGAGATGCTTTCGCGTGTGTGGCACGAAATTGAGTATTGGGCCAAAAAATGGTGCTCACATAGAGGCTTATTAAAACTCATCGCGTTTCTCTTTGTGACCGTGGAATCATCACGTCAATAAAAGCAATAGTTTCAGATATATAATTATTTATTTTTTGTCAGGTCTTTCCCGGACACCCTGTATTTAAATTTTATCTTGTTACTAGATGTAGGCCTACACATAAAAAGCTGATTAAAACTTAAAAGATAATGTACTTTTTTACAAGTTTCTGGCATTGTCATGTTTATCTTACAGACTAAATCAGTGTGCTACAATTAACTGAAATATTTACAATGTATAATAACTTAAGCCTAGATACAGTGCATGTTATAATAATTGAAATATTTACAATTTTAGACCTAGATATAGCACATGCAGGCATTTCTAGGTACTAAACTTACAATATCTTTAATACTGGTTACTTATAAACTAGGTATGTACATAATCATTTCTAAGTACTTAGGCAGACTTACAATATATTTAAAATTAGTTACATTGTGTATTCAAAAGTCTAGTTATAATAATTCATCTAAATTGTACAGCACCTTTCCAATTAGGTAGTTTTTCAGGGCAGATTTGAATTAATTTTTTAAAGATTTTTTATGTGTTGGAAGTTTGTTATAAAATGTGATGCCTCTTACATATGGGTCTTTGTTTATTGATTTGTGATGATACGCTATTTGATGGTAGTCCTGGTTTGTTCGAGTATTATGTGAGTGAACTGTGTTATTTTTTTCATGATGGTTTGTATTTTCTGTTACAAGTAGTATCGACTTATGTACGTACAGTGAGGTAAGTTTTAGTATGTTGTTACTTCTGAAACTTTCCCTACATGACTGCATCCTATTTAATTTGAACATTATTCTAATGCATTTTTTTTTAAATTCTGTAATCTAGTTATGTGTATGTTTGCTGCACATCCCCACAGTTCTATGCCATAACTAATCTGTGGAAAATCAGTCCCATAATAAACAATCTTTAGAATATTTTCCACCATTATATATGCCAACTACCTTATTGAAATAGGCCTATACTTTTACTAACCTTGTTGCAGATATTATCTATTTGTTCTTCCCAGTTAAAGTAATTATCTACCCTTATTCCCAGGAATGAATGAGAGTAGGTTTCTTCAATGACACCTTCATCATTAGCGTTTATTTTCAGTCGAAAGATTTCACTAATCATGATGTTGTTCATCAAGTTCACATGTTCCACAGCCTCAAGAAGATCATAATACATGGCCTTACGTGATGCATGCATAACTTGGATAAGAACTAAAGAAAACAAAAGGAGAAGCCAGGCGAAATTATGCAAACTTAACTGAAGAATTAAACAAATTGAAACAAGAAGTCAAAAAAATCAAGGTGATATACAAATACTAACTTCTATTGAAGCCATGAAAATGCCTGGTACCATAAGTGAAGACCAAAGATTCTCGAAGCCCCCAGAAATTACAAAAACAAACGAAATCACTACCCTAACTATGAAGAAAACGAAAAACTCACAACAATGCTTCCAAATGACCCAAAAATACTGACGATGAAAATAAGCAAAACATTAGTATACCCCAAACGACTCGAGAAGGAAATCCAGTGATTTTGGATAGCCTACTACCTCAGAGGAAGAAAACTGTGAAGGAGGAGAAGCTTGGGTTGAAGTTGCCCACAGAAGACCATGCAGAAAAGCACAAATAACAGAAACCAGCGAAGAGAATACTGAACCCAGATGTGGACAGTGTGCAGCTTGGATTTATGTTGCCAAGCTACACAAAGACATTACAGAGTAGAACCTTAGAGGATTCATATAAAGGAAAGGTTTACAAACAATTGAATGTGAACAACTGAATACTAAAGATCAGCTTAAAGCCTTCAGAGTCAGGATACTAATGGAGTCACTGGAAGAAGCAAATGAACCAAACTTCTGGCCAAAAAGTGTAGTCGTCGCTTCAAAGGATTCAAGTTAAGAAAGAGCAGAACAACAGGTAGAAATCATGCTATGAAGTGTGGAAGGGCTAGAAAATGTACCCGTGATACCCATGAATATATTCAAAGAAATCTGATAATTATGACTAAAACCTCTCAGACTGACGAAAAACAGGCTACTATAGTCACTATATTCCAGCCAACCAAGGACTACAAGGCAGACCAAGTGGAGGAATCTCCTGTTTCTTTAAACCATGGCTATCACCTGCATTGAAAATTATCATCATGCCGAACCTACTAGTATGTCATCTAAAAGGTATACCAGTCATATGTGGTTACCACCAACCTGGCTGCCCAGTGCCGAAAATCATTGAAGACCTAGGTCTAGTTTAAAAACATTGCAAAGGAGCAACCAGTCATAGTTGCAGAGACTTCAACTGCCAAACAGACAAAACCAATAACACAAGAAGGGCTCACACTCATAAATAAATGCATTCAACCATACATATGCCACAATGGGAAAAGCAGAGTGGACTTACGCAGAAACTAAATGAATATACACTCTTACTGAACTGCATTTGTTTGTTGGAAGAGCTCTTGTCTGGATGTGTTGGTTTTCGGGTATCTTTTAGGCTCTCTTAACCACCTGTGTTGAAATCATGGCAGTCTATCGTGTCTGTCCCTTTGTTGATTTTATCAAATTCATAATGGAGTCTGGTAATTTATTATTTTAAATAGACAATTTCCTTCCTGGCATCTTTTAAATCCTATACCAATATTTTAACAATCTTTTCCATTGATGATGACATGGTTCCAATTGGCAGTTGACCATTGACCATTGACTGCAGATCATTGGTGGTTGAAAGGTTTTTGCATATTACTGGCGTTATGGTATTTTAATTTTGTCATAACAAATTTTTCCTTCTAATAAACTGATTTTATTCAACATTCTGCATTTGTGAGATAGATTATGCCTTATAAAACCTTATTTTATCACTCAACTTCACTACTCATCTGAGGAGGCAAGCAAGTCACTTGTGAAACACATTATGTGTAAGTAAACACTTAAAAGTGAAGTTGAGTGATAAAATAAGGTTTTCATAATTTGACCTCTTCACTGTGAGTCCCACAAACATTATATATGATTATTAGATTTTGTCTGTTAAACTTTCTATTTTCTGCAGCATAAATCAAACCAATATTCAGGGCTGCCATTGATCCACTGCACCCAATCATGACACAAAGGATTTAATGTTGATGCTAGTAGCTCAGTTGGTTTGTTGCATTTTATCAATTCATGAGAATATTACTCCGAATAAATACTTAATGAATTTACTTTAGAAAATCTTAAAAGTCTAGGTGAACAGAGAGGGTCCAATTAGGAAGAGGTCTGGCACTGGGGAGAGGGAGAGTGAGTAGAAGGGAAAACTACCATTGCATTGCATGGTACCAAAAGTGCATGCACCCTCTGCACATACTTCTAAAACAACATTTTCTATACATGCTTTTTATAATAATGTTCCTAATAGGATATTATATTATTTAGCTATATGAAAGTCAAAATATAATAAAGAAAACATTATTTATTGAAAATGGGCCTGTGAGGCCTAACCCATATACAAAGGAAATTATTATCACTCATGCACTGGCAGGTTAATAAATATTCATTCATCATCATGACTGCTGGGATATGCTGGGCATTCAATCAATATCAAGTGAAAGTGGCATAAATTTTCTCTGTTTGTATGTGTGTTGCCACTAAAATCCAAACCTCGAAGAACATAATATTATCTTCATGAAACTATTTTATTTTCAGATTGGTGAAAATCTACAAGAAAATAAACAAGTTCTCTGAAGTGATATCATATTTCTGTACAAGAGACTGGAAGTTTACAAATCAAAATGTACAGTCTTTGTGGAGGAAGCTTGATAAGGCAGATCAGAAGACTTTTGATTTCAATATAGCTGAGCTAGACTGGGAAAAGTACTTCTATGGCTACGCAAGAGGAGCAAGAATTTATGTTATAAAGGATGATCTCAAGACACTTCCCAACGCTATAGTGAAGCAGAGGAGGTGCAGTATTTTTTTCATTTTCCTTCTTAAGTGAACCTAGTAGGGTAAACACCTATAGGAACATTTTTGTCCGAAATTAACAAAGTACAGTGTTATTAAACTTTTTCAGCATGTTTTACACAATTTCACATAAGGAATTTGTTATTAATTAGCTCTTTCATTGTTGAGATTTTAGCAAGCTAACATATCCTTGCAGGGTTTCACTTTTTTATTTTTTCTGAAATTGTGGTATATCATGCAAAAATAATGCAAATATTTGAAACACGCTTACCAATCATATTGTAGTCTTTTCTAGAAGGCCCACACGTCCAAAAATACTCATTTTTAAAAATGTAAAATGTACCACATACATCACAAATAATTAAGCCAGAAAGGCCATTAATGTCAAATTAAAAAATTAATTTCTACATATGATTGCACTTGTTTTTAACTATAAGTAAAGACATTGCATGTAAAATGATTTTAGTAAATTTTATCTACAATTTAGGGATGTCCAAAATGTATTTAGTGGTTAGTTAGATATGAAATACTAAACTGTCACATAATTTCTGTGTCAATTATACCAGTAGCACAGTTTTAATCAACAACTAAAGTCATTGCAAAGACAGTTTTGTTTCTAGGGGTTTCCAAAATTTACTTACTTGTTTTTTAGGAATGAAACAATCATAGTTATATAATTATGTGAAAATAATTTCACTTTTAAGAAATTGCATTGCATGAAATATGTTATGAAGTTTCTTACAAGACAGGGATGTGAAACATTTATATCTTTGTTTATTTGGTATGAAATATTACCCATTAGGTCTGTATAATAGCTATGAAAATTATTTAAAAGTAAAATATGTACAGATACCACGCATGAGTAAAATTTTAAAATATGTTGTGTGTGGAAAATTTTGAAGCAGGGGGTAAGGCACAAACCAATGTTACATCTGACATACATGTACTTTGTATCCTTTCTTTTCTTATCCCTCTTGGTGGTAATGGAACAGACATGACCTTTCCTAGCAGGCTTGGCTTTATTTGGAAGTGGGTGATGCAGATGCTGGAAAACGTCTTTCTGTTATTCTCAAGGGCTGGTCACCAGCTAAAAGTCACCTCATTGTATTGGTGGGTCTATACTATACTATATACTAAGCCTGAGTAATATTCTTAACTTTTGATATTGAAAAGTGCCAGTGAATTTAGTACAGTTAAGTTACATCTAAAACATGAAAGAAGTATCACTGATTTCCTCATACATTCAAGCAAGCTAATCACCAAGTCTGAGCTCTCCAGCGCACCTATATTCTTATTATAGTCCAAAACGCATTCGGGCTTAATTATTTGAGTGTCAGTCTTTTTGTCAGTTTTGCCTGAGTTTCTCATTGCATCTTTGTAGAAAGTTGTCAACAAAGGCCTACATACCACTCGTCTGTCCATCCATCTCACAGTTAACATTTTATCAGTACATCTAAACTCTACTTGTCCTTTGTCTAATTTTCCAGTCATTTCAGGCATTTCTTGGCATAATGGTAATACAGGCCGCGTGCATGTCCCCCTTCCACTCGATACTCGCCTGGCTGCTTCCCCTATCCCACCGGCTACTCTTAGCATGTCTCCTAGCCACCCACCGGCCGCTGCTCAGTGCCGGTAATAATATTTCGTAATAAAGAAAAAACGCCCTTGCACCAAACATTTTTACAATTATAAAAAACGCCGTATATATGCCAACAGAACATTTCACAATAAAACTTAATCACAAAACAATATTAAATTCACAATGGATGTCTTTTTTTTATTAATATTACGACGTTTCGGCCCAAACCACTAGGCCTTCAGCAAGTACATCTAAAATGATGGGTGAAAGGCAAAACATCTTAACCGCCACTTTTTCTAAAATTGACTTTTTAACATGAATAGAAAGAGGCAACTGTGTTTCACGTCCTGGCAAAAGATCTTGCACGAACTCCTTCTGTGGCGGGAGAAAAATGCTGGTGTATTTTATCTTAAGAACCAAATAATTATTTTAATGCCCGGCAAAATAGCTTAAAGAACGAGTTGTTCTCGCATTTTTATCGTAAGTGCCAGCCCAAAGTGGCGCATAAGATAAAATGTTTGGCTCTTTAGATAATTCTTTCGGGACTAATTCTGAACGTTGGCGCTTAAGATAATTTATTATTTTTATAATTAATGCTAATAGGGTGCTTAAAATCTCCTTGTTTCAGTCAAAATCAATCACATTAAGAATCAGTAATAATACTATGTAGTAAATTAGAGTTATTTCTAATTATAACATTAACAATGTGACGTAACAATGGTTTGGTTCGCTTTGCTGACCTCGCGCGCCTTCTGCATTCCATTTAGCATTATTTCTTTTAGTCGTGTGCGAGATTGTATTGCTTATTTCATTGAACATTACATTCGATGGGTGAAAGGCAGAACATCTTCAGCGCCATTTACATTTTTTTTCAGGAGGAGCAAAACACGTTTTGCTTAATATTTATTAAGCCAAACTGAATAAAATTTTGTCAGTATGCAGCTGGGAGGAGCAGAGTTACATATACATCAGCGTTCTAGCGTGATCTACCGAGAGCTGTGAATATTAATCTTCAATAATTTCGTTCAGAAGAAACGCCAAATATTGCCTTGCTGCAGACTAATTTCCATTCCTCAGTAAAAATACGCATTCCAGTGCAATTAAAGAATTAATGTTCAATAATGATATTCTTCGGAGGTACCTTTTTATTTAGTCATCCCGATATAGCTGCGCATATAAAGTCAAACAAAGTTCTGTAGTCCTAAAAGCCCATGTAAATATGATTAATAACAATTACAATAATAATACTAATAATAATAGTATAATATATTATTTACCATTTCTCTTAGTTTTTTTTCCCTTGGTAAATTCAGCAGTTCAGCTTTAAAATCCCTTTCGTAATCCTGCTCCGTGAAGTGCAAGGAACAAACTCTACTTGTATCAGGATTCCAAGAATCATTTCTTCGGCAAGCAACAATCCATTGCTTGCGAACATCTTTGATTTTTGGAAAGACGTGGAACGAAATGTTACAGTCAAGCTTCTTGCAATCTGAGAAATTACTGTTACACACTGCCACAGCACATCTCTGACCCGGCATAATGGATAAGTTATTTGCACATTCTAAAGCACTTTCTAATTGTACTATTAAAAACAATATGTATTGGTAATCTCTATCCTAAATGACTACGGTCAAGCGGCCGAGATCAGTAGGTACAAAAGCCTTGTCAGCGGCACCATGCTCTCTACTGTCCTGCTCGAAACGCCAAATCATTGAGACAGCTGAAACGCCCGGAATAATTACCACTCAATTACTCGTAAACCATTCGAGATATGGGGCTGGAACTTCATTTCTATTAAAATTCAATTATTTCACTAAAATTTTCTCGCTTGAAGTTTTTTCGGGACACAAAAATAAAAAAAAATTGTCGCATAGTGAAATTTGCTTCTCCCTCCATTAATTTTGTGTAACGGGTGATGTTTATAAAATGAAATAAAAACATTTGTGTCCGCTTTTTAAGGCTATGTTTTAACCATCAGTAGGGCTGAGGTGTGTAGATTACACGTGTGTAGCCCACGTGCTGTTATTGAGAGTTCATGGCGACTGTTGTTGTTGTAGGAACTAACTGGCACCCATGATTCTTTTTTTGGCGCAAAATCCGCGACAAACTTGCGTGCAGTTCTTGAGATGAATTACTGGCGAAAGGCGGAGGCGAATCGCCCCAAGCGATTTTTATACGCGTTGATTGCGAAATTGATATAACATAAACAAATTAAAATTATGTCATCTTAATTCTGATTCGATGAGATTTTCCGCGTAAAATTATGTTTCGCCAATGAAATTAATTCATTACGTCATGGTCAGTTTTACCAAAAAATTCATTAATTGAAGTTAATGAAGAACAAAGGGATTTCCCTTAATTGTCTGGTCAAACAGTCGATGTATTGAAATGCTATATGAACAAGTGAGGTTATGGACAGGTGTTGTCGTAACATACGAGTCGCAGTTTTCCGATCAGTAGTTATATTGATATCTGGGAATGTTTAGGATGCGTTACGTTGAGACGTCATTACGGAAAACTTGTAAACTACTTCACGAAGAGTTTTGCATTCATTTACTGAGCGATTTTTCACCGTCTACTTTGTAAATTCGTATGAAATTTTTAAATTCCAAGCTCATAATATGTCGAAATTTATAATTCACTAGACGATCAGTGTAATTTGTAGCAATTTGGTAACATTGATTGAATCACAGCGCCTCTAGTGATAATTTGACGAATGATGATTTAAACAATATGGCAGCTCTCTTAGAAGTATGAATGCATGAAAGTATTCAATATTACACAAAATAATTCCTTATTACATGAAGATTTATTAGTTACGTTAGCACAGGTAATGGGAAAATGTGAAACACATATAAAATTCTAAGGCTATATGTTTCAACACCCTTCGTCCTTGGCAACACGAAATTACTTCATAAATTAATGGTTACGAAGATTAATGAAATGGTGAAAAGTAACAAATAACAGACACACTAAATTAATTATTCGTGTATCACAATAGGGTTGCCAGGTTTTTGAAAGGGACAGTTTATGCCGACACAATGACATTTGCTCAAGAAAACACTGAGGTATTGCCTACTACACTTAAATTTTAGACACAAACTCTATTACAGTATTTAGCTTTTCATTTCCTACAAAAAAGTTAAAACCCATATTTTTCTTCATTTTTAGCTTTTTCCAATAATGCTGAATATCCCTTAATCAAGTCATGAAATTCTGATAACTATGATAAAGTCATTCAGGTTTCAAAACGTAATACCATATTCATAAACCTATCATCTCTTGTTGAGTCATATGCAACTTTTTCAGTTTTACAGGGTAGGGATGTTGGCCCCGCGACCAGCTCCCAACTTAGAGGACCAGATCATTTGATTCCAGGATAGACCAGTTACCTTCACAGGTTGCCTCTTAAGCAGTGGCATACCAAGGGAGGGGGCGGCCGCATCGGGCTCCATAAAGGGGGGAGTACCAAAATTGAAAAACATTTTTTTTTTTTTAAATTTTAGAAAGTATAATTTTTTTCAAGCAAAATATACGGTTTTATTGGTCAAATATTCTTTATTACTTTGTTAAATACTGCAGTGTTTTTATTTAGAAATGAAATAAACGTTTCTTTTAAACTATTTATAGACAATATGAAATAGGTCGTGGTGCCAAGCACACAGGAAAAGTTTACGGTGTATAGGCAAAAGAAAGACTAAGTAATTTAGCAATTTTATCAATTGAACTTGATGTGGCTGCTACTATAGACTTGTGAGGATTATTACCAGTGTACAGAGTTGATGGATGGATTTAAATTTAAAATGTATGAAATAAATATTAAGTAGATATAAAATACTAACATATAGAGAACAAATGCCAGTACTGCACTAAGCAGTACTGGTTTTGGAGAAGAGTAAAGTCATAAAAAGTAAACACTAGCTGAAGGAATAATAACTTGGCGAAGTAGAAGAGACAGTTTTGTTATTTAAGGATTTATGGGGATTAAGAGGTACCGTTAGAAGCAATGAACTTAAGGGAAGCATCTCCAAGCTATGAGGGTGAGAAACCTGAAGGAACCTTGAAAGTATTTTGTATAAGCTGACAAAGAGTTTGATTAGAGTGGGCGAGCCTTATATTCTGCGAGCCAATAGAAACTTATTGTTTATATTCCGAGGCAAATATACCACAGGAATATAACCAATCAGAGATCTGCTAATATGCTACTTAGACATATTAGAGTTTTATATGTAATATGTACAGAGTTAGTTAATTACCATTCAGTCTGTTACTATCATAGATATCATTCAGTCTGTTACTATCACAGAGATCAGTCGTTCTCGTACTATCACAAGTCAATCAGTCTTCTTACTTATAAGCGAGTACACAAGTATTCAGTAATCATCATGTAAACAATTGCTGCGCCAGTGACATGAGTTAAATAAATATATTTACGCATAAGTTAGCAGTGCACCGATCAATATGGGATATAAGGCGACATTCATCTATAAACTCTAAGTACTATTTTGGTGACAGGTTGTGCATCAGAAACTGGGACGTATAAACTATCAATAATGAATAATGACATTCTATACTAATAAACGCTTAACATCAACACATTCAAAATCAATAATGACCCAAAATAGGACTATTGGCTTGCATAAGACAAACCCACGTTAGTAAGAATTTGCCTGTTTGAGAACAATTGTAACATAGTATCATGTAACTAGTTTGTTTAAATAAATGTGTTTGCATCAATATGAACTACTCTGCAGTACCCGTTGTATATCAGTGTGTATTATAGCTGTCAACCCTGAGGTAAGAGGTATGTGCTTTACTAGAGCTGAGCTAAGATTCATCGAGGAGAATAACTAATGTGTTATATCGAACCCCACACCCTAAAATTCATTTTAGATTATCATATTTACATAATGGTAACCTATGGCGCCCAACATATTAAAATATAACATTGTCAAGGAATTACGTTGTACAAACCGTGTGGCGAATAAAACTGTTATATACTGACACCCGAACTATGAGCAAGACGGAACTGCTACAGACTTCAACTCTATTATAAATGAGTTTGCATCCATCAAGGCTAGGAAGGCTCATTTTAAAATTTTTGTTATGGCTCTGATACTTCTTTTCTCTTCTTTTTTCAAATAAACTAACCTTATAATACTTACAGTTTTATTTCATTCATATTTTTCTCTTTCTAATGTGTTAAAGTAACATACTACTTCTTAAAAATAAATAATTGTGAACATTTAACTGTGTTTAAATTAAACTCATTGACCTTGAAACTTTTGGTGTTAGGGGGCGAATACCATCTAGTTTGCCTCGGGCGCCAAGTAGCCTTGGTACGCCACTGAATTGGTGAATTTACCCATACCCTAGCATCATGGGCAAAACCAGGCTATCCACAAAAGGCATCCATAAATTCATGTGTAAAATTGCAGATGCCTTGCAACTGGATGGAGTGAAAACATTACCTGTTGTAATATGAATTTCGTGAGCAGGACTGGAATCAGAATGTGTGAGCCATCAACACATCCAAATACTCCTTAGATTGGAATCTGTCCTGTGGGCCATAAAATGTATTTATCTATTTTGTCAGATATTTTCATGCAGATTTGAATAAAGACATCATGAGCATTTTCCTTGCTCAGTCCAAATCTGTCTGCTATAGACCGAAAAGATTCTTGATTGGAGATTATCCATATGGACAGTAAAATAGAATCATTTACAGGAATTGGTGTCCAGCCTGATTTTATTGTTGACTGCCCAAATCTTGAATCAAACCCTGCAAATAGAAACATAAATTCTAACATTGGTACTAAAGTACAGGGTGCGGCATTTAAAGTTTCCCATTTTCAATACCATGTAACACATTTATTTAACAAAGAAATAAGCTACATTGAACATTTTTAAATGTCTTACAGTCTTAGTTTTACAATTCTGTTCTTACTTTTTGCATACGATTTCCTTGAGATGCCCTCTATTAACTTTAACACATTGCTGCTATCCAGTGGCGTCACGTGGGTAAAATATTTGGGTGTTCACATGGGACTAAAAATAGAAAAAACAAAATACAGGACTTAGGAATCTCATCACTTGTAGAGAAAATGTACTCTTCTTTCTTTCTGTGCAGCGAACTTCTCGATAACTTCAAAGTTGAAGTCTTTCTTCTCACGCATTAGACGTTTCTCTATTGCCAGCATTGCAAGTGCTGCACGGTATTCACACATTAATAAACAAAATTACTTTTAAGTTCACTGGTAGAAAACAAACTAGCCTATTGAATGCATTTCCCAAATGGTTATAGTAGTGAACTATATATACTGTTCAACTCTTTAACTACTATAACTATTCTTTAAACTAGGCTAGAATTATTAATATTATATACACTACTAAACTAAACAAACAATCGCGACATCACAAAGAAACTATACTTCACGCTGTGAGAATTCCAATTGAACTGATACGGAATTCCTGTTTGGGAGAGAATGTAACTGTAAACTTCGCACCCCTTACTACAAACAGGAACAGCAGACCACCTATCACCCGCTGGTTAATCTTTGCTGGCCAGAACAAAATAATTATATTTTGAAGTTTTGAGCAAAACACATGGTATAGACAGGGATAGAAGACTGTGTTGCAACTTATACCTTCCAGCTGAGGGTGAAAGAGAAATCACTCTTTGACTGTGTATCAATGTACTAAAGTAAAGATTTATTTATTTATGAATAATTATAATAATGGCATATTGATGTAGGTAATTGTGACATAACGACGGAATGTAGAGGAAATAAACACCAAATCAAAGCTTCACTGTGAATTGTGACAATACGACAACACTGTTCACACCTATATAATAAGGGAAGATGGATGGGTCATAAAACAAGTTCCCTCTGGCAGCTCGCAAGTTGGATGAGATGGAGGGGTGGTAGGAAAAAATCAGATGCGTTGCCCAATGCTGCCCTCTTAAGGTCGGGTGCACGAATGACGTGTGATCCTGTCACACTTGCTAGCTGCGGAGCCCCTGCTAACTTTAGGTAATGCAAAACGCAATACTTAGAGGTTCACCCCTTAGCTAGTGAACCACCTCGAGGAAGCCCGCAAAAGGGAACAAAATACACATCTTTCTATACAGCGAGACGGCAAACCATACAAGAATTATTATTTATTCAATAATACTGACAAAATTAGGTAAGACAAGAATTATTAGGGGGTTCACGTGCTCATGTGATCCTATGCAGGAGACGCCACTGCTGCTATCTCCCTCTTACACTGGCCATTAAGCGGTGAGTGGTGTATTGCATAGCATTTGCAATTCCCTGCTAAATTGCATTGTTAAGACTGTTAATGTCAGGGAGGGCATGAGCGAAAACTTGAGTCTTCAGATAGTCCCACAGAAAAATATCTGGTGTAGTAAGGTCGGGAGATTTGGAGTTGAGAATTTAGAAAGAATTCGGCCGGGGAAAGCAGCATGAAGGGTGTCCATTGAAAGATGAAAGCATCATGATGGGTCTCCATTGAAAGATGTGCAGTATGTGCTACCCTACAACACTATCTTGTTGAAATCACAATCTCTCAATATCCAAGTTACGATGTGTCAATTCTGGTAGGAAGAAAGTTTGCAGCTTGTGATTTTAACGTTCAGAGTTGACAGAAACTGAAGCACCATTATCGCTCTCAAAGAAATAAGGGCCAATAATACCCTATACTGCAATGGCACACCGCACCACGACATTAGGACTGTGAAGTGGCGCTTGTGGATTATGCATGGATTTGCAGGAAATTGCAAATGTTACGCAAGACACCACACAATGCGTAATGGCCAGTGTACGTGAGAGATTGCAGCAATATGTTGAAATAATGGAGGGCATTTCAAGGACATCATATTCATAAAGTAGGACCAGAATTGCAAATCTAAGACTATAAGACATTTAACAATGTTCAGTGTAGCTTATTTATTTGTTAAATAGATGTGTTACACGGTTTTGAAAATGGGAAACGATAAATGCTGCACCCTGTATATTCACCCTTTAACCCTACATAAAAGCACAGGATATGAGTAGGTCAAAATACTACACAATATCAATATTACAGTGATTTAAAATCACACAGTCAAGCTTATATTCATATTATAATGTTATAAATTAACAATGAGCACTTGAACAGTAAGTTTTAGTAGCGTATTTTAACTCCTAGCTACAAACTTGCAATGGTTATAAATACAAATTCATACTTTTAATTCTCTGGGATGTAAGGGATGAATTAATTTGTATGCATTACAAACCTCTACTGAACTTCTTGATACCCTGAAGTGACGTTTGAAGTCAGCATCGCTGTACTGATTTACAGCTGCCAAATAATTCAAAATCTTGGCAAGCTTTTCACAAACCATATGTGAAAATAAAACATCACTATCACTAGAATCATTATCACTAGTTTCACTATCTGAATCTGAAGATTCTTCCATCAATTTTTTTTTCAATAATTCTCATTGCAGTTTCCTCCATTGTGTAGATGTAAGGTTAACTTGCAACTTCCCTATACAGAAAAGCAGACGACAATGGTCAGTCGTATTTTCTTCAGTACCCAAGAACGATGGAAGCGTTTGAAGTGCGATGAATCATGTGCTGGAAAGGAGAATGAGCTGATGAATTCCAGTGCTCTGTTTAGGAACATTTTCTAATGTAGAATAACACAGTGAGAAGCAAAGCTTCCGCCCCTTCACTTTGACCGTTTTTCTAGACACTGGACTCCTATCATCTGGCCCTCACTTCATTCAGTCCACAGTCTGGTTCCTGATTGTTGATTCCCAGCAATCCTTCTCTCCAGTCCTGATGTCCCTACCCACTTGAGCTTTATGAAAAGAACCCATCCAGTGCCAGCACTTCATTCATCTTGACAATGGAGCCTCAGATTGGCCCTGAAACATCAGAATTTATCTAAGCAATCACCTGGTTAGAAGCCTGGGAAAATATTCTATACCCATTAAACTATTTTTAATCTGTTCACTGGGGGAGGGGGGTAATTATTTGCCTAAAGCCGAATGCTAATGTACCACCCCTTCTCAGCATCCATGCTTGTCATTATACAATTTGCAAACAAGATTCCCAAATTTTACTTAAATGAAATGTTTTTGTTTCAGGCTTAGATGGTTGCATAATGGATTGAAAGTGGTTGTAATGGGACTGGTTGCAAGAATGCTCTGGTCAGCTTGTGGTGTACTTTTCTGGAGCCATGAACAATGCAAGTGATGGAAGGAAATGTCCATTCTGTTTGCAGTCTGGGTGAATTTTGCTGGTGATTGTAAAGATCAAGCATCTTCATTGTAGTTGTGAGTTCTTTATCAGAAAATTTGAAGGAATGGAATTGGGTCAATCATACTAGGCTATATAGCCTATAATTATTTTATTGATTAAAAATATTGAACTTCTGGTATGGTTTAAGCAAACAAGAGCTGGTTAATTAAATTCGCTTGGAATGAGTAGACACAATAGACACAAGTGGAACAATATTAATATATAATATCTTGAAGAACACTCACTACTTCATTATAATTTATTACTTACTAGCAGTCAATTTTCAAGAAGGCATCACTCGCATCGTCAGCTACATCCAACTGCTGAACTGCTGTCTTGAACCACCTGATGACGCTGTTGCAGTTTAATTAGTTTTTAATTAGGCTTAACTCATTCTCCCCTGGGATGTCAAAATTAAACTATTTCTAGTAACAAATTAAGGTTCAATGTCAAAGGTTGATAATTTTATTATCTTTGTGTCTTATCAACTTTTGAAAATACCTGCGTTTTTATCTGCCCAATGTCAAGGATAATATTTTTTGTCTCTAGACAATTCAGTGCTCCCTGAAACTGTCTCAGGGAGAAGACTTATAATGGTGAATCAGAAAATGATGCAATGAAAGGGTAAATGCAAGAAAAAAAAGTTTTGTGTAAAATTATGATTTTGTGCTTTATCTAATTTTTAAAAAACACTCCTCAATTGTGAACATTTAGAGATATATACATATTAAATTTTACCGTTCTCAGCTGAGGCTAGCTGTGGGATGCTTGAGGGCTAATTCTAAATCTAATATATGTATATATATATATATAGCTAATATATGTAGGCCTATATATATATATGCGGATGTTTTATACTGAAGAAACAATAAATTTTGAATTTTTTCTTACATCAGTTCTTAGGTTAAAAACTTATGTCTGCGTATACAGTAGTGTTAAGTTGTACAAAAAGTTATGTTTATTAAAAAATAATCCATTTTTATTTTTATAGTTTTACCCATCTGAAACTTGTATTACTGTAGAGTGGGTGCCTTTTTAGACAAATTCCATTTAATGTGGACTTTCGGTGTTCTGATCCAATCTAGTCCTGATTAGCAGAATTCTATGTATACAAAACTGAACATAATATGGTGTATATATATATATATATATATGTAGGCCTATTTACTAGGTGTTTATAAAGTCACTTACCATTTACCACTTAGACTATAAAGAACATGAACATACATTTAGACATTTTGAACACAAATTCAATACTTTCAACGTGATGACCCTGCAAATCTAAGCACAAGTTTCATTGTTCCTCTGTAGCCTGAAACACCCTTGCTAACATATCTGGCGTTATCTGTTCTGCAGCGGCATAAATGTGGTTTTTCATTTGATCAAGATCAGTGATTTTCACCTGAACTTCATAAAGCCCCAGGCGAAAAAGTCCATTGGGTTCAAATCGGGCGAACAGGGAGCCCAAAGTCTTGGCGATGCATGGCCAATCCATCTTCCAGAAAAAGCGTCATTCAGGTAGTCCCGGACAATTCTGGCAAAATGGGGAGGTGCTCTGTCTTGTTGGTAGATTACAGAATCCAAAATTCCATCTTGTATCAACTGTGGCTCCAAAAACTGTTGCACTAAGTTAAGTGATACCAGTTACTGTTCGCTCAGCAAACATGTAGGGTCCATACACTTTTGATTTTGTGATTCCCATCCACACATTAACCTTTGGTGAGTCCCTTTCCCATTCCTGTAATGCATTTGGCTGTTCATCTGTCCAAATCCGACAGTTATGTCTGTTCACATATCCACAGGTGTGGAATGTTGCCTCGTCACTGAACAGAATATACTGCATTAAATTTTCATTTCTAACACCATCCAGTAAGTCATAGCACATAGCTTGTCTGGCGGCATAGTCTTCATCTTCAAGTTTATGAACAATTTGAATGTGGTAGGTATGTTTATACAATTTGAATCGCAGTGTTTTCCATACAGTGGTGTCTGTGATACCAAGATCCCTGCTTAGTCTTCTGGTTGATGTTGAGTGGCTGCGTGTAATTGCTTCCTGAATCCTTTGCACAGTTTCATCAGCTACCACCGGTCTCCCAGTTCACTGTTCTTCAGTAACACTACCAGTTCACTTGAATTTGTTCACTATGTTCTTAATGGTGTGTCTGGTAGGAGCTGGTTTGTGAAATTTGTGCGTGACATTGTCCTGCGCTTCATCATACGTCATTCCACGCAGTCAGTAGGAAACAACAGCTATTCTTTCTTCTATTGTGGACATTGCTTTAAATCAGTGGTTCTTAACCTGGGTTCAGTTGAACCCCAGGGGTTCGGTGAGTCAGTCTCGCGGGTTCGGCAGAGGTCAAAACACACCCAACTCATATGATTCATGATGACATGCCCCACTTGTCCATCATTGGCTGCAGGTAATCATGCAAATTTTTTTTTTTTTTTTTGCAATTAAGAAGTTTTCTGTGAACGCGCATATGAAATTGGTGGGGTTCAGTACCTTTAACATCCAACAGGTTAAGAACCACTGCTTTAGAATATCTGCAATAAAATCAAAATTTGCAGTGTTAAAACAGAAAAGGTAAGTGACTTTATAAATACCCTGTTTATAACTGCTATATCATATTTGACACACCAACAAAACTTGTTTAATTTAATAAATATTTTTTCAAGTGTAAAACTATAACAATGTTTTTTCATAAATATGTTTCCTACAAACAAGGCACCTATATGATATTTTCTAGGAGGGGCAATTCTTCTAATTAATTTATTTGTTGTTGCTTTAACTTCTTGGGCAATTTTTTAATATTATATTAATAATATAAGTGCAACAATGACATAGCCAGAAAATAATTTTTGGAATTGTCAAAAGTGCCAGAGGTTTGGGGGTATCTGTTGGGGGCAAATCCCTGGAAAATTATTAAATATTGAACTAATGAAAATCACATTTTACACTATTTTAGCGCTGAAAAATTAGGTAGCAAATTTGTTTACGATACTCTAAGACATGCCAATGTAAACGAGAAATCGTTACCTAAGTTTTAATACTTATTACTATTTATAAGAAAAGGTAAATAACAATGGAACAATGGAAATAATAACCTACTCATTATGTTATGAAAACAAAGTAACTGCTTCCATGGCCGGTGTCATAAATAAACTGATTGTGTTGGCTATCTGGGTTGGGCCATGTTACAGAAACCATAGAAATTATTAAACATCCTCATAATATAAACAGGGAAGATGGGTACGGTGACATCTATCGGGAAACTATTAAAACTTTAAAGAATGAACCCACTGATGTCATGACAACTGCAACTGTTGATTCTTCACAGACACTTCATTTTAGTGTGAATCATTCTCCGAAGAAGGACACGACAGGATGTCCGAAACGTTAGATACTAAAAACATGATGCGGCCCAACCTGGATAGCCAACACAATCAGTTTATAACTGCTGTATCATCTACTCTTATACAATTCAACAGCCCTAAATAGCGTGCTCACTTGCTATTAAACTTTCGCAGTATAAACTTTCACGAAGAGTACAAAATTAGGAAAACCGTTTCTTTATTATATAAGGCCTAAGTGAAATGAACACAATGAACAAATATTCTAATTTAATTTTTACTTACAATTTTCATACCTCTGAACCACATACATTTTTAATAATCTACCAGTGTAAATTTCTTAAAAATCCTGGAGTCAATTAATAATGGCAGGCGAAGCCGCGGGCAGTATCGTTGACAATAAAAATCTAAACAAAATAACTCCTTCACTTGAAAAAAATGTAATTTCTGAAAATTACACTGAATTTATCAAATAAAATTCACATCATATTCAACTGTCCAACTGTTGAGAAACAATACATATTATCAGTGTTAACAGGTCGCTTTGGAACTGCATAATCAAATCTGAGATCGTTTTCCCAGGCGGAAAATTTCATATCGTGGAATGTACTCTAAAGCAGGAATTTTAGCTGTTTCATTAATTATTAATGGCTTAGTTTATGAATGATTTGCGTGCCAAGTGTTAATGAATATAATGCTTTAATAATTATTATACTCTTAATTTTTAATTTTTCAATTAATTATCGTGGGCGAAGCCGTGGCCCCCTGCTAATATTTAACACACGAACAAAACTTGTTTAATTTCATAAATATTTTTTAAACCAAAATATGAATTTTAGATTTTGATTTTTAGGGACTCTCCTTTTCTAATCCACTGTGGATTTTGCTTCCATGTTACTGATTTGGTAAAACTTCTCCAAACTTTTTATCTCTACTGTCTTTTAAGTAATTGTCCTAAAAGAAAAACACCTGACTATAATTATTAATATACATTTTTTCCTTTTGCTGAGAGCTAGGTGCCCCCCCTTCCCCCAGGTATGGGCACCCATGCCTACAACTTAATTTTAATTTTAACACTACTATATATATAGACCTAATTTTTTAGCCTACCAACTGATGTAGGATTAACAAAGCAAACATTTTTGTGATTAAAACTCAAAATTTATTGACTGTTCAGTATAAAAAATATTCCAAGCAGTTTAAAATTAGGCAGATGTCCAAATGAGCAGGACCCATATTAGCAGGACTCTCCTTATATCTGTTGTTACAATGTATACTGTGGTTATTTATTTAGCTGAACTTGTGGATTTGTAATATGTTTATTTATTTTACCTAGAGTCTGAATTCTTCATCTTGGCAACCTTACAGACTTATGTCACTTTGTATACAAGTTTATGTCCAATGACATTTATATAATAGTCAATAAAAATAACTGTAATTGAATGACTGTTGTGAGAGAAATGATTGTTTTTAGAGTGATTTCTGAAAAATAAAGAATAGTTAGTTTTAAGATTGATCGGTATTTATGTAACTCCCCCATGCAATCCAGACAGCTAAAGAGAGCTGTGAGAAGTTTACACAGTTCTGAAACTTCACTGATTAAATAAGATTGTTTTACTCCATTGTGCTGTTACTCTTTCTAATAAAAGTCATTTTGTAGATTTTTAAAACTATTTTTGCATGATGAACTACTTTTCGAAATAATGAATAGTTCATTAGTTTACACAGCTTCAAAAATAATCCTAAATCTGAACTGTTTTTCGAGGAACATCAAGCACTCATAGCAATATTTTGGAAGACTAAGGACAATTGGATCATGTTTATGACATGACCAGGAGGCCCTATGCTCTATACAGGATTCAGTTCTATTTGTAGTTAAATAGCCTACTATACCACAGAACCATTGTATCGTAGGTCACATTTTGCTGTTCCTACTGGAGAGGGAAATAAAAGGAAATTTTAAAAAGAACTGTCAGTATCAGGTTTTATTTTATAGTATATATTTTTTTTTTTTTTCAAAATTTATTACAATTTTGTTACGTAACATCCATTTAAACATCTTAGCAAGATAAACTAATTTTTTTTTTTTCTGAGAAGAGGTGCTTTTAAGATCGTATGTCTCTAAGATGTGAAACACTTTTATGGACTCAAGATAAATAGTAAACAAAAATAGAATTTTCTACATGACAAAACAATAAATAGAAAAATAATAGTAGGGTTTTAACTTTATGTATTGACTAGCTTTAAAGGCCTGGTTGCTTGGTTTTTCTATTTTCTAATTCAAAATTAATTTATGAAGGACTTTCAATTCTCAAACTTTAGGTCCTTCATTGATATTTAGAAATTGAAATGAGGAGGAACAACTTATCACACTCAAACTATTCCCTCAGGAAACTCTTGATATAGCTTTTTAATGCTTCTATAGAGGATGTAGAAATTTGCACCACGTTGAATCTACACACCAAGCCTGGTAGGGGTTGAAATAAGAAGAAACAGAAATTCTGGTAACAAAAAATTGTATTGTCTTTATGAAATATTTTATTTCTCATTCTCATGTAATCATACAACCAATTCATGGCTAAAATCAAAAAGAAATTCAACATTACTTTCATACTTTCCTCCCCAAAAACCTGAGACATAATAATATACTGCTGCATAGGACTAGAAATGTTCCATCCTATTTTTTCTCCTTTTACATGCTTAGGCCTACTGCCTATGATAAACATCCATATTTCTCAACTAAAATTACAAAGCCTACTGCAGTGAATAAAGTATACAACTGAAAATGCTGTTCCTGCAATACAAACTCTTATTCTACATCAAAATGTGAAGTGAGAAAGTGGTATTCGCTATGTCCAGTGTAGAGGAAGTTATGTGACTGCATCACATTGTGCATTATTTTCGTGGATTTCATTCCTCATTATTTATTTACATGAATGAATAATATTGATAGCTTCTCTAATTTGTCCAAGTCCTGTATCATGCACTTCCAAAGCTACCTGTGATCACTGCCAACAATACACTGTTATCATGAGAACAGTACATGCAATGTGATTTGTATTTGATGAATTCTTTGTAATAAGGTATTTTGTCCCCTCGAAAACATTTGATTTTTGGCATTTAAAAAATAAAAATTTTGCAAAATCCTGCACATCATGAAACGAAGGTACTGTCAAAATTCCAAGTTCCACCAATTATAGTTTACCGTGTTTAAGGACCATAAGACGCTCTTTTTTACTTTGAAAACAGAGCCTTGAAAGTTGGGTGCATCTAATGGTCCGAAGTACACTAAAAAGTTTAAATTATGGTAAATACTGATGGAATACCATAGCAATAAACAAGGTGTTATAAACGATAAGATAGTTACAAATGTTCACACAGACAGTACATCAGTGCACTTGTCACAATTGTAAAATGAAGGTAGCTGGAATCCAGGTATACAGTGCGAAAAGAAAGGAATGTTGAGTTCTTTTATATGAAAGGAGTATAATTTAAGGCAAAGGCTCATAAACACCCTTGTCCCGTTACACTTACCCTATGCTGATTTTGAGGGTTAGAGGGTGTAAAAGTATTTTCAGTTTTTCATGAGAAATCAGGTCAGTTGTTAAAATTTACGCAATGCCACCTGTACAGAAGAGATTTTCATACAATGCAGGTTTTAAGTTAGAAGTAACTTCATTTACACCAATTCCATTGTACAAGGTTATAATATGTTTATGCAATGAAGTATATTATTCCTTTTAAAATTTCTCATTTAGAATCACATTAAATTTATTTTCCTTTAAATTTCCACCCTAAAATCAAGGTGCATCTTATGGTCCGGAGCGTCTTATAGTCCGTAATATATGGTAGGTTCTACTTTGATTCTCTGTCAGTCAGTTTGTCAGTCAGGACAAAGCTGCTTATATATATATATATATATAGATATTTTCTTGCAAAAGTTTATAAATACCATAGATATAGGATCACATAATATAAGAAGACTTTCGACACATGCAAAGGATATTCATTCAGCATTCTTTTTCAGGAAGTTCAACTACTGGTACGTCATTTTGTTGCGACAAATTGTTGAAGTAATCCCTGTCCTCTTCTGGGATTCACTGTAATAATTTAACAAGGACATTGTATTTTGCTTTACTTTCATTCCCTAATGACTGGTACATTTGAAGGCTCATGAAGTAGACATCATTTACGCCTTCGAATATCAACTACATGAAATTCGCCTTCCTCAAATGAGACAACTTTGTAGTAGTAATAATGTCCTAAGTCCTTCTTCTGCACTTGAAGGTGAACTATTTTAGCAAATAGAACATTTTTACCATTTATGTCCCTTTTCCTGCTTACAAGTGGAGAGTTGATATTGTCAATTAAACTGCTGAAACTCTTAAAATCCTCCAGTTCCATCTTCAGAACATTTCTTTGACAAGATCTATCCAATCGTTGCAAGTAAAAATCTTTTGAGTGTTTACTTTCTTCTTCTTCTTCCTCTCTATTAAACTGTGGATTCCCTTTAATAGATATTTGTGACTTATCTCTTAAATTTTATCCAATAGTCAAGAAACAAAGATACATTCTGATCATTGTGTGATTATGATTTTGACAATAACATTGTCTGACCACACTGTCAGTATTTCAAAATTCTTTTCAGTTACCTCCTCTACAGCACATTTGGGGAAACATGGCCATTTTAATTTCCACCACATCCTCCTATGGTTTCGTCATACATCATGCAGAAAGAAGTTTTAGAAATTGTATTGTAGATGGTATAATTTAACGTTCATAGCTTTCTTAGGTAAAAGCTCTGAGAATTGGTGAGTTGTGGCATTGGAATACACTCCTGGAGATCACCATTACTACCTTTGAATTCTCGGAGTATTTATATAGATCTTTGTCTCTTCCCTTCTGTTCATATCATTTAGATGCTTCTTTCAGATGTTCTGACTTCTCCCTTTCATTAAGCTTCCTTCCTTCAAGTTGCATTGAATCAAACCATCTACTTCACTAAGCATTACCTCATGTTACCAAATAATACAACTTATAATGAGACAATGAGGCTGGGACAAGTGAATGAGCACTCCTGCAGTAATCTTGTTTTCTATGGTGGCATATATTAACCCATTTGGACCCAATATCGTATGTATACGATGCAACACCGTATTAATAATCATGTCTTATGACTTTATGAGGTACCATACTTGGATTTGTTTAAAAATCATGTTAATGAATGCGCTTTAGAGCCTTTTCACACTGGGTCACTTGTGATGGTCACTGGCGAAGAAGCATTAGTTAAAACGGGAGCTTTCATACTGGGTCACCGCAGTGACCAGCCAAGACACAAGTGACAATGCAGTGTCGACTCTGAACATATGTGATGGTCACTTGTGACTGGTCACTGGCAAAGAATCATTGGTTTAAATGGGAGTGTTCACACTGGGACACAAGTGACGGTCACTGCATTTTTGGATTGCCAACACAGCAGTTATATAGTCGAGCTAGCTCCATCAATGAGTTTAGATTTCATTAGATTTTATAAGTGAAGTGGAATGTCGACCTGTCATTTGGGATGTCAAAAGGGATGACTATAATAATAATGTTTTACTTTGCCTGGCAGAGTTAAGGCCATAGGGCCTCATCTTCCACTCAACCAGGATAAATACAAAATACATTAAAAGGGATCTACAAAAAAAAAATGCAATAGATATATCATGCATCTGTATCTGTATCTGGTACCCTAAGATCCCCAGGTGGGGCGAAGGGGCCTCCAAGTGGAGGTTTCATTACCTACACTAATTTTGATATGCTTATTTTCCGAGAGAGGGTAGAGGGACAGGTGGTAAGCCCATCGCCTCGCAACCCCCCTCTGGAAACTAAGTATTTCTTGGACTTGAAAGGGCCGAGAAATTTTGTCCAGAGGCTCTAATTTAGGCTTGGAGTTCTTTTACGTGCCGTAAATCTACGACACGGGACCCCCAGCTTAAAGTCACTCCCGGAGGACTCCGTGTCCAGGATTTTACGTCCTGAAAAATCCATCGACCGCGGCCGGGTTTGATCCCGCGCCCTGCGGATCTAGAGGCGGGCACGCGGCCGACATATATCGTACATAATAATACAAAATGCTAAAAATAGAATAATAATATAATATTGAACTACCTATATTAAAACATAAGACAAAAATGCGTCCATGCGACTATGGCATTAAAGTTTTGTAAACAAATGTTTGGCAAGAAATTGTAGTTAACGTCGTGCCTGATTTCAAAGAGAAGAGCACGGATGAAAGAACGAAAATTGGTAAGCTGCATGTTTTCTTTTCCGCTATAAAGAATTCTGAATTACATTTTCATGTGAGGCTAAGTAATACTAAATAACGAATGTGGCAATCTGTTTGGCAAAAGATAGATTTATGCTGCACCCCAGCCAAGCTCCGCCGTTTTGTTAGGTTAGGAACGTTTATGTTAGTTTCGGAGCAATATAGGCCTATTGAATAGCACGAGGTTTATTATGTCTCACATTGAATTTCTTCTGTGACGAAACCCTAAACCCCACCTTCCCAGGCGGGCCTCATTAGAGAGGAGCCTAGGGTGCAGCATAAAACTATTTTTCCCATGTTTTTTAATTATTGTTACTTAACAATGGAAAATTATATTTAACAATTCATTACATTTTAGCATAGAAGTATACACATCACAAAAAATAATCACAGAAAAAATGAAGCATCCCCTTGCAAAACTGCCCACATACCCTTTTTTTAAAATTGAGATTTTAATGGATACGTAATTATGATCTTTTTCATCAAAGACTAAAATATATGTTTGTCACGAAAACCCGTTCCTACCCTTTGAAAATTGTGAACAGTTGTCAGTATAATTTTTTCAACTATTGGCAGTATGGTTTTCTTTGAATGACAGTCTCATAATGTCTTATAAAAATTTATTAAGAGATGTGTGTGCATTTCAGTAGTTACTAATTTCATTCAATTAAGAAGCACAAATTGTTTTATCATATAGCTACTGTTGGCAATACTAGCGGTGACTGTCACAAGTGATTGATGTGTGTTCACTGCAATCACCGGTGACCGTCACAAGTGACCCAGTATGGAAAGGTCCTTAATGACACTGTAATTCTTTATTTATTACTTTCCTGCCAGGTCTCTGCTATTGAAGACACATGCATGAAAGTTACATCATGTCGGGAGGTAAAGTGTATAGTTATAATATTGCTGTGTGGGTTTAATATATTTTATTAATATTACTTGGTGTGGGAATATAATTTGAAGGCATAGTCCCAGAACAACTCCCCCCATTGTCGCGATATGGCTACTTCACACGCTTCACACGTCCGGCGCAATGTATTTGTTTCAACCGAGCCAGGGTAACCAACTAATACAACGGGTGCACAGTCACTTACGTGCTTATCTGCATTGATGACAGGATGTTAGGTTAGGAACAGTGATATTAGTGTTAGTGTTAGGATGTTAGGTTAGGAACAGTGATATTAGTGTTAGTGTTACGATGTTAGGTTAGGAACAGTGATATTAGTGTTAGTGATATGTAGAGCTTGATTAGCGAAGAAGGCTTTAAGGATAATCTATGGTGCTGATTGGAAAGCCCACTGTAAACCTCTTTTCATCTCATCTGGTATTCTCAGCCTACCATCTATATATATTTTACAGTGTTTGTTATATGTTAAGAGTAATTCTGATAACTTTAAACTTATTCGGATGTACATACCTTTGGCACCAGAAATTGCAATAACATTTTACAGGATCAATGCTTGTTTGCAACTACCAAACATAATTTTAGGTACATGTCAGTGAAAATGTTTAATTCTCTTCCGGTTGCTACTAGAAATTTAACTTTTAAACACTTTAAAGGCTTAGTACTGATGAAACTAAAACAAATCTGCTTCTACAAAAATGATGAATTTTTTGAGGTAGCCAAAAACTTTAAATAATCTTTCAGTACCTACTATTTGACCTACACATTGCACTTTTTATTTATTTATTTATTGTTTTGTAGTGTTGTACTGATCCTGTATTTCTTTGTATCTCTTTATATTTCAATGTATGTATTTCTAATATTATTCTTGTACCCTTGTACTATAATAGTTTGTTATATTGTATCCTATACCGCAGAACTGCGGTCAAAATGGATTAAATAAATATGAAAATATGAAGTCGTAGTTGTGTGCATTTCGTTTTGTTATGTTAGTCACAGTTCATCGCTAAACAACGTCACACAGGCAACGTCCAATCATGCGATCTGTACAATTAATATGGCGGAAATATAGCTACTTTTTGTCATTTCGTACTATAAAAGAAAATGTAGTCTTTAGGGCGGGTGGGTTGGACTAAATCACTCGTGGAGACAACATCTCCTCTCCCGAGAATGATATGTGTTGAAATCCATGTGTTTTAAACTGTTTTATGGAGATAATCTTGTGTTAAAATATGGGGGGAGTTGATATGGGATTTTACCTAATTTGAATATTATAAACTATTACTCTATAAAATTATTATTCTGTGTAAATTTTCTCTGAAGTTATAAACTGTCCTATAGTCATAATATTTGTGATTATTTTATGCTGTCATATTCATAGGACAGTTGCACGAAAAGGATATATTTTCTAGTTTTCCTTTTTATGCAATATTCATTGATTTTATTCAATGAAACTCCTAGAACTGAAACGGAATATTTTGCCTCGGTGGAAGCTATCTGTAAACAATGACTGAGGCAGATCTAAAACCGTATATTTTTATGTAGTGAAGACTGTATTTCATTCAGTACAGTCCTCCAGTCCTGACGAGACCAATGATAACGAAAATGACGACAATCTAATGACAATTCTTGAACTTGACACTAGCAGAACTGATGATATACGGTACAGCAATTTGCAGCGATTATACTCGCTGCCAGATTTTGGTCTGAGTTATTTTCGCGGTTCTATTGTCTTTGGCTCTGTATCTGCGAGCGTTTCTGCTATCTCTGTAGCACCGCCGTCTTGAGAATTGAGTAATACACAGTCTAGAAGGCAGTGCTCTGTAGTACCTGATTGCGTTACTTTTGGTTCGGTTGTCAGTCGGCTGGTTGTGTGTTTTATTTATTTTTATGTGAAATATTGTCAGTGGTAAAACTATACAGTGTGTTATTATTGTGTCTTCATATTTCACTCGATGTGATTGGATTCACTAGACTGACTTCTCTTGTGGTGTTTACGTCTTGACAGCACCGACACCGGCGTAGTTCGTTATCGTGAGTAATACACATGTTATGATCTAGCTCTATGTTCTGCAACTTACTGTAAGTTATTGGTGTTCTATTACCCAGAACTCCACTCTGTATGAAATTAGGAATAACTTTCTGGGAAGCAGAGACACAGTTCAGATAGTGAAGGTATGTTTACCTAGTTTGGTTAGGTAGACCGGCTGTCTTTATGCAAAGGCGCCCACACCCGGGGGCAGGGCGCCCCCCCCCCCTTAGCTCTTAGTGAAAGGAGAAAATGTGTATTAATAATGATAGTTACGTGTTTTTCTCGCTAAATTTGAGAATAAGGTGACCGCCTTCCCATGTTCCAAGGTGGCGTTGGCCGTAGCGAGTGGGACCAAGCCTATAATGTAGCCAATATTACAAACATGACTACAAACCGATTGAATTCGGCAGATAAACGACTGTTGTAACGATGATTTATGAACGGTGTGGAAGGGTAAAAAGCTTCTGCATTTAGTTAAATAATGATAGGTAAATTGTAGGTAAGTGACAGGTTATGTTAGGTTAGGAACAGTTATATTATGGAGTTCCATAAGGCATCGTCAGTATCAGGTTAATACTCATGAAGTTGAGACTTCACCATACAGCTTCTAAAATCCCAGGACTGAAGATGGCTAAATAAGGCCGAAATAACAGTTCCAGGGGCAGAAGCAGTTACACAATAACAGTTCCAGAGGAAGAATCAGTGACTACTTCCTGAAGTAGGTTGACGTGAAGCAATTATTTTTGGAAACAGTTTTAAAGAACTATTCTGTTATTTTTGTCCCGCGCATTGTGCGCGAATCATGTGATACCCGTACCGGTTTATAGCGGAAAATGAAAAAATACCAAAAATAGATTTTATTTCGCGGATTATGGCGTTTGTGGTTTTATTTACGAAATTCGCGGCTTACATTTGCCCGCAAATGGTACCTAACATCTTAATATATCAAGATATATCATCTTGACGTCAGAATACATAATTTCGTTTTATCGCTAATCAACAAAAACAAACACCTCTTAACTACATTTTAAGAGGTTTATTGCCTTTGATACTTGTGAGCCTTTTCCATTGATGTTGTGCGAAATATATTTGTTTTCACTAATAATCATCCAACCCCAGTGCATATTTCATTTCAAATGATTCAACTTAATTTTGAATATCTCAATGCAGAAAGTGGAGTGCAACGCAGATCTAAGGGTACAAAAATCAATATTTCAAACACTGCCAGCATAAAGACATACGGTACACTAAATAAAATCAGGTAAACTGATATAACAAAGTGCCAGAATGCTTTTGTTTAATCCGTGATAATTGCAATTATGAAATGCAGAAAATAAGTTATTTTTGTAATCTATCTCCGAGTTAAGCTCCAGATCGATTCATTAAGCAGGGTTTGCGGAAGAAGAAATGTCTTAAGTTTGATACTTAATTCATACTCGTATACATTGATATAAGAAATTCTTAAAATATGTGAATATTTCACAAAATGCACTGGCAAAGAACTCCGCTTAATGTGCATAGGCCTAATTATTTCACAGTAATATATCTCCTATGTATAACAGTATTCATGGAATACTCATTTTAACTTGAACAACGAAATAAACAAACATCTGACTGCATTGGAGTCAAGGCCCTCATTGGAGCCAAAGACAAAGCGGTATTGTAGTATAGTCATGAATTCCCATTTAAAAAGCATGTGACCTTTCATTAGTCGTAGCTCCGGTACACGTCAACCGATTTGATTCAATATAAATAGACTTCTTGCCACAGACATTATAAATGCGTATCCCAAATTTCATGAAAATCCAATAAAGCGTATTTCAGTTGTCGCGCGGACAGACATTTTCCCGTCTCGCACACAATCTCATAAAGTACGGTACCATATTGGCTCTTAATAAAATAAATTGAGTAATCTCTTTGATTTCATAAGGGGAGGTTATGAGAAAAAGTTCCGTGGGGACAGTGGTATTTTCAATATTTGATATTATATTAGCGAAACTACGCCAACTATAATTGGGATTTATTCCTGTAGTTGGCAGAATAAAATAAATAAATAATGTATTAATTATCTTTGCAGTTTCGGTAGGAATGATATGTTGGATAATTATTTGTTTAAGCCGCTATATTATCAGCTTATGATCCCAATGCCCTATGAATAGGACAGTCTGTTTTCTTCGCCTATATGGGCAATCTTAAATTTTTAGGTTATTATGTTATAATATGATCCATTTAATGAAATTTGTCTGCATATGGAATATTTTCAATGTTTTCTTCTTATTGTGGGTCTGAATGGGTTAGGGCTAGAGGAAGTTATGTGAGTCTTTATCAACAGATGTTTCTTATTTTGGGGGCATCTAACCGAGGATTTGAGGGGTGAATTCGAAATGGGTTTTCCATGTTACTCAATGCACAATGACGGTATTCCGCCTTAAACAAGTCCTGCAGGGAATTGCTGGGTTCATAGGAGTTGTAATACAGATTGTTTGGTTACATCATTTTATTTCACACTTTTACAATAAGCATATCCTTCGCCTCATTGGTTCGTCGCTGGCTCCTTCCTGGTTAGTGACCTTCCTTCTATTTAGCAGCGGCTGTTGTAGTTTCCTCTGTGGTAACCTAGAACATTTCATAGATATTAAATGTAGAAAAGAATTGCATTATCTCACATACAATGTGTATAAAATGAGCGCAGAATTTTATGTGGCGGCAGGGAACTTCCACAGGGGCGTTTTAATGCAATGAACCATGGACTGGAAGTGCATACTGTCCCCCCATATCAAATAAAATCCCCGGGGAATGAGGCGCAGGGGGGAAATTCCTGTTTTTAGAATGGTCCGTAACGCCTAATCTGTTTATGGTACACGGGATAGCTCAGCTCACCAGTTTCAGTGTATAGTCCATTCAAAAACATGTGGTCAACATCTGGCGTCACACTGAAAGTTCCGCACTCAGCGGGCATTATGTGTGTAAATCCAGTACAAACCACTTGAGTTAGGCCCGGTTGCATAAAAGCTCCAGATATCTTCTAGACAGCTAATGGCTCTATAGATTTTATACACTCTATAAACACCTTCCGTTTCCGAAAGCAAATACAATCGGCAAATAGCGATACGTCAGATAAATGAGTTGAGCACTTTGTCAATAGATGGAGACACGGTGCTTACTCTAATATCAAGTTGGCCGTGATTGAATAGCAACCAATCGGAGCGCTTCTTGCTATTCTATCAAAATGGCTGAATTATCTTTCTGCTTTTCCTTGTCTGCTGTTTCTCTGCTAAAATGA
The DNA here is from genome assembly GCA_964059195.1 of Ectobius pallidus. Lineage (NCBI taxonomy): Eukaryota > Metazoa > Arthropoda > Insecta > Blattodea > Ectobiidae > Ectobius > Ectobius pallidus. The sequence continues at coordinate 31,348,071 of CAXKWD010000001.1, read as the reverse complement.
ATGTAGAACGTGAGATAAACTACGGTAATTTCGATTTCGAGACTTGTGCATTAGAGAAAAATGTCACCCATCACAATCTGACAACATAATGCGTAAAACGTAACACATTAATTAAGTTATAGCTAATTTACCACAGAAAGGAATGCTTCGATGGTTGTTCCCATTTCTAATGATGGGCAATTTAACGCTGAAAAAGGCATGCTTGAAGCTGTTCCTTATTTAATATGATGGCCTATTTATCCATAGGTAATTGCTTTGACAGCCTGATTCTTTCCGAAACTCAATATCGTCAAAGATCTAATTCTTTCAGGGAATACTTTTTGCTTTACACATCTCTAGGCCTATTTATTGCCTCAGGATGAAGATGACGAGAAAGATGATGATTATGTATTAATATTCGTGCTGTAAACTGGCAATATTTTCTTCATAGTGTTGCATCAGAAAATAAAATTAATATACTTAAGCTACATTTTTTCCGAATCTGAATATCATCGTAGGCTACTTCTTGAAAGGATTGCTGTATTTCTTTCAGGGAATATTTACTTCTGTATAGACCTAGGCCTTATACGATCTGGCATTGAAGATGACCAGCAAGAAAATAATATTCGCGATGTTTTCTTAAAATATTAACTTACAACAGAAAATGAAATTAATACAAATAAACGATGGATACATTAATAGCCTAGGCTATAACAAAGATCATCTAACCGATAATATACAATTTTTCTAGTACAGTATTATGAATTATTTCACACACAAATTAATAACCAATGCCAGCTTCATTACTACTTTTAATTTTAATACCATAACAAGCTAGTAACATAATGTAAGATTAAATGCTAACATAATAACGAAACATACATCAACATAAATATTTCGCATTTCCGCCATGTTGCGTGTTTATCTACCGTTTCGCCAGATATCTAGTGATTTATGGTGCGATAGTTTGTAGGGCGTTCTATCGAACGATTAGCCGCCATCGAACGTTTCAGAAACGCTTACGGATTGAATAATGCCATCTAGTAGATATCTTACGTTTCGGAAACCCGGCGTTAGCAGAGCACTTGTTTGTATGATAAACTGTTCGATTTGGTGATATTTTACATTTTGCCTTACCTTTCCATGAACACGGCTCATGGTAAACAACTGAGGGGGATAGGCAGACCTCTCTTTAATTTACACCTCTGCTTTCATTTTGAACCGGCTTGTAGAAAAAGATATGGTATTTGATGTTACTTCCTATACAGAGGAATATAAAATCCGTGGACATTTCGCTAGATCAAACGAATGAGATAGGATGGTACTGACAATATAAATAATCATATATGTGGTAGAAGACCAAGGTTAGAAGACAGCAGCAGTTAAACAACGTCTCTCGAACTGTGGCATGAGGCCTTCAGGTCAGTAACAGCACTGTTTGGAACATTGTTCACGAATGTCATCAACTCTTTTCAAACTTTTGAAGGTTCAGAAACTCATATTTGATGTGCGTTTTCCAGGGGTAATTATTGCAGCGATTGGAAGTTCCAGTGTTACCATTAGTGCTACTAATTATTTGGTTCAATTTTGAAATACTCGAATTTAGTGTTCCCTGTCATCACATGAAAATTCTGCAGTCATTTCGTGGATACATCGGATATTTGGACAGCTGTTTTCAACATTTTCAATAAACAGGGGCAATTAGATATAGAACTGATTTTATTAAAAATATCCACGAATTAAAGAGTTATAATTAAGAACATGCGGACAAAACAGTCGCGACTTAGGCTATCGAAAACTTGGATTGCAAATAAATACAGTCATGCTCTCTAATCACAATCCTTGCTCATTTAACAGTATAAAAAAAGTGTTTTTCTATTACAGTCCATGGAGGTCACAGGGTTCCAGGAGAGGTTGAGGCTCCCTGATTTTTAGATAATCGGAACATAAAGGTGGTAAGGTTGTAAGCCAGGATTGCTCCTGGTACTCATTTCTGCTAGACGCTGAGTCGACCCCAGGACCATAGTGACAACGTAAGGATTAGGAAAATTGAAAATCATCAATGACCTCATCGGGGTTCGAACCCGCGACCTTCCGGTTTGTAACGCAGCGCCTCAACAAGTACGCTACGGCGTATCCCTTTGCTCATTCAGGGGCAATGTAATAAAATTAAACAACTTAACTTTTATAATGCATTTAATACATTTTAGTTATAGTTTTTAAGAAAATTTATACAATGTGTAATTTTTCTAGTTATTAATTTATTAATATTTATGTTAATACTGTTCGAGTACCTGTAGGCCTACAATAGTATTTATATATCGTATGTGTGAAACAATGTTGTGTATTTTTTTTATCAAATTACACATTTAGGCTTAATAATATCTTCTCGGGCTTGCACCTGTATCTCGGGCTTGAGATACTTCACCCATATCTTTCGCGGGTTTAAGATTGAGAAAATATTCCCTAGTAATATTCGCTGGGAAAGTGTCATCCTTTATTTTTTAGGCTATTCGTTGTATGAATATTCCATTATTGCAGTTTTAAAAGAACCTCTTATTTATTTAAAATATTAATGTTTTAGCTGTTCTATTATTCATAGCTAGCAGTATCAACATTTACCTTTTTAATCAAAATCATTAAAGAGCTATTTTAAGAAAACCAAAGTTTAGGCTTTTATTTTTTCTTTTATTTTATTTTTTTTTCTTTCTTTCGAAAACGGCCCTTGATATTTGAGTTGTAAAGCCAAATTCTAGCGTGTGGTGAAAAAGAGTCGAACAAAATTCATATTCCTAAAACACATTTAATGCAAATGTTTGCTTGCAACAGATACTCATTCGGAAAACAGTTATTTTTCAGCTTTTAGGCATTGTAAACATTTTCCCCAGTGTTATCTTGACCTTGATTTTTGTCACATTGCTATGTTTTTTTCATACCAGGGGTTCTTACTCTTTTGGGGAATGCGCCTTCACATTGATTCCACAAATTAGTTCAACCTAATGAACTAGTACAAATTAGACAAATACAGAAAGTTAATTTTTCAGGAATAAAAAAAAGGTTTTCTCCTACCTACATCTATACATACACTGAACGCCGCTTAATGTAATCGCAGATAATTTTATCAGTCGGTTATTTTTATCACTTTTATGAAGTCCCATACGGGTTAATACTGATTCTGTTAAAAAATGCTGTTTATTGTGATCAAAGATTCGGTTTATGTTATCACATTTTCCTTTTTGCTGCTTTATTTCCAAATACTGTACGTCATTCAAAATTTCGTTTTAAAGGGCTTCGTTTCTAACTTAACTGTATTCTGTTGTACTGGAGGTACTAGCAATACTGTCCCCATCTCACAGGATGGCCAGTTCGAGGGAGTGACATTACCTAATTTTCTCTTTTAAGCAATAAATCATGTTTCACCTCACAGTTAAGCTGCAGCTTTTGATTTATGAAGACAACAATGTTGACATACAGTGATTGCTAGTGTAAAGTGAAAAGACTTGAACAGACAGGCATTAGATGTTTTGCTACGCGGTGTTCACTAGAGATCAGTATAAACTTCCAAAAACACTCGAAACTCATAACCGAGTATGGAGTAATGAGTAATGGCACTTCTAAAGGAAAGTTAAAAAAAAAAAAAAAAAAAACTTTGTTACTGGTTGAAGAAATAGTTCCTTGCAGTCTGTTAATGCAATAGCCTATGAGTGGTTCAATGATTCACAGTTACGTATTATTTTATAAATAAATAACTTTAAAACTCTGTTTTGTAGTGTATTATCTTATATATCTATATGAAATCGAAAGTGTGTATGTGGGTACGTGGGTATTTATGTTCCCTACACAAATCTACATTTCTTGAGCAATTTGCACGAACTTATGAACACATGCTCAGTTTAACCCGGAAAGTAATGCGGTCATCATTAAAATTCAAACTAACTACTCCTTCACTTGAAAAATTATATAATTTCTTAAAATATTACACTGAATATTTATCAACCATAATTCAGTTCTCATACAACAATTTGTTGTTTACAGTGTTCACATTGGACTTCGGGAGCTACATAATGCTCGGCTTTAACAAATTCTGAGGCTATCGATGTAATACATTGGTGTAAATAAATAGTGAAGAATGAAATCCACGAAAATAATGCACAATGTGATGCAGTCACACAACTTTCTCTACCCAGAACATGGAGAATATAATTTTCTCACTTCACATTTTGATGTAGAATAAGAGATCGTATTGCAGGAACAGCTTTATCCAATTGTCTCAGCCTAAGGGTGTGCCAACGAGTATGAAATATCAGAACTCTGTAAACAATTCTATCCACTGATACATTATTCATAATTGTAGGCTTTGTAGGTATTAGTTGAAAAATAGGGATGTTTATCCTAGGCATCTAAAAGGAGGCAAAATAGGATGGAACATTTATAGTCCTATAAGTTCAGGTTTTTGGGGACGAAAATATAACAGCGATATTGAATTTATTTTTTATTTCAGCCCCGAAACGGTTGTGTGGAAACATGAGAGTGAGAAATTAAATATTCCGTAAATAGAATACAATTTTATGTTACCGGAATGTCTGTTTCTTCTTATTTCAACCCCTCTCAGGCATAGCATGTAGATGGGGTGAAAAATCCGACATCCTCTATGAGCTATAAAAAAGTCATATGTAACGTTTTATTAGGGAATAGTCATACATACCTAGAGTCCAACGTCCCTCACAAGTTAATTTCGTATTAACTTACAAAATACAGAACAAGGGCAAAACCAGACCTTTTAAGCTAGTGGATTTTAAAGCAGAAAAAGCCGTGTCACATATATTACTACCAAATAATGATAGTGCTTCAATGGCAAATTATGTAGTGTAGAAAAACGGTCTTTTGTTAACTGTCTCCAAAAACTTTCTGGAATGCAAACATTTTTTGGCTCGGGAACAAAATAACACATTGTGGTTTACCGTTATGTTCAACAAAAGTATCTTTCTTGCCATTTAGATTGAAACTTTCGTTTGTCATCTGCAATGTGTCGTTTCTTTGTTTCCGACATTTTGAATTAACTTAAAAGCATGGCCAAAGGTGTACTAGATAAGGAGAACACAATATAGAGTTGAGAACCATTTAGAACAATGGCATGACTTTGCAACTAAACCTCTTTGGTGAAAACGCCGAAACCATTACAAAGTGCTGCCATCACTCGCGTGCGAAATGTACTATTACTATTTTGTACTGCCATCTAACATTGTAATGGAAACTGCAAAATAAAATAAAAATCCTATCAAACAGTAACAATATTAAATTTTGCCATTGGTTCATAATGTATTAACTATTAATTAATGGAAACTGTGGAAGAAGGCCACAAAAATAAGCACAAGATCCGCATGTGAACCTCGCTGACTTAAAACATGATCGGAACATTAATTTACGTCGCTACGATGCTCATGGTGACACTGATCAATGTCTATGTCCGTAATCTTTGCAATTGATTCGCATCCGCAGATTGATTAGAGTACATATTCGACTGTTAAGTAATGGCTGCTGTGGGTTACATCGGGAGTGTGTCGGTGAAAAGTTGGAAAGGTTTTTACTTGTTAGAAATACAGACTGTGTGCCCATGTTAAGTATTCGTTTAGCGCAGTGTTTCTAGTTGTATGTTAAAGTTTGTGTGGATGAGTGATTCAGTGGACGGACTATTTGACTGGAACAGATTACGCTTCAGATGACTGAGGTAAGCGTACAGTGTCTGATATAATATATAGAAAGCATTGGATACTAGTATGATAGGAAATGAATGCAGGCCTGTTATGTTTCTTTATTTTGCAATTAAGTTTTCGTGTTTACCTAACGCATGGACGAGGAACTCAGGATTAGAAGGGGAAGTGTGTGTTGTGTACCCCACGTCACAGGCCTGACCGCCTGAGTGCCTGCTTGCTTGGGCTTCCAGTAGAGGACGTGCTTCGATGTTACAATTTTAATACGGTTACATGACTAATAAATATAATACTACTACAGCTATTCCACAGTTCTCTCATGCAGATTCCTGTTAAAATAAATATATCATAATTTATATTACAGCAGAGATTGGAGATACAAATCAAAATATAGTATTTTAATCCTATTTTAAGTTCAAAAACTATTTATACTTCTTAATTAAACTATTTATTTATTTCTCGTCCTACCCAGGGTGACCAGGTGCTGAAAATAACATGTCGGACTAAATGAATGAAAATGGAGGACATTTCCTTAAAATGGAGAACGTAAAATTATAATCCATATTTATCTTTCTTTAGATTCTTGTGTAAGGAATCTGTTAAAAAAATCGAATTTCAAGAAAATAAATTTAACATTTTATTTATTTATTTAATAGGATAGGCCTGTTCTGTTTATAAAGTGTTTTTACATTAAATCTAATTGGCACATTTCTCGTCACCTGAAATTTTCCTTAGACACGAAAACACGATTTTAGTAAATGAAGCATTGATCCAAAATGCCGGATATTTTGGAATTGTTTTAATGCCTGCAGGACGGAAGAACTCTGCTAAAAAAAGACATGTCCTCCAAATGCAGGATGTCTGGTCACCCTGAACCTACATCTACGCATGTGTTTATTTTTTATTTTTTTATTTTGAAGTTCGTTAATAACATAGATTACACTGAGCTGACACACCTTTGTTTCACTAAATTTTACAACATTTGACGTACAAACGAATTTAAAGTCGGTCTTTTGGGGAGCGGCACTTGTAAATCTGCGTGTAATGGAAATACCTCAAGTCAGGACAAATTAATGAAGAAACCACTCTCGGCAAAGCCGCAATGTAGGGGCGCTCATCTTGCGATGTGCGCAGGTTTCCTCGGACGGGTGATGTTTTTTGTTTCTCAGCGAGGCAGGTTCACCAACATGAAGCTTCTTGTACATTGCTTATCAGATATCATTAGTGACAGGTTCTGTTTGGTTATAAACAGTGATATTAATTTAGTAGGGCATTTGTGAATTCTCCCGAAATTCTAGTTTAGTGGCAGTTAGGTTAGGAACGGTGTTATTAATTAGTGATCGGTTCTGTTAGGTTATGAACAGCTATATTAATGTAGTAGGGAATTCTGAATTCTGAAGAAATTCTAATGTAGTGGCAGTTAGGTTAGTAACGGTGATATTAGTATTAGTGGCATGTTCTGTTAGGTTATGAACAGTGATATTAATTTAGTAGGGCATTCTGAATTCTCCCGTTTCGTAATTAATGTGCCATATTGTATCTCCCGCGAGGTTCGTAGTGTTGGTGAACCTGTTTCCCAGAACTCTGCGTGTTCTACTGTTGTAACGCCACATCTCTAACGTCCAATCACGAGTTTCTTTAACATACGGAGATAAAAATATGGCGGAATTCACGCTACTTTTCGCTAGATCGTGTTATACGGTAAAAGAAAGTGTAACGTTTAGGGAGGTTGGGTTGGACCAAATCATTGGTCGATGCAACATCTCCTCTTCAGAGAACTGTCAAAAACAAAATACGTGTGATATTAGGTGTTTTATGAGAAGAAAGTTGGTTTTTAATGTGGTCCCCCTACAATGGGATTATACCGAAACCATTCTTTTTCTGAAAAGAGAAAAAATAAAATAAAAATATTTGTAATTTTACGCCTTGCTCTAAGCAAATCAGTTTTAACATGGAAAGGTCCGAAAATTAAATATAATCATTATGATATAAACTTCACTAATTCCGTAAAAATGACTGGACTTTGCCAGCTGGGTAGGTCACTATAGGCGGATGGGAGTGAAAGCACGCTCAACACTTTCACGTACCATAGTATGGCTGCGCCTCATAGAGATTACCAGTCTTTTTATATTGGATAATCTTGACTAGTGATGAGCAAATGCAAGACCAAGACCAAGGCGGTCTTGGTCTTGGTCTTGCACTCTCAGTCTTGGTCTTGGTCTTGCATAGGTAACCCTGGTCTTGGTCTTGTTCTCGGTCTTGCATCAGTGGTCTTGGTCTTGGTCTCGGTCTTGCATACTCGGTCTTGGTCTTGTTGCAAGAGTCTTGCAGTCTTCTTTTACGCATCTTACATGATTCAAAGTTCCACCGATTACATGTGTGTTATTGCTTGCGAAAGTAACGAAAGCTAATTGCTTTTAGTTGCAGTAAACACTAATGTGATGTCACGCCGTTTGCCGAAACGTCCATGGTGATATAAGCTATAACAGTAAACTTTGAGTGTAAATTTAAATATTCTCTGTTATCCTATTGCAGAACTTTAAACCCAAAATCCACGAGATGCTATACACTATTTGAGAGTGTAAAATTATGAATATTATATTGTAAAGTTTCAAATTGAACGGCTGTGGAGACAAGAAGTAATATTAACAGAATGTGTATGAAATGTTTAAATGTTTCCGCATAGGAGAGAGGTCCTATCTGACCTGTTAAAACTGTATATTAAAGTAACAAAACATAACGGCATTGAAGCAGATGCTTTAGAAATTGTGCAATCTATAGAAAATCACACAATGTCCATTCGAAACCCAAACCCATAGGCTGCAATAAATAATATTTCTCTTTTCATATACCCTAGTTCTAATTTATAACACATTGTGAAAAGATCATTTCTGCACTTTAAAGTTTTCCGCTACCTCCCATAAATTACTTTCAAGTTTCGGGCCTTCAATTAATTGGGTCATAAATAATAATTATTCTTCATGCAAGCAAATATTTGTAGACCAGGCATTTTCTACAGGGAACTAGCTGTATGGAATGCCATTCAGGGAAATCCGTCAGATTAATTGTAAGTTTTCTTTGCAGTAATTTGTTTTAACGTAGTGGTGAGAGAGGTAGTATTCGGATTTCATATGTATTATTTGAATGGTGCGCTCGTTTTTGGATACGGACAGATTCACGCACCGGGTCTGCTCTCATTGGTTCCCGCACGATGAGGCAACCTCTACATTATAGGCCTACCAGCCTTGGGACTTTCCCGGCTAGCGACACTGCGGCGCCTTTGAGTAGCGGTCGCTGGCTCGCTGCATACACAATGGGGCTTTATAAAACCTATTCAAATAGCAAGACTGCAAGAGTCTTGCAGTTAGGTCTTGTTCTTGCCAGAGTCTTGCATGGTTGGTCTCGGTCTTGAATGGTCGGTCTTGGTCTTGGTCTTGCTAACGCTGATGCGGTCTTGGTCTTGGTCTCGGTCTTGCATTTTCTGCAAGACCAAGACTGCAAGACCAAGACTGGTCTCGCTCATCACTAATCTTGACAATTGCATCTTTTTATGTAATTATAAATTATATGAAATGCACTAATATAACACTTCATTGTGTATAATTGCTCTTTTGCTAGTGTTATTCGGAGTAGAAACCAAATAACCTGACCCTTACTAGAATGAAATTCATTAGTAGGTTTCGGATATTTATGACCTAAAATAGTGGCAAATATGACTATAAATATGCCCTTACAATGACGTATTTTCAAAAAATAAGTGTTCAAATTTAAAACGTTTTTAAAGACACTAAATTCTTACATCACATGAATTCAATCGGATAATATTTTTTAACAATCCTGGTAATTTACAGTTTTACTTTTAGTGAACATATTTTTTTTAAAAAAATTACTCCTATTTGCTAGGTTAATCAGCTCCAAATACTCATAATATTTTGTAGACCTTGTGTGTCCCTATAAAACATGAACAATTGCATTAATTTTAAAATTTTAGTTATCTATAAATTTGGCATAATTAATTATGAATTAAATACATTTCAAATTTAACTTGACCATGTAGCACATACACTATAAAATTGTGCTCCTTTACAAATTTTATAACTGAAATAAGCCGTTAAATTATAAATATGGCCAAAATATGACCAAGACCACAAAAATGACCAAAATATGACTTTATATGCAAAATAAAAACTGTCTGATTAGTATAATAAGGGTGCAATTCATGTTTATTTTTTGTTTACGGCTTGAACGGAGGTCAGGATAAAAACATGACATGTCATAAACATCCGAACCCTATTCATTAGTAATACTGTATTCCAGGTTAAAATAAGTAGAATGTTGAGTAAGAGCAACAGTTTTGGTATTTATGCATTAGGCTATTACTTTCTCTACCAGAGCCATAGGTAGGCTACTATACTAATAGGTAGAACATGGCCATGCGGAAGGGGGCAGGGTAGGGCCGTTGCCCCCCCTGAACATTTTGTTTACACATAGATCTCTAAACTCAATTACTAAAAGCAACTAAAGTGAAGCCACGTTTTCCACATTCTGTAATTGGAGTTGTTTGTGCAAAAACGGTTGACCACAGCTGACTACCTTAGATATGAGCATGTAGGAATAATTACTTCCACTAAACTTGAAATCATTTCTAGCCAACATTTTGCTGTAATGAAGGTAAGGCAACGGAAGTATCGCATCTTAGGCCTATATAGTACCTATGAAATTGTAAGGGGTAGAAAAAGTCATGTGAGTGTACTAGATCAGATTTGTTCGTTGTATCCATAGTCATAGGTCTATCTACAATAAATCAAGCATGTTTAATAATAATAATAATAATAATAATAATAATAATAATAATAATAATAATAATAATAATAATAATAATAAAGTGGTTACATTACTAGTAGCACAGTGATGGTGGTGGCAGCAAATTGTTCATTTGCCCCCCCCCCTTGACAAAATGTCTGCGGACGCTCATGAGGTAGAGGAAGTATTGTGTTCGACCCCGAAATAACATGTCCAGTTTTTAACAGCTATACACGTTTTGTGGTCCCCTTGAATAAAAAATATGCTATTTTCAGAATCGTGTCTGTGAACACCATAGTTCGAGAACGAAACTTCGTATAAAACATATTATATTTGGGTTCGATATCGTATGGGGATGGGACACAAATATTAACGATGACTTTCTCTTACTTTTACTACTGTATTTTTTGCGATTTTCTCGAAAACTGCTCCAGTGATTGGTACACAGAATGAAATCGCGTCCAGTATTACACGATATGTTGACATGAATTCTATTGTCTCCAATACATGAAAATCACTATTAAAGGTTTGTTTACTTACATCTGCTGCAACCATAACATTAGTCATTCCTGAAAGAAAAATAAAAACAATAATGAATATTAATTTTTGTTGTCATTGTACCGTTCTTAAAGCCAAAATTGCATCACCACTTGTGAGTGAGGTATCAGTCGAAATACTTTTTGTGGTTCTTTTTGTACACATTTATATACTTTTGTATTTTATCATTATAATATATATAGTGCTAGAAAGTTTAATTAAAAATTAAAAATTCAGTGAACGCCCTATTTTGAAGCACCGTACCAATGGTCTTTAAATTTGCAGTCGATTCTTAACAATTAGAGGAAATAGGCTATATAGTGGTCTGTTTATGAATAATTCCAGAAGGTTTATTTTCATGAAGGACATAAATTATTTTTAACAAAAAATGCTATTATCTTACAGTCAAGCATTATTGGATAGTTCATGACCCATGAGGACAGTACATGTATGGAAAGTGGTAAGTGCATCCCAAATGTTTTGATAGCATGCAACTAAACTTAGTGTTTATGCATGGCGAATTTACAAAAGGAAGAATGACGGAAGGATTTTTCCATTGGTTCTCTACAATTATATGAATACTGTACCTTCTATATATCTGTCTTTAAAATACGAAGTGAATAGTAAAATTAACGTTTAATAGATAAACGTTTTCGATTGACACCTCATTCAAAAGGATCAATTTTTTAATAATATTGAGATCATCTTTACAACCGCAATAATACAATATGATAATGAGATTAGTAAATATTTTTGGAAAGAGTGCTGAACGTGCACATGTTTTAAGTATATTTAATAATTTAAGAGTATATTTAATAATTTATTTAACTGTCAAGTTAGCCTAGGCACCTGTCAAAAAGATCGAAATGCAAATACGTTGATTATGTTATTATCCAGCATTGATTAGACCACATCTTCATGTTACTCGTGAATGTGGTGGCTAGTCATTCTCTCAAACTGGAAAACAGTATTGTGATTATAAAATAAATACGTACAATCACTTTAAAACTTATTATTATTAGCTGTTTATAATTATTTTGATAAATCTTGAATGTATTAATGAAAATCCAAATTTCTTAATTGGTCAATTGACGTACTGACTAATGAAACCGCATGCAGTAGGCCTAGGAAAATTGACTGAAGAATTTAATTATGAATGTCCAAAGGGGACATGATAAGCCTCAGATGAGAGAATTTCACCAATACTAACACTTATCTGTCTTTCTTCATAGTAATGCAGAATACCTAAAAGCCTTGCATATCAGTGCCGTCTGTAGCAATTTAATTTTGTATTTGTGACTCTGCTTGAAATTTTAAAACACTATTTTACAGCGGAAAGTACAGGCAGCTCATTTAATTCTTTTTGTTGTTGAGTCATGTGTTGTGATAGAGATAATCCATTTTGCCGATAATAATGCTGGATAGTATCCAGCCAATATCAGGTGATTTGTTTTTAAATTGCAATTGCCACCTATGCTCAGTATTTAAGATCTAAAAAATTTTAGCCTATTTTGAAAAACATAACTTATTTTAACACATCCAATATATATAAATAGCGTAAGCTACTAGTCTAGAGGTATAAAATCTTGCGATACATACATTAAATTAGTCAAAGTATTGCTAAAAATTCTTAAAACTGTTAAAAAATGTATTTCGAGTCCATAACATAGAAATAAGTCTTGTATTAAAATGCAGATACTGTCCTCTTCGTACTACGCGTTTCGATGTTAATACATCATCTTCAGGTGATTTTCTGCATGACTTGTAGAAATTATGTTGCACAACATAATGATTTTCTGAATGACTTGTGGAAATTATGTTGCACAACATAATTTCCACAAGTCACCTGAAGATGATGTATTAACATCGAAACGCGTAGTAGGAAGAGAACAGTATCTGCATTTTAATACAAGACTTCTATTTTATGGACATGAAATATATTTTTTTTAACAGTTTTAAGAATTTTTAGCAATACTTTTGACTAATTTAATGTATGTATCACAAGTTTTTATACCTCTAGACTAGTAGCTTACGCTACTTATATATGTTGAATGTGTTAAAATGAGTTATGTTTTTCAAAATAGGCTAACATTTTTAAGGTTTTAAATACTGAGCATAGGTTGTAATTGTAATTTAAAAATAAATTGTATAGCTCAGTAGGAAAATGAAAATAACTGAGATATAATATAAGGTGAAACTGGCATAAACGTCTTATGTTTCAATGAGATTCTACGGCCGTGTTCCTCTATTAAAAATCAACGCTTGTATTTATTACATTTTACTGAAAATAGTTTTAAGAAAACTCTGAATTTCTAAATCTGGAAAACTCACCTAGAAGGAAGAAGCAAGCGGTTGTCATAGCAACGAGTGCAAAAGTGCGACTGAACATGTTGAATAGAAACAGTTGAATACTGAAGTGCGTTGTCTGGCTCAGGCAAGGGTTTATATTGTACCCCTTATCACTCAAGTTTTGCGTATTTACTATCTCATGAGATGCAAATTCAAGAACAGAAAATTCCAGGACATGAGAAATTCCCAAGATTGTCAGACAGGTTTTATTACGCACAGATTGTCGCTATCATTATTCTCGAATCTTTGGAAATTTTCCTAAACAGCGCAGCATGAATATTATGAGGGTCTTTACCTTACAGATAAAAAGTGTATAATATATTCGTATGCGACCTTGTTAAGTGATCTGATTATGATTCTCACGTGGGTCGGCACGTGAAAAAGTAAGAAAATGTGAAAAAATAAGCAAAAAATACAAATCATTAGGGGCGATTCATCCTCTTTGTTTTCCAAAAATACATTTTATTGAGCCCCGGATTCGATAATTCTGCAAAGAATTAGGGTTACCAAAGTGAAAAAATGAAAAAAGCAGGTCATTTTTCAGCAAATTGATATTATTACCATACTATTCTGAAGCGGCTTTATATCTCAAACAGTACCTAAGAGTTTCACTTGAACTCTTTGAAATTGCAAATTAATATTATCTACAAATAGGCCAGGGACGGTACAGAGCATAATATGTCTTTCATGACAAGGGTATTATTAACTGGCAATTAAGTTGGCCAACATTTCGAAACATTTCATATCAAGAAGGCCTTAAGATGATCCAAATAATATATTTTTTTCTGATAGAAAAATTTTTGTGCCAGTAGGCCTATTACTTTAGTGTGTATATTAAATTATTTCTTTCATTATAAAACTACTGTTTAGAAAAATGACGGAAATAATCCGAGGCCCATCGGAAGAAACGCTACGAACTCCAACAGACAAAAGTAATCGCGTCTGTCACAGCAAAAAGAGAAAACTAATAACATGGAATGAGAAACAGAATCAGGAACTTCTCGTGTTGCTGTATATAGGATAGAAATTTGAAATAAAATTTTTGTCCCAAGTGAGAAAAAATGTATTATCCCTGAACTGTATAAGTACAGGTTAGATATAGGAGGAGTAGAGAAAGTTAGATGGGAGGGTGAAGGTTCAATACAGACAGACGCGTATACCTTTTTTTGTGGGAAAGGAATGATAACTGTCAATTAGGGATAGGGGTTTCATACACACTAGAATAAATTCAGCCATTAAAAAACTAGAGTTTATTAATTATTATAATACTTCTTATATTATTTTAAGAGGACATTGTAGTTTTGAATGTCCAATCACCAACAAAGGATAAAGACGATGCTGACAAGGACAGTTATTACGAAGTAGATTGAACGTTAGATCATCTTCCGGCATATCATAAGAAAGTTGTACTAACAAGTATGAGATTTTAATGTGAAAATAGGAAGGGAGGATATTTTCAGCCCACGATTGGGAACGAAGGTCTCCACTTACAGAGCATCTACAATGGAGTTAGGTTACTGATTTTTGTCACCGCTAAAAATTTAATCGGAAAAAGTACAAAATTTCCACATCGTGATATTCATAAATACAGATGAAATGACTCATACTCAAATCGACCATGTGCTAATAGATGCCAGGAGACAGTCTAGTATAATATTGATGTTTAAAATGGGAGGAGCTGACTGCAATTGGACCATTATCTGGTAGTTGCGGTTGTTCGGAGAAACCTTCATTAAACAGTGAAACTAGGCGAAATTTCTATATATAGAGAGAGATTTAATGTGGAAGAGCTAGATGAAGGCCAAATTAGAAACGCTTACCAAATCGAGATTTCAGATAGAGTTGCAGTTCTAGAAAACACCCCAGAACAAGAAGCTAGGGATGATATGAATGTCGATAAAACCTGGGAATTCATTAAAGACAATATTAAACAGTAGCGGCTCGTGGCTAAAAACGAAAGTGTGCTGCAAATACTATTTCATACAGCAAACTTAAAATATTTTTAAAAATTATTAGTAGGCCTATCTAAACTGCTCGTTTCTTAATCCATCTCTGGGAACTCTCACGCGATTTTCTCTGCCCTAATTATTTATTTGCTAATTTCTCTCGTCTCGTCGAACGTTGTGTGAGTTGTGTGACGATAGAAAATAGCAAAAATTAAAATAAAAATTAATAATAATAATAATAATAATAATAATAATAATAATAATAATAACAATAATAATAATAATGATAATCATAATAGTGATAATAATAATATTAATAAATAATAATAATAATAATTAGGGCAGGGAAAATCGCGTGAGAATTCCCCGAAATGGAATAAGAGACGAGAAAATAGTATTTTTAATGATCGAGGTAGAGGAAGTCGCTTAGTGTTCCCAGTGCGACAGAATACTTAATCGGAGTTGTGGAATCCGGGTTTTTCTGAATTTAACACATTCGAATTTGGCGGTGAAGATGAAAAGCATTGCTTACTCGCTACATCACGGCCCCCTACCGTCAGATGGTGGAAGATCTTCTCACATAACTAACAGCGCGCCCGCCGTAAACCTCAGAATCTCCCTCTGGGCTGCCCGCTGCCGCAGCAGATTCTGCAGGTTAAAACTCCCATATACGCCATGCATTCAAGGTTGAGCATGACGTCACAGCCCTACGAAAGATGTGCTGTTCACAGAATAGCATCATGGTGCCGGAAAGGTAGTATTCACATTACCGACTCTTGACTCCCAAGCTACCAGCTAGGAAATTCTCGCGTGGACGCGCCAAGTTCAAAATCTACGCAAAAGAAAATATAATATTTCGTTTGAAAATAACATTATACGACGAGCAGAAAACAAGCTGTGTGCTGCAGCACATAGGAGAAACCGCCACTGAATTAAAGGATTGAAGGAAAATAGTAAATACAAAAATATTAGGGATCTCTACAAGTATAAAGGTGCTCAAGAAAGGTTTCCAACCTAGAACAAACGTAATTAAGGACAATGATGGCACTATACTCGCGGCTTCGAATTATATTTTGAATAGGTAGAAATATTTCTCTAGTGAATTATTAAATGTACATGGAGATGTCCAAAGTGTTGAAAATGAAATATTCACAGCAGAGCCATTGGTTGCTGAACCAACTCTAACAGAAGTAGAAACAGCTATAAGTAAATTTAAAAAAGACGAATATTCAGGTGTTGACCTAATTCCATCAGAATTAAATAAGGCAGACGGGAGAGATAAACTTATTCTTAAGATATGGAGAAAGGACGAAAGCCAAAGCTATGGAAAGAATCTTTTGTTATACGCTTTCTCTATACACACATTCCAGAGGAGGGCCAAAGAGTGAAGATGGCGAAAAACTCGAGCCTAGTAATTTTGACACGGCTGATAACCCGAGAAACCATCTTAAGTAAATATTATTATAACGATCCATGAAAAGGGAGATAGGACCGAATGTAATAAGCTAGGGTTCGGATGTTTATGACCTAAAAAATGGAGAATATGACAGCAATTATGACCTTAAAATGACGAAATATGACCCAACAATCCTAAATATGACTTCATAAAAGGACGTATTTTCAAAAAATAAATGTTCCAATTTAAAACGTCTAATGACATTAAATTATTATATCACATTAATTCAATCAGATAATTACTTTTTAACAATTTTACAACTGATTTATAAAAAACTTCCAATCTGTTAATGTTTCCAGATACCACTGCAAATGTGAAGTGAAAATATTTTAAAAACATGTCTATTGGAAGTTGTTAACAAAGAGGAAGATGTAATTGTGCTATTACTTGTTACTGTTCCTTCACATTTCAGTTACAGTGAAACCAAAATATTCGTGACTCTTTTTCGGAAAAAAAATCAAGTTGACAATTCAGTGCACAGACTGCATAATTGTGCTCTTTCACCAAATTTATAACAGAACTATGACGTTAAAATGGAAATGTAACCGAAATATGACCAAGACTATGAAAATGACCAAATATGAATTTATATGCAAAATAAAAACGGCCAGATTAGGATAACAAATGTGCAGTTCATCTTTAATTTGTTTTTTTTTTTTTTCGACGAGAATGGAGGTCACGATAAAAATATGACATTGTCATAAACATTCGAATCCTAGTAATAACTGTCGAGGAAATTCTCTCTTATCAACATCAAACAACATTTTGTCTAATATAGTTCTGTCAAGATTAATCCCATATGCGGACGAAATCATTGGAGATGACGAAATAGGCGAAATAGATCAACGACTGAACAAATATTTTGTAGTCACCGAATTATTGGAGAAAAGCGGGAATAGGCCTATAATAAGTCTGTTTACCAGCTGTACATAGATTTTTAAAAATCATATGATTACGTTAGGCCAGACAAATCGTGCAATATCCTCATTGAGTTTGGGGTACGAAAAATGTTAATTAGGTCATCAAAATGTGTCTAAATGAAACCTATAGCAAAGTCAGGGCAGGGAAATTTATATTAGATAGGTTTGCCATTAGAAGCTGCTTGAAGCAAGGAGTACACTATCGTCTTTACTTTTTAATTTCGCTTTGGAATTTGCCATTAGGACAGTTCAGGAAAACAAGAGACCTGGAATTAAATGGCAATCACACGATTTCAGCTTATGCAGATGACGTTTCTCTGTTGAGCGGTGACATAAACACAAATGAGAGAAATGCAGAAAGTTTTTTCGATGCCTACAGGAATGTTGGATTGGAAACTAACACAGAAAAAAACTAATTATATTGTCATGAAACGTTATAGTCAATTATCTGGACTAGTTATAGTTTATGGCCAAATATAGCCAATGAATTAATATAGTTCACAATTTAGATAACTAAAAAGGTTTAGGGCAGAATTACCAATTAATTCAAGAGACAGAATCAATTATTGTTTGATCAGTTATATTTATGGCCAATTATAGCCAATCAAGTATATAGTTCATGATTTAGACAATTCGAACCTATTTAGTGCAGAATGCATTTCTTACCAGTTAATTCAAGAGTCAGCATTAATTATAGTCAATTATCTTGACCAGTTATAATTTATAGCCAAATATAGCTAATCAATTAATAAGGTTCACAATTTAGATCATTGAAAAGGTTTAGTGCAGATTTACCAATTAATTCAAGTGACATTATTGTTCGTGCAAGCAACATGTTCAGTGAGTTAGTCTGTTCAAATAGCCGCTATTATTTCCCCGCGCTGACTAAGCATTTCGTTATGTTGTCCAATCAAGCCTTTCGCGCCTTTGGCTGATGTAATGCTCGTCAACGTCAGAAGGAAGCTAAGCCATCTACGTCTGTTCAGCCTCAGACTGCATCGCACTCGGAAGCATGCAAGTAGTCTCCTCATATTCGCGCGGTTTTCATAGACTTTGCAACTACAAATTCAATTGCTCTTAAAACCCACAAATTTAATTGCTCTTAAAACCCACAAATTTAATTACAAAACTACAAGTATTAAGTTTTGTTGTTCGCTCGTAATTATTCTACAGTAATTACAACCGTGTTACAATTATTGCAACTAGCACATCCATGTGTTAAGTACGTATAAGCTTACGTCGCATTGTGCAACCAGTGTTTACAGTGAAGTAACCTGTATTATTGCAATTACTCTTAATCTTGATAGTTCAGTTCATCTACATAAATCTACTGATTACATCAACGATTTCAAATGTTTTATATATAATTCAGCTCTGATGTAAATTCATTACATTTACATCCACGTGTTAGTAATTGCGCGCCAAGTAAGTACATTGTATATTTCATTTGTTTTAAGTCTATTTCATCATTTATTTCAGTTAGTTCTATTAGTGCCATGTGAATAAAGTTTGCATAGTTATTTCATGTTAAGGTTGTATTCCAATTATATCCGTGGATCCCTGATCACAGTGCCTACGATACGTCCATTGTGCTCTCACATCCCTTGCATTACTATTTGTTTCTACCCATGTAGAATGGTCCTCCACCCTAGTCCAGAGGTTTTCATCCTTCCTTTATATTTTAACCTAATTTCCTATGTGCTCCCACATATTTTGGTCGACTCCGGCTCCGGATTCTAATTGAATACAATCTTATACTCTCACACGTGTATTGCTTTATGCCGCTCGCTTCTCGATTTCGCTCATATGTGATTCTCGGTAACCGCTCTAGTCACTGTTCAGTCAGCAGTGAACTTCGGATCGGGACATTCTCTTGATTTCGCCCATTAGATCATACAACAACCGCGACGGACAGCTTGAATCCAGCAGTGGTCCAGGTTAGCATCTAGTGGCAGTGCCCAGACACTACAAGAATCTACAGCAACTACGAGTATCTAGACTGCAGTGAATCACCGGTCCAGGTGTGCTGAGTCCAGCACATTCCGTCGCTGAAAACAATTCAAATATTAGTTTGCTTGGTTAGCGCTCATACGTGAGGGCGCTTGGAGCTGATCCATACGCCATCTGGTGAGCAGTGGCCTCGTCACGCACAATTCAAGCTCGAGTGAGTGTACAACAGGAGACCGCTGGAGATACCCAACTGAGTCAGTAGTGCGGCTGAGGCGTTGAAGGGCTCTGATGCCGGAAAGAGAAGATGTGATTTGTGAGTAACAAATAAAATATCAAAGTAGTTTTTCAAATATTTGCATTGTTTCATCAAAGAAGTCCAAGTCTATAAGTTAACTTTTACCGTCTGAGATGAGGAGAATTTATCATACCTCACGGGAACCAACCTTGGTTAGTAAAGACAAGATGGTTGTTGACCGTTACAATCATCTAGTTGCAACATAATTTGGAATCTGCCATTGCCAATATCATGTATATATAAACGTCAGAAGTAGAGTAAATATCTTTGAGTTCATTGTTGTTGTAATTACGGATATAACAAAGGATAATAGGTTTTGGTTTAACTGTGAGCACAAGTCCATATTGTAGAAGTCATACGTGTTAGAGCATGTTGAATTAATGGAGGATCACGCTCACATATCAGAATTGAAACATACATATATCCGAATAGATTGAAATACATCAGTTACAATTTAGAGAAATTGTATTCGGTGACTAAACAGAAAACTGTATAACGAGTTAGATGACCAAGATACGTGCCACTGTAAAGTGTAAATTAGTTAATTCCAATAATAATAATTTGTCTTAAGAAGGAACATTACTTGTGTGATTAAAATTGAAGCAGGTAAATAATTTATGACCATCGTAAAAGTTGAATTCCAAAGATAGAATTAAATAGGGAAGACAAGTCAAATATTTTCTGTCAAATGTTATTTTCAGTTCAATTGCAAAATTGTATGCAGAAGCACATAGGCCTAACCAGTGATATCCTTAATAGGACAAATGAATATTGAACAGAATTAAGTTAGGTAGTTAATTAACTAATTCCAAACCTACATACATGCTTGTACGCATGCTTGCTATTACTCAGGAAGAAAGATATTATGTAAATTAGTGCCAAAGTGAATTAAGTGAAGCAGATAGTTCAAATATTTTCTGTGGAAAATAAATAAAAGTTGATAGTAAATTACTTAGTTGAATTCCAAAGATAGAATTAAATAGGGAAGACAAGTAAAATATTTTCTGTCAAAGGTTATTTTCAGTTCAATTGCAAAATTGTATGCAGACGCACATAGGCCTAACCATTGATATTCTTAATAGGACAAATGAATATTGAACAGAATTAAGTTAGATTGTTAATTAATTAATGCCAAACCTACATACATCCTTGTACGCATGCTTGCTATTACTCAGGAAGAAAAGTATTATGTAAATTAGTGCCAAAGTGAATTAAGTGAAGCAGATAGTTCAAATATTTTCTATGGAAAAGATTATAAGTTGTTAGTAAATTAATTAGTAGAATTCCTAAGATAGAATTAAATAGGGAAGATATGTAAAATATTTTCTGTCAAAGTTTATTTTAAGTTCAATTGCAAAGTTGTGAGCAGAATCCCATAGGCCTACAAAGTGACATCCTTAGGCCCGGTTGCATAAAAGCTCCAGATATCTTCTAGACAGCTAATGGCTCTATAGATTTTATACACTCTATAAACACCTTCCGTTTCCGAAAGCAAATACGATCGGCAAATAGCGATACGTCAGATAAATGAGTTGAGCACTTTGTCAATAGATGGAGACACGGTGCTTACTCTAATATCAAGTTGGCCGTGATTGAATAGCAACCAATCGGAGCGCTTCTTGCTATTCTATCAAAATGGCTGAATTATCTTTCTGCTTTTCCTTGTCTGCTGTTTCTCTGCTAAAATGAATGTAGAACGTGAGATAAACTACGGTAATTTCGATTTCGAGACTTGTGCATTAGAGAAAAATGTCACCCATCACAATCTGACAACATAATGCGTAAAACGTAACACATTAATTAAGTTATAGCTAATTTACCACAGAAAGGAATGCTTCGATGGTTGTTCCCATTTCTAATGATGGGCAATTTAACGCTGAAAAAGGCATGCTTCCAGCTGTTCCTTATTTAATATGATGGCCTATTTATCCATAGGTAATTGCTTTGACAGCCTGATTCTTTCCGAAACTCAATATCGTCAAAGATCTAATTCTTTCAGGGAATACTTTTTGCTTTACACATCTCTAGGCCTATTTATTGCCTCAGGATGAAGATGACGAGAAAGATGATGATTATGTATTAATATTCGTGCTGTAAACTGGCAATATTTTCTTCATAAAGTGTTGCATCAGAAAATAAAATTAATATACTTAAGCTACATTTTTTCCGAATCTGAATATCATCGTAGGCTACTTCTTGAAAGGATTGCTGTATTTCTTTCAGGGAATATTTACTTCTGTATAGACCTAGGCCTTATACGATCTGGCATTGAAGATGACCAGCAAGAAAATAATATTCGCGATGTTTTCTTAAAATATTAACTTACAACAGAAAATGAAATTAATACAAATAAACGATGGATACATTAATAGCCTAGGCTATAACAAAGATCATCTAACCGATAATATACAATTTTTCTAGTACAGTATTATGAATTATTTCACACACAAATTAATAACCAATGTCAGCTTCATTACTACTTTTAATTTTAATACCATAACAAGCTAGTAACATAGTGTAAGATTAAATGCTAACATAATAACGAAACATACATCAACATAAATATTTCGCATTTCCGCCATGTTGCGTGTTTATCTACCGTTTCGCCAGATATCTAGTGATTTATGGTGCGATAGTTTGTAGGGCGTTCTATCGAACGACTAGCCGCCATCGAACGTTTCAGAAACGCTTACGGATTGAATAATGCCATCTAGTAGATATCTTACGTTTCGGAAACCCGGCGACAAAAATCCATGGGACAAAGACATAGGATTCATTGGGATAGTACAATCTAATACATTGAAGAGAATAAAGGTCGATAGTTAATTGATTAGTTGATTTCCAAAGGTGGAATTAAATGGGAAAGATAGATCAAATATTTGCGGTGACATGCAATTACGCTACAGAATGGTGCTCAACAGCACATAAGAATAGGAAGGGATATTCTTTATACAACAAGTTAATGTAATAAGTTAGAAAATATGATTCTGATATATTAATGAGAATTACCTTTGATTTGACAATAATAAGCCAAAAACTTATACACCTGCTCATATGTGTGCTCGTGATTGTTCATGGAGGAGTTATCTAATCAAGATCGGCAGACAGTTTTGTAGAAGTGTAATTTATAACAACAAGATAAACTATTTAGACAGTTATCAGGAGTATAAGGTTATGTACTATTGCTTCATACTTGAGAAACAAATAGAGTAAGACAGCTGTTTCAAGTATAATATTTTGAATTTTCTGTATTGTTTGTAAGGCTGTTTGTTAAAATAAATGGTTATGTTCTCTATGAAATGCAGAGAGTTGATTGCCTCCCTTGTGTAGTTTTCGATAGGACTCCGGGAATTGGAGCCTCACATTTCCTGTTGTTAGTAAGGTAGCAGTGCAAAAGACTAAATAACCAGATCTTTAAAGATAGCAGTACCACTGAAAACCCATTCATCCATCTTCCCCACATCCAAAGTGTAGCCGACTCAACCCACTAAGTAAAATCATAAAGCTAAAAGTGCAGCTGGCACCTATTTCTGTGATAAATTGCAAATAACAAAATCTTAATTAGGACCCCATTTCACACGAGCCGGCACACAGGCTATTATCTAGCAGCCGCGTCAGAAAACAGAATCTTCACAACATTCAACTTTAACAAGTATTTCTTTCTACATCCAACATGGAACAAGATTTAAAATCACTTACCAAGAAACGAGGTTTAATCAAACGTAAGTTCACTTACATTCAAAAGTACTGTGACAACATTCCAGAAGAAGTTATGTGTTTCGACTTAAGGCTGAACCTCATTAAACTTTGGGATGAGTACAAAGCCCTACATGTTCAAATAGAAGCTCTCATCGAAGCTGAAGATGAAATAGAATTTCACATGCAATACTATGAAGAAATAAGAGGCAATTATCAAGTATTAAAAGCTAATCTCAGTGAACTTAGGGGTGCCCACCCAACCAAACTTCAAGACTAAACCCCCAATTTCATTGCTCACCCCCAAACTTCATTGCTCAACCCCCAACCTGATTGACTGCCGACAAGGGCGCCCATATGATATTTTCTAGGGGGGCAATTTTTTAAATTAATTTATTTTTTGTCGCTTTAACTTCTTGGGCCACTTTGTAACATTATATTAATAATATAATAATAGCAACAATGACGTAGCCAGAAAATAATTGCGGGGAAGTGCCGGGGGGTTTGAAATACCCCCCCCAAAAAAAGGGGTGGAGTCCATCCCCAGAAAATTTTTAAATATTGAAAATTGAAAATAATTAAAATAACATTTTACACTATTTTAGCACAGAAAAACAAGTTAGGAAATTTGTTTACTAGACTCTAAGACATGCCAACGAAAATAAGAAATCATTACCTAAGTGGGGGCCACCCCCGGAAAAATTTTTAAGTATTGAACTAATGAAAATAACATTTTACTTTATTTTAGCACTAAAAACTAGTTAGGAATTTTGTTTACCGTACTCTAAGACATGCCAATGTAAATAAGAAACCATTAACTTAGTGGGGGCCCACCCCCGGAAATTTAAAAAAATTGAACTAATGAAAATCACATTTTACGCTATTTTAGCACTAAAAAACTAGCTAAAAAATTTGTTTACCATACTCTAAGACATGTCAATGTAAACAAGAAAATGTTACCTAAGTCGGGTGTCCCCGAGAAATTTTTAAATATTGAACTAATGAAAATCAAATTTTACGCTATTTTAACACTGAAAAACTAGTTAGCAAATTTGTTTACTAAACTCTAAGACACGGCAACTTAAACAAGAAATTGTTACTTAAGTTATAATACTTATTAGTATTTATAAGGAAAGTTGAATAACACATGGAACAGTGGACATAATAGGCCTAGTCATTATGTTATAAAAAGAAAATAACAGCTATATCATATTTGACACACCAACAAATCTTGTTTTATTAAATAAATATTTTTTTAAACACAAATATAGAATTTTAGGTTTTTACTTTTGGGTGTCCAATTCCCCTGGACTCCCTTTTCCTAAACCACTGTGGATTCTGCTTCCATGTTATCGACTTGGTAAAACTTTTGCAAACTCTTTATGTCTCACCTGACTTTCAAATGATTGTCTTAAAAGAAAAGCACCTTACTATAATTATTATTAATATACATATTTTTCCTATCCCCGACAGCTAGGGGGGCCTCGGCCTCGGCCCCCCTACCCCGCGTATGGGCGCCCATGGTTGTCGAAATTCGTCATCTTTATCTTGAAGATCCTGTTTGGTATTTACATCAATATACGGTTTCCTTTTATCTTCGCCACTGCTTTTACTTTAGTAATCTTGTATTTTATATCTAAATTATGTTTCAGTATATATGGATGTTTCTTTCTGCAGTGATCTTGCCATTTGTCATGCCTAATAATGGCATTGCACAACAATTCTAAACACTTATATTTAAATTGCGGTTGTTTTTTTCGGCATTTTCGAGATGCCGAGATGGACTGAAACCGGTAGCCGTAACCTCAAGTTTCAAATTAAGAATGCAACATTGGTTATAGACAGCTTTTTCCACACCTTCCCTCCCGTTCTTCATAAGGTGGCACGTGCAGTAAAATCACTTCCGGGGATAATATTATTCTTGCAGGCGGCATTGTACAAAGACTGTAATAACCCAGTATGATCTAATACTCCAATAATTCCTACCAACAATGATTCAGTTCGTAGTCACCGCTTTCGGCACAGAGTGATCGATTTCGTTGGCGCTGGAGTTGTTTATATATACAAGTAAATGCGTTTCGCTAATTTATTTACTATTCACTTCTAAAGAATTAGAAGAGACCTTTTGAAGTTATAAAACTTGACCGTTTTCATTTTTAACATATAAAACGCTAATTTTGCAACAATTTTCACCCCCAGAAAATTCATAAAACGATAATATTTCCCCCCCCCCCCCCCAGAAATTTCATTGACGCAATCTGCGTCTTAAACCCCCGTGGGCACAACTGACTTATATGTCATCACGAGCAGCAAGTTTATAGTGCAAATTCTGTGAACAGTCAACGATCACAACAGTGAAATGTCACACCATACATGCAAATCGTCTACTCAACAGTCTAATAAGGTCATACCTTTACCCGTAATTCAATTGCCAACATTTGATGGTGATGTGACCAGTTTGAAACATTTCTATGATACGTTCACTAGTCTCGTGATAAATAATGAATCGTTAGATCCGATTCAGAAGTATCATTATCTGTTAGCATCGCTGAAAGGTCAAGCGCATATTTTAGTGCAGAACTTACCAGTCACCAGTGACAATTTCTCTGTGGCATGGGAACTAATTTGTGCTCGCTATAATAATACCAGATTGATAGCTACAGCTCATGTACAACAGCTATTATCACTACCAACCATGAAAACAAACAGTATAGCAGAACTACGGAACCTTCTAAACAGATTCCAGAGCAATGTAAACGCCGTAGAAGCTCTATCTTTAGAAGTTCCACTGCACGACCTTATCGTAATGCAGCTTCTGTTAAATCATATTTCAGACATCACTCGCAATGAGTTTGAGAGTGAAATCGTCTCGCAGCATTTTACATCTCTACAAGAACTCATAACTTTCCTAGAATCTAAAGCACACTCATTAGAGATTCTAACGACTTCTAGCAACATGTCCAGCCCATCAAGAGGAAAGGGTGAGCTACGATCACATCAACACACTGTCAAAGAAGCTTGGCAGTCGTACACAAATACAACCAGCAGTTCCTGTCCATACTGTCAGGAGAACTACAAGCGGTACCATTGTGATTAATTTCGTCAGCTTCAAATCAACGAACGATGGAATTTTGTCAAGTCACAGCACCCGTGTGTGAACTGTTTCTAATCGAATCACCAGATACACCAGTCCAATCTAGAATTATTCTGTACTTGTGGTAATTCAGTACATAGCCAATTATTACATAATGACATGAATAGGGTTTCTCGAGCAGACTCTCCGTCAACATCCGGTGAAGAGCCCCAAGTGCATTCTTTTGTGGTTACTGGTAAATCTTCACAACGGCAAGTCTGTCCAAAGTGTAAACAAAAGCACTCTTTTAACACTTTTCACCAGTTTTTCTTCCGCTTAAGGACATAAATTTGTTCTATTCTGGTGAAATCAATCATAAATTTGTCTATGCTTCAAGAATCAAGTCAACTTAACTTATGATCTATTTGACGAAGTCTGGAAACCTTTATTGTCAATTGCATTTCTGCAAGTATTTAGCTAAATAGCTAAACATTTATTTATTTATTTGGAACATTCTTAATGAAGAGGAATTCTTCGGTCGTCCCATCATTCAAGACTGGTTCTATTCAACAACTATTCTCATCTTAATCTACACTTTAAAGTGAGTTTAAGTTATTATTATAATCGAGAAGACAAATATATTGAATTTTAACATAATGAAGAATGATGCATTTTAGTGGCTAGCCAATTTGATTTGGAAATCTTTAATTTGAATGAAGGATAAAATCTAAAACATTTAAATATTATAACTTCCATGGTGCTGAACTGATAACCAACCTATACAATTATCCATAGTGCTTCAGTAGGATTGGTCCTCCATTCGGAATATAGCCAATGAATTAAAATTTTGTTATCGAGGGATCTTGTCTTCGATGTGTATTGTTCATCATTTACCATCGCAACTCTCAGTGTTACGCAAGAAGCTTCAAGATTATAATTTCTTGTTTTTACTTCACTTTATTTGTTTCGGAAGGCTTACTATTGCATATATTAAGTCTTCTTTGCTCGATTGCCCATGAAATAGCTATTAATATTCAATCTGCTTGTTTTTAATGCATAACATATATGATAATTTCAACCAATACACATTATCATTGGCTAATGTTCACGGGCCGAGCAATCTTCAATATATATTAATTCATGTTTTAGTAATATCATGTCTTGTACGAAAGATTTGGTTTACAATTAAATCATTCGTAATTCAGGAATATGTACTGACATCATTCTTGTAAATTATATTGCAAGGGACTATTGTTACAGTCCACTTGCTGAGTTACCAGGTCTGTACATATTATTTTGGTCATCCGGGCTCGGATCATTGAGCCTATTATCATTGAACCTGTTTAAATTTAAAGCAAATAATTAAAGACATGATTTATTGCTCCAGGTAAGCCTGTGTGAGCAATTCATGAATCTGATGACACAATATCAAAGCACGTTGTTTAACTACTCCTAGTGTTTTTGATCCAGTTTGAGTGTATTGGGTTTCACTACTATTTAAGGTCAGTACTCATTGAGTGCTTTATCTCCGTGCATAACACGTTTGAGTTTTTACATTATAAACAGATTATTATTATGCTTATAACAAGTGTATAACAAGTGTAAAGTTGTAACTGATTTATACCACAAACTTGTACACTTACCTTTGTGAAACCACTGACACACACTTATCTATTTAATATAAGCCCTATTGCTCCAGACGGGGGCAATTCAAGCTATTCTAAATTGTGAAAATAACTTCCCCAAGTGTGCTATTAATTCAGTTACCATTTCAATATTGGACAATTTATTGCATACGATTAGAGATGGCTAACCCTGAAATAACTCTTAAAGAACTTAAGACACAAAGAACTCCCATTAAGTAAAATATTACGGGACTAATTAATAGGATATTAAGCTTAACTATTGAGGATCAGGTATTCCCTCAGGATTTCCTAGATCTCAAAACCGAACTAAAGAATATTGAGAATAAATATAATGAAATCCAGTCGAAAATAGACTCATTAGATGATTCTGAGGCTGAACAAACTTATAGATAAGTATATTTTTCGAGCTTGTTCTCATGTAAATAGACAAATTGAGGCATTTCATAAAACTAAAGATGAAGCTAATTTCAATCTTGTAAAGCATATATGGGCAACGTCCGACCCGCGGGCCGGATGTGGCCCGTTCCGACTTTTGATCCGGCCCGGGGAACATGCACAGATGGTGCTCCTTATATGATCGGTTCACGAAAAGGTTTCATCGGAATTTTGAAAGAAAATGCAATTGACTTGGACGTGTAAAATGATGATTTAATAATCCTACAATGCATTATCCACCAACAAAACTTCTGTTCTAAGTCCATTCGATTGCAGAACGCCATGGATGTGGTAATAAAGACCATTAATATTATTTCATCCCTCGCGCTTAACCAATGCCAGTTCAAAGCATTTTTGGATGATCTCTCTTCGGAACATGGTGACATGACATATTGTTGCGAAGTAAGATGGTTGAACAAAGGCAAAATGCTGAAATGATTTTACGATCTTAGACAGGAAATAGCTGATTTTATGGAAATCAAAGAAAAACCTTTGCCTGAAGTCAGTGATCAGAAATGGTTATGTGATTTAGCATTTCTAATTGACATCACGGGTCACTTGATTGAGTTGAATTTGAAGCTTCAAAAACAAGTTGGTAAACGAATTGTACAGCCATTTGAAAGGGTTCCACAACAAAATTAGCTTGTGGGAAACACAAATGCGGTCTGGAAGCTGTTATCATTTTTCAACACTATCCAGTCAGGAAAATATTGATTACGCTCAATATGCTGAAGAACTGAAATCACTGTCGGGGCAATTTTTTAATAGATTTTCAGACTTCAAAAAATTGGATAGTTGCTTTAACCTTTTTGCTACTCCGATGAAAAGGGACGTCGAGAAGGCTAAGTGATTTCTACAGAACATACCTTGCCGAAGAAAAGTACCCACAGCTGAGTGCATTTGGAAGTACTTATAAATGTGAACAGTTTTTTTGCATGATGAAAACTAATAAATCAAAGTATCGAACGAGACTTAAGATGAAAATTTGGAAAACACTCTGCGCTTGTGTATTAGTGGGATTGATGCCAACATTTATTATAATGTTTGTCAATTTCAAGCTCAAGTTTCTCATTAATTTCTGCTGATTGTAAGTAAATACCTAATCAGTTCGATATTGTTCTCATTCATGTAACTTTAGCATCATACTTTATAAATATAAAAAATCCATATCATGATAATTTTTTTCACAAATACCTATTATCTACTGCCCGCGACTTCATAACTATCGTAAAGTTTAGCCCGCATCTTTCCAAAGGTTGCCCATACCTGTTCTAAAGCATTAACTTATAGTTCAAATTCAAACTGTATCTGAGTTTGAAATTCAGGATAAGGTACCCTATCAGCAAGCTATTGTTCATAAGACAATACTAGAAAGGTTATTTGATAGTTATGAGGTTGAAAGTCTTCAGTTTCATAATATCAATGGTGAAGAAGCTGAATATCAAGAACGTCAACTTCAGTCTGAATATTCAAAAGCTTTAGCTTACATTAATTCATCAATTGCAGACAGAAGACTTTTGTATGGATTTAATCAAATCCAGAATTCTAATCAGAATCCGTCTTTGGCCGCTCCTGTATCTAATCTGCCGAAACTCCCTGAAATAAGGCTGCCTCAGTTTTCAGGCGATCCTGCAGCCTGGATCGAATTCAGAGACACGTTTACCTCTCTTGTGATTCAGCCAGGACATGTTTCAAACATGGACATGTTTCAATATCTGTAATCCTGCCTGACAAATGAAGCAATGATGGTAATTCAGAATATTCATGTCTCTTCTGCCACCTTTGATGTACCCTGGCGCACATTGTCAGACAGATTTCATAATAACAGTCTAATACCCAATACTCATCAGGAGAACTTGTTTTCTCCGCCTTCCCTTCAAAATAATTCAGCGGAGTCTTTATGCAATTATCAAGATCATTTTGTGAGTACAACTCATGCTCTGAATTCTTTAGAATCTGAAGTTTCATTGTCAGACTTGATCATATCAAGGTACATAGTAGATAAACTCCCTGTAAATATTACTAAATATTGGGAATCTTCAATTAAGGCAAGAAGGTTGCCTACTCTTAAGGAGCAGTTTGACTTTCAGGAGTCTAGAGTTCGTGTACTTCAGATAACGGAAGCAGCTATTAGAAGTCAATGTGCTAGGACAGTAGTGACTTCATCCGTCGTACCAAAACCTAAGTCACCTGTTAACAAAAGAAATTGCATTTGTTGCGGAAATGCAAAACACGATTTATTTCATTGTGACAATTTCAAAGCAAAAAATTATTCGCAACGCGATCAATTTGCTAAAACTCACAAACTGTGTCGTGTTTGTTTGTTTGCCAAAGGCAATTGCAATATATGTTGTTGCAATAAGTGCAATGAAAGGCACAGTACTTTCTTGCATGATCCTTCACGATCAGAAAACTCTCAGGCCAATAATATAGTAAATGTTATGTCCTCAGATCTCTCTAAGCAAAAGAGCTTCTTACCTAAACTACTGTTTTAATATTGGATAAAGGTGCTCATCCCATAGAAGTTGTAGCTTTACTTGATAGTGGATCAGACTGCAATCTGATCACTAATAGGCAGATTAAGCATCTTGATTTGCGTCCTCTATCACAACGTACGAAGTTGGCAGGGATTGTGTCGACTAATGCAAGCGCTCATAAGCTTACAAACATAACCATTAGATCCCGAGTTACGCCTTGGTTTTCTAATACCCAGGCCATAGTCATCCCGGGGATCTCTACTGAAACATTCCCTCCTAATGCAATTGAGATTGAGAACTAGAATGTTCCACCTAATCTCACGCTTGTAGATCCCAATGTTAATAACCCAAAGTACATAGACTTATTACTTGATGCTGAGATTTGCTCTCAGATAATCTGCACTGGTCAGATTTGAGCACCCAATATGCCAACAATTCAGAATTCAAAGATAGGTTGGTATATCTCAGGCAAACTGCCTCCTCTTATTATTTCTCATAGTGCTAAAAAATTTAATGGACGATCATGTTAAACTAATAAGTCCTCCATCCACGAACCCATGAATTCTGAGAATGTTGTCATGAACTATTCAGCCTTCCTGACTTGTGATGAAGATGTCACTGATAAACTTACCAAGTTCTGGGAAATAGAAAGGGTAACCAATTCTGCCCCATTTCCCAATGAGTCGTTCTGTGAATAGCATTTCGTTAAAGATAACCCTGCATATTTAATATCTCGGGGAAGTACCCCAACAGATCTGATTAACAATTCCTTGTGGTTGCCAGGTCCATCTTCGCTGATTACTGATTTTCCCAAGTGGCCTGATAAATACGTTCCTTCTCAATCTTACCCTCTTCCTGAAATGAAGGTAGTAGCTTTTATTGAATCTAATATTTCAGCTGTAAGTGATTTATTATCCTAGTTTGACTATATGAAGTCTATTCAGATTATGTCATACATTTTGAGATTTATCAATAACTGCAGTAGATGTCAACCTCAGATTAAGGGTACCTTATTACCTGCTGAGATTTCTAATGCATTGCATAGTTGTATCAGTATAATTCAACAACAGACATATTCTAAAGAAATTCAATCTTTGTCCTCTGGTCTTGAAATGCCAACTTCAAGAAAATTGAATGAACTTAGTCCTTTCATGCATCAGACGACATTCTTCGAGTTGATGGAAGGTTTGAACATTCAAGTTTACCATTTGAAGCTCGTCATCAAACGCTATTGCCAGCTGATCATTCTTTTACTAAAAACCTTATCTATTTCACTCATTTGAAGCTGGGTCATGCTGGACCACAGCTACATATTTCACATTTGAGAGAAAGATTTTGGATAACTTCTCTCTACAAGACAATACGAAGTCTATTGAGACGTTGTATAAGACGCTTCCGCTATAATGCTCAACCATTTAATCAAAGAATGGCTGATCTTCCGCCTAATGACTGAATCAGTCTCACATTGATTTGTGATGCTTCGGGCATCTCATTCATTACTATTGTTTCTAATTAATCTAATCTCTAATTTATCTTATTTGTCTTCTTAACTTCTTCAACGATTTCAACATAACTTTACATTCTAAATAGATTATTCCATAAATGGAATAATCGCGGACAATATGTTCAGTTATGTTGAAAACTTTATTTGATGGCAATATATTTTCATATTTCTAAAAATATCATTTCTTTATCATGTTATAGCTGGTAATGATGCGGTTTTATTCCCTGTTTGTTTTGGTAATTATGCGGTTTTATTCCCTGTTTGTTTATTATCTCCTTTGACTTTCTTTTATTTATTTAACAAATGAACTTCAATACATATAAATTATTCTTTTTCCACTGGATTCATTTCATTACTATATTACTTATTTTATAGTCAATACCCAAGATTTAAATATCCAAATTATATTTAATTTATAAAAGTTCTTCACAGGCTAACAGCCGAGTCAAGGGTTTAAAAAACTCCGAGCTTTCGGACTCCATCTCTGAGTCCTTCTTCTGGGAAACTGGTAGAGAAGACCAGACCAGACCAGACCAAATAAGCTAACTGAGATCAGAGCATGCGGGCGAAGCCCGCTATGTGACGATCTCGACTCCGAGTTCATACCTGCATACGAAATGCATTGCTGGAAATGAAAACGGGTTCCTATCCTATAACTTAAATATGCTTACGCTAACTGTGTTTCGCATGGGACTTGAACCTATGCAGGGCAACTGCATTAATTTTCGGGTTCGGGCCGTGTCCCTTTTTTAATTTAAAGTTCCGGTATTCACCTTACAACCAGGGAAAACCACGGAAAACCCTGGTCGGAACTAGCAAAGGGGATTTGGTCATGGTCCTCCATTCTATAATGCCTGGTTGGGGTTGAACCAACCAGTTGGGATACGTGTCAGCTGAAGGCGTTTACGTATTGGGAAGGGGCATTGTTAGGCTGAAGGCCTCAACAATTCTGACGACTTTAATCGTCCCCTGGGAAGCGCAGACGCTTTCCAAGTTGCCTTTCTAAAGGAATCTCTGCATCGAGAAGCTTAGAGTCTGAACTCTGTGCAATGCTTCTGATGTGGGTGGCAGTTGGAGAAACCTTTGGGTCCTCCTGTATCTGCCTGTTACAGACGTAATGATACGCCTATATCAGGCGAGGACTGTGCTGTGAACTCCATCGGCGTTCCAGTGAGCGAGCCTCATGAAGGGCCATGCGTTCCTTGCTTAGTTTGCATTACCATAACCAGCCAGGAAAAGGGCTATCACTTTGAGAACTGCCTTGGGACGGGCATTCCCAGTGAGAAGGAATGGAGCTTGTTTAAGCAGACACTTGGTCACTTCAAAACAATCTTCCAAAGGAAGGTCATCGATAAGTTGCTTCAACTTTTCGGAATAACTGTCCGGTGTGGTTGGTTCGGGTCCCGGAACAGTTGGATTGCTATCAGACGACATCTGCGATGCGCCTGAGTCGCTTGGGATCTGGGGTGGTAAAGTGGGTGGCTGGATATGAACCACAAGCTCCCGCTCGGTAACATGGCTCCAACCGGGTCCAAGCTTCTCCTGCTCAGAGGAGAGACTGGGTGCAATGCCTTTCTTCACAGCAGAAGCGGAGCGTGAGCTCCCAGAACCTCTGGGTCCCGCCTTAGTGCGCTTCGCCGCTGCCCCTTTAACTTGCTTCCTCTTACTGCAACCCTTATAGTTGGCAGTGTGGGAGGAGTTGCAGTTACAGCACCTCAGGGCATCCTTGGTCGTACTACAACCCCCTGAGTGGTGGTCTCCGCCACAAGCGATACACCTTGGAGTGTAACCACAATTACGCTCTGTGTGACCAACGCGTTGGCAGTTGCGGCATTGTAGAGGGCCGCTCGGAGCGTGGTAAGATTCCACAGAGATGTGCAGACCACACAAAGTGGTGAGAGCTCTCACCTTCGCTGCCGAGGGTCCACGCGACACTGACACAATAAAGTGCGGCGTTAAATGCCTATCCTTTGCAGGATCGGCGTCGCGCCGCTGAAATCGAAGTTGCAGTACAGAGAGTACGGGAACTCCAAGTGCAATGTGCTCCTCGCGCACATCTTCTTTTGGCATGCGACGCCCTAGGTTCTTCAGGAGCGGTCTGTAAGATCGGCTGAGAGTAGGTATGGAACCTGACTCCCTTCTCCGGGTCGATGGCGCGGAGAGCAGAGATGGTGGCCCGGAAACAATCGGCAGTATCCGGAACTAGCAAAAGAGCATCGCCCCGCATAGCCGCCGTGCCGTTACCACCAGTCTTTTCTCGCAACCATCTCAAAAAATTGCGAGTGTTGGTCACACCAGTGACATACACAGGGACCTTGTTGCGGAGCTTCCCTGCGGGAATGGCAGCAACATCCGCTTGTGCGTGAAGTGTGGTGCCAATAGGCGCGCCTAAGTGACTGTCAGACTCGCTGTGCGATCGCCCTAGTGCAGAGTCCATGGACTCTGCGGCAACTGGTGAACCAGTGACCTTGGCTTTGACAGTGTTAAGCCCACATGCCGTGTTAGGAGCATTAGGCTGGGCTTGCAAGGCCGCGACATACAGTGCTCTTTCCTGGGTGTGACCCAGTTGGCTTCCACTAGAAGTGGATTGTTCGCCCACGGAGAGAGAGACTACGGGGGCCTCTAGACCTTGAGCGGCTTTTTCAGCCACAGTCAGGGACGCATTCCCGGCTAAGGACAATGGCCCAAGAGCCGGGCGCCGAGTGGCTGGTTCCAACGAACCAGTAGAGGTAGTTGAGACTGCCTCAGTGGCCTTGCGTTTGACTGTGGAATTCGCAAAATCCCCGGACGAGCCAGGTTACTGTCCGGCTGGCGCAGTGCCAGCGGGTCGTTCGCTCGGCCTTTTTGCCGGTCTGGCGGCTGCCTTACCGGACTTCTTCGACGCTGGAGTTCGTTTCTTCTGCTTCTTCTGCTGCTGCTGCTTCTGGTAGATGGCGCTCATCTCCTTCTCCAGCTGCTCACGTATAGTCGGGTCAATCCTGGAGAAGTTCTGCTCGAAGAATTCCACGGAGTCTGCCATGGCTGCCACATGTAGAGGAGACCTAGAAAAAATAGAGAAAGGTTGGATAGAATGGGAAAGGTAGAACAAGCAAGCTCTTTCTGAAGTGCCCTGAAAAGGGCCGTTCGTAGTGTTCTAAAAAGAACAGCTACGAAAGGTGGGTTAAGGAAGAAGAGTAAAAGATGCTCTTTCAGAAAGCCCTTAGAAGGGCGGAAGTTAAGTTCTAAAAATAACTCTTAGTTCAGGCGGGGTGCGCTGAACGAATGGAGATCGAAGATTGATCACCAACAGTAGTCAGTAATAGAGGCTTCCCTCTCAGCCAACTGAAGAGATCAGTAGTCCGGTGAACTCAGATGCTCTCTGCTCTGCTGCCTGCTGCTGACTCCTGGTTGTCTTCCTGCCTACCTGCCTATCATCTTCGTTGTGAGTATGTGCGCTGCCTGGTAGAGAACGACCAGACCAAATAAGCTAATTGAGATTAGCATTGCGGGCAAAGCCCGCAATGCGATGATCTCGACTCCGATTCCATACCTGCATACGAAATGCATTGCTGGAAATGAAAACGGGTTCCTATCCTAACTTAAATTTGCTTACGCTAACGGTGTTTCGCATAGGACTTGAACCTATGCAGGGCAACTGCAATGAATTTAGGGGTTCGGGCCGTGTCCCTTTTTTGTTTAAGTTCCGGTATTCACTTTACAACCAGGGAAAACCACGGAAAACCCTGGTCGGAACTAGTAAAGGGGATTTGGTCATGGTCCTCCATTCTGTAATGCCTGGTATGGGTTGAACCAACCAGTTGGGATACGTGTCAGCTGAAGGCTTATACGTATTGGGAAGGGGTTCTGTTAGGCTGAAGGCCTCAAAATTTCTGACGACTTTAATCGTCCCCTGGGAAGCGCAGGCGCTTTCCAAGTTGCCATACTAAAGGGTTCTCAGTATTTTGAAGCTTGGAGTCGAAACTCTGTGCAAGGCTTCTGATGTGTGTGGCAAGTAGTGGAACCTTTAGGTCTTCATGGATCTGCCTGTTACTGACGTACCAAGGTGCGCCCGTAGCGAGACGAAGACATTTCGACTGCACGGCTTGTAGTCTTGCGACATGCGTGCGTGCTGCGGCCCTCCAAGCTGGACTGGCATAATCGAGCAGAGGTCGGATGAGTTGCTTATAGAGCAGCGCTCCATTCGCAGGTAAAAGTCCTCCTCTGCCGTTAAGCAGAGGGGATAAAATTCCAAGCCGTTGCATGGCTGTTCGTCTAACCTGGGTAACGTGGGGTTTCTGGCTGTTTCGACGCATTCTACAGGCCTAGGCGGCGCCGTTCTTTGTCTTCCAGTAAAGAGAAAAGCTGCGCTCTTAGTGACGTTGATGGAAATTCGCCACTTTGTCAGCCAGAACTCTAGCTCTTTGAGATATGTCTCGAGATACTTGACGATTAGTGCAGGCCGTTTCGACGTTGCCAAAAGCGCAGTGTCGTCGGCCTAAAGCGCCAAGTCGACGTGGCGGTGTGGTGTGGGCATGTCATTCACATACAGGCTAAAGAGGACAGGGGAGACCAGTCCCCCCTGAGCAACTCCAGCTCGCATGAAACGACGTGAAGATGTGGCTGACTGGAAGGACGCTACGAACGTCCTATTGGTAAGGTAGGGGGTGATAACTTTCACCAGGTAATAAGGGAAGTTGAGGAGGAGGAATTTGTATAGGAGGCCTTTGACCCAAACTGTGTCAAAGTTTTACCCAAACTGTGTCAAAGTTTGACCCAAACTCTGTCAAAGGCCTTGGCCACATCAAGGAATACCGCGCCGGTTAGTCGCTTTTCGTCAAATTTCCTCTTGACTCTCTCAACCAGGCGGGCTATCTGCTGAGTCGTGCTATGTTTGGGTCTGAATCCAAACTGCTCATCACGAATAGTGCTGTGGCTGTTGACGTGCCTTAGGATTCTGCTTAGCAGAATCTTCTCGAAGAGCTTCCCCATCGAATCAAGAAGACTTATGGGTCTGTAAGACGATGGAAGTGTCGGATCCTTTCCGGGTTTCCGGATAGAGACAATCCTGGCATGTTTCCATGCAGGCGGGAAATATTGCCTCTTAAGGACCGAATTAAAAATTTTTGTGACGTAGGTGATTCCCCGTTTTGGGAGGTTTCTCAGGGCCCTATTTTGAATACCGCTAGGACCCGGACCCTTACCAAGCTTGAGCTCTTTTATAGCCTTGACGACCTCTGATGGAGTGGTTAATTCGGGTTGACTTGAGGGAGCAAACTCAAACGAAGTCAGTTCCCTTTTAACCAGCTCAATCACGGCAGGATCCGAAGGAACGTCAACCGGCGTAAATTGAGATTCAAGATTGTTGGCCAGGGCCTCAGCTTTCTCAGAATCTGATAGAGCGAGTCCTCCTGGCACTCGTAAGGGGGGTGTGGGATCAGAGATCCGCATCTTCCTCTATGTAACGTTCCAAAGGGACTGATCCTCTACGTTTAAGGATGAGAGCGTCTCAGACCAAACGCCGTTCTTCCACTTCTTCAGCTCATAGCTAATAGACCGCTTGAGCCTATTAACTTGGACCTTGATAGCGGTGTCCTTAGTTGCCTGCCACTCCCTTCTCAGCCGGTTTTTCTTCTGAATATCAGAAAGTATTACCGGCGGTATTAAAGGTCGTAAACAGGTTTTCGGTCGACTCTTTGGTGCTGATGCCTCCAGAGCTTCCGTAATCGCTTTGGACAAATACTCAATCCTAGCATCAATATCCTCCTCGGAGTTTACCACGGGATTCCCCGGGAGTCTGCATTGCAAGTGGTTCTGGAAGCTAGTCCAATCTACTCGTCTAACGTCTGGCCTGTCTGGAAGGGTTGCGAAGGATGTTCGACCTTCGACAATCTCAGGGTCTCATCCAGAGGTACACGTGTGAATAAGGATTCCACATCGAAACTGAAACCTTACTTTACAACAGAGATCGTCCGACTTTTCAAGCACACGCTCACTTCAACATTTTTTGTCTACAGAGATGCCTTTTATGAACAGACGGATGGTGTGGCAATGGGCTCACCCTTGTCACCTGCTATTGCTAATTTTTACATGGAGGAGTTCGAGCATTTGGCCCCCAGAACGACCGTTTTCCAGCCATCACATTTTTTCCGCTATGTTGATGATACATTTGTTGTGTTGCCGCATGGAAGGAACAAATTACACCTCAATGGGATACATCCAAAGATCCGTTTCACCATGGAAATAGAACAGAACGGCTGTCTTCCATTTTTGGACATATGCATATACAAAAAACAGGATGGTACACTAGGACACAAAGTGTACAGGAAGCCAACTCACTCTGATTTGTACTTAAATGGTCTGAGTTTCCACCACCCATCCCAGAAACGTTCTGTCATTTCAACTTTGGTACATCGAGCCGTTGCTATTTTCGACACTCAGAGTCTACCCATAGAAATATCTCATCTAGAAACCACATTCCTCCAAAATTCATACAGCAGCAGAGAATTTATTTTGGACCTGAAAAGGACCGATAAAATGGAAGGACAGAAAAGAGCTGACCCAGATGGTAATCAACGACTCAATAGAGCTTTCATCCCTTTCTGCGGACCTGTCTCCTATCAGATCGGTAGGATTTTACGTAGACACAAGATTCAAACGGTGTCGCTTCCACCACCAAAAATAGAAAACCACATTAGATCAGTGAAAGACAACCTAGGTCTGAAGTCTCCTGGAGTCTACAGCATTCCTTGTGAGTGCGGGATGGAATATATTGACCAGACTGGACGCACCGTGGCAGACAGATGCAAGGAACATCATAGGTGTACCAGACTATTCTATCCGGACATTCTGCAGTAGCACAACATAGCATCGAGCAAAATCACAGAATGCTCTATGACCAGACCAAGATCCTGGACAAGACGAATGGGTATATGGACCGGCTGGTTAAAGAGGCCATTGAAATCAGTCTCAGTAACAACATTATAAACAGCCTCTAAGCAAGGCTTGGAAACCGGCCCTCAACATTTTAAAGAAGAGACCCACATAACCTGTGTACCCCGTGACGTCCGTCTTCTTCGACTAGGCGAATTTTCAACAGAGTTTTACTGACGCTGCCTTTGGCTGGAACCCACTAACTGCTCCAGCCTATATAAACAGGCCCCTTCCGCCTTCTCTACCAGTTTCCCAGAAGAAGGACTCAGAGATTGAGTCCGAAAGCTCGGAGTTTTTAAACCCTTGACTCGGCTGTTAGCCTGTGAAGAACTTTTATATATTATTCGCCGAGAAAAATTCAAACCTTTTATATATTTAATTTATCATTTCCATATAATTGTCAAGAAGGCATATCCTTTAAGTCATTTCTGTATGATAAATTTTTCTATTGATTTGTTCTCTGTTATCTTGACCAATGAGACTCTCTTTTCACACATTGTTATTATCTATACCAGTTTTTTTTCCTCTTAAGGACATAATTTTGTTCTATTCTGGTGAAATCAATCATAAATTTGTCTATCTTTCAAGAATCAAGTCAACTTAACTTATGATCTATTTGACGAGGTCTGGAAACCTTTATTGTCAATTGCATTTCAGCAAGTATTTAGCTAAATAGCTAAACACTTATTTATTTGGAACAATCTTAATGGAGAGGAATTCTTCGGTCGTCCCATCATTCAAGACTGATTCTATTCAACAACTATTCTCATCTTAATCTACACTTTAAAGTGAGTTTAAGCTATTATTATTATAAACGAGAAGACAAATATATTGAATTTTAACATTATGAAGAATGATGCATTTCAGTGGCTTGAAAATTTGATTTGGCAATCTTTAATTTGAATATTATAACTTGTATGCTGCTGAACTGATAACCAACCTATGCAATTATACATTGTGCTTCACTAGGATTGGTCCTCCATTCGGAATACAGCCAATGAATTAAAATTTTGCCATCGAGGGATCTTGTCTTCAATGTGTATTGTTCATCATTTACCATCACAGCTCTCAGTGTTACCCAAGAAGCTTCAATATTTTAATTTCTTGTATTTACTTCACTTTATTTGTTTCGGAAGGCTTACTATTGCATATATTAAGTCTTCTTTGCTCGATTGCCCGTGAAATAGCTATTAGTATTCAATCTGCTTGTTTTTAAGGCATAACATATATGATAATTTCAGCCAATACACATTATCATTGGCAACAGTTCCCGGGCCGAGCAAGCTTTAATTCATGTTTTAGTAATATCATGTCTTGTACGAAAGATTTGGTTTACAATTAAATCATTCATAATTCAGGAATATGTACTGACATCATTCTTGTAATTTATATTGCAAGGGACTATTATTACTGTCCACTTGTTGAGCTACCAGGTCTGTAAACATATAATATGATTAATTTTTTGATCGATTTTAACTTTCTAATTCCTTGTTTAAAATTTTATTGGGTACAGGTATCACAACAGCTACTGAGATTTAAGCTTTGTAAAGTTTTCTACCTGTGTTAAAAAAATAGTTGAATTGAGCTCTCAGTGAAAATTGGGGCAAGGGCGATTTTTTGTGGGGGGGGGATGCACCATGGCCTTTGGGGGGGGGGGTTGGGCACCCCAGGTCATAATAATTAATTTGATAAAAATATGAATGTTAAAGCTTGATAAATCTTCAGATTACCAAAGAAAGCAAACAGGAGACCCATACATGTAACATCGAAACCTCCTTAGGGAAATGATTTTTCAGATTTTCTGGAGCATACTTATGATTAGACCTGTGATTTTAGGCTCTAAAAAAATTCGTTTCAGGCACCTAAAATAGGCTTTTAAAACAAGTAATTAGGCATTACAACAAGTAATTAGGCTTTTAAAAGAGAAAATAGGCACTTAAAATAAGCTATAAAAATGTGTAAATAGACAGAAATAGACTTTAAAATACTACAATATGCTCTTCAACTGTAACATGATCTATTTTTACTTTATAAAACGTGATATACCTATTCTTAACAGAAATAATTCCAAAATTAAGACAGAATTAAAAATACATTTAAAATTGTTTTGGATTATATGAAAAATTGACACAGTATGTCCCTTCTTACTATATACCCGCTACTTGTTGTTTTGAGTGAATCCTCCCCCATCAGTCAGCATTCCTTTGACGATAATTGTTTGGGAAAATCAAGTTCCTGTGAAAAACCCACCCTCTGCTGCTCTGCCCTTCATTCAGGGATGTCCATTAAACGATTGTAAAAGTTACAGAAGTTGAATTTTAATTTAATTGTACAAAATAGGCATTTTAGGTACTAAAATAGTAAAAATAGGCTCCAAAGGTCCAAATAGGCATTTTAGGGCACTATAAAACTCTGTAAATGTAAGTGATATATCATGAAATGTCAACATGTTTAAAAATCTTTATGTTATTTAATAAGGAACAAAATAGGCATTTGCCTTGAAATCCCAGGTCTACTTATGATCAAAATTGTTTTATTTTTTTACAAGAAGAATTGGAACCCACGTTTCCTTAAGTAAAACTGTGAGGAAAAATAATATTTCTCCAACTTCTCTTTTGTAAAACTATGTGAAATATATTATTTATCCACATTTTCTTATATAAAACTTTGTGAAAGGATTATTTTTTCACACGATTTTATAAACAGAAATATGGATTTCAATTATTACAGTTTTGGAGCGACCCTAATATCAGTAAAGAACTCTTAATACAGGCCCAGTAGACCCTCCTGTCCAATAGTCTGAGCTCTGTGGATTTTACTGTTTTGATTTTTACATCAATGGGGTAAGTTTACATGCTGGTCTCCTTTACTCCTAGAATTGCTCTTGTTACCTATTTCTGTTAGAGGCTGAATCAATTCCAGAGACATATGAAATATGGGAGAGTTGGTGACACTTTTATTTTACTCGTTATGGCAAGAGAGGGGGAAAATAATTTTCCCTGACAGGAAAGGAATTGCTGTCATCTGCCAGGGAATTTCTCTTCCTTCTCCCTCCCACTTTGTTTAAATCTAATATAGCAATACATGTTCAGATGTAACATTTTTGTTTTTGTTTATCTATTGCAAAAAATTTATTCTGATCCTACCTTGCATGAAATGCATAAGTCAAAAGAAATTCCCTTTAGTAATTCACTTGTTATAGAACATTCTAAATTATTTTCTGTTAATATGTCCATACAACTTGAGATGAAATATCGGTTCATCATTAGCAAGAGTTATTTTCAGTTCCACCATCCAGTCATTGGGTGGAGGCAAGGTGAAAGGAAGTTCTGCGTCATTGATATCATATTCCTCAAGTTTCAAAACTTCACCCTACAAAGAAATGATGGAAATAAACTGTTGCATAATTGATTTCCAATAAAGGTATCGGTACATATCTTACATGTTGCTTATGATATGAAATAACATTTCTAAAACACTACTTACCTTTTTAAAAGGACAATCTCGACGCATATTTGATTTCTTCATCCCACTTGGCATAAGTTTATCATCAGTCTTGAATATATCACAACAAACAGTAACTGGAATAGAGATAGGGCTTTTTCCATATTTCCCTCCACCAAGATTCTGGTATGCTGTCATGCTACACTGTGAAATTAGCAACGGCATTGTATTATAATAATTGTAATTGTTATTACTTCCTTTGCCATACCATAGGTACTATAGGTAGAGGAAGTATTGTGTTTGATCCTGAAATTCGAAGTTGGTGTTTTTAATATTAATACAAGTTTGAGGTTCCCTGAATCTAAAAATAATATTTTCAGAAACCTGTGTGTGTGTGTGTGTGTCTGTATATTTGCTAACAGCCTAGCACCAGAATGAAAAATTGTATTAAAACATTTTGTATTTGGGTTTGGTAACTTCTGGGATGTGACACATAGATAAGCGATGGCTTTGTCTTGCTTTTAATGCCATAATATGTAGGCTAAAGAAAATGAGGTTTTTTGCGATTTTGTTAAAAACTGCTCTACCCA
This sequence comes from Ectobius pallidus, assembly GCA_964059195.1. Lineage (NCBI taxonomy): Eukaryota > Metazoa > Arthropoda > Insecta > Blattodea > Ectobiidae > Ectobius > Ectobius pallidus. The sequence continues at coordinate 31,304,351 of CAXKWD010000001.1, read as the reverse complement.
TTTTGTTTAAATTTTGTACATGTGGTACCTATACCAAGAGCAAAAACTTTTATTTCAAGCATTTTTGCGTGAAAATGTTTTGAAGGGTAGTTATAAGCCACCCACTGTTTTATAGAAACTCAGTATTGCCTGGGGAATATTAACAAATTGAAACAACTGAATGTGCCCTCTTTGCAATATGGTCTCTCATTTTTTTCTTGGAATAGAATAGAATTTATTTTGTCCCAGGAACATGCATGTGTTATGGGACATGCTAATTGTACAAATTTATGGAAAGTATAGTTTTTGCAGTTATAAAATAACTTTTACAAAAGAAAACACATAACAAACTTATAATATAACCGTTGCGTGTTTCTACATACCTATTAAACCCTATTTACATTTGTTTACAATGAAAACAATGTAACATTGTGGCATTTTATTGATAGTCTTAAATATGAGACTTTTTTTTGTGTGTTATGGGTATGGATTTGACTATGTTCACTAAAAAGATGTATGTTATTTTTATGTAGCGCAGAGCATGATATATATATATATATATATATATATATATATATATATATATATATAGAGAGAGAGAGAGAGAGAGAGAGAGAGAGAGAGAGAGAGAGAGAGAGAGAGAGAGATAGATGGTTGTGTCATAATGTTATGGTTTTTAAAAGAGGCTCTACCAGTTTCTTGATTACCAATTTCGCTTATGCATCTAATGGCTTTTTTCTGCCATTTGAATATAGTTTTTGCTCTGACGGAATTGCTCCTAAAAAAAATCCCTTATTGTAAGTGTGAGTGAAAAAGGGCATGTTATACAGTCAATAAATGTTTCTTACTGATCACAGATTTATGTTTGCGAAGAAGGTAGAGAACTCTAGATAGTTTTTTATAAAATTGTCCTGTATGCACATTCCAGGCCACCTTTTCATCTATGTAGCCTATACACCTAAAAGTTTCACAGATGACTTAGGATTAATGTCTGTCAATGTGTTGTTAAGATGAAAGGTGATTACTTCAGTTTTATCCTGATTTAATAACAATCTGTTCTGTGCAAACCATTAAATACTTCCTGGTTTTTGTTTATTACTGTAATTAGGTTTGAATCAATTGTTATTAGGGTTTTGTCATCCAGTGGCGGACGCAGAGGGGGGGATTGGGGGGATGGATCCCCCCCCCCCCCCGAAATTTGAAAAAGGGCTATATATGCACTCTAAGTGGCCAGTTTTATAAACTAATTATGTATGTAAGTCTTTCTACCTATTCAAATCCCCCCCCCCCCCGAAAAAAAATTCTGCGTCCGCTACTGTTGTCATCTGCATATATAACAGATCTACAGGACAGATTAGGAGATAAGTCATTTATGAAAATTATGAACTGAAGGGTATAGCAGTACTTTAATTCGGATTAGTTGGCGCCAAGTTGGGAGACCATTTATACCACAGTCCTACCGGGGAGCACTGGTGTTGGGCGATTCTGGTTGTCGAAAAGGGGTTATTGCCGGCTAGTAGCTCAGTTGGTAGATTTATGCACGAGATTCTTAATAACGGGTCGGTGGCTAGAGAAATTGTCCGAGGGAACGAATAGGCAAATCAGGATGAATTAGGTGAAATGAAATGTTTATGATCTTTTCTATTTCTATCTATATTCTAAATAAAAAGGTTTGTTCTGAAATGTAAAAGTTGTATTATTGAGTCTTTTCTTAAGATGATGTAAGTCCAAGGGGTGATGTCGTAACTTTAATCGTAGTAATTATAAGTTGTTGTTGCAATGTCTAAGACTATGATAATATTCACTTCTTACGCGCTTTTTCACTATTCACAATCATTATTTCGTCGATTCTATTTATATGGCGCGGATTATTAATACTTCCTTTTTATCTCGCGGGCAACTTTACTAGTTATGCACCGGGTACGTTTAAAGTTTAATTACAAATCACTTATACAATCTCTACTTCCGTAGGTTAATACTGACGCGCGGCGATGTTATATTATACTAAATTGATCTATTTATAATGCGCGGATTTGATATATTAGAAGTTGAATATTTATAGAATAGGGTAGTTTAGTCCATGTTATAAAAGTTAGCTGAAGGCTATGTCTCAGTTTCGTAGATTCGTCGTCTGTCTTCTGATCCAAAAAGATGCTGTGACTTGGGGGCCCTTCGGTAATATCTCCTGGGTAGGTGGAGGGGTGAATTGTTCCTATTGGATGGTTTCATCCTAGAGTTTTATTTAATTGGAGGAAATCTTGGTTTCTGCTAGCTTGTTTGAATCTTTCTTCGGTTAAAATGCGTTAATGTTCGTTGGGTCATTAATTTTAAGTGACATCTCGACACTGTCGTCTTAAAGTCTGTCATACAGGAAGTATCCTCCTACTAAATATATTTGTGATAATAACTGTGATAGCTGAAGGCTATCAGAGTTAATACTATTTCCATTTTGTGGGTTGATTTTAGCTGAATCGAATGATCTAAGTCTCAAGTCTGTCGGATTAAAACTATGGAAGTTAATTATAATGTCCGATTAAAATGATTGAAGGGGTTAATTAAAAGTTTAGTGTAGTATATGAAATTGAAGGGGGTGTTTCTCTCTTTCTATTGGTATAATTTGTTTTATTGTCATTATTTTATTTATTGAGTTATTGATGTTTGAAGTTGAGGAATTTTACTATAATATAGGGGAAAAAGGCCGGTTCGTATGAGGAAATGTCCGGTTTCATATGATCGGTTTCAAGGGGTCCTAAAACCGAGCCCTGAGGGATGCCGGTACTGTTCATGGTGGAACAATTATTGTTTGTCTGTACAATGTGGTATCTGTTAGAAAGGTATAATTGAAAGAGTTTTAGTTCAGTTCTTCTAATTCCATAATGTTTTAGTTTTGATATCAGTAAGTTATGTGGAATAGTATCAAAGGCTTTGCTCAGATCTAAGAGAGCAGTGCTTACATAATTATGTGATTCAAACCCATTCAGAATTTCTGTAATGTTTGATTCGACAGCTTTTACTGTAGAAAGTCCTGGTTAAAAACCAAATTGAGAGTAATTAGGTTATATTTTTCAAAGTATTGATTTAGTTGGTCTCTCATACACTGTTCAATAATTCTCGATATTATGGAGACAAGTGCAATGGGTTGCAAGTGCTAGCATGTTTCTTTTTCTCCCTATTGTATATATTGGTACAAGGATAGAGATTTTCAGGCAGTCAGGGTACAATCCTTCAGCTAGTACTTTATTTGTAATTTGGGTTATGGGCAAGAGAATACATCAATAAGTTGTTTTATTAACGTGATAGAGAGGCCATAATAGTCTTCACATTTTGAATTTTTCATTTTGCGCATTATTTTAAGTATGGTGAGAGGTTCAACATATTTCCAGTTAAAATGGTTTGAAGAAGTGTATCTAGTTGTAGAGTGGTTCTCTAAAAAGTCATTAAGAGAATGATTCCCATGAGGAATATCATCATTGTGGTGTACCATGGCCTGGATTCCATTTACAAAAAAAATTATTTAGTTTCTTAGGTACAATAATCATGTTTTTTCTTTTTGCCCTACCACTTTCAGATTTTATGTTCCATGCGGTTTTGCATGTGTTTCTAGAAGTTTGTATAAGAGAATCATTGTGACTAGTTTTTGCTTTAATAATTTCCCTTCTATATACATTTTTTACGCGTTTATAATCTTCCATATCTTCAACAGAACCGGTTTTGACTTGGTTGTATAATATAGGTACAGTGTTCCTAAGTTGATGTAAGTATGAGGTGGTTTTGTGGTTTTGTTTGTGTCGTTTATGTGTGTTTATTGTTTTTTTCCTTGGGACAGCAACCATTAATTTCTTGGGCTATATTAAGAAGAAAGAGGTTACAAACCTCAGATGCAGAGCCACAGTTCAAAACCATTCTACTCTCTATAAGAATGTGAAGCAAGAAAGATGTATTGCCCATGCTTAGGATAAGGAAAGTTATGTGAGTGCATTAACCAGATTTTTTGGGGGGTTTTGTATCCTTCAAGAATGTGATGCAATTCAACCAATTTACATAAAGAGAAAGTAATAAATAATATATTATACTAAGAGGCAAAAGTTTTATTTGGACAGAGGAAGTTAAGTGTTCAACATCAGATTTTTTACGGTAGTTTCATTATTAATAATTACTAGGAAAAGAACCCATTCTTCAACTATGGGCTAGTAGTGTCTCACTTTAATAAACTCTATTTGTCATTGTGTAAATTGCCAGTACAGAGATGGAACTTATCTTTTACCGGTAACTAATGTCATATCTTTTTCTTGTACCTAGGTACATTATAAAAAATAAATAAAAAAAATAAATAAATAAAAATAATAATAATAATAATAATAACAGGTAAACTGATATAACCAAGTGCCAGTATGTTTTTTTTAATCAGTGATACACGCAATTATGATAGGCCCATGCATAAAAGTTATTCTTGTAATAGATGTCCGAGTTAACTCCAAAAACAAAATGTGCCGGCAATAATAATAATGATGCAATAGACCTACGATTCGCTGATATCTCTGTTTCAATTTAAAGCAGCCTTAAAGGTTATGAATGAATAATAAGCATATGAAATCTATCTGTCAGGAATTACATTAGGTATATTGCTGCACAGGAACGATAATAAAAATACTCACAGTAAAATATAGCCTAATGTAAATATCGGTAGTCTACATAACCATAGAATACACATTATAATATCAATATTCAACGGCTAGTTGTTATAAATCGTTTATTTAAGTTATTATTTAGCCACACTGACATCGTTATGAAGAAACAAATCAATGAAGGCTGCTAACAATATGAATAAACGATTGGCAATTTGTTAAGTTTTTTTAATAAGCTTACATTGTGGACCTTGAAAGAATATTGATTACAAAATTAATATTGATATACGCGTTACTTCGGTACCGATCAACCGATTTGGCCCTAATTCAATAGGCTTGTACCCAAAAACGTCATAAATTCGTATACCAAGTTTCAAGAAAATCCGATAAAGCGTATTTGAGTTAACCACGCCTTTGTGATATATTACCATAAAAAGGCACTAAATTGGGCATTATTCCGGTACCGCCCAACCGATCTGGTCCAATATCAATAGACATCTTCCCATGGACATTATAAATAGGTATTCTAAGTTTCATGAAAATCCGATAAAGCGTATGTGAGTTATGGCGCCTTTAAAATATACACTAAATTGGGTTTTACTCCGGTACCGGTGAACCGATTTGGTCCAATTTCAATAGGGTTCTTCCCATGGACATTATAAACGCGTATACCAAGTTTCATTAAAATTCGATAAAGCGTATTTGAGTTAGAGCGCGTACAGACACACGGACAGACGGACAGACATTTTTCGTCCCCCACACAATCTCATAAAGTACCATACTGGCACTTAATAAATTGCAGGAAGGTTAGACAAAAACAAGAGCAGTACCAGTAATTAATAGCTTATAGAAATTATCATTGCTGTGAGCTTCTATGGGACTATGGGGCTTAAGCCCATCCAAATAATTTGCTGTGTAATATTATCGTAATACATCTATTTTGCTATCACTAAAATTGTGTTTCTCTGTTGAATCGCTGTACAACGAAAATCATGCTATGGTTGACATGCATAGTATGATATCCTCTTACTCCAGTTCACTCATGATCATTTCATGGTGTTCCTCAATTCATTAAATTTTTACAGCTTACTCTGTCAATGTAGTTTCCACTGCCATTAACGAAAGTTCTTTGGATAGACTAAAGACATTTTTGCATTGAGAAAATACTTAATCACATTGCTAGTCTAAACATATTTAAAGAGAGCATGGAAAATTTACATTTAGAATTTAGATGATGCTTGTAATTAATAAAAAATAAAAAATAACAGGATGGACATAAATGAATAAAATACAGGATTGTGGTTTAAGAAAGGAGTAGGGTTGCCAAATCTTGAAAGTAGAAATAAGGGATACTAGTGTATAACAGGAGTGAAAATAAGGAATAAATGCTTAAAATAAAGGACCCAAAGAATACAGCCTAATGAATAGTCACTTCTCATCTTTAAATATTCACAAAATATTTAATTGCCTAACAGATACACGTGGCCCTCTCAGCGGCTAAAGCGACAATGACATAAGGACATGGACACCAAATGGAAGGAAATGGACACCAAATGGAAGGAAATGGATACCAAGGGGAGAGGAAAATAAGTGACAAAGAATGACCAACCAATTACAACTACCAATCATATTTCATATATGACCAATATGAAAATATCAACCAAAACAAATTTGAAAGAATGAATGGCGGCAATTCTGGAAATACAGGATATATTTTGGAAAATACGGACCTGGGATTTTGTCAAAACATAGAAGCCACTGAAACTGAAAAACTAAGTATTTTCGGTATTGCCCAACCCACATCATGATATTTCTGCATTTAGAAATAACCTCTTTCATACTTACCTTTGCATCCTGTGGGAAATCATTCTTTAATTCTGCTTCAGTTGAAAATACAGTAGTGCTCCTTGTAGGTTTTGTGATTTTGGTATTCCTTAAAACTATGTACTTTGGATTTGATTTTGGTTTATCCATTCTCGAGATTGATAAGTAGTATGACCTCTGCAAAGTAAAACAAGTCTCTAGATTAAATCTCCATAAATATTTAACATTAATAAACAATTAAACTGCCTTCAATATGATTTTCTTGTTTTCTTAGGGAAAATCAGTAGAAATGTTTTTGAAGGCAATTTTTCTATTTTTAGTGTAATAGTCTTTTCTCTACTAAGTATTCCATTCATATAACACATATTTGATATTGACCAATAACGTTTAGGAATGCCTTGGATATTGACCATAGATGTGCAAAGATGTGATTTTTATCGGACAAAATTGTGACATGCTTTTGCGTATTACAAGAATTCCAATCACCTGTCATAACTCCCTCTTTATTAACAACATACCAGAGTGATAACCATCCCTCCCTGACCTTTTAGTCAGAACAGGTGCATTACTCAACTATAGGGGGTTTCACAAATATCAACTATGGCACCACCATTGTTAAACTACCATTTATTCCATACATATTAATTCTTGTAATTACAAATGCTTGTAACACAAAAGATACCATGGCTAACAACAGAGGAGATCGGGGTGGATTTAAGGGTTATTTTCTCTTTGTCCAGTGTGCAGTACTACTTTGACCAGTAGTTAAATAAGTACAGAGTGTTTCTATTCTTAATCAACAATTTTAAATAATAGGTTTACAATTACCAAACAACAAGAATAAGATAAGTTATTTCTGACCTTCCATCAGTCTAAAAACTCCTCTCTTTATGTCAACAGAGAAATAGTATGTTTTTATATTAATTTCTATCCAATCCAATTCTTCACTTCTTACAGAAATAAATATCAGGTATATAGCTTATAATATCTCTATATTAAATTTCACATGTCCAGTATATAGGTAGCGAAAAAAGGGTCCACCTTGCATTAATTAGGGTAAAAGATTTTTTCTTATATTGTTTGGTATAGTAAGAGTAGTGTAAATCTAAGTTTTCGACCTCGAAAGCCCTAGGGACAACTTTCTGTGAGCAAAAAACTTCGAAATTTTCGCACTTTTTCAGTTTATCGGAAAAATCTCCTAGATATCAACTCCTCGCAAGCATTTGTCTATCACCATTCGAAAGAGCATAAAATTTCCTCCAAAATGCATTGGTCAAACTTTAATTTACATGTAGTATTACAGGTACTACAGTACTTGGAATTCTTAAAAAATATATTAAAACTTGTGTATTGGCCCATTTTATCGATTTATGGCGGTTTATGTAGTCTATTATGCGTTTTAGTTATGAATGACCATTCATTATGTATATGTACATGTATTACAAGGTTACCTTTGGGGGGGGGGGTCAAATTCCATGAACATAAATTTACGACCAGATAACATAGAAAGTTTAAAATCCGTTTAAAATCACGTAAAGGTGTAAAAGAAATTATTTTTGAATTCCTTTTTTTTAAGCGAGGTCTACTGTTCACAGTAGCATACTACCCGCGTAAGGTAAATAAATCACAGAATTGCTTAATTATAATGCCACTTTGTGATTTTATTCGTATTTAGGTTGAAAGGTGGGAGAAATGAGTCAGCAAACGTTGTGATGAGCGGAGGGGTCCAGCATGGCTGATTTTTTTTTCCTTGGTTGCAGTAAACTTGTAAAATCTGAAGTGTATTTTTTCAAGCTTGGTTATTTGCAATGAAAAGTTTTGTTTCTCCATGGTCAAATGGAATTCAAGTGGTATCTCATCCACTAAAAGCATGAATAAATAGAAGATACATTGGATCATATTGATATATGGTTCTGAAGTGAGCGTCTGGTTTGCCACTCCTTCCTGATTTGAAAAGGTGCATGTTTTGGCTTGAACTGGGTATCCCGGACAGGAGTACTAGCATGCCAGTATCCTCACTTACAACGACGCTATCCTAAGTGGCTACTTTTGACATAGCTGTAGTAACTATAAGCACATCTGCGTCTTCTACTGCCTGTAATACTTGCAAATATTTTCGAAATGTTTTTTCAACATTTGTAAGAGACGACTCTGGGAAACAGCAGGGAATGTTTTCTCATAAAATATTATATCAGCTGAACTCTATCTTGGAACGGCAGGTTCTCTGAAACAATATCAATGCATCAACAGTGGTCACCTGTTCGAAACCAATCTTCAAGGTGTTCGTGACATCAGCAAGTGTAATTACTTTATCATTTCGTTTCAAGTGTAGGCTTGTGAAGTTTTTACCAATCATTTTTGCCATACAGATCTTGCCTACTTCTTGGGATCATTGACAATTACCCTGTTTTTCATCTACTACTCAACTATTTATTAACATTATAGAGTCTGTTATGGGAAACGGATCGTGCTGAACAAACCACAGCTTCAGTTTCAGTGTATCATCCTTGTCTCGATCCACTCGAGAGGGCCTTGGGTCTACATACTACTCAGATGACACTGTAATCACTGCAGTAAGTTTCCATCGTATCACAATATATTGCAGATAGACCTTCCCTTGTGTCCACTGTCCGCTAGCCTATTTAAGACCAACAGACCGACAGAACCCCTTCTCTCATCACAATGTTTGCTGACTCATTTCTCCCACCTTTCAACATAAATACGAATAAAATCACAAAGTGGCATTATAATTAAGCAATTCTGTGATTTATTTACCTTACACGGGCAGTATGCTACTGTGAACAGTAGACTCACTTAAAAAAAAGGAATTCAATTTTTTTCACCTAAGTTACGTAATTTTAAACGGATTTTAAACTTTCTATGTTATCTGGTCGTAAATTTAAGTTAATCGAATTTGACCCCCCCAAAGGTAACCTTGTAATACATGTACATATACATAATGAATGGTCATTCATAATTAAAATGCATAATCTACTACATAAACCGCCATAAATCGATAAAATGGGCCAATACACAAGTTTTAATATATTTTTTAAAATTTCCAAGTACTATAGTACCTGTAATACTACATCTAAATTAAAGTTTGAGCAATGCATTTTGCAGGAAATTTTATGCTCTTTCGAATGGTGAAAGACAAATGCTTGCGAGGAGTTGATATCTAGGAGATTTTTCCGATAAACTGAAAAAAGTGGGAAAATTTCGAATTTTTTTGCTCACAGAAAGTTGTCCCTAGGGCTTTCGAGGTCGAAAACTTAGATTTACACTACTCTTACAATACCAAACAATATAAGAAAGAAAAATCTTTTACCCTAATTAATGCAAGGTGGATTGTATCTATATACTGGACTACAAACACTTTAGTAGAAAAAAGTTCTTATTGTAATTTTTCCTTGCTCACTTTTGAATTTTAACTTTCACTGGTTTACAATCTTGGTAGCTTCGGCTCAAACAGTCAGCTCCACTACTATGTCAATGTTAATACGTTTTAGCTCTGCGAGCCAACAACCTTCACTCCTACAACTTTGCAGCTTCGGCTAAAACCACCTACTCCACTACTACGAGGGCCATTCAATAATTAAAGATACAAACTGACCTGGAGGAAAAACAGTTTATTTTTACAAAACAAGACATTTCCTACTTTTCAACATAATCCCCATCAACATTTATGCACTTTCCCCATCGGGTTACTAGCTTTTTTATGCCGCCTGCAAAGAACTCTTTGTCTTGGTGTCGGAGCCAATTTCCCACAAATTTCTTGACTTCCTCGTTATCTTGGAACTTCTTCCCACGTAATGCCTCCTTCAGTGGGTGCTAAATCGGGGCTATAAGGGGGATGGGGCAGTACTTCGCAGCCCATTTTATCAATGGTTTCATGGGTTAATTGAGTGACATGAGGACGTGCGTTGTGAAAAGGGAGAATCACACCTCTCCTCTGAGATCCACGATGTTTCTCTCTCATAGCTGGTTTCACCTTGTTCAAAAGCATATCTGAGTAGCATTGGCTGTTTATTGTACCCTGTCCCTAGACATAATCACAATATACCGCACTTCCAATGTCCCTAAATACCGTCAACATGACTTTTCCTGCTGATGCTTGAGTTTTGAATTTTTTCTTGACAGGTGAGCTACTGTGCTTCCACTCCATGGTTTGCCTTTTGGATTCTGGCTCCTTTTAGTGAACCCCCATTTCATCACAAGTTAAAATTTTGTTTAGGAATTGATCACCTTCTCGTTCGTAACGCTCCTACAGCTCTGTGCACACTGTCAATCTTGTGTCCTTGTGTAGTCACATCAAGTCCTTTGGGACCCATCTTGCACATGTTTTGCGGTACTTAAGCTTGTCACTGATAAAACAGCCGATAACTGCAGGTTTTGATGAAATTGAGATATAATTATAGCTATTAATTAAGTGGAGGAATTTGATGTTGTACTGGCATGTTGTCATGGTAGCTCAATGGTAGAGCATCGGCACGTTAAGCCGAAGATCCGTGTTCAAATCCCGGTTATGACATAAAATTTTTCAAACTGATTCTTACTTGTATAATTATAGCGTTTCGTATAGTTTAAGTAGCTGCCTTTCCAATGGTTATACTGGTTCTTTCATATTCCGATATCTATTCTACTCAGAAATGGTAGAAAACCCGTAGTTTTTGCAAAATACAATATCTATTGGTTAAGATGTTCTAACCAAATCTGATATGTATCGCGAATAAAGGATAGGCAAATTTTTTCATGTGGTAACATTGACCATTGCATTAATTGTAGGTACCTGGTCATAGTTACATGACACCTGATCGGGTATTTTGGATAATAAAGAAGGATTACACGATTAAAGAAGACATTATTTCTCCTCAACAGTACTGCGACATAATGAAAGATGTAAAGGTACAACTGCTTGGTAAAGAATGGAAAATAAGGGATTTTAAGAAGGCTTCAAGTCTGGCATTGATATCCAAATTGTCATTTCACATTTCGGCAGCAAACGTTCTTACTCTACAAAAGGGAATGTTAAAGGGGAAGGTCAAGTCCTTTCGATCTACTTATTTTGAATCAGACATTAAATATGAGGTGCTAAAGATGTCAAAGACTTAAAAGTGTTTGCAGAAACGAATTGAATTTCCCAAAGTAAACCATGCGTCGGAAAAAAAGGGATGTTGAAAAACTAATGCAGTACTTTTCAGTCCCTGATGATGCCAAAGCATTTTATACAGATGTGATGGCTGCAACAAATAAATTTCATGGAACACTTTTAGTAAGTAATAACAAATATATGGCTAATTCTCCAAAAACGGGGCATTTTATGTAACTGGCGAATATTAAGTGTACTTATGAATATTATTATGCTGTTTCATTCTCAAGGTAAGTAACTTTTTATGCTTTAAAACTCCCCTACTTATTTTGTGTCTCTCCATTGATAAGAATTGTATTTCTGAGCTGTTTTATATGCTCAAAATCAACTCCATGGAATGAAACCAGCTCAAAATCAGATCTTCGAAATATAATATTTTCAATTAGAATATTTAGTTTAAATGAAATAAGTTTGAAAATAACGAAAATAGACACCTACCTTACTACAGGAGATGCTGGAAATGTTCTCCTCCTATTCAGTGGAAATGTGGACTCTCTAATTTTATTTGTTCATAATGTTACAATTTGTTTTGTTTAAAACATTGGCAGCATTATGCAGTCTTGTTTTGGTTTTGACTGAGCAGAGGAAAAAAGTATTTGTCAGCGGCTCTTGTGCAATGACGAAATTATTATCATGGAAAATATAGTACATAATATACCGTAGTATTCAGTATGGTTGTATGCAGATTGTTTTTAAAGATGTTCTTAGTTAAACTTAGTTACATTTAAAAAATCCATTAATTGCAGCAAAAAAACTGCAGTGCTCCTGATGCTAAATAGTGCCCTATTCAATGCGTATAGGTTCTGTAAATTTCACAACCTGTCACCAAAGTGTCTTACAAAAATTCCTAGAGAATGAGTTATGGACAGAAAAGGGAAAAAGGTATGTAAGTAGCCACTTCAAGAGCAGCTCACAAAAACCCAGAAGGGTAGCTAATAGAGCATACCTAGAAATATAGGTTGCAAACAAAAATTACACTTGGAAAAAAAAATTCTTCAAATCCTTGCCGAGTTAGTAATATACGAGAGGAGCGAAATTCGATACATATGCTCTTTTTGCACTGTGACATTTCACAACAGAGATATTTTATTTTTATTATTATTTTATTTCAGCTGTATTTATACTCCTTTTAGCTTCGAGGCTATATCAGGAGTTTGGGATCTGTATCTTTACAGCAGGGTAGGCCATGGAACTATTGCTTGTCAACTGTTTGTATTGTTGGTGTATTTAATGGAGTATATTTCAAATGATATTAATTTAAATGGATAGGATACAGGATCAAATGGTGAGAATGATTCATGGTATGTAAATATTCAATTCATCATTTGCCTTTACGACTGGGAAACCATGAAAAAAACCATGTCAAATTGGCCAGCCACGGGATTTGAACCTGGGGCCTCCCAAATGCGAGTCCAAGACGTTATCATCAAGGGTCACCTCGCTTGGATAGAGAATATTTTGAGTGGTGCCGTGGGTACTTAGAAGAATTATTAGCAGATCTGTTTAGTGCACTATAAATTGACGACCATTAAGTAGAATAGTAGGGTATAGTTAGAGGGCAAGTAGTAATGTCCCGTCTAATTCCCGGGGAAGGCTATCACTTACACCCCCAAAACAACCGACTAAGAGACCTTCAACATATCCTATAAAAAAGGCGCAAATAAAAATACCTTAAACGATTTTATAGCTTCACAATCCAAGTGCGGAGTGTGTATTCATTAAGACAAAGGAAGATCTCCATCCTTGCATCGAAAATTGACGAGAATTAAATCCCCATGTAATATATTTAAGCCCTTATTAATCATTCGGAATGAACCCGCTCCCATTGCGGGAATGTGCATTCAGTAAGACAAGGGAAGACCTCCAACCTTCCATCGTAACTTAATGGAAACAAAATTCCCTGGTATCATAATTTTTAAGTACTTATAACAAACCATCAATCAACCAGTAACAAGAAAGTGGTTCTCACACAACCCCTTAATTAATATTTAGGTCGGTAAAGCAGAGAGCTGCAATATCAACATTGAAACAAATCATCTAAAACCAGTAAATAATATTAACAAAAATAAGGAAACGTTATACAAAATAGTTACGCCCTAATGAATTAATTTTCAACCCCACTAGAGGGGTAGTTTTTAAGAAATAAAATAAAGACTTTTAAAATCTAGCATTATAATGGATAGGTTATAGGATTAAGTCCCTATGACCAACCGTAACAAGAGGGTGAATTTCACGCACCCCTAGCCACCCTTAGGCCAAGGCTAGCAAAGCTGCATGACCAAATAACCTAAAGAATATTACCAAAAGAGGAAATGTTATTATAAGTACAAAGAGTTAGGACCTGTGAATTAATATTCACCCCATTAGTTAGCATTCTAACCCATGTCTAAGAACAAGACTGCAAAGTGGTTTACTCCCCAGTTAGAAATGCATAAATCCTTCGTTATGTCTTTATATGTAATTGCAAACTGTACAATTGCTGTTAGTGACAGACTGGCCTACCAATCTGCACGAAACGGGTATAAACAGGCTATCCAGCTTGCCAAAAGGGAAGCTAATGTAGGATTCATAAATTCGGCTGGGAATAAGATTAAAGCGGCTTGGCAGATTGTTAAGGATGTGTCAGGGGCAACCTCCACAGGTAAGGCTATTCCAAGTCCATCCGAATTCAGCAACTTCTTCTCTGATATGGTGGTCAATATAAGACAGTCCATTCCTGTGGTGACTTCATCCGCAGAGGATCTGCTAAGGAAACACGTGGTTATGGAAACTCGGGAGCCATTCGAGTGGAATATTGTGCTGCCTGGTGATGTGCTGAGAGTGATTAACAAATTCAAACCCTCCAAAACAAAAGACATTTATGATATGTCAAATTATTTACTAAAGTTTATCGGTGATGTTGTGAGTCTGCCATTATCCTGGTGCATAAATTCCTGTTTCTCGGAGGGCATTTTTCCCGACAAGTTTAAAGTAGCCAAATTAGTACCGATCTATAAGAAAGGGGATAAGAAATCAGAAGCCAGTTATAGGCCAATCTCTGTTATCCCAGTGATTGCCAAGATCATTGAGGTGTTCATAAAAACTCAAGTAAGTGACTACTTTGAATCCAACAAACTGTTATCCGAGGTCCAGTTCGGATTTAGGCCCAATTTATCCACTATCGATGCAGTCGAAGGTCTTATAAGCGCACTGATTGAAGGTTTTGAGGGAGGTTTGGTCTCCCAAGCCACTCTATGTGACTTGAGTAAGGCCTTCGACTGTGTCGATCGTGGCATACTGTTGAACAAGCTAAGGTATTATGGAATAATTGGAAACAAAATCAAAATCTTTGAATCCTATCTGTCTGATCGGTTTCAGAAAGTCTGTGTAGATGGCTCTTGGTCAGCGGCTACGAGGGTGGATTATGGGGTCCCGCAGGGATCCGTCTTGGGACCCTTTCTCTTTGTAATAATGGTGAACGACTTACCAAATAACTTTCAGTAAAAACCGTAATGTTTGCGGATGATGCAACCTTTTTTACTTCTGACAGTAGTTACCAACAAGTAACACACTCTATGACAAATGTTGCTTTGATGGAGGTGGCAGAATGGTATGCAGCCAACAAATTTTTGTTAAATACCAGCAAAACACAAAACATTACTTTTTCACTTAACAATAATGTATTTAGTAGCATAAGTAATCCTAGCTCTGTTAAACTATTGGGCCTTAATTTAGACCAAAACTTTCATGGGATGACCATATCTCAAGTGTATGCAACAAACTAGCTACTGTTATATATTTGCTAAGAAGATTGAAGCCTCTATTACCAGACCGATACCTAAGAGATTGTTACTTTGCTTTTTTTCACAGTGTATTACTATATGGTATAATGTTCTGGGGCAATGGAACCAGGGTGAATGAGGTGTTATTATTACAGAAAAAAGCTCTCCGTATATTGACAAATTCAAACCAAGAGGATCATTGTAGACCATTATTTGTAAAGGAGAGGATTCTTACTGTGATTAATACATTCATTTACAGCTGTTTAGTTTTTACAAAAATATACCTGACAAAACAAACTGAATGCAAGCAGGTTCATAATTATAGCACGAGATCCAATCACTGTATCTATAGATCACAGTGTAGGCTAACTAAGACGTTACATTCCTACAACACAATTGGCATCAGGCTATTTAATAAGTTACCACCCGCTGCTCATAATGTTGACATAGAGAGATTTAAAAAGGTAATGAACTTATGGCTACTAACTCACCCTATGTATGAGTTAAGGGAGGTTTTTGATGCTAATCTGGATGATCTATTATTCTAACCATGTGATTTTTATGACCATGTCCATTGCATCAATGTTTACGAACAATAAAAGAATCTGAATCTGAATTAACAATTATTTTTTTAAGTTTAGAAAATCATAGTATGCTAGGGTATATCAAGTGTCTATAACCTACTTACAACCCCAAATGGATTAACTTCATGAAGGCGTGGTTTTCAAGGTCACATAAGTTTTTCCACAAATGGACAGGATAAGCCAATATAAACCATCACACCCATCACACCCACAACCAATCCAACCCATTAAAATGTATTTTTTCAACATTTAAAAATCCTATTGAGTGATATCAAATATGTGGCATGATTTACATCCAGAGGGGGTTGATTTTATGTAGGGGTGGTTTTTCAAGGTCACACAAGCTTTTACACAAATGGACAAGTTGAGCCATTATAAATCATCTAGAGGGTGGTTTTCACCCACACAACCAATTTAACCCATTAAAAAATATATTTTAGAAATTTAAAATTCGTATTGAGTGACATCAACTATCTGACACGATTTAAACCCAAAAGGGGGTTGATTTTACATAGTGGTGGTTTCTCAAGGTTACATAGTTCTTGTACAGATGGACAAGTTGAGCTATTATAAATCATCTAAAGGGTGGTTTTCACTCCCACAACCAATCTAACCCATTAAAAATTATTTTTCAAACAAAGTACAGGGATAGAAAAGAGTACTAGTCATAGTCCAGAAAGACGAAATCTGATTGGTTGACCTTATGGTAGTCCATATCTCATTGGAGAGTTATATGTTTTTATTTCGGGAATTGACACCATATTACCTTATTGTGAAGTAATGAATATCTGTTTCCTCGTTATAGGGTAGGATGAGAGGAAGCTCAAAAAGCCTTAAGATTTCAAACAAAATTACTCCAAACTATCAAAGAAACAGACCAAACCATCTGTAACAAAGGGTATGTTGGAGCGTTGAAACCTCAGGATAGGTGTTAGCCACAAATCATAGTTGAACATTTCCAATCGGCAGAGGAAATGAAGTCATTTATACATTTAAAATGTGAAATGTTCGACTACTACTAAATATTAGGACAATCTCAACTCTAAAGGCCTTATCAATTTAAACAATGTGGCTGTTATCTAATAGAGAAATAGGAAAACACAACTGTAAACAAAGGGAATATATAGAACAAATCTAGGAGGAGATGAAAATATTGTTAATTGTGCATATATATATTTGAAAAGTTACATAGTAAATCCACAAATCATGATTGAACATGTCAATCGACATACGAAATGAAGTTACTTATACATTAAAATTACGAAAATAACACCTATCACTAATCAATATGACAAAGACAATTCCAAAATCCTATCAAATCAAACAAACTGATTGTAAATTAACAAAGAAATAGGAGAAAACATCTGACACAAAGGGTATGTCGGAACGTAAAACCTCAGGATAGATGTTAGCCACAAATCATAGTTGAACATGTCCAATTGACATAAGAAATACAGTCGTTTATACACTTCAAATGTGAAGCGTTTGCCTTTTACGTACCTATTTACTAAGGCAATACAAAAATCCTTATGAATTATGTCACATGGATGTACGTGTTGAATCATGATTTGTGAATGATACCTATCTGAACGGCTTGAAGTGGCCTTTATGAGATTGTTCCGTAATTTTTTATGCACAAATGATTTTATTTTCCTCTCCATTTGGGAATATTCTATACTTCCTATTGCTTTTGTTAGTTTTGAGTCATTGTTTTAATTGTTAAGGGTTTCATTATCTTACTGGTTTGTATTTTTATTGTATAAATTACTCTATAAGCTCGGTCTACTGGATATTTTCAGTCAATATTTGTGTATAACATCTATCTTGAGGCTCTCACGTTCCAGTCCGTTTGTATGAAATCACCGTTTTTATCAATTTCGATAGTTGTCAAACAGTTTGCATTTCTTCTTAAGGTATTCTTGCCATATGGATGTACATTTTTAATACATAAATAAACTTAATTTCCCCTCTCTGCTGTAGTTGCTTAATCATGTTTTGCTGACGTCACCTTTCCTGAGGCTCTCATGTTCCAACATACCCTTTGTTTGTAGATGTTATCTCCTATTTCTTTCATAGTTGGCAACCAATTTGTTTTAATTCATAAGGATGTTTGTGTTGCCTTAGTAAATTGGTAAGTAAAAGGTAATCGCTTCACATTTGAAGTGTATAAACGACTGTATTTCTTATGTCAATTGGACATGTTCAACTATGATTTGTGGCTAACATCTATCCTGAGGTTTTACGTTCCGACATACCCTTTGTGTCAGATTTTCTCCTATTTCTTTGATAATTTACAACCAGTTTGTTTGATTTTATAGGATTTTGGAATTGCCTTTGTCATATTGATTAGTGATAGGTGTTATTTTCGTAATTTTAATGTATAAGTAACTTCATTTCCTATGTCGATGGACATGTTCAATCATGATTTGTGGATTTACTATGTAACTTTTCAAATATATATGCACAATTAACAATATTTGCATCTCCTCCTAGATTTGGTCTCTATATTCCCTTTGTTTACAGTTGTATTTTCCTATTTCTCTGTTAGATAACAGCCACATTGTTTAAATTGATAAGGCCTTTAGAGTTGCGATTGTCCTAATATTTAGTAGTAGTCGAACATTTCACATTTTAAATGTATAAATGACTTCATTTCCTCTGTCGATTGGAAATGGTCAACTATGATTTGTGGCTAACACCTATCCTGAGGTTTCAACGCTCCAACATACCCTTTGTTACAGATGGTTTGGTCTGTTTCTTTGATAGTTTGGAATAATTTTGTTTGAAATCTTAAGGCTTTTTGAGCTTCCTCTCATCCTACCCTATAACGAGGAAACAGATATTCATTACTTCACAATAAGGTAATATGGTGTCAATTCCCGAAATAAAAACATATAACTCTCCAATGAGATATGGACTACCATAAGGTCAACCAATCAGATTTCGTCTTTCTGGACTATGACTAGTACTCTTCTCTATCCCTGTACTTCGTCCGAAAAATAATTTTTAATGGGTTAGATTGGTTGTGGGAGTGAAAACCACCCTCTAGATGATTTATAATGGATCAACTTGTGCATTTTTGCAAAAACTTTTGAGACCTTGAAAAACCATCCTACATACCATCAACCCTCTTTAGGGTGTAAATCTTGTCAGATATTTAATATCACTCAATAGGATTTTTAAATGTCAAAAAATAACTTTTATTGGATTCGATTGGTTGTGTGGGTGAAAAACATCTTCTAGGTGGTTTATAGTGGCTTATCTTGTCCATTTGTGGAAAACTTGTAAGACCTTGAAAAGCCACCCCTACATAACATCAACCCCCTTTAGGGTGTAAATCTTGTCAGATATTTAATATCATTCAATAGGATTTTTAAATGTACAAAAAATAAATTTTAATGAATTGGATTGGATTGGTTGTGGGGGTGAAAAACATCCTCCAGGTGGTTTATAGTGGCTTATCTTGTCCATTTATTGAAAAACTTGCCTGATCTTGAAAACCACCCCTTCATGAAATTAACCCCTTGGGGGTTTTAAATAGGTTATAGCCACTTGATATAGCATTCCAGGATTTTCTAAACTTAAAAAATAATTTTTAATGTGTTAGAATGCTAATTAGTGGGGTGAATATTAATTCAGAGGTCCTAAGTCTTTGTACTTATAATAACATTTCCGCTTTTTGTTAATATTATTTAGTTTGTTTGGTCATGCAGGGCATGCCTTGCTCTAAGGATGGCTAGGGGTGCATGAAATTCAGGCTCTTGTTACGGGTTGTCATAGGGTCTTAATCTTATAACGTATCCATTATAATGCTAGATTTTAAAAATTATCTTTATTTTTACTTCTTAAAAACTACCCCTCTAATGGGGTTGAAAATTAATTCATAAGGGCGTAACTCTTTTGTATAACATTTCCTTATTGTTGTAGTTAATATTATTTATTGGTTTTAGAGATTTGTGTCAAGGTTGATACTGGAGCGCTCTGCTTTACCAACCTAAATATTAATTAAGTCTTATGGGTGGCAGGGGTTGTGTGAGAACCACCTTCTTGATACGGGTTGATTGATGGTTGGTTATAAGTACTTAAAAAGTAAGGTACCAAGGATATTTTTTCCATTAAGATACAATGGGAGGTTGGAGGTCTTCCCTTGTCTTACTGAATGTACATTCCCGCAATGGGAGCGGATTTATTCCGAATGATTAATAAGGGCTTAAATATAATACCAGGGAATTTAATTCTCGTCAAGTTTCGATGTAAGGATGTAAGTCTTCCCTTGTCTTACTGATTACACACTCCGCAATTGGATTGTGAAGCGATAAAATCGTGTAAGGTACTTTTATTTGCGCCTAGTTTTTAGGATATGTTGAAAGTCTCTCTTAGTCGGTTGTTTATTTCATTTAGTTTGCGGGGTGTAAGTCAGAGGCTTCCCCGAGATGTAGACGGGATATTACTACGGGGGCAGGTATACTATGCGTGGGTGAATATCCGATCTACAGAGTTGAACAGCCCACGACAGCAGTCGGTCGCGATTGTGTAAATAACTTGATGTTATGCCAAAACCACTAATGTGAGAAAATCAAACCATGGAAAGGGTTGTAATCACATTTAAATTAACATTATGATATACATACTATTCTAACCATCGATATATACACACACTGGATTGATGACTGCCGGTAGGAATTCGGTCCAGCCAGCTCGGGCGCTCCCCCCACCATCGGAAGGCAAGACGTTTGGGCAACTGCATTAATTTAAATGGCGCAATCCCTATGTTGTCGTTGTTTTATGTTCGCTCGAATTTGCATTATTTAAGTGGTATGAAGTTAAAAAAGGACAGACTACACTTATGCAACAATCATGTTTATTTTTACACAAAAAAGATTACACATTACTAAACAAGATCAACTTCGTACATTTCTGTCGAAACCCAAACTTTGTTGAAATAACAGAGTTTGTTTTCTCTCTAGCTAAATGATGGCATACAATTTTAAGGAATAAATTTCCAATGAGCTTAATTAAGGTAAGTGTTGTGTAGAGTACCTACAAGGCATTTAAATACTGAATCCTTAAAATGCATACATGTTTTTGTGACGATGAATTTGGTGTTAAGTTCACAAAACTGGTATGACTGGTGAAATACAATGCTGTACGTAAAATTCACAATTTTTATTGCATCTTCAGATGCCCTTAACAATTTTCCTCTTGATACAAAATCAGTAAAGACTAAAGTGTGTGTAAATTAGGGTTCCCAGAAATATGAGGAAAAAATCTTATGTGAAAGTCACATAACTTCCTCTGCCCAAATAAAAGTTATCAGTATTCACATATCCTTGTACAGAATCGCAAGACACAATTTTACGCTAATTATGCTATAAATACCTTATAGCCCCTCATTTGAATGTTGCGACTAAAAACACAGGCTAAGGACAAACTAAAAAATAGAAGAAGAAACAAGTGACTGCAAACGTTTATTGAACTTTCCGCTATTCAGAATAATTTCCGAAATTTATTGAATATTCCCCTCAGATATTTCTTTACTGTAAGCATGGCCAACAATACATCTTTCTCACTTCACGTACTTATATAGAATAAGAGGCCGTGAATGTCCGCGTATTGAGTTGTTCACCAGGCAAGACAGAGTATCTACAAACAATGGGTAGTTTACAACCACCCTTCAGAGAATTTTTTTGAAAAAAGTTTCAAATAAAAGTTTTAGCTCTTGGTATAAGCACTCCATGTACAAAATTTAAAGGAAATCGTTAGAGCCGTTTTTGAGGAAATCGTGACAAACGAAAATTTATTCATGTAAATTCCCCTTAAAAGTAAGGGAAAGTTGTCGCCACTCTTCGTGTCACAGCCTCAGAAGGTACCTAACCCAAATACAAAATTTTGTTTTCATACGACTTTCCGTTACATGAGGCCGTATTGCAAAAGAGCGTGTATTCACAGTGGGTGGCTTATAACTACCCTTCAGAGAATGTGTTCGAAAAAATGTTTCAAATAAAAGTTTTAGCTCTTAGTATAAGCAACCCAAGTGCAAAATTTAAAGAAAATCGTTAGAGCCGTTTTCGAGAAAATCGCGAAAAACAAAACATTCTTCATGTAAAGTCCCCTTAAAAATAAGAGAAACTTGTCGCCAATCTTCTTCTCACATCTTCAGAAAGTACCTGACCCAAATGCGAAATTTTGTTTTCACACGATCTTCCGTTTTCGAGCAAGCCTGTTCACAGATATTCCACACAGACACACAGACACTGACACACAGACATGTTTCCAAAAATAGTATTTTTGGATCCAGGGGGCCTTGAAACGTGTATATGCTAATAACTCAACTTCGAATTTTGGGGTCGAAAACAATACTTCCTCTACCTATAGTACCTATGGTACGGGCAGAGGAAGTAAAAATACGGGACACTTTGATCTGTGTTAAAAACAACTTAACAATCCCAAGGCATTGAGTATCACGTGTGAGTTTGCCCTAGTTTATTTCGAATTAAAACAAACAGCAACAAAAGATAAATAATAGGCTCATCTTTAATTGTATTACAAATCACACTCATGAATCATACTTCTTTTAGGAATGAATTTCATTCAACAATTGCTTATTTTGAAGCAGCAATTCATGGAAATTGGAATGCAAAACAATCTTCATTGAAAAACAATTTTACAATAAACAATGCTTTTACTGTTTTTACACACAGTTTGTTTTTCTGATATTCAACTTTTCCATTTTTATCTTCCAAAAATAGAAAAATGAGCTATTCACATTTCCGTTTTGAAATTTTCTAATTATGTCACTGGGGAGGTCCGTATCCCCTGGACCCTTTCCTACGCCACTGGGTGCAACAGGATTCAGTTACAAAGATGAAATTCCAACGGGGTTTTCCTAAATACAACAGAGCAAACCGACACGACCAAGCATGAACATATTCATGCTAAGTATCCCGAATGGTCCCGCAAATCGCAATGAAGCTAGCAACTGTTAACCAGTACTGCCGTTCCATTTTTCTGGATTGTCTTTGGAGGATAAAAAATAATTACAATTAAAAAATTAAAATACGGGACAAAACTGCGTCCCGAGACTTCTTTCGGACAACGGGACGCATTAGCGAAAAAAGGGATGTTCCTTACAGGACGTCTGGGAACCCTACTGTGTATCTACAGGGTGGGCCAATAGTCACGCACCATAGGGATTATACTATTCTGTGATTATGTTTTCAATGTGAGAACCGTTCAAATCAAAACACGTCTGTAAACGGTCGCCCATGTTCCGTAAAACATTGGACACCAAGTTTGGCGTGACAG
This sequence comes from Ectobius pallidus, assembly GCA_964059195.1. Classification (NCBI taxonomy): domain Eukaryota; kingdom Metazoa; phylum Arthropoda; class Insecta; order Blattodea; family Ectobiidae; genus Ectobius; species Ectobius pallidus. The sequence goes on along the minus strand of CAXKWD010000001.1, from coordinate 31,281,124 downwards.
CACGGCACTCTGCTACAATTCGCTCTTAAAGATGTCTTTCATCCCTGATCTTCATCTAGTACATTTTTGCCTTCAGGTACCCCCATATTGCAAAATCCAATGGATTTAAATCAGGGGATCGAGGAGCACTCCACTCGTCCTCTTACGACCAATCCACTGTAAAACAAATTATATCCCTATGGTGCGTGAATTTTGGCCCACCCTGTACTTAAGTTGTCATTCCTTGTCGATAACAATTCACAACATTCATCACATTTTAGTATTCTCTGAATGGTTTTAACTACAAAGCCTTAGATATAATACAAAATGTTATCTTTGTAATAAGATTCCTCCTAGTTATCCAAAATATCTGCTATTTCTAGTAAGTCAGAGTCAGTATTATCTTCTTCTACTATTTTATCTACCACTGAGAAACTTAGAACTGAATTCTGATGGTTTGAGTCAAACTGTAACAATTGCTATTAGCCGATGGCCTTATACTATTTCTAAACATTAGTTTTCAAACGGCCCATTGAAACTGCCTAACGTTGGGATTGTTATTATGACCACTAGCACTTCTAACACAAGAAAAAAATAGCTCTACATGGTCTTGTGACAACTTATAACTACGGTATGCAAGTACTTAAAATCGTTCATTGCTAGAAATCTGTCTCGTAACTTTTGAATAGAGCATAAAAAAAAATGACAAATGTTTTCCTTGGATGATACAAAATATAAATATCATCAATTTTTAGTTTTGATAAGTAATTTGAAGCACCAGGCAGCATATTGTCATCATAATCTTTGTTTGATAGCTTAATGGGTCCTTTAAAGTGTGTCCCATATGGGTCACGGCTATTCAAGTAATCAAATAACTGATCAATTACTCTTATAAACTCAACTATCGGCTTGCTACCAATAAACTGAGGGTGATTGTTTACACACAACCCTGTTGAATGGGTGGAGAGGTGTCTCGTGAGTGTTTCGGACTGCTTATAAGAGCTCTGTTCTTGCCTACAGTCTGATTTAAACAACCTGCGACTTTTAACAGTCCACTTGAAGTGGAAAAGTGGGAAAACTGCGCTGTATTACGCAGTATTACTTGTATTAGAGCTTCAGTCAGCTGTTTAGCATCACTCCAAAATGCAAACATCTCGCTTATCTTCAGAAAAACCATGAAAACATACCCTTCCATACCCTGTCACAAGTCGCAGGTTGTTTAAATCAGACTGTACCGGTGGTGAGGGGAGACGCGTGGTGGCGGGACCGTTTTCTGGCGCTCTGAGCCACTGCTGTTAGCGATCCAGTGTGTTTATATACCGATTCTTACTGCCGATATGACATATTCCAATACAAATATTCATATATTTTTTTTAATCATGTAATTTTCCTTCAGTTTTAAAGTTTCACTTGCCTTTTTCTGAAAACTAGTAAAATGCACATTCGTCGTTATGACATATAGGTGACATTTATATCCATATGTATAAGGAGTAAACAATGATAATATTTATGTTGCCTGAAAATGGGTTTAAATCTCTGTAAAATTTACTTTAAAAGTGCTTCTAATGAGTTGCTTTAGAAGCAGAAAAATGATAGATTACTAAATGTACAGCACCACCACAATCATATGCTGTAGGTCAGGTTAGGGTATATGATCTCGTAGAAACGTAAGACATCTCTCTGATGATAACATCAGTAACTTTAGACAGTGAGCTTAATAAATAAACCCCTGTACTTAGTTTTATATATATATAAATTTGGTGTTCTTAACATATTTTAGCTTTTGGTGAAACATTTATTTCTATTTTCATGGTTTATATTGTTTATCAATCTGATATACACATTATTTCTTTATATGATTTTGTAAGAATTTTATGCCATCTCTTTTAAGCTATTTTCTGTACATGGAAAAAAGCATCATCTGTATACATTATGTAATTTTTTGTGTTTCCAATTATGAGTATGCATTTACATAATACAGTAGAACAGAAATCAAAATCAGGTAAACTGATATAATAAAGTGCCAAAATGCTTTGGTTTAATCAGTGATAATTGCAATTATGATAAGCAGAAAAGAAGTTATTTTTGTAATCTATCTCCGAGGTAAGCTGCAGAGGGATTGCGGAAGAACGAAGGCTAAAGTTTGATATTTAACCTTAATTCATACTCTCATAGACTCATATAAGAAATTCTTAAGATATGTCAACATTTCACAAAATGCACTGGCAAAGAACTCCGCTTAATGTAAGTAGGCCTAATTATTTCACAGTAATATATCTTCTGTGTATAACAGTATTCATGTAGTACTCATTTCAACTTGATCAACGAAATTAATAAACGTCTAACTAGTTTGATAATCATATGTGAAGGTATATTTGGGTAGTGTTATTTGTCATAGCTAACGATATTGCAACTTCCAAAACCGTATATAAACAGTGTAAAACATTTAGTTGCCATGAGATCTGGTTTGCATTAAATGCAAATAATCAAAGAATTTAACAAATTTTGATAAATTCTTTCTAATATATTACCATAAAATAGGTACTAAATTGGGCATTACTCCGGTACCGGTCAACCGATTTGGTTCAATATCACTAGGCTTCTTTTCATGGACATGGACATGGACATGCGTATACCAAGTTTCATGAAAATCCGATAATGCGTATTAGAGTTATCGCGCGTACAGACACACGTTCAGATAAACAGACAGACGGACAGACATTTTCCAGTCCCCCACACAATCTCTTAAGGGACCATACTGGCACTTAATAATGGTCCTAATATTGAGACCTGTGGTACCTACTTTACCTGACTTATCTAAGATACGTACAGTAGTACAGCGATGTTTATAACTGTAGGCTGCTTATTTGAGGTTACTGTAAGCACACAATTCCCAAATTACCAATGTTTTACTCTTTCGCGCAACTATAAGGAATTCAGGTTTACATTTTATCAATATAATTTATTATGTTCAATCGAAATATCTTACCAACGACCGAGCCTAGTTAATATAATAACTGTCATAGATACCTTTATCGCTACTGATACTGTATAAAGCATGCATACAGCCACCAAAGAAAATATCCAAGTCGTAATAAGCTTCATTCTCGCCAGTGTGGAGTCGTGACGAGGTAAAACGTAAATTTGTTCTGTATAATGTGGCAACTGCGAATATATACTTAATGGCTGGAAACACGCCTGTTACAGTACATAATATCAGTGAATGACATGAGCTTTGCAAAAATAATTAGGTTAATCTGTCATGAAATCTATCATCATTTCTAATATATTCAGACAATGCTGCATAGGATATAGTTATATAAAGTGAACAACGTTTCCGAACTGTAATTGTTTTAGGTGTAATTTTTAATATCAGTTCTGTGGCCAGCAAAATTTCGTGGTACGAATTATTGTATGTTCTGACCTCCAAAATGTAAAACATACCAATGATTTCAAGCATGACTAGAAGGATGGGGCAAGCTTTCATTGAAAACACGCAATCTCTCTACATGGCGTGTTCACATCTAGAGTCCTTTTAAACTATTTTATGCTGCAGGTAGCTAACATTTTGAATATTGTACCAAATCCGTTAAGATCGGCTGGATCCAAAAACTATTATACTCCTGGACCTGTCCAGGTTAAAGGTCGTTGGGAAACAAGCTGGATTTGGTTCAAGTATACAAGTACAATCACTTATACCATCACTTAAAATTTGCTCTTGCCCATTCTCCATCGTTCATTCTCACTTGAGACCTCTTCTGCTGAAGCATGAATGCGGTTTTGACCTACAATGTAGTACCACCTTCAATGATATTATGTAAGTTATTATTGTAATTAACACACATCCCATGGAGTGATTGAAAGGAAAATCAGTCTTGTTTAAACGTTGCTATGTTTCTTGCAGTCGGCCGAGGTGATGTTCAGATAAAGATAGCGTGCCCGCTTCAAACCCGGCCGCGGTCAAAGGATTTTTCATGACGTAAAAATCCTGGGCCCGTGTCGTTGTTTTATGGCACGTTAAAGAACTTCAAACCTAGATTAGAGCCACTAGAAAAAAAAATCCTCGGCACTTTGACGTCCAAGTAATACTTTAGTTTCTTTCTCTCGGCCCTATGCCCCCAAAAGGGGTACAGGATGTATACATAGTTGCATACACATAGTTTCTTGTAACGGAAAGTATGTATTTCTAGCTTGCTGCTGTATTGGTTTCTGCTAGTAGGCATTTTTAGGATTTTAAACAAGTTACATTTTTTACTTATTTAGGACATTACAGTGATCATTTTCGTACACATAAATATATCATCGGTTTCGCCAATCTTCAACTCAATACTTTTCTCCGAGAACATGAATTTTGAAATAAGTGATGCAAATATGAATGCAATTAACAGGATTACGGTAACTTAAAAGTAGAGATGGTATACTCAGAACATTATATAACAGGCCTGGAGAACAGTACTCCCAAGGTGTGATAACATTCCCTTATTTCTCCTCCCTCCAAGGCTTTGGAGGTCACGAAGGGAAGGGAAGTAGGGAATGGCATCACACATTGGGGGTGCCGTTTCCCACGGCTGTTCTATAAGTAATGACAAACGTAAAATTGTAGACGGAACAGTGAAAAAGTGAGAATGAGGCCAACGAAAAGTTACTCGATTAATTTTTCTTAAAAAAATCAAACCAATACAACTAATAAGTTTATATATATATATATATATATATATATGTAGTGTTCTCTTTTCTCTTCTAACCAAACAGCTGTCCTACTTGCAAGGTTATGTGCTTTACTTTCGTCTTCTGGTTTTATATAGGAGAATTAAATTATCAAGAGAGTAATCTTTTGTAATTCACTTATTATCGATGATTCTCGAGATTTCAGCCAGGTCAGTAGTTCAAGTATTTTATAATTCACTAGTTGTCTGGATTTTGTAGTTTGTTTATAGGCTAATGATACAAAGTGTTCGTTGAGAGTTTCGGGGTGTAAAGATAAATGTTCTTTATTATATTATTTCACCATGATCGTAATAATGTATCCATCTAATTTATTCATAGCTATAATATTTTATAGAACTCGTGAAGAAAACACGAATCTCAATAGCATGAATGCTATTAAATTTTCAGGTGTTGGAAGAAAATTGGACGAACATTGTATGGCTGCGAGAAGAGGATTGGATCTATGCGGAGTCTAAATATAATAAAACCTGAGCATCACAATTTTAACCTCCCCTCACTCCCTCCCTCCCTCCCTCCCTCCCTCCCTCCCTCCCTCCCTTTGTCTCTCTCTGTCTAAAGGGCTAAAATTAAAAGAACGAGTGGTCCTTTCCATTGCACTGCTAACTCTTAGAGTTATGAAATGCAAAAGTTCCATTTATCTGTTGAAATCTTTCATCCCCATGCAAAGAATACATGATCGCTCCAATAGATTTACTTCATGCACACTCCAAATTCCTAGACACTGCACCACTAAATTTGATAAATCGACGAAATCCAAAAACAGGTCGCCCCTTAAGCTCCGCCCACTCGATATTCACATTTGCACGGACTGTGTGATGTATTTTGTTTCTTAGCGAAGCAGGATGTATATTGTCGCTACTGCCTTGTACCCACTGACCTAGTATACTGTCCCAAGTGCCTTGTACCCACCTCATTACGAGTACAAGGCACCGGTCGTCTAGCGATATGACGTCACACCTCCAACGTCCAGTGGCGGGCGGTGACAAAAACGTTGTGTGTTCTACAGTATGAACATGCAAAAAATAAAACGTCACATGCCATTCACGTATTTCGAAAAATGATGTCCATGCAATTCCATGTGTTCCCGCACAGCAGTGTCCAAATTAGAAACGAAATCTATCAGTCCTAAGAAGATGCAAAGATTTTCAGATTTTTCGGTTTCGTCGTGACCTCTCAAAGCAAGTTCAAAAGCCACACAGAACTTAATGCAATCAATAACTTTTTAAAGTACGTACCGGTACCTTCTTTTTCCACTTGTTGGTTGTGTTTCAATTTTTCGTCGTGATATGCCTGGCTTAACTGTGCTCCAATATTCACACTGTCTAGAGAACTAATATTTAATACATTATGCATGTGCTAAATGTTATCTTTATGCTGATTTGTCAACTTACTAAGGTGTCCTAAATCCGTTAATACCGTTCTACTCCAGGAATCGGAATCACCAAATAGAAGGCAAGGAAAACAGAAGAGAGCATTCCTAATTTTACAACCTCATATCCAACTGTTTTCGTACACCGCTCTATGAAATTTTCTGTTGTAAACGCAGTTTTTTCCGCTTTTCGCTTTCATTCATACTCAACTCGGGTGTTGATCTCCCTAATTGTTTTATCTCGATTTTTTCTTCCTTACTCCTAGAAAATGGATAAGTTATTAAACTATCTACTGTAATCATTCTTCACATTCACAGCAATAATTCTCAACATGAACACACACGCATCATTCCACTGTCGGTTCTGTCCGTCGCACTTTGCACAGAAACCAGAATGCAGTTTGATAATTGAGAGGGTGTCTGGTCACAATGTCCTGTTCCCCCGGAAATAAGATTGTACTAACTTACTCGTCGTCAGTCGCTGAGCTAACGTGCGCGTTAAATTCACTTTCCTCGGCGCTAAAAATTATTCCTTATACTGCCGTTAAGTAATATTTTATTACAATGTTTATGAGTAGTTTTCAGCATTCACTTTCTTCTTTCCTGGGTAATTGTTAACGTTCTCGCAATTCAACTCCACTGTATAATCTATGGAGGAAAATTTATCTTGGGCGGGAATGGAACTTGGATTTTAGCTTTGCATGTATTTGTGTATTTACATTATTGTTATTATTATTATTATTATTATTATTATTATTATTATTATTATGTATTTATGTATTGTATGTACTCATTGAATTCAGCAAACAAATCTATGAGGGTAATATTAAGAACAGATTTAGTTCCCAAATCTAAATTATCTCATAATTTCATACAATTTAATGTCAAGCCACGGATTTGAATGCTATTAAAACTGCACGTCCAGAAAAGCCGCCATTAATAAGATGTGTTAACAAGGACTGTTCCCGTAGACTTGAAAAACAACCTTCAAAACATCCACCCATCCATATCAAACAAGAGGTCGTCAACCTTCCACCCTAGCCAGCCAGTTCAAACAAGAGGTCGTCAACCTTCCACCCTAGCCAGCCAGTTTCTTGTGCGGCTTGTAGCATACCTATAGGGGGCCGGGTTCTATCCCACGAATAGCTCCAACGAGGCGGTTTTCATGCTAACAGCGACAAATATACACTTCGCCTCAGGGCACTTTCCACGCTTTCGTTACCAAGAAGAGCAGCGCTACTGCGGGACAGAGCACACTGCAGTATAAAGCTTAGCAACTCAAGCTGACCCCTCGACGTTGTAAGGGATATCGCATATTGTATAACGGTTGGAAATCTAAGATGATCAAAATGTTATAAAAGTATTTTTAACGGAATATTGGTAATTTTTATTTCAGTAATCAACAATATTTTATTTCACGAAATGAACAGTGTGCTACAGCACAGTAGCACATTAACACCGGCCGCCCCTGCCAACGTCCAATCACGAGTTTCTTCATAATACGAGGACAGAAGAATTCGCTAGATCGTGGTATAAAAGAAAGTAGACCATTTTGGGTGGATTGGGCGAGCTACCACCATCCCAAGGTGCTAAGTTTTGGATTTTCCCGATAAATCTTTTATGTGTACGGCCTCTCGATTATACAATATACATCTGTATCATTAACAAAGTTATTCTCTTGGTACGATAAAAATACTCTTAGTTAATCACCTCATAACTGCTTATGAATCCTAATTTCCCACTATCATCTACAAAAGTTTACTCTTATCATATACATTGGCTACTACTTCCTGACATTAGGATAAGGTTTATTTATATTTTATTTTAAGTAGGCCTATTAGTATTAACTATGTGTCTGTAATTATTATTATATTTGTAATTTGTTATTTGCAATTTTTTCTCTCATTGTGAGTGGACTGTATGCCTCAAAGGAATTTTTAAGTTCTACCCATACAATACTTAAAATGAATTCAATTCAATTCAAGTTCTACATTCAGATGTTGCCGGGTTACTTTTTTAAACAACTACTAAATTTGGACAATTATTAGCAAGATGCTAATAACGCCTCTCTCTCTCTCTCTCTCTCTCTCTCTCTCTCTAACCTCTCCACTTAGAATGAAAGAATAATAAACTTAGTTACTTTTATAGGTTTTTCCACCAAAAATGCAAACAAAGTTTTGAATAGCCTTTCACGTTATTTGTTTTCATTGTATCCCACCTACTACGTTATAGCACATCCTAGCACTGGAGCATTCAGTTCACTGTCCACACGCGTTAGAATATTATAAAACGCTCCACTCGACGAAGAGCTGAGTGAACAAGGTATTTTTCTTTAAAGTCAATACGTTGCGGAACGTTGCCAATTAATCCGTATTTGACTTATTTTCAAAGGTATTGTGTGCTCTTCAAATTAATTTGTCTTTAATTTACATTAGCATTGCAATGCCAACGTTATAGAGTGTTTGCAATATTGTTGTTTCCTAGTTATTATGCTCACACTTTATCTTGAGGGGAGCTGATATTGCATGCAGTATAAGAGACTGACTATTGCAGAAGGCGGTGAGTTGAAGTTGACGTTGTTTCTGATGGGTTGCCAATTGCCTGAAAATACAACGTGTGTAGTTTTTATGCTGGTACACAAAGGAACTAACTGTAATTTGTAGCACTTTCAACCCTCGCTACCAAACTAAATATGTTATATTGATTCAGATATTATAGTAGAATATATCGCTGGAGAAATGAATAAAGTAATATATATAGGCCTATTTAGACGATTTCTCTGATACAGAAAATAGTTTAAAAGTCGTAGCATTGTGCATGTAGGCCCACTTGAATACGCACTTTCACATGCCTGAATTGATGTAATTTAACTAAATATCTTTCGCAAAAGTTTGTTGGTAATTAATACAACACATTTAACACAACGAAATAATAAAATTTGACTTGTCCTTTTCTTCAATGACAGATTCAGCTTAAAACACATTAAATTGCTTTTCCTTCCATTTCATTTATTTGGTTTATTATTTCGCTGATTTCCGATACTTCTTGGTTTAAAGAATCTTTATGTTTAACTTCGTTGTCACTTATATCGACCATTTCCACAACACCAGTACTGTTCTTCTAATAGCCATGGATTTATTCTGTCATTTTCAGAATAATATGATGTAAACAAATAAAAAATTGACGGTAGCTCAAGAATGCCGCAACGGGAAGGTTTGGGTATGGCAATACTCAGGACGGGTCGCGATCTTCATTGTTTCGAGCGAGGCCTTCTTTATATGGACGGTTTTCAGCATTATGGAGTGTTTAGCTCAAGATAAAGTGTGCGAATAATATATAGGCTGTACTGTAATTAGTAGAAAGAATGGGAAGGTAAAGTGCCCGAACAAATGAAATATGCAATAAATTAAAGAAGAGCAAAATTTGATTTATCTGTTTTCAGTAGGCCTTGTGAATAGTCTGTAAATTTGATTCTTTAGTCGCCGCTGATTTCATTTAATCATTATAAATGTGTATTTCACTCTCCTAATTATTCTTAGCCTATCAGAGCCTTTTTGAGAGTATTGTTAGCCTTCTTCTTTTCTCTAATTTCATCATCATTTAAGGGGATTATGGGCTTATTTACAGCGTGTAATACTTTATCAATTTCTTTGACATCAGCGACGAGCGAGCGCATAAACTCACCGCTGGCATCCTCCACTCTAAACAATCTCAATTGAGAATATGCGCCTTCAGCATCTTTAATGAAATAGCAAAAACTAAAAGGTTTATGCTTGTGATAAGGTAGTCCAGATTTTCTGCGGATCTCCCAAACATCCTGATATCGGGTCCAATAAACACTCGAAATCCGCATAGATGACAAACCTGATCTTTTCCGAATATTCGGGCTTATTGAATACGACTTTAGGATTTTAAGGAATTTCGCTTCTGACTGGGCTGAACGAGTTACATATCGCCAAATGGTCTTTCAACCTTACGTCAGCAGACTTGTCAGTGTTCGCTTGGAAAGGTGTAAAACACCGTTTGCAAACTCTGACATGAAGGTAGTTGGTTGTTACAAAAGGTCTTACTAAAGGTGTTACAAAAGGTGTTACAAAAGCGTCAAAATCTGAAATGACTACGTAATGAGAATTTTCTTCCTTACATACATACGAAAGGTCTCTATGATCATCTAGCTCCTTCTCAACAATTTTGATAGGAAACACGAAATGAGAAATGTGGTTCCCATCCCGTTTTTCCTCTAGGCCGAAAACATTGATTGAGATATTATTTATTTTTGAAAAATTTTCGATATCATGAATCGAAATTGGAATTTTACACAGTTCCAATCGTACTTGTTATCCAACTCGGGCCTGGTAAGATAGCTGGCCAACATTTCCTTGTAAAAAACCACAAATTTCTATAAAACACGATACTTGAAACATAAATCATCATCATTTCGAATATTAATTAACGATTTGAGATGCTGGAATTTTTCAGGGAGGATCATATGCTCACGCCCTGCAAATGGCATGTATTCATTGATTCGTACTTCAATCTTGTGTAATCGCTTGTAAAACCACCCTACATTCCTCAAGTTCCTTCTGCAATGTAGCCATGTTATTGGTGACTATTTCATGAATGTTTGATGTTTTAAGCAGCGATTCGTTTTTAGTTTTCAAATTTCTCACGCAAAAATTACATTCCAAATTTTCAAACTCACACTCTACAAAAAGATTAAATTTAATTGCTGCAAATTTTAATAATGCGTCTGAAAGGAGGTTCTTGATTTTATCTTGATACGACGATAGGATTGTTACCATATCGCCTGCTGGGAATTTTAGTGTGGCATATGTTGCCAGTCGTGACCTGAACGCTGTTTCGATTGGTAAAAACTCACTTGTATCTGACGATGACGATGGTGATGTTGAGGCGGCTCCGAATGATCCACCGTTATGAGTTGTACCACGGACAATTCCATCTTTATTCTGTAATAACGAAAAACATCAGCATTAGCAATTTAGAGATTTACATAAGCGGATGGAAATAACAGAATATTAAGATATTTCATTTTACATTCCTGTGCGTATGCATGATGACGCTAGGTCGCGACTGGCGGTTGGTCTGTGTATTAGGTCTCACAATCTGTAACAAAGGAAAAAATAATATTGAGTTTTATTCGATGCACTAAGAAAAAAAAATAAAGTGTTAGCGTTGGTGTGAAATTATGGATGTGTCTTTTTAATACATCACTGCGTGTAAATAACACTTATATTCCGTTTTTATGTGTTATCGTGCCTGTTCAAATTATGTTTATGCCTAAATTTGGATCACACTCGGAGCATGAGCAAAGTTGGCGCTTTCCATTTTTCCGAAGAGATCTGTAGTAGGCAACAGTCTGATAAGAAGTGAACGGAATGCATGATGCCATCGCTTTATATAGTAATGCTATGAAGTTAGCCACGCCCAATGAGATGCACGGCTGACCTACTTAACTTCCGGTCGAGACATGATGGGACCTGATCTTGACGCGTGACCTTGAAACAAGAATGAACCTGCTCCGCATGTCCCGTGTATGACCTTGAAACCGGTTTTAACAAGTCTGTAGTGGTGACGTCATAAATAAAGAATTTGTTGATTGAGCATTATCCGCAGATATTCCATTTCTTTTAAGTGAATAAAGAAAATTAACCTTTTGTTTGAAAATACGTCTGAAAAACTGTTGTCATTGTGTTATATGAGACGTACATCAGGTCTCAAACCTCTCGCTGAATAAATTTTGAAATGTATAGGACTCTCTCGTAAGAATATTAACGTAATCACCATTGTCTATGCAATTTCAAATCTCCCGCCAGAAGCTTTTGTTCATAATTTCAAATCTCGTATCAGAAGCCAATGAAAGAGAGAGAAGGACGATAATCATGTGATCATAGATGCAATGATGTATGTTAGAAAACTGATGACGGTGCGTAATATAATCCGCTGTGATGTGATATGCGCGACCTTGAACGCTTCCTGTTACGGTTATGATTTGTTTAATGCAAAACCGGCATTCTCACTAACCAAAGTCGAAATATAATTTTAGATTTCCCACACTTTCCACAATTTGTAATATTCAAATTGATCGCCATCCGCCATATTGAATCACGTGACCACATACGTAGGCTGTAATGTCATAAGTGAGAAATGCAAAACGAGTTGTCGGATATAACATACATCGGATGTAACTCTACACGCAAGCGAGCGAAATATGCTGGCGCGTGACCTTGATCACCTCCTGTTACGGTGATGATGCAAAAAAGACAAACATTTTACTCCTGATGTACAAATGTAACATAAAATCTAAATGTGAAATCTAAATGAAAATAGTAAATGCAAAATCGGATTTAAAAAAAAATATAAATTCCAAATAGACAATTTAAAATCTTGCACTAGCCAACATCTTGAATTTCCTCCACAATTTTCGAACCTTCCGCCATCTTTAAATATCCTTTTTCAAAATTCCCACCTTCCATCATTTACAATTTTAAATCGTGCGCCTTCCACCATTTGCAAATTTCATATCGTATGCATTCAGCCATATTGACTCATGACGTAAGCATCCCACCTGTCACGTGACGCATCCCACCGTTGAGGTAGGTCATACATTTTGAAATCCGCCATATTGACTCATGACGACAGCCGTGACGTCATAAAACCAACCCACCGTTGAGGTAGGTCATCATTTTGAAATCAGCTATATTGACCCATGCGTAAGCATCCCACCTGTCACGTGACCCAATCCACTCAATCCACCTGTGATGTAAGAAATCCACCTGCCCCTCCACTCCACCGCTGAGGTAGGTTATACCAATCCGCCATATTGAATTATGACGTAAGCAATCCACATATCACATGAACCAATCCACTCAATCCACCTGTGACGTAAGCAATCCACTTGCCCCTCCCATTCCACCGTTGAGGTAGATTATAGCAATCCTCCATATTGAATTATGACGGAAGCAATGTTACCACCTTGAATTACCAAATTTCAAATCATCCGCCTTCTACCAATATACAAATTTTAAATTTCCCACCTTCCGCCGTTTGTAATTGTAATATCCAATATCCAAATTTTACACCATATTGCATTTTCAAATCACCCGCAATCTACCAATATACAATTTTCAAATTTCCCTCTTGCCGCCATTTGTAATTGTGATATCCAATTTCCAAATTTTCCCCATCTTGAATTTTCAAATCACCCGCCATCTACCATTTGTAATTTTTAAATTTCCCACCTTCCGCCATTTGCAATTTCATATCGTGCGCATTCAACCATTTTCCATTTTCAAATCACCCGCCATCTACCAATATACAATTTTCAAATTTCCCTCCTTCCACCATTTGAAATAGGAACCAGAAACGTTGCCATTTTCATTTTGTAATATACGGTTTTCAATTTTACCGCTATTATGAATTTCGAAATTTTGAATTTCGCGCTTGGTCCGCCATTTGAAATAGGAACCGGAAACGACGCCATTTTGAACCACGTGCTGTCATAGCCACGCCCACAAATTACGTATTTCATGACGTCATCCAATCCGCCACTGACGTAAGCCGTGACGTCATAGTCTCGCCTCCGTGACGTCATAAGCCGCGCCCACTATAACGTAAGCAATCCACCTGTCACGTGACACACTCCACTCAATCCACCTGTGTCGTCATGAACAAAACCACACTACTAACATATAAACTCATATTTGTTAGTACTAAATCTAGCGTTCTTCCATTAATATTTGTTGTATTATTTGCTTAGTTCCATGCACCACACAAAAAGGAAAAACACCATGGTTTACAAATGAGGTAAAACGATTGGCAGACGAAAAGAAGGAAGCCTTTCTAAAATTTAAAGGTACACGATTGCCGGAAGATAGAGAAAGATATAAGAGGATAAGAAACCTATTAAATGATAAGATAAAACAAATAAAAGTATCTTATTGGGAAAAATTCACCAAAGGAATGGAATCAGATTTATATGGTGCTCAACGAAAAGTGTGGAAAATGGTTAGGAATAGAAAAATGGAAGTAAATCAAACTGTAAAGGTTTAACAAGATGGAAGCAATATTTTGAAGAATTATAGAGTGTATCTCACAAGAAGAAATTGAAGTTAAAGATGAAGAAATAGTAGAAGGAATAAGAAAATTAAAGAATCGGAAAGCATCGGGGCCCGATGGGATACGTAACGAATATTTAAAATATGGTGGGAAAAGTTTAAATGAAGAATTAAAGAAATTATTTAATAAGGTGATTAAAGTGGGAAAAATACCTATGGAATGGAAAAATAGCAATACAATTCCTATTCACAAAAAAGGAGATAAGACTAATCCAGGAAATTATAGAGGGATAACTTTACTATCATGTGTATTAAAATTATTATCTGGTATAATACAAAGAAAAATTATGACATATGTAGAAATTAGTGAACAACAACAAGGATTTCGTCACAATAGAAGTACAACAGATGCTATATTTATTATTCGCCAAATAGTCGAAAAAGCGATTGAATATACCACACCAGTTTTTCTTTGCTTTGTGGACTTAACCAAAGCTTTCGATCGAATTAGACTAGATGATGTAGTAAGGAATCTGAGAGAAAAAGAAATACCAGAGCGAATAATTAAAGTAATAGAAGAAATAAATAAAGATACAACTACAAAAATTTGTATAGAAGAACAAACTACAGAGGAGATAAAATGTCAGAAAGGAATAAGACAAGGTGACTCCCTCAGTCCACTACTGTTTAATTTAATAATGGACAAAATCATATATAGCGTGAGAGACCTACGGGGCTATTTGATGGGAAATAAAAAATTTAACATAATAGCTTATGCTGATGACGTGGTATTGATAGCCAGTACTGAAGATGATTTACAACGATTGCTACATCATTTTGTAAAGAATGCAGAGAAATATAATATGAAAGTATCTACAGAGAAGAGTAAAACCATGTGTATCTCAAAAGAACCAATAAGATGTAAATTGGAAATAGATAAGAAAATGATCGAACAGGTGATGAATTTTAGATATCTTGGAGTGGATATAACGAGTGACCGCCATGTAATAAATGAAGTAAGAAACCAGGTTCAAAAAGCAGCTAGAATCTCGGGATGTCTGCGTGATGTGATCTTGAAAAATAAATATCTTAGTATAGAGAGCAAAATAAAAATATATAAAACTGCAGTCAGACCAATACTAACATATGGTACAGAAACTAGAGCAGAAAATAACAAAACTAAACAGCTTATGAGAACAACAGAAATCAATACATTGAGAACAATATTAGGGAAAACAAGATTAGATAAAGTAAGGAATGAAACAGTCAGACAAGAATGTGATATAATGGACGTGGTTAAATTCACAAAGGTAAGAAGGCGAGAATGGAATTCCCACGTTGAACGAGCAGAGAGAAATAGATTGATTAAAGCGGCAAGAGATCTTGTACCAAAAAGAAAAAGAGAAAGAGGTCGTCCAAAGAAGAGATGGAAGGAAGGATGTTTATCATCTCCATCGGATTCAGCGTGAAGACGAACAAGCGAAAGCTTAAACAAAAGAAGAAGAAGAAAAAGAAGTATTATTTACTGACTGTAAATCTAAGAGAGTTAATAATTTATGCAGTTCCTTTACCTTATTACTACCTGTATTAAAATCGTATGAAGCATCACAAATCTCAGGCAAATTGAGATCACCAAGTATAACAGTATTACAACCAAATAAAACTATATTTTGTTCGATCTTATCATAATATTAAACGTAAGAGATTAAGCTGGAATTTGGAGGAAAATAAACGACCTATGATATACTTGACACTATTGTAATAGACTTTCACCCATATTGATTCATGATTTGAGTCTAAGGAGATAATCTGCTCCGGTCTTAATGAAGCTTTAATTGCTAGTAGAACACCTCCCCCTGATGTTTCTGAATCCGTGATTGTAACCATTGCTTTTCTAAAGAATATGTATACAACTCTGTTTTATACAGAGGATCACCACAACATGTTTTCTGGTATTCTCATTGATGTTTAAATAATCGGTTCCATTATGTTCAATGCACCGCAGATGACATATTTGGACCTGGTTTGGCCCTGCTGCCACTTATCGGGAGTCGCTGACAATAAGGTTCCCATAGGCTGGGAAGGACACTAATCTGCACCTGCTACCGTCTGAAAGATAAGCTAAACTAAAAACTAAACTCCTTGGCGCTACATCCCTGAGGGACTTGGCCTACCACCCGACCGCTGCGTCATCTACCACACTCAGATGGCAGGATTGAGGGCATGTGGTCAGCATGCCGACACCCACGGCCGTTAATGATGGTTTTCATGACCGGAGCCGCTACTTCTCTATCAAGTAGCTCCTCATTTGAAATCACGAGACGATAAGCTACCGGTTAGAATAAAATACTACCTTATGTTGTGAAAGGGTTCTTACGAATTATCTTAATCGCTCTAATCAGGGACAAGCAACATTATTAAGATGGGAAATTTGGGAGGACCATAGAAGAATATCGCTTAATGTGGGTTTATCTGTGTTTCGATCTACGTTATACGGAGGTTTGACTGTGTTCTTTTCTCTTAGTTACAAGAAAACTACGATTCCTATATTGTTGTAAAACACAATATATCTCTGTCATAATACGTTAAATCTAATCCAAGAGAGATGGTTCAAAGCTGAAACGTAGTGGCTGGACATATAGCTTGGAATTTTCATGGCTGCCTCATTTGCAAAGGTAAACTGGACTTGTAGGACTTGTTTATTTTCCATAACTCATCGCCGCTATGTCACCCAGTATTATAATTGTATAGGCTGGATATCAGTGGATATCACTGGAGAACAATAGAATGAATTGTTGCAAGAGCCTACTGGTAAACTGAGACATCTTAAAAAATGTAATGACAAATATGCAGCAAAATAAGGTAGGTAATAATAACAATCATAGATGTTAACAATAAAGGAAATAATGGGCTTGAAAATAGATTACTAATGTTTTCTTCAACTAATATCAATTAAACAAATAGCAAGTATTCGTATATTGTACCATGTACATCCATAAAAATATCCCCACTTAAAATAGGGATGATTAAAGTGAGTCCAAGTAATACATAATTGTACTGACTTTGTTTAATTTGAAATCTCTTTCATTTATTTTTTTTGGTCTAGGAAATATAAACTTATTGAAAAGTTGGTGTAACTATTTATTCAGTTAATATGTGAGATACTATAAAAAGAAACATCATATGAAAATTATATGAAAAATTCTATAAGATCCCTAAGTCTATTTAGCAATTAATTTTTGAATGGTACACATCAGTTTCTTTCGTCAACCTAAATACCTCAACAATACAGATCATAACACGCAAAAATGTGAAAAAGTATGTGCAACACATTTTCTCACAGTTTATTTTGACAAAATATGGATAATTGTTTGTCTTAAAATTGGATATAATTAAAAATTCCCTAATAGTTGACATACAGGTACATGGGTTTCTAAGGAATCTGCCGTAGGCGTAGAAAACGTATCCAAAATAATTTAATGATGAATGTCTAAATGGAACATGAAAAGCCACAGTTGAGAAGAATTTTAATGCTGCTAACTTATCTGTCAGCGGAAAGAATAGACTGCTCATTCAGTTATTATTATTACTGTTGTTAAGGGATGTGTTGTGGTAGAGAAAATCCATTTTGCTTTAAAAATTTCCTGGGTATGATCTAATGCCAGGTGAAAGTGGCATAAACTTCCATTTCAGTGAGATTCTATAGATGTGTGGTCACTATTAAAACTTAACTCTTGTATTTCTGACATTTTAGTGAAAATAGTTTTAAGAAAACTCTGTTTCTCTAAATCTAGAAAAGTTACTCAGAGGGAAGAAGCAAGCAGTTGCCATAGCAACGAGTGCAAAAGTGCGACTGACCATGTTGAATAGAGACAGTTGAATACTGAAGTGCGTTGCCAGGCTCAAGCAAGAGTTTATATTGTACTCGTTATCACTCAAACTTATAGATTAAAAAGAACAGAATTTTCCAGGAGGTCATGAAAAATTCCTAGGGTTGTCAGACAGGTTTTATTATGCAGATTATCGCTTTATTTTATTATACTAGAATGTTTTGAAATTATTCCTAATTGGCCCTGCGTGACAATATAAACTAGTGTCTCCAACCGCGGCTTGAGACTTAGGGTGGCGTGCACCAAACTCATGCCATTTACTCTTTTAGTAAGCCTTACTTCTTTAGTTCTAACTACTTTAGTAAGCTACTCTTTTAGTAACCGTACTCTTTTAGTAAGGACGGCGTGCACCAACCAGGAGTAAACTAAACTCGGCGGCTTTCAACATAGAGGAATGTACTAAAGAAGTAAAAATTTTATTTACTCCCAGAGTAAATGAACTTACTCCACAAGTGGTGGAGAGCTCCAACACGGAGTACGTTACTAACGTAGTAAGTTGTGGAGTAAATAAGGCCAATATTTACTCCTACTCAGGGGGTGGAGTAAAGTTGTGGA
The DNA here is from genome assembly GCA_964059195.1 of Ectobius pallidus. Classification (NCBI taxonomy): domain Eukaryota; kingdom Metazoa; phylum Arthropoda; class Insecta; order Blattodea; family Ectobiidae; genus Ectobius; species Ectobius pallidus. The sequence continues at coordinate 31,262,528 of CAXKWD010000001.1, read as the reverse complement.
GTAAGTGTGTTCTGTGGCATTTGCGTGAGTTATGAGTTACATATCACATTAATTGGATTACATAGTTCAAACTGAGGATAAGTTATTGAGATGAAGAAGGTTGTATACCAAAAATGAGAGTTGTGGCAGGTGATTTAATAAATATTAAGCGAACCATACCTAGTAGGGCATTTAATAACGTAAATAATTAAGCTCATAAATCCTTACATGAAATTTTGGCGTTTGGAAGAAACGATGTCAGATTCTCACTACATCCATGTGATTTCAGCCAGTCAAATGTGGAAATATCATTGCGGAGAGCGATCCAACTAGGAAGACGTCCACCAAAGGTGAGGGAAAGAGTGAGTGGAAGGGACGTTTGCATTGCACGGTACAAGGAGCTCATGTGCTCTTAAATATCTTCCTAGCTGGATCAGCCTTTAGATGTTGCAGTTCTCCCTAACTTTGGGTCAGAAAACGACGATGTATTTCAAGCTAATCATATGGATACAGATATCGGCGAGGTATAAACTTAGTACATTCATTAAATAAAAGCCTCCGTTCTTGGAGCTACCCAGAAAACACTTCCCCCTGCTACTTAACCATAGAATTACTGAACAATAGGTGATTCTCATTGTTAAACGATTTAATGTAATTATTGTAAATTAATTTTATTACATTACACTTCTATAGCTTAACTTAAAGCACAACATTGCGAATGCCAGATTATAATAATAATTATAAGAGCTAAACGTTCAATAGATGCACCCGCAGTGTTAATGAATAATATGTCCTTTTTTCTAACCCAGGTGTAAAAATGTCCAAACAGGCCACATCGGAAGAAAATTTGACTGACTCTGGGATTAGCGTACATTGAGAAGGGGACACATTGTAAAACCATTCCTTAAAGACTCCCCAAGTCTCGAATGGTGGAGCGAGACGAGACTTTCATGTTTGGGAATAAACTATAACAGATGCTGCAGGTCTATAGTATGCTGCTAACTATTTAATTAACCCTGTGGACAGGAAAGTGAGAAGCATTATAAACTATATAGAAAAAAAATGCCAACATGAGTGCCGAAAGAAAATTTTAAGGAGGGGCCCGGAGGTTGAAGCTGCACAGGATCTAGAGAAGTAGTCACTGAAATTATTTTTAAACACACAACCATATACATAATTATTATTGGAGTTCATAGCTTCCGAAATATTGTACCGCCATTTTTTGTTTAAATATTACATTTCTCAGTTGTAATATTATTATTTTTATAAGGTAATATTTTTTAAGTAAATGTTCTGTGCATTTGAAAAAGGACAGAAACATAATGCCCCTTATTATCCCCCCTTTTTCATGATTTTGTGTAATACTTCTTATTAATATTGTTAAACAGTCAATAAGTATTAATAATTCATTATAGTAAGATTTATGATAAACAACTATAGAATAATTGATTTATCGTTTTTGGGGAAGAATATGTAACTTTAGGAAGTATAAATATTTTAATATATTTTAGAACTTTATTATTATTATGAGAGAAATAATTATAATATTGACAGTGAATCAATTATGAAAATCAACTGGAAATTCCAATTGTTTGCATTATAATACAGAAATAGTTTGCACAAAAATTGTAATCACAGTACCCATACGTAGGCTACTAAACTGAAAATACTCAATTGAAGGAATAAAAATTAGTAATGAATAAAACATTACTATTAGACCTATTTTAAAACATGAAGATTGTCATTAGTAATATTTGGAACAACCCAAATTCATATTCATTGTTTCAGCGAACCTTTCCTTTTCATTATCTGGCACTTGAATAATACTGGCAATTGAAATGCACGTGTTCTGCTGCGCTGCACTAACGTTTCTGCTCTGTTCTGCGCAGAATTCGACTACTTCTTTAGTAAAAATCGCTGACTACTTTAGTAACAACTAAAGAAGTAACTATCAATTGAGCTCTCCAACACCAACTAAAAGAGTAAGTTACTAAAAGAGTAGCACTAAAGTAGTAAATTTAGGAAGGGAACCTTACGTAACAAAAACCGGTTTGTCTGTCTCACTCTAGCACATACATTAGTATGACTTAAGAGTGAGACAGATGTACTGGTTCTTGTATACTCCAGGTCTCCGTCTTAAATTTACTACTTTAGTAAGATTTACTCCTGGATGGTGCACGCCACTCATGCAATTTACTCTTTTAGTAAGCCTTACTTCTTTAGTTCTAACTACTTTAGTAAGCTACTCTTTTAGTAACCGTACTCTTTTAGTAAGGACGGCGTGCACCAACCAGGAGTAAACTAAACTCGGCGGCTTTCAACATAGAGGAATGTACTAAAGAAGTAAAAATTTTATTTACTCCCAGAGTAAATGAACTTACTCCACAAGTGGTGGAGAGCACCAACACGGAGTACGTTACTAACGTAGTAAGTTGTGGAGTAAATAAGGCCAATATTTACTCCTACTCAGGGGGTGGAGTAAAGTTGTGGAGTAAGTGTGTTCTGTGGCATTTGCGTGAGTTATGAGTTACATATCACATTAAATGGATTACATCGTTCAAACTGAGGATAAGTTATTGAGATGAAGAAGGTTGTATACCAAAAATGAGAGTTGTGGCAGGTGATTTAATAAATATTAAGCGAACCATACCTAGTAGGGCATTTAATAACGTAAATAATTAAGCTCATAAATCCTTACATGAAATTTTGGCGTTTGGAAGAAACGATGTCAGATTCTCACTACATCCATGTGATTTCAGCCAGTCAAATGTGGAAATATCATTGCGGAGAGCGATCCAATTAGGAAGACGTCCACCAAAGGTGAGGGGAAGAGTGAGTGGAAGGGACGTTTGCATTGCACGGTACAAGGAGCTCATGTGCTCTTAAATATCTTCCTAGCTGGATCGGCCTTTAGATGTTGCAGTTCTCCCTAACTTTGGGTCAGAAAACGACGATGTATTTCAAGCTAATCATATGGATACAGATATCGGCGAGGTATAGTACATTCCAATACATGAAAGCCTCCGTTCTTGGAGCTACCCAGAAAACACTTCCCCCTGCTACTTAACCATAGAATTACTGAACAATAGGTGATTCTCATTGTTAAACGATTTAATGTAATTATTGTAAATTAATTTTATTACATTACACTTCTTTTGCTTAACTTAAAGCACAACATTGCGAATGCCAGATTATAATAATAATTATAAGAGCTAAAAGTTCAATAGTTGCACCCGCAGTGTTAATGAATAATATGTCCTTTTTTCTAACCCAGGTGTAAAAATGTCCAAACAGGCCACATCGGAAGAAAATTTGACTGACTCTGGGATTAGCGTACATTGAGAAGGGGACACATTGTAAAACCATTCCTTAAAGACTCCCCAAGTCTCGAATGGAGGAGTGAGACGAGACTTTCATGTTTGGGAATAAACTATAGCAGATGCTGCAGGTCTATAGTATGCTGCTAACTATTTTAATTAACCCTGTGGACAGGAAAGTGAGAAGCATTATAAACTATATAGAAAAAATGCCAACATGAGTGCCGAAAGAAAATTTTAAGGAGGGGCCCGGAGGTTGAAGCTGCACAGGATCTAGAGAAGTAGTCACTGAAATTATTTTTAAACACACAACCATCTACATAATTATTATTGGAGTTCATAGCTTCCGAAATAATGTACCGCCATTTTTTGTTTAAATATTACATTTCTCAGTTGTAATATTATTATTTTTATAAGGTAATATTTTTTAAGTAAATGTTCTGTGCATTTGAAAAAGGACAGAAACATAATGCCCCTTATTATCCCCCCTTTTTCATGATTTTGTGTAATACTTCTTATTAATATTGTTAAACAGTCAATAAGTATTAATAATTCATTATAGTGAGATTTATGATAAACAACTATAGAATAATTGATTTATCGTTTTTGGGGAAGAATATGTAACTTTAGGAAGTATAAATATTTTAATATATTTTAGAACTTTATTATTATTATGAGAGAAATAATTATAATATTGACAGTGAATCAATTATGAAAATCAACTGGAAATTCCAATTGTTTGCATTATAATACAGAAATAGTTTGCACAAAAATTGTAATCACAGTACCCATACGTAGGCTACTAAACTGAAAATACTCAATTGAAGGAATTACAATTAGTAATGAATAAAACATTACTTTTCGACCTGTTTTAAAACATGAAGATTGTCATTAGTAATATTTGGAACAACCCAAATTCATATTCATTGTTTCAGCGAACCTTTCCTTTTCATTATCTGGCACTTGAATAATACTGGCAATTGAAATGCACGTGTTCTGCTGCGCTGCACTAACGTTTCTGCTCTGTTCTGCGCAGAATTCGACTACTTCTTTAGTAAAAATCGCTTACTACTTTAGTAACAACTAAAGAAGTAACTATCAATTGAGCTCTCCAACACCAACTAAAAGAGTAAGTTACTAAAAGAGTAGCACTAAAGTAGTAAATTTAGGAAGGGAACCTTACGTAACAAAAACCGGTTTGTCTGTCTCACTCTAGCACATACATTAGTATGACTTAAGAGTGAGACAGATGTACTGGTTCTTGTATACTCCAGGTCTCCGTCTTAAATTTACTACTTTAGTAAGATTTACTCCTGGATGGTGCACGCCACCCTAAGGGTGGCGTGCACCAAACTCATGCCATTTACTCTTTTAGTAAACCTTACTTCTTTAGTTCTAACTACTTTAGTAAGCTAATATTTTAGTAACCGTACTCTTTTAGTAAGGACGGCGTGCACCAACCAGGAGTAAACTAAACTCGGCGGCTTTCAACATAGAGGAATGTACTAAAGAAGTAAAAATTTTATTTACTCCCAGAGTAAATGAACTTACTCCACAAGAGGTGGAGAGCACCAACACGGAGTACGTTACTATTGTAGTAAGTTGTGGAGTAAATAAGGCCAATATTTACTCCTACTCAGGGGGTGGAGTAAAGTTGTGTAGTAAGTGTGTTCTGTGGCATTTGCGTGAGTTATGAGTTACATATCACATTAAATGGATTACATAGTTCAAACTGAGAATAAGTTATTGAGATGATGAAGGTGGTATACCAAAAATGAGAGTTGTGGCAGGAGATTTAATAAATATTAAGCGAACCACACCTAGTAGGGAATTTAATAACGTAAATAATTAAGCTCATAAATCCTTACATGAAATTTTGGCGTTTGGAAGAAACGATGTCAGATTCTCACTACATCCATGTGATTTCAGCCAGTCAAATGTGAAAATATCATTGCGGAGAGCGATCCAACTAGGAAGACGTCCACCAAAGGTGAGAGGGAGAGTGAGTGGAAGGGACGTTTGCATTGCATGGTACAAGGAGCGCATGTGCTCTCAAATATCTTCCTAGCTGGATCGGCCTTTAGATGCTGCAGTTCTCCCTAACTTTGGGTTAGAAAACGACGATGTATTTCAAGCTAATCCTATAGATACAGATATCGGCGAGGTATAGTATATTTCAATAAATGAAAGCCTCCGTTCTTGGAGCTACCTAGAAAACACTTCCCCCTGCTACTTAAAAATAGAGATTACTCAACAATAGGTGATTCTCATTGTTAAACGATTTAATGTAATTAATGTAAATTAATTTTATTACATTACACTTCTATAGCTTAACTTAAAGCACAACATTGCGAATGCCAGAATTATAATAATAATTATAAGAGCTAAAATTTCAATAGTTGCACCCGCAGTGTTAATGAATAATATGTCCTTTTTTCTGACCCAGGTGTAAAAATGTCCAAACAGGCCACATCGGAAAAAATTTGACTGACTCTGGGATTAGCGTACATTGAGAAGGAGACACATTGTAAAACCATTCCTTAAAGACTCCCCAAGTCTCGAATGGTGGAGTGAGACGAGACTTTCATGTTTGGGAATAAACTATAGCAGATGCTGCAGTCTATAGTATGCTGCTGACTATTTTAATTAACCCTTTGGACAGGAAAGTGAGAATCATTATAAACTATATAGAAAAAAATGCCAACATGAGTGCCGAAAATTTTTTTTAAGAAGGGAGGTTGAAGCGGCACAGGATCTAGAGTAGTAGTCACTGAAATTATTTTTAAACACACAACCATCTACATAATTATTTTGGAGTTCATAGCTTCCGGAATATTGTTCCGCCATTTTTTGTTTAAATATTACATTTCTCAGTTGTAATATTATTATTTTTATAAGGTAATATTTTTTAAGTAAATGTTCTGTGCATTTGAAAAATGACAGAAACATAATGCCCCTTATTAGTTTTGTTATCCTTTTTATCCCCCTCTTTTTCATGATTTTGTGTAATACTTCTTATTAATATTGTTAAACAGTCAATAAGTATTAATAATTCATTATAGTGAGATTTATGATAAACAACTGTAGAATAATTGATTTATCGTTTTTGGGGAAGAATATGTAACTTTAGGAAGTATAAATATTTTAATATATTTTAGAACTTTATTATTATTATGAGAGAAATAATTATAATATTGACAGTGAATCAATTATGAAAATCAACTGGAAATTCCAATTGTTTGCATTATAATACAGAATGAGTTTGCAAAAAAATTGTAATCACAGTACCCTAACGTAGGCTACTAAACTGAAAATATTCAATTGAAGGAATTAAAATTAGTAATGAATAAAACATTACTATTAGATCTATTTTAAAACATGAAGATTGTCATTAGTAATATTTGGAACAACCCAAATTCATATTCATTGTTTCAGCGAACCTTTCCTTTTCATTATCTGGCACTTGAATAATACTGGCAATTGAAATGCACATGTTCTGCTGCGCTGCACTAACGTTTCTGCTCTGTTCTGCGCAGAATTCGACTACTTCTTTAGTAAATCGTATATTACTTTAGTTACAACTAAAGAAGTAACTATCGATTGAGCTCTCCAATACCAACTAAAAGAGTAAGTTACTAAAAGAGAAGCACTTAAGTAGTAAATCTAAGACGGGAACCTGACGCAACAAAAACCGGTTTGTCTGTCTCACTCTAGCACATTACTCGTATGACTTAAAGAGTGAGACAGATGTACTGGTTCTTGTATACTTCAGGTCTCCGTCTTAAATTTACAACTTTTGTTTGGTTTACTCATGCCATTTACTCTTTTAGTAAACCTTACTTCTTTAGTTCTAACTACTTTAGTAAGCTACTATTTTAGTAACGTACTCTTTTAGTAAGGGTGGCGTGCACCAACCAGGAGCAAACTAAACTCGGCGGCTTTCAACATTGAGGAATGTACTAAAGAAGTAAAAATTTTATTTACTCCCAGAGTAAATGAACTTACTCCACAAGTGGTGGAGAGCACCAACACGGAGTACGTTACTAATGTAGTAAGTTGTGGAGTAAATAAGGCCAATATTTACTCCTACTCAGGGGGTGGAGTAAAGTTGTGTAGTAAGTGTGTTCTGTGGCATTTGCGTGAGTTATGAGTTACATATCACATTAAATGGAGTAGATAGTTCAAACTGAGGATAATTTATTGAGATGAAGAAGGTGGTATACCAAAAATGAGAGTTGTGGCAGGTGATTTAATAAATATTAAGCGAACCACACCTAGTAGGGCATTTAATAACGTAAATAATTAAGCTCATAAACGTTTACATGAAATTTTGGCGTTTGGAAGAAACGATGTCAGATTCTCACTATATCCATGTGATTTCAGCCAGTCAAATGTGGAAATATCATTGCGGAGAGCGATCCAACTAGGAAGACGTCCACCAAAGGTGAGGGGGAGAGTGAGTGGAAGGGACGTTTGCATTGCACGGTACAAGGAGCGCATGTGCTCTCAAATATCTTCCTAGCTGAATCGGCCTTTAGATGCTGCAGTTCTCCCTAACTTTGGGTTAGAAAACGACGATGTATTTCAAGCTAATCCTATGGATACATATATCGGCGAGGTATAGTATATTCCAATAAATGAAAGCCTCCGTTCTTGGAGCTACCCAGAAAACACTTCCCCCTGCTACTTAACCATAGAGATTACTGAACAATAGGTGATTCTCATTGTTAAACGATTTAATGTAATTATTGTAAATTAATTTTATTACATTACACTTCTATAGCTTAACTTAAAGCACAACATTTCGAATGCCAGAATTATAATAATAATTATAAGAGCTAAAAGTTCAATAGTTGCACCCGCAGTGTTAATGAATAATATGTCCTTTTTTCTGACCCAGGTGCAAAAATGTCCAAACAGGCCACATCGGAAGAAAATTTTACTGACTCTGGGATTAGCGTACATTGAGAAGGGGACACATTGTAAAACCATTCCTTAAAGACACCCCAAGTCTCGAATGGTGGAGTGAGACGAGACTTTCATGTTTGGGAATAAACTATAGCAGATGCTGCAGGTCTATAGTATGCTGCTAACTATTTTAATTAACCCTGTGGACAGGAAAGTGAGAAGCATTATACACTATATAGAAAAAAAATGCCAACATGAGTGCCGAAAGAAAATTTTAAGGAGGGGCACTGGAGGTTGAAGCTGCACAGGATCTAGAGAAGTAGTCACTGAAATTATTTTTAAACACACAACCATCTACATAATTATTTTGGAGTTCATAGCTTCCGAAATATTGTACCGCCATTTTTTGTTTAAATATTACATTTCTCAGTTGTAATATTATTATTTTTATAAGGTAATATTTTTTAAGTAAATGTTCTGTGCATTTGAAAAATGACAGAAACATAATGCCCCTTATTAGTTTTGTTATCCTTTTTTATCCCCCTCTTTTTCATGATTTTGTATAATACTTCTTATTAATATTGTCAATAAGTATTGATAATTCATTATAGTGAGATTTATGATAAACAACTGTAGAATTATTGATTTATCGTTTTGGGGAAGAATATGTAACTTTAGGAAGTATAAATATTTTAATATATTTTAGAACTTTATTATTATTATGAGAGAAACAATTATAATATTGACAGTGAATCAATTATGAAAATCAACTGGAAATTCCAATTGTTTGCGTTATAATACAGAAATAGTTTGCACAAAAATTGTAATCACAGTACCCTAACGTAGGCTACTAAACTGAAAATATTCAATTGAAGAAATTAAAATTAGTAATGAATAAAACATTACTGTTAGACCTACTTTAAAACATGAAGATTGTCATTAGTAATATTTGGAACAACCCAAATTCATATTCATTGTTTCAGCGAACCTTTCCTTTTCATTATCTGGCACTTGAATAATACTGGCAATTGAAATGTACGTGTTCTGCTGCGCTGCACTAACGTTTCTGCTCTGTTCTGCGCAGAATTCGACTACTTCTTTAGTAAAAATCGTTTACTACTTTAGTTACAACTCAAGAAGTAACTATCAATTGAGCTCTCCAACACCAACTAAAAGAGTAAGTTACTAAAAGAGAAGCACTAAAGTAGTAAATCTAAGACGGGAACCTGACGCAACAAAAACCGGTTTGTCTGTCTCACTCTAGCACATTACTCGTATGTCTTAAAGAGTGAGACAGATGTACTGGGTCTTGTATACTCCAGGTCTCCGTCTTAAATTTACTACTTTAGTTTGGTTTACTCCTGGATGGTGCACGCCACCCTAAGGGTGGCGTGCACCAAACTCATGCAATTTACTCTTTTAGTAAGCCTTACTTCTTTAGTTCTAACTACTTTAGTAAGCTACTCTTTTAGTAACCGTAATCTTTTAGTAAGGACGGCGTGCACCAACCAGGAGTAAACTAAACTCGGCGGCTTTCAACATAGAGGAATGTACTAAAGAAGTAAAAATTTTATTTACTCCCAGAGTAAATGAACTTACTCCACAAGTGGTGGAGAGCACCAACACGGAGTACGTTACTAACGTAGTAAGTTGTGGAGTAAATAAGGCCAATATTTACTCCTACTCAGGGGGTGGAGTAAAGTTGTGGAGTAAGTGTGTTCTGTGGCATTTGCGTGAGTTATGAGTTACATATCACATTAAATGGATTACATAGTTCAAACTGAGGATAAGTTATTGAGATGAAGAAGGTTGTATACCAAAAATGAGAGTTGTGGCAGGTGATTTAATAAATATTAAGCGAACCATACCTAGTAGGGCATTTAATAACGTAAATAATTAAGCTCATAAATCCTTACATGAAATTTTGGCGTTTGGAAGAAACGATGTCAGATTCTCACTACATCCATGTGATTTCAGCCAGTCAAATGTGGAAATATCATTGCGGAGAGCGATCCAATTAGGAAGACGTGCACCAAAGGTGAGGGGAAGAGTGAGTGGAAGGGACGTTTGCATTGCACGGTACAAGGAGCTCATGTGCTCTTAAATATCTTCCTAGCTGGATCGGCCTTTAGATGTTGCAGTTCTCCCTAACTTTGGGTCAGAAAACGACGATGTATTTCAAGCTAATCATATGGATACAGATATCGGCGAGGTATAGTACATTCCAATACATGAAAGCCTCCGTTCTTGGAGCTACCCAGAAAACACTTCCCCCTGCTACTTAACCATAGAATTACTGAACAATAGGTGATTCTCATTGTTAAACGATTTAATGTAATTATTGTAAATTAATTTTATTACATTACACTTCTTTTGCTTAACTTAAAGCACAACATTGCGAATGCCAGATTATAATAATAATTATAAGAGCTAAAAGTTCAATAGATGCACCCGCAGTGTTAATGAATAATATGTCCTTTTTTCTAACCCAGGTGTAAAAATGTCCAAACAGGCCACATCGGAAGAAAATTTGACTGACTCTGGGATTAGCGTACATTGAGAAGGGGACACATTGTAAAACCATTCCTTAAAGACTCCCCAAGTCTCGAATGGTGGAGTGAGACGAGACTTTCATGTTTGGGAATAAACTATAACAGATGCTGCAGGTCTATAGTATGCTGCTAACTATTTAATTAACCCTGTGGACAGGAAAGTGAGAAGCATTATAAACTATATAGAAAAAAAATGCCAACATGAGTGCCGAAAGAAAATTTTAAGGAGGGGCCCGGAGGTTGAAGCTGCACAGGATCTAGAGAAGTAGTCACTGAAATTATTTTTAAACACACAACCATATACATAATTATTATTGGAGTTCATAGCTTCCGAAATATTGTACCGCCATTTTTTGTTTAAATATTACATTTCTCAGTTGTAATATTATTATTTTTATAAGGTAATATTTTTTAAGTAAATGTTCTGTGCATTTGAAAAAGGACAGAAACATAATGCCCCTTATTATCCCCCCTTTTTCATGATTTTGTGTAATACTTCTTATTAATATTGTTAAACAGTCAATAAGTATTAATAATTCATTATAGTGAGATTTATGATAAACAACTATAGAATAATTGATTTATCGTTTTTGGGGAAGAATATGTAACTTTAGGAAGTATAAATATTTTAATATATTTTAGAACTTTATTATTATTATGAGAGAAATAATTATAATATTGACAGTGAATCAATTATGAAAATCAACTGGAAATTCCAATTGTTTGCATTATAATACAGAAATAGTTTGCACAAAAATTGTAATCACAGTACCCATACGTAGGCTACTAAACTGAAAATACTCAATTGAAGGAATTACAATTAGTAATGAATAAAACATTACTTTTCGACCTGTTTTAAAACATGAAGATTGTCATTAGTAATATTTGGAACAACCCAAATTCATATTCATTGTTTCAGCGAACCTTTCCTTTTCATTATCTGGCACTTGAATAATACTGGCAATTGAAATGCACGTGTTCTGCTGCGCTGCACTAACGTTTCTGCTCTGTTCTGCGCAGAATTCGACTACTTCTTTAGTAAAAATCGCTTACTACTTTAGTAACAACTAAAGAAGTAACTATCAATTGAGCTCTCCAACACCAACTAAAAGAGTAAGTTACTAAAAGAGTAGCACTAAAGTAGTAAATTTAGGAAGGGAACCTTACGTAACAAAAACCGGTTTGTCTGTCTCACTCTAGCACATACATTAGTATGACTTAAGAGTGAGACAGATGTACTGGTTCTTGTATACTCCAGGTCTCCGTCTTAAATTTACTACTTTAGTAAGATTTACTCCTGGATGGTGCACGCCACCCTAAGGGTGGCGTGCACCAAACTCATGCCATTTACTCTTTTAGTAAACCTTACTTCTTTAGTTCTAACTACTTTAGTAAGCTAATATTTTAGTAACCGTACTCTTTTAGTAAGGACGGCGTGCACCAACCAGGAGTAAACTAAACTCGGCGGCTTTCAACATAGAGGAATGTACTAAAGAAGTAAAAATTTTATTTACTCCCAGAGTAAATGAACTTACTCCACAAGAGGTGGAGAGCACCAACACGGAGTACGTTACTATTGTAGTAAGTTGTGGAGTAAATAAGGCCAATATTTACTCCTACTCAGGGGGTGGAGTAAAGTTGTGTAGTAAGTGTGTTCTGTGGCATTTGCGTGAGTTATGAGTTACATATCACATTAAATGGATTACATAGTTCAAACTGAGAATAAGTTATTGAGATGATGAAGGTGGTATACCAAAAATGAGAGTTGTGGCAGGAGATTTAATAAATATTAAGCGAACCACACCTAGTAGGGAATTTAATAACGTAAATAATTAAGCTCATAAATCCTTACATGAAATTTTGGCGTTTGGAAGAAACGATGTCAGATTCTCACTACATCCATGTGATTTCAGCCAGTCAAATGTGAAAATATCATTGCGGAGAGCGATCCAACTAGGAAGACGTCCACCAAAGGTGAGAGGGAGAGTGAGTGGAAGGGACGTTTGCATTGCATGGTACAAGGAGCGCATGTGCTCTCAAATATCTTCCTAGCTGGATCGGCCTTTAGATGCTGCAGTTCTCCCTAACTTTGGGTTAGAAAACGACGATGTTTTTCAAGCTAATCCTATAGATACAGATATCGGCGAGGTATAGTATATTTCAATAAATGAAAGCCTCCGTTCTTGGAGCTACCTAGAAAACACTTCCCCCTGCTACTTAAAAATAGAGATTACTCAACAATAGGTGATTCTCATTGTTAAACGATTTAATGTAATTAATGTAAATTAATTTTATTACATTACACTTCTATAGCTTAACTTAAAGCACAACATTGCGAATGCCAGAATTATAATAATAATTATAAGAGCTAAAATTTCAATAGTTGCACCCGCAGTGTTAATGAATAATATGTCCTTTTTTCTGACCCAGGTGTAAAAATGTCCAAACAGGCCACATCGGAAAAAATTTGACTGACTCTGGGATTAGCGTACATTGAGAAGGAGACACATTGTAAAACCATTCCTTAAAGACTCCCCAAGTCTCGAATGGTGGAGTGAGACGAGACTTTCATGTTTGGGAATAAACTATAGCAGATGCTGCAGTCTATAGTATGCTGCTGACTATTTTAATTAACCCTTTGGACAGGAAAGTGAGAATCATTATAAACTATATAGAAAAAAATGCCAACATGAGTGCCGAAAATTTTTTTTAAGAAGGGAGGTTGAAGCGGCACAGGATCTAGAGTAGTAGTCACTGAAATTATTTTTAAACACACAACCATCTACATAATTATTTTGGAGTTCATAGCTTCCGGAATATTGTTCCGCCATTTTTTGTTTAAATATTACATTTCTCAGTTGTAATATTATTATTTTTATAAGGTAATATTTTTTAAGTAAATGTTCTGTGCATTTGAAAAATGACAGAAACATAATGCCCCTTATTAGTTTTGTTATCCTTTTTATCCCCCTCTTTTTCATGATTTTGTGTAATACTTCTTATTAATATTGTTAAACAGTCAATAAGTATTAATAATTCATTATAGTGAGATTTATGATAAACAACTGTAGAATAATTGATTTATCGTTTTTGGGGAAGAATATGTAACTTTAGGAAGTATAAATATTTTAATATATTTTAGAACTTTATTATTATTATGAGAGAAATAATTATAATATTGACAGTGAATCAATTATGAAAATCAACTGGAAATTCCAATTGTTTGCATTATAATACAGAATGAGTTTGCAAAAAAATTGTAATCACAGTACCCTAACGTAGGCTACTAAACTGAAAATATTCAATTGAAGGAATTAAAATTAGTAATGAATAAAACATTACTATTAGATCTATTTTAAAACATGAAGATTGTCATTAGTAATATTTGGAACAACCCAAATTCATATTCATTGTTTCAGCGAACCTTTCCTTTTCATTATCTGGCACTTGAATAATACTGGCAATTGAAATGCACATGTTCTGCTGCGCTGCACTAACGTTTCTGCTCTGTTCTGCGCAGAATTCGACTACTTCTTTAGTAAATCGTATATTACTTTAGTTACAACTAAAGAAGTAACTATCGATTGAGCTCTCCAATACCAACTAAAAGAGTAAGTTACTAAAAGAGAAGCACTTAAGTAGTAAATCTAAGACGGGAACCTGACGCAACAAAAACCGGTTTGTCTGTCTCACTCTAGCACATTACTCGTATGACTTAAAGAGTGAGACAGATGTACTGGTTCTTGTATACTTCAGGTCTCCGTCTTAAATTTACAACTTTTGTTTGGTTTACTCATGCCATTTACTCTTTTAGTAAACCTTACTTCTTTAGTTCTAACTACTTTAGTAAGCTACTATTTTAGTAACGTACTCTTTTAGTAAGGGTGGCGTGCACCAACCAGGAGCAAACTAAACTCGGCGGCTTTCAACATTGAGGAATGTACTAAAGAAGTAAAAATTTTATTTACTCCCAGAGTAAATGAACTTACTCCACAAGTGGTGGAGAGCACCAACACGGAGTACGTTACTAATGTAGTAAGTTGTGGAGTAAATAAGGCCAATATTTACTCCTACTCAGGGGGTGGAGTAAAGTTGTGTAGTAAGTGTGTTCTGTGGCATTTGCGTGAGTTATGAGTTACATTTCACATTAAATGGAGTAGATAGTTCAAACTGAGGATAATTTATTGAGATGAAGAAGGTGGTATACCAAAAATGAGAGTTGTGGCAGGTGATTTAATAAATATTAAGCGAACCACACCTAGTAGGGCATTTAATAACGTAAATAATTAAGCTCATAAACGTTTACATGAAATTTTGGCGTTTGGAAGAAACGATGTCAGATTCTCACTATATCCATGTGATTTCAGCCAGTCAAATGTGGAAATATCATTGCGGAGAGCGATCCAACTAGGAAGACGTCCACCAAAGGTGAGGGGGAGAGTGAGTGGAAGGGACGTTTGCATTGCACGGTACAAGGAGCGCATGTGCTCTCAAATATCTTCCTAGCTGAATCGGCCTTTAGATGCTGCAGTTCTCCCTAACTTTGGGTTAGAAAACGACGATGTATTTCAAGCTAATCCTATGGATACATATATCGGCGAGGTATAGTATATTCCAATAAATGAAAGCCTCCGTTCTTGGAGCTACCCAGAAAACACTTCCCCCTGCTACTTAACCATAGAGATTACTGAACAATAGGTGATTCTCATTGTTAAACGATTTAATGTAATTATTGTAAATTAATTTTATTACATTACACTTCTATAGCTTAACTTAAAGCACAACATTTCGAATGCCAGAATTATAATAATAATTATAAGAGCTAAAAGTTCAATAGTTGCACCCGCAGTGTTAATGAATAATATGTCCTTTTTTCTGACCCAGGTGCAAAAATGTCCAAACAGGCCACATCGGAAGAAAATTTGACTGACTCTGGGATTAGCGTACATTGAGAAGGGGACACATTGTAAAACCATTCCTTAAAGACACCCCAAGTCTCGAATGGTGGAGTGAGACGAGACTTTCATGTTTGGGAATAAACTATAGCAGATGCTGCAGGTCTATAGTATGCTGCTAACTATTTTAATTAACCCTGTGGACAGGAAAGTGAGAAGCATTATACACTATATAGAAAAAAAATGCCAACATGAGTGCCGAAAGAAAATTTTAAGGAGGGGCACTGGAGGTTGAAGCTGCACAGGATCTAGAGAAGTAGTCACTGAAATTATTTTTAAACACACAACCATCTACATAATTATTTTGGAGTTCATAGCTTCCGAAATATTGTACCGCCATTTTTTGTTTAAATATTACATTTCTCAGTTGTAATATTATTATTTTTATAAGGTAATATTTTTTAAGTAAATGTTCTGTGCATTTGAAAAATGACAGAAACATAATGCCCCTTATTAGTTTTGTTATCCTTTTTTATCCCCCTCTTTTTCATGATTTTGTATAATACTTCTTATTAATATTGTCAATAAGTATTGATAATTCATTATAGTGAGATTTATGATAAACAACTGTAGAATTATTGATTTATCGTTTTGGGGAAGAATATGTAACTTTAGGAAGTATAAATATTTTAATATATTTTAGAACTTTATTATTATTATGAGAGAAACAATTATAATATTGACAGTGAATCAATTATGAAAATCAACTGAAAATTCCAATTGTTTGCGTTATAATACAGAAATAGTTTGCACAAAAATTGTAATCACAGTACCCTAACGTAGGCTACTAAACTGAAAATATTCAATTGAAGAAATTAAAATTAGTAATGAATAAAACATTACTGTTAGACCTACTTTAAAACATGAAGATTGTCATTAGTAATATTTGGAACAACCCAAATTCATATTCATTGTTTCAGCGAACCTTTCCTTTTCATTATCTGGCACTTGAATAATACTGGCAATTGAAATGTACGTGTTCTGCTGCGCTGCACTAACGTTTCTGCTCTGTTCTGCGCAGAATTCGACTACTTCTTTAGTAAAAATCGTTTACTACTTTAGTTACAACTCAAGAAGTAACTATCAATTGAGCTCTCCAACACCAACTAAAAGAGTAAGTTACTAAAAGAGAAGCACTAAAGTAGTAAATCTAAGACGGGAACCTGACGCAACAAAAACCGGTTTGTCTGTCTCACTCTAGCACATTACTCGTATGTCTTAAAGAGTGAGACAGATGTACTGGGTCTTGTATACTCCAGGTCTCCGTCTTAAATTTACTACTTTAGTTTGGTTTGCATGAGTTTGGTGCACGCCACCCTTAGGGTGGCGTGCACCAAACTCATGCAATTTACTCTTTTAGTAAACCTTACTTCTTTAGTTCTAACTACTTTAGTAAGCTACTCTTTTAGTAACCGTAATCTTTTAGTAAGGACGGCGTGCACCAACCAGGAGTAAACTAAACTCGGCGGCTTTCAACATAGAGGAATGTACTAAAGAAGTAAAAATTTTATTTACTCCCAGAGTAAATGAACTTACTCCACAAGTGGTGGAGAGCACCAACACGGAGTACGTTACTAACGTAGTAAGTTGTGGAGTAAATAAGGCCAATATTTACTCCTACTCAGGGGGTGGAGTAAAGTTGTGGAGTAAGTGTGTTCTGTGGCATTTGCGTGAGTTATGAGTTACATATCACATTAAATGGATTACATAGTTCAAACTGAGGATAAGTTATTGAGATGAAGAAGGTTGTATACCAAAAATGAGAGTTGTGGCAGGTGATTTAATAAATATTAAGCGAACCATACCTAGTAGGGCATTTAATAACGTAAATAATTAAGCTCATAAATCCTTACATGAAATTTTGGCGTTTGGAAGAAACGATGTCAGATTCTCACTACATCCATGTGATTTCAGCCAGTCAAATGTGGAAATATCATTGCGGAGAGCGATCCAATTAGGAAGACGTCCACCAAAGGTGAGGGGAAGAGTGAGTGGAAGGGACGTTTGCATTGCACGGTACAAGGAGCTCATGTGCTCTTAAATATCTTCCTAGCTGGATCGGCCTTTAGATGTTGCAGTTCTCCCTAACTTTGGGTCAGAAAACGACGATGTATTTCAAGCTAATCATATGGATACAGATATCGGCGAGGTATAGTACATTCCAATACATGAAAGCCTCCGTTCTTGGAGCTACCCAGAAATCACTTCCCCCTGCTACTTAACCATAGAATTACTGAACAATAGGTGATTCTCATTGTTAAACGATTTAATGTAATTATTGTAAATTAATTTTATTACATTACACTTCTATAGCTTAACTTAAAGCACAACATTGCGAATGCCAGATTATAATAATAATTATAAGAGCTAAAAGTTCAATAGTTGCACCCGCAGTGTTAATGAATAATATGTCCTTTTTTCTAACCCAGGTGTAAAAATGTCCAAACAGGCCACATCGGAAGAAAATTTGACTGACTCTGGGATTAGCGTACATTGAGAAGGGGACACATTGTAAAACCATTCCTTAAAGACTCCCCAAGTCTCGAATGGAGGAGTGAGACGAGACTTTCATGTTTGGGAATAAACTATAGCAGATGCTGCAGGTCTATAGTATGCTGCTAACTATTTTAATTAACCCTGTGGACAGGAAAGTGAGAAGCATTATAAACTATATAGAAAAAAATACCAACATGAGTGCCGAAAGAAAATTTTAAGGAGGGGCCCGGAGGTTGAAGCTGCACAGGATCTAGAGAAGTAGTCACTGAAATTATTTTTAAACACACAACCATCTACATAATTATTATTGGAGTTCATAGCTTCCGAAATATTGTACCGCCATTTTTTGTTTAAATATTACATTTCTCAGTTGTAATATTATTATTTTTATAAGGTAATATTTTTTAAGTAAATGTTCTGTGCATTTGAAAAAGGACAGAAACATAATGCCCCTTATTAGTTTTGTTATCCTTTTTATCCCCCCTTTTTCATGATTTTGTGTAATACTTCTTATTAATATTGTTAAACAGTCAATAAGTATTAATAATCCATTATAGTGAGATTTATGATAAACAACTATAGAATAATTGATTTATCGTTTTTGGGGAAGAATATGTAACTTTAGGAAGTATAAATATTTTAATATATTTTAGAACTTTATTATTATTATGAGAGAAATAATTATAATATTGACAGTGAATCAATTATGAAAATCAACTGGATATTCCAATTGTTTGCATTATAATACAGAAATAGTTTGCACAAAAATTGTAATCACAGAACCCATACGTAGGCTACTAAACTGAAAATACTCAATTGAAGGAATTAAAATTAGTAATGAATAAAACATTACTATTAGACCTATTTTAAAACATGAAGATTGTCATTAGTAATATTTGGAACAACCCAAATTCATATTCATTGTTTCAGCGAACCTTTCCTTTTCATTATCTGGCACTTGAATAATACTGGCAATTGAAATGCACGTGTTCTGCTGCGCTGCACTAACGTTTCTGCTCTGTTCTGCGCAGAATTCGACTACTTCTTTAGTAAAATTCGCTTACTACTTTAGTAACAACTAAAGAAGTAACTATCAATTGAGCTCTCCAACACCAACTAAAAGAGTAAGTTACTAAAAGAGTAGCACTAAAGTAGTAAATTTAGGAAGGGAACCTTACGTAACAAAAACCGGTTTGTCTGTCTCACTCTAGCACATACATTAGTATGACTTAAGAGTGAGACAGATGTACTGGTTCTTGTATACTCCAGGTCTCCGTCTTAAATTTACTACTTTAGTAAGATTTACTCCTGGATGGTGCACGCCACCCTTAATTTTTGGCAGCCCGCAAGCAAATACTCATTTTAACTAAAAATAAAAATATTATTCGTTGACGACTATTCTGAAACCACTCTTCAGTCTGTTAGGGTTGGCGTTAGGAGAAAATGTAAAACACACATATATGATGCCAAGTTATTAAGTGCCAGATTGTGTGTGGGGACGGGAAAATGTCTGTCCATCCGTGTGACTGTACGCGCGATAACTCAAATACGCTTTATCAGATTTTCATGAAAATTGGTATACGCAATTATAACGTCCATGGGCACAAGCCTATTGAATTTGGACTAAATCGGTTGACCCGTACCGAAATAACGAGTATATCAATATTAATTTTGTAATAAATATAAGACGTAATGAATATATATAATACATTCCATGGCCCTCAATATATTAAAATAACGTAACAAATTGCCAATCGTTTATTGATATTGTTAGCCCGCCTTGATTGATTCGTTTCTTTATAAATATCAGTGTAAATAATAATGTAAATAAAAGATTTAAAACAACTAGCTGTTGAATATTGATATTATATTGTGCATTCTATGGAAAAGTATGACTACCGATATCTACATTATATTTTAATGTGAGTATTTTTCTGATTCGTTCCTGTGCAGCAATATACCTAATGCAATTCCTGACAGCTAGATTTCAGATTGAGTTTTTATTCAATCATAACTTTTAAGGCTGCTTTAAACTTGAAACATACATGTCAGCGAATCATAGGCCTATTGCATCATTAATATTATTGCCAGCGCATTTTGTTTTGGGAGTTTAACTCAGATTCTATTAAGAAAATAACTTCTTTTCTGCATTCACTGATTAAAAACAGCATTCTGGCACTTTGTTATATCAATTGACCTGAGTATATTGTAATACAATTAGGATATATTTGTGTTATATATCACGTTATTAATATAAAATGAATCGTTCACCTAACCACAAACCAAACTGGACCAAAAGTTCAAAATGCAACGTCCACTAAGCCCTTCTTTAGTGTACAATATCGTAATATTAATTGGATTCACACACATATAGCACTCCTGTATAATGCCCTCATACATGCCGTTATACATTCTTCAAAAAGTGTTCCATATCTTGATGGTGTTGATATTTCACTATTGTCCTAAAATATATATGGAAATAAAATTATGCAGTCAAATAATACACATTTATACTTTAAATAGCAATATGCTATATGTATCCAATTTAAAAACATAAACCATTAAAATTATATTATATTATATTTTGCGTAAAATTTTTAAATTTAAAAGTTTATGTTGCCAAACCATTGTATCCTGCTACGTACTGTAGATTAATTTAAAACAGTCTGTTGTCTATCTGTTGAACATAAGTAAAATATTCCGAAGACTTCTCAGCAAATAGTCATTAAGATAAAATTATGCTTGAGTACACTGAAGTTTAGTAATTAAATATTGATTGTAGAAGTAAAAATAGCTGGATTGGTGACGGCTTGTGGTTTTATTCTGTTGCATTAATTGAACTTGTGGCATATATTTCATTTGGAAAGGCGCATTTCGATTTTCTTGATCATCCTCAGTCCTGTTAATGATTTCCAAGGTATGAAATGCCTGAGTACAGATATCAGATATTTGTACTCAGGCATTCCATACCTTAGAAATCATTAACAGGACTGAGGATGATCAAGCAGATCGAAATGCGCATATCCAAATGAATTAGATGCCACAAGTTCAATTCATGCAATTGAGTACAGATATCAGATATCTGTACTCAGGCAGATATCAGATATCTGTACTCAGGCATTCCATACCTTCGAAATCATTAACAGGACTGAGGATGATCAAGCAGATCGAAATGCGCATATCCAAATGAAATATATGCCACATTTTCAATTGATGCAACAGAATACAACCACAAGCCGTCACCAATCCAGCTATTTTTACTTCTACAATCAATATTTAATTACTAAACTTCAGTGTACTGAAGCATAATTTTATCTTAATGACTATTGGCTGAGAAGTCTTCGGCAAATTTTACTTATGTTCAACAGATAGACAACAGACTGTTTTATATTAATCTACAGCACGTAGCAGGATAAAATGGTTTGGCAACATAAACTTTTAAATTTAAAAATTTTACGCAAAATATAATATAATATAATTTTAATGGTTTATGTTTTTAAATTGGATACATATAGCATATTGCTATTTAAAGTATAAATGTGTATTATTTGACTGCATAATTTTATTTCCATATATATTTTAGGACAATAGTGAAATATCAACACCATCAAGATATGGAACACTTTTTGAAGAATGTATAACGGCATGTATGAGGGCATTATACAGGAGTGCTATATGTGTGTGAATCCAATTAATATTACGATATTGTACACTAAAGGAGGGCTTAGTGGACGTTGCATTTTGATCTTTTGGTCCAGTTTGGTTTGTGGTTAGGTGGACGATTCATTTTATATTAATAACGTGATATATAACACAAATATATCCTAATTGTATTACAATATACTCAGGTCAATTGATATAACAAAGTGCCAGAATGCTGTTTTTAATCAGTGATAATTGGAATTACATGCAGAAAAGAAGTTATTTTCTTAATAGAACTCTGAGTTAAACTCCCAAAACAAAATGCGCTGGCAATAATATTAATGATGCAATAGGCCTACGATTCGCTGACATGTATGTTTCAAGTTTAAAGCAGCCTTAAAGGTTATGATTGAATAAAAACTCAATCTGAAATCTAGCTGTCAGGAATTGCATTAGGTATATTGCTGCACAGGAACGAATCAGAAAAATACTCACATTAAAATATAATGTAGCTATCGGTAGTCATACTTTTCCATAGAATGCACAATATAATATCAATATTCAACAGCTAGTTGTTTTAAATCTTTTATTTACATTATTATTTACACTGATATTTATAAAGAAACGAATCAATCAAGGCGGGCTAACAATATCAATAAACGATTGGCAATTTGTTACGTTATTTTAATATATTGAGGGCCATGGAATGTATTATATATATTCATTACGTCTTATATTTATTACAAAATTAATATTGATATACTCGTTATTTCGGTACGGGTCAACCTATTTAGTCCAAATTCAATAGGCTTGTACCCATGGACGTTATAATTGCGTATACCAATTTTCATGAAAATCTGATAAAGCGTATTTGAGTTATCGCGCGTACAGACACACGGACGGACAGACATTTTCCCGTCCCCACACACAATCTGGCACTTAATAAAATCAGGTAAACTGATATAACAAAGTGCCAGTATGCTTTTTTAATCAGTAATAATTGCAGTTATGATATACAGAAAATAAGTTTTTTTTTTAATAGATCTCCGAGTTAAACTCCAGATACATTCATTAAGCAGGGCTTACGGAAGAACAAAGGTCTAAAGTTTGATTCATACACTGATATACTAATTCTTAAAATATGTAAACATTTTACAAAATGCATTGACAATGAAATAGTACAGTAAGCCAATAAGAAGAGGATAGTTCCACCTAGCGGTATGCAGTTTTGTTCTGAGTATAGGCTTATGCAATTTTAACGCAACGCAATACCTTTAAAGCTAGTTTCTGTTCGTGAAATAACATTTATAGGCTTATGTTATTATTTAGGAATGATGTAGGTCAATGAAAGACAATGAATTCCCAGTTTTTTTAAAAAGAAAAATGTAATACTTATTTAAGCACATTGACAAAATAGGACATAAGAATGGAATAGGCTCAATTTAACACAATTGATAATAATAATAACAAAAAATTTGCTTCAGGGTGGACTCGAACGTGATATCTCTTGATTACTAGACAAGCACCTTACCCCAAGACCAAACCACACTGCGACTTTTGAGTGTCCAATACCAAAGAATACTATTTCGTCGTTGCTCACACAAGAGAAAAATCACCGTATTTCGAAATTAGGCTATATATCGTGCCTGCTAGATTTATTATGGTACAATGTTGAATTATTTCATTAATTAGTACTATAATATTCGCGATATCTGAGTGATAAATTAGGATGAGGCCCTCGTTGAAGCAGAGGTACCAACCTAACCATATTCTCAAAGCTTAATGTTTTTATTTATTAAGAGGTCAGGGATTATAAATCTGACATAGGCTGAAGTAAAATTCAATGCTTTAATCTAATTGTAATCAATTTTAGCAAAATAATTAGTCATTATACAGCAGCATTTCATCTATAATCGTACATATGGGAACATTTGTTTTTCATGTAGATGTCAAACTGTCCATGGCAACTGAAGGAAGCTTTATAAGCAGAGCCGGATTTAAGAGTATGCCGCCTATAGGCTAAAGTCCATTGGCCGCCCCCTCTATAGTTCATATTTACTTAATACATTTGTTTTATAAACAAAAGGATAGAGTTCATTGGTGTTTTCATCTTTTTTAAACATAAAGTTCATTTCGTTTAGATAAAACTACAATTTTAATGGTTTACATAATAAATTATGTAATCAAATTAGTTATCTACTTCTTTACTTAGGTTTTGTTTTTCAATGTTCTTCTTATTGTTCCGCACATGTTGTAAAATCTATTTAATTTTATATCACTATCATTCTTTTCACAATATGATACGTTGAACCCCAAATAATTGAAGTTCTTAACCTGCTCTATTAATATATTCTAAATTCTACAAAACAATGGCGGTCCCTACACTGACTTATGCTTGTGAAAACTGGACACTTAATAGATCAGATAAACGAAGAATAGAGTCTGCTGAGATGAAGTTCTTACGTTCAGTAGCAGGATATACATTACTAGATAAGAAGTACAATGAGGAAATAAGAAGTGAACTCGACATTTATAACCTGTTAGACAGAATTAACAACTTAAGATACAACTGGCTCCAACATATAGGAAGAATGGCACCTAACAGATTTCCAAAGATTTTACTTCAGTACCAACCCAAAGGTAGAAGAAATGTTGGTCGGCCAATAACAATAGAGAGACTCAATCTCTTGATGTGGAAACAGGCCTAGGGCCTAATTCCATGATGTAGAAGAAGAAGAAGACTTCTTTACTTAGTTCTTGTAAGATTCGTTAAAAAATGAAATGGGTTTCGAAATTAATTAATTAATTTGTTCTTGGAGATCAGTGATCACTATTTTAAACATTTTTATATTTCAATGACTATCTTTTGCGTAATTGAAGAACTGTGTTCAATTTGAATTAAGTTGTCCTACACGGTGAAATGAAATTACACAAAAGGTAGTTAATTACTGGTTTATTTGTTGAAAAATATACAAACTTCTCTAAAACAACTCACCCCAAGTAATTCGTACGGAAAATATTATTAACGTCTGAAATACTTCATTTTAACTTTTGAATAAATTGCCAAACTGCCGCCCCTGAAAATTTGCCGCTCTAGGCTGAAGCCTACTTAGCCTATTTAGAAATACGGCCCTGTTTATAAGCTGTCATTAATTGATGACGCTATAAGAAAGAACCGAGAATTTGATTTTGCATTTGAAGAAGGTGCCTTCTTTTTACCCTCCTTTACTAAAGAAGGTTTCGACAGGAATTGAAGGCTTGTTCCAGAATTTCCCTTTATTTACCTTAGTTACGGGACTCGCCCGCTGATTGGTTGGCCGCGAGCCAATCAAAATGCTTCGAAATGAACCAAAATATTATAATAAATTTGATTGATAATTACTCTTTATTTCGGTACTGGACAACCGATTAGGTCCAAATTCAACAGGCTTATTGCCATGATTGTTATAAATAAGTATACGAAGTTTCATGAAAATCCGATAAAGCGTATTTGAGTTACCGCGCCTTTTCTTATATGATACCATAAAAGGGCACTAAATTGAGTATTATTCCGGTACCGGCCAACCGATTTGGTCCAATATCAACAGACATCTTCCCATGGACATTATAAATAGGTATTCCAAGTTTCATGAAAATCCGATAAAGCGTATGAGAGTTATGGCGCCTTTAAAATATACACTAAATTGGGTTTTACTCCGGTACCGGTGAACCGATTTGGTCCAATTTCACTAGGGTTCTTCCCATGGACATTATAAATGCGTATACCAAGTTTCATTAAAATTCGATAAAGCGTATTTGAGTTAGAGCGCGTACAGACACACGGACGGACGGACGGACGGACAGACGGACAGACATTTTTCGTCCCCCACACAATCTCATAAAGTACCATACTGGCACTTAATAACTTGACATCATATATGTGTGTTTTACATTTTCTCCTAACGCCAACCCTAACAGACTGAAGAGTGGTTTCAGAATAGTCGTCAACGAATAATATTTTTACTTTAATTAAAATGAGTATTTGCTTGCGGGCTGCCAAAAATTAAGTCTCAAGCCGCGGGTTGGAGACTATTTGCTGAGAAGTCTTCGGCAAATTTTACTTATGTTCAACAGATAGACAACAGACTGTTTTATATTAATCTACAATACGTAGCAGAATACAATGGTTAGACAACATAAAGTTTTAAATTTTAAAATTTTACGCAAAATATAAGATAATATAATTTTAATGGTTTATGTTTTTAATTTGGATACACATAGCATATTGCTATTTAAAGTATAAATGTGTATTATGTGACTGCATAATTTTATTTCCATTTATATTTTAGGACAATAGTTAAACATCAACACCATCAAGATATGGAACACTTCTTGAAGAATGTATAGCGGCATGTATGAGGGCATTATACAGGAGTGCTATATGTGTGTGAATCCAATTAATATTACGATATTGTACACTAAAGGAGGGCTTAGTGGACGTTGCATTCATTGAACTTTTGGTTCAGTTTGGTTTGTGGTTAGGTGGACGATTCTTTTTATAATTACAAACATTACCACAAACGGGAAAAAAATGAAATTTATCAATATCACGTTATTAGTAAATCAATGCGGCCCGCTTGTCTTTCACCAAAAAAGCCAATTACCCTTTAGTTAAAAAAAGATTGAAGGCCACTTATCTAGACGCTCTATAACATACATAAATAGGTCTCGAATAAAAAATAAGAACCAAAACAAGATATCAGGTTACTTACGTGAACATAGAATACGTCACTGGAGATAAGAGATTAGCCTAGATACGGCCGCTGCACTTATAATAACGAATATCTTAACGGACAGAAGCACGGTCTTTTATATTCAGGCTACAAGCGCACTGTGGAGTAGGCCCTACACTTCAGATAGAAATTGTTTTTGGATTGTTCTTCCAGTGCAATTATTCATTTAAATATATTTAGAGCATTTATTTCGGTATTGGAATACAATGTATTATCAATTAGCTAATTAAAAAATTATAGGGAAAAATTATATATTGCATTTTCATAGGTTTGTAAAATGGTCCACCTTATATCCTCAAGTAGAGAAATAGATACCTTGAGTTTTGTCATAAATGGATATTATTTAATATATGTTAAAACGTTATGAATAGATAGTTGGCTTATTAAGCCTAGTCAGTTAGAGTGAATTTAAAAGATAGAGAGAGAAAAAAACTTAAAACATTGAATCTCAGTATAAAAGCAATAAATTAAAAAATATACTGTGAGATATGTCAAAATAAGATCGGTCTTATTAAGGTAAATGAATATTGCACTAATAGAGTTCATAAAAAACACAGACGTTCACTGCGGTAGGCCTATAGCATACTCAACGTTGCAGATTACAGCCATGTCTTGAAGGAGAAAGTCTGCCGGTAAATGTACGGTGTTGTAATATCTTGATGCACTGGGAGCTGGGATATATATATATGTATATATATATATATATATATATATATATGTATGTATATATGTTTTTCGTTGGTTGTAGCATATTATGACAAAACCTAGGGCTTTCTTCAGAATCTCAGGAATGCATTTCAACTTAAGTAAGTCATCTTCAGCCTATTAATAGAAACATATAAAATAATACAAATGAGGAAAACTTCAGCAGAGGAATGGAAAAATAATGTATAAATGTTCGATTGCTTACCTTTGTAGCTAGAGTTTGTGATGTGTAGGCTAAGGGATATTCTAAATTACTATATCGTCTTAAGTGGAGGTTATGAATAGTAATTTTGAATATCCCTTAGCCTACACATCACAAACTCTAGCTATAAAGGTAAGCAATCGAACATTTATACATTATTTTTCTATTCCTCTACCAAAGTTTTCCTCATTTGCATTTATATGTTTCTATTAATAGGCTGAAGATGACTTATTTAAGTTGAAATGCATTCCTGAGATTCTGAAGAAAGCCCTTGGTTTTGTCATAATATGCTACAACGAATTAACAACATATATATATATATATATATATATATATATATATTATGCAAGAAAATCCTTCAAGGACTATTTACACAGTGATTCGGTGCAATACTTTTACGCAAAAGTACGTTGCATTTACGCAATTGGGCATTGTTACAGTACCGCAAAAGTTAACATATCATTAGCGCAAATGAGCATTAAGGCTTGCCTTACACTAGAAGTGTGGCGTCCACTGCATTCTCCAAAGGATTCGTCATAACACTAATTTTCTTCAGAGCTGTTGTGGCTGGTAACGATGTATAAAAGTTTTGGTGTACTGTAGTAACGATATTTTACCAGCTGAATAACTTTTCCAGAGATTGCCTAAATTTATGTAGTCGCTGTGTGATTACTTTGTCACAATCATTTGCGGTACTGTAACCTGAATTTTTGCGGTAATGTAACAGTATCCCACGGGCAGGTTTGTGCAAATGGCATGCACCCCAGTGATTATCAGCTCCCAGTGCATCAAGATATTGCAACACCGTACATTTACAGGCTGACTTCCTCCATCAAGACGGTGTCGTGCACATCGGCACAGTCGCATTTTCGTGCACATCGGCATAGTACTTTTATCTTGTAATATTATCGTGCTTATCGCCACACACCCCGTTGGGGGTAGGGATGGACTTAAAGACTCAAACCTACAGCCTCCTTCACTACGGGCTTCAAGGCAGCACCCCTTACCTACCGCGGCTAAGGAAACCGGCCGTTGATATCGTAGATAGGTTAAGTCAGGTTAGGTTAGGTTAGGTTAGGTTAATTCAAAGTCTCATTCAATCGCAGGCAGATAGCTTATGGATGATTTCTAAACAGTACAATTATAGTATTAATGTACACAGTATGTATGTATAATAATAAAAGGAAATGTTTATCTTTCTGTCTATCTAGCAGTTACTGTCTCTCTAACAGTTTGTCTCTATGTCCACCCCTACACCAAATTCTCGAAGGGTGTGTGGCGATGAGCACGATGGTATTGCAAGATAAAAATACTATACAGATGTGCACGAAAATGCGACTGTGCCGATGTGTACACAACCATCACGATAAGGCTGAATCTGCAACGTTGAGTAGCCTATACTATAGGCCTACCGCAGTGAACTTCTGTGTTTTTTATGAACTCTATTGGTGCAATATTCATTTACTTTAATAAGACCTATCTTATTCTGACATATCTCACAGCATATTTTTAATTTATTGCTTTTATACTGAGATTCAATATTTAAGTTTTTCTAAAGTCACTCTAACTGACTAGGCTTAATAAGCCCGACTATCTATTCATAACGTTTTAACATACATTAAACAGTATCCATTTATGACAAAACTCTAGGTGTCTATTTCTCTACTTGAGGGTATAAGGTGGACCTTTTTACAAACCTATAAACTTGTTTTAACCCTCATTGGAAAATGAAATTTATCAACATTATATATTGCATATTGGGTGGAAATTTCTGAAAAACAGTATTCGAGTTAGGAATAATATTGTTTAGGGAAAGCTTACTGTTATAATCTTCTCCATTCTAGTTGAAAGATGACATATAAATCTCGCGCAGAATAGGGAGGGAGGATTTACTTTGCCACCTGGTGTGCGTGTCACTCCACTTCCCTCTACACCAGCAGAAGCACATGGAAAGCACGTGGTTTAGAAAATAAATATTCCCTGCCCCAACAGTAAAGCATTTTTCTCCATTGCACATCCAAAGTCATGTTTCAAGAACGATGGATCAGCTTCTGCATCAATATACAGTGTGTCCCACGCAAGAGTTGGCCAATGACGCGGGTTCCTGCGGCGCGGCGGGCACAGCTCCAACTCCCGAGCGATCGGGTGAAATATCTACGCTAATGAAGCCGCGATCGGTGTTATGATTCAGGTTCTCACATTTACAGTTAAAATTACAATGAAAATAAACCCGTACCTCATCACAAGAGATGTTGGAAATGTTCTCCTCTCGCATCCACACAACACTGACACCATTTTAGGAAATTTTCTTTCACGCGCATAAGTTCAGCTTCCGAGACAGAGTTCATTTCTCTTGTGATAGGCCTATGTGATATTGTCTTTAAGTTCTTCTAACAGTATGTGAATATTATTTATGGAGAAACTTGAAAAATAAAGTGTATAGGTCAACTTCCCGTACATTACAAAGGAAACGGGTGAAATATCTACGCTAATAAAGCCCGCTGTTGGTGTAATGGTTCAGGTTCTCACAAAGAAAAACATATGTGATTTATTACATCATCTTGCAAGGACGCAAGACGTCGGTTTTTAGCAAAATTCCCAGGTGTACGTACTCCAAGCAGAGAAGCCGTGCGAAAACTTGTAAGCAAACTTCGGGAAACGGGTTCGATTCTCGATAGTAAACGAGGGACCAAGCGGCGCGTACTTACTGAACAGAAATTAGATCAAACCCACACACATTAGAAGAACTTAAAGACAATATCAGAAGAGAAATTAATTCTATCTCGGAAGCCGAACTTATGCACGTGAAAGAAAATTTCTTAAAAAGGTTCCAATGTTGTGTGGATGCAAGAGGAGGACATTTCCAACATCTCTTATGATGAGGTACGTGGTTATTTTCATTGTAATTCCAACTGTAAATGTGAGAACCTGAATCATAACACCGATCGCGGCTTCATTGGCGTAGATATTTCACCCGATCGCTCGGGAGTTGGAGCTGTGCCCGCCGCGCCGCAGGAACCCGCGTCATTGGCCAACTCTTGCGTGGGACACACTGTAGCTATCGATGTTGCTATTACCAATTAGAGGTGTACAAATCTCGATTTTAGCTTACCCATACCCGCTTGAACGCCAGGCAAGCAAGTTGCCAGCGTCATAGCTAGGAAGCAGGCAGGTTTCTTT
The DNA here is from genome assembly GCA_964059195.1 of Ectobius pallidus. NCBI lineage: Eukaryota > Metazoa > Arthropoda > Insecta > Blattodea > Ectobiidae > Ectobius > Ectobius pallidus. Next base: position 31,231,820 of record CAXKWD010000001.1, on the reverse strand, counting down.
AAGCTTGGTGGGTCAGATCAAACCCAGCCTAGGCAAGCCAGAATAAGCTTGCGACATTCCTATCAGCTAAACAACTGTAGTTGCTAAGTGTAGGTAATACTTTCTTGCTTTTCTACATGCTGGTAGAAGAAATTCACCATGCAGATAAATAAAAGGTGGATAAAGTATTAAAAATCGTTTTAGCGTCTTAACACAATTATTATTTTTATTATTAGGTAGATTTCGAAGAGAAATCTACCTAATGACTTTCAAAAAATTCGTTCATATCTTTACGTTTCATGCCTCCCTAAGTACGAAACCACCGCCTGTTAAAAAAAATTGTTATATTTATATACAGTATATGTATATATATATATATATATATATATATATATATATATATATATATATATATATATATATACATCTCTTTACACGCTAGCGGCCGTAATTTTCAAGATATTTGAATACAATTTTTTTTTTTTTTAATTTCTAGGCAGAATAGTTCAGACAAGTTCGTTAATGAGAAAAATTGGCGCAAGAGGGTGGTCGGGGGATGGGGTTGAAATTTTAAAACATTTATATCTCGGCCCCTATGAAGTATAGAGGGAAACTTTGATTGAATAAATTAGAGTACTCCTTATGGAGTTCACAGTGACACCAACGATTCGGGGGTTTTGGGAGTACGAAATTTTCGAAACTACGTCTTGTGGGGTATCGTTGAAAAGCTCTTGATGAGTACTCTACAAATCAATAACTAGTTTCTTGATAGTTCTCATATAAGGCGAGATTTGAATGTTTGAAAAAGTTCTCTTTCCTCTTTTTTGCAGTTATTATTGCGGGTTTGTCATGCCAAGGCTAAAGAAGAAGAGTGCTACGCAGCGACAGTAAATTAAAACAAAAGCACTTCGAAATCTACCTCATCTTGTAGGCTTGCCTAAAGGGATTTTTGTTATTGTTATTAATGATTATATGATGTTTTCTCGAAAATGTTTGAAAATGTTTCCCATGCCGGACTAGTACCTTTGTTCATTGATAATTCAAACTGTCCACATTTTAGTTTCTCCTCGGCTTCCTTCAGGGTAAAATTCTCTAAACACATCTGAAGTTCCTCAACTACGTAACTGCACGACTTACCAGTGCACTGCTATACCCAGTTTCATATTCTTTCCGCCAGGCCTTGCAGTTTCCTTAGGTCCTGTGCAACCCACCAAGTTATGAAGAGCTTGTGACTCATAGCGACAGTATTTCTTATCATCGTTGTAATCTGGCTTGCTTTCAAGTCAAGCAAGTTAAAAGCTGTGACTGGTTGCAGAATTTCAACGGGGCAGGCAAGCTAAAATCAGAATATGTACACCTCTATACCATACGTAAAATTTGTGAGAGAAGAAGAAAAACATATGACAGAGTTAAGATACGAAATTTAATAAAGATTGGTAAAATGAGATAAATGTGAGGCACCTAAATAACGACTTAAAAAGTTTGCATACGAAGACACCACTGGGATGGCAATGTACATGTCCATTATACATCAATAATAGAGATTTTAGGTCAGCACAATTACAAAGCACTCTGAGCATAAAAATAGCTTTGTTTAACTTACCAGCAACATTCTCTATTGTGGATTGCCACTGTAAATTGCACTGAAGATGAATACCTAAAAAGCATACAAATTAAGATTTGTCATGATCCACATGATTAAAACTAAACCTGATATTAATAATTTTATTCGCATTCAAACACAAATTATTAAGCCCTGGAATTTAGGGCTTGAGAACTGGAAAATGTATTAACTTATATTAATCTAACATTGTACGAGGCTCGTCCATAAAGTCACTTTCCCAGGGGCCTTTTGCAGAAACTAAACACAATTTCATGGAAATATTTATTGCAACAGATACAGCAAGTGCTCAGCTATTTTTCAACACATTCGCCACCGGAATTGAAACATTTTTCATACCGCGAGCCCAGCTTTTATATCCCTGTGTTACAGAAGTCTGCCGCCTTGGATTTTAACCACTGTTTGACAACCATCTCCGCTGTCTTTCATTCTCTGACATTTTTTGAGGTGTAGGAAAAGAAGGAAATCACTGGGAGCGGGTAGGGTGTAGACCTCTAAAAGTATCCTGCAGAAGTTCAACTGGGAGATGTTTAAACACCTCCATTTTTTCAATCATTTCTTACACCTTAAAAAAATACACAGAATGACAGAGAGGCGGAGATGGTTGTCACACAGCGGTTCAAAATTTTGGCGGAAGACTTCTACGACACAGGCATTCAAAAGTTGTCCCACGGTATGACAAATTTCTCAATTCCGGTGGCGAATGTGTTGAAAAATAGCTGAACACTTGCTGTATCTGTTGCAATAAATATTTCCATGAAATTGGGTTTAATTTCTGTAAACGTCTCCTGGGAAAGTTACTTTACGCACGCGCCTTGTATTTAGTGAAGTACGACTTGGCTGGAAAAAGGTACAGTCAGCCGGATGAGGAAATAGTGTGTCGTGCTGATTAAGCAGAGCTATTTGTCCTTCAAATAAGATAAAATTTATAAATGTGACGAAATGGAGTTTTTATTTTAATTATTGGAACTCCAAGCCAGCAAAATATGCCCTGAAGATAGCGTAAAGGCACCGAAACGCCTGGGCGGCGATTTACAAAATCTATCATAGTTGAGCAATTGATATCACATTTATTTTGTTTCGTACACAGACGTTTCAGCGGACCAGTTAGAATTATTCATAAGCGGATGAAACAATGCCGGGGTCATTATTCCAGTAAGTAACTACTGCCAGTTAGATAACGCCTGATAGACAAACATTAGGCCTATATCCGACCAGGCTGCAAGCAAGCTAGGCACTTTTTTAGCAAAAGAGAAAGACGAAATTCCATATTTAAACAAACCAGAGTCCCTTCCATGTATGTGTGGGAAAGTTCATATAGGACAGACTGGTAGATTTCTCGCGATAAGAAGAACTGAACATATGAGATATCATAAGCAAAAGTAACGGATATCTGAGCTATAGCTGCTCACTTTGTCGAACCGGTCTCGATATACTTATTGACAACATGAAATTACTAAAACCAGAAATCAAAAGATTTCCTCGACTGATCTCGGCAGGTATAGGAATAAGAAATGATCCGAAAAAATTAATGAAGATTACAGTTAAAGTGATATTTGACGGTGTCCCTTTCCAAACTCTAGAATGCCTAGATGTGATTCTCTGACGTCACAAACAATAGCAAAAGTTGATTCTCAATCAAACAACACTTTCTTTTCAGTTATTTCTCCGTGTATATATATATATATATATATATAATCGAATATATAATATATATATTATCGAATTGTCAGAATTTAATAATAGGACAGATCTAACCCAGAAAACCAAGTTAATTGTGATACTGTACCATTTGAGAAATGAATGCCCAGTCGCTACGTAGCGACTAAAAGTAACGAATGTCAGTGTGCTGGCATTCTAACTAAAGGTATAACACAAGTAATAACTTATGCTTACTTATAATTATATAATTTATACTTCGATTTGTTCTGAGAAAAATATGTTCTGTCTAAGAAAATACATGATATCGCCTAAAGTAAGGAAGTTTCTTTTAAATCTGAGAACATATTTTAACCTCATGTTAAATATAACTTTTCTTTAATGTGCATTACAGTTTTATAATGATTTTCTATGTTCTTTATCTTGGAATTAATAATTTTAAGTAAACTATTAAACCAATGTAGTCGACCCTGTATAAAGATTCTACACGTGCATAAATGTGGCGGGCCCTTATGTAGATTTACAGGCACATAAAAGAACTCCTGTGAACTCATGACGGTCACTGGCCATGTTGCAACACACCCTTGTCGTTATGTAACAAAATACTTCCTAAAAAAAGTATTAATAAGTAGAATTTTTACCTGAAAATTCATAATTAAGAAAAAAGCATAACAGATGTTATCATTTGAAAATATAAAAAAGAAAATAAACAAACCATTATGAGAATTTACTAGTGTATGAGCCATGCTGTAACCTTACCTCTAAAATAACCATCATAGTAGGATGCATCTTCAGTACTTTTACAATGTACATGTATTAGTGTCTGCAGGGTCATGGGTAATGTTTGCAATACGACTGGTTAGGTTTTTGGAGAGTACAGTGGCCTTGGATTCAGCTAAAAGCCCATGTTCTATTCTATCCCAGAATAATTTTCCAATATAGAACAACATAAATAAATATCAAAATCTAATTAGGATGGAAAAGATTTAGGATATGTAAATATATCGAAGAATCTCAATCGATTTCATTTAGAATTATTACATTCGTATTGCACAATGTGAACGTAACAGTTGAAGAAAGCTATTTTTATAGGTCATATTTTACAGTTCTAAAAGTTTAAAAAAATCTAATTCAAATTAACTTAAAGTTTTAAATATTTTCAAGCTTATATAAAAGAGTGCCAACTTAAACAAATCTCGTGTTGGAGATTAGTTCCAGAAACAAATACATACATTGGAAAGGTAATTTAATACAGTTTGAGCGACTTAACGCATAAGGTAATGCAAATACAAAATTGAATTGAAGAGACAAAAGACAAAAAAAACTAACATTGGTAAATGTAAGAGATTTAGAAACAAATAAATGAGCCTAACATAAAAGAAATCAAAGTAAAATTCAGAATAAGAGAACAGAGATAAGTTTATAGGCGTAAACATAATTATTAAAGTTATTAATGCTTAACTCAGGAAATTATCGGTGAGACTTGGTAATGGGATTATTGTATACTGTAGTTGTAAAAATTAATGGAATGTTTGGAACTGCAGGGGTGTAATAATTTCTAATATGAGTACGTTTTTGTCACATCATCTTTTATAATATTATTATAATTATAATTTATTTGATATTTGAAAACATTCCAACATAATTCAGTTTACAATGTGGTTAATTCGATTTTCAAAAAGAAAAAAGCAGAAAATAATTACTAATGTAATAAGATTCTTATAATCCACTGGTATAATTTAAAACACGTTTACCTTTCTGTGATACTTGAGTCCATCTTGTAGGAACTCAGTAATTGCTTGTAAACATTATTAAATAAGTTGCATGAAATAATTTTAAAAAATTGTAGCCTACATATAAAAAATAAAAAAATCACTATGATACAACTGTCTTTCAAGTACACACATAAGCAGTATCACTATGAAGTAACTTGTCTTTCAAGTGCCCCAAGAGGAACTTGTTCAAATCCGTATTCATCGTCTTCCTCGCTCGGTTCATTACCACTAGAGGAGCTGCTTTCCTCATCTGATTCCACCGCTTTGCTTCTGCACAACATCAGAAACAATACAACAATCACTACAAACACCACCAGACAGGCCACTACAAGAATTATAGTTAATTGGTACCGATTGCTTCCGTCAGATGGTTCATCACTCGCACTCACATCTTTGTCCCATATTGAAGTTGTAGTATATATTTCGACTGTCGTTTGCTCCGTAACTTCGGTCGCTATGGCAACGGAATCGGAATTGCAGTTAAGAGAACTGATGACGTTCCATGACCGGCCAATGAAATTCACAGGGAACTGGCATGTTAGGTTGAGATTGCACTTCATTTGTTCTACACAGAAGTCATATGCGTCATACATATCACAATTACATCGCCAAGGGTTTCCCTCGAGATTCATGTACTGAGATTTGTGTACAGCTTTCAAGAAGCTGCTTTCTAGGATGGGAATGGAATTATTGCATATGGATAGAGATTCTAGGTTGACTAGAGGTGCGAAAACTTTGTAGTCGGGAGAAAACAAGTAATTGTTGCATAAGTTCAATTTCTTCAATTGATGGAGAAATGCAAAAACATCTGAATGTAGATACGAAATCTCGTTGTTGTCTAGATGAAGTTCCAGTAATTCTTGTGATTGGTGGAATGTGTGTGGAGGGACGAGCTGAATGTTACATGAAGAAAGGAAGAGAATTCTTAGCTTTGGAAGGAAAAGACTGTTGTTTTCTGGGAGAAGGAACATGTCGTTCCTAGCCAAAGATAACCACGAGAGATTTTTATTGTACAGAAATGTCTGAGGGTGTAGATAAGTGATATTGTTAACAGAAAAATCCAGAACTTCGAGGTTCCTCAACGTCATGAAAGTTTCTGGATGTACGCTGATGATGAAGTTATTAGACACATTCAATTTCTTCAGCAGTGGGACATGCTTGAGGTCATCACTGTCCAATTTTCTGATTCTATTAAAAGACATGTCCAACTTATCGAGCTGTCTGTCCAGACCGACGCGTGGAATTTCCATTAGGGACGCATTGACGCAAGCGGCACCAAGCCTGGAAGAGCATGAGCAAGATTGTGCACAATCAGCTATCACAGAGTTGGCCATGACTGATAACAGCAAGGTGGTTGCTATTACAACGCTAGCAATTAACATTTTCACTCCTACATCAGTCCACAGTTTTATTCTTGTATTATTGTGCGTGCCATAGTAAGTCATATCACTTAGAAGGCAATGACTGATAAGCTCGTGTTATCGTACAACAAGCAGGAAATGCATGGCCTGCTTTATCATTCACAATTTTCAGAACCATTGGTGCAGACTAAACGGTATGTAACGAGCTCATTGTTCCAGATGAACCGCAAAATGTTGTTACTTTTTTAACATAAAATTTGCACTTTTTCAATACTTCTGGTAGCACAGAACAAATACTTACAAATACTTAAAAATACGCTTATTTCTAGCATAATTGTCGCGGTTTTCTTCACTTTTTCGTCAAAGGAAACAGGTTCTGAAGTATTCACAGATCACTTTAAGATATTTTCATAAGTTTGATTCAGAAACTGACCTAGGAATGCGCTCACTTTTCCAAGGGTTACAACGAACTGTTCGTTATCAGTTCGAACTCGATTGTGACAAGTCCCACGTCACTCTCCTTATCTGAAGTTATTTATTTTGGATTGCATAAAACTAGGTTTAAATATAGAACACTTTTGCTTATACTTTACTGTTTTCTTCCAAGGATAATTCTGTTTTATTAGCAACAGTGGAACTTTGAAATATAAAATGTGTAATTTCTTTTAATCGAAAATTGTATTTTCATTTCCAAACATGATAAGTGCCACTACAGGTCACATATAATATGGGCGAAAAGTCACAACATTTCTAAGCGAATTGATAACCGTAAGAGAGTAACAAAAGCAGTGTGTGCATTGTGTGAAATAATTATTAAATCTGCCAGATTGGTCAAGCTTTTTCAGGTATTAAAAACGGGAGCTTAGAACTTTAATAACATTCAAAAGGCTACCTGATGGACTGATAAATATCAGGAACATTGAGATCACTAAACTTGTGTCAGTCATAATCCTGAAGTAAAGTATCAAGAAACTATTCAGCATACAGGAAGAATGGTCTCTAGATAACATAACGAAACATAAAACATCAGGGAGGTATAGATGGCAAGAAGATCACACTATGCAATAATAGATTTGTCAGAAGAAAACACGAGGGATTTTACCTTAGATTAGACCTACACTTAAAGAGTGTTATAATGTTAATTTTCTACTTTTTTGTACAGCGATATTATTTTTGCGATGTGCCGCTGTCGCGGCACGAACGTCTGCCGATAAGCGGTAATCTGACCTTCAGTTTTCCGGGTGATGTCGCATTGTGAGAGCCGGCTGTGGCTTACAAATATTACGGTTCTTGAAACGCAGTGTTACAAAACCTTTTTTAAGTGTATGTGATTTTAATTTTGGAGGAACTTAAATAAACCGTACAAGAGTAACCCTCACGCCATTGAAGAACTGAAAGAGAACGTTAGAAGAGAAATCGTGACACTTTCGCAAGAAGAATTAATGCACTTAGACGCAAACTTTCTTAAAATAAAATCAGGTAAACTGATGTAACAAATTGCCAGTATGTTTTTGTTTAATCAGTTATGATTGCAATTATGATATGCAGAATACAAAAAAAGTCAAATTGGCCGGTCTCGGGATTTGAACCATGGAACTCCAGAATGTAAGGCCAAGACGTTACCAACTCAGCCACCTGGGTCAGTTTAACGGTCTAGTTGGATAAGCGCATGTAAAGCAATAGTGTTATTTGTCATAGCTAACTGTATTTTAATTGCCAAAGCACAGTAAAACAATTGACTATGTTGTCATGATAACTGATTTGCATTTCATAAATTCTTTCGAATACGTGTATTGCCATAAAATAGGCACTAAATTGGGCATTATTCCGGTACTGGTCAACCGATTTAGTTGAATATCAATAGACGTCTTTCCATGGATATTATAAATGCGTATACGAAGTTTCATAAAAATCCGATATAGCGTATTTGAGTTATTGCGCTTTTAAAATAGACACTAAATTGGGTTTTACTCCGGTACCGGTCAACAGATTAGGTCCAAATTCAATAGGGTACTTCTCATGGACGGCATAAATGCGTATACCATGTTTCTTAGAAATACGATACTACTCCGGTACCGGTGAACCGATTTGTTTCAATATCAATAGGATTCTTCCCATGGACATTATAAATGTGTTTTCCAAGTTTCATGAAAATCCGAAAAAGCGTATTTGAGTTAGGGCGCGTACAGACACACGGACGGACGGACGGACAGACATTTTTCGTCCCCACACACAATCTCATAAAGTACCATACTGGCACTTAATAAATGTGTGGCTATACACGGAGATAATTTTCAACCTCTTTTATGACTTGCTTCCAGACCTCCGCGCTGACCGTGCGTTCTCGGCACATCGCAAAAATAATCTCTTTGTATCACCAGCTTTCATACAAGACTAAATGTCTGTTTTGTGAAAGAATAAACACCAAGTATTTCATTTGTAATTTTACCATGAATATTGCATGCATTGTATTGTTTATATGTCGCCATTAGGTCTTCATGATATTTTAATACTGCATTCAACTGTCATATTATTTTATATAAAACTCTAGCTTAAAAGGCCTGGCGTCGCCCGGGTTTTTATTGTGTAATTTGAAATTAACTTATGAAGGACTTTCGATTTTCAAACTCTAGGCTCTTTTATAATATGTAGGCCTACATAAAACTTGAAATGATGAAGAACGACTTAACACACTCAAACTATTCCCTCAGAAAACGCTTGATATAGCTTTTTAATGCTCACAGAGGATGTCGAATGTTGGATTCCGTTGCTTCTACACACCATGCCTGGGAGGGGTTGAAATAAGAAGAAACAAATTCCGATTACATAAGATTGTATTGCCTTTATGGAAATTTTCATTTCTTGCTCTCACATACAACCGTTCCAGAGCTGGAATAAAAAAAATCAATATCAATATCACTTTCATACTTTCCTGGGACATAATATACTGCGGGCATAGGACTGAAAATGTTCCATCCTATTTTGTCTTCTTGTAGATGTTTAGGGCCTATGATAAACATCCCTATACAAAGCCTACAGCTATGAGTGACGTATCAGTGGATAGGATTTTTTACCGACTTCTGATATAGCATACTCTTTGGCACACACTTAAGCTGTCCCTGCAATACGACCGCTTATTCTACATCAAAATGTGAAGTATGAAAATGGTATTTTCCATGTCGAGGGTAGAGAAAGTTATGTTACTGCATCACATTTTGCTTTATTTTCTTGGATTTCAATCTTCAAGAATTATGTTCACAAATGTATTAATTACCTCGATAGCATCAGAATTGGATAAAGCCCAATATTATGTAATTCCCAAAGCCTTATGTGAACACTCTAAACAATACACTGTTGTCATGATAACTGAATTGCATTTCATTTTTCAGTATAACATATTCAGAAATTATATAAATTTTAAAGGGAAGGAGTAGTCAGTTTGAATTTTAGTGTTCACCGCGTTACTTCTCGGGCTTAACTGGGTATGAGTGCAAAATTTCGTGCAAATTGGTCAAGAAATGTAGATTTGTATACGGAACATACATGCCCACATATTACCTATTCATTTTGAGAATGCAAGTGCATATAAACACTGAGTTTGTATCATTCCGCCCTTAACGGCATTTGATTGGTCATGTGTTACGTTAGTCATCTCTTTCCCGCGGTTAACGAAAACAAATTAGTGGGCCGTGTCTCCTTCCATAATAAACTATCCATCAGGGCTACTCTCAGCATTAAACATAAAGACATGTTTATTACTTATTTCGTTCAAGCTGAAAATGAGTGCTACATTAATACTTTTATATACAGAAGGGATATTACTGTGAAATAATTAGGCCTACTTACTCGGAGTTCTCCGGCAGTGGCGTAACTCTCAAAAACGAATAATCTGACATCATCTCCAAAGTACAATCGTTAACCTCACTTCTTTTCGCAAATTATTTAATTTCAACAACTTAGCAACAACTTATAAAATGTCGTTCTTTTAAAATTAGGAGGTCGGAGTCCTCATGAAGTTTACCCACAATTGGAGGTATGTTATCAAAAAATAATTGATTAACTTTTGCTCGAATAGCACTTTTCACAAAGTCATCAATGTTATCTAAAACACTACGCGGCTTTTGAGCCTTTATTGGACGAGTTTTCACTACATCAGAGTCTCTGTATTCACTACCCACTTTCCAGTCACTTTCCAGATCGGTGAATTCCAATGTCAATTTTACAATGTCCTCTATTGCAAGTCTTGGATATTTTTTAAGAAATCCACTAAACACATTCAATATTATTTCCTTTTCTCCATTTCGCAAAGATTTACCTCTCGTATTTTTAATTATACCACTCGGACCGGGTTGAATTTCAGTCATTATGATTAATGCTTCTCGAAGACTGGGTTATAAATTATAAGTGCCACATTTCGCTATCCACTGAAATTTATATGTTTTCAATATTATGCACAACAATGACTCGCAGACTGAAGGGTTATATTACAAATGCCACAGTTCGCAATACATTGAAACATTTGTAGTAAGTTGATATTGTTATCTTAATAATTTCGTCACAAATTAAGAGCTTTTACTGTTATAAAAATCAAATCTAATACCGCACTATATTGTCTTGTAGCATGATGTGTGCTGCGGTTCAAAGCACGTGCATTTGTTTACACTTTCGATTTTGTTTGGATGCAAGACTCACACTTCTTTATTTTTTGTTTTGTTTGTTTTATTATGAAAACATGTGAAAGCGGAACTCTCAAACTGTGAATATGTCACACTTCTTTTGTCACACTTCTTTTGTCACACTTCAATTTTATAAATCTTTTTTTTATGCAAACAATTGATAGGAGACTCTCTAACTATGCCTCATTTCACATTTCCGACTTTTCCCGTGGATTTTCCAAAAATTTTCTTTCATACAAACTTTGACCTGACAATTACGAACACAACAAAAAAAGAATCGGCCAGATCGGTCGAGCCATTCTCAAGTGATGCGGCAACGTACATTTTGGAAACTAATTTTTATTAATATAGATGTACTAAAGGCTTAATTCGTTGTTTTCCACAATACCTCAATTTATTACTCATATTGCAAGGCTCAATTATTTTACCGTTTGCAAGATGCATCTCACCTTAGTTGCGTTATTTGATTCCTTTTTTGCTCCATTAAATTTTCCCACAAAATACGAAACCTGATAATATAGTTTTACAAATCATGGTCAAATGAAGTCATAAGCTTAGGTACGGTATATTGATCGTACCGAAATACTGCATTTCCCGTTATTTTAAGAAAGTTTTATATCAATGTGAGCAAACTAAAATGTCATTCATAACTCAGTGGCGGCTCGTGGCCGGAAAATTAGGTGAAGAGAAAAAATGTCACAAGCTTATGTTAATAACGGAATTCACCTATGCCTTGTATACCCAAACAATCCTTCGGTAGCCCTTTAAGGCTGCAAACTTGTCGGTGATATCATCATAGAATGGCTGCTTTTCTTCTAGCTGCAGTAGAAGTTCTTTCTGGATTGAAATATTCGCTAAACAAGATACTTGTCAGATTAGTATCTGGCAAAATTTTTTATTCTTCATTTAGTAGGCCTACGTCGTGATCTGACAGCTGGCAAAATGATGATTTGATTTTAAACAATGCGGGTAAGAATGTAGTTATTATTTATAAAATCTGATACATTTTATTCATGGAATACTCTTAATAAATCCCACTCAAGATTATGAGTTTCATGAGATAAATTCGATCCTGCTTCTCCGCCGCGAATCTATCTATGTTTATCGTAATTATTATTCTCCTAATCAGATTATTCAGAATATTCCATTCATGCGATGCGGACTTGGTACTGACTAATAATCTTTAGCAATCGACCAATGACTGTTGTTTATCTTATAAGTTAATATGCTTGCGAGGGTCGGAAAGATGCAATTTTATCTGATAAACTTCAGCTCGTTACTGGATACTTCAAGGCATTAATGTGCAGTGATTAATATGTTCCATGTCGTATGATTACCTATGAAAAAATATGCATTGTAGGAATGAAACGTCATGATCCACGTTCTCTTCGGAGTATTAACTGGCAAATGGATTGGGATTAGAAGAACAATTACAGTGTAATTATATTTGTAGTGTTCAACGTATTGACATCAAGGCTGTGATGGATAATATATGTGCTTTATGAACCCTGTATTCAAGTGGAAACGTGCCCACCTGTTTCTCCGAGCTGACAGTGTGAGGTACTGGCGAAGAAAATGCCTGGACAAGAGGGACGGCTTCGTGGGTAGTCTGTTCGCGTCGGTATGGGGACGTGGGATAAGCGAGAAAACTGCTGCTTGCATCCTCATTTTTAGTTGAACAGACTACCCATGCAACGGAGGGCGTGGTTTCCAGTTCACCTTCACCACGGCCGACTTGAAGCACGCTGCGTTCTCAGTATCTCAGTGTCTCCTAGCTTTGACACCAGGTGGTGGTGTGGCGGGGAATTCAAAAATACAGATACATTTATAGTAAAAACCAACATTCGTGATATGGAAAATAAACTTTAAAAATACGTATTGTAAAGGAAAAATACCGGTGAAGTGCTACTTCACCTACTTCCCCTGAATAGCCGCCACTGTCATAACTTGAGTTGATGAGAACATAATAATGCACGAATTAAAAGATTTTTTTACAGGAAGTATGCAGTCTCTGCATAATAGTTTTTATAAAAAGTTAGTAATATTGGTAAATGGCCGTGTGCAGTGCAAAAGGGTCAAAATATGATCGTGGTGCATCAGCCAACCGTACTCTGGAGTCTTTCAACGTATTTTCTATATAATATTGATGTTTTTCCACTGTAGCTAACATTTCTCAGAAGCTGCCGAAAACGCGGAATCACCTGTTTGGAAATCCGAGAAACCATTATCCACTACCTTTTATAGTGTACAGGAATATTTGAAGACTGATTTTATTTAATGAGAACCTGTCGGAATCTATTATGGTGCATATTTCAGGATTAAATCAATAAATAAATATTACTGTTATTGAGTGCCAGTATGGTACTTCATGAGATTGTGTGTGGGGACGAAAAAATGTCTGTCCGTCCGTCCGTCCGTCCGTCCGTGTGTCTGTACGCGCCATGACTCAAATACGCTTTATCCGATTTTTATGAAACTTCGTATACGCATTTATAATGTCCATGGAAATACGTATATTGATATTCGACCAAATCGGTTGGCCAGTACCGGAATAATGCCCAATTTAGTGCCTTTTATGTTAATATATAAGAAGTCGCGATAACTCAAATATGTTTTATTGGATTTTCCTGAAACTTTGTATACCCATTTATAATGTACATGGGAAGACTTCTACTGATATTGGACCAAATCGGTAGACCGGTACTGGAGTAAAACCCAATTTAAGTCACCGTCAACTCAAATACGCTTTACCGGATTTTTATGAAACTTGATATACACATTTATAATGTCCATGGAAAGATGTCTATTGGTATTGGATAAAATCGGTTGACCTTTTTCGGAGTAATGCTCAATTTAGTGCCCATTTTATGGTAATATACGTATTTGAAAGAATTTATGAAATGCAAATCAGTTATCATGACAACATAGCCTATTGTTTTATTGTGATCTTATAAGGCTTTGGAAATTAAAATACAGTTAGCTATGACAAATCACACTATTGCTTTACATGCGCTTATCCAACTAGACCGTTAAAATGACCCAGGTGGCCGAGATGGTAACGTCTTGGTCTCACATTCTGGAGTTCCATGGTTCAAATCCCGAAACCGGCCAATTTGACTTTTTTAATTTGTATATTTATTTGAATGTGCGATTGTCAAGATATCACAAATCTGCACAGTTCAGCTGATGCTGGAAGATTTTAATCTGATTAAAAAAAAAATAGACCTTTGTTCTCCCGTAAGCCCTGCTTAATGAATAAATCTGCAGCTTAACTTGGAAATCAATAAAAAAAAAACGTATTCTGGACATCATGTTTGCAATCATAACTGATTAAACAAAAACATACGGCACTTTGTTACATTAGTTTACCTGATTTTATTATCATTATAATTATAATTCCATAACATTTTGGTCCTGCTACCCTTCTAGAGAAAAGAAAGAGGCAAGGATAAGAAAATAAGACTTGAATATGAGCTGTTTAGGTTCACTTGGATTTTAGTAAATTTCCGTCACAAAGGTTCAGGAAAAAGTAAACTGTTTGGTCTCAGAATGGTTCCTATGGAAATGCTTGTACAGATAGCAGAACAAACACGCCGGGCGAGCTAAGCAATGTGATCTTGGGATGTAGTAGATAGATGTTATTTACTCACAGTGGAGCCAACTTTTCAAAAAAAAATTGAGTGGGCTCAACAGATTTTAAAATTTTCATACTCCCGCCCATTATTTTTTTGATGAGATTGACTTATGTATTGATATGAGTACTGATAAATTTAGAAGTGCACGAGAAACGATTTCGTGGTTTGTAATAATTAATAACAATCACATTTTATAATTCAACCGACAGGAAAGTGTTATGTTGACTAGTTAACGGGAATTTTTTAAAGTTTATGATTAGGGCTCGGATGTTTATGACATGTCATTTTTTGTCCTGACCTCCATTCTCGCCGCAAACACGAATTGCACGCTTGTTATGCTAATCGCACCGTTTTTATGTTGCATATAAAGTCATATTTTGGTCATTTTTACGATCTTTGTCATATTTTGGCCATATTCATAA
This sequence comes from Ectobius pallidus, assembly GCA_964059195.1. Taxonomy (NCBI): domain Eukaryota; kingdom Metazoa; phylum Arthropoda; class Insecta; order Blattodea; family Ectobiidae; genus Ectobius; species Ectobius pallidus. The sequence continues at coordinate 31,216,692 of CAXKWD010000001.1, read as the reverse complement.
TTTAACCTCGTATTTCCGTTATAACTTCGGTAAAGGTGCACAATTATAACTTAAAAATGGTCTAAAAGCACTAAATGGACGATTTGAATTTGAAACTTACGTCATTAATTTAATGCTTATGCCCAATTAAGGTAACTTAATTTTAAAATTAATGCAGTTGTTAATATTTTATAGGGACACAAGGTCTAGAAAATATTATTCGTATTTGGAGCGGTGAAGCGAGCAAAGAGGAAAAAAAATCTTTAAAATTAGAAGCTCATTACAAGTAAAACTGTAAATCACCTGTAAAATTGATTGTATTGATGTGATGTAATAATTTAGTGTAATTAAACGTTTTAAATAGGGACATGAGTTATTTTATTAGGTCATATATAGGATTTTTTAGTCATATTTGGTCATTTTTAAGGGCATATTTGGAGTCATATTTTACACTTCTTTAGGTCATAAACATCCGAACCCTATTTATATTACATAAACATTTTTACTTCTAAGTCAAGTTTTTAACATAATATTTTTTTTTTATCTGTCTGTGAACAGCCCAGCTCGAGAACGAAGTCAAGTAAAAACACAATTCTTTATTTGGGTTAGGTCTCCTTTGGCGATGTGACACGAAGATTGTTGACGTCGTTATCTTATTTGTAATGTTACTTTACATGAAGAAAATTTAGTTTTCTGCCATTTTCTCGAAAACGATTTTAACTTTTATTTGAAACATTCTTTCTTCCGCAAAAGCCATGAATAAAATATTGAATAATTGAATTGTAGAAACTCAGCCTTGCCTGCTTTGCATTAGGTTGAAATAACTGAATACACACTGCTTGTAATACGGCCTCTTATTCTATATCAGCATGTGAAGTGAGAAAAATGTATTTCCCATACGTGAGTGCATTACTTAAGATTCTATTTGGGGTGAGTATCCTTCGGGGATGCGATGCGCTGTAGTATATACTTTCTCATTTTTACAACCAGCTTACATGGAGACAATGCCTTTTTCCAATTTTAGAATTATTCATTAATTATTAATTGTTTTACAAGAGTGTGGAAAATACCTCTGAAACGGTTTAGTAGTGTAAGGTAAAAATCATAGGCCCAATTTAAGTTTTTCACAATATTGTGAACCAAGAAGTAAAAAGCTGTAGTCTTATATTTGTTGTTATATGATGAAGTAGGCTATCGTGTTTTGCGAAAAAAAACCTGGTAAAGTTTCTGATTATCATAAGAAATATTACTGTAAAGAAAATTTGTAGTTTTATTACAAAACTTATTCTTAAATCCAATTTAAGTTGGTATGACTGGTCAATGCCATCTGGATTTTGTTTATAGATTGCCATGACGACTTGAGCGTCCTAAGCCAAATTTTTATACTGTGATTTTACCGGCCTTGGTCGGTGATATTCAATTTTTTGGTGCCTTACTAGTCCGACAAGCAGCTGTTTTTAGAGAGCGTGTGCTAAAAAAAAATTATATACCCGCCTTTCTTCAACAAGAGTATTGTAGAATTCAAATTGAATAATATTTATATTCTAGATGCCTTGTGACTAGCTATGAGAACCCACAAGGCAGCAGTTTTTCGAGTTCCTTATCTTTAACTGTTATTAATTAATTTCTAGCCTACTTTGAGTTAAAGCTAAAAAGTTTGATATTTGATTAATGATTTCAATTTTATGTAATATGTAAAACCGACAAATTTCTCAGTTCTGGGGAAAAAAACAGATTCTGCTGAGAAATTTGGAGGAATCATCCAGAATACCTAAAAACTCATAATTTTGCAATTGATTTTCTAAAATTTATTTGTGTAGGCCCCCGGACCCCCTGCGGCTGCGTGGGAGACAGAGTAGGCCTACTGTCGCTTCAACAGTGCCGACTCTGGCGTACTAATGGAAGGTAGGGTTTTGTTTTTATTATTTTTTTGCTCCGCGTGTGCTGTGCTTTTGTTGTGCATATTCTTGAATGTGATGCACTATAGAATTTGATTATTACCTTGTTTCCAGCTATACTATTTGATTAATTTTTTTCGGTTGTTGTATTTAACAGGAAACTTTAATCATGGCAGATCAACTGTATTAACGGTTGAAATTAACCACTCCATATATTTTCCACAATGTAAAGGAATTGTTAAAGTGGAACAATTTTAAAGAACTTTTGAATTAAATTAATGAGTTCTGTACCATAATATGAGAAAACTGAATGATTTGGAGCACAGGTAATAACGATATTATTAAAAGAGTTGATAAGTTTTATAGGAAACATTCTCAGAATTAATTTTGGAAAGATTTCTGTCTGATCAGGCCAAAGGTGCAGTTCGCAAAATGAAAATGCAAGGGAGAGAGAGTATCTTACGATATTTGAATAACGGTTTACAGCAGAAAGTTAGCATTCAATATAAATAGAACCAATTTTCTTATATTCTCATTAAAACACTGTTGGAACTCAACAATTGAAGGGGCTAGTTCCATAAGGGCGTAAGGCACAAGAGCATAGTTTTGAGAAATCTTAATGTTTTTAAATAGTGTAACCACTCACAAGCATAGGTCTTTTCTTATGACTGAGCAGAGGTTTAAGGCACAAGTATAAATTGTTCACTGACTATTTAAGAAATATGAGAAGGCATAAATGTTAAAAGCTCAAAATTCAAGATGTGCCTTACGCCCTTATGGAACTAGCCCCTTCAATTTAATTACGGATTAAAACTTGTGTTTAAGAATATGCAGTTAATGTTTTAATACATACAAAGTGGCAAGTCCGTTCAAAAAATTAAATTACCTTTTTGACGAATATCTAAGAATATCTAATTCACACTGAAAATTGAACATTTTGACAGATACTCCTACAGGATGTATGCTAATGTATTCGAAAATTAAACAATGTTATAAAGGCTAGAATTAATGTGATGTTTATCAAAACAATTTCCCCTTTATACGATACTTCCATTAACATTTCACCTTATTTGCGTGGCTAACATAATATGGATATCATGGCTCAGCTAAGTTGGTATACAGTGCCGGCAACAGTGCATTGTGAATTGGTTAGATTTCAAAAAACAATACCTAGGCCTATTATAATAGTCACATGAGGCTATTCCTCTCAGATTTCTACCTAATTTTAGCTTTCATGGTCTCAAGACCCCAAAACCATCATCAACTAAAAAATATATATATATGTATATATACTTTTTATGGACACTGTAACAGTCATAATTCTGAAGAAATTACTTCCACATAGTAATAGAATGGAAAATCTCTGTCGAGTTCATTAATTAGCATTAATATTTATTCCAGCCAGTATAAAAAACCTTTGATGAATAACTATAAATCTATATTAATAAAAGGAAGTGTCTGTCCTCCGTCTGTCTGTCCTCCGTCTGTCCGCGATGCCCAGCGAAATATACTCAACGCAGAGATCTGAAATTTTATACATAGGCGGACTAAAAGGTCGGAATGTGCACCTCGAAGCCGGAATTTTAATTTTCGCTTTCGTTTGTGAGTTATGAGTAAAAAACTGGCAGAAAACGTGCATTTTTTTGCGTTTTAGAAGCATCAGTTTCAGTAATAAATTTCAATATCAAATCACTTACAGATGGCTTTGGCTATTTTTGTTATCATACCTCATACCTTGGAAATAAAAGCAACGCGATCGCTTGATTTTGTTAGTCCATCCTAGACGATTCGATTGTTTAGAGTGTCAAGGCCCACAGACATATGACATTTTCAACCTACACGGAAGAAGGATAATCAACCCTAAATATGGTCAAACATTGTTCGATTTGAACGAAACTCACTATACAGGGGTTTTCTGGGCCAAGGAACTCGAATCTGAGGTCGCTTTTACCAGGGGACGCTACCTAATCGTGGAATGCACTCCACGTGATTTAGGTGTTAATAATTATAATTTGAAATAATTATCGCGGGGGAAGCCGCGGGCACATGCGGGCACATGCTTTTTGTCTGTCTGTCCACGATGCCCATCGAAATCTACTGAACGCAGAGATCTGTAATTTTAAACATAGATTCACTGAAAGGTGGGCGAATGCGCCTCAAAGCCGAATTTTTAATTTTAGCTTTCGATCGCGAGTTATGAGTGAAAAACTGGCAGAAAACGTGATTTTAGCGCTGTCGAAGCATCAGATTTCAGTAATACATTTCAATGTCAAATCAATTGCAGTTGGCTTTGGCTATTTTTGTCATACCGTGGAAATAAAAGCATCGCGATCGCTTGAATGTTGTAAGCCCACGCTGGTCGATTCATTTGTTTAGAATGTCAAGGCCTGTAGACATATGAAATTTTCAACCTACACGGAAGAGGGATAATCAACATAGACCTAAATATGGTTAAACATCGTTCGATTTGGCCGAATCTCACTATATAGGGATTTTCTGGGCCAAGGAACTCGAATCTGAGATCGCTTTTACCAGGCGACGCTATCTAATCGTGGTATATAATTCACATGATTTAGGTGTTAATAAATATAATGATTTAAATTGTCTATTGAAAATATTTCAAAAACCACCTTTTACCCTCATAATGATTTAACTATTATGCTCTTAATTTTTAATTCTTGAAATAATTATCGCGGGCGATCGCTTGATTTTGTAAGTCCATCCTGGACGATTCATTTGTTTAGAATATCAAGGCCCGAAGACATATGAAATTTTCAACCTACACGGAAGAGGGATAATCAATATAGGCCTAAATATGGTCAAACATTGTTCGATTTGGACGAAACTCACTGTACAGGGGTATTCTGGGCCAAGGAACTCGAATCTGAGGTTGCTTTTACCAGGCGAGGCTATCTAATCGTGGTATGTAGTCCACGTGATTTAGGTGTTAATAAATATAATGATTTAACTATTATTCTCTTAATTTTTAATTTTTGAAATAATTATCGCGGGCGAAGCCGCGGGCACATGCTAGTCTATAATAATAGGAGGAAGTGTTTGTCTTTCTTTCTGTCTGTCTGTCTGTCTGTCTACTAATGCGCGATGCCCAGCGAAATCTACTGCATACAGGGATCTGAAATTTTAAACATAAATGGTCTGAAGAGTGGCTGAACGCACCTCGAACCAAGATTTTTAATTTTCGCTTTCGTTCGCGAGTTATGAGTAAAAGACTGGAAAAAAACTTGAATTTTTAGCGCTATCGAAGCATCGGTTTTCAGTAATGTCAAATCAATTGCAGGTGGTTTTGCTGATTTTTGTCAGAACTTGAAAATAAATGCATCGCGATTTTTTCAATATATCGCATAGAACTATAAATCGCTTCGATTCTGTCGATCTCCTTAGCCTTAGATCAATGGTGAAGGAGGCTGTGGGTTCGAATCCCGCCTCGGGCATGAGTGTTTGTATGCATTAAGGAAAAATGGAAAACAAGGAAAACAAAACTCTAAAGAAGATAAATAATTCAGGAAAATTGACCTATGGCCGGCTAAACTTTACTATAAAAGAAAGCTGTGAGCTCACCCCCTGGTCAATTTGTTTGTTTATAACGTCAAGGCACGTAGACAACTGAAATTTTCAACATAGACGGAAGAGCGATAATAAATGTAGGCCTACATTGGCAAACAATGGTCCATTTGGACGGAACTCATTATGAAGGGGTTTTCTGGGCCAGGAAACTCGAATCTAAGGTAGTTTTTCCAATCTAATCGTGGAATGCACTCCAAAGCCGGATTTTTAGCTGTTTCGTTATAATTATTATTCGTTTTAAATATAATGCTTAATTATTTTGCTCTTTTTTTAAATTAATTATCGTGGGCGAAGCCGCGGGCACCTGCTATTAATTAATAAAGAGAAATAAAATTTGCTATAAGTAACAATATAAGGTATAAATTATATAACGTGATTCTCAAATAAATGTAAACTAAGTTAGTAAAGTTAATCTATTCAATTCCTTAAAATTAACAACAATTACAAGAACTTTTAATGTTATAGGTAAACAGAAGTAGGAATACTACCCAACTTAAAATTGAACCTCCTAAAACCAGTTACTTATTCAATGGCAATAGACAATTCTTACGCGAAGTATAGGAATACTGTATTATATTTTTTTTAAGGAATCCGGAAATTCATTGCCGCATTTGGCATGAGCCCAATTCTGTGCTAACTCCATCCAACCATACTCCCTCTATAAGTTTGGTCCTACGAATTTTTGTCATATCTCCGTTGGTTATATCTTAAAGTTGGATTTTTTATTTTAAGTAAATTTTGTATATTTTCCTCACATTATGTTAATTTGGCACACTTATACGAGAGAATCATAAAATTTTCAAGGAATATTGGCACACCCAACTGCCATAAAGTTTCGTGTTTCTAGTTGTTTCGTGTTTCTAGCACAAGATTGTGAAAAAACTGAATGGATAGCCATGACGTTATTTACATATAGACAGTCTAGATAAATCCACTTATTAACATTGATGTTTGTTCACTTCCAGATGAGCTAGAAACTTGAAATTTTGAAAACCTATCCTTTTAACCTATAACCGATGGGAAAATTGCAAAAAAGTTCCCATTTTAAATTTTTTTATCCGCTAAAAGAAACTTTTGAATGGTTTTGACTGCGTACCTGCACGCATTCAAATGTTTAATAAAAATAAAGGAATAACCTTTTGTTGGCGAGATGAGTTTGTTGTAAATAGGCCTACTGTTGTAAACTCAACAGTTTCTGAAATATGGCCTATTAACTCCTATTAACTGTTTTAACTTTGTTTTATTAGTCTGTTTACGTGAATTATTTCACTGTGTATTGCTTGTGAGAATTTTGACTTCGATCCCAGCCCTCTTTGTTGATACGATATATCTTATCTCGTTCAGTGTACTTTGATAAAGGCTGATATTTAAAACCGCTCTCTGATTCATTCTGTTACCTCCCATCCATCATGGAACTCAGGGTATTGCCACTATTTCCGTTAGTATTAGTACTGGTGAGTGGACAGTGCCCTTCTCCGTGCAGATGTCCCAGTTCTAATTTCGCTCAGTGCTCTTCTGCAGGACTTCAAGCTATTCCCAATCAGAGGTATGGGTTATTTCTCTCATTTTATTTAGCTGTCTATTTTTCGTTTTCGACCTATTTCGTCAGTTACTTGTGTTTTTTTTTATACTTATATTATAATGATTTCTGGCGTGTAGAGTCAGTATTACGGAAATACATCAAGTATAAACAAATTAATTCAGAAACCATGGCCTCCCTTCAGCACCACATAAACGCCCTTGCAGAGATCAAGATTAAAAGCAAAACGGTGGATTTTCGAGGCAACGTAAAAATAATGGAAATCAGTGAATAACAGTTAATACTAGTTTAATTATAGTTCTTAATGATATGCGTCTAATTATATTGGTAGGCATGATGCTAGATAAAGATTTCACGTCTCATTAAAATAAATTATGCCTATTTAAAATCAACTGGATATCTATAATACAGCGCGGACTTTTTATTCCAAATAAACATTCACTGGTAAGTACTACGCTCTAGGCCTGTATTTTCGGTATAAATCAGTCACTAAAATCTCATAATTGTTAAGAAAAGTGAATAAATTTATTATAGGATTAGCGCAATATGAGCATAACCACAGAGGCGGGAAAAGCGTTTTTCCTGCTAATGCATGTAGGAGTAGTTTTACACGGACTTTTATCTTATTTTTAAAACACATACCTGCATTACCGTCCAGAAGTGACGTCATCAAAGATGGCGTAATTCCGGTTCCCCCACAGATATAGAGGAATAGATCGGCAGCGTAAGGGGAGGGACTGAAGCCAACGCGTTCGCTGCGTCGCCATATTGCGATCACCAACAATCTGACGAAAGGAAGGGAAGCGGGCGCGGGAATCAAACAAGAAATGTTTTTTAAAGCTGTTTAAATTGGAATTTCACAATCCAGTAAATAAATTAATAAATACAGTTTAATGTCATTCGGCCATTACAGCAGTAGACGTCACACTTAGGTACTAACTTATAATAAAATCAGGTAAACTGATATAACAAAAGTGCCAAAGTGCATGTAGTACCTAGTCTTAAGTCTGTATACAGAAGATGCTTCTACAGGATTAATGTTAATGTTGTTAATGTTAATTTATAGTCACATATATTTTACATTTATTCAGCTTTGGCTGGTAAACTGGTGACTCGTCAATTTGAGCTTACTTGCTATAGTTACTAACTAGGAATATTCTAGCTTAGGCCTACACTATATTACTTGTAAATCACGATTACAAATAAGGAAAATCTAACACTAATGTAATTATTTTTCTAATGCTACTAATGAGTGCTTGAAAATGGAATGATTTCTTTTACTATTTTTTGAAGTGAAACTTCTTTAGCTGCGGTAGGAGTAAATCGAGAGCTAACCCAAAGTTGCGTTACGGACAAAATCGTCACGAAATTAGTGGGTCTGTGATGGAACGGACTGCACAGAAAACAATCAACTCAATGATTAGGCTTATCCAAAATTTAGACCCAAAATTAAAAATTTAAAAATCCAAAATTTAAAAAATTAAAAAATCCAAAATTTAAAAATTTAAAAATCCAAAATTTAAAAAAAATGCAAAGATTAAAAAAATACAAAATTCCAAAATAAAAAATCAAAGATATAAAATTTAAAAAATTAAAATCCAGAATTTGAAAATCCCAAATTTAAAAAATAAAAAATTTAAAATTAAAAATCGAAAATCCGAAATTTAAAAAATCTAAAAGTCCAAAATTAAAATATCCAAAAAATAAAAAAGATAAAAAATTTAAAAATAAAAAATCCCTAATTCCAAATTAAAAAAATTAAAAGATAAAAAAAAACATTTAAAAATTCTAAAACTCCAAAATTAAAAAGTCCAAAATCCCAATATTAATAAAGTCCAACAATCCAAATTTAAAAAGTCCAAAAACCCAATATTAAAAATATCCAAAATTCAAAAATGTAATAATCCAAAATTTAAAAAATAAAAAAAAATTAAAATTAGTTTCACTTCTGTCGCGTGGCGTTCCACGCACACTTTTTTTTTATTTATTATAATTATATGTTAACCTCATATTCAAGGAATTCTCTGATTGAGTAATATGTTCTTTGCAAGAACCAGTTTTTATTCTTAATTTTGAATAGTCAGCTATTTAATGCTTTCGTTTCGTTTGAAATGTTATTGCATGTTTTTATGCCCATGTATTGTGGTGTATGCTGTAGGTGGGTTAATCTATGGGAACAGAATTTTAACAACTCTGTTTCTGGTGTTGTATTCGTGAGTATGTTGGGTGTTGTATTGGTCAAAATTAATGTGTACATGAGTTAGAAGCTCTAGTAAATATATTCAAGGAAATGTCAATATTTGTACATTTCTAAAGAGTGGCCTACATGATTCCCTGTAGGATGGGTCATAATTTTTTTTTTTTTTTTTTGCTTTCCCATTTGCTGCAGTTTTCCTAGACAATTATCCCGTAAACCAGTATTGAATGAAAATAGCTGTAATAGACCCAGTTTAAGCAATAGTAATTTGGCAAATTTATAAGTGAATGCTAATTTGACCTCCAATATAGTGGTGCAGTATGTATTTCAAATATACAGGGATTCCCAAACAATACTGTGGTTCACCATTTCACTATATATTCGGGATTATGTAGGAAGAAAAACAATTTTCCGTAATGAATACGTGCTACTTAAGCGGGCACGTTGGTGATACCAATATGGCGTCGGCACTGCTTCCCTTGCCCCTCTTCGCCCCTGAGTCGGCTTCACTGCTACCTGCAGTTAAGGATACGACGCTGCCGATCTATTCCTCTATATCTGTGGGTTCCCCTCATAAGACGGCGGTATTTCTGGTTCCTCTCACAAGATGGCTTCACTTCCTGTTCCGGTCACAAGAAGGCGGCACTGCATGTCCCTGTATAGAATGGCGGAAGATCCTGTTCAAAATTTCGTATGGCGGGAAGTTTGAGAATAAATAGACTCGCAATTAGAAAATTGTGTTTTTTTTTTTTTTAAATTTGTGCGTAAATGTATGAGAGCGGCCATACAAAAATGGCGTCTGGCGATAAGTTTGAAAATAAATGCTATAACTTTTAATTGGCGTATAAATGGGCGTCTATCGGAAAGTTTGAAAATAAAAAGGCGCGCAGTTGGAGATTGAATATTATCTTTTTAATTGGTACATAAATGTATGAGGGCGGGATTTTGAAAATGGCGTATGGCGAGAAGTGTGAAAATAAATTGGCACGCAATTTGAACATTGCATTCTTGAATTGGTACGTAATTCTTGTTTAAAATGGCACAAGTTCCTGTTTAAAACTGCGTCTGGCGGGAGATTTGAAAATTTCATATATTTTTGAATTGGTACGTAAATGTATGAGTGCGGCCATTTAAAAATGACATCTGGTGATAGATTTGAAAGTTGTATCTTTTTTTTTTTCGTAATTCCGGTTTAACAAGGCGTATATTCCCGATCTTATGTAAAATGGCGTTTTGAATTGATGCGTCTAAAAATAACGTAAGTTCTTAACTTTCTATGATATTGCACAATAAGCAATATCTTGAAGATAACCTCGTCCTGTGAAGATACAATTCTGCTTAATTATTTTTGCCATCGAACAAAAATAGGCTATGGTACAATTCTGGTTAACCGTTCCTGGAATCTATCCCAGTTCCGCGGTTTGAACCGTAGCTTCGTATGGACTTTACTTAATACCGTGAATTTTATACTTATGCAATTTTGTTGACAGGAATCTTGATAATGTAGCCTATGACAGGAAAGAGGATAAGGTTTATTTTTCGAACGGCACATTTTTATATGGAATACATAAAATAAATACATCTGTATCAGAGCAACAGCAAACCGTGATTATTTAATTCACCATTTTACACATATATGATCGTATTCCGAATAGACTAATAATTTTGATTAATTATTAGAATCCGTACCTATATAATTTCATCGATATTTTATAGCCTTAACCCTCATTACACTATTAAGGTAACATGAAGCATAATGTACGGAATCGTATAATATCAGTCATCGTGTGAGTAACGTTAAAATCACTCAGAGTATCTGTTCTTATTTCTGATATATCCCTCTGTCTCTCTCTAATGGCAACAATATTCACACGCATTTAATTGTTAATAAATATTAACTATGTTAACAATCTAATATTAACACTTTTAATATTTTAAATTATCAGCCCTTTTAATTAACACTTCTAATAACACACAATTTAATGTTAACAATTTATTATTAATAACAAATGATCACTTTTATTGATTTTTCAATCGACAGAAATAAAAAATAATAATGTCACTGCAATTTAATTAAATATGTGTTTTCTCGTGTTTTATGTGAGAGTCTTTAAGATTCTTTGCCAGTTGAAGTAGAACAGTAGTTATGATTACACTCTTGTAAGGTAGCATAGGTTAAACAGTTCCGACCATGGCGAGATAATTAAGATAGAGAATAGTGCTATAAACTTCTCAAACGAAATAACTGGGAAGCTCAGTAATCCTGCTGATGATGATTCCCATCATGTAGAAAACTTCCATAGCAGTCTGAAAGAGTTACTGGGTCATTGCCTAGAGTGTGCAGAGAACACTAATAATAATAAGGTATGACTTACTATCTTGAATGAAGTAAACTCTCTCGACAAACATAATGAAATTTCATACCTTGGAAAAGACTACATAGATTCAGAGCTTCTGAAACAGGTATTTCACAAGGTGTGCCAGTCGAATGCTGGATTTTGTGCCAACGACACATTAAGAATAGTTGTAAGTATGTCTGTAGGAAAGGGAGGGAAGTGTACATATAATTAATCATAATTTTGTTTTTACTCTCTGTCTAGTTCTTCTACTCAAATTTCGGTAGCACGTCATTCAGTATTAATAAAGGAAATTCCTTCTCTTATGACATACATGGGATGCATTATGGATTTTCATTGCATCACGCAGATGAGGTACTGTATCAGAGTAATCAGAAATCTAAAAATAAATGTTGCTATTTTCTAATGTAGGGCTACCATAACCAACAACAAAGCTAAGGTACCGGTATCTGTATTTTTAATCTCATTAGACAAAATGAAAGCAAACTGAATCTAAATTATAAGAAAATAATAATTAATAACTCACATTGCACCTATAAAATTAATTTCTACTGTTTTTCACCGTTTGAAATGTGTTTAAAATTTCCAAATCATCAGTTAATGTTTTAACTTGCAAGAATTCACTAGTTATATTAAACTGTTGGTTTGAATGAAGTAAACTTGGATTAATGTTTATACAACAAAGAAAGACAGTTAAATGTAACTGTAAGTTAATTTTACATGCTAACCACAGATTACATGTTTATACAACTGGCCCTAAGAGAATCCCTGCTGCCTGGGTGACATGTCCCCAGCCATCTATCGCGAAAGACGGGAACTTACTAACAGCTGATCGCTGAGGAGAGATGGTTGCTTGTTTGATCAATTACCAGGCATTCTAACAACTCAAAACTTAGGCATTTAATTATGACCGAACAAAAACAGTTATATGTAACTTGTCTTTTATGGTCATTAAGAGGCTCTTATGAAAATTATTGAGCTGCGCTCGCTTCATAAACATACTCTCATCTTAATGAATGCGTTTTTAGGTTCGTTGCGTAATACAGTGAACGCCCCTTAATGTAATCACGGATAATGTTATCAATCGGGTAATATTATCACTTTTATGAAGTCCCGTACGGATTAATACTGATACATTGAAAAAATGCTGTTTATTGTGATCAAAGATTCGGTTTATGTTAACACATTTTCCTTTTTGCGGCTTTATTTCAAAGTACTCTACGTCATTCAAAATTTGGTTTTTGAGGGCTTCGTTTCTAATTCAACTGCATTGTGTTGTACTGGAGGTACCAATTCTGTTCCCAGTTCACAGGATGACCATATCGAGGGGGTGGCAATATAACTTTCTCTTTTAAGCAATAAAATATGGTTCACCCCACAGTTAAGTTGCAGCTTTTGATTTATGAAGATAACAGTGTTGACATGCAGTGATGTCTAGTGTAAAATGATAAGACTTGAACAGATGGCGTTAGATGTTTTGTTACGCGATGTTCACCACAGATCAGTATAGACTTCCAGTAACAGAGTATGGGGTAACTTATTGGATAATGGACTCCTAAAGGAAAATAAAAACAATTGAAAACTTTGTTACTGGTTGTAAAAATAGTTGCTAGCAGTCTTTCACTGTGTTACCCTATGAGTGGTTAAATGATTCACAGTTACGTCTTATTGTATGAATAAATATTTTTAATTCTGTTTTGTAGTCTTATATATGAATAAATAATCTTCATTTAATTCGTTCGCCTAATCTAATCAATCGGTTAATATTATCAGATTAGCTGCGTCCAGAAGTGATCACAATAAGCGGCGTGCACTGTCTACATTTAACCAAATACACTCCAACAGAATACAAGACTCTCTAGCTTGAGTCAATGTTAATGGCAGGGACCAAAACACTAACACCATACTTTAAACTGGACCAAAGCTAATGCTTCATGTCTTCATGTTGTAATGCAAATCAAATTGATATTACGGCGCGTAATAACCAATATTTTCACGTTATGTGAGGAAACGGGTGTATCAAATGTCGAAATTGACATTATATAATTTTCTCATTGTTCCATTTATTTCGGGGCACTCCCACGATATTTCTTTGTCGATGTTTCTTTCTATGTCTTTCTTTACACCCTTCTTTACTCACAAATTAACATTTTTTTCTTTGGTTATGTTTGTTTACTTTTCTGACTGTGGCCGGATGATGTCACTTCCAGTTTCGATTACAACATGGCGGTACTTCTGGTTCCTGTCACAAGATGGTGGGTCCGGTAACAAGGTGGCGGCACTTCCTGTTCCGGTTCAAATGGCGCAAGTTCTGGTTCCTACTTAGAATGGCTGAAGTTCCTGTTCTTGGCGCCATTTTGTTTTATAAGGAATTTTAAATGTAGACAGCAGTTTTGTTTATTCGCCTAATTTGAATTTGTCCTGTATTTTTTTAATTTAGACAATAGTTCGGATAGTCTTGTAAATTTTTCAATTGCTAAGATAATTCCACAGTAGGAGAGATTTTAGAATAATTATCTTCAGATATGGCAGTGAATCTATAAATCAAGCTTTGATTTCAATTCCCCCTCCCTTTCCTACAGACATACTTACAACTATTCTTAATGTGTCGTTGGCACAAAATCCAGCATTCGACTGGCACACCTTGTGAAATACCTGTTTCAGAAGCTCTGAATCTATGTAGTCTTTTCCAAGGTATGAAATTTCATTATGTTTGTCGAGAGAGTTTACTTCATTCAAGATAGTAAGTCATACCTTATTATTATTAGTGTTCTCTGCACACTCTAGGCAATGACCCAGTAACTCTTTCAGACTGCTATGGAAGTTTTCTACATGATGGGAATCATCATCAGCAGGATTACTGAGCTTCCCAGTTATTTCGTTTGAGAAGTTTATAGCACTATTCTCTATCTTAATTATCTCGCCATGGTCGGAACTGTTTAACCTATGCTACCTTACAAGAGTGTAATCATAACTACTGTTCTACTTCAACTGGCAAAGAATCTTAAAGACTCTCACATAAAACACGAGAAAACACATATTTAATTAAATTGCAGTGACATGCAACATGTCTTTATAAATGCTTCGTAAATGAAAATAAAGAGTAATAACTGCATGAATTTTGCCGTAAAATACATTTTGTCAGCCATGATCCATTCTGTAACGGCCCCGTTGATACGAGCGTTGCCAACATTCCAAATAAATCTCTGAAACTACTTGTGTTGAGTTGAATTTAGTGCATGTACTAGTAAATGTCATGTTTGCTATAGGATTCTCTTCGTTACATACAGGATACTAAAATGATCACTCTTCAGTATGAGTGAAATTGTATTTCCAACATTTTTATAACTACGTATTTTATTTTTGGACACTTATATTAATGCCGAATTACATTTACCTTACTTATGTGTATATTAACAGTCACTAGACCCAGTGGCGGACGCAGGGGGGATAGGAGGGTTACAAACCCCCCGAAATTTGAAAAAAAAGGCTATATATATCCTCTAAGTGGCCAGTTTTATAAACTAATTGTATATGTAAGTTGATTAATTTTTTGTAGTATTCCGTCTACCTATTCAAATCACCCGAAAAAAAATTCTGCGTCCGCCACTGACTAGACCTGAATGCCGTGAAACTCATACGAGCGTAATGACAAATCAAAACAAAAGCAATAAATCCGGTAAAGGACCTCTTACACACACCACACCTGAATGCCTTTTCTCCATCTCCCGCATTAATATCAACGCTATGAATAATATCTCCGGACAAATAAGTATGCAGGCTGCAATTTAACATTGTACACACTAAGGCCTAATTATTTTGAGACCTTTAAGGAGAAAATTGCGATTTTACATCAAATTCGAATGTGTTAAATTCACAATCCACAACCGTATCATAACTTACGTTAAAGTTGAGATTACCAATGAGCAGATGCACACGGAAGTAAAATATATTTCCTGGGTGGAGCAGTCAGTACAGCAGAGTTTCAAAATTGTCAGGAACAGTTCAGAAGGTGTACACATAATAAATGAGCGACAGTCCCATGGCTGTAGACGCACACGAAACGAAAATATATTTCCTGGGTGGTGCAGTCAGTAAGGCAGAGTTTCTACATTTGTAGGAACACTACAGAAGATGTTGTCATAAATGAGCGACTTTCCTATGGCTGTAGATGCACATTTTAATTGATATGATTTTATTCTGCTGGATTATTCAGAACTGTATTAAACACACATATTTTGTTACTAAAGAAGTAAGTACTACTTGGACACCCTTAGCGAAAAAGAAATTCTTTCTGAACTGGCATGACAATAAAATTGCCCCTAGGAAATTTGTGCTATTTAAAAAAGAAATAAAAAAATAATTATCTATTACTACAAGCAAACTGCGATGTTTACAATAAACCTGTAATAAAAATAACTATGAACACTTGGTGGAGATTCTCAAATAAGAACGATTGTCTGTTGTCTGAAAATAACGGTTTGCACATGAAAAGCTCCTCTCTACCCAAGGGTGTAGCCAATTGTGGACAAGATATGGAAGAAATGAATATTGTTTATAGGCCTATTACTTGTTGAATTTTGCCTTTTTAAATATAACTAACTCCGTGGCGCTAACATCCCTGAAGGGACAAGGTCTAGAACTCGTCCACTGCGTCATCTACCATAGGCAGATGGCAGGATTAGAGGCATGTGGTCTGCATGCCGACACCCACGGCAATGGTGGTATCCATGACCGGAGCCGCTACTCCTCTCTGCTCAATTTGAGTCACGAGGCTGAGTGCACCCCGTTCCAGAAAAATCCGAGGAGGTACCGTGGATCGAACCCGGGCCGACGGATCTGTAGACAGCGACGCTAACCACGAGACCACGCCGGTGGTCCTTCTTAAATATACTCGTATAATAATGTATTATAATTGGATGTTTAAGAAAAATACCAACTTCAATGGAATTCACGATTTTTAATAGATCATTTTTGCAATTTTTAAATCCTATTTCATAATTATATAGAGCTTACTTTCGGCACCTAAAATTGCATTTTATCAACCTAAAATCCCGAAAGCTAATAATAATATTTGTGGTGCTGGCGAACAAAAAAAACCGTTACAGTCAGACGCTAGGGATGTGTGCAGTGTTCTACTCACAGAAAAAGCGGGGACGATATCAATCAATATTTATTATATGGAGAAATTTTTTTTTCCTATTTGAGTTACATGTGTTATTTATAATTCGACCTTTCTGAACACGAATATAACAATAATAATAAGCAGTTTCTTCCGCACTTCGAGAAAATGCCGATTTTCCAATAGTGTCACACATTTCTCGCAGGAAAAGTGGGAACTATTCAAAGAAAAATTCATTCTGTGTAGGATACATTTTTTTCCAACTTGAAATACGTGTTTTATCTATAATTCATCCCTTCTGAACACGAATATAACAATAATAATAAGCAGTTTCTTCCGCACTACGAGAAAATGCCGATTTTCCAATAGTGTCACATATTTCTCGCAGGAAAAGAGGGAACTATTCAAAGAAAAATTCTTTCTGTGTAGGATACATTTTTTTCTAACTTGAAATACGTGTGTTATCTATAATACGACCCTTCTGAATACGAATATAACAATAATAATAAGCAGTTTCTTCCGCACTTCGAGAAATACCGATTTTCCATTAGTGTCACACATTTCTCGCAGAAAAAGAGGGAACTATTCAAAGAAAAATTAATTCTGTGTAGGATAAATTTTTTTCCAACTTGAAATACGTGTGTTATCTATCATACGACCCTTCAGAACACGAATATAACAATAATAATAACCAGTTCCTTCCGCCCTTCCAGAAAATACCAATTTTCCATTACCGTCACACAGTTTACGCAAGAAAAGTAGGAATGATTCAAACAAAAATTAATTACATGCAGGCAAAATTTTTTCCCCACTTGATTTACATGTGTTATCTATAACTCAACCCTTCTGAACACGAATAGAACAAAAATAATAACCAGTTCCATACGCACTAGGAGAAAATTACGAATTTCCATTCGTGACACACAGTTTACGCGTAAACTGTGTGACACGAACTGAAAATCGGAATTCTCTTGAAGTGCGGAAGGAACTGCTTATTATTATTGATATATTCGTGTTCAGAAGGGTCGTATTATAGATAACACACGTATTTCAAGTTGGAAACAAATTTACCCTACACAGAATAAATTTTTCTTTGAATAGTTCCCTCTTTTCCTGCGAGAAATGTGTGACACTATTGGAAAATCGGCATTTTCTCGAAGTGCGGAAGAAACTGCTTATTATTATTGTTATATTCGTGTTCAGAAGGGATGAATTATAGATAAAACATGTATTAGAAGTTGGAAAAAAATTTATCCTACACAGAATGAATTTTTCTTTGAATAGTTCCCTCTTTTCCTGCGAGAAATGTGTGGCATTAATGAAAAATCGGTATTTTCTCGAAGTGCGGTAGAAACTGCTTATTATTATTGTTATATTCGTGTTCAGAGGGGTCGTATTATAGATAAAACACGTATTTCAAGTTGGAAAAAATTTATCCTACACAGAATGAATTTTTCTTTGAATAAGTTCCCTCTTTTCCTGCGAGAATTGTGTGACACTAATGAAAAATCGGTATTTTCTCGAAGTGCGGTAGAAACTGCTTATTATTATTGTTATATTCGTGTTCAGAAGGGTCGTATTATAGATAACACACGTATTTCAAGTTGGAAAAAAATTTATCCTACACAGAATGAATTTTTCTTTGAATAGTTCCCTCTTTTCCTGCGAGAAATGTGTGACACTAATGGAAAATCGGTATTTTCTCGATGTGCGGAAGAAACTGCTTATTATTATTGTGATTTTCGTGGTCAGAAGGGTCTAATTATAAATAACTCATTTAATACAAGTCGGAAAAAAAAATTTCCTCCATGTAATGAATTTTTGTGTGAAACTTTCCTACTTTGTTTGCGTAAACTGTGTGACACTATTGGAAAATCGGTATTTTCAAGAAGTGCGGAAGGAACTGGTTATTATTATAATTATATTCGTGTTCATAATGGTCAAATTATAGATAAGACATATAACTTAGGTCGGGAAAAAATTTTCCTTCCATGTAATGAATTTTTGTTTTGAAACGGTCCTACTTTTTCTGCGTTAATTGTGTGACACTAATGGAAAATCGGTATTTTCAATAAGTGCGGAAGGAACTGGTTATTATTGTTGTTATATTCGTGTTCATAAGGGTCTAATTATAGATAAGACATATAACTTAGGTCGGGAAAAAATTTTCCTTCCATGTAATGAATTTTTGTTTCGAAACGGTCCTACTTTTTCTGGGTAAACTGTGTGACACTAATGGAAAATCTGTTTTTTCTCGAAGTGCGGAAGGAACTGGTTTATATTATTGTTATATTCGTGTTTAGAAGGGTCGAATTATAGATAACGCATGTAACTTAGGTCGGAAAAAAAATTTCCCTCCAGGTAATGAATTTTTGTTTTGAAACGGTCCTACTATTTCTGCGTTAACTGTGTGAGACTAATGGAAAGTCGGTATTTTCAAGAAGTGCGGAAGGAACTGGTTATTATTATAATATTATATTCGTGTTCATAAGGGTCAAATTATAGATAAGACATATAACTTAGGTCGGGAAAAAAATTATTCTATGTAATGAATTTTTATTTAAATACTTCCTACTTTTTCTGCGAAAAATGTGTGATATTAATGGAAAATCAGTATTTTCTCGAAGTGCGGAAGGAACTTATTATTATTATTGTCATATACGCGTTCAGAAGTGGTGAAATACATGCAAAAACATGTATATCATCTACAATAACATTTTTATTGCCATGCAATTTATATTTCTTATATTGTTAATATTATTACTCAGAAAATTGCTTAACATTAATTTTAAATCGGAATGTATTTATTGTGAAATTCGCGTTCAGGACGATCGACTAATATAGAAAACATGTATTACATGTCAAACCAGATTTTTACTGTTATATTATTTATACGTTTAATAGTTATTTATAACAATTATAATTATGAAATTAATGAAAACTATTATCTGCCCACCCAATAATTCATTCAGCCATGTATCAATCCATCCATTTATACATCCATTCATTTTTCATTCATCCTACCATCCATGCGTCCATCAATCAATCCAGTTATCTAACCAACCATCCATTAATTATTAATTGATCCATCCACTTATTACAGAAGTCATTCATCGATCCATTATTTAACTAATTCATTCACCAAGCAATCCACCCTTCATCTATCAATTAATGATTTAGATACATAATTAATTAATTCATCCTCCCATCCATTGATGAATCAATTAATGCATACATTTATCCATCCAATTAGTTAATTAATTCAACCGTCCATCCATTTATTTATATATCCATAAAGCATTTGATGGATGGTGGGTTAGGTGGGTGAAATAAATAATTTCGGATGAATGAATGGATATATTTATGGATGAATGAATTAATGGATGGATGAATGGGTAGGTGGGCTAATTAATAAATTAATTAATGAATGAATGGATTGATTAATGGTTGGTTGGATCGATGAATGAATGAATTTATTGATGGATGCATGAGTGGATAGATGGGTGGATGAATGAATGAATGAATGAATGAATGTATGGATAATTAAATGGTGGAATACATGAATTAATTAAGGGACGAATGACTGGATGGATGTATGGATGATTGAACAGATGGGTGGATGAATTAATAGACAATGGATGGATTAATAATTTTAGTTGAAAATGAAAATTAATTATCTCATTGTTAATAATTTGATGGTTGGAAAAATAATTTATGGATGAATGGATAATTCGATGGATGGATAGATTTATTGATGTCTGAATTGATGGATGGGTGGGTGGTAGGTTTGTTGGATTAATTAGGGGATGAATGGATGGACTGTTATTAATTATTTAGTAAATATATTGATGGATGAACGAAAGGATGAATGGATGGGTGGATTCATGGATGAATTAATTGATAAATTAATGGATGGGTGGATTGGTTAATCAATGGATGGATGAATAGATTAATGCAAAATTTAATTAATATACGGATTTCATGGATGAATGAATGAACCATCCAACCAGCCATTCATCCATCAATCAAGCCAACCACCCCTATAACCAAACATTCATCCGTCCATTAATTAATTTATTATATAAATAATTCATTTAACTATTTCATCCACCCATCGATCCAAACATTCAGCTATCCATTAATAAATCCATGCATCCATTTATCCACCCACTCATCCTTTTCATTAAATAATTCAACAATACACCCATAGATTCATCCATCCATCAGTCTATGAATGGATGGTGGAAATAATTTATTAACTAGTAACTGGATGGATGGATGAATTTAAATATTTATTTATGGTTGAATGGATGAATGAATGTACGGATGAATTAATGGATGAACGGATGGATAAATTAATGGATGGAAGAATGTTTCATACTAAATTACGATTATTATTTTTTTATGAAAGGACAATGTTGAAGACAAGTATTTTAGAAAACAACAACAACAACAACAACAACAATAATAATAATAATAATAATAATAATAATAATAATAATAATAATAACAACAATGTGAAGAAAGAAATTGAGTAATATTTAAAATGTTTCTCTGTTAGCTCTTCATGAAACATGAAGCAAAACAGCAATTAAACAATGCTTTTTCTAATATCAAGCTTCAATTCGAATTTGTCTTAGTTTAATAGTGGTAATAGTAGCCCTACCGGATCGCGCAAACGTCTCCTGGAGATCCTTTAAGAGGATATCTGCGGCGAATTTATTTCCGGGGTGCGCCAGTCCCCTACCTCACATTTAAACCTAAGTACAACACAAGCACCCAGTCACGAACCCGGGAAAGAGATTTTTCACTGCTGAATCGAACCCGGGCCGCCGGGTGGAAGGCAAGCGTGCTACCGACTAACACATGGCGGGGGGACACTTTAATGTTAATTGATCACGAATTAATATTTGAAAAAGTTTCCTTATTCTACTTCATTAAAACACGAAGGAAATATGAGTTATTACATAAAATACTCGAACATGGTTTCTCTCCATGTATTACATAAAATTAAGCTTCCGTTCGAATTTGCGTAACCCCAGCGCTCTTATTTTAATATAACTTGTCATTGAGGAAGTTCCTATTGTTTTCCCGACCGGAAATTATACGAAACGAAAGCTTCCATTCTAACTTGTGTAAATGCAGTGTGATACTAGCTGTCAGGTTGGTACTGCTCCAAAGTCAGATGTGGGTTTAATCATCAAATAGCCGTGGTAGAGAATACTATGATTTTATATGGGGAAAATCACGACTTTAATTACTGTTTTTTGAAGCCTTCGTGGCAAGTACAAAGGTGTGTGACGTGTCAAAAAATTCTGTGAAAATTCCTGAACGATTAGAGTGGTTTTTCACATCGATAAAAAAATTGGTTTTCATGAAAATCGAAAACTTAGTTCAAGTGCACTTATACCGAGAAAAGGCTTTCAAATGTGATGTGTGTAGCAAAAGATTTTCTCATAGATGTAATCTCAAAGCTCATCTGCTTACACATACAGGAGAAAAAGCTTTCAAATGTGATGTATGTAGCAAACCATTTTCTTGAAGAGGTAATCTCAAAGCTCATCTGCTTAGACATATAGGAGAAAAGGCTTTCAAATATGATGTATGTAGCAGAACGTTCTCTCAAGGAAGAACTCACAAATCTCATTTGCTTACCCATACAGGAGAAAAAGCTTACCAGTGAGATGTCTGTAGCAAAACATTATCTGTAAGAATTGGTCTCAAAACTCATCTACTTAAATAATTTAAGAGAAACGTTTCAGATGTAATGTCGGTGGCTAATCATTTTTCGAAGATCTTACACATACAGGTGAAAAAGCTTTTTAGTGTGATGTATGTAACAAAGCATTTTCTAAGTTTTTATTTATTAATATTTTTACAACAGACTGTATTGCTCAAAAAAACTCAAGTTGTATGTATATAATAAGTTTTGTTGGATTGTGATAACTCAGTAGCAATGAGTTCTTACTAGGCTCTCAGCTGGCTACCCTCACAGAACATTACAAACATCCATTTGCATCAACAAAGAAGTGTATCCAGACATTAAATCACAGTAAGATCAGTGCAGAAGAGGAAAGACAGAAATCCTAAGAAGGTCCTGAATTTCTTTTTAAATATTCTTTTTTCAAAATCCCAATTGTTAGTATTAGATTGAAAAAGGAG
Organism: Ectobius pallidus; assembly: GCA_964059195.1. NCBI lineage: Eukaryota > Metazoa > Arthropoda > Insecta > Blattodea > Ectobiidae > Ectobius > Ectobius pallidus. The sequence continues at coordinate 31,193,852 of CAXKWD010000001.1, read as the reverse complement.
TGGCAATGAAAGTAGTTGTTACATACTTAAATTAGAAATTTGACGGAAATCCAAGTATGATGGCTTCTTTTAACCTTATAATAGGAAAATCCAATTTTAGGTCATGCACTAGGCTCCTCCCACCAACACACTAATGCCTCCCACGATGCCTCCTATAGTAAACACAAGTCAACTCTGAACATACGATAAGCGAATAGAATGTTACGCAACTTTCAGTGTTGACGAATTGATGCCTCGCCAGTCTCTGTCTAACATAGAGAAAAAAAATAGAGAGACAGAGAGAAAAAAAGAGAGACAGAGAAAAAGAGAGAGAGCAAAAGAGAGAAAAAGGGAGGGAGAAAGAGAGAGAGGAAAAAAAAAGAGAGAGAGAGAGAGAGAGGGGGGGACACGTGCGCTTACTCTCTGTCGCTCTGCATCAAACAATCATGCACTATTTTAACGTATTTAATTTCTGAAAAATCGCAAACAAAAGTAGTTTGAATTTTCAAAACACATTACATGTAAGATACAACAAGAATTATCTTAAAAGGAAGTGAAGAAAGACTTACCTTATTGAGCTGCAGAAATACACGAAAGCCTCTACAAAGGGACAGCTAAAACTTCTTCGTCTTCGTCCTCTTCACCACTCATGTCACTATCTGTTTCACTGTCTCTAAGATTTATTATTATACTTTCAACAATGTCATCCCTAGCAACTTCTTTCTGAAAATCATTCTTTTGCAATTTTTCCACATGAGCAACACGTGATTCCCAGTCCTCTGTTGTAACCTTATCGATTGCTTCGTTTGCTAGTTTTTCTACATCAGCAAGCCGAAATGTGTTGTTTAGCTTTGCCACTTTGCCTTTAACTTTTCCCAAATCATCTCTATAGGGTTATACTGGCAGTGATAAGCAAGCAAGCAAGCAGATAACTTCGTGGCCCATTTCTAACGCTATCTAATCCACTTCATATTTTTTTTCGTGAGTTGTGTAATGGGCAACACGGGCTAGCAATTTTGATATAGTTTCTGTGGGACTGTATGTTATGTTGTGTTCTAGAAGCCATTCCTGAATCTCTCTCTTGCGTGAATTTGTTGTGGGTAACTTATTTAACAGCCTAGAATGATAGCTGCCCAGATAATTTACAATTGTGTTCGTGAAACTGTCTGAAGTCATTTCTACATGATAATCAGTGTTTTTACTTTTAGGTAAAAGTATAGTGATCCCTATACATGCCATGGAGGCCCAGAGGGTTCCAGGAGGTTGAGGCTCCCAGATTTTAGACATTTGGCTCGTGAAGAAGGTAAGGTGTTCAGCCTTATCCACTGGCCGCCTTTACCCCCAGGATTGCTCCTTGTACTCATTTCTGTTAGAGGCTGAGTCGACCCCAGGGCCATAGTGCCACCAGAAGGATTAGGCCAATTGAAAAACTCCGACCTCAGCGGGAATCGAACCCGCAACCTTTTGGTTTGTAGCACAGCACCTCAACCACTACGCTACGGCGTACCCCTTTTACTTTTAGGACTGGAGCGAAATAACCTACCATATACTTTCTAGTATAAACCCTGTTTTAGCTGAGCCTGCATTGCATATTATAAGTCTGCTACCTTTCCCTATTGGTACTTTTAGGCTGCCTCTTCCAGTCTAATCTTGCCTTATATCCCTCCTGGAGTGATTCTGGTTGACCCATGTTTCATCAAGATAGAATATGGGCCTAGTGTCTCCCATCCCCCTAAGATTGTGAATTGTACGCAGAAATGTTTGTTTGGCTGCAACAATTTCACCCCTTTCCAATAGAAATTTCCGTGCATCATTGGTTCTCCTGTACTTAAATCTTAGGGATTTCAAAACCGTATACATGAAAGAGACAGAACCTTTACACTCTATTTTCTCTGGCATCAAAACAACTAATTTCTTAGCTGTGGGATATTCCCCTTTATCATACAGTTCAAATATTGTTCGGCATAAAATACACTTTTGAAAATAATGAAGATTTGTTTTGCGCTTTTTAACTGTACGATGTTTTTCGGGAGATCTAAAACTGAGCCCACCCCCTACTTCAGATGATTGTTTTTAGTCGCAGAATGTTCACTAATTTGGCAAGATTTAGCAGTCAATTATGTACACCTAGCAAAATTCATATTATTACGCACTTCTTTGTCCAAAATAGTCTTAAAAAACTATAAACACCGAAAACCATAGCTCTCACCTGTTTATGCAAAATTTTGTGAGAATAAACTGTTTCGCCACTCGTACTTGACTTGCTAAGTGACATTATGAACACTGAATTCTCACAACAGAACACACATGAAACGCTCTTGATTGCTAACACATATAAACTGAAACTGTATCAGAGTTTTATCTATGACTGGGTGGAAGTATCTTATTGTGGAAGTGAGAGGGGTGTTGTTGTTTATGTTAACAGATAGACAGAAAATGTAATGTAATCTATCGCTGGTGTCATTATTTTAGGGTAGAAATAAAAAAGGATCTCTCTGATGTTTGTATTAACATTTCCATGATAAGTGGCTATCTTCCTAATGGAGCATCATACAGACATGGGGTTTGGACAGTTGGATCCCAAGTAAATACAGCTTTCTAATGGTGATATCAAGAAAGACGTATATGTAATAGATTTTGAGCATGCAAAGAAATAAGTGAAATATGTCTCTTTAGCGAGGCAATGCATTCCATAACTGTACAACACCGCAACAACCTCATTCACTTGTCATTCGTCACATGACTCCGCCTGCTGCGCCTCGTGTTTAGAGTTGTGCTGTGTTTACTCTAGATGGCGTTGCTAGTAATGCCAAAAGTGAAACTGGAAAAAATTATTTTTTTCTTTATTCTCTACTTCTCTTCCTTTTCCTCTCTCTTCCTCCCTTTCTCTCACCCTAAATACCTTTTTAAGACCTATTCTTAACGCTAAATTTTGGATGAACTAGGATTCGAACTCGTGATCGCTAGCACTGTAACCAGCAGTCTTAACCACTACCATGAGTGATTGCTGGCTGGTGAAGGAAAAATTCATTTAAGCTTAGGGAGCTTTAATACATGAGAAATAGCCGTTTGATATGGTGCAAGGGTCATTTTCGTAATGCTGTGATTTCTTATATTGTTATGTTTATATGATATTATAGTGAGCTGCAGTGTTGCCATTGAGCAGCTTCATAGCATAGGAAGGTACACATGCAAGGCTCAGAAGCGAAGGGAAGCAGGCGACAGCGGGCGGAACTTAGCTGATGCATGCCCTAAAGTTTTTTGCCGTCATGATCAGTTTTGTTGCACAAAACATGATAAAAATGACGTGTAATTTCAATCAAAGTAAATATATTTGCTTTAATTAATCAACATTATTATCTTAATGATCTCTTTTTAAAAATTTTAAGGAAAAGAAACAATCCACAGCAAGCCAAGTTTATAAACATCGTCCTCTTCTCCTAGATTCAGCAAAAAACTGTCTTGTACTAATTCACAAACCTTCGTTACAATTCGTTTCTGCTATTCATTAGTTTCTTCTTAGTACAAGGAAATGTACACCCATTTTGATGTTGAAGCATCTTCTGGGATGTGGGCCGTGGTCCAAAGGCTAAAAAGTCTCACCAGACGTTTCGCTCCCACTGTGGGGAACTTCTTCAGTGGCTGCTACCTTGACGCTGACTGAACTGCTTGGAGAAACGGAGCTGCTTATATACTTGCGTGGGCGTGGCTTATCTGGTTGCAATTGCTGCCGTTGCACCAATGGTGGCATTCGACACTGGCTGTTGTATTCCTTCTTGTCTAATACGGGATTTCCAGGCCGGAAATCAAGTTTTGGGAAGTTTTAGCCCCTCTTCTTTGCTATTGAAATTGTTTCTAATCTTGAAATTTCAAGCCTTTGAACCACGGCCCACATCCCGGAAGATGCTTCAACATCAAGAATCCGGCCGTGAAAGCCTCAGATTAACCGTACACCCATTTTTTCGAAGACTTTGAGAATCTTTGTGTTTCACCTACAAGTTTTCTTCCGACATTGTTATTATGATCCAGAGTGGCAAGCATTCTTCTCAGTACCATGCCATTATAAGAGAAGTGATTTCTTTTTGGCATGTGCTTGAGTATTTCATTATGGTATGATTCCGGAGTTCCGATTTGACAGTAATAATTGATAAGTTCTATATCGTCCAAAAAGATTTTGTTTTCTACTACGTTTTTCAATATTTGAAAGTCGTTACTTCTTTTTGGTAGCCAGATGATAGCCTCTTTATCTTCGTCACTTAGGGGCCCATGTGTGCAGGAATTTACAGTTTTATTTCCAGACCATTCATGTTCATTGCAGATATGATGCAAGACAGATGTAAATTTTTCAACTAGAACCTCTGTGTCTCTATTACAAGTTTGTGCAGCCCACCACAGGTGTTTGGAATTTTTCTTTTTCCAGACTGAAAGTAACGGGGCCTTCTTTTCTAAATAATAATAATAATATAATAATAATAATAATAATAATAATAATAATAATAATAATAACAATAATAATAATGATAATAATACTTTTTTTTTTAAATCCGACTTAGATAAGAGCCTGTATTACAGGGAGAGCATATTCATTTGTTTCAGCCTCAAACAAGGTGTAAGGCCTACTGTTCACCCAGCAAGACAAACCTGAGTTTGAGCAATAATTTTAGTCTTGAGAATAAGCATGTCATGTACAAAACTTAAACAAAATAATTCTTAGGCCGGTATTCATAGTCGCAATAAGTCGTACTTATATCCAAGTCGAACTTTAATCTCGTCTTAAGTTGAGTTTCTGACACAAACAAGTCGGACTTATGACGTATTTACTTTATAAAGTCAGACTTGACCAAGTCGAGCTTATTGGTATTCATAGTCACTAAATTACGACTTATTTGTCGAAATAAGTCGTACTTTATCAAGTCAAGGGTCCCCCTGACTTATTTCAGTTTAAGCCAGTACCATGGATAGTAATTTTTAGGATCTTGGCGAGTATTAGAAGAAACTCACGCCACAAAGCGTTATTTGCGAAACATGATGAATCTATTCAAATTCTACAGTGACAATGAATTTAAAAAAAGATTTCGTTTCAAGCAGACACAATTTTGGAAATATCAATCGCCTATTTGTGTATCTCCTACGAGGGATTTGTATGTCGTGTATAAAATAATCCACCTATTCCCTCGTATTAAATGTTTTTGATAAAATATCAGCTCATAGCTTTGTCAAATCTAAAATTTATGTTTGTCAATATTATAAAACATAATTAAAAATTATATCTGTCAATTTTATAAGATAATTTTCGTATATTGGACAGTATATTTCGGTTATTCAGACATCTTCAGGTCCTTTTCTTTCACCAGGTGATCTTACTCTGTTGGTTAATCCATTACAACAGGTGGAATTATTTTATACACGACATCAATCGCCTATCTTTCATCAGCATTTCTCTCTGCTGGCATTTCATATCGGCCCAAAGCTTCCTAACCTGTTTTGAATCTCTCTAAAACAATAATTAATATCGAAAAAATACATAAGCGTACCGGTATTAATTCTGAACGATCTCCAAGCTAATATATACGCAGAATATTCTTAAAAAAACTATTAATTAGTTTACTTACACGCTGCATAATATGACTGGATGAACTGAATTCTTTGTTTACAATGCACAGAGCCGTCTGTATTTTTATATCACGATAGCGAAATACGTACTCAGTTGGCTTTGCTTTACATGAAATCTGAAAAAATCAAACACGATTGGCTAATTCAGTTGTTACGGCAGTGAACGCGTGATTTTTCATATTATTGAGTTCGACTTTATTATGTAGAATAAGTAGAGCTTTATGAAGTCAGACTTAATAAAGTACGACTTTAAATAAGACTATGAATACGAAAAACACATAAGTCGACTTGTCAAATAAGTTCAGCTTTATAAAGTCGGTTCTTAAGTCGCCGACTATGAATACCGGCCTTAGAGCTTTTTGCAAGAAAATCACAAAAATAAAATTTTCTTTATGTAAAGTGGTAAAAGTAAAGTAGAGTTGTCAACAGTTTTCATAACACATCCTCAGAAAGTATCTAACCCAAACATAAAGTTTATTTGCTTTACAATGTTTCAGACTGACAGACACACACATGGTTTTGAAAATTGTATTTTTGGGTTCAGGGAACCTCAATACATGTAGGCCTCGACTTTTTACATTGAAAATGCAACGTCAAATTTTAGTGTCTAACATAATATGTTCTGTCTCTGTAGTACATATGGAATAGGTTTAAAAAAAAAAGTTTCAGGTAAGGGTATTGTAAAACTTCCAGATTCCCTTCAGCTTTCCTACTGGGAAACATTAGAGAACTGGTAAATGTAAAGCCTAGTAGAATACGTAGAAGATGCCAGGACAGGATAGAAAAGCACGGAGAGCAAGTTGTGCAAGCAAATCACATGATTGAATGCAGTGGCGGCCTCTGATCATGTTGCAGCGTTGCACAACGACCAGTTTCTTTTGCAAAAACTATTTTTCTTCGGTTTCTAAGATTTTTCTTAAGTTACAGTACTTTAAACTATTAAACTGTTTTCAAATCGTCTTTGTGGTAGGTTTTTATTACTATAAACACGCTTCACGTGATATTTAACAATTTTAAATCATTTAAACATTTAAATGCGCGGGGTCGTCGCTCTGAGAGAGCGACGACTTCCTGCCTCTTTCTGCAGGCGACCAGCGAATGCTAGGGGCTCGACTTGGTAGCAACACTCCCGGGGTTTGAACAATTTGGGCGTCGCTTTGATTTTCCACAAGGCGTGTTTCTTGTCTTCACAGCTAGAGCGCGCCGAAGCATGTCAGCTGTGATCTTGCAACCGGGATTTCCCTTCCCCCATGAGTCTCTCGCAGAGATGCCAACGTAATCAGCTAATCACTTTCTCTGTAATCACTAATCTGTATTACTGTTTTGAACATTCTATTGGACACTATTATATATTTATTTCACTGTTTAAAACATAACGTTAAAATTTAATGAGTGTCCGTAGATCTAAATCAACATTTTTATTCTTGTTACAGTAGGAGTTCTGCTACTTTATTGTTTCGTTTAGCTACTTCTTCAACATGAGTGTTAGCTACACTTTTATTCAGTTTGTTGTGACGTTGTGTTCAATGCAGATCATTACAGTAGCAAGTCACAAAGTATATTGGTTATTATAAATATTGTGTAGTTGCGCGTACGGAATTGTATTTAGTGGCCGATTTTAAAAGTGTTTTATTGCTTTGTGGCAAAGATGAATAGTTGTTCCAGACTTTTAGCTAATCCCTTTCAGGAACTTTCCTATGAAGAAAGACTGATTGTGAAACAGTTAGGACGACCGTTACCTAATCTAAATATCACAAAAGTTGTGAAATCGGGCAACAGGCAATACAACAGAGTATTTAAAACAGAGTATTACGTGAACAATGAATGGTTATGCGGTTGTGAAGTTAAAAATGCGCTGTTCTGCTTCCCCTGTTTCTTGTTTGGAGGTGAGGTTCCATGGACAAAATCAGGTGTTACAGACATAAACCACCTAGCTACAAGCGCCAAAAAACATGCGGCTTCTGCGACCCACATTAAAAATTCTTTGAAGTTGGCACTCTTCGGCACTGTTAACATAATCGAGCAATTGGACTGTGCATATAGACGTAAAATTGCAGACGACAATGAAAAAGTTAGGCAGAACAGATACATATTAAATATTTTTATCAATTGTTTGAGATTTTGTGGAAGTTTTGAGTTAGCCTTACGGGGCCATGATCAAAGTGAAACGTCACTGAATCCAGGAATTTTTAGGGGGTTAGTGAATTTCAGTGAAGAGTTAGATGTTGCTTTGAAGACTCATTTAGAGAAAGCCATGGTGTTTAAGGGAGCGTCCAAAACTTTTCAAAATGAAATCATTCAAGTAATGTTAGAGGTGTGTCATGAAGAAATATCAAAAGAAATCTAAGATGCTGAATTTCAAGCAATTATCGCTGATGAAACAAGTGACATTTCCAACATATTTCAAATGGCCACAGTTTACAGGTATGTGTTAAAAGGGAAACCAGTTGAGAGATTTTGGAATTTTATTTCTCCCCCACACCATGATGCACAGGCCTTGGCTTCTTGTTTACTGGAAGAGCTGAAAAAACACAACATGCATGAAAATCCATCCAAATTAATTGCTCAAACTTACGATGGAGCATCAGTTATGTCCGGTTCCTCTCGTGGTGTACAAGCAATCATAAAGGAAACTTACCCTGCTGCCGAGTACATACATTGCTATGCACACCAAGTGAATTTAGTTATGATGAAAGCTGCTTCCATTAACAGAAACGTTCGTATTTTTTTTCTCAAGTTTGCAAGGTATCTGCACATTTTTTCAAGCAGCCCACAACGAACTGCTGTGCTTGATAAAGTAGTAATGAAGCGTTTACCCCGAGCTCCTGCTACAAGGTGGAATTTTCACTCACGAAGTGTGAATACTATTTTTGATCGGAAGAAGGACATTATCAATTGCATGAAAACGATTCTGGAATCAAGTGATATTAGGAACGAAAACACTATCTGCCAGGCTAATGGTCACTTGAAAGTCCTCAAAAGTTACAGCTTCAGTTTCTGGCTTTCATTTTTTGCAAAAATCATGCCTCTCGTGGAAATAGTGTTCAGTCAACTCCAGAAAAGAGACATTGATTCAGGGACAGCAAAGAAAGCTCTTATGTCCTTTGAAGAGAAAATCAGAGATGTAATTGATAATGATGTCACACAACCAAGTGGTAGCTCAACAAAACGAAGGAAGAACGATGATTCGGAATGGGTAAGGGAGGCAAAAGAAGTATGTGATGTTATTATTTCTCAAGCTAAGGAAAGATTTTCATTCACTGGCCACCTTGTTGCAGCATCACTGTTTTTACCAGAAATGTTTCCAGAATACTCTTCCAGTTCCAAATTCCCCGAAGAAACACTTCAAACAGTATGTACTGTGTATCCATTTCTTAATAAAGGTAAACTCCAACACAAATTATTTTCCATTTACCATGCGGAAGAAATCAGATCGCTTTCTGGGGCCGTTAGCTTAAGCGAGTTCATTGTACGGAATGGTTTAATAAAACATTTAGTGAAACTACTAAACTATTAAAGCTAGTGATAACCATACCTATGACGTCTGCAGAAGCTGAAAGATGCTTCTCTACGCTGAAAAGAGTAAAAACATTTTTAAGAAACTCCATGAGCCAGGAAAGGTTGTCAGCACTGGCCATGCTTTCCATCGAAAAGAATTTTATCATGGACATGCCTGACTTCAACCAGAGAGTAATTGACAAATTCGCCCAAAAGAAGGAAAGAAGGATGGGTTTCCTCTTCAAATAATGGGTAAGATTATCAATGTATAACATTATTTTAACTCTGAAGTTACAGGTAATCTTAGCAGTCTTGGTGGCCTCCGACTGCCATTCAATTATGTATTTACTTCCTATAAAATAATGCAACACCCTGTTTCTACACCCACGATCCGCCACTGATTGAATGGAAGGAGGTTATAACTTATGCAAGTAAGATCAGTATGATAGTGACATTCTCTTATTGAAAATATAACTTGTTACAATGCCGTGACATAGGATCTCAATCTCTATTGTTTAGGGCAGTCAACTTTAGGACAGCAAGCTGGGTAGACAGCTTTGGGTGTTCCTGTCACAACTCTGCACGGTGGTTGGGCAGCAACAGATGAACATCTGAAACAGATATGAGTTCTCTTATTATTTTCCACGTGTAGGGCAAGTTAGGGTTCCAACCTTTTCTTTATGGATTCCACCTTTAATCTCTTTTCCTCCCATTTTTCTGTTAATCTTATGTACAGGTAGGGGAAAAAAAAGTGGACCAACCAAAACATCTAAGTTGCCAATATGAGCCACCGCGCATGCCTAGCGGCATTCACAGGATAGTAGGGAATGTATTGAAATTTGTTCTAATGTCGACTGTTGACTTAGCCTATTTTGAAACCCATTAGAAAATAAGCTAGTAAAATTCATTTTCTGGGAATAATCCATTAATTAAGTAGTTAAATATTGCAGCAATCGATGGGAAACAATGTGCATTAACGAATCAAACAGTTTCCTTCCTTGGCAAGATTCGAACCAAGAACGTGTTACTTACCAGTCGAACGCACTGTCATTGTGCTACGGAATCGATTAACAACCAAGGTGTCTGTTATGAAACAAGTGATTGACAAGGAGACTACAGCCGATAAATTGCTTGAATTGAGAAATAATTTCACGAAATTTGCATTGCTTGTGAAAACAAATGTTTCCATTACATCCCTTACATTTATTTATGTATCACAAGGGCCTGAAATCAGATACAAGTCGGTCCGCTTTTTTTCCCCTACCTGTACAATGTGCTGGTTGAAAGTAGATAAAGAGTTAGGCAGTAAATCATTCACAATGATAACTTACTTTTGTCACATGAAATGTATTTGTTTGCTCACACATTTCTGAAATCTTTTAAGAAATTAGATTTATCTAGTAAACCCACACAAAGCTTTTGACAAGTGCCTAGGAAACCTGGACATTTTAGTACTAGCCTAGTAAGAAATTAAATTATGCAATCACTTACAGCCATGTGAGAAATGCATCAAAATATAATTATGCAGAGTTTACAGAGTGCACAGGCAATTAATTATGTTTGTACATGATTCACTGACATGTAGGTTGCAGCTTTAGAAGTTAGGATAGGAGGGTGACCAGATGATATTTCCAGAAAGGACAGATGACATAGAAATGTAGGACATTCATGACAAATACAGGATGCTTATAAATAATAGTATTGATTTCGTATATTACACTCACACTATGACATAACATTGCATGATGCACTCCTCAATAATAATGCTGTGAGCCTCTGACAAACACTAAAGTACAAGTACATACAGAAATCTAGAGGAGATAAAGGTATTGTTTCAAATTGATGTTTACTAGAATAAACTAGAGATAGAGATATTACAAGAGGTATTACATTTAGTAATACACCCGAATGAGCAAGACTGCTCGTGCTCGGGTGCCGTTTCAAAAATATCAAAGTGAAGAAAGAGGAGAGACAAAGAAATAGAGTGTATAATGTGCTTAACTAAAAAAGAAAGTAAAACAAAAACATTAAAACATAAATACATAAAAGGAGTGAAACAAAAATTACTTAAAAGCTAAAAAATTACAAAAAATTCTTTACATATCTATTAAATTTAACAGTGGAGTATGCTGAGAGATCAGGATTTTTTCTGATAATTGAGTTATAGAGAACTGTTTATTAACATTTAATTATCACTGTAAAATATCAATAAAAAATTAAATGGTATTCTGGCTTGGCTTTTAAGTATTTTCCTGAAGAAGTAATTCGTTTTAAAACGTTTCGTAAAACTCTTTCAGCATTACCATTATGGCAACTCAAAAAAATATTCTGTAATTTTTGGCAGTTTTGAATGGCTTCCCTGCTACAACGAACAACTTCGTCATGTGATACCTCATGAAGTGGAGATGAACTGTTTTCCAGAAACCTTACAAATGACTCTGAGTTTCATGACAAAAATATGAATGTTGTGCCATCTTACGGCAGAATGTTTGCAATGGACTTTAAACTTTGGACGATTTTTCACTTTTCCCGGACACAGAGTTGAAATGTAGGGCATGTCTAGAAAATGTAGGAACTCTGGTCACCATGGGACAGCATTATGACTAAACTACCTTCATTGAAAATATTTCATCAGCGAACACATTAATATTTGCACATAAATAAGGAAGGAGTGTTTAATGTGAAAAATATGGTAACGTGTAATGTAGTTTTATTTGAGATACGATAAATGTAGACAGTAAACTCTATTTATTTAATTTATTGTACGTATTTGACATTAACACAATTTTGAAATCGCTTTTTAACAGTCCATATTCAATTTTTTTTTATAAAATTAAATATTAATTTTTAAATGGTTCCTCCTTTTGGTTTGTTTGATGGTTGAATATTTAAATTTAGCATCGAAGTTGATCACATTTAATAATATCTACTGGTATCATTTGTTTCATTGTTAGGAATTAGACTCTATATCCACTAACTTATGAGACTTTGGTTTATCAAAATCAAGATATTGAAATGAAACATCCTGCTCAACTTTAAAACATACTCATATATTTAGCCAAATAATAAATTATTAAAACACAACACCAGGACTGTATGGCCTAAATAATTCAAACCTGGGTGAAAATCTATTGATTGAACTTTATTCTTACAGATTTCATTTAGAAAAAGGGATAACTACAAGAAAATAATTATGAGGCATAGTTTGCTAACTGCATTATGTCCACCCCTGGACAAAATCGAGTTTTACATGTACTTGCATGGTTTCTAGCATGCTCTTTCCTGCAGTGAATTCTGATTGCATCAAATAATATTTTCACGGTGCAAATGGCATGCGAAAAGCGGCTGTTGTTTCAAATCGTATTTTGTCCACATTTGTGATTACTGCAAACCATACTGTGTCCACAGCTTTTTTTTTTATCATGATTATTACCTTGAAAATGAATTTATGTTTGTTAAATTTACAATTTGGACAGCGCTAAGTGTAGGAAGAATTCTGTTAATTTGTGCTGTGTTTCACAGTAGAAATATAATAATATTGCAAGGTAAAATCCCGAAGGAAACAAGAGCAGTAAAAGTCAGCAAGGCATTTGCATTCTGAGGGCAGATATGAGTTGAATAACAAGATATCAATTAGTTATCTAATTTGTCTTCATATATTGTCATTGTGTATCATCACTAATGTAGACCTATTATGGAACATACCTTGAACTACACATGGGCGTCCACAGAAATTTTGTCAAGGGGGGGCCATGAACAAATAATTTACTGCCACCACCACCATGATGATGCTACTACTACAACCACTTTTAAAAATGTATGGGAAATTGACCTATACTCTTTATTTTTCAAGTTTCCCCATAAATAATAGTCACATACTGTTAGAAGAACTTAAAGACAATATCACAAGAGAAATTAACTCTGTCTCGGAAGCTGAACTTATGTGCATGAAAGCAAATTTCCTAAAAAGGTGCCAGTGTTGTGTGAATGCCAGAGGGGGAAATTTCCAACATCTCTTATGATGAGGTAAGTGGTTATTTTCATTGTAAGTCCAACTGTAAATGTGAGGACCTGAACCATTACACCATTCATGGCTTTATTTGTGTAGATATTTCACCCAATCACTCAGGAGTTGGAGCTGTGCTTGCCGCGACACAGAAACCCGCATGATTGGCCAACTCTTGCATGGGACTCACTGTACTATTGTTAATTGGTAACGAGGCCTGACCGGCAACGGGGCAATATCAACTGGTACATTTACAAGTCTTTTCCTACCCTTTACAATTTCACAGGTACTGTTCATGGTACTTTTATTGCTTAACCTTCATTATAATGAAATTTTGGCTATAAATGATTTCAAGTTTGGGGGAAGTAATTATTGCTAGTTGCTCATAACTTAAAGGAAGGGTAAACTAAAAAAATACAATTTTTTTTATTTTAATCTCATTGCACGGAGCTTTGAACTACGAAACGAATGGTGATCTCGTGAACTTCAGGTGCCTAATAGTACGCTTTGTACGGGTGAAGTAAAAAGCTCCTGTGATGTCACGCGAGACAATTCACTGACAGGACGACAGCTGCTGTAATGCTCGCTCGTGCTGTTTCTACATACACCACAAGGTCTCATTTGTATTAGTTGTTGATAGAGATGTCTGCAATGTTACCTTATAAGGACGAACCTCGGTATTCACAAATTAATTTCACACGAAAAGAAAATGACAAGGAATTATTGAAAGAATTGCAAGGAAGAAAAGAAAATACGGAATGGTGTAAGTGTGGGGCTGTGTATACAAATGAAAACAGACCACCAAAGTGTGTGTTGTTGGGACTGTGAAGGAATTTGTGAACAGAAGGGGGTTGTAGGCTGTATAACACAACATGCCTCATTCGATAACATTATATACGAACAGCGTCACGTTCAGATTCAGAATCATCTTTTGCGGTAGTAGAAATGTCTGAAATGCTAAAAGAGCTATCTAAATCACAATTTCTAGAAGAAACATTCAATGAATCTGTGCAAACATTGACATAAGTTTCATTTCCTAGTTCACACTGAACGCCTAAGCTGTTAGAAACTGAATTTTCGTCATAAATACTAGATTCCACATTCATGATTTGTCCATTCCCGGATACTGATGGATTACTGTTCGAATCTTGCAACAACTCTCTCATTTCCTTCTTCCTCAAGTACGACGATTTTCTTTTCTTCAATGGTGGTGTTTCCTACGCAAAAGAAGTGATGGCACAGCACTTCTTTTTTAAACAGATTGTGGGGTTTCTCCAGTTAACTGTTTTCGTAACTGTACCAAAAGCTCGGTATCATTTTCTTCAAATGTTGTGAACAAACCATAGCCTACTGTATTTGCTAGGAACAAATTTTTCCTATTTTTATTTTGATCAGCCATTGCTTATAACCAGGGCCCGGATTCTGATGACCAAAAATTGTTTGAAAAATGACCCAAAATTTTAAAGAAAATGACTTAATAATTCTAAAGAATGACCTAAAAACTGATATTTTTTTATAAAAAGTTATTATTGTACACAAAGTTATAGACTAATTTGTACATAATTGTAAAAACCAAACCAAACATCCAAAAAGGATGTTGTAGATCTAAAAACTTTGTGCTTTGTTCGTGATTGGAGCGTTTGAGGAGAAAAATAAGAAAGTAGTTTTTGAAATAGGTCCTACAAAAAAATGTTGCATTATACTAACCTAGTAATTTATTTAAATAGGCCTATTACCCTATGAGAAAAAAGACGACAAAAAAGTTAATATACTCAATGTAAATGCATGAAAATGACTAAATAAGGAAAGAAATACACGAAAATGACAAAATAATGACGTAAAATTGAAATAAGTGTCCTAAAAATATAAAATGGCAAAAAGTGACAAAAAATGACCTAATAAAAATGCATTTCTATAATTTAGAGGCCATGGTTAGGATTTATCTACAAGTTTGGCATTGTCTAAGCAGCATCAATAAAAAGATGACATGTCATTAGAATCCGGGCCCTGCTTATAATGTTCGGGTGAATTATCTCTGTTGAAAAATCGATGGAAAGATATTTTAAGTGTGTTATCACTCTTCGACGATGAGTTTGTACACCCACAACAATAAACCATTGTTTGAACAGATACTCACTAAAAAACCATAACAGTAGACAGAATGTTGTGAACTGTCTCTCACTGGGCGGGACTGAGTCAAGCATTTGTCAAGCATGACATCACGCGCCCACCGCGTTACAATAAACATATTTGTTTTGTGATTAAATGTGAAGGTGTAAAATATTTCTAACAGTGAATATCATTTCTTAAAAACATTTTCTTTCAATCCGTATGAAGAAAATGATACTGAACTTTTAGTTTACTTTTCCTTTAAGTACTACAGTATGTGCACAATTTTGCCTCACTTCACATTAGTTGCTTAGTCACTTAGTTTGTAGAGATTTATCTGTAAACAAAATTTCCAGGGGAGGCTAGCGGCCCTACCCTGCCCCCCTTGCAGACGGCCATGGAACTACATGATTTCTCCCAGAAAAAAAGCTGTGCACTGTACAAAATAGCATATATGCGTATAATACACATCAAATGAAACTAAACGCTTGGATCTTCGAAAAAAATACCTAGTTTGTCATACTGTTCAATTTTCCATATAAAGACAAATTTTATGACCATTTTTAAATACCTCCCACTGTTTAAACGTAATTTATTTTTTGACTCTTCTGTAAAATTTTGTGCTTTGGACATAATATGATCCGCAACGATACTCCTCATATATACTATTAAACCCATGTGCACCTTTCACAATTCTCCCCTTTTGACCGGTGCCCTAGAAAACTGGATAGTTCTTTATGTACCTAATTAAATACACTCTTATAGAGTTGCATTCAAGATGCTTAAAGGCATGTGCACTTAAAGGAATACAATAATAATTATTACAAACCTCTTCACATGTAACTAAACTAAACTCCGTGGTGCTACATCCCTGAAGGGACTAGGCCTACCACCGGACCGCTGCATCATCTACAACAGGCAGATGGAAGAATTGGGGCATGCGGTAAGCATGCAGACACCCACGGCCGTTAATGGTGGTTTCCGTGACTGGAGCCGCTACTTCTCTATCAAGTAGCTCCTCAGTTTGAATCATGAGGCTGAGTGCACCCCATTCCAGACCTCCTTACCTCAGAAAAATCTGAGGAGGTACCGAGGATTGAATCTGGGCCTGTGAATCTGTAGCCAGCAACACTATCCACAAGACCATGCAGGCAGTCCTTCATTTGTAATGCATATTATTATGTTTAAAAATAATGTTAATCCCCCAAAAAAATGAGCCAATGAGGCTTATGAATCAAAACATTTTGTAGATACATTTGACTGAATGTATTAATGATCTAAACTCGATGTTTATTGAATTATGAGTACTGTATTTTAATGACAGAAACATACTGAAAGGTCCAGCTGTTATTTATTTATTTATTTATTTACGTCCTGCGAGATCAATATACATTGATATGAGACATGTCAATGTTTTATGTAATATGGTTAAATGAGATAAATGATAAGCAATACAGTGTAGATCTAAGTAATCAACATAATACAATACAAAATAATACAATAATCTACAAATAATCCACCAAATAATACATGATATTATAAAAAGTAAAACATTTTGTATTTATGTAAAAACTGTTCTCGGGTGTATACCTTAGTGACCAACACAGACATGATTGCAGTACTCCTCAATACTATAAAAACATGCATAATCCATGTTATAATGAAATGATACAGTGCGTCTCATGTACGAGTTGGCTGGTCGCATGGGAATCTGGCTGTTGTTATGAAATTTTTACAGAATGCGTGATATACACTACTAAAATAGTTTCAAACCAATTAAAAGTCTGTTCCATTATTATCATTATTTGAATTATATTTAATATATTTTCTCATAGGATATATTTCTTCATATAAAATTTATACTGAAAAATTAAGA
The DNA here is from genome assembly GCA_964059195.1 of Ectobius pallidus. Lineage (NCBI taxonomy): Eukaryota > Metazoa > Arthropoda > Insecta > Blattodea > Ectobiidae > Ectobius > Ectobius pallidus. The sequence goes on along the minus strand of CAXKWD010000001.1, from coordinate 31,176,771 downwards.
AATAGTACATTTTCCTTTGCATTCATATATTCGAAAAAATATTTTGTACTAAGGTGAGGTCAGGAAAAAATAAATACAAAAAAAGAGCTATTTCCTCAATTCTCCAATGATGCACTTATTGCACCCATATTGCAATGTACTACTTATTGCTGGCATTTTACTATGCAATGTGAATTAAAGTGCAGTATTAATTATTCTGTAGTCAGAAAAAATTGGAAGTCTTTTGTTAATAATTCATAGTCTGCTTTAATTTAACAATGATTTTTCAAATGATATTCCAATATCTAAATATATATTGGAAGGTAATGAAAGAATATGTTTGTGTTAATTTGAAGTAAAATGTGTTGAATAGGCCTATTAATTAATTATTGATTTTTATAGCATATTAAAACATAAACGGTCACATATTGCAGGAAGTAGAGTGTAATTAACTCATTCATTCCTGTTAAAAAAATTATTTCTATACAATATTAAAAGTGCCCCTGATTGATTGAAAAAATCTTTCAACCTTACGGTAAGCTCATCAGCTTAAAGAGATCAAAAGGAAACTGAGATAAATCTATAACATGGTGCCCACAGTTTATAACGCCTGTGGAGGACTTCATGTCCAGGAATTCTTTTATTCTAAGATTTCTGAATTTCTTGCTTGTAAACTTCGTATCTGAAGGTGGGTACACTACCTCTGCACCACCAAGGCCCTCAGAAGTACACTACAGTGAACGCCACTTAATGTAATCGTGGATAATGTTATCAATCGGGTATCATTATCACTTTTATGAAGTCCCATGCTGATACATTGAAAAATCGCTGTTTATTGTGATCAAAGATTCAGTTTATGTTATCACATTTTTCCTTTTTGCAGCTTTATTTCCAAGTACAGTACGTTATTCAAAAGCATTTCGTTTTTAAGCATTTAATTTGTAACTCAACTGTACTCTGTTGTACTGGAGGTTGGTCCCAGCTCACAGGATGACTGGTTCGGGGGGGATGGCACATTCCCTAACTTTCTCTTTTTAAGCAATAAAACATGTTTCATCCATCAGTTTAGTTGCTGCTTTTGATTTATGAAGATAAAAATGTTGACATGCAGTGATGAAAAGACTTGAACAGACAGGCATTAGACGTTTTACTATGCGGTGTTCACCACAGATCAGTATAGGCTTCCAAAAACACTTGTAACTGAGTATGGAGTATTGGTTAATGGACTCCTTAAGTAAAGTAAGTAAAGGAAAGTAAAGTGGTTGAAAAAAATTGTTGCTTGGAGTCTTTTATTGTATTTCATCAATGATTTTAGAATAAATATTTTTAATTCAGTTTTGTAGTGTATTATCTTATATATGAATAAATATTTTCATTTAATTCCTTCGACTACTGTTATCAATCTGTTAATATTATCAGATTAGTTGCATCCTGAAGTGATCACAATAAGCAACGTGCACTGTATATGTAAATATGAAGTGAACTCACCCTTTAGTTTCAATAACGAAGCCAGTGTCTGGTTCATTAAGGCATTTGTATTCCACACACTGTTTGTCGCTGGTCCAAGTTTCACCAACTGCATACGCCTTCTTGGTTGAGGAATGGTAACATTTCCCAGGATATGCTACAAACCAAAGAAAGCTTTTAAATACTGTCATCATAAATAATCTTGAGATTTGTGGGAAGCAAGAACTGGTTTTCATGTTAACTTCAACAAAATCAACCCTTATATATCAAGACACAAGTTATCCCTTAAGTATAGTTGGCAGTACTTTGTTGAATATTGTGTTTAATGATATTTCAATTTTTGTCTAAGGGTGTATGTATGCATAGTGGGAGGAGAAATGGTTAGACAGCATCTCCCATTTTTTGTACTATGCCATTCCTATGCTCTTATTTTTAACTACTGCTACTGGTATTACTTAAACTGGTATGCTCCAATTGGACCACATTCTGCAGAAAAGAACCAACCCTCAAATTTATTTGTATGCCATCTATGGAGCAAACAAAACACACTGAAAAGATCAAGGTGGTTTTTTTTAACTTTAAATGCTTTTTTCTCCATTTAAAAATCATGTGGATTGGTTCCTTTCTGAAGAATGTGGTAAAATTATTAGTCAGGACACCCAGTAAACTGACATTCAAAATATTAAAAATCTTGTCCCTACCATCTCTCTATATATTAGTAACCAAACGTTTATACACAAAAATAGGAATCTATTCTTGAAGAATTCGTAAAGAACACCTAACAATATTCATTCAGATTGTCATACACTAGAACTAGCAGGAGTTGTCCCAGAATTTTATACACCTTTCTCAGGATGCAAATTGTATTTTTTTTTTTTGTAAAAAAGCACCATTTTGTCCCGCTTTATGAAAATGGCCTACATTATGGTGATGTAACTTATATTAAGTTTTAACTGATGATACAGTAGGCTACTGATTTTTTTTGTTTCATTGGAATGACACATACAAGAATGGCAATAAGAGGCTAAGCATTATAAAAAAACTGGCTGGTTAAAATTTGCTTTCTTTAAATATTGCTTAAAACATCCTTATTATGTTTATCATTATCACGCTCAAATATTCAAAATGTGAAATCATATCATAATTCCATTAAATTGCACAATCCTGGGTGTTCTATTACTAAAAATTGTTTTTGCTCCTCCTTACGTACCAGTACTGAGGTAAAGTATTTTAGAAATAATTATCATTGATCAAAATTTAAAGTGAAATAAACAAATACCTGTAGGACACACATCTAACAGATTGCATAAAAATAGGCTTATACGTGAATTTGTGATTTTGATTTTGCATTCTTATAATACCTAAATAGCCTATTTATTTTATGTTCTGTATACTTTGCTTAAGGAATAAATGGTTGGAGAGGCACTTCAAAATCTGTTATCACTTCTTTATTATTACCACACAAATGTATAATAAAGATTTGAATTACCCAAAGAAACTATCTTCCTTGAATTTAATGTACTAGAAATGATGAATCTATATAAAATGAATTTACTTATTTTTCCTCCATAAACATATAAATTGGGGCTGTGAATTGAACTCTGGATTAGCTCAGTTGGTAGACCATTGGCGCTTATAGCCAAAGGTCCTGGGTTTAAGCCCCAGTGTCGGAGGATTTTTTCTCCTATAATATTCTCATGTAGTGTCCAACAGAGACAATAATCTGTGGTCCACGAATGCTTGTATATCTATATAAATTGAATTTTAAAACACAATTTTCACATTTCATGACACAAGACAAATTGCCTTGCCACCCTTAATTGAACATAATGTAAATACATTAGCTGTGCTGAAACATGGCTCTAGTTTTGGAATAAGACTATAGAATAATGTATTATTTAAAAAATAAAATGAAAATACATTTATTTTAGAAGAGAATAAGTTATATTATAAAATAGTTTTTCTCATTTTCTTGATGTATTTTTATAATAAAAACCAAGTCATATGTATACATTCCCTTGTGTTTTTATTATTTTTTCTATTGTTTTTTGTGATTTTATGTGTGTGTTTTTTTTGTTCTCTTTTGTATTTTGCATTATGTATGGTACTTCTTTACAAAATTTGAAAATTTTTGGGACTGAACTGCACCCGGGCACTGGCATTTTTCGGGTATAAATAACTTTTTTTTTTTACTTGTAAATATAATTATAATGTACACTGCATTATATTTGTATTTGCTTACTGAGGTCCATCCTTTAGAATATAAACTCATATTTGAGGAAAAATTATAATTTGCAATAACTTCTCCTACAGTATAATCACAAATTTCTCCAAAATTTTCTTCTTCAAATTTTTCGTAATAAAAGCTGAAAAGCCTCCAGTAATGTTGTTTTATGATTTTCTGTTCTTTCCTAACCATAATATTTTCACACAATAAACAACTGAGCTTAAATAAAAAATTAATTAATTATAAAGAAATAGTAAAATTCCGACTTTAGAGTGCGCCGATTAAAAAACGCCGCCGGGGAAAAAGACCTCAGATTCGAGTTCTCTGGCCCAGAAAACCCCTGCATATTGAGTTCCGTCTAAATCGATCAATGTTTGCATATTTAGGCTTAAGATATATTCTTTATCCCTCTTCCGAATACGTTGAAAATTTCGACCAGGGTGGGATTACAAAATGAAGCGATTCTTTTATTTCTAAATTATGACAAAAAACGGCAAAGACACCTGCAACTGATTTCATAAATGAAATGTATTACTGAAAACTGATGCTAGGATAGCGAAGAAAAATTACGTTTTCTGCCAGTTTTTCACTTATAACTCGCAAAAGAAAGCGAAAATAAAAAATCCGGCTTCGAGGTGCATTCGCCCACCCTGAATCCATCCATGTTTAAACTTTCAGTTCAGTAGATTTCGCTGGTCATCGCGCACAGACAGACAGAAAGACAAACACTTCCTTTTATTATTACAGATTAGGTGAAACTAGAGGTGGTGAGTGAACGATTATGTCTTATAACCTTTCCGAATATATAAAAAAAAAATTCATGCAGAATTTCAGCTCTATTAGTTTAGTAGATTCTTCATCGAATTGGAACAGGCAGAGATGGAATATTAAATTTTACTTTCTCGTATATACGTAGTATAGAGAAAGTATTGTGAAAAACGGATAACCGCTAGTTATACAATAAAATGTGTTGGGTCCTCTTAAATAACTACGAAATGGAGACAACTGTACGCCACTAACCTATCACGAGAAGAACAGGTTCTTTTGCTTGGATTGATTTTTATATTGTTCTAAAACAAAAGATTATAGTTTTGGATTATTCGTCTGTGAATACAACTTTGGTTACAACAAAATCGTACAAGGTTACAATGAAATCTATAACTTAATAAGTGAGAAAAAATAATAGAAATTGGAAAGCACGAAGGATCAGCGCCATTTTTGCTACAGTGTTCGATTCACTTACTACAACATGCAGTAGCTATTATATATCGAGTCTTTATCGATCGATTTAAATAATCTTGTTTCGATTAGCCCATGGAAATGGCGTACAGTAGTGAGTGTTCTAGTGTGTAGAGCTGTGCTTTATTTATATTTTATGTGAAATATTTAGTAGTGCCAGTGGTAAAACTATACGGTTTGTTATTATTGATTCTTCGTATTTCACTCGATGTGATTGTATTCGCCGGCTGGCTTCTTTTGTGATGATTACGTCTTGACATCACCGGCCTACCGCTGTGGTGGTTGTTGTGAGTAATGCACACATTCTCATCTTCTTCTGAGTTCTGTAGCTTCCTTTATTGATGTTCTCTTACCCATAACCCCACTGTGCATTGGAATTAGGAATAACTTTTTGGGGAGCAAAGAAACACTACAGGTAGTGAAGATACGTTCATAGTTTGGTTAGGTAGACCGGCTGTCTTTATACTCGTATTGCCAAGTTCGCTTGTAATGAATACGAGTAAGTTAGCGATGAAAGTCTGCCCGGAAACACATGACTGCAGTCAAGTATAGCCAAGGCTCTCTTTATTTAGTAACATCTGTATTATATTACTATCGGATGTTCGGTGACCCGAAGCATTTTGATTGGCTCTCGGAGACAGGTTAACCTTGAATATTACAGAAGACTATGGTTACTGTTATGACTCGAAATGATCTTCATTTGTCAAGTAGTCTCGCGTCTTTATAATGTCTGAGCAAAATCTATAAAAGTTAAAATAGAAATTTATGTCAACATTAGTGAAATTAAAATATTCTGTTATTAAAGATAAATCAGACCGTAGCCTAAAGGGGTCATTCTTACGATTGTGGGGTTTTTCTCCACTGTTTAGCTGGAATTAAAATTGTCACAAAACTGTGTTTTATTGATGTCATCTCGTTTATTATGATGGAGAGCTATTACCAGTGAATTGACCAAGCTCAATGTTAATCAATAACTTAGATATATTTTTAAAAAATTAATAAATGCAAATATCCGTCAATTCCGTAACGCAGCATTTTCTTGTCATAGTATTAACAATTTTAAATATTACAGCAATTTTATTTATTGTTTCTGTACCTCATAGGCTAGCGATTCAGCTTGAATCACTTTTATCAGAAATATTTACTATAATGGACAAAAATAAATTGAAAGCTTTAGTTCAGAATATAGAATCGAGATTTTTAATGTTAAATTTTGTTATTATGGTCAGACTTTTTATTGTAAAAATAATTATTCTCATTTCCTATGTATATTAAGAATAAAGTGCATAAATGCCTCCTCGTTTAAGGAAAAGCCATTACAAATTAGTGCTAATTTTACTTACTGTTATGAGGTGGACACTTGCATTACATCAACAATAGCCTGATTTTCGTTGTACAGCGATTCAACAAAGAAACAGAATTTTTAGTAATAGTAATAAATAATTATGATAAAAGTATATGGAAAATAATTGGGTGGGCTTGAGCCCCACGGGACCAATTAAGTTGGCGCCACTGGGCTCAAGTGCACTTAATTCCACATGCTTTAATTATTGAATTATTTTGAAATTTATGGGTTTTTGCTTATAGCACTAAAAATTGTGCTGAATATTCTGCATCCATTGATATATAGTTTATATAGGTTTAGAAATTATTTGTGCCATTTAAATGGACATTTAAATATGTTTACATGCTCTGAGCTACTATTCACTATTAACTTAAAATTGAATTTCCCGGTAACTCTTATTTTTCACACATATTGTTAGGTAGCTCCAAAACCATTAGAGATAGAAGGCTGAAATTTTTTACACTAATTTTACATGCATATATGCATAATGTAGACTACAATGATGCCCATAGGTATAAAATTAAAGAAAATGTGTCATGAAATATTGAACAAATTTCAAGATATTTTATATGCGATATATAAAAATTAATTGCATTAAAATAATAACTTTAGCTGTATAATAGTAGTCTACTTTGCATAAAAATACGTTCATTATATGCATTAAAAAAATAAAAGTCGTCAGAGAAACCAGAAAAATGTTATACCTATAGGAAGTGATAAGTGCAACTGAATTAATTTTTTTCATGCTCCTATAAAACGTGTAATTTAAAATTAACTTGGTCAATTGTTTATACTTTTATCTGCTAGTTATGTTCTAGTAAGCCTTGTTATAGGATCCTGTAATTTTTGTCCACTTCTGAGTTCATTTTCTTGTAAAATTTTAATATTTTAGAACCTGCGTTTTTTTTATCTTTCTTGTGGTTGTTCACGTACATATACCCTCAAGATATCGGGTACAAAGAAATGGGGTTTCAAACAACCCTGTAATTTAAACATGCCAAGCTATAGTGACCTGGGTTTGGTTGCACCAGTTCAATAGCCCCAGCTGCTTCTGTAGGAGCGAAGAGACACACAGCAACAAGAAACACAGCAACAGGCAGAAGCATCTTCATCGTGGTCATTTTCTGTAAGATAGACATGTAACATAGACTATTAAGGGAATATATCACTAAAATTCATTGATATTCTAATGGCCTTAAACGATATTGCCAAGTACCCTACATTAAAAATATTAGCAATATGAAACTTAATCTTAGAAAGGAACTGTTGTATTGACATATTCAGGTAACTTCGGGCATGCCCTTGAACTGACCTTAGATGCGCAGAAAGTTATGGGCCATTCAGATAGAAACTTAACCGTAAACGTAAGAACGTAAACTTAAACGCAAATTTTAGCACGGCATTGAGCATTCGCAATGAAAACATAAACGTTGGTTCCAACCAATCACAAACGAGAACGTGAACATCTGATAAAATGGCTGCAGCAGACGATAATACTTTCATGTTTCTATTAAACATATGTAGGCCACTAAAAATTGAAATCATACAAGCGTATGCAAGCACATAAAAATTAACAGAATATTATATGGGCTGTATTTAATACTGTAGTTCATTTCTTGGGGAACTAATTTTCATATATTTTCCTTCAATACCACATCTTTATATAATGGATGCCATTTATCATAACGAGGAGTTTCTCATTTATAGAATACTTCTTGGCTACTTCCACTTCCGTCTCTTGTTCTGTTCTCTGATTGGTTCAATCGTTATTTTTCGCATAAACGTAACGCAGAAGCTTGGTGTTTGCAAGCTTCTACGTTACGTTTAATTTTACGTTTAAGTTTCACGTTTACGTGATGCATTGTGAATGGTCACACTGAAAAACATGGCCCCAAACTTCTATGTGCGGAGGAGGTGAGCCGTAGGGTGGTTTAAGAATTCGCCAGTTGCAACTAAGCAGGAGCTGTCTGAGCGACTTAACTACCTTCGTAAAAGCATTGTGTTCACATAGTCTACAACAGGGGAAGACAGAAGGTTGCTCTGTGACGTCACTGCTTACTGCTCTGACTGCTCGCGTTATACCTCTGCGAGGAGTATGTGAAGTGGTGGCATTAGTGAACAGGGGGGAAGAGAGGGGCATTAGTATTGCGGGCAGCGGGAATTTAGGGGGTTAGAACTTACGTAATACGTGTTTCCGAGTTAATGAAACATCAATCGATTTTCTTGATAGTTTATCGGTTAATTACAGCACAGTAGTTTAACATATTATAAGTAGGGTAAGGTGGTACATTTTCGAACACTTAACAAATATTCTTATTTTATGAACACAGTAAACTTAAGACAAGTTCAACTGTATCGTAATCACAAAGTTGGCAATGTAGTTGACCCTTCAAAAAAATATGAAAGTCAAACAGCTGTAAAATTGGTCATGGCAATCAATCTTTCATTTCCAGAATATCGTTCGAAAATGTACCACAGTAGGTACAATTCTAAACACCAGTGGGTACTATTTCGAACAGTGGCATTTTCAACGAACGAATTGCTTTCTTCCAAATATTATATTTTATTATTATTATTATTTATCAATAATATGAGCGTAATAATGAACTGTCACGTTTTGAATAGGCAGATGACAGGTTTGGGGCATGTGGTCATCATGCCGACTCCTACGTCAGTTATTGATGGCTTACTGAACCGGAGCCGCTACTTCTTTATGAATTAGCTCTTCGGTTGGTGTCAGGAGGCTGAATGCACCCCGTTCCAAATCGCCCTACCTCAGAAAAATTCGAGGAGGTAACGGGGATCGAACCCAGACTTGGGGGTCCGTAGTCAGCAACCACTAGACCATGCAGGCGGGTCTGTCATAACATCAAGAGCAATAATAAAAAATACTTAACAACTCCAGAACGATTTCTGTTTGCTATTCTGTATCGCATAATTGCTGAGATGTAATAGCAATCCGGAGGAAGCGCAGTTCATAAATCTTCGTTGAAATAATACCACTGTTGAAAGCTGTGTGATGCCATCCTTTAAATATTTGACTGGCACAGTTAATAATAATAAACATGCAGAATGCTGTGATAGCAAAACAGCTTTTCCATGCAAGCGATCGCGGGTTAAAGTACTGTTCGAAATTGTACCTAAAATCCGTTCGTATTTGTACCTCGAGCTAGTTTTTGTAAATTATACATAGTTGCAAATTCCGCTCACGAATGACCATTGTTGTGCCAATGACTTACGTATTAAGGACTACGCTATTTGTTGGTATGAGTTAAAAATTGGTCCTCAACAATGTATTCCAGTAACACAACGTGGGATTATAAGCAATTTTATAACGTGCCATTTTTCCAGCATGGAGTTCTTACCTTCGATTGGAAAATAATATTTTATGGCCGAATGAGTCAACTTAAAACATCATTCTCGCGGATACAGATCAACAAAACAATCAGTATGGACGCTATATTTTTAAAAAGAGGTTGGCTAACATTTGAAACCCCAAAATGGATAAAAATCTTAGTCCGTTCAGAATTGTACCATGTTCGAAAATGTACCACCTTACCCTAATTCTATTTTTCTATTCTGTGAGAACAATTGCCTTTCCACAAAATCTATGTTCTTTGACAAAAATAGACAATACTATCATTTGAATTAACATAATTCACTACAATTAAAAAAATATAAAAAAAATGAACTGAATTAATTACCATACAAGCTCGTCTGTACCTTAGATGATACAAGATTACAGTAACAATTTTCTGACTTTCCTGTCTCTTTTTTCTTTAACAAGTTTATCAATGTTGGGACGTAATGTTTGAGCAATATTTAATCGAAGACTACATTTAGGTTGTGATTTGACAATGTACTTCTTGATTTGAGCTTTGCACATTTCATTAGTGAAAAAAATTGCTCGGCCACATATGTCGATCCAAAATTACATAACATTCGTGCGGCAAGTTTCGGGAATCTGGTTTCAGAGAAATTTCTGTAAAAGTTACCCAAGACCACTTTACGTTCGTATTTGTCCTTTAACAGATCGTCGCATTGTAAGTTTAGCAGTTCCAACTGATACCGGCAAGGAACGTCTTTGACATTAACTGAATATGGGGTAGCAAAAAGTTTAAACATTGGAGAAAGGTTTTCCACATCCTGAAACCTCGATTCGAACTGAAGAAGAATGTTTTGCAGAACTAATACATGTTCTGCAGAGAGAACGCTATCAGGATCGCATACTTGCATTAACTTTGAAAAATGCTCCGTGTTTCCAACCAGAAGTTGTTCTACCCACAGAGCTAAAGTGAATAGGTCCTCTAGTACCTAAATCTAGCGTACTCTAAACACCCCTACTACCGTGCGCTCTTGCTGACGTCACACACAAGGGATCCGCATGCTCTTGCTCCACAAACGTCATCACAAGACGTAGTTGATTTCCCCTGTTCTATATGTTGTCAACATCGCCCAATTACAACTGACCATTCATGTCATTGCCTGACAATGTGTGTTAATTGTTTATTTAGTATGAAGTATACAAGAATGCCCGAAGCTCTTTGGTCTATTGCGTAAATTGCCGGCATAAACAATAGTAATGGGAAATTATGTAAATGGTCGGACAATAACATCCATATTATAATACATTCACTGAAAATATTTTTCGTACTTCAGGCTTCTATTAATTTCATGTAGGTCTGACTCTTGTAATATTAATACAGTACATTTATGTATTTCAGACCAGTATCCTCTTAATGGAAATAAATAAATACAGTCAAACCTTTGTATAACGAAGATCGATATAAACCTCCATATAGCAATATTTTTGTATGGTCCCGGCGAATTTCCTGTCTTAATGTTAAATGTAACTCACTATAACGATGAAGCTATATTATAAACACCCTTTTATAACGATATTAGGCACGCTAGCATATTCAACCCCTTGTATCCCTCAGGGATTCAGAGAACGATTTTTTTTTTACTGGATGTGGGAATCGGGAGAAAAACACTACATTTTCTTGGGAATTCCAAGAAATTTTTCTACTGAAGACGAAACATTCCTTACTATTTAACCAAGTGACAAATATGTCATGTAATGCACATTCCGAGTTAAAAATTTAGTACGAACTGAAAATAATTGCTAGAATTTATAACAAAAAAATAACTTATTTTTAACTTTAGAGGAAAAACAGGCAAAAAGGCAATATCAGGCTCTATCGTAAAAATAGGCTGTTTTAGGTCCTATAAAAGTATCAGTTTTAGGCATAGTCACTTATGAAACATGCATATACAAGTTTTCGTCCATATATCACTTAAGGATTAAAATAGGTTTTTACCTAAAATCCGAAGTCTATTTATGATAATAGTTTCAGAATTTAAGTAAGTGCAGCCTGTACTGTGAGTGAATAAGTCATGCTGGTAAGATATAAGCTACATGTTACCTGTTTGCCGCGAGATGATAACTGGACACTCAGTGCGTTACAACAAGTCGTTTTATAGAAACCAGCTCCCCCATGTCCTTCACAACACTCCAATGCAAAACGATCATTCTTACAAGTTATAAAATAGTAACCGTCCAATCATCCTATTGAGGCCAATGGAAGATGTGATCTTAGGCCTTCTCGGCACTTCCAGGTTCTATAAGAGAAAATCTTACTTTCTCTACCCTAAGCCTAGGCAATGCGATTCTCTCGCTTCACATTTTCACATAGAGTAAGTGGCCACATTGTTGGATATGCGTATTCAGTTGTCTCAAGCTCATGCAAAATCGAGTTGTTTGTGACGGTCACGCCTAAAATAACGGCTGCTATTTAATACGTATCCTATATCATTCTTTCGATTTGGACCAATAACATGTAAAAATGAATCTGAAATCAGCCAATCACAGCCATGTTCACTCAATATTTATCGAAATTTCATTACTATTTCCTTCTTCTTCTTCTTCTTCTTCTTCTTCTTCTTCCTCTAGTTGTCAATCTTGCGATTGCTTTGTGACAGATCTCCATCAGCTTCTTGGTCAATTCCTTCAGTTCTGCATATGTGCTGCATCCGGTTTCCCTTTTGATGTTTTTTATGTAGGTTAATCTTGGGTGCCCTCTTTTATTTTTGCCCTCTATTTGCCCCTCTATTATAGTAAGCAGAAAGTTCTGATGTCTGATGAGGTGAACTAATAGTGAATTCCACCTCTGTTTAAAAATATATATGATCTTCCTGTCACTATTAATTCTTCTTAATATTTCCTCATTGGTGACTGTCAATCCATCGTATTCTTAACATTCTTCTGTAGCACTACGATTCAAAGGCTTTTAATCTTCTTTTTTTTCTGTTGCTATCGTTCAAGTTTCGCAACCATAAAGCGCTATGTTCCAAACATAGGATGTCAGAAATTGTTTTCGAATGTCTATTGTGATATTTTTTTGCCGTTAGCAATGTCTTCTTTTTGCTAAATGCCAATTTGGTTAGATGGATCCTGTATTTTATTTCTCTTGCACTTTTTACATCTTTTGTAATTTTGCTTCCTAAATAATTAAATTCCTTTAGTTCTTCTAGGGTTTGATTTCCTACCTTTATTCTGATTTTTGCTTGTTCCATGTTTCCACAGACAATAATTTTGGTGTTGCTTTTATTTATCTTTATTCCATAGGATTCTAACACCGCTCTATAGTTTCCAGCATCTTTTCTAGGTCTTCTTTACTTTCCGATGATACCGCAATATCATCTGCGTATCTCAGCATGCTCACTTTTTCACCTTTTTCACTAACTCCTATATGCGTGATAAAGACATGGCCTCAATAGCATGAATGAAATACATTTGTACTTGCATTACTTACTCAATGGCAATAGACAATTCCCAAGCAAGCTAAAGGAACAATGTTATCGTCTCTGTTTACAATGCACTTACAACAAAGAATATTATATTTTTTTCTGCTAGCAGAACCAACATGAGCAAATGCAACACTGCACCCCCACTCTACAAAGTAACACATTCATTCTTCCTTGACAATCTTGATCCTATCTCCATTTCCAAAGTGAAGTTTTATTTTAGACTGGGCACGTTTTGAGATCGGTTTCTGTTTGGAACGTCCTATTTTCGTACTCCATACACTCCATTTTTTAGGAACTCTTTCCATTCCAATTGCATTTTAATTTATGTGGATAGCCTATTAACATTTCACTTAACTTCTCTCCTCTTCTCCCCTTTTTGTCCCGAAGATCTTCCTCCTTCAAATTATCGACCACATGCGAAATCTGTTGCCTTTTTGGAAGCTTCTAACCCTAAAAGTTGAAAGTACAGCCATGTCGACTGACAGAGCCGCATCGACTTGAAGAGAAATTTGAATTTGTATACTGGGATACTTTTATTGTTTTGCCAACACGATAGTTCTTAAAAGTAAATGGTGACATTATTTTAACCGCAAAGACACTTCTTTTCTGCTACAATGATACTGTTCGGGATTGGAACCAGGTGCGAAAGCAGAAAAAAAATGTCTCAATTATAACCTAATGGAAACTTTCTCGAAAAAGACATATTAATTTATTGGAATAATAATTCTTTCACACTGGTCGTATGTAGACTAAGGTAAAAAGGTAGAGTCTGACTAGTGGTTTACTATGAAGCACAGGCCTTAAAATTACTTACAGGTTATAAATCGCCACCGGGTTGTTATCTCATATTGAGAACGCCTGTTGGTACACTGGGATATGTGAGTAAGTTGGAGAATTTAACGTTGTATCAGCACGTTGCCATGGTAGCTCAATTGGTAAGAGCAGCGGCACAGAGCCGAATATCCTGATTCAAATCCCGGCTCTGGCATTGAATTTTCCAGTCTGACTCTACCTTTCCATATTAAATTATTGGCTACTAATGTAGAATTTGTAATAACGTATAAGAAATTTCTTGAAATTACGTTTAGGCTATATGGTCAATATTAACCGACGAACAAACTCAACAGACGATGTGGACTTAAAAAAATTATATCTCCCCAATGGCGGAAGGAAATCCAAAGATATTCGACCAAGTAGTCTCTTTGGTATAATTCTAGAACTGTATAAACGTAATCTTCTGCCATTTAGTGGGGAAAGGGGTGAACTTTGTACTCTCCGGTACTGGGACATGTCTGGTATTGGAGCAATCTCCTTTACCCCAATGCAAACTGGTTCGTGTTTCATCGATCTATCTATCTATCTTTGCCAAATAGATCTGCTCCAAACTGAAAATTTAAGCATGCCATACATAAATGATTAGCTATAAGACATTTGAATAGCATCGAAGAAATAATTTTTTTGTGAAATGAATTTCACTTTGTAAATATATTTTATTTTGATGATGTCTTATTCAGTTTTTAAATTTAAAGTACTGACCTCCGACATAATAAAAATATAGTATTATATTTACTATTATTAAATAAAAATATATAATTATCCTGCCGGTTGAATTATAACTTATGGATGTGAGACATGGTCGATTACTCTTCGGGAAGAACATAATCTGAGAGTATTTGAAAACAGGGTGCTTAGGAAAATATTTGGGCCTAAGTGAGATGAAAATGGGGACTGGAGAAAACAGCATAACGACGAGCTTCATAACCTGTACTTGTCACCGGATATAGTAAGGGTAATTAAATCAAGGAGGATGAAATGGGTTGGATATGATGCGCGCATGGGGGAGGAAAGACATATCTCAAAAAATATTGATTGGGAGACCCGAAGGAAAAAGACCACTTGGAAGACCTAGACGTAGGTGGGAGGGCAATATTAGGATAGATTTAAGGGAGTAGGATTTGCGAGGGATGGTTGAATGGAGTTAGCACAGAATAGGTTTGAATGGCGGGCTCAGGTAAGCGCGGCAATGAACCTTCGGATTCCATAAAATATATAATATTCCTTTAGCTAGCTTGGGAATTGTCTATTACCATTGAGTAAGAAGCAACTATTATTATTATTATTATTATTATTATTATTATTATTATTATTATTATTATTATTATTATTAGTATAGTAGTAGTGTGATTCTGAATGCAATAATCGCTCCAAATGGAAGGATTTTATATGTGATGATTTTAACTTCGTTATATGCCAACTAAATACTGTAAACTACTATTTTACTTTTCTTCATTGCCTTGAGGTTGAACGTTTTAACTTTTAACTATTATCTCAAGAGAATGTTTATTTGAATGATTTGAAATAAGTTGTTAACTTATTAGCCAATAAACATTGGGGTAGTGTTTATGAGGCAGATAACTTTTCTTTTAAGTTTAAAACCATGGATGATTTATTGAATTCCTATTTTGATTTACCATTTCCTGTTACAGTACTTGTCTTTTCTCGGCAGACAGGCGATTAATCAAGGTTAGTAGCGTTAAACAGTGCAGTGCAAACCTGAAATCTTTGCATGTGTTATATAAAGTTTTCCCGAGTTACACGATCTACACAGAACAATCTAGAATACAACATTGAGAATGTGAAAATAGTGTATGCGATGTAGGGTGGGAACTGCGTTTTAACAGAATGGGGGGGGGGGGGAATTAGAAAACAATTTCCTTCATTCTCCAATGACGCTCTTATAATAATAATAAATAATAATGGTTGTATTTTATTTGGCAGAGTTAAGACCTAGAGCCCTTTTCTTCCAATAACCAGACTCAGAAATAATAAATACAGATTTGTAGATAACTAGGTTTACAACATTGATACAAGGACATTTTAAATAAGCAGAGTGGCTGCACCTATAAATACTACAGAAGTGATTACAATAATATGAGTTAATAAAGAGAAAGTTATATGGCAAAGAAATTTCATTAATAATACAAATGAAAATAACTAAAAATATTAATTTTAATAATAATGGCAATATACAAGTTGGTACAATAATATTTATTAATTACCTTACAGAATGAGAGGTAATTATTTCAACTGTGTCATCGTTGTTGGTAAGGTTAATGGTAAGTGATTAAAAATCATTAGAGTACGGCACACAAAGGGAGAGCATTAAACAATTATTGGCTGTGATACAAAATCGTGTATAGTAGAGTTTTTCATTTTATACCCACGCGACTTCCAAGCAATAAACCATTAAGTCGGTGTTTCTTTATGTTAATTGATCTGGCTAAGTTGGTCTCGGTTTCCGCTTTCCAAAACAAAAGCAACGTTGCAATATTCTCTCATTGTTATCACTGGCCTCAGTTATTCCCTCCCTTTAATCAATTCGCACGTGTTATTGTTTACTGTATCTAGATTTTGCAACCCTACGTTTCTCTCCATGCGGAGTAGATGAGTAGCTGTCACAGCCGTCACAGGACATTCTTAGATTTTGATTGGCTGAGGTAAGTAGCTGATTGGTGCGGTCAAAATAAAGAGCAATGGGTTGAGCTGTCCTAACAAAAGGAAGCCGCCTGGGTATGTAATGAAAAACTCTACTACACATAAAAATAAAGAGAAAAAATTAAATAAGAACTTGGAAACCAAATTTTTATGATAAATGGCTTTGCTCAGTAGCTGGTTAGTTGTCTCTGACTTGAAACCACTGAGGCTAAGACGGTTCCCGATTAGGCCTCTATTATCATTCAGTGAATTCTGGCAACAGACCAGTGACCGTGAATGATTCAGCATACGGAGATGTCCTATGGTGTGGTATGGATAATAATTGAAAATTTTGTTGGAACCTAGTTTCTCTCCAAACTATAGTAAGAAAACTATGAAAGCGGTGATGTGAGAAGGATATTTCAAGGATTGATAGAGGACGGAAAGAGAGTAAAGTCTACGCTAAAACCATGAGATTTATGGTCATATGGTCATAAAGTAGTATATAAAAAAGAAAGAGGACTCTAGCATTATAGACACGTTGCGGCTTTAGAGACAATTCAACACTATGGTCACTATATAAAACATCACATTAATAAAAGTGCAGCATCGTAAGTGTCTATTCTAGGCGTTGTCGTAATGTCTGTCCACGAAAATTCTTTAACCGGTTTAAAGAATGAAGAACAGAAAAAAAGTGTTTACAGATTAACTTTATTTGTGTTCAGAGACAAGTCAATGCGAACTCCAATATTTTTAACCGAAGGATGCGCCTTTCGCAATATACCATAAGGAATGTAGTATTTCAACAATATAGGGTTTATATTTCTTACACATATTAGAATGTATCTGTCTAAGCATAACTGAATGAATGAATGAAGTGTTTTTATTGTTAACAAGAAAAACTATCTTTTTACATTATTCGTTGCATGAGCCCTTAGGCTGTCCATGCTTTAACTGTGCACAAGCAAAAATGTAACCTAAAATTAAAATTAAAAGGACACAAACAGTTAAAACTAGTAAATATACAAACAAAACTCCACACACACACACTCCCCACAGAAATAGTACATACACCAGCAATATCCTTAAACACACCAAAAAAATTATCAAACAAATATATTTTACATACTATCTTATATACAGCTGAATAGCTCCCGCGGAATACTCCCCTTACTCCCTCTGCCAGTTCCATCCTAAGCTGCCTCACTTGGGACATAGATTTTCCCACCCCCAAAAAATCTAGTGTTAAGCAGCAGATCGTATGTGAACAGCTGACCCCTACAATAATCAATGAAAAATTATGGTAGATGCCGTTGCCTCAGTGATTTTCATATTTCAGCATTCGGAGTAGAGATATTTTAAGCACATCTTCCCATCGAAGAAGTAAATTTAATAAACAGTTTATAATTTTGGGTCGCCTTGCCTGCAAGGATTACACAGATCAAGCATGTTAAACATTCTAGGATACATGTCGAGAATATTTCAATAGATAGGGCTATGTGCCCATATAAAAGGATGATGTTTCTATAGCTTTGCTTAGAAATGTATGATGTATCCTGTATGGCGAATCTTACAGCCTTGTGCTCTACAAGCTTATATTTCAAATAAATAAGTACACAGGTCGCGGCTCTGTAAGGCCCGGGCGGCTGGGGTCGCTTAAATCCTTAAAAGGGAGAGGTAAAACTACGACAAAGAAAGAAAGAAAGCTAAATAAGTACATAACCATGGTAATTCATTAAACTCCCGCAATCTTTACACAGGCCGGAAGGCTAGATGTAGCTACGTCTCACTCCGTCGGCTATTAAGGCCGACTGGTATTCTCATGATTCAACTTCTGAGATATGATGCATTATTCATTAAGCAGCAGAGGTCTTTTTAATCATCTTGATGTTAGCTAAAACAAGAACTAATCACCGAGCGAAGTGGCCGAGATGGTAACGTCTTGGACTCTCATTCGGGAGGTCCCAGGTTCAAATCCCCCAATTTGACATGGGATTTTCATGGTTTCCCCAGTCATAAAGGCAAATGCCGAATTGGATGTTTACATACCATGAATCATCCTCACCATTTCATCCTGTATCATATTCATTTAAATTAATATCAGTTGAAATTGACTCCATTAAATATACCGACAATAGAAACAATTGACAAACAATAGTTCTATGGCCTACCTTACTGTACAAGACACAGATTCCGAACTCCTGATATAGCCTCGAAGCTAATAGGAGTATAAACACAGCTGAAATAAAAAAAGAACTAATCATAGATATTTACACTTGTATTTATAATAGTATATTACATATTACATATTTACCTATTAGTATACTACAATTGCTATAGGCTAGGCTATACAAAATAAATGTTTCAAACTGTGCTTTGGGAATACTTAACTGTGAATTCAAGATCAAACAAGTATTCCCGAGTATTCATTTTAATAATAATATCAAGACTATTAATGCATTTTTAAAATGACGGAAGAATCATTAGGGAGAATAATTTTAAAGATTTCTAGCCTAAAATTTGAAAATTTAATCTTTTGGTATTTTGACTTAATTTATTAAGTGCCACTAAGGTACTTTATGAGATTGTGTCCGTCCGTCCATGTGTCTGTACGCGCGATAACTCAAATACGCTTTATCGGATTTTAATGAAACTTAGCATACGCGTTTATAATGTCTATGGAAAGAAGCCTATTGATATTGCACCAAATCGGTTGACCGGTACTGGAGTAAAACTCAATTTAGTGTCTATTTTAAAGGCGTGATAACTCAAATACGCATTATCGGATTTTCATGAAATTCGGTATACGCATTTATAATGTCCATGGAAAGACGTCTATTGATATTAGACCAAATCGGTTGGCTGGTGCCGGAATAATTCCCTATTTAGTACCTTTTTATGGTAATAAATAACAA
This sequence comes from Ectobius pallidus, assembly GCA_964059195.1. Classification (NCBI taxonomy): domain Eukaryota; kingdom Metazoa; phylum Arthropoda; class Insecta; order Blattodea; family Ectobiidae; genus Ectobius; species Ectobius pallidus. The sequence continues at coordinate 31,157,315 of CAXKWD010000001.1, read as the reverse complement.
AAGCCGCGATAACCCAAATACGCTTAATCGGATTTTCATGAAACTTGTTATACACGTTTATAATGTCCATGGGAAGAAACCTATTGATATTTGACCAAATCGGTTGACCGGTATCGGAGTAATGCCAAATTTAGTGCCTATTTTATGGTACTATCTTAGAAAGAATTTAACAAATGCAAATCCTTACAACATATTGTTTTACACTTATCATAAACGGCTTTGGAATTTGCAATACAGTTAGCCATGACATATTCCTATTATACTAGTCAGATGTTTATTTCGTTGATCAAGTTGAATACTGTTTATATACAGAAGGTATATTACTGTGAAATAATGAGGCCTACGTAAATTAAGAGTTCTTCGCCAATGTGTTTTGTGAAATGTTGACATATTTTAAGAATTTCTCATATCAGTGTATACGAGTTTGAATTAAGGTTAAGTATTTTCTTCCACAAGCCTGCTTAATGAATCGATCTGGAACTTAATTTGGAGATAGATTACAAAAATAACTTATTTTGTTCATATCATAATTGCAATTAACTTATCACTGATTAAATAAAAGCATACTGGCACTTTGTGATATCGATTTACCTGATTTTATTTTATTTGCGATAGGTGTGAATCTTTGATTAGTTCGGGTTATTGGTATGATCGTATGTTATATATAGAGTTAGAGCAATGAAATAACTGAAAATAAGAAAATTAAGTTTTTCTGCAAAATCTCGGAATTTACACATAAAGTTAAAATTGCTTTAACTTTTGAACGGTTGAAGAAAAGATAGTAAAATAACATATAGTCTTGAATGAAATTTAATACCCTACAACTTCTTTTGTAATGAGTTTTTCGTTGGAGTAAGGTCTGAAGAGTTAACTTGTCAAATAGAGAAAAAAGTGAGACAATTTGTTTTCAAAATTAGCGAATTTTGAGCTCTGATATTTCGCACACTACGTGAGATGGCGAAAAATGAATATAATCAATCTTGTGGCACATTTAGCCACTTTAATTTTGTACAGGGTAATCTTTTCGCTAGGACGCATATTTTCCGAGATATAAGCGAAACCAGAAAAAGCCCCCCGCTCACCTCCTAGGAGTGGGGACTTTTAGTAAGTTTACCTCCAAACTAATTCAAACAAAGTCATAAAGCCAAAAATTGTGTTTCTTCCATTTCCCTCTACATCCCTAATAATTATCTAATAATTATCTCTGGTAAATAGATGGAAAGAGCAGGCAATTATATGCTGTAATCAAATCTCAGATAATATACTTATAATTTTGTTTTCCTATTTGTTTATTACGGTCATTTACTAACAGTTTCATTTAACTACTAAGGCATGGATGTCTTTTTATGTGATTGTAAATCTACAGTTGTGGATCTGTCATAATATGTATATGCATTACGTAATTGTAATGTAGTTTTTGACTGGTAGAGCGGAAGAGAAGGCCAAATTGCCTTAGCTCTGCCAGAATAAATAAAAAGAATAAAAAAATACATGCACACTAATGGCAATACGTTAAAATATAGTCTAAGTAAAGATACTAACGAGAAAGTCAATGTAAATTTCATAATTCAGAAATTTATTAGAAGCATTGCCACTAATGAAGAATGATGAGTGACAGGACATTGAGTTGGTGATATTCTGTCATCCTTAAGCCTATACTTGAAGCCTTTAAAATTAAGGACAAACTTCACATTTCCATAGTTTGCTGTCTACATAAATAATCCACTTTCGTAATCTAATTCTGGATGACTGATATATTGTGATTGCCTCCTGACAACTGTTAGTTAAGTGAGAAACGTGAATCTAATATATTATTTTCAACTTTCCTTGATAAACTAATTGAAAATGCAGTACACTATAAGTATGTTTATGTATACAAATATATAGGTAGGTTGTTACTAAATAGTTTATTGAGAGGTTTATAAAAACATAGTGAATTAGGCAGCTTATCGTACATTTCTGTGGGCTGTGTGAATGGTATAAATAGTGAATACTGGGTAAACTCCTATTGATTAGCGCCCAAGGCCCGCATCGCTGTTGGTACGCAACTGGTGTGCATACAATATTTTCTTAGTAAAAGCTTTTAATTACGTGAAATTAACTAAAAATACCATATAATAAAAGGTATAGTCAGTAATTTGTTAACGTCATATTCTCACTGATGCCTGAATCACAGAAATCAGTGAACAGTACCATTAAATGCGGTATAGATGCATAATATATGAGTCGCTTGTTTATAAACAATTTTGCATACTAAGTAAATTTATGAAAAGCTTGTGAAAATATGAGTGATAATCCCGATGAAATTACAATCCAAGCCAGAAACATTGAATTGGAGCTGCTGCCAGCAAAATCTCGGCAGCAGTAGACTATCAGAAGGAATATATTATTGCATTTAAATACTGATACATCCATGTATCAGCAATGTTTCTCTTGTAAACGAAGATCTGAAAAAGTTGTTGGCTTATATTTGTTTTTATATGATGAAATGGGCTACCGTGTTTTGTGAAAAACTCTGGTAAAGTTTCTGATTATCACAAAGAAACATGTTGGCTTAAATTTGTTGTTTTATGACCAAACATATGCTTAATTCCATGTTTAAGTTAGTGTGACTGGTCAATGCCATATGGATTTTGTTTATAGATTGCCATGACGACTTCTGTGTCCTAGGCCGATAAAATTGCATTTTAAATGCACTTGTATGTTATTTTAGCGGCCTAGGTCGGCGTGTTACCAGTCCGACAAGGTGGTGTTTTTAGACAGCGTAAACTAAAATAGCAATTTATGTATTAAGTACGCAAAATATGGCTTTAGCGGACAAATCTAGTAATCCGTGGTCAAAATACTGGATGAGTCCGCTAAAGTTTTTGCGTACGCGGTCCATACAATTGTTTTTAATATAAAAGCTATATAATTTTACTACTAATGAGCTCACTTTATCACTCATTTTTAATGATTCTGCTTAAAAAAGCAAAGATAATGGCCATTATATATCAGTAGTACATCCACTTGCTGTGGATTGTTTCTTTTCCTTAAAATAACTTTTAAAGATATCGTTAAGATTATAATGTTGATTAATTAAACTAAATATATTTACAGCAATTGAAATTACGCGTCATTTTTATCATAATTATTTTCTGCATCGAAACCTATTATGTCAGTAAAAAAATGTTATTATCGAATTTATTTCTTGAATTCAAGATTTCTAAATGACAAAGTTTACTGTGCTTCTTAATAGACAATGAACAATAAAACCCTTAACATGTAAAATTGAAATTACACTGGGAGAAACTGTAGAGACATCTATGAGCCATAATTAGAACTACGTCCACTAGGGGTTACCATGGCAACTTTAATGGCCTAGGCCGATAAATTACCTAATTTGAGGAGTATTAGTGATTTGTTATCTGATCCTCGTAACTAGGAGGATGTAAAAGATCTGTGGAAAAGGACAGCTGCCAATTTGAAATTATCTCATTAGGTAAAGGTATGATGCTGATCGTCGAAAAGTGAAGTTTGCGGTAGGAGATAAAGATTTTATTTAAAAATTTGCCAGAAGGGTTGCAGCTAATAAGTTTGCTGCTGAGTTGGCTAATAGATTCAACGGTACAATTTGTAATTCAGCGTTTCCTGACACCAGTTGCGGGGGCTGGGAGATTGATGAGATGTTATGTGTCACAAATAAATGAATGAGAATCTTAGTACATAGAACCATTTATGAAATTAATATGCAACTACTTAACATAGAAGAAATGTTTTAACTTTACTTAAGGTAGACATTAGGCAAGATTACTATTGTACATTTATTTTGTTCATTTTGTTTTGTAATAGAGGAAATGTAGATTTGAGAGTCTGGTTCTGGTTTTAGATCTGCACTTAATTATTCTAAAATATATTGAAGAGAAGTAGAGATCTGCCGAAGATATGGATGGTGAGCGACATTCAGTATATCTTCGTAAAGGGTACCCGGACATCGGAAAGTAGCCTAAGCCATCTCCGAGGGAGATTTGGTACACGACATAATAATTTGCCAAGTTTCAGAAAAAAGGGAACGCTTTTCAGAGTACGTTTACTGTTTCTAGACCAAGACAAATATCATAATGTGTACTTAACTATTGATTTTGCAAGCCAAGTCTTGTGGAAAGTTTTGATCTTTTGGATGTGGAAAGATTCCTCTCAATTGAATGGAAAGTTTTGAAACGAATTTATGTTTTTAGAGGAATAGAGTAATAGATACCTACTCATCAAAATGAGTAGGTATCTAGTAGGAGATTTGTTTTTGCTTTTGCTTTTGTTTTTGCTTAAGCTCACATACGAATGTGTAGATTAATAGTTCTTGGAATAACAAGAGTGTTCAGTCTGAAGGAGGTAAGAAAATATAAACACAAATTCTCTTGGAAGTTATCAACTAAGGTTTCATGATGCTACGGGAAATTGAGCTGTAAAGAGAATTGATTGAATTGGTAATATGAACTGGAAAATTTATTTTTGAGACAGGCAGTTGATATCCTGATAGGAGCTGACATAACAGTCGGATTTAGACGATAGGTTGTCTTAGGAAATAGCATACCTTAGTGCAGAATATTAATGAGAGTTTATTTGTACCCGTTCTTTAACGAGAATAGAATGAGCGGTAGTTTTTTTCACTTCCCAAGTTTGTTATGATTATGCATTACTGAATAGAGTTGTTTGTTCTTCTTTGACGGGATGTCAAGTTTAAGGGGGGAGGAGGATTTGTACTGTGTGGAAGTCCGGAAAAAATTATGAGTTCTGAGATGTTGAATCTTCCACAGAACAAAATACCTTTAGTAATTTTGCAACTGAAATTACATTTTGCATTTTAAAGAAGCGTGTGAGAGAAGAAAGAAATAATATTGAGTTTAAAACTTGTTAAATTCAAATATTCAATCATATATTAAAATAAGTCAAAGGGAAAATTCTGGAAAAATGTATTTTAAATTATAATCAATTTTGTTATGGCTTGATGCAAGTTATTAAAATTGTGAGGTAATAATGTGAAGCTGTGGCGTCAATTGCTTTACATTGCTACCCAACATTCTGGGTTCTGACGTGATAATTGTTTAGTTCGTATAAGAGTTTTTCTTCTCTTTACCAATATGTCAGCATAACGTTCTGTTGAGAATTCTGTCTCAACTCGAGCTGCGATTTTATGGTCTTTTCCAAAATAGTTGTTCTGTCTGGCGCAAGCATTTGGCCCTTGGTTACATACCAAGGCAGTTTTCGGGGATAATTTATGACCGAACTCGTATCGGATCTGGTTGGTGGATAAATGGATGGCTTAAAGACTAGACCGGGCTAAATCCAAAAACAGGTCGCCCCTTAAACTCCACTCACTCGATATTCACATTTGCACGGACTGTGTGATGTATTTTGTTCCTGAGCGAAGCAGGGTGACCAACTGTCCTTGTATATTGTCGCAAGTGCATTGTACCCACTGTCCTTGTATACTGTCGCAAGTGCCTTGTACCCACCTCTGCATATAGTCTAAATGGTTTGTCAGCCTTTCATCCACAATTATAGCGCGTCTAGCGGTATGATGTCACACCTCCAATGTCCAATCACGAGTTTCTTCATAATATGAGGACAGAAAATGGCCAAGAATTCGCTAGATCGTGGTATGAAATAAAGTGCTCCATTTAGGGTGATACGGATAATGAAGTAATGTAGTAAAATATCAGTTTTAAAGAAAGGCAATCAAATTTTGTCTGTAGTAGACAGATTCATTGTTTGTAACTACGTTCTATTTATGAAAATCAGTGATGGAAGTTATAATTTTTTTTTCTCATTTGTCTATCAAGGTTTCCATGTGATATATATATATATATATATATATATATATATAAAATTATGAGCAAAACTTAATGTTATATATATATATATATATATATATATATATCTTGTATTTGTAGTTTGTTTACTCTGTTTTTCCATCTCTTTAATATAAGTCCTGTGTGTTGGTTACCTAAAGGTTTTGGGCAACCTTTGGTGCAGGCCAAGATTTGTTGCGTTATCCGGCTTGTTTCTGTTCGTTCTAGTGTTAAGCTAGTATTCTGCATAGATTTAAAGGCAGTCAATTTAAAAGGCAATTGTTTAGTGGCGAAAGGGTCCTTTAGCGCTCCGATCGCAACACTGCAGTGTACTGGTTAGACTGTGGTGCTTGATAATGAGGGAGTGTTTACAGTAAATTGGAGTTCATACATTGGCAGCTCTGAGTTCTAACTCTATTGTAAGAAGTAGATAAGAGTGATTTCAAGTACTTGTGATGGTTGGGCTGCATAAGCATCAGGCGCTATTAATGTATCCGCGAAGAATAATATTATTAATGCATGTTTCTGACGATTGCAAAACGCAATATTCAGCATATCTGCGTTTCCTATAAATTACTACATTCTGTGAAAGTTTGTTATGTTTTGAAATGGGAAGGTCTATGCTTCCCTTGTAAGTTCGCTATTTCAGAGAAGCATTTATTTCTTAATTCCTCTGTATTTACAGTTGGTTTTTAGATTGCTACAGTCTAGTCGGCGCGTTTATTTTTTTTAAACGTGGGATGAGTAGATACTGAACCCTCTAGAACCGACCCTGAAATAAAACAAGTACGTAAGTCTGTCTCACTCTGGCACATTACTTGTACGAAAGAGCGAAACCGACATATACGTAACTGGGACGCTAGGACCTGAACCAAAGACGCGCAGATAGCTTATCGTCCGCCGGGAGCACTGGAATAGGTTTAGAAGAGAATGCATATATTGTACTATTCATTCCAAACTATGCGGTTCATAATAGCCCGTAAGACATCGTAAATACTTCAGACGTAAATTACGGATGTCCATTTTCTCAATTAATATCTTCTGGTTATTCACTGTTTTCCTCCACCTGAAATGTAAATCTTTCAACACTTGCCTTAAAACCCATTTACCTCCAGAAAAATTAATTTTGTTCTTTAGAACAGGTAATAGTGTTTTTAAAGTTGGCCTTTCCTCGTTTGTTTTGTGAAATTCATTCACCGTCCTTCTAGTTACACACTTATCAAAATCATCTAAGTCTGTTTTCACTTTTTTCTTGGTCGTTTTTTGTGTGGAGTACCAAATCTCGTTCCATCTTGAACACATTTCTCACCTCCTTTTACAATTCTCGTAATGCTGCTGAATGAAATTCCTGTAGCATCCTAAACACGCTGCTGAATTGCAAGGGTCATATTGGTGCACCTATTTGAAATACCTACATACAGGTATATTTCACACTATTTCCCTACTCTGACTGTGAATCACTTTACTACCACCAACCTTTTTGCTAGAATAACAACATTCGCCTTCCATTGCATCACACTTCACTATTGAATGCTGTGAGGCTAAGATGTTTTTACACGGTTTGTACAGTATGAATTGGCAGCGAACATCACGTGCTATGAAGGTCAGGCAGGTCTAGATTACGTCATCGTGAATTACTGCGCAGCCGTTTGTTTGGCTCAGGGCTTACCGAACGAGTTATACTTGTTTACTTCAGGATCGGTTCTGCATTATCTACCCATCCCACCGTCTAAAGAATTTGCGCGCCGATTATATGTTGACATTGGAACTAGGGTTCGTTCCTTCGCGTTTACTGAGTTTCGCACTAAATGCGGGACCAGCTTTTAAGCAGTATTGCTTGGCTAAACTTCCAAGCCCCAACTACGAGGGCCGTCCACAAAGTAACTTTCCCTAGAGCCGTTTACACCAACAAAACAAAATTTCATGGAAATATTTATTGCAACAGATGTAGCAAGTGTTCAGCTATTTTTCAACATATTCGCCACAGGAATTGAGACATCTGTTATACCGTGGGACCAACTTATGAACACTTGTGTCGTAGAAGTCCGCCGCCTGGGATTTGAACAATTGTATGATAACATTCTCCGTTTCTCTGTAAATCTCTATCAATCTCTATCATTCTCTGACATTCACTTTCACTGTCATTTCTTGAGGGGTAGGAAAAGATGAAAATCTATGGGTGCATGGACCGAACTGTAGAGTGGAGGCTATAACACCTCCCTGTAAGTCTCCTGCAAAAGTTCGGCTAGGAGATGTCTCACCAACCACCCTACAGCCCGGACCAGGCACCCAGTGATTTCCATATTGCTCTACACCTCAACAAATGGCAGATAATGAAGAGAAGCGGAGATGATTGTCACACAGTGGTTCAAATCCCAAGCGGCAGACTTCTACGACACATGTGTTCAAAAGTTGGTCCCACGGTATGACAAATGTGTCAATTCCTGCGGTGAATATGTTGAAAAATAGCTGAAGACATGCTACATCTGTTGCAATAATAAATTTTGTTTGTAAACGGCCCTTGGGAAACTTACTTTGTGGACGGCCCTAGTATAATACCTGTTTTTAATATAATTTAATTATAATAAACTTAGTCTTTATTATAATAGTATGGTAGTGTCCAATAGCCTGCATATGTTCAGATGGACCAAATAATAGTATAATCTAACCTAATAATGTGTTCGTTTACATCAGTTTTAAATGTTCTATAATGTCTTCTTCACTAATTCAGTTTAAATAATTATTATAGCTTTGGATAAAATAGTGGCGATGAGTTATGGAAAGTAAACAAATCCTACAAGCCCTCCGGCGTTTGCCTTCGCGAATAAGGAAACAGTGAGGAATCCAACCCACTTTGTTCGGTCACGAAATTTGTGTTTTAAATCTGGTACTCTTATCTCTGCCATCTCGCTCGGATTGGTTTGTGTATGTCCATTACGACATAGATATACTGCGTTTTACAACATCTATTAACATACGAGTAAGTTATGTTTATGAAACGAGCATAGCGAGTCTTAATTACCATTGTAAGCAAGTTGCAAACGATTGTTTTGTTTAACTATAATTAAATGTTTATGTTTTGAAATTTTAGAATACCTCGTAAATGATGAAGCAAACGACCGTCGGCCATCGGCTGCTGGTAGTTATCTGCTTTTCCGACAGACGGCAGGCTACTGGGCATGCAGGAGTTAAAGTTAACACGAACAGGTTATTTATTACGCAGTTTAATTTGCTGCTCTCAAGGCTTCAACATTGATCTGTGCTCGATATTAATCGATAACATACCGGTGTTATAATTCTGTACTTTAATGCATGCCATTAAGGTACTGTTACGTTCCATTTAATAAGCATAGCCTATTGTAGTATGGTTCAACAAAAAGTTAGTTGTTGCTTTCTTGTTACTGTAGGAAACAGGATCATTCATATTTTAATTAAGATATATTCGGATAGGGGTACGCCGTAACATAGTGGTTGAGGCGCTGCGCTACAAGCCGGAAGGTCGCGGGTTCGATCCCCGATGAGGTCGTTGGAGTTTTTCAATTGACCTAGGGGAGCGGGGGCTGGTACCGGACAGAGCCTGGTATCGGACAAGCCCAATATCTCTTGCTAGCAGGTGCTTGGACAACCGGTTTTGTGATTGACAGCCTTGGCTAAATGTTTGAAGAGGGTGAACATCTTATTCAGTTGACAGCTAGTTTCGTTTGTGAGTGATAGTGCTTTTTGTTCTTTTCTGTGTAAATCGGCTTGCACGAAGATAACTTCACAAAGCAGTAACAGGAAGAAGGGTGAATTGTGTTACATTCTAACATCACTAACAGAAGCACTGTACTTAAGGCTATAAGCTGTCGGTTTAGAATTTAATTATCATCAGAGGTTCTTGGTTGAGGTTTTTTTTCTCTTAGGACCGTGAATCGGGTGGTATCGGACAGGAAGCTAGCGGGTGGTATCGGACAATATAGCTACTCATCCAACGTGGTTACTGATGGTTCTTTCCTTTGGTTTTAGGTAAATATGGGGAAGATAAGAGGAAAGTGGGAAGAAGGTGACATGATATTTTCCGTAACAATGTCAGGGACAAAAAATGACTATTCGAGAGGCAAGTGATTGTTTTTCAGTACCGAAAAGTACATTAGCTGAGTTTGCAACGGCTGGGCACACGAAAAATGTGCAAATTTGGAGGGGAACTCTTTATTTTATAAATGTGACATTTGTATAAAAAAGTAAAACAGTAAAACTTTATACTTCGAACATGGAAATAAGTCTTTTGTGGAAAACAGTGACTGTCCGATACCACCCTCCATTTTTCAAAAGTACAAAAATGTAACTACTTTTTAATTTTCTTGTGCTAATTACATGTTTTAGTTTTAATTAAATATATTCATATAAACATTTAGTTATAAGAATAAAGTTATCTGTAAAGTAGATTAAACATTTGTTTCCAGTTTCAAAAAAGAGTTACGTCGCAAAAACCTAAGGTGTCCGATACCACCCCCCGTTCCCCTAATCCTTCTGGTAGCACCATGGCCCTGGGATCGACTCAGCCTCTAACAGAAATGAGTACCAGGTGCAATCCTGGGGCTAAAGGCGTCCGGTGCGTAATGCTTACCACCTTCATGTCCCTACCTTATGTTCATGGCTTACCTTACCTATCAATGTCTAAAAATCTGGGAGCCTCAACTTCCTGGGACCCTCTGGGACTTAATGGCCTGTAATAGGGAACACTTCACTTTACTCTACTTTATGTTCGGATATGGGGAACTGAAGTCATATTTATTTCGTTGCTGTCTCGAAACGTATTAATTTTAGAAACGAATGTGCGTGATCAAAAAATGTTCATTTAAATTTTCTCTACAATTTTACTCTGCTAGGTTTTCATGTATCTTCTATCATAATGGAGATGTGTAACGTACTCCTTAAGTAATTATTATACAAACAGGAATATACAAATTTTATTAGTCATAGAAGTTTTGAAATGTACAGATAGGGGGAAAAAAAGCGGACCGACTAAAATATCTAAGTTGCCGATATTTAAGCCAATGCGCACGCCTAGCGGCATTCACAGGATAGCAGGGAATGTATTGAAATGAACATTGCTTGAATTGAGAAATAATTTCACGTAACTTGCATTGCTTGTGAAAACAAACGTTTCCGTTACATCTCTTACATTTATTTACGCATCACAAGGCTCTGAAATCAGCTACAAGAGTCGGTCCGCTTTTTTCCCCTACCTGTACATTATGAAAACCATTATAGTAAGTTTTTTTTTATTTATTGAAAATATGGAAAAATTTAAAAATTAATATTTCAGTTATAGATACCATATTCTAAGGATGCCAATGAAAGTCCAACAAGTCCATAATAAATAAAAAGGAAGTACAATGAACCGTCTTTACGTAAAGGGTCTACACAGAGAGACATATTTTAAAACACATTTTTCGGGTTGTACGCATCGTTAAACATGTTTTCCCGATATATCTCAATTTCTATTTTTTGTTTTGGTCGCAATACGTTTTCTATACTAAGTGTGTGCGAGAAAGGAAAAGTGGCGGACGAGTCATAAGCAGGAGTTCCCTACTCGTAACACGGGGTTTGTTAAACTAGTACCTTATAAAATGAAAAATAATAATTAGTTTCTGCCTAAATGTAATATTAAATAAAATGGAATTTCACATGTAGATATTAACAGTAGAATATGTGTGGGTATAAAAACAGCCCAGGAATATGACGAGGGTTCAAAACAGAAATGTAATACAGTCAAACCTCTATATAACGAAGATCGATATAACGATAAATCCGCATTTAGCGATATTTTTCTTTGGTCCCTGAAAATTTCCCATCCTAATAGTGTTAAAGGTAACTCGGTACAGCGATTGAGCTATTTTAGAAACACCCTGTTATAACAATATTTTGAGATTCAATCGTTACTGCAAAACAGTAACTTCCCTCTGTGGATGGTAGCTGGTATCGGATGAGTGACAATCCCAGCCACCAGGAAGCCTAACAACCTTTACTTTTATTAGAAATTCCATAAGGAAAAGGTTCAGTAGGGGTGGAAAATAGGATTATTGAGGTAAAATATCTTCTTACGGATACAAAAACATACTTTGAGTTCGGTTTCTACTTCAAAGAGAACACGTGTGGTTAAAACATCCTATCAAGAAAATAGTTTTACTTTCGCCTTAGCTATGTGCTGAATTTGCTTTTCTTGGTATCTTCCCACCCTCTACGAGTTCGATAATGTCCCTCAATATAACAATAACCCTGTTATAACAATATAATCTGCTTGGCCCCACAAATATCGCTATAAGGAGGTTTGACTGTATTTCGAATTGATACGTGATGTCAGTTCATCTGTCATACGCATTAGAGAAAGTTAAGATGTGGTTTGACCTCTAGGCCATGCCTGACATCACTTCAAGATCACCTTAATGTGTGTGACGTAATCGCTTGTTTGCATATCTTATAAACACTTCTTAGAATCTGAATTGTATGCAAATGAATGCAGCCAGACGTGTGATTCCTAACCGGTGGGAAAAGGTATTAATTCTGTTACTGGGATCAGACATATAATGCAGAAGGGCCAGGGTTAACAATGCCAACTATTTATTATTTTCGAAGGTCTGCATCCCAGAGAAAAAAAAAACAATCGTTGCTATACAGTATTTCATATATTGGTGCATTCATGAGATGATAATAGAAAAAAACAATAAAAATAACAACAACCCACGGTTCAATTATTTAAAAATAAGTACAACATAAGAGGTCTCTATCATCGCACTAACGATTGGTAGCAGCGGCAGCGGGTTCGATTTCTGGTCGGGACAAGTTACCTAGGTAAGGTTTTTCCGGGGGTTTTCCTCACCTGTGAGACAAATGTCAGGTAACATTAGGCCCTTGTAGTCCCCGGATATCATCTGGCCGTCAATATCATCTTCATCCCATCCTCGCCTTGTTCGGAGTGAGTGAGTGTGTGTGTGACTGGTGTGTGGTGTGTGTTTGTGTTGTCTCGGAGGTGGCCCCGGCATTGGGCTAATCACTCATCCGGGGAGACCCTCCATGTCCTTGTCTGGTCAAAAAAGTATGTCCATAGTCCATTCCTCTCCCGACAGGTCGCGGTCCGGTAAGGCCCGGGCGGCGCGGGTCGCAAAAAGTTCCTTACAAGTGAGAGGTAAAACTACGAAAAGAAAAAAAATGAAAAAGGTCTACTTATTTTGAGGGACTCTATCCCAATCGTAAGAAACCATTTATAGTCTTTCTTTTGGACAATGTCAATACAAATGTTGTATTTATTTATAATTTACTTCATTTAATTAAAGTGATTCTTCCTTCCTTCTTCGGTTTAATGCTTTCACGTTTCGTTCAAAGCAGTTATTGTTTTATTTTGTTTGCTTATATTTAATTTATATATATTTCTTCTTTGTTCTCTTCATTGATTCAATGTGCATTTCATTTATGTCTTTTTTTTCTTTGTTTAGTTGATATGGTATTCTTTGTGTATTGCAATCTGTAGTGATAGAAGCCTAAATAAAAATATAGAAGTTTATTAGGATACTAAGTACATAGCACCAGCTTATCCGTAAATTCGTCGCACTCGGTCTTAAGTTATTAATGGCGTCATATGATGTCGATTCACGTGCAGTCAGAGTCCGGGTTTGGTGATGGAAATTCAGCCCTGTTTTGTTGGCTAACCTGTAAGTCACCAGTCAAGATTCAAATAATAAGATCAGATTTAGTCTGAACTCTGAAGTGCCCTGCGACGGGGAAGAATTCAAGGTCGACATACGTGTTGTGGAAACTGAAAATACCGGCCGGCGTGGCGTCAGGTAAGTTGCAATACAAGACCAGTGTCTGCCAGAGATTCTGTGTAATTTGATGATATTACGTGCAAAAAATACGTATTTACAATGCGTTGCCGGTTACCTGGATAACCAGGATTCATCTAGGAGACAATCGCACAGCGTGACAAACATCGCTAAGGCCGGTATTCCACTATCCAAGTCATAAAGAACTTCAAGAACTTGTCAGGCGATATTTGAATCAAAGATGCGTTATTACACTACATCCAACACCTTTTACCAAAACCAGTTTTCTGTATACAAGGCTATAGGGAAAGCTTGAGTTTCGAAGGTTAAATCTTAAAACGTTCTATATAATGCCATTAGTTTATAAGTTTTATATAAAGGTTCTTGTAGCATTATTGGAGAAATATCTAAATGACAAGGAAATTAGGCCGAATCGTATTTTTTATTTTATTTGAAGGTTGTGTTGATGATGACACGAGTTTAGGTTAGCTTGCAATGCCTTTTTATAATACATGTCAATATTTATATCTTGTGGCATGTAATTTCGAAATGAGGCTTAAATAGTGTAAATGGTCCGCGATGAAAATACTGTGTTGTTGTTTGTGATTTGTAAAGCGGTACATACATTGGATCTACTCAATATTAAGTAGAAAATGCAGTTTCGAAGTTGAATCGTATAAAGGTATATATAATGGCATAAATTTATTAGTTTCTAAATATTTGTGTAGCAGAGACCCCATATTAGAGAAATTTCTAAATGAAAAAATCAAGCTGAATCATTGTTTATATTGAAAGTTATATATATATATATATATATATAATTATTATTACTGTAGCATGTTGTACCGGTAAGTCATTTTTGAAATGTGGATTAAATGCTGAATGATCGTATACAGACCTACTTGAAGAAACCAATTATGGGTTGTTTACTTCACAAAACAGTCGACGTTCAGCCGCCATTTTGGATCCCTATGCTATGAACGCTTAGAAATCTTTGACCCAATGTAACGACATGCAGAAAGTCTTAAAATGATCTGTGAATGATCATCCAATACGGTTTCGTTGAAGCAACGGGTGGCCATATTCTTTTTTCTAGACTATTTGACTAAATAACTTGGATAGTGGAATTCCGGCCTAATACGAATATTACATCCGTGCGTCCCGTCGATTTGCAGAGCGTGGGACGAAAGTACATTTCGGGGCCAGTGATGTACTGTAGGTGAGAATTCCATACCCAGCAGCCAGTTTTTACTTGACTTTTACTTTCCCAATGGATTTAAAACAAGGGATGATGATGAAGATAGGCTAATAATGACACGCTATTAATAATAATCAGCGAATAGGCAGACTGTAGTGCAAAATATTATTAGTCTGTAGTGTCAGTTCGGTACGTGATTTATAAATTTAGGTAAGCTGATACCGGTAGCACAAATATGAAACTTCGAAGAAGAGATTAAAATATGCTAACCTTATTTTTTGGAGGTCAGCTCCATTATCCAGTTTTGCTGGCATCGCCCATGATAATATTAAAACAAAACACAAATTTTAATATCACAGATCACTTGTGCATTAGGCCTATAATACAGTGTTGCCATACACTTGGGAACTGAAACCGGAATACCTAGTCCTTCGCCTGTTTGCATTCGCACTACTTTATTTATTTATTTTACACTCGGGATATGTTCATTAGACAGTTCCGTAATAACTTGATGTTCAATGAGAATTTCACTTGCCTTAGAAAGGGATGGAGTTGTGGTGGCTCTTATAATGCGATCCTCGTTAATTTAAAACTCAATACAAACTGACCATGTGCAGACATTTATGTAACTTGTTACTTTTTCCATTCTTATTTCTTTACAGCCTGCAACATCGTTGGATGCTTTTGCACATCTTTCACTTGTAATGCTGAAATCTTATCGACACTGTAATAAGCAGGACCCGGATTCTAATGACATGTCATCTTTTTATTGATGCTGCATAGACATTGCCAACTTGTGGATAAATCCTAATCATGGCCTCTAGATTATAGAAATGCATTTTTGTTAGGTCATTTTTTGTCGTTTTATGCAATTTTATATTTTTAGGGCATTTAATTCAATTTTAGGTCATTATTTAGTCATTTTTGTGTCATTTGCTTCCTTATTTAGTCATTTTCATATATTTACATGGAATGTATTAACTTTTTTTCGTCGCTAGCTGTGGTGTCTTTGAAGTGTTGTTTGTTTAATGCAAGAAGGAAAAATTCGGCGTTAATGTGTTGACATGTCTCAGTCGGATGTGAGAATCAAAGAAACGCCAAAATTTTGTATTATATTACTATTGTTATTAGATTGACTTGGCACCAGAGTCTGCCACCTGCATTAATCTGAGAGTGCAAACTACTGTTTGCCCTCAATAAACAACAATATAAACCGACAGACCACAATAGGATGTGCCGAATTTTGACTCGCCAGTGCCTCAGTGCCAGTATAAATTTCCGTGAGAAAAGAACATTCACAACATTACAGTTTTTACAATTATGCACAAACTAGTCTATAACTTTGTGTGAACAATAATATTTTTTTATAAATAAAATGTCAGTTTTTAGGTCATTTTTTATAATTATAAAGTCATTTTCTTTAAAATTTAGGGTCATTTTATAGGTCATTTTTCAAACAATTTTAGGTCATCAGAATCCGGGCCCTGGTAATAAGTTTTCTATTGTATCTGTTACCGGCAATGTGTGAAATCCCGATATTCTATAGAATGCCTAGGTAATGTATAGAATGCCTGATGGTTTTAGGCAAAGTATGAAATATAAGTTTTTTGTGAATATGTTACATACTTTTCCTAGGCATTCTATACAATTCCTAGGCATTATATAGAATGACCAGTACCGTTTACGCCAAGTGTTAAAAGGGAACAAGATGAAAAGCCTTTATTAATTAATACGCATTTGAAATTGAAAGAACAAAACTACGAAATGAAGTACAGGATATTCTTACCGGAAACAAAGAAAGCAGAACTGATTGAAGATTGAAGTACTTGTTACAGTAAGAACTCACTTACCAATGAAATTGCAACCTAAATTTCTCAGCAGCCTGTCTTATTCATACAAAGAAGTCCTACTACATAATCATAGTTGTCATTTATTCACTGCACCATATTTCAAAACAGAATGTTGATTTCAGAAAATGTATATTTTTTTACGAAAACGTATGCTATTTTATTAGAATATAATGATAACGAATCCCGCATAGCAAATTTAGCAGACTATTTAATTCTCCTATTTCAAAAAGTCTAAATACATTTTAAAGATATGAGTTATTAGACAGTAAATATTTGTGACATATAGTAGAAATTATTTCGTACAAAGTGATTTTGTTAATAATTTTAGTTCGGGGTATTTGGTTGTTTGCATTTTTTAAACTGTTATACAAATTTATCCTCAATTCTACTCCATCGACAAATTAGTTCCTCTTTATGCGTTTAGTCTATTTTGTCCTTCTGAACTGAGTTCAATCAATTATCAGCTATTATCATTGTCTTTATTATTAAACAGTGGTGGCGGGACTAGCCGTATTATGTACTTTGCCGGCACCCGGCAGACAATCCGGCAAAGTATACAATGCCTAGGCAATGTATAAAATAGCAATCATTTCATACTTTGACGTTCGATTTTAGGCATTCTATACATTACCTAGGCATTCTATAGAATGCCGGATTTCACACATTGCCGGTAACATATCTAAGTGGAATCTGTTTCTTTTGTCAGTCCATTGCACTAACATGGGAGAAAATATTATGTTCATCGTTTGCAATGTTGCAGGCACGATGAAAATATGTTGACAGATTTTCAATATTTTTTAATGTTTTTAGATATGATTTACATATTACAAGAAGACTTTGTCGTGTCGTGCACCAATGTCTTATCCAACCTATTTTGTTTCCAGGAACTGAACACTTGATTAAATGTACTTACTTTTGTTCAAGGAATTGAATAAGAGGTGAAACCAGTCGTATTTAAAACACTGTCTTGTAGTTTTACCCATTTCAATCAATTCGTTTTTATTTCGTTTTTGTTTCTGTGCAAAGCAGGATGACCAACTGACCTTCTTGTACATCATTTCTTATCCACCTCTGTATTAGAATAAGTAGTGGCAGGTAGATTCTACTTTAGTGGCAGTTAGGTTAGGTTGGTTAGGTCAGGAACTGTGATATTAGTTTAGTAGGGTATACTGAATTCTCGCGTTTCGAAAATGTTTGTCAACCTGTTTACCCTGAATTCTAGCTCCAGTCGATAAGATGGCCGTCAGTTATAGATTATCATCAATTACTTATTTTATAGTGTGAATTACAGAATAAATGCTTATATATGAATAGTTTAGGTCCTAATTACAAACCTTGCACTTAGGGACACATATTAACGTTGTTTTGCTTAGTGAAAATTAACTGTATGGATAAGGCATTAGGGCTGGTCCCTGGATACTTTCACTGGCAAAAGTTAGGCTTTAAATCCTCAAGTAAGTGAAATTAAGACTTTTATATTGAATAGTAACCTATGCTTTTAGGATTTTTAGAACATGTATTGGGCCTTCTCAAAATCGGGACAGTGGACTGAAAACGGTTGACAATTTCGGAAAATCTGGACGTATAGCAACCCTCCCTTTAGGTCTATATGAATAAAATATTATATTTAAAAGTACGTGTTTGACTCCATATAATAGCTACAAAAAGCAATGTTTATTTTGACTAGTT
Organism: Ectobius pallidus; assembly: GCA_964059195.1. Lineage (NCBI taxonomy): Eukaryota > Metazoa > Arthropoda > Insecta > Blattodea > Ectobiidae > Ectobius > Ectobius pallidus. Next base: position 31,138,948 of record CAXKWD010000001.1, on the reverse strand, counting down.
TCTATCATAGGCCTATAATTTTTATTTATTTTATTTTCTTGTTACCGTTACTATGTTTTGTACACTTTGTCCTATGGGCAACCCCTAATTAGATGTATGATTAAACTAAAATAAATAAACTGCGAAATTTTGTCAAATAAGTTAATATAGCGAAATGCAAATTCAACGACTTCTTTTTAATAAGATTGAAAGCGTTGCACTGTTCAAGGTTAGGAGAGGCAACCTTTTTCAACCCCCACCACTAGTAGACCTAGGAAAATCAAATCACGTGTATCCATTTCCAGCATAGGTCTTCAACCTTTCCTGACTAAAGGGCCAATTTCGTTTTGGTAAGAGACTAGCGGGCCGCATTGAGTTATTGATTATTAATAACATGATACTTATGTAACATAAATATGTCAATTATTACAATGTTTGTAGGGATTACTTAACAATATACACGTGTGTGTTCCATATTTTGTCTTCCACATCGCAATGTTAATGAATAACACAAAGCACAGTAACATTCTTGAATTTAAAGTGAGGAATGACACTGTTTCTTTGTCATGAAATTATCAATATTGGCATTGTAGTTAAAATTAATATTTGTTTGCGCCCGCCAAAATTTAAGTCATCGGCCCGTCCCCGGGCCTGATTTATAGTACGGATGTTGTCATTTAATCGATTTTAGCGCTCGTGACAGTGCTTAAGTTGGAAATATTTCTAGGAGGAACCCATTAATTTATATGCAGGTATTTATTTATTTATTTATTACTTCCTGTGCCCATACCATACGTACTGTAGGTAGAGGAAGTATTGTGTTCGGCCCTGAAATTCAAAGTTCATTGTAACACGTTCTGAGGCCCCTTGAATAAAACAATAGTATTTTCAGAAACATGCCTGCGAACAGCCTGGCACTCGTATGAAAACAAAATGTTGCATTTCGGTTAGGTATCTTCTGGGGATGTGACACAAAGATTGGCGACGACTTTCTCTTATTTTTAAGGGGATTTTACACGGAGAGAATTTCGTTTTCGCGATTTTCTCGAAAACCCTACGATTTTGTTTACATTTTGTACATGGGGTGTTTATACTAAGAGCTAAAACTTTTATTCAATACTTTTTTCGAAAAAAGTTATTTGAAGGGTAGTTATAAGCAGTGAGTTAAAGTAATCGGATTGCATGTAACAAATTACGTTCTTGATCCCATTTCCTTGTAATCAGTATTTTTTAAATGCAATTTCTACTTGTAATTTACTTCTGGAAATAAAATGGTAATCATTACATTTTAGTAATAATTAATTATAGTAATCAACCGAATTGAGAATTTTGCAACATTACTTTCTTCCACTCGCTTGCGGTCGCTTAGCAGTGATGTAGCGATCTCAGATCTCACTTGATGGGTTTTGCTCTATTTATTGTCATGACTAGAGACGAGACTTTCATGCACGATAAAATTGCGAAATATGCATGCATTCATGCATTATCAAACCATGAAACATGCAGTATCAAGGGAGAAATACACTAAAATATGCACTAATATTTATGGCCCAATTTCTTTACTTTACTTCACTTTTTTGGCACAGTTGACAACCAACAATATTTCTAAATTGCTTTCTGTTAGGTTCCTGCGCTTGTCAGTCAATATGTTTTTGCAGACAGAGAATGATCTTTCTACATCAGATGATGTTATGGGTGCAAACTTCAGTGAACATATTTGTGAAAGTGTCAGGTCAAATTCTTCATCCACGTTTTCACCACGAATAACCTTCTTTACTGAGCAAAGGAATCCGTAGTCCGGGTTCGCATTTATGACCATGGTTTTTAGTATTGTTTTAAAAAAAACTGCCATAGAAAATATTCGGAAACAGATTAAAAGTGCTTACCTCTTTACTGCAACAGTCGCAGACTTCCATCTGACTTCCCCATCTGTTCTAATAAAAACTTTACCCCTAATCCACGGTGCAAGGAGTTTGCTTTTTGAACATTTAATTGGAGGCATCGTAAAATCACAGAACAGACAACCACATTAACCACTGCACACACTGTAAAGATACTGCAGGTTTCCCGAGCTCTGACAAAGTGCAATGAACCCTATGTGTGGGCTGGAAATAGCTGAGGGTGGACAAAGGCAAGATCAAATTTCTTCCTCCTTTTCGCACATCTTCGCGCCACTTCACAAACGGCTTTAAAAATGGGTAGTAAAAATCGAAGATAGGGAAACTTTGCCACGATGTCACTTTCTTGAAAACTCATTAAAACATGCATTTAAACCGAATATAATGTATATTATATGCATTTTTTAGCCAAAAATACCCTAAATATGCATTATGCATGTTTTTTCCTCCAAAAAGGTTAAAACATGCAAACATGCACGGAAAAAGTATGCATATTTGGAACCGGAAAGTAATGACATGGGTAAGTACTCAGTTTGAGCTATGTCCTAAGTTCTCATAAAAACATGCATTTGCATGAAAGTCTCGTCTCTAGTCATGACTTCTTTTTAAAACCCTAGTTTGCTGCAGCGAAGCGGAAGCGCTGTTTGTCCATTAATAATTTGAGACTTGGTAACGTCCCAAGCAGCTTTACCACTGAATTGCCCAATAGTTTCTGGCCTTGTGCCCAAAATAAACAAACAAAAAGGAATTTTAGGTACTGCAATTTTGTAAAGTAATTTTAATGGGAATTGTAATTTTATTGAAAGGCGCAAAGAGGTGAGAAGAATGAAGAGTTGCTGCCAACCAGCTTTGCTGCTGTTGATTGGAGAGAGAATTTGATGTATCTCAGGTAATTTATTGTAATTCAGCCCAATTACTTTATTTTGCACTTTTCTCATCACTGGCAGAAACCCACTGTTTGTAGAAACTCAGTCTTGCCTGGTTAATAATAAACCTTTGCATCAGGTTGAAACAACTGAATACACGCTCTTTGCAATACGGCATCTTACAGTATATCAGAATGTGAAGCGAGAAATATGTAACTTATTTGCCATGTTTAGAGAAAAGAAAGTTACGTGAGTGCATTAATCAGATTTTATTTTTGGTTAAGTAAGGGATAGGATAAGACATGGTAAGGACATTCTCATCATTTTTATAATCAATTTACATCAATTTACTTCGTGAGACATCGGGTATACTCGGCGATGTTCGTCTCTCGCAGTCTAAACTTTCACGAAGAGTACAAAATTAGGAAAATTGTTTCTTTATTATATAAGGCATAAGTGAAATGAACACAATGCACAAATATTCTAATTTTATTTTTACTTACAATTTTCATAGCTCTGAACCACAAACATTTTTAATAAACTGCCAGTGTAAATTTCTTAAAAATCCTGGAGTCAATTAATTACGGCGAGCGAAGCCGCGGGCAACAGCTATAATATATATTGATAGTTTAACCCTGGAATTAGGCCTATCTTGGACAATAAAAATCCAAACAAACCACTCCTTTCCTTGAAAAATTATATGATTTCTGAAAATTACACTGAATTTATCAAATAAAATTCCATCATATTCATCTGTCAACAAACAGTTGAGAAACGATACGTATTATCCACCGCCGTCTCGAGAATTACACACGAGTAATACATTCTAGAAGGCAGTGGTATTATCAGTGTTCACAGTTAGCTTTGGAATTGCATAATCGGATCTGATATCGTTTTCCCAGGCGGCGCTTTCTAATCGTGGAATGTACTCTAAAGCAGGAATTTTAGCTGGTTAATTAATTATTAATAGTTTAGTTTATGAATGATTCGCGTGCAAGTGTTAATAAATAATTATAATGCTTTAATAATTATTATACTCTTAATTTTTAATTTTTCAATTAATTATCGTGGGCGAAGCCGCGAGCACCTGCTAGTGTCATACATAATAGCAAAGCCATTCGGAGGGGGGCCCTGAAGCACCCTTGCCACCCCTGGCCCGCCATCTTCATGATCCCAGAAAAATTTTAGTATTTTTATATACGGTATAGCCTATATGTATATACTAAATTATTGTATACCGGTACAAAAATAATTAACTTTTAAACGGTACCGGTACCAATATTTGTCTTTACTTTCTCATTTGGCTGTTATTTTTACAAAATTGTGTTTCATTAGCTAAAATTAACATGCAATACTCTGCGGACTGTGAAATCAATATTTTATTGATAAGGGTCTAAGTGCCAAAATCACGATTGTGTAGAAAAGAAGACATAGAGCCAAAGAAAGACGTGCCGGAGATAGACCCAGCGCTATATCTTGGAATTTATTGTTATTATGGTGGCTTTCCCTGGACTTTGGACCCCTCTGAAATGCATTGGTCTGGGTACATAGATCCATTTAAAATTATCAGCTGAAAAATCTTGATTTTGGCCCTTAGACCCTTATAAAAATATTCGCTTCAATGTTATTTTTGTAATTGAAAGAGAAAGTAGAGGGAAGGTGTGAGGTTTACATATTCAACGCCCGCCCCATGAAACAAAGCAAGTTTGCTAGATTGTTCAAACGACTTGAGGAGTTCTCGGCACTGATTATTAATAATAGTTTCGAGGGCTGTAAACCAAGTGACGGGATATACAGTGAGTCCCACGCAAGAGTTGGCCAATGACGCGGGTTTCTGCGTCGCGGCTGGCACTGCTCCAACTCCCGAGCGATCGGGTGAAATATCTACGCAAATAATGCCGCGGTTGGTGTAATGATTCAGGTTCTCACATTTACAGTTAAAATTACAACGAAAATAACCACATACCTCATCACAAGAGATGTTGGAAATGTTCTCCTCTTGCATAAGCACAACACAGACACCTTTTTTAGTGAATTTTCTTTCACGCGCGTAAGTTCAGCTTCCGAGAGAGAGTTAATTTCTCTTGTGATATTGTCTTTTAAGTTCTTCTTGTGTGTGGGAAATTGACCTATACACTTTATTTGTCAATTTTCCCCACAAATAATATTTACATACTGTTAGAAGAACTTGATGACAATATCCTAAAAAAGGTGCCAGTATTGTCTGGATGCAAGAGGAGAACATTTCCATAATCTCTTGTGATGAGGTACGTGGTTATTTTCATTGTAATTTTAACTGTAAATGTGATAACCTGAATCATTACAACGACCGCGGCATTATTTGCGTAGATATTTCACGCGATCGCTCGGGAGTTGGAGCTGTGCCAGCCGCGACGCAGAAACCCGCGTCATTGGCCAACTCTTGCGTGGGACTCACTGTACTTAAGCTTTCGTTCGCTGACATCTCTGCGGCCTTCTCTGCGCTAGTTATATCCGGATTGGTGAAGAACGTGGTTTTCTGAAACCAGTGGAAGTTATTATGCATGTCTGGTAAAGGTACTGATTCTATGGAGATTTTGCTGAAGAACGTGGTTTTCTGAAACCAGTGGAAGTTATTATGCATGTCTGGTAAAGGTACTGATTCTATGGAGATTTTGCTGAAGAACGTGGTTTTCTGAAACCAGTGGAAGTTATTATGCATGTCTGGTAAAGGTACTGATTCTATGGAGATTTTGCTGTTAATCACTCTGTAGTCAGCTACTGGATGATCATTCATTAAAATCTTTCTTAAGTTAAACAAAAGTAAGAAAGGGGGAATTTGCTAGGTTCCTCCTCCTGTAAGATTGTAAACTAATATAAATTTACGTATTGGTAATTGTCATGTGGATGTCATAATATGTCTTATTTTGATTTCCTTTGCAGGAGAATGACTTCTCGCTCAGTTGTGTTAACTGCCTTTGGAGGTTATGAAACGTTAACTGTAAGTAGGCCTACTGTGTTCTATTCTGTTGTCATTTTGTACATTTCAAAGTGAATACTGATTAGTATTTATGAGTAAAATAGCTATGAATCGATAAGTTTTATTTTTCATTCCAATTCACATTCTGTTGTGTTTTGATCATCAATTTGTCCATAATATTTAATTGTAATCACGAGATTTCCTGTTTTTGTATTCCAAGTGGGCTTTGGAAATTTGGCTTTGAACCGAATAAACTATTATTAGGCCTACAAGTGGTTCAAATGCTTTACTTGGGAAAAATATTTGAGGGTTTCTCCTTTACTGTGGTAGCTTCCTAAGAAAGGTTTCTACAGAGAATGACAATTTTGGGACATTTTAACATAAATAATGTACTTTATAAGACTATTCCTCTAAAATAGTTTTTTTTTGTGTAAATTATACGAAATGTAATATAATTTTAGCTTAAAACTCTAATATGAGTTTTTGTTCTTTTATAGCAATTAAATTCAACTCAAACGCATGGATTAAACTTACAATAAGATTCTATGTAACCACTTTACCATTTGTAAAAGCAAATACTATCATATTTCACGGGCTGCTATTCAGGGGATTTTACCTTACTAGTTTATTTTCCTTATCACGTACGTTGTTTTTTTTTACTAGAAATTATTTTTACTATTTTTGTACTGAGCGCTAATCTCTTATCTCTTATGTCTTTCCTGATGTGTGAATATGAGACACATTTGTTTATTTTCTGCTCGTGACGAACATTGTCAAGTATATAAAATAAAAGCACTGATCTTCTTCTTTCTTCCGTGTAATGGCCTCGGTTATCACCAGGGCTAGGATTTATATGTACTAAAAAATGTCAAAATATGTACATATATATGTACTTAAAAATGTCAAAATATGTACATATATATGTACTTAAAATGTCAAAATATGTACATATATATATATGTACCAAAAATGTCAAAATACGTATGTACATCAAAACAAATTTAACCACTGGACACTACATTTTATTACTTTTAGAACCTATAAAAATGCATTACAAATACTGGAATCATAAATTAAATTATTCAATTTTTTTTTCAGATCACTTACTTTATTTGTATTCATTCATTGATTATTTCTGCTACCATAACAGTATGCCACAAAATGTTGTTTTAAATTTTCAAAAGTGATTTGTATTGGCTAAAGCTTCGTTCTACTGCACATGAAGTGATTGGCGCGTGTTTAAAATTCACTGATTCTAGTTTTACATTTGACGAGCTACTTAAGATTGCACTGATTTTACACATTTCTTCAAAGCCTGGATTTCTTGAAAACACATTGTCCACTTTACATTTCATAAGATCGGCTAAATGTCCACGTACACATTTGAGTTAATGAATCATGTTTTTCACAATGTCAATATTTCCAGATAATGTCAGATTATTATTTTGTAGTTTCTGAATTATTTTTGTTATATTACAAAAATTCGATTCAATGTAACACAAATCATTTTTCACACATTCATTTCTGTACATAACTGTAAACTTATCCTGTGCTGCCATATTTTCTGTCACTGAAAACGACAATTTTATATAGTTTTACTCTTAAGAATGAAATATGTACGAATATTGCATTAAAATCACTAAATATGGACAAAAATTTATTTTACATATAAATATGTACTAATATCAGATATATGGAAAAATATGTAAAATAAATTTGTTTAATTTGAATAGAGGACAACATAATAGATGGAGATAAGTGAAAAAAATGTGTCTTAATGTGAAATTAAGAAATATGTAATTACATATAAATCCTAGCCCTGGTTATCACATACTTTTTAACTGAATGGAGAAAACGATACGGTATTTGGAGAGAGTACAGTAGCTCAATCCCACCCAATAATTATCCGTGTATTATTATGGTTATTTATTGCTATTATTAAAATCGTTGTTAAATCACTGTAAAGCGAAAATAGGACTACTGATGACACAAATATTACGATTTTCCCTTGTTCCAGTTCATCATGATCGTATGAAATCGTTCCCCAATTCATTAAAATTTCACGTTTTCTGTCATTGCAGTTCCAACAGTAACCGAAGAATGATAGTTTTACGCTTTCAGAAGATTAAAGGCTTTTTTTCGATTAGGAAAAAAAACTTAATCACATTGCTGTTCTATATATACATAAGGAGAGCGCTTGTGATTAAGACAAATCCAGAAAAGACATTTAATGGACAAGGCAAGGAATATAAGAAAAAAGGATGGAGAAGAAAACATTGGCGACAGGTTAAAAAGAAGTGAGTCAGAACGGAGCAAACAGTAGAAAGAATGAATTAAGAAATATTGGTTAAATATGCAAGGGACAACAAACTAGAGGGAAGGAGCTCGGATTGTACACGAAAAAGACGGTGTAATTTGGGACAGCAGGATATTGGTCTAAGAAAAGAAGAATAAAATGATCTTGTGAGGAATTGATTGGGAGAGCTCCAATCAAGAGAAACACTTTGTGATTCCGTGAATGTCTATATATTTATACACAGGGTATTGCTGGACCCATATAAGTGTTTGCCATTTGGTAAAAAGTTCAGCTAAGAAGATAGTTTTTCTGGTAATTTATAAAGACAATCTACTTTCATATGTGAGATAGTACTGCTGCTCCTGCCGGCAGATCCGTCATTGGTAAGCTACTGGACTGCTGTCTAGGATTCAGAGTGCATAAGCCTACCGAACGAAAGACCAACTTTATCATATTAACAGACGAACTACAAGTGAAAGGAAGCACCCCCACCGAGCTCGCCTCGTTTATACTACAAAGCAAAACAATACAGTACATACCTAAAAACATGGTGACAACGGGATATACGATGAGTAATTCCACCGACACCCATACTGCTGTTAAATGGAAAGAGATGGAGGGGTCCAATGAGATGAACCATCTGACGGTTTCCAAGTTTTGAGAATACATGGTATAAGGCATAAAGTGGTAATTTAATTAATCATAATAAAATGCATTATGGTTACGTTTTGAATGACCTGGATAAATTCAAGTATGAAGTGTTTAGTTCCCCTACAACAGACTAGGACAGAAGGTGGTTGGAACTGGATTATGCTTACGGTGTTGTGGATGAGACCGGGCACAATATGGTTATCAGCACATGGAGCACTGCTACCCGGGCCACCTCAAAATGTAAGAATTTGGATAAGATCGAAATATTGGGTACCAGTGACACGATCGAATTCGATGTCGATACAAACATAGAAGGGGATACGCTGTACCCCGATGCAATCGATACCCTGGTACCGTCCATCTTTTCAATGTTCACTGTAAAGGGATTCGAGAAACAGTCAAAACTTACCATATGGAAGACTGGATTCACGCCCTGGCCATCATCTTTCAACTCGAAGACCTACAGGCGTATTGCTACTCTCGGGGATCAGTCGTTACAGGCTCAATACAAACCATTGCAGCATCACTTCATCACAATGGTTTCCATACACAAATCCAACGGTACGCTAATGAAACAGCGTCTTGTATGTTAGAACAAAACATACAAATTACTTTTACATTTCGGGATGAAGAAACCGATGCAAACGTACCATCGTACGAGGGTGGATCGAAAAGTAACGCACAGTAATTTTTTGAAGTGAAACTTCTTTAGCCGTGCTAGGAGTAAATCAAGAGCTAACCCAAACTTGCGTTACGAACAAAATCGTCGCGAAATTAGAGGGCTGTGATGGAACGGACTGCACAGAAAACAATCAACTCAATGATTAGGCTTATCCAAAATTAAAAAAAAATCAAAGAATCCAAAATTAAAAAATCGAAAGTCCAAAATTTAAAAATCTAAAAATTCTAAATTAAAAATCGAAATTCTAAAATTAAAAAGTTCAAAAAATAAAAAATTCAAAGATCCAAAATTTAAAAAATCCAAAGATCCAAAATTTAAAAAATCCAAAATTAAAAAATCCAAAATTCCCAAATAAAAAATCCAAAATTTAAAATTATTCTTATGTTGTACCCTCTGAGGAGCTTTGTTCGTTCCATAACTATCTCGTTAGTCATCTGGCTTGCAAATCTCACCATGAGCGATCTCCCTCTTCTGTGGTCACCAATCCATTGAACTGTGTCTATGTGCAGATCCGATAGATTCACGTGGAGTACCGCTGTGAAGAGCTCTAGCACCCTGTGGCATGTGTCCCATTTCTTCTCATATGGAATTTCTTCCATTCCGAAAATAATAATGTTCTTTCTCCTGGTTTCGTTATCTCTACTGCTCTGGTTTTGTATTCCTTTTTTTATTTCTTCCACTTATTTTTTGACCTGGTTGTCCTCAGTTCTTAGTCCGCTCCAGACTTTCTGTGATTTATCTATTTTTGTTGACATGTTCTGTACCATTTCCAGTATTTCCTTGTGCGGTGTCTGATTCCGTCGTGTTAGGTCCTGGATTAGTTTCCACCCCCCCCCCTATTACGAGCAGGAAGGCCAGGATCAGGACGATGTGCCATGTCATCTTTCCATTTTCCCCCGTTGACTTCTTCTGACCCCTGTTTTGCTCCAGCTGCCCGAAAATAGGCCTATTCTTGCTCTGTATACTTGTATTTCAATTCCCATTCTGCTTTAACCTTCTTGCTCAGCTTATTAACACTATTCACTGCTTGCACTGTTTACACTGTTTGCCTCACTCAGCACTGCCACCCGTCCGCCTCCTTCCGTGTCTGAACTCTGAATGAATTTAAAATTATTAAATTATTAAAAGAAAATTTTAAAAATCCAAAAGTTCAAAATTAAATAAGTCCAACAATCCAAAATTGAAAAATCCAAAATTGAATAAATCAAAAAAATTAAGTTTCACTTCTGTCGCGTGGCGTTCCACGCACACTTTTTTTTACAGAAAGTTCAATAGGTACAATTACAAACAAATGCACACATGAAGGGACATCTTTTGTTTATTTTTCTATATAGTCGCCAAGTTTCTTAACACATCTCTCGCATCGTGATACCAGTTGTTCACGCAAGCTAAGTGTTTTGTCCAGCATATTTATTATGTGCAGTGAATAGTTTTAATTCAAATCATCCGCCAGGTGTTCTTGCGCCAAGTATTAAGTTGAGTAGGCGTATATTTCATCATATCCTGATCACGAGTCTTTGTGTCGGGTATTCCCTCTTTAAAGACGCCTCGAAGAGCGTCAGGAAGCCTCATCAGTATTAAGCCTGCAGTTACACGATCAAGTCACGGTCTGAAACTGCTCCGGTTCTAGTAACAAAAGCCAGTTCGCGCTCTTTGTATTTTCACTAGAAATCATTGGAATAAAACTTCCTTATAAGTTTTATTAATTTCAAGTAAATTACTTATACATAATTTACTTATTCGCCGTATTACAAGTTCATTAGATTCACTTATTAGTTCCAAGTAAGTACATAGCGTGTGACGTCATCACTCACCAAGAAGCTATAAAACGTGAACAATCAAGTGCTAATAACTTAAAATACATTCATTCTACAACAAATTTTATTACCGTTAAATTGAGATATAATTCATTAGTAAATTACAAAATTTACTAAATTACTTCTAGTGGTGCAATCCGGTTCGCGCCAAATTCCAATTCATTGTTTCAACGTGTTTATTCAATTATTATTCAGTGTTCACCTATTATTTCTTCGAGTGATTACAAGTATTAATAAAGTGCAAGTATTTCATTACATTCTAGATTGTTTAACCAATATGTTTCCTTTGATCTCTGTACCCAGTGTCCTCGTGATATAGTCCCTTCTTGCTCTAAATGGTCCTCCGAAATTTTATACTTCTCACATGTACATTGTTTCATCCTTACATGAAGCTACCCTATTAATCTATCCTGCATTTATCCTCTCACGGATATTATCGTCCAATCCCTAACATTGGTCCTCTCACGAGCCTGATCTCAAACATTGGTCCTTACGGGCAGGATCATATTGGAACAATCATATTTACATACTTGTATTCGCAAATACCGTTTCTCGAGTTCGTCTCATTCATCTGTGCTTCCGCGTCGGTCAGTTCGTGAGTTCCAGCAACCCTGAACTTCGCATCGAAGACAGCATCATAGCAGCAGTGATTCGACTCATCGTGGGATTCCGGTCACTAGCGAACTTCAAGAAAGCAGTGAACAGTTAATACATGCATCATCGTGCAGCAGTGGTAGAATTTCAAGTTTCAATTACAAGTAATTTATCATCTCATCATGGAAAGTGAACTGAGAGATTTAACGAAGAAAAGGGGTTTTCTTAAAAGAAGATTCACATTGATTCAGAAATATTGTGACAGTGTTACAGAAGAAGTAGACGTGTTTAGACTTAAAGCTGAATATGACAGTATTCAGGAGCTATGGGACAAGTTTGAGTGTTTACAAGCTCAAATTGAATCTCTAATTGAAGCCGAAGATGAAATAGATTGTCATATGCAGTATTATGAAGAAATACGAAACAATTATCAAGTGCTTAAAGCAAAGTTAAGTGGTCTTCTATTTCTACACGAGCAGCAAGTGCATAGTGCGAACTCTGTGAACAGTCAACGATCTAATCACAGTGTTAACTCTCATCACACATGTCAATCTTCTGCTTCACAATGCAACAATAGAAATATACAACTTCCAAGGATTCAAATTCCTGTATTCAGTGGGGATGTGACTAACTTTAAACACTATCACGACACTTTCAGTAGTTTAGTGGTGAACAATGATTCATTGGATCCCATCCAGAAATACCATTATTTGTTGAGTTCTGTTAAGGGACAAGCCCACGCGCTCCTTCAGAATCTTCCAGTCACGAATGAGAATTTTCCAATAGCATGGAATTTATTGTGTGCAAGATATGATAATACTCGAGTTATTGCCACAGCTCATATAAAAAATCTACTTTCATTACCAATAATGAAAGATGAAAATGTTACAGACTTGCGAAACTTACTAAATCAGTTTCAAAGCAATCTTAACGCCATCGAAGCTCTCAATATTGAAATCCCATTACACGAAGTCATGTTCATTCAATTAATATTGGATCATCTTGGTGAAACTACACGCAAGGAATGGGAAAGCAAAATTGACTCACAAAGGTTCACACCGCTTCAAGAGTTGATGAACTTCCTAGAAGCCAAGGCTCATTCTTTAGAAGTGCTATCCAATTCTAACAATGTGTCAAGCCCATCCAAAGAAAAAAGTGAAAGACATACACAAAAGAAATCTGTAAAAACGACTCGTCAATCTTATGTTGCCATCAAAGGTGATACATGTCCTTGTTGCAAGGAAAGTCACAATTTATATAAGTGCGACAAGTTTTCACAGTTGAGTGTAGATCAACGTTGGGATTTTGTGAAAAGCAAAGGTTTATGTGCAAACTGTTTCTCCAACGGTCACAAAAGAGACCATTGCAAAATCAAGTCATTCTGTAATTGTGGAAAGGCTTCACACAGCAAACTGTTACATAATAACACACGAGACAGTAAAAAGGCTCCTCGACAACTACATCAACCGTCTGAATCTACAGATAATGTACCTGCTAGTTATTGTTCGATAAAAGAAAATTCCAACCAAAGGGAGATTTTATTAGCAACAGCAGCAGTGCATCTTGAAGATAGACAAGGAAATTTAGTGTTATGCAGAGCGTTACTGGACTCAGGAAGCCAATTGAACTTCATAACTGAAGGTTTAGCCAAGAAGTTGCAGCTGCCAACCACAGATGTCGACACTCAGATACGAGGTATTAATGGCACCTCTTCTTGCAATCACAGTGTTAAGGTTAATCTGCGATCCAGAATCCAGAATTTCCAGGCTGAAATGAGTTGTCTAGTAATCCCTCACATTGCAAACAAACTTCCTTCAGTCCGTATTGATCCCACAAAATTCAATATTCCTAGTGAAATTTCATTGGCAGATCCTAAATTCTATATCCCTGGTGATGTCCAGCTTCTCATTGGTGCTAGCTTGTTTTACCAACTATTCACTAATGAAAGAATAGTCATTCCTAATAACCCTATTCTTAGTAACACGGAACTAGGTTGGATACTTAGTGGAACTATTCCCAAGAAGGCAATCAAATCCAAGAAGGTCACATTCTCTCAACACAATTTATTTGTGACTGTTGATAATGTTGATACACAGTTAAGACGATTCTGGGAACTAGAAGACTTTCCTAAACCAGTGTTTACTAAAGAAGAAAGGGAATGTGAAGAGCACTTCGTACAAAACACTATTCGTGCAGATGACGGTGCTTTTATAGTGCAATTACCCAAGAATCGATCTGAAGACTCCTTGGGAGAGTCCAGGCAACAAGCCGTAAAACGCTTAGAGCATCTGGAGCGAAAATTCCAAACCAATTCTGTATTGCAAGAAGACTACAGGAAGTTCATGCAAGAATATGAAGAATTGGGACACATGAAAAGGGTTTCACTCCCTCAGCCAGGTGAAAAATGCTTTTATTTACCACATCATGCTGTGATAAAACCATCATCCACCACAACCAAAACCAGAGTCGTATTCGACGCTTCTGCAAAAACATCTTCAGGCAAGTCCCTAAATGACATTCTGAAATTAGGGCCTACAGTGCAAGATGACCTATCATCAATTATAATTCGTTTTCGAACATATAAGTATGCGTTCTCAGCTGACATCTCTAAAATGTACAGACGCATTAAAATGAACGAGAGTGATCAAAATCTTCAAAGGATTGTGTGGCGTTCCAGCACAGATGAACCCATACAAGATTATGCATTAACTACCGTGACTTATGGTACTAAATCAGCTTCATTTTTAGCCATAAGATCCCTGCATCAGCTGTCGATAGAAGAAGAAGCTAGATACCCTCTTGCTTCCCAAGCTGTTAGAAATTCCTTCTATGTGGACGACTGCCTGACAGGACATGATAATCTTCAAGAAGCGCTACGCCTTCAAGAAGAATTAATCCTCATGCTTGACAGTGGCGGATTTCCACTGCGAAAGTGGTGTTCCAACCATGAAGCATTGCTGGAATCTGTACCGTCATCTTATCGAGAGACCCAGTTGCCTCTGTCTCTTGATAACAGTGAAAATGCACATGCCCTTGGTTTACTATGGCATCCTGCAACTGATAACTTCCAGATTCAATCCCATCCTTCTCTCCAAACTCATACTCGAGTTAAACTTACCAAGCGTACTATCCTATCAGTCATATCATCCATTTTTGATCCTTTAGGCCTTGTCAGTCCTATGGTTATCAATGCCAAAATCTTCATGCAATCATTATGGATTGAAAAGCTTGGCTGGGATGAGGAGGTACCTTCACACATAGCAGAGAAATGGATTGAGATCTGCGACATTTTAGGTACAATACACACGATGCGTATTCCACGATTTGTTCTCACACATGGTACCCTTCAAGATATACAGATCCATGGCTTCTGTGACTCTTCAGAAAAGGCCTACGGTGCATGCATATATCTCCGTTCTGTAAACATTGAAGGTGAAGTTACAATTAACTTGCTATGTTCCAAGTCTAAGGTTGCCCCTCTTAAAAGGCAAACCATTCCACGTCTTGAACTTTGTGGAGCATTGCTGTTATCTAAACTGTACAACAAGGTGTTGAATGACCTTAACATTCAAACCTCACAAAATTATCTATGGTCAGACTCAGTTATTGTTCTGTCGTGGATAAAATCAGATTCACGAAAGTGGAAAACATTTGTGTCCAACCGTGTGTCACAAATACAAGAACTTTCTGAAACAGCAGCCTGGCGACATGTTTCTACAGAAAACAACCCAGCTGATCTCGTTTCAAGAGGTGTATATTCTGAACAATTGTCTGATATTGATTTGTGGTGGCACGGTCCTAAGTGGTTGGCTCATAACACAACATTATGGCCGGAACAGCCAAAACAATTAAGCCCTCCAGATTCCTCAGAGCAACTTACTTCCATCTGCCTGGCAGCTACTGTAGTAGAAGATAGTTTTATTACAAGATTCTCTAATCTCAAGCGCCTGCAGAGAGTTACTTGTTATATGTATAGATTTATTTCTGCCTGCCGCCATGAAAACAAATATCATGGACCTCTCGCAGCAGAAGAATTACAAAAGGCTCTACAAGTTTGTGTTAAAATTGTTCAGAAAGAAGCTTTCTCTCAAGAGCTGAAAGATCTTAGCAACAGCAAGCAAACTTCAGTGAAAAGCTCTATCCATGCATTAGTTCCATTCCTAGATCAGAACAACGTTATAAGAGTGGGTGGACGCTTGGAGAAATCAGATCTTACACATGATGCAAGACATCAGGTTATATTGCCATCCCGACATCATTTAACAGTTCTGATTGTAGAATATGAGCATCGCAAGCTATTACATGCTTCGCATCAGCTGCTTATAGCTTCATTACGACAAGCCTACTGGATACCTAGTATTCGCAGAGTAGTAAAATCTATTTTGCATAGATGTCTCACGTGTTTCAAGCTAAAAGCAGAAAGTTCTCAACAATTAATGGGAAATCTTCCTAGCTATAGAATAACTCCTGCTAGACCTTTTCTCCGCACCGCAGTCGATTACGCTGGACCCTTCAACATAAGATATGGGGCTCCACGCAGTAAAACTACTGTAAAAGCTTACATCGCTATTTTTGTCTGCTTGGTAACAAAGGCCATTCACATTGAATTAGTTTCTGATCTAACATCAGATGCCTTCATAGCAGCCCTACGAAGATTTACAGCACGTCGGGGACTCTGTAAAGAAATCTTCAGTGACAATGGCACTAACTTTGTGGGAGCAAACAACAAATTAAGGGAGCTCAGATTGCTATTGCAGTCAAGAGACTTTCAAACTACAATTCAAAATTTCACTGCAAACCATGATTATAGCTGGTCGTTCATTCCTCCAAATTCTCCCCATTTCGGTGGTTTACATGAAGCAGCAGTGAAATCTATGAAGTTTCATCTCAAGAGAGTTATGGGAGCTCAAATTCTCACATATGAACAGCTTTCTACGCTTCTATCTCAAATCGAAGCGTGCTTGAATTCTAGACCACTTGTTCGTCTAAATGATGATCCAGCTGACTTGTCATACCTTTCTCCTGGTCACTTCTTAATTGGAGAACCTCTCACATCTCTACCTTCACCTCCTCTTACAGAAGATAAGAGGTATTTAGAAAAATGGCAGCTGTTACAAAATCATTTGCAACACATATGGAAACGCTGGTCATCCGAATATCTTCACTCACTACAACAAAGGCAGAAATGGACCTGTTCCAGTAACAACATTCAAGTTGGTACTGTCGTCATCTTGAAGGAAGACAACATTCCTCCTCTTCAATGGAAGTTAGGCGTGATCACCGCTACTCATCCGGGAGAAGACGGCTTGGTTCGAGTGATTACTGTGCGCACTTCCAGTGGTGAATATAAGCGGCCCATAGTCAAAGTGTGTCCTCTACCCCAAGACGAGTAGCATATGACACTTTCTATGATCTTATATTCAAGATTCTCCACTTGAAGTCCATTTCTCATCTATCTCTGTAACAAATCGTATTCTTGCGAGATGTGTTACATGTATTTTTCTTTCTATCAATCTTGCTATTTGAAAGACCTCTCTCTGTTTTTCAGTTCAAGAGTTTTGACCTACGCTAGCTTGAATTTCTTCATGTTGACATTCAGTTCAAGGGGATAAAATGCTTTGTCATTGATCAGCTCATTGTCTATTGTCCATTTTTTTTCCTTTGTAGCACTTGCCTTTTGCTACGTAGATGTATTACTCCTTATATACCAACAACATCCAATAATCAACACTTCCCATTTCTCCCTTGTGCTTGTATTATTGATGTTTTGGTGTCCCTTATCTACATTAGTCCTCGGTCATAGGATCGCAATCCTAGCCACAACTACTACATGGTTTATATAGTCTTTGATCTTGACGTATGATGTCTGACTCCTAGTCCTCATACATTAGATTACTAGGCGAGCCACTACTTACTACATGGGTTTTATGTGCTTTGAGCATACTGTATGACTGATCATAATAATTGTCATACTTATCTTTGAAGTTCTACTACATTTCCATTTTCTACATTCTATGATTACTTATGAATTATCGTTATCATTCATTGGAATTCTCAATCACCATGTTCTTGATAATTGCCTACATTCTTTTATAATTATTATGTATCTTTTCCTTATTCCAATGCATACTCCGATAGCAATGTTCAATCCTATTTATCTATTGAAGCTTTTCTTTGTGTCGCTGCTCGTCTTGGGTCACACTTGGCTACCTTCAAGACGTCTTCAGCTTCACTTGAACTCACATGTCTACGTATCTCCTCTGATTTATATTGTGTGTCGTGTGCTTATACGTAAATAGTGAAATCAGTGCTTTCTATTCAATATCATATTCTTGCAATATATGTAAGAAGTAATTTTCCAATACATATCACAGGTATACATCCAATTAGAATCAGTGCTTGTTTTGTGTACATACAAGTGTCTCTCTATTATAGCTTGCCTTCCTGTTATGTTTTTATTGACGTTAATAGTCAATGGCGCGGAGTATGTTCACGCAAGCTAAGTGTTTTGTCCAGCATATTTATTATGTGCAGTGAATAGTTTTAATTCAAATCATCCGCCAGGTGTTCTTGCGCCAAGTATTAAGTTGAGTAGGCGTATATTTCATCATATCCTGATCACGAGTCTTTGTGTCGGGTATTCCCTCTTTAAAGACGCCTCGAAGAGCGTCAGGAAGCCTCATCAGTATTAAGCCTGCAGTTACACGATCAAGTCACGGTCTGAAACTGCTCCGGTTCTAGTAACAAAAGCCAGTTCGCGCTCTTTGTATTTTCACTAGAAATCATTGGAATAAAACTTCCTTATAAGTTTTATTAATTTCAAGTAAATTACTTATACATAATTTACTTATTCGCCGTATTACAAGTTCATTAGATTCACTTATTAGTTCCAAGTAAGTACATAGCGTGTGACGTCATCACTCACCAAGAAGCTATAAAACGTGAACAATCAAGTGCTAATAACTTAAAATACATTCATTCTACAACAAATTTTATTACCGTTAAATTGAGATATAATTCATTAGTAAATTACAAAATTTACTAAATTACTTCTAGTGGTGCAATCCGGTTCGCGCCAAATTCCAATTCATTGTTTCAACGTGTTTATTCAATTATTATTCAGTGTTCACCTATTATTTCTTCGAGTGATTACAAGTATTAATAAAGTGCAAGTATTTCATTACATTCTAGATTGTTTAACCAATATGTTTCCTTTGATCTCTGTACCCAGTGTCCTCGTGATATAGTCCCTTCTTGCTCTAAATGGTCCTCCGAAATTTTATACTTCTCACATGTACATTGTTTCATCCTTACATGAAGCTACCCTATTAATCTATCCTGCATTTATCCTCTCACGGATATTATCGTCCAATCCCTAACATTGGTCCTCTCACGAGCCTGATCTCAAACACCAGTTTCAAAATATCCTGTTCATAGAAGTCCGTTCGGTTGGAGTATAGCCATCTGCGGACTGCTGTTTTCACTTCTGCATCTTATGCAAAGCGTTTACCGGCCAAGAATTTCTTCATGAGACCAAACAAATGAAAGGTTATCACGGCCATCTTCGAAGAATGCACACCACCTGGAGACATTGCTAAAGTCCATACAGCCATCCCCATACACGCCACGCATGTCCCTGTGAATTTCACTCGGGTTATGCCCTTTAGCCCATAAAAATCGCACTTCACCTTGGTGATGAAATTCCTGGCTGGTAAACGCTTTGCGTCAGATGTAGAAGTGAAAACAACAGCCGCAGATGGCTATACTCCAATCGAAAGGACTTCTCTGAACAGGGATTTTGAAACTGGTATCACGATGGGAGAAATGTGTTGAAAAACGAAGCGACTGTATAGAAAAATCGACAAAAGATGTCCCTTCATGTGTGCATTTGTTTGTAATTGTACCTATTAAACTTAAATTTTGTGCAAAAAAACTTTTCGATCCACCCTCGTATTTACATGCTAGGTTGGAATAATAAGAGGTGTACAGTCGTATGATGCAGAAAACATAATACCATTCTCACATACGAAATAATGACACTTATTTTATTGTATTTAAAATTGTACAATAAAGTTGGTTTTAAAATTGATTGGTCTGTAATTTCACGATGGCGACGTCCCAAGTATCCATGCGGTAATGTGTTTAACCTGTCCTGTAACACAATCATTTTCCAATCTTCCGAAATTAAGGCTAGTTTGATCTGTCTGTCAGTGGTGATGTTATGCCCACGTGATCGAATGAGGTATTGCTTCTACGTAGACATATTTGTTCTCGAACAATGCAACCTTATAATCCTGAAAAGTAACGACTCGGCTCTCCACGGTTGCGGAGTCTTTCCCGCTCTTATTTTTCAAGAGGCAAACCAAAGGGCGTACGTCTTTGCACGTAGGCCACATATTCTAAATCCGTTCTATGATTTACCTCATCCGACCACAGACCAGGCACTTAATGTGTCCCTATAGTTTTTATGGTGTAGTCATGAGGTACCTGTTCATAGTCTAGATAGTTAAATAGACCGAGTGACATCATCATGGTTCTTAGAGGATGAATTTGGGAGTGTTTAAATGAAGTATTAAACTGTCGTTGTCGTGATACAGAAGCGTCGCTTAATCCTGAAAGACGTTTTTCACCTCCATGTAGAATTTATATGCTTCCAGTCTGGAAATTCAAGTATGGTTAAACCAAGTTGAATGGGCTTGTTTGAAATTATGTTCTTATGCTCCACCTCGCATAAATAATAACCATCAATTTCTATGACATTTTTCACGTCTGCGAGAAATGAATTTCTATGACCCAAGGGTCCTTCCTGTTCTTGATAAATACGAAAAGTTCTATACTTGAACGTGTTTTTCAAAGTTTTGCCGTACAAAGCGTTGTTTAACAGCTTTAAGGTGTCAGACAAAGCCTGTTCTCGGAATACTGCAGCCTCTTTCTAGTATTGGTTTCGATATAGTCTATCAGGACGTAAGCCTGCGTAAACAGAACATCTTCTGCACCCTGTTGTACGTAGTAACGAAGGGCTAGGTTGTGAACCAAGTAATCCCTGCATGGAAGGAAGGTCGTTCACAATATATTCTCGTGCCTGTGTGGTCAAAAAGGCGATTCATAATCCCGGACATGTAAGGATACGGGATAATGCAGGTCCACAAGGGCCAACAGACAGGTGTCGGTATTTTCGTCCCAATTCATCCATCCCTCGGTCAGGGAATCGACATTTACTGTAGGCCTATGGTCTACCGGCAGTTTACCGGCCATGCACTTTGCTTTCAACGCATTAATATCGAGATAAAGAATGTGTTGATCCGACTGACCTTCGCTTATCGCGTATTGCGTCACACACTGTGACACTCCCCCTTTGACGTTTGTTTGTGTCAGTTGATAGAGGTCAATGTCCAATGGTATTCTAAAATATTCATTACACAGGTCTGCAAAATTTTTTTTTTTCAGCTGCATGAGATATTTTTACTAAATTATATGTTTTAAAATGCACTGATTCCAAAAATGGCATCCATTTTCCCCTATCACGTAAGGTTTTTTTGCAAAACTAAAAGATACACAGTATTGGTAAAAAGCACTCATGTATTAAGATGAATCAAACATATTAATTTTTACAACAAATGAAACATCATTTTGTGACATTTATTCACAATTTTATGTTTATTCATCTTTTTTGTGAAACCTTTTCTTCTTCTCTTTGATGTTTCGCCGGACTCGTTTCCGATTTCCATCTTTGGTTTCCCGCTTCATCATCCAACAGTAGTCCGCAAGCATATTGACATCCCATCTTCCTTGGTACCGTCTCTCGATATCACGGACATCCTGGTGAAACCGTTCACCCACTTCTTCACTGTAAGCTCCCAAGTTTTCAGGAAAATAGTCTATATGGGAGTGTAAAAAATGAACCTTTAAGCTCATCTTGCATCCTTGAGCTTTGTACGCTGCCATCATATGATGCACAATGGTTTTGTAGTCAGGATCCTTAGTATTTCCCAAAAATCTTAACACTACACCCTTGAACGATTCCCAAGCTTCTTTTTCCTTCTCATTCATACTTTCCACAAAGAGGGAGCCGGATAAAAGTTTTCTTATGTCGGGACCATTGAAAAACTCCCTCTTTCAACTTGGCTTCAGACAGCTTCGGGAATTTAGAACACAGATATCTAAAACAATTCCCATCCTTTTACAGTGATTTTACAAACTGTTTCATAAGCCCCAATTTAATGTGAAGAGGGGACAATAAAACCTATTGATGTATACATCAGTATATGTAAAGGGATTTAATACAAAAAAATAGAAAGAACATATCTTATCCTAACCTTCACTCAGCTATTCGTCCAGTGCCCCATAGCTGATGTATACCAATACCAATCCCACCAATCCCAATCCCAATGATGTATAGATGATGTATTGATGTAATCGTATTGATGACGTTTTTCTCGCCGGGTTTTAGGGTTTCTCGCAGTGACCAGACACTTTTGGTCCAATGCTGCTCTCTGGCTCTACTATTCCACAAGCATAGAAAACATGGGTACTTTGTATAACCTGACTGCTGACCCAAAAGCATGGTTAGTATTTTGAAGTCCCCACAAACCATCCATTGATGGTCTTGATATTTGATTTTTTCTAGAATAATGGCCAAATCGTTATAGTTTTCATCCATATGCACCGAGTGCCCCGTAGGGAGGGATGCAAAAGTATTTCCATTGTGGAGCAAGACTGCTTTAAGACTAGCTTTGGACGAATCAATGAATAGGCGCCATTCAGATGAATCATATTCTACATCAAAGCACTTCATGAGCCCTTGTACATCATTACAAAAAAACTAGATGTCCCTCTTTGGAGAAAAACTGAGTAAATTCTTTCTCTCGGTGCCTATACCACGAAAATGAGGTACCAGATGACAGAAGGTTTTTGTTTTTTAGTCTCGAACCTAGCAATTCGGCTGCATCTTTTGATAGACCTAAATCTCTTACTAGGTTATTGAGCTCACTCTGAGAAAATAGTTCAGGCCCCTCGTCAACAGAAAAATCTGATTTGTCCTGGGGAGGTAATGTGTCTTCGTCCTCTGACTCACACAAGTATTCATCTAAACTGGAAGGTGGCTGTGGGATTGGTATTTCAGAGCTATGGGGCACTGGACGAATAGCTGAGTGAAGGTTAGGATAAGATATGTTCTTTCTATTTTTTTGTATTAAATCCCTTTACATATACTGAACAGAAATAACAATCGGTTGTATGATTTTTCTGCTCACGCCATATCATAGGAATTCCAAAACGAAATGAGTTTTTCTTACCCTTAAACCACAAACGAAGATCTTCCTCACATCTTCTACACACCTTGTGAGGGGCCCATGGTTTGTCTTGATCCCCAAGTTTTAATTCGAAGTAAGCAAAATAAACCTTCTTCACAAAATCATTAATGTTTCTCTGTTGACGTTTCACAGTGTATTCACCACAAATAAAACAAAAGCTATCAGGAGACATAACACAACCTCTTGGAGCCATGATTATGAAATAGAAACAACAGCACTGTTCAGTTTGAAAGCGATGTGTCTACTGATGGCGGCTCTACTTTCATGTGCGATACTGAACTTCTTTGACTTGTGCCGCCCCCCTCCACCACTCACCCCTAACAGTTAACATTATATATTGTATAGATAAGCTATAATTGAATAAATTAATGTAAAAATCAATTGTTTATGAGAATTTGTAAGATAAAATACCGGATTTTCAATAAACCATAAGTTTTACGAAAAATAAATATAACCACTTCACTTACACAAAAAATGGACGTGATAGAAGTTTTTTGGTATTTTTTTAGGTATTAGGAAGTAAAATTCTGTACGAAAATTAAGAGACATCCTATGCAGTTTTTTAGTTGCAGACCTGTGTTATTAGCATGGATCGCATTATACTATGTAAATGAAGGAGCGCCCTGAAAAAATGCGGGATCCATGTCGTATGCATTGATGGCATTGATTCGAAACAATTCGAACATAAACGCTAGTAGAAACTATGATATTCCTCGAATTTCTTCATTCCGCGGTTCTGCCTGACTGCAAATGCAGGTCCCTTGTCTTGCTGCTTGTTCGTCAAAAGGTTTAACCAAGCAGTTTCCTCCTCGGGTAAAGACAAGTTCAATTTGTCCGCCGAGTCGAATCAATGGTAAGGAATCGGTGCCTTGGAATTATAACCATTTGGGACATATTTAAAACATGTGACTATTTTCGATAACGAATCTAAACTCGAGGATAGAAATTTAAATGTATCCAGAAATTTTAATCTAACCTTATTCGTCAGAACCAGAACATAATATATTTTTTCAAAACTTTTCGCAGAGATTTTAAGATTTGTGCCGAATCTGGATACCAAAGCCCATACTAGCAGGTGGGAATCGTAACCGAGGAAATGATGAAAACTAACCGGGACGGAATTTGCTGCACATTTCCAGCATGCTGCGTAGTACGATCCCTGCGAGCCATCGATTAAATTGCGACGGCTATGGACGACGTTACTTGATGAAGTTACTACCAACCCGCAAATTTTACAATCACGTGAACGCAGGGCTTTACAGGAGTACCACTCGGCTACCCAATGGGATATGCGGTTAAAAATATACCGGTATCTTGATTAAGGATTTTCAAAACCACGCCTTTCTCGATTGCCACCCAACAGCGTCCAGATGGGACATGCATCCGTTCTGACGCCACATATGACTCAAAGTCGGCATAAGCTACTAATTCGTGTCTGCAACGGGGTTTATCGGAGAGAACAATGCAGTTATTATCGCCGACACCTCGCACTACCTGACGGCATATACCGGGAACATGATACTCTTGACAATCATTACAAAATTCCCAGACATGAGACATCCCGACTGTGGTCCTTCAAAAACGCATCGCGCTTATGTGTCAGTCTATACTTTCTGTCTTTGTAAAATAGCCTTATAAATCGGTCGGAATCAGGATTGCGCTGATAATGATATATCACATTACACCTTCCTTTTAATACCTAGAGATTATACTGGTTCGTCTCCCTGTGCCATGCCGGTAACTCCGAAATATGGATCGGGTCCCTGTTGAGATCCACCACATTCAGCCGCATCTACCTCTCCACCGCCAGCCTCTGATGTTGGCTGTTGAGAGTGGAATCCATGGTGAAATACAGTGCGATCCAACCCAGCGAGGTATCTGTCCTCCTACCACGTTGTCGACTGCCGTAGGCCGGGAGTGTCCTATATTCGGCCAACCTCGTGTTCCTAGTGGTACGATTCACCGTGTTGTTAGGCTGGATCCGTGCAATCTTGAATCACCAGTTCTCTGTAAGCAGAAATGCAAAGCCGGAACCCATGGCTGCAAAATCTTCCGGATCCGTTACGACCCTGAAGGCATCCCCGAGGAAGTCTGTTACATCCAGATGGTCGATATGGAGAACGGTATCGACTTTACTCGTGTTGTGAATGTGGTGTTCCTCCCCACCACGTACAAATATGGCGGAGGTGTGCAACACTAGTTGAATGCTAGCGACTTCTTCCAGGTATGCAACAATAAAGTCCACGGCCTCGTAAGATTCGGTGGTCCAGTAATCGGCTGCAGATTAGGTAAAGTGTTGAATGTAGCGCGCCATGATGATATTGATACAATGCAATTTCCTTGGAGAAACTATGCACTTATATATTGAATTTACGACGGAAAGTTTTGAGGAAGGTCAAGACATGTATAATACTGCACTGTAATTCTGCTCCTCTGGCGAATTGCCTAACATGCACACTACCACAGACCAACTCGTGCTCGAAGTTTTAATGACCGGGCTATGACGTCACGTCCTGCATCACGCCACCAAATTCGAATATGTTAAATTCACAAACACGGTTTGCATAACCGCAAGCATATGTTCTACCGCTCTTGGAACACTCGCGGGATTTTCTCTACTTCCATAACATTTTTGCTATTTTCTCTCGTCTGATTCCAGCTCTTAGAAAACACATACAACGTTCTCCACCTTAAGCATTGAAATTACAATTTTCTCTTACTCCATCGCTGGGAAGTCTCACGCAACTTTCTCTACTTCCATAACATTTTTGCTATTTTCTCTCGTCTTATTCCAGCTCTTAGAAAACTCACACAACTTTCTCTACTTCCATAACATTTTTGCTATTTTCTCTCGTTTTATTCCAGCTCTTAGAAAACTCACACAACTTCCTCTACCTTAAGCATTGAAATTTTTATTTTCTCACGTCTTATTCCATCTCAGAAAGCTCTCACACGGCTTACTCTGCCATAATTAAGTTTTTGCTATTTTCTCCCGTCTTATTCCAGCTCTTTGAAAACTCGCATAATGTTCTCTACTTTAAGGATTTAAGTTATTGTTTTCTCGCTTCTTAATCCATCTCTGGGAACTCTCACACGACTTCCTCTACTTTAATATTTTTTTTATTTTCTCTCGTCTTATTCTACATCTTGAAAAACTGACACAGCGTTCTGTACGTTAAGCATTGAAATAACTATTTTCTCGAGGTCTTATTTCACCTAATAAGTTCATTTTAAAAGATTTTGGAGGAAGAAAATAACAAAAACGAATGTTGGCTTAGTTTTTCTGTTTTGGCTTTGAAATACGCCTCCAATAACAGCTACAAAAATTAACTTTAATGGGTGAGAGTTTGGTTAATAGTTTTGGGGTAGTGAGGTAAATTGGTTAAATGGCATAGGCCCTACATTTTTGGCACCCATTATTTTGTTCATGACCGCCGGCGTGGTCTTGTGGTTAGCGTCGCTGACTACAGATCCGTCGGTCCGGGTTCGATCCCCGATATCCCCTCGGATCTTTCTGAGGTAGTGAGGTCTGGAACGGGGTGCATTCAGTCTCGAGATTCAAATTGAGAAGCTGCTTGATAGAGAAGTACGGAAATCTCCATTAACGGTCGTGGGTGTCGGCATGCTGACCACATGCCCTCAACCCTGTCATATGCCTGTGGTAGATGATGACAACTGGCTTCTGAGTTCGTGCGGTTTCATATTCTGAAAGCCTAGCAGTGAATAGAGATAACCGGCACACTTATTTTGGGAAACTTAAAAAAAATGTCTAATTGTAAATAGGCCTATATAGTCGCGCAGTTGTAGATCAGATTTATGGTCTAGGCCTAACTGCAGATAGCGTGATCCACACATTAGATTCGGGGCCACATGAAAATAATTTCTAATTGTTTCTGGCCCTGTGATGAACTAAATTGATGAATAGCCATTTTCTGGCCAGTTACTTTGGTCAACATGTACTTAATGTTAAATTTCACACACACACACACATATATATTGAATATATATATATATATATATATATATATATATATATATGAACGCTCTGGTAAACATATCTTCAAGCGGCTGAACCCATGTGCATCTTTAATAAAATCAGGTAAACTGAATTAACAAAGTGCCAGTTTGATTTTGTTTAACCAGTTATAATTGCAATTGTGATGTGCAGAAAATGAGTTTTTTAAAATTGATTTTCGAGGTAAGCTCCAGATTCATTCATTAAGCAGAGCTTCAGGGAGAACAAAGATCTAGTTTTTTAATCAGCTTTAAATCGTCCAGTATCAGCAGAACTATACAGATTTGTGATATCTTGACAATCGCACACTCGTATAAGAATATAAAAAAGATATGTCAAATTGGCCGGCTACGGGAATTGAACCAGGAACAACCAAAATGTGAGTCCAAGACGTTACCATCTCAGCTACCTCGCTCAATTTAACGATCTACTTTCATAAGCGTATGTGAAGGAATAATGTTATTTGTCATAGCTAACTGTATCGCAATTTCCAAAGCCGTATAAAAATACTGTAAAACAATATGTTATCATGATAAGTAATTTGCATTTGATAAATGCTTTCTAATATATTACCATAAAATAGGCACTAAATTGGGCTTTACTCTGGTACCGCTCAACCGATTTTGTCCAATATGAATAGGATTCTTCCCATGGACGTTATAAATACGTATACCAAGTTTCATGAAAATCCGATAAAGCGTATTTGAGTTATCGCGCGTACAGACACACGGACAGACTGACAGACTGACAGACATTTTCCTTCCCCACACATTCTCATACTGGCACTTAATAACCAACTTAACCTTTCTGTGCCTATATTATAGTGGAACTCTTATGCTAATTTGAAATGAAACAACACTGATATAATAAACCTTTTATTTGAAGAATAAATCTTCTTTAACTGTATACAGAGTTGAATGGCTAGAACTGTAATATGAATAGTATTAGTATTGCTTAAAGTGTGTAAAACCTGACGCAATTCGTTATTTGTGTCCCAATAGTTTTATTTACATCATGACCCATTCAATATATGGTGGAGAGTGGGCCACAGTGAAACAGCGATAATATTGCTGTTTAAAATTCGCGGGAATTGGCGGGTTTTCGTCAAGTTGGCAGTTCCGTATAGTCACATATTTGAGTTCGATTGTCGATTGTTTGTGACTGTTTCGTGTTTTGTGAGAAGGAAACGCAGGTATGTAAAGTCAATTATTTTAATGTTTTTGAAGGTGAATTTCAGGGTATATATATTTTAATGTACGAATTTATTATGTGGTAGTGTAATAAGCAATGTTTAAAGCAGGATTATACAGTTTCTCCAATGTTTGAAGATTAGGTTATGATGAGTTAGATGTTATAGCCTACAGTGCGCCCGAGAACATTCTCCGCAGTTGCTATTTGCTGGAGAGAGTGCTAGCTGCAGCAGTTACTTTGGCAACACGAGCTTTTATAAAAACAAACCGTCAGCTGTGTATGCAGGCAGGCAGAGGTCATTGTCACTTTATCAATGGGTGCATTCTCTAATTACTAATCAGTACATATTGCAGTGTGCAAGCATTTAGATTGAATATTGTGACAGCACTTCCAGCACCTGCAATGATCGGCTGTGGTGAGTACCAGCCAGCTGCCTCTCCAACAAGTAGCCGCTGCGGAGAATATTCTCGGGCGCACTGTATAATTTGGCCTTTTGAGCCATAGTGAAACACTACTGTCTCACTGTGCCCCAAGTAATTATCTGATTGATGACTGTTGATTTTACCTTTAAAGTATGACATGCAACAGAGAAAGAAAGACTGAGATTGGAACGTTCAAATAAGAAGATACGAGAGCTTCTGTAATGCTTGTAGAGGAAGGAATGTCACTTCGGAAAGCTGCCAAAACAAAAGGCATTGCCTATCAAACATTATACTGGTGAGTGCACATAATTAAATGTTTGACCTATTTTGTAATGATATTTTCCTTATTTTTACATAGCTTACATAATAATAAATAATAATTGTATGAATGTATATTTCAGATATGTGAATAACAAGAAGAAACAGGTCAATGAGAATGTACCAGTGCGTCCCAAGTTACAACAGTCAAGTTTTTTCCTGTGAGATGGAAGAGGATTTGGTTAGATACACTAGTGTCCAAAATTAAAACAACAAACCATAAATTTCATCTTTGGTGGTTTATTTTGCCACAAAACAGTATAAACAGGTGATAGTAACATATGAACAATATGAGGAATAAAGAAAGTAAACTATTGCAACATTTGTGCATACCAGTAAAACAAAACTCCCTGTTTTTATTTTTTTTCAGATGTAATGATTTTCACACACATCCAGAAGAATGCGTTAATGTGCTCAGTATGGGGTGTGACCACCTCTGGCAGCAATACAGGCCTCACAATGGTGTGGCATGCTGTGAATAATTTCATCACTCTCATTTTGAGGCAATAACGCCCATTCTTCCTGTAGAGCAGCTCGCAAGGCCTGGAGAGTGGTTGGTGGATGTTTACGTGAAGCAAGTTGTTTCCCTAGTGCATTCCAGACATGCTCCCGGTTCAAATCGAGAGAGCGAGCAGACCAGTCCATGCGTGCAATATCTGTGCTCTATGAGGACGAGCATTATCATCCATCAGTATGAAGTCTGGGCCCACAGCACCTCGAAACAATCG
Organism: Ectobius pallidus; assembly: GCA_964059195.1. NCBI lineage: Eukaryota > Metazoa > Arthropoda > Insecta > Blattodea > Ectobiidae > Ectobius > Ectobius pallidus. The sequence goes on along the minus strand of CAXKWD010000001.1, from coordinate 31,109,220 downwards.
CACATGAGGTGCCAAGATCTCGCCACAATACCTGACAGCAGTTAAACCTTGCCGATTTACCTGTACAACTTCATGAAGAGGTGTTCCTGCACACACCATTATTGATCCACCTTTATAACAGTCTCTTTCCACAATGTTTGCATCCCGAAATAGTGTTCCAGGTTCTCTCCAGGTGTGAATCCGTCAAGAATCATTTTCAAGACAAAATCTGGACTCATCTGTAAAGAGAACATTGGCCCATTGTTCAACCATCCAGTTGGCATGTTGATGACTCCACTCTAGACATACTCTTCTGTGAATACGTGTCAGGGGTACACATACAGCAGGTCTCCGACAATAAAGGCCTCTCTGCTGAAGCCTTCTGTACACTGTTTGCCTCGATACAACTGTCCCAGTGGATGCTGTGAGGTCAGATGCCAGTTGTCATGCAGTACTACGGCGGTACCGTCGTGCCTTTGCAGCCAGATAACGGTCCTCTCTTTCTGATGTCACTCTTGGTCTTCAGGATACATTTTCGGACTCTACAAACTGTTGCCACATCCAAGAAACAACAGAACGATTCTCATTAAGCCATCTGGCCACATCAGCTTGAGACTGTCCTGCTTCCACTTCCTATGGCCTTCCACTGAAAAGAATCTTCTAGGCATCTTCTCTGTGCCATCCTGTACCTGCAGTAAATGTTTACACAGCAAACGTTGATATTGGACTAAGCAACAAACATTATGATGCAGTGCCACTTTTGACATTCTAGAAGTGGTGATGAATCGGTTGCCAAATTTTGCAGATGGTTCGCAGATCTTCAAAAAATTGACCAACATTATGCTTATTGAATGAAGTGGCACGTAACAAGCTGCACGCTTCTGGTTTTCTTATCGCCAAGTTAGGATGTTGTTTTAAAAAAACTTCTCACCCACACTATATCAGCTTGCTTTTTGAAATTCCAAGATTCAGTGTCAGCCAACTGATTCCTCATTGCTAATTCTGGGGTGCGTAGCAAAGAGAGTTAAGTCCACCATCCTCAAAAATTGAGATGTGTCCATAGAGTTATAAATAAAAATGTTCTCTACATTTGTGTTAAGTCCAGAAAGTCATATTCAGAAATGTGTGGTAGTTATGGATGTGTGCCTCATGGGTTCATCCATCTCTAAAGCTATGTTGGGCTGGTATAGTGTGTTAAGTCACTCTAATTCTCAGTAACAAGAAAGTGGACTTAACTCTCTTTGCCTGCGCACCCCGGAATTGATATGCAAGTTTACTACAATCCATTGAAGTTAACCCATGGCACATTGCAGAGCATGTCAACAAATATACTAGTGTCCAAAATTAAAGCAGCATACTGATATTTGTCTACTATACAAGATATTCATAAAAAATGTAAAGCTACAGAACTCTCACGCTGGATATGTGTAACAAGCACGTCACAGTCAGCATCGACAGAGTGAAGCCTGCCTTTATTTTTGCTGAAGATCCCATGCCCCTACCACCACTGGCATCACAGCCCAACAACAGCAACAGTTCAGCAAGAGCACACACCACCACAGACAACATGAACACAGGTCCACCAACAGTCCCACCATGAGACACGAAGGTGACAACACCTTCAGGCCGGTGTGTGAGATTCCCAGCACACCTTCTGACGTAACCACTTAACTTCGTGGGGGGCTGGTGTGGCGGAACATTGTCACACCACCACAACATTGTGCGTAGCACTGCTTGCTCCCAGCAGGCAATGTGAAATCCCATGCCGTGCTAGGAGGAAGAACGCCGTGCTCCTCTCGCCCCAGACCAAGCCAAGCTCCGGAGAAGATTGGACGTGCTCCTGTTGTCTCGCGGCATCCTGCAACCTCCACAACCACATGCGGCATCACGCAATTCTTTTGTAACTAACATGGTTTAAATATGTTGTAAATAATATAATTCAATGTGTAGATTAAGAGTGATTAGATTTAATAAAGTAAGCTACTGACTCAATCCCAAAAGAAAGTTGTTTAACTACAATAAATCAAATAATGAGGAAACATCTGAAGATGAAGCTGTTGAACACACTAACGATGCATCTGTAGGTGAGTGGATGCCTGAAGAAGAGCTAGCTCACAGTAGGCCTACTTGAAGAGTTGCAGAGAGAACCTCATAAAGCAGATTTTGTTTTGGTACAGTTTTTAAGTAAATGGTCGGTGTATTATGTGGGTGCAGTATTGAAAGAGAAGGATGATTATGGTGACTATGAAATCAGTTATTTAAGAAAAAGTGAAAAGGTTGAAGGCAATTTTTACTTTCCTGAAATACCTGGCATTGCCAGCATTAATGAAACAGATATTAAATCTATATTACCATTACTACTACTTAAGGACAAACAAAGAGAAAGAAATCGTACATGTCATTTGAGGTTAATTTCCATTGGTTTAATATTGTCAAAATCAGGCATTTCCATCTGACTGAGGAATGATGTCAGAGCTTGTTTCTCTTGCATAAAATCAGTACTGAGCAACATGCGAGAGCCGTGGACACAGCAGTGGCGCGGTAGTGTGTTCAGTCAGTGTATCATGGTATTTGCAATGTACAGTCATGGCTTCAATGAGTAGTATTACTGAAAAGCCATCTACTCAACCTAAACTTCTTTCTATTTGGGAAGAGCTGTTTATGTTTACGGATACTGCCACCGGGTTGTTGACCCATTTGCAGTGTAAGGAAATAAATACAAATACAAATTTAAGTAAAGTCAAAATTTAAAAGAAATTAAATACTGGAACAGTAGCAAAATGTTTAGTGTGTTCCAAAGAAATGCAGTAAGTGAAGAAATTCAATTTACAGAGACATTACTCGTGCCATGCTGCTGAATACGATAAATATCAAGGAGAAGAACATACTAATATTATCATGAAACTTAAAGAACAACTGTTACATGGCACTGAATATGAATCAGACCAAGCGAATAGTGAATCTCCCGTTCTTTAAGCTACAGGATCAGCTTAAACATCAAAAGGAAACTTGATCCTTTCAGTGATGGCCCATTCGTGAAAGAGTGTTTAATAACTGCAGCAGAGGAATTGGCCCATGAAAAGTTGAAAGACTTTGAATCAATTAGTCTATACAACCAGACAGTGGCTCGCAGAATTCAAGAAATGGCTGCAGATTTGCAGGTACAGTTGAAAGAAATAACAAACAATTTTTAATGCTATTCTTTGGCAATAGATGAAAGCATAGACATCACAGATACAGCCCAACTAGCTGTTTTTATTAGGGGGTGAACAGTGAACTTGAATAAGGGAAGAATTATTAGACCTGATTCCAGTGGAAGGGACAACTACTGGTTTAGATATTCTTACATGTGTTGAAAAAGCAATTGATATGTTCAACTTACCTTGGGATAAATTAGTATCAGTTACCACAGATGGAGCTCCGGCAATGGTTGGAAGTAGGAATGGGCTAATAGCTCGCCTGAAGGAGAAATTGAAGAAATTTAATATGAAACATGATATAAGTGCTATTCATTGCATCATACACGTAGAAAATCTGTGTGCTAAAAGCATTAAACTGGATAATGTAATGAATGTAGTTGTTCAGGCTACAAATACTGTGCGATCGAAAGGACTAAACCACCGCCAGTTCAAAGCATTTCTTTCAGAATGTGATAGCCAATATGGCGATATACTTGATCACTGTGATGTACAATGGTTAAGTTGAGGTGAAGTTTTGGAAAGATTCTTTGACATTCGAGAAGAAATATCTTTGTTCATGGAGGCTAAGAACAAACCCACACCACAACTGAAAGATAAAAAGTGCATATGCAGCCTGCAGATCTGACACATCATTTCAATGATTTGAATCTTTCGCTACAAGGAAAATCCCTTTTAATAACAGATTTGTCATATTGAGTGAAGGATTTCAAAATGAAGTTATCTTTATGGGAACGTCAGTTACAGAACAAAGATACTTCACATTTACCCATATTAGCACACTACAGCAAACGCAATGAAGAGCTAAAAGACAAATTCAAGAATAAAAACAGTTTGTGTGACTTCTACAAAAGCCTCCTCCGACCAAGGTTCCCAAGACTACATCAATTGGTCGCTAGAATGCTGTGTATGTTTGGAACCATATATGTCTGCAAGCAGTTTTTTCTCTAATGAAAATGAACAAATCTCGCTATAGAAGCGAGATGTTCGATAAGAGCTTGCAGTCTACACTTAGGTTATCTGTGACTCGATCTCTCTATCCAAATATTGAGGAACTTGTAAAGTCGAAACGTTTAAAGAAGTCCCAAAAAACTAATGAAAAATAATTCCCAGGAATGTGACTGGTCAACTTAATTTGTTGTTTCATTTCTTTTTTCGTTCAACTTTTTTTGTTTGCTATTCGCAAAAGAAGTTGTAGTGTTTTCCTTTTGGTTACATTTTGTACCATTTTACTGTTATTTTTAAGTTCAACATGCTATGCATTAAATGTGTTAACATATTATGATTATAGTAGCATGCATCACTACTACATTACGTTGTATTTCCTTGCTATACGCCACTGCTCTGACAGTGTGAAGCTGCTCCTTGTTGTCTACCTACCTTGCTACGGAGCACTAGAGACACTTGCTATGATATCACTGAGCATTTAGCTGGAAACCCCTGATCTAAATAGTATGTTTTCAAATCACAACAATCTTGGCTTAAGTGACCTAACGTCACTTATTTTTTCTGTTTTGTTTATTAAGTTCACTGCATTGTGTGTTAAGTTTTTATATAGGACTGTGTATGATAGCCTAGCTTTACTGTATTCATCAATTTTGTGCTTCAAGTATATGTCTAAAGTAGGTATGTACATCCTGTCTCACTGTGGACCATGAGGTGTCTCAATGTGGAACATCAGTGAGGTAGGGTGAGACAACTGTAGTAGTTTTAGAAGTTATTTTCTCAATAAATAACTAATGAGTCAATTTTAATTTTGACCATATTTAACGGGGAAGGATGTGTTTTGTGATTTAGCAAAGTAAAACTTTATTTTAACTTACATACATTACTGAGAAAAACAGCTCAAAACATTTTTTGTTTCACTGTGTCCCACTCTCCCCCCCCTGGTATATAATTAAAATTTATATATGTGTAGTTTAGAAGAAACGGCCAAAGAAAACCTATTTACAAGTAGACTGCTCCTAAATTTTATTTACAACTGGCCAGAAAATGCCTATATCATCAATTTAGTTCATCACAGGGCTAGAAACTTACTGTATCTACAATTAGAAATTATTTTCATGTGGCCCCAAATCTAATATGGGGATCATGCCATCTGCAGTTAGGCCTATACCATAAATTTGATCTACAACTGGACGACTAATATATTTACATTTAGAAATTCTTTTGAAGATGCCCAAAACAAGTGTGCCAGTTATCTCTATTCACAGCTAGGCCTTCAGAATAGAAAATCGCAAATGGAGAAGCCAGTTGTCAAGCGCAAAATAAAGTATACCAAAATTGATACCATTTATCTTACCACCCCAAAACTATTAACCAAAAACTCTCACCCATTATGGTTAATTTTTGATGCTCTTGTGTGAGATTAATTTCAAAGCCAAGACACAAAAACTAAGCCAACATTCATTTTTGTTATTTTCTTCCCTCAGAATCACTTAAAATGAACTTATCCCAAATTTAGATTCCGAAACAACCCAGGAAAAGTAATATCAAATAAAAGAATGACACACGGAGAGAAGAATATCCATTGTTGATAAACTGCCACAAGATACACATGGCAGTTGTCTTGCCCAAATTAGGACTCCCAGCACATCAAAACCGGTTCCCCCTTCCACTTCAGTAACAATGGATTCAGTGCCGCATATACAGCAACCAACAAACTAAAACCACAGTATAGTGTGTCAGCAAGAAAACACCTCTTAACCTATAATGAGTTGTAAATGTTACAGCTTATCGTGTATATGGCTGTCATCCCATCATTCGCAAGTTATAGTTATCTAGCATGCATTTACAGCTATTAAATTCAACCCAAAGGATGGATTAAACTTACAATAAGATTCTCTGCAACCATTTTATCATTTGTAAAAACAAATTCTAATTATACAGAGTGCTTCAAAAAAATGTATACACACTTTGAAGTGTCATAGAAAATCTATTTTCCATTCTACAAGGTTAAATTTCTGGAAATGGAAAGCTTAAAGTCCAATTTGAAAAATAAGTTACTTTCTGATGAAAATGTGTTTAATGTTCAAATGTTCAAAATGGTGGTCTTCAGCACAATACATTTCTGAGTTTGAGTCACCACTGAGTCCGTACATCGTACCAAAGTGTCCCATGAGATTTCTGCGCACACCACTTGAATCTCATTCCAAAGTGTGTCTTTTTATTTTTGGCGTGGTTTATGTTTGTACACCTCATCTTTTACTGTGCCCCATAAGAAGAAATCCAGCGTAAAGTCTGGAGAGCATTGACCCCCTGTGTCCTATCCACTGCTTTGGCAAATTTCAATCCAGGTATGTTCATACGTCCCTATGATAGCGGCAGGGTGACATCTTGTTGGTAATAAAACCGTATAATGCACGAATGGCAGGGAATATGGAATCAGCAAGCATTGTTAGGTACTTTTCATTGTCAGATGATTATTGGCATGATTGTTGGACGATTGTTGAAACTATTCTGCTGCCATCTGTTGAAGAAATATAACTTTATTTCCTCCTAGAAATTTAACCTTGTAGAACGGGAAATAAATTTTCTATGACAGTTCAAAGTGTGTATACATTTTTCTGAAGCACTCTGTATTTTGTTTTTCAAAAACATGTAGACCTAAAAATAAAAATAATAATAATAATATAATAATAACAATAACAATAATGATAATAATAAATAACCTTTCAAATAAGGTGAATTAGTTCACAAAGTTCTGGCACTGCAATCATTTAAGCCTAATTTCTATTAGTATATTGTTGCTGTTATTATTATTGTTATTGTTATTGTTATTGTTATTGTGAGGGTAAGTCAATAAATATCCACACTTTGTTTAATCTTTTGTAGGTTGGCTGTACCACTTTGTGATCATGCACGTCAACATGTTGTTCATTTTTTTCTCCACTTGTGGAATGTTTGACCCTGAGTTTTGCGCTGTTCCACATTAAACATGGCTGCACCACTCAGCATTTGCACCAATGAAGAACAGCGTGCAGTGATCCGTTTTTTGTTGTCTGAAAGTGTAGCAGGAGCCGAAATCCATCAGAGGCTTTCCGCACAATATGGGGCATTGAATTATCACGGCAAAGCATGTACAAATGGATTTAAAAGTTGTTGTAAACCAATGCGCACCCACAACTGCTGCCCACATTGCTCAAAATATTGCGAAACTGGGTTTTGACGTTTTAGAGCATACAATCCTGATCTCACCCTGCCAGATTTCCATCTTTTTGGCCCACTTGTTGATTCACCACAGACCAAAGAACTGAAGGAAGTGGTGCATTCATGGCTTGCTACTTAGCAGAATTTTTTTTTTTTCTGAGGGCATCAGGAAGCTTGTGCAACAATGGATCAAGTGCATTGAGAAGCAAGGGGATTATGTTGAAAATTGAGGTAATTGAAAGTTTTGTATTGTTTTTGCAATCAATTTAAGAAAGATACTTGTTGACTTACCCGCGTATCATTATTTTGTAATTTTTATTGTTATTATTATTATTGCTTACCAGTATTGATATATTGTTATTACATTTGAATGTGAAAAAATCAGAGAATCAAAATAGTAGCCTAAGATTCAAGAGATTTAGCATAAACTTACCTTTCATACACAGGATGAAATAGTTAATCAACTTCTTACTAACAGCTCGTGAACTTTCCTGAACTATTACTTTAGAGGTACTGTAATGCTGGGGTATGCCATGGCGTAGTGATTAAGGCACTGCACTACAAACCGGAAGGTCACTGGTTTGATTCCCAATGAGGTATGTGGAATTTTTCCATTGCCCTAATCCTTCTGATTGCACTATGGCCCTGGGGTCAACTCAGCTGGGGGTAAAAGTGGCTGGTGTATGACTGACAACCTTACCACCTTCCTGTGCTGATGTCTCAATTTGGGAGCCTGAACCTCCTAGAAATCCTATGGTTCTCCATGGCCCATACAGGGATCACTTTACCTCTTTTTTTACCTTATTCTGTAATGATGAATAGCTAATTGTATGAAGAAAACTGGCAGCAGAAGTGGGTCATTCCAGGACACACATGTTAGGTATGACCTAACAATCCGCACCACTATTTTAATAATACTGCTGCTGGTACGTGTATGATGATGTTAATAGTTGAGATGCACAAATATGAATCACAAATCTTGTAGAAGGCATTCCTAGCAAAACATCTTTCTCTTGCAAGATATATAAAAGTTATTAAAATAACACATAAACACATACATACACAACTGTTAGTTCCGATCTAGCAGCGCAAGTGATCGCAGGTTATTATCTCAGATATTTCTTGCAAGAAAGAGCTGTTTTGCCACCAATGTATTCTAAAAGTCTTTAGTTCATTATCTCTATAACTCAAATGTAGGATATTATATATCTGTCAAAGTGATATTATTTCAACGCAATACAGCATGTTAGATCACTCTAATATGGGAGTTATTGTATTACACTTCAGCTGTACTGTTGTTTTAATAACTCAGCAATTCATGCAATACAGAATAGCAATAGCCTATAGCAATCATTCAGGTTATTTCTTGAACTGTTAGCATGAAGTTTCAATGTTTATATTACGGTATTGCTGATTTTAAGAAATCTTCCACTACATCCTGTGTACAAACAATAAGAATAGGCGAAGGTCCTTGATTAATATTATTTTGGTTCTATAAATTTTGATGTGATCCCACTCGATATGTTTTTACGTCAAGTTAAATTACACAGGCCAACAAAAAAAGACTTCTTTTAAGTTAATAGGTGATTCTTATGGTATTTTTGTTGCTGATTTATATCTGACCTCGTTTTTTTTCTTCTATCGCCCTCAGTTTCGTCACAATGTGACATTGTTACAAACTAGAAAATTAGCAAAACTTACTATAGAAATGAAAACTAAATTATTGTTACAATATGTAAAAAGCTTTTCTCTAAGTATAAACGTGTAAAAAACTCTTTACTATAAAGGTTATGTGTCCATTTCCTTTCCCTCACTTCCTTAAAGCTTCTGGTATAGCTTTTTCTTCTGTGAGATGCTTGCTGAACTTATCGGTGAAGTCACCAGCGGTAGTTTCCCATCAAACCGGTATTCCATGCAGCCCTGATACCTTCTTTCCATCATTTTGATATCTTGATGGAAACACTCACCTTACTTCTCAATCACATCCACAAATTTTGAGAAAAAATCAAGGTAACTGTTCAAAAAGTGAATCTTCAGGCTCATCAAACATCCTAACTTTTGAACTTCTCCAGCATGTTGACAACAATAGAAATATAATGTGGGTCCCTTTTGTTTCCCAAGAACGTGGTAACAACCAGCTTGAGGGAAGCCAAGCCTCCCTCTCACTGACTTTAATTTTTTATTTAAATTTGGAATAGAACATGATTTTTCAGATATCAGGTCCAAAAACAAGTCGTCTTTCAATTTTGCTTCTAATAAATGAGAAAAGTTCTTATAGAGATACTTAAAACAATGCCAATCTTTGGGTAATGCTTTCAAGAACTGTTTCATTAGCCCTAATTTTATGTATAGAGGTAGCAGCAGAATGTTTTCTTGATCCACGAGGTTCTTGCGCAGATCTTCTCTTAGATCTTGTTTCTAGCAGACAAGTTTTTTCTGGACCAATGTTGATCCCGTGCCTTAATGTCGTGCAACCACTGCTACCTTAATTTAAGCCCACTTTACCAATTTAAATAGTGTACAAAGTACCGTTGAATTTGCTACATAATTTATTTTCTTAAATGTTTAGTACTGAAATGTAAACAATTATGGGTGATACAGCATTTTTATCATCATATTTAAATTCAGCACACTAAAAACCATAAGAATGTGGAAAATTCGTTCAAAAAGTTTTTTCATTGTTGGCCTATGTTATTACTTTTCTGAAATGAGAAATTTGAAATATTTGTGTTTGTTGCAGGTACAAGAGTGGCCTTTGAGACCTCTGGAAGCAGAAGATGTGCAAGTGGATGTAGCTGTGTGTGGAATGAACTTTGCCGACCTATACACGAGGCAGGGACTGCTTCGGGACAGACAGCCTCCATTTGTATTGGGCATGGAATGTGCAGGGAAAGTGTCTTCAGTAGGAGATAAAGTAACACACATTAAGGTACATGTTATACATTTTTTGTTAATCCAATGTCACGCTTACCCTGATACTGTTTATGGTATTCCTCACTGGCTGGGCAAAAGTGTAACCCCATTTCTGTAGCTTGGACATCTTTTATTCAGATGAGATGACATGAATGCTGGGGATCCTTAAACCTAAATCTTTACTAATTAAACAGATCATGAAAGGCTATTATATGAATTACTGTATTTTACGGACCATAAGACACACTTTTTTTACATTGAAAACAGAGCACTGAAAGTTGGGTGCGTCTAATGGTCTGAAGTATATTAAAAAAAAAAAATGTTAAATATTACCAGAATACCATGGTTATAAACAAAGTGTTTTAAACAATAAGATTGTTATAAATTTGGCAGACTATAGGCTTACTTCAGTGCACTTGTCACAATCGTAAAACGAGGGCATACAGTGCTAAAAGAAAGGAATGTTGAGTTCTTTTATACGAAAAGAATTGTCTCCGCCAGGTGGTTTAAATGAAGGCAGTGACCTCTAAACAGCCTTGTCTCATTACACTTACTGTATGCTGAATTGAGGATTAGAGGGTGTAATAGTCTTTCATGAGAAATCAGTTCAGTTGTTAAAATTTACGCTATGCCACCTGTACAGAAGAGATTTTCATACAACGCAGGTTTTAAGTTAGATGTAATTTACACTGATTCCATTGTACAAGGTTATAATTTGTTTATGCAATGAAGTATATTATTCCCTTTAACATTTTTGATTTAGAATCGCATTAAATTTCTTTTCCTTTAAATTTCCATCCTAAAATCAAAGTGCGTCTTATGGTCCGGAGCGTCTTATGGTCACTAAAATACGGTATGTGTCTTTAACTTTATTGGTAAGGACAGAGATTAGATATATTTCATGTCCAATAACGAGAAGTTTCTTGTATGTACCTTCTAAGTAAAACCTTGTTTTTAGGAATTTTAATTTTTAAGGAATAGAAAGGCATATTAGTCTGCCGCCATGGGTGTATAGGTAGCATACTCGTCTTCCACCCTGGCGGTCCGGGTTCGATTCCCAGTCAGGTAGTGGGTTTTTTAGTAACGAAAAATCCCTGACTGGACGTCACCCAGGAAAATTATAGGCTAAATTTAAAAAAAAAGCCTTAAATCAAAAAGCGGTGACTACTAAAATAGGATATAGGGTATTCACAATAAATCTATTAAGGTCACAGTGTTGAGAAGCCGAAGGGCTTACACTACCCCTCATTAATCTAACCTAATCTAATCTAAAGCATATTAGGTTGAGTAAAAAAAAAATCTATTTTTCTAGTATCAAATTCTAATAGGGATCAAAAATTGTGTAATTGCATGCTAATCAATGGAAAAATATTGAAAACATCATACGTTGAATCTTCAATTCGTTTAAACTGGTGAAATAAGTCTAATCCACTTTTTAATGCTTCTCCTGACTTCAAATAACTCAACAGCTGAGAAGAAACTGTTCATGCAAAATAGGTAACATGTTTCAATATTGGCATTTACTGTTTTGTGTTGTGTTATAATCACTTATATTATTTAAATTTTGTGTCATTAACTGCATATATGAAGGCTAAAATCTTTTATTTGAAACATTTTCTCATAGAAATCCTGTGAATTCTTTCTTTTATTTGGAACATTTTCTCATAGAAATCCTGTGAATTCTTTAAGTCCTGCCTGCTTTGACAACTCAATCCAGCCACTTAGAAATGCAAAGCAACAGAACAACATTGTACAGAAAGTAATGTGAGTGTTTTCTTAGGTTGGAGACCGTGTGCTGTGCTATCAGTTCACTGGAGACCTGTTTCGGGAGCGTGTGGTAGTACGCTGTTCTCAGTGCTTTATGCTGCCATCTGGGATGAGTTATGAAGATGGAGCTGCTTTTGCTGCCAACTATCTTACAGCTTATTTCTGTGTGTTTGACATTGGCCACTTCCGTCCAGGACAGAGCATTCTAATTAATTCTTGTGCAGGTATAGTAACTGCTTTCAAGTTTCTTCATAACTCTTATCTCAAATTATACCAGAAACTTACCATCAACTGGCCACCGGCAAAGGACATTGATTGTCTAAATTCCTTGCCAACAATAAGACCATGCCGGCGGTCTGTAAATTGTTCTTACTCAACTATAATTCCAAAATACACATAGTAAGGGAACAGTAAAGGAAATGTGCTTTGTATAATTTTCTAGGCCAGCGATATCTTATTGTTCAAACTCCATTACTTTATTTCCAAACCAGTAAGAGTAGCCTACAGTAAAACTTAATAGCTTAACTGCCCTAAAAAGTATGTTAAAATGAAAAATGGACTTAATCCCTTTACCCTTCAATTGAAAGACTGAAAACTTGAACAAGCCAAACTTCCCCGTATTAACAATGCAATCTAATGCAATAAAGAACTAGTAGTTTGAAAGTCACGCTATAATCCTGCATTGAGCACACTAATACAACAAACTCAGATCATTGTCAGTGGACAGCATTCTTCTTACAGCTCTCCCATGTCTTGTAGGTATTAGCCTAAGCCTATAAAGGGTTACATGCCACATTAGGTCCTAAAGTCCTACAATTTAATCCTTTCAGAGCTGAATTACGGGAAAACTGAAGAATCTGCTACACCCTAGCTCCCCACTCTCTGAAAATAGCCGTTTTGGTGTAGGCCTAAGGGTAAATTGTAATTTATCATAATAAATTATATAATAAGAATAGAATAGGATTTATTAGTCCATCGGAACATATTCATGTTATAGGACATGTCAAAACAATTACAATAAGAATATAACAAAGGTTGGAATAAAACATAAAGGCTTTACAAATTGTACAGTGCTTAGAGTAGAGACCCAATACATAGGTTGTAACTTTAATTGTGGCAACTATTTATTTATTACTAGTATATAAGTGACACACCTATGAAACTTCTACAGTCCTTCAATGTAGTACCCAGCATTGTCTACAACTCATTGCCAGCGATCTGGAAGTTGTACTATCCCTGTAGTAGCCCCTGTTCTGTTGATGTTTCTGACGGACCGCCCTACTGCCTGCAGAATCTCGGGAAAAGTCTGGAATCGAATGTCACAAAGTGATTCCTTCAGCTTAGGGATTAAATTGTAATCACAGGAGCTTAATTCCGGTGAATGTGGTGGATGGAAAAGCACTTCTCACCCCCAGCGATGGTACAGATCAGCTACAGGGTGTGGCGTGTGCACCCAAGCATTATCCTGCAAAATGATTGGAGGGTTCTCTAAAAAAATGTGGACGCTTCCTTCGCAGCGCTGGTCTCAGGTTATTCTCCAAAAATGACAGAAATACTGCGCATTATCATTCTGTCTTTGCGGGACGGCATGCGTTAGAATGACGCCATCGCAGTCGTATGCAAGAATAACCATCATTTTGACATTTGAAGGGGTACGACGCACCACTGTTTTGTGTGGTGACCCCTGATGACACCACTCATTGGATTGCGCTTAAGTAGAGGCTCGTATGACCTGGCCCAAGTTTCATCAAATGCAATAATGCGGCGTAAGAAGGTGTCACCATCATGACCATAACGCTGCAGGTGAGTTTGAGCAGAGTCGTATCTGTCAAATTCCAGGGAACCCACCGAGATGCAATTTTTCGCATTCCCAGGCGTTTCTTTAGAATTCGAAAAACATTCATATGCGACAGTCCCATCTTCAGTCTGTCATCGATGCTTGTCTAGAAGTGCGAAAACAGTTTCCACGTCCTCTTCACTAATACTGGGATGACCAGGCCTAGCCCTGTGTTCCATGCGGTCATGCCCCTCGTTGAAGGCTCTAACCCATCTCACCACAGTCCAGTATGGCAATGCCGTCTCCCGACATACTTCCACACGACCTTCATGACATTGTCGTGCTGTACGACCATGGGCACATTGAATTTTCAGCCAAGTTCGCTGTTCCTGCTTTGTAAACATGGCGAAACACAACACAACACAACAGCTTAGAGCGGCAACTCACAGGAGACTAACTTTCTTTCTCCAAACCTCATGTGCTTTGAGACATACGGACGAGTCCATTTAATGTGAGGTAGGTCAGACCCATATTAACATGTGACATAAGTTACAACAATAAACTCCATCTGGTTTCGCTTGCACAGCAGTGTTGCCACAATTAAAGTTACAGCCCACGTATTAATAGAACATTTTAGTTGTAAGCTACCAAGGTATTGAGTTATTCTGTTTTTCATCTATAAAACAATAATGTAGGCCTACTAAATGTTAAAGGCGATAACAATATTAATATTCAAATAATACTTTACTACACATTAAATTGCTATATTTCATAATTCAGCTCATTATAAGAAATCTACTGTATTTACAATTTCTTTGTCTGAAATCATTGTTAACACATGTGATCAAGAGGTTGCATCATATTGCACAATATTACTATCTTCAATAAAGTGACCATATTTCAAGCTTAATAATATTATAATCTACAACATCTATTATAGAAGGACTAGCTTGAATGAACTGCATCAGCCAAATATAATTTCATTGTGTAAAGTGTTATATTTTTCTCCACGTGTTTTATATTAAATTGTTTTTCTTAATTCAATCTTTATTGAAGTTCTTTGTGCTAATACATAAGGTGTTTGGATCCCAGATTACAGCATCTATACAACTGATTACTGTACAAATTCATGGTACTCCAAATCAACTAATTATCTAATAAGCTACCCAGATTCCAAACAACTAATTCGTTACTAATTTCATATTTTCTTAATTCTTTGTCAAACTCCTTTGCCCATATGATTTGATTATTATGATTATGATTACATTATTGTTATTATTGTTATTATTATCATTGTTGGTTGTTATTGTTAGGTCTATTATTGTTATTATTATTACTATTAATATTATTATTGGTTTTGTTGCACATAGTTTTTAATAATAAAACTCCAGACTGTTGTTACTGTTGCAGGTGGTGTTGGTTGGGCAGCCACACAACTTGCTAGCTGTGTAAACTCAGTGCAAGTGTTCGGTACATGTTCTCCTGCAAAACAGGATGCAGTGCGACAGAATGGAGTTACATATCCACTCAGCTATGAGGGATATGAACAAGAGCTGCTCAAAGTCAGTCCTCATGGAGTGGATGTTGTTATCGACAACATGGCTGGCTACAACTTCACACTAAGTCAGCAGCTGCTCAAGCCATTGGGAAGAGTTGTGCTAATAGGTGATTATCTAGTTTATATTGGTTACATACAAGTTATGTTTTCAATAAAATTACTGGCATTAACTTCACACTAAGTCAGCAGCTGCTCAAGCCATTGGGAAGTTGTCTATAGTGTTTACTAGTTCATAATGGTCACATACACAATACGTATTTATTATTGTTGTTGTAATTGTTATTAAATGCCAGTATGGTACTTTATGAGATTGTGTGGGGGACGAAAAAATGTCTGTCCGTCTGTCTGTCTGTCTGTCCGTCCATCTGTCCATGTGTCTGTAAGCACCATAACTGAAATACACTTTTTTGGATTTTCATGAAACTTGGAAAACACATTTATAATGTCCATGGGAAGAACCCTATTGATATTGAACCAAATCGGTTCACCGGTACCGGAGTAATGCCCAATTTAGTGCCTATTTTAATAGATTATATTAGAGAGGCGCAATAGCTCAAATACGCTGTATCGGATTTCCATGAAACTTGGTATATACCCATGAAAAGTACCCTATTGAATTTGAACCTAATCTGTTGACAAGTACCGGAGTAAAACCCAATTTATTGTCTATTTTAAAGGAGCAATAACTCAAATATGCTTTATCGGATTTTTATGAAACTTCGTATACACATTTATAATGTCCATGGGAAGACGTCTATTGATATTCGACCAAATCGGTTGGCCAGTACCGGAATAATGCCCAATTTAGTGCCTTTTATGTTAATATATAAGAAGTCGCGATAACTCAGATATGCTTTATTGGATTTTCCTGAAACTTTGTATAACCATTTATAATGTACATGGGAAGACGTCTACTGATATTGGACCAAATCGGTAGACCGGTACCGGAGTAAAACCCAATTTAGTGTCTATTTCAAAGACGCTGTAACTCAAATACGCTTTACCGGATTTTTATGAAATTTGGTAGACACATTTATAATGTCCATGGGAAGACGTCTATTGATATTGGATAAAATCGGTTGACCTGTTTTGGAGTAATGCTCAATTTAGTGCCTATTTTATGGTAATATACGTATTCAAAAGAATTTATGAAATGCACATCAGTTATCATGACAACATAGCCTATTGTTTTACTGTGATCTTATAAGGCTTTGGCAATTAAAATACAGTTAGCTATGACAAATAACACTATTGCTTTACATGCGCTTATCCAACTAGACCATTAAACTGACCCAGGTGGCCGCGATGGTAACGTCTTGGCCTCACATTCTGGAGTTCCATGGTTCAAATCCCGAAACTGGCCAATTTGACTTTCTTTTTTTGTATTCTGCAAATCATAACTGCAATCATAACTAATTAAACAAAAACATAGGCCTACTGGCACTTTGTTACATCAGTTTAATTGATTTTATTATTATTATTATTATTATTATTATTATTATTATAATTATTATAAGTTAATGCAGTAAGTTATTCCATCACGGGTGTAACCATGTTAGTAGCTTACAGACAACTAGAAATTAACATTTCAATAAATTCAATTTATTACATAAGCTTCTGGAATCTTGAAAAAAAAACAAAAAACAAAAAACAAACAAACAAACAAACGTTAATATTAGTGTCGAATATTAATTGGTCAAATTCCAACAGAAATGACAGTTCTGAATTTTATTATTTCTGTTGTGGTGACATTACTGGCAGTAAATCCAGATTCACAATAATTTTCAATCTGGTTATCAACACTTGTAGGCTACTTACAGATATAGAAATCACAAAACGTACTCCTTGTAGAACAATTCTCATTTTGTTAATAACTAACTTCCTTCTTACTGTTACTTTATTCTTTTTGTCTGATGTATTTAAAACTACATAAGACTTGAGGCTTACTCGGCGCTGATTACTAATAATGGTTTTGCAGGCTATAAGCTGACAACCTTTCAGATATATTTAGTTAATCTGATGTTTTGATGTATTTTTTAGAAACAAAGAAGTTAACCTTGGTCCTGCGGCAATACTTGATATCCATATTCTTGTCTCCCTCATAGCCTGTGTAATGCACTACATACATACTGTAAATAACTATCTATTTCATCAACTATGTGCATCACTTTAGAAAATTAACCTTAGAGTGGACACGCTCTGTAAAGTTATGTGAGCAAGTGCACAGTGTATTCTGAACTGTACACAACGCAGATAAAATGCACTTTCATTTCATTTCACCATTCAGAGATTACACATAACATCTAAGCTAAAGCTTCACAATACTTTCACAAATGATTTATAAATTTCAAATTAGTCCATTTTGACCTCATGTGAATGCATGCTGGATTCTTGCAAAGGACTACTACTTGAGAGTGATTTCTGCAAACAGAGATTGTGATAATATTTTTTGATGATACACGAAATGTTTTTATGCATGCCATTTTTACTCCATTGTGTTCCTACTCTAACACAACTAAACTGAAGCTAAACAATGATGCTTTTGTACTATACTGCTTTGTGTACAAATACAAGAAATAAGCTGACAATTGAAATAATACTTACAGTTACATGACCGGATGTGAGTTGCAGTTCCAAGAAAAAAGTATTGTAATTCTTGACCTGTTGATGCTATGATCGCTCTAACACAACCAAACTGAAGCTATACAATGATATGAAAGGTATTGGCAATTAGATGGCTATAAGATTTGGCATTTTGCTGGTAGAGGGCAAATTGTATAAAAAACACTGAGACTGGTTTTATTTTATTTTACATTTTTAAATTTATTCATATTAACGTCACTTTAACTAAAGTCATATCGTGTCTATAACATTAAAGTACAATGGATTTACAAAATCAATTAGAAATCATTACAAAGTTTAGTGTATTTCATGAACTTTAAGATTTTGATGTGGTATATTGGTTGGCCCAGAGCCATGGAGAAGTAGACAGGAATTTTGCACAAAGTTCGTTGATCAATATATCTGGGGCAGTATGTCAGTAGATGTTCCACAGTGAGAGGAGATGCACACAGATCTGATAAAATACATTAGCAGTAGCCAAAAATTCGCATAGTATTAACGTTCTCACCTGGCTGGAATTTTGAGAAGCTATCATATATAACCAATGCTGGGAGAAGTTCACAAGATTCCACATAATTTATATTATCACTTTCAATTTTTGTTAACTATAGATTAGTTATTTTATTGCCAACATACTTGGAACCTAGAAAATGATGTGCACAGTGTCATGCTATTATTACTTCCATTAAGTAAAAAGTTTTAAAATATTCAGCTGGAAATAACCATAAGTTTATGCTGTGTGTAATACCTACCAACACAATTAGCAGTCAAGTAAATATATGTGTGAGGTAATTTAGATAATGGTAATACTGGTTGTCAGGCTGAGGTGGTGGTGATCGAAGTGAGAGTGACTAGGAATTGTTGAAAACTTACTGTATAGTTTGAAGAGGAAAGATGCTAATGAACAGATGAAAATGTTACACGCAGTTAATGTTAATGTTAATTTAGCTATGTTTTGGTATAGGCCCAACAAGTACAATGAGTCTCTCTTGGACTGGGGCCGGGCCGGGCGAGCGGTGAAACGTGACTGCTGCAGTGAGTCAGATATTGCAACATTCCGCTCGGCCAGCAGTTGGAGTGCATGCTTGTGAAGGTGAAGGTCAAACACGGTCTGTGCTCTCGTGTTATAAAGTTATATAGTGGTCTTTGTCTTAGTTCACATTTATCATTATTCCTCGATATCCAAACAGAAATAAACTTAATATCAGAACCGCACCTATTGCGTGTGAATGAGAGTTTCCTATCTCGATGCCAAAAATGTGTGGATGAAGGAGGAGGACATTTTCAGCATCTCCTGTAATAAGGTAAGTCCCTATTTTCGCTATTTTCATGGTCATGCACGAACAAAGTGAAAGAAGTGCCGTGCAGTTCCTACACCTCGGGGCGCAGGGTGACGACTCAGCGGCCACATGCACTTTTGCCGCTAGCCCGGCCTCCAGTCGAGAGAGACTCACTGTAGAAAGTGTAAAGTTAAGGATTATGAAATGGTACACATACCAGTACAACTGCGTATGTTTTGTACATTTAAGGTATTTTTGAAATGTTTTTTCAGATCATTTTTTATGTACCATTTTTATATGATAGCTTCTCGGTATTCCAACAGGGTGAGAAGGTTAAAGCTATCTGAGTTTTCAGCTACTGCTTGCTCTGCAGCCATCTTCTGGAAAGATGACAGAATGGTGACCTTTTGGTTTGTGCCTCATTGCCTGCCCTCCATCAACTCTTGACCATTTTCCAACCAAGCTCACTTCTTTCCAGGTGATGGCTACAAAGTAAGGAGTAGCCAAAAACTTGTATTGCTTTAACATTCTCACCTGGCTGGAATTCTGAGAAGCTATCATAATAACCAATGCCGGGAAAGCTTCAAGACTCCAAATAATTTATATTATCACTTTCAATTTTTTTTTTTTAACTATAGATTAGAATATATGAAGAATTAAAAAGCATAGTGTAAACTTCAAATGTTGTATTCATGCAATAAGACCAGTACTTGAGCATGCAGACATATTTTCAAGATATTTATGAACCTAAGAGCAAGAAAGAGTAAAATGAAAGCTGAAAAGGTCTTCAATCTTCAAGCAGGCCAGAAGGGTTTTAAGAATCAAGCAAAGAGGTAGAGAGATGCAGGTGCTGAGAATAAGAAGCTTGAATGCACTGATATCACAAGTCAGGTTCTGTGTGCGTACCAGTAGGCCATGTAAAGTGTTATGTATGGCTTCTGTTAATTTCAACTGATACTCAATTTTAATGGTTATGATACAGAATGAGATAATTGCAATGAGTCATGGTAAGTAAAAATATCAAATTCGGTGTTTGCCTTTATGACTGAGAAAACCATGGAAAAAAGCCCTCAAATTGGCTATCTGCTTAATTTGAACCCTGGATTTTCCATTGAGACCTCCTGTGGATTAGTGGTCTTACCACTTTCATTCTGATTACCAGGTTAAGCAATGCTAACTCTGGTAAGAACTAGGATGAGTGACCACTGCCTAGATCTCTGACAGTCATGTTAAGTGAAGAATAGGGGAGGCCCACCATGATTGGTATTCTAAGTTAAGCTGTAAATCCTAGCTACTGTATTAAAGGCTTCACAAGTCAACAAAGTCATGTTCTAGGGATCCGGCTAGCCATCATCCCCATGATCATCAGTCATAAAATTCATGGTAATATAATGTCTCAAGACAGTATAAATGTCTTATTCATCTCATTAGTAAGGTCAAAGCTTGAATATTACAATATTATTCGTATGAAATATACAGCAGAACCCCACTAGTCTGAACTAATTAGGACCGGGGCCTGTTTAGATTGGCAAAAATTCTGATTAAAAGGGTTAATTTAAAATTACATAATTAGGCATATGTATGAATAATTGTTTGGAATTTTTTTAGCCTAAACCCTCAAAAAAAAATTTTCAACCATGAAGCGAAAAATCAAGAATCCTGTAGATATATATATTGGTAAGCTTATATTATAAACTCAAGGATTTATATGATATGGAGCGATGATTCGTATAAGTTGCCAAAGTCCAATGGGAGCGTTAGGTTAGAAGAGCATAGAAAATTCAAATTAAGATACAAAGAACACATGCTTGACTACAAACATAGAGAATATATATCTGCATACGCTAAACACTTAATCACACACAACCACAAACATGATAAAATTGAAAATACACTAACTGTTATCCACAAACACAAAAAAGATGTTAAGAAATATATAAAAACAAAAACAATATCCTTAATGAAAACTTAATTGAACACAATCCCCTTTTCGAACTCGCTCTAGTAACCTAAGTCTAGGCTTAGATTACACTATCCGTCAGTATCTACAAAGTACTCACCATGGTCACACATACATAGATCTACAATTGAATACAAGATTAGTGTTTTCAAATTATTACTTAATTCATTCTAGATTTATATCTATCTCAATAACTCAATATCTCCCAATATTTATATTCACCTTTTAACATGGTTTTAACTAATTTCTTATTGTTATTTTTACTTAAAGACTATTGACTGAAGATGGTACATCTTTGTACCGAAATGTTCATTTCCAATTTAACAACCTACGACTAGAAGCGAATGATTAAGTTCCTGATAATCCTGCAATCACCAATATCATCCACGAAGAAGCATACAATAGTTATTGATACTACTCCTAAAAATAAGTAGTAGTTATTTATCAGATAATAATATAGTGCAACATCTACGCTTTTATTAAAATTTTATCAATTCAGTTTGCACTAGTTCCTAAATAAGTTAGGTTAAAACCATCCAATAAAATATAAATACTTGGACGCATATCTTCTCTATAATTGATATGAATAATATTTGACACTTATGTAAAACTACAAACTGGATTAGCTATTTTGATCTACGGAAATATATAAGAGCAATATAAGAGAACAGACTCTCCACATAATTTCTACAATTCATATAAAACATGGTAAAATACTATATGATGTGAAACTTCCAATATGAAACGCTCTTATATAAAAAACTTTTTTAACTTTTAGACATTGACAAGACTTTTTATAGGTAACTTATATATGTAGGTATACCACACTAATTTTATATATTACTATACCACATTAAATGGGTGTTAAATATAATATGTAAAAGAAATATAATACGAAACCTTATTCAGAATTGTACACCTGTAAACAATTTTGAATAAGTATTATTTTTAATACTATTGTAAAAGCTAAATAAGCTTATTCAGATACAATATTCTTAGTAAATTTTAATTATTAACACTTATTGTACAGTATAATAGAATCATAACCTTTTATCATTATTTGACTTTTATTCTTTGAATAAATTATTTAATATTACTGTTTTTAATAATGACTTGGAATATCTATTCTATAAATATGAGATTTATTATCTAAACAAGATAATAAAAACTTATTTGGTTATGATCGAATGCTATACTTGAATAAAATATAAAATATTATACTCACACTTATTATATGCTATGCTCTTCTAACCTAACGCTCACATTGGACTTTGGCAACTTATACGAATCATCGCTCCATATCATATAAATCCTTGAGTTTATAATATAAGCTTACCAATATATATATCTACAGGATTCTTGATTTTTCGCTTTATGGTTGAAAATTATTTTTGAGGGTTTAGGCTAAAAAATTTCCAAACAATTATATACTACGTTTACCCTCAAATAAAAGATGAAATTCATTAAAATGTATGAAGTTAAGTATACTCACTTATTGTAATGTGCAGTGTTATTTTTGTAACATGAACGCCATTGTTGTTGAGTTTGGTGTCAGAAAAGCAACGATAAGTGATTAAAAGAAAAACCAATTCAAGATAGAACAGTTTTGCGGAACTGTGACTGAGAAGGTAATCAAGGAGCACCTTACAAAAAAATTTCAGACTTTGAAGAAGTTGATAAAGCCATTTTTGCATGGTTTTCACAAGAAAGACAGAGACAAGAAAGATTGACTGGTCCTATAATCCAAGAAAACGCACTCCAGCTCAGTAAGATAGTAAATAGTGACTCCAAATTTAGATTCAGATTATCTGGGTTTGTTAACAAAATTGAATGTATCCAAAAAATATTCATTAGGTGCTTATCATTTTGAATAACCAGCATCTACCATTCGTGGTGGAATGAATGTTTCATATCAATCTGTTTTATCTAGTTTCAATATCATCAGTTTACACCAAAGAAGGAACCTTATTGATCCCAAATTCTTATATCCTCTAGTACACGGTTCTTTAAAGTCATCTTATTTCCAAAATTATTATATTTGTGCCTACAAAGAACTGTAGATCTAATACCATACATTTAGGGCCTGTATTACCACCTGCCGACAATTCCTCCTGATACGTGACTTCCAGATAGTTTAACTGGATGATGCCTTGTAATACCACCGCTGAACTGCTACCGGCAAGAACGCAGTAAAAATTTGTAAAATGGTCCTTACCTCATTGAGCAGAGAGGTGTGTTTGTTGTAGTTCGGTAGTCCTCCGCTAGGTGCGGCAGCTCGGATTTGTATTTGTACAATTATATTACATAATAACACATCGTTTTAGGTGCATTAATCAATTTGTGCAATTCTATTTCATTCATATGTGAGCCTAAAATGACATTTTTGTGTAAATTAAATCTCCCAGCATCGATTCTGATATTCAGGTGGCCAGGAAGGTTCGGAGTGCTGCCATCTTGTTTCAACCAAGATTCCCTAACTAGCAGTTGGTACTTTGTCAGCCACTCCATCCTCCTGTTAGCTTATCTGGAAGTTGGCTTGCCAGACAGAATTTGTCAGGAGACCATAATACGCAATTCTTGGCCAACTTCCAGATAGGTTCTCTATCTGGTAGATAAATATGATATCAGGTGGTCGTCATACAGGCCCTTAATGTGCAATATGCAAGAACATCATACAAAAACCATTCTTTAATTAGATTTTGCTCCATTTTCAATAAACTTAATGAGAGTAATACTGACATATTCCAGAAAAGATCCATGTTCTTGAAAGAGGTAAGCACATTAAGCTATACCCAGTCTTTTATGTTATTGAATTGTGACCTTTCTTGGTATATTTGTTTGTAATTTCAAATGTATGTTTATAATTATGACTTAAATGTTTATGTTTATTTGTATCTTATTTGTAATTATTTTGTTGAGTGGAAGGAATGAATAAATAAATAAAACAAGCAGGTCCTAGGCCAGGAAAAAGAAAGAATTACAGGTTTACTAGTGTATTAGTTTTGGATTTGTCATTCTGTTGAAATAAAAGTGAGTTTTTTTTGCAGGTGCAAAGAGCATGATATCAGGAGAGAAGAAGCTCGGGCTGTGGTCCATGTTATACATATGGTGGAAAACAAAGAATGTTAATGCCTCAGATCTCATTATGAATAATCGCGTTGTAGCAGGACTGCATCTTGGACTCCTCATGGAGAAAGATCAGAGTCGTGTACAAGAAGCAATGAAGCACCTATTCCATCTCTATGAAGAAGGAAAAATCAAGCCTCAGATTGATTCTGTTTGGCCAATGGACAAGGTAAGGGGAATATAATGTCACTGTCATCAATCTCTTTTCAATTAAGGTTTTGGCCAGATGTCCAGCCGTTAAGTTTATGCATAGCCTATTGAAAAAGAAAGACCAAACGATAAAACTGTAAAAGTTACATCGAGAGCAAGTTCAGATAAGATTGTTAAACAAACATAATCATGATTAACAATTAGGCATTCAATATGATGGTGCAGAAGTGTTTGTGAAAATCATCACAATATGCATTTTGAGATAAAAGTGTGTCATTCATGTATCAAGTAGTATAGTAGTTGGGATTCTCATTAATGCATATGTATCTCACACTATTTATTCTATGACAACAATAGAAGTTAAAATAATTAATCACTAACTTCAGCTGTTCTGAAATTGCAAGATTTACCAATGTTAAAAACTAGGTTACTGTTTTAATCTTGGTGGAGATAGGTAGATCGATAATGCACAGGCACAAGAAGGCTCATCATTTCTTAGCTGCTGGGAATTAAATCATTAAGTTAATATTAGGATATGAAAAGGAAGTAAAGACACAGGTAAGATTAAAACTGTAAAATCAGCTAGCAAATATGATTATAATCCATGTCTGCAATAATAATTTAGTGCAAAAACAACTGTGGCAAGTACGTCATTGAAGAATCAAGGAGGAGTTTTAAAGATGAGCCAAAGGCAAGTCTTATTGCAAGTTGTGTTATCTATGATAACAATTTAATAGTATTTACTTACATATTCAAATTGATTTTTATTAACTACTTTAGGAAAATTTGGTATTAAATCGAGTTATAAATGTGTCTTCCAAAATAACTAGTAAAATCATTTAAAAATATTATTCTACATCCCTGAATTTGTTAATAAAGTCTACAATAATGAAAACAATATCTTATAAACTAAACTCCGTGGCGCAACATCCCCGAAGGGACAAGGCCTACCACCCGACCGCTATGTCATCTACCTATAGGCAGATGGCAGGATTGGGGGGCATGTGGTCAGCATGCTGGCACCCATGGCTGTTAATGGTGGTTTCCATGACCGGAGCTGCTACTTCTCTATCAAGTAGCTCCTCAATTTGAATCACAAGGCTGAGTGCACCCCTACCAGACCTCCCTACCTCAGAAAAATCCTAGGAGGTACCAGGGATCGAACCTAGGCCGACGGACCTGTAGTCCGACGCTAACCACAAGACCACGCCAGCGGTCACAGTATCTTATACAGACTATTTACACTGCCCCAACAATCACAATAGACATAGTCTAAAAAATGTAGAAGGACAAAAAACTATTTTGATTTATAATAAATTTCTCTTCTTCTAGACATACTTTACACAACACTGTGGAATGATCATTGCAGATTTTTCTTTGACACTTGTGGCAATACAATCTTGCTCCCATGGTGCATTGTAAAAGGAGACCCACCATTGCTTTAAGAGGTCAAAGTTTTCAAGTGTTTGAGGAAGTCTTTGATTTATCTCAAGGAAATAAATTTCAATTCTCAAGGCAGTAGCCAAACTAAAAATATTAGTCAACATAACTTTACTAAATTAAAAATACTTTTTAAACCACACTGTACTTACCTTGGTAAACTTCTGGACAGCTATTTCGCATCTTCAGCAAAGTGTCAACTGAGATCTTCAGAACAGGTATTGGTGAGGGTGTACGTTAGGGTGGGGGTGTAGTGGAAGTAGAGGTAGGTGGATGGGGTTGGGTTTGAGTGTCTGTGTATATTATTGTGTCAATAAAAAACAACATAGACCTTATCAATAATATTCAAGTACTAATATAGTAAGTCACATTGCTTGTGATGACTGGGTGGCCATGTCACATGCTAAGCCTTCTTGAATTCTTCCCCCTCCCAGTGTTAGCATTGCAAATAAAAATATACGGGTATATCAGTAAGTTCATAAAAGTGTAGGCTATAGTTTTTATAGGAAGGGTTTTACAAAATGTGATGTAAAAAATTAATGCAAAATCAGAAGTTTCAAGGTAAAAAATATATTTTTTCACACATTTTATTAAATTACCAAACCCCATTAACCTTTATCATAAATATGAGGAGAGTCAATATTGTAGCTAGTTTAATAACAAACAAAACAAAAAATGTTGATCTCATATAGCTAGTAACAGAGATAAAGGCTTTTCCATAATTAGTGAAGTTTTGGATCTTTGAGGGGTGTGGGAGTAAGCTCCAGAGGGATTTTTGGGGACTTCTGTAAAAATGTCATCTGGTAGTAGTCTATCAATGAAGTAAAATTCAGCTTTTTTGGCCTATCCAAAGCCTTTTTTGACTGGGCTAGATTGGTAACGGCCACACAATATGGACAGTAGAAGTCCGATGGCTTCATCATTGGTTTGCACTGTATTTTTAAATTGGGCAGTGTTGAACTGGGAAAAAAAACTAAAACAAGGTATTTTGTAAGCAAAGCATTAGGTTTTTAATCATACATTTACAGATAATTATTATAGGTGAAAGTAGTTATTAACTCTTTTCTGTTTCCAATTTAAATTCCCTTGCAAGACTGTGTTTTTAAACTGGGTTTAAATTTTGAATTCTGAGGTGTCTAAAATATTCCTCTTCAAGGAAAAGTAAAAGAGAGAAAGTAAATATATAATTCCTTTTGCACTTTCATTCAGAGATTACATAAATTTTTATCTGTAGTCACCCTAATTTTGTAATTCCACATTTCAAGTTTAGGGGATGAAATACCGTTGCACTATTTCAAATTATATGAGACTGACTTAAACACACTTTATTAACTTCACTTACCAATTTATATAAATTGATTCACTTCACTGTGTAAGTTCCAACATTATTCGTAATACCATTGCACTTCTTTTCCTGCCTGTATGTTTCCAAGACTTGTAATTCCTGTCCAGCTGTACTAAATTGAGGCTGAAGAGCTGGCCAGTTATTTAGAACATAGAGAATGAAACTACTTACAATACACACATTCACTCATACAAAAATATCTTCTAACTGAGGAGGGATTTTGTACTTGCATCTGCATGGACAAAGATTGTGTTTATTATTATTTCTGCAATAAGGAAAATGGGCTAGAATGTTTGTTACATAAGGAAAACACAGGCTGTTTGTGTTTGACTCATTCTGAGGTCTTACGATAGTCTCATGTCTTGCAGCGCAATGAATAAGAGTATGCATTGAAAATTTTTGGGATGGCAGCGTTGGTTTAAATCTCAAGCATACTGAACTGTTAGGGATGATAAAGGGTTTATTCATTGGATGAAAAATCAAATATTTACCTTAATAAAGAAAAACTACACTACATAAAGGTTCACAAAACTTACTGATAAAAATGTATTCTCATTGGTGAAGAGTAAATCTATATCATGTCACTTTATCACATTCAAACAATGCAAAAAAGTTTCATAAATATAATTTCCACACAGAAAGCTTATTGGCAGCTTGTACCACTGGAGCTGCTAGTATCATGACAGTTTTCAAAAGAACAAATTTTCACTTTAACCCTGCAGTAGTTACATGCAGTTCTGTGTCATAGAAAGTCATGCAATGGTTTTATGTTATTTTAAAATTACATATCTTTAAAATTAATTTTTAATAATTTTGCATGAGTACATATACAGTAGACTCCCTCTAATCCTACCACCCCCGGTGTAGTGGCCCCGGTCAAGTAAAACCATAATTACACACTTTAAAAAGCATTTAATTAACAATCCTGAGGTGCTAAGTTTGTTTCCATCTATGTATAGCACAGTTTATTCCAGTAATAACCTATTTTTTGCATTATTGAACTTAATACCATTTCCCTGTAATCATACTATTTCATTAAATTATGCATAATTTAAGAAATAGTACAAGAATTATGGAAACACAATTTTGATGAGTGAGATGTGTTATAATATAATTAATAGATGTGTTATAATAGATGTACAGGTGATTTAATTCATAACCTGATTTTTCATATACATTCAAACTTTAAACTCCATTTTTCTCTAAACAACCCATGAAATGTCTCTTGCTTGAGTGCTAGTGAGCAAATACGCAAATAATCATTAGCAAGCTCATTACCCAAGTATTTCAGAAAGTGACTGTATTTTCTGACTTCATTATCTGCTACATTCAGCATGCTGTAAAACCCAACCATTGTGTCAACCTGGGTGGTGCAGTTAGTATTGTGCTGGCTTTCTGTGCCCAAGGTTGTGGGTTTGATCTCGGACCAGATTGATGGTACTTATGTGTGCATAAATGTGACAGGCCCATGTCAGTAGATTTACTGGCATGTAACAGAACTCCTGCGGGACAAAATTCCAGCACACTGGCAAAGGTAACATGCCTAAGTTGCAGTACATCCCCGTCATTAAAGAACCATATACCAACCAACCAACCATCTTCTATCTGCTTGTTTTTTGAAACCGTTATAAGTAGGCCTACTACACGATTGGTCCCCAATATTGACAGGTGACTAACATTGCTATTTTCATTCAAATCATCATTATCTCTGAATGATCTTAATGGGTTCCGCCTATTATACCACTAATTTGTTTAAGCATGAATGAAAGCTGAAGAAGAGAAAAATAATTAAGAACGCCAGGTCACATCTATTGAAAGATTTATTAGTATGTTTATTAGTCAGTAGTTTAGTAAGAATTAAGTTATATTATAATGATTTTGATGTGATATAGTCTCTTCTTCAGCTTTCATTTATGCTTAAACAAATTAGTGGTATAATAGGCGGAACCTATTAATATCATTCAATAATACTATACCACTTGAAACATGAAAATAATCAATCATTATCTCTGTTTCTTATTCGATATCCGTGTTCTCATTTCTATTTTGTATAACATCTTTCTCATCATCAGTAGCCTATTCGAACCAATTATTTAATCATTGTCATCTGCTTCATCTAGTAAACTGCACAACATTCCAGTCATTAGTACTCTCAAGATTATAATTATATCCGCTCCTGTCCCTTTATTTTCAACCCTAAAAGTATGAGAAAGATAATTCTCATATAAAAACATGCACACTACAATATTGAAATCAATACGATAATAATAAAAACAAGAAATTTACTTTGTGACAAAAAGATTGCGTGGCATCTCTCAGATGCCGACAATACTTTCACAAGACCACAACAGTTGTTTGAAGAAAATAAACAAAGAGATAAAGTGTGTTTTTTTTTTCTAAGTTTTACATTAAATATTTTAAGTGTAATTTATACTTTTAGTATGTACGCTATATTTTTTTCTAAGAACTAGTTTGCTTGCCATTGTGGATTTGAATTACCATCTGATCCTCTTTTTTTTTTTTTTTTATATAATATTTATAAAACAAGAATTTTCAGAATAATGTCTGCATAGGTTTCGGTATTTAGGGAAAACTGAAGAAAATTACATTTAAACGTGCCTCCACCCCTGCTCGCCCCTTCTCTATAAAATTTCAAAATGACATATTTTCCTCTCTATTTCTCTTTGTCTGAACTATAATATCAATTACAGGCTCTGTATTTCTACCATGATCGAATGTTTAATAAAAGCAACTTTAATGAAGGGTGGTGTAATATATAGGCTATATTGCTTTCAGTACAAGGTACTTATACACTTTCTTGCAATTATGAAAATAATATAGTGTGGCTTCTCTCAGATGCTGCACGACTCTTGCAGGGTTAAGACACCTGTCTCATAGTCTGGGAAATTCAGTAATTGTATTATTATATTGCTTAATATTTTATTTTCCTGGTCTGCATTTTTTTACAGGTTGTAGAAGCATCAAAGGTTTTGGCTGAGAGAAGAAATGTTGGCAAAGTTTTGCTGAGTGTGAACAAAACCAGTGATTCACAGTAAATGCTTTGGTTTGTGGTTAAAATAAACCACTAGCAGACCACTTTAGTTATGAGATAATGGAAACTTTAGTTATAAGATAATGGAAACTTTAGTTATAAGATAATGGAAACTAATTTCACATTACAACTCTTGATCTACATCTTCCCAGGGTTTTGTTTTGTTTTGTCTTATGTTTTGTCTTATGAATCGATATTTGAGATGCGTGTTGTTTCCCTAGTATGGATATAATGTAATTGAATCTAAAAATCACCGTTACAATATTCCATTCCATTTTGAAGCAATAAGCTTTTAAAGTTTAAGAGTGAGGGAAAATGACATCACTGTAATGGATGAGTGAAAGTGGGAACACTGCAAATACCAGGTGTGCAAAGCAGCAACCTAAACACTGTCAAAATTAAACTGTTTTAGTACGAGCCACAAAGGACTATACAAGAAAATAAGCAAAGTGATCAAGTGATGTAATTATTTTTAAGTTTTTACAATAAAAATAATGAGGTGTATGTGTAATGTACACCTTTGGTAAGTAGGCTATATTTTTCTAAGAACTAGTTTGTTTGATGTTGTGCCATTTGAATTACCATCTGCTCTTTTTTTTTTTTTTTATTTGTTATAAATATATATAAACACAAAAAATGTCAGAATATCCCCTCCCTTTATTTCCTGAACTATAACTTTAGAGAAATATGATCCTGATCAATTTTGTAGGAAGTTTAAGTTAATTTTTGTGAAAATAAAAAAAGGTGCATGGAACGCCAAGAGACAGAAGTGAAACTTGTTTTAATTTTTGGATTATAAGATTTTTAAATTTTGGACTGTTGGATGTCATGTGGAGTTAGTTACACCCACTCTCGAAACGCAGCGGAGACATCTACCGGCAGATGAACCCATATATACAGCTCAGCGCCCCGATGTTATCCAGTATTCGCCTGAAGAAGACCTGGAGGTACAGGTTGAAACGTAGCAAGCAAGCTCTGCGCTTCCGTAATCCACTGGATTTTTAACAAAAGGTAATAAATACCATTCTTTTTAAAAATACATTTTCGACAGTGGAAAGTTATAAGACCATCCGCTTATCATGTTATCTCACACTTTTATTCAGTCATTGGGGTATTACTTGCCTAACTTAATGTATTGCACAGTTAATTTATTTTATCTTGCTTAGTTAAGCTATTTATTCCAACAATATCTTATCTACATTTTATAATTTAAGGTTATGTTTATATAAAAACGAATTCACATAATTAACTTTAACTTAAGACTTACCAAATCGTAAGACATAAGAAACTGTAGGACTATTGTAGACATTACGCCTGGTAAGAACTGTACAGTATTGTAAATAGTGTATAATAGACATTCAGATTCCAATATCAGGATAACCTATTGTACAAGTAACATTGTGACATCTCCAACCCTAATGTACCTTCGGGTGAAATAGGGTTTTGTGTATTGTGGATATTCAATAAATAAATTACAAAAATAAAAGGTCAAAAATTCAAAAATTGGAAAACCAAAATTAAATAAGTTTATGAAATTCAAAAAACTAAAATTGAAAAATCAATATTAAAAAATAAAAAATCCAAAATTTCAAATGATAAATAAAAAAATTAAAGTTTATCCAAAATTTAAAATATCTAAAGATCTAATAATCAGAAAACTAAAATCCTTGAGAATAAAAATTACCAGATCCAAAAATAAAAAAATTCAAAATAAAAAAAATTATTTAAGAAATCCAAAATCCAAAACTTATAGATCTATAACAGTAAAATTAAAAAATCGAAAATACAAATTCAAAATAAAAAATAAAAACTTTGAAAACCAATATTTAAAAAATCCATAATTAAAAAATTTAAAAATTAAATGATCAAGAAATAAAAAAATAAGATCCACAATTTAAAACTAGAAACCAAAATGTAAAAAATTAAGATCAATAATAAAAAAAAAGTAAATCCAAAATTTAAAATATCTGAAAAACAATAATTAAAAAACGAAATTATAAAATAAATATCCAACAAGGAATATTCAAAGTTCCAAAACTTATAAATAAAAAAATTAGAATTAGAAAATAAAAATATAAATTACGAAATCAAAAAGCCAAAATTTATAAAAAGTTAAACATCCAAAATGAGAATGTGCAAAATCAAAAATTAAAATTTCAAAGATCCAAATTTAAAAATCCAAAAATACCAATTAAAATTAAAAGTAAAAAAATCCATAGTAATAAAATAAAAATTAAAAAATACATCAAAAATTTATATTAACTAGAATTCAACAATTAAAAATCAAAATCCAATATTAAAAATTGAAATAATAAAAAATCCCAAATCCAAAACTTAATTTAAATTTTCATTTTTTGTATTATTTTAAAAAATCAAAAATACAAAATTTATTTCTAAAAATTCAAAATTAATAAATCAGAAAATCAAAATCAAATACAAAAAAAAAATAACAAAATTTAAAAATCCAAAATTTAAAAATAAAAAAAATTAAATAAAAACGAAAAAATAAAAAATTTAGGGATCCAAAATTTAACAAAACCAAATTGAAAGATTCACAAACGGTAAAAAAACAATTATTAAAAGATAAACAAATCCAAAAATAAAATTCAAATTAAAAATACAAAAATTAAAAATCTGAATAAAAATAAATAAAAATCAAAAGTCCAGAATTAAAAAATCCTAATTAAAAAAATTACAATCGAAAATTTAAAAACAAAGAGCCAAAATTTAAACATTCAAAAAATAAAAATTCAAGGTTCCAAAATTAAAAAATAAATATCAAAAATCCAAATAATTAATAGTCCTAGATTGCAAATTTAAAAAACTTAAAAATCCAAAATTTGAAAATCCAAAATAAAAAAATAAAAATTCAAATAATCTACATTTAAAAAATACAAAAATCCAAAATATAGGAGATCCAGAAATAAAAAATCATAAATCAAAAATTTAAATATCAAAAGAAATTCTAAGATCCAAAACTAAAATATTAGAGTCTAAAAATCCAAAATTAAAGCATCGAAAATGAAAAATAAAAAATTATGAAATAAAAGGAAAATTAAAAATTAAAAAAATGTGATAAAAAAAATTGAAAATCCAAAGTTTAGAATCCCCAAAATTCCAAATTAGAAAATTCAAAGATCTAATATTAAAAAATAAAAAACTCAAAATATTAAAAAATGAAATCTATAATTTAAACATGGTAATTTAAAAACTCAAAAATCTATAACTACAGGATTAAAAAATCGAAAATACAAAATTTCAATTTCAATTGAAATTAAATTTTGGATATGTAATTTTTGTTTTTTTAAATATTGTTCTCTGATTTTTTTATTTTTCATTTTGCAATTTCTATATTATAATTTTGTTTTTATAGATTTTTTAAATTTTGAATTTTAGATTTCTTCATTAAATTTTTTTTTTCAATTTTCCATTTTTTAATATTTAATTTTGGAACTTTAAATTTTTTACTTTTTTGGATTTTTAATTTTTATTTGAAACGGTTCGTCCCCCTGTCAGAGGTACTCCGTTTTGTAATCAGCTCCTACCTTGTCTAGAAGATTTACAGGAACCGGCCACGACTGCTCAGCGGATACACCAGGTGATCTTCGTATCTCGGGTGCTGGTTGGGTAAAGTTATTATTTAAGGGTTCTTACTACTATGATTGTCCAATGAAGACCCAAAGTTGACTGGTAAGATTATTTACTAATACCAAAAATCACTTAAATCCGTTGAAGAATTATTGAGCTGTAGTTTGAATGTCGGGGGGGGGGGGGGTAGAATGATCTAAACTCACTATATAATGTTTTTATCTGACGTTCTCGTCCTCTACTTAATGCAGGATAATGTCTCCTTCTAGAATCCGTCGACCACTGGTACTTACATGTGTTTCACTGATTCTACAAGGTGGTATAGGCTATACTGCAGCCTTACCGCAAGTACCTACGTAGTCAATGATTATACTTGGAATAATACTGTTAGTGACAGGGATCAGTCCCAGATCACTAAATATCTTATTAAAATATAGGAGAAGCCCTGTGCTTCCCTATAGAAATATTACTTATAGAAGGTGGACCCCCACGCTAATCGTGTGGTCCCGGCAGAAATATCAAAATACTCCTGCAGTCTATGACGACTCGCCAGGAAGTGTTACTACAATCTCTATATCATTCTATCCTCCCATCGTTCCTTCAATATACCCCTACTTTTCACACACAACAAATAAAGACTTATGTTACTACATTTTTGAGCTTTTTCAATTGTAAACTCGTTTTTCATTGGCTAGCAGGCTCTAAGCGTCTGCTGCTACGGCTTTGCTGCTCCTGGGTTTAACGCATTTCCCTCTTCTCAGAATTTAATGACAATTCTGGTAAGAGTTGTACAGAGTTTATTTCCCAGTGCTATTTCGTAGAGCTCGTCTATTGAGTGCCTCTTACCTCTATTCACACTGTTTTTGGTTGAAAAGAACTACACTCCAGTAACAATAACTGTCTCGTGTCCCCTGTGGTGAATGAATACAGAAGATGGATTTTATTTGTAAAATACATGGAATTCCGTCTGAGACATTTTGTGTGTTAAAGTCTAAGTTTCATTTCCATTCCCAGCTACTGTTAACTTTAATATATTTTATACTTGTAACCTTTTAATATAATATTTCAGCAATGTAATATTCTTAATCTGACTATTGTTTTTCAGTAATGTAATATTTTTACTTTGAATAATGTTTAAATCTATTAGCCTGTCATGATCATGGTATTTATTTGGTTACCAGGATCGTGACTTCATCATAATGCCCAAAAGAATTCATGATAAAAGTTCATGTTGTAAAATATAACTTTTTTGAATGGAGTTCTTTTATGCTCCTGAATGTTTACATACATCCCAGTGCGATAACTTTAACTTTCAGTACAGTGACCTAGTAGTGGCTCAGATTTGCTTTCATTCATTCATGAACCCTTATACAAATAGATGACCATCAACAAGGCAGTGACACTTCTTCTACCTGGTACTGTTATCTTAACCTAGATCTCCTCATACAACATTCCTCTGCACACATCCAGCACCTTAAGAAACAATTTGAACTGACATGATAATTGAATCGGTCATTTAAGAAAGGGCTTAATGACAGAAAAGATAACTTTTCAGGAGAAAGAAAAAACTGTTTATTTACAGAAACATTGACAGTAAATTCTTGCATATGCAATGTCTTATTATAGGTGTTTTTAAGATCTCTACATGTGAAACAGAAATACAGTGTGCTTACACGATGAATTATAGTAACTGAAAGTAATGGAATTGAGCCCTTTCAAAAGTATATCCCTCACACTTAACATTGAATTTGTGCAAAAACACAGTTTTAAAATAAAATCAACTATTATGATTGATTTATGTAGCATTAAAATATGATATATGAACAACTTAATATCTTGAATACTAAGTACAGTCCTACATCAAAATACTTTCTTCATTCGTCAGCTTGTTTGGTGCAAGAAGCCCATGCAGGAATGTCTACATAGAAATGCTTATGTTCTTCTGGTATACGTTATAACACATTAGTTTTGACAAATCTTGCTTGGTGTAAATGGGAACATTATTTTCATAAGCACACTTTTCAGGAAGTTTCACAGTTGATGTTGCAGATATTTCACATCAGAGGTGTGGCTGATATATATCCCTAATGTATGTTGAAGCACAAATTTGTACTGGGTTCTTTGAATCATACTAACATTCATTAAACAACTTAGGTTTCAGTTTTTTTGTAATAATTTTGCCACTATGTTGAGACTTGTAGAATGTCATCAGCCAATACCAATAAAACTGTAAATCTTCCTTGTTTTGCTGAGGTGACAATGATTTGTACATATTCCCTGATAGAAATTATTCTATCTAGCTTATAGATACATCTCTTGATTAAACCAAAATCAAGGAACAATGACCATAAGTCTTACTTTCACTGCTAGGTATCAGGAAGGTTCAGTATTGAAAGGACTCCATTCCTGGAGTTGAGGCATTTCTAAACTGAATGGTATATTCAAGCTGCTGTAGAACTAACACTAGTAGGTGGAATTGGGTCTTTCTTTAACAGAATCATGCATCTACCCCTGGTGAATCCATTTATCTCATAACATCCATTTTGGAAAAAAGTGTCATTGAGCCCTTTCTTAAATGACCGATTCAATTATTCAAAATGCTTCATGTATTACTTGAGTTACATAACTCACATCATGTAATACAAATACGAAAAAGAAAACAAGAACAAAACAACTTTATATTAAAAAGAATGAATTAATACTAACTTGCACTATTAACTATGATACTTGCTAGATAGATCGCCATGGATATGTGAATTATGGTCGTCCATTAGAATTAATTAACAGAAATAAAACACTACCTGGATCTATGGTGCTAACTGTCCGAACTTATACAATAATCAACAATAATATATTTTTCGCTAGCGGATCTAATTTGCTACTCGTCCTTTATTTGCACTCGAATGACTGCACTTGCAAAGCCACCTCACACGTAATAATATCTATCACTGTTATGCATACTTACAAGTTTTTTTTTATCATACAACATTCTCAGTACCTTTTCTTGCGAAATAACATCTGTCTACCTCCATACTGTTTGTACCTATTTATTCCTTGCAATATTACTTTGACAATAGATAAATATTATTTCGTTGTTGGAGTACTAGTATAAGGTTAATTTTTAAGCTCCTTCGTTAGGCCTATTTTCATTAGCTTGTCTGTTTGCATCATACCTGTTATCGATGTACTCATCGGCATTTGGATTCAAACAATAATTTCCGTCCGGCCCGCTTCTGCTGTCAAAGGTTCCGTTACGTTCATAACCTACAAATCTCCCCTCTGTAACTTCTCCATATCTACGATAGCGATCTCCATTTCCCCTTTGAGATTCTTGGAATGTCCTGTCATTGACTCTTATTTGCGGATTCCTTGCCCAACTCCTACCATAATTATTATCATTGCGTGAACTTTGATTTTGTTCCTGCCCATCGCTCCTGTAATGACGATAATCCACATCTCGATTATTACGATAGCTGTAATGATTGTTGCTCTGCCCATTTCTTACATTATTTCTTTGATTAGCATAATAACTGTCATTAGGCCTATCAACATCGTTATCTCGGCTAGAATTCCTGCCTATATTTTCATTTATATCAGCACGCCTATTATCCCTACTTCCTTCCTCTAATTCAGTAAGTAGATTTACCGCTTCTATAAATGTGTTCGGTTTAGCTACCATTAGATGTTTGAAAATGTCCCCCTTGTAATGCCTTTCGATTAATTTCACTGTTTCTTTTTCATTAGACGACAGTTGCAATTTCTTCGAAACTCTAATTTGCCTCATACAGTAATCAGACATACTAACATTAGATCCTTCATTATATTCCCCTGAATACAATTCTGCCATGGCTTTACTACGCTTACTAGTACCCCAATATCTCTCTAGAAATAATCTTTTCAACTCTGAATATTCCAGACCTTCAGACACAATGAATTGGTACCAGTCTCTGCATTTGCCTATTAAACTTTTCTGGACCACAAGCAATTTATATTCCTCTGGTATCCCTTTTACTTTGAAATAGATTTCCAATTCGTCTATAAAAAGATGCGGGTCACCTAAGTTTTCATCATCAAATTCAGGAATGAACCAATCAATCCCTAATATCTGATTTATTTGCATTTGATTAGTTAATGGTGCAACAGTATGATAAGTCCGGCTTATGTCATTCCGTACTGTGTTCGATCCGTTACTGAATTAACTATTGGAGAACATACCCTTCTATTATCAGTATCGTGCCGTGTATTAGAAGTGTCACTAGTAATTACCTTCATTTTATTTACCAGAGCGTTTACTTCATTTCCAATTTTATTTTGGACTATCGCCACTTTATTAAATTCTTTCGTTAATTTCGTTTCCATTTCTTTCAATTTGCCCTCAAATTTATTGTTCACCTCATTAAGATCAACTGAAAAAGCATCTACTAGTTTACTTTCCAATTTACCATCTCTCTCTTTTATTTCAGTTTGCAAATCACAATAACTATTTTCGATTTTGTCCTCTACTGCTTTGAATTTAGTTACCATTTTCGCTTCTACTTCATTATCTCCCTTCACAAGCTTTTCTCCCATTTCCCTTTTAGTACTTTCAAGTGCTAATTCTACTCTCAAAATTTTCTCCTCTACTCTCCCGTTACTAGCTTGAATTTCTTTAGTTAATCTTTCCCATCTGTCATTAGCTTCTTTTGAAATTCTATCTATCTTTTCTCCTAGTTTCTCTATACTTCTCGACATTTGCGTCGTAAACAAATCAATCCAAGAAGACGTTCCTTCTCCTGTATTTACATCCCTCTGATTCGTAGGCCTATCTTGAGAAATAATTTCAGGAATTTCCCTAGCTTGTTGAGCTGATGACTCCCCGTTACTATTTTCTCCACTACAATCCATATCTATATTTAATTCTTCCCTATCTTGGAATTCTACTTGATCTATCTCGCCGTTATTTACTATGCCACTGATTAGCGAAAACATGATTTCAATCCCTAATTAACCTTGGTCACTGCACTTTTAAGAACACTGTAATAAGAGTCATGCTCACTTACCTTCATTTACATATAAATAATTGCACTCAAACATAAATGGCACTCTTACAGTTAGCAAGCACATATATACCATCTTATAACTAACAAAAATTTTTACAAATAATTTTAGCTTCCTATCTTCTCTCTTGCCTCCTATGCCCACTCCTATTCTTTCTTCCCTCTTCTTTTCCTATTTCTGACTGTTCAAGGGGGGGGGGGTTTATGATGATTTTCTTGTTCCACGTAATTACGTAATTATAATCGAATAATTTTCGAGCCCCATACGTTGCGGCACCACTATGAAACGGTTCGTCCCCCTATCAGAGGTACTCCGTTTTGTAATCAGCTCCTACCTTGTCTAGAAGATTTACAGGAACCGGCCACGACTGCTCAGCGGATACACCAGGTGATCTTCGTATCTCGGGTGCTGGTTGGGTAAAGTTATTATTTAAGGGTTCTTACTACTATGATTGTCCAATGAAGACCCAAAGTTGACTGGTAAGATTATTATTTATTAATACCAAAAATCACTTAAATCCGTTGAAGAATTATTGAGCTGTAGTTTGAATGTCAGGGGGGGGGGGTAGAATGATCTAACCTCACTATATGTTTTTATCTGACGTTCTCGTCCTCTACTTAATGCAGGATAATGTCTCCTTCTAGAATCCGTCGACCACTGGTACTTACATGTGTTTCACTGATTCTACAAGGTGGTATAGGCTATATTGCAGCCTTACCGCAAGTACCTACGTAGTCAATGATTATACTTGGAATAATACTGTTAGTGACAGGGATCAGTCCCAGGTCACTAAATATCTTATTAAAATATAGGAGAAGCCCTGTGCTTCCCTATAGAAATATTACTTATAGAAGGTTGAGCCCCACGCTAATCGTGTGGTCCCGGCAGAAATATCAAAATACTCCTGCAGTCTATGACGACTCGCCAGGAAGTGTTACTACAATCTCTATATCATTCTATCCTCCCATCGTTCCTTCAATATACCCCTACTTTTCACACACAACAAATAAAGACTTATGTTACTACATTTTTGAGCTTTTTCAATTGTAAACTCGTTTTTCATTGGCTAGCAGGCTCTAAGCATCTGCTGCTACGGCTTTGCTGCTCCTGGGTTTAACGCATTTCTCTCTTCTCAGATCGTGGGTAATAACAAGTGTAGTGAAATCAAAACGGTACCTAAATGTGTAGACTTACACGTTTATAGACTACATCCTGATATATCAGAAAATGATATAAAGAGTATGTTAGTCACAAGTTTCCCAGAAGTATCATGCGAACAGCTAATTGGAAGAAATAACAAACAGTATTCATCTTTTAAGGTTACAATCTACGAGAATAATTTTAGGAAGGCCATGGATCCATCAATATGGCCAGATGGTGCGTGTATTGGCAAGTTTTTTCGCATTCATCAGAAAGCTCCTCCAAAAGAGTAATGTTTGATCCAGATTTATTGCTACTTAATGTTCGTGGTATTTCCAGTAACAAGATCAATGATATTGAGATTGACTACTTATCTGAAAACAATAGCCTAAAATTTTTATGTTTTACTGAAGTCTGGTTGATAGCTAATTTTATCCGTTCATGTAACATTAATGATTACAGTCTTTCCACTTTTTATTGTCGAAATGAATTTTTACATGGTGGCGTCGCAATATGGTCTAGAGATAACCTAGATGTATATAGCATAGACCTAAATGAATTCTGCTTTGAAAAACATATAGAAATTTGTGGTGTTAAGTGGATAGATAAGGACAGTGTCTTTATAATTTTAACTTGTTACAGGTCACCTTCTGGCAATTTAAAATTATTTTTTGATACTCTTTACAATGTTTTACATAAGTTATTCACACCATCTCTTAATATTATATTATGTGGGGATTTTAATTTAAATTATTATGAGCCTTCGAAGGATTTTAATGATTTTAGTAATCTGCTCTCAATATTTGGTTTAGAGTGCAGAGTAAAATGGCCTACGCATGTATTTGAAACTGGTGTTACCGCAATTGATAACATTTTTACGAATATTGCAGCTCATGATACCTGCTGTGTCGTTGACAATACGTTTTCTGATCACCGTACTGTTCTTTATGAATTTAACTGTAATGATGAGCCCACTAATAACTGTAATCATCCTATGAGAATATTTAATCCAATGAACTGTGAGAATTTTTTATGTATGATTTCTGGCGAAACATGGACTGAGGTTTTCAATCTTCCCAACTTCTCTGATAAGTTTAGTAGTTTTTACAATTCATTCATATATTCAATAAAAAGAAGTGTTTAAATATATATTTCAAGTCAGTGGATAAAAATTAAAATCACTACACAACGTTTCAACTCTCCCCTGGAGTCTTCCTCAGGTGACTTGAAGATTGAGTTTCGTCATGGTAACCATCAATAAAAACACTGTTTCTCAAATGTCTTTCTTTCCAGTTCTTTGGAATGTCAAACATTACTTCCTCTATGCATTTTGCTGGTGGCTGGGGAATTTTTAACACTGGAACTTTCCTTTTCAGTCTCCTCATTACATCCAGCCATTCGTCCCCTATATCACCATCATACCTATTTAAACACATCCCCTGGTTGCCGATTATGGACCATGCCTCATATACCTTTCTTTTTATGTAATCATTCTCAATTCTTACAATGTTTACTTCACCAATGCCATGCTTGTTTTCTGTCATATGCTGACTGAGTCCAGTAGAGCATTTCCCACTATTTACATCCCTTTCATGTTCGCGTATGTGAATGCTTATATATCTGACTATATCTAAAGTTTTTGAATATTGCATGTTGGACAGGCTGCTCAAGTACATTGATAAATTCAATATCTTTCATGAAACTCAGCATGGTTTCAGACCCTCAAAGTCTACTAATACTGCAATTTATAGTGTTCACAAAGAAATTTTGTCTTGTCTTGACTCGGGCAAATGCCCGGTTGGGGTATTCTGTGATCTCAGCAGGGCATTTGACTGTGTAAATCACAACTTGCTCTTGACTAAACTTGAAAGATATGGTATAAGAGGTGTTATCTTACAGTGGTTCTCTTCTTACCTCAAGGATAGGTATCAATATGTTGAAATATTACATAAAACAAAAGAACATGCTATTAAATATAGATCTAATAATGTACGTATTGATGTTGGTGTCCCTCAGGGCTCCATTTTAGGACCGATATTGTTTTTATTATATATTAACGATTTACCTACATATTTGAAAGACTACTTTTTATGTATGTATGCTGATGACACCTCAGTTGTAGTATACGACGAAAGTGAACAGCGTCTTGAAACAAAGTGTAATGAGTTATTAAAAGGTTTAAAAACCTGGTATGATAACAATCTTCTTTATTTGAATCTTAATAAAACTGGATTTATTCATTTTCATAATCCACAGAAGAAAAACTTGAAAGACATTAGCATTGGTATTGAAAATAAATTGCTAGATAAATTGGAATCCACTAAGTTTTTGGGTGTTGAATTTGATCAACATATGTCCTGGAGACACCATTGTGTGAATTTAATTTTGAAATTAAATAGTGTCTGCTATCAGATCAGGATTTTGAGAACTATTCTTGACCATAACATTACACTTTCTTTCTACTACACACAAGTTGAGTCTAGATTATCGTACGGTATTTGTTTTTGGGGGTCTGCAGCCATGTTAAATGATGTATTTATTGTCCAGAAACGTATCGTCAGATGCATAGCTGGTGTTGACCAAAGAACTTCATGTAGGGAATATTTTATGAAATACAACTTGTTAACAGTATATGCTTTGTATGTTTTGAAACTTCTGGAACTTGTTCATACAAACTTATCTGAATATCAGAAAAATAGCGACTATCATAATTATGATACAAGATATAGAAATAATCTCTGTACACCGTTTCACCATTTATCTACATTTAGTAAAACATATATGGTTTTTGGTTTACAATTATATAATAGTTTAACTGCTAATACCAAGACTCTAAATTTACTACCGTTTAGAAAACATGTCAAATCTATTTTAATACAAATATGCCCCTACAGTTTGGAGGATGCACGCGTAGGCCTCTTAAATCACATAACTTTTAAGCAATATGCCTACAACTAATTTTAATTTTTTATATTAGTATTAGAGGAAAATTTGACACTGTCCATACATTTACTATGTCATCGACAATAAAGATTATTATTATTATTATTATTATTATTATTATTGTTATTATTATTATTATTAATTCTGCTAAGAGTTGTACAGAGTTTATTTCCCAGTGCTATTTCGTAGAGCTCGTCTACTGAGTGCCTCTTACCTCTATTCACACTGTTTTTGGTTGAAAAGAACTACACTCCAGTAACAATAACTGTCTCGTGTCCCCTGTGGTGAATGAATACAGAAGATGGATTTTACTTGTAAAATACATGGAATTCCGTCTGAGACATTTTGTGTGTTAAAGTCTAAGTTTCATTTCCATTCCCAGCTACTGTTAACTTTAATATATTTTATACTTGTAACCTTTTAATATAATATTTCAGCAATGTAATATTCTTAATCTGACTATTGTTTTTCAGTAATGTAATATTTTTACTTTGAATAATGTTTAAATCTATTAGCCTGTCATGATCATGGTATTTATTTGGTTACCAGGATCCGGACTTCATCATATTTCGGGGTTTAGATTTGTAATTTTGGATTTCAGATTTTTTTAAATTTTCCATTATCTATTTTTTAATTCGAAATATTTATTTTTTTAATTAAGAATTATTTATTTTTAAAATTTTTTTGTTTGTTTTGTAGCTTTGAATTTTTAAAATTCTGGATTTTCGATATTTAATTTGTGATCTTTTATTTCCTTCATTTTGGAATTTTAGATTTTAAATTTTGGATCTTTGAAGTTTATAAATTTTTTAATTTTGCATTTTTCCTTTTTAAATTCTGGATTTCAGAATTATTTTTCTTATTTTATATCTTTCATTTTTATTTTTATTTTTTATTTATTAATTCTGGATTTTTAGAATTTTTGAACTTTCGATTTTTAAATATTGCTCTGTTAGATCAATTATTTTCGATTTCTAATTATTTTAATTTACGATTTTTTAAATTGTTTATTATCTTTTTTTTTTATTTTGGTACTTTGGATTTCTTAAACTTCGGATTTTTTATTTTAATTTTTGAACATTTTTTTTTTAAATTTCTGATCTTTTATGCTTTAGATTGATTAATTTTGGTTTTTTTAATTTTGGAACTTTAAATTTTTTATTTTTGGCTTTTTAAATTTTTGATTTTTTTATACAGGATTTACCATTTTT
This sequence comes from Ectobius pallidus, assembly GCA_964059195.1. Lineage (NCBI taxonomy): Eukaryota > Metazoa > Arthropoda > Insecta > Blattodea > Ectobiidae > Ectobius > Ectobius pallidus. The sequence goes on along the minus strand of CAXKWD010000001.1, from coordinate 31,064,986 downwards.
TTTATTTTGGATTTATTTTTGGATCTTTATATTTTTTAAATTTTTAATTTTTGATCTTTGAATCTTTAATTTTTTTAGGTTTTTAAAATTATGAATTTTAATTTTTTTTAAATTTTTTATCTTTTAATTTTTTAACTTTTGAATTATATATTTATTAAATTTTGGATCTTTGATATTTTATTTTTTATTTTTAATTTTTGATCCAGTATTTTTTTAATTTTGGAATTATGGATATTTTAAATTTTTGATATTTGAATTTTTTACTTTTTGGATTTTTTAATTTTGGATTTTTAGCCTTTTTAATTTTGGATTTTGTATTTTTTTATTTTGGATAAGCCTAATCATTGAGTTGACTGTTATCTGTGCCCACCGTTCCATCACAGCCCCACAACTTTCATGACGATTTTGTTGGTAATGTAAGTTTGGGTTAGCTCTCGATTTACTCTTAGTGCGGCTAAAGAATTTTCACTTAAAAAAAAACTGTTGTTTGCTTGAACCCATAGGTTTTAGGTATCAGTATTTAGGGACAACAGACAAAAATGACATTTAAACGTGCCTCCACCCCCTGCTTGCCCCTTCTCTGAACTATGTTTTTTCGATTACGTGCACTGTATTTCTACCGTGAACGGATCTTTAATGGAACATATATATATATATATAAAGGAAGCATGCGATGTATAATTTTCTTTTGAAATCCCGAAATTTGTTTGAAATTTACCATTTGAAGACATGACAAATGACTACTCATTTTAAAGGAAATTTATTGCCCTACAATTTCTTTTATGAGAACATTGATATACTACTAAGAGATGAAGTGCTGGAAGGCAAAGAATGTGGAAAAGTTAGGCTAAAGAATGTTTTTTAAAAAATTGCTTGTTTGACGGCTTATATCCCAGAAGATATTGGAAATAGAAGAAAATATTTTATAGGATCAATATTGTAGGAAATACTATCTGCTTGAAAATTGAATAGAGTAACTTTTTCAACCCCCATTAGTGTCCTCACCTTATCATGGCTGTGGGGTTTGCATGCTCTGATGATCTTGGGAGCTATGACAGTGGTAGCATAGCTAGGCCTACTGGTAGGGCCTCCCATGCTGGACAGGCCCTGAGTGAAGAGCCAGACGAAGACAGACACTCTGGTCCTCCAGGTTGGAGGTTGGGGCATGAGGCCAACAACCTCACATCTGTAAAAAGAGTTCTTGTTAGGGAACCAACAATGATAGCCTCGGATAAGCAGGACAAAAAAGGAATAAACGACCTGGCATTAAAGGGATTTGAGAATTGGAACTTGGAATCTACTAACTCTAAATAGAGGAGCAGCTTTAAATAACCTAGAAAAACAATTACAACAATACAAGATGTTCATAAAAGCATTACAAGAAATTAGATGGACAGGACAAGGCATATTAGAAAGCAAGAATTCTAATCTTTACTTCAGCTGTCAGAAAAGTAAACATGAATTTGGATGTGGATTCTTGGTGAATAGAAATATTAGAAAACAGTGGCGCCAACTTGGGGCTCAAGCCCACTCAATAATTTGCCGTTTGTTATTATCATAATTATTTATTTCTATTACCCAAAATTGTGTTTATTTGCTGATTTGCTGTAAAGCGAAAATCAGGTTATTGTAGACATATATAGTAACATCTTATCTTGTTCCAGTTCCCTCACAATAATTTGAGATCGTTTCACAATTCATTACATTTTTATGTCTGTCAGTGCAGTTTCCACAGTTTCCGCTGTTGTAAAGGAGAGAAAAGCTACATTTATAATTTAGACGATGCTTGTGAGAAAAAAAATCACAGGAAGGCCATTAATGGATAAGGCAAAAATTTGTGATATAAGACAAAAGTGTAGACATTGGTAACTGGTTAAAAAGAAAGAGTGGATGGAACATGTAGTAAGAATGAATTCAAAAGTCAACAAGGGACAATAAACCACAAAAAGGATGGGGAGAACATACTCCTGGTCTAAGGAAAGACAAAGAAGATAATTTACTCCAGTAAGGAGAAACACATTTTGGAACACGCCGTGCTACATAATAATTTTATTTTAGTAGGTACCTTAAACAAAAAAGTTTATAATATAACATTATTAACTTTAAATGATTTCCGTTAACTAGGCTACACAATTCTTTTTCAGGCAGTTGAATTATGGTGATTGTTATTCATTATTACATACAACGACATCGTTTCTTACCCCATTCCATGTTCATCTGAATTATCATATAAGTTCATTTCATTAATCACATAAGGGGCGGGAGTATGAAAATTTGAAAATCTTTGAGCCCACCCATTGTTTTTCAAACGTTGGCACCACTGTTAGAAAATGGATTTTAAACCAGCAAACCATAAAATGTGTGTGTGATTATAATGCGAAGGAAGAATATGAAGACAAAGACAACACGGTGGTAGGAAAATATGGGTTGCACAAGAAAAGTAATAACAATGGCATAAGATTAATTGGCCTAGCTAGTGCATTAAACATGGTAATTGGAAGTACTACGTTCCCCCATAAACAGATACATTTAGAAACCTGGAGATCTCCAGATGATAGAACAGCCAAGCAAACTGACCATATTTTAATAGATGCTAAGCATAAGAATAATATGATAGATGTAAGAAGTTTTAGAGGTGCCAACATGGATTCAGACTATTATCTGGTGGTAATGAGAAAACATCAAAAGATCGAGAGCAAAAATCAATACATATAAAAAAAATATAATTTGAGTAATGAGAAGGATGATAAATATAATATTGAATTATTAAAACAGAGAGAAATAAAATATGAATATGAACAACAAATTAATAGATTATGTAGCATAGAAAAAGAGCCCGAAAAGAGTATAGAAAATAAATGGAATTGGTTAGAAGGAATAATGAAAGAGGCAGCAAAGGAAAAAATAGAAGTGGAGAAAATTAAAAGAAATGGGTGGTTTGATCAAGAATGCGAACAAGTGACAAATGGAAAAAATAACAAGTATAGAATTATGATACAGAAAAAATGTATTAGGATAGCAAAAGAAGAACATCACAAAGCTAGAAGCGAGGAGAAAAGAGTCCATAAAAAGAAAAAGAAAGAATGGATCGAGAGAGAATTGGCGTGGCTACAAGAGTGTGATGACAAAAATGAAAGTAGGAAATTCTATAAAGAGATAAAAAGGGAGAGATGGATTTCATACCAAAACTTTAAGTTGTAGGAATGTGAGAGAAGAAATAATAAGAGAGAATAAAGAAGTCCTTCCAAAGTACGTGTGGTAATGTTGAAGAAGGCATAGATTCTAACATAGATAGACCAGAGATACCAGTTAATAAATTTCATATTAACAGAGATACCAGTGCTACAAGGAGAAGATGAAATAATAATACCAACAGTTGAAGAGAGAAAAGAATCAATTGAGAAATTAAAGAATAATAAGGCAATAGGTCCAGATGGCCTAAATGCAGAATTATTTAAAATATCATCTGGCATGTGAAAATTATCGTGGTATTACCTTGTTAAATGCCATATAAAAAATATTCTCACATATATTGTTTAAAAGAATGCAACCCTATGTAGAAAAGTAATTGGAAACTACCAATGTGGTTTTAGACCTGGAGAGTCCACTTCAGATCATCTCCATACTATACGACAGATATTGGAAAAGTTCAGAGAATATGGCATCAACACATACCTTATATTTGTGGATTTTAAGTCTGCCTATGATACCATCAATAGAAAGGAACTCTTCAAGGCTATGAGAGAATTCAATATCCATAGGAAATTAATAAACCCAACTGAAATCACTTTAAAGACAGTCAGATGTAAAGTGAAAGCTCTTAACGGAACTTCTGAACCCTTCACAGCTCAGAGAGGTTTGAGACAAGGAGATGCGCTATCATGCCTGCCGTTTAGATATCAGGGGAACCATACTACATAAATCAATAAAACTTCTAGCATTCGCAGATGATGTAGTTTTAATAGGAAGATACGAGAAAGCAATAAAGGATGCTTACGAGAGACTAGAAGCGGCAGCAGGGCAAATAGGGCTCAAAGTTAACTATAATAGAACAAAATTCATGGAAACTTCTAGTGAACAAAGAAGTACTATAATGAATAATTTGAATATCGAAAAAGTAAATAGGCTAATTTTAAAAATCTAGGAGCGATAATTACATGTGACAATAATAATACCATAGAAATTAATCACAGAATTAACCAAAGCAATAGAAGCTATTATAGTTTAAGAAAGCTGTTAATGTCCAACAGAATAAGGAAGCAGATAAAAATTTGGATACACACAACATTAATAAAACTCATTATTCTGTATGGAAGTGAAAGTTGGACCCTCACTAAGGGGGACGAGGAAAAGTTAAGGATATTTGAAAGAATCTTTGTGAATGGAATAAGGAGAATAAAATATAACGATGAACTGTATGCTCTGTACAAAGAACTAGATATAGTACATACCATAAAAATCAATAGACTGAAGTGGCTAGGGCATATAAGAAGAAGGGAAGACAATAACCCTTGTAAAAAGATAACCTTTTCTTCTCAGCCTGAAGGCAGTAGAACAAAAGGAAGACCTAAACTTAGATGGTTAGATGGAGCCCTAAAAGATCTACAAACTCTAAAAGTTAAAGCGTGGTGGAAGGAGGTGCAAGATAGCAACAAGTGGAAGGCTATCATCAAGGAAGCTAAGGCTCATAAATGGCTGTATTGCCGGTTAAGTAAGTAATTAAGTAATGATGCACCGTTGTTTAAATATAAGCAAAAAATTGATAAAAGGGACCTTCTATGTGCCTCCTGCTCACCCCTAATCCTTGAGAACTTTTGGTAAGTTGCTCAGGACTCTTCCTCTGAAAAATTCTGCCAAATTTCAAAAGTACATGATTCTTTTCCCCTTTTTCTTTTGTTGCCTGGTATCTCTGTTCTTTTTAACACAAGTTTCAGATTTGATTTCAGCAGGTTGATAGTCCTTCTCTTTGAAATGTTGAGAACATACAAAACAGTGTTCAATGGTACAAAATTGGCATGATTGATTTTCTTTATCTATGCAGAAAACCTTTCAGAAGATTTCTTATAAGTTGGAAATCTATGGAAACCAATATCCTTTTCATTGGAACTGTTGACTTTGTTGAATGCATACGACCCTAAAAACAATTTATGGTGTACTCTAGCTTTTGATATGACGAAACATTACCAGACTTACCCACGTATTTAGGATGAAAGTGGAATCGCACAAAATATGCATAATGTTATACAAATTTAAGTCCTCTGAGATGGAATTAGTTTGTACACATCAGACCAGAAAGCTGCAGGGTTTCTTGCACCTTTCACCAGAAGATGTTAAATTTAAAATTTTCAAGAGTTTTGCGACTAACCTTTGTCAGAACTACTGCAGGATATTGTTGTTCACCTGACAAGTACATAAGAGGAGTAATTTTCACAAGGACACTTATAATTTAAACCATGAAAAACAACTGCGGAATAGCCAGAAACAGTATGATATATGCAGCAACATTCATGCAAATAAACGCAATTTGAAGCCAAGAGGAAAGGAAAACAAACACATGGTAATGTTGAAACAGTTACATTGGCAAATAGTGAGCCAATATTAAAAATAATATTTATTTTTATAAGGCATGCTATTGGCTCAAAGGGGTTAAAACAGATTTAAAGTATAATGAAGTTTTAATTAGTAGTATGGGAGTGAAGAATCTGTTTTACTCAAGAATGTATCAGTCATGTATCACGTGACCATTGTTGCGTATGGAGCCTGGCAGATTTAGATGGTGTTTAACTTCGTGATGCTTCATGAGCGCTTGCTTACGATGGGGAGATGACTCGTTTAGAGGGGTAAGAAGCGAGGTATTTCTGTCGCAGTGCGGATGTGCAACACAGAAGCGCGTAGGCGCTAGGCAGGGAAGCAGCTTCGTGCTGCCTTGTGTCATGTTTTGTTATTCGTCGAATTAGTTATGATCAGTCTTTTGTTCTTTTTGCGATATAATTAATCACCTGATTGGTTATAAAGTTAATTAGTACTTGAGAAGAGAGGGGAGCTACAGTATATAAAGGAAGGTAACATTTACCTCCTTCTCATTACTCTCACTACGCTCACTACTTTTCATTCACTCGGACCTTCGGTGTTCCAATTTGGTCATCATGTTAGGGCCTGAAGACAACATGGTGGAACCGGCCTGGTTCGCCATGCTAGGATAATTAAGGTACGTGTATCCTCTTTTATTTCCATAATCTTTAGGGGTAGCCCCTAGCTAGTTTCTTGCTTTTGATTATTTTGGCTGGGTTCTTCTTCTTTTATTTTGTCATGTTCGTGTGAAGTTGAGTAATTTATCATGCCGGGTAAATTAAGATTTAGCTTGGGCTTCACCCCTGTGTTGTTATTTCTTGCTGTGGCATTGGACTTTGAATTTGAGTCAGCCCTTTGTGTTTTTTTAAATTTATTTAACTTCTAAATACCAGATTTGTGATCCATGAGGATCTGGTTTTCATGTTGTGCTTTAGTTTTCTTTTGGATACACGTAGCCGTTTTGCTAATTGAGATCACCAGATTGGAACTTCGTAGACATATTTTCTGTCCAGGCATGTCTGGCGGGAACTTTCTTAGAGGTATGTAAATAGATATTGTGTTAAAACTAGGACCGGCCATGAGATTTATTAATGTTTAGAATAATATTCAAATGTTTCATTACCTGGCCGATGAAGAATCAAATCTATAAATAGGAGTAAAATATTCATTTTAATCCCTGTTTTGGGGGAACTGTTTTAAAGATTATTTTAATTTATTGATGCAGGTCCAGCAGGCCTAAGTTGTAAATATTTTATCCCTCTTGTAGGAAAACTTCTATATATTTATTTTAATCTAGAGCTAGGCCAATAGGCCTATGTTGTAAAATAATATAAGTGTAATACATTCTTTTATGTCTGGCCCATCAGGTCGTTATGAACTTTAAATTATTTTAAATAAAATAGTTCTGTAGTTTCCACATGATTAATTGTACATATAATTTTAATTATGATTGGCCCATCAGGCTGTAATTTAATTTATTTTAATAAATTCATATCTTTCAGTTTTCACATGTTGAGTTTCAAATCTCAGCTGCGAAGGGCATCTAAAATTATTTTACATGCTCTTCGTTACGTGATGCCACCTCCTCCTGTCTGTTACCCTCCAAGTTATTTTATATAGGGTCGGCCTAGCTGAGATCAGCACGCTTCACATCTGATCGAGAAGGCAGAAGAAGAGGAAAAGGGTATTGGGTGAAGGGTTGGCGTTGCAATAGTCATGGTTACTATTGCAACGATGCTGTAGAGCTCACTTTTTTTCCCAATTGCAGTGCTAATATGAGGTCCCACTTCTCAGAAATCATGGTATAGATCAGGCCTGTCCAACCCGCGGCCCTCGGGCCGCATGCGGCCCGCTCTCACAGTTTTGTGGCCCGAGGACAAATAACAAAGAAATTAGAAGATATGGTTGGAAAATGCAGCTACTTTTCACTATGCGTGGATGACGGTGTCGACTCTTGATTTTCACACGAATGATCAACAATGAATTTTCAACACAAGAAGAAATTCTTGAATTATGTTATTTACGTGGATAACCAAGGGTGAAGATATATTTAAACCAGTAAATGAAACGGTGGAAAAGACTGGTAGGATTAATTAGGAAAGCTCGGGTACGTTTCCTCATGTTCCATTGCAAAATTCACCAAGAGGCGTTGTGTGGGAAGTCAGTGAAACAAAGCGATGCAATGAATATAGTGGTTACAGTTTCCAACAAGATACGTGGTGGCACTAAGACACAACTTCACTGCAGATTCCGGGAATTTTTGGATGAGAGATCTATCACTCCACTCAAATGTACGCTGGCTGAGTGCAGGTAGTGAAAATCTTATTCGACGGGTTGAAGTTCCAGACTTTCTAAGGCAGCTTGCTTTCATGACTGACCTGACACAATACTTGAATGAGTTGAACCAGAGACTTCAGGGCAAAAATCAAAGTGTTTGAGGGTTAGAGGTCATGTTAATGGTTTTAAAATTTCTTAAATCAACCTTATCAAGAAATTATTTAACACACTTTCCATGTTGTCAAGAGCTGTCAGAAGAAATTGAAGATGGTAATTTTTTTTAGTTTTGTGAAAATATTGAAGTTATTATTGAAGAATTCAATGAAAGATTTTCTGACTTTGAAAATATTAAAGGTAAACTGCTGCTTTTTAATGACCCTTTGAATATGGATATTGAGAATCAGCCATCCATGTATCAACTGGAGCTCTGCGATCTTCAGGCTGATCCTTTTCTTCAAACCAGGTCTGAGAGAGGACTCAACTTTTTCAGAGGGCAGGTTTCTTCAGCTTAGAGATTTTGGTTTGCAGCTTTCCTCAATGTTTGGAAGCACTTATGTGAGAGTGCTTTCTCCAACTCGAAATTCATAAAAAATAAATATAGGAACTGTCTCACTGATGATTCCTTGTTACACCTACTAAGACTGGCAGTTACTAACATAGAAGAGGACATCCATACTTTAGCGAAGCAGTCTGAAAATCCTCAGTGCTCACATTAAATTCTAATTTCGGCCTACTGGTAATGAATCATATTTCAACAATTTGGTCTGCTGTACTTTACTGTTATATTTATGGGAGTGAAGCTTTTACTGTTTGGCCCTCAGCATCAATTGTCGAAACATTTTGGCCCCCAGTACTTATGAAGTTGGACAGGCCTGGTATAGATAATGAACTTAACACTGAAAATAAGTAGCCTACTTTAATGCAAATGATGAGTACAACCACTCTCATTATTTTGTTCGGCACAAATTTCTCCAGGTTTCAAATTTGTGGAAATTAATAATTTTCTCCTATAAGAAACTGGAAATAATCTTTAAGGAGTAGCCTATATGTACCTCCTCGCACTTCCAGAAAAAGAGCACTGTACAATACAATGTGGCATTGTTGTATTGTTAACAAATCTGAGGTACCATGGCAACTTGCCGGTCTGACTGTACCTTTCCAGCTTAGCCTACACATGGCCAGTGTGAAAGAATTATCATTCTACTGTGACCTATTAGTGATTTACTATGAAGCCCAGGCCTTAGAGTATTTACAAGAAAAGGTGTAAGGTAGAAAAAGGTCCAATCTGTATTTCTCTAATTCTCTAGTTACTGATTTAAGCTCCCCAGGCCTATACAAGCTCCTAATGTTTCATGTTCCAAATCTATATTTCCTATAATTTTCAAAACTCCCTCAGTGCAGTCCCTAATTGGAGATCCAAATGAGCAGCCCTGGTGACAAGATTCTCGGAATCCATGGCAACAAAGAGGATCAGGCCCCTCTAACTCCCCTGCACTATCATCTTACTTGTTGTGTTATTTTATGAGCGATTATCATAGGTAATCCCATGAGAGTTGATTAATTTATCTCATGAAAGTTGTCAACTCGAGTTGGATTTATTAAGACTATTCCATGAATAAAAATGTAATGGATTATACAAATAATTACTTTTGTGCTTTGTTGTATAAAAACAAAACTAACAGATCTGAGATCACGGCATACTACGAATCAACCATTCATGAATCGATTCAAGTTACCATGTCCATGTTGTGAACAGGACTACGATTCGAGTTACCATGTCCTTGCTGTGACCAGTGCTACCAATTGTGCATATTAGACATAGTTAACTTCATTCAGGTAAGCTAACAGCAGAACAGAATAAAAGCACATGAACTGGCTTGCACCGAATTGAAATTGTGTATTTAAACGATGTACATTTATAATATTTGAATTTCCAAACAAGTTATGTTGTATCAAATAATATGTTTTTGTGCTGTTTAATGGCCATATATGACATATTAATCATTGCAGACTGATGCTTTCGTGTCCAGTAACAAGCAGACGTTTTACGCGATAAAATGCCATCCTCGCGATTCCTACAAGAATATTGTAAGATAAACGGCTGTGATTGGTCTATATTCCATGAATTGCTAAACGTTATTTGTCAATATTAAACATGGGGTGTATGAGTGGAATAGTCAGCTAAATCTGCTGATGAAATGTGCATCACCATGCACTATTTATTGAAAACGTTTGATTTAGGCCTTCTGTATTTTTAATTTAATTTTATCGAGTTAGTGGAATGGGGAAACATTTTCTAGTTAAAAGCTTTTTTAAAAATTTATTATACAGGAATCTGAACTAGTGTTTAGTTGTACTTGAACAAGTTATAGAAAATCATAATACATAATTCATTTTAATGAAAATACAACTCTCCTGGCCCTCTTTCTTGCAAAGTCATCAATAATGTCACATTTCAAGCTCCTTGCCAAATCGGGTTCCATCACCAAAATGATGAGAGCATTCAATTATAAACCAGCACAGGTTGAATGCACTTTTTTTTCTTGAAGGAGGACTGGCAAGCACGATATATACACAATGATGGAAGGCAAGTGATTCTTTTAATGCCTAGAAGGCCATCTTTTTCCTTGAAGGCTTTTGCTTGCAGTATAAAATATAAGTGTTGGAATTGTCTGCGTATAAATCAGTGAGTTTTTGTATATGAGGTTAGCCAAACAATGTGTGCTTTTCATTTGTTTTTAACAGTCAATAAATTTTAAGTAAGTTTTACAGTAAAATAACATTCTTGTAATCATAATTTAGGTCTATTTTCAATATCTGGTGACTGTGACAAAACAATATTTAAGAATGGAAAGGGCATGTAAAGTAAGGCGGGTTACAAGAATGGAATTTATGTGAGTGCACAATGAAATAAAAGCAGAGTTGGATTCTGCTGAATTGTGATGTATTTTGGAAGCTGAGATGAAGTTCCAGTTATTAACATTGAAGTTTGAGGAACTTAAAAGTCTCAAGATGAAGAGATTTACATTCATGTTGGAGGCAGATGTAACAGAGGAATAGCTAGATACAGAAAATAAGTCAGCAAGTATTTTAAAGTTAAGCCTATGCTAGAAAAGAAAGTAGGCTCGTGTCCACATGAGAGCTGAGAGTGCGAGAAACTCTCGAGAGTTCCATTTCGGTATGTGGACACGCGTCTGAGAGCACTGTCTGAGAGGTAGCTGAGAGTGGCATTCAGAGAGTCAACTCGCAGGTGGACACGCCTTTGCAATCAATCTCCGAGAGCAGCTCGCACTATACGAATCTGTTTCGTATAGGTGAGAGTTCTCTGAGAGTGGATAATGTGTATAGGCCTATTATGCCCAACAAGCCATATGATAAAATTATTTAATTTGCCTTCAATATTTATTTATATTTTCTAAAAACGAAATCTAAATCCAATAATACTCAATGATAATAGATTATAATATAGTATCGTTTAATGTTCATATGTTCATCGTGAAATAATGTAGTAAGTTCATAAGGGAAGTACTGAACAATAATAAAATTTTTACATTACTTTCATTTATGAAACATAATGAAACACCGATAATCTCCATGGTTCACTATGGCGATCATTGATTCCTCTACAGAATATTCTGAGGCGAAGAAGGCTGTAACGAGTGCAGTAACCCCCATGTCTGTAGATTAGAGGCATGTAGGGATCTCCTGCGGGACAAAATTCTGGAACAGCGGTGACCGTCATAGGCCTAAGTTGCAATCGTTAAGTAATAAAATAAACGAACACAATATTAGTGTAGACTACAATACGATTCCAAATATTCTGCAAATCGGAGTTTAGAAACACGGCGCCTATAGCGTAATCAGTCTTGGTGGTTGTCTTTGTATTCTTTTGAGGGGACCAAGATGACGTACATGAGTCTATTGCGTATAAAAGTAGACATGTAACAGCGACGCACAAAATGATTTTGCTCTAGTTCTAAAGGACCAATCAACAAGGAACACTTTTTTGGCTCTTGGTCTTCGTGGACGCAGAGGATAAATAGTAGACCTATCTGTTCATGTAGATGCACGGAGTTTAGATTCACAGTTTGATAGGATCACAAACACAGTTGTTGTAAAATGTATTTTTGCTCCAAGAAATAATCAAGACATAACATATACCTAATTGTTAGATATTTTCTAACAGTGCATGCGATCGCTGGTTAAATCCCTGTTATAGGCCTAATAAGCATAAGAATTAGATGCATATTTGCTGCGTGGATCTGTAGGGAAGCCACTAGTGGTCTAGAGCAGTGTTTTTCAACCTTTTTCATAACACGACCCCCCCTAGTATCAAAAAATATTTCGCGACCCCCAACCCCTTTTTCCATGTATGTTAAAAATATGTAATACTTACAACAATTTTAGGTGTTTGCATTATTTGCGCCATCTGTTGGTAACACTAGGAACTAGTGCAGGCTCCGGATGTTAGCAACAGATGGCGCTGGTAGTCCACGAAAGATCCACAAGTTTCGAGACGTTTCTTTACGCTTCGAGATAATTCTCGCTAGAATGCGCTGGCCTATAAATACGGCGGTCAACCGCGGCCATGACAGTTTGATGCAAGACAGCGAAGGAAGTCGAATCAGAAGCAATCCCGATAAGTGAAAACGATTCAGAAGTGTAAATTCGGTGTTATGTGGACTGTAAGGTGCCTTGGAGTTGGAGTAATTATAGACTGATTTGTGAGCGTAAGCCACGCGTGGTCATGTCTGCTGTTTAGTTGTTTGAAGAGCGCAAACCACTTGTTTTACGGTACGTATTTATTTGAGTTGTCATAATTGAAAATGGATAAATTCCTGAAAAGATCATCAGAACCATCAACGTCTAGCAGGAGTAGTGGAATAAAGAAAAAACGTCTTTATGACAACAATTATTTAAAATTTGGGTTTACTGTGATTGACAGTAAACCGCAGTGCGTAATTTGCTTTGAAATTTTGTCAAGAGAAAGCAAGCAAGAGGTCGAAAAGCTCAAAAGTATACCTCTCTCTGACAATACCATTCAACGCAGGATAAGCAATATGGCGTCTGATGTTCGTGATCAAGTCATAGAAAAAATAAAGAAAAGTTCTTTTGTATCCTTGCAATTTGATGAATCAACGGATATTGCGGGTTGTGCGAAATTTGTAGCTTTTGTGCGTTTTGAATCCAATGAAATAATAATGGAAGAAATACTATTTTGCAAGGCACTTCCCAAAAATACTACAGGTCAATGCTTGCATGACATGTTCCTTGAAGCTACGCAAGATATGAATATCGATTGGGCACAAAAATGCATTGCTATTTGTAGTGACGGAGCAAAAGCCATGACAGGTGCGAAGAGTGGATTTATTGCTAGACTGAAAGAACAGATGCCAAACACTTGTTGGATGCATTGCTTTCTCCATCGCCAAGCTCTTGCAGCCAAATCCTTACCGCAAGAATACAGTCAAGTTCTTAATATTATTATTAACTTTGTAAATTCTATTAAAGGAAAAGCGTTGCAGACTCGATTGTTTCGAATCATTTGTGAAGCTATGGGGACACTACACCGCAATTTGCTTTACCATACAGAGGTTAGGTGGTTATCAAAAGGCAAAGTACTGACCAGAGTTATGGAACTTCGCGCTGAACTATTGGTATATTTACAGCAAGCCAAGTCACATTACTCTGAATTCATTTCTGACCCGGAATTCCTTTTAAAATTGGCTTTTCTTTCTGACTTATTTGAACATTTAAATAACTTGAATAAAAGTCTTCAAGGGCGTGATGAAAATGTCATTACAGCAAAAGACAAACTCCATGGCTTTATAAAAAAAAATTGAATTGTGGTCATCATCTATAAATCAAAACAACTTTGATTCATTTTCGTCCACACAGTCTTTCATTGAAGAAGTCGGAAGCGAGGTCAACATCAACTCATATATATCTGGTATGAAAATGGTGTTACATAATTTGAAGAAAGAATTGTGTCATTACTTCTCACTGCAAGAGATATCAGATAACACTGGGCAAAGATGGATCTTAAATCCGTTTTTAAATGCAGCTATAAATGAGGCAAATTTAGCAACTAAGCTCAAAGAGAATCTGCTGGAACTATCTGCCGATGGGATGTTACACTTAGAATTCAAGTCTGAAAATTTGGATACGTTTTGGTTAAAAAGAAGAACAGAATACCCGGAATTAACAACCGAGGCTTTGAAGTGTTTGATTCCATTTTCTACCTCGTACTTGTGCGAGTTGGCATTTTCCTCAATGGCGCGAATCAAATGTAAACTAAGAAATCGCTTAAATTTGGAAAACAATTTAATACTTAATGTGGCAAAAACGGATCCACGATGGGAGAAATTAATTGAACAAACTCAAGCGCTACCTTCACATTAAAATGAACGATTACTCGAAGGTTTTATTTCTTGTTAATGAGTTTGTGTAAATAACATAAAGAGTATCATTTTGCGTTAACAATACATACTGCTATTTAAGATAATCAAGCACAGATGTAATCATTTTCTATTTAAACACATTTTTAATATATTTTTGTTGTTGTAATAACATGTTTTAAACTAGCATTTTTCTGACTTGTATGATTGATTATAAGGAAATTTTGTTAAATATAATAATTTTAACTCTTATCGACTTTTTATTTAAGTCTCACAAATTATATGTTGTATAAAAAAACTGAAGTTTTCTCGACCTCTCGCGACCCCCCTACAGAGGCTCCGTGACCCCCCAGGGGGTCGCGACCCACAGGTTGAAAAACACTGGTCTAGAGGAATATTTGTAATGCAAGATGGATTTGAAGAGCAAGACGGGTCAAACCCTGTCATTTGTTCTTCACTTCCTTCTGGCGGAGGTTCAGTCATGTGTTACACTCAATCATTAGGCCTAATCATAATGAGAAAAATTTTTTAACCAATCTTGAAACAGTTCATTATGTTATTGCATATTATTGTGAATCAAGAATAATTTTAAGGTACTGAATTAATTTTAACCATTGGCTTTCTGTCAGATCCAAAATTCATTTTTGATTGGTTGATACAGCCAGTTAAATTTCTTCTGGTTACTGTGAAGGCATTCATAGTGAAAGAAGGCTTCTAATTGCTCTGAAGTATGCTGGACATCCAACGAACATCCAACAAAAGCAATTTGAACTTTCTGTAATTCACCTTGATTTTATAGATGTGTTACCATTATTGAACTTCCAACACTCGTAATTTCTATCACCAAAGCTTTATTACAAAAAGTTCTGCATTGATAATGTAAACCTATTGTTTTAAAAGGTAAAAATAATCCATCATATTACCAAAACGGTTTCCATGGTAATGATAAGCATCTTTGCAGATAAATAAAAGGAAATTGTATCATTAAATGCATTATACTCTATATAATATAACTTAAATCTGTACTGTACATACTCAGATATCTGAGAACAAAGAGGAGAATGGAACAGGAATTTATACCACCAGGAAAAGGTAGATCTATTGCATATGAATGTATTTTTTTCACAAAAAGCATTCAGTAGAGGCATAGTACAGGTAGGGAAAAAAAAGCAGACCTAGCAGCATTCACAGGATAGAAAGGAATGTATTGAAATTTGTTCTAGTGTCAACTGTTCACTAAGCCCATTTCGAAACCCATTAGAAAATAAGCCATTAATTTGTCGGTGTGTTTTCAGATATAAAAATGCACAGATAACAGATGTATATCAACTGAAATCAATCCGCTTTTTTTCCCCCTACCTGTACATGCACAGATTTAAAATACAGCCTATAGGCTTGCACATTCCTAAGAATTAAATTCACTATTACAATCTGAAGGAATTCAAGATTTTGTGCTAAATTTTTGCAGAATAATCATATTTTATCTTCATTCTATATGCAAGCATGTGATAATTTAAAATTAAAGTTGAAGTGAACATAATTTTTTTATTTTTTTTATTTTTCCATTTATTTATTGTATGAAACACAGGAAAGATACATGAAATGCTTACCGGAACGAGCAAGTGCTCATGTTCGAGTTCAGTTCAGTTATTTATAATACACAATTTAAATGGTTAAATAAAAATGTAATTTAAAATCCAGTATCTAGGGGGGGGGGGAAGCAAATTGGGAAGAACAATATTAACTTCCTGTGGTATAATAATCAAATGATTCCATAAATATCCACTAATTACAGAGTGAAATAAACTATAATCTATGAAATAAGACTATAAACTATGAAATAAGATTTTTTATATAGGCTACTTATAAATTTTTTGCTAGGCATATTTTCTACTGGGGATGCACCATAGCATTAAGGCACTGTGCTACAAACTGGAAGGTGGCAGGTTCAATTCTCAATGAGGTCGTTGAGATTTTTCAATTGACCTAATACTTCTGGTGGTACTATGGCCCTGGGTTCGAGTCACTCTCTAATAGAAATGAGTACCAGGAGTATTCCTGGGGTTAAAAAGTGGCCGGTGCATAGGGCTGACAAACCTTACCACCTTCTTGTCACGATGTCTCCATCTGGGAGCACCAATTTCCCGGAAACCCTACAGGTTTCCGTGGCCCATACAGGAATCACTTTGCCTTTATTTACTACCGGTGGACCATAATAATAGCTATGCTTGGAGTCAGAAGTCAGAAGTGGTGAAATATTTTATTTCTAATAAAGGAAAATTTTATTTCTTCTTGTATTGTAGCTATGTGCATCAAATATGTATACGTTTTGGTATTTGTGGAAGTGTTATCTTATAAATTTGTTCTATCGTCATAACATTAAATTCAGGAAATAATTCTGATGGATATCCTATAGGCTTTCTTAACCAAAAATTTATTATTCTCTTCTGTATTAGATTCAAAAGAGTCAATACAGAAGTGCCACTTCCTCCCCAGCCAATGATACCATATTTGATGACAGATTGTAATAGAGCTTAGTTGACTATCCGTAAGTCTTCATTCGGTAAATAATTTCTTAGGCGACTAATTTGTACAATGTTTTTTGTAGTCTGGTACATAAATGTGTAGTGTGTTTGTCAAATATCATATGACGATCTGTAATTATACCAAGGTATTCGACTTGACTTGCTTCCTTCACAGCTTGACAGGTACATGAGTCGATTCAGAACAGTTGGTATTGTGGATTCTTAAGCACAAGTTTATTAAGTGCCAGTATGGTACTTTATGAGATTGTGTGGGGGACGAAAAATGTCTGTCTGTCCGTCCGTGTGTCTGTACGCGCCATAAGTCAAATACGCTTTTTCGGATTTTCATGAAACTTGGAAAACACATTTATAATGTCTATGGGAAGAACCCTATTGATATTGAACCAAATCGGTTCACCGGTACCGGAGTAATGCCCAATTTAGTGCCTATTATACATGATTTACATGAAACTTGGTATACGCATTTATGACATCTATGAGAAGTGCTCTATTGAATTTGAACCTAATGTGTTGACCGGTACCGGAGTAAAACTCAATTTAGTGTCTATTTTAAAGGCGCAATAACTCAAATACGCTTTATCGGATATTTATGAAACTTCGTATTCGCATTTATAATGTCCATGGGAAGACGTCTATTGATATTCAACCAAATTGGAATAATGCCCAATTTAGTGCCTTTTATGTTAATATATGAGAAGTCGCGATAACTCAAATGTGCTTTATTGGATTTTCCTGAAACTTTGTAAACCCATTTATAATGTACATGGAAAGACGTCTACTGATATTGGACCAAATCGGTAGACCGGTACCGGAGTAAAACCCAATTTAGTGTCTATTTTAAAGACGCGGTAACTCAAATACGCTTTACCGGATTTTTATTAAACTTGGTATACACATTTATAATGCTCATGGGAATATGTATATTGATATTGGATAAAATCGGTTGACCTGTTTCGGAGTAATGCTCAATTTAGTGCCTATTTTATAATATACGTATTCGAAAGAATTTATATAAAAAAAAAAAAAGCAAATCAGTTATCTTGACAACATAGTCAATTGTTTTACTGTGATATTATAAGGCTTTGGAAATTAAAATACAGTTAGCTATGACCAAAACACTATTGTTTTACATGCGCTTATCCAACTAGACCGTTAAACTAACCCAGGTGGCCTCACATTCTGGAGTTCCATGGTTCAAATCCCAGCCAATTTCACTTTTTTTTGGTATTTTTATGTGAGTGTGCTATTGTCAAGGTATCACAAATATGTACAGTTCAGCTGATGCTGAAAGATTTTAATCTGATAAAAAAAACTAGACCTTTGTTCTTCCGTAAGCCCTGCTTAATGAATAAATCTGTAGCTTAACTTGGAAATCAATTTTTAAAAAAACATATTCTGCATATCATAATTGCAGTCATAACTGATAAAACAAAAGCATACTGGCACTTTTTTACATCAGTTTACCTGATTTTATTTTATCTACACTTAACACTAATGTAAGGTAGTCAAGCCAACTTTAACTATTCTTAAACCCCTTAGTTATTAGTCAATTTGTATGTTTCCTGCCAAATTGGAACGGAAAATAGTAATACAGTATCAACACCATAAGAGTACAGATGCAGCAACTCGATATAAATAATAAAAAGAACAGACTCAAAATTGTTCCTTGTGGCACCCCTGTATTTATCTCTTTGACTTCACTAATCCGATCCATAATTTTAGTTTTTTGCATTCTATTATGTAAATAAGACCAAGCGAGGTGGCTGAGATGGTAATGTCTTGGATTTGCATAGGAGGTCACATGTGAAAAATAATGTGGTTTTAACAATTGGTAATAATGATTATTGGAACGCCATTTTGAATACAATGATATGAACAATATAAGAATGATAGTATTGTGTCAAGTTGCCCGTGTTGCCCATGTAAGGCATAAATCATGGGAGATTGATGACAGTGTGAGCTGATCTAAGTGAAATT
Source organism: Ectobius pallidus (assembly GCA_964059195.1). Classification (NCBI taxonomy): domain Eukaryota; kingdom Metazoa; phylum Arthropoda; class Insecta; order Blattodea; family Ectobiidae; genus Ectobius; species Ectobius pallidus. The sequence continues at coordinate 31,046,217 of CAXKWD010000001.1, read as the reverse complement.
ATGAAAAAGCAGAGATGTAGATTTTAAAAAATAAAAAAATAAATAAAAAAAATAAAAAAAATTACCCTCTAAATATGTTTTGTCATCCTTGTGGTGAATTTAAACCGAAAAATCAAAGACAGTCAATTCCTAAACCTGTAAAGACTGCTTATAAGTTATATTTCGGCTGTGGTATTGGAGACCAAGATTGCGATGGGGTGCCTCATTTGGCTTATAAAGTGGTTAAAGTGGGAGAAAGATCACTTGTCATTTGGTGTACCAATGATATGAAGTGAATAACAATCCATGAAAATGAACGTTATTGCTGCTTAACACCTTGTAATGAGAATTTTTATTTAACCAATATGTGATTATATTTTGTAACACTTGCAAACAAGACTTATCTAATTCGTTGAAACTAACAAAGGTAGCAAGTTAAAACAAACTATACTTCTAACTGGATAAAAATTGCTACAGTAAAATAGAAATGACCACTGAAGATCTATCAAAACCTATTTTCACATTAAAATAAAATCAGGTAAACCGATATAACAAAGGGCCAGAATGCTTTTGTTTAATCAGTGATAATTGCAATTATGATATGCAGAAAATAAGTAATTTTTATAATCAGTCTCCGGGTTAAGCTCCAGAGAGATTCATTAAGCAGGGCTTGCGGAAGAAAAAAAGGTCTAAATTTTGATGCTTAACCTTAATTCGAACTCGTATACCGGTACACTGATATAAGAAATTCTTCAAATAAGTCAACGTTTCACATAATGCACTGGCAAAGAACTCGGCTTAATGTACGTAGGTTTAATTATTTAACAGTAATATACCTTCTGCATATAACAGTATGGTATTCATGTAGTACTCATTTCAACTTGATCAACGAAATAAACAAACTTCTGACTAGTTTCATAAGCGTATGTGAAGGAATATGTGGGTAATGTTATTTGTCATAGCTAAATGTATTGCAACTTCCAAAGCTGTATATGAACAGTGTAAAACAATATATTGTCATGAGAACTTATCTGCATTTCATACATTCTTCCTTATAATTTACCATAAAATAGGCACTAAATTATTCCGGTACCGGTCAACTGATTTGGTCCATTATCAATAGGTTTCTTCCCATGAACGTTATAAATGCATATACCAAGTTTCATGAAAATCCAATAAAGCATACTTGAGTTATCGCGTGTACAGACAGACAGTTTCCCTTCCCCCATGCAATCTCATAAAGTAGGCCTTCCATACTGGAATTTAATAATTATACATCTTGATCGCAGAAACTAATGGTTCAATTGTGTTGAAATTCTGAAGGGGACTTATGGATTACTCAGCGTAAAAAATGAGAAACATCCACAAGAAACTTTTTGAAGAATACAGGGACCATAATCAAATCATTCCTCATGTCCTCTACTTGTAGGAAGAGAATGGCGGTAATTTCTATCATTTCTACAGTTTAAACCTATTGCTTTGCACAGTTAAACAATTCATTATAAATCCACAACGATTTCCACGGAAACAGAATAAGATTTGCAAATAAATCAAAGGAAATTATAGTGAATTATATAATCAAAATTTAAAAACATTACATACAGATAAAAATCTAAATACGCATATGGATTTGGATATCTGAAATCAGAGAGGAGAATAGAATTATTAATACCATCAGGGAAAGGTAATGCATAATATGAATGAACTGTATTTCATTAAGGCCAACCAACAGACGTCTAGTATAAGTCTATTAAAATTTCAATATAATTTTTTAAAATTCAATATTACAATCTAAAAAAAATCTGTACAAACTTTTTACAGAATTGATATTACGTCTTATTCTGAAAGTCAGTGTATGTAATTTTAAAATTAATATTAAAGTGAACGTAATATTTAAAATAAACTTCTCATTTCTGCAGGATATAAAACATTATCTGGACCTTCTTCACAACCGTTAATGGGAATGGTGACCAACAGATACTGTGGGATCTACAGGTGAGACAATGCCGAAGATGACTGTTGAAGAAGGAAAGTGTTTTCTGTATTAATGTGAGTTTTAAGTGAAAATCATTCTTCTAGAAATTGATAGGACTAAAGAAAACATCTCAAGTGGAAGAGACATATGCACACTGACATGACAGCGGAGGAAGGAAATTGCTTTTTGTTAGGTCTACTGGAAATTACTGTATTGTTGATTTGAGTGCTAAGTAGAAAATATAAAAACATTCATAGGACCAAAGACCAGAACTCAGCCCCAAACTAAATTATTGTAATCTGATTAACTAGACCCATCTGTTTACTATTTTTCCCCTCTACCTTTAGGTCTACAGTCTTGATCTATTAATGACGTTTCAACCAACGCATTGATATATTATAGGCTATAGGTTATATTTTGCTGGTCATTTCTTTTTACTGTTTTAGTGCTTTTAAATACTCAGAGACTGCCGGGCTGTCTATTTTGTCAAATTGGTTAAAAGAGAACTGGTCTTTGGTGAATCGCTGTTTTGTTTAATACACAGCAGCGATAACGGAGCCTAACGTCTGTTATTCCTTTACAATATTTTATCTGCAAAGTAATAATCCTGAATGTTGCAACAAAGTTGAAAGGAATGACAGAAAATCCTATCCTTCGTGTCCACGTTCGCAGGCTCTGGTAATGCAGTTGAGCAAACATACTGAACTCAACTGCAGCCAAGAAGGAAGGGTGCACTCATTTTGATAACAATTGTTTTTTTCTAGTCTAAAAAGGATGGATCTGTTTAGATCTTTTCCATTATGGAGCACAAGTTGTATTTTTACTATTTATTTATTTGTTTATTCCTTGATTCATTAATTTATTTAATACGTTTTAGCCCCGTGTCCTTGTTATCTATCAGGTGCCTCTAATTGCACTGCAAGTTTAAAATTGACCTATTATTTAAAATTAAGAATAAGAGAATATAAAAGAATGGAAAAATTAGTTCAAGAAATTAATAACTTAAATCTATGATTACAGCTATAAGGTTCGGCTGTAAATATGTAGCGGGCACTCTTCCAAGTCCTCAGCCGAACAGTGTCACAATATTATTCTGTCCATCTGTGAGGATTTCTTTCCAAGTATCAGAGATTTTGTCATGTACGGGTGTTGTTATTTTCCATAAGTAAACAACGGATGGCACTTGTAGAGCTTGCTTGAGAGCCTGCATGCTGGGTTTATATATTATGATAGCGGGGTCGAGGAGTGCAATAGAGAGAAGGTGATGCCAATTACTCACAAAATATGTTTCACTAAATAATTTTTATATTACCATTTGTTTTTATCATTTCCACATTTTAAAACTATATCTCTATATATATAAAAGGCTTTGTCCTGACTGACTGACTGACAGGAATCAACGTAGAGCCTAAACTATAACAGGTAGAGGCTTGGAATTTTGATAGTACCTTCGTTTTATAATGTAGGTGCTCACTAAGAAAGGATTTTGAAAAATTTTGATCTTAAATGCCAAAAAATAAATGTTTTTGAGAATACTTAATCCCTTTTTACACAGAATTATCAAATCCAATGTTGCCAGTGGTTTGGAAATAAATGAAATGCAAGTTTGACAAATAAGAGAAGTTATCAATATAATTCATGTTATAAATAAATATTAAAGAATGGAATCCACGAAAATAATGCAGTCACATAACTTTCTCTACCCTGGACATAGAGAAAACAAAACGAGGTATGGTAATGTGTATATTATTTTATCGCAGGTTTTTGGAGAGAGAAGTATGAAAGTATATTGCTTTCTGTTTAATTTCATCCCCAAAACAGTTTTATGGTAACGTGAGAGTGAGAAATAAAATTTTCCGCCTCGATATTACAATTTTATGTTACAGGAATTTCTGTTTCTTCTTAATTGAACCTCTACCAAGCTTGCTGTGCACTGTACAAGCGATGGGATGCAAAATTCTACATCTTCTATGAGCCATAAAGAACTATTTAAAGCGTTTTCTGAGGGAATAGTTTGAGTGTAATAAGTCGTTCTTCCTATTTCAAATTATAAATACCTATATAAGGACCTAGAATTTAAAAATCTAAAGTCCTTCATAAGTTAATTTCCAATTACAAAATAAAATACCCGGGCGACGCCAGGTCTTTTAAGCTAGTAATCTATATAAACATTGAGGGGTTGCATAAGATGATTAGTGTGTGTGGGTGTTACAGAAATGTGACCACTCAATTTGCGAGATATTTGAAGATATTTCCCATGCACAGTGAGTCACAATACAAGTGCTTCAATCAACTTATTCTCAATGTTGACATTGTCCAGACAAAAGTCTTTAAGTGTTAAGAACTCGGACTAACATACCACGTAATAATTATACTCGTCATAGGCCAAAGTAAAGAAAATGAACTAATGTAAACAGCACATGAGATTCACTTAGCTAATCCTAATAATAATTTAAGCAGGTAGTAATCACTTCACAACTACTGTATACAAACATGTATATCAGAGAAGGATATTATTTATTATTACAATGTTATTTCCTCCCGTAGTGATAAGGAAAGGTAGAGATAAGGCAAACTAGGCCGATGCCAAGCATGCACTAGACAGGTAAGGCCGCTACCCCTTCCTGCCAACATCTGTAAGAGGGTAATCAATATTTCGAATTTAAGAGATTTTCAATAAATTTTCACCCACTAACAGATTATATGAGCAGCTAATTTTTGTCATGTGTCTATGTACAATGAAGACTGCGTCATCTACCTATAGGCAGATGGCAGGATTGGGGTGCATGTGGTCAGCATGCCAACACTCACGGCCGTTAATGGTGGTTTCCATGACCGGAGCCGCTTCTTCTCTATCAAGTAGCTCCTCAATTTGAATCACGAGGCTGAGTGCACCCCTACCAGACCTCCCTACCTCAGAAAAATCCGAGGAGGTACCAGGGCCGATGAATCTTTAGTCAGCGATGCTAACCACAAGACCACGCCGACACTCTATGGTTCTCCTATTAGCTTTAATTTCCCAGACTGGAGCTTGTAAGCTATGCCCCAACTGTTTGTCTATTTATTTCAGTTACAAATTTTCTCTAGCTGTCCTTTTTTGCTAAGTGTACCTCATTTGTATATCTGGCTCTCGCTTGCTGATACAGAACCCGCCACAGTTGTATTTAAAGTTTTTCTACATGTTGGAACATCTTTGATAAGTGATATTTTGCAGTAACTGATCATTCCACCATCGTACCGTTACCTGTTATGGACAAAACCTAAGCACCTCTTAGGCCTAAAGCTTGTAGTCCTAAGTTGACTACTAGTATCTGGTAAAATTTTATGTGAAGATAAAGAATTATATACAATTTATACGAAAAACAATTATATAATTTTTGCCGTATGGTTATATGCAAACAGTCTCATTCTCAAACTCCGGAAAACCTCCTCAGGTGCACTACAAATGAAGTATGGTTACTTCCTTTTGAAGTTTCTCAGGTAAGGCCAAACGGGTTAAAAAATAAATAAATAAATAAAGATTTTAAAAAAACTTTTTTATCACTACAATGGGCAAAGCAAATAAAGAGCTGATAATTGTGTGACAAAAACTACATTGTTTTTAATGAATGTTTCTTTCATGATAATTATTTTGATACACTAGTCGAAAAAACTGTTGTAATGAAGTAGGATTTTCTACTTCTATTTGTGGATAGGGAAAGCCCTGAAAAAGTCTACCATCAGAATAACCAACATTAGGATTTGGTCACATGACCTCGTGCCCATGAAGTTACTGCTTGGGTTAATGTTTTTTATTAAATGAATCTAAAATGCAGAAAATGCTTTTTAGTTTAAGAGATACACGTATTTTAGAGTCTTACAGCAAACCATCTAGTGTAAAATTCTTGGGTATTTTTATAGATAATCAATTGGCTTGGGATATACATGTTAAATATATTACTGGTAAGCTTTCTCAAGTTATAAATATCACGTGTCGGACAGTTACGTAAGGATTGCTCACTTTTCATTCTTTCACACTATAATTTCATACGGAATATTAATATGGGGAAATTGTAGATAGGCCTATATGAATGACATTCTTCTGTTGCAAAAAAACGCTGTCAGGATAATTACCGATTCAGATAATGTGGCTCACTGTAGACCATTATTTATTAAACTAAAAATCTTGTCAGTGATTAATCTATATATTTATACTATATTGCTCTACACAAGAAAAAAATTACCGGAATTAGGGTTTGGGCATGATATACATTCTTATAACACAAGGTGTAACCAATATATTGACATACCCTATCAAAGACTCTTGAAATCCATTAATAGCTTTGAAATTCTAGGGTCAAAACTTTACAATAACTTACCAAAAAAGATTACTAATCTGCCTGAGCCATTATTCAAAAGTAAGCTGTATGATATGTTGGTTGTAAACCCTCTTACTCCGTAACCGAGTTTCTTCAACTATAGCTCTTACTCAAATAATGTAATGTTTACCTTTTATGTCTCTATGTCTTCTTAAGTGTCTTTTTATATACCTGTACTTTATATTACTGTTAATATTGTATTGTTCCAATTTGTTTCTGTTTTTATTTTTGACGTTGTCTATTGCCATTTATTCTTTATGACAATAAAATGCAAATAAATAAATAAATGTATATCATAATTAATGAAATTACATTTTTTGTACTTCCTAAATATTTTTGGCATTTTAATTTTATAGAACACAATAAAAAATACAATTTTACAATCATCAAAGACAATTTTTAGTTTCTAGTTAAGAGAAATCGAAATGTTTGTGTAAGCTCACACTTCTAGAATACTTTCACAAATACCGTAACGTGCACGTATCTGATACAAATAGCTATAATACAAGAATAAATAAAACCTTGCCTTTAATAAAACCAAAATATTTCACCTCTTCTGGCTCTAAACATAGCAATTATTATGGTCCAAGACTACATAAACTCCATAATTAGGTCTCATCCAGAAATATAATTATGAACAGCAACAAATTCGATTAATGTAAAAAAATATTATTTTATAGGTTATAATTTACTTCACTCTGTAATTATTACATTATTTAAGGAAACATTTTATTAGTTACATCACATGATTTCAATTTAGTTCTTCCCACTTTGAATTTTTTCTTTTATTTTTTTTGTAAATTTTTTCCTAGATATTAATTTTAAGTTAGAGTTATATTTTCTTTTATGTATTTGTATTTCATTGTGTACATGTGTATTAATATGTAATACAAACAACTGAATTGAACCCGAACATGAGCTCTTGCTCATTCAGGTAATCTTTTGATGTATCTTTGATGATGTATGCATGTAATAATAAAAAAAAAAATAAAGCAATGCACGAATATAATTTTATAACATTGCAAGAATGTAGTAGAAGTTAAATTTTTCTGATGCCGGGATTATGACCTGCGATCTTGAACTTTCTTTGTCGATGCTCTCCCCAACTGAAGTAGCCAGAGTTTGACTCATGGCGCTAGACGGAATCTCTTTCCTATAATTACTCTTAATTGTTGACCTCACTGAAAGACATTTACATTATATAGTATTATGCAGCACACTAATTTGCGGGTGCGCGGGCAAAGAGAGTTAAGTCCACTTTCATGTTACTGAGAATTAGAGTGACTTTATATGCCCAACATCGCATTAGAGATGGACAAACCCACGAGGCACATATTCATAACTACCGTACATTTTTGAATATGACTTACTGGACTTAACACAAATGCAGAGAACATTTTTATCTATATCTCTATGAACATATCTCAACTTTTGAGGATGGTGGACTTAACTTTCTTTGCCCACGCATCTGCGAATTTAGTGATTTTATGACCGGGTTTGCACTGTTATTGTACAGTATCATTAAATATGCAGATATGTAGTCATGATCGCACAGAATGTAGTTTCTAAACTATAGTCTCTACCCTATGGATTCATGACCTTTATGAGCCTACCATGGATTAATAATAAGTATAATAAAATGTATAATAAACTAATTAAAGCAATTTTCGATGATTATAACACAGTCAAACCTCCGTATAGTGATATTTATGGGCCCTAGCATATTGTATCATTATATAAGGGTTATTGTTGTACTGAGGGACAGTTATGTACCCCATATTAGGAAAATGGCATTCAGAATATTTTGTGATCTACAGCATAATCCAAGGAAAAGACGTGAAAAGAAGCGAAAAATTATAATTCATCACAAATCCAAATCTTAAATGACCACTAAACCTCCTGATTTCCGTTGAGTGATAACCATAGCTACTTTACACCTGCACACTGAACAATTAATTATTTATTCAAACTGGTTTAACGTGACAGATAATGGCTGGCTTTGGGCTTAGGTTTAATATGCCAGAAATTCTGAATTCATAGAGGGAAGAAAAAGACTGCAAATTCGCCACATAGCTAAGGCAAAACTAAAACAATTTACTCCATATGGTGCTTTAACTACACGGTAACCGAAATCACACCTCATAGTGACCCTATTTTCAGCCCCTAATCAACATTTATCTTTTGGAATTTCTAACAGTTATCAGGCCTCAAAAAACAAATAGGCCTTTTAATGGCAAGGATGGACACTAGTCTGATACCAGCTTTCATCTACAGGACTAAGGTACTAGTTTGCGATGGGAATTTAACATAAAATATTGTTATAAAAGGGTGTTTTCAAAAATAGCTTTATTGTTGTAGTGAATGGAATTTAACATTATTAAGATAGGACATTTGCCAGGACCAAAGAAAAATATTCCTAAATGCAGGTTAATGGTTACATTGATCTTCGTTATGCAGAGGTTTTACTGTAGCAGCAAGATATTATTTATTCATCCTCATTGACAATCGCGTCTTCACATCTTCAGATTCAAATTCATAATTCACTTCCATTCCACATTCAAATGTGATGTGTATTGTGAGCAACATTGCAAATAAATATTGTCATCGTATAGAAAGTCTAACATATTCAGCTACTAAAATAACAACCTATATTGCAATAGGCATTCTAGTAGGCCTAAATATGTTGTAATGGAATTTTGGAAGAATTAGATCAAAAGAGACGAAATCGAGGTTTTTCTGTTTGCGACATTCTGTTGTACACCTCATACACACATGTAGCATACATTTTTCTATGATGAGACAAAATAGACTAAGAAAGAAAGGAAAAAAAAAGGTAAAATTTTAAGAAGTTTACTGACCTGAGGTGAACACCACTTAGCAAAACACCTAACGCTTGTCTCCTCAAGTCTTTTCATTTTACACTAGCCATCACTGCATGTCAACTCTGTGATCTTTACAAATCAAAAGCAACAGCTAAACTGAAGGGTAAACATGTTTTATTGGTTAAAAGAGAAAGTTAGGGAATACCATCCCCTCGAACAGGTCATCCTGTGAGCTGGGAACACCACCCTTACTTCCAATACAACACGATACAGTTGAGTTACAAACAGAATTCTAAAAACGAAATTTTGAATGACGTACTTGGAAATAAAGCCGCAAAACTGTGATAACATAAACCGAAGCTTTGATCACAATAAACTGCATTTTTCAATATATGAGTATTAATCCATAAAAGTGATAACATTACCCGACTGATAACATTATCAGCGATTACATTAAACGGCGTTCACTGTATTATGAAGTTAAGGACACTAATTTTGTTTAGTATCGAATTACATCAGTGGTCCACAGTCTACTTTCATTCTGGGGGTCCCCTATAAAACGTTTGTATAATTTACATTAAGTTAGGCCCTTAAATATCGTCTGATACAGCTGAAAGCTTTTAAAAAAGTCTTGAACCCGATTTTAACTATAAATCCATATTTAATTACTTACACTAACTTAGAAATCACCAATACCGAAAGTCACGCGAATTTAACCCTTAACCATGAATGTGAAGTCTGAGACCTCATGTAGTTACGTGGTTACGTAAGTCCCCCCCCCCCCCCCCGGTTTACTACTTTGTGAATAACAAAGAGTAAATGAGCGGTATCATAAAAATTGTTAGACCGAGAGTTTCAAGACTATATGATGACAGTGTTATGATAAAATTACTTCGGAGACATTTTGCAGTGAATAGAAAGCCTCACACCACGGCGCACTTTCACACACAAGCTTTTATCACACTCCTGGGAGCGTACGAGCAATATCGGGGGAAAGAGCTTGCAGGCAATCACGCGCGGTGAAAAAATGCATTGCAGACACGCCAGCTAAGAGCGTGGGGTCTTATTTATAGGTCAGTATAGAAGAGTTGATGTGCTCTTGAAATATTATGTTCGTTTGTCTTCTGCCTTTACATAAACACACGCTTCCATGCGAAAGAGTGTAGCGTTGCACGAATGACGCACCGCAAGCTTTCTTTTGTTTGTCTATTGCCTTGACACGCACATGTTTTCACGAGCACAAATGTGCGCATTTTCTCTCTTTATTATATATCCACAATTGACGAAGCCATGTATTTTACAATACCACTGGTGAATAAATATCTTATCTTATCTTATCTTATCTTAGCATTTGAGTGTGCACCTGCCTAAACCCGAGCGAAAAAGCTTGTGTGTGGAGGATGCTAATGTTTTGAGAGAATGACTATGTGGCATATCTAAGGAAAAAATGTTGAAAGTTTGCAATTTTGAACAAAGCCACTTATTATATGAACTTTGATTAATACGATGTGGATGACGATACTGAATCAACTTTTGTGTATATTAGCTACTCATTTGAAAAAGAAAAATATCAATATAGGCTATCTTCAAAACTGTGCATTTCATGGCATTAAAATGGTGTAAGAATGATTCGTTAATTAAACATTCAGGAATCATTTTGCTTGAATAATAATCTCACTCAGACCTAACATCCATATTAATGTAACAGAATAACCACGTCCATCGTTCAAGGTTAACCTCAATACACGACAAAACAGCTTACTATAACGTTTCTCAATTTTGGATTAAAGAACATTGCCAGACGAGTTTTAATTTTTACTAAACGGAACGTTAAAAATGTGTCCCTATGTGCAAGGATTATAATTAGGTACGAAATTGGTTCATATATAAGAAAGTATCCTGTAATTCTCTTACCTTAAAATACGTAAATCATGATCATAACATATAAATGACGGCCATTTTACGTGGGTAAACAGGTTAACCAACACGACAAACCTCACCGGTGATATAATAAGGCATATTTCCAAAACGCGTGAATTTGGTATGCCTACAAAACTAATATCACTGTTCATAACCTAACCTAACCTAAACTAAACTAACCTAAAAAAACCTAGCCTGTCACTAAAATAGAATCTATCTGCCACTACTTATCTTATTGCAAGAAGATCAGTTGGTCATCCTGCTTGGCAGTTCTCATCCTACTTCGCTCAGAACCATAACATGGCTGCCGTGTTTTATGCGTAATAAAAATGAACTGATTGCAAGGGGTAAAAATACAAGATAAAGTTCTCAAAACTAGTAATTTCACCCCCGAATCGATTCCTTCAACAAAGGAAGTACATTAAGTTACGTTTTCAGCGTCTGGAAGGAAAACTGTATGCCTAATGGAATAGGGCTTTACCCGCCAGACTTACCCACATATTTACAACGAAAGTCCAATCGCACACAAAATACGTAAGGTTAGGCTATTTAAATCCTTTGAGGTGGCGTCGGTTGGTACATATCAGTTTGGCTGTAAGCTGCAATTTAGTTTATGATCCGGTCACAGGGTTTCTTGCACCTTTCAGAAACACAATTGCTTTATACAGTATTCAGATTTAGATCGTACAACACATAAGGGTACACGACTTTTAGTCCTCTATTCAGAGTAAGTTTGTTTACTCACGTATTTCAAGTTGGTTATCAGGACAGAAAATCACAACTATTTCCGAACTAGTAGTGAAACATGGCCACTGCCATCTTCAAGTTTCCTCTCTTTGCTTTTGCCAGAAGCATTTGGCATAGTTTGGAAAAGCTATATAGGAGGACCAAGAGGAAAGACTAAACTCTTATGCACATACAGAGTTCGCCCTAAAACTGAAAGCATCGACCACGTCACAGACAGAGGCGGCGAGAATTCGAATTCAAGCGAAACATGCTGAGTTGAAAACATTGACGTTGGACAATGTATATTACAACTGTATATGTTGATTTAATGACAATAAAAATGAATGAATGAATGAATGAGTGCATGTTTAACAGAAACATTAAAGTATTTTCGTCTGCTGAGGCCATTTTATCAGCTGTTCATGTTCTCGTTTGTGATTGGTTGTTACCTACGTTTAAGTTTTCATTGCGAATGCTCAGTGCCGTGCTAAAGTGTGCGTTTAAGTTTACGTTCTTACGTTTACGGTTAAGTTTCTATCTGAATGGCCCACGCTAGTATCCACTTAGTTAACTAAAGTGCGTTTAGCCGTGGACAATTTTCACTGTGGACAGTAGCACTCCACGCATGCGCACTGCCAATGGCAGGTCGCCAAGCTTTCAGATTCTAGGCGATCAGTAACATCGACTACTTGTCGACTATCTCTCGAAAATCATGATTAGGGTTCGGATGTTTATGACATGTCATATTTTTATCGTGACCTCCGGTTCTTACCGCAAACACAAATTAAACACGAATTGCACATTTGTTATCCTAATCGGACCGTTTTTATTTTGCATATAAAGTCATATTTTGTTTTTTTTTTTTTGTGGTATTGGTCATATTTTGGCCTATTTGTAATATAACATCATATTTCATTTACAAATTCAGTAAAGGAGCACAATTATACGTGTATGGTACTACATGGTCGATTTAAATTTGAAATTTATTTCATTAATTTAATGTTTATGCTAAATTAATAGGTAATTTAAATTTTATTAATAATGCAATCATTCATATTTTATAATGACGTCTACAAAATATTTGGAGGTGATGAAATGAGCAAACAGGAGAAAATTCTTTAAAATCATAAGTTCATTACAAGTGAAACTGTAAATTACATGTAAAATGGTTAAAAAGTGATTTTCTGATTGAATTCATGTGATATAAGAATTGAGTGTCTTTAAGCGTTTTAATTTGGAACATTAATTTTTTGAAAATACGTTACTTTTATTAGGTCATATTTAGGATTTTTGGAATATATTTATAGTCATTTTTAAGGGCATATTTGCAGTCATATTTTACACTTTTTTAGGTCATAAACATCTGAACCCTAATCAGGACATAGATAACGAACACAATACTAAAAATAGCTACTTTAATGCAAACAATGCATTATAATCACTTTCATTATTTTGTTTGGCATCAAATTCTTTAGTTTCCAAAATTGTGGAAATTAATAATAATCTCAAATCTTTAAGGGGTATGCGTACCCCCGTGTACCCCAGAAAAAAGCACTGTATCTATAAAGTGACAGACAAAATATTTTATTTTATTGGTAAAATAGCGAGAGTTAAAACGAAAACAATTATTTAGTAGTAATTCTGTGTATAATAGATCACGCGTCCAGATTTGCTCTTCATAAAAAGAAATTAAAAATTAAAATCGTTACACAAACTTCTTTTTAGTGACTTCAAGGAACATTCATGCAAAATTGGAAAAAAATTTATAGACAAACAGACGAACTGTCGATAAACCATTAGAGTTGCGTAAACAATTACTGGAACAAAATTGTAGAAAATTTTACACTTGAGAGTAGGAATAGTCTTCAAATTTTTATAGCATGAACAGTTACACTAGAATCATTGAAAGAAGCTGAACATTACATGAAACTGCACCATTAAAACGACCACCATTTTGAAAAAAAAACTTACACATACGTCGTTTTGAATGACTTCAAGGAACATTCATGCCAAATTGGGAGAAAATGGAACAACCGTTCGGTTCAAACAGACGAAATGCGGAACGGTCGAGTTGAAACAAGACCTCTCTTCGTTCGGTCAATATTACCCATAATTGGAAAGGGATTCCTGCCCTGTGTTCATTGTCCACTGGTGAGAGTTATTGGTACACAGTAATCTGACATCTTAGGGGTCCGCGGAACACAAATAGGAAACCGCGGAATTATAGGCCTACAGTAAGGAACATTAAAAATGGTTGGGAAACCATGATTTACAATCTGGTGCCGTTTTTAGCAACGTATATTAAACTTCTGTCAACCGAAAGCTTCTACATTTAATTCTATCCATCGAAGACCTGTAGCAATGAAAAGGAATACTGTTGCCTGACGACATCTCCTTTTCTGAGAAGGAAATATGCTGAAATGAGTTTTTTTAACCAGTTTTATTAAGAGGGGAGAGGTAATAATTACACTGTGGATTGGTTCTAAAAGGGCCAATGTCAATTTCTTGCAAAAATGAGATCTATGCATTATTGAGCTCGGCTAGTCTTTACCTCTCGTATAATAAAAGTGCCAATGTCTAATGCTATTAATAGACAATATAGAAACCACAGAGGCCAATGTCAGAAGTTCTCAGCAAAAAATGTGACTTCTACAAAATCAGTTATCTCAAAAGCAAGTTATATGACATTGGCCCTTTTAGAACCAAGCCACATTATGTGATTTACGATCCTTTTGCTCTATAAATAAATATCTAAGCAGTTACCTGACGTCGATGAGACCTCCATCGCCGTTAGTAATAACCGTATTGTCCTCATCACACAGGTATTACTCTACACACACGCAGTCTTCATCTTCATATTTGCATTTGGTTTCTACTCCTAACGACGCCGATCCCGCCGGTGTGGTACCTCGTGTTGTCATTGCTACTGTACTTGCAACAGACTGAATCGTACCCTGCGTCTCTCTTGGTGGAGGAGTAAACATAAGCAAACCATCCGTGTCAAAACTGTGATGGGCCATTCAGATAGAAACTTAACCGTAAACGTAAGAACGTAAACTTAAACGCACACTTTAGCACGGCACCCCATTCGCAATGAAAACTTAAACGTAGGTAACAACCAATCACAAACGAGAACGTGAACAGCTGATAAAAATGGCCGCAGCAGACGAAAATACTTTCATGTTTCTATTAAACATGCATTCATTCATTTTTATTGTCATTAGATCAAAATATATAGTTGTAATAGACATTGTCCAAAGAATATACAAAACTATTTATATAATAAAAATAATACTATAAAATTAGAGCCTTAAATCATTCATGTCAGACATTTCATACTCGTCGATACTGTAAAAACATTTACAGTCTTACTAATAATCCAGTTGTAACATTTATACCAGGAATATACACAGCTGAGGAAAGAAAGAGTACTAATAATCGTTGCATAATGCTGAATGTGTGCAACCTTTACACAGCCTAGCCCCCTTGTTTAAACTTGACGTAAATAATCAAGATGGCCGATCTGCGTAACAGCCGGTCGCTTCGTAGATGTCTGAGATTGAATTTTGAGGTTATGCATCCATTCTTAAGGTAACTTGTTATGAAACATTCTGGGCTACTTTTGCGGAATTATAAACATTGTTCCTTGTTTGCGGGACATATTTCCATACTTGTACCCATGATTACAGCTTTCTGAAAACAATATAATGAAATACTGAAACTACAATTAGTCTGCAGACGATCCACCGTTGTTTGCCGCTGCACCGATAGATGGCGTTCAGCAGTCCCTTCATAGCCAGGAGCTAGTAACGTCACAAATAGAGTGACGTATTTGATGACGTTGGACGTACAAACCCGATGTAAACTCGGCAGTTACACACTCGTTATTGGTAATGCGGCTTATGCAGAACTTACACGGTGAACAACCAAACAACCGTTCAACGCAGATATAAGCAGCTTTTATTAGTAAGGCTGTTAGTTTTTAACCAATTTTTTATAACTATTTTAAAACGATGTGTAGCAGTTCTAGCACTAAGTGGCAGCTTATTAAAAAGCTTAGCACTTAAATAATTAAAACTGTTTTGGGTTTTACTTAACCTAGCAAAATTTATATTTATATGATATGTAGTATCATGGTCATGATGATCATGGGAATCCAGTGTGTAGGCCATTAAAAATTTACATCATACAACCGTATGCAGACATATAAAAATTAACAGACTATTATATGTGCTGTATTTACTACTGTAGTTAATTTCTTGGGTAACTATTGTTCATATATTTTCCTTCAATGCCGCGTCTTTATATAATGGATGCCATTTATCATAATGATGGGTTTCTCATTCATAGACGCCATCTCTTGGCTACCTCCACTTCCGTCTACTGTTCTGTTCTCTGATTGGTTGTATCGTTATTTTTCGCATAAACATAACGCAGAAGCTTGGTGTTTGCAAGCTTCTACGTTACGTTTAATTTTACGTTTAAGTTTCACGTTTACGTGATGCATTGTGAATGGTCACATTGAAAAACATGGCCGCAAGCTTCTATGTTTACGTTACGTTTACGGTTAATTTTCTATCTGAATGGGCCAGTATTAGCTCCACTGTCAGGAGTTGCTGTTGGGGAGGTACCTAGAAGGCCACCGAATTGAGGGTTGTTTTGTAGCAACCAGAACAATCCATTTTTCTTGTGCGAATGTAGAAGGAACTAAAGCAAGAACCGTTAATACCGAAAAGCATAATACATACCAACATGTACATTGCAGGCTACATGCTTTGCCCGATGCTCTTGTTGGAGACAGAACATTCAAAGCGCTCGGGCTAAATTCACGTATCTGACTGGCAACTTCAACGTGAGAAACCGAGTTACGCGGTGATTTATCATGAACCTGTTATAAAGAGCAGCCGATCCTAAGACGAAATGAATGCTGAACTTGTGTGCTGACCACAAGGAAGCGACATTCAAGTTAAAAGCGTGTATTTTATATGAACAGGAATAGCAGTGTGCGGAAAAACACCTCGTGACCTCATAAGCTATAAGCGCCTTGAGCAATTCTCAAGAATTAATAGTCTATCACCTATAAAATGAAGTGCTTATTGCAGTTACCTTATTAAGCATTACAGTATTCATAATAATGAGACACAATCTTCCCCGGACACAAGGCGAAACAGAGGTGCCTCACGCCATTCTTTAGACAGAGGCTACCTAGCTTTTATCGACTGTATTATTTTGTTTTATTAAAACCTGTATAACTCGATCGGTACAGGACCTGAGCCAAACAAACGGATGCGCAGTCGTCTACGATGATGTAGGGTAATTCCGGGAGAGACGGCCATGCGGGGGAGACGACCAATCGCTCTGATTTCAAGGCCGATAAACATATTTGAACGTAACTTGGTAGGCGGCAAGCTTTTGGTACTAGGAGTCGATTGTTGAACACCTGCGCTGTTTATATTTAGAAATCCGCGAGTGATTTAACATTACTGTTTTCTAACTGGCCATTTATTTTTTGTGTGTTGAATGAAATAAGCAGAAGTCAGACATTATTACTAACAGTTAAACGATCCTCACTGTGTGAGGTGAGCGAACCTTATATATTTCATTTGTATTACGTGTTCTGTTCTAAACTTTTCAATTTCTAACTACTGAGTATGGCCATCTCACCTTTACAAATAGGAGAGATGGCCCACTTCTTTTCCGGGACAGTTGGCCAACAACTAAAGAGCCATATTTTCAAGATCTTCTGATTTTTTCTAACGCGAAATGTAAAAATTTTCACTTAAGACTAATTTCCATCGCTTCTCAATTACTTATTTATTTTTATTGCTAGGGAATTGACATAAACAAACATATTAATGCGTATACCTTAATGAAACAATTTTGAAAATCCAATCCGGAAAGATGTATGTAAATAGAGACGACTTTGACAGTGAACCCATAATTAAATACATTATTAAATTTATTTTCAAAATTATTTATGTGCTTAAAAAGTGGATTGGACTCATGTTTCTATGCCAAAGGTGGCACCATAATATTGTATTATTTTTCATATTTACGCTTTCCTGTCATCAACTAACAAAGTCGAAAGATGGAGATAAATGATGTAGAGGTTAGATGGTATGCCCTTCCCCGCCATGCATGCAGTAGTGGCATGCAGTAGAGTTTAGTTATCTTTTCAGAAATGTATCAGAACTTTTCAGTTACTCAGAATTGATTCTGTTTTCCAAAATATGTTTGTTTTTACGTTGTGATATCTTATTTGGCACTTAAGTTTATTTCATTTGTATATATTTATTGGAGAAGAGCTAACTAGTCTTTCTACTTTTTTACCTGTACTTTCTACCTTCGAAAACTGCCCCTATGTCCTATGGCAATCTCCCCCTGACACCTCGGGTGAGATGGCCAACGAACCATTTTTTTAAATGTTGGGATTTCTCACCTTAATTACTTTTTTTCTCTCCATAAAAAAATTATGCTAGAGAATGTGACATCCAAGGACCTAATTGAACATTTTGCACATGAATTATCTTGAAAATCCTTCAAGTTATTAAGCATTAAAAAAGCATGGCCATCTCACCCGGATTTACCCTAATCTAGACCTGCCTGACCTTCATAGCACGTGATGTTCCTGCCAGTTCATACTTTTTTCTGGAGGTAAATGGGCTTTAAGGCAAGTGTTGAAAGATCTACATTTCAGGTGGAGGAAAACAGTGAATAACCGGAAGATCTTGAGAAAATAGACATCCGTAATTTACGTCTGAAGTATTTACGATGTCTTACGGGCTATTATGAACCGCATAGTTTGGAATGAATAGTACAGCATATGCATTCTCTTCTAATCTTACTTCATTGCTACCGGCGGACGATAAGCTATCTGCACCTGTTTGGTTCATAGTGAAAAAAAAATCAAAATATCACTCGCACTTTTCGAGTTATGCGAAAAAATATGAATATATGTCGATTCAACTGAGTGTTTAAATTTATACCTGTCACCTTTTCTTCGGTACGGTAAGTTTGTCCATTTCCCAACCCCGTTTTCCTCACAACCTAAACATTTTTACGTAAATTAAAGAAATTTTACAGGTACCGACCAATATTTCATACCAAAAAACTCGACTATTATCATTTAATTATTATTTCAATTTAAAATTACTGATTTTTAAAGAAGAATACAAATCAAAACATTTATAATTCTAGACAAAAACATCCTGACAATAAATTCTTATTTGATCCTTTCAGATCTGAATTCGTACATTATTATAAGCAATCATCAAAAGAAATCATCAGTGGGCTCTAATCGATGATAAAAATTTTGGTTTAATAGCTAAATTCCATGAATGAGAATCTTAACAAGAAGGCATAAAACCTCACATAATACATTAAGCTTTACTTTATTAACTTTATACACAGTGAACGCCGTTTAATGTAATCGCGGATAATGTTATCAGTCGGGTAATGTTATCACTTTTATGAAGTCCCATACGGATTAATACAGATATATACAAATAATGTTGTTTATTGTGATCAAAGATTCGGTATATGTTATCACATTTTCCTTTTTACGGCTTTATTTCCAAGTATTGTACGCCATTCAAAATTTCTTTTTTTAAGGGTTTCGTTTCTAACTCAACTGTATTGTGTTGTTCCGGAGGTAGCAATACTGTTCTCAGATCACAGGATGACCAGTTCGAGAGGATGGCATTACCTAACTTTCTCTTTTAAACAATAAAACATGTTTCACACCACAGTTAAGCTGCAGCTTATGATGTAGATATTTTACTGCAGGGTCATTCCACCTCAATTCATCCAGGGCATGTAACCCTCCGGTCTCAGATTTTGATGAAAATTTGTAGTGTGGTTCCCATATGCATGAGAAACAAAGATCTGAATTTTTAGCTTCCTGTCTGTTATAGATTCGGATATACACTTCTTTGAAAACTTCGTGTTTTAGGAAGAATAGAGTTGGGACAGGAGTAGGTTTTGTGTGCAGACTGTTACATTTTTGCTTGTACTATGCCTGTGAATGTTAGCAGAACCATAACACATGATCATTCCAATGCAAAAATGACTGCTGAGTTCAAATCTGGTGTCAGAATTTGTCTAACACTTACAGAAATGTTGTTATGGGCATGTAAACTTAAAAATTGAAACTATAAAAAGGCAATCGCGCCTCCTCATAAAAACCATGATATCTCAAAAAGTAAACTAGATACAGCTGAATGCTTTGCACCATTGGAACGAGCAGGAAATTTCCATCTGGATCAAATAAAAAAACTTGTGGGACTTTGTTAGGTGAATTTTTTTTCTGTACATATGTAAAAATGGAATATTTGAGTATGGATTACATACATATGTTGAACAGAGTTTCCAGATAATTATGGAGCTACAGTCTTACAAGCCAAAGTAATTCAGTGTTATAATCAGTTCTTACCATTAAGTGCACAGAAATCCATTACCACAATTATAACATTTTTACACGGTAAGTTAAACATAATATTTTTGGAGCAGACCTGATACATGACATATTAATTTGTTAACAGCTCAGTACCCAAATTATTAAGTGTGCTGCCAATCCAAATACATGAATGTTGCAAAATTCCATACACAAACTGCTATGGATTGTAGAGGAGACCAAAACAAACTTTTTTGTTAAATAACCATAGGTCGGAAACCAATAGGTATGTCAGTAGTCACCTTCGAAGACAGACATCGTTGAGTAGAAACAAACATCCCTGTGCATGACAAACATATGACATGTTGCAGATTGTACACAGTTTAGGTAGCTGTTTGCTTTTATTCATTCTGCTTGTTCTTAGGCATTGAGTAAGGACGATGGAAGATTACAGTTTTGTTGAACTCGCGAATATCCACCTAGTTTATGGTGCATGCAATGGCAATTCCACAGCTACACAATGTCTCTATGCTGTGCGATATCCTGGTCAGCGTTTACAAAATCCTCGCACATTTGTTTCTGTTTCAAGTTCGAGGGCATCTACGTGACACATTTGGTGAAAATTAGATTGGGCGGGGTGTACCCATTGCATGGCCTGCTCGTTCTCCTGACCTTACCCCACTTAACATTTAAAGAGTTTAGTGTATGAAACACCAGCTGTGTGAGAGGAGGATCTTGTTGCACGGATTCTTGTAGCTGCCAACCAATTACAACATACCCCTGGAGTATTCCACCATATGAGAGAAGCAGTATTGTGTCGTTGCAGATCGTGTATTGAAGCAGGAGGCCGCACATGTGAACAATATCTGTAAATAAACCTCACCACAACCAGCTCAAATGGTCACCATACCTTCATTGTGTGTCAGCATGTTTCCATTTGAAGGTGACTACTGGTGTAACTATTGGTTTCCGGCCTATGGTTATATAACAAAACAACTTTGTTTTGGTCACCTCTACAATCCATAGCAGTTTGTGTATGGAATTTTGCAACACCTTATATAAAAATAGACCACAGATGTAATTTTAGATGTATAGATGTGCTATACATCAAGTATTGATTATAAAAGATATTTATGAGTGGTGATAAGTAAATATTCACAGTTAATAGATATAATAACATGCCTATTACATTTGTAAGGACAATTTTAATTGGAGCTAACAGATGGTTGCACTGATTTATAACGATCTGTTACTCTATAATAGTTAGGCTACTTCGTCTTCATGAAGTAGTAGGCCTAAGCATCACATTTAGTAGTATGAACTGGGGGTGCTACACAGATGTTCCAACTGAGGGCCGGGAAGGAATTTGTTACATAGAAGTCTTTGCAATATATATGTTCCATTTTTCCTGAATTTCAGCAGTACATTTACGGCAAGTCATCTTGTGATGGCATTGAAGATGCTGTCAAGATAACTGCCACCAAGGCTAGAATGCAACGGCCGTACAAAAACAAATACTGGAGTCAAAGCAGATGTTTGATTTCTGTAGCCAGCAGTTCTCAAAAATTAAATTTCAATTTATATCTGCAGCAGAAGTGGAAAATGTTCACAAACTGCAGAGTGAAAAATCCAAAGCAGCAAGTAGGGTTGCAGGAACACAAAGTTTTCATCATTTCATACCTCTATCTTGTAACATTTTGGGAGCGAAACGTCTGAGCACAGATGATCATTTGTCTTTAGTCTTCCAGTTTTCAGATGCAGAATTTACAGTACATGAAACTGTAAAACTAAACAGTTTTATTTGTTGTGTATACGACAAAAAATGGTATATTGGTTTAGTTAATGAAGTAGATACAGATGAAGGAGATGCAAGTGTAATATTCATGCATCCTAATGGCCCATCTACATCATATCATTGGTCAGAGAAAGAAGATAAGTGCTTGGTTCCATTCAGTCACATCTTACTACATGTACCCATTCCAGATACTGCAACAGGTAGACAGTACCACATATCTGATAAATGACATCTGTGGTCATTTTGGATTGGCAGTACACTTAATAATTTGGGTATCGAGCTGTTAATAAATTAATGTAATGTAACAGGTCTGCTGCAAAAATATTATGTTTAACTTACCGTGTAAAAATGTTATAATTGTGGAAATGGATTTCTGTGCACTTAATGGTAAGAACTGATTATAACACTGAATTACTTTGGCTTGTAAGACTGTAGCTCCATAATTATCTGGAAACTCTGTTCAACATATGTATGTAATCCATACTCAAATATTCTATTTTTACATATGTGCAGAAAAAAAATTCACCTAACAAAGTCCCACAAGTTTTTTTATTTGATCCAGATGGAAATTTCCTGCTCGTTCCAATGGTGCAAAGCATTCAGCTGTATCTAGTTTACTTTTTGAGATATCATGATTTGTATGAGGAGGCGCGATTGCCTTTTTATAGTTTCAATTTTTAAGTTTACATGCCCATAACAACATTTCTGTAAGTGTTAGACAAATTCTGACACCAGATTTGAACTCAGCAGTCATTTTTGCATTGGAATGATCATGTGTTATGGTTTTGCTAACATTCACAGGCATGGTACAAGCAAAAATGTAACAGTCTGCACACAAAACCTACTCCTGTCCTGACTCTATTCTTCCTAAAACACAAAGTTTTCAAAGAAGTGTATCTCCGAATCTATAAC
This sequence comes from Ectobius pallidus, assembly GCA_964059195.1. Classification (NCBI taxonomy): domain Eukaryota; kingdom Metazoa; phylum Arthropoda; class Insecta; order Blattodea; family Ectobiidae; genus Ectobius; species Ectobius pallidus. The sequence goes on along the minus strand of CAXKWD010000001.1, from coordinate 31,023,338 downwards.
AGACAGGAAGCTAAAAATTCAGATCTTTGTTTCTCATGCATATGGGAACTACACTACAAATTTTCATCAAAATCTGAGACCGGAGGGTTACATTTCACTTTTTTCTGGATGAATTGAGGTGGAATGACCCTGCACGCTGTTCACCCAGATCAGTATAGACTCCCAAAAACACTCGTAACTGAGTATGGAATAGGCCTATTAATTAATGAACTCCTAAAGGAAAGTAAAAACAATTAAAAACTTGGTTACTGGTTGAATAAATAGTTGCTTGTATTCTATTACTGTATTAGCCTATGAGTGGTTCAATGATTCACAGTTTCGTATTATTTTATGAATAAATATTTTAAATTCTGTTTTGTAGTGTATTATCTTATAGGCCTATATGAATAAATAACATTCATTTAATTCCTTCGACTACTGTTATCAGTCGGTTAATATTATCAGATTAGCTGCGTCCCGAAATGATCACAATAAGCGGCGTGCACAGTATCTGCTTTTATGGAAATTTTTAGGGTGTCTAATTTTTACGTCAGTAGCAGTAAACTGGTTACTATATGAATGACACTAGTAATTTTTGTTAACATGATTGTTATGAACAAGATAAAAATTAGGTAAACTGATATAACAAATTGCTAGAATGCTTTATTTAATCAGTAGCCTAATACTGTACTTGCAAATATATGCTGAAAATAAGTTGTTTTGTAATCGATTTCCGCGTTAACCTACAGATCGATTCATTTAGCAGGGCTTACGGAAAAACAAAGGTCTAAAGTTTGATAAGCATATGTGAAGGAATATGTGGGGAGTGTTATTTGTCAAAACTAACTGCATTGCAACTTCCAAAGCCGTATATGAACACTATAAGACAATATGTTGTCATGAGAACTGATTTGCATTTCATAAAATGTCTAATATATTACCATAAAACATCCACTAAATTGCGCATTACTCCAGTACCTGTCAACCGATTGGGTCCAAAATCAACAGACTTCGTCCCATAGACGTTATAAAAGCGTGTACCAAGTTTCATGAAAATCTGATAGAGTGTATTCGAGTTATCGCGCGTACAGGCACATAGACGGACAGACATTTCCCGTCCACCACACAATCTCAATAATGTACCATTCTGGCAATTAAAAAAGTAAAAATCTGCTATATAAAAACCGAACTTCGTTACTATGTCATGAACGCACAGCCACACCCATATGTTAACAAGACAGCATTGAATTGTGAAATTAAATGTTATAGCAACCGGGGAAAAAAAGAGTATTGAATGACTTTGATGAAACCCACTATGCGGGGAGTTTTTGGGCTAGGGAACTCGAATCTGAGGCCGTTTTTTCCCCCCGGACATGACACTTAATCGTGAAATGTATGTTACACCGAAACCGGAATATTTAATTTTTTAATCATCAATTTAATTGATTATGCATGACTTGGGTAACGTTCACGAGTCAGTAGGCCTAGTACATTTTAATAGTTTTATTTCGAATCCTTATGCCAATACGGAAGCATAAGAATCGTTCTATTTATTAAATTATTTACATTTGTTATGGAAAATAATAATTAAAAACAAAATTATGTAATTCATGCAATGTATGTAAAAAGATGTGTTTATATTTCTGTTAAATAAATTATTTAAATAAAACATCTAGCAGTTGAGTAAATAATCACGGGTGAAGCCGCGGGCACCTGCTTGTACTTTTAAAATGTTGAAAATTGTATGAACAAAACTGTTTTCCACCGTTATTAAAATACCTAATGATAAAAGTATTTGATATTTAAAAATCATATTAAAGATGTAGAAATATTGTATCGCGAAGCAAACTTCTAGCACCAAATAATTTGAGCAGTATTCACCAAGTGACGACAGGGCATGAGTTATGCATGAGGGCAGAATAGTTAGGGCAAAGTGTCAAATCATGCTGAAGAGAGGATGCACTCTGCATCTACTGTTTAATCTTCATTGGGTAAATAACGTCACAGGGCATTCTGTTGGAGAACTTTGGATTAGAGGGAATGCAGAAATTAAACGTTTACTTTTACAACATGAACAAGTTCAGTGATAAGAAAAATAGGTATTTCCTAACAATTCCCATGGAAAGTGACTTAAAACCACTTCTATTTTCATAACTCAAGAGCTACTGTGTTTGTATATTTCTCATGAACAAGAAGTGAGGCCAGTTTAACTCCAACTATAACCGCCATTACCAATTCATTTCCCTCTGGCTGTCATTAAAATTCAAGCCTTTCGCAACACCTGATCAGGAATCAATAGGGACGAATATTGGCAAGTCTTTTACTTAAATCAACATGACAACATTGGGCATGGTGGTGAGATATTGGCGCACTGAGAGATGACTGGTTCATTTATTAACTTGTTCGTACTTACCCTGTAATTTAATTTGGCTGGCAATGCTGTTTTTACTCCCTACTATAGGTAGGGGAAGTATTGTTTTCGAACCGCAAATTCGAAGTTGAGCTTTTAACATAAATACACGTTTTGAGTTCCCCTGAATCCCAAAATACTATGTTCGGAAACATGTCTGAATGTGTGTCTATGTGTCTGTGTGGATGTCTGTGAACAGCCTAGCTACAGAACGGAAAATCGTATGAAAACAACATTTTGTATTTGGGTTAAGTACCTTCTGAATCTGTGACCGAGGATTGGTGACAAGTTTCTCTTATTTTTAAGGGGACTCTCTCTACATGAAGAGATTTTCGTTTTTTCGCAATTTCCTCGAAAACGGCTCTAACGATTTTCTTTTAAGTTTGCACAAGGGTTGCTTATACTAAGAGCTAAAACTTTTATGTAAAACATTTTTTTTAAACAATTGTCTGAAGGGTAATTATAAAAGCCACCCACTCTAAATACGCGCTCTTTGCAATATGGCCTCTTGTAACGGAAAATCGTACGAAAACAAAATGTTCTATTTGGTTTACGTACCTTTTGGGGATGTGACACCAAGATTGGCGACGACTTTATCTTATTTTTAAGGGGATTTTGCATAAAGAAAATTTCGTTTGTCGCGATTTTATCGAAAACAGCTATTACGATGTTGTTTTAATTTTAGACATGGGGTGCTTATACTAAGAGTTAAAACTTTTTTTGAAACGTTTTTCCAAAAACGTTATCTGAAGGGTAGTTATAAACCCCCACCCTGAATATGTGCACTTTGCAACATAGCCTCTTGTTCTATATCAGAATGTGAAGCGAGAAAAATGTATTATTGGCCATGCTTAAAGTAAAGAAAGTTACGAGAGTACATTATTAATATTTTATTTGGGTTATATATCCTGCAGGGATGTGATGTGATGTGGTAACGACATTCTCTTCATTTTTACAACCAATTTAGATGAAGAGAATGTCAAACATAATGATTATATTATACTAAGAAGCTAACTTTTATTTGAGCAGAGGAAGTTTTGTAAATTTCACATCAGATTTTTGTTCTTTGTTTTTAGTTAACGCTGAAACCATAATTCTTTAATTCTGAATTCTTCAGTAGAGATGCTTTCTTTACCCTGCAAGAACCTCTCATGCTCTTTCACTGTATAACCAACAGGAGCACTGTAAACACGCTGGGTGATAGGGCCTTTTCACTTTCATGTTTCTCTATATGTACAGACTAGGTTTGTACTACATCAGATCTGTATGGCAGGGGCGTATCCAAGATTTCTTTTTGGGAGTGGCTGTGATAAGCCTAACACTATTATCACTAGTGCTCAGTAGTTGATTGTCTAAAAATGTCTGAAAAATGACCTATACATTGACCTTAATTTATGAAAATATGAGATGAAAAATTGAAAATATGACTTAATATTTCTAAATACATATTTAAAAAGGGAATTTACAGTAGTATATTAATAAATAATAATAAACAAAGGACAATATTTAGATATATTATATTGCTACTTTAATATTATGTTTTCTATTATAGTTATGTTTACTGTATTAATGAATGCCTCATAGCTAAGGAAGTATGTGGTTACTTTGTCTGTAATTATTGGAAAAATTTATTCTGACAACGAAATAGGGAAAAATTCAACGAAAGAATGAAAATTTATTTAAAAATGACTAAAATGCCTAAAAATGTCTATAAATGCAAAATGAAAGTAAGCTATTTTTATTCGTTTTGAGGAGAGACAAATTCATGCTACATCCTGCATTGTCTGTGATGTCTCAGAAAAAAGATGACATTTCATCAACTTCCGAGCCCTAATTATCACACACAACTGCACTGAATTATACGTTAGAATAACGTAACTACACAACGATACTAATACAAAGCAAGCAGGGTTGTTTGTTGTTGTGTAAGTCACAGACATATCTTAATCTAAAATAAAGGCATTAAAAGTTGAGTCACAGAACAAAATTAGGTTTTCTTGCTTTCCCACTGCTGGAAAAATTATCAAGCACCATTTCGAACACTGCTCGCTCTGCCACTATAATTTACCCAGATGCAGTACTGTCAGCCTCATCAGCTGTTAGTGTTAGTAGCTAAGTGAGCTAACTATGCGTTCATGCCAGCTTGAGCCGCTTAGGTAACAATTCGATATTAGGCTTTCACAATGCTTTCACACAGCATTGAATGAAACGTCCTATAGTGCACAATGTTTTCTGCACATGCCTGGTCATGAGCAAAGGTTGCTTCCAAGATGATTCTGCTCTTAGGTTAGGAGTCCACTAGCAGTAATTGACTGCTTTTATGAGCAGAATTTTACTGCAATATACAGAATGGTTACATATACTGCTTTTTTAAACAACTGCCTCAGTCTGGTCCCAGGTCCACCCATAGTAAAATACAGTTGAACAGTTGGGCATATTTTTTAAGTCATCTGTAAATCTGATTAATGCCGATTATGATCGACTTAGCCTCTAACAGAAATGAGTACAAGGAGCAATCTTCGAGGTGAAGATGGCCGGTGCATAAGATTGTCAACATTACCACCTTCAATGTACCAAACATCTAAAAATCTGGGAGGCTCAACCTTCTGAAACCATAATAGCCTTCTTGGCCTGTATAGGGATCCCTTTACTTTACTTTACTTTACTTTACTTTACTTTACTTTACTTTATTTAGGGTAATCATAAGAAAAAAGATTCCATCTGCTGCAGGGTCCTGAACTCTGGTTAGCTCAGTTGGTCGGGTGTAAACAAATATAGCTGAAGGTCCTAAATATTCTCAAGATTCTGACCCCTGTATTGAATCCCCCAGTATTCCATCTTTAACCCTTTTTACCTTTAGAGACCTTGAGTTTATAAAATGGAACCTACCCAAGAATGCGTTGTATAATTATCACAAATTTGTTTCCATGGTAATAAAAAGATGTTGGCACTGCTTCATACAACTGAAAGTGATGAATATTCACAAATAAGTAAATGTTCGGGAACAGCTTCAGGAAGAGAAAGTGGAAATGATATTTTATTACCTCAATGAGTTCTACTGCAGGACTCAAACATCCAACATTTAAAAGTAAGTACCGGTACAAAGTTACAGGAAAAATGCATGTTGATAAAGAATTATTGAAACCATTGGCGTCAACTTATATGGGCCCATGGGGCTCAAGTCCACCCAATAATCTACGTGTATTATTGTATTGTATTGTATTGTATACTTATTATTATTATTAAAAATACTGTCCCGTTCGTTTAATTGGTGCAAAACGAAAAGCAGATTGTTTTTAACTTACATAGCGTAAGTTAATCTGTCCTTGTTTCAATGAACTCAAGATAGTGATCATTTGGAATAATTGTTCCCAAATTCTTAAAATTTATAGGTCAAATTTACTCTGCCAAAGCCAGCTTCCACAGTATCCGCCGAAATATATTTCTCAGGTTTGTGTTCAACAATATCCCAGAAAAGATTGGCTAGTCCAATAACTCCCCTCATCACACACATATTGCAGTTTCAAATATAGCTCTACATACGGAAGCGGGAAAAAGTTGAATTTAGATTATGATTGATGAATTTATAGAGAGAAGTGCAGTCAAGAGAAATATGCTACATTTACAACTTGCAGAACTACATAATAGTCAATGATTTATTTTAGTTTATTTTAGTAGTTGCCTATAATTATAATTATACCTATAATTATATTTAAGATTAGAGTCCACCCCGTGGGGAATTGGTTGCGTGGGTTCAATTCCCGGCAAGGTCAGGGATTTTTCAGTAGTGCTGTTGTGTTGTCTCCCCATTCTGCTAGAGGCCATGGGAAAACTCCGTGGTATCTCTCTTGCCTGAAAGATTCTTGGAAAAGTCTTGGTCATCATCCCATGACTTCGTTTTGGGTTGGGTTTCGGACAGAATACTCATACCATCATCTTCAAAATACAACACTTTCGTGATGTACGGTTGTTATTAGAAACAATGAAATCATTTATTGTACCATTCTATATTTATCTGTAGTCATTTCAATATTAGCCTACATAAGTTCATTTCGTGAATAAAGTAGGGGGCGGGAATGTTATATTTTTAATGTCTTTGAGCCCAATGTTTTTCAAACGCTTGTGCCACTGATTGAAACAATTAAGACATTCTGAGATAGTAACAATGGCGATGGGTATGATAGATGAAACCTATCTCATTCCTCATGTACAAGTACCATAAATCTTTATCATTAAAGTTGAATCCTTATGTTAGATTTTTAAGTGGCTGCTGTAACCATTCTTCAATGCTATAATTTACTTTAAATAATAGTTTTACACTAAGTTATATTTTAAAACTAAATAATACCAAATTCAGTAGATGCTTAGTATGAAAATAATTACATGCAAACCTCCAAAGCTGGTTAACGGTACTTGCATGTTAGATAAGATCATTTTAGCAGTTCCATATGCTTGAATTATATTAATATAAAACTTGGCCCCCTTTGCTGCAACTTTTCAGAGCCTTCCAACAATTTACAGATCCTTTTGGCTCCTCGCAGTTATATAATGTACAGGGATATTGTACAGTAGTATTAATGATGTTTTCCACAAAGTTTCTTTACGCATTTTATAGGTAACGTGTGACTAATTAGAAATAAATAAATATTAATAATAAATATATATTTGTCATTAAAAAAATACAATAGACTTCGTCATAATAAAATATGAATGTCAGCATAAGAACTAGTATAATATAATCTAAAACAAACATTTAAAAAAGAATACTAAAAGTTAATAACGTTTTGTTCAGGAAATTTGTTCAGGTTATAAAACGGTCAAATACTTAGCCACTTCCTGAGTCTATTCTTTACAGTGGCATACAGTAGGTCTGATAGGCCAGAGGCAGGTGGAAATTTATTGAAGATTGTGAGAGCCAAGATGTGGTGATTGTTTGTGGTTGTGAGCCTTGGGTATTGTACATCAAGTGCATGTCTATTTTTGGTTTCATAGTTATGAACATGGATCCTTCTATTAAAAGTACCTAAGTTAGATTTCACATAAAACACACAGTCCTATACATATAAATTAACTATGGTTAGAATATTGGTGGTTACAAATAGAGGTCTACAATGGGCACCTGCTGGAGAATTAGTGAGCAATCTGACTGTCTTCTTCTGGAGCTTTAATATAATGCTTATGTCCATAAGGGCCAGAAGGGCCGGGCCCTCCCTAAAAAAAAACGGGATATTGTTTATAATAATTGTCCTTCAACTAACATCTAGGCTTCATTTAAATCGGAACTTGAATGAACACAACTTACATAAGTTGTCAGTTTCTTAGATCTGTATTGCGCGGGCGCGAAGAACAAACTACCCTTCTAGAAAGCAGCTATGGGCCAGTTCAGAACATCCAGCACCAAGACCCATTCTAAACGTAAGGATTCATGGGCCAGGTTGTGTTTTTCAAGGACTTATAGCTGTCTTCCCTTAAGATGGGGTTGCCTTTCTGTGGTAATTTTTCTCGTTTCGTGGGCCGGCCCTCGTATCTCTTTCTCTGTCTCTCACTCCAGTTGGTCCTGTAGCTCCTTCTCTCCCTTTCACTTGGAACGTTCTTGGTTAAAAGTTCCTCCGGCACCGCATCCCGACTAGCAGTAGGCTGCTTTCACACTAGAACGATGCAATACAAAGACAAAAACGTGTATAACGTCCAAAAATTATGTTCTAGGATTGATCCTGTTTGTTTAATTTGAAATACACTGGTTTGCTTAAATAGCAGCACACTTGTAAGAAAGCGATAGGTATGTTTTTGTATTAATTTTCTAAGGATCTTTATGTATGTTTTGTCGATACAGAATATCGTCGCACTGGTGTAAATGGGGCCTTACCCTTGGGTTGTATTCGCAATGAGTAGTAGCAGGTAGCAGATTCAGTTTCATACAGTTCTCTGGTGTGTTGAGGGGAAAGTACAGGATTTTTTCAATTATTTATAAGTGCCAGTAGTGAATAAACATTGTGGTGCTATCAGCGTTTTCAACTAGGCCTATACATCCCCCCAAAAATTACGATATATGGTCCTCCTTCCGCTTTCAAAATTACAACAACGTACCCAATGCTAAATAAAGATAAACTTAAATGTGAGTTATCTGCAGCAGTCTATGGAAATGAAACTGTATGTGAAACTATTACAATGAGTGAATTTTTGTCATTCATAGGTGACAATAATTTGATAGGTACATTTTCTGAGATGCGCATAAAAGACTGGAAATTGTTCTTACAACTCCCCTGGCAACTGCAGAGTCGGAACGCTGTTTTAGTGGGCCTACATTAAAACTTGTAAAAACTTATCTGTGAAATGAATGGGCCAAGACACACCGAACGCTCTGGCTGTTCTATCAGTGCATAAAAATATATAAGCAACATGGTGGATTTCCACCAGAAAGTAATTGAAAAATTCGCTAGCTGCCTGATTACAACTACAAGAAATGAGTGAGTAGGCCTATTGTTATCAATCAAAATTTACACTAAGTAGAATATGATTCACACTTGGTACTCTTTAAGAGATTATGCACATGCAGTTAAAACTCACTCTGTAAATTAATTAAGTATTAAATAGCTCGATGGCAGCTCCCATGGCTGAGTGGTTAGGCCGTCCGCCTTTCACCGCTGGGACCCGCGATCGAATCTAGGTGGGTCCATTGGAATTTGTGGTGGACAAAGTGGGGTCGGGACAGGTTTTCTCAGGATACTCCTGTTTCCCCTGCCATATATCATTCCACCGTTGCTCCATTCGTCATAGTATGACCATTTGGTTGCAATAAAGAATTATTAAGTAATTCTGTACTTATAATTCATAATTACTAATTTTTACAGCATATTCTTAAGTAGCATAATTAGGCTATACATATTTCGGCAGTGGAGGGTTGAAAAATTGTTCACTGGCCCACCCTCCCTTTGGGACCACCGGCCGCCACTGCTTATGTGTGATGAGTTGCAACACAATAAGAGACCATACTTGATCTCGCTTTGAAAATATGCAAAATAGATTATTCTAACATAGAACTTTGGTAGGAGATGTCTCAAATTTCTGATCAGAAACAGAACTATGGACAGCTTATGACTAATATGGTAAATATGTATGGACCAAGAAAGGTCCGAGTCAGGATAAATACCCAGTAAGTTTACACTTTCATGCATGGTCCTATCTCCAACTAAAAATAATGGTTTGGATTTTTTGGTCATTAATTAAAAATCCTGTAGAACTAAACCATGTTTTAGCTTGTAACAAAGTACATTTTGAACAATCTAATAGTTCTTTTAAACTGCTGTGAATTTAAAATGTCATACCGTCTGCATAAATGAGCGACTGACATGATATTTTGCTGTTTAGAATATTTATTGTTATAAAAACTAATATAGGTACCATCACTTGAACACTGTGGCACTCCAAAAGAAATGGTCTTTTCACTTGATGTTATACCCCTGATATCAACCACCTGCCATTGGTAAGTTAAACACAATTCTAAAAATTTAGCTCCACACCCAAAATGCCAGAGTATTTAAATTTATTACTTACTTTAAATTTATTACTTTACATTTATTACTTATTACTTATTACTTAAATTTATTACTGTGTGAGATGCAATCGAATGCCTTACTCTAATCACACATAGTTGCCTAAGAAAGATTATTATCTTCACGCGAGTATGGATTTAACAAGGTGTCTGACGGCATCTGTAGCACTTTTTTTTTTTTTTTCTGAAACCAAACTGCCAGTTTGAAAATAGTTTCATTCATTCAAAGTAATTAATGAGCTCTGTTTTAATTACAGTTTCAAACACTTTACCAATTACAGGCAACAGTAAGATAGCAGCCACTTCATAATTACGGGTGGGACATTCTAGCAAATTATACAAACTATTTTTGTTTATTACATATCATAAATAATAAACTAGAATTGGTTCTTCACATTCTGTAAAATTTACAATGCCTTCTCCTCCACACTACATGCAAAGCATTATTTAAAATTTATTTTAAATATTTTAAATTTTTTTTTCAAAATCTGTTATGGGTGGGACATAATTTGGACACTGATTTTAATGATGCAAAACAAAAGCTCATTTTCTGTTCTGTTATTATTGTTAGGGTCATAATTTTGTTATTAATGAAGGTATGAGGGATTCAATACAAATTATAAACGGTTTCCAGGTTGTCAGAACATTTATTTAACTCATCAATAATAATTTAACAAAACTATCACTGTTACAGGTGGGACGATACGGGTGGGACAAAAATTCCCTTGTTTGTTATTTTACGTAGTAATTAACCACACATATTTTTTGAAGTTAATCTTATACCAAATTGTACCTTAAGATGTATATTTTCTCAAATGAAAATAGACATAGCTGATTACTCTTGAATACTTGGTATTAAAGTGTGTTAAAATCATGCTAAAAATGGCAAAAAAAAGTAACTATAATGCAATAAATAAGTAAATCGACAGATTTTACACATGAAACCACTTCAAATACATCCAAGTGCTTAAAATTCAGATAATTTCAGGTTTTACACTTATTTTTGATTACCCAATTACAATAATTTTATAACTTCTCTCTTTGAGGGAAAAATTCCCATATTTTATGAAATGGCTGATAGGTCTATAACTGCTAGATCTTTCCCTTGGGTCCTTTTTGTACACAGGCAAAACTTTTGATACTTTCAGACTTTGAGGAAAATCACCAGACCCTAGACAGATACACATTGTAAGGGGGACCAATACGTATGCAATTATTTGTTTTAAAAGGCTTGTTGACATACCATAGAAATCCGTACTGGAGGATGATTTCACGTTGTAAATTATATTGAGCACTTCGTCACATGAGACTTCTTGATAAATAAACATTGTCAGTAAAACAACCATTTTCTTCAACAGGCAACCAGATAATGTAGGTGTTAGGAGTCACAGAAGCTGATATCTTCTCCACCAAAGTCATAAAGTGTTCATTGAAGTCATTAGCAGTTAAGTCAAGTTGCGGACGAAGAATTTTTTTTTTGGGGGGGGGGGGGGGTTTGAACAGGTAGAAAGAATACTAAAAAAAAATTAATTAACTTACATATATAATTAGTTTGTAAAACTGGCCACTTGGAGTGCATATATAGCCTTTTTTCAAATTTTGGGGGGAATATATCCCACCAATCCCCCCCCCCCGTGTTTGCCCCTGCACTAACGTCTGGCTTTGTGCTATTTACTTAATCAAAGACCAAGCTGCCTTGTACTTATTGTGAGATGCTTCAATAAATTTCACATTTGCATTTAGTTTAGCCAGGACAAACTCCATTTACATGCCAAGTATGCTTCCTTTGCTACGCTTGATTGTGAACACTTGTAAAGGCCTAACAGTAAAATAACAGTTTTTCTCAGTTTCTGTAAATCATCTACAGATGAAACCATGCTGTTGCACTAGCAGGAGATATGTGCACAGCACAATAAATCTCAGTACCAAAAGTCTGCTTTATTGGACATTATTAATTACTTGATTAACCAAGTTCCTTTAATATGTTGTTTAATGAAAATTAAATATAAACTTGTACATTTCATGTAACCAGTAACGGTAGAAATGAGATATTGGAGTAGCCTACATTGTTCTTTAAAGATTAATTTCAAGCCTCCACCTTGAACACAAATTAAAATTTTTTTGATACTCTGACCTGTAAATAGGTCATCTAGTTATTGAAATTTTTTCAATTTGAATTTTATGTCTGTTTTTCTCCACCTCGTGAAAGTTTCTTGTGAGGAGGGTTGAATATTTTTAAAAATTCAATACATCTGTTATATTAAGAAAATTTGTTGCAATAATATTGCTAAAAAATGTCTACTACCTAAAAAACGGCATACAGAACTAACAAACAACTATACAAATCATCTAGTGTCAAAATATTCCATCATAATTGCAGAATGAGCTTAATCCTCCAACGCTCAGCACTCAGTTTCGTACAAAATATTATATAAAGACTGCAAAGGAATCATTTAACACAACGATTAGGCTCATAGTATATTTCTAGTACCTTATTATGTGATTCTACATGGAATTAGAATTTTTCTTCCAATTTCTTTTCCATCATTTTAAGACAGATTTAAGACAAGCTACTGCATCCTATAGTCAGCCATGATGGTGGAGTGGTAGTGTGCCCTGCCTCTAGATCTGAAGGTCGCGGCATCAAATCTATCTACGGTCTATGGATTTTTCAGGACATAAAATCCTGGGTACAGAGGGACTTAATGCTGAGGAACCTGTGTCATAGATTTTCAGCATGTAAAAGAACTCAAAGCCTAAATTAGAGCCTCTGGACAATTTTTACCAGCCCCTTCACGTCTAAGTAATACCATAGTTTCCTGGAATGGTTCGTGAGACTTGGGACAAAACTCCACATACATAACAAAATAAATGAGAGGAATATAGTGCATGCCCCTTATTGTGATCACTTCCGGATGTAGGTAATCTGATAATATTAGCCAACTGATAACAGTAGGCAAAATAATTAATCAAAGGTTATTTATTCATACACTAGCTGAAAAGGCCCGGCGTCGCCCGGGCTTTGTATTTTGTAATTTGAAATTAACTTATGGAGGACTTTCGATGTTGAAACTCTAGGTCCTGATATAATAATGTATGTAGAATTCGAAATGAGGAAGAACAACATATGGCACTCAGACTATTCCCTCAGAAAACGCTAGATATAGCTTTTTATGGTTCATAGAGGATGTCAAATGCTGCATTCCGTTGCTTCTACTCATCATGCCTGGGAGGGGTTGAAATAAGAAGAAACATAAATTACATAAGATTGTATTGACTTGACGGAAAATTTTATTTCTTATTCTCATGTTACCATACAACCGTTTCGGAGCTGAAATAAAATAGAAATGCAGTATCACTTTCATACTTTCCTCCCCTAAAACCCGGGACATAATACACTGCAAGCATAGGACTCAAAATGTTCCATCCCATGCTTAGGGCCTATGATAAATCTCAACTAATAAAAAGCCTACAGCTATGGATAACTGACTATTTACCGACTTCTGATATAGCATACTCACACACTTAAGTTGCTCCTGCAATACGACCTCTTATTCTACATCAAAATGTGAAGTGAGAAAATATTTCTTATGTCGAGGGTAGAAAAAGTTATGTGACTGCATCACACTGTGCTTTATTTTCGTGTAATTCATTTTTCAGTAATTATTTTCGCCAATATATTACATGGAATCATAATTCGTTAAAGTCCAGCATTAGGCTATATAGTTGCCAAGGCCCCATGTAATCACAGTAAACAATTCACTGTTGCCATGTGAACTGAACAACATTTCATTTTTTTCAGTAGAATATTCACAGAAATTATATAATTTTCAAGGGAAGGGCTGATTTGTTTCAATTTTAATGTCGACAGCTATACTTCCCGGGCTTAACTGGGTATGTGTGCAAAATATCGTGTAAATTGGTAAAGAAATGTAGATTTGTATAAGGAACAAACATACATACATACATATATACATACATACATACACACTTTCGATTTTATATATTAGATAAGATAATGCTTTACAAAAACAGAACTTAAGCTATTTCTTCATACATTCAATTTAGATGGGCTGGGAACATTTTGTAATTATTATACCATAACTTCAACATTCCTAAATATTCAATATCCTTAAACATATTTTATTTTTGAAGCGAATATTTAAATGATGAAATTTAGGTATAGAAAACTACATTTTTTGTAAAAATTGGTCAAGCAGGGTTTTTCTCTCAGGGTGTTTTTCCCTTAGACGACTCTTCTCTTTGACTAATGAGAGTTTTCTTTTTAATGATTCAAATGAAAGTTTTAGCTCTTAATATAAACATCTCATGCATACCATTTAAACATAATCATTGGAGCAGTTTTCGAGAAAATGCAAACAACAAAATGTTCTTTATGTAAATTCCCCTTAAAAATAAAAGAAAGTTGTCATAAATCTTTGTTTCACATCCCCAGAAGGAATCTAATCTAAATACAAAATTTTGTTTTATACGATTTTCCGTTCTGGAGCTTGGCTGTTCACAGGCACACATACAATGAAAGATTTCTGAAAATGGTATTATTGGATTAAGGGAACTCAAAACGTGTATTTGTTCCAAAAAGTCAACTTCGAAATCAGGAGTCCAAAACAATACTTCTTCCACTTATAATACCTATGGTGCGGGCAGAGGAAGTAAGAATTCAGTAACTTAAGATCCCTAAATCTGTATAATTTGAGGATGTACATTTATTTTTGAATGGTACATAATGTCAACTTAAATACGGTACCTCAATAATACAAATCTTAACACATCTATGTGAGAAAGTTTATGCAACTTTTGCACAGTTTAGACTGACACACAAACAGACAGACATGTTTCTGAAAATAAAATTTTGAATAAAGGAGACCTGAAAACCTGATTAATGTTAAGAACTTGATATCAAAGGGTACCGATACAGGGTCGAACACAATACTTCCTCTACCTAGTGAAAGTAGGTAGTGAAAGTAAAAACAATTCAACAATACTTTGCACTTAAATATTGTATCTTATAATTTTACAGCAGTGAGGTGTTAACATGGAAACCATTATGTGACATGTTTTCCATAAAACTTTGAAGTCCATCACATGTGAAACAAGTCAATTAATCTGTACAGAAGTTTCAATATGAATCTAATGAAATCAGGAAAACAAAATACAATCCTTCCAATGATGAAAACCTACAACTGCAAGAAGAAGGCGCTGTTCATTCAACATGCAAACTCAGTCCCTTGATCTCTGGAACTTGTCTATTACAGTGCGTATTACAAGAAGCTTAGTTGTGGCTAATATTTTTTCTTCTATACTGGTACAGTTTTATAAATTCATTTTGCAGCATGATAGGCACATTGTAATTATTAATCTTACAGCCTCTATAATGCCCTTAGTAAAAATTCCTTTTACCTATATGCAGCACATCATCTGAATAAGGGATTCCATTAGAGAAGTATCTATATTGATCCCTGATTTAAATATATTGCATAAAAAAAGTATTACATCTACTAAACATTAAACAATTAAATACTGATACAGAAAAGAGAGGTAGAATAAACTTTTATGCAAACAAAATTCAAAATATGGAAGCCATCACCATGTCTAAGGACAGGATCTCTGAGCAGCCCTAATTTGCATTGTATATATATATATATATTAACTTACGGTATAAAAAAATATATATATAGTAAAAAAAAGTACTTTAGTACAAACTTTCAACAAAACTGTTAGAGCCGTTTTCTAGATCATTGCTAAAAAGTAAATTTTCTTTGTGTAAAGGGGCATTACAAGTAAGAGAATGTTGCCAAACTATTTTCTCTCTTCTATTTCTATATCAAGCTGTCTAAAAAACCTCTTATTTTACCATTTTGTGATGAATCAAAAGAGGTAGGGTAATGGTAGTGTCATAATAGAATGGGTGAGGGATACTTGTGGGGAAATAGAGGAGCTGGTGTTCTCCGGATGCCAGAACCTAATTCTATTCTCAGACTGACCCGGTCTAAGGAAATGGGACAAAGGATCCTGGGCAGTGGCGCCGACTCCATGGGGCCTGAGGGGGCCCGAGCCCCCTCAAAAATTCGTTTGGGGGGGCTCCGCCCCCCAATAATTTAAGAAAATTATTAGTTATATTATGCTTTGTAAAATCACAAAATCATGTTGGTATTTTTTATTTTCCTTGTTTGACGATAGTTACCTTTTAAAATACATTCAGTAATGAGTTAAAACAAATAATGATTACGGTAGTAAGCAGGTTAACTGAAAACGAGTGGTGTGAATCATGACAGTGTTAGTGTAAGGTCTGGCGGGCCAGCGCTGCGGCCGCGGCGACATCAAAAGGACTGGAGCAGAAGTGCCTGGAACCCTCCACCTCGCGTCGCCTTGACGCTTCGAGACATTACGACGCCGTGGCTATATAAAGCCCACCCTGCTGGAGCAGTCATTCAGTGTGGATAGTTTCGTTCAGTGCATGCTGCAGACGTGTTTAGCGTTCCGACTTTAGTGTTTAGTGGACTCTTTTATATGACTATATTTTATTCGTTTACTTTAGTCTCTTAGTGTATTGTGAATTAAGTTTGCAGTGGATAAATTTGTTACCAAAAAGGTGCGCTTGGAAGTTGATGATACTGCAAGTCAACCTCCGACAATAATTGTGTTGTCAATTGCTTCGTCGTCTTCAGGCGAGAACTGTTCACAGCCAAAACCTGGACAATCCGGTAAGGGAAGATCATTTCAGAAGTCTTGGTTGATCAAATATACATGGCTAGAATATGAAGCATCTACCGAAAAAGTTTTTTGCAAAACCTGCAAAGAGGCAGATGCTAAAAATCTATTACAATTTTCTTCAAAAAAAGAAGATGCATTTATTTCCGTAGGGTTTTCTAACTGGAAAAAGGCTTTGGAAAAATTCCGTCTTCATGAAAATACGTTTACGCATAAAGAAGGTGTTCTGAAACTAAATGCCATCACTAACCGAAGTGTGGCCTCCCAATTGAATGAACAGTTAGATAGTGATATGAAGAAAGGCCGTTTAGCTCTTGAGACAATTTTTACTACCGTGCAATTTCTATGCCGACAAGGCCTAGAAATTAGAGGGCACGAAGATGTAAACTCAAATTTTTTTCAATTGTTGGAACTCCGAAAGAATGACGTACCTGAGTTAAAAGATTGGTTAGGGCGTTCGGAGTATAAGTGGACGTCCCACGATATTCAAAACGAGATCATTGATCTACTAGGAAAGTCTGTGTTGAGAAAAGTATTGGCTTCAATCAAGAAGACTGAACATTTTTCTATTATGGTTGACGAAACAAGTGATTCTTCGATTCACGAACAAGTGTCATTTTGTATTCGTACTGTCAATGATTCCTTAATTATCAACGAAGACTTTATTGGCTTATACGAGACCCCCAACACTGAATCACAAACTCTGTTTAGTATTTTAAAAGACGTATTTGCTCGTCTTGATTTGTCAATGGATAACTTAAGAGGACAGTGCTATGATGGTGCCTCGAATATGAGAGGTAAGTTCAAAGGACTAAAAAAGTTAGTTTTGGATATACAACCAAAAGCACGTTATGTGCACTGCACTGCTCACAGTTTAAACTTGGCAGTTGTAGACAGTCTCCGCCATCTTACGTCTATGAGGGATATTATGGCCTTAGCCAAGGACTTAATAAACACCGTAAGGGAATCCAACAAAAGGATGGGACTTTTCAGAAGCATACGCTGTGAGAGCACCAACGACCAAGCTGGTCTACGACCCCTTTGCCCGACTCGATGGACTATGCGAGCTTCTAGTATCTTGAGAATATTGAAAAACTTTGAAGAACTTCTAGAGTTTTTTTAAACATTTTCTGCAGAGGACAAAACAGAGGCAGGTTACAAATGTGCAGGCTACCTTGAGTCAATGTTACAATTCAAAACTTATTTCTCTTTACGTCTTTATTGCCATGCAATGAACCCAGTAGAGGATGTCAATGAAAAAATTCAATGCCCTCATCTAAGTGTTGCTGATCTGGAAAAAATATATGAGGGCTTGATTTGTATATTGAATGGAAGGCGTGATAGTTTTGAACACTTTTGGGAATTGTGTTTAAAAGAAAAACCTTCACAAGTTGATGATCCTTCGCTTCCTCGGAATCGACGTATACCAAAGAAGTATGAAAACAACGAAGCCAGCTCACCGCACACTTTCAAAACCCCAAAGGAATACTACAAAGCTATTTACATTGAAGTTTGTGAAACGGTGCAATCTTGCATTACTGAGCGGTTTGCATCAACTGGACTCACACAGGTCATTGCAGTTGAACAAGAGTGCTTGCTTTTAGTAAACAGAGGTGAAACAAATTTTGAAAAATCAACTGAGTTTTTCAAAAATGACCTAGACATTGAGAGACTGTGCTTACACTTGAATATGTTATCCAATATCGCTAATAAAAAACAACTGGTCTTAAAAAACATGCGTGATGTGAGAAAGTACATTACACAAGAGCCTGCAGTTGGAGAAATGTTATGTGAAGTAGTGAAGTGCATTAAGCTTCTCCAAGTAGTTCCAATCACGACAGCAACAGCAGAACGGTCATTTAGAGCCCTTAGACGTCTGAAGTCATATCTCCGATCAACAATGGGACAGAAGCGATTGAACAACTTGGCTGTTCTTCAAGCCCACCGAGATGTTTTGGATGAATTGGATATCCGACCAGTCATCAACGACTTCATATTCAGTAATCCAGTCAGACGGTCGACATTTGCACCTTTCTAAAGACACTCTAGCCCTAATAATGGTATTTAGAGCAATATTAAAAATCTTTATAAAATAGAGAATTAAATACATACAGAATGTTAAATTTTCAGTTTTGAAATATTAGTACTAGTTTAGTACTGTATTTCTATATTACTATAGTACTGTATTAGTTATTTTCAAATACTTAAATATTTTTAGGGTGTAAGACCCAATTAAAGCCTGTTATTTACATACTTTTTGACTGAAAGTATTAGGCATACTGTATTAACTTTATTAACTGTATTAAAGCATTAACTTTGAGATATTGTTTTTATTTAATGAACCCTCAGCCTTATTCAAAGTAAGCTTAAATTAGCTATTTCACTTATTATTTCACTATTACTGTGCGACAGCAATATTTTATGTTTTATTCTTTTAATGATAGTTTAGGATTTATTTAAATATAATTTCAGTCTTTTCAGAGCTATATATTCACTGCTCTGTAATAGTCTATAAGCATAATTATTACTGTAAATTAAATTAGCTTTTTACGAAAATACCGTGCGTGTTTATGTTTTGTTTCTTTTTTCAAAGCCAAAAAGTGTTTCAGGCTTGTCGAGTTTCCCGGAGTGTGGAGTTATAGAGAGTCGAGTTTTCGGGGTTCTAATGTTGATCATATGACTCTAAAATACTTAAAAAAAACTTTAAAACTCACTAATTTTCATCTAAAATGTAGAAAATTTCCCGGGGCAGGACCCCAGTATGGGCCCCCCCAATATTTTTTATAAGTCGGCGCCCCTGATCCTGGGATCAATCTAAAGCCAAATCTGTGACTTAAGGCTTCTTCAGTGTTGTGAACCAATTTATTTTATTATATTCCATAATTTATTTTTACTATTTTGGATACTATATCATTTTAAAGATTTATTTAATTTAATACACAGAAATATAACGTTTCATTAGGAAGAAATTCCACTTTAGTGTTTCCTTTTATGGTTTCAGTTAACATTACACAACAAAGCAATTAATAGTGAATCATAATAAATTATAAGTAGGGCTAGATTATAATCAGCTCATAATTTCCAGGAGGAGCTAAAGGGAGTCACACTCCATTACTTGTTTCTAAGTAGGTTAGGATTCAAAGAAGAACTAAAAATTTTCCTTTTTTACATTAAATGTTCCTTGAACCACTTAGTGAAAAAGTGAATCAAATTTCAGTGATTATGTATATAGTTTTAGAAGATTACCCCTTAGGATGATACGAAGATGTTTACATGTAGATAGATATACTGGTAACACAGAAGAATGTGGAATACCAGGTAGCTGTGGAATACGTGTCAAGTTCTACTGTACTAACAGTTGTAAAGGGAATGAATTAATTACAGGTACTCCTCCACGTTATAGGCATGTACCTTTGAAAGAAAATAGAAATAACTCAATCAGAAACTTCAATTTGTTCATTTCTGTTGTGAATAAGGTAGTATCCACCGTTTACTATTTTATTCCTCATCTGTGCAAGGATTTATGTACTTGTTTAAAAGCCATTTTAAAGGGTGAAATAGAGATGTTTTAATCACAGAAAACTACATCTACTTTTTTTAAGTCAGTAAGATATTGAATCTTTTGCAACAAACAATGATTATTCACAGTGGTGGACACAGAATTTTCTTTCAGGAAGGGATTTGAGGAGGTAGAAAGAAAGAAAAAAATTAATTCACTTATATTTATGAGAGCTTAAAACTGTAATGTTACCAGAAGTTTTGTTTGAATGTGAAACATGGCCAATTACATTGCAGGAGGAACATATTTGTAAACAAAGTTTTAAGGAAAATATATGGACCAAAAAGAATGGAATGTCAAGGGGAATGGAGATTAATTAATGCAGGTGGTTAATACAAGCTGGATATATTGGCTTGAATGAAAATGGAGAGGAGCATTTATGATAATTTTAATGAGAAGACCAGAAAGAAAATGACCATTAGGGGAACTCAAAAGAAAATGGAATGATAATGTTAGGATGGATCTAAGAGCAACTGTATGTAAAACTTCGAACTGGACACAGTTGACTAAGGACTAATGTTTTCTGCATTCTAGAGTCCATTATGCTCTCTTTTCAATTGATGAGAAATAACCAATTTAAATACTACCGAACACAGATATCATCATCATCATCATCATCTTATCATGTATTAGGCCTAGGGGCCCGTTACGGTCTCAATCCATCGTTTAAGGGGTCTGCCCAATGATCTCTTGCCTGATGGTTGGTAATTTAGAATTTGACGGGGTATTCTTGTTCGGCTCATTCTTCTTACATGGGATATCCATTTGTTTCTATATTTTTGTATATAGTCCATGATTGGTTCTGCTTGTAATTCTTTCATAATATCATAGTTTATTTTATGATCCGTTTTTGAGTAGCCTGCAGTGCGCCTCATAAATTTCATTTCTGACGTAGTTAGTCTCAGATATAAAATACAACAACAATAATAATAATAATAATAATAATAATAATAATAATAATAATAATAATAATAATAAACGTCAGTATACATTAGATGGTGATACAAAAGTCACATAAAAACTAAAAGAAACTAATAAATTACAAACTGCACAGTATTAAAAATATGTTCAATTAATGAATATGGGCAAGATTTCAATTAATAATTTTTTAACCTCCTTTTGGAAATTTCTCAATCGTCCAATATTCTTTATAAATTGAGGTAAGCTATTGTATATTTTCACCCCAACGATCATTGGCGATTTACTGTATACTGTTAAATTATGTTTCCCAATATTAAAATGATCTCTGTTACGAGTAAAATATTCGTGATACTAGCCATTAGTATTAAAATCTCTGCCATTAACATGTACATATTCCAATAACCTTAAAATATATAGACCATACACAGTTAAAATTCCATACTTCTTAAAACTCTCTCTACACGACTGTCTTGCATTAATGTTGAACATACATCTATTTTACAAATTTCAGGGGTATAGAGAAAGAGTTATTATATGTCAGAAGTGCGGTAAACTCAATCACCGGCTAAATTCTGCAGAGCCGTCACTAAATGATTGAAGGGTGGAGAGGATCATCCAACAGAATCATGTAAAAACCTCACCAAAAAATGCATCAAATGCAAATCAGCGCACAGCACTTTGGAATTCGTTAACTGTCCAGCATTCAAACTAGAACAATTCAAACACAAACTTCACATGCTTCTGATCTCACGATATGAAGCCAGACAGGTTACATTGGGAAGATCGTCTTACGCACAAATGGTGCAGAAACAAACGGCAACAGCCTTCGAAGATATTAGTTAATTCCCGGTCCTAGAAAATCGAGTACAAGGGGTGGAACAATCACAAAGTCACCAACGACCACACCTATTCTTTGCACCAACAGCACCACCCAATCTCCGAGTCATACGAGTAATATGCTAGAGTAAGACAGATGTACTGGTTTTTGTTTACTTCAGGTTTCCTTCTTAGAAAGGCCAGACTTTAGAAGATTTGATTAAAAAAAAACAATCACTTAAAATTCATCAATTAGTATCATCATTGCCTATTATTATTAGTATTAGCAAAGAGTTTGATAACCAAAATATAAAAGACAACGAACTGGTGGATAGCTTAGCAAAACAAGCTACGGAACGGGAAGGCTTTAGGACCTTTTCGGGGTAATTAGATAAGTATTTGAACATTTTGGAATTTTTCCATCGGTTACAAGCTAAAAGATTTGCCAAAGTTCAGGTTTCTAGCTCATCTGGTCATCTGGAAGAGGTAAATAATAATGTTTTTTTTTAATGAAGTAACTTTCAACTGATATTAAAGGATGAAATAGTGAGGCATTTTCCATTACGACAAGGGAAACCATGAAGAAACCCATGCCAAATTGACCGGTTAAGGGATTTGAACCTGGTTTCTCTCGAATATGAGTCCAAGACGTTATCATCTCGGCCACAGCGCTCGGTTTACGGAAATAATTATTTACATCGCTAGCATGTCTTCAAAGCCCAGTACAGTGGTACCTCGAGATACGAGTGCCCTAACATACGAGTTATTTGAGATACGAGCTGTCGAGCGAGCGAAGTTTTGTTTTGAAATACGAGCGACATTTGAGATATGAGGATTGGCCAGCTGCGACGCTGCACACGGCCCGTCTCGCGCATTATCCCACGTATTCCCCCAGAGTGCTTGTTTACCTCGCTGTCGAAGCATCTTTGCTAAGTTTTTCTAGGGCTTTGAGCTTTTTGTGCATTTACATACTTTATCACATTTCTTTTTATAACCATGGGTCCGAAGAAAGTGTAACAAATATGTATGTACACTTTATAAAACCAGTTTTTTTTTGCTTTACATTCTCTTTTATTATGTTTTTATGCAATATTTGTCATTTATAAATACATTTTTCTTATTCAAAAACACGCAACAAAAACAATTGGGGGTAGCATTTTTGGGGCTGGAACGGATTGATGGCATTTCAATTAATTTCAATGGGGAAAATTGCTTTGAGATACGAGCAAATTGACATACGAGCAAGGCTACGGAACGAATTAAACTCGTATCTCGAGGTATCACTGTATATTACAACTTCCAAAGCCCTATGAGAACACCGTAGGTAATATTGTTGTTATGAGTTCTGAGCAGACTTTAAAGGGCATCCGTCCTTTTCAAAGTTTTTTTAGAGGTAAACATTTTTAAAAATGGAACTTTTTGGAATTTTTCCATCGCTTACAGACTAAAATCTATAAGTGTGCCAAATTTCAAGTTTATAGCTCATCTGGAAGTGGGTAAACATTAATGTTAGTAAGTGAGTGAGTCAACCACGCGGCTTTATATTATAAGATGTTTAACTATATTAAAATTACTTATTTTATTTTAATATTATAATTTAGAGAACTTTTACAGAAAACTATTGTATGCACCGATTGCGCAAAGCCTTCAGCTGACTCATCCACAAGCCTATCCTTTTACTCTGCTTAGGACTTTGCCTCGTCCGCAATACTTGATTCGTCCGGTAAAGCCTTATTTTCCATTTTTTGCATAAATAGCTATTACATACGTAACATATAGTAGCCTATATAACAAATAAGAAGTGTGATATTCAATTTTTTCAGTTTTATTTACTGTTAAAATGGCTTGAGCTATCAAATACACTGCACTACTTGACTATTACGAAAATTTTGTGATTTGCATTAAGCATTATTTATAATTAAATAATTATATAACACATTCCATAAAATTCTGAAGAAACTGTTAAAAGATTATGGAAATATCTGAATGGAAACATGAAACTGGAAGGCAAGCCTTGTGAACATTAAACATCTTCCAATATTTGTATTTGCACCCTCAGTTCCAGATTTTGCATGACCTTGTGAACTTTCACAGAGTTTCTTACGAGACATAACAATGGGTAACATCATTTTGTGGCTTTGCATGAAAATAGGTGTTTTAAGTAACTTCTTAGAGCTGTTTATGAATTTGGATCAGATTTCCTGTAACACCCACAGTGTTTGTAAAATTACTTAATGTTGCTTCTTTTAAAATTAGCACACATCAATGTTTAGCGGTCTATATAATCAGCCATCAGACCTGTATTACATGGACCCAGCATTCCTGTACCTAACCCACCTATACAATTACAACCATCATCATTGTCGTCGTCAATGTTATCTGATTCTGCAGGCTGTGATGAAATATCGATGGCCACAGAAGAGATGAAACCAGAGTTGTTTTTCCAAGGTGAACTAAATGACTTGCCCGGTTTCTATAAACTAGCGAAATACCTAAGGGTAAATTATCAAATGGACAGAATTTACACAAGGATAACTTTTACAAGCTCAAATAATTTAAAGCTAATAATCACATACACTTAGGGCGAGTTTCTACATAAATGTCTTCTGGATAAATATGAAAGTGACAGAAAAAAAGAGTTTCTATAAACTCGGGTTAGATCTTTCCAAGGGTAAATCACTGGGTTAATTTATCCTTTTATGGATGGCTGGATAATATTTAACCTCTCGAAGGATCAAGATGACGGACGTACAAAGCTGATTAAAGTTCCTGTAAAATACAGTTTTAGAAGTGCTGACTTGGTTTCTCCTTGGTAGGATAGGCCTATTAGAATTTATATACATATTTCTTTAAATTTTACGTACAGTACTTTGTTGGTAATGACTGTATTTGCCGGTATTTGGCAGCAATGAGTATGCAATCATTGCAAACTAGGCTCCTATTTTTCATTTTTCCTTCCTCCCACGAATTAGGTCTCGATACTTTTTATATGTAAAAACTAAAAAACATAGGAAACATAGGAAGAAACAATTAAATCTGCCTTATTCAAGATCTATTCTCAGTGTTCACCGTAGCTCGTTGTCAGCATGCTGGATTACGATTCTAGAGGTCCTCGGTTCTATATATTTCTCATTATGTCATTAGTGCTCTGGTGGGTGATTCTGGAACTAATTTGTCCAATGGATAATTTACCCATAAGTATTTGCAAGTTTATAGAAACCGGGTATAGCCTAATAAGAGATCTTGGTCTCTTGAAGGAGTTGTCACAAATTTTGGGCTCTCGTTTAAAGGAGAAAGCACTGCTAGTAGTTCTCGGTACAACATTCTCCTGGGTTAGGGCAAGAGAAGAGGAGTTGCGTGAGTACTTCACTGAAGATTGTTTACCTAATAACATTGAAGCTGTACCCCTACACCAGTGGTCTCCAACTCGCTGTATTTTGTGCGCGTGTAAGCGGGCTTGCACTGTGCGACCCCTGTGCACCATGTGATGTCAGTCTGAACCAGGGTTCCGTCGGCAGAGGTGGGTTGTCTATTTCATCAGCTTCCAAGCATTATGTTGGGTGTAGAATGTGTTCCAAATATGCAGGCCATCGACTCCTATATTTATGGTAACAAACACCAATATAAGAGAAGTTTGAGTGACTTTTATTCGGATTTTCTCCGAACTGAATTGCTCCGACTGCATAGACATGTTGCTAGGATTTTGTCTACGTACATATACGAGCAGTTTTTTCACTAATGAAAATAAACAAAACCCGCAGCAGAAGTCAATTGTCAGATGAAAATTTAAAATGTGAACTTAGACTGGCTGCTGCACAAACATTGATTCCAGATGTTGAAAAACTTCTGCTTCAAAAGAGACAACAAAAATCAAGAAAACTAGTTTCCACTAATGAGCGATTTTGTAGTGTGAAATGCTTTATTTGAGCTGTTCTTTAATACTGATGCATTACATGGAGATATAGTTTATCTGAATTTTGTTTCAAATTTAACTTTAGTTTTAATATTTATGTTCAATAATATAAATGTGGAAGTGTGTCATTTAAAGGAACGAGTCTAGATTTTGTTTTCATTTCACAGAATTTGTGGCATTACAATAATTGTAACGCACTATGTTCAAAACCACAGAATTAATTTGTGTATATTATTTTGCTAGGAATATACTGTACAATATTTTCGTTCTTACAAACATCATGACTTCACGAATGTTCTTTGAAGAAAACATAAATAAATGAAAATGAAATAATAATGTAATAAAAAATTCATACAACACTCATCTGTTGATATGCCAATTTTATTTTCGAATTTCAAAAGCCTAATGAGCACGCCGACATTGAACTCAAGAGAGGCAGTATACCACGCGGTGTGTGCGCACTAAATGACTTACTGCTGTACTCATTGTGCAATACCAATATATATGGTCCCACGCAGCACGATATGTATAATATACGTATGTTTTAGAGCTACATATATATCATACGTTTGGTCAAATTATTATACGTAAATTATACGTATATTTAATATCCAATATATACATGTATAAAAACTGTTGTAATTTAATCCTGCTTTATGTTCATAATATATCAAAATTAAGTTATTGTTACATAAGCAATTTATTATTTTAAAAAATCTAATTTATTGTTCATTTGCTATTATCAAAATTACGTACAAAAAAATTGGCAACTATACATAAATTTTACGTCTAGAATTTGACATTGTAAACACACCTGTTTATTGTGTTTTACTCTAGTAAATCGATTTGGTTAAATTAAGGGAACGAAATACAATTTACTCACGCTAATAAGAAATTAATAAAAAAATGGTTTAAAATGATTACATCCGTAAACTCAGTAGGACTATTTTTCTGGTAAGCACAGAACACAAACATTGCGCCACCTTGTGCTGAGTCTGAAGAACACCAACGGTCACGCGGGGTTATAAGTTTCGTTTGTTCTTTGAGTTTGTTATTTTGACTCACTGTGCAGAAGAATAATTATACGTTTTGTTTGTTCTTCGTTGTTTGATAATTTGGAAAGGAGGTAAGTGCTTTTTAATATTTGTAATATAACTTTTGTAGATATAATAACACGTTTTGGCAACCGAATAGGGCCTAGTTGTTTTTTCACTTTTAAACAGTGTTTGTGTTTTCTTTAAGATAATATTTTATTTATATCAAGCAAGTATCATAAGAAAGAAGGCATGCACTAGGAAAGCCAATATTAATTTATTGTTCTATAAATCTTGGTTCTTAACCTAAAACTTTAACCTATAATTTCATAAGTGGCAAAATCCATTTTAGCGATAGTTTTCATCGCAAAAACCGACGGTTGACCAGTTTTTTTAAGGCTACAAAAAGATAGGGTTTTGTTACCTGTGTGTTTGTGTTTTTTTTTACTACTGCGGAAAACCACTTAAATTACTAGCCCTAACTTAACCTGTAAATATCAAAATTGCTCATTTATATAAGTTAATATACCAAATGGCAGTTCTCAGTATGATTGGGATGGGAAAAAATAAATGTAAGTCGCACCTTGGATGAATGTTCCAGCCCTCCACTCCCTCGCGATGCACTTTCTTTTATACCACGATCTAGCGAATTCTTCTGTCCTCATATTACGCACAAACTCGTGATTGGACGTTGGTAGTGTGACGTCATACCGCTAAACAAAAGGTGATAGGCTTACTAACCTCTGGAAGATATAATATGCCAAATTTTCTAAACCTACAGTGTACCATACATTATTCGAAAATGCAAGGGCGCTTCGCTTCAGTTACTGCCTCTGCTTCGCGCACTTAACTATGTGGATAGTGTTATGCATTATTTAGACTATTTGCCGAGGTGATTGTGGTCTGATCGGGAGTGTCGAGTGAGCTAGCGGGTAGTCACTGCGTGTGGTCACCATAGCAACGCATTGTTCGGCGACTTACTCTTATCTTTCACTATTGGGGGAATCAAATCTACAAAGTTAGATACTACAGTACCGTAACATATTCATGGTTTTGCACTGCTTATGATAGTGCAGCCGAAAGGTTAATATAATAACTTTCGGGAGCCTAACTTTAATTCCACATCACTTCCTCATGGTTTGTGCTAGTATAATGTGCTTAACAGGTGCAAAACCATGAATATACATTATGGTACTGTAGTGTATAGTATCTAACTTTGTAGATTTGATTATCCAATTCATAGGCTACCGAGAACTGCCATTTGGTATATTAACTTAGATAAATGAGCAATTTTGATATTTACAGTGAGGTTAAGTTAGAGCTAATCATAGGTTACTGAGAACTGCCATTTGGTATATTAACTTAGATAAATGAGCAATTTTGATATTTACAGCGAGGTTAAGTTAGGGCTAAGTAAGTTTACGTGATTTTCTGCAGTAGGCTATAGTAAAAAAAATAACAGACACACACAGTTAACAAAACCCGGTAGTCTTTGAATATAATACTGTGTCTCACACTGCTACATCCCACTACAGTTTGCTTGAGTGCACCACCAGTTAAAACAGGAATGATTTTAATGTATAAAATTATTCACTGTTGAATTCGAATGTATTAAATTCACAAACACTGCTTTCACAACCCCAAGCTTGTGTTAAGCTTGTCTGCCTTGATCATTAAATTTACTATTTTCTCGCATATCTGATTCCGGCTCTTGGAACACTCCCTCGATCATCAAAATTACAATTTTCTCATGTCTTATTTTGGATCCCCCCTCCATGCTCATAAACCGGCAGTGTCAACGAGACGATAAATGATACCGTAGGCAGGAGCTTCGGTATAGCTTGTTTTTTTATTATTTGTAACAGGTTGTTTTTGTAAGTTACAAAGCAAGTTATAAGAAATATCTCTAGACTGCAGTGGGATGCAGCAATGTGAGAAACACAGTATTATATTCAAAGACTACCAACTTTTAGAACCTAGTCTTGTGTAACTTATATGTTGTGGCAGATTAAAGACCATCACTTGCATTTAATATTAATTTATGCTCTAATGGTGATAAATTATTTCCAGGTATTTATTGATATTTTCTTAATGTTTCAGGTGTTCTGAGTAATGGACACCTTCACGTAGGCTACAAGGTCTTCGAATTCCATTTAAGGGAATGGTTTCGCCAGGCAAAGACCAGAATAAGTGGTAAAAAAGAGAAACAAGATCATTAACATTGTAGCAAGATTGAGGTCGGAATTATGTTAATTAATTATTAAATTTTATTTTGCCGTAAATCTCTATACAGAAATATTGGTGCTAAAATACTTAAGACTAAATATATCTTATACACAAGTAGTGGTGAGATTAAAACGATTAGGCTACATTGTAAGTGTGATGTCATGCAATATATTAACTATGATAGTAGTACTATTGATAATTATGCTACAGTCCTGATTGAGCGTTCAGTTGAGTATATTTAAATTACTTGTTCAAATACTCAAGGCATTCATTAATACTGTAGAAGCAGTGTTGGAGTAGGAAATGTTTGACACAGTTTCTGTATTTCATATACTCCATGTGTTGAAATACTTTATTAAGAGAGTTATATTATTATTCCTTTATAGGATAGGGAGGATTTTTGTTTGTTTGTTTGTTCTAATACTGTTAATATGAATTTTATTGTGGCTTTTTGTACAATAGTTGTGAATTGCCTCATTTTTGATGAAATTATGTTTGTTTTTATGAATGAAACTTACTGCTTCTACAGTGAGTCCCATGCAAGAGTTGGCCAATGACGCGGGTTTCTGCATCGCGGCTGGCACAGCTCCAACTCCCGAGCAATTGGGTGAAATATCTACGCTAATAATGCCGCGGTCGGTGTAATGATTAAGGTTCCCACATTTACAGTTAAAATTACAATGAAAATAACCACGTACCTCACAACAAGAGATGTTGGAAATGTTCTCCTCTTGCATCCACACAATACTGGCACCTTTTTAGGAAATTTTCTTTCACGCACTTAAGTTCAGCTTCCGAGACAGAGTTACTTTCTCTTGTGATAGGCCTATGTGATATTGTCTTTAAGTTCTTCTAACAGTATGTGAATATTATTTATGGGGAAACTTGAAAAATAAAGTGTATAGGCCAATTTCCCATACATAAGAAGAACTTAAAGACAATATCACAAAAGAAATTAACTCTATCTCGCAAGCTGAACTTATGCGCGTGAAAGAAAATTTCCTAAAAAGGAGCCAGTATTGCGTGGATGCAAGAGGAGAACCTTTCCTACATCTCTTGTGATGAGGTACATGGTTATTTTCATTGTGATTTTAACTGTAAATGTGAGAACCTGAATCAATACACCGACCGCGGCATTGTTTGCATAGATATTTCACCCGATCGCTCGGGAGTTGGAGCTGTGCCAGCCGCGATGCAGAAACCCGTCTCATTGGCCAACTCTTGCATGGGACTCACTGTAGTATGTAAAGACAGGGTACTGGTAGGATTTTTAGATTTTTGAACGAGTCCCTAGGGCCTACACACTTCACTATTATCATGTATGATCATTTCAATAGGTCTTCCCATCATCATCAGCTGATGTGTTTGTGATAAATTCAATTCAGTTCTTTTATTCACCATGTAAAAAAATTGCCAATAAGTTAGGTAAATACTGCTTCTGCTATAGTTTTACACTTTTGGAAACCGAACTGTTCTTTGGAAAGGATATTGTTTTTTTACTATGAATGATAAGAGCCTTTTATACATTGCTTTTTCTAAGTTTTTGAGAAAACTGGTAATAGTGAGATAGGTCTGCAATTTTCGGTGTTACTAAAGTCACCTTCTTTAAATACAGGGCAAGCTTTTGCTGTTTTGAATATTTATTTGTATTTTCTTTAAGCTTTTTGTAATGTGTTAAGAATAAAATATTGTAATACATATTGTTATGGTGCTATTATTTAATTTTCTTACCTACAATCTGTATTAAATGCAATGTTGGGGTCTTTTTTTGTCAATTATTCACAGCTAGCTTGTTTATAGTTATTCTAAAAAAGCTACTGCTTCAAAATGCAAAAACAATATGAGAGATGCAATTTTAGAAACATTGTTTACAAAAATTATACAGGGACATTCTTTCTCAGCATGTCGCGTAACTGGCTGCCGCATGCACTGCACCTCATGCTGCAATGGCCAATGCATGGATCCTTCATGCCCCCCTGCATTAACCCGAGTCTCAGAATTTGTACTTGCTATGCTCATATAGAAGATGCTGTAATTGTTCCAAATTTTCTGCCACATACAGTACTATAGCAGTGTTTATGCGGCTGGCTGAGCGGAGTGTGTTTGTTACTGTTATGTTATGATTAAGAGGCTCTCGGTGCAGGGTTTCTTTGTGTACTGTGAAGCCCAGTCCGTAACTCTGTGATATTTCAGTGTAATATTTAATTGTATACTGTGTTGTGTAATAATCCTTTGCGGGGAGACAGCATATATACACATCACGTACATGAGGACAAATAAGTCATGTGCTAGAACAAAAAAATTTCATCAGAAGTTTCCAGACAGGCCTATTCCGACCCGCAGTACCATAATATGTCTTGCAAACACATTTAAGGATACAGGTTCTATGAAGGATCCATGTATCTGCCATTGTAGCATGAGGTGTTGTGCATGCGGCTGCACATTACGCGAGGCGCTGAGAAAGAATGTCCCTGTATATCAAATATACATTTGGTGGATCTCTCATGTATGGATAGTATACATAAAATATATGTAAGCAGTGTACATTTATGAACCAGAGGTCCTTTTTATATATAAATTATATATAAAATATACGTTTGATATATCATCTTTACATATTTTTTACGTATAGATATTGTACATCAATAGTATGTACGCGATTGTAAGTATAATTGATATATATTAAATGTCAGGATTGACATGAATAGACGTAAAATATACATAAAAAAGTGGGACATTTGAGCGTATATTATACATAGATTTTATTTAACCAATATGCGTGATGCACATTACCTAGATCTAGGGATAACGTAAATTTTACATATATTTTACGTATGTGTGCTGAGTGGGGTTGTACCAGTAAGGTATTCTTACAGCTTGAAGGTAAACTATGAAACCCTTGCAATAATAATAATGGCGATTAAACATTTAGAGCACGAATGGGTAGTATGTGGTGGTCTAAAAGTTATAGAAATACTTCTTGCACTACATTCAGGTTACATAAAATATCCTGATTAATGTTTTATAAATTCTCCTTCCTATCTGATGCTAAACTGAAAGAAGGAATCATTGTGGGACCACAAATTAGGTATCTTATGGCTAGGGCCCTGATTTATTGGTGAAATAAAATGGCTGATTTCGGTGTTAACTTCCTTCTATTTCGGTGGGTATTTCGCAAAATAAATTACATTATACTACATTGGGAAGATTGCGCAATGATGAAATTTGCTTCTTTATTTACATGAACTAACACCCCCCCCCCTCATTTCTATATTCTTCTGCCCTTGTATGAACTGAAGTAACTTTCGATTTAGGCATGATTAGAGTTAATGTTCAAATATAATGACGAGAAATATTATCGTAATTTCTACTAAACACCATCAGATAGCCATTTGCAAACAGAAGTGCCAACCATACCACTGGATAATAGACGAAATCTGTTGAATACAAGTAACAAACATTCTACACTCTTCTGCTGTAATCGATCACAGGCATCGCTAACTTGGCAAAGACATAGCAGGAAAGGAGTGTACTCAACAGGCAAACCAGGTCACAGACAATCTTTGCGTAAATTCTGCAATCTTTGTAATCGATCACAAATATCGATATATCGGTAAAACTTCGACAGCCACACAAAAAGCAGAAATAAAAGCATGCTGCTAAGAAATAAAAAATACAGTACCTCAAAACACAATAGTGATTTTAAGGCACATTTTCGTGCTCATTTCTCACTTTACGGACAGAAGGGGCATATTTCGCGCTTACAGACACATTTCGCGGATTCGAGTAAATTTCGCGATATTTCGTGGATTCAATTTGGTTCATATTGGTATTTTAAGCATGTAAAAGCTAAATACAGCTAAGGGAGGTTGTTTTATAAAATTTCGCGCTTATCATTGTTACCAAAAACTACGTCCCCTACTTATGGCAGACGAAAATTTGAGTATTTGATTACCTGTGAGGAAAGACTAACTTGGACAGGTTTCAAGAATTGTGATAAACGGGTTTCTGGGGAACAGGAAGCACCCAGATTACGATAAATTCGTGGAAGATATTTTGATGACTTTGAAAAACTTAGGTTGTATTGTATTAAGTTACATTTCTTTCTTAGCTACTTAGACTTTTCCCCGGAAAGCTTGAAAGATTATACTGAGGAACATTTACAAGAAAGCGGTTCCACCAAGATATGAAAAAGACAGAAAGACGTTATCATGGTAGGTGGAATTCTGTGATGTATAGGTGACTAGCTACTGCTGGTCTATTAAGAGGGTCAATCTGGATCACACTTCTGCACTTAATTTCTTCAACTTATATGATATTATAGGTTAAATAAATACTTAAATTGAAATTCTGTAAATTTGTTACGTGAACACAAGCCGCCGTGGTGGTTCGTGGGCCTGGCATGCAAGCGGTCCCGGGTTCAAATCCCGCGGTAGCCGGGCGTGTCATTCGTGGTGGACGATGCCGGGAGTAAGGTTTTTTCTAGGGGTACTCCCGTTTCCCCCATTCATTCCGCCAACACACTCCCCTTCATCTTTCACTTCCCCTTATCATCATCGCGTTTCCTTTCCCGGTTTCCGGTATGCTGTTGGTGCAAGCACCTGCTGTGGGCCTCTCCCGTCCTCCCCGTGGCTTGTGGTCATGAAGTTGCTGGATGGTGTACCGCTAACTTGGGCGCTCTATTTCGCAAGACTTACCGAGGCAACGGCACACGTAGCATGGTAAAAGGTAGGGTCTGTTGACGAGGGGCCGTCAGACATGCACATCATTCCATTACCAGAGGTTGGCACAATGTGTCAAATGGCAGAAGTGTTTAGCGTAGTTCTCAACTTGCCTTCCCCCTTCAGGGGACTGATCCTATCCCAGTGGCGTGGCGTGGGTGATTCATAAGTGTTGCCAGTTGCTTCAGACTTAATTTGGGGAGTGCCAGTCGCGAATTCCGTGGGTTTCCAAGTTAATATTATATAGGTTGTATGCAACTGTATAAAACAAAACAAACAAGAACTAACATATAAGTAAAAATTATAGTGGCATACCTTATTTAACATGTATTTACAATCTCTCCAATTTACAGAGTCTATTTGTACTTCAGTTCAATCCGCCGATTCTTCTCCAAAAAAACATCAATGACAGAATTTTCAAACGTTGCTTGCTTTTGCTTTTTAAGTTTATTAAGCAACCCCTTTTCCACTGATAACAGAGACAGAGATGAAAGTCTATTTTGAGTTTGAGTGTTTCTGAGATAAGTGTGTATTCTGCGGAGCGCTGAAAAAGATCGTTCTGCTGATGCACTGGTGGCAGGAATAGTCAAAATTAATTCATGAAGTTTATACACCTGTGGCAAAGCTTCTTTAAGTTCCATGGCATACAACTCTTGGTGAACTTCGTAGACTGCTTTGTTTCGAAATTCAGGGGAAGAGTACAAATAACAGAGTTCGTTCCTTAATCGCACTGAGTTGAAGTACTGTCCGTAATAAGTAAGAAAAGTCTTAAACGCACACTCTGGGAAAGTCTTGTCATATTCGGTGTATGAAGCACTGTCCAACAATGACAGGAACAGTAGTTGGTCTATATCCGAGAATCTGTTGGTTATTTGGCCAAGTATTGTATCTATGATCTCATAAAATATTCGTCGATACGATGATTTTGTGTCATTTTCTCCTTTGTCCAGTCTCGATCTCTTTGAAAGTATTGGTGTTTCGTGGCAGTCTTGATCAGATTCTATTCTTGACCAAATTAATTCGTCAAAATTTTCACGCAAGTCTTTCATACTGTTTTTAAAGTCATTGATTTTTTGTTTGCAGAAAGCAATATCAAAAATCTTTTTCTGAAGGATGTTAAACAAAAAATCAGACTTAGGAAATACAAGCGAAAACACCAAAAGCAAGAATCTGAAATCAAAGCTTAGGAGGTTCTGGTAGTAGCCTGATGCACAAGCTCTTGTTTCAGCATCCCATTCATCCTCATCATCTGCCATTAACTTAAATAGGGCGGCAAGTTCAGTCTTCAAGCTGAAAATGACATCAATCATTCTGCTTTTGTAGTTCCATCTCGTGGCAGACACTGATGGAATGCGTTTTTTCACTTCAGTGTCTAAAGCTTCTGTTCTTTTGGGCGATTTTGAAAAAAATGTAGACAGTCCTGTCACTGTTTGAAAAAATATTCTACACTTCTTTATCTGACTGGTTGATTGCTGCAAAACTAAATTAAGCTTGTGGGCATAGCAATGCACAAATAAAGCTTGTTCATATTTCCCTCTAACAATCGATTGTAAACCGTTATGCTCTCCAGCCATCACGGCTGCACCATCATATGTTTGCGCTATGAGTTTCGCGCCAGATTTGAATTCGTCCATGATTTCGAACAAATGCTTGGACAAACCAACTGCTGTGCGGTCACTACTGACGTCACAAAACCCTACAAATCTTTCTTCAACCCTTCCTTCTGGTGTGACGTAACGAAGAACCGTTGATAATTGAGATTTATTTGATACATCAGTGGTTTCGTCCATGATTACTGATATAAAACTTGTCTCACTCACTTCGTTCTTTATTTCATTAATCAAAACACGAGAAATACACTCAATAATGTCATTCTGAATGTCATTTGACGTTCCTGAAAACACAGTCGCAGTCCGAAGATGTTCCTCCAACTTATCATCTGTTTGAGCAATTAGGTGTAAGAGTTCTACGTAGTTACCTCTGTTATCCGAATGTTCGGACTCGTCACTACCCCTAAATGGGAGTTCTTGCTGAGCTAAATAGCAAACAGCATTTATCAATCGACCCATTATATACCTATTCCTTTTCACACCTTCATTATACTTTTCAACTGAATTCTTAAATGCCTCACTCAAAGAAGTGTCAATTCTTGTTTTTCCAAACTTTACTAACGCTACAACGGATGAAATATGAGTTTTGGAATTTTCATGACGAATCCTCAAGGTGCGGAAACTATCCATGTTACTGATGCCATCTGTTGTCCATGCATTCATTTCATTGGAAAAAAGCAGGCATGGCCAACAAAATAGTCTCATTAATTTGTCACAACCACACAGCCAAGGAAACTCCTTGTACCAAGAGCTACTAAAATGCCTCTCGAAACCCCCGTGTGATTTAGTTTTTAAAGGTTTAAGATCCGGAGTTGGCCTTCCTGATGAAATTATGTGACATTTTTCACCAAAAGAACGTGAACTCAAGGAGCGTTTTAAAACGTTTTCGATCACACAATCACAGTCACTTATACCCGCAAATTGTGATGCCATTCTTCTTATTGTACTTTTAGCATTAAATCAGTCACCATATCATTGTTATACGTGAAGAATTAACACTAAAAATCAAGGTTTGCCTTTACACTTAACTGGCAACAATAAGTGCTATAAACAGCAAACTGAGGTCGCAGGGTCACTGACATCTCACACGAGACTATAAGCTTCGAGTTTGCCGGTAAGCGCCATTGGCAAAGTAACGAGCTGTTTAGAACTGGAGGATGCTGTCTTCGACCGGTCTCGGCGGATCGGTCACAAATGAAGAAACTCTGAAATCTGAAAGTGAAATTACTTACACTTTCCATTATTCTTTGAAAAAATAATGTAAAATTTGGATACACTTTATTCATTTTATAAGCTGTTGCCGGCGGCAACAGAGGCAACATTAACGCCACGCCCCTGTCCTATCCTATCCTATGTGATACATAAAATCTTACTTGAGATTCATAAACAGGAGGCAAAAATACATTACAATTACCCATCAGAACTAAAAGCCTTGACAACAAATATAATTGTGTAAATAAGTGTAATAATAAAATTTACCCCGAAAACGGGAAAACCGATTTGGTACTTGACTACAGCAAACACAAAAAATGGACTCGAAGAAAGCTTGCCATATTCAAAAACGTTTTGTCCTGCGCATCAGTCGTGCACATCAAACTTCAGACAGCCAGAGGATACCGAGCAGACTTGTGAATGTGTGTAGTTAAAAGAACAATGTATACAACAACAAGCAAGTTGGCAGTGCTTTTGTGGTTTCTCCGAAAAAGATGTCGAAATCAATACTTCACAATTCAAAATCTGTACGTACCATGGTGTTTTTCGAGCTGAAAAGTTCGCGATCCTGAAGACGGTAGAATGGTGCACTAAAAGAAATAGTATTGCATATATTTCTAGTGATTCTCATGCAGCTTTGAAAGAAATACTAAAACAATGCGACAGCTGTAGACATTCGATGTTAGATATCAAACTTACATATTTTGTTTGTATAGGGTAATTTATATTACATTTTGAACTACAACCCTTACATTTTATAGTTATTATTAGCAGGATAGTAGATTTTCATCTTACACTCATAGTAAGTCTTTCTGTTAGAAATTAACATTTGTTTTGTATATATTATAGTATATTATATAGTAGTTCTGTGAACAATAGTAGACCTGGCGTTAAATAAATGTAGGATTTCCTCTTGATCCGTTAAAACGGACACCATCTTAATACGGAACCAAAAAATAAAAATCCTTACACATAATGTAGTTTGCGATGACTTTAAGGAACATTATTCCAAAATGGAAGAAAATCGAACAAATCGTTTTATCTTAACTTCGTATCACACGAACTTGCAAGAAAACGAAATGAATGTACACCATTAGAGTTGTACTAAAACAAAGTTGTACAAAATTGTAAACTGGAGAGTGGAAGTAGCCTTCAAATGATTATAGCATGAACCATTTGGCTAGAATCCTTGAAAAAGCTGTGCATTACACGAAACGGAACCTTGAATAGCCATCATCTCGAAATGGAATCAAAAAACAAAAATCCTCGCACATACGTCGTTTTTAATGAGTTCAAGGAACATTCTTGCAAAACTGTAAGAAAATGGAACGAGTGTAGTCGTGATTGCGATGCAAACAAATTTACAAACAAACGAAATACCGAACGGTTGAGTTAAAAAAGAGCCTCGGTTTGCTATGTTCATATATTTCATTATGTATTTACCTATAGTCCTTAAGCTTCAACGTTTCTATTTGTAGGGTAATAGATGTTAGTATTTTTTCAACTTTTATCTATTGCAAGTTTCCTGCATAAAGGCCTACTACATCTCTTGTATAAAAAATAATGCAATATAATATGTATTGAATACTAGTTTAGGTTATATTCTATATAGCAAATTCATTATTGTTGCAGAACTCACAGGACGACTAAAATAAATATTTTTGGTGTAAGGAGAGTAATTTTCTCTTGCTAGTCCCATAATATTATCACCCGTGGATATAGTGTTTTTAATTGTGCCGAAGATCCTGGTTCAAATCCCGGCTATGCCATTGAATTTTTCAGTCTGACTTCACCCTTCTATCGTAGCCGACACACGACCATTGTGAAAGAATTATCATTCCGGTGTAAAATACTTGTCGAATCTTGATTATAGAGACTAAGGGTGGCGTGCACCATCCAGGAGTAAATCAAACTAAAGTAGTAAATTTAAGACGGAGACCTAGAGTATACAAGAACCAGTACATCTGTCTCACTCTTTAAGTCATACGAGTAATGTGCTAGAGTGAGACAGACAAACCGGTTTTTGTTGCGTCAGGTTCCCGTCTTACATTTACTACTTTAGTGCTTCTCTTTTAGTAACTTACTCTTTTAGTTGGTGTTGGAGAGCTCAATTGATAGTTACTTCTTTAGTTGTAACTAAAGTAGTAAACGATTTTTACTAAAGAAGTAGTCGAATTCTGCGCAGAACAGAGCAGAAACGTTAGTGCAGCGCAGCAGAACACGTGAATTTCAATTGCCAGTATTATTCAAGTGCCAGATAATGAAAAGGAAAGGTTCGCTGAAACAATGAATATGAATTTGGGTTGATCCAAATATTACTAATGACAATCTTCATGTT
Organism: Ectobius pallidus; assembly: GCA_964059195.1. Lineage (NCBI taxonomy): Eukaryota > Metazoa > Arthropoda > Insecta > Blattodea > Ectobiidae > Ectobius > Ectobius pallidus. The sequence goes on along the minus strand of CAXKWD010000001.1, from coordinate 30,984,315 downwards.
TTAAAATAGGTCTAATAGTAATGTTTTATTCATTACTAATTTTAATTCCTTCAATTGAATATTTTCAGTTTAGTAGCCTACGTTAGGGTACTGTGATTACAATTTTTGTGCAAACTATTTCTGTATTATAATGCAAACAATTGGAATTTCCAGTTGATTTTCATAATTGATTCACTGTAAATATTATAATTATTTCTCTCGTAATAATAATAAAGTTCTAAAATATATTAAAATATTTATACTTCCTAAAGTTACATATTCTTCCCCAAAAACGATAAATCAATTATTCTACAGTTGTTTATCATAAATCTCACTATAATGAATTATTTATACTTATTTATACAATATTAATAAGAAGTATTACACAAAATCATGAAAAAGAGGGGGATAAAAAGGATAACAAAACTAATAAGGGGCATTATGTTTCTGTCCTTTTTCAAATGCACAGAACATTTACTTAAAAAATATTACCTTATAAAAATAATAATATTACAACTGAGAAAAGTAATATTTAAACAAAAAATGGCGGTACAATATTTCGGAAGCTATGAACTCCAATAATAATTATGTAGATGGTTGTGTGTTTAAAAATAATTTCAGTGACTACTTCTCTAGATCCTGTGCAGCTTCAACCTCCAGTGCCCCTCCTTAAAATTTTCTTTCGGCACTCATGTTGGCATTTTTTTTCTATATAGTTTATAATGCTTCTCACTTTCCTGTCCACAGGGTTAATTAAAATAGTTAGCAGCATACTATAGACCTGCAGCATCTGCTATAGTTTATTCCCAAACATGAAAGTCTCGTCTCACTCCACCATTCGAGACTTGGGTAGTCTTTAAGGAATGGTTTTACAATGTGTCCCCTTCTCAATGTACGCTAATCCCAGAGTCAGTCAAATTTTCTTCCAATGTGGCCTGTTTGGACATTTTTACACCTGGGTCAGAAAAGGACATATTATTCATTAACACTGCGGGTGCAACTATTGAACTTTTAGCTCTTATAATTATTATTATAATTCTGGCATTCGCAATGTTGTGCTTTAAGTTAAGCTATAGAAGTGTAATGTAATAAAATTAATTTACAATAATTACATTAAATCGTTTAACAATGAGAATCACCTATTGTTCAGTAATCTCTATGGTTAAGTAGCAGGGGGAAGTGTTTTCTGGGTAGCTCCAAGAACGGAGGCTTTCATTTATTGGAATATACTATACCTCGCCGATATCTGTATCCATAGGATTAGCTTGAAATACATCGTCGTTTTCTAACCCAAAGTTAGGGAGAACTGCAGCATCTAAAGGCCGATCCAGCTAGGAAGATATTTGAGAGCACATGCGCTCCTTGTACCGTGCAATGCAAACGTCCCTTCCACTCACTCTCCCCCTCACCTTTGGTGGACGTCTTCCTAGTTGGATCGCTCTCCGCAATGATATTTCCACATTTGACTGGCTGAAATCACATGGATGTAGTGAGAATCTGACATCGTTTCTTCCAAACGCCAAAATTTCATGTAAGGATTTATGAGCTTAATTATTTACGATATTAAATGCCCTACTAGGTGTGGTTCGCTTAATATTTATTAAATCACCTGCCACAACTCTCATTTTTGGTATATCACCTTCTTCATCTCAATAACTTATCCTCAGTTTGAACTATGTAATCCATTTAATGTGATATGTAACTCATAACTCACGCAAATGCCACAGAACACACTTACTACACAACTTACTCCACCCCCTGAGTAGGAGTAAATATTGGCCTTATTTACTCCACAACTTACTATGTTAGTAACGTACTCCGTGTTGGTGCTCTCCACCACTTGTGGAGTAAGTTCATTTACTCTGGGAGTAAATAAAATATTTACTTCTTTAGTACATTGCTCTAGGTTGAAGGTCGCTGAGTTTAGTTTACTCCTGGTTGGTGCACGCCGTCCTTACTAAAAGAGTACGGTTACTAAAAGAGTAGCTTACTAAAGTAGTTAGAACTAAAGAAGTAAGGTTTACTAAAAGAGTAAATGGCATGAGTTTGGTGCACGCCACACTAAAAGTATATCTGGTTTTAATCCGCAATTCGCATTATTTTAGCTATCGCAGAGGTAGCCTATAACTAGGGACCGGATTTTTAGGTTTTTAAAAACACTGTTTTAGGTTTTCCATTAGGTGAAATAGTTTTTTTTAGGTTTTTTGTCCAAATATCGTTTTCGGGTAGAATAATTGGTTTAATGAATTTGAATGTGCTACATAGGATTCTATACATAATAATTGTAAAGTTTAACTTAACAAAATGACTTAAATTTGTGTAAACTTGCTTTAAGACAATATTATACAATTTAAGAAGGAAAGCATAAACAATCAAAAGAAGCAGTGAAAATAAGATTGTCTCACATTTCCTGGTTACAGTATATCACTAAATATCTTTCAAGATTCTCAACTGTGAAGTTCTTCCTGTTATCTCTTAGAATACATTTAAAGGCACAAAATGTACTTTAAACCTCACATGACGTCAGCAGTGGTTGTTCGTACGAATATTTTAAAAGGAATACGCCAGTACTCTTACACTTCCTCTCTTGATACTGTCATCCTAGACGCCTTTGGATTGAACGAAACGCTGGTGCTATTAATTTCAACTCGACAAAAATTGTCTCTCCACAAAATATCGATTTATCAACTGACAAACAAAAAAGACAAAAAAAAAGTAGCTTAAATTAGATATTTTAGGTTTTGTATCCCGGTTAGGTACATTTAGGTTTTTATACCCCATTTAGGTATTTTTAGGTGCCACAGAATTAATGTGGGTGAATCCTTTGGACATGATTTGAAAAAGTGTGTAATCGCTTTTTGTTTTGGAAGTAAGGAAAAAAATAGGTAAAAGCCTAAGAATCCGGTCCCTACCTATAACTGATCCGATGAGACATGAGAACACACCTTCCAAGCCATTCCACAAGCTCATATTGCTACTGTGCATTCTTGTCTCGCCGTCCCAGTTATAACGCTGACTATTCCACTCATAACCAGCGTGTTTGATATTGACCAATAACGTTTAGCAATTCCTCAGATATAGACCAATCACTATCGTTTATCTTTTAAAATGCTTGCTAATAATATGAGGATGCTATTTTATCTGACAAAATCGTCTGCTCGTTACTGAACACGTAAGCATCAGTGTGCAGTGATTAATACATCACATGCTGCCATTAAGCAGCAAGAAAACAGATTATTTTATACATCATAACTTGTTTTGAAATTGAAATAATAGAAATGTACATTGATTAAAAACACAATTTCGATTCGGTGCAAGCCAGTTGGTGTGCTTTTATTCTGTTCTCCTCTTAGCTTACCTGAATGAATTTAACTATGTCTTATAAGTACCATTGGTAGCACTGTTCACAACACGGTAACTCGAATCGATTCATGGATGGTTGATTCATAGTATGCCTTGATCTCGCAGCTTTTAGTTTTGTTTTTATACAACAAAGCACGAAAGTAATTATTATTTGTATAATCCGTTACATTTTTATTCATGGAATAATCTCAATAAATCCAACTCGAGTTGACGAGTTTCATCAGAAAAATTTTCTCCTGCTGCGCAGTTGCGAATCTATCGATAAACTCGTCAACTCTCGTGGGATTACCTATGTTAAAACAAGTCCGTCTCCACATAGCTATCCAAAACAAACATGGATAGGTTGGATTGAGCTAATTCACTGTTAATATCATAAAGTAACATTTTGTTAATTTTCTTTTAATGATATGCTAAATGTAAGCAATATTTCACCACCAATATCAATACTATTACAATGTAAATAAAAATATATTATATTTTAAGTAGTCTAAAGAGAAAGCAGACAGTATTTTAAATATGAAATGGAAAACACAATATACATTATGCAACTTTTTTCATATTTGCGACTATATGTAAAATTTTAATGCTGAAAACTCTTTAAAATTAAGGCAATTTTACAACAATTTAAAGCAAGCCTAATTACGAATACACATAATAATAACATTATTATTTTTTTATAATTAGAGAGAAGCGGAATTTGATTCTGATACTCCGAAAAAACAAGCTGCCGAAAGTTTGGAATCAATACTCCTACTCATTGGGTTGAAAATCCGAGATCCATTATAAATTCTCAACACTGGGGAAGTCTCAAGACACACATCCAAGTTCTGTGTTAATATGTTGTTGCTGTTCAACTAAATCTTGAATGAAAATAAAACCCAGTCTCTTACCAATGAATTTGGACTTATAAAACTTTTTAAAAGAGGGGGAAAACATTCTCTGCCCTATTTGTGTTGACAATTTAAACCTAATGCTTTCAAAATTAAACAATAAGTTTTATTTCCGTAATAGTTTCCACGGAAACAGAATGCATATTTGCGGACAAGTAAAAATAAATATAATATATCACTATAATTTCAAATTAATTTTAATTTATTAAGTCTTTCCGTCAATACAGATTGCCATTAACAAAGAATGTCAAATAAACTAAACAAAGGAAACGAAAAGATCATAAATGAAATGCACATTAAAAGCAGCAAAAAGAACAAAGAAACGAAATATACACTAAATAAAAGGAAATCGTTACACAAAATGAAACACGAACTGCATCGATTTTAGCGTGAAAATATTTAACTAAACAAGGAAGTAAGAGTTACATTAATTAAATGACGGAAATAAATTATACATAAACAGAAAATTAAATCGACATTATCCTAAATAATGACCATATGGTTTCGCAAGAATGGAGATAAAAATCTAAATAAGGAATCGGAAATCAGAGAGAAGGGAAACAGTGATTACAGGAATTAATACCATCAGGGAAAGGTAATGCATAATATGAATGTAACATACTGTATGCCATGAAAGTCAATCAACATGGGTCTAGTAGAGGCTTTTGAATTAAGTTGGCCTATCAGAGTATCAAAAGAATTTTCATTTCTTTTTATGCAAACTTTTACACTTCGATGATCTGTTTTTAAACTACACGCAAGTATATATCATTTTAAAATTCATACTCAAATGAACGTAATATTTCAAATGGACTTCTCATTTTTGCAGGGTACACAAGCATTATCTGGACCTTCTTCACAACGATCAATGGGAATGGTAACGAGCAAATAGAATTGAAAGAGACGATACTGGAGATGACTGCTGAGAAACGAAAGCGTTTGCTGTGTTTAAGTGAAGATCAGTGTAATGTGAGTGATAAGAGAAAATAAGTTAAAGGAAAAGGTATCTATATACGTTTGAAATGTAAATTTTTTACAAATTTCCAAAAAAAATAAATTATATTAGAATAAAAGATTGAAGTCTCTATTTTCAAAAAATGTTAAATTTGTTTGGGTTAATAGGTCATAAATGTATTTAAATCACCATTTAATGGGTTGGCGCAAGCCTTCTTGGCCTGAAAAGGTAATGGCATTGTTCTTCATATTCTGTCTGATCTTTTTAAAATTCCCTTTCCATTCTAGCTGTAATATTTTTCATAGCTGCTGAGGATGTAGTACTGCCTTCCTCTAATAGATGGCAGTCCAATATCAAGTTCCTATGCTGCAGGGACATTTTGAAAGTTCCAAATAAGAATATTAAGTTTTAAAATTATCCGTAAACTTCAATTCCCCTTTTCTCAAAACTTTATTTCTCGCAATTTTTTAGGATTCAAAAAATGATAAAAACACTTAGAACTGAGCTAGAGGCTTCATTCTTGCACCAAATGTAAGCCAATAAAACCAGTCAGAGCCTGAACCTAAATGGTTAAGAATATGTTAAAAATTGAAGCTGTGAGGAGTTTAAAAGGAACAATGAATAATTTTTTTCACCCGCCAAAATTCTAAGATTTTTTTTTTTTATTTATTGTAGGGCATGCTAGCAATAACTTAGGTTCAGGATCTAACCTACATTATGAGGAATCATCACATAATTTTTACACATAGTTTGCATGTCTTTCAAGCAAACCAGAATTTTTTAAAAATTTGCATATATATTTTTCAAAATAATTTTTTTAGACCACAATAATATTATTTTTTGGTTAACTAATATTGCATTAACTTAGTTTAATGATATCTGATTCACTCTAAAAAAAAAATCAGAAATCCTGTTTGAAAAATGCAGATTTTCACTTGAAACATATAAAGATACCTTCAGGACTATATAGATCACATCTCGACTAGAAGAACATTAACTTATGCTGGAGATGACTGCGGAGGTGGTGATGTTAGGTAGTGTGAAAATTGCTGTATGTTGATTTGATTTTTAAGTAGAAAATATAAATAAACATGTTCATAGGACCAAAGACCAGAACTCAGTTCCAAACTAAAATGCGGTAATTTGATTCATATTAATGATCGTTTACTATTTCCCCTTTATGCCCTTGGTCTAGGCTTACACAAAATACTGGCCTCTGAACCTTCAAGTTTCAAATCTTTGAGACAGCCATAAATTCAATGTTTTGACTGAAAAACATTTTGATCTATTTAGGCTATATTGTAATTATATTTTTCCAGGCATTCTGATTTCACTATTTTAATGTTTTTATAAAATCAGTCTCCGAGACTGACGGATAAGAAAATGTCGGCAAATTTTAAAATGAGAACTGGTCTTTGGTGAATCCCTGCTTTGTTTAATACACAGCAGCGATAATGGAGCCTAACGTCTGTTATTCCTTTACAATCTGACATTGAATTGCAAAGCAATGTAAAATTTATAATCTTGAAGGCTCCATTTAAGTTGAAAGGATTAACAGAAAATCCTATCCTTCGCGTCCACGTTCGCAGGTTCTGGAAATGCAGTTGAGCAAACATATCGAAATCGACTGCAACCAAGAAGGAAGATGGCATCATTTGATAACAATACTTGTCTGATTCTGGTTTAAAGAACTCGGCTGTACTTAATTTTTTTTTTTATATTCTGTAACATTGGTTGAATTTTCACAAGATTTATTATATCAAAACTACTAGTTAAATGGTAATGCAAAAACAGGGGTGTAATGCAACTTACGCTTGTTATCGTCGTTGGTGTGCATGAATTTGGTCCCGCATGAGTTGTTTTACATGCCTGTAAATATATAGACATCAGCCTGTCACATTTATGTTCACATAAATGCCATCGACCTGGCTGGTACGAACCCACAACCTTGAGCACAGGAAGCAATGTGATGTCCAGACCGACGAAAGTAACTATATTGCATTCAGAGTCGTTTGGACCAGTGGAAGGAGAGAACAGACGTCAAGATATGCGTGTCGCGTTCTACAGGCATGTGACTGCAGGCCAAGAGAGTAAACTGTGGAATTGCTAGATCTCTCTTATGCCCGTGCTATTCTGTTTCTCTTATGGATGAATAACTTAATATTATACCTAATATTAATTCCAATGGTGCTAAATCTAGGAGGAGGAGGGTTCTAGGAGGTTGAGGCACCCAGATTTTAGACATTCGGCACATGGAGGTGGTAAGGTTGTCAACCTTACGCACCAGCCGCCTGTACCCCCAGGATTGCTCCTGGTACTCATTTCTGTTAGAGGCTGAGTCGACCCCAGTGCCACCAGAAGGATTAAGCCAGTTGTAAACTCCAACGACCTCATCGGGTATCAAACCTGCGACCTTCCGGTTTGTGGCGCAGCACCTCAACCACTACGCTACGGCGTACCCCAAAAGAGAAACATACAGAATTTAAAAAAATAATAACAATTTTTATTCTTAAACGTTTTAATTAAACTAAGCATGATAGCTTGAATTCTAAAAACAAACTCCTTACAAATAGGGGGAAAAAATCAGCTATAGGCCTACAAAAATGGAAATAGTTTCTATAGGCCTAAAAATCCTCTTTTCATATTAAAAATCGTTTAAAATCATCATTTCAGTAACTAACTGTCAAATTAGGGTGAAATATTGTAGGGGATTCTTAAAATTATTCAGTGTTACAAAAATGAGGAACAATCAATACTGTATCTGGGATTATCAAATTTAGTCCTAATGTCCCTTAAACGTCTAAAGAATAAGAAGATCAAGATCAGAACATGCCACCCTTTCAGAGAATGAAATGAATGACACCAAATTCAGTCAGCAAAGTTATGAAACTTATGAATTGATAGTGGAAACCAATACTTACATACATACTTATAACTCGATTGGTAACACCTCAGCCAAACAAACTGCTGTGCAGTAGTCTACGATGACGTAATCTAAACCTGCCAGACCTTCATAGCACGTGATGTTCGTTGCCAGTTCATACTGTACAGACCGTGTAAAAACATATTAGTTAGCCTCACAGCATTCAATAGTGAAGACCCAACAGTGATATTCTGTGAGTTACATACCATTACTTAAACAATATTTCATAACTAAAAAAACAAATACTTTATTCACTTTATTTTTGTTTCCAATAGTTACGGGCTATTATGAACCGCATAGTTTGGAATGAATAGTACAGTATATGCATTCTCTTCTGCCCTTACTCTTGCTACCGGCGGACAATAAGCTATCTGCGCGTGTTTGACTCAGGTCTTACCGATCGAGTTATACATACTTAAAGGTCGGTTTTACAGTCTGTAAAGGACATTGGCCTTCATAATAACTTGTTTCCATTCATATCGGTCCTCAGCTATCCATATCAAGCATTTAGCACCCATCTTCCTAAGGTCATGTTCGACATCTGCAAGCCAGCTTTACCTAGGCCTTCCTGTTCTCCTCCTTTCAGGTTTCCCTGTCTATACCTCTTTATTATACCATTCTTTGTACATGTCCTCCCATCTATTTTCTCTTTTTAATTTTGTCAAAAATATCTGGTTGACAAAACAGATCTTGTATTCTGCATTTGTCCTCATTCTCCATCCATTTTTCTCTCTTATTGCCCTAAATACCTTCCTCAGGATTTAATTTCCCACCATAATAACCATTGTTCGTTTGTAATAATCATCACCCAACATTCTATTCCGTACATGACAATTAGTCGTAAGACTGTCATGTATATCTTCATTAAATTCCTGGTCAATTCCCTCAATTTGAACATTCCTCTCTGCAGTTATTATTGAGCCTAAATATTTAATTATTTCTACTATTTGGAATTCCTTTCCTTGTAAATTTATCATAGTCCTTCCTCTTGTATGTTCTTTATTTATCAGGTTCATATTCTTTGTTTATTTACGTTCACTTCTAGTCCTATTACTGAAGATTAAACAAGCCATTGTATTATATCCACATGAGTATCCATGGAAACAGAATACATATTTTAGGAATACATATTAAGTGCAACGAAATTATAATACATCACCAAAACTAAAAATATTACAGATAAAGTTCTGAATAGGTTTACAAATTCTTAATTGGAGAGAAACGAAACATTGACCACAGGAATAATTAATACCACCAGAGAAAGGTATTGCATATTATGAACATATTGTATTAAACGAAAATACAATCACAAAAGGTCATGTATAGGCCCATAAAATATCAAGCCTAGTAGGCCCACATATATTCCTAAGATTTTTAACATATATAAAAGTCTAAAATAATAATAATAATAATAATAATAAACTCTTGTAAACTTTTTTACAGTTCTGATATCTCGTCTTACAGTACAGACAAGACGTGTTGTCACTTTAAAATGAATATTAAACTGAATGTAATATTTAAAGTGAACTTACGATTCCTGCAGGAGACACAAACATTGTCTGGACCTTCTTCAAAACGCGAATGGTACAAGACAGATGCTGTGGGATCCATAGTTGAAAGACACAATGCTGGAGATGACTGGGGAAGAAGGAAAGTTTTTTCTGTATTAATCTGAAGTGCAAATCAGTATATTATGAGTAACAAGCGAAATAAGTAGTTAAAGAAATTGACAGGACTGTAGAACACATGTATAACACATCTGATGGAGTCTAGCTGAGGATGAATGAGGATGCCATTCGAAACTGCAGTACAGGTTAGTGACCATTCTAGTGAAGTTAGTGTGAAACAATCAATCTCATTATTATTTTTATACAGTATATCATAATTAGACTTCGGACTTTTAGGTCGCTAAAAATGCTGTTTTAGGTACCTAAAATAGGCTCTAGAAATTGGAAAATAGGTTCTAAAAATCGTAAAATAGTCTCTTATAAAATCGTTAAGTTGCCAATTTTAAGAAATATCTCAAATGCAATGCAGAATATTATATTTGTTGAAATGACTATCACAATGATAAAACACAGAAATAGGCCTACGGTACACATAGACATATTACTAGGGCCTGTATTACTACAATAACAGTGAAAACCTAATCCCTGTGAGTAGAAGCTATGCATGCTAGCATATTCAACCTCTTGTATCCCTCAGTGATTCAGATAACTTTTTTTTTTTGCTGGGCGTGGGAGTCGGGAGAAAAACACTACATTTTCTTGGGAATTCCAAGGAATTTTTCTACGGAAGACGAAACATTCCTTACTATTAAACGAAGTTACAAATGTGTCATGTACTGCACATTCTGAGCTAAAAATTTAGTACGAACTGAAAATAAATTATATAATTTACTAGCTTAAAAGGCCCGGCGTCGCTCGGGTTTTGTATTTTGTAAATGCGAAAATAACTTATGATGCACTTTCGATTTTCAAACTCGAGGTCTTTAAGGTCTTTATATAGGTATTTAGAATTTGAAATGGGGAAGAACGACTTATCACACACAAACTATTTCCTCAGAAAACGCTAGATAAGCTACAGCTTATTATAGCTTATAGCAGATCCCCGTGGCTTCGCCCACAATAATTAATAGGAAGATTATAAATTAAGAGCAAAATAATTAAACTATTATATTTACTAAAACTTTGCACACGAAACATTCATAGGTCTAAATTAAATGATTGATAGGCCTAATTAATGAAACAACTGTAAATCCGGCTTTGAAGTGAATTCCACGATTAGAAAGCGCAGCATGGGAAAAATAACCTCAGATTCGAGTTCCCTGGCCTAAAAAAACCCTGCATAATGTTTGTCCATTTAGGGCTATATTCACTATTCTTCTTCCGTCTAGGGTGAAAATTTCATCTGTCTGCATGCCTTGACATTATAAACAAATGATTCGGCCATGGTGGGCTTACAAAATTCGAACGATCGCGATGCTTTTATTTCCAAGGTATGACGAAAGTAGGCAAAGTCATCTGCAATTGATCTGACAACTGAAAACTGATGTTTCGAAAGCGCAAGAAATGTACGTCTCAATCCCGTTTTCACTCATAACTCGCGAACGAAAGCTAAAATTAAAAATGTAGCATGCCTTTGCGGGAATGTATTCAACAACTTCCCAAAGTTTCATGGTGATCGGATGAATGGCATAGTAATGCATAAAGGACAGACACACATACATTCATTTTTATGTAGGATATATAGAAGATCTATATAGATTACCCGTCGAGCGTTGCTGCAATCTCAGAAGATTATGAGAATTGAAATCGATTAAACTCACGATGAAAAAAATGTGTGTAAATGTATTTGACAGACAGACATATATTCGTTTTTATTTATATGGATGAAGAATGGAATAAGCCTACTGAGGCCATAGTTTCTATATTCATTTGTCCAGACTTATAATTCCGTTACATTTCAGGCAGATTTAACGACCCTACATAAGAGATTTTACTTATGATTACATATAGAAATGTTGTAGCCTGGACCCCGAACTAAGCAACTTCCCCGGAATTTTCTGTAAACCATCTTTCATAAGAAGCATATTCCACGTTAAATAAATATTTAATATTACCTTATCATCACCTTATCATTAACTTCTCTGGCGTTTATAATAACATGAGATATCCATTGCCTTCCAAAGCGATCGCGATGCTATTGTTTCCAAAGTATGACAAAAATAGACAAAGCCTTCTGCAATTGATTTGACAACTGAAATGAATAACTGATGCTTCGAAAGCGTAAAAAATGCACGTTTTCTTGCCGTTTTTCACTCATAACTCGCGAACGAAGGCTAAAATTAAAAATGTAGTGTGACAGAAACCTTCCCGGGAATGTACCCAACAACTTCCCAAAGTTTCATGGCGATCGGATGAATGGTGTAGTAATGCATAAAGGACACACACACACACACACATACATTCATTTTTATATATATAGATAACAAAAAATAACTTATTTCGAACTTTAGAGGAAAAACAAGCAAAAAGGCAATATTAGGCTCTAACGTAAAAATAGGCTGTTTAGGTCCTATTAAAGTATTAGTTTTAGGCATAGTCACTTATGAAACATGCATATAAAAATTTTCGTCCATATATCACTTAAGGATTAAAATAGGGTTTTACCTAAAATCCGAAGTCTAATCATAATTATATTAAAATAACTGTAGGGATTACTTAATGTTATACAAGTGTGTTTTAAATTTTCCTTCCACTTTGTGATGTTAATGAATAACACAAAGCACAGTAACATTCTTGAATTTAATGTGAGACCTGACACGTAATATTCATCAAAGAATACCATTTTTACTTTTAGGTTGCTTTAGTTTAGAATTAAAACTAAAATTACTACTTGTTTGCCGGCTGCCAAAAATTAAGCCATGGGCCACGGATTAAAGACCATTGCTCTACACTTTTAGGAACCTTCAGTTTAATACTGCTTGCTCAAGAATGTGTTGTAAGCTTATAATCAGAAATGTATTTCCATGGTATTTGAAAAGAGAGATGCTGACACTGCTTTATACCAACTGAAAGTAATGAATATTCATAAATAAGCTGTAAAATTCAAATTCAGACATTATAATACCATCAGAAAGGAAAGAGTAAATTATATTCTATTATCACAATGAGTTGTACTGAAAGACTGTCATACTCAACAAGTAAAAGTAAGTAAACAACTGTTACAACATCTCTGTGTGTGATTTGTGATTTTACCAGAGGGGGAATGCCTAATAGTACTTAGAACAGTTTCACTAACAGAACTAAAATTTAAATATGTTACTTACACCATACCTCCCAGAAAACTAGCTTAACTTGCAGGTAAATGAAAATTTATATTTAGTTATTTATTAAAAATAGCATTGTTGAGTCCTGCAAATCAAATTGTAATAAAACATGAGACTTACACATACATCAGTTGAAGAGACGAGATAAATTATGTAGATGCAGGAGCCATCTTTCAGTGAGAAGAAGACGATAAATGATGTTGTTTCAGTTGGTTTAGAGGTTAGTGTTGGTTTATTCAGGGGACTGTAATGTTTAGACTTCATCCATTTTGAAAACATGATAGAAGAAAACTATTTTCCACCAGAATAAGATTCTTATTTAATTTTATTCCAGTGTTTTCTGACTCTGAAGATACAGATATTATCTCTTTTCTAGTAGAATCACTATTAAATTTATTACAGTTTGAGTCAATTTGAACATTTTTGGGGATAATTTTCTTCAATATTTTCCTGGCCTTTACTAATTTTAAAGATTTCCAGTGATTCAATATTCTTAAAGAAAAACAGAATTGTTTTTTGTTTTTTGAAATCATGTTGGCAATGAAAGGATAACACCACACACTTCTGTAATCATTTTTATTATGTCTGCCCTGCACTTGTGAAATCTCTAAAATAAATGCATAAGCATACCGGTCTTAATTCTGAACAATGTCCAAGCTAATATATACACAGAATATTGTAAAAAAGGTATTGATCAGCTTACTTACATGTTGCATATTATGACTGGATGAATTGAATTCTTTGTTTGCAATGCACAGCGCCGTCTGTCTTTTATATCATGACAGCGAAATACATACTCAGATGGCTTTGGTTTATATAAAATCTGAAAAAAATCTTGAACACGATTAGCAGATTCAGTTGTTACAGCAGTGAACGTGTGATTTTTCATATTATTGAGTTCGACTTTAGTATGTAGAATAAGTAGAGCTTTAAGAAGTCAGATTTAATAGAGTATGAATTTAAAGAAGACTATAAATTCGAAAAACATATAAGTCGACTTGAAAAATAAGTTCACTTGTCACTCGTCAGTGATTAAGTGTTTCCAAATTTGTTTCCAAAAATGGTACGGTTTCAACACAATTATATATTTTGTCTCGATATCTTTATTCTAAATATGTTTATTTTGATGTTTTTAAAAGTTATGCATGCAACTGTGGACTTCAAATAAAGAGGCCATGGAACTTTGTGTATGTTTTCCCTCACCTTTTATGTAATATGCTTTTTGAAACTAGTTTTAATTTCTAATGGCAATAATTCTTGGAAACATAGTCTCTTAGAACCGTACTTGAGGGCAACACAATAAACATAAATCATTTAACAACAATTTATGAATTAAATTTTGGTGTTGCAAAGTTTTATGTTTTATAATAATTAATATTATTACCCATTTCTAAGATAATTTAGGTAATAGAAGGCTGCAGTTATAAGGCAGGGAGCTTCTACTAAGGTTAGAAATTCAGTTTACACTATATAGGCTGTTTTTATATTCAGTAAGCACTTCATGAACTTAAAGTGTTTTTACAGCAAATCAATTAGTTTCACAATTTAACTTACTGATAAGATTTCTCCTAAATGGGTAGAAACTTTGCAACCATACTCACAACAAAAAGTTCACATACACAAGAATAGGAACAGGTTTATGAACTTCGAAAATCCCGGGGATGATATCCTCATTACAAGGTTCATTATTTTCCCCCCAGAGGATACTGACACCAACCAACCAGCAGATGGAGTCTAGCTGAAGATGAATGAGGAACCCATTCGAAACTGCAGTCCAGGTTAGTGGCAATTCTAGTAAAGTTAGTGCGTAACAATCCATCTCATTATTATTTTTATATGATCCGGTTAGTTACTATAGATTATTTAGGTTTAAGGATCCCCCTGGCATTCATTTCATCTTCATCAACATTCCATCAGGATAATACAGCTCTGCCTGAAAGGTGTACCAAATGGAAAAATGCAGCTACACTTCTGCCAAACCAGGGAAGGTGAAATTACCACAAGACATGCCAGAGTAGTGGTGGTGTTGGCTGATCACTAAGGTATTATTTGATGTGATTGGGTCGGGGAATAAGGTCCAGAGGCTTTAATTCAGGCTTGGATACCGGTATCTTTAATGTGATGTAAATATACAATATAGGATCCATGACTTATAGTCCCTTCAGGAGGACTTTGTGCCCAGGATTTTTCATCCTGAAAAATCCGACCTTTTGATGTAGAGATGAGCACAATACCATAATACAAGGTGCGGCAGAGGAAACGGACGTTTTTCAAATAACTATAACTCAGACGATTTTCAAGTTAAACAAAATTTAATTACACAGAAATGAAGCTTGTATAATGCAGTTTCTGTTGACTATTTCAGATTTACCTCCGAAAAATAAATGCCGTCAAGTGACGCAACAATGGAATTTTCTAACATGCAACTCATTAATAATAACCTTGACTGTCCGGGTGGCGCCGTGTCATCATGTCTAAAACCGACGTTTCGGCCCCATGTTGTGGCCTTCTTCTGGGTATATCCAGTAACAGTGTGGTGTGGTGTTGCTAAATTTGGAATCATCGGTCCTTATTTTTTTTGAAGAGGACAATACCACAGTGACAGTGACTTCAGCACGCTACATTGAAATACTCAACAGGTTCCTGCTTCCGGAACTACGCAGACGAAGAGTAAACATGCAGAAAATTTGGTTCCAATAAGATGGGACCACAGTGCATACTGCGAGAGCATCAATGCAAGTGGTTCGCGACATGTTTCCTCAACATGTGATCTCCTGTTTTGGAGACATTGACTTGTCCATATGTGACTATTCTTTGTGGGGTTACCTCAAATCAAACGTTTACTTAAACAAACCCCGCAACATCCAAGAACTAAAAGAGTTCATTCGTGTAGAAATCACTAATATGGAGGAAGAAATGTTGGGAAGAGTAATGCAGAATTTCGAAGTGAGGTTACGAGAGTGTATACAGAAAGAAGGTCGTCACCTGACGGACGTTATTTTTCGGAGGTAATTCTGAAATAGTCAACAGAAACTGCATTATATAAGCTACATTTCTGTGCAATTAAATTTTGTTTAACTTGAAAATCTTCTGAGTTATGGTTATTTGAAAAACGTCCATTTCCTCTGCCGCACCCTGTATAATACTGTGACCAATACCTCTGTGTAGCCTATGCTAGGGAATTTATTTTCTTTTAAAAGAGTAAAAAACCATACAACTGGCATTTATGTTAAAAGATTAATATGTTACATTATTATTCCAACTGCAATTATGTGATATTTAAGGGCAGATATTCATAATCCTACCAGTCTGTAATTGGGAACTATTTCTAGCATTGGGTATGTACCTAGGTATTTTATTACTAAAATGTTATGGACAGAGAATGTGATAGTATGGATAACAAAATAAGAGTTCGTTTTTCTCTTGGATCAAAATATTCAAGGAAAGTAAAATATTTTTCATGAATACATAGGACTACATGCTGTAACTACAGATCAAATCATCATAATTTATAGACAATTGTTTCTTTTCCATTTGTCCCTAGGATCACCACAAGATGAAGTTATTGAAGGGAGAATATGAATTAAAATGGAATCTTATCAGATGAAAACCCAAATGTCATAAAGAAGTGTATGAACAAGTCACTAATGTTATCAGTTGGTAAAGCCCAATGTATAGGCCTACTGTTATACAATGTGTGAAATTTGTAATGTTTGTATGTGTGTTGTTTAAGTTTTATATAGAGTGTGATGCCCTATTTGTACTGTAATGCAAAGCATGCCATTTGTAGTGAATGTGTGTTGCTCTTGTACGTAGAATAGGGTGTCCATATGATTTTTATATAAAATGGGACTTTTTTTATTATTGGGAAAAAACTAGGACAATTAAAGGGAAAAGGGGACAAAAATTTTATCTACAAAATTTAGTTAAAAATCAATTAAAGTGTATTTTGTCTCATACATACAAATTATCTCAAATGGCTTAAACTTCTTCTCCAGATTGGGGTAAATAGTAATTCATTCCACAGACATAGATGCCTCATTGCCACTATACTTGTCAATTTTATGAATTTTATTAAGAAGTACATTTTCATCTCATATTTTACTATAAAAGTCAGCACAATCTTAAAGCGATTCACAATGTCGGAATGGCCACCAAGTCCAATATCAAATTTTGAATAGCACAACATACATCCCACAGTTTCTCCTCTGTCCATGATAAAAGGAAACTCACTTTTAATGTTACTGTTAAAATTACACTTTCACTTTGGCAAGACAGTGAATTCACAGATCAAATCAAACCACAACAACTGCCAGAAGAACTGATGCTGACGCCAGCCAGAAATACTACTTTAAATCACTTCCCGGTTAACCAGTGCTACCAATAGCACAAGACACTGACAGTAAAAGGCAAAGAGTATTGACCAAGTTGTACAAGTGGCACTTCCTACAAAATATACTTGCATGAGAGCGTTGATTCCCCAATCTTGTTCTGTGCGAATCAGTGACCAAACATTTGCACATTGTATACATTTCATCATGTTATTTATATACACTGAGTCCCATGCAAGAGTTGGCCAATGACGCGGGTTTCTGCGTCGCAGCTTGCACAGCTCCAACTCCCGAGCGATCGGGTGAAATAACTAAGCAAATAATGCCGCGGTCGGTGTAATGATTAGGGTTCTCACATTTACAGTTAAAATTACAATGAAAATAACCATGTATCTCATCACAAGAGATGTTGGAAATGTTCTCCTCTTGCATCCACACAATACTGGCACCTTTTTGAGGAAATTTTCTTTCATGTGCATAAGTTCAGCTTCCGAGACAGAGTTACTTTCTCTTGTGAAAGGCCTATGTGATATTGTCTTTAAGTTCTTCTAACAGTATGTAAATATTATTTATGGGGAAACTTGAAAAAAAAGTGTATGGGTAAATTTGCCATACAGAAGGAGAACTTAAAGACAATTTCACAAAAGAAATTAACTCTATCTCGGAAGCTGAACTTATGCGCGTGAAAGAAAATTTTCCAAAAAGGTGCTAGCGTTGTGAGTATGCAAGAGGAGAACATTTCCAACATCTCTTGTGATGAGGTACGTGGTTATTTTCATTGTAAATTTAACTGTAAATGTGAGAACCTGAATCATTACACCGACCGCGGCATTATTTGCATAGATATTTCACCCGATCGCTTGGTAGTTGCAGCTGTGCCAGCCGCGACGCAGAAACCCGCGTCATTGGCCAACTCTTGCGTGGGACTCATTGTACTTGCACAACTAGGAAGAAAGTTATGTAGTGTAAAATACAGTGGCCATGCAGAAGCACAAAAACGCAGGACATTTGAGCGTCCCCAATTAAACATTTGGGACAGTAGGACATTTTGCAAAAAAAAAAAAAAAACAGGACTGTTCCAGGAAAAATGGGACAAATGGACACCCTAAGAACGAGATGTCTAATTTGTACTAAAATATGGGTTTTCCAATAAAGATGTTTGCTGCTCACGTTATATGTAGAGTGAGATGCCCAACATGTACGGTGTGTTGTATGCACAAGATATCTAATTTGTACTATAATGTGGGCTTGCCAATATAGAAGTTTGCTGCACATGTTTCAAGTAGAGTGAGATGCCCACTTTGTACTGTAATGACATTTGTGATGGATGTGTATTGTCGAGTGTGATGCCCAATTGGTCCTATGATGCGGGCTATGACATTTGTATGTGTTGGTCATGTTGTGTGCACAACAAGATGTCTCATTTGTACTATAATGTGGGCTAGCCAATAAAGATGTTTGCTGCTCATGTTACATGCAAAGTGAGGTGCCCACTTTGTACTGTAATAACATTTGTAATGAATGTGTATTGTTGAGCGTGATGCCCAATTTGTCCTGTAATGCAGGCTTTGACATTTGTAATGGTTGTGTTTTGGTCATGTAGTACGCAGAACGAGATGTCCTATGGGTACTATAATGTGGGCTAGACAATAAAGCTGTTTGCTGCTCATGTTATATGTAGAGTGGGATGCCCACTTTGTACTGTAATGACATTTGTAATGGATGTGTGTTGTCGAGTGTGATGCCCAACTTCTCATGTAATGTGGGCTATGGCATTTGTAATGGATGTGTGTTGGTCACGTATGCAGAACGAGATGTCCTATTTGTACTATAGTGTGGGCTTGTCAATAAAGACGTTTGCTGCTCATGTTATATGTATAGTGAGATGCCCACTTTGTACTGTAATAACATTTGTAATGGATGTGTGTTGGTTATGTATGCAGAACGAGATGTCCTATTTGTACTATAATATGGGCTTGTCAATAAAGACGATTGCTGCTCATGATATATGTAGGCTATAGTGAGATGCCCACTTTGTACTGTAATAACCTGTAATAACATTTGTAATGGATGTGTGTTGTCGAGAGTGATGCCCAATTTGTCCTGTAATGCGGATTTTGACATTTGTAATGGATGTTGTAATTGAGTGTGACGCCCAGCTTCTCATGTAATGTGGGCTATGACATTTGTAATGGATGTGTGTTGGTCATGTTGTATGCAGAACAAGTTGTCCTATTTGTACTATAATATGGGCTAGCCAATAAAGTTGTTTGCTGCTCATGTTACATGTAGAGTAAGATGCCCACTTTGTACTGTAATGGCATTTGTAATGGATGTGTGTTGTCGTGTGTGATGCCCAAGTTGTCCTGTAATGGATGTCATGGAGGTCATGTTGTACGCAGAACAAGATGTCCTATTTGTACTATAATGTGGGCTAGCCAATAAAGCTGTTTGTTGGTCATGTTGTATGTAGAGTGGGATGCCCACTTTGTACTGTAAAAACATTTGTAATGGATGTGTGTTGTCGAGAGTGATGCCCAATTTGTCCTGTAATGCGAATTATGACATTTGTAATGGATGTGTGTTGTCGAGTGTGATGCCCTGCTTCTCATGTAATGTGGGCTATGACATTTGTAATGGATATGTGATGGTCATGTTGTATGCAGAACAAGATGTCCTATTTGTACTATAATGTGGGCTAGCTAATAAAGTTGTTTGCTGCTCATGTTATATGTAGAGTGAGATGCCCACTTTTTACTGTAATGACATTTGTAATATATGTGTGTTGCTTATCTTAGTATGTAAAGTGAAATGCTCAATTTGTACTGTAACATGGTCTGTGTATTCATAATGTATGATTATGCTGGTGGCAAAGAAAAATGAAGCTCTACAAGATATGGTAGCCCTCAGGCTAGTGGAAACAGGAAACAACTAGGCCAATGGCATGGAAGTTAACATAGTAGAGTCCAAACTGATGATAATAATGCATAGGAAAGAACAGGTGCAATCGACATGGTAAACCAAGAACTTGGAATTGTTGATCATTTCAAGTATATAGGACGTCTGCTAATGAATGACACCTACTGCAGCAAGGAAATCAGATCAGGAATTACCGTGGACAAGATGAAGATGAAGAGCTTAAATTGTATAGCAAGTCCATGACCTGCCCATGGTCAGAACAGTTAATTATAATTATAATAATAATGTGTATTATTCATCTTGTATGTGAAATACATTATCCATTTTGTACTGCAATGCAGGCTATAACATTTTTAACATATGCTTACTGCCCAAGACATATAACATGACTATGCGGTGATCTAGTTGCAATAAAAGCTTTAGATGTTTTAACGATGTTATTGCATATTCATCAGACCTCCAGCTATCTACTCTCTAAAACTTAGTTCTGCATCTGTTCTTGATATGGGCAAAAGTTTGTTTTAAATACTATCATGCAAGAGGAGTTGTGAGTAAATGTTCCATGAAGTAGCAGAAGCTACATGCTTTTTGTAAGATGGATCAGAATTATGTACCCTACTTACTTTTATTACTTTCAAAAAGTGACTTGCATCACTATGGCTTAGAGCCCTTAAAATAGCTAGTTGAAAATGTGAAATTTTCAACTAGATATATACAGTAGTCAACGAACTTAAGCACATCTATCAACTATGCCAAGTTCATTAATATTGCACACACAAAGGTTTGAAGTTGATGTTCACAATGTGCTTAAAATGTATATAAAGAAATTGGTTACTTCAATTTTCCATTATGGTATTGGCTGCAGTCAAATTAGCCACAGCAGTTCATGCCTGCGCTGTGCTGGGGATGGAACATTCGTATGGCCCCACCTCAGACCTGAAGAACAGTAGTCATGAGTAGGGCCCGGATGTTTATGACCTAAAAATGTTAGAAATATGCAAGCCTTTATGACCTAAAAAATGGCAAAATATGACTAATAATATGACCTAGAGACATTTTTTTTCAAAATCTTGTCGGTTTTTTTCAATTAAAATTTTATGAGAACACATTAATAAATAATAATATTAATTTTTCACTTATCGGACCCTAGTTTTAGGCATGATAAACCAAGGGTATTGAGATTGCGATGAAGCACACCATGCAGCGAAATCTTTTCAATAACTGAGGGATGGTTGTTCCTTCCTATCACCCCTTCCCCTTGGCACCCCAAGAAGAACTTCTACCTGCTCAAGTTATTTACAGAAGCAGTTAGTTGACCTTGCTATGAAATCTGTCAATAGCCATCCTAATATCTCCGTTCGCTTTCTTTGCATCTGTCCCTTTTTACGCATCTCTCTCTTTCTCCTAACTCTCTGAAATATACGTAGGCCAACGTATATTTTGTGAAAGTATTTTTAGAAAGAAAATACTGAGAAGTTACAAGCAACAATTCAGGGGTGTTCAAATCCCATCTCTGAGACGGCTGTAAGCAAATAAATGAAAATGGAATAAAAAAAAAACAAATGCATGGGAAAAAATGAAAAATTATTAAAAATATGACCATAATATGAAAAATGACGGAAAAATGACAAAAAATACTGAAAAAGCTAAAATATGACATTATATGACCAATGAAAATTGCATAATTCTAATCACATTAGATGATATCATGTTTAAATTATATTAGCTATGGTAACATCACAAAGGAAAAAAATATGACATGTCATAAACATCCGGGCCCTAGTCATGAGAATACATGACATCGTGAAGTCGAGAGTTCTATCTGGGTGAATTTTAAACTCCTGTGGGGCTTAGTGAATAGCATAATTTTACATGTAATATAAAATAAAGCTGTTCATTTTATTACGAAATAATACCATTACATGTTATATTATAAAGTATATTAAAATGCTGGTTTAAGTAATTTCACAATATAAATATTATTCGTGCAATTTTTGTATAGGCTTTGCCATTTGTAAAGAAATGGTATGGTATAAACATATAAGCTCAACGCAGATCATGACTGACAAGAGATGAAAACACTACACTCCAGCAGCCAGAACCTCAGAAGACAATAAATTTTCTTGCTTGTTCTACTATTTTCCTATAAAATAATGATAGTGCACAGTGGGGGCTAAGGGGGCAAAAGCCCTCCTTCCAGTCCCCCAAATCAAAATGATTTTTCTTTAATGTACCATTTTCACTTAAGTTCAATTAGTAATAAGAATGCAAAATTGTTTAAAATAGTTTACATACAATGTTTGAAATTTTTGATTGGATTAATAATTAGTTTTCATCGTACATAATAGAAATTCGACATGGATTTCAAATGCATTAGTTTTAAGCATTGTTTTACATTTGCCAAATCGAGTCCAAGTCCACATGCACAAAGTTTGCTGCATAATGGCTGGATAAGATAAAATGTTGTTATAGCAATAATTTCAAGTCATCACGGAAGTCGAAACAATTTAGTATGTTTAGTTCTGTATATTCCTGCAGTAACAACAACTAATGTTAAATTCTCCGTCAATCCACCATTCAATCAGCCGATTCTCCATTTGTGTTATTTAATACATTTAATGCCATCTTTTAATGCCATCATTTGCTACAGTTCTTCGCTCTAAAAACACGCGAAATCCAATACTATTAGTGAACAGATTCAGTTGTGATTAGACCTACTGGTACAATAACTGTGAATTTCAAAGTTGAATGAAGTGCTTTCTATCACGATGTGTTATAAATGGAATACCAAACCTTTATAAGCAATAGGTGAGGTGGAAATTTGTGATGATGATACAAGATTTGATGATGTCAATGGTGATAATGATAATAATGTTAAAGATATTCACAATAGGATAATAACTTCATTGGATAAATTAATCGCATCCAGCTTATAAAAAATGGTTTATTGAAATTTGATTATCATGTATTTTATAAGTTTTAGATCCCCCAGAATAATATCCTGACTGTGCCACTGATAGTTCATTTAATGTAAAAGTTGTTACAGTGCTGCCCACTGTGTTGATTTTATATTAAGCTGTCCCTAGACCAAATGGTTTAAACTACAGGGTGCAGCATTTATAGTTTCCCATTTTCAAAACCGTGTAACAGATTTATTGAACAAAGAAATAAGCTACATTGAACATTTTTAAATATCTTACAGTCTTGGGTTTGCAAATCTGGTCTTACTTTTTGAATATGATGTCCTTGAGATGAGCCCCATTAACTCCAACACATTGCTGCAGTCTCCCTCATATACAGGCCATTATGCAATGTGTGGGGTCTTGCGTAACATTTGCAATTTCCTGCTGAATTGCATTTCTAAGACTGTTAATGTCAGGGAGGGCTTGAGCGAAAACTTTAGACTTCAGATATCCCCACAGAAAAAAAAATTTGATGCAGTAAGGTCGGGAGATTTGGAGGGCCATTGGATATCACCAAACCTGGAAAGAATTTGGCTAGGGAAAGTAGAATGTAGTCCATTGAAAGACGTGCAATAGGCTATATGCTGGAGCACCAGTCTGTTGAAACTTGAAACCACAATCTCTCAATATCCCAGTTACGATGTGTCAAGTCTGGTAGGAAAAAGCTCGCAGCATGTGATTATAAAATTCAGAGTTGACAGTGACCAAAGCACCATAAGAGCCAATAACACCCTGCGCTGTAACGCCACACCACACCACGACCTTAAGACAGTGAAGTGACCGCTCGTGGATTATGCGTGGATTTGCAGGAAATGCAAATGTTACGCAAGACACCACACATCCCGTAATGACAAGTGTAGGGAGATTGCAGTAATATGTTGAAGTTCTTTGAGGGCATCTCAAGGACATCATATCCAAAAGTAATACCAGAATTGCAAATCCAAGACTGTAAGACATTTAAAAGTGTTCAATGTAGCTTATTTCTTTGTTAAATAAATGTGTTACACGGTTTTGAAAATAGGAAACGATAAATGCCGCACCCTGAATTTCAAAATAAATAACTTATGGCCATAACTGATTTTATAGAAATAAATTAAGTGGTACTCTCAATTTTAAGGAAGCCTAATATTTAATACATTTAATGCCTTAGTTTATCAAAAGCACGAAAAATTATGTTATGATATATTAATATTTGGTTCACTTATTCCATTCCTGGTTTTATAATATTTCTGCAACTTTTTACACCCTGGATTTTTGTATGTTTTTGTTTTTTTGCTTTTGACAAGAATGATTTCTTCTGCCAACAAAATTATTTTCCTTGGGCCAATATCCAACAATCAGTGTTAATGGGAACAAATGTGTTATTTTGGATTCATTGCAATTAATATAATTAGATACAACCTTCACAGCAAATTACCTAGGCAAGTTGAAGTTGAAAGCACGTACCAGTAGGCTATATGATTCCGAAAATAGCATCATACCACCTTGAGAGCAAAGAGTAAATTCTATGCACAACACATTGCAGTATAAACATCATAAAAGTTACAGTAAAACTTCTCAAAGCATTTTATTTACTTTTGAATACACAGTAGCCTACATTTTGATTATTTTTCAGGACAATGCAATGTAAAATTGTAATGGTACCAGAGCGTTCCACCTGAAAATCAGTACTGCTTATGACCATCGCTACAAACAACCCCAGATAAGTGCCAATAAATTATAATAAATTCATTTGAAGTCTAGGGCACAAAGTTTCAACAGTTAAAAAGGTCTGGCAACTTACCATCACAGATGTACAAATGAATTGGAAACAGCTTGTTAACAACAATGACGAATGCTTCATAATACAACAGCTAATCAGCAAATAATCCAGTACCCTAAGATATGATGGCTGCCTCGCCAGCTCACACCTGCACACAAGACATAAAGAAAGTTGCAGCTTGTCTTGTAATTATGATGGCAAGGTTCATTGGTTTTATAGTTATTTAACCCTGTGATCATCACCTGTCCTTGATTTTTGTCCTGCAAGAGTTATTTTACATGCCTGTAAATCTACAAACATGGGACTGTCATATTTATATATTGTGACTTTGGGCTCAGAAAGCCAATGCCACACTGACTGCACCACCCAGGCCGACAGTTTCTTTTCAGAACTGCGACTGGACTAGAGCTGCACTTTTCCATGTTTCGGTAAAGAAATTTCCTGAGTTGTGCTACTTGCATAACTTGTTGGTAATTCTATGTAAATTGATATTGACAGATTTTTACTGATTATCTTAGTGAAAGCATATATATTCAGTATAGTTTTATGGTTATTTAATGACAGGAATGCACTGCAACTTAGGCCTGTGACTGTTTCTGGTGTGTTGGAAATCTGTCCTGCAGAAATTCTTTTTTTGCATGCAGACAAGGGCCTGTCGCATTTATGCACACACAAATGCTATTGACCTGGGGCAGGATCAAGAAAGTCAGCACTACATTGATTGTGCCACCCAGATCAACCCTAGATGTAGGATGAGACAGGTTATTACTTCAGTTCACAATATGCAGCATTTTATCTCTTTAATATAAAAAATCAAATAATTGAGGAATGCATGGAAGGGGAAGAATCCCAATTTTTTTAACAAGTGCATGCAATTTGTGACACCTTCTGTCACATTGACATTGACATTTTTGTGTTCTGAAATAGGCCTACTTGATGCTGGAAGATGAGTGAACATAGGCAAAACATACAGTTTAAAGAGTACTAATTCTGGTGATGTTAGCCAGAATTCTTATTATATAACACACAGTATTTAATTTTTAATTTAGATTTTCTTTATGCGATGCATCTTCTATCTAAGGATATTTTCAATCCATATTTCCAAGAATGTTGTTTCATTTACCATTCTGAGGCTCTGGTTGAGCAGTTTTATGTTAGAGTTAAATAGTTTTCTTTTAGGACAGTAGGAAGTCCATTGATACAGTACCAGTACTAATAAGTACAGTACATAGTTGTTATTACTGAAATAATTCAAGAACTGGCTAGTAACATATTTTTACAATTTCTATGCATCAATCTTCTTGACTAAACTTTATCAGTATATTAGTAGGCCTATCATCCACAAAGTATAGTGAGTTACTTTTACATTTAAGTCATCTATGTGCTAGCAAAATCAAAATGGAGTCTAAGATTGAGCTGTATAGCTCTAACTACACCAGGTAAAAGAAATTGAAATTGAAGTTGAACCCTGTGGTATGCCATATTTCATTATCATGGGTTTTGTTTGGTAGTTTCTTGAGGGCTGATTTTGTTTATGGTTAATTTCTATCATCTGTGTCCTACCCATACAGATATTATTCCAGCCATTCCTTACATACAATATTCATGCTATGGTGTTGGTATAATGTTGTTATTATTAGTTTCTTTCTTTCTTCTGTTGGTTATGTTGCCAACCCCGGGCTCATTTCTCGCCAACAGTTCCCTATTCAATACTGAATAAAATATTTTTCTTGTGTTGTGTGCGACGGAAAATTGTTTCTGATATGGAGCAAGAAATTGTTGTAGGTGGCAATTCAAGAGCAAGCTGAAAGGGGAAAAAGTCAGGAAAACAAGGCACATCAATAATTGAAATCTGATGCAAGGTACATAAAAATAAATTTTAATAAAAATCAGTTCTCCCATGCAGAATTGTGAGCCCCCTTACAAACATTTATCAGGCCCTGTCAATACTTTAATGCATGCTTAAACCGTATAATTTTAATATATCATCAAGTCAACATTAAAACCTTCAGGTTTTTACACCTTCCATATTGCTAGGGAAAGAGGGCATTAACTTTCCTCAAATTTTTCAGTGCGCTTGGAAGAAGGAAGAGGGATTGGGAAAAATGTGAAGAATATTCAAATGCCATGAATCCAGCATTATGGCAGCAGGATGTTTAATGTAAAAATGCTAATCTTGTACAAACAAATAGTGTTTTTCTTTAATAACAACAATAATGATTTTTATGTATTTATCTCATTAATGGTTCTTGAATTTATAAGTACTTTTGTATGATTGCCAGATCAAAACATTTTTTGTCCAGCACATTTTCTTTCAATTTGCATAATACAATTGAGATACGATTTCATTTTTGCAACCTCCAAGAAGTACGCCTCAAGCATAATAAATTTAGGTTTCTTACTCTGTGAAAACATGTCCAACTTAGCAGTAATCTGTAAAATTTTATTTTTGGGACAAAATATGATTTGAAATGATGCTCCTCATATATCCATTATTTTAAGTTTCTCTAAGCAATTCTTAGTTTCAAGGTTCAGATGTTCAGTGTTGGTAATGTACACGTTATTAACTGATTGCAGTTTAAGGCAGCTATTTATTAATTGCAAATATCTCTCCCATCTTGCCCAAATGCCCCGTCCTTGATGCTTTTTCTCTGGTGAATAATTAATATCCGCAGTAGCATTTTCGGAAATTTTCTGCCCATATGCACTTGTGTTATCTGCCACCCCGCTAAACTATTTTATAACAGTAAATATTACTAACTTACGTACTAGATGAATATGGCCTCTTTTTCTTAGGTTTGTAGACTTAAACTATAACTCTTCTTGGCCCAGAGGCATTGACTTGAAAATATTTTTTGTGGAAAGAATAGGATTTTTAGTAGTTATATATAGGACTTATATGATAACTTAAATATTCGGGGGGCAGAAAGTCCCTTGATCCCTCACAGTCAGCGCCTATGTCTTGGCCTCTGAGTTGCAGTGTCATTCACTATTGGACTGAGCTTTCCCTGCAGAGTTGCCAACTTTTAAATGTAAATACATTGTATATCTAATTTGTTTCTCATTTCTTTTGGACATACTACAGTTTTTCTTTTACCCCCAGTCCTATCATCACACTCACTTCCTATTAAATGCAATCATTAAATACAATCCTGATTTCAATTTGAAACCACAATACCTATACTTTAACTGACGACTAACAAATGAGCTGTAAATGCACGGATGAAAGGTACAACAATGACTAAAAATAATAATTATCTAACAGGTCTGATTTTGCTGCACAAATACGATGTCAGAAGCTTCCAGTGTTGTTGCATCATTAATGTATATGTGTTTTTCAGATTATCGTATGCCCCCATAATTATGGAAATGAAAACTGCCACCTTAGGTTGCAGCCTACTGTAGCCTATTGGAAGAAATGGCCCTGACTATCCTGTATATCTGCAGGAAGCTATACGATTTCCTTAATATTGAGTTCTTAATAGATCAACATTGGTTAGGAAGGAATTGGGTACCGGTGACTTCTCGAGAGGAGTTGGCTGGGAAGGATATGAAAGGGAAGGGTAAGTAAAGGAGGATTTTATAATGCTGCATTTTTAAATGTTTGAAGCAAAGGTGGTGAGGTAAAAAGATCCAGTTGTCATTATAGGTTTTGCATGCTTTCTTGATATCAAACACAATTTCTTCATAATATGTGATGCGCAGATATTGTATGGTCTCATTATGATCTAGTCTGGGAATGATTTTGCCTTTTTCAGGCACAAGAATAAGATATGAAGTTTAAATTAGATGGAGAATGCACCAATAATCAGGCGGAGCAGATTGCTATACCAAAAGGGCTAGAAAAATTACAAGAACTTCAGGATATCCAAGAAAGTGGTAAACATGTAGCAATATATACTGATAGCAAAATAACTTTAGAATCAATGAAGAATAAGTTGAAACATTCTCATTTGATAGAACCTATTAGAAGCAAAATAAATGAACTTGCACAAGCAAATTGGGTACTTAATTTCGATGGATAAAAGGACATGCTGGGATTGAGGGAAACGAACAAGCAGATAGATTAGCAACGGACGCAACAGCGGAGGATGGAGAAATTGTCTACCAGAAGATCTCCAAGGATGTAGTAGTAACAAGGGAGAAGGAAGATGGACTCAGGAGATGGCAAAGGGAATGGAACAACACACATAAAGGAGCGATAACAAAAGAATTTTTTCCAAGCATTGTCGACAGACTTAAGAAGACAATAAGCATTTTGCCAAAATTCACGTTCCTAACAACAGGTCACAGCAAGATGAGAAGTTATCTTCACAGATTTAAAATAGGTGACGATCCAACATGTCCATGCATCAGAGGGGATCAGACAGTAGATCATCTCCTATTTTATTGCCCTATTCTCAATGTAGAAAGGCAGACACTTGTTTCAAACATTGTTAAAAATGGTGGAAAATGGTCGACTACAAAGAGAGAGCTAGCAAGAAGACACATCCAGAAGTTCTGCAAAGTTGTTAATGCAATGGACTTTGAAAAATTGTAAATATTATAAACATTGTCAACTATATTTTTACATATATCATCAATCAATGTGAACAATGCCTCAGATCAACAGTGTAGTGGGACAGATCCATTACTAACAAACCCCTATTGTACAAATTAACAGGAATATAAAGCAATAAACATAGCACTGGTATCGAACTGAGGCCTCGGCAAACAAAGCATGTAGTGTTACTATGAAATGGGGCATGCTGATGAAAAATTGACAGACATTTTGATTTTATGTATTTCAATTCTAGTCCTATATCATGAAGATAGATAACTGCTATCTCTAAGCTTTCTAGTATTTCAGTATTTTTACCAATGGTTAACATTATCATCGGTGAAATTCATGGCAGAAAGCCATGTATTACTGTGAATCCATTATTTTCTACTAATTCATCTGAGCAGAATTCATCAAATTGTGATCAGATTGTAGAATGTTGCATCACTCCTGCACACAATTTTACTGAGCTCATTTTCTGTCTAGTGATTTCAATCTGTATGGAGTTACATTCTTGGAGATAAAAGATGAAAGAAGCTAACTTGTCAGGTATAGACAGAGATGAAAGTGTTTCTTGTAGGTGGCGATATATGATATGGTCAAATGCTTTACAGATGTCTAGGAAGATCAATGTGGCATCAGTCTTTCAAACTTTTGCTTCTTGTATATTTGTGCTGAGCAGAGTAATACATGTGTTAATCAATGTACCAGGACTGTTAGTAAACCCTCATTGAAACTCAGAGTATTTCACATAGACACTTATCAAACATGCATTCAATAATTCTCCTAATAATGAATCATATGGTGATAGGCCTCCAGTAATTTAGATCATTTGCATCTCCCCTTTTGAATATTAAAATTGTGTATGCTCTTATCAGACATGGGGGGAATATGGATAGGCAGTAACATTCTTGTTCCAATTGTGATTTATATCTCTTTTAGTAAATTTCTTCATACATATCTTGCATTCTGTTAAAATGTATGATCTCCATCAGATGTGGATGCCATTGTAATAAGTTACTAGTTATAAGGATATAGAAGAATTTTGGCCTTGAGTTTGCTTTCAATGGATGAAGAGATAAGTATATTAATCACGTACAATGATTATAGATTAGTAGTCTACATCACAAAGGTATTGCTATGCAGAATCAACAAGAAGAAAAGTGAATATCTAAGTACCGATATTACTTCCACTATATCAAAACTTTCATGTATATCACAACATATAAAAAGCTAATAGCGATACAATACATATACATATATACATGTGGCCGCGGCTTCGCCTGCGATAATTATTTCAAAAATTAAAAATTAAGAATTAAGAGCATAATAGTTAAATCATTATATTTATTAACACCTAAATCACGTGGACTACATACCACAATTAGGCATTGTCGCCTGATAAAAGCGAAATCAGATTCGAGTTCCTTGGCCCAGAAAACCCCTGTATAGTGAGTTTCGTCCAAAACGAACAATGTTTGACAATATTTAGGCCTATATTGATTATCCCTCTTCTGTGTAGGTTGAAAATTTCATATGTCTACAGGCCTTGACATTCTAAACAAATGAATCGTCCAGGATGGACTTACAAAATCAAGCGATCGAGTTCCCTGGCCCAGTAAACCCCTGCATAGTGAGTTCCATCTAAACCGATCAATGTATGTCCATTTAGGCCTATAGGCTATTCATAATCCCTCTTCAGTCTATGTTGAAAATTTCAGATATCTGCATGCCTTGACATTATAAACAAATGAATCGACTAGCATAGGCTTACAACATTCAAGCGATCGCGATGATGTTAGTTCCAAGGTATGACAAAAATAGCCAAAGCCAACTGTAACTGATTTGACATCGAAATGTATTACAGAAAACTGATGCTTTGAAAAGGAAAAAAATGTACATTTTCTACCCGTTTTTCACTCATAACTCACAAACGAAAGCGAAAATTAAAATTCCGGCTTCAAGGTGCATTTTCCGACCCTTCAAAAATTTCAGATCTCTGCGTTCAGTAGATTTCGCTGGGCATCGTGGACAGACAGACAAACACTTCCTTTCATTAATATAGATGTTGTTTCAGTAAATTAGTAGCATAGTTTCTTCAATATCAGAAATTTTAGTACCTGTACCAGCTTTAGATGTCCTTTTTCTCCTGAGCCAGGCCACCTAATAATTGTGAGAAAACTCTTTTACTGCGATTAACTTAATATTTCTATAGCAAATTGTTGTATACTATACTACTCAATTATGAAACAATATATAATACCACTTGACTATCACAAATACAATCATGAATAGAAAAATATAAATAATTATAAAAAACTACACAAACTGAGGTATAACAAGATAATAGTATTAAGGCCTACTACTAAGCCAATCTTTCCATAAGCATTAGCAATAGGCTATTTACTGTGAACTAATTTATAAATTCATTTTAACCTATAACTGGTATGACGTGGCCGGGAAGAGTCCAGTGAATTTTGATTTCTATGTAAATCATATTTTTGTCTCGTTGTGATGCTCCTGCTTTCAGTACCTTTCAGCATGATCCCACTAAGTTATATGGAAAACATAACTATATTATATTGTTTTGCAATATATTTCAGAAGGAAATGGCATCATCCTCACAAAGCCTATTATATCATATGGTATGTTGTTTCAGAAGGAAATGGAGTCAATTTAACACAAACAATTGGAAGATTACTACTAAGAATTTGAAGAATGGATGATATTGATTGTAAATGAGCTAAAGAGTGGCATTATACAAAACATTGCCAGAATAGTCAAGTGTGAAATTTCCAAAGTAGCCATTAGGAGTTATAACAAAATGTCTCAGAACAAAAGATAGGAAAACAAAAGTATTTTCTGTACCTTGCAGCTTACCAATATTTAGAGAATGAGCAATAAGTATTTTTGAGGATTGTTTGTAAACACCTACTGCAATTTTGTCCAGTTGTTAGATGTATTTAGTTCTAAATACTTTTATTTGTTATTGTTGTTGTTGAAGTTGCTATTTCAAACTGTGTTTACAAAGTACATCATGGAATTCAGTTCAAAATTATTGATTCTTAAAATTACTGTATTTCGAATTTTTAATGCATGCAAATAGAAGCTTAGAATATAATTCTTGCCTGATTAACCTCTAAATATAACTAAATATCAAATATATGTTTAGTTAATTATGATTTATCATCCTCATCTTTAATAATTTTGAAAAGACCCCACTATACTAATTGTGCTACAAAAAAATGCACCTTACTGATTAAGGGTGATGGGCTTACCACGTGTCCCTCTGCCCTCTCTCAGAAAATAAGAGTAACAAAATTCATATAGGTAACAGAAACCTCCACTTGGAGGCCCCTTCACCCCAACATAGGGGGGCTATAGGGTGCCAGACAGACAGAGACAGACTGGTTATTTATTACTAGCATGTGCCCGCGACTTCGCCCGCGATAATTATTTCAAAAATTAAAAATTAAGAGCATAA
Source organism: Ectobius pallidus (assembly GCA_964059195.1). Taxonomy (NCBI): domain Eukaryota; kingdom Metazoa; phylum Arthropoda; class Insecta; order Blattodea; family Ectobiidae; genus Ectobius; species Ectobius pallidus. Next base: position 30,951,375 of record CAXKWD010000001.1, on the reverse strand, counting down.
TAGTTAAATCATTATATTTATTAACACCAAAATCACGTGGACTACATACCACGATTAGATAGCGTCGCCTGGTAAAAGCGACCTCAGATTCGAGTTACCTGGCCCAGAAAACCCCTGCATAGTGAGTTTCGTCCAAGTCGAACAATGTTTGACCATATTTAGGCCTACATTGAATATCCCTCTTCCGTGTAGGTTGAAAATTTCATACGTCTGCGGGACTTGATATTCTAAACAAATGAATCGTCAAGGATGGACCTACAAAAATCAAGCGATCGCCCGCGATAATTATTTCAGAAATTAAAAATTAAGAGCATAGTAGTTAAATCATTATATTTATTAGCACCTAAATCACGTGAATTACATACCACGATTAGATAGTGTCGCCTGGTAAAAGCGACCTCAGATTCGAGGTACTTGGCCCAGAAAACCCCTGTATAGTGAGTTTCGTCCAAATCGAACAACGTTTGACCATATTTAGGCCTATATTGATTATCCCTCTTATAATAATAATAATAATAATAATAATAATAATAATCCTCCTCTTCGGTGTTGGTTGAAAATTTCATATATCTGCGTGCCTTGACATGATAAACAAATGAGTCGACCAGCGTGAGCTACAACATTCAAGCGATCGTTTTGGTTTTATGACAAAAATAGCCAAAGCCTACTGTAATTGATTTGACATTGAAATGTATTACTGAGAACTGATGCTTCGAAAACGCAAAAAATACACGTTTTCTGCCCGTTTTTCACTCATAACTCGCGAATGAAGGCTAAAATTAAAAATGTAGTATGACAGAAACCTTCCCGGGAATGTACCCAACAACTTCCCAAAGATTCATGGCGATCGGATCAATGGTGTAGTAATGCATAAAGGACACACACACACACATACACACATACATTCATTTTTATATATATATAGATTCACTTATACTGGCGAAGTTAAAGCCATAAGGCCTTTTCTTCCACTGCACCAGTAAAACTGTAGATATTACATAATATAATATAAGATTTGATAAATTAGAAATTAAAACTAAGCATGCTACAGATAATAAAAATTACAAGGATGTAATATGATATCATGCGCCAGAGCTTTTAAGGAAGTTAATTCTAAATGTTTCCATTTCATTATCTGTAAATGCAGAAATATTCCTAGCTTTCACGAAATAAAAGGAATTTTTATTTAATTTTATGATGGGTGTACATGAGATTTAAGATGGAGAGATTATCAGTCAGTATCCTTACCAATTAAGCAAGTTCGCAGTACTTTGATTGGTATATATTTTCTTCATAAAAAAAGTAAGTGTTCCCTACATGGGCCTCAAGAGTTCCAGGAGGTTGAGGCTCCCATATTTTGGCACGTGGAGGTAGTCAGGTTGTCAGCTTTATGCACTGACCACCTTTACCCCCAGGGATGCTCCTAGTACTCATTTCTGTTAGAGGCTGAGTCAGCTTCTGGGCCATAGTGACACCAGAAGGATTAGGTCAAACGAAAAACTCCAACGGTCTCATCAGGGATTGTACCCACGACCTTCCAGTTTGTAGCACAGCACCTCAACCACTATACTATGGCATACCCCCAACTTCTTGATGCTCACGGCAAATTAAATATTGGTTATTTTTTTAATTAACGCAATACTTGAGTCGACCAATTAAGAGTGGTCTGAAATCATTTTGAAATTAATATAACATATCTTGGACATTCCTGTATATCGGTATCCCTAAACATAATAAAATGAATGTGAGAATAAATGACAACTTTGCTGGATTGGAGACTAGTTCTATGCCTAACACCTTGAGAAAAGAAATTTTTATTTTCTCAAGGTTTTGCTTAACAGGTTTTGCTAAACAGAAAAGAAACAGAAATAGCTCAAAATTATTAGGTGATATGAAAAAGCCAATATTGTTTTTGTTCTTCAGGTTTTGAAACACAATAATTGCTATAATTTATGTCTGAGAATTTCATTGTCAGTAACTGAATTTTACAGAAAATAAGACATACTTTTTTACCTTGAAAACAGACCCTTGAAAGTTGAGTGCACCTAATGGTTTGAACTGATTTCTCATGAAGTACACTAAGCAATTAAAACTGTAGCAAATATTGCCAGAATACCATAGTTATAAACAAGGTGTTTTAAATGATAAGATAGTTACACATTTTGGCACAGACTGAGCATCAGTGCATTTGTGCAAATGAGGGTAGCAGGAAGCCAGGTACACAGTGCGAAAAGAAAGGAATGTTGAGTTTTTTTATATGAAAGGAGTTGTCTCCGCCAGGTGGTTTAAATGAACCCTTGTCCCGCTGCACTTAACATATGCTGAATTTAGGGTTAGAGGGTGTAAAAGTATTTTCAGTCTTTCATGAGAAATCAGTTCAGTTGTTAAAATTTACGCGATGCCATCTGATACAGAAGAGATTCTCGTGCAATGCAGGTTTTAAGGTAGAAGCGATTTACACTGATATCATTGTGCAAGGTTATAATTTGTTTATGCAATGAAGTATATTATTCCCTTTAACATTTTTTATTTACAACCACATTAAATTTCTTTTCCTTTAAATTTCCATCCTAAAATCAAGGTATGTCTTATGGTACAGAGAGTCTTATAGTCCTTAAAATAAGGTAGGCTAAGTTATATGAACCATAAATGATTTCCAAAACAAAATCCTGATAACTGTCAAAGACAGCTAAATTGAAAAATATTATCACAAAAATGCAATCAATTTTATAGTTGTGAGATGTTAGCATGGAAACCACCATGTCCCTCTTACTTAAAAAAAAACCATTGGTATTAAGCATTACTTCACAAGAGAAACAAAAGTTTCAAGAAGATTCTACTTGAATATTAGTGAAATTAGGACGAGATGCAATCCTTTTAATGCTGAAGGCAGATGTCCACACAAGATTCTTCTAATATGCAGGACATCTGAAAGATCAACACTAGCTGCAACCTGAACACAGTGGCACATCACTCCATTGGTCATCAGGAATTGAACAGTACTGGTACCGGTACGTATTGCAAGAAAATTACTAGTTGGTGTCATTTTCTATTGTGTAGTGTAGTGGTACAATTATGAGATCAATCTTAAGGTATTTGTTAGCTATAAACAGTACCGGTAGTTCATAAAATTGAGAAATAGAAAGCAATAGTGTGGTAAGCCACATTTTTCTCATAATTGTGATAATGATAGTAATCAGTTGGATTGTGCTTCATACGGACAGGTAGGGGTACAAGTGCTTTAATTATAGCTGGAAATAAATACAGTATAAATAAAATGAATAGAAGAGTTTGGATAAACTTCTCTCTACCTAAAATTGGAATTGGATGCGTTGCAATATCCCAATGTTTTATTGACAATGCTACGTGCATACAGGAAGAGTAATGCTGTTTCAGACATTTCATTCAGGTGATACAATAATACTAGTGTAATGATAGTAACTGGTCCTTATCTTTCCACTGTAACTTGTTAAAACCGTCAAAGTCAAACATACACATACACATACATATGTTTTATCTTTGTGTATGTGTATGTTTGACTTTGACACATACACATGTTTTATCTTTGTGTATGTGTATGTTTGACTTTGACGGTTTTGATACATTAATAACTGAATAGCAGGTCATTGTATTTTTCTAACATTTCTTATGAAGTCATGAAGCTGGAAATCACTACAGACACTGTAGATCTTATTTATGAATGAAGAATACACGATGGAGTAGGCCTAACAAGAATAACTTGTCTTTTTTTAACTTGACATTTACAGACAAGTTTCACAAACAGTAAAATAAAGCTAAAATTAGTATACTATGAAGATTTTGTGCATAGTAAAATAATTTGTTAACACGTCTACATTTCAACTGAATGCCCTGCGAGGCTGGTATCACACTGTCAGTTTCCAGCAGTCAATGTGTCACATCACCAGATCTTCTCATACTTGGCAGCATTCTGTTAGAAAATCTCTCCCCATAAAGCCTTATTGATTCAGGGGATTATGTCTTTACTCCCCATAAATTAGGATCATATCTGAGTGCTTGCTTTTTGGAGACTTTTACACCATCCTTCATTTACAGTTTAAAGAAAAGATTAGCAACATTGACATTTTTTAAGGCTCAGGTGACTGAACTCTCTGTTCACTCACATAGAAACCATCTGATAAGGAGGAAATGTAAACAACAGCAGTGGTGCCAACTTATATGCGCTCGTGGTGCTCAAGCCCACCCAATAATCTGGCTACTATTATTGTAAATGTTTATTATTATTATTATTACTAAAAATCGTGTTTTAGTGCAAAACGAAAATGAGACTATTGCTATACATTCTTTAAATTATAGTCCTCTCCTTGGGGGAGTTGGTAGCATGACTGCCTTCCACTCTGGGTTTAATTCCCCACTGGGTCGGGAATTTTTCAGCAATGGACTTTGTTGTCTCTTGTTGTCTCTTCATCCCCATCCCGCAAGAGGCAATGACAAATCTCCACGATATCACTCTTTCCTGAAAGAGCCTTAACTAGTCATCATCATTCCATGGCTTCATATCAAGTCTGGACCTTCATTTAGCCAGAACACTCATCATCATCATTATTATTATTTTTATTATTATACAATATTTCCGTGACGTAAGTGTAAGTGATTGTAATTAGAATACTGAATTCATTTCTTGTACCTGGGTCATTCTCCAAAAAAGGGCAGATTTCAATGTTAGAATTTTTTTTAAATATTTTTTTTATTTTGGACCATGTAATTTTTTTATGGAATATTTCTTTCTGCAGAGTACTACTGAGGTGATGGTCCTATTAACAAGGTTAGAAAATGGCACATTCATGGAGGTGAGAAAATAGTAATAAATAGTAATTATATAGAAGTTATGTGAGAATTAGATTAAATTTATTGCATTAAATGTTATCATGAAAAAGAACAATATTTATTACCATACAAATGGATTGACACACAACTTTTTACTTATTTTTATCTTTGTTAAATCAAATCAAAACTTTAAATCAAAACATGACATATTGTTATAAACTATTAGGCTATACCGGTATCTTCTTTAAACAAAAATAATAAATGCAGACAGTTAAATATGTCATCAATTACAACATTAATTACACCTCCATGGATAAGACTCAAGAGTAACAGTAGCGGAGGTGAGAGTAACGGAGCTGAGATTTTTCTCTAATTTGTTGAATAGCTTGAGAACATTTGAGGTTAGAAAATCTGTTCTGGAGTTTAACTTTGCATTCCTTATTATTATAATTTATAGCAAAAGTAAATATAAAAACATACAACTTTACTGTTGGGTGTAGGTTTCGGAGGTGAGAAAGTTCAATTACCAACTCTACATTTAGCCTTTTTACACAAACAAAACAACACAGAAAAGCACACTGACAGCTTGGCTTTATATAAATGATAAGAAAACGGTCAAAAGTTAGAATCCAAGGAAGATAGAAAGACTACAGTGCCATCTCTGTGGAAATAATTTAACTTTTACGTTGTTTCACGGAGGTGAGGTTTCACTTTGGGGCAAGCATGTTTAGTGCAAAAAATTGTCTTTACAAAATGATATAACAGTATTTACTTTCCAGTTATTAATTCCTCATTTTTTGAGCTGTTTGTTCTTGTTATAAAATGGAATGGTGTTGAATTATGAAAGAATGAAAATGACAAGTCAGACATGGGGACATGACACGGAGGTGAGATCTCACATACTGTGGCCTAAAATGCAGAAAATTGTAACTTTTGTTTAAAAAGTGGACTATGGGATCAAATAGACCTTATTTCAATCTAGCATCATAATAATTCATAATCCATAAATACTTATTTCACACCAGCAAATCAATTGTGACATGAATCTGCCCTTTTCTGGAGAATAACCCACCTGTATCATTCAATATTTATCCATAATCATTTAAATATTAGGCCTTTATCAACTATTTTCATGAATAAAGTAGGGGGATATAGGGGATACTAAAATTTTAAATGTCTTTGAGCCCACCCAATGATTTTCAAAAGTTGGTGACACCGAACAACAGTATGCTGACATTTGTAAATTATGTGTGTTGATCTTGTATGTTGAAAGAGATGCCCAATTTGTATTGTAATGCAGGCTATGGACGTGTGTTCCCAGTATGTAGAATGAGATGTCCAATTTGTCCGATTGTAAGCTTGACGATAAAAATATTTGCTGCTCATGTTACATGTAGAATAAGATGCTCAATTTGTATTGTAATGTAAGCTATGACATTTGTAATAGATGGGTGTTCATGTTGTATGTAGAATGAAATTCCCAATTTGTACTGTAATGCAGGCCTTTGAATTTGTAATGTGTAGGTGAGTTTCAAGACTATAAATTTGCAGAAGATCTGGTGTTGGTGGCAAAGATACAGTGAGTCCCACGCAAGAGTTGGCAAATGACGCGTGTTTCTGCGTCATGGTGGGCACAGCTCCAACTCCCGAGCGATTGGGTGAAATGATTCAGGTTCTCATATTTACAGTTAAAATTATAATGAAAATAACCACGTACCTCATCACAAGAGATGTTGGAAATATCCTCCTCTTGCATCCACACAATACTGGCACCTTTTTAGGAAATTTTCTTTCACACACATAAGTTCAGCTTCCGAGACAGAGTTAATTTCTCTTGTGATAGGCCTATGTGATATTGTCTTTAAGTTCTTCTAACAGTATGTGAATATTATTTGTAGGGAAACTTTAAAAATAAAGTGTGTAGGTAAATTTCCCATAAATTAGAAGAACTTAAAGACAGTATCACAAGAGAAATTAACTCTATCTCGGAAGCTGAACGTATGCCGTGAAAGAAAATTTCCTAAGAAGCTGCCAGTATTGTGAGAAGAACATATTCAACATCTCTTGTGACGAGGTACATGGTTATTTACATTGTAATTTTTACTGTAAATGTGAGAACCTGAATCACTACACCAATTGCAGCTTTATTTGCGTAGATATTTCACCCGATCACTCAGGAGTTAGAGCTGTGCCTGCCGCGATGCAGAAACCAGCGTCATTGCCCAACTCTTGCGTGGCACTCACTGTAGAAGGAACTCTACAACATATGGTGGACAGGCTAGTGGAATCTGGAAGCAGCTATGACATGGAAATCAACATTGACAAGTCCAAAGAGATTAGAATATCTCAAAGGAAAAAATGGCTGTAATTGTCATGGGAAAATGAGAACCGGAAAGTGTTGATCAGTTTAAGTACTTAGTAAGTTAGCAAGTCTGCTGATGAATGATGCATATTTCATCAAGGATTACCATTGTAAAGTTGGCATGTAAAAAAAAAAACAAACACAGTTGACTATTAGTTTTAGCTTGGATTTGAAGAAGAAATTGCTAACCTATTAGAGCATTACTTTTTATGGACTGGAAATGTAGACTAAAAAAATTGGGAACAATTACCTGAAAATTTAAAATCTGGGGCTGTAGAAGAATGGAAAAAATCAAATGGATAAAGAGACAAATGAGGAAGTCCTGAGAACTGCAAATGAGAAGAGTACAATCTTGAACACAGTTCGTCGTAAGGAAGCGGATTGGATAGGTTACATCTTGAGAAGAAATTATATGCTGCATGACATCTCTGAAGGAAAGTTGGAGGAAACTCAGGTCATGGCAGAAGATGAATTCAAATGCTATACAAGGAGAAAAGAAAATACTGGTTACTGAAAGAGAGAGAAAGAAGAGTAAGTGGAGATGGAGAGTAAAATTTGTAAGCCAAGTGTAAGGACCTGCCTTGGTCAGAGCACTTAATAATAACAAAAACATCTGTTGATCAGTGTTATGTCCAATTTGGATCATAATGCAAATTATGAAATTTTTATCATGTCTACTGCTGAGGTCATATGAGGGTAAGTCAATAAGTATCCACCCCTATTTCTTCAAATTTATTGCAGCAACGCCGAATTGGATACTTACATACCATGAATCATCCTCACCATTTCATCTTGTATCATATCCATTTAAATTGATATCAGTTGAAATTTATTCCATAAAAATACACCAATAATAGAAGCAATTGATAATCAATAGTTCTGTGGCCTACCCTACTGTACAGACACTAATCCCGAACTCCTGATATGACCCAGCTAAAAGGAGTATAAACACAGCTGAGTTAAAAAAGAAATACTTAACTTCAATTACCTAATTTTTGAACATAGGCCCCTTGCTTCTCAATGCATTTGATCCATCTTTGCACAAGCTTCCTGATACATTCAGAAAAAAAAGTTTTTCGGCTAAGTAGCAAGCCATATATGCACCGCTTCTTTTGGTTCTTGGTATGTGGTGAATCGACAGCCCCTTAAGCCATCTTTAAATGGGCCAAAAAGATGGAAATCTGAGGGGACAAGATCGGAGCTATATGCAGGATGCTCTAACATCTTAAAACCCAGTTTAGCAATAATTTGAGGATTGTGGGCGGCAGTATGTGGGCATACATTGCCATGGAACAAAACAACTCCTTTCGACAATATGCCTAAACATTTGGTTCGTAATGCAGGCTTTTGGTTCATTGCTCAACATTTCACTGTAGAGTGTACTGTTTATTGTTGAGCCCTTCTCCAAATAATGTTACATTATTGGCCCTTGAGAAGCCCAGAAAAGTGTGAGCATCACTTTTCCTGCAGAGCATTGATTCTTGAAGCTGTTTTTGACTGGAGATGCAGGGTGTTCTCATTCCATGATTTAGTGTTTACTTTCAGGCTCAAGTGACGGGTCCATGTTTCACCTCCAGTAACCATTAGTTTCAAAAAAGCTTCACCTTCATTAGCAAGGCAGTCCAGTAAGTGTGATGGAAACACAATTGTGCTTGTGCTATTCAGTGAGCTGTTCTCGGACTGTATGAAAGCCAAGCCTGTTATGAATAATCTCATATGTAGAGCCATGCCAATTTCCATATGGTTTGCCATTTCATTAACAGTCCCTCTTCAGTTTGTCTGAATAATGATATGCACTTGCTCAATATTGGCAACACTAGTGGATGCGGATGGGCATCCTGTTTTTTCCTTGTCCTTCACACTTGTCCAACCATTTTTGAACTTTCCAATCCATTCATACACATTTTGCCATGGTAAAACATTGCCCCCCCCCCCTTGTGCGGAAAGCCTTTGATGGATTTCAGCTACTGATACACCTTGAGATGACAAAAAAACGGATCACTGCATGCTGTTCTTCTTTGGTGCAAATGCTGAGAGGTGCAGCCAATGTTTAATGTGCAACAGCACAACACCCAGTGAAGTCATAATGGTAAAACATTCCACAAGTGGAGACAAATGAACAATATGTTGACATGCACAAGCAAAAAAGTGGTACAGCCAACATTAAACAGAAAATGCGGACATTTATTGACTTACCCTCATATTTAAATTTTTTATGAAAGTATTTGGTATTTTAGCATCAGTGATGCAGTATTTAAAAGTAAGCATAAGTTACATATAATCAATTGATGTTTATGTTGTATTTTTTGGAATTAGTCTTAAGTTGTATATATTTTTTGTAACTGTAAATTTCTTGCGCATGTTGTATATTTTGTAAACTAGTTTTTAAGTTGTATGTATATTTGTAATTGTAATTTTGTGTTCTTACTTGTATGTTGACGAGTCCCATAACATATAATATGTTCCGTTGGACAGAATAAAGAATAGAATAGAATAGAATAGAAGCTAACTAGCAATTTTGAAAAGAAAAAATTGACCAATTTGTTTCCAAGATATGATCTTTGGTCAGCTACATTATCAAATTTTCTCACTGTGACACTTTATAGGAACCCCCAGTTTATATACCCCACTTGCTCAAGAATGTGTTGTAAGCTTATAGTTATCAGAAATGTATTTCCATGGTATTTTATAAGAGATGTACACACTGCTTTACAACAACTGAAAGTAATGAATATTCATATAATTATAAGTTATTGCAATATTAAATTTAGACATTATAACCTACAAACACTATCAGAAAGGAAAATGGAAATTATATTTTATTACCACAATGAGTTGTACTGAAAGACTGACATAGGCTACTATGTGTAAAAGTAAGTAAACAACTGCTATATTTACAATATTGGAATTCCTATCTTTACAACAAAGCAGTGACAGACTGATAGCAGTGCAGTGTTGTATAATGACCAGTTTTTAAAGTAGCCTAATGAATATATGTTAGATTTTTTCTTACTCTATACTATAAAACTACTTCCAAATTGTCTTTGTGATAGGTTCTTATTGACTCAAAACATGCCTCACATGACATTGTTAAATTTTGAATCATTTAAACATGTAAATGCATGTTGGTCATCTCAATCCAGTTGCGACGACTTCCTGTCTCATTCTGCGGGCAAGTAGCATATGTGAGATACTTGACTATGTAGTAACATTCCTGGCTTTTCAAATTTTGGGCGTTGCAACAAGGCGTTATTCTTATCTTTGCCATTATAGGGCCCTGGAACCACGTGAACATCGGCATTGGCATCGGCTGCTGTCTGCAAGCAAGATTTCCCTTCTCCAAGAGTGCAAGCTATAAAGTCCCTCACAGAGATGCCAACTTAGTCACTTTGGGGTGAGATCTATATTGCTACTTTCAATATTCTATTAGACACTAAACTAAATTCCATGGCTCTACATCCCTAGAGGGACTAGGCCTACCATCCGACTGCTGCATCATCTGCAATAGCAGGATTGGGGACATATGGTGAGCAAGCCAACAACCATGGCCGTTAATGATGGTTTACGTGACTGGAGCCACTACCTCTCAATCAAGCAGCTCCTCAGTTTGTATCACAAGGCTGAATACACGACGTTCCAGATCACCCTACCTCAGAAAAATTTGAGTAAGCTCCAGGGAATGAACCTGGGCCTGTGGATTCGTAGCCAGCAACTTTATCCACTAGATCATGCAGGCGGTCCTATTAGACACTATCATATATTTATATATTCTCAAGTTACAAGTAATCTTAGCAACTTCAGCAGCATCCACCTGCCAGTTCATTATGTATTTAATTCCTGTAATACAGTGCAACACCTACACTCATGATCTGCCACTGCAACAAAGAAGTATCGATATAGATCTATTGATCATTTTAAAAAATCAGAATTCTATGGGCTATACCACCCACCAGCAAAACCAAGCACATGCTAGAGGGTGCGGGTATTCTGAAGATCTAATCTTACTGTCTTGTGCAGATCAACTTCATTCATAGCATTTTCCATTCTGCAAAGTCATCAGTGATGTAAGTTATTCTTTGAAGCTGTCATTCTGCAAGATTTCTCAATAGCCGAGGTAATCACACAGGCCTACTAAGCCTAATATTTTTCACTGAGTTTCCTAGGAAAGTCTTAAACCACTTCAGCACATTTGCTCTCCATTTCCTCGATACGGTGCTAACAACGAATGTCAGAAGGAGTCTTATGAACTTTTGAAGGAAGGCCTGCATTTTTTTAGGCTGTTTTCGAGGAAACACCATAGCAAAAAATTTATGATTAAAGCTTTTGATGAGATTCAATTAGCGTCACTTTGGTATCGACTATTTTAAAGGTAGGATTTTGCAACAGGTTAAGATGAGGTGTTGATCTTTCATCTTTTATAGCACATTCTTTTCTTTTTAGGCCTATGCTAAGGAAGGAAAAGTGTAATTTTAAAATGTAAAACTAAATCAGAAGCCTCATTCATTGCTCTGAATTAACTTCACTCTCAAAAACCGGAAATGCATAAAATACAAGAAAATTTTAACAAAGCTGGAACTACAACATGAGATTTCCTGTTAAATGATCTATTTGCCTCAGTTGCTCTCAATGGCTCTCTATGATAAGAAATGAGGAGGCACGTTTCAAATCGTATTAAGTCCACTTTTGTAAATTTTTCAGGAGAGAAGAACTGTTTAAATGTAAACTAAGGGATGTAAGACCACTTAGTTTTATGCATTATTTTGAAGGGGATTTAATTAAATTAGACGCAAACAGACTTCACAGGATGATAAAACATACTTGGAAGTCAGAACTATATGAAATCATATAAAACTCATTTTCGTCCTTGGGTGGACTTAATACAGTTTGAAACGTACTCCCTCAAATGATAGAATAGGTAGGAGAGGTGGAGGGGTGGCAGTCTACATTCATTCAGAATTAAGACCTAAGATAATATTTATATCTATTAGTAATTAAAGTAGACCTGAATTTATATAGTATATAGAACGAAATGTGTTTATAAAGCATCTAAAATTTGTTATCTGAGTGATCTAGAACTTCTTCCAAGATACCAGCATGGGATTGTTACTGGAGACATGAACACAAACCTACTGGCAACAAATTCTTCAAACACAAAACAGTTACAAGACATGTTTCATACCTGTAATATACTATTCTTCCACTAGAGCCTAGCATCACACTGATATTTCAGATATGTTACTCGACATAATTGCTACAACTAATATAGTCCAGTCAATGAATGCTCAAAAAGGGGTGTAGAGGGAAATGGAAGGAACACAATTTTTGACTTTGGGACTTTGTTTGGACTAGTTAGGAGGTAAACATACTAAAAGTCCCCACTCCTAGGAGGTGAGCGGGGGGGCAGGGGGCCCTTAGAAGATCTCTTTTTTCGGTTTCTCGCTTAAATCTCGGAAACTATGGGTCCTAGCGATAAGATCCTTCTATACAAAATTAAAGCTGACAAAATGCTCCACAATATTGATTATATTCATTTTTTCGCTATCTCGTCTAGTTTCTGAGATTTCCGCGCTCTCAATTAGGTAATTTTGAAAAAAACTTAAATTGCCTCGCGTTTTTTGTATTATTTCGTTAGCTAACTCTTCGGCCCTTCGTCCGACGAAAAAGTAATAAGGAAGGAAGTTGTAGATCATTAAATTGCATTCAAGAATTTATGATAATTTACTTTTTATCTTCAACCGTTCAAAAGTTAGAGCAATTTGAACTTTATGTGTAAATTCCTGAATTTTGCAGAAAAACTTAATTTTCATATTTTCCATTATTTCACTGCTCTAACTCTATATAAAGGCCAATATATACGTATTTATATGTATAAATAGTATGTACTATATATAAGTTGTAGATAAATGAATCAATATGAATATATGTATTTTGTAATATATTTTCAAGTAACATATATGCTTCGGTATATAGTCCAGTCAATGATTGAATGAATAGGGGGAAATAAAAGGAACACGGTTTTTGGCTTTGGGACTAAGTTTGGACTAGTTAGAACTTAAACATACTAAAAGTCCCCACTCCTAGGAGGTGAGCGGGGGACAGGGGGGCCCATAGAAGGTCCCTTTTTTCGGGTTTTCGCTTCTTTCTCGGAAACTATGGGTCCTAATGATAATACCACTCTATACAAAATTAAACCTGATAAAATGTTCCATCAAGACTGTTACCATTCATGTTTTCGCTATCTCGCATAGTTTATTTTAAACTTGTATGTGGTCGGAAATTAATTTTCTGGATTTCAAGAATAACAACTTTTTTTTTTCTAGAGTTTGAAAATAAGTATCAAACTGTCTCGGAAAGATCGAGCACTCCCCCTTTCGACTGTTAGCTCGTCAATCAAGATCAACGACGAAAGGGTGTCTGCTGATCCTTTTTTGTTATTCCAGCGCAAATCCATAAGTAAGAAAACCGACGAAGATTTGGAAACTTATTTGCAATATGAATTGGCCCCTTTCCCTTTGGCCTTCTTCAATTAGGGTGGCATGAGGAAATCGACGAAGTCAGTTCTCTAGAAGGAGCTCAATCCAACTATCAAAGATGTACGTATGACAAACTTTGACATTGTTATGGACGGAGGACTTCTCCTGCACAATGTTATTTGGCAAAGAGGTTCCAAGATATCTGCTATTTGTGATGGATATGTCAATTTTGTGAACAGTCACTATCGTGGAAGGAGTTGCACTGTAGTGTTTGATGGGTACACGAGCTCATCCTCAAGTACAAAGGTCGCTGAGCAGCAAAGGCGGTACCGTCTCAGCAAGTCAGCCGACATACATTTCAATCAGGAGACAGTCATAACTGTGAAGCAGGGTGACTTCCTGTCAAATGTCTGCAACAAAAGTCTTCTGAAAGTCACACTACAGGCACATGGAGTCAGAACCTTTCTAGCACGGAATGATGCGGTTGTCCTCATTGTAGGCATGGCTGTGGAGTTGTCACATACCAACGCTGTTGCAGTTATTGATGAGGAAGTCTACCTAATTGTCCTGTTGATGGCCAAAACACCTAGTGACCAGAACATAATTTTCGTCAAGCCTGGATGTGGAAACATAAAACCTACATTGTTTTTTAACCAGGAGCTTCAGACCCAGGAACTGCGAGGCATACTATTTCTACATGCTTTCACTGGGTACGATACCACCTCAGCTGCCTTTCGAAAGAGTAAGCTGGGATTTATCAAACTGTATTTGAAGTCTCCAGACGTCCAGGGAGCTGCTGCAGTTTTCTCAGGGACTTCAAACGGGATAGCCAAAGGACCTAACTACAACTGCAAACGAACGTAACCGATGGTTAGAGTACGGTCATAGGGGCATAAGCAGATGTTTCTCAAGGCGCAACTACAACAGTCCCGAAAAGAAAGGACTTTAAAAACCCTCGCGTAAGAGTGCATATCCAGGCGTCCATGGCATAAGGGCCTAACAACATCGATTAAAACCCTTGAGTAAGAGTGCGTATCCAGACGTCCATGCCATAAGGGTGTAACAACATTGGTAGAAACCTTGCATAAGAGTGGGTATCCAGACGTCCATGGTATAAGGGCGTAAAAACATTGGTAAAAACCTTGCGTAAGAGTGGGTATCCAGACGTCCATGGTATAAGGGCGTAAAAACATTGGTAAAAACCTTGCGTAAGAGTGCGTATCCAGGCGTCCCTTCCAGGCATCATTGGCAATAGGATCTAACTGCGACGCCGGGCGTCGGGTAGAGGCAACGGGAAGTTGCCAACTTTTCACCGCTTAAAACGGGCCCTCTTACTACATAATAAGTTAAATGTAAATTAAATGTAACACAGTTTCAAAAAGCGTTTACGAGTTAATGTGTTAATAAAACACTTATGTACAAATTGTTGTTGACTCTCGAATCACCCTACCCCAATGCCTTTGCGGGGCGAATGTATAGTTTATATATATTATATTAACTGTACATTATATATTATATACATTGAATACAAGTATAATTGCCTATTCGATAAATTGTCAATTTTGAGTATTATCAAAAATGTCCATCATATATTATAGTAATTGTATTTCTGTAGGGGTAAATGATGGAGCTCTTCAAGTGGTTCCACTAGGTTCGGGGTTCAAAAATAGTATTACACGACACCAAACAATATTACTTTTGAAGGACTACATATATACTTGAAAATATATTATAAATACATAATTATATACATATACAATTTATTTATGTGCCATTTATATATAATACATACTATTTATACATATAATACGTATATATTGGATTATATATAGAGTTTGAGCAGTGGAAGAATGGAAAATAAGAAAATTAAGTTTTTCTGCAAAATCCTGAAATTTACACATAAAGTTCAAATTGCTCTAATTTTTGAACGAATGAAGATAAAAAGTAAACTATCATATATTCCTGAAGGAAATTTAATGCTCTACAACTTCTTTCCTTATGACTTTTCCGTAAAACGAAGGGCCGAAGAGTTAACTAACGAAACAAGTCAAAAAACTCGAGGCAATTTAATTTTTTTTCAAAATTAGCTAATTTTGACCGCAGATAGCTCGGAAACTAGGCGAGATAGCGAAAAAATGAATATAATCAATCTTTTGGAGCAGTTTATCAGCTTTAATTTTGTATAGAAAAGTCTTATAGCTAGGACCCATAGTTTTTGAGATATAAGCGAAAAACCGAAAAAAGGGACCTTCTAAGGGCCCCCTGCCCCCCGCTCACCTCCTAGGAGTGGGGACTTTTAGTATGTTTACCTCCTAACTAGTCCAAACAAAGTCCCAAAGTAAAAAATTGTGTTCCTTCCATTTCTCTCTACAACTTTTCATTGACTGGACTAATAAAATACTTACTCACGGACTATCCCATCATGACCTAATTTATGCTGTTTATTCCTTACAATGCCCCAAAATCAATCCAAGACTGGTTACTTATCGTGATCTGAAAAATGTAAACGAGGCTGACTTAAACAAAGAAGTTTTAATTTTACCCTGGCACACAATATGGGAGCAAAGGATTATAGACAAAAAAGTTGAATTGTTTAATAACTTCATAATCCAACTGTATGACAAAACTTCACCAATAAAAACAAAATGCATGACTAGACCCCCAGCCCCATGGATGACTAGAGACATTAGAAAGCTCATGAAGGAACAAGACAACACTTACCAAAAATACAAATGTGATAAAAATGCAGACAACTTAAGAACATATAAATATTTAAGAAATAGAACTGTACAGACTATAAGGAACGCTAAAATACGCTAAAATATGACAAACTCATGGTCTCATGGACAACAGTCCTAAGACTTCTGACTTGTGGAAAAACCTAAAAACCATGGGATTAGGAAAATCAAGGAAAAATAGCGATGCGACCACAATTCACCCAGACGAACTTAATGAATATTTTACGTCTTTCCAGAGTGTGACAATTGATGACCAGAGCAAACAAGACATGATTTATAAACTACACAATATTGACATGCCAATAAGAGAAAAGCTATTTTTTACGTATGTAACTCCCATTGATGTTAAGAATGCCCTGAATTGTATCAAATCTAAAGCACAAGGAAGTGACAATATTTTCATAATGCTCATTCACAAAATTATCGATGTTATATAACCGACATTAACACATATCTTTAATGCTTCTCTAGTGACATCAACTTACCCCAAACTATGGAAACAAGCAATTATAGACCAATTACTAAAAATGACACACCCACCCTCCCAAGTGATTACTGACCTATCAGCATATTACCAACTGTCTCAAAAGCACTGGAACAGATTGTACATAAACAAATGACTGACTATTTTAATGAATATCAAATTCTTGACCCTTATCAATCTGGATTTAGAAGTGGACATAGCACTGCAACTGCATTACTTTAACGTCACTGAAGACATACCGTACATGAAGCCATCGACAAAGTGAAATAATTATGTTAACTCTCCTAGATTTCAGCAAGGTATTCGACTCTGTAGACAATGACATACTTATTTCCACACTCTGTTCTATACAGTTCTTTGTAAGCTGCATCCACTGGATTGAGGAGTCCCTCACCGACACAGTAGACTTCATCTCTATGCAGATGATCTGCAGATTTACATTCATACGAGACCCGAAACATTACATGACGCTGTGACTCAATTAAATGACAATCTCAATGCTGTATCTAATTGGTGTATTAGATTGGGTCTCAAATTAAACCCAGATAAATCCCAGGCCATTATTATAAGTCATCAGAGATTACACTCAAAATTAAATTATTATAATCTGCAAGTTATGATCAACAATAAGTCAGTCCTTGACAGCTCTTCTGTGAAGAACTTAGGGCTCCATTTGGATCAAATAGAAGGGTCACTAAGGTAACACAAGTGTGCAAGAAAGTATTTGCCACAATCCATTATTTGAAACGTCTGACATTCTGTTTACCATTTTCATTGAGGAAGTCCCTAATTGAAAGACTTGCCTCATTTTGATTATTGTGATGTTGTTTTATGTGACCTTAGTGAAAACCTTGCCCAAATTGCAAAAAATGAAAATCTTGGGATAATTTCGTCCTGGGCAGAAAGATGAATTCAGGGCCTATCCCCTGGAAACAGAGACATCTGGTAACTTTACTGCATGATTGCAGTAATTCATCACTATGTTTATCCCATTATTTGACTACCTATTCTTGCTTGCCAGGAGATTAAAATATTTTTATATGGAATTTATAGTTTGTAAGTTTCTCATGTTTTCCATATACATTAACACAGGAAAATAAAAAAACAGGGTGCACCATGGGATAGTGGTATCCCGCCCAACCCACCCAAAATGGTGCTCTTTCTTTTAAACCACGATCTAGCAAATTCGTCTGTCCTAGTATTATGTAGAAACTCGTGATTGGACGTTGGAGGTGTGATGTCATATCGCTAGACGACTGGTGACAGGCTGATAAACCTCACGGGAAATATAATGAGGTGGGTACAAGGCATTTGCGACAGTATACAAGGTCAGTGGGTACAAGGTACTTGCGACAATATACAAGTACAGTTGGTCATCCTTCTTCGCTAATAAACAAAATAAGCTTACATCACACAGTCCGTGCAAATGTGAATATCGAGTGGGCGGAGCTTAAGAGGCCACCTGTTTTTTTATTTTGGCATTAATACTAACAGGTGCCCGCGGCTTCGCCCACGATAATTAATTCGAAGATTAAAAATTAAGTGCAAAATAATTAAAACATCGAATGACAAAAGATAGAATTAGGTCGCGCACCAGCCACGGACGGTTGTAACGATGTTTTATGAAAGGTGTACAGAAGGGTAAAAAGCTTCTGCATTTAGTTAAATAATGATAGGTAAATTCTAGGTCAGTGACAGGTTTTGTTAGGTTAGGAACGTTTATGTTAGTTTAGGAGCAATATACTGATTAGCGCGAGGAGCCTAGTGCGCGACCTAAAACTATTTTTCCCCATTGTGTTTATTAACACTTACCGGTACCACGCCAATCATTCATAAACTAAACTATTAATAATTATAATGAAACAGCTAACAATCCGGCTTTGGAGTGTATTCCACGATTAGAAAGCGCCTCTAAACAAACGAATCAACCTGGGTGAGCTCACAGAATCGAAATGATCGATAATTCCATGCGATATATTGAAAAAATCGCGATGCAAAGGTTTGTTCGCAAAGCAGTCAGAAACCAGGAACACATCGTTCGGGCATGCGCTCTTTCTCCATACGCGTTCGCAAAGCGAGAATTCGCGATTCTGATTTCAATCTTCTGTTCGATGAGTTCTCACGGACTGTGATTTGTACTGTAAGAAAAGTTTGCAGGCTCTACCATGAATTGTTATCAGAGACATGCGCAGTAACCTATTTTCACGCGCCTGACTTCTCCCTCCAATAACCTTGCGTCAGATTTATAAGCATAGGCTACTTTTTAAAAATAATAATAATAAAATTTATTTCTGTCAATAGACTGGCGAACAAGTTTCTGACAATGTCAACTTTACACTTAAAATCTTACACCAAGTAGTACAAAATACATCTAAAATACAAGATTATTCCAGATACATGTTATCTTATTCTAAATACATTATCCCCTATTTATCACCTATTACCAATATAATTTTAACACAATATAATTTTAGATAATATATAATAAAATAGTCTAAGTAGCCCGAATTCATTATTACACTTCCTTGTTACGTAAGTTACCTGTTCTGTTTATAGTTCATCCAGGGAATACAAGCATTTCTCTATTAAATATTTCTTTAACTGTGATTTGAAGTTTGCCTTGGCTGTAGTTTTGATTTCTGCTGGTAGCTTATTGTATAATATGGTTCCCATTATATTTATATCCTTAAATACAAGTTGCTTATTGCATGTATATCTATGGTAATTCAGACGGCCTCTTGTACTATATTAATGGATTTCACTATGTTTTACTGAATTACTGTTTTGTATATACAATACTGCCCAGTAAACGTACAATGAGTCAATGAGTAAACTGTTAACAAATTTAGTTCTTTAAATGCAATTCTACAGGATTCTTTACATTTCATATTACTGATGATTCTAACACATTTCTTCTTATATGTATGAGTAATGGAATATAATTAAAAGTTTCCCAAAACATAGTTTGCATTGCCGATGTCAAAGGGAAACACATATTTTATTTGCATATCATATCGATTAAACGCAGAAACTATCGATTCCAAATTCTTCTAACCGTTCGCAAAGTGCAAATCACGGATAAGTTACAGACTGGACATGCGCAGTACAACAAATTTTCAAGCAGTCACGGATTTGCTTTGCGAACAAACCTTTTATTTCCAAATTACGATAAAAAAAGGCAAAGCCACCTGTAATTGATTTGTCAATTGACTGTATTACCGAAAACTGATGTTTCGATAGCCCCCCCCAAAAAAAAATCGCGTTTCCTGCCGGTTTTTCACTCATAACTCGAAAACGAAAGCGAGATGCATTCGGCCACCCCCGTCGGTATTCCACTATCCAAGTCATTGGACAAGAACTTCAGCAATAACTTTTCAGGCAATATTTGGATCAAAGATACGCTATTACACTACATCCAATACCTTTGACCAAAACCAGTTTTCTGTATACAAGGGGCACGTTTTTAAAGTCATCAGTAAATCCACCGGTGGAAAAGTGCGATGAGTCTGATGAATGTACGATGAACCCCATCCGCATTTTTTTTTTTCCTCCGCTACATCTCATAAGTAGTTGACTTGACGAACTGGTTGATGAATTTCAGCGGGAGTATTTGAGTTGTATACCGGTAATAATTATTGCTGTATCATGGATTAGCAAGAAGTGGAAATTATAATATATGATGGGCAGGGAACTAATAACTGAGTGCTACCACTCTCATAAACCATGTTTTGAGCATATGAAAATCCATAAAACATTTTGCATGTTTAAATACGTTACCTAACCTCAACGGGCAATTATATGGATAACCTGTCCTGTCAGTTTCGAGATATTTGGAAAACGACATTAATTAATCTCCCTCACCCACGTAATTTCATCCCATAGCATGCACAAGATATCACTGTAGTTGGATTGACTACAGTGGCGGTTTCTCCTATTGTGCTGCAGTGCTGCAGCAAATAGCTCGTTTTCTGCTCGTCGTATAATGTTATTATCAAGCGCAATACTATATTTTCTTTTGCGTAGGAATTTGAACTTTGAGAGTCAAGAGTCGGTAATGTGAATACTACCTTTCCGGCACCACGATGAGATTTTGTGAACAGCACCTTTTTCGTAGGTCTGTGACGTCACGCTCAACCTTGACTGCATGGCGTATATGCGAGTTTCAACCTGCAGAATGTGCTGGCGGGGGTGCGCTAGCATGAGATTTCGAGGCCGGTGAGACGTGAAGTAATTAGCACGTCTCACCGGCGAGCGTGCTAAGATCTTCCACTGTCTGACGGTAGAGGGCCGTGATGTAGCGTGAGGAACCATCAGTCGAGTAAACAATGCTTTTCATCTTCACCACCAAATTCGAATGTGTTAAATTCAGAAACACAGATTCCACAACCCCGATTGAGTATTCTGTCGCACTGGGAACACTAACGCGACTTATTATTTTGCTATTTTCTCTCTCACACAACCCACACAACGTTCTGCACTTTAAGCATAGGAATTACTATTTCCTCCCACCTTAATCCATCTTTGGGAACTCGCACGCGATTTTCTCTGTTCTAATTATTTTTTTGCTAATTTCCCTCGTCGTAATCTATCTCTGAAAACTCTCGTGAAATAGTTCATCTACTGTAGTGACAATGCACGAGACATTTTTGCGTTCAGAAAAGAAATAACTTAATCACATTAAGCTCGGGAAAGTTATATTTATAATTTAATTGGTGCTTGTGTTTTAGAAAACCCATAGGAATAATATTAATGGACTAGTCAAGGAATTGTGAAATAAGGTAAGGGTGTAGAGTACAAGGCATTGGTGACTGGTTATAAAGAAGAAAGTAAGAGAGGAACGAACATGTAGAAAGAATGAATTAAGACAGATTGGATTAATAATCAGTAGGCTACAAGAATAATAATGTTATACACTATTTCATGAGAGTTTCGGAGAGATAGATTACGACGAGAGAAATTAGCAAAAAGATAATTAGGGCAGAGAAAATCGCGTGAGAGTTCCCAGAGATGGATTAAGAGACGAGCAATTTAGATAGGCCTACTAATCATTTTTTTTATTTTTTTAAGTTTGCTGTATGAAATGGTATTTGCAGCACATCCTCGTTTTGAGCTACGAGCTGCTACTGATTGACTAATGTCCCAAATTTTTATTATTTTGGTCAGAATTTCATCATATAAAAATGCAAATCATTTAATCCATACCATATAATGCAATTACAGGAAAGTATGCTTGTATATTAGTTCAATGTGGTGTACTCCTCTTGGTTTCAAAATCAAAAGAAACACGATTTTTTAAAAACATAAGTAAACTACAGGCAGTTATCCTATTGGTTTGCATAAGAAACTTTCATCTTCCTTTGCAGAAAATAAAATTATATTTTATATTCTTGTAGAGTAGCAATTTACAGCCTCCGAAATCAAATAGTAGGCCTAATTGTAGTTACTCACGGCAAGAATCTCAGACACTTCACAAAAACTGTGTCTTCTCTGTGTGTGCTTTAGGCCTATACTGTGTGTTTGCACATAGCCTAATGAAGCACAACATCTTATATTCAATCTTCATTTTTCTTTAAATAAGTGAAATGCATCTAAGTGAAGTGTCAAGTTTGGAAGAGGAATGTGGAACACTAAAACTAGACTGGCCAACGAAACAAAACTGAATTTGTTGATGATCATCTTAAAAATAAAATATAAAAGGGTGAAAGTGGGTGCGACCGCCTGCGTGGTCTCGTAGTTAGCGTCACTGGCTATGTATCCGCAGGCCGGGGTTCGATCCTTAGTATCTCTTTGGATTTTTCTGAGGTGGGGAGGTCTGGAACGGGATGCATTCAGCCTCGTGAAATAAACTAACAAGCTACTTGATCGAGAAGTAGCGGCTCCGGTCACGGAAACCATCATTAACGGCCGAGGGTGTAGCATGTTGATCACATGCCTCCAATCCTACCATCTGGCTAAGGTAGATAACGCAGCGGTCGGATGGTAGGCCTAGTCCCTCCAGGGATGCAGCGCCATGGAGATAAGTTACTGATTGGGTGGATTTATATTATTCAGAGAGTCCATTAAACAAAGTAATGAAGGTTACATCATATCTGTTATCTTATAACGTGATTTAGTTTCAATAAATATCTGGAGTAACCAAAATACTCCACTTACTGTGGTTCCAACCATCAGAAAAATAGCGAAACTGCACTTCTCTTAGAGCCAATTAATAGAATAAGAGGGACTTGCTCTTCTGTGGCACTAAAATATGAACTGAACTTGCATCAATACAAACCTCTTTATTTACATTAAAAAAACTTATACAGGGAGGCCATTTTATGCGGAAACTTTTTAACAGCGTTGCCCTGCTCACACTTTCCCCGCTGTTGTTCTTGCACCGGCGGGGACCGTGTTCCATTTAGAGATGGGGAATATTTCTTGTAACTGTTACTTTGTAACTGTTACATGTATGTAACGGTAACGACCTGTTACAAAAAATCAAAAGTAACGGTTACCAAAGCTCCTCCTAGGATATCTTATTTTCGTCTCAACCAAAGGCGGAACCAGAAAATACTGAAAGGAGGGACCGACACAGACGAAAGTTTGCTATTATTTGGAAATCCAAAAAATGGGGGTCCTCCCCCGGGATTTTTTATTAAAAAACGAGGGAAAAACAGGTCGTCCCTTTAGCTCTTCCCACTCGAGACATCTAGATGTGAATGGTGGAACTACTAGCAGTATTGGAAATTCTGACTCCCCCCCTTTCACCACTTCTTTACACTTTCCTACTATTCAATCCGTTTTCTCCTTTACCCTACCTATCTATTCCTATCCTTTAAATGTTCGACCCAAGGAGATCCGAACACGGGACCGCTAGCATATTAGCCCTTCATCTTACCCACTACGCCATCGAGCAATCATTACAATGAGAAGCGAAAATTCATCTATTTAAGTTTAGACATCTGCATGAAATGGCGGAGATTGATCATTTCCTATTAATTGCATTTATGTGAAGTGAAATAAAATCCCTTTAGGAAGGCCTACAGGCTGAGGTAGATTTCGAAGTGCTTTTGGTTTAATTTATTGTCACTGCGCAGTTCTCTTCTTCTTTAGCCTTGGCATGATAAACCCGCAATAATAACTGCAAAAAAAGAGGAAAGAGCACTTTTTTAAAACATTCAAATCTCGCCTTATATGAGAGCTATCGAGAAACTAGGTATTGATTTGTAGAGTACTCATCAAGAGCTTTTCAACGATACCCCACAAGACGTGGTTTCAAAAATTTCGAATTTCCATCCCCCACCCCTACTCGTACCCCTAAAACCCCCCGAATCGTTACTGCCACTGTGAACTCCATAGGGAGTACTCTAATTTATTCCAACAAAGTTTCTCTCTATACTTCATAGGGGCCGAGATATAATTTTTTCAAAATTTCAACCCCCTCCCACGACCCCCCCCCCCCACTTGGGCCAATTTTGCTCATTAACTATTGGGCCTAGAAATAACATAATAAAATTTGGTTCAAATATCTTCAAAATTACGGCCGCTAGCGTGTAAAGATATATAAATATATAAGAATTCTGTATAGTTTCTCCAAATTTCTCAGCAGCTCTCCTTTTTCTCAGGGTTTTTTTAATACTTTTATTTTTTTTTTATTTTTATTTTATTTATTTACTTATTATTATTGTTATTATTAGTTGCGTTGAGAAATTTGTCGGTGTCGAGCGAATGTAACTGGTCTGGAACAAAGTAACGTGTCGAGAGTTACACCCGTTACATTATTTTCACCTGCTCCAGTTATACGGACCCGTTACTGTTATTTCCACCTGCTCCAGTTACACGAACCCGTTACTGTTATTTCCACCTGCTCCAGTTATTCTGACCTGTTACTGTTACTCTCGCCTGCTCCAGTTACTCGGACCCGTTACTGTTATTTCCACCTGCTCCAGTTACTCTGACCTGTTACTGTTATTTCCACCTGCTCCAGTTACTCTGACCTGTTACAGTTAATTCTAATATTTCTGTTACAAATGTTTTATCCGTGACTTTCGCCTTTCGTTACATCTGTTACTTCCAATATTTGAAAAACAAAAATAATTTAAAAAATAAAAAAATAATAAAAAATTAAAAAATTAAAATAATAAAAAACAAAAAATAAAAATAACAAAAAAATAAGAATAAAAAATAACAAAAAATAAAAATAATAAAATAAATAAATTTAAAAAAAGTTATTTTCTTAATTATTAATGGGCGTAAAGAGTTCATGCATAGAATTCATGCTGTCTGATCTCATATATATTTCTTGCTTTACATACCACTTAAAAAATTTATCAAAATACGATATTGCCTTTACTGGATAATTTAAACTTAGAATGTGGGTATATAGCATGAAATATGAATTCAATAACTGTAGTAAGTTATACGAAATAATATTGATAATTTTACTACTAATAATAAAATCCCTATAATATAAAGCCACACGGCTGACTGACTGACTGACTGACTCACTGACATTAATGTTTGCCCACTTCCAGATGAGCTAGAAACTTGAA
Organism: Ectobius pallidus; assembly: GCA_964059195.1. NCBI lineage: Eukaryota > Metazoa > Arthropoda > Insecta > Blattodea > Ectobiidae > Ectobius > Ectobius pallidus. Next base: position 30,925,981 of record CAXKWD010000001.1, on the reverse strand, counting down.
ATTTGGTACACATATAGCTTTTAGGCTGTAAACCACAGGAAAATTCCAAAAAAGTTTTTTTTTAATTTTTAGCCCTAAAACCCCCGAGTAAGGGCTCGCTCACTCACATTAACGTTTGCCCACTTCCAGATTAGCTAGAAACTTTAAATTTGGTACACATATAGCTTTTTGGCTCTAAACCACAGGAAAATTTCAAAAAGTAATTTTTTAATTTTTAGCCCTAAAAACCTCCGAAAAAGGGCTCGCTCACTTCGAGATGAGCTAGAAACTTGAAATTTGGTACACATATAGTTATTAGGCTGTAAACCACAGGAAAATTCCAAAAAGTGTTATATTTTTATTTTTGGCTCTAAAAACTCCCGAAAAAGGGCTCGCTCACTGACATTACTGTTTGCTCACTTCCAGAAGAGCTAGAAACTTGAAATTTGCTACACATGTAGCTTTTAGGCTGTAAACCATAGGAAAATTCCAAAAAAGTAATTTTTAAAAATGTTTAGCCCTATAACCCCCGAAAAAGGGCTCGTTCACTGGCATTACTGTTTGCCCACTTCCAGATGAGCTAGAAACTTTAAATTTGGTACACATATAGCTTTTAGGCTGTAAACCATAGGAAAATTCCAAAAAAAGTATTTTTTTAAATTTTTAGCACTATAACCCCCGAAAAAGGGCTCGCTCACTGACATTATAGCTAGAAACTTTAAATTTGGTACACATATAACTTTTAGGCTGTAAACCACAGGAAAATTCCAAAAAGTAGTTTTTATATTTTTAGCCCTAAAAACCCCCGAAAAAAGGGCTCGCTCACTGACATGCATAGGCGTAGCGAGGGGGGGGGGTTTTGGGGGTTTGAACCCCCCCCATTGATTAAAAAAAGGAAAACTGTATAATTTTTTTAAGTCTGCCCATAAATTGCTTAATACAAGTATAAAGCGTGGGAAGCTTAAAACTCGTTATTTTGCGTCTTAATTTTTAAAATTTTCCGGGGAAGGACCCCCGGAAGCTTAAAACTTGTTATTTTGCATCTTAATTTTTAAAATTTTCCGTGGGAGAACCCCCGGAAGCTTAAAACTCGTTATTTTGCATCTTAATTTTTTTAATTTTCCGGGGAGGACCCCCGGACCCCCCTCTCCTTCCATACTCGCCAGACCCCGCGGATGTTATAACCCCCCCCATATGGTCGGCCTGGCTACGCCTATGCTGACATGAATGCTTGCCCACTTCCAGATGAGCTAGAAACTAGAAATTTGGTATACTTATATCTTTTAGGCTGTAAACCACAGGAAAATTCCAAAAAGTTTATTTTCATGACGATAATCGATGTTTTTTACATCGATGGAAAACAACTGATGTATTTGCTACATCGATGTTTCTCCCCGACATGGATGTTTTTGTAACAAAAAGAAGATTAATAGGCTACCTTGGTTCTACGATATAATTTTATTTACATGAGCTTAATTTCACAAAACATTGATTTTTTACATCGATTGTTTTCATGGAAATACTTCTGTTTATTTATGAATTTTGCCTAATTTTCTGATACCATGGCCTTTTTTAAATATACATCGATGTTTTTTGTCTAAATACATCGATGTTTTCAGGCCGATATTATCGTCATATCGATGGTTATCTCCGATTTTAACCTCGATATTTTAACTATCGATTATCATCCCTAATTGAAAGCTAAATTTTACAACTGTTTTTTATTTCGGGGGGTCCCTCCCTAGAGCCCCAGCCTTGGCTACGTCCATAACCGTTATGGGGGGGAGATAAAGGGCATTCCCCTACAAGTGGGAAGTGATCTGGCGATTAACTACGTAATATACAAGAAAAGTAACAGGTAACGGTTATAAATAACAGTTACTTTCGTGTAACTGCAACAGTAACGTAACTGTTCCAAAAAAAGTAACAGATTCCCATCTCTAGTTCCATTACTACCGGCAAATCAAGACTTTAGAAACAATACAAAATAGAATATTTTCGAGAAAATCTCCGAACGCGCCTTCTGTGGTTATTTCTCAATAAGTAACATTCCACCAAATAAATTCGCTGTTCAACCGTATACATGTTCGATTATTGTCTTATGTAACACACGACAATAATAGACAAGCGTCTCACTACTACACACCGAAACAACTAACCTCTTGTATGCTTTGTACAATTGCGATGCAATGCGATGCTAGCGCGGCAATGAGGCAGTGATGCGAGGTTTCCTCATAAAATGGACTCACTGTAAGACTTACTTCCTTGTAGCTTGCGTGAACACATTCTAAGCAGCTCACATTTATGTAATCTGCAGGCTTTAAAACTTAGTGCCCGATCGAATATGTTAGTAGCAACCGTACTGTACAGACTTTGCTCGGCGTATGCCCTAGCTACCATATGCTAGTTCACGTGATAGTAAACAAACCAAAATACAGATATAGGAAGACCACAAAATAACTTCTCATTATCTAAACTCACATTACAAGCATGCAAAACGATACTTTCTCCTGTTTGTGTATAATAGTCCCTCCCAAATGTTTCAATATATGTTTGCGTTTTAGAACACTTTACTTTCGGCATGCCGAACACGTATTATAAATTTAAACACGCACAATGACAAGGTACACTGTTGACCAATTTGAGAGGCACCGTACTACAAGGGCATTCACTTCTCGGTACTATTATCAATGACTGTCTTATCAGCCTACGCAATCACCCTCCACCCCCTATACTCAGGTTGTTGGTAACCGGAATCAACTCCCTCTGTGGGTTCGGGCACTAAGTTTTAAAGCCTGGACTAATCTGTAATAATCTCCATTATGAAAAAAAATGGATTTACGTCATATTTACGTCATTTATACTGTATTACCTTCGCAGTCTATTAAAAATAGTTTCCAGTAATTTTTCGGCAACATTTAATAATGATAATAATAATGAGCTCCCAATTTACATGATAAATTGTTTATGAAACAGAAGACTAAAAGTAAATCAAGTATTATTATGTTTTGCTAATAATATGAATCTTCGGGTTCCATAAAATAGATATTATTCCTTCAGCTTACTGAGGAAATGTCTATTGCCAATGAGAAAGTAAGTAAATAATAATATGAATGTATTTGGCCTAATAAGTTACCCTAAAATCCATGTTATACAAATTTCGAGATCTTAAAATAGTGAAAACGATTCAGTTATTGACGACGAAAAGTGTATGTTCGCCGTCGAAGGAATTTTAGTCACAAAAGGAAAAATAACGAGAGTTTAGAATTCGAGGTTAGATTGGACTATATGGTGGTACCGGAATATGTAATTTATTTATTAACTTGTTTATTTTATTTATTTACTTAGTATTCAGGTGATACCGTAGTTGACGGGTCCCTGTACGCAGCAAGCCATGTTGCCTTCACTCTGGCAGCGGTCCGTAAAGACAACTCCAACCGCCGCCGCCGCCGCCAAATTCGAATGTGTTATATTCAGAATCCACAACGCCAATTTTCAGTGGTTAAAGATTTAATACTAAAAATAGCGCAAAAGCCCGTTCTTCTCACAGGTGCTCGCGGGTGATGGTTTAAATTGGATTAGGGACTAGTACTTAAAGGTTTAATATTAAAACGACCGCAAGAGCCCGTTCTATTCACAGGTGACAGTTAAATAACCCCGTTCTGCTCGCGGGTGATAGATTAAGTTGGCATAGGGACTAGTAGTTAAAGTTTAATATTAAAACGAGCGAAAGAGCCCGTTCTACTCACAGGTAACACTTAAATAACCCCGTTCTGCTCGCGGGTGATAGTTTAAATTGGCGTTGGGACTAGTACTTAAAGGTTTAATATTAAAACGAGCGCAAGAGCCCGTTCTATTCACAGGTGACAGTTAAATATCCCCGTTCTGCTCACGGGTCACTCTGTATATATTTTTATTATTTCCTAGCCGGTGGTCCTGGTGTTATAAAATCTTCACACGGCTTTTTCTACTCGGTATATTTTTTACGATTTTTAACTAATATTTCTTTCTGCAGAGAAAAGAATGAATGAACGTATTATGTATTTTTTCTTTGAGAACATCTCGTTTGTTGCCATAACTTTTACAAAGCCTACAGCATATTTTACCGACTTCTTGCATGTACCTAATAAGCCTACTCAGATTTTTCAAATATTTTGTTTCTTTAAAATTATCATACGTAATAATAAAGGTTCTTACCCTGACTTTACCACATGAAAATCACACCGATTAAAGAAAAATTCATTATATGGAGGAACTTTTTTTTTCCGACATGAGTTACATGTTTTATCCATAATTCGACCCTTCTCAACTCGAATATAACAATGATAATAACCAGTTCCTTGCGCACTTTGAGAAAATTCCGATTTTCCATTAATATCACAGATTTTGCGCAGAAAAAGTAGGAACAATTTCAATAAAAATTCACTACATGGAGGAAAAGCTTTCTCCCGACATGAGTTACATGTTTAATCTATAATTCGGCCCTTCTCAAATCGAATATAACAAAAATAATAACTAGTTCATTCCGCACTTCGAGAAAATTCCGATTTTCCATTAATATCACTCATTTTTCGCAGAAAAAGTAGGAACGATTTCAATAAAAATTAGTTACAAGTATTATATATAATTCGACCCTTCTGAACACGAATATAACAACAATAACAACCAGTTCCTTCCGCACTTCGAGAAAATACCAATTTTCCATTAGTGTCACACAGTTTACGCAGAAAAAGTAGGACCGTTTCAAAACAAAAATTCATTACATGGTGGGAAAATTTTTTTCCGACCTAAGTGACATGTGTTATGTATAATTCGACCCTTCTGAATACGAATATAACAATAATAATAACCAGTTCCTTCCGCACTTCGAGAAAATACCGATTTTCCATTAGTGTCACACATTTTTCGCAGAAAAAGTAGGAAGTCTTTAAACAAAAAATCATTACATGGAGGAAAACTTGTTTTCCGGCTTAAGTTACATGTGTTATCTATAATTCAACCCTTCTGAACACGAATATAACAATAATAATAACCAGTTCCCTCCGCACTTCGAGAAAATTCCTTTTTTTCCATTAGTGTCACACAGTTAACGCAGAAAGAGTATGGATGATATAAATAAAAATTCATTACATGGAGGAAAATTTCTTTCTCGACATGAATTACATGTGTTAGCCTACCTATAATTCGATCCTTCTGAACACGAATATAACAGAAGTCATAAGCAGTTTCTTGCGCACTTCGAGGAAATTCCGATTTCCGATTAGTGTCACAGAGTTTACACGGAATTTTTGTTTTGAAACGGTCCTACTTTTTCCGCGTAAACTGTGTGACACTAATGGAAAATCGGTATTTTCTCGAAGTGCGGAAGGAACTGGTTATTATTATTGTTATATTCGTGTTCAGAAGGGTCGAATTATAGATAACACATGTAACTTAGGCCGGAAAATTTTTTTCCTCCATGTAATGAATTTTATATTTCTGCGAAAAATGTGTGATATTAATGGAAAATCGGAATATCCCCAAAGTGCGCAAGGAACTGGTTATTATTGCTGTTATATTTGTGTTCAGAAGGGTCGAATTATATTTAACACTTGTAACTCATGTGGAAAACAATTTTTCCTCCATGTAATGAATTTTTGTTTAAATACTTCCTACTTTTTCTGCGAAAAGTGTGTGATATTAATGGAAAATCGGAATTTTCTCAAAATGCGGAATAAACTGGTTATTATTATATTTATATTCGTGTTCAGAAGGGTCGAATTATAGATAACACATGTCACTTAGGTCGGAAAAAAGTTTTTCCTCCATGTAATGAATTTTTGTTTTGAAACGTTCCTACTATTTCTGCGAAAAATGTGTGATATTAATGGAAAATCGGAATTTTCTCGAAGTGCGGAAGAAACAGGTTATTATTATATTTATATTCGTGTTAAGAATGGTCGAATTATAGATAACACATGTCACTTAGGTCGGAAAAAAATTTCCCACCATGTAATGAATTTTAGTTTTGAAACGGTCCTACTACGAATTTCTGCGTTAAGTGGGTCACACGAATGGAAAATCGGAATTTTGTCGAAGTGCGGAAGGAACTGGTTATTATTATTGTTATATTCGTGTACAGAAGGGTCGAGTTATAGATAGCACATGTCAATTAGGTCGGAAAAAATTTTCCCGCCATGTAATGAATTTTTCTTTTGAAACGGTCCTACTTTTTCTGCGTAAACTGTGAGACACTAAAGGAAAATTGGTATTTTCTCGAAGTGCGGAAGGAACTGGTTGTTATTGTCGTTATATTCGTGTTCAGAAGGGTCGAATTATATATAATACTTGTAACTAATTTTTATTGAAATCGTTCCTACTTTTTCTGCGAAAAATGTGTGATATTAATGGAAAATCGGAATTTTCTCGAAGTGCGGAATGAACTAGTTATTATTTTTGTTATATTCGATTTGAGAAGGGTCGAATTATAGATTAAACATGTAACTCATGTCGGGAGAAAGCTTTTCCTCCATGTAGTGAATTTTTATTGAAATTGTTCCTACTTTTTCTGCGCAAAATCTGTGATATTAATGGAAAATCGGAATTTTCTCAAAGTGCGCAAGGAACTGGTTATTATCATTGTTATATTCGAGTTGAGAAGGGTCGAATTATGGATAAAACATGTAACTCATGTCGGAAAAAAAAAGTTCCTCCATATAATGAATTTTTCTTTAATCGGTGTGATTTTCATGTGGTAAAGTCAGGGTAAGAACCTTTATTATTACGTATGATAATTTTAAACAAACAAAATATTTGAAAAACCTGAGTAGGCTTATTAGGTACATGCAAGAAGTCGGTAAAATATGCTGTAGGCTTTGTAAAAGTTATGGCAACAAACGAGATGTTCTCAAAGAAAAAATACATAATACGTTCATTCATTCTTTTCTCTGCAGAAATAAATATTAGTTAAAAATCGTAAAAAATATACCGAGTAGAAAAAGCCGTGTGAATATTTTATAACACCAGGACCACCGGCTAGGAAATAATAAAAATATATACAGAGTGACCCGTGAGCAGAACCGGGTTATTTAACTGTCACCTATGAATAGAACGGGCTCTTGCGCTCGTTTTAATATTAAACCTTTAAGTACTAGTCCCTACGCCAATTTAAACTATCACCCGCGAGCAGAACGGGGTTATTTAAGTGTCACCTGTGAGTAGAACGGGCTCTTTCGCTCGTTTTAATATTAAACTTAAATACTAGTCCCTATGCCAACTTAATCTATCACCCGCGAGCACAAGGGGGTTATTTAACTGTCACCTGTGAATAGAACGGGCTCTTGCGGTCGTTTTAATATTAAACCTTTAAGTACTAGTCCCTACGCCAATTTAAACCATCACCCGCGAGTACCTGTGAGAAGAACGGGCTTTTGCGCTATTTTTAATATTAAATCTTTAACCACTCAAAATCGGCGTTGTGGATTCTGAATATAACACATTCGAATTTGGCGGCGGCGACGGTTGGAGTTGTCTTTACGGACCGCTGCCAGAGTGAAGGCAACATGGCTTGCTGCGTACAGGGACCCGTCAACTACGGTATTACCAGTATTTAAAATCTTACAATTTATGAACCTCTATTACAAATATGAACATTTAAAAATATTTAATACTTATTATAGATAGACTAATAATATGAAATACACCCGAAAGACTGACTTCCCGTGATTGGCTGGTGTTCCATATAAAGGCAATGCGTAGAAAAAAAAATTGAACAAACATAATACCATAGAAACTTCTAACATTATAAATTGCATACAACTTCCACAAAGAGAATGTGAGCGGAATGAAGAAAAAGTGTGTGTTAATGAGAAAGAGAAGAGTTTAAATTAATATAGACTTAAAAGAAGCAAACACAAATAACTTAGCAATAGCTAATATTATTACAGATTGTAAACAATTTTTATATGTTTAGCCTGAAATTAGTAAATTTAGCAGAGGGGTATGCTGAATGTTGAGGGTGCGTTCTGGTTATAGAATGCGAAGACAAAAATTAATACTGTAGGCTATTTTAATCCTACTGTTATGAGATATTTTAGTCATATTACGGGCTGTTAAGGTAGGAGGACATCTTACTTACTGTTATTGTTTGTTTTATATGCTTGTTTAACGATGGCTGTGCACTGCTACTTTGATCTGTAAATAATCGCCTCTGGTTTGTCGGAAATCTGTTCCGCAGGAGTTCTTTTACATTCTTCTCCACAGACATGGGGCAGTCGCAACGTAATTATAGGATGAGTATTTTATTCGACGTTTGCGAAAATATTTTAAAAGTGATAATTTGTAAAGTTAGTCAATTCCGAAAATATTAGGTTAGTATTGTAATCAATGTTTTTTAGATAATCATACATTATATATAATTCTTTTTTGCAAAAGGCAAAGGTCTGAAAAGTAGTTTTTGCTAAACCTCCCCAGGCGAAAATGCCATCTTGGAAAATGGATTGAAAAAGAGCTAGACAAATGGGTGCTTCATAGTTGTACAATATTGATTTTACTGAGCTAGTTAGACCTATGTTCTAATCCACAAAAAGCTGTTAATAAAAATCCAATGGAAAACAAAACATAGCCTACGATGTACAATCAATAATGTAAACGCAAAAGCAATAAAATATGTAAATAATGAAATTTAAAAAAATCTGATGTGTTACACCCATATAACTTTCTCTGTCTTAAGTATATGGATAATTTTCTCAATTAAAAAATTGATAAAGAAAAAGAGACACTATTGCAGGGAACACGTGTTCAGTTATAAAAGCCTCATGCTAATGTGAATTGTTCACCGCGCAAGATTTGAAGCCTGAGTTTGTAGAAATTATTTGTTTGCCAAAGTAATGGGAGAATGTAATACTTACCCAATGACAATAGACAATTCCTAAGCAAGCTAAAGGAATATTACCTATTTTATATACCTATATACCTATTACCTATTACCTATATACCTATATACCTATTACCTATACATATGAACAACAAAAAATTCAATAAGTTTATCAAAAATCTTATTTCATAGTTCAAAAGTTACTTCACTCTGTACTTAATAGACAATTAAGGAACGATTTTATTTGTAATAACTCAGGGTTTCAATTTTTGTTCTTACTACTTTTCCTTTTTTCTTTTTACTTTTCTGTTCTTTCTTTATTATTATTATTTTTTAGGTTTTGATTTAATTATATTTTCTTTATGTATTTTGTAATTTGTATTTTGTAATGTAAATGGCTGAACTGTGCCCGAGCACGAGCGCTTGCTCATTCGGGTGGCCTTGTTTTGTTTTGTATAAATATTTTGTATAAATATAAATAAATAAATTTTATGGAACCCGGAGGTTCATTACCGTGCTTACATGAGTCCGCCATTCAACTCTATTTTGTGCTAACTCCATCCATTCATCCCTTGCCAATCCTACTTCCCTTAAATCTATCCGAATATTGTCCTCCCACCTACGTATAGGTCTTCCAAGTGGTCTCTTCCCTTCGGGTCTTCCAGTAAATATTTTTTAGATATGTCTTTCCTCCTCCATGCGTGCAACATGTCCAGTCCATTTCAAACTCCCTGATTTAATTACCCTTATTATATTCGGTGAAGAAGTTATGGGAGAATGTAATACTGATATTTAGAATTCTCAGAATTACCAAAAACTAACAAAAATTAAATGTTATTATATTAAATCATCTCACAAAGTTACTTGCAATGAAGTAGAACTCTAATTATCCGGATTAATGGGGACTGGACTCGATTCGAAAAATCAAATACCCGGATAATTGGATAAATCAAGAAAAAATGTTATTTCTTTAAACAAAAAAAAACTACAGTACAGTAGGCCTACGGTTCTTACATAAAGTGTCGCATCTTGAACATATCGGTTAGGATCAGTTGTTTTGCTGACAAACTGTCGATTTTATCGGCTAAGTTTTGCTTTTTCGGAAATAATCGGCTCTGAAAGAGGGTTTCCCAATGCTTGCTGCTGCGCAGAAACCTTTTGAACACGGCCTCAAAACGATCCGGATAGTTGGAGTTCGGATAATTGGAGTTCTACTGTAGTATGAAAAATGATAAACCCTCTTTTCAAGATTTCCCCAAGTTAGGCTCATAATAGGTAAGAAAAATATGCAATAAATAATCGGAAGTAGGCTATATGAGGTGCTGCCTATTGAGAAGACCTGTTATAGCAATAAGTAAAAGAAGCGAATTACAATAACTACAATAATAATTAACTTATTAGACGCCTTGGCGTCTCCTCTCTTGGGGATTCAACATGAAGCAGGGAAAATAGCCGTTGCTATGTAATTGAATTTCTGAAAATTTAAAAGCTGGACGAAGTGCCAAATTTGTGTGATGTCAATTCTGTATGGGTGGTGTCTAAAAACTACATCCCAATTATGGTAAGAGGATATTTCACTTATAAACATGGCTGGAGGGAAATAAAATAGATTCGAAATGATTGTAGGACCTATGGTTATACAGTAATTCATGCTTATGGCTTTCTTTTCCATTCTTTTTCAGGACCTGGTACCCCGAGAACGTCAAGTTAAGGTAGGAGGACGTCTCACTTACTCTTAATGTTTGTTTGTTTGTTTGTCTGTTTGTTTTGTTCATTTAACGATGGTTGTGTAGTGCTAATTAATCGTGGCTGGTTTGTTGGAAATCTGTTCCACAGGAGTTCATTTACATGCTTGTCCGCAGGCATGGGGAAGTCGCAATAAATGCCGTAGACCTGGGCAAGGATCGAACACGCGAACTTGGTAACTGAAAGTCTTGCCGAACTAGCTGTTTTATCCTGGCCGACGTCAAACCAGAATTGATATATGAATATTGCTTATGGCTTTGACAAGATTTTAAACGTTATGTTGTGATCAAGCTTTAAATTTTGCCTGGGTTATATATTTATCAAAACTACTGAATTGAATTTTTTACCCGGGGTCAGTTTATCAAAGTTTACAACTTATATAAATTATAAACATTGTAATTAACAAAATTTGGAGAATTATGGTCTTTGCTTCATCAGCATAATTAGTTATTACTAGCACTGAGACTGTTAAGGCATTCCCCATACGTTAACTATGCCGAAACTATGCTATTGCAATATGATAGAGAAAAAAGGTAAACATTAATTGCACATAACTGAGGTAAGGGTATATAACTTACGTACAGGACAAAATGAACTAAACATCAATCTGCGTCGTTGAATTCTACATGCTGTTTTTTTAAGTTTGCTATAAATAACAGTATATTCTTTGAACATATCGAAAGAGAAACTTCCATCTAAGCAATGTTTATGTTTTGAAAAGTCCCTTTCTTCATCACATGACGTCACGGGCACGAATAAAAGCAATATAACTCCACAACACTTAGTAGGCCTATTTTGGCCGTGTCAGTAAGCTGCTGCGGTTAACTGTGTGTTAGTATAGGTTGCGCCACGGTTTTTGGCGTATGGAAATTTTAATGGACAGCTATGGTGCGAGTCTCTTACTTTATCGTGGTCATGGTTTGGTCTGAGGGGGCGTGATGGCAGTATCAGAGAAGGGGCATGATTCCATTAAAACCGGTGTGATACAAAGGCTGCAGCTCGAAGAATGATGCAACTTGATATTGGATGTGTATAAACACACTGCTCGAGATGCACTGTAACGTATTCCAATGTTTTGCTTAATCAGCACCATGTTCGTATGTATCACACGGTGATGAAAGATAACATTATGAAGGGGCTAGCTACGTCCTCAAGGCCATACACCAATATTCCTGGCGAACCCGGGGGGCTAGCTGGCTAGCTACGCACTCAAGGACATATGCCAATATTGCTGGCGAGGCCTATACCAACAACATGAAGGCTAGTAACTACAAATTGAGAGCTTTCGACATTTTGTATACCGGTACTTCTGTTATTTATCAATTGTTTCACTCACAGACCGCGGTGTTCATTTCTCTGTTTACCAAAGCCACCTTGTGATTAATTACAATGCATCAATAAAGCAAGCATTCTCTGATAAGAACTTGATTAACTAAAGCTAGACGGAGATATAATTATATTCATGAAACACAGAACATTGTTTTCCGGTCACAAAATCACTAATAGTGAGCCTCACGATACTATATATAGGACTTAATATCTTTCAGTGAGGTAGACCGTTAAGGGTAATCAGTCATAGGAGTGGGGTTCCATCGAACTCTAATTAGCTCAGTTGGTAGAGCAGTGGCACGAAAAGCCGAAGGTCATGGGTTCGAATCCCAGTGTCAGATGAATCTTTCACTAACTATGTAAGCCTAACTTTCATGACTTTTGACGTCACATCCGGTTAATTAATCAACTATCTAGTTCACTTCAGCTCAAAATTTAACTTTCGAACTGCCTCTGTGGGCCCGGAAGTTTAGCCATTTGCATGCAAGTTAGCGGTGCAAGCAGTCAGTATCTTCCGTGCAAGACAGCATCTCAGGCGAGTTGTTGACAACGGTAGGAAACATTCGGTACATTTTATTTTTAATTCAGCTGTGCTTATACTCCTTTTAGCTGCGAGGTCATATCAGGAGTTCGGAAAGTGTGCCTATATAGTAGGGTAGGCCATGGAACTATTGAGTGTCAATTGTATCTACAATTAGTGTATTTTTTATGGAGTAAATTTCAACTGATATAAATTTAAATAGATATGATACAAGATTAAGTAATGAGGATGATACATGGTATGTAAACATCCAATTCGGCATTTGCCTCTATGACTGGAGAAACCATAAAACAAACCATGTCAAATTGGCCGGCCTCGGGATTTGAACTGAGACCTCTCGAATGCGAATCCGGTACAATAATTTTATGCGTGAGTTTACGACTTCATTGACTGCGAAAGAGCAACTAGAAATTTGGAATTCATTGACAATAATTTAAAAGACATATAAGAAACCATCATTCGTGTAGAGTGAAGGAATATGGAAATGTTCAATGGTCAAACGGTCCTGGATCATGGAATTTCTCAAAAATATCTTAATTCTTTTGAGGGTTGAAAAGCATCGCTCTGACTCAGAAGTTGTCATAGGTATCGTCACTAAAGTGACATTTACAATAGGGCGACACCAGCGACATGCGGCGTGAATTGCAGTATCGCGTCGCGCCGCGGACTGTGTTCACAATACGTCGCGACGTGAACTAATCAAACATATTAAATAATACTGACTTAATATTCATGCAATTCAAGAATACTTTTAGCCCTATATAAGAAGAAAAATGAGAAATCATGTCAGGGAGCGTCAATTATTTATTGCGTGGGAATTGTGGTTCCCTGATTCTGAAATGTTTATGGCTACCGAGATACAGATTCCTATTAGCAAAATAATATGTGAATGACACCTTGTTGCAAATCACAGGTCCTCATATAGTATAAATACATTACTTTGAACGCGAGAAGCAGTATTTCCAGCAGAGCCTATATTGCAGTAACTTTGAATTTGAGGTTAGTTTGAGCTTAGTTTTATACCGTGGAACACATAACATCCTTTTCAAAGAAAGGGCTGTAAATAAATTTTACAGGCTGAGAAAATTAAATTTAATTACTTGAACCAGTCTTGAAATGATTAAAAACCATATAGAAATCTAATTAAATGTAGTATCGTTCCCCATATAAATTGCTGTGGCTGTGATCGCCATTGGAAAAACAAAATACATTCGATTTCCGCTCATCTCAGCTGATGTCGCGCGGTAAAAGTTAACTCCAACTCAACTTCCGTCGCGCCGCTATCGTGACGTTTTGCCGCAGAAATGCTTGCTTGCCATTGGTCAGAAAATGTCGAATGCCGCGTCGCTGTTGTCGCGTCGCGGGTGTCGCTCCATTGTAAATTAAGCATGTCAGACTTTTAAAAGGTTCGCCAACTCACGGAATGCCTCTTGTGCTAAATTCTGTCGCAACAGATGAACAGCGCCTGCTGTATTTCTGAAGTCCGGTCGGGAATATGAAATACCTGTACTTAGTTCAGTTTTAAGTCGTTTCTTTTCAAGTAAGGGATAAGTTTGCAATACTTCATCAAGGTGATTGTCTGGATTTCTTTGAGAATACGGAAAAATTTTCACAATCCAGAATTTGTTCGCAGTTTAAGTGATCCGAAGACTGAAAACGAGTGCGAACATCTTCTATGACTCGATCGCATATTTCTTTCGCATCAATGGCCATGCAAGAATTTCTTCGGCGTTTGGCAGGTATTTGCAGTTCCTTCTCATTGTCAGTACCATCCACACTCACTAGAGAGTCTCTTACATTGTTTTATTGCTTTTCACTTTAATATTTCTGGCTTGTAATTGGCTCTAGAGATTGTCCACGTGCGGCATAACTTTATAAAAGAATGAGAGCATGTATAGGAATTTTGGATCTTCTAATTTAAGCCTAAGCCCCCGAGATCCTTGAATGCCTCAGCTTTTGAGGAAAGAGTTTGCTCTAATTCTGAGAAGCATTCAACAAGAGTGCATCCGTGTGTTCATAAATCACGTTCACTGTTCTAGATTTAAAATTCCACCGGGTTGGTGAGCCACTGGGAATTCTCTTACAAAATTGCTTCTATAGCTGCAATTCGTTGTGGAGATCTAGAAAAATAGGCTGGAAATCCCGAAACCCTAGCAGCTCGATTTTGTGACGCGACATGTTCCATTTACATTTAATTGGATGTAATGACTATGAGCATTAGGTTAGTGTTGCTTTATTTTAGCTTGTACACTGCTGTTCTCTCCTCTCATTACAGCCGCTCCGTCGTACGTTTGTGCTATCAATTTACCTTTATCATTCTTTAGGATACGACCAACCTCATCCATAATAATGTATTTACTAACATTCATTCAATATGCTAGTTGTACTCAATGGCGTAACTGGACCACTTGGGGCCCAGGGCGGATTTATTTTTGAGCCTCCCTTCCCCCAACACGGTTGTTTTTCATTTTTTTTCTATGGCTAGCTTTTTTTTTCTTTTCTTTTCTTTTCTTTCTCATCGTTTTCATGGGCTAATCTGTATGGGAAACTAATAGATGAAGTGAGTGAACTCATGCAGTATTTATTGTATTTATTTATTAAATACAGACAGACATTAGTCCAATAATATTAAGCTATGTGATTAACAAAATACAAAAGTTTACATAATTAAAAAGTATTGAAATGTTAAAAAGGTTATGTTTAAATATGACAAAACAAGAAACTTTATGGTAACAAACAACAGTTTTAATTTTAGTCGGAGAGTCAGATAATAAATTTGCAAAGTCTGGATTATATAAATTCAGAATATGTGATAGTCACGTTTAAAATAATTTTCTTTTTATAACTTTTACCTCTCGCGGCCGACTCATGAACCTGAGACCAAAACAGTGGTAACTGGTGTAATTTTTTATTTTTTTTGGTAACACGTCAAATACGCTATTTTTTATTTAATACAAAAATTCCGATGAGTAAGAAAAGAGGTGGGATATTAATTTTTATATTACGGTCTGGCATAAATGGGGGCCCCTATAGTAAGTGGGGCCCAGGGCGGACCGCCCCAACCTAGGAACGCTACTGGTTGTACTGATTTTTCTTATCCTAATGAGGCATTTTGTTTACCGGTAAAAAATAAAATGAATTATTCATACTTAAAACCCAAGGTCTGTTTGTCTATAATATCCTTGTAATTCAATCATTTTTGGTTCAATTTTCATGCAGTTTTCTATAACTTATACAGTGGGTATATTGTCTTCTAGGTTTTCTAAATATCATAAGGGATTCACAGTGTTCATTTTACTGAAACAACTCCACAAAACAAGACCGAAATATGCTTTTTGTTCGACAGTGCTATAATAAACTTATTACATGTGACGAAACGGAATCATAATGAGACTCATTTCAACACTGTTTATCATTTCGAAACTGGTGTGGTTATTGATGACTTTGTTGAGTTTAGAATTTATTATTTTATTAGTATATCTTGTTATTGCATCAATTATTATCGAACACGGAACGATCTCGAGACCTTGAGGGTAGCAGCTCAAATCTGAGTAATAAATAGCCTGTATTTAAAATAAAATTTTCTGATCATGTTAATATCATGAATTCTTTTCGTGCTGTAAAATTCCGTTGGTATGAAAATAAAATCAAAAGAAAGCTTAGATTTGACTGACGCCTTAAGCTGCCATATCTCGTAGAAGACATGAACTACATCAACCAGCTGGTGCAAAGGTTAGCACAGTGAAGAGTAGACAGTTCTTGTGCATGAATAGAAAATCTCAGCATTTAAACATTTAAGGCTACTACAGAAATCAGGAAAAGAACAGGTATGAAGGATGTGGCAAATACAGTGGAACAGTTGAAATGGAGGTGGGAAGGCCATGTGATGCGAATGAACCAACGAAAATGGGCACAAAAAGCTACAATATGGACCCCAAAACAGGCTGGAGAAGTGTGGGGAGGCAAAAGACCGGATGGGAGGACGACTTCATCAAAACATCAGGAAGACTATGGTCTCGAGTAGCGAGGAACAGAAAAGAGTGGAAGAAAATGGGAGAAACCTCCACCTCAAGTGCTTAGTGGAAATACAGCAGAAATCCAACCATGCACAAGAACTCTCGCAAGAATTAACTCTCGCTAGGATTAGCTCACCTAACGAGAAGTATATGAGCTCGCCCTGCGATCCGCAGGAGGCCATTGCCCTTTGGGATGTCTAGGCTAATTTTATTTATTTATTTATTTATTTAATTATGTTCAAACAAAAACAGTCATATGCTACTTCCCTATAAGGGTAATTAAGACACTCATACGAAAATTATGAAACAAGCAACGCGAATATAGCCATTATAGTCTTGTTCCATAATGTAGGCATACTATTCTTAGCATATGCTACCATAAACCGATGGAGTTGTATGAATGAAATGTGTGCAATGTTTATTGGAAATAACGTAGTGAATTCTAGAAAAATGTCACTATCATTTGGAAATTTTTCTTACTCCTAAAGCTGTAGGGTAAACTGTACCACTAGTCAAACTATTGCATCAAATGTACTGGGTAAACCCATAAAAAAAATCTGGTGTGTTACATTCGTATAACTTGCTCTACCTAAACGTGGGTAATACAAATTTCTTACTTCAAACTCTGATATAGAATAAGAGGCCATATTGTAGAGGAGCGTATTCAGTTGTCTTATCCCTACACAAAACTGGTGTTGTTTTGTTCACCATGCAACACATAAGCCTTTGTTCGTGCAAATGATGACTGCCTTATAACCATTCTTCACATAATTTTTTGCAAAAATATTGCAAATAAGAGTTTCATATCTTAGTATGAGCAAATGTGTGTAAAATTTAAACAAAACCACTGATGTACGACAATTCTTGCTTTAAAGAAACTTAATTTTAACTTCGTTGTCACTTATATCAACCATTTTCACAATACCTTTCTTCTAATGTCCCTGGATTTAAGTTAATTCTGTAATTTTCAGAATAATATGTTGTAAACAAATAAAAAAAAATAGTCGGTAGTACAAGAATGTTGCTACGGAAAGTTTTTTGGTATGGCAATACTGGGAACGGCCGTGATCTTCATTTTTTCAAGCGAGGTCTTCTTGATATGGACTGTTTTCAGCATTATGGGGTGTTTAGCTCAAGATAAAGTGTGCAATTTTTATCAATATTGAGTGAGAGTAGTTTTGAATCCAGGCAATATTTATTTTATTTTTTCCCTTGTTTGCATTTTTAAGAGTTTTTTTTTCCCCAATTGGTACATGTATATTATATCACAACAGTATTGCCAGCAAAAGAATAGATATTTCCTTTAGTGACATTTATATCCAAAATAATGTAATTTGTATGTAAAATGAACAAAAGAGGTCTAACACTGTTTGATGTGAAATGCCAATGTCCACTGTAATATTGTCACTTATCACACTATTTATATAAGTACGCTGATATTTGTACGTATATTTGACAAACAAGATCGATACCGATCTGAGGCAATTCCTCAAATTCCAATGCTTTATAATTTTTCAAAAAGAATACAACAACTTATTGAATTGAAAGCTTTTTATAAACCCAGAAATACTTGTTTATGGTTTACTTATTTGTCTATGTTGGTTGTGACTGCCATTATGGCATCTGCAATACTCATTTTATTTCTGAAAACAAACTAATACTTTGACTAGAACAAGACCAAACTTTGACATAGTTGTACAGTGATTCCACCATTTGTGAGGAATATGTGAAGAAGAAAGAACTGAAGCTGATAAGATCTTCTCAGAAATTGTTGATACTAATAATTAAATAGAAGAAGCTGTTAATAAAATAGCTGTCGATCATCTGGTCCAGATCACGTAATTGTGAGAGTAATTAAAAATAAAAATGCATCTGAAATTATAGCTTCTATAGCTACATGCAGGCTTAGAACTGAATTTGTCACCATGCAGCTCAAACAAGTCAGAAATATTTTAATTCATAAAGGTGGAAATACCATGCACATAATGAAGTGGAGAACCATTATGATTTATTCTGTGACACGAAGGATAATTGGGCATGTTCTTCACAAGTGTCTCCATCAATATGTCAGATTTAATCCAAATCAACAAGGTTTCACCAACTCTTCTGGTATGATATGATATGATATTTATTTTACCAAGAAATTTATAAAAGAGTCTACTGGATTCGACACTTGTCATTTAACAGTAACTTTTCAGGTACTCATGTCAACACTGCTTTGCTTGACTTTCTGTTGCTTGAAGTTAATTCTAATAAAACCAATCTGAGAGTTATTTTCCTTTATATAAGCTGAAGTCATAAACATCTTGAAAATTACTTCCAATTCCTACTAAACTTACAGATCTAATAATGAACCTTTAAACAGATAACAAAACACAAAGTCAGTCTGAAGGAATTAAAACCAAGCCTATAACCATTCCCAGAGTAGTATTACAAGGCTCACCTTTATCACCAAAGTTGTTATATTGTCAATGAGTTTAGTGAAAACAGCTTAGCTTCAAAATACAGTTTTAAATTAAGTCCATATAGGAAAGATGAACCATATTTGGGATTTGATGACGACATAGTAATTGT
This sequence comes from Ectobius pallidus, assembly GCA_964059195.1. Taxonomy (NCBI): domain Eukaryota; kingdom Metazoa; phylum Arthropoda; class Insecta; order Blattodea; family Ectobiidae; genus Ectobius; species Ectobius pallidus. Next base: position 30,906,942 of record CAXKWD010000001.1, on the reverse strand, counting down.
GGGCAGATCAATTTCAGCTTCCATCCTTGTACACAAGCCATTCAGCAGTTTAATGAAATTGACTTGGATATTAATATTCTAATGCAAGGGAGAGATTGCTTTTAGATGTTAACTTTTGTGACAAGTTAGATTTTGACTCTCTTACAAATCTGAGTTAACTTAAACTGAACTTGGAACTCATTTCGTCACCATTCGTGCAGGCAGTCAAAAATCCACCATAATAAATAACTCTATATATCCTAGTGTTGACGCCGTGGGTGAGTTGGCAGCATGACTGCCAGCCACCTGGGCGGCCCAGGTTCAATTCCCAGCTGGGTTAAGGATTTTACAGAGATGTAAAACTTCCTTCCTGGGTCAGGACTGGGTATTGTTTTCTCATTCCCATCCCGTGAAAGGAACTGGCCACCCTTATGTGGTATCATCCGGCCTAGTGTCCCTCGGTCGGGCCATGAATATTCCCCCAAGGCTTGGACCCAGGGCAGGACTGGCCTCCGGGCCGAACACTTCTTCATCATCATCATCATCATATATCTTAGTTTGGTACAACCATTTCAGACAATACAGCCTCGTAAAATTCCTCATAAATTCATCACTGATGCTGACAATAGAGTGCAAGAAGCACTGAAGGAGATATTACTACTGCCAAATGATCTTCCTAAATGATATGGTGTATGTGGATACAAATTTCAAGTGCTTAGGACTATTCTGTTCTACATGGGAAGTACACCTACAGCATATTAATACATGTAAAATATTACACATATCTAATGTTCCATTCCTGAATATTTAGAACCTTAAAAATCACTGAATCTCCTGCCATCTTTGTTAAGAATGGTCTTGTTAGTGCTTGAAAAATACGTCAACAGTTAACAGAGAAAGCTTTTGAGAACTGGAGCAAGAAAGACCATAAATGGAAAGGAGTTTTCCTATATAAACAGTACACACTAGCTAACAAATGGATTAGAGAATATAAATGACTAACTTGAAATGAATGGGGAGAAGTTATAAAGAAGACAGCGAATAAATTGGCAGTCTGTAGTGCACCAGGCAGGTCCCAGGACAGTAACCGTTGTAGGCATTGTCACAGAGAGTTTGAAACTCTTGCCCATGTCCTAGGGGATTGTCCATACTGTGAAGTTCTACGCAATTTATATCATCACACAATTAGATTCTCTAATTGCTAATGCCTTAAGGACCAAGGGTTATAATGTTTTTGAAGAAGTGTATGGTCTTTTCAGAGAGGTTATTACCCGCAGAGTAAATATTAAAACCTTCAAACCTCAATCTTCTGAAGGACATATAATTGATCCAACAGTAAGATTTGTAACCCATGAAGATCAACCAGAAGAAGTGAATAACGAGAAAAGACATGTTATGACCATACTATTAACTATTTCAAGAGAAATACCATCTGAAATCTATCACAGCAACAGGATTAATGACTGGAGCACGTGGTACCATCCCAAAACTACTGTCAAACAGTCATACTTGTGGAGCATAAGTTAGTCTGCTGTGATTTTTTATTTATTTACGCAGTGTTAATGTTTCATCAGAATATTATAGGAGAAAAATTCCTCTAGTACTGGGGTTCAAAACCAGGACTTTTGGCTATCCGTGCAACTGCTCTACCAACTGAACTAAGTCAGAGTTCACTTCACAGTCGTAGGAGAGACTGTGACCGTAGGAGAGACCATTTGGTGCTGTGAAGCGAGATCTGACTTAGTTCAGTTGGTAGAGCAGCACAGATAGCTGAAGGTCCTGGGTTCAAATCACAGTGTCAGAGGAATTTTTCTCCTATAATATTCTCATGTAATGTCCAACAGAGAGAAAAATCTGTGGTTCATGAATGCATATATACATCTTTAATGTTTCATTATTTAATCAATATTTTATTTGTGTAATATATCCATTATTGTTGGGTTCAAGAACCTTTCAGCAGGTACTCTTTGTCATTGGTAGCCTGCATGTGTAACAGGAAGAAATAAAATAAATAAATAAATAATACAGCTTATACACAGAATTGAAACCCTTAAATATTGAGAAAGTAGGTTTTTTTTTCAGAATCCCGAAATTTATCACAAAATTTCAGATTTATATATATACATATATATATTATATATTATCATTTTAAGATAAAATAAAATCAGGTAAACTGATGTAACAAAGTGCCAGAATGTTTTTGTTTAATCAGTTATCATTGCAATTATGATATGCACAATATGTATTTTTTTAATTGATTTCCAAGTTAAGCTCCAGATTTATTCATTAAGCAGGGCTTACGGAAGAACAAAGGTCTAGTTTTTTTTAATCAGATTAAAATCGTCCAGCATCAGCTATACTGTACAGATTTGTGATATCTTGACAATCGCACACTCACATACAAATAAAAAAATAAAAAAGTCAAACTTGTCGGCTCGGGATTTGAACCTTTGAACTGCAGAATGTGAGTCCAAGACATTACCATCTTGTCCACCAGGGTCAGATTAACAGTCAAGTTGGATAAGCGTATGTAAAGCAATAATGTTATTTGTCATAGCCAACTCCATTTTAATTTCCAAATCCTTATAAGATCACAGTAAAACAATTGACTATGTTGTCATGATAACTGATTTGACTTTCATAAATTCTTTCGAATACGTATATTTACATAAAATAGGCACTGAATTGGGAATTACTCCGAAACCGTTCAACCGATTTTATCCAATATCAATAGACATGTTCCCATGGACATTATAAATGTGTACACCAAGTTTCATGAAAATCCGGTAAAGCATGTTTGAGTTACCGCGTCTTTAAAATAGACACTAAATTGGGTTTTACTCGGGTACCGGTCTACCGATTTGGTCCAATATCGGTAGACATCTTGTCATGTACATTATAAATGGTTATACAAAGTGTCATGAAAATCCAATAAAGCATATTTGAGTTGTCGCGACTTCTTATATATTAACATAAAAGGCACTAAATTGGGCATAATTCCGCTACCGGCCTACCGATTTGGTCGAATATGAATAGAAGTCTTTCCATGGACATTATAATTGGGTATACCAAGTTTCATAAAAATCCGATAAAGCGTATTTGAGTTATTGCGCCTTTAAAATAGACACTAAGTTGGGTTTTACTCCGGTACCGGTCAACAGATTAGGTTCAAATTCAATAGGATACTTCTCTTGGACGTCATAAATGCGTATACGAAGTTTCATGAAAATCCGATACAGCGTATTTCAGTTATGGTGCCTTTCTAATATAATACTATTAAAATAGGCACTAAATTGGGCATTACTCCTGTACCGGTGAACCGATTTGGTTCAATAACAATAGGGTTCTTCCCATCGACATTATGAATGTTTATACCAAGTTTCATGAAAATCCGAAAAAGCGTACTTGAGTTATGGTGCGTACAGACGCACGGATAGACGGACAGACGGACAGACAGACAGACAGACGGACAGACGGACAGACAGACAGACAGACAGACAGACGGACAGACATTTTTTCGTCCCCACACAATCTCATAAAGTACCATACTGGCACTTAATAATGATTAGAAACTCCTTTGAAAGTAAATTTAATTATCTACAACTTCTAACCTAAGCACATTGCTGTAAACCTAATAGTTCAGGTAAAAATATATTCAAATTCGACAAATAAAGGAATCCCTGACAGTAGCAATAGTGGAACATAATTTTTTTTTGAGGGGAAGCGGGAATTGCGAAAAAATCATTGTTTGATGATTTAGGTCAAGTGGGATGTCTTTTTCTACGTTTTTCTACACACTGAATCGAATGGAACTGCTTTCAAGATGGTAGAACAGGTTAAAATCGAGCTTTGGGTAGTTTTCACTTAAAAAATGAAGGAATTTACATCAAAACGCACAATATAGGTCCAGGTGAAAGGCCATGTAAACAAATGGAAATTGCCAACCGTCAAATCCAAGTGACTGGTGGTGTAGTGGAAAAAGGATTCATGGATGAGGTACTGAATTCTTATGTTTTAAGGAGTCCAACATTTGCACTCATAATACTTGTAGAAGCATTGGAAATTGTTTCGGGTATTGCAATCTCACCTCAGATAAGCTTGTAGATGTACGTGAAACTATAATAAGAAAAGATCACAGCAATATTAAAAAAAAAAAACTGCAGAAAAGACTGGAGTTGAAAAATCCATTTCTTAACATAGTAAGTGTTGTGGTAACCCTGGACTGGCATCACCGATAATGACATGGCAAAGGAGGCTGGTGAAAATATTCTGGCTCAATTACTTTTTAATTTTATCAGCGTTTCAACTCTTTAGCGGTTGCCTCTTGTTGCCTGGTTCCAGTCTTGTCAATCTGACCATAGGGCGTCGTCGATGTTTCTTTGTCATATTGCTCATGCAACTCCTGCCCCCATGTTGTACGAGGATTGCCACGTTTCTGCTTTCCTTTGGGAGATCAGTGTAATACATTTTTTGACCATCTTATACTGGGCATTCTCTGAACATGACCATACCACTGAATAATTCTGCTTTCCAGCCTATGATCCATAGAATCTGGTTGATGCATGTTTTCTCTTACATCCTCATTTCTCATTTTCTGCATTCTGGATAGACGGCAGCTTCTCTTTAACTACCATTTCCATTACAAACAACCTTTGCTTTTGATGTTCTGTTAAGGACCAAGCTTCCCATCCACATGTCACAATACTTTCAATAACAGATCTTAAAAGTATTTTCTTATTCCTTCATGGATCTCTCTACTCCACAATATCTCATTCAGTACTCGTAGTGCTCCTCTTGCTTGGCTAATACAATTTACCATAATGCATAATTGCCAATATTTAAATAGCATTAAACCATTAAAAATTCAATTCTGATGTAGGCCTACTGTATCTTGAGAAGTTAGATCTAGCTGTGACAATCTATCATTATTGGCTTCTGGTATTGTTACTTAACTAACAGGAAATAATTCTGGTGCTATTTACATAAGAAAAATAACAATAGTTAATTAAGCTTGTATAATAAAAATATCACTGTTTACAATAACCCAGGGAAGTTTAAAGAGAAAAGGCAGGTTTCGAGATTTTGAGACCTACAAGAAACCAGTTTGCTATTGTGCGGATTCCTGTGGCACAGGCAGTAGTGGAAAGATAACATGGGCGGGGAAAGGGAATTGAATTGTATCTCCCTTGCTTCAGTTTGTATATATATAAGCCATAGTTAACTTCACTGTCAACAAATTAAAGTATAGCCTATTAATATTGATGTAAACAGAGAAAGGTTATTTAACTGAGTAAATAATAACTGAAATATGTATTTTTGCCTAAATGAAATAATATGGTAATAAATCGAAACAATAACAAAGGTTCTTAAAAGAAAAACCGACATAAAGAGGGGCAGAGTCAACTACATTACGTTTTGCGATGTTCAAAACCCCCAAGCATTTTGATAGCTCTTGAGGAAAGCCAATCAGCAGCTGAGCTGCCGCAAACCTGATAAATTAAAAATCAAGTTGATTCTTCATTGAAAATGTAATTTATTAACTGTGTAGGACTACTTAAGTAATTTTCCTTTATTGATATTTCATTCTAGAAGGCATGTAATATTTATGTAAAGTATACAGGTTTATAAATATAATGATATAATGTAAATGATCAAGTGGGTTGTTTGTTTTGAAATCCCCAGCATTGTACCATTTCGATGTACAAGACCCCCTTCAGATACAGGTAACAACCTCCACTTTGATATAGGCCAGATTCATATCAAATGAAGCAAGTGTGATGTACTATTCTGCCTTCTATCGAAATGTTGGGCTACCAATTACCTTATCTAATTACACTTTTAATGTATTTTCACTTTAAGCGTTCTTTTCTTATGTGCAAGTAATAGGCCTAGTGTAATTCCTGACGAATAATTGTTTTCATATTGAATGTGGTTTCACTGTACTCCATTCCTAACCATTATGGATGCTCTAAAGCTTCATACCTACATATCATTGTTAGTACATTCCTTTATTAGTAACAGCAATGACTACTGTACAAAACTTTCAATCGTTATGGTTAGTGTAGGCCTATACATCAAGTTTTTATTTAATTTTTTTATTTAAAAAAGAAAATATATCATAATTTCTCTACATTAAAATTCTGCATATAATGTTAAGATGAACGTGAAAATGTAATAAACATAACTGATTTAAGAGTTAACAGAATACTTCTGATTTTGATCCAGTTACAATGAAAATAATTATAAAAATATAAGTTAATATTATGCACTTACAAGATGATGATCAATATACCAGTAATCTACAGAGTGTCCCATTTACCTTTTGAATCTTAAATGTTTGCACTGATACTGAAAATATTTTACTTAAAAGTTATTTTACATAAAGGTTATAATATGAAAACCATAACAATGGTTCTTTAAAAGAAAAGCAGGTATAACTAGTGGGAGAGTCAAGTAAATAAATACATAGGTTAAAATATATGTGATAAGTAGGGTTCGGATGTTTATGATATGTCATATTTTTATCCTGACCTCCATTCTCGCTGCAAACACAAATTAAACATGAATTGCACATTTCTTATCCTAATTGGACTGTTTTTATTTTGCATATAAAGTCATATTTTGGTCATTTTCATAGTCTTGGTCATATTTCGGTCATACTTGTAATTCAACGTCATAGTTCAGTTATAAATTCGGTTAAAGAGCACAATTATGCAATATGTGCACTGAATTGTCAACTTAAATTTTTTCCGAGATTGAAATTGAAACGTGAAGGGACAATAACAAGTAATAGCACAATTACCTCTTCCTCCTTGTTGTTAACAACTTCCAATAGACATGTTTTAAAAACATTTTCAGTTCACATTTGCAGTGGTATCTGGAAACATTAACAAATTAGAAGTTATTTACAAGTAAAACTCTAAGTCACCTGTAAAATTGTTAAAAAGTGATTACCTGATTGAATTAATGTGATGTAATAATTTAGTGTCATTAAATGTTTTAAATTGGAACATTTATTTTTAGAAATACGTTCTTTTGTGAGGCCATATTTAGGATTTTTGTGTCATATTTAGTCATTTTTAAGGTAAAATTTCTAGTCATATTTTCCACTTTTTTAGGTCATAAACATCCGAACCCTAGAGATAAGAAAATTCACGCTTCTAAAATTGGGTTTCTAAAATGTTGAAGCTATAACCAAGATAATAAGTAGAAATTACAATTCTATCAATTTTAAAACTATCAAAATTCAATAATCATTCCGTTTTGAAAGATTACAATTATTGACTTCTAATAAAAAAAATAAAAAAAAAATAAAAAAAAAAAAAAAAAAAAAAATTAATAAATAAATAAAAAAGCAGGAACTGAAGCACCTAGGGCCATCCTATATTTTGGCTGGGTTCGACAAGACCAAAAACTTCATTTCATTTTGTTTATACCTAAAGGCTTAGCGGAGGTTGAAAAGAAGCATATGTTTGTATAAGTTTACCAAGATGAGGGGATTCCTAGCGCTTATTGGAATCACGTTCTTTCTGAAGAACCACTTCCTTCGTCGAGTTAAATTTCAGTCAGTACAACAATTGAACCATTTCATTTAAATTTCTATAAATCAGTTACACAACACAACACACTCAATTCATCAAGAACCAAACCAGACAACTTATTTTTCAGAAACCAGATGACAGTCTACAACAGAGGTGGGCAGAATTGATTCACCAGCAAACTTGAGTATGTAGTTGTATGCTGAAGCCAAAGACTTAAAAACGGAGCACCAATGCCAGCCTATCATCTAACCATACCATTGAGCTGTTTGTATTGTTATCAAAACATCTGAGTGAAAATTCAAAGAATGATTAGCTTTTGCTGTTGTAATTACTGTAATTCAGTTCATGATTAAAGTTCGCTTTAAGAATAGTCTTGGCTTGCAAGAACACCCATGAGCAGCCATCACCATTTCGCTAGCAGGAGTCCTTTGGACTGGCAATAACAACCCATTTCTCTTTCAATGTCATATACCGGTACCGGTAGACGCTAAAGCACAGGGAACTTAGACATCATACCTCTATGCCAATGCAATGAGCTCACTGTCAGTTTCCCAGCAGCCACATCCCCTGTATTCAGTGCTCATTAGGATCATAGAGACATACTATCAATCTAATGATAAATAGAGATGCCTCTGTGTATGAGTTTAATAATTATTTACACAAGTCACGTTTAAAAGTACGCTGACACTGTTATTTCATCTAATGTAAATTATATAAAGTACCTCGTCTTTATTACGGATACCTTTGCAAAGATGTGATGATATGTTTCCTTTAATTGTAATAAACAGATCTGCAGGGATAGTGAACACTTTTTATTGTCTCTGTTAAAACATACAATATCTATTCTTATTCATATTTTCCTTGGAAAATAATTACTCGAAAATATTTCGCTAGTAACACATATGGTAGAGATGGGGCACAGTAACATATTCAGTTTCACCTCTCTCATTTATGCCACCCAAGCGACAGCGACCTATTGGGAGAGGGCTTAGCCACTGGATCACATACAAGGACTTTGCAGGATGAGCATTTAGCCTGATGTTGGAGCCAACATCGAGACTACTCGAACACAAAGGACAAAACACAGCAGTCGCTCACACTCTTGCTCTGAACAAGGTGGACATGATGAAAGTGATAATGACAGCTAGATGATGTCCGGGGACCAAGGGGGGCTAAGTTTTCCAACATTTGCTTTATAGTTGAGGGTAAACCTCGAAAAAGTCTCACCCAGGAAACTTGTCTGGACTGAGAATCAAACCCTGGCCTGCTGCATTCGGAGAGTGGACGCTACCTCGATGCCAGAATTGTGAACAAAGTGACAGAACACCACCGATATTCAATGTTTTTATGTGAGAACTACTATAGTTTGAGAGTTTGTATTCAGTTAATATAATGATTCACAATACCCAATTGAGACTCACAAATCATGGTCTACAATTTTCTATAGTTATTCCCTGGAACAAGAAGAGTTGACAACAGCTTAAAGCTTGAATATCTGAGGGAAGTTGACTCGGTTTAAGTCCATGAAAAACATTTTAATAAACTATTGAGGAAGATTCACATCTTATACACTTAGCATACCTGAATATTTTTCTTCATGAGGCATCATTTTCTCATTTACACATCACTACTGAGGTTGATGCTGGGGCCTTAATCGCTCAAGATGCTGTGTCAGTGTTATCAAATGATAACACTCAAAACCTCTCAGAACATATTCTAGCTGAGGAACATAAGTGCTACGTGGAAGCAACTGACTGCACATATTCAATGATCACACCTGCATTTCGTTTGAACATCTATAGTTATTCAGGAACACTTCTCCGTCTTCGTATGGTTTTGGGATTCACACCATCGCTGTTAAGTTCCACCTACAAAGGATAATGTTAACAAGAATTAATATAATTATCCACATTAATTATAATTAAGTATAATAATTGATAATGACACAGATAAAACATCCAGCTTCTATTTATTAAGCATGAGTTATTAAAGTGGTGTATGTTCATTTGACTCTGAAGTGATTCTGAGTAAGAAAGTTCAGAGGATTGGTGGTCAATAGATTTAATGTATATAGACTATTATAGGCTGCAAATAATAAGAACTGGTACTTCGTTAAAAGTAACAGGTTGGTTCTTTATATACTCATGATGTCAATATAAAGTCGTCATACTGTATATTACGCATATGTAAAAATAGCAGATCGGAAACACCTTAGAAGTTGAAGGATCAAACTTGAATGGAACCAGTTCAATGTGTTGTAGTTTAAGGCAATGGTGGCATATGAGAAATTTTGAAACCAATCCCTAGTCATAATTATCTAAACGAAACACTAGTCAGTATCATTTCACAATAAATAATTTATCAGAATACAATAATCAATAACATTTCTTTTCAATTAATGCTTTTGATGTTATAAACATGACAGCACATGAGTACCCTAAGAATTACGTCATTCCATAGAAAATGTGAAATATAATTTTTATTCATTGGATTTATGCCTGAATTTTAAACATATTGGTAAGAATTTTGTTACCTTTGCAGTCTACAAAACAGTTTTCTTATAATGATTCTAGCTGATTTAGTACAATTTAGTTCCATGGACTTACACACTTAACTAATAAGATGAGCTTCTTATGAAACAAAAGACTAAAGCTACTGGTAGCGAAAATATGAGTCTATTTGGACTGATAAGTTAGTCTCAAATCTAGATGATATAGATTTCACGACCTCAAATTGTGAAAATGATTCAGTTAATAACGATGAAAAGTGTACTTTTGCCTTCACAGGATTTTTAGTCACAAATAGCGCTAAACACAAAATAAAACAAATTTCAATCACCAGGGATAGAATCATAATTTTCTGGACCAAATTTCATGATATGTCTTCCATTCTTTCATACCACGTACAGGTTTGAAATTACACATAAAACATTAATTTTATAGAAATATATTTACATTTAAGTTTGATAGATGCAACAATACATTTATTTGACAAAGAAAGGCAAATAATGCATATTACTAATTAGACAGGCCTGCGATGAAAAAATACAAGGGAAGTGTTAGGTGAACTTTATGTATTTTGTGGTGCTGAGTTCAAAAAAACAGAAAAATGTCTATCACGTCACGTTTTCTTTCATTTGAGTGGGACAGCCATGATAAGACTCTACATTGGGTCCAAAAAAAATGGGCGTAAAGCCAAAATCTTGAACAAGGCACCAAGAATGTGATTTGGAACAGCTTAGTTGACCCAAAAAAGTATTGTTACCCCCCCATGTATATAAAATTAGGTGTAATGAAGCATTTGTTTCCGTGATAATTTCCACAAATGGCAGTATTTTTTAGTGATTCTTTTTTCTATCTATTTAGAAAAATCATATGAACAACATCAAAAATCTTTGGAATATGTACAGTTTAATTATTTTTAAAAAATCAATTTTAAAAAATTTTCTTTTTCATTAAAATATATTTATTTAAAAAATAAAGTATTAATGATAAATGAATGATTGTAGATAGTGTTGTTCATATGATATTAACAAATATACAGAAAAAGAATCACTCAGAAACATTGATATTTGTGGAAGTTATCAAGGAAACGGTATTTTAGTGCACGAAACATGGCTGCCACTTTGAAACAATAATTACCCATAACTGTAATACGAGGGTATGCAAAAAGTAAGTTTCCCATATTTTTAGAATAAAAACTACAGGAAATATCGAAAAAATTCTTTTATTTTTCGATTCTTCGACTCAAGAACTATTTTTCTACATAGTCACTGTTTTTCTAAATGCATTTTTGTGACCATGGTACAAGCATTTTCAGTCCAGCCTCATACTCCGCTTGTGCCACCTCCTTCAAAAATGGTTGACTTCCATCTTGAGTTCGTGATTGTTGTGGAAGTGCTGTCCACCCAGGTGAACTTTCAACTTCGGAAACAGGTAGTAGTCACTTGGGGCAAGGTCTGGGGAGTAGGGTGGATGTGGCAGAATGTCCCAATTTAACTTTTCAAGCAGCTCAACTGTCTTTCTCGCTGGAGACCCAACATGCACACACTTTGTCATTCCCAAATTCTTTTTTTAAGATGTTAGCCACTGACCTGCGACTGATTTTAATATGGGGAGGTAAGGCAGCAACAATATTGTTGAGGGTGAGGTGCCCATCACGTTTAACAATCTCTGAACCGCACTGCATAGCGTCCCCCTCAGTGGCGGTCGAAGGACGACCGGAGCGCGGTTCATCACAAACATTCTGACAGCCCTCTGCGAAAGCAGAACACCATTTTCGCACCATTTGGACACTCATCGCACCCGCGCCATACACAGAAACAATTTCTCAGTGGATTTCAGTTGATTTTTGCCTTTAACATGGAGAAAACGGATCACAGAACACAATTCGATGGCGGAGTGAGAGAGTAAGGGTGTCTCCATGGTTAAGAAGCTACTGACGCCAAACTGATTATTGTAAAGAAATGGTAACAGGTTCAGTGTTGCCACTACGTATGTAATAAAAATTTCTCAAAATATGAGTCTCCCACAAAAATTTTCCCCTGTTTAACAAAACAGGGAAACTTGCTTTTTGCACAACCCTCGTAGTTTCATTAATTTTGAAAATAGTATACAATGTAGAAGTAGTCAATGAAGAGTATGTCAGATTGAAAGATTGTAGAGCAATTCTAGAGTGATAGGGAAAAAGCGAATAAGTCAAAATACCAGAGTTTCAGGAAAGGCAAAAAACAAATTATTTTGACAGCATTGTTACACTACTTAGATCAGCCCACCCAGATATTTCTATCTAGTATAAGATTCTGTGTAAAAATGTGTGATGGACTGAACTAAATACTGTAACAATGCTGTGAAAATAAACTGTTTTTCGGCTCTCTTAAAACTATGGTATTTTGACTTATTCGCTTTTTTCCTATTACTCTAGAATTCATTGCTGTGGAAAAAATAATGAAATTCACCTATTTCTCACCAATGAATTCCATCGAAAGCTGTATTTTTTCCCTTAATGTTTCCTTTATTTATTTATACAGTCTTTCTGCACTATGCAGATTGCCTTGCAGACAAAGAATATCTTATAACAAAACATACACTTACATATAAATTACAATAGCTTTCAGTTAAGTCATTAATTATTCATCAATGACAGGAAAATTAAAACAATCAATTTAAACCATTATGTAAGTATTCTATATGTATATATATATATATATATATATATATATATATATATATATATACAATGTGTCTCTATTGCAGGGCCGAAATATTGAGACTTGCTAATACGTTGCAAATAAGTACATTTTAATTTGACAGATAGTAGACTAGCTTTTGTAACGAGGAAGGCGAATTGTGAAATAAAAATTCCATTACTATTTTCTCTGAGTGTACACAAAATTCAGGGTATATTGAATTTTTGCCTATGCAGCTCAAGCTGGCTTGAACACACAACTAAATAACCTTGTAGCTAGCTCGCTTAGCTATTAACAGCTGATCAGGTTGACAGTTCTGACCCTGCCGGCCACAATGGCAAAGCGAGCGATGCTGAAATGGTGCTTGATAAATTTTCCAATAGTGGGAAAGCAAGAAAACTTACTTTTGCTCCACGACCCATCAGCTTTAATGCTTTACCTTAGATTAAGATGTGACGTGCTTATCAGCAAACAAACAAACAAACAAACAAACCTGGATATTTTGTTTCAGTGTCGTATAGTAATGTTATTTTAATGTGTGAAGGTTTAATAATATAAATGTGTGTGACAACATTATGTTAAATTTATTATAGCCCCTCCCAAAAAGAGATCTTTGATATGCCCTTATATACCGTATTTTTTGGACCATAAGACGTGCCTTTTTACTTTGAAAACAGAGCCTTGAAAGTCGGGTGCGTCTAATAGTATGAAGTAAACTAAAAAAATTAAAATTACGGTAAATATTGCCTCTAATACCTTAATCATATAGATGGTGTTTTAGGGATAAGTTAGTTTCAAATTCTGACACACTTGGCGCACTTATCAAAATTGGTAAAATGAGGGTAGCGGGAAGCCAGGTAGGCTATACAAGGTGAAAAGGAGTACAAAAGGAGTTGTCTCTGTGGGGTGGTATAAATGAAGGCAATGACCTCTACAACAGCCTGATATTGAGCACTGAACCCATTGTAGAAAGTCATGATTTGTGTATGCAATGAAGTATATTATTCCCTTTAAAATATTTTGTTTAGAATCAGATTAATTTTCCCCTTTCAATTTTGATCCTAAAATAAAGGTGCGTCTTATGGTCCAGAGCGTCTTATAGTCTGTAAAATACAGTAACAGCATGCTTCCTTTAACATACTGATTCCCTTATTTAAACAACAATCTATTAATCTGCATTACAATATGCTTATTTCAACATACTTCTTTCTGTAATTACCTCCCCTTTCACTCCGATGCCTGTAGGGGAGGAAGAATCTTTGGAACAGAGTTATATTCAGATAGGACAAAGAGGAAGTCTCTGGTGTGTGTTCGTAAATTTAGGCCTATATCTGTCCATTTGGTATAATGAATAAGACCAATTTTATTGTGCATACTTTGTAGTTTCTCACACACATTTATTAAATATGAGGGATGGGGCATATATCATGGCAACATTTTTTACTTTTCAAAATGTGGGACTATTTAAAAAAATTAAAAATATACAAATCAAAGGAATGTATGTATAATGCAGAATATGGGTAATAGATGTAGGATGGTGAAGGAAACAGACACCCAAAAACATCCACATGCGACTGCATCTTGCCAATGTATTAACGGTAGCTGGAAGCATGAAAGCACACATATCCACTCCATGATCCCCTGAAGTTCGAACTGGATGAGCATTATTCCCCAAAGCTTCCATCAGCTCCTTGTGGTATTCTCTGGCATTTCTCCATCGGATAGAGACTATTTTGACGTAAGAATGCTGATTACATCTTGTTATATCCATCCTACACAGCAGATGACTCACTATTAAATTACCATCACCTCTATTCATACAACCGTACATCACAACACTACCAAATGATGTGTCCGCATACTAGAGATACCACATTCTGCCGGTGACATATGATATAAGAACCTGCAAATAGCATCTTTCAGCCTAACATTTTTGGACCTGCGTGAAATGTAATATCTTTGATGAATGATGTTGTAGAATAAAGATGGAGTAGGAAAATCAGGCATTCTCCTTCCTCTATCACCCATCATTTTGGTGCTGAAACCTGGGAAGACTGCAGAATTACTATTCCTTCCGAAAACTGAAATCCTTTGGAGAGGAACACTGCTCTGATTAGACTCCAAATTCCTTTCTGTAAGGGACTATATGTAACTTCAAGCCGATGCTTGGTTGATCATTCCCGCATGAAAATACCATCAACAATTGAGCACCAGATAAATTTGCACGTAGTTGACTGCACACATGTACTCACGGAGGATCACGAATTGCAAAAATACCACATTTTAACAGAATTCCATGTCAGTTTAGGATAATCTTTAAGCAGAAATACCAATGTGACTGGAGCTCGATCGGTAAGGCAGACTCGACACTTGTAGAACCACGCCATCAGTGTTGGCTCTGACTATTCCCGACACTAAGTAGAAAAAACTATCGGGACCCATTACAGGATACCTTAAGCAAGCTGATTTCACTTGATAATTTTATCCATGACCTCAACTCGAATGCTGAGTAGGACTCCGACGCAGAGAAGTACGAAGAATACATCGATGCAGCAAAATGTGCTGTTCAACGAGCTTTGCAGTGCATTGTGAAAGTTGGCAGCCACTGTAACAAACCTGAATATCACCCCACTGCCTGTTACTCCTACCACAGCCCCGACATTGGTATCATATTCATTCAGACTGTCATCTAGAACCATTTTCGGGAGACTTGGAGACCTGGGCTCGCTTCTGGGAGCAGTTTGAGTCAATAGACAAGGATATATCCATTTCTCTAATAAACAAGTACATATTTATTTCATGGTTATTTGGAGGTTGAACCCAAGCAGCTGGTGGAAGAAATTGTAGTTATGGTAGACAAGTATGAAGAAATTACAAGGATTTTGCAGAGTAGGTATAGTGACAAAAGCCGAATTACCCAGGCCCGTCTGGACTACTTGGAGGAACTAAAACCCAGCCACAATGCACTCCAGATGCTCTTCATTGAGTGCCACCATCGTATCCAGGTTCTTCGTGCACTTGGAGAAGTTGTCAACAGTTATGGGAGAATTATAGCTCTGAAGATAACCCATGCCTTCCCTGTGTCATCAACTGGAACTGGATAGTACTCGATATGTGCGAGAAGGCTTCCAAGGGTGATTCACTTAAACTGACAAAGTTCCTGGGAGAAGTCGATGGTGGTTTCCCCACTCAGGAAATTCAGTCTTGTATCAGAGGTGGAAGAGGTTAGACGCTTTATGTGGAGTTGCACTGAATACGGAAATGATGGGCATTGACCTAACAACTTACCACATGAGAATACGCCTTCACAGAAGGCTTAACCCTGCAGTGCTCGCACGGCGTCTGACAGACGCCAGACCAGATTCATTTCACCATATTTAGAATACCTATGAAGCCATTGTGCTGACCTGCCATCTACCTTTCGGTCAACTACTCTTAAATAACATATCCAAGCGGCAACACTCCAGTTTTCGCCTATCAAGAGTGGAGTGACGTTATTGTTCCAAAAATGTAGATGGCGTCTGTGAGACGCCGCGCGAGCTTTACTGTTACAAGGTAAGTTACTGGTTTAAAACAAATTTCTTGCAGAAACTAGTGATCATAAACCTACAACACCAATCTTTTCTGATGGAAATTATTTATCTTTAGGAAAGGAGAAAAAATATTATAATCTTTCTGATCCAAATGATTGGAAGATAGCGCAAAGTTGCTAGAAGAAGAAGAAAGAACTTGATTGCGACAGTGATCCTAAAGAAGACATTGCGGAGTCTAGAAGTGAGTCTAAGGACAATGAACAAGAAGCATATGATGATAATGATTATAGTGAATGTGATAGGCCTAAATATTTCGTGGGGCGGGACAAAGTTTCGAAATGGAATAAGAAGAGATCAGTAACTAGTAGTAAAAGTTGTTATACCTACACAGTCTTAGGACAATAATAATTTAAGATTATTTAAAAACGGTTACATGCCTAACAACATTGTTTTATTGTTAATTAATTAAAGTCATAATGTGCTAATATTGATTTGTGTCCAATATGATTAGTTAAATGTTCATTTTCAATAAATTGACTTAATACACATATTTTTAACTAAGAAATGTAGCCTATGCATAACATGTTTAATAATATTAAGTATACTATGACAACCCTCAATAAACAAAATGAACACTCAAAACAACATAAAACAATAGAAGAAACGTAAAACACGAACGGCGTCTCTCAGACGCCGCGCGAGCTTCTATGTCCTAAAATAGCGCGCGAGCACTGCAGGGTTAAAACAGAATCATCTAACATCAACGAACAGGTACATGGTCCCTCAGTTAATAATCAGTTTTTTGGCCTAATTATAGCAGCACTGTTATTAACTGGAGGCATCGAAGCAAATCCTGGCCTAAGTTCAAGCAAGAGAGGTGAAAATACTGCGGATAGTGGGAATGTAGCTGCTTTAACTGACTTGATAGCTAAATTAGACAAGAAGTTAATTAATAAACTTGATGAAATCAACAGTAAGTTGGAAGATGTGAAGGGATGGACTAACAATATTAACAAGGGATACAACAAATTCAAAAATGAGATTGCCACACTAAAAGAAATTAAATGGACAACACAGAGGCTTGAGAGAGAAGCAAGGATGAGGAACATCATCATCTTCAGATTAGAGAAAGGTACCAGGAGAGAAGACGAAACACTTGTGGACAGGTGCTTAATCTTTTTACCAAGGAACTACAAATGGAACTTTCTGAACTTCATCTTGATAATGGGTTCAGTCTAGGGAAAGGAAAGAATCGATCAATATTAGTGAAGTTTACTAGTGTGTTTACTAAACACATGGTGTTGAGCAGGGCTAAGATGCTGAGAGGGATGGGAGTGAGGTTTGCACAAGATTATAGTATACAAGTAAGGGCCAAAAGAAAGGAACTACTCCCTTACATGACACAGGCTCGTAACGAAGGGAAATTTGCTGTGTTAATGAAGGACAGACTTCGTATAGACCAGAAGGTCCTTGACATTGACTACTGCAGAAAAAACATAATTTTGACCAGGGAAGCAAACGGCCAAGGGCTCACCCCAAATAGGCATAGCAACAGGGACTCAAATTCTAATAAATTAATAGAAGTGAATGCAGCAAGCATGTCGATCCAGGAAATGAGAAGATAGAACAGCAAAACGCTTATACAGCACACACCGCCTGACAATACGAGTTCATCACACCAGGGGAGGAAATACTCCACATCAGCAATTAGCAGCAGATGAGACCAGCGAATAGGGGAGGTGGCAGAGAAGACCAATGACGTAAGACATCTAGAGAGGGAACAAGAGGAAGCTGATAACATCCCATCACCTTGTGACAGTTCGGTCCCTCTGCATACAGGAAGGTCAAGAAATAGGTTTAGTGCTTTGAGAAAAGGTCTAGGGGTGATTTTCCCAGGTCTAAGGGTGCTAAAATTAAAGTATAATATGAAATATGGAGAAGGATGCTATAGGCAAAGATAGACTAATCTCCCAGTCTTGAAAGAGTAAAGATGTCATAAAGGTAGAAATTTATCCT
Organism: Ectobius pallidus; assembly: GCA_964059195.1. Lineage (NCBI taxonomy): Eukaryota > Metazoa > Arthropoda > Insecta > Blattodea > Ectobiidae > Ectobius > Ectobius pallidus. The sequence goes on along the minus strand of CAXKWD010000001.1, from coordinate 30,888,685 downwards.
TTTAGGGCATATAATGTGCTGCACAGGGCATATGTTAGGATCAGAGTGTGCAAGGTAAGTAAGTGTACACAATTAAGGTAAATAAGTCATGTATTGACGAGAGGTGCATGCTACTGTTATCCTAAACAAGATCCCAAATAGGACCTAAATAAAGAGTGATATAAAAGGGAGGAGAAAAAAATTTAAACACCTTAGTAATAACTTAGTAGTAACTTTTTACCCCACTAGTATGTAGCATATGTGAGGATAATATGTTACCACAGTAAACTTCAAACTCAGATGCAATATTACGAGAGACCAGTCAGCTGAACAGGATTGGAGAACAGCAAAGTCAGCTTGCGTGAATGTAGCAGTGTCATGTTATAGAACTTGAGAAACAAGAAGCATATTATTTTAAACACAAAGCTTGCAATGTATTATAGGAAAAATTGTCTGTACAGAGTACCTCACTTGGCAATAAACCTACAGTGTAATGACAAGGAGGTAAATGGGTTGATACAAGAATAAATTATAATTACAATTACAATTACACTCAGAAAATTCAGGGAACTTCCTCATTGTACACTACAAATAGACCAGGCAGGAGAGAAACCACCACAGAAATAGAAGAACAATGTACCAGGTCCCATTTGCATTTTCTGTGAATCCCAAGGTCATTGGGAACATGACTGCAAGACTATACAGGACGTCAATGAGCATCTGACAAGACTAACATTCACGAATCACTGCTTTGTGTGCCTGAATCGAGACCACTCTGCAAGGGACTGCAATAGGAAGAGGTAAAATGTTATGCATTTACTGCAAGGCAATGCCCTACTGATCTATCTATAAAGGAACACAGTCTGCAGAACCTACATAAGAGAAGACAGAACAGAATAGATGTACCATCACCAGACTTCATCTACCTACAATCTGCATGCATATGGGCCGCTGGACCCACAGGACTCGCAAACCTCACGTGTTATGTACTTCATGGGGGGGGGGGGCAATCTAGCTTCATCTCTTAATCAATCATAGACAAGCTGAAACTAGACTATCGATCGTCGAGATCTCGCCATTGGCGCCTTGGAATCATCTCCAACCATGCCTAGCTCATGAAGACTAGCAAAGTTCTCTATAAAGAGTTCTTGGACAAAGTCAACTGCAAGTGTCACGGCTTTTGAGAGAACCCACATCTGTGCTGTGCTTCAGGATGTAAACATGATATAACATACAAGAAAACTGCAACTGGCTAATCCGAAATTAGACTGAGAACTTCTCCCTGTGGAGATCTTAACTGGTGGAGATGATTGATTGGAGATAGTTTTAAAAATCAAGCAGCAATTTACATTTCCTGTTCCATTTTGCTCATTCCATCTATGCTGGGGTGGATACTGAGTGGAAATCGATCCAGCATTACAATAGAGCCAGCCATTGTCAACTACATCCACTTGGAGCAGCCATCTTCCCTTCTGATGTCACCCTCAGACAGTTTCTGGACCTGGAGACAATAGGCATATGAGAAAAGGAAAAGCACCAATTCAGAATAAAGGACTTTCCAGTAGGCCTACTACAACACTTCAATTATTCTTACCAAGTTGAGGACCAATGACTAGTAGTTTTCCTTCCCAGAAAAGAAGAAATCATTCTACTAAACAACCGAGCCAATGCAGAAAGCAGATTTGCAGCATTAACAAGAAGATTACAGAAAAAAGAAAATTTCAGGCAGTTGTATGACAGTCAAATGATGGAAAACATTACGAAGGGTCATGTAGAACTTGTACCACCAGAAGATATATCACATGGTGTATTCTACCTACTTCACCAGCTAGTGAAGAAGGAGAAGTACGGGGACACACAAAATATAGGACCGTTTTCAATGCATCGTTTAGAGCAGGGATATCAGTGTGTGACGTAATACCCCCTTCTTTACCAGCCTACTGTGCTTAATGTTAACGCAGTGCACTTGTGAGAACACTGAATGATGATGCAGTGGTGGGTTGCAAAATGATTAATAACACAGACCAACAGCCATTTTGGTGCCTTAGAATTTATACCTATTCTTGGGTATATTTAGGTCGCTGATGCCAAATGTGCCATTAGTTTTGCCCTATCAGCTTTGTTTGTGAGATATGGTATTACCATTATGCATCTGTCAAAAAATTGATATTATCACATACTGTACGGTCGTTTATGACTGATTAGCTGTCAATTTCAGGGTCAAAAAATAATCCAGCTTTTAGTTTTTCTGTAGGCCTACTTCATACAGTTTTCATCCTATGGGTCCAAAGTATGGTCAAGAACCTTCGCTAGCTATATTAACAAGCAAGATTTTGTTTTGCGAAAGAGGTTATAAGTTAATGGCACTCTATATAAAAGTAGAGCTGGTAGAGAAAAACAGCACACTAAGTATAGCCAAAATCTGGTAAAACATCTGAGACACCAAACAAAAAGTTATTTTTTGTTGGGCTGTGTAATTAATAAAGCAATGTGAACCAGAATATATTAATTTTATATATATATATGAGGTAGCTAAGCAGAAATTACTGAGTTGCTTCGGTTTGTTTTGATGCTGATGTGCAGTTCATTGTAGCTACCATCTTGTGCATATCAGGCTCTATTGTAGAGACAGCTAAACGTAACGTTGAAACCAATTTATCACTGATTCTGGACCTTTGTTTGCTTTTAACATTTTACATTGAAGAAAGAAATTGTTCACATGAATATGTTCCCCCCCCCCCCAAACATCGCTGCAATGCAACTGCTCAAATTACGATAGGAACACTCACTAATTGCTTTGTAAAGTGGTTCAGTTCCAGTATTTCTGCAATTTCTGAGACAATTATCGTGCTGCAAATCAATTACCTCCAACTGAAAATGTGAAGGCGCTTCCTTCAATTTTATTCTTGAATGGATTGTTGAAAATTGATATGTTCTTAACCATATGTTTTACAACAGAAAATCTAACTTCGATCCCAACATGTAGGATGTTCAGAACTGAGAGGTATTTATCCGGAACATTGAACTGTTCAGATACTAAGGATTTTAAAATGGAAAATGAGATAAATTCGCATTCTGAATTTGATGCATTTATAACTTTAATTTGGCCATGAAAGAACTTATGGCACTGACCGTGTCTGTAATGTTTTGGTCATTTCCACGTAACAATGTGTTCAGTTAATTTAAGTGAACAAAGAGATCCGTCATGAAAACAAAATCCATTAACCATTCTTCATCTGATAACTGGGAGATCACAATAACTTGCATCTACTTCATATAACGAGACATGCCCACCACTGCATGCTACCTGATTTGATGCTGTTTTGTTAACCTGTGCAGAAGGGGTTGTCTGTGTCAAGAGTCATGTTCTTTCAGTACCATCGCGCACACCTCTGTCGGTAGGAGGAGATAATGAGAGGAAGTAACTCCGCGAGTCACATTTTGACATTCTTGGTCTAGAGCAGTGGTTCCCAAACTTTTCAGTCCGCGGACCCCTTGAAAATAATTTAAATTTCGCGGACCCCCTCTGGGTTTTGGAACAAAAACTACCGTATTTTACGGACCATAAGACGCACTTTTTTACCTTAAAAAAAGAGCCGTGAAAATTGGGTGTGTCTAATGGTCCGAAGTACATTAAAAAATATTAAAACGGTAAATTACTGTCAGAACACCATAATTATAAAGAAGGTGGCACAGACTGTATATTAGTGCATTGTCACAATCGTAAAATGAAGGTAGCTGGAAGCCAGGTGAACAATGCGAAAAGAAAGTAATGTTGAGTTATTTTATACGAAAGGAGTTGTCTCCGCCTGGTGGTTTAAATGAAGAGCGTGACCTCTAAATAGCCTTGTCCCGTACACTAACCGTATGCTGAATTGACGGTTAGAGGGTGTAAAGGTATTTTCAGTATTTCATGAGAAATCAGTTCAATTATTAAAATTTACGCGATTCCACCTGTACAGAAGAGATTTTTGTACAACGCAGGTTTTAAGTTAGAAGTGATTTACACTGATTCCATTGAACAAGGTTATAATTTGTTTATGCAATGAAATACGTTATCTCCTTTAAAATGCTTCGTTTATAATCAAATTAGAATTCTTTTCCTTTAAATTTCCATCCTAAAATCAAGGTGCGTCTTATAGTCCGGAGCGTCTTATAGTCCGTAAAATACGGTAAATAAATACTTTGATTCAAATTTATTAAATTCAATAAACAAAATAACAATATCAATGGTAACAAAGAGAGTTTACTCCTTAATGTGAACAGTGAAGCTGCTTTTGATTAATTAGCTCTGCAATGTTAGGTTTAATGTCTGATAATTTCAATATTAAGTCACTTTCAAATTCATGTTTATTTCTCAACTTTAATTTCAAGTACGTGAGGTGGGAGAATGCTGTTTCATATAGATAAGTAGTGGGGAACACAGTTTAGCACTTCAAAATTACGGGATATCCTATTTCCTCTTAAACCGCCTGCGGACCCCCTGAAACACCATCGCGGACCCCTGGGGGTCCGCGGACCCCACTTTGAGAACCACTGGTCTAGAGGAAGGTGAACTGTCCCTTAACCAAGCACTAGAGTTGGGGGCCAAATATGTTACCAAAGATACTTTCAGTATTTCTGAGATTCAGAACCTACCACATGGGGATTATTGGCGACATATCTCAAGCGTTCTGCTATTGATACTGGATCGCCGGGACAAAGCCTGACCAGGTTTTCTCGGTATCATACGAAACCACCCAACCAAGGTGACCGCAAAACTTCATGTGATGTCATGACATACTGATTTTCAGTCTTACCTGCAGCCCCTTCCTCTCAGGAAACTTGCCAACTGTCATCAGTCTATCTACCCTTGTGCTGCTGCATTCTTGGATAGGAGGACCAATATGGATGACTTCACAGCCAGCCAGCGCAATCTACCTATGGCAAAGTAGGCTTCAAGCTCAAGCCACTAAATGAGTCATGGGCGGCAGAGGGTGTGCAGGTCTGCAAGGAAACATATGCGTTGGGAGTCGGCTGGAATACACAAACCGACACAACGTAGACCACAGTAACTTGATAAAAGAGACGTTGGGGAATCCAGAAACTAAGCGACACCTACTGCAAGCCATGGCTCTATTCTACAATGCCTTCGGCTTGTTATCACCTGTGTCCATTGTCGCCAAAGTACTGTTCCAAGACAATTGTTGTAGAGGTATAGGTTGGGATGAACATCTACAACATGACCTTAGTCTGCGGTAGAACTCATGGTTATCAACCCTGCACAACATAATTGACATCAACATCCCACGTTGGTTTGGCATTACTCACAAAGATGAAGCTCAATTCTATGTATATTTTGACGCATTGAAAAGGGCATACGAATCAGCATTGTATGTTATGACTACATATCTTGGAGGTTGTTCTGTCCATCTAGTTACCAGCAGGAGCAGATTTTTACCAATCAAACGAGTCACTCTCCCATGCCTTAAACTCCTAGTTGCACTGTTGGATCACGTCTAGTGCAGTACTTCTACCAAGCAACTGATTTTGACTTCACCAGTGAAACATTATGGACAGATTCAATGGTTACCTTAGGTTAGATACGCCATGATCTGAATCGTTGTAAGACCTTTATGTTTGATCGAGTTATAGAGATTCAAAACGTTTCCAGGCCAGCGCAATGGAGACATTGCCCTGGCGACAGTAACCCCATGGATCTCCTCACTAGAGGCTTAACGGCAGACAAACTACAGACCTCTCAATTTTGGTGGCATGGACCATATTGGTTGTCAGAGTCATCATCATGCTGGTCTACTAATATAATTGCAACAAATGCTCCCCTAGGTGAAGGAAAGAAGCAAATTCACCATGTCTTCATGGTTGAAACTCCTCCTTTCCCAGACTGTACACAATACAGCACCTATAGGAGAACACTCCATATTACAGCATGGATATTTTGCTTTCGACACAACTTGTTACACAAGGAAAAGAGATCCAGTAAGCTAACTTCCATGGAACTCATGACGGCAAGGACCTATTGGATTGGAGTGGCCCAGAGAGAATGCTTCACCTTGGAGCTTCACGCACTCTGCAGCAATTCACTCCTGCCTGACAGTTCAAAGATTGCTTGGTAGACTGCTCACTCATACGTCTTGGAGGAAGACTTCAATTTGTAGAACTCACACCAAAGTAGCAGCACCCCCTACTACTGGACAGGTCTCATCACTTTGTCTTCACCACTCATTTGTCAGACGCAAATCAGAATGCATCACCTGGGTGAACGCATTGAGCTTTTGGAACTGCATCAAGAGTTTTGGATTCTTAGGGCATGGCAAATGGTTAAGAAAGTTCTGTGCATTGCCTGCCATGCAAGGTGGAACAAAACAATTTTGGGCAAGCCATAGGACCTCTAGTTTTCAGCAATCGCATGAGACATTTGCAGCCCTTTGAAGTAACCTGCATTGACTTTGCAGGCCACCTTTATGTAATGGTGGGGAGCTCGGAGAATAATTGCTACATAGTACTTTTCACTTGTACTTCAACTCGAGCCTTATACCGGGAACCCTGTCCGCACATGAATACATATGCATTTCTTCAGGCATTACACAGGTTTGCCGGGAAAAGAGGAGTTCCACATACAATCTACATGGAAAATGCTCAGACATTCCAAGCTGATAACAAAGTACTTTTATCACCCTGGAATCACCCTACCGCCTCTCCAATCCACCACTACCCAGCACAATATAACATCACTAGAAAACTTATTGCCCCTAGGGAGGCTTGGTGGGGTAGATGGTGGGAAAGGATGGTTGGCATCAAGATCAGTAAACTATACAGGTTGCGTATTCCGGGATAGACCAATCGCAGCACTTGAGTGTGTGACGTCACAAGATTCCAGATCTCGCAATTTTCAGATTTTACTCAGTCTAGAAAATCTTACACCGCGTGATTAAACTCGTAACCTTTAATTAACCCGTGGTCGGATTCCTGTGAAATTTATACAGAAATAATCTACACACATCAGCCCTACTGATGGTTAAAACAGAGCCTTAAAAAAGCGGATACAAATGTTTTTATTTCATTTTATAAACATCACCCGTTACACAAAATTCATGGAGGGAGAAGCAAATTTCACTATGCGACAATTTTTTGTATTTTTGTGTCCCGAAAAAACTTCAAGCGAGAAAGTTTTAGTGAAATAATTGAATTTTAATACAAATGAAGTTCCAGCCCCATATCTCGAATGGTTTACGAGTAATTAAGTGGTAATTATTCCATGCGCTTCAGTGTCGGAGTGATTTGTGACGACCGTGAAATGTTCAGGAAGAAGCATATTTGACTATGCGACAATTTTTTTATTTCTGTGACCAGAAAATGATTCAAGCATGTGAGCTTTAGGGAAATATTTGAATTTTATTATACATCAAGTACCACGTTTATATTTTGAATGGTTTACGAGTAATAGAGTGGTAATTACTCAAGGCGATGAAGCTATCGGAACGGTACAGAGGTCTTTTTTATTCTATAAAATAGGCCTACTAGCAATTACGTAAAAATCCTTAAATATTTTAATCGTGGACTCAATAATAAAGGATATTAACTGGCTACTTGTACCCATACTGAAAGATTGACCCGCTGGGGAAAAAGAATGAATTAAACTTTTTCCTAATCTTGTAAATCTGCACTACTGTTATTTAGATATTTGTTGAATTATTTATTTTATTTTTTGATCCTTTGTGCTAGTAACTTTTATTTCTAATTACCTTATCAAATGCCTTATTAGTTTAATATCTTGTTACGCCCTTTTCATATTTTAATATAATTTATCAACATGAAAACGTATTACAGTTAAAATTGAATTGCCGAGGCTTTAAGAGCAAGCTATCGGGTTATAGTTAGGGCAAGACGATGATACTTTTTAATGAAAAATTCATGGAAAAATCCTTTGAAATATTGTGTGATTTATGTAGAATGCATTGCGAAGCAATTTGTGTCCTTTTTGTTATGTTGAGACGTCGATTTTAAAGATCCTGCGCCTCTTTTCGTTGTGCTGCTCATGAAAGTTTCCCTGCCCTGCAATTCACAAACCATCCCTTAGTTTATTAGGTCTATATTATCTCTGTCGTCACATAATTTGTATACAGATGTACACTTTTGGCCGTGTTTCACCAATCATTACCTACATAACTTACCCCATATAACCCGGAGAAAATTATTATTAATATAAATGTATTGCTTTGATTACAATATTAACACAAATTAATACTCTACAATAGTCTACGCAATGTAATAATAACATTAGTACTGTACATGTTAATATTGATACATAAAAATTCCCGTAGTTGTTTTCTACCCTTATTATAAGGTACAATTTCTATACAAATATAGGATACATTCTTTAACAAATTTTCATCAAATTATACTAACATAACCTCTAGAATGAGGAATATTTTCTAGGCAACAAAATATTAGAACAAATCACCCTTTAGCTGTTATATAGGCCTACCTGTATTATATAATTTCTATTCAAATCTAGATCCTTTGGGAGATTTTTACAAGATTTTAAAGACAAATGCTGTAGAATCAGAAGAACATTTTAAGTAACTTGAATAACAGAACAGTTCACATCTTAGCTGTTTTCTACAATCTACAAAATTACTGTTACACACTGCCACAGCACATATCTGGCCCGGCATAATGGTTCAGTTAATTGCACTTACTAAAGCACCTTCCATTTGTATTATTAAAAACAGTATGTACTGGTAATATCTATCCTAAAAGACTGCGGTCAAGCGGCCGAGATCAGTAGGTAGAAGCTTTGTCAGCGGCACCATGCTCTCTCCTGTCGTGCTTGAAGCGCCAAATCATTCTGACACCTTGAAGCGCCCGGAATAATTACCACTCAATTACTCGTAAACCATTCGAGATATGGGGCTGGAACTTCATTTGTATTAAAATTCAATTATTTCACTAAAACTTTCTCGCTTGAAGTTTTTTCGGGACACAAAAATACAAAAAATTGTCGCATAGTGAAATTTGCTTCTCCCTCCATGAATTTTGTGTAACGGGTGATGTTTATAAAATGAAATAAAAACATTTGTGTCCGCTTTTTTAAGGCTCTGTTTTAACCATCAGTAGGGCTGATGTGTGTAGATTATTTCTGTATAAATTTCACAGGAATCCGACCACGGGTTAATTAAAGGTTACGAGTTTAATCACGCGGTGTAAGATTTTCTAGACTGAGTAAAAACTGAAAATTGCGAGATCTGGAATCTTGTGACGTCACACACTCGCCTGCTCGCCGCAACCCCCTGTCCTATAAACTCGCCGGAATACGCTACCTCTGTAGTTTACAAGCCTTGGGTTGGCATCACTAAATGTTGCCTCTGGAAGGTATTTTGGAAGGTGAAAATGACTGAAGTGGGACTAATCAGTACTGTAATAAGCATAGAAGCTGCCATAAATTCAAGACCAATTTCTCAGGACAATTCCGGGGTGCGCGGGCAAAGAGAGTTAAGTCCACTGTCTTGTTACTGAGAATTAGAGTGACTTAACACACTATACCAGCCCAACATAGCTTTAGAGATGGATAAACCTATGAGCCACACATCGATAACTACTGTACAATTTTGAATATGACTTACTGGATTTAACACAAATGTAGAGAACATTTTTATCGATAACTCTATGGACACATCTCAATTTTTTAGGATGGTGGACTTAACTCTCTTTGCCCGCACACCCCAGAATTCAGATGTCTTGACACCCTCCCACTTCCTGATTGGACAGCAACTTAATGCCATGTTAATGTTAATGTACGAGATCTGGTCCCAGTAAAGCTTTTAGTAAGGGTAAAAGGTTGTATATGTTTATCAAGTTACTGGAAATTGAGTTGATTAATACTTGTAGTGTCCACCGCCATGGGTGAGTTGATAGTGTTACTGCCAGCCACCTGGGCGGCCCGGGTTCGATTCCCAGCCAGTTCGGGGATTTTACAGAGATGTAATGTTTCCTTCCTGGGTCAGGACTGGGTGTTGTATCCTCATTCCCATCCAGCGAAAGGAACTGGCCAACCTATGCAGAATTATCCGGCCTAGTGTCCCTAGTGGGCCTTTCCCCCACAGCTCTGTCCCAGAGTAGAACCGGCCTCCGGGCTGAACACTTCATCATCAATACTCGTGTAGACGATCAGAGTGAGAGTTTCACAGGGTTTCCCTCACTCTATCAGGTGAATACAGGATCGGAGACATGATCACCACGAGACAGATGACTGAACATAAAGAAAATACATAGTTCTATTATTGCTGAAGTGAACAGCCATTGATTTAGGACACACTAGAGCAGGAAATGGAACTATAGAACAAATGCGCCAAAAAGTTGTAGGAACCGGAGTATGGGCTATGGTCGAGGGCTCGGGGGATGGTGGAGGGCCAACAAAACAAAATGTATCACCCTACACAATATCTTATGGTACCATCGCCTTAGTTTGAGAAAGAATAAGTTGCCATATGACTTATGCTCCATCCTTCGTACTACGAAAATATTTTATTGTCATTATGTATTGTTTGATTTGTATAAACTCTCTTGTTCTCTTCCTCTCCCTCCCTCCTTCTTACACATACTCCATTATTTCCCAGTCGTTACATATGATTATTGCAACAATAAGCTATGTAATACAAATTTAAATGATTTGTCAATACATGAACTCTAGCCAGTAGCTTTACAAATATGCTTATGTCAGTTATTTCTGTGCAGCAACTAGTCAATTTTCTAGGAGTACAGTAGGTAAAACTATAAAAAAAATAATGGTCTAAGTCACTTTCTAAACGTGGCATCTGTGTTTAAGGGGAAGATGAGATCTGAATAAGAAGTTGAGTACCTACACGGGCATCTCCTGTTAAGTTTGCTCCATTGCGTGATGCTTAATATTCATTTTCACAGAAAAAGTGTTCCTTCACAATAGCAAATTTGGAAAAAGGCCTTACTGCTTATTGTCATTTTAACTGAAAGAGAATAGAAGCAATTAATTTGATATTCCTTATTAGAACATTTTGAAAGTGAAAGTAGATTACATACGCATAATTTAAATACTAATAATTAACAGTAGCCTAATCTATCATGCAAAAATGCATAACGTGTTACGTAGTGAGGTTATTTAAAAAGTTTTAGTGCAGATTTAAGTGCATATTTATTTACATTTAGTGCATAGTTGCAAAAATATTTTAGCCCTTTACTTCATATAATTCTTTAGTCCTCCCCCTAAAACAACACAAACATACAGGCTACATAAAACGACAAGGAACGTTCAAGGTAAGTGATAGGTCCAATCCAGCATTTGCATTTACGAGTGATGCAACTCTGGAAAAATCCACAATCAGAATGTCTGGCATGGGATAACTACCGGCAACCTCCCAAATGTGATCATCTCGGCCACAAGGCTGGAACCAGGCAACAAGAGGCAACCGCTGACAAGTGGAAATGCCAATAAAAGTTAAAGTAAGGTAAGTGCATGAATTAACACAATTATTTAAAAAAAACAATTAGGTAAGAATAGGATACTTTTGGTATCTAAAATCCATAACTAGAAAGTTTTCACAGTATTTATGTAATTCAGGAAGTGCAGAAATTAAAAAATTCAGTATTAGTGTACCATTTAAAGTTTGTAATTCTAATTAATATAATGGTTGCCTACTAGACTCCGGATCAGGAACTTCTTTTTTGGGCTCAGATGATGATTTGTTCTTTAGTTATTGTTCCCTGGAAGAAGTCTGCACATCAGACGAGGGAATTTGATTCGGTTTTCGCTGTAAAGCAGTGATGCCCAACCTTAAACAGAGGGGAAATGTGATCATGCATTGTCATGAATAACTACAAATACAAAAAATTATCAGGTAGGGTAAAGCGACAATGTGACGCTATTTTCTCTTATGAGAAGAGGTTGGGCAACAGTGCTGTAAATTGAAACCGCCGAGAGAGTTTCAAATCATATGAATTCACAGTGCTTGATTATTACTTCCTCTACCCATACAATTGGTACTGTATTACATATGCCTATAGGAAATCTTGTACTGACCTTGTATTGCGATTCTTGTTTTCAACACAAATATACAATTAAGGTTAATTGAATTCAGAAATAGTTATTTTCAAAAATATGTCTGTATGCATGTCTATGTATCTGTGAACAACATAACCCCAGAACGCTAAATCATACAAAAACAGAATTTTATATTTAGGTTATATATTTTCTGAGGATGTAACAGGAAGATTGACGACAACTTAATGTTACTTTTAGTGCCACTTTACATCAAGAAAATTTCGTTTTTTGCATATTTCTCGAAAACGGTTTCACCAATTTTATTTTAATTCTGAATAAGATATGCTTTAAGATTAAGAACTACTAAGAGCTAAAGCTTTATTTGAATCATTTACCCTAGAAAACTCTCTGATTTAGTTATAAACCAGTCATCTTTTGTAGAAACTCAGTCTTGTTCGGTAAACAAAAATCTTTGCATCAGGTTGAAACAACAGAATACTCACTCCTTGCAATACGGCTTCTTATCCTATACTGAATGCGAAGTGAAAAACGTGCTTTGTCCATGCTTAAGGTAAATAAATTTAAATGAGTGTTTTACATCAGATTTTACGTATTGGGGTTGTGTATCCTGCAGGGATGTGATACTAAGCATAGCAACAACTTTCTCTTCAATATTACAAACACTTTATCTTAAGACAATTTCATTTTTATTGATTTTCTGGAATGCGGCTCTAGAGATTTTTTCGAATTTCACATGAATTGCATAATATACAATAATACTAATATGCATAAAAGATTTGTATTGGCTTAGGTCGGTAAAGTTGTCATAATAACCCCTAGCGAACATAGTTCTAACTATGGCTCCTAGATGCCTCTACAGTGTTTTCCAGTGTAAGTTCAGTTTTACATGTAATGAGTTTTATTATTATTTGTCTTACTAACAAGCATAGTAAACCTGGTCATTTAGAAATATTGAACTTAAGAAATAATTTTGATAATAATAACTTTATATTTCACTGGGGGTGGGCACGAATACGCGAAGTTTGCATTACTACAGCATAGCTTAGTCCCCAAGACCACAAGTGCTAGTTGAAACAAACGAGGTCAGATCAGCCTCTTGTGTGATTCCTTCTTTTTTAACAAGGCATAAAAGCTTTCTTTGGGGAAAATATGGTAAAAATGACGCATAATTTCAATTTATGTAAATATATTTAGTTTAATTAATCGACATTATTATCTTAAACATGTCTTTAAAAGTTTCTTTAAGGAAAATAAACAATCCATAGTCAGCACTTCTGATACAATCACCATTATCATTGTTTCTTTATGCAGAATCATAGAAAATGAGTGAAAAACTGAGCTCATTAGTAGTAAAATTAAAAAATTGATAACAAAAACTGTTGTATACACCCATACGTAAAAACTGTAGCGGACTCATCCAGCATTTCAGACTTCATCCGCTAAAGCCTTGCTTTGTGTACTTGATACATAAATAGCTACATTTGAAACATTTTCCCCAACAAATTGTCCAAATGGTAGCTATAAGTTATTCATTTCGTATAATTACAAAGTTGGGTTTTGAGCCTTATCTTGCGAATAGTGCGACCTTGAATGAGCCTGAGTAGGCACTACCACAACACAGTCATTATTTTATATATTTTTATAAGTATGTGTTTCATAGCGGACTTCTTTTTCTTCCTTAGGCAACATTATCATATTCATTTGCATGTTCTAACTCCACTTCCTTGATCATTCTACGTGTATTTCTATATCGTATAGAAGACATATCTCTGGGTATGGATTCCCCCTTCTTAGGCCATGTATTCATATCCCCATCTTTGTCTCCATATCGATACAGAATTTTTTCCTATTCAAAGTGTTATCTTCAGCAGTTCCATAAAACAACATCATCAAGCAAAACTGATTTCAAGTAATGGATCCTTTCAACACATAAGTCTACATTCCATATCAGTACTAGTACCCACAAGACCAACCGGTAATGACTGTATTAATAAAATTATAACATTTAGATAGCTATTGTTCTTAGCGATGCAATCTCATCATTAGTTACTGACCGATACAGCAAACATCCGTGTTCTAACAGTGTCACTGAAGTCGCTCTGTGCACAAAGGAGTTGCTAAAATAGTGGTACAGTCCACTTCAATAACTACTGGTACTGGATTTACGAAGTTGGGCAATGTCACTCAGTTAAGTAGTAATTGTAATGTACAGTAGGAACTCAGCAGCAGGAATGTTCAATGTTAGACTCATGACATTGTTACCCCCCTCTTCTCCAAGCCCCATTCGCCATCTCCTGAGCTTCAAAATTTACTTTTTACGGGACCAGGAACACTGCAGAATGTTTACCTTGACTATACAGGGTGTTTCAAAAATACTTTTACATAATGCTTTTCATTGACGTGTCACGGAAGCATGCAAAACCATTCGACACCATCCCGGAGTATTTGAAAGGGCGCGACGAGTGCATGTATGTCTAGAAGCAAGAGGAGGACATTTCGAGCATTTGTTATGAGTTTTGTGTGTTGACATGTTATGAGTGTACCAATGTGTTGAACAGTTCCTAACGAGAAAACAAGGATTATGGGACATATGTTCATATGAACTTTTTTCCTTCTTTTGGTGTAAGGAACCCATGCCCGAAGTTTGTAGAACTATTTTTGAAACACCCTGTAAAATAAAGGTCGTTTACTAGAAGACATTTTTATAGCACTCAATATTTCCACTTTGTAGTCTTTACCTGCAACGCGAATATCGGCAGACATTGTTTCAAAGCAGACTCTCCAGTAGGTATGACGAAACTCCAGACCTTCTGAATAGGCCTACTACTGGACCTGGCACTGGAAATCAAGATGGTTTGTAGAAAGTCTTAGCAGTTTCTAATTTTGAAACATTCCATTTACCAATATCCCCTAATTCACGACGCATCAAACTGGTGAATTTTCCTTCCCCTCTTTATTTCTCCACTGGGTTATCTTCTAGTTGAGCGTAACCAATTTCACGGCCTCCTAAACTAACATAATTGTTGGTAACCTAACACGATCTCCTAGTGCCGTATTATTAGGGAGGCAGTGATATTAGTTACGCTGAAGTAGAAGTTTACCCTCCAGAAATTATCTGTTCATGACTTTGAAGTTGTTATTAATAAGTTGAAACAGGATCTAGAAAGTAAAATAATAGCAGAAAATGAATCTATGAAATATAAACTAGATGATATGATCAAAAATAATAAAGAGTTGCAAGTTTCTTTAGATTTTTTTAATGATCAGTTTGAGACTATGAAACAAAACATACAGGACATGAAGGAAAATCAAACCATGCATATAAATACAGTTAAAGATGGACTAGATGATTTACAGCAGTACTCAAGGAGGAATAATCTTGAATTCCATGGTGTTCCTGAGGTGCAGAATGAAAACATATATGAAGTTATTTCCAAATTGACTACATTTCTTGGGGTACCACTTGACAAAGAGCAGATAGATATTGCTCACAGATTGCCTTCAAAGAAAGCAGAGATGCCAAGACCAATTCTAATTAAATTTGTTCATAGATGGAAGAAAGAAGAGGTGTTAATAAGGAAAAAACACCATAGGGATATGGAATCAAAGGACATTGGTATCCAAGCAGCATCACGGAAAATTTATATTAATGAAAATCTTACTCCCAGAAATAGAACGCTCTTCAAGAAGGCCAGAGATCTGCTACGGCCGAAATTCAAATATATATGGACTAGGGACTGTCGTATATTGATTAGAGAGTCAGACACTTCCCCTATATTCAATATCAGCAGTGACTCTGATATTTTGAAATATAAATGAATGAAAGTAATAATTTGATTAATGTATTAGTACTTAAGGATACAAGTTTTATAACTTAATGTTATAAATATTAGCTAATTTTTAACACATTTACATTTTCAGAATGAAAATCTATTCATCTTTTAATGTTTGTGAATATAAATATGATTATTTAGCGCAAATTGTGCATAATGGTCATCTGTTACGTAACAATGACCTTAAATTACTATGTCTCAATGTCCGTAGCATGAGAAATAAATTAGACTCTATAGAGGCTTTGGTTTCTAATATCAATATGATGTTTTAATTCTTACAGAAACATGGATTACATTAAATGAGTCAAAATTTTTTCAATACAGGCTTTTCGGCCTTCTATTCTCATCGGACAACAAAAATAGGAGGTGGTGTAGCTATTTTTGTTGATAACCGCTGGAAATCTAAGTTTCTTAATAAAATAGATACTGATAATCATAATATATTATCTGTTCAGATGGAAGTAAATAGAAATAAATTCACCATTATTGGATTATATAACTCTAGGATAAGTAATACTGATGCATTTCTTGATGATTTTGGCAAATTTATACAGGATTACAGAAATGATGCTTTATTTATTGCTGGGGATACTAATATTAACACTCTTGATATTCCATGCAAATGAAAATTACAAACAATTTTGTGATTCTTTCAGTATTCATTTAGCTAATAAATTGTATGCTACTAGAGAAGCAGAAAAAACTTCAACTTTACTTGATCACATTTTAGTTAATAAATGTGAATATCGTTATGACATATTTAATGTAAAATCTGATATTAGTGATCATAATATATTAGTATTAAATATTCATATTCCTTCATTAAAATCAAAACGAAAATTGTTGGATAGTCCAAAAGTAATCAACAGTCATATTGATTTTTTAAAGATGAATGAGTATTTTTTTTAAAATAACTTTGAATGTAAAGGTTGATCAATGTTTTGATGAACTAATGGAATTTATTAATGTCGGAATTAGTTCATCATCTTGCATCACTAAGTTTAAACCGTCATCACAATTCAAACCTACTTATGAGAAAACAATTCCTTGGATAACAAATGACCTTTTATTGTTAATCCAAAGAAAAGACATTTTGCATGCACATGTTAAAAGACATTGTAATAATAATAGTTTAAGATTGGAATATAAGAGAGTTAGGAACTTGGTTACTTCAAAAAAAAGAATTCTAAAAAAGGAATATTATGAGAAATGTCTAACAAAAACTAATGGTAATCCAAAACAATTTTGGAAAGAGGTTAATAAAATACTAAGCAATTCTTCTGATCTGAATATTACTAATGAAGCTATAGAACTTTATAAAGGAGGAATAAACTATCAGGGAAAAGATGTTCCTCAAATATTTAATGAATACTTTGTAAATATAGGATCTATATTAGCTGAATCGATTCATTGCAATAACATATTACATATTGAAAAACAATACAATGAAAGGAGTTCATTTTTTATTGCACCAGTTATGGAAATTGAAATTAAAAATATAATTGCTAACTTGAAAAACAAATGTAATATAACTAAAGATGGATTAACAAACATTTTCTTTAAAAAATGTATGCAGTCCATTAGTAGGTATATTGCAGATTTTATAAATTATTCGTTTAAAATAGGAGCAGTCCCTAAAAAATGTAAAATTTCACGTGTAATTCCAGTATTTAAAAATGACGATAGAAACAATCTAAACAATTATCGGCCCATTTCAATTTTACCAGTAATATCAAAGATTTTAGAGAAATGAACGAAGAAAAGGTTAACATCGTACCTTGAAAAAATAGATTTTCTGTATAAATTCCAATATGGGTTTCGTAAATCTTCCTCAACTTTAAATGCTGCGGTAGATTTTATTATTCAAGTTGAAGAAGCTTTAGACAAAAATAAGTTTGCAAGTGGACTTTTTTTAGATCTAAGAAAAGCTTTTGACACAGTTAATCATTTAATTCTACTGGAAAAACTAGAAGCAGTTGGTATTAGAGGTTTAGCATTAAATTGGTTCCAAAGTTATATGAGTGATAGAACACAGTATGTTACTGTGAATGGCTTTGACAGCGATTCTATTCCAATAAATTATGGAGTTCCACAAGGATCTGTTTTAGGACCATTGCTATTTTTAATTTATATTAATGACGTGAGCAAAATAAATCTGAATGGTACAGTCACAATGTTTGCAGATGATACAACCATATTTTATGTAGACGATACTATTGATGCCGTAATGAATAATATGCAAAAATACTTCAAAATCTTAGAAAAATGGTTAGCGTCCAATAAATTATCACTAAATGCTCAAAAGACAGTATTTATGATATTTCATAAACCTTCAGTCATTCTAAACATTAATTCTGCAATTACAATAAATGATGTACCTATACAGCAGGTATCAAATGCAAAGTATTTAGGTTTAATAATAGATGACCATTTAAACTGGGATATGCATATTTTAAGCCTTTGTAGTAAAATTGCGCCGATAATTGGAGTATTACGACGATTGGGTGGAATACTATCACATTCTAGTATGAGATCTCTATATTATTCCCTTGTTCACTCTTACATATTGTATATGGTATTTATATGGGGACGTTCAAAAAAGAAATATTTGCATAAGATAAAAATTCTTCAAAATAGGGCTGTAAGAAATCTTTTAGGCTGTCATTACTTAACACCAGTCAAAGTATTATATGAGCAATCAGGAATTCTTCCATTAGAATTAATCATAAAATATAGTGCTGCAATCTTTATATATAAAGTAGTTAACAGACATGTTCATAATAACATTGTATTGCGTTTTCTTGAAAATGTGCATTCTTATGGCACGAGAAACAAATCAAATATTTTTGTCACGCATTCTCAGTTGGTTACTTATGGACTAAGGGGATTGAAAAATTATCTTGCAAATCTTTTTAATGAAATTCCACAGGAAATAAGATCTGTAAAAAACTTAAATAATTTCAAAAAAAAGTTGAAGATTTTTCTATTCAATGATTAAGTGAACAATATCTCTATATACTTACTGTAATTGTGTAAACTATTGTAACAATTTTATTATAATAACTTTGTAGTTTGTCATCCTTTGTAATACTGTCCCTTAATGTGAGCAATTGGCTCGTTGGGACCTTTTGTTAAATAAATAAAATAAAAAAAAAATAAATAAAAAAATAAAAAAAAAGTGGTTTGAATTCACAAGACTGACACCATATTCACAGAAAAAAGAGCTTCAAGCTGTCTATGGTCTTCTACAAACCGCGATGTAGTGCGCAGAAGAAGAAATCAACTTTTGAAATTGAATATCCTACAAGTTACATTATCAAAACGACTATTGTGATGTGTGGAAATTATAAATAATTTTATTATACCTGATTTCTATGTATTTATTTATATGTTGTGTGTTTTGTGCTTAAATAGTCACACCAGAATTGTATTTGAAACGAATCGATTGATTACAATGAGATGTAGACGTTTCATTGTAATCAATCTTTCTTTATCTTAATTTGCATATGTTTTTAAGTACATTTCATTGTAACCTTTGACACCTAATTTGTGAAAGAAACTTTCACTCATACACCATAGGATATTTTACATTTAGTATTTTGAATAGTATACAATTACTTTGTCCGTAAAACTAACCTCATAGTCATCGCCCAACGAGGAAGACAGCACACATATAGAGCATAAACTAACAACATGAAAACCCGACGGAATAAGGGGAAGGAAACGTAACATTTACCATAGAAGAGCCGGTGATGAGAAGAAAGGAATAAATGAGCGTGTGTGGTGTGAATTTTTGTATCTGACTCCATTATTGATAGGAAACGAGGTTCAAGCTGTCTTCAATCTGCTACAAACAGTGTTGTAGTGCGGAGTGCAACGGGCCGATGACAGTTTCATTAACAAAACGTTAGCTGTGGTGTGTGGAAATTGTTATTAATATGAGTTTTATTATTTTATTGCTTATGGCTTGACTTGTACAATTTCTTTTACCAATGTTCAATTCTCATGGTGGCCAAACTCTCGTATCATTGTAGTCGGTGGATGTTAATCTGTAATATATAATTTGTTCCTTTGTGAGATGTGGGTGTTTTCACTTGCATAATGTATATTAGGTAGGTGCTATTGTAATTTGTTTAAGCATTTGTAAAAGTGGATCAAATGACATGTATAACTTACACAGTTAAAATATTTGACTTTTGTAACCTATGAGGATTACACTCTTTGTTATTGTAAAGAACATTTGGTTTGTGTAACTAGAAATTGCATATGATTAATCGCAATGAGTATCATCTCCCGTCCGTAATTTAAATGTGTTCACTCCTTTAGATTTCGATTGGATTAATTATGGCAAATATTTTTGTGTCGATAAGTTGATTGACAGTTAGTGATTAAAATGTGTAGCTCTTAAAGATATTAACATTCATTGCATTAACAATAATAGGACCAAAGGCATTCACTGCATATTAAATTAAAAGCACTCACATGCTTAATTAATTTCGGAAAATCTTGATGCAATCGGTAACTAAAAAAAATCTTATAGCGAAAACAGATCTTGTAACTACTCGGTGATATGCCTTTGGTGAATCGCTTCTTTTGTTTAAAGCTGAGAAGCGATAACGGGGCCAAAAGTTTGTTATTCCTTTATAATGTCCTATTTAGTGACATTTAAGTATAAATTTAAAACCATTTTGATATGCTAAAGTTTGAAGGAATAACAAAAAATCCTATCCTTCATCTCCTCGATCACGGCCCTGGATGCAATTGGATTTAAATTTCCTAATCAATTGTAGCGAAGAAGGAAGGGTGCAATAACATAGTGTCATTCAAGATTTTTGTACGTAGGCTAATCTCCACGATATTAAGCTCATAAAAATACAGTTTATTTTGACATGCAAACAAATCGCAACGGCCAAAGAGGTGTCATTAATATCTTTAGACTTTTTAAAGGCAGGATACACATTAAAAATAACTTAAAACTTTCCACTGCTACTCTTACGACCTTATAGAGGCAGGTACTAAGAACGATACGAATACCGTATTTTCTTTCTCAGTACCACAGCCCGGGAAAGTGTGAATGAAACCGCAAATATACGTATATCGTCACATTGTAAGAAAGTAAATCTACCGGTAGGGGGAGAATTGTAATGTTTTCTACAAGTACTTTAGAATTTTGTATGCTAGAAATAAAGTAGGCATTTACGACCAGTTGAGTACAAAAAAATGAATAACACTATATCCCAGTATTTTATATTTTGTAAACACGATATCTGTAACACAAGACAGATTTCTGTGTACGTTGTATATTTCGTATTGTAATGTGTTTGAACTAGACGAATGTTACAATGAGGGGAAAACATTTCATTGTAACCTTTGTCACCTAATTTGTAAAGAGACTGTTTTGTATAGCTTCCGCAACCACATAATTATCAAATTGTTTGTTAAATTTAGTATTATGAAATGTATAAGATTCTTTTCTCCGTATATTCATCGATTAACGATGAAGAAGGATTACATACTGAAAATTAAATGACGACATAATGGTGGAAAGGAAACCGTTATATTTAGTGTAGAAGAGGAGGTGCTAAAAAGAAACATTACTACTAGGTGGTTTGAATTCTCGAAACTGACACCATATTCACAGAAAAAAGAGCTTCAAGCTGTCTATGGTCTTCTACAAACCACGATGTATTGCGCAGAAGAAGAAACCATCTTTCGAAATTGAACATCCTAACAGTTACATTATCAAAACGACTATTGTGATGTGTGGAAATTATAAATAATTTTATTATACCTGATTTCTATGTATTTCTTTATATGTTGTGTGTTTGTGCTGAAATCGTCACACCAGAATTGTATTTGAAAGAATCGATTGATTACAATGAGATGTAGACGTTTCATTGTAATCATTCTTTCTTTATTGTAATTTGCATATGTTTTTAAGTACATTTCATTGTAACCTTTGACCTAATTTGTGAAAGAAACTTTCATTCATACACCAAATGATATTTTAAATTTAGTAATATGAATAGTATATAATTCCTTTGTCCGTAAAACTAACCTCATACTCATCGCCCAACGAGGAAGACAGCATACATATAGAGCATCAAACTAACAACATGATGACCCCGAGAGAAGAAGGGGAAGGAAACGTAACATTTACCATAGAAGAGATGGTGATAAGAAGAAAGGAATAAATGTGTGTGTGGTGTGAATTTTTTTAGCTGATGACGTTATTGATAGGAAATGAGCTGCAAGCTATCTTCAGTCTGCTACAAACAGTGATATAGTGCGGAATTGTAACGGGCCGATTACGAATATCTCATATCGTAAGAGTTGTATTAACAAAACGATGACTGTAGTGTGTGGAAATTGTTATTAATATTAGTTTTATTTTTTTATTGTTTATGACTTGACTCGTACATTTCGTTTATTTATCAATGTTCAATTCACATGATGGTCAAAATTTCGTGTCACTGTAGTCGGTCGAAGTTAATCTGTAATATATAATTTGTTTCTGTAGTGAGATGTGGGGATTTTCACTTGTATAAAGTATATTATGTAGGTGCTATTGGAATTTGTTTATACATTTGTAAAAGTGGATAAAATGACATTAGTAACATATCACACTAAATACAGATGTAATATTTCACCTTTGTAACCTAAAAGTATCACATTTTTTGTTATTGTAAAGAACATTTGGTTTGTGTAACTAGTAACTGCAAATGATCAATCGCAATGAGTATCATCTCCCGTCCGTAATTTAAATGTGTTCACTCCTTTACATTTCGATTGGATTAATTATGTTGGATAATTTTTGTGTCGATAAGTTGTATCACATTTAGTGATTAAAATGTGTAGCTCTTAAAGCTATTAACATTCATTGCATTAACAATAATAGGACCAAAGGCATTCACTGCAAATTAAATTAAAAGCACTCACATGCTTAATTAATTTCGGAACCTCTTGATGCAATCGGTAACTAAAAAAAATCTCATAGCGAAAACAGATCTTGTAACTACTCGGTGATATGCCTTTGGTGAATCGCTTCTTTTGTTTAAAGCTGAGAAGCGATAACGGGGCCAAAAGTTTGTTATCCCTTCATAATGTCCTATTTAGTGACATTTTAAGTATAAATTTAAAAGAAATTTGATATGGTAAAGTTTGGAGGAATAACAAAAAATCCTATCCTTCGTGTCCTCGTTCACGGCCCTGGATGCAATTGGATTTAAATTTCCTAATCAATTGTAGCGAAGAAGGAAGGGTGCAATAACATAGTGTCATTCAAGATTTTTGTACGTAGGCTAATCTCCGCGATATTAACCTCATAAAAATACAGTTTATTTTGACATGCAAACAAATCGCAACGGCCAAAGAGGTGTCATTAATATCTTTAGACGTTTTAAAGGCAGGTTACACATTAAAAATAACTTAACAATTTCCACTGCTACTCTTACGACCTTATAGAGGCAGGTACTAACTAAGAACGATACGAATACCGTATTTTCTTTCTCAGTACCACAGCCCGGGGAAGAGATAATGAAACCGACAATATACGGATATCGTCACATTGTAAGAAAGTAAATCTACCGGTAGGAGGAAAATTGTAATGTTTTCTACAAGTACTTTAGAATTTTGCATGCTAGAAATAAAGTAGGCATTTACTACCAGCTGAGTACATAAATCATGAATAACACTATATCCCAGGATTTTATATTTTGTAAACACGATATCTGTAACAGCAGACAGATTTCTGTGTACGTTGTATATTTCGTATTGTAATGTATTGCAACTGGACGAATGTTACAATGAGGGGAAACCATTTCATTGTAACCTTTGTCACCTAATTTGTAAAGAGACTGTTTTAATTGTATAGCTTCCGCAACCACATAATTATCAAATTGTTTGTTAAATTTAGTATTATGAAATGATTCTTTTCTCCGTATGTTCATCGATTAACGATAAAGAAGGATTACATACTGAAAATTTCATGACGAATTAATGGTGGAAAGGAAATCGTTATATTTAGTGTAGAAGAGGAGGTGCTAAAAAAGAAAAAATTACTACTCGGTGGTTTCAATTCCCAAAACTGACACCATATTCACAGAAAAAAGAGCTTCAAGCTGTCTATGGTCTTATACAAACCGCAATGTAGTGCGCAGAAGAATAAACCAACTTTTGAAATTGAACATCCTACAAGTTACATTATCAAAACGACTATTGAGATGTGTGGAAATTATAAATAATTTTATTATACCTGATTTCTATGTATTTCTTTATATGTTGTGTGTTTTGTGCTGAAATAGTCACACCAGAATTGTATTTGAAACGAATCGATTGATTACAATGAGATGTAGACGTTTCATTGTAATCATTCTTTCTTTATCTTAATTTGCATATTTTTTTAAGAACACTTCATTGTAACCTTTGACACCTAATTTGTGAAAGAAACTTTCACTCATACACCATATGATATTTTACATTTAGTATTAAGAATAGTATACAATTACTTTGTCCTTAAAACTAACCTCATAGTCATCACCCAACGAGGAAGACAGCATACATACAGAGCATCAAACTAACAACATGACGAACCCGAGAGAAGAAGGGGAAGGAAACGTAACATTTACCATAGAAGAGCCGGTGATGAGAAGAAAGGAATAAATGTGTGTGTGTGGTGTGAATTTTTGTATCTGACGCCATTATTGATAGGAAACGTGGTTCAAGCTGTCTTCAATCTGCTACAAACAGTGATGTAGTGCGGAGTGCAACGGGCCGATAACAGTTTCATTAACAAAACGTTAGCTGCGGTGTGTGGAAATTGTTATTAATATGAGTTTTATTATTTTATTGCTTATGGCTTGACTTGTACAATTTCTTTTAGCAATGTTCAATTCTCATGGTGGTCAAACTCTCGTATCATTGTAGTCGGTGGATGTTAATCTGTAATATATAATTTGTTCCTTTGTGAGATGTGGGTGTTTTCACTTGCATAATGTATATTAGGCAGGTGCTATTGTAGTATGTTTGAACATTTGTAAAAGTGGAACAAATGACATGTATAACTTACACAGTTAAAATATTTGACCTTTGTAACCTATGAGGAGTACACTCTTTGTTATTGTAAAGAACATTTGGTTTGTGTAACTAGAAATTGCATTTAATTAATCGCAATGAGTATCATCTGCCGTCCGTAATTTAAATGTGTTCACTCCTTTACATTTCGATTGGATTAATTATGGTAAATATTTTTGTGTCGATAAGTTGTATGACATTTAGTGATTAAAATGTGTAGCTCTTAAAGATATTAACAATCAATGCATTAAGAATAATAGGACCATAGGCATTCACTGCATAATAAATTAAAAGCACTCACATGCTTAATTAATTTCGGAACCTCTTGATGCAATCGGTAACTAAAATAAATCTTATAGCGAAAACAGATCTTGTAACTACTCGGTGATATGCCTTTGGTGAATCGCTTCTTTTGTTTAAAGCTGAGAAGTGATAACGGGGCCAAAAGTTTGTTATTCCTTTATAATGTTCTATTTAGTGACATTTTAAGTATAAATTTAAAACCATTTTGATATGCTAAATTTTGAAGGAATAACAAAAAATCCTATCCTTCGTGTCCTCGTTCACGGCCCTGGATGCAATTGGATTTAAATTTCCTATTCAATTGTAGCGAAGAAGGAAGGGTGCAACAACATAGTGTCATTCAAGATTTTTGTACGTAGGATAATCTCCGCAATATTAAGCTCATAAACATACAGTTTATTTTGACATGCAAACAAATCGCAACGACCAAAGAGGTGTCATTAATATCTTTAGACTTTTTAAAGGTAGGTTACACATTAAATATAACTTAACACTTTCCACTGCTACTCTTACGACCTTATAGAGGTAGGTACTAACTAAGAACGATACGAATATCGTAATTTCTTCCTCAGTACCACAGCCCGGGGAAGTGATAATGAAACCGCCAATATACGGATATCGTCAAATCTATCATCCTACCGGTAGGAGGAAAATTGTAATGTTTTCTACAAGTACTTTAGAATTTTGTATGCTAGAAATAAAGTAGGCATTTACTACCAGCTGAGTACATAAATCATGAATAAAACAATACATTCCAGGATTTTATATTTGTAAACACGATATCTGTAACAAAAGACAGATTTCTGTGTACGTTGTATATTTCGTATTGTAATGTATTGCAACTGGACGAATGTTACAATGAGGGGAAAACATTTCATTGTAACCTTTGTCACCTAATTTGTAAAGAGACTGTTTTAATTGTATAGCTTCCTCAACCACATAATTATCAAATTGTTTGTTAAATTTAGTATTATGAAATGTATAAGATTCTTTTCTCCGTATATTCATCGATTAACAATGAAGAAGGATTACATTCTGAAAATTAAATGACGTCATAATGGTGGAAAGGAAACCGTTATATTTAGTGTAGAAGAGGAGGTGCTAAAAAAGAAAAAATACTACTAGGTGGTTTGAATTCCCAAAATTGACACCATATTCACAGAAAAAAGAGCTTCAAACTGTCTATGGTCTTCTAAAAATAGCGATATAGTGAGCAAAAGAAGATACCAACTTTTGAAATTGAACATCCTACAAGTTACATTATCAAAACGACTATTATGATGTCTGGAAATTATAAATAATTTTATTATACCTGATTTCTATGTATTTCTTTATATGTTGTGTGTTTTGTGCTGAAATAGTCACACCAGAATTGTATTTGAAACGAATCGATTGATTACAATGAGATGTAGACTCTTCATTGTAATCATTCTTTCTTTATCTTAATTTGCATATGTTTTTAAGTACATTTCTTTGTAACCTTTGTCACCTAATTTGTGAAAGAAACTTTCACTCATACACCATATGATATTTTACATTTAGTATTATGAATAGTATACAATTACTTTGTCCCAAAAACTAACCTCATAGTCATCACCCAACGAGGAAGACAGCATACATATAGAGCATCAAACTAACAACATGACGAACCGGAGAGAAGTAGGGGAAGGAAGCGTAACATTTACCATAGAAGAGCCGGTGATGAGAAGAAAGGAATAAATGTGTGTGTGTGGTGTGAATTTTTGTATCTGACGCCATTATTGATAGGAAACGTGGTTCAAGCTGTCTTCAATCTGCTACAAACAGTGATGTAGTGCGGAGTGCAACGGCCGATAACAGTTTCATTAACAAAACGTTAGCTGCGGTGTGTGGAAATTGTTATTAATATGAGTTTTATTATTTTATTGCTTATGGCTTGACTTGTACAATTTCTTTTAGCAATGTTCAATTCTCATGGTGGTCAAACTCTCGTATCATTGTAGTCGGTGGATGTTAATCTGTAATATAGAGTTTGTTCCTTTGTGAGATGTGGGTATTTTCACTTGCATAATGTATATTTGGCAGGTGCTATCATACTACTACACAAAAAAGGCAGCAAATCAGACATAAACAACTACCGCCCAATTGCATTAATGTCGAACATATGCAAAATATTCTCGAAAGTGCTCACCAGAAGGATGAACGGAACAATCGAAGAAAACCAACCAGTAGAACAAGCAGGGTTCAGGCCAGGATATTCAACCACCGACCACTTACAGACAATAGCCCAACTTATTGAAAAAACAGAGGAATACAGCCAGACAATATACTTAGCCTTCATAGTCTTCCAAAAGGCATTCGATACAGTAGAACATGCACCATTACTAACAGCTCTGAGGAAACAGGGAATAGAAGAAAAATACATAAGAATACTTGCCAAACTGTACCTACAAACCACCGCTAGAATACAGATGGACAAGTTGGGAAGGGAGTTCCAGCTACAAAGAGGAGTAAGACAAGGGGATACAATTTCTCCCAAACTTTTCATCTGTGTGCTCGAAGAGATTTTTAGGAACATCCAAGGGGACTACGGAATCAACATTGATGGTGCGAAGATATCTAATTTACGCTTCGCAGACGATATAGTTCTCATGGCAAACACAGCAGAAGAATTGCAGGCCTTCATGACAGAACTGAACGAGCTAAGTAACAAAGTAGGACTACAAATGAATGCAAAAAAGACCAAATTAATGACAAACGGCGAAGAGAAAGCCATCTCAATTACGCAACCTGAAACATTGGAATACGTACACGAGATAGTTTATCTGGGACAAACAATCTCCTTCCAGAAAAGCATGCCCAAGGAAATTACAAGAAGAATATCTACAGCATGGTCAAAGTTCTGGGCGTTAAGATTCATACTGTTAGACAAATCTTTCAATATAAACATTAAAAGACACATTATGAACACCTGCATACTACCCACGCTGATATATGGCTCACAAACTTGGAGCACAACTAAAAAAGATAGAAAATCAATCCAAACGTGCCAAAATAGAATGGAAAGGAAAATGCTGGGCATCACATGGAGAGATAGAATAAGGAACGACGTAATACGACAAAGAACACAAATAACAGATGCAGGAAACGACAGCAGGTACCTAAAATGGAGATGGCCCGGACACATAATGAGACAAGACCCTGCTCGCTGGACTCACAGAATAACTTCATGGGAACCAAGGACGGGAAAACGGAAAGTAGGAAGACAGAGGACACGATGGTCGGATGAACTAAGGACAACTTTCGGCAACAGATGGACCACCACAGCTAAAGACAGAGGAAAATGGCAACTTCTAGTTAAGACAGCAATCCAAAACAACAAAACAGGATGACGACAGTAAATAGCAAGGAGCAGGAAAGCAGTGCACGACTGAAAAGCGAAGACCTAAACCCAAAGTGTATAGTGCTAGAATTATATATAGGACAACAAAAATGATAGACTACATATCGGACCATAAATGATAGACTATAGGCATAAGTAATAATAGGAAGATCCTTCCCGGAATGGCTAACCGGGATTGCGACACAAGCCACCTCACCCAGGAGAGAGGCCCGTGCCCCTCGGGGACATTATGGGCTAATACTAATACTAATACTAATACTAATTGTAGTTTATTTAAACATTTGTAAAAGTGGAACAAATGACATGAACAACTTACACAGTTAAAATATTTGACCTTTGTAACCTATGAGGATTACACTCTTTGTTATTGTAAAGAACATTTGGTTTGTGTAACTAGAAATTGCATTTAATTAATCGCAATGAGTATCATCTGCCGTCCGTAATTTAAATGTGTTCACTCCTTTACATTTCGATTGGATTAATTATGGTAAATATTTTTGTGTCGATACGTTGTATGACATTTAGTGATTAAAATGTGTAGCTCTTAAAGATATTAACATTCATTGCATTAAGAATAATAGGACCATAGGCATTCACTGCATAATAAATTAAAAGCACTCACATGCTTAATTAATTTCGGAACCTCAAGATGCAATCGGTAAATAAAAAAAATATCTTATAGCGAAAACAGATCTTGTAACTACTCGGTGATATGCCTTTGGTGAATTGTTTCTTTTGTTTAAAGCTGAGAAGCGATAACGGGGCCAAAAGTTTGTTATTCCTTTATAATGTTCTATTTAGTGACATTTTAAGTATAAATTTAAAACCATTTTGATATGCTAAAGTTTGAAGGAATAACAAAAAGTCCTATCCTTCGTGTCCTCGTTCACGGCCCTGGATGCAATTGGATTTAAATTTCCTATTCAATTGTAGCGAAGAAGGAAGGATGCAACAACATAGTGTCATTCAAGATTTTTGTACGTAGGATAATCTCCGCGATATGAAGCTCATAAAAATACAGTTTATTTTGACATGCAAACAAATCGCAACGGCCAAAGAGGTGTCATTAATATCTTTAGACTTTTAAAGGCAGGTTACACATTAAAAATAACTTAACACTCTCCACTGCTACTCTTACGACCTTATAGAGGCAGGTACGAACTAAGAACGATACGAATATCGTATTTTCTTTCTCAGCACCACGGCCCGGGAAAGTGTGAATGAAACCGCCAATATACGGATATCGTCACATTGTAAGAAAGTAAATCTACCGGTAGGAGGAAAATTGTAATGTTTTCTGCAAGTACTTTAGAATTTTGTATGCTAGAAATAAAGTAGGCATTTACTACCAGCTGAGTACATAAATCATGAATAACACTATATTCCAGGATTTTATATTTTGTAAACACGATATCTGTAACACAAGACAGATTTCTGTGTACGTTGTATATTTCGTATTGTAATGTATTGCAACTGGACGAATGTTACAATGAGGGGAAAACATTTCATTGTAACCTTTGTCACCTAATTTGTAAAGAGACTGTTTTAATTGTATAGCTTCCGCAACCACATAATTATCAAATTGTTTGTTAAATTTAGTATTATGAAATGTATAAGATTCTTTTCTCCGTATATTCATCGATTAACGATGAAGAAGGATTACATACTGAAAATTTAATGACGACATAATGGTGGAAAGGAAACCGTTATATTTAGTGTAGAAGAGGAGGTGCTAAAAAAGAAAAAATACTACTAGTGGTTTGAATTCCCAAAACTGACACCATATTCACAGAAAAAAGAGCTTCAAGCTGTCTATGGTCTTCTACAAACCGCGATGTAGTGCGCAGAAGAAGAAACAAACTTTTGAAATTGAACATCCTACAAGTTACATTATCAAAACGACTATTGTGATGTGTGGAAATTATAAATAATTTTATTATACCTGATTTCTATGTATTTCTTTATATGTTGTGTGTTTTGTGCTGAAATAGTCACACCAGAATTGTATTTGAAACGAATCGATTGATTACAATGAGATGTAGACTTTTCATTGTAATCATTCTTTCATTATCTTAATTTGCATATGTTTTTAAGTACATTTCATTGTAACCTTTGACACCTAATTTGTGAAAGAAACCACCATATGATATTTTACATTTAGTATTTTGAATAGTATACAATTACTTTGTCCGTAAAACTAACCTCATAGTCATCGCCCAACGAGGAGGACAGCATACATATAGAGCTTCAAACTAACAACATGACGAACCCGAGAGAAGAAGGGGAAGGAAACGTAACATTTACCATAGAAGAGCCGGTGATGAGAAGAAAGGAATAAATGTGTGTGTGTGGTGTGAAATTTTTTAGCTGATGACGTTATTGATAGGAAACAAGGTTCAAGCTGTCTTCAATCTGCTACAAACAGTGATGTAGTGCGGAGTGCAACGGGCCGATAACAGTTTCATTAAAAAAACGTTAGCTGCGGTATGCGGAAATTGTTATTAATATGAGTTTTATTATAATATTGCTTATGGCTTGACTTGTACAATTTCTTTTACCAATGTTCAATTCTCATGGTGGTTAAACTCTCGTATCATTGTAGTCGGTGGATGTTAATCTGTAATATATAATCTGTTCCTTTGTGAGATGTGGGTGTTTTCACTTGCATAATGTATATTAGGTAGGTGCTATTGTAATTTGCTTAAGCACTTGTAAAAGTGTATCAAATGACATGTATAACTTACACAGTTAAAATATTTGACCTTTGTAACCTGAGGATTACACTCTTTGTTATTGTAAAGAACATTTGGTTTGTGTAACTAGAAATTGCATATGATTAATCGCAATGAGTATCATCTCCCGTCCGTAATTTAAATGTGTTCACTCCTTTACATATCGATTAGATTAATTATGTTGGATAATTTTTGTGGTGATAAGTTGTATGACATGTAGTGATTAAAATGTGTAGCTCTTAAAGATATTAACATTCATTGCATTAAAAATAATAGGACGAAAGGCATTCACTGCATATTAAATTAAATGCACTCACATGCTTAATTAATTTCGGAACCTCTTGATGCAATCGGTAACTAAAAAAAAAAAAAATCTTATAGCGAAAACAGATCTTGTAACTAGTCGGTGATATGCCTTTGGTGAATCGCTTCTTTTGTTTAAAGCTGAGAAGCGATAACGGGGCCAAAAGTTTGTTATTCCTTTATAATGTCCTATTTAGTGACATTTTAAGTATAAATTTAAAACCATTTTGATATGCTAAAGTTTGAAGGAATAACAAAAAATCCTATCCTTCGTGTCCTCGTTCACGGCCCTGGATGCAATTGGATTTAAATTTCCTAATCAATTGTAGCGAAGAAGGAAGGGTGCAATAACATAGTGTCATTCAAGATTTTTGTACGTAAACTAATCTCCGCGATATTAACATCATAAAAATACAGTTTATTTTGACATGCAAACAAATCGCAACGGCCAAAGAGGTGTCATTAATATCTTTAGACTTTTTAAAGGCAGGTTACACAATAAAAATAACTTAACACTTTCCACTGCTACTCTTCGGTAGGAGGAAAATTGTTATGTTTTCTACAAGTACTTTATAATTTTGTATGCTAGAAATAAAGTAGGCATTTACTACCAGCTGAGTACATAAATCATGAATAACACTATATTCCAGGATTTTATATTTTGTAAGCACGATATCTGTAACAGAAGACAGATTTCTGTGTACGTTGTATATTTCGTATTGTATAGTATTGCAACTGGACGAATGTTACAATGAGGGGAAAACATTTCATTGTAACCTTTGTCACCTAATTTGTAAAGAGACTGTTTTAATTGTATAGCTTCCTCAACGACATAATTATCAAATTGTTTGTTAAATTTAGTATTATGAAATGTATAAGATTCTTTTCTCCGTATATTCATCGATTAACGATGAAGAAGGATTACATACTGAAAATTTAATGACGACATAATGGTGGAAAGGAAACCGTTATATTTAGTGTAGAAGAGGAGGTGCTAAAAAAGAAAAAAATACTACTAGTGGTTTGAATTCCCAAAACTGACACCATATTCACACAAAAAAGAGCTTCAAGCTGTCTATGGTCTTCTACAAACCGCGATGTAGTGCGCAGAAGAAGAAACAAACTTTTGAAATTGAACATCCTACAAGTTACATTATCAAAACGACTATTGTGATGTGTGGAAATTATAAATAATTTTATTATACCTGATTTCTATGTATTTCTTTATATGTTGTGTGTTTTGTGCTGAAATAGTCACACCAGAATTGTATTTGAAACGAATCGATTGATTACAATGAGATGTAGACTTTTCATTGTAATCATTCTTTCTTTATCTTAATTTGCATATGTTTTTAAGTACATTTCATTGTAACCTTTGACACCTAATTTGTGAAAGAAACCACCAAATGATATTTTACTTTTAGTATTATGAATAGTATATAATTGCTTTGTCCGTAAAACTAACCTCCTAGTCATCGCCCAACGAGGATGACAGCATACATATAGAGCATCAAACTAACAACATGACGACCCCGAGAGAAGAAGGGGAAGGAAACGTAACATTTACCATAGAAGAGATGGTGATAAGAAGAAAGGAATAAATGTGTGTGTGGTGTGATTTCTTTTAGCTGATGATGTTATTGATAGGAAATGAGCTGCAAGCTATCTTCAGTCTGCTAGAAACAGTGATATAGTGCGGAATTGTAACGGGCCGATTACGAATATCTCAGAATCATAAGAGATGTATTAACAAAACGATGACTGTAGTGTGGGGAAATTGTTATTAATATTAGTTTTATTTTTTTATTGTTTATGACTTGACTCGTACATTTCGTTTATTTATCAATGTTCAATTCACATGATGGTCAAAATTTCGTGTCACTGTAGTCGGTCGAAGTTAATCTGTAATATATAATTTGTTTCTGTAGTGAGCTGTGGGGATTTTCACTTGTATAAAGTATATTATGTAGGTGCTATTGTAATTTGTTTATACATTTGTAAAAGTGGATAAAATGACATTAGTAACATATCACACTAAATACAGTTGTAATATTTGACCTTTGTAACCCATAAGTATCACACTTTTTGTTATTTTAAGAACATTTGGTTTGTGTAACTAGTAACTGCAAATGATCAATCGCAATGAGCATCATCTCCCGTCCGTAATTTAAATGTGTTCACTCCTTTACATTTCGATTGGATTAATTATGTTGGATAATTTTTGTGTCGATAAGTTGTATGAATTTAGTGATTAAAATGTATAGCTCTTAAAGATATCAACATTCATTGTATTAACAATAATAGGACCAAAGGCATTCACTGCATATTAAATTAAAAGCACTCACATGCTTAATTAATTTCGGAACCTCTTGATGCAATGGGTAACTAAAAAAAAAATCTTATAGCGAAAACAGATCTTGTAACTACTCGGTGATATGCCTTTGGTGAATCGCTTCTTTTGTTTAAAGCTGAGAAGCGATAACGGGGCCAAAGTTTGTTATTCCTTTATAATGTTCTATTTAGTGACATTTTAAGTATAAATTTAAAACCATTTTGATATGCTAAATTTTGAAGGAATAACAAAAAATCCTATCTTTCGTGTCCTCGTTCACGGCCCTGGATGCAATTGGATTTAAATTTCATATTCAATTGTAGCGAAGAAGGAAGGGTGCAACAACATAGTGTCATTCAAGATTTTTGTACGTAGGATAATCTCCGCAATATTAAGCTCATAAAAATACAGTTTATTTTGACATGCAAACAAATCGCAACGACCAAAGAGGTGTCATTAATATCTTTAGACTTTTTAAAGGCAGGTTACACATTAAATATAACTTAACACTTTCCACTGCTACTCTTACGACCTTATAGAGGCAGGTACTAACTAAGAACGATACGAATATCGTAATTTCTTCCTCAGTACCACAGCCCGGGGAAGTGATAATGAAACCGCCAATATGCGGATATCGTCAAATCAATCATCCTACCGGTAGGAGGAAAATTGTAATGTTTTCTACAAGTACTTTAGAATTTTGTATGCTAGAAATAAAGTAGGCATTTACTACCAGCTGAGTACATAAATCATGAATAACACTATATCCCAGGATTTTATATTTTGTAAGCACGATATCTGTAACAGAAGACAGATTTCTGTGTACGTTGTATATTTCGTATTGTAATGTATTGCAACTGGACGAATGTTACAATGAGGGGAAAACATTTCATTGTAACCTTTGTCTCCTAATTTGTAAAGAGACTGTTTGAATTGTATAGCTTCCGCAACCACATAATTATCAAATTGTTTGTTAAATTTAGTATTATGAAATGTATAAGATTCTTTTCTCCGTATATTCATCGATTAACAATGAAGAAGGATTACATTCTGAAAATTAAATGACGACATAATGGTGGAAAGGAAACCGTTATATTTAGTGTAGAAGAGGAGTTGCTAAAAAGAAACATTACTACTAGGTGGTTTGAATTCTCGAAACTGACACCATATTCACAGAAAAAAGAGCTTCAAGCTGTCTATGGTCATCTACAAACCGCGATGTAGTGCGCAGAAGAAGAAACCAACTTTTAAAATTGAACATCCTAACAGTTACATTATCAAAACGACTATTGTGATGTGTGGAAATTATAAATAATTTTATTATACCTGATTTCTATGTATTTCTTTATATGTTGTGTGTTTTGGGCAGAAATAGTCACACCAGAATTGTATTTGAAACGAATCGATTGATTACAATGAGATGTAGACTCTTCATTGTAATCATTCTTTCTTTATCTTAATTTGCATATGTTTTTAAGTACATTTCATTGTAACCTTTGACCTAATTTGTGAAAGAAACTTTCACTGATACACCAAATTATATTATAAATTTAGTATTATGAATAGTATATAATTGCTTTGGCCGTAAAACTAACCTCATAGTCATCGCCCAACGAGGATGACAGCATAGATATAGAGCATCAAACTAACAACATGACGACCCCGAGAGAGAAGGGGAAGGAAACGTAACATTTACCATAGAAGAGATGGTGATAAGAAGAAAGGAATAAATGTGTGTGTGGTGTGAATTTTTTTAGCTGATGACGTTATTGATAGGAAATGAGCTGCAACCTATCTTCAGTCTGCTACAAACAGTGATATAGTGCGGAATTGTAACGGGCCGATTACGAATATCTCAGAATCATAAGAGTTGTATTAACAAAACGATGACTGTAGTGTGTGGAAATAGTTATTATTATTAGTTTATTTTTTTATTGTTTATGACTTGACTCGTACATTTCGATTATTTATCAATGTTCAATTCACATGATGGCCAAAATTTCGTGTCACTGTAGTCGGTCGAAGTTAATCTGTAATATATAATTTGTTTCTGTAGTGAGATGTTGGGATTTTCACTTGTATAAAGTATATTATGTAGGTGCTATTGTAATTTGTTTATACATTTGTAAAAGTGGATAAAATGACATTAGTAACATATCACACTAAATACAGTTGTAATATTTGACCTTTGTAACCTATAAGTATCACACTTTTTGTTATTGTAAAGAACATTTGGTTTGTGTAACTAGTAACTGCAAATGATCAATCGCAATGAGTATCATCTCCCGTCCGTAATTTAAATGTGTTCACTCCTTTACATTTCGATTGGATTAATTATGTTGGATAATTTTTGTGTCGATAAGTTGTATGAATTTAGTGATTAAAATGTGTAGCTCTTAAAGATATCAACATTCATTGTATTAACAATAATAGGACCAAAGGCATTCACTGCATATTAAATTAAAAGCACTCACATGCTTAATTAATTTCGGAACCTCTTGATGCAATCGGTAACTAAAAAAAAATCTTATAGCGAAAACAGATCTTGTAACTACTCGGTGATATGCCTTTGGTGAATCGCTTCTTTTGTTTAAAGCTGAGAAGCGATAACGGGGCCAAAAGTTTGTTATTCCTTTATAATGTCCTATTTAGTGACATTTTAAGTATAAATTTAAAAGCATTTTGTTATGCTAAAGTTTGAAGGAATAACAAAAAATCCTATCCTTCGTGTCCTCGTTCACGGCCCTGGATGCAATTGGATTTAAATTTCCTATTCAATTGTAGCGAAGAAGGAAGGGTGCAATAACATAGTGTCATTCAAGATTTTGTACGTAGGCTAATCTCCGCGATATTAACCTCATAAAAATACAGCTTATTTTGACATGCAAACAAATCGCAACGGCCAAAG
Organism: Ectobius pallidus; assembly: GCA_964059195.1. Lineage (NCBI taxonomy): Eukaryota > Metazoa > Arthropoda > Insecta > Blattodea > Ectobiidae > Ectobius > Ectobius pallidus. The sequence continues at coordinate 30,851,804 of CAXKWD010000001.1, read as the reverse complement.
AGGTGTCATTAATATCTTTAGACGTTTTAAAGGCAGGTTACACATTAAAAATAACTTAACATTTTCCACTGCTACTCTTACGAACTTATAGAGGCAGGTACTAACTATGAACGATACGAATATCGTAATTTCTTTCTCAGTACCACAGCCCGGGGAAGTGATAATGAAACCGCCAATATACGGATATCGTCACATCTATCGTCCTACCGGTAGGAGGAAAATTGTAATGTTTTCTACAAGTACTTTAGAATTTTGTATGCTAGCAATAAAGTATGCATTTACTACCAGCTGAGTACATAAATCATGAATAACACTATATCCCAGGATTTTATATTTTGTAAGCACGATATCTGTAACAGAAGACAGATTTCTGTGTACGTTGTATATTTCGTATTGTAATGTATTGCAACTGGACGAATGTTACAATGAGGGGAAAACATTTCATTGTAACCTTTGTCACCTAATTTGTAAAGAGACTGTTTTAATTGTATAGCTTCCTCAACCACATAATTATCAAATTGTTTGTTAAATTTAGTATTATGAAATGTATAAGATTCTTTTCTCCGTATATTCATCGATTAACGATGAAGAAGGATTACATACTGAAAATTTAATGACGACATAATGGTGGAAAGGAAACCGTTATATTTAGTGTAGAAGAGGAGGTGCTAAAAAAGAAAAAAATACTACTAGTGGTTTGAATTCCCAAAACTGACACCATATTCACAGAAAAAAGAGCTTCAAGCTGTCTATGGTCTTCTACAAACCGCGATGTAGTGCGCAGAAGAAGAAACAAACTTTTGAAATTGAACATCCTACAAGTTACATTATCAAAACGACTATTGTGATGTGTGGAAATTATAAATAATTTTATTATACCTGATCTCTATGTATTTCTTTATATGTTGTGTGTTTTGTGCTGAAATAGTCAAACCAGAATTGTATTTGAAACGAATCGATTGATTACAATGAGATGTAGACGTTTCATTGTAATCATTCTTTCTTTATCTTAATTTGCATATGTTTTTAAGTACATTTCATTGTAACCTTTGACACCTAATTTGTGAAAGAAACCACCAAATCATATTTTACATTTAGTATTATGAATAGTATATAATTGCTTTGTCCGTAAAACTAACCTCCTAGTCATCGCCCAACGAGGATGACAGCATACATATAGAGCATCAAACTAACAACATGACGACCCCGAGAGAAGAAGGGGAAGGAAACGTAACATTTACCATAGAAGAGATGGTGATAAGAAGAAAGGAATAAATGTGTGTGTGGTGTGAATTTTTTTAGCTGATGACGTTATTGATAGGAAATGAGCTGCAAGCTATCTTCAGTCTGCTACAAACAGTGATATAGTGCGGAATTGTAACGGGCCGATTACGAATATCTCAGAATCATAAGAGTATTAAGAAAACGATGACTGTAGTGTGTGGAAATTGTTATTAATATTAGTTTATTTTTTTATTGTTTATGACTTGACTCGTACATTTCGTTTATTTATCAATGTTCAATTCACATGATGGTCAAAATTTCGTGTCACTGTAGTCGGTCGAAGTTAATCTGTAATATATAATTTGTTTCTGTAGTGAGCTGTGGGGATTTTCACTTGTATAATGTATATTATGTAGGTGCTATTGTAATTTGTTTATAAATTTGTAAAAGTGGTTGAAATGACATTAGTAACATATCACACTAAATACAGTTGTAATATTTGACCTTTGTAACCCATAAGTATCACACTTTTTGTTATTTTAAGAACATTTGGTTTGTGTAACTAGTAACTGCAAATGATCAATCGCAATGAGCATCATCTCCCGTCCTTAATTTAAATGTGTTCACTCCTTTACATTTCGATTGGATTAATTATGTTGGATAATTTTTGTGTCGATAAGTTGTATGAATTTAGTGATTAAAATGTGTAGCTCTTAAAGATATCAACATTCATTGTATTAACAATAATAGGACCAAAGGCATTCACTGTATATTAAATTAAAAGCACTCACATGCTTAATTAATTTCGGAACCTCTTGATGCAATCGGTAACTAAAAAAAAATCTTATAGCGAAAACAGATCTTGTAACTACTTGGTGATATGCCTTTGGTGAATCGCTTCTTTTGTTTAAAGCTGAGAAGCGATAACGGGGCCAAAGTTTGTTATTCCTTTATAATGTCCTATTTAGTGACATTTTAAGTATAAATTTAAAACCATTTTGATATGCTAAAGTTTGAAGGAATAACAAAAAATCCTATCCTTCGTGTCCTCGTTCACGGCCCTGGATGCAATTGGATTCAAATTTCCTAATCAATTGTAGCGAAGAAGGAAGGGTGCAATAACATAATGTCATTCAAAATTTTCGTACGTAGGCTAATCTCCGCGATATGAAGCTCATAAAAATACAGTTTATTTTGACATGCAAACAAATCGCAACGGCCAAAGAGGTGTCATTACTATCTTTATACTTTTAAAGGCAGGTTACACATTAAAAATAACTTAACACTTTCCACTGCTACTCTTACGACCTTATAGAAGCAGGTACTAACTAAGAACGACACGAATATCCTATTTTTTTTCTCAGTACCACAGCCCGGGAAAGTGTGAATGAAACCGCCAATATACGGATATCGTCACATTGTAAGAAAGTAAATCTACCGGTAGGCGGAAAATTGTAATGTTTTCTACAAGTACTTTAGAATTTTGTATGCTAGAAATAAAGTAGGCATTTACTACCAGCTGAGTACATAAATCATGAATAACACTATATCCCAGGATTTTATATTTTGTAAACACGATATCTGTAACACAAGACAGATTTCTGTGTACGTTGTATATTTCGTATTGTAATGTATTGCAACTGGACGAATGTTACAATGAGGGGAAAACATTTCATTGTAACCTTTGTCACCTAATTTGTAAAGAGACTGTTTTAATTGTATAGCTTCCGCAACCACATAATTATCTAATTGTTTGTTAAATTTAGTACTATGAAATGTATAAGATTCTTTTCTCCGTATATTCATCGATAAATGACGACATAATGGTGGAAAGGAAACCGTTATATTTAGTGTAGAAGAGGAGTTGCTAAAAAGAAACATTACTACTAGGTGGTTTGAATTCTCGAAACTGACACCATATTCACAGAAAGAAGAGCTTCAAGCTGTCTATGGTCATCTACAAACCGCGATGTAGTGCGCAGAAGAAGAAACCAACTTTTAAAATTGAACATCCTAACAGTTACATTATCAAAACGACTATTGTGATGTGTGGAAATTATAAATAATTTTATTATACCTGATTTCTATGTATTTCTTTATATGTTGTGTGTTTTGTGCTGAAATAGTCACACCAGAATTGTATTTGAAACGAATCGATTGATTACAATGAGATGTAGACGTTTCATTGTAATCATTATTTCTTTATCTTAATTTGCATATGTTTTTAAGTACATTTCATTGTAACCTTTGACCTAATTTGTGAAAGTAACTTTCACTGATACACCAAATGATATTTTAAATTTAGTATTATGAATAATATATAATTGCTTTGTCCGTAAAACTAACCTCATAGTCATCGCCCAACGAGGATGACAGCATACATATAGAGCATCAAACTAACAATATGACGATCCCGAGAGAGAAGGGGAAGGAAACGTAACATTTACCATAGAAGAGATGGTGATAAGAAGAAAGGAATAAATGTGTGTGTGGTGTGAATTGTTTTAGCTGATGACGTTATTGATAGGAAATGAGCTGCAAGCTATCTTCAGTCTGCTACAAACAGTGATATAGTGCGGAATTGTAACGGGCCGATTACGAATATCTCAGAATCATAAGAGTTGTATTAACAAAACGATGACTGTAGTGTGTGGAAATTGTTATTAATATTAGTTTATTTTTTTATTGTTTATGACTTGACTCGTACATTTCGTTTATTTATCAATGTTCAAGTCACATGATGGTCAAAATTTCGTGTCACTGTAGTCGGTCGAAGTTAATCTGTAATATATAATTTGTTTCTGTAGTGAGATGTTGGGATTTTCACTTGTATAAAGTATATTATGTAGGTGCTATTGTAATTTGTATATACATTTGTAAAAGTGGATAAAATGACATTAGTAACATATCACACTAAATACAGTTGTAATATTTGACCTTTGTAACCTATAAGTATCACACTTTTTGTTATTGTAAAGAACATTTGGTTTGTGTAACTAGTAACTGCAAATGATCAATCGCAATGAGTATCATCTCCCGTCCGTAATTTAAATGTGTTCACTCCTTTACATTTCGATTGGATTAATTATGTTGGATAATTTTTGTGTCGATAAGTTGTATGAATTTAGTGATTAAAATGTGTAGCTCTTAAAGATATCAACATTCATTGTATTAACAATAATAGGACCAAAGGCATTCACTGCATATTAAATTAAAAGCACTCACATGCTTAATTAATTTCGGAACCTCTTGATGCAATCGGTAACTAAAAAAAATCTTATAGCGAAAACAGATCTTGTAACTACTCGGTGATATGCCTTTGGTGAATCGCTTCTTTTGTTTAAAGCTGAGAAGCGATAACGGGGCCAAAAGTTTGTTATTCCTTTATAATGTCCTATTTAGTGACATTTTAAGTATAAATTTAAAATCATTTTGTTATGCTAAAGTTTGAAGGAATAACAAAAAATCCTATCCTTCGTGTCCTCGTTCACGGCCCTGGATGCAATTGGATTTAAATTTCCTAATCAATTGTAGCGAAGGAGGAAGGGTGCAATAACATAGTGTCATTCAAGATTTTTGTACATAGGCTAATCTCCGTGATATTAACCTAAAAAAATACAGTTTATTTTGACATGCAAACAAATCGCAACGGCCAAAGAGGTGTCATTAATATCTTTAGACGTTTTAAAGGCAGGTTACACATTAAAAATAACTTAACACTTTCCACTGCTACTCTTCGGTAGGAGGAAAATTGTTATGTTTTCTACAAGTACTTTAGAATTTTGTATGCTAGAAATAAAGTAGGCATTTACTACCAGCTGAGTACATAAATCATGAATAACACTATATCCCAGGATTTTATATTTTGTAAACACGATATCTGTAACAGAAGACAGATTTCTGTGTACGTTGTATATTTCGTACTGTAATGTATTGCAACTGGACGAATGTTACAATGAGGGGAAAACATTTCATTGTAACCTTTGTCACCTAATTTGTAAAGAGACTGTTTTAATTGTATAGCTTCCGCAACCACATAATTATCAAATTGTTTGTTAAATTTAGTATTATTAAATGTATAAGATTATTTTCTCCGTATATCCATCGATTAACGATGAAGAAGGGTTACATACTGAAAATTTAATGACGACATAATGGTGGAAAGGAAACCGTTATATTTAGTGTAGAAGAGGAGGTGCTAAAAAAGAAAAAAATACTACTAGTGGTTTGAATTCCCAAAACTGACACCATATTCACAGAAAAAAGAGCTTCAAGCTGTCTATGGTCTTCTACAAACCGCGATGTAGTGCGCAGAAGAAGAAACAAACTTTTGAAATTGAACATCCTACAAGTTACATTATCAAAACGACTATTGTGATGTGTGGAAATTATAAATAATTTTATTATACCTGATTTCTATGTATATCTTTATATGTTGTGTGTTTTGTGCTGAAATAGTCACACCAGAATTGTATTTGAAACGAATCGATTGATTACAATGAGATGTAGACGTTTCATTGTAATCATTCTTTCTTTATCTTAATTTGCATATTTTTTTAAGTACACTTCATTGTAACCTTTGACACCTAATTTGGGAAAGAAACTTTCACTCATACACCATATGATATTTTAAATTTAGTATTATGAATAGTATACAATTACTTTGTCTGTAAAACTAACCTCATAGTCATCGCCCAACGAGGAAGACAGCATACATATAGAGCATCAAACTAACAACATGACGACCCCGAGAGAAGAAGGGGAAGGAAACGTAACATTTACCATAGAAGAGCCGGTGATGAGAAGAAAGGAATAAATGTGTGTGTGTGGTGTGAAATTTTTTAGCTGATGACGTTATTGATAGGAAACGAGGTTCAAGCTGTCTTCAATCTGCTACAAACAGTGATGTAGGCCTAGTGCGGAGTGCAACGGGCCGATAACAGTTTCATTAAAAAAACGTTGGCAGCGGTGTGTGGAAATTGTTATTAATATGAGTTTTATTATTATATTGCTTATGGCTTGACTTGTACAATTTCTTTTACCAATGTTCAATTCTCATGGTGGTTAAACTCTCGTATCATTGTAGTCGGTGGATGTTAATCTGTAATATATAATTTGTTCCTTTGTGAGATGTGGGTGTTTTCACTTGCATAATGTATATTAGGTAGGTGCTATTGTAGTTTGCTTAAGCACTTGTAAAAGTGTATCAAATGACATGTATAACTTACACAGTTAAAATATTTGACCTTTGTAACCTGAGGATTACACTCTTTGTTATTGTAAAGAACATTTGGTTTGTGTAACTAGAAATTGCATATGATTAATCGCAATGAGTATCATCTCCCGTCCGTAATTTAAATGTGTTCACTCCTTTACATATCGATTGGATTAATTATGTTGGATAATTTTTGTGTCGATAAGTTGTATGAATTTAGTGATTAAAATGTGTAGCTCTTAAAGATATCAACATTCATTGTATTAACAATAATAGGACCAAAGGCATTCACTGCATATTAAAATAAAAGCACTCACATGCTTAATTAATTTCAGAACCTCTTGATGCAATCAGTAACTAAAAAAAAAATCTTATAGCGAAAACAGATCTTGTAACTACTCGGTGATATGCCTTTGGTGAATCGCTTCTTTTGTTTAAAGCTGAGAAGCGATAACGGGGCCAAAAGTTTGTTATTCCTTTATAATGTCCTATTTAGTGACATTTTAAGTATAAATTTAAAACCATTTTGATATGCTAAAGTTTGAAGGAATAACAAAAAATCCTATCCTTCGTGTCCTCGTTCACGGCCCTGGATGCAATTGGATTTAAATTTCCTAATCAATTGTAGCGAAGAAGGAAGGGTGCAATAACATAGTGTCATTCAAGATTTTTGTACATAGGCTAATCTCCGTGATATTAACCTCAAAAAATACAGTTTATTTTGACATGCAAACAAATCGCAACGGCCAAAGAGGTGTCATTAATATCTTTAGACGTTTTAAAGGCAGGTTACACATTAAAAATAACTTAACACTTTCCACTGCTACTCTTCGGTAGGAGGAAAATTGTTATGTTTTCTACAAGTACTTTAGAATTTTGTATGCTAGAAATAAAGTAGGCATTTACTACCAGCTGAGTACATAAATCATGAATAACACTATATCCCAGGATTTTATATTTTGTAAACACGATATCTGTAACAGAAGACAGATTTCTGTGTACGTTGTATATTTCGTACTGTAATGTATTGCAACTGGACGAATGTTACAATGAGGGGAAAACATTTCATTGTAACCTTTGTCACCTAATTTGTAAAGAGACTGTTTTAATTGTATAGCTTCCGCAACCACATAATTATCAAATTGTTTGTTAAATTTAGTATTATGAAATGTATAAGATTATTTTCTCCGTATATCCATCGATTAACGATGAAGAAGGGTTACATACTGAAAATTTAATGACGACATAATGGTGGAAAGGAAACCGTTATATTTAGTGTAGAAGAGGAGGTGCTAAAAAAGAAAAAAATACTACTAGTGGTTTGAATTCCCAAAACTGACACCATATTCACAGAAAAAAGAGCTTCAAGCTGTCTATGGTCTTCTACAAACCGCGATGTAGTGCGCAGAAGAAGAAACAAACTTTTGAAATTGAACATCCTACAAGTTACATTATCAAAACGACTATTGTGATGTGTGGAAATTATAAATAATTTTATTATACCTGATTTCTATGTATATCTTTATATGTTGTGTGTTTTGTGCTGAAATAGTCACACCAGAATTGTATTTGAAACGAATCGATTGATTACAATGAGATGTAGACGTTTCATTGTAATCATTCTTTCTTTATCTTAATTTGCATATTTTTTTAAGTACACTTCATTGTAACCTTTGACACCTAATTTGGGAAAGAAACTTTCACTCATACACCATATGATATTTTAAATTTAGTATTATGAATAGTATATAATTACTTTGTCTGTAAAACTAACCTCATAGTCATCGCCCAACGAGGAAGACAGCATACATATAGAGCATCAAACTAACAACATGACGACCCCGAGAGAAGAAGGGGAAGGAAACGTAACATTTACCATAGAAGAGCCGGTGATGAGAAGAAAGGAATAAATGTGTGTGTGTGGTGTGAAATTTTTTAGCTGATGACGTTATTGATAGGAAACGAGGTTCAAGCTGTCTTCAATCTGCTACAAACAGTGATGTAGGCCTAGTGCGGAGTGCAACGGGCCGATAACAGTTTCATTAAAAAAACGTTGGCAGCGGTGTGTGGAAATTGTTATTAATATGAGTTTTATTATTATATTGCTTATGGCTTGACTTGTACAATTTCTTTTACCAATGTTCAATTCTCATGGTGGTTAAACTCTCGTATCATTGTAGTCGGTGGATGTTAATCTGTAATATATAATCTGTTCCTTTGTGAGATGTGGGTGTTTTCACTTGCATAATGTATATTAGGTAGGTGCTATTGTAATTTGCTTAAGCACTTGTAAAAGTGTATCAAATGACATGTATAACTTACACAGTTAAAATATTTGACCTTTGTAACCTGAGGATTACACTCTTTGTTATTGTAAAGAACATTTGGTTTGTGTAACTAGAAATTGCATATGATTAATCGCAATGAGTATCATCTCCCGTCCGTAATTTAAATGTGTTCACTCCTTTACATATCGATTAGATTAATTATGTTGGATAATTTTTGTGGTGATAAGTTGTATGACATGTAGTGATTAAAATGTGTAGCTCTTAAAGATATTAACATTCATTGCATTAAAAATAATAGGACGAAAGGCATTCACTGCATATTAAATTAAATGCACTCACATGCTTAATTAATTTCGGAACCTCTTGATGCAATCGGTAACTAAAAAAAAAAAAAATCTTATAGCGAAAACAGATCTTGTAACTAGTCGGTGATATGCCTTTGGTGAATCGCTTCTTTTGTTTAAAGCTGAGAAGCGATAACGGGGCCAAAAGTTTGTTATTCCTTTATAATGTCCTATTTAGTGACATTTTAAGTATAAATTTAAAACCATTTTGATATGCTAAAGTTTGAAGGAATAACAAAAAATCCTATCCTTCGTGTCCTCGTTCACGGCCCTGGATGCAATTGGATTTAAATTTCCTAATCAATTGTAGCGAAGAAGGAAGGGTGCAATAACATAGTGTCATTCAAGATTTTTGTACGTAAACTAATCTCCGCGATATTAACATCATAAAAATACAGTTTATTTTGACATGCAAACAAATCGCAACGGCCAAAGAGGTGTCATTAATATCTTTAGACTTTTTAAAGGCAGGTTACACAATAAAAATAACTTAACACTTTCCACTGCTACTCTTCGGTAGGAGGAAAATTGTTATGTTTTCTACAAGTACTTTATAATTTTGTATGCTAGAAATAAAGTAGGCATTTACTACCAGCTGAGTACATAAATCATGAATAACACTATATTCCAGGATTTTATATTTTGTAAGCACGATATCTGTAACAGAAGACAGATTTCTGTGTACGTTGTATATTTCGTATTGTATAGTATTGCAACTGGACGAATGTTACAATGAGGGGAAAACATTTCATTGTAACCTTTGTCACCTAATTTGTAAAGAGACTGTTTTAATTGTATAGCTTCCTCAACGACATAATTATCAAATTGTTTGTTAAATTTAGTATTATGAAATGTATAAGATTCTTTTCTCCGTATATTCATCGATTAACGATGAAGAAGGATTACATACTGAAAATTTAATGACGACATAATGGTGGAAAGGAAACCGTTATATTTAGTGTAGAAGAGGAGGTGCTAAAAAAGAAAAAAATACTACTAGTGGTTTGAATTCCCAAAACTGACACCATATTCACACAAAAAAGAGCTTCAAGCTGTCTATGGTCTTCTACAAACCGCGATGTAGTGCGCAGAAGAAGAAACAAACTTTTGAAATTGAACATCCTACAAGTTACATTATCAAAACGACTATTGTGATGTGTGGAAATTATAAATAATTTTATTATACCTGATTTCTATGTATTTCTTTATATGTTGTGTGTTTTGTGCTGAAATAGTCACACCAGAATTGTATTTGAAACGAATCGATTGATTACAATGAGATGTAGACTTTTCATTGTAATCATTCTTTCTTTATCTTAATTTGCATATGTTTTTAAGTACATTTCATTGTAACCTTTGACACCTAATTTGTGAAAGAAACCACCAAATGATATTTTACTTTTAGTATTATGAATAGTATATAATTGCTTTGTCCGTAAAACTAACCTCCTAGTCATCGCCCAACGAGGATGACAGCATACATATAGAGCATCAAACTAACAACATGACGACCCCGAGAGAAGAAGGGGAAGGAAACGTAACATTTACCATAGAAGAGATGGTGATAAGAAGAAAGGAATAAATGTGTGTGTGGTGTGATTTCTTTTAGCTGATGATGTTATTGATAGGAAATGAGCTGCAAGCTATCTTCAGTCTGCTAGAAACAGTGATATAGTGCGGAATTGTAACGGGCCGATTACGAATATCTCAGAATCATAAGAGATGTATTAACAAAACGATGACTGTAGTGTGGGGAAATTGTTATTAATATTAGTTTTATTTTTTTATTGTTTATGACTTGACTCGTACATTTCGTTTATTTATCAATGTTCAATTCACATGATGGTCAAAATTTCGTGTCACTGTAGTCGGTCGAAGTTAATCTGTAATATATAATTTGTTTCTGTAGTGAGCTGTGGGGATTTTCACTTGTATAAAGTATATTATGTAGGTGCTATTGTAATTTGTTTATACATTTGTAAAAGTGGATAAAATGACATTAGTAACATATCACACTAAATACAGTTGTAATATTTGACCTTTGTAACCCATAAGTATCACACTTTTTGTTATTTTAAGAACATTTGGTTTGTGTAACTAGTAACTGCAAATGATCAATCGCAATGAGCATCATCTCCCGTCCGTAATTTAAATGTGTTCACTCCTTTACATTTCGATTGGATTAATTATGTTGGATAATTTTTGTGTCGATAAGTTGTATGAATTTAGTGATTAAAATGTATAGCTCTTAAAGATATCAACATTCATTGTATTAACAATAATAGGACCAAAGGCATTCACTGCATATTAAATTAAAAGCACTCACATGCTTAATTAATTTCGGAACCTCTTGATGCAATGGGTAACTAAAAAAAAAATCTTATAGCGAAAACAGATCTTGTAACTACTCGGTGATATGCCTTTGGTGAATCGCTTCTTTTGTTTAAAGCTGAGAAGCGATAACGGGGCCAAAGTTTGTTATTCCTTTATAATGTTCTATTTAGTGACATTTTAAGTATAAATTTAAAACCATTTTGATATGCTAAATTTTGAAGGAATAACAAAAAATCCTATCTTTCGTGTCCTCGTTCACGGCCCTGGATGCAATTGGATTTAAATTTCATATTCAATTGTAGCGAAGAAGGAAGGGTGCAACAACATAGTGTCATTCAAGATTTTTGTACGTAGGATAATCTCCGCAATATTAAGCTCATAAAAATACAGTTTATTTTGACATGCAAACAAATCGCAACGACCAAAGAGGTGTCATTAATATCTTTAGACTTTTTAAAGGCAGGTTACACATTAAATATAACTTAACACTTTCCACTGCTACTCTTACGACCTTATAGAGGCAGGTACTAACTAAGAACGATACGAATATCGTAATTTCTTCCTCAGTACCACAGCCCGGGGAAGTGATAATGAAACCGCCAATATGCGGATATCGTCAAATCAATCATCCTACCGGTAGGAGGAAAATTGTAATGTTTTCTACAAGTACTTTAGAATTTTGTATGCTAGAAATAAAGTAGGCATTTACTACCAGCTGAGTACATAAATCATGAATAACACTATATCCCAGGATTTTATATTTTGTAAGCACGATATCTGTAACAGAAGACAGATTTCTGTGTACGTTGTATATTTCGTATTGTAATGTATTGCAACTGGACGAATGTTACAATGAGGGGAAAACATTTCATTGTAACCTTTGTCTCCTAATTTGTAAAGAGACTGTTTGAATTGTATAGCTTCCGCAACCACATAATTATCAAATTGTTTGTTAAATTTAGTATTATGAAATGTATAAGATTCTTTTCTCCGTATATTCATCGATTAACAATGAAGAAGGATTACATTCTGAAAATTAAATGACGACATAATGGTGGAAAGGAAACCGTTATATTTAGTGTAGAAGAGGAGTTGCTAAAAAGAAACATTACTACTAGGTGGTTTGAATTCTCGAAACTGACACCATATTCACAGAAAAAAGAGCTTCAAGCTGTCTATGGTCATCTACAAACCGCGATGTAGTGCGCAGAAGAAGAAACCAACTTTTAAAATTGAACATCCTAACAGTTACATTATCAAAACGACTATTGTGATGTGTGGAAATTATAAATAATTTTATTATACCTGATTTCTATGTATTTCTTTATATGTTGTGTGTTTTGGGCAGAAATAGTCACACCAGAATTGTATTTGAAACGAATCGATTGATTACAATGAGATGTAGACTCTTCATTGTAATCATTCTTTCTTTATCTTAATTTGCATATGTTTTTAAGTACATTTCATTGTAACCTTTGACCTAATTTGTGAAAGAAACTTTCACTGATACACCAAATTATATTATAAATTTAGTATTATGAATAGTATATAATTGCTTTGGCCGTAAAACTAACCTCATAGTCATCGCCCAACGAGGATGACAGCATAGATATAGAGCATCAAACTAACAACATGACGACCCCGAGAGAGAAGGGGAAGGAAACGTAACATTTACCATAGAAGAGATGGTGATAAGAAGAAAGGAATAAATGTGTGTGTGGTGTGAATTTTTTTAGCTGATGACGTTATTGATAGGAAATGAGCTGCAACCTATCTTCAGTCTGCTACAAACAGTGATATAGTGCGGAATTGTAACGGGCCGATTACGAATATCTCAGAATCATAAGAGTTGTATTAACAAAACGATGACTGTAGTGTGTGGAAATAGTTATTATTATTAGTTTATTTTTTTATTGTTTATGACTTGACTCGTACATTTCGATTATTTATCAATGTTCAATTCACATGATGGCCAAAATTTCGTGTCACTGTAGTCGGTCGAAGTTAATCTGTAATATATAATTTGTTTCTGTAGTGAGATGTTGGGATTTTCACTTGTATAAAGTATATTATGTAGGTGCTATTGTAATTTGTTTATACATTTGTAAAAGTGGATAAAATGACATTAGTAACATATCACACTAAATACAGTTGTAATATTTGACCTTTGTAACCTATAAGTATCACACTTTTTGTTATTGTAAAGAACATTTGGTTTGTGTAACTAGTAACTGCAAATGATCAATCGCAATGAGTATCATCTCCCGTCCGTAATTTAAATGTGTTCACTCCTTTACATTTCGATTGGATTAATTATGTTGGATAATTTTTGTGTCGATAAGTTGTATGAATTTAGTGATTAAAATGTGTAGCTCTTAAAGATATCAACATTCATTGTATTAACAATAATAGGACCAAAGGCATTCACTGCATATTAAATTAAAAGCACTCACATGCTTAATTAATTTCGGAACCTCTTGATGCAATCGGTAACTAAAAAAAAATCTTATAGCGAAAACAGATCTTGTAACTACTCGGTGATATGCCTTTGGTGAATCGCTTCTTTTGTTTAAAGCTGAGAAGCGATAACGGGGCCAAAAGTTTGTTATTCCTTTATAATGTCCTATTTAGTGACATTTTAAGTATAAATTTAAAAGCATTTTGTTATGCTAAAGTTTGAAGGAATAACAAAAAATCCTATCCTTCGTGTCCTCGTTCACGGCCCTGGATGCAATTGGATTTAAATTTCCTATTCAATTGTAGCGAAGAAGGAAGGGTGCAATAACATAGTGTCATTCAAGATTTTGTACGTAGGCTAATCTCCGCGATATTAACCTCATAAAAATACAGCTTATTTTGACATGCAAACAAATCGCAACGGCCAAAGAGGTGTCATTAATATCTTTAGACGTTTTAAAGGCAGGTTACACATTAAAAATAACTTAACATTTTCCACTGCTACTCTTACGAACTTATAGAGGCAGGTACTAACTATGAACGATACGAATATCGTAATTTCTTTCTCAGTACCACAGCCCGGGGAAGTGATAATGAAACCGCCAATATACGGATATCGTCACATCTATCGTCCTACCGGTAGGAGGAAAATTGTAATGTTTTCTACAAGTACTTTAGAATTTTGTATGCTAGCAATAAAGTATGCATTTACTACCAGCTGAGTACATAAATCATGAATAACACTATATCCCAGGATTTTATATTTTGTAAGCACGATATCTGTAACAGAAGACAGATTTCTGTGTACGTTGTATATTTCGTATTGTAATGTATTGCAACTGGACGAATGTTACAATGAGGGGAAAACATTTCATTGTAACCTTTGTCACCTAATTTGTAAAGAGACTGTTTTAATTGTATAGCTTCCTCAACCACATAATTATCAAATTGTTTGTTAAATTTAGTATTATGAAATGTATAAGATTCTTTTCTCCGTATATTCATCGATTAACGATGAAGAAGGATTACATACTGAAAATTTAATGACGACATAATGGTGGAAAGGAAACCGTTATATTTAGTGTAGAAGAGGAGGTGCTAAAAAAGAAAAAAATACTACTAGTGGTTTGAATTCCCAAAACTGACACCATATTCACAGAAAAAAGAGCTTCAAGCTGTCTATGGTCTTCTACAAACCGCGATGTAGTGCGCAGAAGAAGAAACAAACTTTTGAAATTGAACATCCTACAAGTTACATTATCAAAACGACTATTGTGATGTGTGGAAATTATAAATAATTTTATTATACCTGATCTCTATGTATTTCTTTATATGTTGTGTGTTTTGTGCTGAAATAGTCAAACCAGAATTGTATTTGAAACGAATCGATTGATTACAATGAGATGTAGACGTTTCATTGTAATCATTCTTTCTTTATCTTAATTTGCATATGTTTTTAAGTACATTTCATTGTAACCTTTGACACCTAATTTGTGAAAGAAACCACCAAATCATATTTTACATTTAGTATTATGAATAGTATATAATTGCTTTGTCCGTAAAACTAACCTCCTAGTCATCGCCCAACGAGGATGACAGCATACATATAGAGCATCAAACTAACAACATGACGACCCCGAGAGAAGAAGGGGAAGGAAACGTAACATTTACCATAGAAGAGATGGTGATAAGAAGAAAGGAATAAATGTGTGTGTGGTGTGAATTTTTTTAGCTGATGACGTTATTGATAGGAAATGAGCTGCAAGCTATCTTCAGTCTGCTACAAACAGTGATATAGTGCGGAATTGTAACGGGCCGATTACGAATATCTCAGAATCATAAGAGTATTAAGAAAACGATGACTGTAGTGTGTGGAAATTGTTATTAATATTAGTTTATTTTTTTATTGTTTATGACTTGACTCGTACATTTCGTTTATTTATCAATGTTCAATTCACATGATGGTCAAAATTTCGTGTCACTGTAGTCGGTCGAAGTTAATCTGTAATATATAATTTGTTTCTGTAGTGAGCTGTGGGGATTTTCACTTGTATAATGTATATTATGTAGGTGCTATTGTAATTTGTTTATAAATTTGTAAAAGTGGTTGAAATGACATTAGTAACATATCACACTAAATACAGTTGTAATATTTGACCTTTGTAACCCATAAGTATCACACTTTTTGTTATTTTAAGAACATTTGGTTTGTGTAACTAGTAACTGCAAATGATCAATCGCAATGAGCATCATCTCCCGTCCTTAATTTAAATGTGTTCACTCCTTTACATTTCGATTGGATTAATTATGTTGGATAATTTTTGTGTCGATAAGTTGTATGAATTTAGTGATTAAAATGTGTAGCTCTTAAAGATATCAACATTCATTGTATTAACAATAATAGGACCAAAGGCATTCACTGTATATTAAATTAAAAGCACTCACATGCTTAATTAATTTCGGAACCTCTTGATGCAATCGGTAACTAAAAAAAAATCTTATAGCGAAAACAGATCTTGTAACTACTTGGTGATATGCCTTTGGTGAATCGCTTCTTTTGTTTAAAGCTGAGAAGCGATAACGGGGCCAAAGTTTGTTATTCCTTTATAATGTCCTATTTAGTGACATTTTAAGTATAAATTTAAAACCATTTTGATATGCTAAAGTTTGAAGGAATAACAAAAAATCCTATCCTTCGTGTCCTCGTTCACGGCCCTGGATGCAATTGGATTCAAATTTCCTAATCAATTGTAGCGAAGAAGGAAGGGTGCAATAACATAATGTCATTCAAAATTTTCGTACGTAGGCTAATCTCCGCGATATGAAGCTCATAAAAATACAGTTTATTTTGACATGCAAACAAATCGCAACGGCCAAAGAGGTGTCATTACTATCTTTATACTTTTAAAGGCAGGTTACACATTAAAAATAACTTAACACTTTCCACTGCTACTCTTACGACCTTATAGAAGCAGGTACTAACTAAGAACGACACGAATATCCTATTTTTTTTCTCAGTACCACAGCCCGGGAAAGTGTGAATGAAACCGCCAATATACGGATATCGTCACATTGTAAGAAAGTAAATCTACCGGTAGGCGGAAAATTGTAATGTTTTCTACAAGTACTTTAGAATTTTGTATGCTAGAAATAAAGTAGGCATTTACTACCAGCTGAGTACATAAATCATGAATAACACTATATCCCAGGATTTTATATTTTGTAAACACGATATCTGTAACACAAGACAGATTTCTGTGTACGTTGTATATTTCGTATTGTAATGTATTGCAACTGGACGAATGTTACAATGAGGGGAAAACATTTCATTGTAACCTTTGTCACCTAATTTGTAAAGAGACTGTTTTAATTGTATAGCTTCCGCAACCACATAATTATCTAATTGTTTGTTAAATTTAGTACTATGAAATGTATAAGATTCTTTTCTCCGTATATTCATCGATAAATGACGACATAATGGTGGAAAGGAAACCGTTATATTTAGTGTAGAAGAGGAGTTGCTAAAAAGAAACATTACTACTAGGTGGTTTGAATTCTCGAAACTGACACCATATTCACAGAAAGAAGAGCTTCAAGCTGTCTATGGTCATCTACAAACCGCGATGTAGTGCGCAGAAGAAGAAACCAACTTTTAAAATTGAACATCCTAACAGTTACATTATCAAAACGACTATTGTGATGTGTGGAAATTATAAATAATTTTATTATACCTGATTTCTATGTATTTCTTTATATGTTGTGTGTTTTGTGCTGAAATAGTCACACCAGAATTGTATTTGAAACGAATCGATTGATTACAATGAGATGTAGACGTTTCATTGTAATCATTATTTCTTTATCTTAATTTGCATATGTTTTTAAGTACATTTCATTGTAACCTTTGACCTAATTTGTGAAAGTAACTTTCACTGATACACCAAATGATATTTTAAATTTAGTATTATGAATAATATATAATTGCTTTGTCCGTAAAACTAACCTCATAGTCATCGCCCAACGAGGATGACAGCATACATATAGAGCATCAAACTAACAATATGACGATCCCGAGAGAGAAGGGGAAGGAAACGTAACATTTACCATAGAAGAGATGGTGATAAGAAGAAAGGAATAAATGTGTGTGTGGTGTGAATTGTTTTAGCTGATGACGTTATTGATAGGAAATGAGCTGCAAGCTATCTTCAGTCTGCTACAAACAGTGATATAGTGCGGAATTGTAACGGGCCGATTACGAATATCTCAGAATCATAAGAGTTGTATTAACAAAACGATGACTGTAGTGTGTGGAAATTGTTATTAATATTAGTTTATTTTTTTATTGTTTATGACTTGACTCGTACATTTCGTTTATTTATCAATGTTCAAGTCACATGATGGTCAAAATTTCGTGTCACTGTAGTCGGTCGAAGTTAATCTGTAATATATAATTTGTTTCTGTAGTGAGATGTTGGGATTTTCACTTGTATAAAGTATATTATGTAGGTGCTATTGTAATTTGTATATACATTTGTAAAAGTGGATAAAATGACATTAGTAACATATCACACTAAATACAGTTGTAATATTTGACCTTTGTAACCTATAAGTATCACACTTTTTGTTATTGTAAAGAACATTTGGTTTGTGTAACTAGTAACTGCAAATGATCAATCGCAATGAGTATCATCTCCCGTCCGTAATTTAAATGTGTTCACTCCTTTACATTTCGATTGGATTAATTATGTTGGATAATTTTTGTGTCGATAAGTTGTATGAATTTAGTGATTAAAATGTGTAGCTCTTAAAGATATCAACATTCATTGTATTAACAATAATAGGACCAAAGGCATTCACTGCATATTAAATTAAAAGCACTCACATGCTTAATTAATTTCGGAACCTCTTGATGCAATCGGTAACTAAAAAAAATCTTATAGCGAAAACAGATCTTGTAACTACTCGGTGATATGCCTTTGGTGAATCGCTTCTTTTGTTTAAAGCTGAGAAGCGATAACGGGGCCAAAAGTTTGTTATTCCTTTATAATGTCCTATTTAGTGACATTTTAAGTATAAATTTAAAATCATTTTGTTATGCTAAAGTTTGAAGGAATAACAAAAAATCCTATCCTTCGTGTCCTCGTTCACGGCCCTGGATGCAATTGGATTTAAATTTCCTAATCAATTGTAGCGAAGGAGGAAGGGTGCAATAACATAGTGTCATTCAAGATTTTTGTACATAGGCTAATCTCCGTGATATTAACCTAAAAAAATACAGTTTATTTTGACATGCAAACAAATCGCAACGGCCAAAGAGGTGTCATTAATATCTTTAGACGTTTTAAAGGCAGGTTACACATTAAAAATAACTTAACACTTTCCACTGCTACTCTTCGGTAGGAGGAAAATTGTTATGTTTTCTACAAGTACTTTAGAATTTTGTATGCTAGAAATAAAGTAGGCATTTACTACCAGCTGAGTACATAAATCATGAATAACACTATATCCCAGGATTTTATATTTTGTAAACACGATATCTGTAACAGAAGACAGATTTCTGTGTACGTTGTATATTTCGTACTGTAATGTATTGCAACTGGACGAATGTTACAATGAGGGGAAAACATTTCATTGTAACCTTTGTCACCTAATTTGTAAAGAGACTGTTTTAATTGTATAGCTTCCGCAACCACATAATTATCAAATTGTTTGTTAAATTTAGTATTATTAAATGTATAAGATTATTTTCTCCGTATATCCATCGATTAACGATGAAGAAGGGTTACATACTGAAAATTTAATGACGACATAATGGTGGAAAGGAAACCGTTATATTTAGTGTAGAAGAGGAGGTGCTAAAAAAGAAAAAAATACTACTAGTGGTTTGAATTCCCAAAACTGACACCATATTCACAGAAAAAAGAGCTTCAAGCTGTCTATGGTCTTCTACAAACCGCGATGTAGTGCGCAGAAGAAGAAACAAACTTTTGAAATTGAACATCCTACAAGTTACATTATCAAAACGACTATTGTGATGTGTGGAAATTATAAATAATTTTATTATACCTGATTTCTATGTATATCTTTATATGTTGTGTGTTTTGTGCTGAAATAGTCACACCAGAATTGTATTTGAAACGAATCGATTGATTACAATGAGATGTAGACGTTTCATTGTAATCATTCTTTCTTTATCTTAATTTGCATATTTTTTTAAGTACACTTCATTGTAACCTTTGACACCTAATTTGGGAAAGAAACTTTCACTCATACACCATATGATATTTTAAATTTAGTATTATGAATAGTATACAATTACTTTGTCTGTAAAACTAACCTCATAGTCATCGCCCAACGAGGAAGACAGCATACATATAGAGCATCAAACTAACAACATGACGACCCCGAGAGAAGAAGGGGAAGGAAACGTAACATTTACCATAGAAGAGCCGGTGATGAGAAGAAAGGAATAAATGTGTGTGTGTGGTGTGAAATTTTTTAGCTGATGACGTTATTGATAGGAAACGAGGTTCAAGCTGTCTTCAATCTGCTACAAACAGTGATGTAGGCCTAGTGCGGAGTGCAACGGGCCGATAACAGTTTCATTAAAAAAACGTTGGCAGCGGTGTGTGGAAATTGTTATTAATATGAGTTTTATTATTATATTGCTTATGGCTTGACTTGTACAATTTCTTTTACCAATGTTCAATTCTCATGGTGGTTAAACTCTCGTATCATTGTAGTCGGTGGATGTTAATCTGTAATATATAATTTGTTCCTTTGTGAGATGTGGGTGTTTTCACTTGCATAATGTATATTAGGTAGGTGCTATTGTAGTTTGCTTAAGCACTTGTAAAAGTGTATCAAATGACATGTATAACTTACACAGTTAAAATATTTGACCTTTGTAACCTGAGGATTACACTCTTTGTTATTGTAAAGAACATTTGGTTTGTGTAACTAGAAATTGCATATGATTAATCGCAATGAGTATCATCTCCCGTCCGTAATTTAAATGTGTTCACTCCTTTACATATCGATTGGATTAATTATGTTGGATAATTTTTGTGTCGATAAGTTGTATGAATTTAGTGATTAAAATGTGTAGCTCTTAAAGATATCAACATTCATTGTATTAACAATAATAGGACCAAAGGCATTCACTGCATATTAAAATAAAAGCACTCACATGCTTAATTAATTTCAGAACCTCTTGATGCAATCAGTAACTAAAAAAAAAATCTTATAGCGAAAACAGATCTTGTAACTACTCGGTGATATGCCTTTGGTGAATCGCTTCTTTTGTTTAAAGCTGAGAAGCGATAACGGGGCCAAAAGTTTGTTATTCCTTTATAATGTCCTATTTAGTGACATTTTAAGTATAAATTTAAAACCATTTTGATATGCTAAAGTTTGAAGGAATAACAAAAAATCCTATCCTTCGTGTCCTCGTTCACGGCCCTGGATGCAATTGGATTTAAATTTCCTAATCAATTGTAGCGAAGAAGGAAGGGTGCAATAACATAGTGTCATTCAAGATTTTTGTACATAGGCTAATCTCCGTGATATTAACCTCAAAAAATACAGTTTATTTTGACATGCAAACAAATCGCAACGGCCAAAGAGGTGTCATTAATATCTTTAGACGTTTTAAAGGCAGGTTACACATTAAAAATAACTTAACACTTTCCACTGCTACTCTTCGGTAGGAGGAAAATTGTTATGTTTTCTACAAGTACTTTAGAATTTTGTATGCTAGAAATAAAGTAGGCATTTACTACCAGCTGAGTACATAAATCATGAATAACACTATATCCCAGGATTTTATATTTTGTAAACACGATATCTGTAACAGAAGACAGATTTCTGTGTACGTTGTATATTTCGTACTGTAATGTATTGCAACTGGACGAATGTTACAATGAGGGGAAAACATTTCATTGTAACCTTTGTCACCTAATTTGTAAAGAGACTGTTTTAATTGTATAGCTTCCGCAACCACATAATTATCAAATTGTTTGTTAAATTTAGTATTATGAAATGTATAAGATTATTTTCTCCGTATATCCATCGATTAACGATGAAGAAGGGTTACATACTGAAAATTTAATGACGACATAATGGTGGAAAGGAAACCGTTATATTTAGTGTAGAAGAGGAGGTGCTAAAAAAGAAAAAAATACTACTAGTGGTTTGAATTCCCAAAACTGACACCATATTCACAGAAAAAAGAGCTTCAAGCTGTCTATGGTCTTCTACAAACCGCGATGTAGTGCGCAGAAGAAGAAACAAACTTTTGAAATTGAACATCCTACAAGTTACATTATCAAAACGACTATTGTGATGTGTGGAAATTATAAATAATTTTATTATACCTGATTTCTATGTATATCTTTATATGTTGTGTGTTTTGTGCTGAAATAGTCACACCAGAATTGTATTTGAAACGAATCGATTGATTACAATGAGATGTAGACGTTTCATTGTAATCATTCTTTCTTTATCTTAATTTGCATATTTTTTTAAGTACACTTCATTGTAACCTTTGACACCTAATTTGGGAAAGAAACTTTCACTCATACACCATATGATATTTTAAATTTAGTATTATGAATAGTATATAATTACTTTGTCTGTAAAACTAACCTCATAGTCATCGCCCAACGAGGAAGACAGCATACATATAGAGCATCAAACTAACAACATGACGACCCCGAGAGAAGAAGGGGAAGGAAACGTAACATTTACCATAGAAGAGCCGGTGATGAGAAGAAAGGAATAAATGTGTGTGTGTGGTGTGAAATTTTTTAGCTGATGACGTTATTGATAGGAAACGAGGTTCAAGCTGTCTTCAATCTGCTACAAACAGTGATGTAGGCCTAGTGCGGAGTGCAACGGGCCGATAACAGTTTCATTAAAAAAACGTTGGCAGCGGTGTGTGGAAATTGTTATTAATATGAGTTTTATTATTATATTGCTTATGGCTTGACTTGTACAATTTCTTTTACCAATGTTCAATTCTCATGGTGGTTAAACTCTCGTATCATTGTAGTCGGTGGATGTTAATCTGTAATATATAATTTGTTCCTTTGTGAGATGTGGGTGTTTTCACTTGCATAATGTATATTAGGTAGGTGCTATTGTAGTTTGCTTAAGCACTTGTAAAAGTGTATCAAATGACATGTATAACTTACACAGTTAAAATATTTGACCTTTGTAACCTGAGGATTACACTCTTTGTTATTGTAAAGA
This sequence comes from Ectobius pallidus, assembly GCA_964059195.1. Classification (NCBI taxonomy): domain Eukaryota; kingdom Metazoa; phylum Arthropoda; class Insecta; order Blattodea; family Ectobiidae; genus Ectobius; species Ectobius pallidus. The sequence goes on along the minus strand of CAXKWD010000001.1, from coordinate 30,828,693 downwards.
ACATTTGGTTTGTGTAACTAGAAATTGCATATGATTAATCGCAATGAGTATCATCTCCCGTCCGTAATTTAAATGTGTTCACTCCTTTACATATCGATTGGATTAATTATGTTGGATAATTTTTGTGTCGATAAGTTGTATGAATTTAGTGATTAAAATGTGTAGCTCTTAAAGATATCAACATTCATTGTATTAACAATAATAGGACCAAAGGCATTCACTGCATATTAAAATAAAAGCACTCACATGCTTAATTAATTTCAGAACCTCTTGATGCAATCAGTAACTAAAAAAAATCTTATAGCGAAAACAGATCTTGTAACTACTCGGTGATATGCCTTTGGTGAATCGCTTCTTTTGTTTAAAGCTGAGAAGCGATAACGGGGCCAATAGTTTGTTATTCCTTTATAATGTCCTATTTAGTGACATTTTAAGTATAAATTTAAAACCATTTTGATATGCTAAAGTTTGAAGGAATAACAAAAAATCCTATCCTTCGTGTCCTCGTTCACGGCCCTGGATGCAATTGGATTTAAATTTCCTAATCAATTGTAGCGAAGAAGGAAGGGTGCAATAACATAGTGTCATTCAAGATTTTTGTACGTAGGCTAATCTCCGCGATATTAACCTCATAAAAATACAGTTTATTTGGACATGCAAACAAATCGCAACGGCCAAAGAGGTGTCATTAATATCTTTAGACGTTTTAAAGGCAGGTTACACATTAAAAATAACTTAACACTTTCCACTGCTACTCTTCGGTAGGAGGAAAATTGTTATGTTTTCTACAAGTACTTTAGAATTTTGTATGCTAGAAATAAAGTAGGCATTTACTACCAGCTGAGTACATAAATCATGAATAACACTATATCCCAGGATTTTATATTTTGTAAACACGATATCTGTAACAGAAGACAGATTTCTGTGTACGTTGTATATTTCGTACTGTAATGTATTGCAACTGGACGAATGTTACAATGATGGGAAAGCATTTCATTGTAACCTTTGTCACCTAATTTGTGAAGAGACTGTTTTAATTCTATAGCTTCCGCAACCACATAATTATCAAATTGCTTGTTAAATTTAGTGTTATGAAATGTATAAGCTTATTTTCTCCGTATATCCATCGATTAACGATGAAGAAGGATTACATACCGAAAATTTAATGACGACATAATGGTGGAAAGGAAACCGTTATATTTAGTGTAGAAGAGGAGGTGCTAAAAAAGAAAAAATACTACTAGTGGTTTGAATTCCCAAAACTGACACCATATTCACAGAAAAAAGAGCTTCAAGCTGTCTATGGTCTTCTACAAACCGCGATGTAGTGCGCAGAAGAAGAAACAAACTTTTGAAATTGAACATCCTACAAGTTACATTATCAAAACGACTATTGTGATGTGTGAAAATTATAAATAATTTTATTATACCTGATTTCTATGTATATCTTTATATGTTGTGTGTTTTGTGCTGAAATAGTCACACCAGAATTGTATTTGAAACGAATCGATTGATTACAATGAGATGTAGACGTTTCATTGTAATCATTCTTTCTTTATCTTAATTTGCATATTTTTTTAAGTACACTTCATTGTAACCTTTGACACCTAATTTGGGAAAGAAACTTTCACTCATACACCATATGATATTTTAAATTTAGTATTATGAATAGTATATAATTACTTTGTCTGTAAAACTAACCTCATAGTCATCGCCCAACGAGGAAGTCAGCATACATATAGAGCATCAAACTAACATCATGACGACCCCGAGAGAAGAAGGGGAAGGAAACGTAACATTTACCATAGAAGAGCCGGTGATGAGAAGAAAGGAATAAATGTGTGTGTGTGGTGTGAAATTTTTTAGCTGATGACGTTATTGATAGGAAACGAGGTTCAAGCTGTCTTCAATCTGCTACAAACAGTGATGTAGGCCGATAACAGTTTCATTAAAAAAACGTTAGCAGCGGTGTGTGGAAATTGTTATTAATATGAGTTTTATTATTATATTGCTTATGGCTTGACTTGTACAATTTCTTTTACCAATGTTCAATTCTCATGGTGGTTAAACTCTCGTATCATTGTAGTCGGTGGATGTTAATCTGTAATATATAATTTGTTCCTTTGTGAGATGTGGGTGTTTTCACTTGCATAATGTATATTAGGTAGGTGCTATTGTAGTTTGCTTAAGCACTTGTAAAAGTGTATCAAATGACATGTATAACTTACACAGTTAAAATATTTGACCTTTGTAACCTGAGGATTACACTCTTTGTTATTGTAAAGAACATTTGGTTTGTGTAACTAGAAATTGCATATGATTAATCGCAATGAGTATCATCTCCCGTCCGTAATTTAAATGTGTTCACTCCTTTACATATCGATTGGATTAATTATGTTGGATAATTTTTGTGTCGATAAGTTGTATCAATTTAGTGATTAAAATGTGTAGCTCTTAAAGATATCAACATTCATTGTATTAACAATAATAGGACCAAAGGCATTCACTGCATATTAAAATAAAATCACTCACATGCTTAATTAATTTCAGAACCTCTTGATGCAATCAGTAACTAAAAAAAATCTTATAGCGAAAACAGATCTTGTAACTACTCGGTGATATGCCTTTGGTGAATCGCTTCTTTTGTTTAAAGCTGAGAAGCGATAACTGGGCCAAAAGTTTGTTATTCCTTTATAATGTCCTATTTAGTGACATTTTAAGTATAAATTTAAAACCATTTTGATATGCTAAAGTTTGAAGGAATAACAAAAAATCCTATCCTTCGTGTCCTCGTTCACGGCCCTGGATGCAATTGGATTTAAATGTCCTAATCAATTGTAGCGAAGAAGGAAGGGTGCAATAACATAGTGTCGTTCAAGATTTTTGTACGTAGGCTAATCTCCGCGATATTAACCTCATAAAAATACAGTTTATTTTGACATGCAAACAAATCGCAACGGCCAAAGAGGTGTCATTAATATCTTTAGACGTTTTAAAGGCAGGTTACACATTAAAAATAACTTAACACTTTCCACTGCTACTCTTACGACCTTATAGAGGCAGGTACTAACTAAGAACGATACGAATACCGTATTTTCTTTCTCAGTACCACAGCCCGGGGAACAGATAATGAAACCGCCAATATGCGGACATCGTCACATTGTAAGAAAGTAAATCTACCGGTAGGAGGAAAATTGTAATGTTTTCTACAAGTACTTTAGAATTCTGTATGCTAGAAATAAAGTAGGCATTTACTACCAGCTGAGTACATAAATCATGAATAACACTATATCCCAGGATTTTATATTTTGTAAACACGATATCTGTAACAGAAGACAGATTTCTGTGTACGTTGTATATTTCGTATTGTAATGTATTGCAACTGGACGATGGTTACAATGAGGGGAAAACATTTCATTGTAACCTTTGTCACCTAATTTGTAAAGAGACTGTTTGAATTGTATAGCTTCCGCAACCACATAATTATCAAATTGTTTGTTAAATTTAGTATTATGAAATGTATAAGATTCTTTTCTCCGTATGTTCATCGATTAACGATAAAGAAGGACTACATACTGAAAATTTCATGACGAATTAATGGTGGAAAGGACACCGTTATATTTAGTGTAGAAGAGGAGGTGCTAAAAAAGAAAAAATTACTACTCGGTGGTTTCAATTCCCAAAACTGACACCATATTCACAGAAAAAAGAGCTTCAAGCTGTCTATGGTCTTCTACAAACCGCGATGTAGTGCGCAGAAGACGAAACCAACTTTTGAAATTGAACATCCTACAAGTTACATTATCAAAACGACTATTGTGATGTGTGGAAATTATAAATAATTTTATTATACCTGATTTCTATGTATTTCTTTATATGTTGTGTGTTTTGTGCTGAAATAGTCAAACCAGAATTGTATTTGAAACGAATCGATTGATTACAATGAGATGTAGACGTTTCATTGTAATCATTCTTTCTTTATCTTAATTTGCATATGTTTTTAAGTACATTTCATTGTAACCTTTGACACCTAATTTGTGAAAGAAACTTTCACTCATACACCATATGATATTTTACATTTAGTATTAAGAATAGTATACAATTACTTTGTCCTTAAAACTAACCTCATAGTCATCACCCAACGAGGAAGACAGCATACATACAGAGCATCAAACTAACAACATGACGAACCCGAGAGAAGAAGGGGAAGGAAACGTAACATTTACCATAGAAGAGCCGGTGATGAGAAGAAAGGAATAAATGTGTGTGTGTGGTGTGAATTTTTGTATCTGACGCCATTATTGATAGGAAACGTGGTTCAAGCTGTCTTCAATCTGCTACAAACAGTGATGTAGTGCGGAGTGCAACGGGCCGATAACAGTTTCATTAACAAAACGTTAGCTGCGGTGTGTGGAGTTATTAATATGAGTTTTATTATTTTATTGCTTATGGCTTGACTTGTACAATTTCTTTTAGCAATGTTCAATTCTCATGGTGGTCAAACTCTCGTATCATTGTAGTCGGTGGATGTTAATCTGTAATATATAATTTGTTCCTTTGTGAGATGTGGGTGTTTTCACTTGCATAATGTATATTAGGCAGGTGCTATTGTAGTTTGTTTAAACATTTGTAAAAGTGGAACAAATGACATGTATAACTTACACAGTTAAAATATTTGACCTTTGTAACCTATGAGGAGTACACTCTTTGTTATTGTAAAGAACATTTGGTTTGTGTAACTAGAAATTGCATTTAATTAATCGCAATGAGTATCATCTGCCGTCCGTAATTTAAATGTGTTCACTCCTTTACATTTCGATTGGATTAATTATGGTAAATATTTTTGTGTCGATAAGTTGTATGACATTTAGTGATTAAAATGTGTAGCTCTTAAAGATATTAACATTCAATGCATTAAGAATAATAGGACCATAGGCATTCACTGCATAATAAATTAAAAGTACTCACATGCTTAATTAATTTCGGAACCTCTTGATGCAATCGGTAACTAAAATAAATCTTATAGCGAAAACAGATCTTGTAACTACTCGGTGATATGCCTTTGGTGAATCGCTTCTTTTGTTTAAAGCTGAGAAGCGATAACGGGGCCAAAAGTTTGTTATTCCTTTATAATGTTCTATTTAGTGACATTTTAAGTATAAATTTAAAACCATTTTGATATGCTAAATTTTGAAGGAATAACAAAAAATCCTATCTTTCGTGTCCTCGTTCACGGCCCTGGATGCAATTGGATTTAAATTTCATATTCAATTGTAGCGAAGAAGGAAGGGTGCAACAACACAGTGTCATTCAAGATTTTTGTACGTAGGATAATCTCCGCAATATTAAGCTCATAAAAATACAGTTTATTTTGACATGCAAACAAATCGCAACGACCAAAGAGGTGTCATTAATATCTTTAGACTTTTTAAAGGCAGGTTACACATTAAATATGACTTAACACTTTCCACTGCTACTCTTACGACCTTATAGGGGCAGGTACTAACTAAGAACGATACGAATATCGTAATTTCTTCCTCAGTACCACAGCCCGGGGAAGTGATAATGAAACCGCCAATATACGGATATCGTCAAATCAATCATCCTACCGGTAGGAGGAAAATTGTAATGTTTTCTACAAGTACTTTAGAATTTTGTATGCTAGAAATAAAGTAGGCATTTACTACCAGCTGAGTACATAAATCATGAATAACACAATACATTCCAGGATTTTATATTTTGTAAACACGATATCTGTAACACAAGACAGATTTCTGTGTACGTTGAATATTTCGTATTGTAATGTATTGCAACTGGACGAATGTAACAATGAGGGGAAAACATTTCATTGTAACCTTTGTCCCTTAATTTGTAAAGAGACTGTTTGAATTGTATAGCTTCCGCAACCACATAATTATCAAATTGTTTGTTAAATTTAGTATTATGAAATGTATAAGATTCTTTTCTCCGTATATTCATCGATTAACAATGAAGAAGGATTACATTCTGAAAATTAAATGACGACATAATGGTGGAAAGGAAACCGTTATATTTAGTGTAGAAGAGGAGTTGCTAAAAAGAAACATTACTACTAGGCAGGGCCGTAGCTAGGCGGTGGCTAGGTGGGCGACCGCCAAGGGCGCAGGTACAAAGGGCGCAAAATTAACCATGAAAAATCCCGTTTTTTTTAGGCTGGTGCAATTTATCAAGCAATATAAATTCCACGTTAGTGGAAGAAATCTTTCAGGTTATTAAAAATTAATGCACGTGAACTATCTATACCTATAGTATTATGCCGATTGTCTTCAAGCAAAAAGCAGTCATGCAACGTCCTTTAATTAACACGATTCATATTGACAGAGTAAAACATAAATCATGAACAGTATGGAAAGATATAACGACAATGAAAATTAATATGTACGTTGTTATTATTGTGATGAAAGTGGTTCAACTCAATCGCTTTCCAGCTGATTGTCGTCCTCAGAGCTACTACTGTCGGCAGGATTGATTACAAAGCGATCAACAATGGCATCGCTCATACTGTTACATGCTACATGCAAAAATGACTGACCAACTATATTATTACAACAGAAAAAGCCGAATGCGCAGATCTCGATTCCTTTTGTTATTACTACTGTATTTTATTATAAATTAAGTGTGAACTAAAATTTCTTATTTTAAAAATGTTTAGTTTTTTAAATCACACAATGTATTAGCCTAATGTACATTAAAATTAATTTCTGTAACTTTACATTGAATAATATGTGTTGTGATCCGCGGCCGATGCACGCTCTGCCAGCTGGCAGTACACATGCTGTTTGTTTTGATCAAGTTCCCTTCTAAGACCGGCGCTGATATTATAGTCTCTGCTATTATTTTTAATTATATTATACTGTATTATTATTAGGGCCCGGATTCTGATGACCTAACATTGTTTGAAAAATTACCTATAAAATGACCCCAAAATTTAAAGAAAATGACTTAATAACGATAAAAACTGATATTTTATTTATAAAAAATTATTATTGTACACACGAAATTATAGAATAATTTGTACATAATTGTTAAAACCTTAAATTCAGAGAGGATGTTGAAGGTCTAAAAAACTTTGATTTTTGCTGTGAATATTCTTTCCTTACGGAAATTTATACTGGCACTGAGGCACTGGCGAGTCAAACTTCGGCATTTCCTTTTGCGGTCTGCCGGATTATATTGTTCATTGAGGGTAAACAGTAGTTTGCATTCTCAAATACAAGCAGGTGACAGACTCTGGTGCCAAGTCAATCTAATAACAACAGTAATGTAATACAACATTTTGGCGTTCCTTTGATTCTCGTTTCCGACTGAGACTTGACAACACTTAAACATAGAGTGTGTCCTTCTTGCATTAAACAAACACTTCAAAGTCAGCACCGCTGGGGACGAAATAAATGCCCTAAAAATATAAAATTGCATACAATGCCAAAAAATTACCTAATAAAAATGCATTTCTATAATCTAGAGGCCATGATTATGATTTATCTACAAATTGGCAATGTCTATGCAGCATCAATAAAAAAGATGACATGTCATTAGAATCCGGGCTCTGATTATTATTGTATTTTTTAACTAAGCTATTTTTAAATTAAACAGTGAAACAATATTATTGTTTTGTTGTTTCGTCTCTTGTTGATGTTGGCGTTGCTTCTGTTGTATAGGTAAGAATGATTTCAGTTTTCAGTAAAAAAATGTGCCAACTAAAACTACCATGACCATCATAGCTTAGTGTACATTATTAGTTTTGATCTACAGTGTGTCCCACGCAAGAGTTGGCCAATGACGCGGGTTCCTGCGGCGCGGCGGGCACAGCTCCAACTCCCGAGCGATCGGGTGAAATATCTACGTTAATGAAGCCGCGATCGGTGTTATGATTCAGGTTCTCACATTTACAGTTGGAATTACAATGAAAATAACCACGTACCTCATCATAAGAGATGTTGGAAATGTCCTCCTCTTGCATCCACACAACATTGGAAACTTTTTAAGAAATTTTCTTTCACGCGCATAAGTTCAGCTTCCGAGATAGAATTAATTTCTCTTCTGATATTGTCTTTAAGTTCTTCTAATGTGTGTGGGTTTGATCTAATTTCTGTTCAGTAAGTACGCGCCGCTTGGTCCCTCGTTTACTATCGAGAATCGAACCCGTTTCCCGAAGTTTGCTTACAAGTTTTCGCACGGCTTCTCTGCTTGGAGGACGTACACCTGGGAATTTTGCTAAAAACCGACGTCTTGCGTCCTTGCAAGATGATGTAATAAATCACATATGTTTTTCTTTGTGAGAACCTGAACCATTACACCAACAGCGGGCTTTATTAGCGTAGATATTTCATCCGTTTCCTTTTTAATGTACGGGAAGTTGACCTATACACTTTATTTTTCAAGTTTCTCCATAAATAATATTCACATACTGTTAGAAGTACTTAAAGACAATATCACATAGGCCTCTCACAAGAGAAATGAACTCTTTCTCGGAAGCTGAACTTATGCGCGTGAAAGAAAATTTCCTAAAATGGTGTCAGTGTTGTGTGGATGCGAGAGGAGAACATTTCCAACATCTCTTGTGATGAGGTACGTGTTTATTTTCATTGTAATTTTAACTGTAAATGTGAGAACCTGAATCAAAACACCGATCGCGGCTTCATTAGCGTAGATATTTCACCCGATCGCTCGGGAGTTGGAGCTGTGCCAGCCGCGACGCAAAAACCCGCGTCATTGGCCAACTCTTGCGTGGGACACACTGTATTAGGCAGTGGTTTTTTAAAGAAATGGGACCAAAAAAATCCTTCTGCAAGCGAATTTAAGAAAATCAGTTTTACAGAAATTTAAAAAAAATTGTTCATGTGGAGGGCGCAGATTTGTCAAACTCGCCAAGGGCGCAGAAGGACCTTGCTACGGCCCTGCTACTAGGTGGTTTGAATTCTCGAAACTGACACCATATTCACAGAAAAAAGAGCTTCAAGCTGTCTATGGTCATCTACAAACCGCGATGTAGTGCGCAGAAGAAGAAACCAACTTTTAAAATTGAACATCCTAACAGTTACATTATCAAAACGACTATTGTGATGTGTGGAAATTATAAATAATTTTATTATACCTGATTTCTATGTATTTCTTTATATGTTGTGTGTTTTGGGCAGAAATAGTCACACCAGAATTGTATTTGAAACGAATCGATTGATTACAATGAGATGTAGACTCTTCATTGTAATCATTCTTTCTTTATCTTAATTTGCATATGTTTAATTTGCATATTTGCATATGTTTCATTGTAACCTTTGACCTAATTTGTGAAAGAAACTTTCACTGATACACCAAATTATATTTTAAATTTAGTATTATGAATAGTATATAATTGCTTTGGCCGTAAAACTAACCTCATAGTCATCGCCCAACGAGGATGACAGCATAGATATAGAGCATCAAACTAACAACATGACGACCCCGAGAGAGAAGGGGGAAGGAAACGTAACATTTACCATAGAAGAGATGGTGATAAGAAGAAAGGAATAAATGTGTGTGTGGTGTGAATTTTTTTAGCTGATGACGTTATTGATAGGAAATGAGCTGCAAGCTATCTTCAGTCTTCTACAAACAGTGATATAGTGCGGAATTGTAACGGGCCGATTACGAATATCTCAGAATCATAAGAGTTGTATTAACAAAACGATGACTGCAGTGTGTGGAAATAGTTATTATTATTAGTTTGTTTTTTTATTGTTTATGACTTGACTCGTACATTTCGATTATTTATCAATGTTCAATTCACATGATGGCCAAAATTTCGTGTCACTGTAGTCGGTCGAAGTTAATCTGTAATATATAATTTGTTTCTGTAGTGAGATGTTGGGATTTTCACTTGTATAAAGTATATTATGTAGGTGCTATTGTAATTTGTTTATACATTTGTAAAAGTGGATAAAATGACATTAGTAACATATCACACTAAATACAGTTGTAATATTTGACCTTTGTAACCTATAAGTATCACACTTTTTGTTATTGTAAAGAACATTTGGTTTGTGTAACTAGTAACTGCAAATGATCAATCGCAATGAGTATCATCTCCCGTCCGTAATTTAAATGTGTTTACTCCTTTACATTTCGATTGGATTAATTATGTTGGATAATTTTTGTGTCGATAAGTTGTATGAATTTAGTGATTAAAATGTGTAGCTCTTAAAGATATCAACATTCATTGTATTAACAATAATAGGACCAAAGGCATTCACTGCATATTAAATTAAAAGCACTCACATGCTTAATTAATTTCGGAACCTCTTGATGCAATCGGTAACTAAAAAAAATCTTATAGCGAAAACAGATCTTGTACCTACTCGGTGATATGCCTTTGGTGAATCGCTTCTTTTGTTTAAAGCTGAGAAGCGATAACGGGGCCAAAAGTTTGTTATTCCTTTATAATGTCCTATTTAGTGACATTTTAAGTATAAATTTAAAACCATTTTGTTATGCTAAAGTTTGAAGGAATAACAAAAAATCCTATCCTTCGTGTCCTCGTTCACGGCCCTGGATGCAATTGGATTTAAATTTCCTATTCAATTGTAGCGAAGAAGGAAGGGTGCAATAACATAGTGTCATTCAAGATTTTGTACGTAGGCTAATCTCCGCGATATTAACCTCATAAAAATACAGCTTATTTTGACATGCAAACAAATCGCAACGGCCAAAGAGGTGCCATTAATATCTTTAGACGTTTTAAAGGCAGGTTACACATTAAAAATAACTTAACATTTTCCACTGCTACTCTTACGAACTTATAGAGGCAGGTACTAACTATGAACGATACGAATATCGTAATTTCTTTCTCAGTACCACAGCCCGGGGAAGTGATAATGAAACCGCCAATATACGGATATCGTCACATCTATCGTCCTACCGGTAGGAGGAAAATTGTAATGTTTTCTACAAGTACTTTAGAATTTTGTATGCTAGAAATAAAGTAGGAATTTACTACCAGCTGAGTACATAAATCATGAATAACACTATATCCCAGGATTTTATATTTTGTAAACACGATATCTGTAACACAAGACAGATTTCTGTGTACGTTGTATATTTCGTATTGTAATGTATTGCAACTGGACGAATGTTACAATGAGGGGAAAACATTTCATTGTAACCTTTGTCACCTAATTTGTAAAGAGACTGTTTCAATTGTATAGATTCCGCAAACACATAATTATCAAATTGTTTGTTAAATTTAGTATTATGAAATGTATAAGATTCTATCCTCCGTATATTCATCGATTAACAATGAAGAAGGATTACATTCTGAAAATTAAATGACGACAAAATGGTGGAAAGAAAACCGTTATATTTAGTGTAGAAGAGGAGTTGCTAAAAAGAAACATTACTACTAGGTGGTTTGAATTCTCGAAACTGACACCATAATCACAGAAAAAAGAGCTTTAAGCTGTCTATGGTCATCTACAAACCGCGATGTAGTGCGCAGAAGAGGAAACCAACTTTTAAAATTGAACATCCTAACAGTAACATTATCAAAACGACTATTGTGATGTGTGGAAATTATAAATAATTTTATTATACCTGATTTCTATGTATTTCTTTATATGTTGTGTGTTTTGTGCTGAAATAGTCACACCAGAATTGTATTTGAAACGAATCGATTGATTACAATGAGATGTAGAAGTTTCATTGTAATCATTCTTTCTTTATCTTAATTTGCATATTTTTTTAAGTACATTTCATTGTAACCTTTGACACCTAACTTGGGAAAGAAACTTTCACTCATACACCATATGATATTTTAAATTTAGTATTATGAATAGTATATAATTACTTTGTCTGTAAAACTAACCTCATTGTCATCGCCCAACGAGGAAGACAGCATACATATAGAGCATCAAACTAACAACATGACGACCCCGAGAGAAGAAGGGGAAGGAAACGTAACATTTACCATAGAAGAGCCGGTGATGAGAAGAAAGGAATAAATGTGTGTGTGGTGTGAAATTTTTTAGCTGATGACGTTATTGATAGGAAACGAGGTTCAAGCTGTCTTCAATCTGCTACAAACAGTGATGTAGTGCGGAGTGCAACGGGCCGATAACAGTTAAATTAACAAAATGTTAGCTGCGGTGTGTGGAAATTGTTATTAATATGAGTTTTATTATTTTATTGCTTATGGCTTGACTTGTAATATGCCTTTTACCAATGTTCAATTCTCATGGTGGCCAAACTCTCGTATCATTGTAGTCGGTGGATGTTAATCTGTAATATATAATTTGTTCCTGTGTGAGATGTAGGTGTTTTCACTTGCATAATGTATATTAGGTAGGTGCTATTGTAATTTGTTTAATCATTTGTAAAAGTGGATCACATGACATGTATAACTTACACAGTTAAAATATTTGACCTTTGTAACGTGTGAGGATTACACTCTTTGTAATTGTAAAGAACATTTGGTTTGTGTAACTAGAAATTGCATTTGATTAATCGCAATGAGTATCATCTCCCCTCCGTAATTTAAATGTGTTCAGTCCTTTACATTTCGATTGGATTAATTATGGTAAATATTTTTGTGTCGATAAGTTGTATGACATGTAGTGATTAAAATGTGTAGCTCTTAAAGATATTAACATTCATTGCATTAACAATAATAGGACCAAAGGCATTCACTGCATATTAAATTAAAAGAACTCACATGCTTAATTAATTTCGGAACCTCTTGATGCAATCGGTAACTAAAAAAAAAATCTTATAGCGAAAACAGATCATGTAACTACTCGATGATATGCCTTTGGTGAATCGCTTCTTTTGTTTAAAGCTGAGAAGCGATAACGGGGCCAAAAGTATGTTATTCCTTCATAATGTCCTATTTAGTGACATTTTAAGTATAAATTTAAAAGAAATTTGATATGCTAAAGTTTGGAGGAATAACAAAAAATCCTATCCTTCGTGTCCACGTTCACGGCCCTGGATGCAATTGGATTTAAATTTCCTAATCAATTGTAGCGAAGAAGGAAGGGTGCAATAACATAGTGTCATTCAAGATTTTTGTACCTAGGCTAATCTCCGCGATATTAAGCTCATAAAAATACAGTTTATTTTGACATGCAAACAAATCGCAACGGCCAAAGAGGTGTCATTAATATCTTTAGACTTTTTAAAGGCAGGTTACACATTAAAAATAACTTAACAATTTCCACTGCTACTCTTACGACCTTATAGAGGCAGGTACTAACTAAGAACGATACGAATACCGTATTTTCTTTCTCAGTACCACAGCCCGGGGAAGAGATAATGAAACCGCCAATATACGGATATCGTCACATTGTAAGAAAGTAAATCTACCGGTAGGAGGAAAATTGTAATGTTTTCTACAAGTACTTTAGAATTTTGCATGCTAGAAATAAAGTAGGCATTTACTACCAGCTGAGTACATAAATCATGAATAACACTATATCCCAGGATTTTATATTTTGTAATCACGATATCTGTAACAGAAGACAGATTTCTGTGTACGTTGTATATTTCGTATTGTAATGTATTGCAACTGGACGAATGTTACAATGAGGGGAAAACATTTCATTGTAACCTTTGTCTCCTAATTTGTAAAGAGACTGTTTGAATTGTATAGCTTCCGCAACCACATAATTATCAAATTGTTTGTTAAATTTAGTATTATGAAATGTATAAGATTCTTTTCTCCGTATATTCATCGATTAACAATGAAGAAGGATTACATTCTGAAAATTAAATGACGACATAATGGTGGAATGAAAACCGTTATATTTAGTGTAGAAGAGGAGTTGCTAAAAAGAAACATTACTACTAGGTGGTTTGAATTCTCGAAACTGACACCATATTCACAGAAAAAAGAGCTTCAAGCTGTCTATGGTCTTCTACAAACCGCGATGTAGTGCGCAGAAGAAGAAACAAACTTTTGAAATTGAACATCCTACAAGTTACATTATCAAAACGACTATTGTGATGTGTGGAAATTATAAATAATTTTATTATACCTGATTTCTATGTATATCTTTATATGTTGTGTATTTTATGCTGAAATAGTCACACCAGAATTGTATTTGAAACGAATCGATTGATTACAATGAGATGTAGACGTTTCATTGTAATCATTCTTTCTTTATCTTAATTTGCATATTTTTTTAAGTACACTTCATTGTAACCTTTGACACCTAATTTGGGAAAGAAACTTTCACTCATACACCATATGATATTTTAAATTTAGTATTATGAATAGTATATAATTACTTTGTCTGTAAAACTAACCTCATAGTCATCGCCCAACGAGGAAGACAGCATACATATAGAGCATCAAACTAACAACATGACGACCCCGAGAGAAGAAGGGGAAGGAAACGTAACATTTACCATAGAAGAGCCGGTGATGAGAAGAAAGGAATAAATGTGTGTGTGTGGTGTGAAATTTCTTAGCTGATGACGTTATTGATAGGAAACGAGGTTCAAGCTGTCTTCAATCTGCTACAAACAGTGATGTAGGCCTAGTGCGGAGTGCAACGGGCCGATAACTGTTTCATTAAAAAAACGTTAGCAGCGGTGTGTGGAAATTGTTATTAATATGAGTTTTATTATTATATTGCTTATGGCTTGACTTGTACAATTTCTTCTACCAATGTTCAATTCTCATGGTGGTTAAACTCTCGTATCATTGTAGTCGGTGGATGTTAATCTGTAATATATAATTTGTTCCTTTGTGAGATGTGGGTGTTTTCACTTGCATAATGTATATTAGGTAGGTGCTATTGTAATTTGCTTAAGCACTTGTAAAAGTGTATCAAATGACATATATATATTACACAGTTAAAATATTTGACCTTTGTAACCTGAGGATTTCACTCTTTGTTATTGTAAAGAACATTTGGTTTGTGTAACTAGAAATTGCATATGATTAATCGCAATGAGTATCATCTCCCGTCCGTAATTTAAATGTGTTCACTCCTTTACATATCGATTGGATTAATTATGTTGGATAATTTTTGTGTCGATAAGTTGTATGAATTTAGTGATTAAAATGTGTAGCTCTTAAAGATATCAACATTCATTGTATTAACAATAATAGGACCAAAGGCATTCACTGAATATTAAATTAAAAGCACTCACATGCTTAATTAATTTCGGAACCTCTTGATGCAATCGGTAACTAAAAAAAATCTTATAGCGAAAATTGATCTTGTAACTACTCGGTGATATGCCTTTGGTGAATCGCTTCTTTTGTTTAATGCTGAGAAGCGATAACGGGGCCAAAAGTTTGTTATTCCTTTATAATGTCCTATTTAGTGACATTTTAAGTATAAATTTAAAACTATTTTGATATGCTAAAGTTTGAAGGAATAACAAAAAATCCTATCCTTCGTGTCCTCGTTCACGGCCCTGGATGCAATTGGATTTAAATTTCCTAATCAATTGTAGCGAAGAAGGAAAGGTGCAATAACATAGTGTCATTCAAGATTTTTGTACGTAGGCTAATCTCCGCGATATTAACCTCATAAAAATACAGTTTATTTTGACATGCAAACAAATCGCAACGGCCAAAGAGGTGTCAATAATATCTTTAGACTTTTAAAGGCAGGTTACACATTAAAAATAACTTAACACTTTCCACTGCTACTCTTACGACCTTACAGAGGCAGGTACTAACTATGAACGATACGAATATCGCATTTTCTTTCTCAGTACCACAGCCCGGGAAAGTGTGAATGAAACCGCCAATATACGGATATCGTCACATTGTAAGAAAGTAAATCTATCGGTAGGAGGAAAATTGTAATGTTTTCTACAAGTACTTTAGAATTTTGCATGCTAGAAATAAAGTAGGCATTTACTACCAGCTGAGTACATAAATCATGAATAACACTATATCCCAGGATTTTATATTTTGTAAACACGATATCTGTAACAGAAGACAGATTTCTGTGTACGTTGTATATTTCGTATTGTAATGTATTGCAACTGGACGAATGTTACAATGAGGGGAAAACATTTCATTGTAACCTTTGTCACCTAATCTGTAAAGAGACTGTTTGAATTGTATAGCTTCCGCAACCACATAATTATCAAATTGTTTGTTAAATTTAGTATTATGAAATGTATAAGATTCTTTTCTCCGTATGTTCATCGATTAACGATAAAGAAGGACTACATACTGAAAATTTCATGACGAATTAATGGTGGAAAGGAAACCGTTATATTTAGTGTAGAAGAGGAGGTGCTAAAATAGAAAAAATTACTACTCGGTGTTTTCAATTCCCAAAACTGACACCATATTCACAGAAAAAAGAGCTTCAAGCTGTCTATGGTCTTCTACAAACCGCGATGTAGTGCGCAGAAGAAGAAACCAACTTTTGAAATTGAACATCCTACAAGTTACATTATCAAAACGACTATTGTGATGTGTGGAAATTATAAATAATTTTATTATACCTGATTTCTATGTATTTCTTTATATGTTGTGTGTTTTGTGCTGAAATAGTCACACCAGAATTGTATTTGAAACGAATCGATTGATTACAATGAGATGTAGACGTTTCATTGTAATCATTCTTTCTTTAACTTAATTTGCATATGTTTTTAAGTACATTTCATTGTAACCTTTGACACCTAATTTGTGAAAGAAACTTTCACTCATACACCATATGATATTTTACATTTAGTATTAAGAATAGTATACAATTACTTTGTCCTTAAAACTAACCTCATAGTCATCACCCAACGAGAAAGACAGCATACATACAGAGTATCAAACTAACAACATGACGAACCCGAGAGAAGAAGGGGAAGGAAACGTAACATTTACCATAGAAGAGCCGGTGATGAGAAGAAAGGAATAAATGTGTGTGTGTGGTGTGAATTTTTGTATCTGACGCCATTATTGATAGGAAACGTGGTTCAAGTTGTCTTCAATCTGCTACAAACAGTGATGTAGTGCGGAGTGCAACGGGCCGATAACAGTTTCATTAACAAAACGTTAGCTGCGGTGTGTGGAAATTGTTATTAATATGAGTTTTATTATTTTATTGCTTATGGCTTGACTTGTACAATTTCTTTTAGCAATGTTCAATTCTCATGGTGGTCAAACTCTCGTATCATTGTAGTCGGTGGATGTTAATCTGTAATATATAATTTGTTCCTTTGTGAGATGTGGGTGTTTTCACTTGCATAATGTATATTAGGCAGGTACTATTGTAGTTTGTTTAAACATTTGTAAAAGTGGAACAAATGACATGTATAACTTACACAGTTAAAATATTTGACATTTGTAACCTATGAGGAGTACACTCTTTGTTATTGTAAAGAACATTTGGTTTGTGTAACTGGAAA
Source organism: Ectobius pallidus (assembly GCA_964059195.1). Classification (NCBI taxonomy): domain Eukaryota; kingdom Metazoa; phylum Arthropoda; class Insecta; order Blattodea; family Ectobiidae; genus Ectobius; species Ectobius pallidus. The sequence continues at coordinate 30,811,311 of CAXKWD010000001.1, read as the reverse complement.
TTGCATTTAATTAATCGCAATGAGTATCATCTGCCGTCCGTAATTTAAATGTGTTCACTCCTTTACATTTCGATTGGATTAATTATGGTAAATATTTTTGTGTCGATAAGTTGTATGACATTTAGTGATTAAAATGTGTAGCTCTTAAAGATATTAACATTCAATGCATTAAGAATAATAGGACCATAGGCATTCACTGCATAATAAATTAAAAGTACTCACATGCTTAATTAATTTCGGAACCTCTTGATGCAATCGGTAACTAAAATAAATCTTATAGCGAAAACAGATCTTGTAACTACTCGGTGATATGCCTTTGGTGAATCGCTTCTTTTGTTTAAAGCTGAGAAGCGATAACGGGGCCAAAAGTTTGTTATTCCTTTATAATGTTCTATTTAGTGACATTTTAAGTATAAATTTAAAACCATTATGATATGCTAAATTTTGAAGGAATAACAAAAAATCCTATCCTTCGTGTCCTCGTTCACGGCCCTGGATGCAATTGTATTTAAATTTCATATTCAATTGTAGCGAAGAAGGAAGGGTGCAACAACATAGTGTCATTCAAGATTTTTGTACGTAGGATAATCTCCGCAATATTAAGCTCATAAAAATACAGTTTATTTTGACATGCAAACAAATCGCAACGACCAAAGAGGTGTCATTAATATCTTTAGACTTTTTAAAGGCAGGTTACACATTAAATATAATTTAACACTTTCCACTGCTACTCTTACGACCTTATAGAGGCAGGTACTAACAAAGAACGATACGAATATCGTAATTTCTTCCTCAGTACCACAGCACGGGGAAATGATAATGAAACCGCCAATATACGGATATCGTCAAATCTATCATCCTGCCGGTAGGAGGAAAATTGTAATGTTTTCTAAGGTACTTTAGAATTTTGTATGCTAGAAATAAAGTAGGCATTTACTACCAGCTGAGTACATAAATCATGAATAACACAATACATTCCAGGATTTTATATTTTGTAAACACGATATCTGTAACACAAGACAGATTTCTGTGTACGTTGAATATTTCGTATTGTAATGTATTGCAACTGGACGAATGTTACAATGAGGGGAAAACATTTCATTTTACTAACTATGAACGATACGAATATCGTAATTTCTTTCTCAGTACCACAGCCCGGGGAAGTGATAATGAAACCGCCAATATACGGATATCGTCACATCTATCGTCCTACCGGTAGGAGGAAAATTGTAATGTTTTCTACAAGTACTTTAGAATTTTGTATGCTAGAAATAAAGTAGGCATTTACTACCAGCTGAGTACATAAATCATGAATAACGCTATATCCCAGGATTTTATATTTTGTAAACACGATATCTGTAACACAAGACAGATTTCTGTGTACGTTGTATATTTCGTATTGTAATGTATTGCAACTGGACGAATGTTACAATGAGGGGAAAACATTTCATTGTAACCTTTGTCACCTAATTTGTAAAGAGACTGTTTTAATTGTATAGCTTCCGCAAACACATAATTATCAAATTGTTTGTTAAATTTAGTATTATGAAATGTGTAAGATTCTATCCTCCGTATATTCATCGATTAACAATGAAGAAGGATTACATTCTGAAAATTAAATGACGACAAAATGGTGGAAAGAAAACCGTTATATTTAGAGTAGAAGAGGAGTTGCTAAAAAGAAACATTACTACTAGGTGGTTTGAATTCTCGAAACTGACACCATAATCACAGAAAAAAGAGCTTTAAGCTGTCTATGGTCATCTACAAACCGCGATGTAGTGCGCAGAACAAGAAATCAACTTTTAAAATCGAACATCCTAACAGTAACATTATCAAAACGACTATTGTGATGTGTGGAAATTATAAATAATTTTATTATACCTGATTTCTATGTATTTCTTTATATGTTGTGTGTTTTGTGCTGAAATAGTCACACCAGAATTGTATTTGAAACGAATCGATTGATTACAATGAGATGTAGACGTTTCATTGTAATCATTCTTTCTTTATCTTAATTTGCATATTTTTTTAAGTACATTTCATTGTAACCTTTGACACCTAACTTGGGAAAGAAACTTTCACTCATACACCATATGATATTTTAAATTTAGTATTTTGAATGGTATATAATTACTTTGTCTGTAAAACTAACCTCACTGTCATCGCCCAACGAGGAAGACAGCATACATATAGAGCATCAAACTAACAACATGACGACCCCGAGAGAAGAAGGGGAAGGAAACGTAACATTTACCATAGAAGAGCCGGTGATGAGAAGAAAGGAATAAATGTGTGTGTGGTGTGAAATTTTTTAGCTGATGACGTTATTGATAGGAAACGAGGTTCAAGCTGTCTTCAATCTGCTACAAACAGTGATGTAGTGCGGAGTGCAACGGGCCGATAACAGTTAAATTAACAAAATGTTAGCTGCGGTGTGTGGAAATTGTTATTAATATGAGTTTTATTATTTTATTGCTTATGGCTTGACTTGTACAATGCCTTTTACCAATGTTCAATTCTCATGGTGGCCATCTCTCGTATCATTGTAGTCGGCGGATGTTAATCTGTAATATATAATTTGTTCCTGTGTGAGATGTAGGTGTTTTCACTTGCATAATGCATATTAGGTAGGTGGTATTGTAATTTGTTTAATCATTTGTAAAAGTGGATCACATGACATGTATAACTTACACAGTTAAAATATTTGACCTTTGTAACGTATGAGGATTACACTCTTTGTAATTGTAAAGAACATTTGGTTTGTGTAACTAGAAATTGCATTTGATTAATCGCAATGAGTATCATCTCCCGTCCGTAATTTAAATGTGTTCAGTCCTTTACATTTCGATTGGATTAATTATGGTAAATATTTTTGTGTCGATAAGTTATATGACATGTAGCGATTACACTGTGTAGATCTTAAAGATATTAACATTCATTGCATTAACAATAATAGGACCAAAGGCATTCACTGCATATTAAATTAAAAGAACTCACATGCTTAATTAATTTCGGAACCTCTTGATGCAATCGGTAACTAAAAAAAAAAATCTTATAGCGAAAACAGATCATGTAACTACTCGGTGATATGCCTTTGGTGAATCGCTTCTTTTGTTTAAAGCTGAGAAGCGATAACGGGGCCAAAAGTTTGTTATTCCTTTATAATGTCCTATTTAGTGACATTTTAAGTATAAATTTAAAACCATTTTGATATGCTAAAGTTTGAAGGAATAACAAAAAATCCTATCCTTCGTGTCCTCGTTCACGGCCCTGGATGCGATTGGATTTAAATTTCCTAATCAATTGTAGCGAAGAAGGAAGGGTGCAATAACATGGTGTCATTCAAGATTTTTGTACGTAGGCTAATCTCCGCGATATGAAGCTCATAAAAATACAGTTTATTTTGACATGCAAACAAATCGCAACGGCCAAAGAGGTGCCATTAATATCTTTAGACTTTCAAAGGCAGGTTACACATTAAAAATAACTTAACACTTTCCACTGCTACTCTTACGACCTTATAGAGGCAGGTACTAACTAAGAACGATACGAATATCGTGTTTTCTTTCTCAGTACCACAGCCCGGGAAAGTGTGAATGAAACCGCCAATATACGGATATCGTCACATTGTAAGAAAGTAAATCCACCGGTAGGAGGAAAATTGTAATGTTTTCTAATGTAAATAAAGTAGGCATTTACTACCAGCTGAGTACATAAAAAATGAATAACACTATATCCCAGGATTTTATATTTTGTAAACACGATATCTGTAACAGAAGACAGATTTCTGTGTACGTTGTATATTTCGCATTGTAATGTATTGCAACTGGACGAATGTTACAATGAGGGGAAACAATTCATTGTAACCTTTGTCACCTAATTTGTAAAGAGACTGTTTTAATTGTATAGCTTCCGCAACCATATAATTATCAAATTGTTTGTTAAATTTAGTAATATGAAATGTATAAGATTCTTTTCTCCGTATATTCATCGATTAACGATGAAGAAGGATTACATACTGAAAATTTAATGACGACATAATGGTGGAAAGGAAACCGTTATATTTAGTGTAGAAGAGGAGGTGCTAAAAAAGAAAAAATACTACTAGTGGTTTGAATTCCCAAAACTGACACCATATTCACAGAAAAAAAAGCTTCAAGCTGTCTATGGTCTTCTACAAACCACGATGTAGTGCGCAGAAGAAGAAACAAACTTTTGAAATTGATCATCCTACAAGTTACATTATCAAAACGACTATTGTGATGTGTGGAAATTATAAATAATTTTATTATACCTGATTTCTATGTATATCTTTATATGTTGTGTGTTTTGTGCTGAAATAGTCACACCAGAATTGTATTTGAAACGAATCGATTGATTACAATGAGATGTAGACGTTTCATTGTAATCATTCTTTCTTTATCTTAATTTGCATATTTTTTTAAGTACACTTCATTGTAACCTTTGACACCTAATTTGGGAAAGAAACTTTCACTCATACACCATATGATATTTTAAATTTAGTATTATGAATAGTATATAATTACTTTGTCTGTAAAACTAACCTCATAGTTATCGCCCAACGAGGAAGACAGCATACATATAGAGCATCAAACTAACAACATGACGACCCCGAGAGAAGAAGGGGAAGGAAACGTAACATTTTCCATAGAAGAGCCGGTGATGAGAAGAAAGGAATAAATGTGTGTGTGTGGTGTGAAATTTTTTAGCTGATGACGTTATTGATAGGAAACGAGGTTCAAGCTGTCTTCAATCTGCTACAAACAGTGATGTAGGCCTAGTGCGGAGTGCAACGGGCCGATAACTGTTTCATTAAAAAAACGTTAGCAGCGGTGTGTGGAAATTGTTATTAATATGAGTTATATTATTATATTGCTTATGGCTTGACTTGTACAATTTCTTTTACCAATGTTCAATTCTCATGGTGGTTAAACTCTGGTATCATTGTAGTCGGTGGATGTTAATCTGTAATATATAATTTGTTCCTTTGTGAGATGTGGGTGTTTTCACTTGCATAATGTATATTAGGTAGGTGCTATTGTAATTTGCTTAAGCACTTGTAAAAGTGTATCAAATGACATATATATATTACACAGTTAAAATATTTGACCTTTGTAACCTGAGGATTACACTCTTTGTTATTGTAAAGAACATTTGGTTTGTGTAACTAGAAATTGCATATGATTAATCGCAATGAGTATCATCTCCCGTCCGTAATTTAAATGTGTTCACTCCTTTACATTTCGATTGGATTAATTATGTTGGATAATTTTTGTGTCGATAAGTTGTATGAATTTAGTGATTAAAATGTGTAGCTCTTAAAGATATCAACATTCATTGTATTAACAATAATAGGACCAAAGGCATTCACTGCATATTAAATTAAAAGCACTCACATGCTTAATTAATTTCGGAACCTCTTGATGCAATCGGTACCTAAAAAAAATCTTATAGCGAAAACAGATCTTGTAACTACTCGGTGATATGCCTTTGGTGAATAGCTTCTTTTGTTTAATGCTGAGAAGCGATAACGGGGCCAAAAGTTTGTTATTCCTTTATAATGTCCTATTTAGTGACATTTTAAGTATAAATTTAAAACCATTTTGATATGCTAAAGTTTGAAGGAATAACAAAAAATCCTATCCTTCGTGTCCTCGTTCACGGCCCTGGATGCAATTGGATTTAAATTTCCTAATCAATTGTAGCGAAGAAGGAAGGGTTCAATAACATAGTGTCGTTCAAGATTTTTGTACGTAGGCTAATCTCCGCGATATTAACCACATAAAAATACAGTTTATTTTGACATGCAAACAAATCGCAACGGCCAAAGAGGTGTCATTAATATCTTTAGACGTTTTAAAGGCAGGTTACACATTAAAAATAACTTAACACTTTCCACTGCTACTCTTCGGTAGGAGGGAAATTGTTATGTTTTCTACAAGTACTTTAGAATTTTGTATGCTAGAAATAAAGTAGGCATTTACTACCAGCTGAATACATAAATCATGAATAACACTATATCCCATGATTTTATATTTTGTAAACACGATATCTGTAACAGAAGACAGATTTCTGTGTACGTTGTATATTTCGTACTGTAATGTATTGCAACTGGACGAATGTTACAATGAGGGGAAAGCATTTCATTGTAACTTTTGTCACCTAATTTGTAAAGAGACTGTTTTAATTGTATAGCTTCCGCTACCACATAATTATCAAATTGCTTGTTAAATTTAGTATTATGAAATGTATAAGCTTATTTTCTCCGTATATCCATCGATTAACGATGAAGAAGGATTACATACTGAAAATTTAATGACGACATAATGGTGGAAAGGAAACCGTTATATTTAGTGTAGAAGAGGAGGTGCTAAAAAAGAAAAAATACTACTAGTGGTTTGAATTCCCAAAACTGACACCATATTCACAGAAAAAAGAGCTTCAAGCTGTCTATGGTCTTCTACAAACCGCGATGTAGTGCGCAGAAGAAGAAACAAACTTTTGAAATTGAACATCCTACAAGTTACATTATCAAAACGACTATTGTGATGTGTGGAAATTATAAATAATTTTATTATACCTGATTTCTATGTATATCTTTATATGTTGTGTATTTTGTGCTGAAATAGTCACACCAGAATTGTATTTGAAACGAATCGATTGATTACAATGAGATGTAGACGTTTCATTGTAATCATTCTTTCTTTATCTTAATTTGCATATTTTTTTAAGTACACTTCATTGTAACCTTTGACACCTAATTTGGGAAAGAAACTTTCACTCATACACCATATGATATTTTAAATTTAGTATTATGAATAGTATATAATTACTTTGTCTGTAAAACTAACCTCATAGTCATCGCCCAACGAGGAAGACAGCATACATATAGAGCATCAAACTAACAACATGACGACCCCGAGAGAAGAAGGGGAAGGAAACGTAACATTTACCATAGAAGAGCCGGTGATGAGAAGAAAGGAATAAATGTGTGTGTGTGGTGTGAAATTTCTTAGCTGATGACGTTATTGATAGGAAACGAGGTTCAAGCTGTCTTCAATCTGCTACAAACAGTGATGTAGGCCTAGTGCGGAGTGCAACGGGCCGATAACTGTTTCATTAAAAAAACGTTAGCAGCGGTGTGTGGAAATTGTTATTAATATGAGTTTTATTATTATATTGCTTATGGCTTGACTTGTACAATTTCTTCTACCAATGTTCAATTCTCATGGTGGTTAAACTCTCGTATCATTGTAGTCGGTGGATGTTAATCTGTAATATATAATTTGTTCCTTTGTGAGATGTGGGTGTTTTCACCTGCATAATGTATATTAGGTAGGTGCTATTGTAATTTGCTTAAGCACTTGTAAAAGTGTATCAAATGACATATATATATTACACAGTTAAAATATTTGACCTTTGTAACCTGAGGATTACACTCTTTGTTATTGTAAAGAACATTTGGTTTGTGTAACTAGAAATTGCATATGATTAATCGCAATGAGTATCATCTCCCGTCCGTAATTTAAATGTGTTCACTCCTTTACATATCGATTGGATTAATTATGTTGGATAATTTTTGTGTCGATAAGTTGTATGAATTTAGTGATTAAAATGTGTAGCTCTTAAAGATATCAACATTCATTGTATTAACAATAATAGGACCAAAGGCATTCACTGCATATTAAATTAAAAGCACTCACATGCTTAATTAATTTCGGAACCTCTTGATGCAATCGGTAACTAAAAAAAATCTTATAGCGAAAATTGATCTTGTAACTACTCGGTGATATGCCTTTGGTGAATCGCTTCTTTTGTTTAATGCTGAGAAGCGATAACGGGGCCAAAAGTTTGTTATTCCTTTATAATGTCCTATTTAGTGACATTTTAAGTATAAATTTAAAACTATTTTGATATGCTAAAGTTTGAAGGAATAACAAAAAATCCTATCCTTCGTGTCCTCGTTCACGGCCCTGGATGCAATTGGATTTAAATTTCCTAATCAATTGTAGCGAAGAAGGAAAGGTGCAATAACATAGTGTCATTCAAGATTTTTGTACGTACGCTAATCTCCGCGATATTAACCTCATAAAAATACAGTTTATTTTGACATGCAAACAAATCGCAACGGCCAAAGAGGTGTCAATAATATCTTTAGACTTTTAAAGGCAGGTTACACATTAAAAATAACTTAACACTTTCCACTGCTACTCTTACGACCTTACAGAGGCAGGTACTAACTATGAACGATACGAATATCGCATTTTCTTTCTCAGTACCACAGCCCGGGAAAGTGTGAATGAAACCGCCAATATACGGATATCGTCACATTGTAAGAAAGTAAATCTATCGGTAGGAGGAAAATTGTAATGTTTTCTACAAGTACTTTAGAATTTTGCATGCTAGAAATAAAGTAGGCATTTACTACCAGCTGAGTACATAAATCATGAATAACACTATATCCCAGGATTTTATATTTTGTAAACACGATATCTGTAACAGAAGACAGATTTCTGTGTACGTTGTATATTTCGTATTGTAATGTATTGCAACTGGACGAATGTTACAATGAGGGGAAAACATTTCATTGTAACCTTTGTCACCTAATTTGTAAAGAGACTGTTTGAATTGTATAGCTTCCGCAACCACATAATTATCAAATTGTTTGTTAAATTTAGTATTATGAAATGTATAAGATTCTTTTCTCCGTATGTTCATCGATTAACGATAAAGAAGGACTACATACTGAAAATTTCATGACGAATTAATGGTGGAAAGGAAACCGTTATATTTAGTGTAGAAGAGGAGGTGCTAAAATAGAAAAAATTACTACTCGGTGTTTTCAATTCCCAAAACTGACACCATATTCACAGAAAAAAGAGCTTCAAGCTGTCTATGGTCTTCTACAAACCGCGATGTAGTGCGCAGAAGAAGAAACCAACTTTTGAAATTGAACATCCTACAAGTTACATTATCAAAACGACTATTGTGATGTGTGGAAATTATAAATAATTTTATTATACCTGATTTCTATGTATTTCTTTATATGTTGTGTGTTTTGTGCTGAAATAGTCACACCAGAATTGTATTTGAAACGAATCGATTGATTACAATGAGATGTAGACGTTTCATTGTAATCATTCTTTCTTTAACTTAATTTGCATATGTTTTTAAGTACATTTCATTGTAACCTTTGACACCTAATTTGTGAAAGAAACTTTCACTCATACACCATATGATATTTTACATTTAGTATTAAGAATAGTATACAATTACTTTGTCCTTAAAACTAACCTCATAGTCATCACCCAACGAGAAAGACAGCATACATACAGAGTATCAAACTAACAACATGACGAACCCGAGAGAAGAAGGGGAAGGAAACGTAACATTTACCATAGAAGAGCCGGTGATGAGAAGAAAGGAATAAATGTGTGTGTGTGGTGTGAATTTTTGTATCTGACGCCATTATTGATAGGAAACGTGGTTCCAGTTGTCTTCAATCTGCTACAAACAGTGATGTAGTGCGGAGTGCAACGGGCCGATAACAGTTTCATTAACAAAACGTTAGCTGCGGTGTGTGGAAATTGTTATTAATATGAGTTTTATTAGTTTATTGCTTATGGCTTGACTTGTACAATTTCTTTTAGCAATGTTCAATTCTCATGGTGGTCAAACTCTCGTATCATTGTAGTCGGTGGATGTTAATCTGTAATATATAATTTGTTCCTTTGTGAGATGTGGGTGTTTTCACTTGCATAATGTATATTAGGCAGGTACTATTGTAGTTTGTTTAAACATTTGTAAAAGTGGAACAAATGACATGTATAACTTACACAGTTAAAATATTTGACATTTGTAACCTATGAGGAGTACACTCTTTGTTATTGTAAAGAACATTTGGTTTGTGTAACTGGAAATTGCATTTAATTAATCGCAATGAGTATCATCTGCCGTCCGTAATTTAAATGTGTTCACTCCTTTACATTTCGATTGGATTAATTATGGTAAATATTTTTGTGTCGATAAGTTGTATGAATTTAGTGATTAAAATGTGTAGCTCTTAAAGATATCAACATTCATTGTATTAACAATAATAGGACCAAAGGCATTCACTGAATATTAAATTAAAAGCACTCACATGCTTAATTAATTTCGGAACCTCTTGATGCAATCGGTACCTAAAAAAAATCTTATAGCGAAAACAGATCTTGTAACTACTCGGTGATATGCCTTTGGTGAATCGCTTCTTTTGTTTCATGCTGAGAAGCGATAACGGGGCCAAAAGTTTGTTATTCTTTTATAATCTCCTATTTAGTGACATTTTAAGTATAAATTTAAAACCATTTTGATATGCTAAAGTTTGAAGGAATAACAAAAAATCCTATCCTTCGTGTCCTCGTTCACGGCCCTGGATGCAATTGGATTTAAATTTCCTAATCAATTGTAGCGAAGAAGGAAGGGTGCAATAACATAGTGTCGTTCAATATTTTTGTACGTAGGCTAATCTCCGCGATATTAACCTCATAAAAATACAGTTTATTTTGACATGCAAACAAATCGCAACGGCCAAAGAGGTGTCATTAATATCTTTAGACGTTTTAAAGGCAGGTTACACATTAAAAATAACTTAACACCTTCCACTGCTACTCTTCGGTAGGAGGGAAATTGTTATGTTTTCTACAAGTACTTTAGAATTTTGTATGCTAGAAATAAAGTAGGCATTTACTACCAGCTGAGAAAATAAATCATGAATAACACTATATCCCATGATTTTATATTTTGTAAACACGATATCTGTAACAGAAGACAGATTTCTGTGTACGTTGTATATTTCGTACTGTAATGTATTGCAACTGGACGAATGTTACAATGAGGGGAAAGCATTTCATTGTAACTTTTGTCACCTAATTTGTAAAGAGACTGTTTTAATTGTATAGCTTCCGCAACCACATAATTATCAAATTGCTTGTTAAATTTAGTATTATGAAATGTTTAAGCTTATTTTCTCCGTATATCCATCGATTAACGATGAAGAAGGATTACATACTGAAAATTTAATGACGACATAATGGTGGAAAGGAAACCGTTATATTTAGTGTAGAAGAGGAGGTGCTAAAAAAGAAAAAATACTACTAGTGGTTTGAATTCCCAAAACTGACACCATATTCACAGAAAAAAGAGCTTCAAGCTGTCTATGGTCTTCTACAAACCGCTATGTAGTGCGCAGAAGAAGAAACAAACTTTTGAAATTGAACATCCTACAAGTTACATTATCAAAACGACTGATTTCTATGTATATCTTTATATGTTGTGTGTTTTGTGCTGAAATAGTCACACCAGAATTGTATTTGAAACGAATCGATTGATTACAATGAGATGTAGACGTTTCATTGTAATCATTCTTTCTTTATCTTAATTTGCATATTTTTTTAAGTACACTTCATTGTAACCTTTGACACCTAATTTGGGAAAGAAACTTTCACTCATACACCATATGATATTTTAAATTTAGTATTATGAATAGTATATAATTACTTTGTCTGTAAAACTAACCTCATAGTCATCGCCCAACGAGGAAGACAGCATACATATAGAGCATCAAACTAACAACATGACGACCCCGAGAGAAGAAGGGGAAGGAAACGTAACATTTACCATAGAAGAGCCGGTGATGAGAAGAAAGGAATAAATGTGTGTGTGTGGTGTGAAATTTTTTAGCTGATGACGTTATTGATAGGAAACGAGGTTCAAGCTGTCTTCAATCTGCTACAAACAGTGATGTAGGCCTAGTGCGGAGTGCAACGGGCCGATAACTGTTTCATTAAAAAAACGTTAGCAGCGGTGTGTGGAAATTGTTATTAATATGAGTTTTATTATTATATTGCTTATGGCTTGACTTGTACAATTTCTTCTACCAATGTTCAATTCTCATGGTGGTTAAACTCTCGTATCATTGTAGTCGGTGGATGTTAATCTGTAATATATAATTTGTTCCTTTGTGAGATGTGGGTGTTTTCACTTGCATAATGTATATTAGGTAGGTGCTATTGTAATTTCCTTAAGCACTTGTAAAAGTGTATCAAATGACATGTATAACTTACACAGTTAAAATTTTTGACCTTTGTAACCTGAGGATTACACTCTTTGTTATTGTAAAGAACATTTGGTTTGTGTAACTAGAAATTGCATATGATTAATCGCAATGAGTATCATCTCCCGTCCGTAATTTAAATGTGTTCACTCCTTTACATATCGATTGGATTAATTATGTTGGATAATTTTTGTGTCGATAAGTTGTATGAATTTAGTGATTAAAATGTGTAGCTCTTAAAGATATCAACGTTCATTGTATTAACAATAATAGGACCAAAGGCATTCACTGAATATTAAATTAAAAGCACTCACATGCTTAATTAATTTCGGAACCTCTTGATGCAATCGGTAACTAAAAAAAATCTTATAGCGAAAATTGATCTTGTAACTACTCGGTGATATGCCTTTGGTGAATCGCTTCTTTTGTTTAATGCTGAGAAGCGATAACGGGGCCAAAAGTTTGTTATTCCTTTATAATGTCCTATTTAGTGACATTTTAAGTATAAATTTAAAACCATTTTGATATGCTAAAGTTTGAAGGAATAACAAAAAATCCTATCCTTCGTGTCCTCGTTCACGGCCCTGGATGCAATTGGATTTAAATTTCCTAATCAATTGTAGCGAAGAAGGAAGGGTGCAATAACATGGTGTCATTCAAGATTTTTGTACGTAGGCTAATCTCCGCGATATGAAGCTCATAAAAATACAGTTTATTTTGACATGCAAACAAATCGCAACGGCCAAAGAGGTGCCATTAATATCTTTAGACTTTTAAAGGCAGGTTACACATTAAAAATAACTTAACACTTTCCACTGCTACTCTTACGACCTTATAGAGGCAGGTACTAACTAAGAACGATACGAATATCGTATTTTCTTTCTCAGTACCACAGCCCGGGAAAGTGTGAATGAAACCGCCAATATACGGATATCGTCACATTGTAAGAAAGTAAATCCACCGGTAGGAGGAAAATTGTAATGTTTTCTACAAGTACTTTAGAATTTTGTATGCTAGAAATAAAGTAGGCATTTACTACCAGCTGAGTACATAAATCATGAATAACACAATACATTCCAGGATTTTATAGTTTGTAAACACGTTATCTGTAACACAAAACAGATTTCTGTGTACGTTGTATATTTCGTATTGTAATGTATTGCAACTGGACGAATGTTACAATGAGGGGAAAACATTTCATTGTAACATTTGTCACCTAATTTGTAAAGAGACTGTTTTATTTAATTGTATAGCTTCCGCAACCACATAATTATCAAATTGTTTGTTAAATTTAGTATTATGAAATGTATAAGATTCTATTTTCCGTATATTCATCGATTAACAATGAAGAAGGTTTACATTCTGAAAATTAAATGACGACATAATGGTGGAAAGAAAACCGTTATATTTAGTGTAGAAGAGGAGTTGCTAAAAAGAAACATTACTACTAGGTGGTTTGAATTCTCGAAACTGACACCATATTCACAGAAAAAAGAGCTTCAAGCTGTCTATGGTCATCTACAAACCGCGATGTAGTGCGCAGAAGAAGAAACCAACTTTTAAAATTGAACATCCTAACAGTTACATTATCAAAACGACTATTGTGATGTGTGGAAATTATAAATAATTTTATTATACCTGATTTCTATGTATTTCTTTATATGTTGTGTGTTTTGTGCTGAAATAGTCGCACCAGAATTGTATTTGAAACGAATCGATTGATTACAATGAGATGTAGACGTTTCATTGTAATCATTCTTTCTTTATCTTAATTTGCATATGTTTTTAAGTACATTTCATTGTAACCTTTGACCTAATTTGTGAAAGAAACTTTCACTGATACACCAAATGATATTTTAAATTTAGTATTATGAATAGTATATAATTGCTTTGTCCGTAAAACTAACCTCATAGTCATAGCCCAACGAGGATGACAGCATACATATAGAGCATCAAACTAACAACATGACGACCCCGAGAGAGAAGGGGAAGGAAACGTAACATTTACCATAGAAGAGATGGTGATATGAAGAAAGGAATAAATGTGTGTGTGGTGTGAAATTTTTTAGCTGATGACGTTATTGATAGGAAACGAGGTTCAAGCTGTCTTCAATCTGCTACAAACAGTGATGTAGTGCGGAGTGCAACGGGCCGATAACAGTTAAATTAACAAAATGTTAGCTGCGGTGTGTGGAAATTGTTATTAATATGAGTTTTATTATTTTATTGCTTATGGCTTGACTTGTACAATGCCTTTTACCAATGTTCAATTCTCATGGTGGCCAAACTCTCGTATCATTGTAGTCGGTGGATGTTAATCTGTAATATATAATTTGTTCCTGTGTGAGATGTAGGTGTTTTCACTTGCATAATGTATATTAGGTAGGTGCTATTGTAATTTGTTTAATCATTTGTAAAAGTGGATCACATGACATGTATAATTTACACAGTTAAAATATTTGACCTTTGTAACGTATGAGGATTACACTCTTTGTTATTGTAAAGAACTTTTGATTTGTGTAACTAGAAATTGCATTTGATTAATCGCAATTAGTATCATCTCCCGTCCGTAATTTAAATGTGTTCACTCCTTTACATTTCGATTGGATTAATTATGTTGGATAATTTTTGTGGCGATAAGTTGTATGACATGTAGTGATTAAAATGTGTAGCTCTTAAAGATATTAACATTCATTGCATTAACAATAATAGGACCAAAGGCATTCACTGCATATTAAATTAAAAGAACTCACATGCTTAATTAATTTCGGAACCTCTTGATGCAATCGGTAACTAAAAAAAAACTCTTATAGCGAAAACAGATCATGTAACTACTCGGTGATATGCCTTTGGTGAATCGCTTCTTTTGTTTAAAGCTGAGAAGCGATAACGGGGCCAAAAGTTTGTTATTCCTTTATAATGTCCTATTTAGTGACATTTTAAGTATAAATTTAAAACCATTTTGATATGCTAAAGTTTGAAGGAATAACAAAAAATCCTATCCTTCGTGTCCTCGTTCACGGCCCTGGATGCAATTGGATTTAAATTTCCTAATCAATTGTAGCGAAAAAGGAAGGGTGCAATAACATGGTGTCATTCAAGATTTTTGTACGTAGGCTAATCTCCGCGATATGAAGCTCATAAAAATACAGTTTATTTTGACATGCAAACAAATCGCAACGGCCAAAGAGGTGTCAATAATATCTTTAGACTTTTAAAGGCAGGTTACACATTAAAAATAACTTAACACTTTCCACTGCTACTCTTACGACCTTACAGAGGCAGGTACGAACTAAGAACGATACGAATATCGTATTTTCTTTCTCAGTACCACAGCCCGGGAAAGTGTGAATGAAACAGCCAATATACGGATATCGTCACATTGTAAGAAAGTAAATCTACCGGTAGGAGGAAAATTGTAATGTTTTCTAATGTAAATAAAGTAGGCATTTACTACCAGCTGTGTACATAAATCATGAATAACACTATATCCCAGGATTTTATATTTTGTAAACACGATATCTGTAACAGAAGACAGATTTCTGTGTACGTTGTATATTTCGCAAATTAATGTATTGCAACTGGACGAATGTTACAATGAGGGGAAACAATTCATTGTAACCTTTGTCACCTAATTTGTAAAGAGACTGTTTTAATTGTATAGCTTCCGCAACCACATAATTATCAAATTGTTTGTTAAATTTAGTATTATAAAATGTATAAGATTCTTTTCTCCGTATATTCATCGATTAACGATGAAGAAGGATTACATACTGAAAATTTAATGACGACATAATGGTGGAAAGGAAACCGTTATATTTAGTGTAGAAGAGGAGGTGCTAAAAAAGAAAAAATTACTACTCGGTGGTTTCAATTCCCAAAACTGACAATATATTCACAGAAAAAAGAGCTTCAAGCTGTCTATGGTCTTCTACAAACCGCGATGTAGTGCGCAGAAGAAGAAAAAAAACTTTTGAAATTGAACATCCTACAAGTTACATTATCAAAACGACTATTGTGATGTGTGGAAATTATAAATAATTTATTAGACCTGATTTCTATGTATTTCTTTATATGTTGTGTGTTTTGTACTGAAATAGTCACACCAGAATTGTATTTGTAACGAATCGATTGATTACAATGAGATGTAGACTTTTCATTGTAATCATTCTTTCTTTATCTTAATTTGCATATGTTTTTAAGTACATTTCATTGTAACCTTTGACACCTAATTTGTGAAAGAAACTTTCACTCATACTCCATATGATATTTTACATTTAGTATTATGAATAGTATACAATTACTTTGTCCGTAAAACTAACCTCATAGTCATCACCCAACGAGGAAGACAGCATACATATAGAGCATCAAACTAACAACATGACGAACCCGAGAGAAGAAGGGGAAGGAAACGTAACATTTACCATAGAAGAGCCGGTGATGAGAAGAAAGGAATAAATGTGTGTGTGTGGTGTGAATTTTTGTATCTGACGCCATTATTGATAGGAAACGTGGTTCAAGCTGTCTTCAATCTGCTACAAACAGTGATGTAGTGCGGAGTGCAACGGCCGATAACAGTTTCATTAACAAAATGTTAGCTGCGGTGTGTGGAGTTATTAATATGAGTTTTATTATTTTATTGCTTATGGCTTGACTTGTACAATTTCTTTGAGCAATGTTCAATTCTCATGGTGGTCAAACTCTCGTATCATTGTAGTCGGTGGATGTTAATCTGTAATATATAGTTTGTTCCTTTGTGAGATGTGGGTGTTTTCACTTGCATAATGTATATTTGGCAGGTGCTATCATACTACTACACAAAAAAGGCAGCAAATCAGACATAAACAACTACCGCCCAATTGCATTAATGTCGAACATATACAAAATATTCTCGAAAGTGCTCACCAGAAGGATGAACGGAACAATCGAAGAAAACCAACCAGTAGAACAAGCAGGGTTCAGGCCAGGATATTCAACCACCGACCACTTACAGACAATAGCCCAACTTATTGAAAAAACAGAGGAATACAGCCAGACAATATACTTAGCCTTCATAGACTTCCAAAAGGCATTCGATACAGTAGAACATGCACCATTACTAACAGCTCTGAGGAAACAGGGAATAGAAGAAAAATACATAAGAATACTTGCCAAACTGTACCTACAAACCACCGCTAGAATACAGATGGACAAGTTGGGAAGGGAGTTCCAGCTACAAAGAGGAGTAAGACAAGGGGATACAATTTCTCCCAAACTTTTCATCTGTGTGCTCGAAGAGATTTTTAGGAACATCCAAGGGGACTACGGAATCAACATTGATGGTGCGAAGATATCTAATTTACGCTTCGCAGACGATATAGTTCTCATGGCAAACACAGCAGAAGAATTGCAGGCCTTCATGACAGAACTGAACGAGCTAAGTAACAAAGTAGGACTACAAATGAATGCAAAAAAGACCAAATTAATGACAAACGGCGAAGAGAAAGCCATCTCAAATACGCAACCTGAAACATTGGAATACGTACAAGAGATAGTTTATCTGGGACAAACAATCTCCTTCCAGAAAAGCATGCCCAAGGAAATTACAAGAAGAATATCTACAGCATGGTCAAAGTTCTGGGCGTTAAGATTCATACTGTTAGACAAATATTTCAATATAAACATTAAAAGACACATTATGAACACCTGCTTACTACCCACGCTGATATATGGCTCACAAACTTGGAGCACAACTAAAAAGGATAGAAAATCAATCCAAACGTGCCAAAATAGAATGGAAAGGAAAATGCTGGGCATCACATGGAGAGATAGAATAAGGAACGACGTAATACGACAAAGAACACAAATAACAAATGCAGGAAACGACAGCAGGTACCTAAAATGGAGATGGCCCGGACACATAATGAGACAAGACCCTGGTCGCTGGACTCACAGAATAACTTCATGGGAACCAAGGACGGGAAAACGGAAAGTAGGAAGACAGAGGACACGATGGTCGGATGAACTAAGGACAACTTTCGGCAACAGATGGACCACCACAGCTAAAGACAAGAGGAAAATGGCAACTTCTAGTTAAGACAGCAATCCAAAACAACAAAACAGGATGACGACAGTAAATAGCAAGGAGCAGGAAAGCAGTGCACGACTGAAAAGCGAAGACCTAAACCCACAGTGTATAGTGCTAGAATTATATATAGGACAACAAAAATGATAGACTACATATCGGACCATAAATGATAGACTATAGGCATAAGTAATAATAGGAAGATCCTTCCCGGAATGGCTAACCGGGATTGCGACACAAGCCACCTCTCCCAGGAGAGAGGCCCGTGCCCCTCGGGGACATTATGGGCTAATACTAATACTAATACTAATTGTAGTTTGTTTAAACATTTGTAAAAGTGGAACAAATGACATGAACAACTTACACAGTTAAAATATTTGACCTTTGTAACCTATGAGGATTACACTCTTTGTTATTGTAAAGAACATTTGGTTTGTGTAACTAGAAATTGCATTTAATTAATCGCAATGAGTATCATCTGCCGTCCGTAATTTAAATGTGTTCACTCCTTTACATTTCGATTGGATTAATTATGGTAAATATTTTTGTGTCGATACGTTGTATGACATTTAGTGATTAAAATGTGTAGCTCTTAAAGATATTAACATTCATTGCATTAAGAATAATAGGACCATAGGCATTCACTGCATAATAAATTAAAAGCACTCACATGCTTAATTAATTTCGGAACCTCAAGATGCAATCGGTAACTAAAAAATATCTTATAGCGAAAACAGATCTTGTAACTACTCGGTGATATGCCTTTGGTGAATTGCTTCTTTTGTTTAAAGCTGAGAAGCGATAACGGGGCCAAAAGTTTGTTATTCCTTTATAATGTTCTATTTAGTGACATTTTAAGTATAAATTTAAAACCATTTTGATATGCTAAAGTTTGAAGGAATAACAAAAAATCCTATCCTTCGTGTCCTCGTTCACGGCCCTGGATGCAATTGGATTTAAATTTCCTATTCAATTGTAGCGAAGAAGGAAGGGTGCAACAACATAGTGTCATTCAAGATTTTTGTACGTAGGATAATCTCCGCGATATGAAGCTCATAAAAATACAGTTTATTTTGACATGCAAACAAATCGCAACGGCCAAAGAGGTGTCATTAATATCTTTAGACTTTTAAAGGCAGGTTACACATTAAAAATAACTTAACACTCTCCACTGCTACTCTTACGACCTTATAGAGGCAGGTACGAACTAAGAACGATACGAATATCGTATTTTCTTTCTCAGTACCACAGCCCGGGAAAGTGTGAATGAAACCGCCAATATAAGGATATCGTCACATTGTAAGAAAGTAAATCTACCGGTAGGAGGAAAATTGTAATGTTTTCTGCAAGTACTTTAGAATTTTGTATGCTAGAAATAAAGTAGGCATTTACTACCAGCTGAGTACATAAATCATGAATAACACTATATTCCAGGATTTTATATTTTGTAAACACGATATCTGTAACACAAGACAGATTTCTGTGTACGTTGTATATTTCGTATTGTAATGTATTTCAACTGGACGAATGTTACAATGAGGGGAAAACATTTCATTGTAACCTTTGTCACCTAATTTGTAAAGAGACTGTTTTAATTGTATAGCTTCCGCAACCACATAATTATCAAATTGTTTGTTAAATTTAGTATTATGAAATGTATAAGATTCTTTTCTCCGTATATTCATCGATTAACGATGAAGAAGGATTACATACTGAAAATTTAATGACGACATAATGGTGGAAAGGAAACCGTTATATTTAGTGTAGAAGAGGAGGTGCTAAAAAAGAAAAAATACTACTAGTGGTTTGAATTCCCAAAACTCACACCATATTCACAGAAAAAAAGAGCTTCAAGCTGTCTATGGTCTTCTACAAACCGCGATGTAGTGCGCAGAAGAAGAAACCAACTTTTGAAATTGAACATCCTACAAGTTACATTATCAAAACGACTATTGTGATGTGTGGAAATTATAAATAATTTTATTATACCTGATTTCTATGTATTTCTTAATATGTTGTGTGTTTTGTGCTGAAATAGTCACACCAGAATTGTATTTGAAACGAATCGATTGATTACAATGAGATGTAGACTTTTGATTGTAATCATTCTTTCTTTATCTTAATTTGCATATGTTTTTAAGTACATTTCATTGTAACCTTTGACACCTAATTTGTGAAAGAAACCACCATATGATATTTTACATTTAGTATTTTGAATAGTATACAATTACTTTGTCCGTAAAACTAACCTCATAGTCATCGCCCAACGAGGAGGACAGCATACATATAGAGCTTACAACTAACAACATGACGAACCCGAGAGAAGAAGGGGAAGGAAACGTAACATTTACCATAGAAGAGCCGGTGATGAGAAGAAAGGAATAAATGTGTGTGTGTGGTGTGAAATTGTTTAGCTAATGACGTTATTGATAGGAAACGAGGTTCAAGCTGTCTTCAATCTGCTACAAACAGAGATGTAGTGCGGAGTGCAACGGGCCGATAACAGTTTCATTAAAAAAACGTTAGCTGCGGTGTGTGGAAATTGTTATTAATATGAGTTTTATTATTTTATTGCTTATGGCTTGACTTGTACAATTTCTTTTACCAATGTTCAATTCTCATGGTGGCCAAACTCTCGTATCATTGTAGTCGGTGGATGTTAATCTGTAATATATAATTTGTTCCTGTGAGAGATGTAGGTGTTTTCACTTGCATAATGTATATTAGGTAGGTGATATTGTAATTTGTTTAATCATTTGTAAAAGTGGATCAAATGACATGTATAACTTACACAGTTAAAATATTTGACCTTTGTAACGTATGAGGATTACACTCTTTGTTATTGTAAAGACCATTTGGTTTGTGTAACTAGAAATTGCATTTGATTAATCGCAATGAGTATCATCTCCCGTCCGTAATTTAAATGTGTTCACTCCTTTACATTTCGATTGGATTAATTATGTTGGATAATTTTTGTGTCGATAAGTTGTATGACATGTAGTGATTAAAATGTGTAGCTCTTAAAGATATTAACATTCATTGCATTTACAATAATAGGACCAAAGGCATTCACTGCATATTAAATTAAAAGCACTCACATGCTTAATTAATTTCGGAACCTCTTGATGCAATCGGTAACTAAAAAAAAATCTTATAGCGAAAACAGATCTTGTAACTACTCGGTGATATGCCTTTGGTGAATCGCTTCTTTTGTTTAAAGCTGAGAAGCGATAACGGGGCCAAAAGTTTGTTATTCCTTTATAATGTCCTATTTAGTGACATTTTAAGTATAAATTTAAAACCATTTTGATATGCTAAAGTTTGAAGGAATAACAAAAAATCCTATCCTTCGTGTCCTCGTTCACGGCCCTGGATGCAATTGGATTTCAATTTCCTAATCAATTGTAGCGAAGAAGGAAGGGTGCAATAACATAGTGTCATTCAAGATTTTTGTACGTAGGCTAATCTCCGCGATATGAAGTTCATAAAAATACAGTTTATTTTGACATGCAAACAAATCGCAACGGCCAAAGAGGTGTCATTAATATCTTAAGACTTTTAAAGGCAGGTTACACATTAAAAATAACTTAACACTTTCCACTGCTACTCTTACGACCTTATAGAGGCAGGCACGAACTAAGAACCATACGAATATCGTATTTTCTTTCTCAGTACCACAGCCCGGGAAAGTGTGAATGAAACCGCCAATATACGGATATCGTCACATTGTAAGAAAGTAAATCTACCGGTAGGAGGAAAATTGTAATGTTTTCTACAAGTACTTTAGAATTCTGTATGCTAGAAATAAAGTAGGCATTTACTACCAGCTGAGTACATAAATCATGAATAACACTATATTCCAGGATTTTATATTTTGTAAACACGATATCTGTAACACAAGACAGATTTCTGTGTACGTTGTATATTTCGTATTGTAATGTATTGCAACTGGACGAATGTTACAATGAGGGGAAAACATTTCATTGTAACCTTTGTCACCTAATTTGTAAAGAGACTGTTTTAATTGTATAGCTTCCGCAACCACATAATTATCAAATTGTTTGTTAAATTTAGTATTATGAAATGTATAAGATTCTTTTCTCCGTATATTCATCGATTAACGATGAAGAAGGATTACATACTGAAAATTTAATGACGACATAATGGTGGAAAGGAAACCGTTATATTTAGTGTAGAAGAGGAGGTGCTAAAAAAGAAAAAATACTACTAGTGGTTTGAATTCCCAAAACTCACACCATATTCACAGAAAAAAGAGCTTCAAGCTGTCTATGGTCTTCTACAAACCGCGATGTAGTGCGCAGAAGAAGAAACAAACTTTTGAAATTGAACATCCTACAAGTTACATTATCAAAATGACTATTGTGATGTGTGGAAATTATAAATAATTTTATTATACCTGATTTCTATGTATTTCTTTATATGTTGTGTGTTTTGTGCTGAAATAGTCACACCAGAATTGTATTTGAAACGAATCGATTGATTACAATGAGATGTAGACTTTTGATTGTAATCATTCTTTCTTTATCTTAATTTGCATATGTTTTTAAGTACATTTCATTGTAACCTTTGACACCTAATTTGTGAAAGAAACCACCATATGATATTTTACATTTAGTATTTTGAATAGTATACAATTACTTTGTCCGTAAAACTAACCTCATAGTCATCGCCCAACGAGGAAGACAGCATACATATAGAGCATCAAACTAACAACATGACGACCCCGAGAGAAGAAGGCGAAGGAAACGTAACATTTGCCATAGAAGAGATGGTGATAAGAAGAAAGGAATAAATGTGTGTGTGGTGTGATTTCTTTTAGCTGATGATGTTATTGATAGGAAATGAGCTGCAAGCTATCTTCAGTCTGCTACAAACAGTTATATAGTGCGGAATTGTAACGGGCCGATTACGAATATCTCAGAATCATAAGAGTTGTATTAACAAAACGATGACTGTAGTGTGTGGAAATTGTTATTAATATTAGTTTTATTTTTTTATTGTTTATGACTTGACTCGTACATTTCGTTTATTTATCAACGTTCAATTCACATGATGGTCAAAATTTCGTGTCACTGTAGTCGGTCGAAGTTAATCTGTAATATATAATTTGTTTCTGTAGTGAGATGTGGAGATTTTCACTTGTATAAAGTATATTATGTAGGTGCTATTGTAATTTGTTTATACATTTGTAAAAGTGGATAAAATGACATTAGTAACATATCACACTAAATACAGTTGTAATATTTGAACTTTGTAACCCATAAGTATCACACTTTTTGTTATTTTAAGAACATTTGGTTTGTGTAACTAGTAACTGCAAATGATCAATCGCAATGAGTATCATCTCCCGTCCGTAATTTAAATGTGTTCACTCCTTTACATTTCGATTGGATTAATTATGTTGGATAATTTTTGTGTCGATAAGTTGTATGAATTTAGTGATTAAAATGTGTAGCTCTTAAAGATATCAACATTCATTGTATTAACAATAATAGGACCAAAGGCATTCACTTCATATTAAATTAAAAGCACTCACATGCTTAATTAATTTCGGAACCTCTTGATGCAATCGGTAACTCGCTTCTTTTGTTTAAAGCTGAGAAGCGATAACGGGGCCAAAGTTTGTTATTCCTTTATAATGTCCTATTTAGTGACATGTTAAGTATAAATTTAAAACCATTTTGATATGCTAAAGTTTGAAGGAATAACAAAAAATCCTATCCTTCGTGTCCTCGTTCACGGCCCTGGATGCAATTGGATTTAAATTTCCTAACCAATTGTAGCGAAGAAGGAAGGGTGCAATAACATAATGTCATTCAAAATTTTTGTACGTAGGCTAATCTCCGCGATATGAAGCTCATAAAAATACAGTTTATTTTGACATGCAAACAAATCGCAACGGCCAAAGAGGTGTCATTACTATCTTTATACTTTTAAAGGCAGGTTACACATTAAAAATAACTTAACACTTTCCACTGCTACTCTTACGACCTTATAGAGGCAGGTACTAACTAAGAACGACACGAATATCGTATTTTCTTTCTCAGTACCACAGCCCGGGAAAGTGTGAATGAAACCGCCAATATACGGATATCGTCACATTGTAAGAAAGTAAATCTACCGGTAGGAGGAAAATTGTAATGTTTTCTACAAGTACTTTAGAATTTTGTATGCTAGAAATAAAGTAGGCATTTACTACCAGCTGAGTACATAAATCATGAATAACACTATATCCCAAGATTTTATATTTTGTAAACACGATATCTGTAAGACAAGACAGATTTCTGTGTACGTTGTATATTTCGTATTGTAATGTATTGCAACTGGACGAATGTTACAATGAGGGGAAAACATTTCATTGTAACCTTTGTCACCTAATTTGTAAAGAGACTGTTTTAATTGTATAGCTTCCGCAACCACATAATTATCTAATTGTTTGTTAAATTTAGTATTATGAAATGTATAAGATTCTTTTCTCCGTATATTCAACGATAAATGACGACATAATGGTGGAAAGGAAACCGTTATACTTAGTGTAGAAGAGGAGTTGCTAAAAAGAAACATTACTACTAGGTGGTTTGAATTCTCGAAACTGACACCATATTCACAGAAAAAAGAGCTTCAAGCTGTCTATGGTCATCTACAAACCGCGATGTAGTGCGCAGAAGAAGAAACCAACTTTTAAAATTGAACATCCTAACAGTTACATTATCAAAACGACTATTGTGATGTGTGGAAATTATAAATAATTTTATTATACCTGATTTCTATGTATTTCTTTATATGTTGTGTGTTTTGTGCTGAAATAGTCACACCAGAATTGTATTTGAAACGAATCGATTGATTACAATGAGATGTAGACGTTTCATTGTAATCATTCTTTCTTTATCTTAATTTGCATATGTTTTTAAGTACATTTCATTGTAACCTTTGACCTAATTTGTGAAAGAAACTTTCACTGATACACCAAATGATATTTTGAATTTAGTATTATGAATAATATATAATTGCTTTGTCCGTAAAACTAACCTCATAGTCATCGCCCAACGAGGATGACAGCATACATATAGAGCATCAATCTAACAATATGACGATCCCGAGAGAGAAGGGGAAGGAAACGTAACATTTACCATAGAAGAGATGGTGATAAGAAGAAAGGAATAAATGTGTGTGTGTGGTGTGATTTTTTTTAGCTGATGACGTGTTTGATAATAAATGAGCTGCAAGCTATCTTCAGTCTGCTACAAACAGTGATATAGTGCGGAATTGTAACGGGCCGATTACGAATATCTCAGAATCATAAGAGTATTAAGAAAACGATGACTGTAGTGTGTGGAAATTGTTATTAATATTAGTTTATTTTTTTATTGTTTATGACTTGACTCGTACATTTCGTTTATTTATCAATGTTCAATTCACATGATGGTCAAAATTTCGTGTCACTGTAGTCGGTCGAAGTTAATCTGTAATATATAATTTGTTTCTGTAGTGAGATGTTGGGATTTTCACTTGTATAAAGTATATTATGTAGGTGCTATTGTAATTTGTTTATACATTTGTAAAAGTGGATAAAATGACATTAGTAACATATCACACTAAATACAGTTGTAATATTTGACCTTTGTAACCTATAAGTATAACACTTTGTTATTGTAAAGAACATTTGGTTTGTGTAACTAGTAACTGCAAATGATCAATCGCAATGAGTATCATCTCCCGTCCGTAATTTAAATGTGTTCACTCCTTTACATTTCGATTGGATTAATTATGTTGGATAATTTTTGTGTCGATAAGTTGTATGAATTTAGTGATTTAAATGTGTAGCTCTTAAAGATATCAACATTCATTGTATTAACAATAATAGGACCAAAGGCATTCACTGCATATTAAATTAAAAGCACTCACATGCTTAATTAATTTCGGAACCTCTTGATGCAATCGGTAACTAAAAAAAATCTTATAGCGAAAACAGATCTTGTAACTACTCGGTGATATGCCTTTGGTGAATCGCTTCTTTTGTTTAAAGCTGAGAAGCGATAACGGGGCCAAAAGTTTGTTATTCCTTTATAATGTCCTATTTAGTGACATTTTAAGTATAAATTTAAAACCATTTTGATATGCTAAAGTTTGAAGGAATAACAAAAAATCCTATCCTTCGTGTCCTCGTTCACGGCCCTGGATGCAATTGGATTTCAATTTCCTATTCAATTGTAGCGAAGAAGGAAGGGTGCAATAACATAGTGTCATTCAAGTTTTTTGTACGTAGGCTAATCTCCGCGATATTAAGCTCATAAAAATACAGTTTATTTTGACATGCAAATAAATCGCAACGGCCAAAGAGGTGTCATTAATTTCTTTAGACTTTAAAAGTCAGGTTACACATTAAAAATAACTTAAGATTTTCCACTGCTACTCTTACGGCATTATAGAGGCAGGTACTAACCAGAGGTGTACAAATCTCGATTTTAGCTTGCCCAAACCCGCTTGAACGCCAGGCAAGCAAGTTGCCAGCGTCATAGCTAGGAAGCAGGCAGGTTTCTTTAACCCTGATGGGTCAGGTCAAACCCAGCCTAGGCAAGTCAGACTAAGCTTGCGACATTCCTATCAGCTAAACAACTGTAGTTGCTGAGTGTAGGTAATACTTTCTTGCTTTTCTACATGCTGGTAGAAGAAATTCACCATGCAGATAAATAAAAGGTGGATAAAGTATTAAAAATCGTTTTAGCGTCTTAACACAATTAATATTTTTATTATTAGGTAGATTTCGAAGAAAAATCTACCTAATGACTTTCAAAAAATTCGTTCATATCGTTACGTTTCATGCCTCCCTAAGTACGAAACCACCGCCTGTTAAAAAAATTGTGATATTTATATTTATATGCAGTATATGTATATGTATATATGCATATATATCTTTACACGCTAGCGGCCGTAATTTTCAAGATATTTGAATCAAATTTTATTATGTTATTTCTAGGCCCAATAGTTCAGACAAGCTCGTTAATGAGCAAAATTGGCCTAAGGGGGTGGTCGGGGGAGGGGGTTGAAATTTTAAAACATTTATATCTCGGCCCCTATGAAGTATAGAGGGAAACTTTGATTGAATAAATTAGAGTACTCCTTATGGAGTTCACAGTGACACCAACGATTCGGGGGTTTTGGGAGTACGAGTGGGGGTGGGGGTATGGGGATGGAAATTCGAAATTTTCAAAACTACGTCTTGTGGAGTATCGTTGAAAAGCTCTTGATGAGTACTCTACAAATCAATAACTAGTTTCTTGATAGTTCTCATATAAGGCGAGATTTGAATGTTTTAAAAAGTTCTCTTTCCTCTTTTTTGCAGTTATTATTGCGGGTTTGTCATGCCAAGGCTAAAGAAGAAGAGTGCTACGCAGCGACAGTAAATTAAAACAAAAGCACTTCGAAGTCTACCTCAGCTTGTAGGCTTGCCTAAAGGGATTTTTGTTATTGTTATTAATGATTTTATGATATTTTCTCGAAAATGTTTGAAAATTTTTCCCATACCGGACTAGTACTTTTGTTCATTGATAATTAATTCAAACTGTCCACCATTTTAGTTTCTCCTCGGCTTCCTTCAGGGTAAAATTCTCTAAATGCATCTGAAGTTCCTCAACTACGTAACTGCACGACTTGCCAGTGCACTGCTATACCCAGTTTCATATTCTTTCCGCCAGGCCTTGCAGTTTCCTTAGGTCCTGAGCAACCCACCAAGTTATGAAGAGCTTATGACTCATAGCGATAGTATTTCTTATCATCGTTGTAATCTGGCTTGCTTTCAAGTCAAGCAAGTTTAAAGCTGTGACTGGTTGCAGAATTTCAAAGGGGCAGGCAAGCTAAAATCAGAATATGTACACCTCTAGTACTAACTAAGAACGATACGAATGTCGTATTTTCTTTCTCAGCACCACAGCCCGGGGAAGTGTGAATGAAACCGCCATTATACGGATATCGTCACATTGTAAGAAAGCAAAACTACCGGTAGGAGGAAAATTGTAAAGTTTTCTACAAGTACTTTGCAATTTTGTATGGTAGAAATATAGTAGGCATTTACTACCAGCTGAGTACATAAATCATGAATAACACTATATCCCGGTATTTTATATTTTGTAAACACGATATCTGTAACAGAAGACAGATTTCTGTGTACGTTGTATATTTCGTATTGTAATGTATTGCAAATGGACGAATGTTACAATGAGGGGAAAACATTTCATTGTAACCTTTGTCACCTAAATTGTAAAGAGACTGTTTTAATTGCATAGCTTCCGCAACCACATAATTATCAAATTGTTTGTTAAATTTTCTACTATGAATTGTAAAAGATTCTTTTCTCCGTATATTCATCGAATAACGATGAAGAAGGATTACATACTGAAAATTAAATGACGACATAATGGTGGAAAGGAAACCGTTATATTTAGTGTAGAAGAGGGGGTGCTAAAAAAGAAAACATTACTACTAGGTGGTTTGAATTCTCGAAACTTACCCCATATACACAGAAAAAAGAGCTTCAAGCTGTCTATGGTCTTCTACAAACCGCGATGTAGTGCGCAGAAGAAGAAACCAAATTTTGAAATTGAAAATCCTAAAAGTTACATTATCAAAACGACTATTGTGATGTGTGGAAATTATAAATAATCTTATTACACCTGATTTCTATGTATTTCTTTATATGTTGTGTGTTTTGTGCTGAAATAGTCACACCAGAATTGTATTTGAAACGAATCGATTGATTACAATGAGATGTAGACTTTTCATTGTAATCATTCTTTCTTTATCTTAATTTGCATATGTTTTTAAGTACATTTCATTGTAACCTTTGACACCTAATTTGTGAAAGAAACTTTCGCTCATACACCATATGATATTTTAAATTTAGAATTATGAATAGTATATACTTCCATTGTCCGTAAAACTAACCTCATAGTCATCGCCCAACGAGGAAGACAGCATACATAGAGAGCATCAAACTAACAACATGACGACCCCGAGAGAAGAAGGGGAAGGAAACGTAACATTTACCATAGAAGAGCAAGTGATAAGAAGAAAGGAATAAATGTGTGTGAGGTGTGATTTTTTTAAGCTGACGACGTTATTGAGACGAAATGAGCTTCAAGTTACCTTCAATCTGCTAGAAACAGTGATATAGTGCGGAATTGGAACGAGCCGATTACGAATACCTCAGAATCATGACAGTTGTATTAACAAAACTACGACTGTAGTGTGTAGAAATTGTTATTAATATTAGTTTTGTTTTTATATTGTTTATGACTTGACTCATACATTTCGTTTATTTATCAATATTGAATTCACATGATGGTCAAAATTTCGTGTCAGTGTAGTCGGTCGAAGTTAATCTGTAATATATAATTTGTTTCTGTAGTGAGATGTGGGGATTTTCACTTGTATAAAGTTTATTAGCTAGGTTCTATTGTAATTTGTTTATACATTTGTAAAAGTGGATAAAATGACATTAGTAACATTACGCACGAAATACAGTTGTAATATTTGACCTTTGTAACCTATAAGTATCACTCTTTTTCTTATTGTAAAGAACTGCTGGTTTGTGTAACTAGTAACTGCAAATGATCAATCGCAATGAGTATCATCTCCCGTCCGTAATTTAAATGTGTTCACTCCTTTACATTTCGATTGGATTAATTATGTTGGATAATTTTTGTTTCGATAAGTTGTATGACATTTAGTGATTAAAATGTGTAGCTATTAAAGATATTAACATTAATTGCATTAAGAATAATAGGACCAAAGGCATTCACTGCATATTAAATTGAAAGCACTCACATGCTTAATTAATTTCGAAACTTCTTCATGCAATCGGTAACTAAAAAAAATCTTATAGCGAAAACAGATCTTGTAACTACTCAGTGATATGCTTTTGGTGAATCGCTTCTTTTGTTTAAAGATGAGAAGCGATAACGGGGCCAAAAGTGTGTTATTCCTTTATAATGTCCTATTTAGTGACATTTTGCGTATAAATTAAAAACATTTTAATATGCTAGCGTTTGAAGAAATAACAAAAAATCCTACCCTTCGTGTCCTCGTTCACGGCCCTGGATGCAATTGGATTTAAATTTCCTATTCAATTGTAGCGAAGAAGGATGGGTGCAATAACATAGTGTCATTCAAGTTTTTTGTACGTAGGCTAATCTCCGCGATATTAAGCTCATAAAAATACAGTTTATTTTGACATGCAAATAAATCGCAACGGCCAAAGAGGTGTCACTAATTTCTTTAGACTTTAAAAGTCAGGTTACACATTAAAAATAACTTAAGACTTTCCACTGCTACTCTTACGACATTATAGAGGCAGGTACTTACTAAGAACGATACGAACGTCGTATTTTCTTTCTCAGTACCACAGCCCGGGGAAGTCTGAATGAAACTGCCATTATACGGATATCGTCACATTGTAAGAATTTAAAACTACCGGTAGGAGTAAACTTGTAATGTTTTCTACAAGTACTTTACAATTTTGTATGCTAGAAATATAGTAGGCATTTGCTACCAGCTAGGTACATAAATCATGAATAACACTATATCCCGGTATTTTATATTTTGTAAACACGATATCTGTAACAGAAGACAGATTTCTGTGTAAGTTATATATTTCGTATTGTAATGTATTGCAAATGGACGAATGTTACAATGAGGGGAAAACATTTCATTGTAACCTTTGTCACCTAATTTGTAAAGAGACTGTTTTAATTGCATAGCTTCCGCAACCACATAATTATCAAATTGTTTGTTAAATTTTCTACTATGAATTGTAAAAGATTCTTTTCTCCGTATATTCATCGATTAACGATGAAGAAGGATTACATACTGAAAATTAAATGACGACACAATGGTGGAAAGGAAACCGTTATATTTAGTGTAGAAGAGGAGGTGCTAAAAAAGAAAAAATACTACTAGTGGTTTGAATTCCCAAAACTGACACCATATTCACAGAAAAAAGAGCTTCAAGCTGTCTATGGCCTTCTACAAACCGCGATGTAGTGCGCAGAAGAAGAAACAAACTTTTGAAATTGAACATCCTACAAGTTACATTATCAAAACGACTATTGTGATGTGTGGAAATTATTAATAATTTTATTATACCTGATTTCTATGTATTTCTTTATATGTTGTGTGTTTTGTGCTGAAATAGTCACACCAGAATTGTATTTGAAACGAATCGATTGATTACAATGAGATGTAGACGTTTCATTGTAATCATTCTTTCTTTATCATAATTTGCATATGTTTTTAAGTACATTTCATTGTAACCTTTGACCTAATTTGTGAAAGAAACTTTCACTCATACACCATATGATATTTTAAATTTAGTATTATGAATAGTATATACTTCCATTGTCCGTAAAACTAACATCATAGTCATCGCCCAACGAGGAAGACAGCATCAAACTAACAACATGACGACCCCGAGAGAAGAAGGGGAAGGAAATGTAACATTTACCATAGAAGAGCAAGTGATAAGAAGAAAGGAATAAATGTGTGTGCGGTGTGATTTTTTTAAGCTGACGACGTTATTGAGACGAAATGAGCTTCAAGTTATCTTCAATCTGCTAGAAACAGTGATATACCCAGTAGTGCGGAATTGGAACGAGCCGATTTCGAATACCTCAGAATCATGATAGTTGTATTAACGAAACTACGACTGTAGTGTGTGGAAATTGTTATTAATATTAGTTTTATTTTTATATTGTTTATGACTTGACTCATACATTTCGTTTATTTATCAATATTCAATTCACATGATGGTCAAAATTTCGTGTCAGTGTAGTCGGTCGAAGTTAATCTGTAATATACAATTTGTTTCTGTAGTGAGATGTGGGGATTTTCACTTGTATAAAGTTTATTAGCTGGGTTCTATTGTAATTTGTTTATACATTTGTAAAAGTGGATAAAATGACATTAGTAACATTACGCACGAAATACAGTTGTAATATTTGACCTTTGTAACCTGTAAGTATCACTCTTTTTGTTATTGTAAAGAACTGCTGGTTTGTGTAACTAGTAACTGCAAATGATCAATCGCAATGAGTATCATCTCCCGTCCGTAATTTAAATGTGTTCACTCCTTTACATTTCGATTGGATCAATTATGTTGCATAGCCTACTTTTTGTGTCGATAAGTTGTATGACATTTAGTGATTAAAATGTGTAGCTCTTAAAGATATTAACATTCATTGCATTAAGAATAATAGGACCAAAGGCATTCACTGCATATTAAATTGAAAGCACTCACATGCTTAATTAATATAGGAACCTCTTGATGCAATCGGTAACTAAAAAAAATCTTATAGCAAAAACAGATCTTGTAACTAGCCTACTCGGTGATATGCCTTTGGTGAATCGCTTCTTTTGTTTAAAGCTGAGAAGCGATAACGGGGCCAAAAGTTTATTCCTTTATAATGTATAATTTAGTGGCATTTTTTGTATAAATTTAAAACCATTTTGATATGCTAATGTTTGAAGGAATAACAGAAAATCCTGTCCTTCGTGTCCTCGTTCACGGCCCTGGATGCAATTGGATTTTAATGTCCTATTCAATTGTAGCGAAGAAGGAAGGGTGCAATAACATAGTGTCATTCAAGATTTTTGTACGTAGGCTAATCTCCGCGATATTAAGGTCATAAAAATACAGCTTATTTTGACATCCAAACGAAGTTGTATGGGAATATTATAGGAGAAAAATTCCTCCGACACTGGGGGTTAAACCCAGGACTTTCGGCTATTCGCGCCAATGCTCTACCAACTGAGCTAAGCCGGAGTTTAATTCACAACGCCAGATGGAACCTCTCTCCTATGACTGATTGCCCTAATGGTCTACCTCACAGACAGACAAGTTATGTCATATGCAGTACTGTGAGGTACACTAAGTAGTGATTTTTGTGACCGGGTTCCCACTGTTATTGTACAGTTAACATTCAAGATAGCTATATAAGCAATTATGAACCACAGATTATTGTCTCTGTTGGACATTACATGAGAATATTATAGGAGAAAAATTCCTCCGACAAGGTCTTGGCTATTCGCGCCAATGCTCTACCAACTGATCTAATCCGGGGTTCAATTCACAGCACCAGATTGAACCTCTCTCCTATGACTGATTGCCCTAATGGTCTAACTCAGACAGACAAGTTATGTCATATGCAGTATACTGTGAGGTACACTAAGTAGTGATTCTTGTGACCAGGCTCCCACTGTTATTGTACAGTTAACATTCAAGATAGATATATAAGCAATAATGAACCACAGATTATTGTCTCTGTTGGACATTAGCTCAGTTGGTAGAGCATTGGCGCGAATAGCCAAAGGTCCTGGGTAAGTCCCAGTGTCTGAGGAATTTTTCTCCTATAATATTCTCATTTAATGTCCAACAGAGACAATAATCTGTGGTTCATGATTGCTTAAAAATCTATCTTGAATGTTAACTTTACAATAACAGTGGGAACCCGGTCACAAAAATCACTACTTAGTGTACCTCACAGTGTACTGCATATGACATAACTTGTCTGTCTGTGAGTTAGACCATTAGGGCAATCAGTCATAGGAGAGAGATGTTCAATCTGGTGCTGTGAATTGAACTCTGGCTTAGCTCAGTTGGTAGAGCATTGGCGCGAATAGCCAAAGGTCCTGGGTTCCAATCCCAGTGTCGGAGGAATTTTTCTCCTATAATATTCTCATGTAATGTCCTACAGAGACAATAATCTGTGGTTCATGATTGCTTACATATCTATCTTGAATGTCAACTGTACAATAACAGTGGGAACCCGGTCACAAAAATCACTACTTAGTGATGACTTATTGCCCTAATGGTCTACCTAACAGACAGACAAGTTATGTCTAATGCAGTACACTGTGAGATATATATTCTGTTTATTTTAGCTCTGCCAGCTTAAATAAACAGCATAATATATATCTCACAGTGTACTGCATATGACATAACTTGTCTGTCTGTGAGGTAGACCATTAGGGCAATCAGTCATAGGAGAGAGGTTCCATCTGGCGCTGTGAATTGAACTCAGGCTTAGCTCAGTTGGTAGAGCATTGGTGCGAATAGCCAAAGGTCCTGGGTTTAAGTCCCAGTGTCGGAGGAATTTTTCTCCTATAATATTCCCATACAACTAATGTTTTAGAATTATCTTGTGATAGAGAAGAGGACTCTTTAGAGGTAACAATTGCCAAAACATAAGGAAGAAGGAAGCATGGAAAGAATGTTCACAAAATTAGAGTAATGTAATATGGTAATAAGGTCATATACTAATACCTAAAACTGCAGTTTGACTCAACCTGTTACGAAGAGGACAATCCTTTCAATGTTAAACAGAATGTATGATCCCGAAGGATTTACTTGTTCTGTACCTTCATGTACTAAGCTTTTACTGCAATCAACTTGGAAGAAGGAAGGCTGAGACATTGAAGTTAGTGAGGAAATCAAGAAAATGTTTCTTAAATGGGTTATTGAGCTCATATCTTTAGCAAAGATTAAATGTCCTAGGTGGATAGATATAAGCGAAAGAACAAATTTGAGTTTACACACATTCTGCAATGCAAGCCAGTCTGCTTATGCCATTGCAGTATATATGAGATAACAGTTAACAGATTATCTGTGCAGCTAGTTCAGACTAAGACGAGGATACCTCCTACGAAGAACATGACAATTCCCCGTCTAGAGTTATTAGCAGCTACTAAAGGAGCATGGTTGCATAACTCGGTGATGGAAAGTCTTAGAATGAAAAATATTTAAGGATTTCTTTAGAGTACTTGCTTGAATTCGTCGAAAGGAACAGTGGTTGACATTCGTTGGAAATAGGGTGACAGAGATTAAAAAACTAACATCAGTCGATCAATAGAGACATGTTCCTGGTGAAAATAATCCAGCAGACTTACCTTCTTGAGGAAGTGGAGCGAAACAGCTTCGGGAATCCCAATGGTAAGGGGTCCTCATTGGTTGGAAGGACCACCAGAATTGTGGGCAGAAGCCTCAGATGAAACTGATGAAACAGAAATTGTGATTTAGGTATCAGTTATATTCATTTGTTAACTATTGTATGTAATTGTTAAGATGCAATTGAGCCATGCAAAAGTGTTAAGTTAACTTATCAGGATTTTGTTAACTTGAGGTGGGAGTATGTTTGAATTGTCTGCATATAATTCGGTCAGTTTTTGTTTCCGAGGCTTGCCAAACAATGTATTTTTCAATTGTTTTTAACAGTCAATAAAGTTTAAGTAAGTTTTGCAGTAAAATAATGTTCTTGTAATCATAAATTAGGTATATTTTCAATAATAAGCATTCAGTACAGTAATCCTGACGACAGATCCTTTGTAATTTTCCTCCTCCATTTTACACCAATTTTTAAAACAGGAATAGTTTGATACAAATAGAAATATAAATCAATATGAAATTAATGCTAGACTTAACAAATAGTAAGAGGACATCTGGTCACTGCAGACAACACCCTTCTTTGCTTGCACATAAGGACATTTTGATTTGAAGATTAGTAGACAGTTTATGCACATCCTGGCTCATGAAATAGAAATGCCGTTACTGCTTTGTCTAATTATATACAAAATTCAGCCTAACATCGAATTTCTATCTAAGCGGCTCAAGCTGGCATGAATGTAGAGCTTAGATTGCTTAGCTACTAACAGCTGATCAAGCTGGCAGTACTGCCCCACAGGTAGATTACAGCGGTAAAGCGGGTGATCGTTGATAAATATTTTAATAGTGAGAAAACAAGAAAACTTCAATTTGTTTAATGACTCAACAGCTTTAATGCCTTTACCTTAGTTAGATTAAGATGAGACTGTGATGTATACATCAACAAACAAACCTACTTACTTTATTTGAGTATCATTATATAGTTATGTTGTTCTAACATGTGAAAATTCAATATAATTGTGTGTTATGATAGTATTAAATTTACCAAAGACCCAAAAAATATTGTATACGCCCATCTCTTGTTGTACTGCAAAGCAACTTTTTGTTTCATGACCTGTTATCCCTTCGTGTCCCTCTTGCCAGTATTCTCTAAAATTAATTGATGGTCTGGTACTATTGTGTAGAATCTTCCTTTTGTACCCACTGTGGAGACTGAGACCAGGAAGCATGTCAGAAGAAGCAGGTCCCTCCGGTGTTTATCACATGTGGTCTTTGAAAAAGAAGTGCCAGCCGAACAGGAGTGACTGCCCAACTTACCAGCTGCAGATGCAATGACTTACAGAAAAAACAAATTATGGACTTGGATTGTAGAAAGAAGCATAAGCACAATCCCCCAAGTAGGCAAAAGTTGAATGCTATTTGCACCTTTTATACCACTGGTGGTAGAATGAGATCGTTTCAGATATAGAGATGGAGCATGACACCTGCTTTTGATTACACTACCCTGCATCATTTTGCGGCAAAGCATTTAATAAGTGATTTTAACTAAATAAGGTCTCCTGATTTCAGAACTGTCACTATTTTTTTGTATCAAATCTAGTTTTCGTGTTTGGTATCTGAAAATGTGTCATGGCGGACGCAACTTTAAGGTCTTTAAGGTCTTGGGGACTTATAGTAGCTAAATGGTAAGTCGTATCAAAAAACCGATTGCAGCAGCAGTAACGGATTCTAAGAGATCTACAAGTTTGGTCTTACGTCTTTTTGTGATATCTCCATCGGTAGTTAGATTTTTTATTTTAAGTAAATTTTGTATACTTTCTTCACATTATGTAATATTTGAAACACATAGGACAGATAGAATCGTAAAATTTGACAAGATACTGGCACATATAACAGCCATAAGCCTACAAAATTTGATGTTTCTAGCTGCCCCATAAGTATAGAAAAACTTGCTGGATAGCTGTGACATTGTTCACTTCTACAACAGTCTAATCGTCCACTTATTAACACTGACGTTTATTCACTTCCAGATGAGCTAGAAACTTGAAATTTGGCATACTTACATAGATTTTAGCTTATATCCAATGGGAAAATAAAAAAAAAGTTCAATTTTTTTTATTTTACCCCTCTAAAATAAACTTTGAATTTTAAAAATTTTTTCACTGCATATTTTTATGGCTTCAGATGATGTCAAGAACAAATTTATTTGGCCTGCGCTCACGTAAAACAGTGGAATACATAAGTCTTGGACTGTTTAAAAATATTTTATTTTTCTCTGTAAATATTATCAAAATTATCCTAATTTTTAAGTACTTTTTTATCCTGTAGGCTAGTCTATGCAATAACTTATATCTCTCATTTTGATATACCTATTGCTAGAAAACATGATATGATACGTAAAAACAGTCAACGGATTCATGCTCAGTTACCCAAAACCAGTTAAGATCACCTATAAGCAGCATCAAAAGCTGCATACAGTTATTAAGTGCCAGTAGTAGTAGTAGTAAGTATTCTGCCTTCCGGCAGGTTTTCAAACTTGGTACGCGAATTTTGTTTTCCAAAACTGTCTATCCTCTGCTTCCTCCTTCAGCATCCAATATTTCTGCTTTTCCCTTAAATCGTCCAACAGCTGAATTCTTCTTCTTCCAAGTCTAGTTGTACCCTCCAATCTTCCTTCTACGACATCATGTAATAAGCAGTTCCTTCTGAGAATGTGTCCAACCCAGTTTGCTTTCCTCTGACGAATTGTGTGTATGATTGACTTCTCACCCACTCTACTCAGAACCTCTTCGTTTGTCACCATGTCCATCCACTTTATATTTTCTATCTGTCTCCAGCACCACATTTCAAAACTTTCTAAATATTTCTTCTCTAATTTCCTCAAAGTCCATGTCTCTGATCCATACAAAGCAATACTCCAAATATAACACTTCACCAGGTTTTTACGTAGCTCTAGGTTCAGACTACTAGTTAGCAGAGTTCTCTTCTTCATAAATGCTTTCTTGGCCATGGCAATTCTTGATCTTATCTCCTTGGTGCAATAGGCATCTTTCGTCAGTACACTTCCTAAGTATTTGAACTGGTTCACGTTCTCTAATTCTTGATTTCCCATGATAATTTGAAGCGGCTCTTCTCTCTTCGATATCCTCATCACCTTCGATTTACCTATGTTGATTTCCATTCCATACTTTCTTCCTGTTTCCACCAGCCTGTCAATCATTCCTTGCAATATTTCTTGTTTCTTTGCCAGAATCACCAGGTCGTCCGCATATTTCATGGTGTTAATAGCGTATCCTCCTATCACAAAATCCCTAACTCCTTCTAAGGCTTCTTTTGCTAGCCAGTCTCCATAAAGGTTGAACAAGATGGGTGACATACAACATCCTTGACGCACACCTCTTCCTATTTCTACACTGTTGGTCACTCCATGTTCTAGACGCACTTTCACTTTTTGTCCCAGGTACAAATTGCGGATTAGTCTCCTGTCCTTCCAGTCAATGCCTATTTTTTTGAGTATGTCCATTAACTTTTCCCAGTTCACTCGGTCAAAAGCTTTTTGCCAATCAATAAAGCAGACACACACTTCTTCGTTGACCGCTAAAACTCTCTCTGATATAATCCTTAGCATTCCAATTGCATCTCTAGTTCCTTTTCCTTTCCGGAAACAAAATTGGTCTTCTCCTATTACGTCTTCTATTCTTCTTTCCAGTCTTCTAGTTAGTATCCGTGCCACAATTTTTCCTACGTGAGATAGCAAGCTGATAGTTCTGTGATCACTACACATCTTGGCACATTTCTTCTTCTTTAGTGCAATCACCTCTAGGAAATCTTGAGGCCATTCTCCAGTGTCATAAATTCGGTTGATAAGTTTGGTAAGTTTCCTCATCCCATTTTCTCCTAATTCCTTCAGTAGGTCCACTGGTATGTCATCGTCTCCTGTGGCCTTTCTATTCTTCATTTCTTTTATGGCCTTTTCTACTTCATTCTTCAATATGCTAGGTCCTATATTATCTTTATCCACTAGTTCTTCTGTTTCCATCTCGATGTCTTGTGGTCGATTTTGCTTGTCGTAAAGCTTTTCTATGTAATTTTCCCATATTGTAAGAACTTTTCCAGGGTTTGTAATTAAATTTCCATGAATGTCTTCTATTCCAAAAGTCCGTATTCCTTTATTTTCTTTAGATTCTAACTCCATCGCTTTCTGATACATTAAATCATATCTTCCTTTTCGTCGAAGCTCCATAATTTCATCACAGCTTTCTTTAAGGTAATTTTCTTTTGCTCTGTCTGTCTCTCTTCTTAGTTCATTATTCAATCTCTTATATTCCACAGCATTAGTATTTTTGTATTTCCTTCTTTCTTCCATCTTCTTGAACATCTCTTGTGTTACCCACGGTTTCCTATTTATTCTGTCTATTTTTCCAACTTTGTTCTTCAACGTGTCCAACAAAACATTTTTTACACTTTCCCACTCACTTTCTACAGATTCACCAACATTTTTTATTTCATGTAACTGTGTTTCCAATGACTCTTTAATCGAGTCCTTGTCATTTCACAGTTTTTCTAAGTTCCATCTTGGATTTCTTTTACATGTCCGCCTAATCCTTTTCAGCCTAGTCTCTATGTCTGCTACAAGAAGATTGTGATCTGTGTTGATGTCAGCATTTGGAAGAGTCTTCACAACTTTCACACTGCCCCGGAATCTCTGCTTGATGAGAATGTAGTCAATCTGGTACCTATTAATATCCCCAGGGCTTTTCCAGGTGTACAACTTTGTTTTCCTCTTCTTGAACCAGGTATTGGTTATCACCATATCATATTGTTGGCAGAAGTCAACAAGCCTATTACCTCTGTCATTGCGCTTCCCTAATCCATAAGGACCCACAATTTTTTTCTCTTGTCCTTCTCCTATGACACTGTTGAAATCTCCCATAATTATGGCATTCACTTTACCTCTTCCTTCTTGGTACAATATTTCGCCTATGTCTTCATACATTTTATCAACCTCTGCATCGTTGTGATCTGAAGTTGGCATATACACTTGCACTATCAAAACATGCACTGGATCTGCATTTATTTTTACATACATTATACGATCACTAACACACTCCACTTTTGTAATACTATTCACTAGTTTATTTTCCACCACTACAGCTATGCCTCTTTCGTGACAATTTCCACCCGAATAGAACATCGTACAATTACCACACGCCACTTCACCTTGTCCAGTCCATCTCACTTCACTTAAACCTACTATATTCACACCACATTTATTTAATTCCAGTGTTAAGTTCTCCAGTTTTTCTGCATTTCTAAGTGTCCTAACATTCCATGTTCCTATTTTAAGCTGCTGTCTTCTATTTTTTTTGTTTGTTTGTTCTTTCAATATCGATCACTCCCCCTGAAACACTTCCCGCCCGAAGATCTGACTGGGGAAGTATTTTACCTCCGGAATATTTTGCTTCAGGAGCAGCCATCATATTCGCTAATCCCAAGTGTCTTCAGGGAAAAAATAATGTGGTAGTCTTCCCACTAGTGCCAGTATGGTACTTTATGAGATTGTATGTGGGGACGGGAAAATGTCTGTCTGTCCGTCCATCTGTTCGTGTGTCTGTATGCACGATAACTCAAATACGCTTAATCGGATTTTAATGAAACTTGGTATACCCATTTATGATGTTCATGGGAAGAACCCTATCGATATTGGACCAAATCGGTTGATGGGTACCGAAGTAATTGCCAATTTAGTGCCTATTTTAATAGTATTATATTAGAAAGACACCATAATTCAAATACGCTTTAACAGATTTTCATGAAATTTGGTATACCAATTTGTGACGTCTATGAGAAGTACACTATTGAATTTGGACCTAATCGGTTGACCGGTACCGAGGTAAAACCCAATTTAGTGTCTATTTTAAAGACATGGTAACTCAAATACGCTTTATCGGATTTTCATGATACTTGGTATATGCATTTATAATGTCCATGAGAATACGTCTATTGATATTGGATAAAATCGGTTGAACGGTATCGGAGTAGTGCCCAATTTAGTGCCTATTTTATGGTAATATATTATAACAAATTTAACAAATGCAATGTTATTATGGCAACATATTGTTTTATGGCCTTGGAATTTTCAATAGTGAGACATGACACATTGATTATCAAACTAGTCAGATGTTTACTTCGTTCATCAAGTTGAATACTGTTATATACAGAAGATACTGTCACAATGCCATTATTTGCCCAGAAACTGCGAGAAATTGCCTGAAGTCGAAGGTTGCGGCCCCCTGTTGGTCGAACTGGAGTCGAGCGCCGATGGGCGTGGCCTAGAGCAAGAAATGTCATAATGAGCGGGCTATGCGCACTTGTGGGAGAGGCTGGAGGAGGGGCCACGTGCTAAAGGGTGTGACCGAGCGCCGCTGCAGGCTTCTAGATCATATGCGGATAGAAAGATCGCGACATCAGCTCCAGAACATTCGTCGGGACGATATACGCTCGTGAGCGGACAGTTGGTCAGTCAGAGCCAGAGAGTCAGTCAGTGTGTGGAAAGAGAGTGAACCGATCAGCTCGACCTCAAGTAAGTGTGAATTGAGCTGAGGAGCCAGTTGACCGGAGGGACTAGTGAACGGAAGCTACACTATTTTTCAAATGAGAAGAGTTTTCCTTCACCGCCAATCACGTGTACGAGCTAACGAAGTACTGCTAGCAGTAAGAGTCTTCCTTCCATCTCGCCGTCTCTGATTGGACCGCGTATCTAAGCAGGAGAAAGATAAACTGTTTGTCATCTGCAAAACACTGTAGT
Source organism: Ectobius pallidus (assembly GCA_964059195.1). Taxonomy (NCBI): domain Eukaryota; kingdom Metazoa; phylum Arthropoda; class Insecta; order Blattodea; family Ectobiidae; genus Ectobius; species Ectobius pallidus. The sequence continues at coordinate 30,769,370 of CAXKWD010000001.1, read as the reverse complement.
CAACGGGGAACTAGTGACCGGAGGAACTAGTGAACGGAAGAGCTGGTGAACTGAACTGGACTGGGACAGTGCCGTTCCGGTTAACTCAGCACAATGGGTGGATCGTGCAGCGGCAGCGAGGACTGCGGAGTTGACGGACGTGGCGTTGAACTACCTTGACTTGGGAGTCCGCACAGTGTGTGCGAACGGAGACAGTGCTGTAACTTGGAGTCAGCACAGTGGAAGTGAGCACCGAACAGAAGAGTGAACTGGAGAACATTCAGGAGTTTTCTGGTTGTATAGAGCACTGTTATCGGAAATAAAGGAGCCTCCATTCTTCAATTAGAGAATAAGTGTTCTGATTTCGAACCTTGACGAGCCCTTGTTACAATATATTACTCTGAAATAATTAGGCCTACTTACATTAAGTGGAGTTAATCGCCTGTGTATTTTGTGAAATGTTAACATATTTTATGAATGCCTTTATATCAGTGTATATGAGTTTGAATTAAGGTTAGGTATGAAACTTCAGACCTTTGATATTGATAGCAGCCTTGATTGATTCGTTTCTTCATAACGATGTCAGTGTAGGATAAATAATAATGTAAATAAAATATTTAAAACAACTAGCCATTGAATATTGACTTTATATTGTGCATTCTATGGATATGTAGACTACCGATATTTACATTAGGCTACGGTATATTGAAATGTAAGTATTTTTCTTATTCGTTCCTGTGCAGCAATATACCTAATGTGATTCCTGCCAGATAGATTTCATATTGACTTTTTATTCATTCATAACCTTTAAGGCTGCTTTAAACTTGAAACAGACATACCAGCAAATCGTAGGCCTATTGTGTCATTATTATTACTGCCAGCGCATTTTGTTTCTGGAGTTTAACTCTGAGATCTATTACAAAAATAACTTTTCTGCATTGGCCTATCATAATTGCGTTTATCACTGATGAAAGAAAAGCATACTGGCACTTTGTTATATCAGTTTACCTGATTTTATTTTATTATACAAAATGTCAAAATAACATTTTTAACAATTGTCAATTAACTAGATGTGACAGAGAAAAACAAAATGCATTTTCGAATTCAGCACAGCGAAGTTAATCACACATACCTATTTTCATTTTTACTGCAGAAATGTTAGTCTTTTTTGCACGCTAGTGTAATCAGACACAGGTCTCCATCTGTGAGAACCCAAAAACTGATTTCCCCCTAATTGAAGGGCTTATTTCCAAAGTGACGTTTCTCCATGAAATCACATTTTTCACAAAAGAAAAATTTCATATAAATCCTCGTCATATTAAGATAGAAGCCTAATTTTTGGCACATGCAATGCTGTAATACTTGCAAATTTACCTATATATATGAGAAAAATCACAGAGTCGTAGGAATGGCACAACTGGGGTCACAGGACAGGAATTTAAGTCATTTTGGCAGTAAACTAAGGTTTCATATAGGTGTCTTCTGCTATAGTTGAATTGAATTGAATGTATTATTGATCAAATAAAAGTGTTATAGCTATAAATCTTATGTTTATTATGTTTCAAAAATCCAAACCATAAACCTGAGAAATTTGGTAACATTTTTAACCTCACACTCTGTAAAAATAGCCTTATTTCAACTGGAAATAATATAACTAGCTAATAATCACTGTCATTGTTACTGACTGTCTTTCCTTTAATATACTTCAATATTTAATACTTAGTTTCTAAACCTTGAAAGCAAACATAAAAAAAATGTTAATGCAGTACCAGAGGAGGTATTTTTACTTTCACTGGAAATAATAGTATGGGCCTAATCATCACTGTCAATGTCATTAACCTCCTGACTACAAGAAAATACCTGCTTGTAGAATGACATTGCAGGATGCTCATCATTGATACCTAGTTTCTGTATAAGTATCTTCACATCATCAAGTTTTCTTTTTTACGTTATTACCTAAAGGCACTGGTTCGGTTTTAAGAAAAGATCATTTCTTTCCTCTCTTTAAGAATGTATGGGAACACATAGGCAATACATTTGAGAATCATGTAACTCTACAAGTAACAGCTTTTGAGCTGATTTGAAAACATTTCATTTCAGAAATTTTAAAATCCATTTTTGATTTGATATGCGATTTGACAGCATGTTTCCAGTTTGAAATGTGCCAGTCCTTGCCAAGAACTAACACATTATCTGCGTTTGAAAGTATTTTGTCATAATCTTCAGGGAAAAGCAGCAATTCAGTTTTTCTTAACATTTTTCAACCCTGCCAAAAATTACACGTTCTCAGTCACGTGACAGCTTGGTGCGTTTCTATTGGCTATAAGGAAATGCGACGGTTTGGAAATAAACACAGCTGGGAGATGCGTCACATTGGAAATAACATGAACTTTCAAAGGCTCCTGAAGCTGGCATTTACATCGTTTTGAACATTCAATATAGCTTACACCTTCACAGAAGGTATTCTTAATGCTTCGGTACGCTCAGCTCCAAATCTTTTAAAATTGGAGATACGTCACTTTGGAAATAAGCCCTTCAATTGTGTTCAATAATTTCAATTTCAATTTCAATGATTTATTTAGAGAAGCTACAGACAATTTTTACAAATTTTAAACAGTAATAATAATAATAATAATAATAATAATAATAATAATAATAATAATAATAATAATAATAATAATATTTTATTTGCTTCAGCATCGTCAAAGCTAATTAATTACAGATACAGTTCTTTTAACTATCACAATCTTTCAAACTAACAATATGTTTGAAATCTACATTTGAAATATGGTAAATTTACATTACTTTATACCAGTCAGACTCACAATAATACTCATAATATTTACAGTTAGTTATTTATACAGTTCTTACAGTATTTCAATGGTTCAAATTCACAGTTAGGTATAGAAACATTTATAATGCAATCATACTCAGTACAAGGGAGAAGGGAGGAACATACCACTCACAAAGTTCCCTAAATGAAGTTCAAGACAATCAGGTGTCTTCCACCTGTCAGAAAAATAAAGAGGTGATTCAGGTGGCTGTGATAACTGTTGGAACTTCATTTAAAAAGAGCTAATTCATAAGTGTTTTCCAAGTGTTGTTTAATATTTTATTAATACTGTGAAATAGTTTGGACTATCTAGGGTTCTATTGTATTATAGTGTTTGCATCTAAAACTTAATTTCAAGTGCGAGTGCTTTGAAGACTTTCTTCAAGCAGGACACCTTAGAGAATTGTGATACTTCTATTGTCGCACCAAGTTATCCCAATTCAAAATCAAGTGATCACGAATCTAGTGTACACATTTCAGACTGGAAACTGATATATAAATAATGAAAATATAACTACAGGGTGCGGCATTTAAAGTTTCCCATTTTCAAAACCGTGTAACACATTTATCTAGCACTTAAATAAGCTACATTTAACATTTTTAAATGGCTTACAGTCTTGGATTTGCAATTCTGGTCTTACTTTTTGAATATGATTTCCTTGAGATGCCCTCCATTAACTTCAACACATTGCTGCAATCTCCCTCGTACACTGGCCATTATGCATTGTGAGGTGTCCTGCGTAACATGTGCAATTTCCTGCAAATCAACGCATAATCCACAAGCTGTCACTCCACAGTCCTAAGGTCGTGGTGTGGTGCGCCATTGCAGCACAGGGTATTATTGGACCTTATCTCCCGACCTTACTCAGCAATTTTTTTTTTTTCTGTGGGAATATCTGAAGTCTAAAGTTTTCGCTCATTCTCTCCCTGACATTAACAGTCTTAACAATGCAATTCAGCAGAAAAGTGCAAATGTTACGCAAGACACCACACACCACGTAAAGGCCAGTGTACGAGGGAGATTGCAACAATGTGTTGAAGTTAATGGAGGGCATCTCAAGGAAATCATATTAAAAAATTAAGACCAGAATTGTAAATCCAAGACTGTAAGCCATTAAAAAATGTTCAATATAGCTTATTTCTTTGTTAACTAAATGTGTTACACGGTTTTGAAAATGGGAAACTTTAAATGCCGCACTCTGTAGTTGTGCTGGGATTTTCTCTGAGCCTACAACAATTAGTAATAAACAACTGAAAGTGAAGAAAAAAATGAGCAAGTATCAAACAATATATTGAAAACTATTGCTAAATTCACGAAATTATATTCTCAAAACTTAAATAGTTCAAGTGCAATATCAATAACTACTGTTGCAGTTAACAAAAGTGATAAATCTTATCGAACATTTTCTGTTCCTCAGAGCAATAAACGGCGGCTATGCACAAGCCTAGATTCGCCGCAGAACATAACCTTTTCGACTACTCTCCCCACTTGTAACAGATATTGAATATTAACTAATCATGAGAGTATGGGCGAACCTTCTATTGTCAAGGAACTCCTAAATGAAAAAATCCCACCAATTTATCTAAAAAAAAAATAGACAATTACCAATCACTATTGAAAAAAACAAACAAAGTCATGTGCAGTCGGAGTTTCATGTCAACTTAATGCAGTGTGTCCAACTGAAAAGTTTTAAAATAAAGGACAGACACACCGAGTGAAAAGGAGGGAGGGTATGGGGGGGGCAAAGCTAAATACTACAGATTATACTAATATACCGTTAATAACAATACGGTACAGTTTGGAGTTTGTTTTTATCACTGCTTTCATCTGTAGCAACTGAAAACGGACCTTGAATAAGAGTCTGAACAATCTGAAAACCTGCAGAGTTCTTTGGAAGAAAAGTTAAGTTTAAATTTAAGTTTTTTAACGTATTATCTATTAAATAAAGGAAATAGTATATTCACCCCTCATAGCCATTTCGTTCATTCCACAGTTTTAATTCTTTACTTTTTATTTTTATAAGTTTATTTTCTACATTTATAATTGATTGTACACATTATACAATAACATAAGAATACAAAACTCTGCATGTTTTCAGCTTAAATCTGTGTTTAGACATGTTAAAAAAAGAAAAAGCTTGTTTTTTTAATGGCCTCTTGACAGGCTAAACGCATATAAATTGAATACATTATGTAAAAAGAGTTCAAGGTACAAAAAATAATGTATATGATAATCTACAAGTATAAAAAAGAGAGAAAAATGTACATTACAAGTTGGTTACATTTGAAGAACTTAAATAGATCTCAATGTCACATCTTCAGAAACACGAATGCTATATTTCAAACAAAACTTCTGTGTAATATTAGCTTATTTACCCTTAATAATTCTGGAAACTGTTCTCAACTCGCTGAAAAAAAGGACAGCACTAAAAAAAAAAAAAAAAAAGAAAGAAGAAAAGAAAAAGGACAATTAAAGGACTTTTTTAATAGTCACCATTTTAAAGAACAGTCCTTTTAAAAAGGACTGTTGGACACACTGTTAATGGCTCAACCATAAAAGTATACACATCGACATTTAATGATTTTAGATCCCTCACTACATATTTCGGATCTATTCAGCAGCAGTATTATACTTTCAAAAACCTGCAGATAAAATCTTATCTGCTATTATTAAAGTAACTCGCCCAAGTAACTTGACAATGTCAAGATGGCGGCTGGCGTATGTTACAACGGAATTAACGGTCCTGCTTTTCATAATGGCATTAATATTCAGAACCGTAATATATGTAGATCTGCGAATCGCTATTTAGAGAATTAAATAAGAAGAGCGAAGAGTTGAGTACTGCATGGGAAATTATCCGAATTCTTCAGGATGAACGCAGAATTACAACGGAAGCAGATCCAGCAGTTAACAGGGATGCCATAAATGCTGCGCCATGGACCAGTATTAGAGATCGTAGGCGTAATGGTAATTCTAAATCAACCTCTCAAGTAAATCATCAGATCGAGGTCAAGAACAGATTCTTTCCTCTGATAAATGAAAATGAACAGAATAACTCAAACATCCAACTACCTACTAATAACCTGAACGACGACGTTGTTAGTTCGGCAATAGGCCAACATTCAAAGGAAGGAAGGAAGGAAGAAAGAAAGAAATTGCACTTTCAGGCCTAAATGACCACTCTTGGGACCCAGTGATTCTCGGTGATTCCCTATTAAAATATTCGGGAGAAGAATGCAAGAAACTAGGATTCAAAGTGTACTGTTATCCAGGAATTAACATTGAACAATTACAACACAAAGTAGAAAAAATCCCTTTGCAAAAAATCATTCCTAAAGTTGTAGTACTTCATGTTGGCACAAACAATATCAGAAATGGAGTAATGCCTGAAGAAGTCATGGGGGAAACCATGGATTTAGTGAATAGCATGCAAAACAAATTTCCAGGTTCTAAAATTGTTATTAGTGCTATACTAATGAGAAAAGATGTCAGTGAAAAGATAATAAATAGAATTAACAGTGAGCTAGACTGGCTATGCTCAGTTAAAGATATCACGTTGGTAGATGGGAACTGCTGGTTAAATCCTAGTGATATAGCAAGAGATGCTATTCACTTAAACGAAAATGGCTCCCATAAATCTGGGCAACTATTGTCAAATGTCATTTCAACTGAACTGTCTGCTAAGAAGTGGGAACTCGCAAAGCAAATCAAGAAATGTACAAGAAGTACTTTGACAGGGGCACACATCTCCAGTGATAATGAACCTATATCGTGTATCGTGGAGCAACCAGTATCCCAGATGGCTAAGAAGTTTAACATGGAGCAACCAGCAGCAATGTCAAATTCAACTGAAGTGAGTATTGAGATTTCTGCAACACCACTGACTATAGTGGAATGTAATTCACCTGGTATTCCCGACTCAAGCATAGGTCATATCGTCGAGCTACCAGCACCTGCATCACAGAAGTCTACTTCAACTGAAGTGGGTATTATGAATTCTGCAATAACGACTACATCGGAATGCAAATCATCTGGTATTCCCGGCTCCTGCATAGAGCATAATATAGAGCTCCCAGCACCAGCATTGCAGAAGGCAAATTCTGTTGGAGAATACTGTACTATATGGACTCTTCAAGTGTTATAGTAGAAGCCAAATCAAAAAGACTGTCAAAACTTCCGTCTAAACTAGCAACTGATTTTTTACTGTAACTGACCATCCTGTCGTTATCTCAAATAATAGTATCGCAGGAGACTTTATAGTTACTCCACATCAGGATGATGTGAAAGTATCCAAAATAAAAGTAAGTGATCTTTCAAATATGCCCCCACTAATATACTCCTTTATCATCAGAATGTCCAATCACTTAATAACAAAATCAATGAAACTGAAATCCTACTGTCATCCAAACTTTTGAATACAAGTGTATTATGTCTTACTGAATGTTGGCTTAGGGAGGATGCCCTGCAACTCACAATAATACCTAACTTCACTCTAGCAGCTAGTTCATGCAGAAAAATATTTACTCATGGGGGAAACTGCATCTTCATAAGGAACTCTCTTTCTTTTGCTAATCTTGATATCTTGAACAATCTAAACATTGAAAAAGACTTTGAAATTTCAGGCCTAACATTATCAGACTACAATATTGCCATTATATGTCTATACAGATCACCATTAGGTGACTTAAAAAATTTTCTTAACAATCTTGAAATTGCACTCAATAAAACTAAACTTCTTTATAAAACGCTTGTATTATGCGGTGACTTCAACATAGATTTTAACAAAAAGTCTAAAACCTTAGCAGAGTTATTGGATCTACTATTAGCTTACAATCTTAAACCAGCCGTTCACTCTCCAACTCATACGACACCTCACTCCTCATCAACCATAGATCAGATCATATTAAATACAGAAATGAATCTCTGTCAAATCGAAATTCTAAACACTGGTTTCAGTGATCACTATTCCCAACTGCTAACCCTTCCTATTTCACTGAAAAATCCTAAAAGAACAGAAGTTACTGAAATAGAATGTTTAGTGAACAAGCAATCAAGTATTTCAAATACTTGCTGAAGAAAGAAACTTGGTTTGAAGTCTACCTAAATGAAGACACGTCTCAAAAATTTTAAATCTTTCTTAGCACCCTTCGCTACTATGTTGACATTGCCTTTCCGAAATTCTAAACACTGGTTTCAGTGATCACTATTCCCAACTGCTAACCCTTCCTATTTCACTGAAAAATCCTAAAAGAACAGAAGTTACTGAAATAGAATGTTTAGTGAACAAGCAATCAAGTATTTCAAATACTTGCTGAAGAAAGAAACTTGGTTTGAAGTCTACCTAAATGAAGACACGTCTCAAAAATTTTAAATCTTTCTTAGCACCCTTCGCTACTATGTTGACATTGCCTTTCCAAAAAAGCTTGTAAAGGTCAATACAAATGCCAGCAACAATAAATGGAACACATCAGGTATCAAAAAGTCATGCGAAACAAAACGTCATCTGTATGAATTATCTAAAACCATAACTAACAATCCAGACTTTAACAACTTCTTCAAGAAATTTAAATCAACTTTGGCTAGTGTGATAAGGGAAGCAAAAAAATCCCTCTAGGCAGGCCTAGAGGCTGAGGTAGATTTCGAAGCGCTTTTGGTTTAATTTATTGTCGCTGCGCAGCACTCTCCTTCTTTAGTCTTGGCACGGCAAACCCGCAATAATAAGGACTGAATTCGGCAAAGAGCAAAAGCCTACAATCATTTGTTTTGAAAACAAGAATAGGATATAATATTCTGGGAGGCCATGCGCAAGATCAGCAATGAATAAAATTAGCAAAGCCGCTAAACAAGACAAAATTATGATATTATAATAATTCTTTTAAGTGTTATTATTTTCAAACATTAAAATCTCGCGTCATATGAGAGCTATCAAGAAACTATTTATTGATTTGTAGAGTACTCATCAAGAGCTTTTCAACGATACCCCACAAGACGTGGTTTCAAAAGTTTCGAATTTTCATCCCCCACCCTCACTCGAACCCCCGAATCGTTGGTGTCACTGTGAACTCCATAGGGAGTACTCTAATTTATTCAAACAAAGTTTCCCTCTATACTTCATAGGGGCCGACATATACATTTTTAAAAATTTCAACCCCCTCCCTCGACCACCCCCTTGGGCCAAATTTGCTCATTAGCGAACTTGCCCGAACTATTGGGCCTAGAAATGACATAAAATTTGGTTCAAATATCTTCAAAATTACGGCCGCTAGCGTGATATATAAATATCACAACATTTTTTTTTTGAACGGGCGGTGGTTTCGTACTTAGGGGAGCATGAAACGTAAAGATATGAAAGAATTTTTCGAAAATCATGACATGGTATCCATTGCAATAGGTAGATTTTTCTTCGAAATCTACCTAAAAACGAACAAATGATGAATACATTAAAAACTCTAACAATAAAATGAGAGCGTCATGGAACGTAGTTAAAAAAGAAACTACCAACATCAGGAAAGGGGTTGAATCAAATATCACCCTTAACAACAATTCACACTGTATTTCTGATCCCAACGATATTGCTAATTTCTTTAATACATACTTTGCCAATATAGCCGAAGACATCATATCAAAAAATACTCACAACAGAGCATCACACACAATTCCACCCTCTTTTCCTATAAATCAGTCTTCAATGTTTCTAGCCCCAACAAATGAAGGCGAAATCATCAATATTATAAAAAATTTGAAAACTAAACACTCATCAGGAATCGATGACATACCTGACTCTATTGTCAAAAAATGTTCACAACTGATTATTCAGCCCTTAACTCATATTTGCAATGAATCCCTCAAAAATGGAATTTTTCCGTCATCTATAATAAAACCGCTGTTTAAAAAAGATGATATTTCAAACTATAGGCCCATAGCATTAGTATCAGTATTCTCTAAAATATTAGAAAACATTTTTAACTTACGCTTACTAAGTTTCCTAGAGAAGAACAATCTATTACCAGAGTCCCAACATGGTTTCAGAAAAAATCGTTCTACAGAATCAGCCATCTTCAAGTTTTGTATGATGCCCTTAAAGCTGTTGACGAGAAAGAATTTACTTCTGCCATATTCTTAGACCTCTCCAAAGCATTCGACTTAGTTGACCATAAGAAACTCCTACTAAAGCTTGAAAATTTTGGAATTAGGGGGTTACCAAACAAATGGCTTGAAACATACCTGTGCAACCGCCTTCAATTAACAGAAATTAAGCATTTACAAGACAATGTAACCAGATGCTATCGCTCTAATCTATTAAATACGAAGTTTGGTGTTCCACAAGGTTCAATATTAGGACCCATCCTATTTATACTTTTTGTCAATGATTTCTGTCTGACTGATCCCAACTCAAGCTCAATTTTATTTGCAGATGACACAAGAACGCACCCTTCTAAACTCCATAGGCATCACTACACACCAAATTACCAACTACTTCTCATTTAACCATCTTGTTATTAACCTAAATAAAACCGTCTGTATGGACTTCCACTCGAAACAATAAATACTTCACTCTAATAACACTCTGCAATCAGACAATTAAGAAAGTTGAATGCACAAAATTCTTAGGACTATGGATACAAAATAATTTACATTGGGATATTCACATTGATGAAGTAAATAAAAAGCTCTGTAAAGCCACCTACTTAATGAGAATATTATTCAACTGTACAAGAAAGGAAACTCTCAGAACAGTTTACTTTGCATACATCCACTCTCTCCTTGCATATGGGTTAGCATTTTGGGGAAGATCATCTGCAGCTATTAAATGTTTCAGAACCCAAAAGAAAATAATTAGAATAATGGAAGGGCAAAATCCAAGAGCTTCATGTAAACCCCTATTCAGAAATCTTGGCATCCTCCCACTACCATGTTTGTACATTTATCAAAGCTTAATGATAATTAGTAAAACTACAATAGATGGCTACTCTCCATTTGTAAAAAACAATGAAGTACGCTCTCACTACACTAGACATCCGTTCTGATTTTCATTCACAACAGCACAGAACCACTCTATATCAAAAAGGAACCTTTTACTCTGTAATAAAATTATATAACAGTCTTCCAATGCAGCTTAAATTAATCCAACAAAAACCTGCATTTAAAAAATCCCTTAAGGCATATTTGATTGACAATTGCTTTTATTCAGTTGAGGAATATCTTGCAAAAAATGCATAGGTACTTTAGAATCATCTTGCAAATATTATATACAAAAATATTTCTTATAATATTTTAGCTTAGTCTAGTTTAATTATAAGTTGACTTGTCCAATATCAATTGTACATTGTACATAGTGATTATTCTGGACCAATAAAGAATTTGAATTTGAATAGAAAAGAATAAACAACCCACACCACTCTGTGCAGTACAGAACAAGTCAACCATCCAGGCTTAAAAGAAGATTACTGCAAGACATTCTTCTTAGCGACAGTGATGATTAGGGCCTGGATTTGAAGATTTTAACCTATTTTTCCCCAGCTTCCTAATTACTACATTTTAACATATTTTTTTCCATGTCATGCCCCTTGCTTCCAAATAAATTAATCCTATAGAACCTAAAAAGGGTTAAATTGGCCTGAAGGGCCTAAAAGGGGCTAAAGAGGACACTTTGCTAAAAAACTAGGGGCTAAAGAGGACATTTTCCAATTAATGCAAAGGAAAATAAATATGTAAATTTGTGCATTTTAAAAAAAGACATAATAAAATCAATTTATACAATGCACTGAAATTAACAATGTATACGTTGCTTTGTCGCATGTCTTTGTAACTCCAAAACGTTGCAGGAAATGAAACTTGAGCCATCTGCAATACTTTGAAATCTGCAACTAATCCATTGTCGTTTCAACTTTAAAATAACAAGTTGCCAACCAACAACAGAGAATATATTAAAGGAACACATTTGTGACACTCGAATCAACTTATTTTTGTAGATCGGAAATGAATTGAGTGGTGTATTGACTAATTGTATCATTAAAGGGTAAATAACTCAATTGTTTATGCTATTTTTTTTAGTGCCAATATAAGGAATAGTTACTTGTTTATTATGCAAAACAAAAAAAACAAAAAAACTAGAATACCTGTGTCAAAATTATAGGCTAATACAATTTTTGGTGTTAATATTTGTGTTCATGTTTTATTAAGACGGCTGAAATAATTTTTTTAAAACCTAAAAAGGGCTATTCCACAAAAATAAAAGGCTAAAATACCTTTTATAAAAGCCAAAAAATCCGGGGCTTAGTGATGATTGTTCACAAGATTCACAATAAACTGTTAAAAAATCATGATGCAATCAATAAGCATAAGTTAATGTTATAATAATTATCATTGTTAGTGAAACATCAACAATTCGGTCACATGGCTTTGCAGCGCTATCGTGCATAGAAGACAAAATGGTGGTCTCGCCACAACAGCGCGCTCAGTGTGTAGTATGGTATGCGAAGTTTTCTAGTGTAATATAAACACAGCGGGCTTTCCGACGTCAGTACAACTGTCGGTATGCACCTTCGTATCGAGACATTGTTAACTGGTACCACATGTTCTTGGAAGATGGTCTCAAAATGCCTCGTACAGGTGGAAGGTTACGTAATAGAAACAAGGAAGATGATATTCGAGAAGCCATAATTCAGTGTCCCAAAAAGTCACCCGCCACTTATCATCAGAGCAGAATATGTCACACATAACATGTCAAAGGACAGTAAGACGGCACCTTAAGATGTTCCCATACCGTATTCAGTGAGTGCAAGCACTGATGCAACATCATTACAAAGCTCGTATGAATTTTGCTACAGTGATGTGTGAGAGACAGGAAGCAGACGATCAATGGCTAAATCAATGGATGTTCACAGACGAAGCCACATTTCATGTGAGTAGCCGAGTGAACACTCATAACTGCATTGTTTGGGGAACCGAGAATCCACAAGCCTCATACGAACTCGAACGAGCCAGCCCTAAAGTGAATGTGTGGTGCGGTGTAACCCATGAGAAAGTCTACAGCCCGTTCTTCTTTGCAGAGGAGACTGTTCGTAATGACAATTACCTGGATATGGTTATGCAGTTTGTGGTCCCCCAATTAAAGGAAGATGGGGTACTGGACACCATCACCTATCAGAAGGACGGCGCCCCACCACGTTGGGCTCTCATAGTGCAAAATGAATTAAACCAGGTGTTCAAGAATCGCTGGTGCGGTCGTGATGGACCCATCCCTTGGCCTCCTAACAGCCCGGACTTGACTCCTCCAGATTTGTTTGTGTGGGGGTACATCAAGTCAACTGTGTACACACAAAGACCACAGAATGTAGCTGACCTATGATGGATGATTACAGCGGCCTTTCAGCAAATCACTCCAGAAATGCTCCGCTCCACGTGGCAGAACCTGTCCGCAAGGTATGATCTGTGCCACATTCGCAATGGCGGTCATGTTGAGTGCTAATGTGCTGGAATACAAAACTTACAGGTTTCCTTCACCTTTTTGTACCATTAACAATTAATAAATTTAAATAGTTTCTTGTACACAATGCTTTACTTTTCTGACATCTCTAACGGATCACCCTGCATATTATTATGTATCTATAATTATTATATGGAATAATAACGGCAGACATAACTATGTAACACCCAGAAATATGTAGCCTACCTAAAAATGGTGTGCATTATTATGCCCAATCGGATTTTGTAGTTGCAGTTCTCATGAGCATGCCTGAAGAGCTGCCAGATTTTCATGTAATTATACAAATTTTTCATATATATTCACATCATCCCCATAAAGAAAAACATGTTTTTGAGGTTAGTGTACTAGCATATTATATCAATAATGTTTTATGACGTAAGACTGCTAACCCGTAAGCGAGCCCTATATCATTATATTTAGATGATGAGAGTGCCCACTTGATCTGATTCTGAATGTTGGATCTTTATAATAAGATCCAACATTCACCAAGGAGAATAACAAGCTTGTAATTTTAACTAATGTATAATTGGATAAAAAGTAATAAATTCATGTGAGATGAAAATGCATTATTGTGTAGGCCTATGTACTATATAGATTGTTTATGTTTTTTACTGCAAACATTGATTATTCATTTCAGATAAAATTCATCCTGATGATGATGAAGGAATATTAGCATACTTTAATTCAGTAAGTTAGAGGTTTCTGATCTGAACCTGAGCGATGGTGATGATGACATTGTACAACAACCTGTTCAACGCAGCACTTATATCCGGGAAGGTGCAGACAAACTTCAACAAGAAGAGGAAGCTCCAGTAGATACAAATTGCAACAGTTCAAGCAGTAACAGGTTAGAAACAACTGACGAACAAAATATAAAATGGAGAAGGCCTGTCATGACCTGAGATTGTTCAGTTATATAATCACACAATGGAAGGTGTTGATTTACTTGATCAGCTGATTTCTCTCTACCTTATTTACATATGGTCAATAAAGTGGACACTGAGGCTGATGTTCCATGCTGTTGATTTTGCAGTTGTATGCAGCTGGCTGGAATATAAGCGTGATTCTCTGGAATTGAAAGTTCCAAGAAAGGAAGTGATTGAACTGTTGCATTTTCGAATGCGGATAGCAGAGAGTCTCGTGGTGGCTGAAAAACCAGTGTCCAGGAAATGCGGAAGACCCAGCAGTGTCAACAGTCAACCCATAAGCAACCTGAAGAGCTTGAAAGAGGAACATCAACCAATTCCTGAAGTGCATCAAGATTTAATTGACCACATTTTACATTTAGATGACAATAAAGAAAGAAAGCTATGTAAGAACAGATTGTGTAACCAAAAGACTCATTTTTATTGTGACAAATGTAATGTTCATCTATGTATAAAAAAAGATAGGAATTGTTTTGTCACCTTTCATAATTCTAGCAGGATTATAGAGAATTTGTGTACATTTTTATGGATGTTACAGTGATCAGGTTTTTTTTATGTATGTACCTAGATAATAATGCAATGCATTATAATGTGCACTTTAACAGTTTTATATTATTTTATATGTGAAGATTGTACATGTAAAAGTTATGAAGCAAACAAATGTTTAAATGTGCCTAAAGAAGAGTTTCCTTAAAAAAATAAAATAAACAAATAAAAGGATCATCTTACATTTGAAATACCTCCACTATTCACTGAATGGTTCAGTGCTATATTGTAACGCATGGGAAGTTTTGTGCACAATTATGCACATCAAAATTTTGCATCTTATATAAAAGTTACTTACAAATAAAGTGTTGCATACTATTTTGTGGTCTATTTCAACCAAAGAGTAGCTTTAATTTTTTTTTTTTTTTCACAGCACACATTAATTCAGGACTGAAGGGAGCTCCATGCTTCATATATATCATCTCTAGGGCCCTGATTTATTGGTGAAATAAAATGGCTGATTTCGGTGTTAACTTCCTTCTATTTCGGTGGGTATTTCGTGAAATAAATTACTTTATACGACATTGGGAACATTGCGCAATGATAAACATTGCTTCTTTATTTACATGAACTAACACCCCCCCCCCCTCATTTCTATATTCTTCTGCCCTTGTATGAACTGAAGTAACTTTCGATTTAGACATGACTAGAGTTAATGTTCAAATATAATTACGAGAAATATTATCGTAATTTCAATTAAACACCATCAGATATCCATTTGCAAACAGAAGTGCCAACCACACCACTGTGGATAAAAGACGTAATCTGTTGAATACAAGTATCGAACATTCTACACTCTTCTGCTGTAATCGATCATCGCTAACTTGGCAAAGAGATAACAGGAAAGGAGAGCACTCAACAGTACAAACCAGGTCACAGACAATCTTTGCGTAAATTATGCAATATTTGTAATCGATCACAAATATCGATATATCGGCAAATCTTCGACAGCCACAGAAACAGCAGAAAAAAACGCATGCTGCTAAGGAATAAAAAAATACAGTACACCAAAACACACTATTGTGATTTTAAGGCACACTTTCGTGCACACTTCTCACTTTACGGACAGAAGGGGCATATTTCGTGCTTATAGACACATTTCGCGGAATCGAGTAAATTTCGCGATATTTCGTGGATTCAATTTGGTTCATATCGGTATTTTAAGCACATAAAAACTAAATATAGCTAAGGGAGGTTGCTTTATATAATTTCGTGCTTATCGTTGTTACCAAAAAATACGGCCCCTAATCATCTCTTAAGAAACAATATCACGTAACTGACACTTTTGGTGAAAATTACTTTTTTATACTGTCAGCATCACTGAAACAGAGCGCTTATGATGAAATATCGCTCAAGATGAAAACATGTATTGCGACCTTGATGAAAGAGGCATACACAACATACAAAATTCTGAAATACCGTATAACTACTCCAGTGTACAATTCTGCGTACCTGATTTCAATGAAACTTTTTGTAATACCGCCTGTCTGTGGTATACTGCACACAGTTCAACTTAGTTTACTAATGCAAAGAATATGATTTTTATATAAAGTTGAAGTATAACCCTCGGATTTTTATTTTGGCTCTTCTATTTCCGATTAAGCACCTGTGGATTAAATAGGCTGCTGACAGTTTACGCATACATCAAGACGAGAGAAGATATATTTCATGCTATGAAATATATTTCACACATTATTCTCTTGTAATTAACACAACAAATTAATGTATAATTTTTATCTTGTATTGAAACAGATGACATCAAATCATGACGAACACACAGATACACCATCCAATCCTGCAGATGATTTGAATCTGCTTGAAGAAGTTCTGGATGATGGATTATTTACTGAAGAAGAAATAATTACACAATTACGATTTACATTCAGTAATTTTAGAAATTCTATCAGAGTAAAACGAAGTAAGTAGCCTATATATGTCTGACGTAAAAAGAATAATGCTGGAAGAAATGTCAAGAGTGAAGGAAGCAGCAGACTTCATGAATGAGCAATTTGAGACTTTCAAGAATGCAATAAGTGAGGTTAAGGCGATGACGCATGACACGAAAAAAAGGCTTGACGCTACAGAAAATGTTGCAAAATCAGCTTTTGAAGGCTCTGAGGACCTAAAGCAATACACAAGACGTAACAACATCATCATATCTGGAATCCCTGATATGCCCAATGAAGATTTATATGACTCATCAATTAGACTGGCAAAAAAACTTGGGGTAACACTCTCTTACTCTGACATTGACATATCTCACCAGCTACCCACAAAAACCCCGGGACCTAACAAGATCATTGTTAAGTTTGTAAATAGGTGGAAAAAAGAAGAGTTAATAACTGCTAGAATTCAGAACAAAATACCTATTAACACACAGGACCTTGGTTTTGATGGCCCACCCCAAAGGATTTACATCAACGACCACCTCTAACCTGCAAACGAATTACTCGCAAAAAAATGTCGAGAACTTAGACAAGCAGGAACCATCTGGGCTACATGGACTAGGGACTGTAAAGTATTTATCCGTGAACGCCAAGATAGCCCATGCACCCTAATAAAAAATGATTCAGCACTCCGAGAACTTACATTGAGACATACTTAGGCCAAATCCTTGAATGCCACTATTGTAACTTTCTCCCTCACAAAGTTGAAATGGCTGAAGTAAACTGTGACAGTGTTCAAACCTACAAACTAGAGGTGCTAAAAAATAACCTAAATACGTGTTTAAAAATATTATATCTTAATGCCCGTAGTATTCGAAATAAATTTGATGATGTCAAATTAATTATACAGGAAACATGTAACGCGGATGTTATTGTCATCTCCGAGACTTGGCTAGACAGTAGTGAAGTGCAGTACTACAATATTGCTGAGTATATAGCATTCCATGCTGTGCGAACTAGTCATGCAGGTGGTCTTACTATCTATGTTACCAACAGTTGGCACTCGACTCTTGTTAAATCTATTAGTGATACTCACTCAATCTTAAAAGTAGCCATCTCCAAGGGGAATATGACTTTCCATATTATTGGATTTTACAACCCAAATGTGTGTAATACTAACCCATTTCTGAATTCACTCTAACCCTTATTAGCCAATAATGTAAGCAAAAACACTATACTGGTTGGAGATTCAAACATTAACTTATTAGAACACAGCCAGGCAAAATTGCATTACAGTGCCATATTAAATAGCTATAACTTTGACTTATGCAATAAAGTACTTCCTACTAGAATTTCCCTGACAACAGCAACACTTATAGATCATGCTTTCATAAACTCGGGTAACTATAAATATAGTCTTTTTAACATTATAAATGATCTTAGTGATCATAATTTATTAGTCTTAGAACTTTACTCACAAGCTAAACTTCCCCCAAGACAAAATAGTCTGGAAATAAAATTGCAAAATAAAATAGACTTCAACAAGTTAAATAATTTCTTCCTAGAATCCTTAAAGCCAAGCCTGCCGAATGACATAAATGAGGCCTACAGTACTATAAATAATTATGTAAGACAAGGTCTAAAAACTGCTAGTACAGACTGTAAAAAATACATCCCTAAAACTGGCCGACAAATGAATCCATGGATAACTCAAGAATTTCTATACTTAACTCAAAAAAAAAAAGTAAACTCTATGCCAAAACTAAAGTTCAACATCCTTCCCTTGAGATCATAGATGAATATAAATCCTGTAGCAACCAAGTGATAAACATGAAAAGAAAATTAAAGAAAGAGTATTATGGTAAGAAAATCAAGCAAGGAAACAAAAACAAACAACTATGGTCAACTGTAAATGAAATCTTTACATCCTCAAAAACAAACGTAGCTCTAATACTAGAACTAGATTTCAATGAACATAAACATACACTTAGCAAAGACATTTGTAACACACTTAATACATACTACGTTAATATAGCTGATGACTTAATTAAAGACCTCCCTCCACCGAGTGACATCTCACTTAATAATGGCCCTGCAAACTCACTCTTTTTCAAGCCAACTAACTCCCAAGAGCTCACCCATATTATTCACTCTTTGAAAAACAAAAGTAACAAAAATAACAATGAAGCAATCAACAATATCATACTAAAAAACTGTAAACTACATTTAATTCCTCTACTAGTTGACCTCATTAACGTCTCTATCCAAACTGGAACAGTACCAGATATGTGTACTCTGGCCAGAGTTATACCTATATATAAAGCCGGTGATAAAGCTTCTCCTGGTAACTATAGACCTATAAGCATTGTGTCACCAGTAGCTAAAGTTCTTGAAACAGTCATAAAAAAGAGGCTCCTTGAGTACCTAACGAACAATAATTACTTTTTTAAATTTCAATACGCCTTCCTCCCCAGACACAGTACTGAATCTGTAGCCTTTGATGTAGTCAACTTGTTACAAAAATCTCTGGATAGCAACAATCTTGCAGGTGGTCTATTCATCGACTTAACAAAAGCCTTCGATATGGTGAATCATAAGCTACTCCTAAATAAGTTACACCTTGCAGGTTGGCTTGTGTCTAGGTCAATGTCACGAAGCCTGAAGAGAACTCGTATTACTGTATTTATTCTTTTTATGAGTGAATTAATGTGGTTAGTCCAATTTAGGCAGGAATCAAAAGTAAGGCCAAGGTAAGTGAGGCTATTGACTTTTTCTATTACATTGTCAGTTATTTTAATATATTCCACTGTCCTCTGTGTATTCCTGTTGGAGGGGGCCAGTTCCAGCAATTCCTGCATAAAATAAAAGGTGTGAAATACATTAAGACAAACTGTTATTTCAACAGATGTGTACACAAATTCGAAGTTTTCTGTTCATTTCATCATCCGGTTCCGGTGAAGGCTGTGTGAGCGCGAAAGTAGCGTAATAGAAAGTTTACATTTTATGTGGAATTAAATATCGGAGAGAAGGATTCAATGCAAAAAATGAAAGACATAGTTAAAATACTCAGGTGGAAATATTAGTTTCAATATTATTTACAAGTGTAAATAATAACAGCTTTCAAGAGAGTTAACCTGCTAACGGTAACAACACAAACTAAGATGGCTGCCAGTGTATTCATGCAGTAGGAAAATACTAACAAATAAATAGTGATACACAATATTTGATAATTGTGGTGAATTACAGTGTATGGATAGGTTGGGAAGATGGCGGATGCATAGACGTAAGCGGGAAGAGTGGAAATCAATCAGTGACACAGGAAAGTTAAAACGGGATCATACAGAGCTAAAATCAGTGTAAGGCGATACAAGGTTTTCAAGAATAGCTGTGGAAGTGTTTGTGAACCACGGGATGTAATAACAAGAGGGGTACATACATCATTACGTTTGAAGGTGGAAAGTGAGGTTAAGGGGCCGAGCACGAAATACCTTCGGAAATACTAGGAACAGACGGAAGTGACGTGCAACGGCCAAACAAAAAACACCAAGCAACCGCCGTACAGGAAGTGACGAAAAATCAGGGAAGGCACCACAACCAACACAAATTCCCCACCGAGAAAACAACAAATATTGTACACTTTGCACCGTGATTTAAAATGTCAGGCCCATACAGCAAAGTGTACACCCCGAACACACGGTCATCGCGCGCAGGAAAAACTAGTCCCAAAATAGGAGGGAATGAGGAAACAAATAACAACACCATTAGCGCAGATAAGGAAGGGGTGAAAGACATACTAGCAACGATTCTTACTGAGATCAGAGATATGAAACACCAAAACTCAGAATTTCGGGAAGACACAAAGAAAGAACTGGAGGCAATAAAAAACGAGTTGAAACAGAAAGATGACAGATGGAACCAAGACAAGGAGAAGATAGAATCCAAAATAACGAAAATAGAAACCAACAAGGAACATAAATTGGAAGAGATCACAGACCGCATAAAAGCGATAGAAAATTTTGAAGAGAAGCGGCATAAGAGGGAAAGAAGGAACAACATTATCAACAAAAGCAAAGACATAGAGGACAACAGAGAAAAATCGAGAGAAACCATGGAAAACATTTTCAATAAAATGGAAATAACCATGGACTACACAGAGATGAGCTACATAGGCAAGGATTGGAAAGGACGGGGACTAGTAAGAATGAATTTGAAGAGCAATGAGGATAAAGCGAAAGTCATGAGGAACAAAAGAAAACTCGTTGATGAAGAGCACTACATAGAGGACGACATGACATAGACATGACATAGAGGCATACGCAAGAAAGCGCGGGAAGAGCGAGAAAAAGGAAGTGAAGTGAAAATAGGTTTCCTAAAAATATGCATCAATGGCCAGTGGGAATCTTGGTCAGAAACACAATCAAAAAACGACCATCATCTGGAGAGACCGAACCAACCACCGAGGAACTAGAACCAGAGCGCAGCAACCCCAGTACACATCGGCAGAAGCACAGCAAGCAACTAACACACAGTCATTACATTAACATCGCCACATTAAATGTACGATCCCTCGTGGGAGAGGAGAAAATAGTTGAACTAGAAGAGGCAATGAGAAACATCAAATACGACATTCTAGGCCTGAGCGAAGTTAGAAGAGAGGGGAACATACTCACAGAACTGAAACAAGGTCAGCAGTTAAGCTACATAGGAACAGCAGGAGGACAAAAAGGAGTAGGTTTCCTCATATCAGAACATATGAAGCAGCATGTTACAGAAGTGTCAGGTCTCTCGGACAGAATAGCAGTAGTTAAAGCGAACATAAAAGGCACAGCAATCATGATAATGCAAGTATATGCACCCACAGCGAATGCATCAAACGAAGATCTGGAGAAGTTCTACGAAGAATTGGACAATGCAGTAAATACACATCGGGCGGCCTGTAACTTCATCATTGGAGATTTCAACGCAAAAATCGGCAGAAAAGGGGCAGGAAGAGAGACCCAGGTAGGCCCATATGGATTGGGAGAAAGAAACCAAAGAGGGGAAAGGCTAGTCCAATTTGCAGCAGGACAAAACATGAGAATAGCGAACAGCTTCTTCATGAAAAAGGGACAAGACCGGTGGACATGGAGGAGCCCCAATGGGAAAGTAAAAAATGAAATTGACTTCATTCTATGTGACAATATGCATATGGTGAAAGACGTAGGAACGTTGAAAGGTTTAAGTTTTGACACCGACCATAGAATGGTGAGAGCCTCAGTACAGTTCGACAAGAGGGAAATAAGAAGAAACAAATTCAAACACGCAAGAACTACAGGCGACATAATATATCAAAGCACATACCAGGAAAGTCTAAAAGGAAACCTATCACACAACATCTCCACAGCCGAAGTTGGCGTACAAAAGGCATACTCGGCAATTGAAAAAAGTATCATACTAGCCGCAGAAAAAGCAGGGACACAGAATAAAAGCAGAGTAAAAGAAGAAAGACTTAGTGAAAACACACGTCAGCTAATAAAGAGGAGGGGTGAGGCGTTCGCTCAATGTGAAGAAAACGAGGACAACATGAAGGTGTACCTAGAGATAAACAGGGAAACAAAGCTAGCAATAAAAAAAGACCTAAAGCAATATAAGATGATGGTGATAACGACAGAAATGAACGAGACAAAATCTATCAAGAAGATCAAGAAAGAATTAGCACAAGGGACACCATTAGTGAAACAAATGCAAAATAAAGCAGGAGAACAAATCAGGTCCAGAGAAGGTATAGTAGCGGTTGCCACAACCTTCTATGAAGATCTATATGGAAGTACTCTTAAGAGCAGAAGCAGAGACCTGCAGATGTTCGTAGAGAAACCGCTAGAAGATGTAGCACCAGTGCCCCAGATCTTAAGGAGCGAAACAAGGAGAGCAATTAAGGACACAAAACAAGGAAAAGCCCCAGGAGGTGACAAGATAACGAACGAAATGCTGAAAATGGGAGGAGAAGAAATGGTGATAGCACTAACAGACATCTTTAATGCCATTCTGAAAGAAGAAATCATACCGCAACAATGGCTCAGCAGTAACATCATTCTCCTACACAAAAAGGGTCCCAAGGACGATATAGGCAACTACCGTCCAATCTCTCTAATGTCCAATATCTACAAAATCTTCTCCAAGATTATTACGAGACGAATGAACCGAAACATAGAGGAGAACCAACCAGTAGAACAGGCGGGCTTCCGAACGGGGTACTCCACAACTGATCACTTACAGGCCTTAACCCAGATAATGGAAAAGTTTGAGGAATTCAACCAAAAGATATACTTGGCCTTCATTGACTTTCAAAAGGCATTTGACACAGTGGAACATGTGCCATTGCTATCAGCGCTACAATCACAGGGAGCAGAGGAAAAATACATCAGACTACTAGCGAAAATATACAGTGGCACCACAGCCCACATACAATTGGACAAACAAGGAAGAGAATTCCAAGTACAAAGAGGAGTTAGGCAAGGAGACGTAATATCACCCAAACTCTTTATATGTGTCTTGGAAGAAATATTCAGAAATATAAAAGGGAGCTACGGCATTAGTGTGGATGGAGTCAAACTATCCAACTTGAGATTTGCTGACGACATCGTGTTACTTACCAACAACAAAGAGGAGTTGCAAGAATACTTAAGAGAAGTGAAAGAGAACAGTGAAAAAGTGGGCCTCAAAATGAATGCCAAAAAAAACAAAACTCATGACTAACCACCTGGAAGAGATTATAGAGCTTACACCCAACCACCCATTGGACTATGTTCAAGAAATAGTATACTTGGGACAAACCATGTCATTCTCACGGAACACAAGCAAGGAAATAAGCAGACGCGTAAAAGCAGCATGGGCAAAATTCTGGTCATTGAAGGTCATATTAATGGAAAGATCATACAACCTACAGATAAAAAGACATATCATGAACACATGTATTCTACCAACACTGCTGTATGGCTCGCAAACCTGGAGCACTACAAAGAGGGACAGAAAAATGCTACAAGTGTGCCAGAACAGAATGGAAAGAAAGATGTTGGGAGTCACATGGAAAGACAGAATAAGAAACAAGACCATAAGACGGAAAACAAAAGTTACGGATGCAGTAATCACCAGCACAACTATGAAATGGAGCTGGGCGGGCCACATCATGCGACTCAACCCCAATAGATGGACGTACAGGGCAACAGTCTGGGACCCAAGATTTGGTAAAAGGGATGTAGGACGCCAAAAGACGAGATGGGCCGACGACATCAAGAAGACCTTTGGGAATCGTTGGACAACAGGGGCCAAAGAGAGAGAGGCATGGAAGCGGAGTATGAGAGAAGCAGCTCAGAACATCAGAGAATAAGGAACTCGTTAAAACAAAGAGTATTAAGACTCATAGGGGATCCTTCTCGGCATGGCTAACCGGGATTGCCCTAAACAAGCCACCTTCCCTCAAAGGAAGAGGCCCGTGCCCCGAGGGGACAAACAAGGGCTATACTATACTATATACTATACTATACAGTGTATGAAACTAACCAAAACTCTTAAATAAATAAATTGCTGTAATATTATAGTGTTTAAGCTTCAAACATGCGATATCAAAACCGTGTGCATATGCCTGCAGTTCCAAACGAGGATGCTATGCTATCTTTAGCGTCATTAAAAACCATTGTGGAACTCCTAACTAAGAACCTTCAGGAGGCTCAGAAAGAAATTCAGAAGCTCCGAAATGAAAACTCCTATCTCAAACAAAGGATCGACACTGCTGAAGTTGAGTACTCATGGGTGACACAGAAAACACGCTCGAATAGGTTAGGTCAACATGGAACTTACTTCAACATGGACGAAAATCGTTCAAACCTACAAACCTACAACAGGTACAATACCTTGAGTGAAATAGAAGAAGTAGAAACTAATCAAGCACATCCCAAAAAAACCAAACTGCAACCAATAACAAAGCAAAAAACAATGGGCTCAATAGACCAAGTAGGCCTAGGCCTAAGGTGCATCTTTTATCAGACAGCCATGGTAGAGGCCTTAGCGAGAAGCTATCCATAGAATTTGAAAACAGATATGAAGTTCTTGGCATGGTAAAACCTGGGGCACCAATAAGTGAAATTACTTCCGGTTCCGCACAACTTCTTCGTTAACTGAGGTCCAGTTTTTGGACCCATAAAAAACGGGATAGTAGTGATATTGCAGGCTGTAAGCACTGTAAGTTTGAACATTAAAACACCAGCAGTGAATTCAATGATTCAGAATTAGTTTTCCTTATTGTGATTGTGAAAGTGTGGTGTATTCAAGCTGACTAACGCTACGAAGGGAGATCAGCGCCATATTGATTGTCTTGTAACGGTCTAGCGCAATACTCCGTAAATAGAGATATACGCACGGTAGTGCTCCATACATCACGAATTGTGCAAAATGGATCAGGCTCTGCCCACGGTGTCCTTAAATCTTATCATTGATCTTCTTACCGAAGACTTACGTGAAGCCCAGAGAATGATAAATGATTTAAAGCAGGAAAATGAGGAACTAAAAAGCAACATAAGATTCTTGGAACAGTATTCTTGGGCTAACAAAGTAAAGAGACCTTTTACTAATACTCATCATGGTGTAGACTTTCAACTCCAGACACACAACAGGTTCAGTGCACTCAATGAGGCAACTGAATGGAAGCCCAAACAAGGTCCTCCTTCCAAGAGCAAATCCAGCAAGCAACGCCCACATAAAGAAAAAGTAAAGTCAGGCAACAAGAATGCTACAAACAAGAAAAAGGTAGTAATAATGGCTGATAGCCACGGAAGGGGTTTATCTGAAAGACTAACATGTGACCTAGGAAACCAATATGAAGTCATTGGGTATGTGAAACCAGGTGCTACGATATGCCAGGTGCTGGAAAATAGCAACAGCATCAGTAATGAGCTTGGCGAAGAGGACCATTTAATCATCATAGGAGGATCTAATGATGCTTGTCACAGTCTATATGATGCTATACATGTTTCAAATCTCATATCAGATAAACTAGCCGCATTCAAGACTAATAATGTAACCTTAGTGGACCTACCCCATAGATATGACTTACTGAATGACTCACCGGTAAATGTGAGAATCAGTGAGATCAACTCATCTCTTCAGGAAATTAGAAAGTTTCGCCCATCATTAGCTTTAATTCAAATATCAAACTTTGAGAGAAGATTGCATACACGTCATGGCCAACACCTGAATAATGCAGGCAAAAATTCACTCTCTGGTTCATTGAGTGAATCAATCCAAGGACGGAGCAAGAAAGGAACACAGCAGCTGCTTCGGTCAATGCCTAAGTCAGCGATCACAAGGGAAATTGTCTTAAAGGCCAGCAATAATCTCTCTCCCTCATCATTGCCTTTAAGCATTGGAGAGGTAATGCCAGGGGCGGTAAATGGACTTTCTTCCAGGCTATCACTGGGCCATCCTCATAATCATGCAGCTGAGCCCACCTCGACTGAGGAAGACCCGGAGTCATTGACTGAGCTTTCTTCTGAGCAACCTCTATGTTCTGCTGAGGAATCCACTCCAGACTCTTCAACTGTGAACTTTTCAACAGCTAATGTGGAATTTTCTCCTGAACAACCTCTATGGTCTGCTGATGAATCCACTACAGACTCTTCAACTGTGAACGTTTCAACCCCCATCATGGAAATTTCTTCTGTCAATTCAATGGAATCATTCTCTATCGCCAATAATGAACCTTTCTTAGTATCTAATGAGGAACCCACTCCAATCACTTCAAATGAACACACGACTGGATACTTAGAGGGTTCTCAACCAGCAAGCAGAAAATCATCCAGAATGGGGAAGCCACCTGCTAAACTCGAAAATTTTTTATGCTCAAGGGCTTAAATGGAACTAAAGAATTTTCTGTGTTGTTGCAAAACATTCAATGTTTGAGAAACAAATTATTTGAGTTAGAAATTCTTTTGTCACATGATCTCTCACAGGTAAGCATAATCTGCCTGACAGAGCACTGGTTGCTAGAAAATGAAACAGTTTACTTAACACTTCCTTCTTTTAGTATAGCAAATATTTTCTGTCGCAAAAATCATAAAAATGGTGGAACTGCAATTCTAGTGAGAAATTCAATAGTTTTTGAAAACGCAGTAAATACAACCCATCTCAATGATGAACTAAACTTTGAACATTCGGTTACACAAGTAAGCTTAAATAATACCAAATTCTTAATAGTGTGTCTGTACAGATCTCCCAATGGATCTCTTCCAACCTTTCTTGACAAAATAGAATCCTTATTCTCAGTGCTACATAAGCTCAATTTACCCATTATAAGCTGTGGTGATTTCAACTTAAATTTCCTATTAAAAACTCCTTATGTTGTGAACTTATGTAATCTATTTCTAACTTATAATTTACACCCTGTCATAAATACCGCCACTAGAATAACATCTACTTCTCATACTTGTTTAGATCAGTTCTTTATTAACCCAAATAATTTTAATTTCAGTACCCTCAATTTGAATTCTGGAATCTCTGATCACAACTCGTTACTACTAAATTTACATTTACATTTTCCACATCCCATTCTTAAATCTGTATGTTTAAAACGTAGCTACTCTAAAGAAAATATTAACTTCTTCAATTTCCTGCTATGTAAAGAGGATTGGGAGGATATTTCTAATGAAACAGACACCAATCTTATTGCAGAAAATTTCATTGATACAATCCTTCACTACCTTGATGTAGCTATGCCCAAGAAAAGGGTAACCAGCTGTAATAACAACGCTTACAGTCCGGACAATAGTTGGATTAGTAAAGGGATTAGGAAGTCCTGTAAAAAAAAAAAAAAGGATTATGCATCACTATTATAAGACTACAAACAACATTCACTTTAATAGTATATTGCGATACAAGTGCCGTAAGGCACGTTTACGGGTCGAGGAAACAGATTGAAAACCCGAGGCGCAGCCTCGGGTTTTTAAGTTTTCGAGACCCGTAAATGCCTTTACGGCCCGTGTGTTGCATGCTATTTTTTGCACGATGATTATTTATATCAATTTAATTATATTAATTGTGATATTACCTGAAAATATTATGTAAATACATTCTTGAAAATAGATGTTTATTTCAGAAAGTGATTCGCATGTGTTTGTTGTTATGGGAACCGAATATTTGTCCTGGGGGCCGTGGCCATAAAGGCTTGTATTATGAAGTGTATCGTAATGAATTATGACGTAGCGCTTGGACCGTAAGTGTTTTAACCTCATCGCAACCGGCCTTAGCAACAAGACTGTGTGGGAATGTCAACTTACGATCCACGTAAACAAAGTTCGTAAGTACCACTTACTAGCTAAGGAGTGCAAAAAGAATATTAAAACACTTACTACAAAATCTTGAAAAAAGTTATCTTCCAAGCCAGAAACATGCATAATGCAAATGTTATTATCCAATCGGAAAATATTAACAAAGCTCTTTGGCTAACAGTAAAAAGAGAAACTGGAGTTCATAAAAACAGGAAGGAACCACTCAAAATATTACACAATAATAATGAAATTAATAATAGCCTACAAATAGCAAATTTATTAAATTCATACTTCTCAGAAGTAACTAAAAAATTAATAAAAAATGCTAATAATTACCCTCTATCTTTTCCTGAATCACTACTAAATTCTAAATCAATATTCATAAAGCCAGTCATTGAAAATGAAGTATCATGTTTAATAAAAGATTTAAAAAACAAATTCTCTCATGGTTTTGATGAAATTCCTTCAACTGTCCTAAAATATTGTTCTAAAAATTTAATTAAACCTATTACTATATTATGTAATTCATCACTTTCCTCGGGATGCTTCCCTGAGATTTTCAAACAAGCAATAGTCAAACCCTTATTCAAAAAAGGAGAAAGAAATAATATTGAAAATTACAGACCAATTTCTCTTTTATCTGTTTTTTCAAAAGTTTTAGAGAAGTCAATGTATAACAGGATAGTACCCTTTCTTGAAAAATGTGATATTTTCTCTGCCTCACAGTTTGGTTTTAGGAAAGGTTTGTCAATCAATGGAGCCTTATATTCTTTCTTAACAGATATCTTATCGGCTAAAGATCAAAAGTCTAATGTAATTGGACTTTTTCTTGACCTTCGGAAAGCATTCGACACAGTCAATCACAAAATTTTGTTACATAAATTAGATACATACGGAATTAGAGGGCATGCTAATAAATGGTTTGCCTCTTATTTGACCAACAGAAAACAGGTAGTCAAAATAAATTCCTCCTATTCAAACGAAGTTACATTAGAACACGGTGTCCCTCAAGGTACAATTCTCGGACCCCTTCTTTTCCTAATCTTCATTAATGATTTACCTGTCTCTCTATCACCTTTTAAAACAATTCTCTATGCAGATGACACCAACGTAATTTCCATAAACAAGCATATAATGCAACTAAAAGCTGAAATAAGCAAAACAAATCTAAATCTATTTAATTGGCTTAACCATAGTAAACTGTTTCTAAATTCGGACAAAACCTTTTTTATCAACTTCAACAGTCATACAGACAATGATAATTCTCTTGAAGTAAGCATTGGAAACTCAAAGATATCCGAAATTGACAAAATTAAATTTCTAGGTATCTATATAAATAAAAATCTCTCATGGGATGATCATATCTCTCATTTAAAAGGGAAATTATCTTCTTTGTGTTATGCCTTTCGTATTTTAAGCAACATCTCAAATATAGGAATACTTAAAACATATTATTTCGGTTGTATTCAATCGGTACTAAACTATGGTATAATTTTTTGGGGTAACTCTCCAAAAATGATCGAGGTTTTTAGAATTCAAAAAAACATTTTAAAAATCATGGTTAATGTTCCCACTAGAACCAGCAGTAAACCAATTTTTAAAAAGCTTAATATAATGCCTTTACCAAGTTTATATATTTTGGAGACTGTTTATTTCATTCATTGTAATCAAAAACTTTTCAAATATAACCATGATCTTCATAAGTACAACACAAGAATCTCTAATGATCTACATCTCAATAACCATAGAACCACTAAATTCCTAAAAAGCATTACACATCAAGGCATTAAACTGTATAACAAATTGCCCAACTCATTCAAAAAGTTAGATCCTAAGAAATTTAAACGCAAAGTAAGCTCCCTATTAAAGGATTTCTCATTCTATAATGTAAACGAATTTTTTCAGTCCTCCTTTATAGATTTATAATTTGACTAATTTCTCCTCCGTTACAGGATATCACTCCTTCTCTCTCTCTACTCCAATTTCTCTTGTTAGTCTCTATGTATGCCTTGGATTGTGATGCATAGTCCTAAACTGCCATGTGACTATTCAATCTCATTTCTACCTCAATTACCTTGTTTCTCGCATATTTATTTTATTTAGTGTATGTGAAGAACTACTAGGCTAGCTTAATTTTAGTTTCTTTTCTCAGATGCAACATATATAATTAATTTATATTTGTCCTGTAGTATTTTCTGCTCTGTATTATAACTAGGTTTAGACTTAATCTTAAAAAATGATGACGAAACCATGTATTTTTTAAATACCAACGGTGAATAAATTTATTATTATTATTATTATTATTATTATTATTATTATTATTATTAAAAATTGTGTCTCACTCACTGAAGTAAGAAGTGATCAATTCCCAGTCCCTGACAACATTGTCATATTAGGAGGCTCAAATGATGTTGCCAAAAATAAGGGCAAAGCTGTAATACAGGTCTTATGTAATCTATTGCCCAAGTTAAGAACACCAGTAACAATAGTAGGCATCCCTCACAGGCATGACTTGCCAAATGATTCACCTCCAAACAGAGAAATACATAACCTAAACAGAGAATTGTTAACCCTCTGCTCATCATTGCCAGGTAAAACATTCCTTCCAGTTGATAAGTTGGAAAGAACAAGCTATACAAATCATGGACTCCACCTAAATAAGCATGGGAAAAGGATCCTAAGTAAAATGCTTAAAGAAAGCATAAGCAAATGTCAAAATTCTACCTTACCAACAGCAACTACAGAAGAAGAATTCCACTCCTCTTCCTTACAAAGAAGGGTTCCACAATATAAAGCACCTGCAGCAGAGGTTGAAGCAAGAGAAGAATGCAGTACCAAGAAAATGCTATCTAAGGATAGTAGTTGTGTCACCTGCCCCCTGATCCAGAAAAATAATCAAGGCCATACTTCAATGGAAATACAGACCAGAACTTTACAAAGTGCTCATGTAAATGATAATTTAGAAGTAAGTAACATGGAAGTGCAAACAAACGGTACTCCCCACAGTGAGCAAGCAAGCTCTGTATGTACACCTAGTAAACAAGAGGATGGAAGAAATAGTGAAAGTAGGTCAACATCCAAGGGAATCAACATAGATGATGTAACCTCAACAAATAAGCTTACTCTTATTTCACAACTAGAGACTATTTCATACATAAATGAAGATGAACCACAGTCAGAGGCTATTCTGCACACAAACAGTGATGAATCATCACTAAAAGCTATTCCCTTATGCACAAAAGAAGAGGAACCATTGGTAGAGGTTACTCCACATACAACAGAAGAAGAACCACTATTACATACAGAAGAAGATGAATTATTGTTAGAGGCTAGAGCAACTATCACCAGCACGACCCGCAAATCTACGAGGAATAAGAAGCTGTCTACTAAGCTTAAAGATGGTTTTTTATAAGTAAACATATTCTCAAAACAGGTATATCCAGTAGAAACCTTCTGGAATCACTCAAAATATATCATCAAAATGTGCAGTGCTTGAGTAACAAAAAACTGAACTTTGAAGTGTTATTGTCAAACAATTTCCATGACCTAGACATTTTAAGTATCACTGAGCATTGGCTTAGAGAAGATGAAATCAAATTTTACAATTTTTCAAAGTTTACACTCATATCTAAATATTGCAGAACAAACACAAAACATGTATCTATGTTAGTACAGCACTGAAAGCTAAACTGTACAATAATTTTGAATTTTTAAATTGTGACAAACATTTTGAGTCAAGTATAGTTGAGCTCGTACATCTAAATACAGTAATAATAATCTGTCTTTACAGATCCCCTGATAGCAATCTACAAATTTTATTTAAAAATTTAGACATTTTTCAAAATCTCTTAGTGAGAAAGAAAAAAATTATACTTGTAGGTGACTTGAACATACATTTTTTGAATGACAAAGAATCTTTTCCAATTCAGTTGTTACTTAACTCATATGGTTTGCAAGCAATTGTAAATACTCCAACAAGGGTCAAACTAAATAGCAAATCAGCTATTGACCAAATCATACTAAATGAATCATTTTGAAATTTCTCATACAATGTTTTTGAGTCTGGTTTTTCTGATCATTTTTCATTAATTTTGGATTTAAAAGCAATAAAGGAAAAGAATGCATGCTCAAATGTATAGATAAAGTTTGGCCTTTTAGCACTAACGAAAATAATGTAAAAGAAATTGTCTTTTTTAATAGGCCGATATAAAGCATATTTTCATCTATTGATAATTTAAAGCTGAATATTTTGTATTAAAGTCATTTATTAGATTAAACTTTCCCAAGTGTTAATAATAAATTTTGTAATCACAAAATTGAGACATTTTTCTAATCTGAAGTAACTACATATTTTTAAATTTCCATTGCAACTATATATCTATATATTGGAAACCATATATTATTAAATCAACAGCCATATTTTCCTGTATGTAAATTGTACAAACTTATTATGTGAATATACATGAATGAATGAAAATATATGCAACCTTATTTTGGAACATTTATCGGACCTTTAAGCCTATAAGTCAGCACATTCCCGGCATGGGCTAAATAGTCCTATATATATATATATATATATATATATATATATATATATGTATATAATATATATATAATGTATATAATATATTATATTTTTTTTTTTTTTTTTTTTTTTTTTTTAAATTATCCAGCATTCAATTTTATTCACCTTTAGAATACAGGATTCATGGCTTCGTCAAACAAAACAAGAACAAACAAAAACTTTACAAACAAATATGACAGGTACTAAAAAAATAATACAAGGACTAAATGATACAAGTCAAAATTACTCAGTAGTACAAATAATATTGGGTGAAAATACAAAAATAACTTAATCATGTAAAACATTTAAGATGTTAGGAACTGAGAAGTATAGTAACAGATAAATCATACAGAGAAATAGATTTGGCCCTTAAAATAACCTTGTTGATTCTATGGAAAGTGGGAGAGGGATAAGAAATCATATTTTTTTTATATATATAAACTACCTATTCCCATGCATAAGATATTCCTCCACTGAGTAGAAACTACCATTAATCAGAAATTTCTTTAATTCCTTTTTAAAATTCTTGGCTAATTGTATGTTTTTTATGCAAGAAGGCAATTTATTGTATAAAACTGTCCCGTTATACTTAAAGCTATTTTTAAAAAGCGTACTTTTATGCCAAGTGCTGTGTAAATTAGATTTGTTCCTTGTGTCGTGATGGTGTACCTGTTCGTTTGAGAGAAAGCTGTTTAGTTGGTTTCGCGTTTGTATAAGGACCTCATTTATGTATATTCCAGGCAGTGTCAGTATATTTAATTGCTT
Organism: Ectobius pallidus; assembly: GCA_964059195.1. Taxonomy (NCBI): domain Eukaryota; kingdom Metazoa; phylum Arthropoda; class Insecta; order Blattodea; family Ectobiidae; genus Ectobius; species Ectobius pallidus. The sequence goes on along the minus strand of CAXKWD010000001.1, from coordinate 30,736,084 downwards.
AAATAATGGTCTACAGCTATTGTTTCTGAGTACATTGAGCATTATTCTTATTACTTTTTTTTGGATTCTAAATATTCTGACACTATGATTTGATTTACCCCAAAACATTACACCGTACATCAAACGGGAGTGAAAGTAAGCAAAGTATGCAACTCTGAGGATTTCTAAACTGACCGATGATCTGAGGCTGAAGATTGCAAAAAATGTTTGGGCAAGTTTCTTTGCTAGGTGTTCCACATGTGTGTCCCATTCAAAATTACTATTTACCCAAACGCCTAGAAATTTTGTGTTTTTTTCGTAATTCACAGGTTCACTACCTAGGAGAACAGCTGGTAACAATTCGTTTTTATTATTTTTGTGTTTAAATTCTATTGCTATACTTTTATTTGTATTAATAATCAATTTATTATCTCTAAACCATGAAGTAATCAGTTTAGTCACATTATCAGTATTTGATTGTAATTCTTGTATATTCATCCCTGAGACTAAGATATTGGTGTCATCAGCAAATAGTGATAATCCCATATTTTTGTTGCTATTTTGCTCCATTAAATCTCCTAGATCATTAATGTACAATAAAAAAAGCAGGGGCCCTAATATAGATCCTTGTGGAACTCCCTGTTTTATAAATTGTAGATTTGACTTAATGTGTTTGTACTCCCTATCTTTATCATCAAAATATTTCATTTCCACTAGTTGATTTCTATTTTTTAGATAAGATTCAAACCAATTTAGCGGGATACCTCTTATACCATACTTGGATAGTTTCCTGACTAGTATATCATGGTCCACAAGGTCGAAGGCTTTCGATAAATCTAGAAATATTCCTATACATGGTTCGCCTTTGTCTAGTTTATTGTAAATATTTTCGATGAGATTTTGCAATGCTGTGATGGTTGATTTCCCTTTTTGAAACCCACTCTGTGCATTAGTTATGATGTTATATTTGATAATGAAGGATGTAAGTTTATTATGTACTACTTTCTCTATAACTTTTGCAAATACTGAAAGCAACGATATAGGTCTATAATTACCTAAGTCTGTTTTATCTCCTTTTTTATATATTGGTATCACCTTAGCAGTTTTTAAAACATATGGGAAGGAGCCTTCCATAAATGACATATTAATTAAATAGCACAGAGGATTTACTAAAAGGTTAGAACATTTCTTTAATAAGAAATTTGACCATTCATCAAGCCCACAAGATTTAGTATTTTTCATACTATTAATTATTCTACTTATTTCCTCCTCAGAGGCAGGTGTCATGAAAAAGGAGCTATGAATAATATTAGTTTGTGTTGTGTTGACCCTTGTACTCCTATTATTATTGTTCATACTGCTCGCAATATTTATGAAGTAGTCATTAAAATTTTCAACTAATTTTGTACGCTCTTTATCATTAGTAGCAAAACAACAGCTGTCATCATCCCTATAGTTCCCTTGAATATCTCGCCTAATTATTTTCCATATGGATTTCGATTTATTTATTGAGTTACTGATAAGTTTTTCATGATATTGTTTCTTGGCCCATTTAATAACCTTGTTATAAGTTTTCTTATATTTTCTAAAATAACTCAAGAAATTTTCAGATACATTGTTTTCTTTGATTACTTTACTCATACAACGCAATTTATTACTTGATATTCTGATGCCTTTGGTTATCCACTTCCCTGAATGATTAACATTAACTTTAATCCTTTTTATTGGTATTGCTATATTTAAATAATATGTAATCGTGTCTGAAAAATTCTTAAAGATCTACATTTGACTGCCTCCGTACATCCTCCCAATTTTCTTTTGCTAGAAGGTAATTTAAATAGTTAATGATTTCTTTGTTGAAAGTTCTTGAGTAGGTATATTTACAATTTCTGTCAATATTAAAAACTTTAGAGAATAAGCTAATTATTTGACCACGATGATCGGATATACCAGACTCAAAGTTTTCAATTTCAAAATTGAACAAGTTCTGATTAAGAATAACCTGATCTATGGCACTGTTTGAGTTTGGAGTAACTCTTGTTGGAGTATTTATTAAAGCTTCTAGTCCATAAGGTCTAATTAGATCAACCAGTTTCTGTTTACAGTGACTATTTCCCAAAAAATCCACATTTAGATCACCAGCAATAATTGTATTTTTTTTGTGTGTACAACACCATTTTAAAATTTTTTCTAGGTTCCCTAAAAAAACTTCTAAATTGCCACTGGGATTTCTATATAGGCAGATAAACATTATATTTTCTTCTATTTCCACTATTTCTATTTGCCTATATTTCAGTGAGTCTGTTCTCTCTCTTAATTGAATAAGATGATTAGTTAATTTGAAGTTTATTACAGAAAAGGAATTATTATAATGGTTAAAAGTTTTATAAATTATATTTAAGTAAATTATTCTCGTCAATTATGCATATAAGAGAGCTACGTATAACTTAACATGGTAGCTTGGAATTTATAAGTAATTAATTTATTTTGTTAACTTTCATATATTAATTATATATCAAAGAGAGAGAGACTTAACATGGTAGTAGACCTCCGTACGATTCATTATTGTTTATGTTAGCAGATTATGACATCTATCTTTGTTCATACTTCTGTACCGCTATTAATACATTTGATGTTGTCATGCTCTCGTAATATTTTTTTCATCCATTGTATTATCTTTCCGTATTATCTTTTCTATGGTGTCTTTGCGTTATTTTTCCGCTGCTCTGTAGTTTCAGCTTCATTTTTGCTATTGCCCGTCATATTTTTCATTCTGCTTTTTCGGGTTTTTGTGTCGGAACTGTGTGTTCCGCCTTCATTTGGGGGGGGGGGATGTTGGCCTCTTTCTAGGCCTTGTTAAACTCAGTGTTTCATAATTCTTATTCTGTTTTCATGTGTTCGAGCGCCTTGATTTAGCTTGACCTACTTTCTGTGACGAAATGTGTTGTGAGCCTTCAGCTATCGTCTTCAGGATATCCAACTTGTGGAACTTGGTTCGTTGCTGGCTCGTATTGTTTTCTGCAGTGGACATAATCTGCCTTCATCTTGGATTATCTATCAGGTTCTTCTAGTTTTCAATTCTTCTACAGCCCGTCTAGTTTTGGCATGTGTCTGAGAAATATTCTATGGATATAATCATCTGATTTTATGTTGAGTTATTATATTTGCAGTTACAGAATTTTCATGAAAGTTAAAGTGAATATTTTTTCTTCTTGCTCAGTATTGGATTTTTAAAATAAATTTATAGTTCTTGATTATTAAATATATATTAATTAGTCATGAATTTAGTATGATATTTGGGACTATAGATTCTTCTTTTATTCTTGTTCTTCACTTCCCGGTGGAGAATAATGGGGTCTCGACAGCGTTGAGATGGTATCTTGCGCACGGGATGTCTTTCCTATTTTCTGTCCTGTTTTTGCTGTCCCATTTATGTTAATTTTTTTCTAAATTATGATAGGCTTCTTTTCTTCTTTTTCTTCTCTACCCGATGGAAATTAAGGGGTTTTCATAGCATATTGATAATGGGGTCTTTGTGCACGGGTTATGCTATCCTATTTTCTGTTCTATCTGTTTGTATTTGGTAAGCTTGTTTAATTTATTTGACAGCTCTTCAATGATTGATATCCTATTTTCATGTGTCATCGTCCGGGGAGCGAGTTCGTCATTACTTCTGCGAGCTGGAATTGTTTGAAGTCATCTGATGTGTCATCACGTCTATTGTATTTGTGCATTGCGACCATTGTTGTTTCTTGCTGTTCCTCTCTTACTCTTGGAATTTGGTAAGTTTTTGAATTTCATCAAACAAATTTCTCTAGTTGATTAATTCTATTTAAAGTTCTGTTGGCCTATTCTTAAATATCTGGAAGTTGTTTGCTGATACAGTGTAGTTGGGTGTAGCCTGGTCTTGCGGTGGTGTACACATGATGGGCTATGTGTCCTATTTTGTCATGTTGTTACGCTACTGCGAGGTTGTAGACGCAATCAAATACCTACTCTAATTGAACCTAAATGTTTCACATCGGCAGGGCTATTACACAGCTTGAACTCTGGTCCACGGCTATACAACTCGATAATGAAACTTCTCCCTGAATTAGCCATGTACAAGGATTTCATTTTCAAATCCACAATTAAAAAATTAAAATAAGACACATTAATATTAACCACATTTCACACTTTCCCTTTTGTAATGATTTATATGCTCTTCTTTCCATTTTCTGAATAGTACTAGTATCACTATATTTTATTGTATTTTTAGTTTAAATTGATTGTATTGTACCTGTATTCATTACATGTTATTTGTATTTTGTATTTGTATTTTTATTTTTAACTGATGTAATTTAAAAGGAACTAACCCCAAACACGAGCTTTGCTCCTTTGGGGTAACTTATGTAACTCTTTCTGTATTAATTTAAAAGAGTAAATAAATATAAAATATAAATATAAACTGTGAATTTGTGATTACTGTGCCTACACATGCAGAAAAGTCACATAGAATGATACTGATTCCATTTCCGAGGAAGGAGATCTGTATTGCCTTCCAGTCAATAACTATGTTTTCCTTGAAAATGGATCGGGATTGTAAAGGAACGTCTCCTACACAATAGGCAACACAGCAAACACATATTAGTAATATTGAGGCTCTGAAAAAGATTCATTATATAACTGTGGTAATCGGGACATTGGTGAATCAAATTGATTTTAAGTAATAATAATAATAATAATAATAATAATAATAATAATAATAATAATTTTATTTTCTTGTCATTAAACCATTTAGGTAATAGACAAAGTCAGGAGTACAAAGATTACATACATAAATTACAACACGAAATATACATAATTCACAACTAATTTTACAATATAAGTGAAATTACTACATTAAGTTTCTTGTACATTTACTAACTATAAATTCTTAAAGTCATATTCGAAATATTTATTATTTAATATTTATTAAATATTTATTTATTAACAGTCAACAAGAATTTTTAAGAATAACTTATATTTAGATAAATTAAAAAAATAAGAATTTTATTGTCATTAAACCCCTTTGTTACTAGATAAAGTCAGGACCACAATCTAGACTTAACCCACTATGAACATTTTAAAACCTGTATTCATAGTACCATTAAACTATATTACACTCAAAAAATTCAGACACAGAGTAGAAAGGGTTGTTAACCAGGTAGGTATACACCTTGCATTTGAATAGATTTATAGGCAATTCAGCAAGATGTGATGGTAGTGTATTGAACATTCTTTGACCTAACATTTCATAACTATTTGATGACTATTTGATGATAATAGCATCATCTGGTCAATGGTTGAGTCATCTTAATACCCCTCAGCAGTAAAAACTTGCCTGTCACAATTTTTGAAGGAACACTTTCATAGTTCTAAACATAATTCTTGAGAATGATATTTAGGCATATTCCAGGGTTTGTTTGTGACATTATCTAGAACTCAATGGGAAGGGATGTGTGACACATAGATAAGACTGATGTGATGACAGATGGTGTTATATGAGAAGCTAATGTTACCAGATGCTCTTGTGTTCATCATGTTAACATTGAATAGATGTTAGATTCTTAATAAGGGGGTTGCCCTTGATTTATTAATAAATATATTATTAATAATAATATTAATAATAATATTAATTATAATATTAACTGAATAATAATATAAAGTTCATTCCTAAAGAATAAAGAAACTGTTAACACATGGCTAACGCATGTGCACATTGTTCACATGTGTTACTAGAGCGCAAAACCAAGAAATCTGAGTGTCGATCTTATGTTCTATGAGGTTTTGCTGGCAGATTGCATACTACAAGAAAAGTTTTCTAGCTGTAATATCAATTACCTACCAGAGACAAGCACAGTAAGCACAACACCTATTTTTCAAGCACCTGATTCCTCCTCCTACTAACCTTGCACCTGACATACTGCCATGCTAAGCAAAAAAGCCTTAACTCCAATTATTGCCAAAAATAAGTTGCATGCTCATCCGTCATCTTCGTGTTCTGCATCTGCTGAAATAATAACATTCCAATTTTTACTTCCCTAAGCCCTTTTTTTAACTCTATTTAAAATACTTCAAGTCCAAAACGAGCCTCGTTAAGAAGGAAATCAGCCTCATGCCCATTATCATAAAGGAAAGTACCTTATGTCCTTCTCAAAGTGGATTTAAGGTTAATTTCCTTCCTATTAGTAACAAACACAATCGCCTTAAGTACCGAGAAGCTTGGAGAAGTACCAAGAAGCTTCTTCTTTATTTAGACAGAAAACTAACCTTATGTGATAATATAGTTAACACTATAATGTAAATTGTATTTAGAATTTTTTAATTTAAAAATAGATGATAGCAATAATTGTGCAGTTTATAATTTTGCAAAATCGGATGGATGCAATCAGTGATATTATCTTCATTGTTCAAATGTAATTTTAATCCCTCAAACCAGACATCTAAATGCTACAGGGCTGCCTAGGGATTACCTGCTGCCAGTATTTAAATGCTATGCCCAGCTATAGAACAAATTCTGCCTTTACCTTATAATTAGTGCTTATAAATGTATAAGTTTTCAATTGTGTGGACTGACTTGGAAGCAGGTATCAATACAAGATCCCATTTGGCAGCAATATGCATCTCATCTTCCTTCATTCTCTTATGTTTTTTTGTTTTTTTCCGTGGGTGGTATTTTTTCTGTGAAATGTCTCTCCGTGACTAGTTTGGGTAAGATTTATTGGAGGCTGGCCTTGTATGCATGTATTTACAGCCCTCCCATACATACATATAAATACATACATATATTGAAAAGGGAATCAATTAGGAGGAGTGTGAGCAAATGGTTTACAGACTTAAACCGAGAATTTCTTCTATATTGCCAGATGTTTAACCCCTCATATTTACAGCTAGCGCAACAAAATCTACTCCCACTCGTGGAGTGTGATGTGCAAACAGTTCAATCTTTTGTCAATGGTGGTCGTTTACTCTTCGGCAAGAACATAATCTGAGAGTATTCGAAAACAGGGTGCTTAGGAAAATATTAGGGCCTAAGAGAGATGAAAATGGGGACTGGAGAAACTGCATAATGACAAGCTTCATAACCTGTACTCGTCACCCCATATAGTAAGGGTAATGAAATCACAGAGAATGAAATGGGCTAGATATGTATTTCCTCCCCATGCATGCAACATATCCATGCATGAAAAAATATGCATGAAAAAATACTGACTGGGAGACCTAAAGAACACCATGTCCACATGCTGAGCTTGCCACCACACACGACGCATAAGTTGCAGCCTTTGGATCAAGCAGTTATAAGGCCTATCAAAACTGCATTCAATGTGGCATGTGAGGTTAGGATGAACCAATATGGAAGGCTGGGCTTCACGATCACAGATCAAGATATCTGCGGATTGGTTGCCACTGCCTTCATGAAAATTTGCAGGATGGACCTAGCAGGATTCCAGCATATGGGGATCTACCCTTTCAACAGAAATATCTTCTCTCAATTGGATTTCCTTCCGTCAAGAAATTTAAGTGCAGTACCACATAAAGACAGCATCCTGGATAATGGACGTGTACAGATTCCAGCAGCTACCAACACTTCACTGCCAGCAAGCACACCACAAATTAGTGAAACTCTTCCAATCGAGGCAGCATTTCCAATCAACGTGGCTATCCCTTCAACTTCTGGAGTTCAGAACTTCCAAGATGCTATTCAGAAGATTTCTCCAGAAGCGGATGATTTGAAGAGGAAGATCATCATAAGAAAACATTAAGGAGAGAAACGTGACATTTTAACATCCACAACATATAAACGACAACTGGAGGATAAAGAAGAAAGCAAACCCCTGAAAAAGCAAAAAGGAGTCTGTGAAAAGGGTTTTTCTAGTTAGAAGCCACTTGCAGAAGTCAACTACCCAAAAAGAAAACTAAAGTTTGGAAATGACGATAGGAACAAGAATACCAACAAAAATGGATCCAAGGAGACTGAGTGCCTTATTTGCAGAGAGACTTTTGAGGAGGATTGGGTGCAGTGTTGCACTTGTAAATGTTGGGCTCATGTTGGTTGTGCTGACAGCGAAAACATAACATTTTTTGTATGTGAGCACTGTAAGCAGTCACAATAATAATCTCTAAGACAAGAATCAATAGTGTGTGCATATAATTTTCAGTTCATTTTTCATTTTGTATTCTTTTTTACATTATTTCTAAGTTTTAAATACTGTGTCCGGTACTGGGAACAGTTTTTTGAATGGTCTCATTTTAATGGCTGAGAAAACCCCCCAAAATACAGTGGTGTTAACATTATCTATGCTGCATATTAATAGTTGCACTGTTCTTCATCCTCAGGTTTTTTGATTTATTATGATTTACTAATCGGTTTTCCAGAAAAAGGACAAAAGGCTTAAGTGTCCGGCACTGGGGCAATCTCCCCTACAGTGTTTATGTTTATTTTATAAGTACGGTTCAGTGCACTGTTAAAAGACATGGTGGGGTAGTGGATGTCCACGAAACAATTAGTTTTACTCATCTTTACTAAAGAAGCGTTGGAGTACAAGACATTTTATCTTACAACACTAGGTTTCACCTATGTGCAAAATGTTCTTTCTGAAGATCTCTCAACAATAATCCCTAAAACATCTACTTGTTTAGAACGCAAACCATTGCACATCATTGACAAAGAAGAAATCATTGAATCATAATTAAATTTTAATCTTGCAATTCCACATTACAGAAGAGAACATGCTCCTAATAGAAGATACCTTCCAAGTGATATAAACGCTGCACTAATGTACAATGATTTCATAGAAAAATCAGGAATAAACTGTTCTTATGATTTATACAGATTGGTGCTAAGAGAAGTGAATGTGGCATTTACAAAGCTTGGAAATGAGATATGTGAACTGTGTGAGAAGTTTAAGAAACACAATCCTCAACAAGGCAAAAATAATCTGTACTCCGAATGTACTGACTGTGAGATCTGGTCTCTTCATCAAAAGAAAGTAAAAGCAGCAAGGGAAACCTACAGGCTACATTCAGAAATGAAATCAACTTCAGAGACACTATATTTTTCCGCTGACCTGCAGAAAGTCATAATGCTAACTCGAATGAAAGGGTTTAATACTGTTTTATTACAAAGTGAATAATAGCTTTAATGAAAGTTTTGTGCCAGTTGGAAATACTCCAGAAGGAGTCAATCCTTTTGCTGTTGTTTGGCATGAAGGCTTAGCTGGGTGCAAGCAAAAAACATAACCAGTGGATTTCATGAATTTGTTCTTCACCATGTGCACAAAATAAAAATTGGTGCTTACTAACATTTCTTTTCTAGCTAGTTAAATCTAACGAGGTATCCACAGAGTCTTTACAGTTATATTTCTTTCACGATGGGCATACATTTATGCCAGCGGATTCATTTCATCATCAAGTAGAGCTTTCTCTAGAGCCCGAACCCTCTACATCCGGGAAGGCTCAGAAGAAGGGGAGTAGCCCCTCTCCAAAGAACTCGAAAAGCAGGAAGACGGAGAAAAAGGGACTGAGACCCTCCACAGGGCCCACACCCTCTACACCCAGCAGTCCTAAGAAAAAAGCAGGAGCTGTGAAAAGATGCATCAAGGAGCAGAAGAAGGCACAGAGCTCCTCCCCAGGACCCGCACCCTCTACATCCGGGAAGGTTCAGAAGAGGGGGAGAAGTCCCTCTCCAAAGCCCTTGAAAAGCAGGAAGACGGAGAAAAAGGGACCGAGACCCTGCCCAGGGCCCGCGCACCCTCTACATGCAGGAAGGCTCAGAAGAGGGGGAGAAGCCCCTTTCCAAAGCCCTCGAAAAGCAGGAAGACGGAGAAAAAGGGACCGAGATCCTCCCAAGGGCCCGCACCCTCTACGCCCAGCAGTCCTAAGAGAAAAGCAGGACTTGTGAAAAGATGCATCAAGGAACAGAAGAAGGCACAGAGCTCCTCCCCAGGGCCCGCACCCTCTACATCCGGGAAGGCTCAGAAGAGGGGGAGAAGACCCTCTCCAAAGCACTCAAAAAGCAGGAAGACGGAGAAAAAGGGACCGAGACCATCCCCAGGGCCCGCGCACCCTCTACGCCCAGCAGTCCTAAGAGAAAAGCAGGACCTGTGAAAAGATGTATCAAGGAGCAGAAGAAGGCACAGAGCTCCAAACAGCACAACTATGAAAGAGCGGTAAATAAAGGCTGTCTGCAAGGATCCGTCCTCGGCCTTGGAATCTCGTACTAAACGAATTACTACTCAACATTCAAGATGAACAATCAGTCAATATCATTGCTTTTGCTGATGACGTCGCCCTGATTATTGGCAGGCGAGACTAGACAGCAGCTAGAAAACAAAGCGCAAGACGCCCTCCGCACCATTCAAAGATGGACCGAAAAGGCAAAAATGGAAATCTCGCCCACAAAATCGAAACTCCTCCTGCTGAAAGGAGCATTGGACATGCGCCGACCACCTAGAGTGACTGTCAATGGTACTGGGCTTCCAGCCACCCAGGAAATCAAATACTTAGGCGTAACATTACAAACAGGAAACAAATTTCACCTACATACACAAAGAACATGCGTCAACGCAATTACGCTCTTTCAAGCCCTTGTCAGGCTTTCGGGAACAAAATGGGGATATGCCTTCACAAATTACAGAACATTATACACAGCTATATTCCAAGCCATAGTCACTTATGCGGCTGCTGGATGGGCCCCATACCTCCATCAGACCAACAAAAACAAATTCATATCAGCTCAACGCAAGGTACTAATCAGAACAACTAAAGCTTACTCCACCACACACACAGGTGCCATAACCGTAATTGCAGGCATGATGCCCATTTATCTCCTTCTAGAAGAAAGAACCATAAGATATCACATTCGGAAAAGGCTCCCAATACAATTATGGGGTAGAATGCTAGAGGATGCAGACTACCAGCAACAAGATCAAAACTAACTGTAAGCAATAGCAAGGCAACAGCAAACACACAAATGGCAAAACAGATGGACACACACTCAAAACGGGTGTCAGGATACGCCTTAAGCAAATATGGATCAAACCAGATCACTTCACAACTCAGCTCTTCACTGGACATGGCAACTTTGCCCATTACCTAGAAAGATTTAGCCAAATTGAAGAGAACCTTTGCCAATGTGAAAATAGCGAACCAGATACCATGTTTCATGTCCTGTACACCTGTGCACGACACAATGAAGCTAGATGGACACTAAGAGCTGCAGCACATACAGCCTCAGAGCTATGGGCGCCAGACCTTCGCTGTTGGACAGAGAAAGAACCATACATTGCCTTCCGGAACTTCGCAAGGGAAGTCTTTGCACAAAGAGAAACGGATAGACACTGAACTGAATAAGAGAGCCCTGAGCGCTCCTGCTCAGCATTAGCTAGGCCCTTCCTTTTTCCACACACTTATTTTTCAACCTCAGACCCTCTTTCCTTTCATCTATTTCCGGAGCACCCTTCCAGCGGCACTCGACTATCCGAGACCATTGGGCCGCAAACGAAGTAGTAGGTAGGTTAAGCCTTCTTTCCTTTTTCACCTCTGACTGCCATCTCTGTCTTCAATCTCTCTTGTCATCTATTAGCATGGGGCACCCCTCCCTGTGGCTCACAGTTCCTTCTGTGACGTCACTAAAGAAGTATTAGGGCTAGGGATTTAGGAGACCCAACCAAGTTGGATCTAGAGTAAGGAGCGCTCCTGGTACTCAGATCCTGGCAGAATGGGAGAGCTGGGCTGGCAGAAGGTGTATGCCGGATGTTTTAGTGAAGGTTGGAGCAGTTATGCCCCAAGGAGGTTTAAGAAACGGACGCCCGATCTGAGTCAAGGCGTATAGAATAGGAGGTGGGTCGGACTGGTTTCCGCGTGGTGGAGGAACCTGATTCGTGATGGAGCTGCATACCCACAGTTACAGACGGTGCAGTCCTTACAGCTTACTTCGCTATATATATTAATAATTATAGTCCGGTGTCTTTCTTTTAAGTCATATTGAGTAGGCCTATTATTTGCACTGTTTCATGTAATATTTAACTTTTCTTACAAATACTAATAAGTGTTGTAACTTAGGTAACGATTTCTTATTGAAGTTTGAATGTCTTAGAGTAAAGAAAAAAAATTGCTAACTAGTTTTTCAGTGGGAAAATAACATAAAATATGATTTTCATTAGTTCAATAACAAAAATTTTCCTGGGGTGGATCCCCGGCCCCCTTTTCTTGGGGGTATGGATTTTTTTATTTAACCACTTTCGAAGTAAATTGAAACTGTATCATCAGAAAGTAAGTCGAAAGCAAACTATCGATGTTTTATTTCCACTTACAACGCCACATTTGTTTGCTTCCCCTAGAAAATATCATATGGGTGCCCTTGATCGTTTTGAAACTAACTTCTATCGAATTATAAATGTACATACATCTGAAACATTGTCATATTGTTACCTTTGAGTTGCCTGATGCCAAGACAATGTATGAATAAAACAATGTATAAGTTACAGTACGAACATTTTGTATTGCACATTATTTCCAATTGACAGTAAAGGCAACAATATAAATTACAATGCAAAATTTTTAAAAAGTTACAATATATTTTTAAATACAGTTTATGTTATATAGGGTATGTAGTACTTTTGCAGTCTTGTAGTTACTTGCATTTTCAAAAAGGGAATTCCGTCATTCCTTCTTCAGCATGAGTTAATTTTAATCCATCACATTTTATGATCTCCAAATCCGATATTGTTTTTCATCCAATTTAAATATGTTTTTTTTTCTTCCTTGGAGTTGGCACTACAGTATATTATATAGTAGGTAGCAATAAAAATGCATTTAGTCTAATGTGGTTAATATCTTATTATTAATGTTATACTACTAATAATGGTATAATATAACACAACATGTTATAAAATTACAAAAATTAATTACTTCATTTACTGTTTAACATGAAAAAAAATACTCTTATTACAAACAACATTTTCACATGCCCTTCAATACACATTTTGAAGTGCCAATTTTTTATTTTAGTTCAACCGTAGAACAATATATTTTTGTAATAACTTGTAATTACTGGTATTACAGTATGTAACCAATATGCAATGCTTTGTTAATGGCAAATGAAAAAGGAAATACAATAAAATTAAAGACAAATTAAATGAAAATAAAGGTTAAATGGGTTTCAGATTTACAAAAATATGTTGTATGTCTGCTAAATACATTTGCTTTTATTTTAACTTGAGATCTTATGTAGTTTTTTATACTTCTGACTATTTCTGAAATTTAATCTCTGTTTATTCAAATATTTAACTCTCATTATGATCCTTCTTCTGGCAAACAAATTTACAATCTCATCGTCTACATGCTTTACTTCTTCTTTTATAGTTTTTATTAGCTTCTTCTTCAAACCAACTGTCTTAGGTACCCCTTCTCCAACAAACTTGTTAAATTCATGTTCCATTTTCGTTATAACACTTTCAAACTCTGATGAAGGCTCTGTAAGTCCTCCCACCGATAATTCACTAACCCAGGACCCATCTTCACAACTTCTTTGGAATGTGTATTTTCTTAAGTGGGGATGTTTATCTTTAAGTTTTTTTGCAATCCATCCACTAATATAGCAAAGACCATCAGTTGTGACTTGTTTCTTTATAGTAGACGAGTCACCTTGTGTTGTGGACGTGTCCATTAAGGTATCAGTAGAAATCAAGTTGCATTCTGCTTCTGACTCACTTTCCTTTCCTTTTTCTGGAACTGACGAATAATTTGCTTTTTTTGCTGTGATTTTTGTAGCTTCCAATACTCTTCCGACAACGAATTCATCATTTTTTCCCAGAACAATTAACCTCATTCTGTACAGAAATTCCATCGGTGTTGGATGATCATTGCAGCCACTACTTCCTCTTATGAGAGAAAACAAGTTTTCCAAGCTATCTTGATTTAGCTTCGATGTAAGTATATAAGATAAGTTGAAGTCTTTTTTTAACTCATCAAATAGACTCATGGCTGACTTTGTGGACATAATCACCCCCTTTTGGAACAATTCTTTTTATTTTTACTCTTTGTACGTTTAGTGTGTAATTCCTCAACGTTTTCTAATGAGTCCGCCTGTTTTCTCTCCGTCAATACCTTTGTTTTAAGGCATGTAATTTTTTCCATGGTTTCGATATAATCTTCTAATACCGCTTTTTGTTCTGTGATATGAAGACCATATCCACACTGTAAAGGCAAACTTGCATTGGGGCATCTGCTATTCATTACATCGAACCAATCATTTGTAGATTTTATAAAATTCGCAGCACTGACGCGAAGATTTTCGTCACAAATATAATAACGCTTTAATGCGCAAGATGTTGTGTTTGACATGAGCTGGGCAGCAAGAAGCACATTTTGTCTCTGAAACTTTTCACAGTTTATATGTTTAGAGGTCAACTTGTGACATGATGATATTTCAAGATTTTTTGTGTCATCAACAAGCAATTTTACAGGTTTTGGTGAAATTTTAGTTCCATCTGGCATTACAAAACCTCCATCAATATACCAGTTACGGATGAGTTTCAATAAATGAGGGACATCAGCAAAAAAGTAAATATTCCTCTTTGTTACCTCGGAGAGGAAAAAACACTTTTGGTGAGACACTTTGTATTCATTCCAGACACCTACATTTCCACCACCGCAGTCTGAGAGAATAGCAACCACAGTGAAACCGATAGCATGAAGTTCCTGTATAATTTTATCTAAACGGGCTCTTGTCATTTTCGAATCAAATTCAGTAAAAACAGGCTGTTTCCAAGAGCCACATAACGATCTGATCATTATGACCTGAGCCTGATCATGAGGTCCGACAGCTTGGTCATTTACTGTGTTATACTCATGAATAAACATAACCTTCATTTCGTCATACTGTATAACTGTAACCTTTCATAGTTTGTTATTTTTACTGCAGCTACTGCCATTAAGTTTAGAACATCATAAAGCACCCCTCGATGAATATGAAGCTTTGATGCCCATTCTTTCAATGTCGTAAGGCTGGGCAAAAGAATACCCATTTTAGTTCTAATGTGAATATAACATCTCTTGCTTTAGATAGCGTATAGTAAAGGCTTTAGTTATATCTTCACTGCTCCATGTATTGACTTTTTTCTTTTTATTTAAAATCAACTCGATTTGAGCCTTGGAAAATACGCCACTGAGCACATTCTTGACTTCTTCGGATACAGTAACTGTAATATCTTTTTTTAAATTGTTACATTCATCAACTAATCTTTTCTTTATCTGCTCCTGTTCTAATTTATACTATTCGAAATTCTCTCTCATTTTCATGTATTCAGTTTTGTAATTCGTTACTTCATCTACATTACTGTTTGCAGCACCTAATTCTACAATATTATTACTATGTACAGTACCTAATTCTACTGCTCCATTCTCATCCACAGCGTTACATTCTTCCAACAAACTGTTAACTATTTCTTTCCTTTCCTTTTGTTCTCTTCTAATGCTTCTTACAGTAACTTTCTTCGATTTTTCACTGGGTAATAGGTTTAACAATGGAATGGCATATTTGTTGATTGTTTTTTTCTTGGATCCCGATTTCGTAAGTTCACTCCGAAAATCCCTAACAAAGTCTTGTTGATTAAAATGATCAGAGCAAATATAAGACATCCCCAGGTTAAAACTGTCTTTTCTTTTGCAACGCTCGATCCAAATCTTCCTTAATCGTTCATCTTTTGGAAAACGGAAATATGAAACACCATCTGGTCGAGTTTTGGTTGTATAATATGAATTATTGCATATTGCAACCGCACATCGCATTCCTGGCATGTTGACAACAAACACATCGGCAAAGCGGCATAGCAACACTGGCGCGTGGTTCTGGACTGCAGCTCCTTGGGTATGCAGCCGCGTCATCACAGCGGGTGAGTGGTGGGGGAGAACCGCAGTCCGACCCACCTCCTAATTCTATACGCCTTGGATCTGAGTACCAAATAGACACACTTAGGAATGGCAGGGAAGGATGAGTTGGGCTGGCATAAGTACCTTATTGAATAAGGTCCAATAAGGACGCCATTTGGATGTGTGTTCTCGACGGAGAGAAACCTCCCACGGTTTGCCTTGCCTTCTGAATCAGTTGAGGAATTTGATGTCAGACTGGCATGTTGTCATGGTAGCTCAATGGAAGAGCATCGGCGCGTTAAGCCGAAGATCCTGTTTAAATCCCGGTTATGACATAAAATTTTTCAAGCTGATTCTTACTTGTATTAATATCCCAGACATGGATTTAATGTCTATTTCCTTTCCTTCCACTTAATTAATAGTATATAAATAATAACTAGGCTTCAAAGTACCTACAAGGGTAGGATGCCATTTGGATGTGTGTTCTCGACGGAGAGAAACCTCCCGTGGTTTGCCTTGTCTTCTGAATCAGTTGAGGAATTTGATGTCAGACTGGCATGTTGTCATGGTAGCTCAATGGTAGAGCATCGGCGCGTTAAGCCGAAGATCCGTGTTCAAATCCCGGTTATGACATAAAATTTTTCAAGCTGATTCTTACTTGTATTAATATCCCAGACATGGATTTAATGTCTATTTCCTTTCCTTCCACTTAATTAATAGTATATAAATAATAACTAGGCTTCAAAGTACCTACAAGGGTAGGACGCCATTTGGATGTATGTTCTCGACAGAGAGAAACCTCCCGTAGTTTGCCTTGTCTTCTGAATCAGTTGAGGAATTTGATGTCAGACTGGCATGTTGTCATGGTAGCTCAATGGTAGAGCATCGGCGCTTTAAGCCGAAGATCCGTGTTCAAATCCCGGTTATGACATAAAAATTTTTTCAAGCTGATTCTTACTTGTATAAGTACCTTATGTTTCAGTTTAGGTTGGAGCAAGAAATTGCTCTAAGGAGGAAAGCGACAAGAAGCTACCATATACCATTTCCTAAGGCATTTACCAAGATAGGCGCTGACTTGTACCTCTGAGGTCGCGCCGAAATAAAACAGAGATAGAGGGGAGTGTGAATCCCCTTGAACACAATAGGCGCAACCTGTACTTCAGGGGTTGCGCCTGCTGCCTGTGCGTGTCAGAACCTGGCTCCTGAAATGGAAGTACAGTGCTGACCCCAGGTAATAACACTGAAGTAGGCAGGGAGCAGGCGTAAAAAGCCCATACGTTCTTAACGTATTGTCCGCTAAAGGGTTGGACTCTGCCGGGCATGTGGTTGCGCAACCCACGGTAATGGGAACGGGGTGGTCCTGGTGACCACCCAGGGTTCGGAGGCGACTAAATGCCCAGGGAGCCGTCCTGCTAAGACGGTAAGAGCTGTGGCTAGATAGGCTCGAACCACCCCCTCCTCTCTGACACTTCCTGACAAGACCAAAAACAATGTCTAAACCTCTCTTCTACAAAATCACAACGTCGCTAACGAGACAACTTTGCAACGACAAACGACATTCCCATGGAAAATATGCAAAACCTGGGTTGTAGCCTATGGCTGTGGTACACCAGCAGCACTAAGACAGACCTACTACTACTATTACTCCCCAGGGCCCGCACCCTCTACATCCGGGAAGGGCCCCCTCTCCAAAGCCCTCGACAAGCAGGAAGATGGTGAAAAAGGGACCGAGACCCTCCCCAGGGCCCCCGCACCCTCTACACCCAGCAGTCCTAAGAGAAAAAGCAGGACCTGTGGAAAGATGCATCAAGGAGCAGAAGAAGGCACAGAAGAGGGGGAGAAGCCCCTCTCCAAAGCCCTCGAAAAGCAGGAAGTCAGAGAAAAAGGGACCGAGACCCTTCCCAGGGCCCGCACCCTCTACGTCCAGCAGTCCTAAGAGAAAAGCAGGACCTGTGAAAAGATGTATCAAGGAGCAGAAGAAGGCACAGAGCTCCAAACAGCACAAATATGAAAGAGCGGTAAATGAACCAAGATGGCGCCCGGCAATGAGATCGCGTATAATTCAGGGAACAATTTACACAATGCTGGAGGAAATACGAATGAAACTACAGAAGATAAAGACGTCATCGTGACCATTACAGAAGGGAATTCTTGCTCAAATAAAGGCAACAATTTTGGCAAAGCGAAATTGGAGGAAAAGCAACTGTTTGGTTCGCAAGTCGAGGAGGTACACGCGGGACGCCAAGCTGAAGCAATAGCGTCACTCCAGAAGGTCATCGAAATTCTGAACAATGACTTGAAAAGTGCACAAAACAAAATAAGAGAGCTGGAAACTGAAAACAATAAACTGAAATCTCAAGTCAACTCTCAGTATTCTACAATCTGTCGAAAGGAACTGCCGAGGACAACGCCATGTAATAACAAAGAAAACCGAGTCTATGTATCAGCCAACAGATTTGAGGTGCTAAGAGATTTGAGGGATGTAAGTGAGCATAGGCCTACTGGACCTGAAGAAAACACCAGAAAATCAGCCGGTGGAAAAAAAGTAAGAACTCTTGTAACAAAAAAGTGTTAGTGCTGGGGGACTCGCTGTTAAAATTCGCCGGGTCTGTATGCAGAGATGCTGGACAGATGGTTCAATGCTACCCAGGAGTCAGAACAGAAGAACTCAAGCATAAAATGGGAAATCTAAAATTAGAAGAAACACAACCTGATGTGGTTGCACTCCACGTAGGAATCAACAACATAAGAAGGGGAATTATGGCAGAAGAGATCATGGGAGAGACAATGGACCTAATAGACGAAGTAGCTGCAAGTGGTGCTCAGCCGCTCTCGACAATTTTAGGGAGGCATACAAACATATGAGAGAAAACCACCCAGGAATAGTAATAGACCTTATTTGCGAAGTGTGTTCGAAGGTTTTTGTAACCAAAATGGGGTTAGAGGTACATCGAGGACTCTGTCTTGGCCCAGTTCCTAGAGAAATATTAGCCTTCCCTTGTGCTTTCTGCGACAGTAGCTTCGGCTCCAAAAGGGGTCTGAGCCTACACGTAAGAACTCAACACCCAGCTGAAAGAAATGAAAAAATGATCCAAGAATTGAACAGGCCCAAAGGTGTTCCTGGTAGACTATGCTCAGTATGGTCCGACCAGGAAATCGAGGTTTTATTAGAGCTCGACAAACAATTCAAAGGCGAAAGATTGATTAACTCAAAGATTGCCGACATTTTAACTACCAAAACAAATAAGCAAATCTCGGATAAGCGGAGAGGTCTGAACTTGGTCGATAAAGTGCCGATGAGGATTGAGACCCAAATAAGCGAACAAGATAACGAGGAAGCGTTAGGGCCAGACTTGAATAGCCAGGATAGGGAGAGAGAAGTCCTAGTGTTAGAGGAACCATCAAATTCTCGTATTGAGAGTAATGATTCTAATTTTAGTTCTGTAGATGAAGGAGACAATGAAGAAGCACTAAGGCCGATCTTAACTAGTCAGGACATTGAGACGGAGGTTCTAGTTTCGGGAGAGTCTTCTATTTCTCTTAGAGTGGAGGATACTACTCAGTATCCTGTCCTGAGTTCGTTGGATTCATCAGTACGCTTAGACCTGGAAAGTGTTACTCAGGGCAGGCCGGAATCAATTAGGGGTATACGTAGGGATCAGGACAGAACGGACGTCAGCTTCGGCGCTGAAGAACTCTCAGATTTCTCCCAGCATATAGAGGCTGATATTAGCCATTCTATGATTCATGGGGATGAGATGGGTGGAACTTTGGCCGATTGGAGAGTAGGAATAGTGCGTGAAGCTTTGCGTTGCGCTATGACAAGAGAGGAAATTGTTAAATTTAAAGCAATTCAAAGTAAATTGGATACATTGGATATAAAGTCATAGAAGATCAAGGTTCGGCAATTGATATAGATGTAATCTTGAGGGACCTTGTAAATGGGCTCGTTGATAATGAGGAGAGTAATGAGAATCAGAAGTCAAAAAAGAGACCTCGTCAAGGCCCCTTGTCTAAGAGGGAAAAATACTCAATAGCTCAGAAATTATTCTCAAAGAACCCAAAGTTAATTGTCGATAGAGCATGTATGGACTTAGATATCGCTAGTAGCGAGGAATTGTCAGCTAAACCACCTATGGAAGACCTTGTTAGAATTTATTCGGAGTTATGGGGATCAGACCCCAGTGAAGAAATAGAGGTATGGGAAGGGGAAGAAAGTGGTCTTACTTTCGAAAGTTTCAAGGCAATCACTCCGGCCGAGGCTGGGACTAGAATCCATAGGATCAAAGCCTCATCCTCGCCTGGCTTGGATGGAATCTCGAAGACATTTAGGGGGAGTCATTAGGTTGTTGGCGAAAATTTTCAATGCCATCTTGATCTCGGGAGATTACCCGCTAACGTGGAGGACTGCACGCACCACATTTATTCCCAAAGAAGGAAAAGACCTCAAGGAACCTGGTAGTTGGCGGCCCATTACAATAATGTCATCTCTTGCCAGATTGTTCTCCGGGTTGATTGACGGCAGGCTTAGGCAGGTCGTCTCTCTCTCCCGGAGGCAGAAGGGCTTTGTGATGGAGCCGGGATGCCAGTTGAATGGGACAATTCTGAGCGAAGCAATTAACTACGGAAAAAAGAATAATGGAATTTGCGTGGCGGTACTAGATCTGGCCAAGGCTTTTGATTCGGTGCCGCACCAGTCCATTAGAAATGCTCTGAAATCAAACGGTGTTGAGACACACCTCGTCGATCTAATAATGAAGGGATACGAAAGGTGTTCCACCACGCTTGTTAGGGGTAGTCCTCCGATTTCCGTAAAAAGGGGAATACGTCAAAATGACCCTCTCTTCCCTATACTTTTCAACCTTGTTATAGATAAAGTCATTGAGCTGATAGAATCGGCGGGGCTGAGCTTTTCCTGGTTGGGCATCCAAACAGGAGTCTTAGCCTTCGCTGATGATTTGGTGTTGTTAGCTGACAATAAAAGTAAGATGCAGGACGCTTTGGATTTATTAGTCGAGGGCCTCTCCTTAATAGGATTGAGCCTCTCTGTGGAAAAATGTTGTGCTTTTGACCTTGTGGCCTTGAAGTGGTCTTGGGTTACTATCTGAGCCGTGAAATTCGGCTCAAGTGGTATAAAGCGCCCCTATGGTTGTTTGTTTGAACCACAAAAACTTTAATTATCATTGATTTTACGCGTCCGAGTTTACCAGCGGTTACGTCTGGTATTTCTGAACGTGGTACGTGGAAGCGAGACCCTGGAGCGCCGATCTTACGTGCTTCAGTTGGGAGCTGCCTCTGACAACGCGAGTATGTAGTGCTTGATTCTGTGATTTGGTGGGCGTGTACAGCAGTTCAGCCATGGATCGTGCCTGCTGTTTCGGTGAGATTGTTCCTTTTCTATCTTAATACAATTTATAAATTCTGTTCAATTCTTTATCTCACCTGATTTTGGATCTGCTAAATTTGCCGTAATGTATATATAGTTCGTTTATTTGTTGAAGTTTAGATTATTCATTTTCTCGGGTTTTTGGCTTCTAGAAATTTCGCCCACAATTAGTAATTTATTCATATTATGTTTCATTTTTCTTCGTCCGTCCGTCCGCCTAAAATACAATTCTCCAGTTCTCCTGAAACTGATACCACGTTCGTAGGTTTTTCTAAATTAATGGTTGATTTTTCAAGTAATGTAAGGAGTGTCTGAGGCCGGCTATGTTAATATGATCCAAGCAGTGGTCAGTAACTGGATGTTATGCTGCAGTATTTGAAGTTTAAGATAGAATCTATGGCATAAGTAAAGTACGAAAATACAGAGTGATATTTCATAACTGGTATAATCTTGCAAGCTCTTTTGAATTAGACTTTGGTGTTACGACGAGCTCGTACTAATTAGTTCCTGAGTGGAGTTTAACTTTACAATTCAAAAATAAAATCAGTAATATAAATTCATATACAGCGTGATCACATTTTCAGTAAATAATCTGACATGTAATTTGAAATAAGCTTGGATGCCACAAAGGTGTATGCACAGAGTAATTTTAATGAAGTAATTTTTGGCTACTGTTTAAATTGGATAATTAGCCATTTTGTATATATTAACTTTTAGATTATTTATTACTATTTATTTAATTTATTTGCATATTTATTATGTCTAAAGAACCATACAGGTATCAATAATCAGTACCAGATATACCCATGTTTGTTAAATAAAATTGTTAATTAAACCTTACCCTTGCTTCTTAATGGTATTTGTAGTTACCCGAGGTTTCCAGATTTTGTCCAATCAATTTTCAGAGTTACATATGGGGATAATGGGCCGCAGTGTGAAAGTTCAGCAGGGCGTTTACTTGATTTAGCTAAAAATGGTCAAAACCAAATCTACATTCTAAAACCGTACGCTAGCTTCCCGTACGTAAACTCGTGCACCCTCAGAGGGGGCACAAATAAGTGTTACCGCAGAGCGTGGTTAGGTTTTTGACTCCCATTTTTCTAAATTTGTGCTCTGCTGCTCTTTATTAAACAAAACTTTGGAAGATTTTGTATGCTTTTTCAAAATTCCGTTTGTAGAAACTCATGCGTTACCACTTCTCGATTTTTGATCTAGTTCCTCAGTGTAGGCTGGATCTGCATTTTGTTCTGGCATTGATAGTAGTTCTGCGTTTCAATTTTGAAGAATTTCAGTGGACTTTATCAGTAACTTTTACTATTCTGAACTTCATCAAATCCGTTTTGACATAATTAACCTCACTTATTTTGTATTATTAGCCTTACTTGAAACTGATATCTGCAAATATTCCGTTTGTTCATTATTCTAACCTAACGCTGATCTTGCATTTCTTATTCTATCCTAACAACAAAATAGTTTTGGCTGTTAGTATTTATATATCCTTCATCATGAGTAATAGGATTCATGTACCGATTGAATTTCTTTTGAAAGCTGACATTATTTATGAGTTAGTTATCCGTGGAATTAAGGTGAATTCGGAGGATTCAGTGGCGAATTTATCTAAACTATTAAGAGATAATTTCTCGACCCCAGTTAATCCGAGTCACTTAAAAGATATTAATGCTGATAATGAAATTCAAGCTCTTGTCTCTAAAGTGGAAGAGATTTTTCAACAGTGTCGCGAACTTGCTGATGAAGGTGGTTTTTCACAAAAACAGGCAAAACGTCTTATCGCTAAATTGGATCATATCCAAAATAGAATTTCTGATTTAATTCAAATTGGTCTTTCTCTAGATTATAGCCAGACCTTAAGCTCACTCAGTATGGAGATCGCGACGGAAAAGGATAAGCTCAAATCACAGTTGGCAGAAAGTTTGAATAGAAATTTTGAAGCTGATCATTCTGAAGTCATTACAGCTATTAATGGGGATTCTCCAAACCCTTTTCTCAACAATGAGCCAGTAGTAACTAATGTACTCCAACATACCCCAACGCCGGTTGTTAGAAATTTACAATTTGATCTTAGTAAAGATTTTTGTAAACTTCCCCACCCTTTAGGTAAACTGTTAGACAGGTTGGAACATTTTAGTGACAGTTCTTTGGAAGAAATAATTAAATTTTTGCTTTTTCTATGCGAACTTAAGACTCAAGTGGATATTTTTGCATTTTCTCAGAAACAAATCCTTGCTTTATGCTCTGCACATTTACACGGTGTTTTGAAAAAGCTAGCCACTAGAACTGTTAGAGAAGATAGAGATTTGAATTATTTTCATGATATTATTCTTGAATATTATCTCCCATCCAGAGCTCGCGTAGGTCTTATGAACAAATTGTATTATAGGGTTCAAAATGAAAATGAAGCCTTTTCGGACTATGTTAATGATATTAAGGCTTATGCCGAAGTTTTTCGTGTTGACTACTCAGAAGCACAGATAGTTGAGAACATTCTGGCCGGCATGTCACCGAAAGCTAGGGGCATGTGTATATTCGAAAATAAGCCCTCCACCTTTCAAGAGTTAGACCTATTATGTGCTAGATTTCTCTCTTTGGGGTTTTCTGATTCTTTGAGAACTGGGAATGGGGATTGCAGTAGATTTCCTTCTCAATCTGAACCTCTAATTAATCAACAGAGAATAAAGACTTCTACCAATTATATAGAGCGCAGGTCGTGTTATTTCTGTAAGGAACTAGGCCATCTTCGCAACAATTGTCCAAATAGGCCTTTGAGGGGAGTGACTCGAAATGGTCCAGTATTTAGGCGTGGAGATAATTAGAGCTAATTTATGGTCTTCTTGAACCTTAAGTAGATACTAATGTTTAAAGTTGGGTATTTAGATTAAATGAGGTATGCCTTGCCTAAAACATTCACTGTTTGTCTGATACAAAACTGGGGTGTTTCTAATATTTAAATGTTTGTAAAATTTTATATTGTGTATGAATATTTCGGGGTGTTTTGGGCTCCCTCTTACTTCTTGCTGGGAGGAAGGGTAGATCCACGAATACGTTTATATATTCTTCTGCTAATTCCTGTAAGGAGGTTTAGTTTTCAGATATTTCGTCGCGGGCGGCTCACTGGTAATTCCGGAAGCCATTGAGCTGGACGTTTCGATTTTGTTCCGTTGTCTGGGTAAATTCAAAGGAATTCCCTTGACGTCACTTTTTGGTTTCCTTATTCTGGGACCCCTACAATAAACTCCCCGATAATCACTCACCTGGATTTTGTAAATTGCTGGTATTTATTCTTGATAAATGTTATGGTGGATGTACCTGAAATTTTATTAAGTGGGAAAGGATTCAGGAGAAACTGAATGTTCTTTTCGCGAATCGGTTTCAAGGAAGCATATTTTCAGCTCCCAACTCATTTTGTTTTAAATGTAATTTATTTTAAAGGTAAAGTATGGTTACAAAACATATATATATATTTGCTTGGACGCATACTGTGTGGTTTCTATTTTATGTTTCAGTTTGTTGTCATCTGCCCAAGGGACATTGTTGTGGTCGTGTACTCTGACCCAGACTTAGTGTGGACCTAGTATGTGGGGGGGGGCTATCCCTCTCTTTCTTCTTGGCTGCCTGTCTGAGTCCCGTCTTGTGCCGTGTCCGTCACCTTGGTTCCTGCTCTGGAGACGTCTGGGGTTGGTTCCTGTAACAAAAGAGGAAGCATCTATTAGAGAGGACGCATTGCTGAGCTACAAGCTGTGTTGCAGAAACATGCTTCTGCATCCAGATAAGCGGAGATGTCTGCTGGGATTGGGAGTAAGCGGAATTCCAGGAAGAGAGGAGCTTTTGATGGAAACATGGAAGCGTGCTGGTCCAGGTCTTGGTCATGCTGAGAGAATCTCTGAGGCATGCAATTTGAAGCAAAACTTTTATTGGAGCCATTTCCATGCTATTTGGCAAAGCAAACTTTAAGAGCCATGCATGACGTCACTGAGACAGTGAGATCCTGCTCGGATGGGAGAACTTGTGGATCTATAGCAAGCAGTATTTCTGACACAGCAGATAAGAGCTGCCCAAATGCAACTTACTGTGCAGCCGACTGCCATCTTACGATCATTTCATCTGTTTGATCGTTTTTCCATCCCCTATTTTCCTGTCGGGCCCGTTGATGCTTTGCCTCAAAATTCTAGTTTGTCCTTCCGCGCCCTTCCTCGGCGAGACTTGCCATCCTGTTAGCCCCCATCTTATCTGATCCATCGAGTGGCAGTATAGATTCTCCAAGAAGATACTTCGCAGTCTTGATTAAGCTTGACCTGGCGGCACAACATCTAGCTAGAGACAAGAAGTCCATGACACTGTTTCTCAACCTGGACTCAAAAGCTACTGTCCATCAGATGCAGTTTTTCTCTTCAGTTCCTGCTCGAACGGCTGGGCGGTGGGAACCTTCCCGCTAGCTGTTCCATGGTCTTCGCTGGGCACTCCTGTGGTGCAGAGTTGCAGAATATTGGAAGTCCTGTTCCAGTGGTGAAATGCTCGGTGCGTCTGGACTAAGAATTGGATGTCTTTCTCTCTTCAGTTTGGTGCTGGTGTTTATCTCCTACCCGGGGAGGAATAAATGGAGTGGTTCGTGTGTTTGGAACTCATGAAGAGTACAAGAGTCTCTGAAGTTTCGGCGGCACTGGTCAAGGCGAGGAACTTTCGACGGCAGTTTTCAAGAAAAAGATTGGGTTTAGTGTTCAATTTATTTAAATGTTGTGTTTTTTTTGGGGGTAATTTCTAAGTTTAAGGTCTAAAGGCATTTTTGAAATAAAGTCTTCGACTTTATTTAGGGCAATTGGGGGAGAATGAGCCGTGAAATTCGGCTCAAGTGGTATAAAGCGCCCCTATGGTTGTTTGTTTGAACCACAAAAACTTTAATTATCATTGATTTTACGCGTCCGAGTTTACCAGCGGTTACGTCTGGTATTTCTGAACGTGGTACGTGGAAGCGAGACCCTGGAGCGCCGATCTTACGTGCTTCAGTTGGGAGCTGCCTCTGACAACGCGAGTATGTAGTGCTTGATTCTGTGATTTGGTGGGCGTGTACAGCAGTTCAGCCATGGATCGTGCCTGCTGTTTCGGTGAGATTGTTCCTTTTCTATCTTAATACAATTTATAAATTCTGTTCAATTCTTTATCTCACCTGATTTTGGATCTGCTAAATTTGCCGTAATGTATATATAGTTCGTTTATTTGTTGAAGTTTAGATTATTCATTTTCTCGGGTTTTTGGCTTCTAGAAATTTCGCCCACAATTAGTAATTTATTCATATTATGTTTCATTTTTCTTCGTCCGTCCGTCCGCCTAAAATACAATTCTCCAGTTCTCCTGAAACTGATACCACGTTCGTAGGTTTTTCTAAATTAATGGTTGATTTTTCAAGTAATGTAAGGAGTGTCTGAGGCCGGCTATGTTAATATGATCCAAGCAGTGGTCAGTAACTGGATGTTATGCTGCAGTATTTGAAGTTTAAGATAGAATCTATGGCATAAGTAAAGTACGAAAATACAGAGTGATATTTCATAACTGGTATAATCTTGCAAGCTCTTTTGAATTAGACTTTGGTGTTACGACGAGCTCGTACTAATTAGTTCCTGAGTGGAGTTTAACTTTACAATTCAAAAATAAAATCAGTAATATAAATTCATATACAGCGTGATCACATTTTCAGTAAATAATCTGACATGTAATTTGAAATAAGCTTGGATGCCACAAAGGTGTATGCACAGAGTAATTTTAATGAAGTAATTTTTGGCTACTGTTTAAATTGGATAATTAGCCATTTTGTATATATTAACTTTTAGATTATTTATTACTATTTATTTAATTTATTTGCATATTTATTATGTCTAAAGAACCATACAGGTATCAATAATCAGTACCAGATATACCCATGTTTGTTAAATAAAATTGTTAATTAAACCTTACCCTTGCTTCTTAATGGTATTTGTAGTTACCCGAGGTTTCCAGATTTTGTCCAATCAATTTTCAGAGTTACATATGGGGATAATGGGCCGCAGTGTGAAAGTTCAGCAGGGCGTTTACTTGATTTAGCTAAAAATGGTCAAAACCAAATCTACATTCTAAAACCGTACGCTAGCTTCCCGTACGTAAACTCGTGCACCCTCAGAGGGGGCACATATCGATCCTATTCTTAGGATTGGTAATAGTCAAATTAAGTTTGCCCCTCCTGGGGAGGCTTTAAAATACTTGGGAATTAACATGGACCCCTGGCAGGGAAGGCAGGAAGGTCGTACTCTTGGGGACAAACTCTTAAAGGCAACCAGAAAAATAATGACCTATCCGCTAAAGCCAAAGCAGAAGCTGGCCCTTATCTCTGGTCATCTTATCCCCAAGTTTATTTATGTGATGGTGATGAACCCCCCTAGTAAGACCCTGCTGGTCCATCTTGATAGTTCTATTCGCCAGCTTGTTCGTGAGATCTTGCATCTCCCCGCCCAGCTGACGTCTAGTTTTTTCTATACCAGAAGTAGGGACAGGGGTTGGGTTTCCCAAAATTGGAGAGTATAATACCGTTAGCCGCTTTGAGGCTGAATGTTAGGCTAGAAAATAACGATGACCCAGTGTTCCAGGCGATGGTGCTAGATCAGAGCTTCCAATCTAGAGTTAGTAATAGGTCGCAAAAGTTTGGCCTTCAATGGCCCTGCAATATGAGAGCCATTAATAGGAACAAATTGGATCTAAAAGAAGAAGATCGTATCCACTGGGTTGGCTGCGACTGGCAAGGAAAGGCAGCCCCTTCTTTTTATAAGGACAAAATAGGCAATGCTTTCCTATTTAACAGAGATCTGCTGACGTCGAGGTTGTTTATTGAGGCAATCAAGATGAGAACTAACACAGCAGCATGTAGAGTAATTGAGAAACGTTATCTACCAGATATGGACCCTCTATGCAGACGTTGCGGTGCCCTGCCGGAGACACTTGGGCACATTGTTGGTCAATGTGTGAATAATAAGAATCCTCGGATGAGGCGTCACGACCAACTTGTGTCTAAGGTCTTCGACAGGCTGACCAATGTTAGGGATGCTGAGGTTTACAAAGAACACTCTTTTATAACTGCTGATAATGAGATCTTAAAGCCTGATCTAGTTCTGATAGAAAAAGAGAGGATTACAGTATACGATGTAACTATAAGGTTCGAAGACAGGGATAGTCTGGCTAGGGGGTGGCAGGAGAAGGTAGATAAATACTCCAGGCTAAGAACTATATTTACTGAGAAATGGCCGGGTAGAGTCTTGATGGTTAAGCAACTTGTTTTTGGCTCTTGTGGCTCTTTACCCGGGAATACTAAAGATTACTTGTTTGAATTAGGGCTCAGTAAATCGCAAGCAATATATCTGCTTAGTGATTCTTAAATCTTCAATTTTCATGCTGAACTCTCATAGGGATTATGGGTAGGGGCTTTTAAATTAGGTTTTTAACTTTAAATTTAATGTGTTATGATTGTTGTTACTGTGTTTATTAGAAATATTAGTGTTTTCCCCGGGGATGCGAGGATGTGAAGGAATTGCATAATATACTCCTCCAACCCCACAAGTGTGCTTGGAAAGCTTGGGGTTTGCGCTTTGTAATAGCCAAATGCCTCGTCATCTAATTAGTGACGCGCATGAATGGATTAACGAGATTCCCTCTGTCCCTATCTACTCCTTCGCGAATAAATAACAAATAAATATAAGGTAGCTCTGGAGTGCCACGAGCATTTCGCTCTTGTGAACCAGAGTAAATTTGTAAAGCAACCCGCGTCCTCTGGAAGACCGGAATTTCGATTCTGACCGAACCGAGGACGCTATGTCGCGTCACATCTCCAGCCGTGACGGGCATTCCGAGGGCTCGGAGCCTTGCTCCGGGATCCCGGGCATTCCTGCCGGGGACTATCACTACTTGCCGGTTCCGTTATTGGTCCGGTATGAACTCCGCTAGGTATGGGGGTGGTGACACAACCATACTGAGGTTTACGGGGTCAGACCCCTGAACGACTGGGGAAGCGGCCCACCACCGGAGTAGGAGTGGGTCCTTTGGCCTTCGGGTGTTACTCAGTCGAAGTACGGGGCGAAGACCTGGGCGTGCAGCCGCGTCCCAGAGAGGGGTAGTTTTTGTCAGGGGTTTTCGGGTGAAATCAGCGTAGGACCGAGCTTTTGAAGGGACACTTCCGGTGGTAACACAACGGAGGGAACCAGGGCCGGGGATTTGATTTCCCCTTGTTCCGTGAAGGTATAGCGGAATGGTGGGGCGGTACTGGCCTGTTCGTCCCCCCCCCTGCACTGCCGGGGTTATGGCAGTGCACCCAAAAATGTTTTTCTCTACTATGGCCGCACCTAAAGATAAATTTGTAATGCTTTCCGGAGATACAGATTTGTCAGAGGCCGAAGTAGAGTTGCTGTCGAAGCATGCAGGCGGTTCGAGGGTGGCTAGAACTCCGCCGAAGACTGCGAGCCACCAACCAAAAGAGAATCCTCCAGAAGCTGGAACTCCCCTTCAGGGAGGCAGTGTAAAGAGGAAGCTTTCCCCTCAGGCAGACAAAACTGAACAGCCACCGGAGAAGTCGACGAGTCGACGATCCAATGTAGCCAGTAACGAAGAATTAGATATTATTTCACTTAAATATGTATCAAAGAAGGACGACAATC
The DNA here is from genome assembly GCA_964059195.1 of Ectobius pallidus. Taxonomy (NCBI): domain Eukaryota; kingdom Metazoa; phylum Arthropoda; class Insecta; order Blattodea; family Ectobiidae; genus Ectobius; species Ectobius pallidus. The sequence goes on along the minus strand of CAXKWD010000001.1, from coordinate 30,706,141 downwards.
GATCATATGCAAAAGCAGTCCAAGACTTATCTATACTTTTAACTTCAGAAAGAAATCTTTCAGTTCCAAAGAAAAAAGAATTATTTGAGGCGATAGGAAGACTACACCAAATTTACGAAGACCTGGTAACAGAAAATGTAAAGCTTAAAACAAAATTAGAAATGAAAAGTGACAACGCAATGCAAGCAAAACCATTAACATACAGTCAGGTTACACAACAAAGACACATAGTACCACAAATCAGAGAAAGACAGAATACAACTAAACAAACACAACAACAACAACAACCCAAACATACCGTATTCATGTCAGCTAAGGATAAAAACCCGAAAGAAGTAGCAAACACATTCACAAAAATAATTAACCCAGGAAAAGATAAGATAAAAATCAGACATTTAAGGACTACTCCAAAACACGTGATAATTGAGACGAAAACAAAAGAAGATATGGAGCGGGTAATCGGTAGCGAGAAACTCAAAGCGAGTGGGATCGTTGCCGAACCCCCGCGCCGAAGGAAACCTCTAATGATTTTGTATTCCGTCCCAAATAACACAAACGAAACACTTCTGAAAGACCAAATTTTTGACCAAAATTTTTCTGACAATATGACAAGAGAAGACTATGACCAAAATTTTAATTTTAAATTCAAGACAGGCCCTAGAAATCAACCAACAGTACACCATGTTGTGGAGGTTTCTCCACAAATCAGAAACTTAATCAGGAAAACAGACAGAGTATTTGCGGGCTTCACCTCCCTAGTATCTAGGGACTTTCTGGTGGTAGCCCGCTGCCACAAGTGTGGAGACTTAGGCCACATAGCCAAGTATTGTAAAACAGAGACACAGACATGTACCCACTGCGACGCCCAGGGTCACGAGCGTAGCACGTGCCCTGGGAAAGATGCCCCCCAGTATGCATTCCATGCATGCTGAGGAAGAAAAGATGTAACGACAGACAAAACTGCCAGACATATAACATGTTTCTGCAACGACTAACTGACCAGACCGACTATGGACTATAAAGATAAAGAGAAAAAACACAATCCTCCAAGTCGACAACGGAGAAAGGCCATTAGGGCATTCCTGTATCGATGGAAGAGAAACAACATGATTGCAGAAACTAAAGACACAGGCATACAAACAGAAGAAACAGACGCAGTAACACAAACAACAATGGACATTGCGACACAGACAGTAGACTTAGAAATAAGACCAGAAGTAATCACACAAAAAACAGAACCGAAAACGAAACCTATACAAATAACAACGAAAACGCACGAGACAAACTATGAGAATAAGCGCCCCTTTATCATTTTCGAAAAAGGGGAAACTATAAATCCATATAAAACAATACAAGACAACGAAATAACGTCAACTTCACAGGACAGTCAAACCCCGGAACAGGAACCTGAAATTAAACGTGTTGATCCATCGTCGATTTACGGGGACTTCGAGTTAACGCTGCAATGCAGCAGGCTCGAGGAACTCGCGAATTTGATGATTGCTCTGAGATTCGTCACCCGATCGAAACATCCCAAAGGAAAAACAATTTCCTTTCCGACACCTGAGGCTGTAGATAGACTTTTACTTAAATCTGTAAATTTACCCACGGATCCGGACGAGTTACAACGGTTGATAATGAGAGCATTTGAAAGAAGGTGTGAACCAATATGTTTTGAGGAGATTTACCGGGACCTTACTAGGGCGCATGGTCGCACAATGTTTGATCCTAAGGAGAGTTTTTCAAAAAGCATGGTCCACACTTTCCATCCGTAGATTAATAATAATGTTATAAGAATAGGACAACTAAATGCAATGCGAAGTGCGACCGTACTCAATGAAATGAGGAAAGTTGCGACGGAGCACCATTTGGATGTACTATGCTTACAAGAACCTCACAGTATAAAAAGTAATATTCCATTTATGTCATCTACTACTCGAGTTGCGAGTTTTGGAAATACACCCAAGGCGGCTTCCATAATTTTTAATAAAAATATACAAATAGTTAAAGTAACACAATTATCAGATGAACATTGTGTAGTTTTGGAAGTAAACAATGGAGAAATATCATTTATATTAGTAAATTTATATTTTCAGTATCGCGACGATATAAACAAATATTTAGAACGATTGGAAGATATTTGTAACATTTATATTAGGAAACCGTTAATTATCGTCGCAGATTGCAACGCGAAATCTCCCTGGTGGCACAGTAGTCATAGAGACGAAAAGGGGGAGCTTCTCGAAGAATTCATTTCCGAAAGACATTTGTATGTGATCAATAAACCTGGTCACATACCCACCTTCTCAAATCGGGCAGGTGCAGAAGAAAACATAGACATCACTATCGGAAGTGAATCAGCCACGCGACTCATAGAGAACTGGAGGGTCACAGAAAATCAGACTTTGAGTGATCATAATTTGATAATTTTTGACATATGTAGAAAACAAAATTGCGGTAATATCCAAAATAAGAAAGAAAAGCCCTTCAATCTCGGATTAGCGAACTGGGACACTTTAAGATCCTCTTTTGAACTCCCCCCCCCCCCTGTGCAACCAGGTGACAACGTAGATGAAGCCGCCAGGACTATAACACATAAAATTAAACAAGCTATGAAAGAAGCAATACCCAAATCTAAAAATTTCGGAAATGGCAGATATCGACCTTGGACCGATGCACTTACGCGCTTGCGCGCGAAGGTGCGGAGGGCAAGGAAGGTATACCAAAAATCCTTGATTTTCGAGGAGAGGAACCGGAACCTTTTGGTGTACAGGAACCTCAAATCAGATTATCAAGAACAAATTAAACAGCTCAGAATCAAAAGTTGGACTCGTTACGTTGAAGACACTTTAACAATTGATCCGTGGGGAATTCCATACAAAATAATAGCGAAAAAGATAAGGCAGCAAGCTATGATTTCAACATTAGATAAGGGAGATGGTACGATGACCGAGGATTGGGTCACTTCCGTGAACTTACTGCTTGACCGTCTCCTCCCAGATGATGATGGCTCAGGGGAAACCCAGCATCATAAGGACCTAAGGGCAGATTTTGCCAAAAAAATATGAAACGGAGACAGTCGTCTTCCCTTTTTCGAAGGAGGAAGTGGAGGCGGCGATCCGAATAATGAAAAAGAAAAAAGGTCCTGGTAGAAAGTATCACGGGTCTCCGAAGTCTGGAGAAATTCAGAATAAGGAGACACCTGATACAAGAATGGCAGGACGAATGGGCTGCAGCAGAGGTGGGTTTAAGGACGAAAGAAATTTTCCCGAATATCCAGGAAAGACTGCGACTGCGGCATGTAATCCCGAACAAAGGACTAATACACTTCATAACGGGCCATGGCCCGTATGAAAGGTATTTTCATAAAATAAATAAAATAGATAATCAAAACTGTTCAAACTGTGAGGGTATTGCAGGTTCCGCAGAGCATGTCGTGTTCGAATGCCCCGGTGCCTCGGATGAAGTTAAAAATCTCAGAGTACCTGTTCAGGGAATACAAATAGCAGAAATAATACGACACAAAGACAGATACAAAGACCTGGACATTTTGGCGAATGCAGTTTCCAAGGAAGCAGCAGATCGCTATAGACAAACTAGACAAGAACAAAGACAAAGAAACGGACAAATAAGACAAACACAAGACGAACGACAACCTCCAAGAAGATCAACGCGGCTGCTGCCAGCTCCAGAGCAGGAAAATCCAGAGGAGCAAGAGCCACCCTTAGAAGAACAACCAGAACCACCTGTGATAAATCGAAGAAGGGAGCTGTGGCAGTCGCAAGGCAGAATAGCATGGGGAAACAGAAGACGTTTTCGCCCTGTGCGAATGGAAGGCGAATCGTACAAGGACTACATGGTTCGTGTACGGGCAGCCCAACAAAGAAGACTGCAGGAGGTGGACAATAACGACAATAACTAGACTGGACAACAACTGAATTAAATTAATTGGACGAAAATTAAAATGGAACTGTAGAGGGGAAAGATATGATTGTATGTAGATAGATAATTGTTAATTTTTATAATTGGTGATGGGATGTTAGGAGCGTGTGTGCCGACGCCTGGAGTCAAATCTCTTGGATACCGGCACACACTGGCCTCTGGGTTATAGTAGATTTTATGTAAACCATAATTGTAAATTTTTGTAACTCATTATAAATATTGTTATTCATAACTGTTAATTAGTTGAATTTGAAGTAGTTTTAGTAGTTTTTGTAAATCATGCGCTGGAACTCCAGAGCATGGTAGTAGTTAGTGTTACAGTTTGTCTAGAAAATGGAATAAGTGTAAAAATGCAATTGTAATTATTAAACATTAAGTCCAACAAACCAATGTAAAAGAAAATAATAAATAAAAGAAAAGAAAAGAAAAAGAATAAAAAGTCCTGGACTATTTAAACAGTCACCAGGATAAAAAATATTGGACGGGGGGCCTATGGGCCCCCCCTTTTTTTTGTCCCTATCTACTAGGGCGTTCTATGTACCTCAGGTAGGCGTCCTGGCTGGTATGGGTCTACCCGATCCACGGGAAACCGGGAGGTTGCTTCGACAGCAACTCTACTTCGGCCTCTGACAAATCTGCGTCTCCGGAAGGCATTACAAATTTATCTTTAGGTGCGGCCATAGTAGAGAAAAACATTTATTGGTACACTGCCATAACCCCGGCAGTGCAGGGGGGACGAACAGGCGAGTACCGACCCACCATTCCGCTATACCTTCACGGTATATTGATTTTCGAGAGGAACCAGAACCATTTGGCGTATTGGAACCTCAAATCAGAATATCAAGAACAAATTAAACAGCTCAGAATCAAAAGTTGGACTCGTTACGTCGAAGACACTTTAACAATTTATCCGTGGGGAATTCCATACAAAATAATAGCAAAAAAGATAAGGCAACCAGCTATGATCTCAACATTAGATAAAGGTGATGGTACGATGACCGAGATTGGGTCACTTCCGTGAACCTACTGCTTGACCGACTCCTCCCTGATGATGATGACTCAGGGGAAATCCAGCATCATAAGTACCTAAGGGCAGATTTAGCCAAGAATTATGAAACGGAAACAGTAGTCTTCCCTTTTTCGAAGGAAGAAGTGGAGGCGGCGATCCGAATAATGAAAAAGAAAAAGCTCCTGGTGAGGACGGCATCAAAGCAGAGATACTTCAGCATCTGGCGGACGTTGCCTCCCAATGGCTCAGAGATCTATACAACGAATGTCTCGTTCAAGGACGTATCCCGGGTTGTTGGAAGACAGCAAAAGTAACGATACTGGATAAAGGAAAAGACAAAGATCCCAAAAAACCCTAAGTCGTACAGACCAATCTGTCTCCTCAACATCCTTGGAAAAATCCAAGAACGACTTCTCAACAAAAGATTAAAGGAACTACGAATCATGAGGGGGTTAAATGAACGCCAGTATGGCTTGCGAAAAGGAAAATCAACGGAAGATGCCATCAATGAAGTAATGGAAGTTATCCGAACCTCTGATCAAAAGTACGTAATAGGAATTTTCATAGACATAGCTGGAGCCTTCGACAACTTGTGGTGGCCTTACCTTTTTGAGCAATTAAGAAGCCTTGGCTGCCCCGCCGCACTCTACAAGAGTCTCAGAGATTATTGTAAAGAGAGGAGAGCATACATCGAAGGAGTAAGCGAAGTAGTATCCAAGAATATTACAAAAGGATGTCCTCAGGGCTCCGTCCTCGGACCTGAATTCTGGGACATAGGAATGGAACCTCTCCTTAACATACTACAGGGAAACAGGGACGTTCACGGCGTGATTGCGTACGCGGACGATCTGCTGATCCTTATACATGCAAAAAATAGAAACGAAATAGAACTACGAGGCAATAACGTGATGACTGTTGTGGACGGGTGGTGCAGGGAGGCAAAACTAAAAATAGCTGCTCATAAGACCAATTATGTAGTTTTAAAAGGAACTTTAAAAAGGAATCCCGCCCTAAGGGTCGACGGTGACGTAATCTCGAGAGCGCATTCGACTAAGTATCTTGGAATATGTGTGGACGGAAAACGCGGCTTTGCGCCCCACGTGGAAATGGTGCGTCTTAAAGCAGAAAAAATAATGATGCAATTAGCTTCAATCGGACAACGAAAATTTCGTGTCCCCTTGAGTACAATTAAGATGTACCATAGCTCAATTTTGGCTGCCATCGTGGGGTACGGAGCCGGGGTTTGGGCTCACAAAGCAAGGAAAGCACATGTAAAAAGAATACTTAGAAGAACACAAAGAAAAATTCTACTGAGGTTCACGGGGGCATTCGGAACAACACCGGCTCTCGCTCTGCTTGTAGCCACCGGTATATGGCCTCTCAATCTTATAATAAGATGGAGAGGAGCTCTGTACTGGAAGAAAAAAGGAAATATTGATAGGGTAGAAAGTATCACGGGTCTCCGAAGTCTGGAGAAATTCAGAATTAGGAGACACCTGATACAAGAATGGCAGGACGAATGGGCTGCAGCAGAGGTGGGTTTAAGGACGAAAGAAATTTTCCCGAATATCCAGGAAAGACTGCGACTGCGGCATGTCATCCCGAATAAAGGACTAATACATTTCATAACGGGTCATGGCCCGTATGAAAGGTATTTTCATAAAATAAATAAAATAGAAAATCAAACTTGTTCAAACTGTGAGGGTATTGCAGGTTCCGCGGAGCACGTCGTGTTCGAATGCCCCGGTGCCTCGGATGAAGTTAAAAATCTCAGAGTACCTGTTCAGGGAATACAAATAGCAGAAATAATAAGACATAAAGACAGATACAAAGACTTGGATATTTTAGCGAATGCAGTTTCCAAGGAAGCAGCAGATCGTTATAGACAAACCAGACAAGAACAAAGACAAAGAAATAGACAAACACAAGACGAACGACAACCTCCAAGAAGATCAACGCGGCTGCTGGCGGCTCCAGTGCAGGAAAATCCAGAGGAGCAGGAAGAACAAGCAGAACCACCTGTAATAAATCGCAGAAGGGAGCTGTGGCAGTCGCAAGGCAGAATAGCATGGGGAAACAGAAGACGTTTTCGCCCTGTGCGAATGGAAGGCGAATCGTACAAGGACTACATGGTTCGGGTACGAGCCGCTCAACAAAGAAGACTGTAGGAGGTAGACAATGACGAAGACAATGACGAACAATGACGACAATGACAATGACGAGGGGAAAGAATGTATTGAATGTATTGAATGTATAATTATAATTTGGTGGTGGCATGTTAGGAGCGTGTGTGCCGACGCCTGGAGTTAAATCTCTTGGATACCGGCACACACTGGCCTCTGGGTTAATTTGTTAATGTTAAATTAGTTATTAATTAGTTATTATTGTAGTGTTTTGTAAATCATGCTCTGGAACTCCAGAGCATGGTAGTAGTTAGTTGTTACAGTTTGTCTAAAAAATGGAATAATTATAAATATTCAAATGTAAATTATTAAATATTAAGCCCAGAACAATGTAAAAGAATAAATAAATAAAAGAAAAGAAAAAATAAAAAACGGCCTGGACTATTCAAAGTCACCAGGATAAAAAATATTGGACGGGGGGCCTACGGGCCCCCCCTTTTTTTGGTCTCTATTTCTATTCGCGTAAAATACACGCGGGAAACTGAATTTTTTCTTCAAAGTCCTATTACGCGCACGCGCAGGTGAGCGGCGGGTGTAACCGACGGTCTCTAAGGGTGCACAGATGCCTCGTCTTCCAATTAGTGACAAGTATCGTTCGATTGGCGAGATTCCCATTCGCCCTGCATTAACTCATCATTCACCTCATCGTCACCTTCTACATATGTACTGACTGCTTCTGATTTATTGCCATGTACCATGTTGTAAATATTCACCCTTCGCTAATTCATCACTCACATCATCATCATCTACACATACACCGAAGCCTTGAAACCAAGATAGCAAATTGTATGTAAATATTAGTCTATGTATTATCTGTATTCTCCCCAGTAGTGTAGCCTCCGGCTGTGGGACTCTGGGTCAACTATGGTCAAATAAAAAAAAAAAAAAGAACGTTCACATAGATTTAGAATACGCAGACGGCTCCCTGTTCACACAGGTAATCTCCACCTGGACATAGAACAATATGACACCAACGACAAAGATCATTTGTACACCTTATTGCACGACGAAATTGTTAACATATGGCAACAAAGATGGACCGAATCCCCAAATGGGAAGATCACGAGGGACTTCTTCCCTAGTGTCTCCGCACGTCTAAAAATGCCATGGATCAAACCTGACCATTATGTCACTCAACTTTTAAGTGGACACGGAACTTCGCTGCAAACCTCATTAGGTTCAATCTTGCAGAGGACGACCTTTGCGCCTGCGAAGATAGCGAACAAGACACAATGTATCACATGCTATATACCTGTCCGCGCTACATAGAACCCAGACTCCTTCTTCAAGAAGCAGCTAGAGCCGTAGACGAAGTCTGGGCTCCTGACCTACAGTTCTGGACTCGTAAACACGCCTTCACAGGTCTCAAAATTTTCGCCAAACAAGCACTCCTGGAAAAACAAGAAAACTAAACCCGCACTGGTGGAGGGACACCCTAATGGGTAACCTATCACCCCAGCCCGAGCAAGGTTTTTGAGGGGTTTCCCTTGCTCATCGGCAAATGCCGAGCTGGTTAAAATCCTCTCACACATATTAACACTCAGCTCACACCTCTTAGCACATCACAAACGAAGGACATAAAACACTCCAAGCATAAAAGCAGGATAACTGCAACAATCACTAAACACAGTTACACAGCCCAAATACCACCAACATCCCATCCGGATGAAGCACCAAGGGCACTCACAGGAACAAAACAGCACAAATGGTTACCAAAATTTGGTTTGACCCGAGGATCTGGCTTCATTGCTTGGTACTCGGGGTGCAAGGGAGGGCACCCAACAAAAAAAAAAATGTCCATTTTAGCACCCGAGCACCAAAATCAAAGACCAATTAGTCTAAAGTGCACGGGTTGCTATGGGCTTCACCCATAGCGGCCGATCCGAGTGAGGTTTTACGGGGTTTTCCTCACTCTCTTGGCCGGATCGGAGACACTACCCCCGATAGACAGAACGACAACACAGACAGAGTTACACAGTTCTATAGTGTTGAAACAAACAACCAGCTCTAACATGCCATTTCCCTTAGTTAAGTAGTTAAGTACACACCAGAACGAAAAGAGCAATAGAACGCAATCGCCGAACAGTTGTTGGGAGCGGAGTATGGCCTATGGTCGTGGATCTCCGTGGGTGGTGGTGGGCCAAAAAAAAAAAATGTCCATTTCAGCACGGTAAGAATAAGACGTTACCTATAAAGTGATGATTTCTTGACCCCAGAAGGATTCGCTCACAAAATAGTTCGTGGCAAGCCTAAGATCAGACATGAACAGATTAATAAGATCAAAGGCAAATCGCTCGCACAAACGGTGAAGCCGAATTCGGCAGGCACGTTATAAGTATAAGAACTCTCTCCAACTGTCCCTATCTTGTGGGCGTATGGATGGACGTTCCAAGCGATGTTATGGTGAGTATGGTGGTACTCGCCACTTAGCCTCTGGACGTCAAATGGTCATCTCCACCTACACGTGGTGTACGCCTGTTTTTCGCAGACGGAGCTCTGGCCTAGTCCACCGATGCTGAATGCGGTAGTCGGGACGGTATTGAGCCGGTCTGGGCTCCCCTAGGGGTTGTGCTCTTCGGAGCCACCCGACCGGGACCCAGGCTTTCCCGTGCTTGGTGTCGGATTCGACGTGGCAGTGGTTCCCTTACTCAGGGAATGAGGAGGGAGGTCGTCGCGTGCGCATGACCGGTACCATAGCTAGGGGAGGGGTGAAACCCTGCGATCCTCGCTCTGATTGGATGCCGGTGGTGTTGCTGCGACGATGCTCCTGACCCAGAGGGCGGGGAGGCCCAGGTGTTGCTAGGTGCACCGAAATCCCAAGGCCGGCTAACTGCAGGACTCAAAGATCATGACTGGGATGCAGTTGAATTAGAAGACTTGCTTGGTTGAAAGGAATCTTAAGTGAAAATACATTGAACGAACACATGCAAGATCCCAATTGGGAAGGAAGTGGCTTGATGTTGGGGAAGTGAATGAAGTGGAGTGTCTTGACCTTAACACGAACAAGGTGCGCTTAGCGATAAGGAATATTAGGTTAAGTCTGGAGTTCTAGAGTATGGTTTACAAAACTACAAGACAAACTGTAACTAACTACTACAACTAATTTTGCGGGTTCCGGCCAATTCCGGTAAATGGTGGATTATTGTTGAAGAATATGGACATTCTTAAAGGTACATGGCATAGTTAAAGGAATGGTCCTGATATGGAACTTGATTGAAGACTTGGAACGCCTAATGGACATGGAATTGTTTGTGGAACGAAGGGACCCGCCTTTTGGAGATGAAACACGGAACTGTTTGTGGAATTGATGTTTGACGGAGAACGATTCTGGCTGTCAATGGAACAGAGATGGATTAGATGATTGGATGAGCCTCGGAACGGATACTTCATAAGTCTGAAGATCCGCCTTTAGTTATTTTTTGCACGATGTGTGGAAGCAATCCCTTGGAAAGTGCACCAAATCAAGACCATCAATTTGCGTGAATGGATGCATGGTTACCCAAGTATAAGAATTCAACAAATAAAGGATATTGCCCAGAAGCAACCCCAGCAGAAACTAAGAAGTATAAGCAAACAAACAAAACATGAATTGATTAAGCCGGCCTTTGTCTGAAAAGCTACCACAGTTTAGGAACAAATGGAACTGAAGCAACACAAAGAAAGGAATCTCGCCTTGGTCATGTATAATGGGTGCCAGGGTACAGGAAGTTCAGACATGATTTTGATTTTTTGTCCCTATCTTGTAACCAACATAGGGTACGTATGTACCTCTGGTGCGTGCCTTGGCTCCTGTGGGTCTACCCCTGACACGCGCGTGCATTTCGGGTTTGCCGGTGCATGTGGCGGCGTCGGGGATGACTCACTGTGAGCGGAGAGACAGAGGTACCCAGGGAGCGGGTTTGGTAGCCCACAAGTGCTTGCGCTTGGCGCCCGCTGTAAGTGGTTGGTCTCTGGGGGGCAGTGGTTCCCCCACTCAGGGAATGAGGAGGGAAGTTCTTTGGGGTGCGTGGGTTGGGGCTTGAGTGAGGGAGGTTCGGTTCGCTGAAGCCCTCACCTGGACCGCCCGCGTTGCCCCTGACTTCCCGAAACCATAAGGGCTTGCTAGATGCCCGACCCCATGTGGCCTTAAAACCACATGGGCCCCCACTCAGAGCCGTAGTTGGAGTTCTTGAGCTGAAAGCAAAAGGCAGAGATGTCAGAACGTGTGGCCAACCAGGCCAGGGGCAAATAACCCACAGGATAATGAGTGAGAACAGAGATTGGTAGAGAACCAAGGCAAATTACCGCAAAAACAGGAGGTGAGAGCTCCTAAACTTAAGCAAACAAGACTGCAAAAGAAGGAAACCGCAAGTAAAAACTTCGTAAGGAAATCCGTGGAAGGAAAACCCTTGGCCTGGGGAAACACACAAGACTTAACAGAACTAACAAACTCCAACTGGGGACCAAATTTGAGTGCATCCCCGATCAGCAAAAAATCAGAACTTATAAGTAAGCGACTTAACAAACTGCAAATTTACAAACTCTTTATGGCTCGAATAAAATCTAATCAGCCGAAATAACAAGTCAGCATTTGTGACACGCATGAATTGATGTGGGAGTGTCGCCGAAAGGCTGAGGTTTACCCACTGAGTAATAGCCCAAATGTTGTTGTTGTCCCTATCTTGTGGCGGGAGTAGCTACGACTCCTGCCCCCGGCCGGGTGGTTGGGATCCTGGTGGGGCCCAATCGGGCGGAGAATACCCGAATAGGGAGAGCCGTACATGGGGTTTTTTCCCTGATGTCAAATCCTGAAAGGGGGCTCCGTCTAGCGTTGGGCTTCACTGGGTGACTGGCTTCTCGCCTGGGGGATCTGCTTCATCGCAGAAGTCATAGCTACATGGTCAGGACGCCTCCACGTGGCGACCGCTGGGAAACTCCCCTGGATTTTCTGGGGGGGCAAGAGCCTGACTGCCCCTGCGCCCGCTGGAGGGTGCGGCGATGGAACGTGTGGAAACGTCCATGGGTCGGGCTGGGTAAAACCGCTCCGGCTAGGCCAAAGTGGCCCGCCTCCAATCCAGATGTGTTCGGGGAGTTTACTCCCAATGAGCGGGTGGACGGATCTTCCGACCACCTTTCCGAACACACACCCCTTTAACAGCATCTCTGCGATCGTCCGCGATCTTATGCAGGAATCCTAAGGCCGGCGAGGATTTTGGTTGAGTCTGGATGGGGAATGTCCCGTCACTGGGGTGCGAGCAGGAGAGTGGGGAACAACGGGAACTCGAGTCTTGGGGCGAGCTCTGGCACTTGGCGAGGCCACGAAGGTCCCTTCGGGGGTAGCTAGTGAGCTTAGAGGTATGCTAAGAGCAGTCTCCGCCAGAGCATCCTGCCCCGCTCCCTGTGTAGCGCCTTGGTTACGCCCTCATCTTGGCGAGATCATAGTCGTCGGTCTATAACCAATTTCCCATCCTAGTTTCCTAACCGTAAACTTATCCTGGGTTTTAGCGACGGGCACATCGTGTGTGTAGTTCCCACGATATACACGCCCGAACCTTTCACTCGATGCAACGGGAGGGGGAGCCTATAACCGTATGACCAGGCACGGGGTCGAAAGTTATAGTGGGAGCGGCCGGAGGGCGGACGTGGTGGTCGGGTGGTCAGGTGTGGGGAACATATCTCTATGTACTGGGGCGTATGCACCCACCGAGAGATCCTACCCTGGCTGCTTGGACGCTCGGCCTAACCCTTCGGTCGTTCCCTTTGGCTTCCCAAAAGCAACGACGAAGGAGGAAAAGGAATAGTCGGGAATTGTTGAGTGATGTGAGAGAGTTGAGGAGTTGCTGGGTTGAAGGAATTAAAGAAATTAACGGTATTGCATAAAAAGGGAACGCGAGCTAGAGTTGAGGAGTTGCTGGGTTTAACGGTACTGCATAAAAAGGGAACGCGAGCTAGATGTACGGGGAGCTTCGGCTCCCCGTTTTTTGTTAAGAAAATTGGACTTAGGTCACCTTAGCATTGAGCAAATTCAGCTAGGGGCTCCTCGATCTTCGATCATCACTCACTGATAGGAAAATTTAATGTACGGGGAGCTTCGGCTCCCTTTTTTTTGTCAGAAAATTTAAGTTATTATTTGGGCAAATAAATTTTGTACGGGGAGCTCCGGCTCCCCTTTTGTTGTCAAAATTTTTTAAGTTTATTTTTTTGCAAATAATTAATTATTTTTGTACGGGGAGCTTCGGCTCCCCTTTTTTTTTGTGAAAAAATTCCGCATTTTTGAGTTGCGCAAAATAACGATATTTAAAGGGGGGCTTGGAATTATTAAAGTATGCAAATTAACGATTTTTCCTTCTAAAATTCCTTCGCGAATAAATAGCAAATATAAATTATAGGTAGCTCTGGAGTGCCAGGAGCAGTTCGCTCTTGTGAACCAGATAACTTCCACTAAATGTAAAAGCAACCCGCGTCCTCTGGAAGACCGGAGTCTTCGATTCTGACCGAACCGAGGACGCTATGTCGCGTCACATTTCCAGCCGTGACGGGCATTCCGAGGGCTCGGAGCCTTGCTCCGGGATCCCGGGCTTTCCTGCCGAAGACTATCACTACTTGCCGGTTCCGTTTTTGGTCCGGTATGAACTCCGCTAGGTATGGGGGTGGTGACACAACCATACTGAGGTTTACGGGGTCAGACCCCTGAACGATTGGGGAAGCGGCCCACCACCTGAGTAGGAGTGGGTCCTTTGGCCTTCGGGTGTTACTCAGTCGAAGTAGGGGGCGAAGACCTGGGCGTGCAGCCGCGTCCCGGAGAGGGGTGGTTTATGTCAGGGGTGTTCGGGTGAAATCAGCGTAGGACCGAGCTCTTGAAGGGACACTTCCGGTGGTAACACATTGGAGGGAACCAGGGCCGGGGATTTGATTTCCTCTTGTTCCGTGAAGGTATAGCGGAATGGTGGGGAGGTACTGGCCTTTTCGTCCCCCCCTGCACTGCCGGGGTTATGACAGTGTACCAATAAATGTTTTTCTCTACTATGGCCGCACCTAAAGATAAATTTGTAATGCCTTCCGGAGACGCAGATTTGTCAGAGGCCGAAGTAGAGTTGCTGTCGAAACATGCAGGCGGTTCGAGGGTGGCTAGAACTCCGCCGAAGATTGCGAGCCACCAATCAATAGAGAATCCTCCAGAAGCTGGAACTCCCCTTCAGGGAGGCAGTGTAAAGAGGAAGCTTTCCCCTCAGACAGACAAAACCGAGCAGCCACCGGAGAAGTCGACGAGTCGACGATCCAGTGTAGCCAGTAATGAAGATTTAGACATTATTTCACTAAAATATGTATCTAGGAAAGACGACAACCGATCATATGCAAAAGCAGTTCAGGACTTATCTATATTACTAACATCAGAAAGAAATCTTTCAGTTCCGAAGAAAAAAGAGTTATTTGAGGCAATAGGAAGATTACACCAAATTTACGAAGATCTTGTGACAGAAAACGTAAAGCTTAAAACCAAATTGGAAATGAAAAATGAAAACGCAATGCAAACAAAACCATTAACATACAGTCAGGTTACACAACAAAGACACCCAATACCACAAATCAGAGAAAGACAGAACACAACCAAACAAACACAACAACCCAAACACACTGTATTCATGTCCGCTAAAGATAAAAACCCGAAAGAAGTAGCGAACACATTCACAAAAATCATCAATCCAGGAAAAGATAAAATAAAAATCAGACATATAAGAACCACTCCAAAACACGTGATAATTGAGACAGAAACGAAAGAAGATATGGAGCGGGTAATCGGTAGCGAGAAACTCAAAGCGAGTGGGATTGTTGCCGAACCCCCGCGCCGAAGAAAACCTTTAATGATTTTGTATTCCGTACCAACAAACACAAACGAAAAACTTTTGAAAGACCAAATTTTTTACCAAAATTTTTCCGACAACATGACAAGGGAAGACTATGATCAAAACTTCAATTTTAAATTCAAGACGGGCCCCAGAAATCAACCAACAGTACACCATGTTGTGGAGGTTTCTCCACAAATTAGAAATCTAATCAGAAAAACAGACAGAGTATTTGCGGGCTTCACCTCCCTAGTATCTAGGGACTTTTTGGTGGTAGCCCGCTGCCACAAGTGTGGAGACTTAGGCCACATAGCTAAATATTGTAAAACAGAGACACAGACATGTACCCACTGCGGCGCCCAGGGTCACGAGCGTAGCACGTGCCCTGGGAAAGATGCCCCCCAGTATGTATTCCATGCATGCTGAGGAAGAAAAGATGCAACGATAGACAACACTGCCAGGCCTACAACATGTTTCTGCAACGACTAATTGACCAGACCGACTATGGACTATAAGTATAAAAAGAAAAAACACAACCCTCCAAGTCGACAACGGAGAAATGCCATTAGGGCATTCCTGTATCGATGGAAGAGAAACAACACAGTTGCAGAAACTAAAGACGCAGGTACACAAACAGAAGAAACAGACGCAGTAACACAAACAACAACGGACATCGCGATACAGACAGTAGAATTAGAAATAAGACCGAAAGAAACCACACAAAAAACAGAACCAAAAACGAAACCTATACAGATAACAACGAAAACACACGAGACAAATCATGATAATAAGCGCCCCTTTATCACTTTCGAAAAAGGGGAAACTATAAACCCATATAAAACAATACAAGACAACGAAATAACTTCAACTTCACAAGACAGTCAACCCCCGGAACGGGAACTTGAAATTAAACGTGTTGATCCATCGTCGATTTACGGGGACTTTGAGTTAACGCTGCAATGCAGTAGGCTCGAGGAACTCGCGAATTTGATGATCGCTCTGAGATTCGTCACCCGATCGAAACATCCCAAGGGAAAAACAATTTCCTTCCCGACACCTGAGGCTGTAGATAGACTTTTACTTAAATCGGTAAATTTACCCACGGATCCGGATGAGTTACAACGTTTGATAATGAGAGCATTTGAACGAAGGTGTGAACCGATATGCTTTGAGGAGATTTACCGGGACCTTACTAGGGCGCATGGTCGCACAATGTTTGATCCTAAGGAGAGTTTTCCAAAAACGTATTGAATGTATTAAATGTATAATTATAATTTGGTGGTGGGATGTTTAGGAGCGTGTGTGCCGACGCCTGGAGTTAAATCTCTTGGATACCGGCACACACTGGCCTCTGGGTTAATTTGTTAATGTTAAATTAGTTATTGATTAGTTATTAACTGTAGTCTTTTTGTAAATCATGCTCTGGAACTCCAGAGTATGGTAGTAGTTAGTTGTTACAGTTTGTCTAAAAAATGGAATAATTATAAATATGCAAATGTAAATTATTAAATATTAAGTCCAAAAATAATGTAAAAGAATAAATAAATAAAAGAAAAGAAAAAGAAAAATAAAAAAACGTCCTGGTCTATTCAAAGTTACCAGGATAAAAAATATTGGACGGGGGGCCTACGGGCCCCCCCTTTTTTTTTGTCCCTATCTTGTCCCGCGCTGGGATGACCCGGGGGCTGAGAGCACCGGTGACCAGGGCTCTGGGGGCATGGGATGCCCCAGAGTCGCCACCTCTGAGGCTATAGAGCGGGTCCTGTAAGTTGCGAATGCCGGCCCCACACTGTGATGGTGTGAGGGTAGGAGGAATAAACGCTCACGTGAATACTCCTTCCCGGACAGTTAGGGGCGTCATGGTCGTACTTCAGGGCCATGATGTCGGAGGGATGTTCCTTAGCCTTATCCCCGTCTCTTTGAGTCTGGGTGACCGGCGGGCCCCCTTTGCAAAACTGAAGTACCAGAGTGAGTAGTGTGCGGACTGGGGCACATCGGCGTGGACGGTTCGGGCTGCAAAGTGCAGGGAGCCGGGGCTCTCCCATTTTCGTAAGTCCGAATTGGAATCTACGTCACAACACGGCTTTTCTGTGTTCTGTGTCCTCACAGATCGTATACAGAAACTGATCGCGCCCCTAAACTTAGGGGCCGATCGTGGGTGGCTGGTTGCGTGATCGAGCACATGAATGAGAGAGGTACGCTTATAGCGCGACGATGACGTGAGGCAAGCGTTCATGGGTTGGACCGGGTGAAACTATCCAACCAGGCCCTGGCGGCCCGTCTCCAGCCTCCGGATAATGTGCGCACGATTGGCAAGATGGGTTTGGGATCCGGCTCGGATCTGGAAGGAAGTTGGTGTTTCCGAGACAAGAGGACGAAAGGGTTTCTTCCTCTCCGGGGCAACGTCACAGCCGGAAACCGACTGTTTAAAGGTCGGTTGGGGTTCCTGGCATGCTATACATGCACGTAACATTGTTTCAACAATGAGCGGAGGCCCCATCTCGTGTGACGACCCTGCCTATAAGTCCTCGCAATGAATGCTAGTTAAGGTGGATTTCTTTGTAATAGAAAGAAAAACAGTATAATTGAAACGTAACAGATGAAAATTAAAAGAAAATGCCATACCACATTACTTTCCAGGGATTCCGAGTTATTTGAGTTTCGAACCCCGTAAAAGAAAAGCCCCTAAAACACGAAATCCTCATTGTGCTCCACAAAAGCAGAAGAAAATAGGAAAAATCGAGATCCTATCACAGGAAAGCAAAGCCAGTGAATTAGCATGCAGCCAGATTCTACTGCAGGAAAGCAATGACACCGAAACAGAATGCAACCAGAAACAATGTGCATCTATCAACAATGACTACACGGCAGAAGTTATACTTCTGCGGAAAAAAGTAAAGCGTTTGACACACCTTCTTGCTGTAAGTAGAAAAAAGAAACTTAATTATCTCAAAGAAATAACAAAATTAAGAAACATTGTAAAAAGGTATGATGTTAAAAGTTTAAAACAAAACTTGTGGTTCGCACCATGACAAAAAAGAATGCAACAAATCCACAAGGAATGCGTTATGAACCAGAATTTATTTTAGAAAGTTTGCTGTTTTTAATAAAATCTAGGAAAGGTTATGAAAATTGTTGGAAACAACAGCTACTACCTCTATCTTCAATTTCATTGTTACGCAAGCTATCACGTGGCTTGAAATGCAATTATGGTATAAATCCTCATGCCTTAACTGCCATCTCTGATGACATGGAAGGAAGTGATGACAATCATCGTAACTGTGATTTGATATTTGATGAATTATGTATGATCTGCCAGTTTTTCGATCATTATGTTGTTCAGAGATCATTTACTTCTATATCTGCCTCAACTAGTATTTCATTATATTAAATGTCTCTTCATTTTCCGCGCGAAAGAAATTTCAAAAGAGAAGAGATGTAGAGCGACTGCAAAATCCTCAAGGAAACTGTCAAAACTTTCTTGTAAGATTGTAAAAATAACAAATATATTTAATTTAGTTTATTTTGGAGTGTAACTGTAACTTACGTGTGTAAAGAAATTCCACTAATATATTGTCTCATCATACTAAATGTCGCAAAACATGTAGCTAAAACTGATTAGTCCAATACCAATGCATGCAGCCAGCCAGTGATGACGGAGCTAGCACCATCACGCGGCGGGAACGGTGAACTATGCAAGTTCCACCACTTAATTCTTTACTCGCCCTGGCTTATATATACGTGGGCTGTAACTTTAATTGTGGCAACACTGCTGTGCAAGCGAAACCAGATGGAGTTTATTGTTGCAACTTATGTCACATGTTAATACGGGTCTGACCTACCTCACATTAAACGGACTCGTCCGCACATCTCAAAGCGCATGAGCTTTGGAGAGAGAAAGTTACCGCTCTAAGCTGTTGTGTTGTGTTGTGTTTCTCCATGTTTAAAAAGCAGGAACAGCGAACTTGGCTGAAAATAGCACGACAATGTCATGAAGGTCTTGTGGAAGAATGTTGGGAGACGGTATTGCTATACAAGACTGTGGCGAGATGGGTTAGAATCTTCAACAAGGGGCATGACCGCATGGAACACAGGGTCACCACACAAAACAGTGTTGCGTCGTACCCCTTCAAATGTCAAAATGATGGTCATTCTAACGCATGCCATCCCGCAAAGACAGAATGTTAATGCGCAGTATTTCCGTCATTTTTTGGAGAATAACCTGAGACCAGCGCTGCGAAGGAAGAGTCCACATTTTTTTTAGAGAACCCTCCAATCATTTTGCAGGATAATGCTCGGGCGCACACGCCACACCCTGTAGCTGACCTGTACCATCGCTGGGGGTGGGAAGTGCTTTTCCATCCACCACATTCACCGGAATTAAGCTCCTGTGATTACGATTTAATCCCTAAGCTGAAGGAACCCCTTCGTGACATTCGATTCCAGACTGTTCCCGAGATTCTGCAGGCAGTAGGGCGGTCCATCAGAAACATCAACAGAACAGGGGCTACTACAGGGATACAACAACTTCCAGATCGCTGGCAATGAGTTGTAGACAATGCTGGGTACTACATTGAAGGACTGTAGAAGTTTCATAGGTGTGTCACTTCTAAACTAGTAATAAATAAATAGTTGCCACAATTAAAGTTACAACCTATGTGTACATCTTGAAGACAAACTGTTCTGTTCACTATCACTAGACTATGCCAATGTAATTTTCTCTACATAGTGATTTCCATGAATGTACCTAATAGGCCTATTTGTGATTTAAAGAGTAAATTGATTTTTACAGTTATTATTTGATATATTATACAGTAAAACCTCGTTAACACGAACTCGCTTACGACGAACACTCTGTTAACAAGAACAAAGATTTGGTCCCGGCAAAGATGTATTGTTTCTTATGAAAGTTTTGTCGGTTAACACGAATTTCGGTTACCACGAACTGCGAACTCTTTTTCTGTCCCTTGAATACTGAAATGTCATTTAACACAAACTTCCAAAGCTTTTCAAATGGTTACTTCTTGTTCTTCCTTCGCTAGGCATGCAAGAAATGAAGTTAAACGTAAACCTTTATTAAATTCCCGGTTACTTATGTAAATGGCTACGAGTAATTAGATTAACATCAACGCTGGCTGGTGCAATCGCTCGACAATCGGGAGTTGTTATTGTTATCCTATGCCGGTACGGCTGGTCTGCAGGATTGCTAAATAAATAAATAAAGCATCGTGCCGCCAACAATCGGGTTATAACGTTTTTTATTTTATTTTTCTGTTCATTCAAACATAACCAGTACGATTTCATCATACGTTGCATTAAAACTTGTAACCCACCTGCCAGGAAGTGTTTGCCGCCATAGCCACTTTAGAACGTTTGGGATTTGCTTCAACATCCGAATCATCTGCTGGGTTTACTGAAGCTGTGAATACAATTGGCCGTGAAGTTTCCAGGCACATACATTCCCATCAGTGACAGCGCAACTTGAATTTTTCAACAGGAAATGATCTTTTTTAAAAGGTAGGCCTAATTACATAGCCTACTTTTGCATGTAACAGTATTTTCTACGATAGCGTATACCGTAATTGGTTCATTAAAAAAAAAAAAAAAATTAGTCCCCGGTTAGCACGAATTTTTTTAACACGAACCCCTCATTTTTCGGTCCCTTGGAATTCGTGTTAACGAGGTTTTACTGTAATTGTCATTTACTATAATTAATGTTACAGTATTACAAAAGTAAATGACTTTCATATTAAGATCTAGTTTTAAGTCTCAATTATAAGTTGATGTTGTCACACCCATCACGTCACACTCGTCACACTGATAAAGTAAATTTTTAATAACTATATAAATATTTTTGTAAAAACTAATTATGCATTTCAGTATGTTTATCAGTCCTCTTACTTGAGAAAATCAAACAAATATAGTGAAGCTAATCAATTCACAGAATTTTCAATTAAACCTACATAAGAAAAAGTCATTGTCCAATCATGGCCACACCCGTCACATGTACAATATATTTTCCAGCTCAAGTATACAGCCTTGAAAAAAACATTAGATCATCTTTTGTACTTCCAATGGGTTGGTATATTAACACAAACTCTGATGACATACCTGCGATATGGTTCTGAGGTTGAAAGAAAGATGTGTAATGAAATCTGTCAAAATGTCACACCCATCACTATGGATTGGCTCATATGAGATTTTAACAACTTGAACCTCAGAAATACAGCGAAACTTGCAGTTACACTGGAATTATTTCTCTAAGAAAATAGGTGTAATTAGTTTCATGAAATCAGTTTCATAAAAGTAGATACAAAACTTAGTGTCATCATGTAAACTAGCCTTTACAAAGTTTCCAAAAAATCCACCCTCACAATTGTGAGTGCTAGAACCATACTCCTGGTGAAAAAAATACTCACTTTTGTGAGGGTGCATCACTATCTTGTTTTTTTTAAATAAATTGTTTCTTATTCTGAGTATGAAAGTTAGTGAAGCAGTTAAATTATAGAGTCTTTGGGTGACAGCACTATCTCCTTAACATTGCAATTTTCCTTTCTGGAACTGAACACTTGACTAAATGTACTTACTTTTGTTAAAGGGATTGATTAAGAGGTGAAAACAGTCATTTAAAATTTTATCTTGTATTTTTACCCACTTCAATTCATTTTTTTATGCATAAAACACGCCAGCCATGTTATGATTCTGGGCGAAGCAGGATACCCAACTGCAAAAGCATGACCAACTGTCCTTCTTGCATTATGGTAAGTAGTGGCAGGTAAATTCTATTATAGTGGAAGTTAAGTAAGGTTAGGAACAGTGATATTAGTTTAGTAGGGCATACCGAATTCACGAGTTTTGAAAATGTGCAATATTGTATCTCCCACGAGGTTTGTCGTGTTGGTCAACCTGTTTACCCACATAAAATGGCCGTGAGTCATGTTATTATAATGAATTAAGTATTTTAAGGTATGAGAATTACAAGATGCATTCCTGTATGGGTCATTCTCCAAAAAAGGTCAGATTCATGATTTTCTGGTGTAAAATAAATATTTAAATATAAGTTAGAATGAAATAAGGCCTACTTGATCCCACAATCCACTTTTAAAATAAAAGTTACAATGTTCTGCATTTTAGGGCACAGTATGAGAGATCTCACCTCCGTGTCATGTCCCAATGCCTGACTTGCCATTGTCATTCTTTCGTAATTAAACAAATTTTAATGTGAAACCCATTTTAGGGTTATAATAAGAATAAACAGCTAACAAATTGGTCATTAGTAACTGAAAAACAAATTTATCATTTTATAAAAAACATTTCTTTTGCACTAAAAAACAGGTGGTACAGTAGCCTTTCTAGCTTATTCGACTATAAACTTTTGGCAGACATCTTGTCAGTTTCATAAAGCCAAGCTGTCCATGTGCTTTTCAGTGTTGTTTTCAGGCGCGGCTTGTGGCAGGGAAATTAGGTGAAGAGCTAGAGAGCGGTCTAACTAGGAAGACGCCTGACACCGGTAAGGTTAGTTTGCATGGAATGGAAGTCTACCATTGCATTGCACCATATGAAGAGAACAACCGCCACTGGTTGTTTTCTTTGTGTGAAAGCGCTAAGTGCAGATTTGGTAATTGGATTCCTCACCTCCGAAACCTACACACAAAGGTAAAGTTTTATATCTTTTTATTTACTTTTGCTATAAATTATAATAATAAGGAATGCACAGTTAAACTCTAAAACTGACATTCCCTCATCTCAAATGTTCTCAAGCTCACCTCTGTTACCGTCACCTCCATTACTATTACTCTTGATTCCTATCCATGGAGGTGAAAACAAGTAACAGAGTGTACAATGCAATGGTCTGCTTTATAATACTGTGCTATCTTACGCTCTTAGTGTAAAAATCACTTAGGGCCGATTGTATAAACAGTTTGATCTTGGATCAGAGACCAAATTGATCTCAGTTCACGCTGAACTCGGAAATTTTTGTTGTATAAACGCTAATCTGAGATCAATTTGCACTGAACTAGGATCAATTTTGACTGGAGAAATTTCTCCGATCAAACTAGTTGATCTCACTTCAAGGGGCTGTTTTCCTATTTGAGACATAAGATTAGCTCATTATAAACATAATATTAGGCCTAGGCCTACCTGTGTGGTTACGATAAATATCAAGAAAATTCACAAAAGACAACTTCATACATTTCTAGCTATAACGTAGTTGTGCGTATATAGGCTATGTTTTAGGTTCCTTATAATGCAGTGTAACATAACTCTACAGCATAACCTGTACGTTATTATTATGTTGCACTAATTACTATAATACGAAAATAACCCTTGCACCACAATTGCAACTAATACGAAATTACCAATCTTCGCCATTTCATGCAGCTCCCTAACCTTAAATACACCTTAATTCTCGCTTCTCAGCCCAATGTTCATTCGATGACGTAGTGGTAAAACGACTGGCTATCATACTACACTATTTTTCAAATGAGAAGCAGATTCCTTCACCGCCAATCACGTGTACGAGCTTACGAAGCGCCGCTAGCAGTCAGAGTCTTCCCTCCGTCTCGCCGTCTCTGATTGGACCGCGTATCTAAGCAAGAAGAAGGACAAACTGTTTGTCATCTGCAAAACACTGTAGCGGTCCCGTGTTCGAATTTCCTTAAGTCCAAAATTTTTATTGTAGGAATAGGTAGGTAGGGTAAAGGAGAAAAGAGATTGAATAGTAGACTGGGGAAAAAATAAAAATTTTCAATGCTGCCAAACGAGACTATGGCAACTATGGTGGAACTACTAGGAAATCTAGAGTGGGAGGATCTTAAGGGGCAACCTGTTTTTGGATTTTCCCCAAATGCTTTCTTCGTTATCTTTTTTTATGTGACCTATTAACTCTTTCAGAACTGATATTTTACATTGTAATAAGGCAGTCATGAGGTAAAAATTCCAGTGGGCTATTAAGTTTAAAATCGATAGAGAAAAGTTCAATGGAATAGGCTACCTGGTTTCCATGAATGACAAACATTACAGATGAACAAAAAATCCTCAAATTTTACTTCTCCGCTTTCATACAATTTATGAGACCAAGCATTTATATGTCCTTAGCCGTGAAAATGTTAAGCCGATTTATAACGCCAGAAATGAAATTACCACAACATTTTTCATCGCATTTTGCTCTTGCACGGATATTATCGCATCCGTCTTTTTGGATTCTACAATATCTTTATATTTTCCCAAGACAATTTCAATTAGGAACGATCCTTTTCTGCTTAATTTCGATCATATTTTTCTTCCTCTCGCACAACACACTATCTAAATACTAAGGAAAACAGAATAACAAAGCTCTCGTCTCGCGATACTCATCTGTTTCTGTGATGTTGCCAAGTGCTCATGTATGAACTAGGATCAAAATTGAACTTCGATTAGTTGATCTTAGATCAGTGTTATACAATAAGACTCGAGCCTGAACTCAGATCATTTTCTGAACTTAGATCATAATTGATCTCCAGTCAGTGAGGTTTATACAATCGACCCTTAGTGATCTAAATAATGAAGCTGGATTAGGTTAAATGTTTGTTTGATTTTTCATGAATATACTTAATAATAAAAACATAGGAATCAGTATCACCCAGTATTTAAAATTTGTACCACTTCCCAAAATGTAGGTTTTATTTTTACAGTAATAATTAGGGTTCGGATGTTTTGAGACCTAAAAAGGTGGAAAATATGACTGCAAATATGACCTTAAAAATGACTAAATATGACCCAAAAATCCTAAATATAACCTTTTAAAGGAACATATTTTCTAAAAATAAATGTTCCAATTTTAAACGTTTAATGACACTAAATTCAATCAGATAATCACTTTGTAACAATTTTACAGGTAATTTAAGTTTTACTGGTAAAAACTTATCTGTTAACATTTTCAGGTAGGCCTACTGCTGCAAACCTGAACTGAAAATACTTTTAAAAGTGTCTATTGGAAGTTGTTAACAAGGAGGAAGCAGTAATTGTGCTATTATTTGCTACTGTCCCTTCACATTTCAGTTACAGTAAAACCAAAATTGTGCTCTTTTACCAAATTTATAACTTAAATATGATGTTAAATTACAAATATGACCGAAATATGACCAAGACCGTGAAAATGCCCGAAATATGATTTTATATGCAAAATAAAAATGGTCCGATTAGGATAACAAATGTGCATTTCATGTTTAATTTGCGTTTGCGGCTAGAATGGAGGTCAGGATAAAAATATGACATGTCATAAACATCCGAACCCCAGTAATAATGATAAAAGAAAAGAAAAGATCCCCAAAAAATCAAAAAACTTCAAATGACAGAAAAAAAGAGTTCAGACATCTAGACATGCCAAAAATCTAGACATGCAAAAATTAAGGGAATCGATAAGGAACCATCCAATCAGGTATGAGGAAGCCAAGAAGAAGGAAAGAGAGCATGCAAGGAAAGAAGCAGAAAAAATAAAACTTACAGGGGACATGACTCAACGAGAGCAAAGAATGATTAGAAAAAACTGGTGAGAAAGAACTAAGAGGCGCTATGAGTAAAAAAAAATTAAGTGGTGAGAAAATTGATAAAGTGATAGAGGAAAGCACAACGCCACCTAGTCCCCAACCTGGTCCAAGTGAAAGTAATGAAGCCAAAGACAACAGCCATGAATTTTGAAATCCCCGCCTCCAATGAACTGATCAATAAATTCATCTTAAGGAAACCAGAGGGCAGTCAAGTAGCAACAGCAACAAGCAGCAGTCAAAATGGAATAAATATGGGAGAAAAAATTTCCCGGAACTAGTCTCCAAATAGAGAACTCAAGTGAAGTAAGTGTCACAAAAATTGACTCAATTCTTATATTACTATATAAGCCAGCTAGTACTTCGAATAAAGAAACTGCGAAGAAATAGAGCTCTCCTGATAAACACAATTAAGCAGCTAGAGAATAAACTAAAGGCATATGAAAAAAAGTTCATGTATACAGAAAAAAGTATACAGATTGCTAGAAGCAAAAAAGATACACCGGCAAGAAATTTGACTGAACTTACAAGAGGTCAACACTTATCACCTGAAGTAGAAAAGACTTTGCTCTTTGGTGGTTTTAACAAAACAATTGAAAGAAAATTTTAGAATTCGATCAAAATCTAGACATGTTGTATCTAGCATTGCTGGTAAGGTAGTTAAGAAGAATACGGGTTGGGAACATATTATCATACAAAATGCTTCGAGCTAGTGACAAAAATAAATTACCGGTAATTAAAATGAGAGTAGAAAGAGGGTTGACAGTAGCGAGGAAATATGTCACAATTTTTATAGAACTGGATGAAAACAGCAGAGTGTGGTTGGTCTACTATTGAATAGTCATAACCAATAAAAATTCAACAACGATCTGAACAACTATGAAAACTTAATTTAAGAGTGATTGATGTCCTTAAGACATTCTGAATTTAGCCTGCTGGTAAACAGCATTTATTTTTTAGTAATTAATATGGTATTCAATGTTGCCATATTTATGGTTTTCTTTTTTCCCGCCGTCGTGGGTGAGTTGGTAGCATGACTGCCAGCCACCTGGGCAGCCCGGGTTCGATTCCCGGTCGGGTCGGGGATTTTTCAGGAGTGAAAAATGTCTTTCCCGGGTTCAGGACTGGGTGTGTGTGTCTGTCCTTAGATTTAAGTAGGTAGGGGACTGGCGCACCCCGGTAACAAATCCGCTGAGAATATCCCCTTACGGCATCACCAGGGGTCGCTCGCGAACCTGAGGAATAACTTTTTTTAAAATTATTTTTGTTTAAAGAAGTTATTCTTTATGATAACATAACATATTTTTAATGAATTTTTTTATTTTAAGGAGATAATCTATTTTAACAAGATAAAAATAAGTACAAAGTTATGTGTTAATCTCTCTATATGATAATAAATATTGTTCTTTTCCATGATAACATATGTTTGAAAACATTTATTGCAGTAAACTTAACTTAATTCTCACAGAACCTCCACTCCGTTACTACTCTCTCACCTCAGTGAATGTGCCATCTTGTAAAGTTATTAATTTAGTGCAAAATAACATTCAATGATTAGGACCAGTACCTCAGTACCTTAGTATTCTGCAGAATGAAATGTTACATTTAACAAATGACATGGGCCAAAAAATGATTTTTTTTTAAACCATTGAATTTTGGCCTTTTTCTGGAGAATGACCCATATAGGTTATGAACAATTTCAGACCTAATTATAATCTTTGCACCTAGGGACACATTTTTGACATTTTGTTTAATAAAAATTAAAACTGTAAAGTTAAGGAGACAGGGCTAGACCAGAGTCTTTGTTTAAAACACAGATATACATTGCACTTCTTGACAACTCACCCATGAGCGACCTGAACAACCCTTCAGCCAGCAGCAAAGTGGGGCTTTCAACTTGTCAACTGCAGGCCAGTGGTTGTAACCAATCCAATCGTTCATCACCATTGGATATTGCTGCAAGTCGATTCACTCTTTTTGGTGCAGTGGTATCTGCATCTTCAGGCTCAAAATAGGCCTACTCTGCTGGTCTTTTTCTTTTTGGACCACCAATCAGATATTCACCGATGAGTAATTTGAATTCAAAAAGATCCATCACCTCCGTTGAGAACAGTCACGACAATACTCTTGCCAGGCATTTAGTACGGCACAGTCAAGAAAATTAATAATAACCTTCAGGGGCCAATTTCTTGTCTTGAACCAAGTTCTAAAACTCTCCATCATTTGGTCAAATGTGTCACTTTCTTCATTGGCATTGGAATATGTATTTACATCATTCCATTCACCTTCATTGTTGCTGAATTCAAGTTCAGAAACATCCTCCTCAAGTATCCTCAAAATTTCATCCGTCTCATGAACATAATTACGTCCTGTCATTCGTATTCGGATCAAATTATTATTATTGATTCTCCAAATATTTCCTCTATTTCACCTTTCGGTATGTTGCAGTACTAATTAATGAAATTTATAATCATTTACCACTTGCTTACTTTCGATACTTACATAATAACACTAGCAGAATTAATAAAATTAATTAACAATCAAATACTAGATCAAAGCTTCTTAAAAATAGAATTTAAATAGCCACATAACTTCTTGTAGCAGCATTGCTTATGCAAAAAATTTGTCAAAGGCTGTTGAAATCAATTTTGGCAATCATCTAATTGAGTATTAATTTCTTGCCTTTGGACTTCCAAAGCAGAGCATACAAATATAAGATGTGATTTGTGTACTTGCAAATACAGATATTGGTTCCTATTTTGAACTGTTCTAGATAGTGCCCAAATTTTCCCTGCAGAGCATAGAAATATAAGATGTGATTTGTGTACTTGCAAATACAGATATTGGTTCCTATTTTGAACTGTTCCAGATAGTGCCCAAATTTTCCGTGGCCAGTTATAAATTGTGTTAGTATAAAATTTGGTTCTATGTATTTGCACTTCAAACCGTCAAACACCGAAGGAAAAGAGTTCTTGTCAGGGAGCCGTTGCTACTATTTAACCACTCAAGTGTTCCAACCTAGTAAATTAGTTCTTTCCTTAACTGTTCCCTTATGACAGTGGACAGAGGGAATAGAAGTTATCTATTGTTGACTTAGCAGCTGATTTGGCAAGATGGTCTACACGTTCATTTCCTATAGTTCCAGCATGTCCTTTGATCCAGCTGAGGCACACATGTTTAGGACATTTGTTTATTCTTCTCCGTATGGTGGTTGAACTTGTCATTAATAGCAGAGAGTGCTGCTTGGGAGTCACTAACATATATGCGAGATGTCTTGTTGGTGTTGATGGACTAGCTTGTTGTAGAGCTATAAACTCTGCTTGAAAAATTGTACACCTAGGAGCAAGCTTACATTCTTGATGAAAAGTCTCTAAATCATTAGTGTACACCACAAAAGCACATCCAACTAGATGTTCTTCCTTCTCGTCCATATGGGAGCCATCGGTGTAAATGGAGTATTCATGGTAGTGGTTGCTGCATTCATTTTGCACTAGACTCTTTAGGTAAGAACTAGGGAGACCAGAGGACAAGAAATGTGCTTTTCTTTCCAATTCATCGCTGGGGATTAGGCCAAGATGTTCAAGACCTTTCTTGATATCAGTTGATCTGGCTCTGTATATGCAGGACAAATATAAGGGCTCAATGCCCATTACTATGTATGCAGCATCATTAGATACAGTGTGATATGCTCTTGCTATGAGTGGTATGAAGCCTCATTGAATTTGAGCGAGCTTCTTTTGAGCCCATCTTTTGTTTATACAATCCTCAAAAGCAGGTGCACAGCATAATACCATTGGCTCAAAAGCATCATGACAGATAATCTTCAGGATTGAGCTATTTAGCCCCCAAGAAGGTTTTGTTGCCATAAACAAGCCAGTCAGGAATTTGCCAGCTTTGGTGGCCAGGGAAGCTAGATGTGCAAGGAATGTAACTTTTCTGTCCAGAACCACCACTAAATATCGTAATTGATCAACTAGTTTAATTTGTTCTCCATTCTTAACTAGTCTGGGTTGCTCAAACTTCCTTTTCCTGGTTGTGAGCATTGCTCTAGTCTTTAAAGGATTAAAACTTGGCTTATTTTTTTTGTCCCCATTGATAAAGGGTATCTAGGGAAGCGTCCGCTCAAGCTCCGTTGTTTTAGCTCTGAATAAAAGTAATGCATCATCTGCATATGCAATTATTTTACAATCAACTGGTGTCTGTTTGAGAAGATCATCATACAAAATGATCCAGAAACCAGGACTACAGATTGATACCCGAGGGCAGCCATGGGATATGTCCCTGACAGCAGTAGAGCAGTAGAGTAATGTTAACTGAGCTTAAAATAACTTTTATTCAAATTAAATAAATTTCTTGGACATTCCATGGCTTTAGCTGTTAAGAGTATCTTTAGCCTGGTTGAAGGCTCCTGTGATGTCAAGTGAGACTAGCAAACCTAGCACTTTTGCTTGTAGTGTGTCTTTATCCATTGGATTACTTTGCAGACTGCATCCTCGGTTGATCCATCTGATGAAAACCCAAACTGGTACCGGTAAGGCCTTGATGAATTGTTAGTGAACATTTGGAACATAACTTGGTCTATTATGAGTTTTTATAATAGGCTATTTTACCCATTACAGGAATCAGGCTGATCAGTTGAAGAGAGCTTGCAGAGACTACCAGCATTTTCTTTTGGTATTATGTTTACCACAGCGATTTTCCAGATGTCGGGGAATATGCTGATGCTCAAACATTTAGGCCTACTATATAAATTGAATAGGTTGAAATTCTGTTGTAGAGTGTGTTGAACTATATTTGCTGAATGTGTTGAACTATATTTGCTGAATGTGTTGAACTATATTTGCTGAATGTGTTGAACTATATTTGCTGAAATAACATCAATCCCTGAAGCGTTTTGATTATCTTGCTTCCAGATTCCCCTTTCAATCTCGTCCCTACTGAACAGTGCATCATCCTCAGTATCTGGAGCTTTAAGGGATTCTTCACGTAGTGTGGCTTGAAACTGGTCATCTGTAGTATCCAAAGGAAAGAATTCTTCTAATACCTTGGCTGTTTCAAACGGAGTTAGAGTGAAGCAATTTCCTCTCTTGATAGTCGTAATTACATTGTTGAGGTTACTGGGTTTCCTACACATTCTGTATACAATGTGCACTGGATTTTGACTTCTTTGAAAAGTGTAGATCAAGTATTGATATACTGATCAAATGACAGCCTTAACCTAAAAAATACACAGGTACAATTAGGGACGTACAGTCACTTATGTGATGTTAGCGTTAATGGAAAAAACAATTTTAGGTCGTGCACTAGGCTCCTCCCACCAACTCTCTAATGGAACCCACTTGCAAAGGAGGGGTTTGGGGTAGGGAGTAACTTCGGGAAAAAACAGTTTTATGCTGCGCACTAGGCTCCTCACATGAACTGTCTAACGCAACCCGCCTCGGAAGGCGGGGTTTAGGGTTTCATCGCAGAAGAGATTCAATGTGATACTTTATAAACATCGCACTATTCAGTATATTGGTCCTAACTAACATAACGTTGCTAACCTAACAAAACCTGTCACTGACCTAGAATTTACCTATCATTATTTAACTAAATGCAGAAGCTTTTTACTCTTCCACACGTTTCATAAAACAGCGTTACGACTATCAAGGAAGCCATGGTACAATAGGTGCGTGCGCAGGCTCGGAAGCGAGGGAAAGGAACCAGCGGGCTATTCAAGTCTAATACCAAATTCAGAAAGCCCTCCTAAATTAAGATCACTGTTCATAACCTAACTGCCACTGAACTAGAATTTCGGGAGAATTCAGAATGCCCTGCTAAATTAATAAAGTAGGCTAATTTTACTATGGTGCAATTGCAATTTTCGTAATTTTCCTAACTGAGTAAGTACATAGCCATGATAGGAGATGTAGGGGAAGCAAGCAGTAGCGTGCGCATTGGCTTGGAAGCGAGGGTCAGCAGGGGAAACGAGTGGGCGGGCGAGAGCAGGTGGTGCTTTGCCGGTGCGTAGCATGTATCTATCTTTCGCCATAACTTCAAATATCGCCTACTAGATGTCTCTGTATTTGAACTACTACCAATGCCATCTATTGTACAAAAAGTGAAACTGGGAAAAAATTTAATAATTCATTTCTTCTTTAATCTCTTCTTCTCTACATTTTCCACCCTCTTCCTCTCAGCAACTCCTCACTCTACCTACCTATTTGGGACCAATTCCTAACCATAAATTTTGGTTCGACCGGCATACGAACCCATGACCGCTAGCAACATAACCAGCAGTCTCAACAACTACATCATGAGTGATTGCTGACAAGTGAAAGGAAAATTCATCTATCTAATTTTAGGAGCTTTAGTAGGCCTACATGAAAATAGTCATTTTCATGCAAGGGTCTTTTTTATCAGGGAAAAAATAGTTTTATGCCGCGCACTAAGCTCGTACCACCAACTCTCTAATGGGACCCGCTTGGGAAGGTGGGGTTTAGGGTTTTGTCGCAGAAGAGAATCAATATGAGACATATTAAACCTCCCACTATTCAGTATATTGCTCCTAAACTACCGGTAACATAAACGTTCCTAACCTAACAAAACGGCAGAGCTTGGCTGGTGCACGGCATAAATCTATCTTTTACCAAGTCATGTTGTTTTCTATTTTTTTATATGGTGCAAGGGTCATTTTCGTAAAAATTTTATTTCTTGTATTTTTGACATGGCGCAAGGGTCATTTTCTTAATGCTGTGATTTTGTATATTTTTATGTGTATGGTGAGCTAAGCAGCTTCATAGCGGGGATAGGGGAAGTAGGAAGGCGTGCCCGCAAGCGAGGGGAAGCAGCCGGTGAGCGAAAGCGAGCGGATCTTGGCTGGTGTGCGACCTAAGGTTGTCTTTCGCACAGTTGTTAATCAAATTTACTCAAAGATTTTGTATTTTGTACGGTAGATTTCTTCATTCTAAATATATAGACTATAAAAATTATAATTTTAGAATATAATTCAACAACCTACCTGAAAAAATAATTTCTGTGTTTCATACAATACTCTTTCTTGTCAGAAGTAAGCTGGTAATCGGTCGTACTCTGTAACTTTTACTTGTGTCTACTGTCTAGGGAAAAACGATGAGCAGCCGCTACGACTGTTCGGCAGCACTGGGCTCTGACGGCACTTCTTGCATCTTGGCACCAAATTCGAATGTTAGATCCTCAACCCAAGCATGTGTTCGGCCGCTCTTGAAACACACAAGCTACTTTCTCTACCTTTATAAAAAAAATGCCATTTTCTCTCGTCTTATTCTACATTTTGAAAAACTCGCACAACTTTCTCTACCTTAAGCATGTAGATTACTATTTTCCAGGTTTTTGAAAACTCACATAACTCTCTACCTTAAGGATTGAAATTACAATTTTCTTACATCTTAATCCATCTCTGGGAACTCTCACACGGCTTTCTCTACCCTAATTGTTTTCTTTCGTCTTATTCTTCCTCTTGGAACTCACACAACGTTCTGCATCTTAAGCATTGAAATAACTATTTTCTCGCGTCTTGTTTCGCCTCTTAGAACACACACACACAACTTTCTCTATCTTAAGCAATGAAATTACTATTTTCTCGCGAATTATTCCATACCTAGGAACTCTCACATGATTTTAATCTCGTTATATATATTATTGTGTAGAGGTAATACTACATATTCTATTGATGAGTTTTTTAATCTGAGTGTCTTTTAATATCTCTTATGACTTGCAATGATGGTATATTACATGGCAAGGGAAACAGGAGCTCTCCAAGAAAACCTTATCAGACCCAATCTTGTCAGCTATAAATTCAACATGGATCCCGGGTCCCCATGTGGGGTGAAGGTAACCACGTATTAGGTTTTCGTTCCTCAAGGCAGGGGATGAAGGTGACCTCATGAGGATGTTTTACAGGATTAACTTACAATATTGATGAGAAAAACAGGATAAAGGTATCGGGTATCAGGGCTGCCAAGTAGGGTGGGGAGCTGCTGGACGCAAGGGACGTGGCTGGGTCCCAGTATTGTGATATAAATTTATGGAAACTGGAAAAGTATGATAAAATGTTATGTTATACGAGTAACGAGAAGGAAGCTCCACGGAGAAGGGAAGAGACAACTTAATAAGGATAGTCGGCGGTCTGTGAAAAGCTCACGACAAAAAAATGGTCCTGGGGCCGATCCCGAGATGTGGCAGCCCTGCCACGTACCTACATAGAACACACTATATACTCAACCCTTTCAGATCCGAATTTATACACTGGTAATAATGCAATCAACAAGAAAAAACATATGCAGGCTCTCTTTGAAATCAAAAAAGAAAATTTCAATGGAACAGCTGATTTTTAATGAATTTAATTGAATAAAATCTTCACATTTTACATAAAGCATTACTCAATAAATTTTATATTTATTCTTAGGGACACATTCTGAAAATTATACATATCTTACTTCTTGGCATTATTAGCCTTCGAAACTTGGAGATTTACACTGACATATTTGTAATCCCATAGTTCCTAGATTTTGGGACATATCTTAATGAAATTTGAAACATATTTAGGAAGAGTTTTTCTGCTTTTGGTAATTTTTACTAATTTTTTAATGATTTATTTATTGGTGTACTAAAATTTTGATTTTTTTTCGCATTTCTATCTTTCGGTACACATTTTTCCTACAGCCAATACAAATTTTCAATTCCGTCCACATAAAAATGATCTACACTAATAGGGACACATCTACTGCCTAAAGAAAGAACTAAAAGAAAAGGACCCTTTTATAGCATTTGTAGTTTGAATTTCAAAATGAAACTTCGGGATAATCTTCCCAATGATACGATGTACTTAAAAATAAATAAATAAATAAATGTTTGTGATATTTTCATGATTTCTGCCACCATCTCCCCTTAACAAGGTTTGGTCTACTTCACTCTGTTTTATGGTACTGAGGAAAATGTTCTCATAATTAACGTGACATTAACCCTTTCAGAGCTATATTTGTACATTGAAATAATGAATTATCAAGTAAAATCACCATTGGGCTCTAAGCATAGAACTGATAAGGACAATTTAAACAGGAAAGCTAATATTCAGAAATGACAACTGTACCGGTACTAGAGAAAAAATCCTGAACTTATAGATAAAAGAAAAGTATATTAATCTTATATCTCACTTTATACAACATTTTTACTTCCTCTGCCCGTATGAGGTACTATAGGCAGAGGCTCCCCAAATTCGAAGTTGAGTTTTTAGCATAAATACACGCTTTGAGGTTCCCTGAAACCAAAAGTATTATTTCTGGAAACCTACTGTATGTGTGTCTGCGAACAGCCTAGCTCCAGAACGGAAAATCGTATGAAAATAAAACTTTGTTTATGGGTCAGGTACTTATGAAGATGTGACACGAAAATTGCAGCAGGTTTCTCTTATTTTTAATGACTTTACTTGAATAAATTTTCGTTTTTCACGATTTTTTCGGAAACGGCTCCAACGATTTTGTTTAAATTTTTCACATAGGGTGCTTATACTAATAGCTAAAACTTTTATTTAAAACATTTTTTAAGAAAATTGTATGAAGGGTAGTTACAAGCCACCCACTCTGAATACGCGCTCTTTGCAATATGGCCTCTTATTCTATATCAGAATGTGAAGTGAGAAAGATGTATTGGCCTGAAACCAAAAGTATTATTTCTGGAAACCTACTGTATGTGTGTCTGCGAACAGCCTAGCTCCAGAACGGAAAATCGTATGAAAATAAAACTTTGTTTATGGGTCAGGTACTTATGAAGATGTGACACGAAAATTGCAGCAGGTTTCTCTTATTTTTAATGACTTTACATGAATAAATTTTCGTTTTTCACGATTTTTTTGAAAACGGCTCCAACGATTTTGTTTAAATTTTTCACATAGGGTGCTTATACTAATAGCTAAAACTTTTATTTAAAACATTTTTTAAGAAAATTGTATGAAGGGTAGTTACAAGCCACCCACTCTGAATACGCGCTCTTTGCAATATGGCCTCTTATTCTATATCAGAATGTGAAGTGAAAGATGTATTGGCCATGCTTAAGGTAAAGAAAGTTACGAGTACATTAATCAGATTTTATTTGGGTTATATATGTTTTGATGATGAGATGTGAGTGATAACAACATTTTCTTCATATTTAAACCAATTTACATGAAAAGAATGTCATACATTATAAATATATTATGCTAAGAGACTAACTTAATATTTGGGCAGAGGAAGTTATATGAATTTTATATCAGATTTTTAGATGACGAATTTGTATGTTATAAATGTATAATGTTATCTGTAAATGTTCAGCTTCAAAGATTGATTGCCATAGCATAAATCATTCACCATAGTCTACAGGATAGTAACAATAC
The DNA here is from genome assembly GCA_964059195.1 of Ectobius pallidus. Classification (NCBI taxonomy): domain Eukaryota; kingdom Metazoa; phylum Arthropoda; class Insecta; order Blattodea; family Ectobiidae; genus Ectobius; species Ectobius pallidus. Next base: position 30,670,271 of record CAXKWD010000001.1, on the reverse strand, counting down.
ATAACGACATGGAACTCGCATTTGCACGTAAGGAAATTTAAAATATTAAACTATATCTGGCATCAGTTCTTTCTTCTTTAAAATTATCTTAACTCTATATAATATTTTCTCTACACAATAATGTCTATAACAAGATTATATATTTACGAGTAAATAAATGTAAACAAATTTATCTATTGCTCCACATACCAAGCCTATTTTATCATATTTAAAAACTAAAGGGATAACTTACATTTGTACTTTTTTCTTTTTAATGGACCAGGATGTAAAGTAGATGCATGGAACTATGCTTGCGAAATCCACATCTTCATCAAGGAAATAACAATTTGATGTAAAACAATATAAGAGTATTTTCTAAAGAAATTTGATGTTTATGCCACTTTTGGTTCGGGAGGGGGGTTCCCCTAACCCTTTTCATGAAGGGCCATTTCATTATCCACCAACTATGACCCGTCGTGTCCCGGACTGGCAAAACCGGCCGCTGTTTCAAGACACTATACCACATAGTGATAAGTAGACCTCGGAAGTTGATGAAAAGTCTTTTTTTTTTCCTGACACATCACAGACAATGCAGGATACTATAATTCGACCAAGACGTATAAAATATGTCTTAAGTCATAAGAGATATTAAAAAACCGATTATAAAACTAATCAATAAAATACATAATATTACCTCTATACAATATCGCATATAAGAATATTAAAGCCATGCAAGCGTTCGCAGGTATGGAATAAATCGCAAGAAAATAGTAATTTCATTGCTGTTTAAAAAAGGAGACCCCTGTTTAAAAAAGGAGACAAAAATTTACCATCAAATTACAGGCCTATATCGCTCTTAACTTCATTTTCAAAAGTATTCGAAAAAGTTGTATATAACCGCATAGTTTACTATCTTAATTTGAATAATATTCTTACACCATCACAATTTGGTTTTAGAAGTGGCATGTCTACTGAAAATGCTACATTTAAACTCACCACAGAAATACTGGAAGCGCTAGATAAAAAGAAATATGCGTTAGGAATTTTCTGCGACTTAGCTAAAGCTTTCGACTGTATAAATCATGAACTATTAATTGAAAAATTGGAACATTATGGAATAGATAATTTAACACTGAATTGGTTCAAATCATACCTGTCTGAAAGAACTCAAAATGTGGTAATAAATGGAAACAAATCTAATCTAGGAGTAGTTAGAAGTGGAGTACCACAGGGATCAATACTAGGACCTTTGCTATTTTTAATTTTCATCAATGACTTGCCACATAACTTAAGTGACGACACAAAGGTATTGCTTTTCGCGGATGACACTAGTGTTTTTGTAACAGGAAAATCCCAGGAACAACTGGCAAGAGTAGCTACAAAGGCTTTTCACGAATTAAATATATGGTTCCAAGCCAATAAAATGACGCTTAATATCGAAAAAACCCATTTTATTCAATTCAGAACAAAACAAAGATGTACCCAAAACCTTGTAATTAATTACCAAACACAAAGCATAGAAGAAATTAGTAATATTAAATTTTTAGGATTACAAATTGATCAACATCTCGACTGGAAGTCACATATTGAAATGATAATTCCAAAACTAAGTTCAGCATGCTTTACCTTAAGAGTCCTGAATCAGGTTTTAAAACAGGATGCCTTACGCATGGTGTATTTTGCAAATTTTCACTCGATAATGAAGTATGGAATCATATTCTGGGGTAACTCGACCCATAGGGATAAAATATTTAAGCTACAAAAGCAAGCAATTAGAATAATGTGTGGAAAGAAAAGGAGAGAATCATGCAAACCGCTCTTTGAAAATTTAAAAGTCCTCACTCTCACAGGGGAGTATATATACTCTGTTATGTGTTATATGGTAGATAATATTGAGAGATTCCAAACTAATAGCAGTGTTCATGAACATATTACTAGAAACAGGAATGATTTACATAGACCGGTTAATGCATTAAAACTTTTTCAGAAAGGCGCTTATTACTCCGCAATACAGATATACAATAAGCTTCCAAACAACATTAAATTATTATGTATTCAAAGAAAAAGCAAATCCTTCAAAGGATCTCTCAAGAAATTTTTAATGACTCACACCTTCTACAATATGGATGAGTATTTCCAGTTGGAATAAGTTTATAGTGTAGTATATTATATATCATTATTTATTACTTGCTTGTATATTGTAATCTGACGTGTTCTATATCCTTGAGTCCCTCTCAACACAGGATCTACAGAACGAGATAACTACATCTACATCTACATCTACAGAGAAAGTTGTGTGTGTGTTCTAAGAGGCGAAACAAGACGCGAGAAAATAGTTATTTCAGTTATTAAGAACCAGAACGTTGTGTGAGTTCCAAAAGGAAGACTAAGACGAATTATCTTGTGCAAAGTATATCTTTACAAATTTTTAAAGCCGATCCTTGGTAACTCCGGGGTCGGTAAAAACTCATGGCCGAGTGCACCGACCTCGGTATTCAGAATACCGCGGTAAAGTTGCTTAGTTTACCCCGGTAAAGTCATACTTTCGTTGCATCGTGCTCGGTTTCGACTTTTACCGCGGTAAGATGAAAACCGCCCGTGAAGGAGCTGTAAAGTGAGAAAACAGCGGTTTTCTTTCCAAGATGGGGATCAGCGTAATGTATCATATTTATGATATCTAGGCCAAAAGCTAATTGAACATAAAGAATAATTAGAGACAGGTGGGGTTTATTTGAAGAATGAACGATGGTGCATATCTTTGCAAATACTGTGCTGTAACATCGATTGAAATGACCTTCCTTTCTTACCTCAACCAAACCAGGTCCATCGAGTAGGCTAGTGGGCGTAACCACGATTATTACGATTAGTACAGTATTTATGGTGTTTTAATTCAAAGGTTGGACTCAAACGACATATATACGCAATATAATATACCATTGTATCCTTATGAACATTTATTACTGAACAATAAGGCAAAAAATAAATGAAATATGGAATACCAGTGGTCCTAGGCCAAATTTAAGTGAATGGCTGCATGCATTACGATATAGCCCGTGTATCGGTATATGTAAGCAATTTATCACACCTGCACATATACGAACATAATTATAACAGCCCTTTCTTGGCTATGCACATGATTTTGCACCTAAAATTTCTACTAGTTGTACGGGAATAAAAGCGAGGCTATGTCGAACTCAGAGCAGAGATTTCGTTGTGTTGCTTTGCCTTGGATTGCACACGTGTGAGAATTATTCTTTAAAACATGAATGTTATTTTATTGAAATGTACAGACAGGTGGGATCTATTTGAAGAATGAACGATGGTACATATCTTTGCAAATACTGTGCTGTAACATCGATTGAAATGACCTTCCTTTCTCACCTCAACCAAACCAGTAGTAGGCGAAACGAACTCATTAAACGATTGGTACAGTATCTATGGTGCTTGAATTCGAAGTATGAATCCAGACGACATATATACGCAATATAATATTCCCTTTTATCCTTATGAACATCTTTTTATTGAATAATAAGGGAACAAATACATTGAATTCGGGACCCCAATAGCCTACCAGAGCCACCGTGACTGGCAGACGTACAGAGAGAGAGAGAGAACCTAGCGGCCATGGAAGACACCATCAAAGAAAAATGGATTCGGAGCAGAGTAACAGCAATATTTCCAAGCATTAGCAAACCGCGGTATTTTCGCAATGGTGCACAGAGATTTTGAGAATACCCCGGTATTACGTTTACCGCGGTAACGAAACGGCTGAGAAAACCGGAGAATCGTGCACTCGGCCATAAGTAAAGAAGATTAAAAAATTATCAGGTTAGAGAAAGTCGTGTGAGAGTTCCCAGAGATGGATTAAGACGTAAGAAAATTGTAATTTCAATCCTTAAGGTAGAGAGTTATGTGAATTTTCAAAAAGCTGGAAAATAGTAATCTACATGCTTATGGTAGAGGAAGTTGTGTGAGTTTTTCAAAATGTAGAATAAGACGAGAGAAAATGGCAATTTTTTTTTAAAGGTAGAGAAAGAAAAGTGCTTCAAGAGCGGTCGAACACATGCTTGGGTTGAGGATCTAACATTTGAATTTGGTGCCAAGATGCAAGAAGTGTCGTCACAGCCAAGTGCTGCCGAACAGTCGTAGCGGCTCCTCTTCGTTTTTCCCTAGACACAAGTGTAACTTTTCGCCACACTGCCAGTTGCTACAGGCTCACCAATCAACAGAAACAGCGTGTTCCGTTTCTCAACGCTGTGAAAGCGCTGGCAGCATTTTTGTTCCAAAGCTAAGTAATGACGTCATCGGTGCCACCAGTTTCCACAGCGCTTTGGCATCGGTTCCACCGGCCCGTGGATATGGTGCGAGAATCCACCAATGAATCTGATTGGCTCACGTAAAACTGCGGGGGAATTAGCAGACGATGGGCTTCACTCAATCCTGCCCGGTGTCCATGCTGTCACTTGACTTGACATATATATATATAAAATAAAATTATTATTATTATTATTATTATTGTATGTATAGCTTAATGATAGATGCATAGGAACAATAAAACTCCAAAATGTTTAGGAAGAAAGGTAACGAGTATAGGCATAAAAACAATATTAGAAGAAGTAGGTTAACTTATGTATATTCTCTTCAGATTATAAGAACTCGCTGTGTATAACTGGATGGTATGTTTAAAATTACTGACCAGCAATTATATTATCCTACCTGATTTAATTTGATATGGTATTCGCTATTTAAGAAACCCTAGCTGCAAAAACGTGTTATATTAAAAATTGTGACACTTGTCAGTTGTGTTTGGGTTTTATATGGAGACATTCTTCCGAAAGTTTTAGGTTAGACGTGACTAGTACGGCAAAGGGGGGATATTTTCAGTTATTACTAAATGGGAAGACTTTTAGCTATGTCAATAATAATGTAAATTCTACTTGTTTGAAACCATAATACACCAATGCTTCCTGTAAGAAAATATTAGAATCACTAGTAATTTAGTCGCCATTGATGGCAGCATAAATCCAGCAGTTTTGTTCCAATTCCGCTGCAGCGTGACGTCATCGTTTGCCACCGGTCCGGTGTAAAAGCGTTGAGAAACGGAACACAGATACCAAAGATACCAACGCTGTTCTTGTTGTTGTTGTTGATCGTGTTTCTTTGCGGAAGCTACTGGTACTACTACTCAGCTGCGTCCCTTGAAGGTGGTGGGCGATCCATGTGACCAGAGATTTGGCCATCACGCATCTTGCGATGTCAGTAATGTTTATGTCGGATTGTAAACAGGCGTTCCCATTATATTTTCATTCCAGTTTTTGTTATGTAGCGGAACAAATTTAAAAACTGGCTTACTTCTAATCCAGTGTATAAAATAGAAGAATTATTAAATCTTAACTTAAACTCAATTTAGCATTGGTCGAAAACTTGTATTGACTTAATCAGTGCTACTATAGTCCTTCACATTCGCCAGAGGTTTCAAGGCCAAACGTAGCACGCCTATGATACCCCCACTTACAGTGCTCATATGACATCATACCCCTCCAATGCCGGTCACATGAAAGCCAGTAGGGAGTTCCCCCATGATGTCGTATGAGTGTGTGCGACAGCGCAGCTCCTCTGCGCAAAGGGGAATACTGTTGACTGCTGATCAGTGGGGCATATTAGACGTGAGAAGTTGTGGCCTTGAAACCTCTGGCGAATGAGAAAGCACTATAATGTAATTCACTTGAATGTACATGGGTCAATCCATTAGAAATGAACCAGGGCAAGTTGCTCGACATTTTTGATTTTCCTAATTTTTTTACCAGTTATTTCCCAACTAAAGGTGAGTTCAAAACTATAGTAAACATTTTTTTAGGCGCATACTTTTTTTTGGAAGCCACTTTAAGTTTGCTTTGTAACCGTATTTCAGTCAAAAACATGTATTGCACAAATGTATGTAACTCTGTTAACCAAAATTATCAGAATGAAATGTTCTTCATTTTTGTTTTAACATAATATTACCTAACCAGTGAGAAAAGTGAAGAAAAAAATTCACAACTACAAATTGAAAATTAACTTAAAACGGGAGTTTTAGTGCCGCAAAATTATTATAAGGAAGAAAGACTCGACCTTAACTTTTTTTTTTCTTGTGTAGATCTACTATAGGAATACTCGCTGTAGAAGTTTCAAGGTTGAGAACTTTGCCCTTTTTTTATACAATTTTTCAAAAATGCCCGAAATCGTATTTTGGCAATATTTGAAGTAGAATATCTCAAAAGGGACAGAGTGAAAAATTATGAAATTTATACAGATAACACCTCTTTACGATATAAAGATGTGATATAAATTTGGTGACTGAGACTCAACCGGTTCCGGAGTTATAGTGCATTGAAGTCGGCCAAAAATTGCGTTATACATACATAAAATTTAACGGTAATTTAATAGTAAAAATCGACCTTGTAATTTTGAATACAAAATTTTAGTGAACCTAACTTTGTTACACAAAAGAGTAGTATATGTAGGCTACATTTCATCAGTTAGCATGACAAATTTATAATTTCCTCAAAGCGTTGAAGAGTGTTGTAATTTCGGTGCATAGTTTTTCTGTTATGTTATGCTTTCTGCCTGAAAATCTTGTTACTTCTGTAGGGGGAATCTTCCTCACAATTTTACTTACTGGAACCCACACCACGTCGCCACCGGTGAGGATCTTATTTGCTTTTATTATTTAACACAGGCTGTTCTCGAGTAGGATTTATTAGGACTATTCCATGAATGGATTTTGAAAAGGATAATAATTTTCTTAGTTTGTTATCAATATCCTGCCCATCGAATCGAGTCCCCAATGCTACCAATAGTGCGTAACACAAGATGGAGTGCTGGCTTGCACCCAATCGAAATTGTGCTTTTAATCAATGTACACATACATTATTTACATTTCCAATATATTATTTAGATTTTCAAACAAGTTGTGTTCTAATAAATACTGTGTTTTCATTCTATTCACTGGCAGCATGTGATGTAATAATCATCGCACTTTGATGCCTTGCGTGTCCAGTAACGAGCTACAAAATTGCATCCTTGCGATCCGAGGAAGGATGAAACAGTAAAAGCTAGTGACGGAAACTAGTGTGATAAGATAGAGGGATCAGGGGGTGAGAAGACAAACGCAAAAGATCGCGTGACTCATGTCCCGCGCTAAAATCAGGAGAAAGCAGAGGCGCCAACTTTTGAAAAACATTGAGTGGGCTCGAAGACATTAATATTTTCACACTCCCACCCCTATTAAGGTTGATGAAATGGTTTTATAAGTAATATTATTGATGTGACTGGGCAAGAAACGATTTCAGTGTTTGTAATAACAATCACATTTTGTAATTCAATCGCCAAGAAAGTAGTGTGTAGCCTGGTTAACATATTTTTAAGTTTATATTATTGTATACATTATTGTAACACTCAACAATGCTTTTGACACATATTTTGTGCAAATTTATATTGACTGAATTGAATTTATTGAATGACGAAGACATTTTATTACTGTTACATAGTAGGAAAATGAATTTTTACCATCAATTACCGTTAAATTTCATGTGCGTATAACGCAATTTTTGGCCGACTTCAATGCACTATAACTCCGGAACCAGTTGAGTCTCAGTCAACAAATTTATATCACATCTTTATATCGTAAAAAGGTGTTATCTGTATAAATTTCATAATTTTTCACTCAGTCCCTTTTGAGATATTCCACTTCAAATATTGCCAAAATACGATTTTGGGCATTTTTGAAAAATTGTATAAAAAAAGGGCAAAGTTCTCAACCTTGAAACTTCTACAGCGAGTAGTCCTATAGTAGATCTACACAAGAAAAAATTAAGGGCGAGTCTTTCTTCCTTATAATAATTTTGCGGCACTAAAACTCCCGTTTTAAGTTAATTTGCAATTTGTAGTTGTGAATTTTTTTCTTCACTTTCCTCACTAGTTAGGTAATATTATGTTAAAACAAAAATGAAGAACATTTTATTCTGATAATTTTGGTTTTTATTTTGTCTTGTTATCTATAAAATTAACAGAGTTACATACATTTGTGCAAAACATGTTTTTGACTGAAATACGGTTACAAAGCAAACTTAAAATGGCTTCCAAAAAAAAAAAAAAAGTATGCGCCTAAAAATATTTTTACTATAGTTTTGAACTCACCTTTAGTTGGGAAGTAACTGGTAAAAAAATTAGGAAAATAAAAAATGTCGAGCAACAAATGTTATTAAATTTGGTTCATTTCTAATGGATTGACCCACATTGAACTCATTATCTATGTATCCAATAGCGGCTTGTGGCTCAAAACGAGGGTGTGCTGCAAATACCATTTCATACAGCAAACTTAAAATATTTTTAAAAAATTATTAGTAGGCCTATCTAAACTTCGCATCTCTTAATCCATCTCTGGGAACTCTCACGAGATTTTCTCTGCCCTTTTTTTTTTGTCTCTTTCTTTTCTAAATTCTCTCGTAATTTATCTCTCCCAACTCTCGTGAAATAGTGTATAACATTATTATTCTTGTGGCCTACTGATTATTAAACCAATCTTTCTTAATTCATTCTTTCTACATGTTCGTTCCTCTCTTACTTGCGTCTATATAAACAGTCACCAATGCCTTGTACTCTACACCCTTGCCTTATATCACATTTCCTTGCCAAGTCCATTAATATTCTTCCTATGGGTTTTCTTAAACACAAGCACCAATTAAATTCTAAATATAACTTTCCCGAGCTTAATGTGATTGAGGTTTTTCTTTTCTGAACGCAAAAATGTCTCGTGCATTGTCACTATAGTAGATGAACTATTTCACGAGAATTTTCAGAGAGATAGATTACGACGAGAGAAATTAGCAAAAGAATTATTATGGCAGAGAAAATCGCGTGAGAGTTCCTAGAGATTGATTAAGGCGGGAGAAAATAGTAATTCCTATGCTTAAGGTTCAGAACGTTGTGTGAGTTGTGTGAGAGAGAAAACAGCAAGGGCAGCGAAAATCGCGTCAGTGTTACCCGAAATGGAATAAGAGACGAGAAAATAGTATTTTTAATGATCGAGGTAGAGGACGTCGCGTTAGTGTTCCCAGTGCGAGAAAATACTTAATCGGAGTTGTGGAATCCGTGTTTGTGAATTTAACACATTTGAATTTGGCGGTGAAGATGAAAAGCATTGCATTGCTTACTCGACTCTACCGTCAGACAGTGGAAGATCACTTAACTAACAGCGCGCTCACCGGTGAGACATGCTAATTACTTCACGTCTCACCGGCCTCGAAATCTCATGCTGGGGGGACCCCCTTCAGCACATTCTCCACGTTAATACTGCATATACGCCAATACAATCAAGCTTTGGAATGACGTCACAGCCCTACGAGAGATGTGCTGTTTAGAAAATCATATCACGAGGCGGAAAAGGTAATATTCACATTACCGACTCTGATTCTCCTACAGAAAATGAATTCTTGCGTGGACGCGCCAAGTTCAAAATCTAAGTAAAAGTAAATAGCATTGCGTTTGAAAATAACATTATTAGCAGAAAAGAAGCTGTGTACTGCAGCACTGCAGCACAATAGGAGAAACCGCCACTGTATGTGTCATCAAACTGTTACATTGAACTCATAATCTATGTATCATCAAACTGTAAATTTGTTTGGAATATGTTGTGCTTTTGTTGTCTGGACGTAAATAAATAAATAATAGTGAACAGTGCTTTGGACACTGGAATGAAGCGTTGTAATAGGAGAGATTTCATTGTAAGGGCTCCTGTAGTCAGGTGTTTATAAATGGACCGCAAAAGGGTAGTTTGGTGATTAAAACGTATTGGACATTAAAAAAAAAAAAAATAATAATAATAATAAAAAAAACATGATCCATGGACCCTATTTGACCTCAGGGGCAATACTGAGATATATGCTCATTGGTAGAAATTTGGGCGGTTAAATTTTGTTTTGAAATTAATTTTATAACTACAAACATGTAATTTAATGTATATTTTCTCTGTAATTGATTTGACGCGTCCAATAACATGTACGGTACTTGTTCTGAAGGTCTAAATAAACCTAAACCTAAATTTGCAGCAAAATCTTCCTTAGCCCCTTCAGTCCGACTTAGATCTTTTTAGGCTCTATAAGATCCATATATTCGGAAACAAGAGGCATGGAACGGAAAAATGTTAAAATGTTCTAATTAGGAACAATTTTATCTTATGTACCACTTTAATCTATTTACCAAAATTAATCATATTAAAATTAGTATTTTAAAATGCCGAACGTTAGTGAGGCCTACTGATGAGTACAATAGGATTTTTGCTTCTACTTTTCAAAAATAGCAATTTTTCTTCAAGAACAATCCGTTTCAGATTAACTGATTAATTCCGTGTCACTGTTGTTCAAGAGGACAATGCAGATAAAATAAAATCAGGTAAACGGATATAACAAAGTGCCAGAATGCTTTTGTTTAATCAGTTATAATTGCAGTTACGATATGCAAAAAATAAGTTTTTAAAAACTGATTTTCAAGTTAAGCTCTACATTAATTAATTAAGCAGGGCTTGCGGAAAAACAAAGGTCTAGTTGGAATAAAAAATTGAAATTAAAATCGTCGTCTACAGATTTGAGATATGACAATCGCACACTCACATAAAAATAGAACAAAAATGTCAAATAGGTCTGCTTAAGGATTTGAACCAAGGACCTCCAGAATGCGAGTCCATGACGATACCATCTTGGGCACCTCACTAGTCTAGTTTGATAAGCGTATGTAAAGGAATAGTTTTATTTGTCATAGCTAACTGTATTGCAACTTCCAAAGCCGTATATGGAAATTCTAAATCAATATGTTGTCATGATAACTGATTTGTATTTGATTAATTCTTTCTAATACATTACCATAAAATATACACTAAATTGGGTTTTACTCCGGTACCGGTCAACCGATTTGGTCCAATATCAATAGGCTTCTTCCCATGGACGTTATAAATGCGTATACCAAGTTTCATGAAAATCCGATAAAGCGTATTTGAGTTATCGCGCGTACAGACACACGGACGGACAGACATTTTCCCGTCCCCCACACAATCTCATAAAGTACCGTTCTGGCACTTAATAAACGCATAAAACATAACTTAAGCTGTTTATTGACTTATGATCATTTTTATTTTAGAGTAAATTTAGAAGGTAAAAAATAAAGCCTGGTCGGCCGGGTCGGAGCTATAATAAGGTCGGGCGTCCATTCCTATGGGTATGGTAACCTATCTGGATTAGTATGTGGGAATTGAGGATGTGTATATCATGTAAGATGCAGTAGTCTATTAAAGGCTGGAATATACGCCGCTAGTTTGCACTCTGATGTAGACGTGGGATATTAAAATCTCCGGAAATTAAGGTAAGATGGTCAGATGAAAATAGTAGTAATTCTCCACACTTTGTAATGGGTATTCGGGCCGAGATTCCGAGGAAGCAGGATCGTGTAACATGGACGTGCTCGCAAATGGGGAAATGTAATCAAACACAGAGAGACTTCTAATTAAACTGGAGTGGCTTGCAAATAGTGCACTTGCCTGTCGCCACCTGTCAGTGATGGACTGTCGCTCGAGTATGCCACCAGGTGACGTGCGCAGGCGTAACGCTAACGCCAGGGAACGCCATAGAATGCATGGCTTAAATGCAGCTCTCGAAAGATTGAGAAGGTACAGTATGCTATGCAAAAAATTTCCTATTTATGCGTTTCTCTTGTTACCTGCACTGTCAACATTTCATTTCGTAAAGTGCGTAAATGTCACAATTCCACGTCTGTAAACTTACAGGCATGTAAAAGAACTCCTGTGGGACAACATTCCTGCACAGGTTTAAAGAGCAGTAGACTACACACCATAGTTATACAGACTTTGCCATAACAAAAGATATATTCAGTGTTGTAGTGTCAGAATGTTCAGGGAGAACTTAGTTGGAGGTCATATTTTCATTGAATGTTTCAACTGCCGGAAGGGGTTAATATGAGGCATTTATTAATGAAATAATTCAATTTATGGAAAACTATTTCACAAATCCTTCGCTGATTTGAAACTGAGACACTATGAAGGAGAAATGTTAAGTTATTATAGAGAAACCATTCAATTTTTTAAAATTAAATAACTCCACCGCAGGGCTCTCCTTATGCAGCGGACCCGGGTTCGATTCCTGGTCGGGACAAGCTTCCTGGGTGTTATTTTCTGAGTCATTTCCTCACCTGTGAGACAAATGCCGGGAAACTTTAGGAAAGCACTCTGCTGATCTGTCACTAGAGCGCCGATTAGAACTATTTATATAAACTCTTGATTTGCTTGACTTATCCTGCCAGTAGCGGAATGGCAAAATAAATACACAAACAAAACAAATCAATATAATAGCATATGTGACGAAACGGGAGATGGACGCTAACTAGTACGGTTAAGTACACTAGTGTCCAAAATTAAAGCAACAAACCGAAATTTCATCTTTGGTGGTTTATTATGCCACAAAACAGTATAAACAGGTGGTAGTAACGTTTAACCAATATGAGGAATGAAGAAAGTAAACTATTGCAACGTTTGTGCATACAAGTAAAACAAAACGCCCTGTTTTTTGTTTTTGTTTGCACACGTAATGACTTTCACACACATCCAGAAAAACGCGTTACTGTGCTCAGTAGGGGGTGTGACCACCTCTGGCAGCAATACAGGCCTCACAACGGCGTGGCATGCTGTGAATAATCTCATCAATCTCATTTTGAGGCAATAACGCCCATTCTTCTTGAAGAGCAGCTCGCAAGGCCTGGAGAGTGGTGTTCTATACTATAAGATTCAAATCGGGAGAGCGAGCAGGCCAATCCATGCGTGCAATTTCTTCAGTTTCCAGGAAAACATCCACCACCTGCGCTTTATGAGGACGAGCATTATCATCCATCAGTACGAAGTCTGGGCCCACAGCACCTCGATACAACCGCACATGAGGTGCCAAGATCTCGTCACGATGCCTGACAGCAGTTAAACCTTGCCGATTTACCCGTACAACTTCATGAAGAGGTGTTCGGGTAGTCAACAGAATTCCTGCCCACATTCCTGTCCACCTCCATATCGGCCTCTTTCCACAATGTTTGCGTCCGGAAATCGTGTTCCAGGTTCTCTCCAGATGCGAATCCGTCGAGAATCATTTGCAAGACAAAATCTGGACTCATATGTAAAGAGAACATTGGCCGTCCAGTCGGCATGTTGATGACTTCACTTTAGATGTACTCTTCTGTGATTACGCGTCAGGGGTACACATACAGCAGGTCTCCGACAATAAAGGCCTCTCTGCCGAAGCCTTCTGTACACTGTTCGCCTCGATACAACACTGTTCCAGTGGAGGGTGTGAGGTCAGATACCAGTTGTCGTGCAGTATTACGGCGGTACCGTCGTGCTCTTACAGCTAAATAACGGTCCTCTCTTGCTGATGATCCTGGTCTTCGGGGTACATTTTCGGACTGTACAAACTGTTGCCACATCCGAGAAACAACAGAACGATTCACAGTAAGTCATCTGGCCACATCAGCTTGAGACTCTCCTGCTTCCATTCTTCCTATGGCCCTCCACCGAAGAGAATCTTCTAGGCGTCTTCTCTGTGCCATCCTGTACCTGCAGTAAATGTTTACACAGTAAATGATATTGGACTAAGCAACAAACACTATGCTGCAGTGCCCCTTTTGATAAGTGTACTGCCCTTTTGATTGGTGCACTGACGTCATCGTTTGCATGTTTGTAAGATGACAGCAATGCCATCTCCAGTTCAGAACACGACTGTACGGACATAGCTTTACATTTTATATGAATATCTCGTATAGTAGATACAGGAAGGAGAAATATCAGTTTGTTGCTTTAATTTTGGACACTAGTATATAAAATATGTGACATATACCTGCATGTACCTTGACAACACCAGTGTTAGGATACTGTCTGAAACGCAAGAATGTACCGGCAGTAGTTATACAAGCTAGACCCAAGTGTTACTTCGATGCCTACAGCCTACAGTTTTAGGCTGATATGTCTTTCTTTCGATTTGAACTAATAATCAATCTTTATCGAATTTGGTTTATCACCCCTACAAAAGTGATAAACACATGTAGGCAGTGACTTATGCATACGTCGCCATTGTTGCCGTACAATAAGATTTATTCTGGAAATAAAATGAATATTGCGCTTACCTCTGTTCAGTAATCAACATTATATTTTATGGAAAATGTATATCATAGTTCAGCAACGTTGGCATTTCTTTCTTTCTTTTTCTTTATTTATTTTATTTATGCCTGTTGGAATCACCAAGGTGACACAGTTGTCAATTTTTACATACAGTGGCTGTACAATCATAGAATTCGTGTAAACTATAAAATGCCTTATTCAATAAATAACACTTCAGTAAATACTTAAACTTATTAATACAAGGTTCATCAAGAATAAATGCTGGAAGTGCATTGTATACTTTAACACTATTGCAGTAAGGGCTCTTGCTAGTGAAAGCTTTTCTTATTTGCGGCACATGTAACATCTCAGAATTTCTAGTATTGTAGGCATGTATCATATTGTTTCTTTAAAAATCTTCGGGGTTGTGTCTTACATAAAGGGTCGATTCCATAACAAAAAGAGAAGTCAACGTTAAAATATTAAGTGATCTAAATAAGGGCTTGCAATGAGTGAGCCAATGGACACCACATATAGTCCTTACAACTCGCTTCTGAAGTAAAAAGAGTCTGTCTGCTTCAGTACAACCACCCCAAAAAATTATACCATAGTTCAAAATACTATGGAAACATCCATAGTACACTTTTAGAAGCACTTCACGATTAACCAACCTAGCTAATCTATAAATCAAATAGCACACTGAAGCAAGTATTCCAGATACGGTGTCAATATGAGCTGACCAATTTAGGTTACAATTAATATTAAGCCCAAGATATTTTACAGTTTCACATGTATGGACTGTCTTTCCATTCAATCTTAAAAGAGGAACAGAGTCAGACTTTTTTCCAGTATGAAAATCAATCAAAGAAGTTTTCTCTTGATTCAATATAAGTTTGTTTTGGTCACACCAGTTACTCATTTCATTCAAACCATTCTGAGTTCTATGGATCAATTCAGTTCTACATGTGTCATTAATCAAATGGCAAACGTCATCAGCAAAGAGCCAAATATGTCCATTGGTGATACTTTCAGGTAAGTCATTGATATATAGGAGAAACAATATAGGCCCAAGATTTGAGCCCTGAGGGACACCCACATTAACTGGTGGAGATACTCGAGACTTGTAAGTTTTGAGCACATTGTCGTCTCCCAAATGTCTTAGGGCAACAATCTGCTGCCGATTCTCAAGATAAGAGGCGATCCACTTCAGAGGCATACCACAAATACCCATATTCTTAAGTTTGGTAATAAGTACATGATGATTCAGAAGGTCAAAGGCCTTAGTCATGTCATAAAAAAGACAAAGTATGTTCTCAGAAAAGTCCAATTTAGTGTAAACATCCTTTAAGAAAGTAAAAATGGCATCTTTAGTGGACTTGCGTTTACGAAATCCAAACTGGTTGTCGTTAAGAATGGATCGATCTTCAATAAAGGGTAGTAATCTATTCAGAAAAACAAGTTCAAAAATTTTTGCAAAACAAGATTGCACAGATATGGGCCTGTAGTTTTTCACACAATGTATATCAGCCTTCTTGTAGACAGGCACAACTTTTGAGACTTTCAATTTAGTGGGAAAACATCCAGTGGAGAAGGATTTGTTAATAATTCCAGCCAAGGCCTCAAATACCTCATCCCCACATAACCCCAGAATATAACAGGGCACTTCATCAATGCCAGAACTTTTCTTGGCTCTCAAACTACATACGATGTCACCTACTTCACCAGCAGTTGTTGGCCTAAGAAACAAATCACTGTGAGTTCCAAAGTCAATATTTAAGGGTGCAGGCACATTAGCTCCAGCTAGTCTTTGCACTTCATCCACAAAATAATTACCGAATTTCTCTGCAATTGCATTTAAGATCATTGTCATCATCCGTTGCAAATATTATGAAGACATAACCTCAACAACATAGACGTAGACTGGTGAAACGCGAGGGAGACGGGAAGACCGTTCGCAGCCACTTCACAAGAGGCCACGATGGCAGCGCCACCAGGGGTTTTCATTGTTTTAAACAGGGGTGGCCGCTTCTTTACTTACGAGGGCCAATATATGATTGTGTTGACGTCACGGGCCGCATATTTTTAATGCAGTATAATTATTATTAAAATTACATCTATCATTTATTGAAATGCAGTACACGTTAATGAGAACACTTTTTGGATGCAGTATAGTTATTATTTATTAAAATTCAGAACACATTATTGAGAACAGTTTCTTATGCAATAAAATTATTTGTTAAAATGCACTACACATTAATGAATGAGAGCAATGTGTCCGGTCGTGGGAGATAACAAGTTCACAAACGATAAGAAGATGCTAAGAGAAATAGGTAAGTTACAATACATTAAAGAAGGCTTCTCGGGATTACAGCCAGGTTTGAAGATCGATTTCCTCCGACGTTTCAAAGGCAACGCTGCCTCCATCCTCAGGGATACTGGCTAGATGAGTCGTGTGGAAGACTAGATGAGACTAGAACTAGATTACATTATATTTAAATTACACCTTTCAAAACAAATTAGCGCTGTTTAAATATGTATTATTTTTATAAATAAAAGCTCGAACGACCAGATAAGATGCAATTTCAAACTTACCGCTAAGATGATCTCTCACTAACTGGAACGAATTTCATAAGCGCTAAGTTAGAAGTGTACCACAGATTATAACATAATAATAATAATAATAATAATAATAATAACAGCACTAATTCCAATTATCCCGGGCTGTTGATGTCATTTTAACTTGGTTGCTGTACATACCTCATATATAAATTAAAACTGAAGCCTTCGTCAGGCGATAAATTTAATTTATACATTAATGTCAAAAGATCCCGCTTAAATTATTTTTCCTGTCAACATTTTAACTAGGATGCTGGACATACGTCATATAGTTAGGTTGTCGTAAAAATTAAAACTGAAGCCTTCGTCTGGCGGTAAAATCAATTTCTAGATTAATTTCTAAAGATCCTTCTTAAAATTCGTTTGTAGAGGGGGGAGGTAACTTCAAAATTTTAACTGAAGGGAGTTATGGCGGTAAAATACCAATGGAGATGGAAGATTTAAAAAATGAACTAAATACTATCAAATACAGAGCCCAAGAAAATGGTTACAACCCCAGCACAGTAGATAGAATACTAAGAAATACTAAACACAAGCTAAAAGAACACACACAAACCCAAGAACCAAAAAAGAAGTTCATCACACTATCATACTATGGTAAGGAAACTCACAAAACAGCATCAACCTTCAAAAAACTCAAGTACAACATAGCCTACAAAACGAACAACACGCTAAAGAAACACCTAACAAGGAAAAGCACACAAATGGACACCTACAACAAAACTGGAGTATACAAACTGAAATGCAATAATTGTCCCAACTTCTATATAGGCCAAACTGGCAGATCCTTTAGAACAAGATTCCAAGAACACATAAAAGCACTCAAATACCCCCACAACAGAAAATCAAATTATGCAGAACACCTACTTGATACAAACCACAATTACACTAACATAGACACGAACATGGAAATTCTCCACACACTCCACAAAAGTCGCAAACTAAACACAATAGAACAACTAGAAATATATAAACACACAAAAAATCACCCCACATCTATACTGAATGACCAACTACACTTCAAATCACACACACTTTTTGACACGATACCTGACATTCAAACACCGCCAAATACTCCCACTCCCACTTCAAGACCAACGCAACACCCACACCATCTAGGCGTACAACACAGGCACCCACCAGTAGCAGTTCGAAAACCGCTGATGATGCACTAAAGTAGTGCGAAACGGCCGTCCGGATTACCAAAGGTAAATCTAAGTTTGCTTGTCAAGTGATAAATTTAAACTAAACTTTTGTTAAAGCAATCAAGAATGGACACTCAAACATACAGTTATTTCAACACTAAAATCCAGGTTCCATTCCCGCCCAAGATAAATTTTCCTCCATAGATTATACTGTGGAGTTGAATTGCGAGACCTTTAACAATTACCTAGGAAAGAAGAAACTGAATGCTGAAAACTACTCATAAATATTGTAATAAAATATTATTCAATGGCAGTATAAGGAATATTTTTTAGCGCCGAGGAAAGTGAATTTAACGCGCACGTTAGCTCAGCGACTGACGAAGAGTAAGTTACTACAATCTTATGTCTGGGGGACAGGACATTGTGACCAGACACCCTCTCAGTTCTCAAACTGCATTCTATACTGTGCAAAGTGCGACAGATAGAACCGACAGTGGAACAAGTACTATTTCGTGTGTGTTCATGTTCAGAATTATTGCTGTGAATGTGAGGAATGAATACATTAGATAGTTTAATAACTTATCCATTTTCTATTAGTAAGGAAGAAAAATCGAGATAAAACCGAGTTGATTATGAATCAAAAAGCGAAAAGCGAAAAGCGAAAAAAAAACCTGCGTTTACAATAGAAAATTTCATAGGACGGTGTATGAAAACAGTTGAGTATGAGGTTGTGAAATTAGGAATGCTCTCTTCTGTTTTCCTTGCCTTCTATTTGGTGATTCCGATTCCTGGGGTAGAACGGGATTAACGGATTTAGGACGCCTTAGTAAGTTGACAAAACAGCATAAAGATAACATTTAGCACATGCATAATGTATTAAATATTAGTTCTCTAGGTAGTGTGAATATTGGAGCACAGTTAAGCCAGGCATATCACGACGAAAAATTGAAACACAACCAACAAGTGGGAAAGAAAAGTACGTACTTTAAAAAATTATTGATTGCATTACGTTCTGTGGGGCTTTCAAACTTGCTTTACGAGGTCACGACAATCTGAAAATCTTAGGACTGATAGATTTCGTTTCGATTTTGGACACTGCTGTGCGGGAACACATGGAATTGCATTCACATCATTTTTCGAAATAGGTGAATGGCATGTGACGTTTTATTTTTTGCATGTTCATACTGTAGCACACACAATGTTTTTGTCACCGGCCGCCACTGCCTAACTTCATAAAGCTCGACGGTTTCTACCGAAATATTACAAACAGGATTGCATTGAGACATCTTACTCGCGTCACATCAACACACTGACTGAATAACGACTAAACAAGTTATCCCCACCCTTAAAACATCAAATATACCTAAAGTATACAAACGTATACAGACGTTTTTACAAAAATAACAACGCGTACTGCATGGAACATACAGTATACGTAGTATACAAAACGTATACTCCACAAGCTTGTTCGAATTAGAGAATAGACCTCAAATATATAAACTTTCTAAAAACATCATGATATACAAAAAGTATACCTAAGGGTAGACTTGGGTATACTTCATAGAATCAAATACAAACTATGAACGTGCATTATAAACATAATACGATGCAATATACAACTAGTATACCCTAGTATACTAAACGTGTACTGTAGAAAAACACTATTACGTAAATTTTTGGTTAAGTTAGTATAGGTTAGAGATGTAGCGAACTAGAAACAGCAGATATCTCCAGTGGCGTACCAAGGGGGGTGCGAACGGGGCGGCCGCACCGGGCGCCGTAAGGAAGGGGGCTCCAAAATTGAAAAAGGATTTAAGAAAAAATAATTTTTTCAGACAAAATATAAGGTTTTATTGGTCAAATAATCTTTATTACTTTGTTAAATACTGCAGTAATATTATTTAGAAATGAAATAAGCATTTTGTTTTAAACTATTTATAGACAATACGAAATAGGTCGTGGGCGCCGAGCACACAGGAAAAGTTTACAGTGTAATTTAGCAATTTTATCAATTGAATGTGATGTGGCTGCTACTATAGACTTCAACTCTATTATAAATAAGTTTGCATCCATCAAGGCTAGGTAGGCACATTTAAAAAAATTTGTTATGACTGAAACTTTTCTCTTAATTTTTTATCAAACAAACTAACTTTATAATACTTACAGTTTTATTTCATTCATATTTTTCTCTTTATAATGCGTTAAAGTAACATACTACTTATTAAAAATAAATAATTGTGAACATTAAACTGTGTTTAAATTAAACTCATTGAACCTTGAACCTTTTAGTGTTAGGGGGCGACTACCATATAATTAGCCCCGGGCACCAAGTAGCCTTTGTACGCCACTGGATATCGCTACTGCTCTAGCCAGTTCCTATGCATTAGATGTTCATCACTTGTTTTTCCAGTTGCCGTCTGCTTGCATCGTGCTTTTAAATGGCGTTTCATCTTAGCGGACTGAAAAATATGTTCAATCTTTTATATTTTTGTAGCGGGTAAGGCCCTATTAGGTGCATTTCTTTATACACTGGATACTTCCAGAATGTATTTATGTAAAAACTGAAAGAAATTGCAGAACATAGAAGCTATTTAAGTTGAAAAGAAAGAAGAATTAGCTGATGAGCAATAACAATGTATTGTTACAACAATGGAAATTTTTTCACTGATTCAGACCTATCTAAAGACCCGTACAGCACATACCCACTCAGCACACATACGTAAAATATATGTAAAATTTACGTTATCCCTAGATCTAGGTAATGTACATCACACATATTGGTTAAATAAAATCTACGTATAATATACGCTCAAATGTCCCACTTTTTTATGTATATTTTACGTCTATTCATGTCAATCCTGACATTTAATATATATCAATTATACTTACAATCGCATACATACTATTGATGTACAATATCTATACGTAAAAAATATGTAAAGATGATATATCAAACGTATATTTTATATATAATTTATATATATATAGGACCTTTGGTTCATAAATGTACACTGCTTACATATATTTTATGTATACTATCCATACATGAGAGATCCACCAAATGTATATTTGATATACAGGGACATCTTTCTCAGCGCCTCGCGTAATGTGCAGCCGCATGCACAACACCTCATGCTACAATGGCAGATACATGGATCCTTCATAGAACCTGTATCCTTAAATGTGTTTGCAAGACATATTATGGTACTGCGGTCGGAATAGGCCTGTCTGGAAACTTCTGATGAAATTTTTTTGTTCTAGCACATGACTTATTTGTCCTCATGTACGTGATGTGTATAATCCGCAAAGGATTATTACACAACACAGTATACAATTAAATATTACACTGAAATATCACAGAGTTACGGACTGGGCTTCACAGTGCACAAAGAAACCCTGCACTGAGAGCCTCTTAATCATAACATAACAGTAACAAACACACTCCGCTCAGCCAGCCGCATAAACACTGCTATAGTACTGTATGTGGCAGAAAATTTGGAACAATTACAGCATCTTCTATATGAGCATAGCAAGTACAAATTCTGAGACTCGGGTTAATGCAGGGGGGCATGAAGGATCCATGCATTGGCCATTGCAGCATGAGGTGCAGTGCATGCGGCAGCCAGTTACGCGACATGCTGAGAAAGAATGTCCCTGTATAATTTTTGTAAACAATGTTTCTAAAATTGCATCTCCCATATTGTTTTTGCATTTTGAAGCAGTAGCTTCTTTAGAATAACTATAAACAAGCTAGCTGTGAATAATTGACAAAAAAGACCCCAACATTGCATTTAATACAGATTGTAGGTAAGAAAATTAAATAATAGCACCATAACAATATGTATTACAATATTTTATTCTTAACACATTACAAAAAGCTTAAAGAAAATACAAATAAATATTCAAAACAGCAAAAGTTTGCCCTGTATTTAAAAAAGGTGACTTTAGTAACACCGAAAATTGCAGACCTATCTCACTATTACCAGTTTTCTCAAAAACTTAGAAAAAGCAATGCATAAAAGGCTCTTATCATTCATAGTAAAAAACAATATCCTTTCCAAAGAACAGTTCGGTTTCCAAAAGTGTAAAACTATAGCAGAAGCAGTATTTACCTAACTTATTGGCAAATTTTTTAAATGGTGAATAAAAGAACTGAATTGAATTTAAAACAAACACATCAGCTGATGATGATGGGAAGACCTATTGAAATGATCATACATGATAATAGTGAAGTGTGTAGGCCCTAGGGACTCGTTCAAAAATCTAAAAATCCTACCAGTACCCTGTCTTTACATACTACAGTGAGTCCCATGCAAGAGTTGGCCAATGACGCGGGTTTCTGCGTCGCGGCTGGCACAGTTCCAACTCCCGAGCAATCGGGTGAAATATCTACGCAAACAATGCCGCGGTCGGTGTATTGATTCAGGTTCTCACATTTACAGTTAAAATTACAATGAAAATAACCATGTACCTCATCACAAGAGATGTAGGAAAAGTTCTCCTCTTGCATCCACGCAATACTGGCTCCTTTATAGGAAATTTTCTTTCACGCGCATAAGTTCAGCTTCCGAGATAGAGTTAATTTCTTTTGTGATATTGTCTTTAAGTTCTTCTTATGTATGGGAAATTGACCTATCCCTACACTTTATTTTTCAAGTTTCCCCATAAATAATATTCACATACTGTTAGAAGAACTTAAAGACAATATCACATAGGCCTATCACAAGAGAAAGTAACTCTGTCTCGGAAGCTGAACTTAAGTGCGTGAAAGAAAATTTCCTAAAAAGGTGCCAGTATTGTGTGGATGCAAGAGGAGAACATTTCCAACATCTCTTGTTGTGAGGTACGTGGTTATTTTCATTGTAATTTTAACTGTAAATGTGGGAACCTTAATCATTACACCGACCGCTGCATTATTAGCGTAGATATTTCACCCAATTGCTCGGGAGTTGGAGCTGTGCCAGCCGCGACGCAGAAACCCGAGTCATTGGCCAACTCTTGCATGGGACTCACTGTAGAAGCAGTAAGTTTCATTCATAAAAACAAACATAATTTCATAAAAAATGAGGCAATTCACAACTATTGTACAAAAAGCCACAATAAAATTCATATTAACAGTATTAGAACAAACAAACAAACAAAACAAACAAACAAAAATCTTCCCTATCCTATAAAGGAATAATAATATAACTCTCTTAATAAAGTATTTCAACACATGGAGTATATGAAATACAGAAACTGTGTCAAACATTTCCTACTCCAACACTGCTTCTACAGTATTAATGAATGCCTTGAGTATTTGAACAAGTAATTTAAATATACTCAACTGAACGCTCAATCAGGACTGTAGCATAATTATCAATAATACTACTATCATAGTTAATATATTGCATGACATCACACTTACAATGTAATCGTTTTAATCTCACCACTACTTGTGTATAAGATATATTTAGTCTTAAGTAATTTAGCACCAATATTTCTGTATAGAGATTTACGGCGAAATAAAATTTAATAATTAATTAACATAATTCCGAGCTCAATCTTGCTACAATGTTAATGATCTTGTTTCTCATTTTTACCACTTATTCTGGTCTTTGCCTGGCGAAACCATTCCCTTAAATGGAATTCGAAGACCTTGTAGCCTACGTGAAGGTATCCTTATGAGGACCATTACTCAGAACACCTGAAACATTAAGAAAATATCAATAAATACCTGGAAATAATTTATCACCATTAGAGCATAAATTAATATTATGCAAGTGATGGTCTTTAATCTGCCACAACATATAAGTTACACAAGACTAGGTTCTAAAAGTTGGTAGTCTTTGAATATAATACTGTGTTTCTCACATTGCTGCATCCCACTGATGTCTAGAGATATTTCTTATAACTTGCTTTGTAACTTACAAAAACAACCTGTTACAAATAATAAAAAAACAAGCTATACCGAAGCTCCTGCCTAGGGTATCATTTATCGTCTCGTTGACACTGCCGGTTTATGAGCATGGAGGGGGGATCCAAAATAAGACACGAGAAAATTGTAATTTTAATGATCGAGGGAGTGTTCCAAGAGCCGGAATCAGATATGCGAGAAAATAGTAAATTTAATGATCAAGGCAGACAAGCTTAACACAAGCTTGGGGTTGTGAAAGCAGTGTTTGTGAATTTAATACATTCGAATTCAACAGTGAATAATTTTATACATTAAAATCATTCCTGTTTTGACTGGTGGTGCACTCAAGCAAACTGTAGTGGGATGCAGCAGTGTGAGACACAGTATTATATTCAAAGACTACCGGGTTTTGTTAACTGTGTGTGTCTGTTATTTTTTTTACTATAGCCTACTGCAGAAAATCACGTAAACTAACTTAGCCCTAACTTAACCTCGCTGTAAATATCAAAATTGCTCATTTATCTAAGTGAATATACCAAATGGCAGTTCTGGGTAACCTATGATTAGCTCTAACTTAACCTCACTGTAAATATCAAAATTGCTCATTTATCTAAGTTAATATACCAAATGGCAGTTCTCGGTAACCTATGATTAGCTCTAACTTAACCTCACTGTAAATATCAAAATTGCTCATTTATCTAAGTTAATACGGTATACCAAATGGCAGTTCTCGGTAGCCTATGAATTGGATAATCAAATCTACAAAGTTAGATACTATACACTACAGTACCATAATGTATATTCATGGTTTTGCACCTGTTAAGCATATTATACTAGCACAAACCATGAGGAAGTGATGCGGAATTAAAGTTAGGCTCCCGAAAGTTATTATATTAACCTTTTGGCTGCACTATCATAAGCAGTGCAAAACCATGAATATGTTACGGTACTGTAGTATCTAACTTTGTAGATTTGATTCCCCCAATGGTGAAAGATAAGAGTAAGTCGCCGAACAATGCGTTGCTATGGTGACCACACGCTTGTTATCTCGGCACTCCCGACCATTCCTTCTCTCCATACTCCCGATCGTACCAAATACCAGCAAGTTGCATAGAAATGACTACCCGCTAGCTCACTCGGCACTCTCGATCAGACCACAATCACCTCGGCAAATAGTCTAAATAATGCATAACACTATCCACATAGTTAAGTGCGCGAAGCAGAGGCAGTAGCTGAAGCGAAGCGCCCTTGCATTTTCGAATAATGTATGGTACACTGTAGGTTTCGAAAATGTGGCATATTATATCTTCCAGAGGTTAGTAAGCCTATCACCTTTTGTTTAGCGGTATGACGTCACACTACCAATGTCCAATCACGAGTTTGTACGTAATATGAGGACAGAATAATTCGCTAGATCGTGGTATAAAAGAAAGTGCATCGCGAGGGAGTGGAGGGCTGGAACATTCATCCAAGGTGCGACTTACATTTATTTTTTCCCATCCCAATCATACTGAGAACTGCCATTTGGTATATTAACTTATATAAATGAGCAATTTCGATATTTACAGGTTAAGTTAGGGCTAGTAATTTAAGTGGTTTTCCACAGCAGTAAAAAAAAACACACAAACACACAGGTAACAAAACCCTATCTTTTTGTAGCCTTAAAAAAACTGGTCAACCGTCGGTTTTTGCGATGAAAACTATCGCTAAAATGGTTTTTGCCACTTATGAAATTTTCAGTTAAAGTTTTAGGTTAAGAACCAAAATTTATAGAACAATAAATTAATATTGGCTTTCCTAGTGCATGCCTTCTTTCTTATGATACTTGCTTGATATAAATAAAATATTATCTTAAAGAAAACACAAACACTGTTTAAAAGTGAAAAAACAACTAGGCCCTATTCGGTTGCCAAAACGTGTTATTATATCTACAAAAGTTATATTACAAATATTAAAAAGCACTTACCTCCTTTCCAAATTATCAAACAACAAAGAACAAACAAAACGTATAATTATTCTTCTGCACAGTGAGTCAAAATAACAAACTCAAAGAACAAACGAAACTTATAACCCCGCGTGACGGTTGGTGTTCTTCAGAGTTCCGACTCAGCACAAGGTGGCGCAACCGCGCAAGCTTATGTTTGTGTTCTGTGCTTACCAGAAAAATAGTCCTACTGAGTTTACGGATGTAATCATGTTAAACCATTTTTTTATTAATTTCTTATTAGCGTGAGTAAATTGTATTTCGTTCCCTTAATTTAACCAAATCGATTTACTAGAGTAAAACACAATAAACAGGTGCGTTTACAATGTCAAATTCTAGACGTAAAATTTATGTATAGTTGCCAATTTTTTTGTACGTTATTTTGATAATAGCAAATGAACAATAAATTAGATATTTTTAGATAATAAATTGCTTATGTAACAGTAACTTAATTTTGATATATTATGAACATAAAGCAGGATTAAATTACAACAGTTTTTATACATGTATATATTGGATATAAAATATACGTATAATTTACGTTTTGAATTTGACCAAACGTATGATATATATGTAGCTCTAAAACATACGTATATTATACATATCGTGCTGCGTGGGTAGCTATTAGACATGCTTTCAATGTTAACAGTTTTGTCGACATATGAAAAGATAAAACTGATACCGGTTTGGGAGACCAATGTTACGGGTATAGGATTAAAACAAGGGTGTGCTGTATATACCATATCATACATTTAAAATAAAGGGTCTGCTTACTACCACAACTTTCATGTTGACACTTTTCCTCATTCACTGGCCACTTGTGTCCCTGGTTCCTTTTTCTTTTTTAATTCTTTGAAAGAAAATGATGCCTTCAACAAACTGTCTACTGAATTCACTTGCAGATAAATGTAGGCTATATAAACAAGTTTAAATCATTATACCATTATAAGTTTATATAACATTAATACAAATTACACTCACTTGGTAGGTTATAATGTGAATTAGTAGTAAAGTAATAAACTACTCAGTATAATCAATTTCATTACTCAAATATTATTCCTTCTCTTAGTATAAATTCTGAAGCATAGTTGTAATTTAATCCTCAGAGATTTCACGATCAGCTATTACTAAGGTTTTAGAAAACAGAGGAGAAACCAGCCAACCTCACTTGTTCAGCTTGCTACAGTTCATTTTGTACTTAAAAGGAAATTACAGGTTGGTGGAGGTCTGATGTTACAACGTAGATAAAATCTGATTACTCCACACGAGCAGATCTGAAATTCAGAGAATATAGCAATTTGCGATAAGGAAGGTGCTCATTTTGCCAACTCAAAAGATATCTATAAATGAGCTCTCACCTGGGAGTTCCAAGCGTCAAAATATCGTAAAATGAAATATAGTATTGCATTAGAGAATTAAATTATATGAAGAACAGAAAACAAGCAATGTGCTGCAGCACTGTAGCACATAATGAACCACTCCTATTATATAAAAAGGAGTCTATTCAAATCACAAAAAGTAAGAGATAATCACCAGGATATCCTAGAAATATTATTATCCCAAATAAATAAAAAAAATTATGAAATTCTTTTTAGCTAAGGTATTCATAGAAAAGTTCCGGAAAATAGTATTTTTGCATTGAGAGGACCTCAAAATATCTATTAATGCTAGTGATGGAATTTCAGGGTTAAACACAATACTTGTATACCTTTAAGCCTCTTCTACATGTAGAGAAAATAAAAAGCATGCAGGAAATGAAAATAGCTTTAATATCAGTACTGGCAACATAGTGACGTCATTGAATTGATTTTCATTAGCTTCTTTTCTGTTCCTTTAGTTGGTTATTTGAAAAAAGCTGATGTTTACTCTTTATGTCTTGTCTGAGCTTTGACTGATATAAGATTTCATGTTTACAGTCGAATACCTCTACAAAATTCTCGCTCAAGTTCCCAACAGAAGTTGTCAAAGATTGAAACCCTGCGGCTGGCTCAGAACTACATTCTTGCACTCTCTCAGATTCTAGCAGAAGATTGCCCAATGGAAGATGCCCGTCTGTTGCACATTTTGACGCGAGGACTCAGCCAGGCTACTGCTAATGCACTGGCAGCATCTCTCAGACTGAGTTCTCTTCATTTTCAGGTAAAAGAAGAAAGAGAAGGTAGTACTCTTATAATGGTTTGACGAGAGTTTAGCAAAAATTGCTTCTTCAGGAGTAAAAATGTCCCACAATAGATACTGATTCTAACCAGAATATAGCACAACCTTGGATTGTGAGCAACTTAGTTTACAAGATGAGTAAAATTTTAACATTTCCTTCAATATTCCCACAGGAGCTTCTAACCTGTGTACACACCAATACAGCAGCCCAGTGGCGGCTCGTGTATAGGCATTGTGGAACTACAGCACCTCCTATTTTCACTTGATATTATCGATAACATTTATTATAATGAGTCCTTTTTTCTTTAATTCTTTCTTTATACTTGTGCAATGTATAATCCTTAAACTTGATGCCAGTAGCCATCCCCCAGTTTATTAATAAGATAAAAGAAAATCTTTGTATGGAACTGTGCGCTTCACAGTTCCAGCAGCATGCAGACATAGGAAGGTGAACACCATGGCTGGCATGCCAGCTGAAGGGAGAGAGAGCACTGCCGCTTCCACAGTGCCGACCCTGGTGTATTGGTTGAAGGTAGTGTTTTTTTAAAATGTTTATTATTTTTTTATTTTTGCTCCGCATGTGTTGTGCTTAAAAAGCATGTACCATATTCTTGAATGTGATAAAGTGTAGAATTAGATTATTATTTTGTTTCCAGCTAGCCTATTCTATTTGATTCATTTTTTCCATTCTTTTATTTAACAGAAAATTTTAGTCTTGGCAGGTCAAAAAGAAAATTATTGATATCTTCACTGAAATAAAAACAAGAAGAATAGATTTAATTTTTAAGCAAATAGATCAAGCCTCAACCGTAACAATTTAGATTAAAAAGTAAATAAACATTTTTTTTTTGTTCTTCTAGGGTTTTAAGTTTCTGAATAAATTTTCTTTTTAAATATGTATGTTTCCTTTTACACAATTGTAAAACAAAGACTAAGAATTTTCTGGAGCAGTACCCCCACTAATTTTATTTACAAGCCGCCACTGTAGCATCCTAAGAAACACAACACCAGAAACAAACAATAACTGTTAAAATTCCCCTCTTACAGATTAACTCTACTAGAGCACAGCCCACAATACATGGGCATTAAAGTATCAATAAACTATCAAATTAATCAAAGACATTAAAAAGCAGGAAAATAAAAATAAAAATGGTAAACATACTAGGCTACTCAAAGAATTCCTTGAAGAGGGTGTTACTATAACAATAAAATTATATGCATTAAAGATTACCGAATGGAAATGATCTCTCAGTTACTCAGGTACTCCAGGCACTCATTAATACCATTATTAGACATTACTAACACAATGTTAGTTTCTTCCCTTTTTTAAAATCACAATAAAGCTTTAACTTCATAATTATATTAAGTGAAGTTAATAAATATACAGGGTGTTAATGAATAACACCGAAATATTTTACCTGTGTATAGAGGGGACATAGACAAACAACTTTTATCAGGAGATTTTTGCTCTATAGATTCAATTTTTCCTGTTACAGCATAAACTCTCCCAGGGCATGGCTGTCACTGACTTCTAACATTAGAAAAAGATGCAAAACAAAGGAACTTCGTTGTTAAAACTGTAGTCAGTAGTTATGACAACAACAAAAAAGACTAATGCAGTGGCGACCAGTCATGGGATTAGTCTGTAAATTTTGCAGATTATCGAAACACTAAATTTTGATATAGCTGTTGACGAATGATTAAGACTCAGGTTTTTATCAATCACTAGGAAGGCATGAAGTCAATTTAATGAACACTTTAACCCTATTTCGCTACATTATTGAGTTATGAGCACCAAATTGTAATGATTTTAATGCCCTGTAGCATAGGCCTACACATTTTACGGCATAGAGCAAAAATCTTTTAATAAAAGTTGCTTGTCTATGTCCCCTCTATAAGAATAAGAATAAGAATAAGAATAAGCCCGTGTCATCCCTTTATGGGCAAGGGCCTCCTGCTGTGATGCAGGGTGAGCTCACTTTTGAACCTGCCAGGGGAGCTACTCCTGACAGATTGAACTTTCACATTGTGTGTTTATTTCCATGCTTGATTTCACTTTCACTTGTCACATCTGTTTGTTGAAGTATAGTGTCCGTTATTCATGTCCGGCGTGGAGTAGTCGTTTCTCTAACTCCTTCCATGTGCGTCGGCATTTTGCTACTCTGGACCACTGGCCACCCGCTATCTTCTTGAATAAATCAGCCCATCGTACCCTCGGCCTTCCGACGGATCTCCTGCCAGTCCTTGGGTCCCACATTGTGACTGTCTGTGTCCATTTTGCTTGGTCCATTCGGCAGAGGTGGCCGCCCCATTTCCATTTCAGTCGAAGTGCAGTCTCTATGATGTCTGTCATTCCTGTCTTACGTCTAACCTCTTCGCTTCTAATTCTGTCATGCAGGGAGATGTTTGTTATTGTACGTTCCATTTTTCTCTGGCACCTCCTCAACATCGTTTTGTCGTTTTCAGTCATGGACCAAGTCTGACACCCATATAACAGTACAGGGTTGATGCAGCGTTCTAAGACAAGTCTTTTTGTTGCTAGTGTTTGTTGTTTGTCACCCAGTATAAATTTTAGGGCCCAGAATTTCCTCCATGCTTGCGCTATTCTGCTCTTGATTTCTTTCGTGCTGGTATTGTGGAAGGATACTGTTTGTCCAAGGTATATGTATTCCTGTACATAGTCCAAGGGGTGGGCATCCACGATAACTGCTGCTTCCTGGTCGTTAGTCATTACTTTCGTCTTGCTGGGGTTCATGTTGAGATCTACTCTCTTGCTTGCCTCGTTTAGTTCCACCAGTTGTTTTCTGAGTTCTTCTGCTGATTTTGAGAATATTACAATATCATCTGCGAATCTTAAGTGCGTGAGGTTACGTCCATTTATGTTTATCCCTAGCTCATCCCATTCCAGTTCCTTAAACATTTCTTCTAACAGGCTGGTACACAAGTAAAATATTTCGGTGTTATTTATTAACACCCTGTATATTAATACTTGAGATATAAGCAGAATATTCTTTAGAACTGGTCCTTAAAACTGTGCATGTGAATTGTGGATTGTCATGCTTGTGCAAGCAAAGAAAAAAAATTGGCAATGTGCTGTACACAAAAGTTGTTCCTACAAAAGTAGCCATTTGCATTAGACCTCACATAGCCATTCTTGACTGCTGACAAGGTACATATGTTTTTTGTGATGGAGGGATTCGAACATGTAGGTGATGAAACCAAAGCTGTTGTTAGTGAATGTGAAATTCCAGGTAAATTTGAACAAGTAGCGACAAGTGCATTTAGTTGACTAGCTGGAACATTTTCAATCCGTGGGGCTTCCTCGTCACCAGAATCTTCATCAATTATATCATCTGTGTAATTGGTAGGGGGTAATACAGCTACTTCTAAACCAGTTTCAGGTATATCATTTTCTTCGGCATTTTCTAGCATATCCATGAGTTGATTTAGAGTTACTGGCCGACTAGAAAAACAAAAATTCGGTATTATCATTATTATTTCTATCATACTTATCAATATTTCTTATGGTTAGTTCCTAAATATATTGTAGGGCCGCTTATAAAGGATACAACTGTGAGTCTGACACAAAGAAAGATATATTCATGTAATTTTCACATTAATATTTACTTACGGATATTTTTTTTACAACAATGAAACACCAGGTTTTATTCTTCAAAAGAATTTCACAAACAAATTTTTAGGCTCACATTACGCTGACATCCTTCTGGAAGGAAGGGTTACGAAAGTGGGCTGTAAGGCCTACAATATTGTTCAAAATGTTCGTTTGGTGAATCATTATGGTAAAGGAGATATTTGAGGCAATAAATGAATAACAATTTGCAACGAAAGAATAAGAAGAAACATAGAATACATACCCATCTATCTGAAAGTCTTCAATATATTCAATTTCCTTAGAACTTAACTTCACAGCTGAATATAGCCGATTTTAATGGCACATCGATGATATCTTTATGTTTTAAAAAGGAAAAACAGAACATTAAAGTGTTAAAAATTGTTTGAATTTACTTTCCTCATATGACATGACAGAGTTTCACCAACCATAAGATCAGATTGTGATCCATTTTAAAACAAAATTTCTTGTGCTTTTTTAAGGATATCAGTGCAATTTGCTTTAGTATATCTTAATGCTAAAAGAGGGATTCTGTAATTATAGAACAATAAAAATGACAAAAATATTTGAACTAGTCTAATTCTGCTTTTCATTTTTCCTCTGAACAATTTCACTGGGGATAAATTCATCTATGGGGTTAGCCACCAGACCTAAGGCTTTGGCAGTGCTAGTGGGACCAAGTAGCCCTTGAATGATGATATGTTGAGATATTTTCCTGCTATAAATTTTCTCTTGGCAATACCAACTAAATTTGTTCTTCCAGGCATACATTTTATTTCTACTTGGACCCTCACCTTCAGAATCTATCAACGTATTGGCAGCTGCAGGCAACAGTTTTCATCCCATGCAGATTTTGATTCTCTATGCTCTATTACGAAATCTGGATCTTTATCTGTATTGTCTACTATAGGTGTGTTTTTAAAGTAAGCACCAGTGATTTTTTAAAAAGTAACAAAACAATATTTTCGAAATACTTTATTATCATTCATTACCTTACGCCTTACAGTACTTCTCCACATAGTCCCAGCCATTATTCTGGCACTTGTAATAGTGGGAAACCAGTTTTTGTAAGCCTTTGATGAAAGCCAAGTCTGCACTTCTTCGTTTCACAACATCATTGTTGTTGAAATGTTTTCCACCAAAGAAATTTCTTCAGATGAACAAACAAATGTTTTCTTCCACAGCTTATACCAAATCATCCTTGATCACAGATGGTCGGCTGCTCCATAGCTCACCATGCACACCTACTTCCTCACAATTCCATCCCTCATTATTGTTTCCACATAAGCCTCACATAATTGATGATGAATGTTTGCTGTCATAACATTTCTCGCATTCAAAAAACAAATCACTGTTCTGATTTCACAGTTCAATTGCTGTGAACGCTTAAAAGGGCTCTAACAATAGTAAAACACACAGTGACGATTGCTCACATTATGTCTGGCTTCCTTATGAATGGAGAAAGTGATCATGAATGGCCAAAATCTCGACTGTAACGCTGCAGCAGCAAAATATTTACTGTATTTACTCGAATATAATGCGCCCTCGAATTTAATGTGCATCCCGATGTTGAAACTTGAAATCGTAAAAAAAAAAAGAGTTTGTTGGCGAATGTAATGCGCATCAATGGTAGGATAGGTACCTATTTTATTTGTAATTTTGTCATAGTATGAAGCTGAATGAAATCAACCTTATGCCCATTAAAATCAATAATTCAGTAATTCCATTTGGCGATTCGGTAAAAAATCTCGGTGTTCTGATAGACAAAAATTTAACTTGGGAAAATCACATTAACGAAACATGTAAAAAAGTAAACTCGTTAATTCATACGTTTAAAAGATTAAATATGCCCTTACCTACTGCTGTAAAAAAGACTCTAACACAAACCCTGGTCATGCCCCACTTCGATTACTGTGATGTCCTGTTTACGGACTTGAGCTCTAACTTATCCCAAAGGTTGCAACGTGTTCATAATATGTGCGTACGATTCATTTGTAATGTAGGTCTGTTCGATCATGTATCGCCTTCCTTCGAAATGTTGTCATGGCTCCGTCTGAATGACCGAAGAAGGTTTCACTGCCTTTGTCTCCTCTTCAAAATTCTTCATACTTCATCACCATCATATTTATCTAGCCGCTTCCTTAACCTGTCTTCTCATCACACCCTAAATACAAGATCAGAACATAGTCATGTACTCTCTATTCCTCTCCATCGCTCTTCATCCTATTCATCCTCATTCTCTGTATCAGTAGCTCGCCAATGGAATTCCATCCCCCGCACGGTCAGAGGCTGTCGAACTCTTGGTAAATTTCAGAGAGAAGTTAACATATTAATTTTAAACCATGTAATTTAGTTTTGTTTTTCATCGTAGTAACTAGAAATCTTAATTGGAGCTCTTTTTGATATTTGTAACCCGTAGCCTAACTTCTTGTAACCATACGTTTTTCTCTTTAGTATTAGTTAGTATAATTTTAAATATCTTAGGCTATAATCCTAATTATTTTCTTTAGTATTTTTATATTTTGTAATTTAATTTTGTAATTTTCTTTTGTAATTTAATGTTTTATAGCACTCTAGTTTATAAATTATAACTATGTTTAGTTCTTGGTATTTAAGTATTAAGTATTAATTAATTATCTGTAATATTATGTATTTGTGTTATGTAATAGTAATGTAGTTTTTTTTACTGGTAGAGCGGAAGAGAAGGCCAAATGGCTTTAGCTCTGCCAGAATAAATAAACAGAATAATAATAATAATAATAATAATAGTATTAAGGGAATAATGAACCACCACGTAAACATTTGAAATTACAATTAAATTCAACTGCCAGTTTTAGGCCTACTTTACGCTTGAAAGCAGTATCATAAGATATTCTTCTCTTCTTGCCCTCTATTTCATGACTACTAACTAGTATTTTTATACACTCTATGTAGTGCTAGTAATAGGTCAACAATAAAATTAATGAAGTCGTGAATTACAGCAATGCATTGTTATGAGGATAAAAGTTACCGGTACTGCCAACCTATGAAACGGATTTGTACTCAAATTTAATGCGCCCTTGAATTTATCGCGCACCTCAGTTTTGAAAGCTACAAATGGACAAAAAAGGTGCATGTTATATTTTAATAAATACGGTAAATGATACATACTTTTAAAATACGCTTTGTACTTTATCACTGCCCATGAGTATGTCCTTATCCCTGTCATTCACCTCATTCAGCCGTTGTGTAATCCGAGCCTCGAAGTTGGGATCAGTGTCTTTAACTGAGTCATGAGAAGAACGTGAAATACTTTCCATTGCCACAAAATAAATTAAATATAATTCCTTTTCTATTATTCAAAATAAAAACACTTACTGTTACATTAATACCACTTGAAGTATTGCATAATACAGCATACCGATCTAAGGGACCACCAGAAGCAGGAGACAAAAATGCATACTTGCAATTAGAACTTGATAATAACGTCTTGTTATGACAACAGAAACTTCCTTACTGATCCTTGTCTACCTAAAGACCCATGTAGCACATAGCTAAAAGCACATGGTGCCAATATTAACAGTTTTGTGAGCATATGTATAAATAAGACCAATAGCGGCCTAAGAGACTGATATTAAGAGGAAAGTGTTAAGAGGATAATGCTAAATTCTGACAAAGTATGCATTTTTAATAATTAATGCTAGAAGTAATTCAAAATAGAGTGATTAAAATTACGTTTAATATTCCCTTTAGTACCCATACTAGTGATATATTCAAAATTTCTGGAATCAAGCCACTTTCTGTCTCTACAAATGCAGCAATAGTCAGTCACTTACATTCTATCAAATATAAGCTTATTAAATCAAACACCACCTTAATTACACCCGAAGATGTTCATCTCCATAACACAAGACAAGTCAGTCATCATTTTGTAACTCATAGCGAATCCACTACGTATGGCCTAAATGGAATATTACATCATGCTATAAAATTGTATAACATGTTACCTGAAAGTGTGTCCAGTTCCAATAGAAATTTTAAACCAAAAGCATTATCATATTTTTCAGATGTGTACTTTAGTCAGTAGGATAGTTATATTATATTTCTGTGAAGTCGTACAAAAAAAAATGCATATTTCAAAATTGGTTAGTATATTTAAAGTTTTTTTGTGGTTTGTTGTGTGTTTGTCACTAGTGAATTTGTTATAGCCTTAAGATAATTGTACCATGTGTTATAATTTTTTCCTTTGAACCAATGTATTTATGTCACCCCTCGCATGAGCTTTGCTCTTTGGGGTTGTATTATATTATATATATTAAATATAAATAAAAATATATTAAATATAAATTTATAAATTTAATGGCATGTTAAAAATTTGAAAATGGTCTTAACACATTCTTAAAAGATTGCATTTTCAGTGTATTAGTTTGCAACTTTTTATGAGTCATATGTATATGAGCTATTTTTCAGTGCTTTTAAGCTGTACCGACCTGTTCACAGGGGGATGACTGGTACATTGAAGAGGTGACCCAAGGCCACAGATGGACGACTCAAAGTTTCTAAGTCATATGTCACAACTATAGTCATCTGAGAACTATCTACAAGAAGTTACTTGTGTGAATTCAATATACTTGTATTTCCAGTGGGTTTTCACATAGTAGGATACATTTGTTTAATTTTTTTATTTATTTAATAAATTAAATAGAAGAACAATTACACAGAATTTATTTCTCCAAATTAATTTTTTGAGATAGTGGACACCAGCCTTTCAAGTATCTCCCATGAAACACATTTCACAAAAGTATCAAAGGGAAAGAGAATGAGAAATTCTTTGCAACAAAGTTTCCAGGCATGGTGCAATCTCCCCATAAAGGACAACTCAGAATGTACCCTAGGTCCTGGTTCATAATAGCTCACTAGTTTCAAGAAGATGTGAGAATCGAATCCCTCCAGTTAGACATTTAAATCCCCAGATCCTCCTGTGGGTTTACCCTGCTCCAGTATTTAAATGTCATGTGTAGCTTCAACAGAAATTTTTCTTTTAATTTAACCATTGTGTAAATGTAGAAGTGTCAAATGGTATGGAAGCAGGTTTGAATACGCAATTCCACTTGGCAATCAGGACATAAATATGTATCCTGCCTCCTTTTAATATTATAACACAAATCATGGTTTTTGCTTCTTCCTTATAAGCAATAATTTTTATATAACAATCTCTGATGGAATAGACATCTTCTACATGTGTTGCAGAAGATGGAAATCAGGTGAGAAGATTGCATTTAACACTAGGAGGATCATGGGCATTTACCTACCTCCAAAGACCGGAACCATTAATTTGATGGGTTGTAAGATTATTGCATCTAACTGAACCCAGATCCCTTAGAATAAGGTGCTGTAGGTAAAGGAAATTATCACATGGAGTTGAAACAAGTCTAATATAGCCACTTATCCATAAAAATACAAATAATAACAGCAATAATAATAATAATAATAATAATAATAATAATAATAATAATAATAATAATAATAATAATAATAATAATAATAATAATAATAATAATAATAACAATAATAAAATTCAGGTAGAAATAAGTCGAATGTGGAAGGTGAAAACTGAAGTCATACCTATTATAGTTGGAGCACTGGGTACGATACCAAAAAACCTGGAAAACAATCTATCACAGATAATGGGAAATGCACAGATTTCCAAAATTCAAGAGATCACCCTGCTTGGAACTGCTCACGTTTTGAGGAAGGTGCTATAAGGACCAGACCCGTGAAGAATCTGCTCCTGAGGAGGCTGGAGGCAACCTGGAGCAGAATCTTAAATCCAGCCTCAATGCTATGAATCTAAAAATTTTGAAAATAATAATAATAATATAATCAGATAAGCCAATATAACAAAGTGTCAGATGGAGTTAATAGGTCATATTTCAGAAACAACTGAGTTTTAGACCATGGTTTCTTCAGAAAGTAATGCTAATATAAGCATATGTGAAGCAACATATCTGAGGGGACCTCGTACCACAAACTGCTGATGTAGGTGATTTTGGTAGAGCTTGTACAGCTGAAACTTCTTTCCCATTACAAAATAGAGTTGAAGTAAGTACCATACTGGCACTTAATAACCAGAGAATAAATTTTTGTAATCGACATCAGAGTTAAGCTCCAGATTGATTAATTAAGCAGGGCTTATGGAAGAAAGCAGGTCTAAAGTTTGATAAGCATATGTGAAGGAATATGTGGGTAGTGTTATTGTCAAAGCCCAGTGTATTGCAACTTCCAAAGCTGTATATGAGCTCTCTAAAACAATACTGTTGTCATAAGAACTGATTTGCATTTGATAAATTCAGTCTAATATAGTATCACAAAAAAAGTACTACCCGCATGCGATTTCTTGAGTGCTCGACTCCCTAGTCCTCATTCTGTAGGTTTCGTTCAACTTCGTAGGTAAAGCTGACAACATTGAAACACGAAGTACGCTATACACCCTGACATCTAGTGGCATCAATACTAAGCTTTCATTCTGTCTCAGGACCCTTATTTATTTATTGACATTATCTTTTCTAACGCATGGAGTTATGTGGAAAAATACAATTTTTCGAATTGCTTATTTCACAAACACGTCATTGTACATCCAACACTTTCCTCACCTCTTTAAGAATTCCGTATGTGCTAATTTCTGATACTCCCGTGAACTCTGATGTCAATTTCATGGACTGAAAGTTGAGCGAACTTTTCACAAAAGTATTAAATAAGTTTCAAATTAGGCCTATAGTTTTCTAAAATTTTAGATGCCTTACCTCTCTTATGTTTTACACCATGAAATGGTGAAGCATGTTCTGCTAAGACTCTTCTTTATGCTTAAAACTAGTCATGCAGTGTAAAAATATTGAGCCTATTTATATAACATTCTCTTCCCGGAGGAAAATGATTTATTTGATAACTAAAGCCTTATGACGTGCTATTAATTGTTACGCAATACCGTCACCACATTATAGTATTGGACTGCATTAAAATCGTTGTCTATTAAATGTCACTACATAAAATAGTGAGGATGATTCATCGGAAATAATTATCCAATTCGGCACCCACACTTACGCTGTTGACGTGCGCTTACCATATGCGCGATTCTGCTGAAATATGATTTCTTTGGTTGACAACACTGCAGAAAGACTGGCGGAGTAGCTATGTTTTGTTCCCCCCAACCCTCACTTCCCCGTAAATCCAGTGCCCAAGATATGGCGTGTGGGTAGTACTAAATCTGGCATACTGCCATAAACCAAACCATATGTCAAGATAAAATAGATTGTGAAATGCTACATTTCAATCAGAGTAGTGGAAATGAAGGCTATGGATAGCTGTATAACAATGGGACATCTGAATGCCAGTCTATAGACTTTCCCATCAAAATGACCAGTGCTTCTAGTAGCAATAGCTTGTAACATTTCTCAGGGAAGCAGGATGAGTCTAATTTTTTCAGGAAATGCAGTTCACAATTATTTATTAAAAGTCATAGAACACAGATATCATAAGATAGACCACTTAGAAGAGATAACAATCTTTGAAGATACTATACCTGTCAAAATGATGAGTCTTGTCCTTCTCATGTTAAAGAATGTAAATACATTTAATTACGCCTGCCCTTTTCACCATAATTTTGTACCACTCCCATGTAGTACTTTTCTTGATGAACTTAAAAATTTAACATTACAGTTGACTCCCTCTAGTCCGGCCTCGGATGGTTCAGCCACCGGATGATCCGGCCGACTTCTTGGAATGAGTCATCTGCGCACGGAAGGGTTTCTCACAGCAGTAATCGACTAGAAAAATCATTCTATTACTGAATGACATTCTTCTTATAGTGAGGAATGTGACGTAATATAAATAGATTATTGGGCAGCACTCACCACTGTTTATTGATCCTTTTGTGATGTTACTAATCTCGCATGGAGCCTTCGTCTTGAATAAACATGCCTGTTTAGTTTTCAGTCTTAAGTGTAAACAAATTACATCAGTTCACAGCACTGGAACTGGCGACTACCTATGTCAAGCAACAGGCTGCTGCATCAGCTATCGATGTAATGTTCATGAAGAAGTGGCGTGATTATGCTTTCAAAAAAAGAGTTCAACTAAAAAAGCAGAAGAAAATAACAGATTTATTTAATTTTTGAGATTGTAATTATAATACTGTATTTTAATTTTTGGGTAAGTACGCTTTAAAAAATCGACAAAACCTTCTTAAAAGTTCATTTTTGCTTTAATAGTTATACTTGACACATTTAAAAGACCGCCGGATGGTCCGGCCATTTTTTAACCCGGTCGAGGGTCCGGTCCCGGGGTGGCCGGATTAGAGGGAGTCTACTGTAGTATATTATTCAAGATGATAACAGTAGGCCTACACATAACACGAGTGCAAAAGTAGAACTATTCCAGGTCAAACAGTACTTCATACATCTCCACCTAACCATAACAACACAGTTAGACAATGTCTAATTTGTGTAATTTTTATAAATGTGACTTCAGGTTTCAGCTGTATGTCTAAGGGCATGTCTTTCAGTTGGAGTTATCGATGTGGAACTTGGCTTTTGTACCGAGCTTTTTTCAGTCCAATAGCATCTTGTCTTCTTTTCACCAATCACAAAGAATAAAAACAGTATAAAACCTTGCAAAGTTGCAGTGACACAGAATATATAAGCAGAGACTTTGCTGAGTCCACCTATTAAGCCAAACACCCAATTAATTCCAAGAAGGAAGAATAAGAGTAAAGAAGTCATAAACCGCCTCAATGCTAGAGCCTTTTCTGAATGAATGTGTCTTTGTATAGAATTGTTTTCAAAAAGTCTGTGTAAGATCGTACCAAACACAATGAGATTAACTGTCACTATTACCAACACTGGACAAAGCACAGATAAATAAAAAGCAAGACCTGTAGGATAACATAGACCTCGTCCATTGGGCTCATACGAGTGTGTATCAATTATAAGGAGTACACATACCGGTATGAGTGGTGCTCCCCAAGCAAATAGTGACGTTTTCATGAGTAAGTGGGAGGTGTAATGAGTCCCAAGCACTGATACCAACCTTATAAACTGAAGTCCTGCACACACAAGCATCCAGCAGAAAGTCGTGAGAATTGAGTAGTGAAGAATAGCTCCTAGTGGCATGCATAACTCTGGCAACATTCCTGTCGCAGTGATGAGAAATACAAGCATGTTGAGCGCCACTGCTGTAGACAAATGAAGCAGAATCTTATTGCCGAGCTGTGCACGCCAGTGCCAAAACAAAGCACCAGTCACAAAGATCCCGAGAAGTCCAAGCAGAGAGAGGGAGCATCCCACCAATGAAATAACATCTAACACTGCATCAGCCTCCATGCTCCAGGAGGGGGCAATGATTTCTGCAAAATGAGTCAGATGCGTACAGTGACACATGTCATGACTATCACTCGGTGAAGCAACCATTACACATCCATCCACAGACCAGCTTCCTGAAGACATGTTGAAGTCCCAAAAGGCACAGCGTTTTTCAGAACTCTCATGTACAGGTCTGAAGAGAATATCCACAGACTTGAGCTCTTCCATATTCACGCTGACCACACGGCTATTGGTCTTCCATCTTGACTCTCTAAATGCGCTGTCGTCATTGAAGAAGGCAAGTGATATATGAGATCCTTTTTTGGAAAACAGACGAGGAAAGATAGCTATGTCTACACGAGATAAGTTCTGGAGTTCAAGCGGTGAGTTCAAGATATGTGTGGAACTGTTGGTCATGTCTTCTGAGACATCAGTTAAAGCAATGCCTAATGGCATGTTCGTTTCTACATTCATTACAAATACAGACAGTTCAGGCTGTGTGAAGGTTATGCTTTTACCTGGCTGGAGTTTAATTCTAGTCAGCACCAAATCTAGACCACGTATAAGTAAGTTGGTATCCTCTTGGTGAGCTTTCAAGGTTGTGTAGTTTATCTATGGAATGGAAAGAAAATGAGTTTGTACATGCATGCACCACCAGTTATTCCATACTCAGCAATCTGTTATTTACTGCAAATTTGCATAAGAATAATTTTTTCCATTTACTTTTTCTTTTTCTCTCTTTTATTGTTGGTTTTACCAAACCCCCCCCCCCTTACAAACCAATGTCTGTAGGGAAGGATGGGAGCATTCTAAGGGTGGCGTGCACCAAACTCATGCCATTTACTCTTTTAGTAAGCCTTACTTCTTTAGTTCTAACTACTTTAGTAAGCTACTCTTTTAGTAACCGTACTCTTTTAGTAAGGACGGCGTGCACCAACCAGGAGTAAACTAAACTCGGCGGCTTTCAACATAGAGGAATGTACTAAAGAAGTAAAAATTTTATTTACTCCCAGAGTAAATGAACTTACTCCACAAGTGGTGGAGAGCACCAACACGGAGTACGTTACTAACGTAGTAAGTTGTGGAGTAAATAAGGCCAATATTTACTCCTACTCAGGGGGTGGAGTAAAGTTGTGGAGTAAGTGTGTTCTGTGGCATTTGCGTGAGTTATGAGTTACATATCACATTAAATAGATTACATAGTTCAAACTGAGGATAAGTTATTGAGATGAAGAAGGTTGTATACCAAAAATGAGAGTTGTGGCAGGTGATTTAATAAATATTAAGCGAACCATACCTAGTAGGGCATTTAATAACGTAAATAATTAAGCTCATAAATCCTTATATGAAATTTTGGCGTTTGGAAGAAACGATGTCAGATTCTCACTACATCCATGTGATTTCAGCCAGTCAAATGTGAAAATATCATTGCGGAGAGCGATCCAACTAGGAAGACGTCCACCAAAGGTGAGGGGAAGAGTGAGTGGAAGGGACGTTTGCATTGCACGGTACAAGGAGCTCATGTGCTCTTAAATATCTTCCCAGCTGGATCGGCCTTTAGATGTTGCAGTTCTCCCTAACTTTGGGTCAGAAAACGACGATGTATTTCAAGCTAATCATATGGATACAGATATCGGCGAGGTATAGTACATTCCAATAAATGAAAGCCTCCGTTCTTGGAGCTACCCAGAAAACACTTCCCCCTGCTACTTAACCATAGAATTACTGAACAATAGGTGATTCTCATTGTTAAACGATTTAATGTAATTATTGTAAATCAATTTTATTACATTACACTTCTATAGCTTAACTTAAAGCACAATATTGCGAATGCCAGATTATAATAATAATTATAAGAGCTAAAAGTTCAATAGTTGCACCCGCAGTGTTAATGAATAATATGTTCTTTTTTCTAACCCAGGTGTAAAAATGTCCAAACAGGCCACATCGGAAGAAAATTTGACTGACTCTGGGATTAGCGTACATTGAGAAGGGGACACATTGTAAAACCATTCCTTAAAGACTCCCCAAGTCTCGAAAGGTGGAGTGAGACGAGACTTTCATGTTTGGGAATAAACTATAACAGATGCTGCAGGTCTATAGTATGCTGCTAACTATTTAATTAACCCTGTGGACAGGAAAGTGAGAAGCATTATAAACTATATAGAAAAAAAATGCCAACATGAGTGCCGAAAGAAAATTTTAAGGAGGGGCCCGGAGGTTGAAGCTGCACAGGATCTAGAGAAGTAGTCACTGAAATTATTTTTAAACACACAACCATCTACATAATTATTATTGGAGTTC
This sequence comes from Ectobius pallidus, assembly GCA_964059195.1. NCBI lineage: Eukaryota > Metazoa > Arthropoda > Insecta > Blattodea > Ectobiidae > Ectobius > Ectobius pallidus. The sequence goes on along the minus strand of CAXKWD010000001.1, from coordinate 30,627,042 downwards.
ATAGCTTCCGAAATATTGTACCGCCATTTTTTGTTTAAATATTACATTTCTCAGTTGTAATATTATTATTTTTATAAGGTAATATTTTTTAAGTAAATGTTCTGTGCATTTGAAAAAGGACAGAAACATAATGCCCCTTATTAGTATTGTTATCCTTTTTATCCCCCCTTTTTCATGATTTTGTGTGATACTTCTTATTAATATTGTTAAACAGTCAATAAGTATTAATAATTCATTATAGTGAGATTTATGATAAACAACTATAGAATAATTGATTTATCGTTTTTGGGGAAGAATATGTAACTTTAGGAAGTATAAATATTTTAATATATTTTAGAACTTTATTATTATTATGAGAGAAATAATTATAATATTGACAGTGAATCAATTATGAAAATCAACTGGAAATTCCAATTGTTTGCATTATAATACAGAAATAGTTTGCACAAAAATTGTAATCACAGTACCCATACGTAGGCTACTAAACTGAAAATACTCAATTGAAGGAATTAAAATTAGTAATGAATAAAACATTACTATTAGACCTATTTTAAAACATGAAGATTGTCATTAGTAATATTTGGAACAACCCAAATTCATATTCATTGTTTCAGCGAACCTTTCCTTTTCATTATCTGGCACTTGAATAATACTGGCAATTGAAATGCACGTGTTCTGCTGCGCTGCACTAACGTTTCTGCTCTGTTCTGCGCAGAATTCGACTACTTCTTTAGTAAAAATCGCTTACTACTTTAGTAACAACTAAAGAAGTAACTATCAATTGAGCTCTCCAACACCAACTAAAATAGTAAGTTACTAAAAGAGTAGCACTAAAGTAGTAAATTTAGGAAGGGAACCTTACGTAACAAAAACCGGTTTGTCTGTCTCACTCTAGCACATACATTAGTATGACTTAAGAGTGAGACAGATGTACTGGTTCTTGTATACTCCAGGTCTCCGTCTTAAATTTACTACTTTAGTAAGATTTACTCCTGGATGGTGCACGCCACCCTAAATGACATATTATAAGCAGATCACAATGGATGGGATCTCCTGATGACATGTATCTATGGTATAAGGAATAGGTATTATTAGAATTATTTAAAAGTATAATAATTACTGGTATTTATAAATAAAATAATCTTGAAATTAATTGCCAATACTTATAAAAATTTATCTTATATCAATCAGGAATCAGACAGGAATGTCTACATGAGATACGTTCTGGAGTTCAAGCGGTGAGTTCAAGATATGTGTAGTACTGCTGGTCATGTCTCCTGAGACATCACTAAATAAAGATATACATATTATACAGGGTGTATAATAATTAATAGTGCAAACTGTAACGGTTGAAGGTATATGATAACAGAAGCAAAAAAGTTCCAGCAAACAAGCCATTTACGAGATTTATTATTGTGAATGTGTGGTTATGAGCCGCCACTGACTTCATTAAGAAACATTGTCCTAATTAGTAAATGAATTTAAAAAGTAGACTTTTCGCGTAATTTCCATTCTAAATTGCCTCACAATTCTCTCATAGCTCATAGGAATACACTCTTCCTCTTAAAGGAGGTGTTCAAAGTGTCATCCTTGCACCTGCACGCGTCTCTGCAGTGAGATTCGAATTCTTTCAAACACCCCTGGATCATCTTGGAATACTTGATAAGCACATACAATTCTTTGCTGCTGCTATGTGGTTCCATTTTGACCATGCAGAGTTCAGTATACCTGACACTGTTCAGACAAATGATCTGACTGCTTCGACTGTGTACTGTTACTTAGTACTGTTACTGTTACTGTTACTTAATACTGTTACTGTTATTCCATACCCCAAATCTGATTTCATTTTTGGGTTTATCTGATTTTGAGGGTATAAGGCATAAAAGGTCATGCATTATACATTAGTACCATGAAACTCATCATCTCACATTAGGTTTTGATTAAATTTTACAGTAAAGTTCACATTAAATGCTACAGAATGCATGAGAATTTTAAGATTAAATAATTAATGTTATAAGAAATATAAATTACATGAATTTCGTAAAGAGTGCTCTTTCTTTTTTTAATTTATTTCATATTCTCGTTTACAGTATTTGTAAATATCAAAAATACCTCATATCGATTGAAAGTAGCAACTATCGATTCCATACGCTTCTAATCATTCCCAAAGTGCAAAATCACGAGTAAGTTAATGAGTTGGACATGCACAGTACAAAAAATCCTCAAGCAGTCAAGGGTTTGCTTTGGGAACAAACCTATTATTCTTCTTCCTGGTATGTGAATTAGGTGATGGAGGGTAGGCATTACAGAATGTCTTATTGCCTTAGCCTAAATATTGTGGAGAAATTTTAACAACTTTAACAACTTGGATTCTGCTGAGACCTTCAAGGTTGTGTCTTCTTCACTGGGTTAAGGACTTTCTTTGTCTAGACATTCAGTTTTCTCTCTATGGTCTGACATACTATCATCTTCACAAAATTAAAATGGGGAAAGAGATTCATCTTCAACTTCCTGGAGCCATTTCAGTGTTTGCTGCTCTTGACGTTCCATCTTTGAATTCTAATGTTGCACTCAACTAACACAATAGTGAGTCAGAACTTAAGAACATTGGAATGAGTCGACAATGTGGCAGGAACAACAACAATGCAATTTCTAACAAATGACACGATAATGAGACATTCTTGATATGCGACTGGTGGATATGTGTGCACAGTGCTCACTTCATTGATATGGACATGTCTTTTGCTATCTTTAGGAGAATGAAATGTTTGAACACTCCAGAACTTTATCAACTTATTCCATGATTAAGCAGTGAAAGGTATCAGTATCTTATTTTATTGGCCTCAATAGTAAACAGAAGTGAGCATTCATGAATTTTATATTTGGCACAAAACATCTTCCACCATCTCCATATCACTGCCGGTACTCAAAGAAAAAATTAATTTTCGACAGAGCGGCTCCATTTTCTGCGCACAGCGAATGTACTTCTGTAGGGGGACCAAGGAGAGCAGATAATCCAGGAGGAAGGTGGATCGAAAACAACAGCACATGGTGAGTGACTCGTGCATAGCTTTACTATTTGAAAACTCCAGAGGCCAAATAGTTTGATGACACCTACCTATACTCATTTCTGTTAGAGGCTGAGTTGACCCTAGGGGCATAGTGCCACCAGAAGGATTAGACCAATATTTTAGATCACTGAGGTTAATTTAATCACAGCCTACTGATTTAGTAATATTATAACCAAGGTCAAATGTTCAGTTTTCCATGGAAGAAATGGCAAGTTTCACTGTATTGAGTTGATACACGAGATGTGCCAAAAATAGTGATATTTATAAATTTTATGAATATTGTATATATTTAAAAAGAATTTTTTCTTGCAAAAGATTAAACATTTTCTTATAACTTAACAATATTAAGCATATTTTTAAAAAAATGTAACTATTTTTCCATGATTTAAACTTCTGCTCTACCATCCTTTATGGTTTCAAAATAATTACATAAATCCTCAGATAGAGGCCACTATAAACAATATAGGAATAAAACAGTAAGGAGAAGGATTAATATAGGAGAGACCAATTTGTACAATTTACACCATAACCCATTATTAATTCTCAGATGAACGACAACTATGTGGTGTAAATTATTTATTTTGCATGATTATAAGAATGAACCACAGTATAAGTATTAATACAGTAAAGAAACTGTGTGTTAAAAGTCCTATGACAACATGTTGACTGGACGACACTAGCGCTCCATGCTGAGATTGAGTAAAGCTACATTCTCATCATATGAAATGCCTTGGGAAAATACATAAACACATCGCAAAATATGTTATGTTAAAAGAGAAAAATACAGAATATTTTTATTTAATGCAAATCTAATTTTAAATTTAAGAAATAATAAAACAGATAATGTATTATATTCTAGTTAAGAGGTAAACAATACCTAAATAGGCTACTGTTAAGGACTGTACCTAGGCCTAGTATTTTTCCTTCAAAATCATTGTCCTTGAATATAATTTATAATTCAAATTATGATAATAAATAGCCTACATATTAATTGCGTAAATTATATTATAGGTCTGTCACGTTGTTCATCCTGCACGTCATTGTTGACAGTGTATTTTGATTCTTTGCCTTATATGGCAATATACGACTTCAATTTATTGTAGGTGTATGTAGCGTCAATTACTGCAGGATGGACTTCATTAAAAAAAACAAAAAATTCAGGAGCATTTGGAATTGAAGACACCGTGGGTACAGCAGTTTTAATTAACGAGTTTTTATAGGATTTCATAAATTGTCTGTTTTCGGCGTGTGTCAAGCATAGACGGTAATTTTCACTCAAATATTTTACATATTTTGTTACTAGGTTTTCTTGTCGACCATTAATGACCTATTTTATACACCAGAAATCATTACAACAGAATAACATATAAAAATATTACATTAAAGTAACTTGAAACATAACCACACCAGAATCACGAGTAAGCCAGTAGACCTACAATAAATATTACTTATTTTCGTTCTTACCTTTCTGGATGTTTCAAGAAAGTGAAGAAATGCAATTCAGGATTTTGTCTTTTATTATTACTGAAATTTACAGCAGAATAATAAGGTCCTTTCGAATATAGCGTGTTCTAATAAATACAACACTCCTATTTATTTACATACTTCCCGGAGTAGTTTCTGTAGTCTTACTATATGGCCGCTACGATCGCTAGTAAATGCGCGCGCATGCTCGGCTGGCAGAAAAACGGGCTGAGTTTCTGTACTGTATTAATACTTATACTGTGAATGAACTATAATACAGATTTCAATGAGGGTTCGACTACTGAATGCACATTTCTGCAACATGGTTGCTTATTCTATGTGAGAATAGAAGAGCTACTGAAAGACATGTGAGTGTTTATGTAGACTACCTGATGATATTGTTCTGCTAACTGAAGATGAGGAAGACCTAAGTGAATTATTGAATGGTATGAATGGGCTGTTAGAAAATAATTTTGGACTGAAAATTAATAAAAACAAAACAAAAGTGATGAGATGCAGCAAGAATGCCATAAGCAACATGAAGAACATTAAACTCGGAAATGACAAAATACAGGAGGTGAATGAATTCTGCTACTTGGGGAGCAAAATGACTAAAGATGGACGAAGCAAAGAAGATGTGAAAAGCAGGATATTAAAAGCAAAAAGGGCTTTCTTTAACAAGAAAAGTCTATTGGTGTCAAATATTGACCTAAAAGTCAGAAAAAATTTCTAAAGTTATATGTTTGGAGCATAGCACTCTATGGCAGTGAGATGTGGACTTTAGGAAAAAGTGAAAGGCATAAAATAGAAGCTTTTGAGATGTGGTGCTATAGACGAATGTTGAAAATCAGGTGGACTGACAGGATATCTAACGAAGAGGTCTTAGAAAGAATAGAGGAGCAAAGAAGTCTAGGGACGACACTCATTAGAAGAAGGGCCAGACTAGTGGGGCACATTATGAGGCATCCAGGCTTGGTCAACACTATATTAGAAGGAACAATAGAGGGGAAAAATTGTAAGGGAAGAACGCGATTAGAATATGCAAAACAGATTATTGGCGATTATGGATGCAAAAAATATGTAGATATGAAGAGACTGGCTCAAGATAGGAAGAACTGGAGAATTGCATCAAACCAGTTGTAAAACTGATGACTACAGAGAGAGATGTAGACTACCATTGACTCACCTGTAATGCCTTACTCACAATAGCAGTGGCTAGAGAAAGGTCAGTGATCTTCACTTCTCTCTTACTTGTGATGATCTGCAGCTCATGCACAGCCTGTGTGAGGTTCATTTCCACCATGGGACAATGTGGAGGCCAACTGGGATCCCACCTTAGAGGCTCTATGAGCTGATATCCAACATCTGGCTTCCACACACAAGTACGTACAGCAAGTAGACAGCCATCACCTTTGATTAAGTAACTCTCACCTGCAAATTTTACTGAGTTACATGCTGTTGTTCTACCGTACTCATCCAAATTATTATAATATGCAAATACTGTATTGCACTTCTTTACATTTTATTTTATACTAGCTTCAAAGGCCCAGCATCGCTGGGGTTTTGTATTTTGCTTGTAATTTGAAATTAGCATATGGAGAACTTTCAATTTTCAAATATATGTCCTTATATATAGGTGTCTAGAGTTTGAAATGTTAAAGAATGGCTTATCACACTCAACGTATTCCCTCAGAAAACACTAGATAATAGCTTTTATCATTCATAAAAAAACATAGAATTTTGTAACCCATTACTTCTACACACCATGCTCGGAAGATGTTGAATTAAGAACAAACAGAATTTCCAGCAACGTAACATTTTATTGTCTTTACAAGATATTTTATTTCCCATTTTCATGTTCCCATACAACCGTTTCAGGGACAAAATCAAAAGAAAGCCAATATTGCATTCACACTTTCCTCCCCCAAAACCTGGAGTCATATACATAATAATTTACTCTGCACATTGGACTAAAAATGTTCCATCCTAATTAGTCCTTTTGCATGATTTGGGCATACCTCTTTCTCAACTAATACAAAGCCTGCAGCGATGAATAACATATCAGTGAATAGGACTGTTTATTGACTTCTGACTTAGGATACTCCCTACACAATGTTGGCTCAAACTCAGGCTGAGAAAACTGAAAATGTTCTCCCTGCAATATAACGTTTCGTTCTAAATCAAAATGTGATATGGGAAAATGATATTGTCCATGCCCAGGGTAAAAAAGTCAAGTGATGTATAACATCCGATATTTATTTACATGGATTTCATTCTCCATTATTGATTTATGGAAATTACTTTTATCGCTTACTTACTTGCTCAATGGCAATAGACAGTTCCTAAGCAAGCTCAAGGAATATTATCTATTTGATGGAACTTGGACGTTCATTGCCATACTTAGGCCTACATAGAAATTATAGCTAAAGATGAGGTTCAAGTAATATCAAATAAAACAGCACAAGACACTTCTAACTTGTTTAACAATAATAAGGTAATTATCAGTACTGAAAAATAGCAGTAATACCATGGTAATAAACTTCCTCACTTACTTACTCAATGACAATAGACAATTCCTAAGCAAGCTGAAGAAATATTATCTATTTTATGGAATCCAAAGGTTACCTGAGCCCACCATTCAACCCTATTCTGTGCTAAATCCTTTCAACCATCCCTCTCAAGTCCAACTTCCCTTAAATCTATCCTAATATTGTCCTCCCACCTTCGTCTAGGTCTTCCAAGTTGTCTTTTCCCTTTGGATCTCCTGGTCAATATTTTTTAGATATGTCTTTCCTCCCCATACACACAACATGTCCAGCCCATTTCATCCTCTGTGATTTAATTACCCTTACATAATACACTTCCATGGATGTGAAAGGTAATACACTTCTATACTTCACAAAATAAAAACTATGTAGAATTAATAATACTGCCATTAGAAATGTAAGCAACATAAAATGCCTTGGTATATGGATCCAATGACATGAGATGGAATATTCATACTGAATTAATGGTAAAAAAAATTAAGCACTATCAATTATATCTTCCGATTCATAGTAAATACCACTAATGAGAAAACAATCAAAACATGAGATACGAAATATAAGTATGGGGAGGCTCATCCACATGCAAAACACTCTTTAAGGCACAGAAAAGAATAATAAAAACAACAGTAGGAATTCCGCAAAGATAATCTGTAGACCCATTTTCAGAATGCTTATGCAACTTACCACTCCCTTGAATCTGTATTATTTACATAGAAAAATTTACACAATAGTGAAATATTTAAAATTAATGAAAACATCCATCACCATGACACAAGACAAAAACATAATATTCATCTAACAGGAGCCAATGTATGAACTTCTGCTACATGTCAAAAAACACATGGAGGATTTTAAAAAAAACGAAGCAATCCATAATCACAATACTAGACACAAAACCAACCTATCTATACCTTCCCATAGTACATCCTTATTCCAGAAAGGAGTAATTTACACTGGAATCAATCTATTCAACAAACTATACCTCACCATTTGAAAAACATGCACTGCGCAAATAAATTCAAGAGTTCACTAAAAACTTTTTTTAATAATGCATGTTTTTATAGTATCGAGGAATACTGCAATCATGTCCGTATTAGTCACTAAGTCATACTCACAACTCCATCAGAGACTCATCAGTTAAATATCTAAAGTTTTGCATTTTGTAATATGTATTACTAGGTGTACCACTATTTGTAGATTATTGTATTATTTGATGTACTAGTTGTAGATTTCTGTATTATTTGTAGATTATTGTATTATTCTAATTTGTATTGGGTCGAGTATCTCGATCTACACTGTCCCATATCAATGAATATTGATCACGTAGGACGTAAATAAATACAAATACAAATACTAGAATTTTCCAGAATGGTACAAAATACACAGGTCGAAGATTATACAGTAAGCTCCCAACTCAAATAAAAGTCATACCACATTTTCAAGTAGCTTTCTCTAGCTCTCAATGTTGGCAATTCACTATTGACTGTCATTCTGTCCCAATCCCGGGTGATTTGACAAATTGCTATAGTATATTTTAACCCCCAGCACAGGGAATTTGATTTATTTCAGGTTGCATTGTCTTGTACGCAATTATTTTCATTGAGTCTTATCTACATTTCATAATGACCTACACAAATCAAGATGTTGTTGTTCTTAAGCAAAGATGTGTAGGCCTACCACTCAAGGCACAAATCACTTGCCAAGCTAATGTCACTGTTTGCTGTCACTAGTGAAGCATCTCATCAGAAACTAGTAATTCATAAAACAAGTTAAAACAAACTTTCAACAAGTTCAAAAATGTTCAATCGTCAATTGACCAGAAAACTTTATCAGAGACCGAACAAGCTTATCGGGAGGAAGTGGACATTGCATTCTTCCAGGCTATTGCCCATACCAAAAGTCTGGTAAAGTTAGCTAATCTCCGACAATGACTATTAGTGGCTTGTGATCAGATTCTACTACTACCTTTAAACCAAAGATATATATTTTTTAAAGATATGTAGGAGTATGGCTATTTAAATCGAATGTAAGCTTGCACAGCTGTCAGTCGCCATTCTATTAAACAATTTTTATTGAAATATGTTCCCTGAATGGTAGTTTACACTAGAAGGCCTCAAGTCTGCGGTTTCTTTGAGAACTTAGAGGTTCTCTAAAGAAAAACACATGTTTCAAGACATGTTTTTAAAGTAAATACGAGTAATTAAAAAAATTATTTTCCAAATACTTACACTACTTCTCCACATAGTCACCATCATTATTCAGGCACTTATGATAACGGAAACCAGTTTTTGCATGCCTTCGTCAAAGAATGATGCTACCTGCGATGAAAACCAAGTCTGCACTTCTTGTTTCACATCATCATCATTGAAATGTTTTCCACCAAGGAATTTCTTCACATGCAGAAACAGATGTTATCTTCCACAGCCTACACCTAATTATCCGTAATCACAGACGGCTCATCATGCACATTTTCACAACCATTGTTAAACTGTCTAAACCACTGCCTCACCATTCCATCACTCATTATTGTTTCCCCATACACCTCACACAATTGGCAATGAATGTTTGCTGGCATAACATTTCTCGCATTCAAAAAAAAAAAATCACTTATCTGACTTCACACTCAGTGGATTGTTAGATTGTTTTGAACATTTCAAAAATGCTCTAACAATAGGAAAAACATAAAGTGATGATCGCTTAGAGCTGCATCTGGCTTCCTAACGATTATAGGAAGTGATCGCACATGCTCAAAATCACAACTGCAATGCTGCAAGTGGCAAAATATTTAAATGCTACTTACTTTAAAAACACGCCTCATATGTCCATTGTGCATATATAATGCGGTTTAGACAGGAGTCTCCTTTGTTCATGACAATACTAAAGTTAATTTCCTGAAAGGCAAGAGGAAGGTGGGTAAACTAACTCCTATTCTACTTGAACACAAATGGAAATTTCATACCGCCACTCTTTATTTTTCCTTGGTTGCACATGAATGATCATCTGAAGATTGATTCTCCAAACAAGATCATAGCTGTTGTGCAAACTAAGTGGATGGATTATTGCAGATATTTTTCTTAAGTTTTTATAACTTAACACTTTGTTAAGTTTTCTCACCCACCAAAGGAATACACAGTGTTGTTGATGGACACAGTAGCTATAAGGAATTAAATATAATTCAGGATACTCATTCCAACAACATCCACATGCTCAGCTTCCCTCCCCACATATCACAAAACCTGCAATCCCTGGATCACACTTTTATAAAGCAGAAGCTTGTTCTCTTTGGATGAGAAAAAATTCATGTTGGACAATAACAGAGTTTGAAGTTGCTGCTCTTGTGAATTCTGCATGCACAAAAGTGTGTCAGTTGAAAATTGCTGTGAAAGGGTTTTCCTGTACCAGGATCATCCACTGAACCCAAATGTTTTCACAGATCTGAATTTTGCAGCAAGCTTTCTTACAGATTCTAAGAACCCAAAAGGAAGTCGCACCTGCTTCTACAACAGATCTTGCAACACAATGTCTAATTACATAAGCAACAGTGGGATCTGAAAATCTTCCATTGCTTGCCAGTTATCTCCTTGCACCTCAGCTTTCCACTAGTAGTTCAGGATTGATTGAACATAAAACTCCAACAAAGAAGCAGAGAAGTGCCAGGTCTACATCAAGCAATAGGACTAATGAGTTTGTTCTTGCATTGAAGAAGTTGAATACCTGTCAGATAGTGCTGCAAGAAAATTGTCAACAAGGAAATAGAGACTACAGAGAAGTGATATATTGACTTCTTCCACTTATAAAAACATATTTGAATATAATAGCAATTAAACAGGTTCTATAGGGCCTATAGGAACATAGATGTGAAAAAGGAGCAGTGAACAAAAATTCTATAGCCCTAGTCATTAAATGCTCAAGCACTTCATTGGGGTGTGCAAAAGCACAATGATGGCCTTTCCGCTTCTCTTATTGCCACCCTACGTGATGGATTTCTTTTCTTTTTTGCAATTTCATCAAAAATATCCCCTAATATTTTGTTTAAATTTTGTAATTGCATATACATACCGGTAGTTCTAAAACTTTAATTTGAAACATCTGAAAAACAGTTACACTAAAAACTGAGGTTCTTTAGGCACTGCAAAACAATAAGACTTTGTATGATATGACACAAGTGAACAGGCCCGACGAGAGGGAGGGGCAGCCGGGGCTGCAGCCCCGGGGCCCGGGCCCTAAAGGGGGCCTGGCCGACCTGGTTTTATTTTTTTTACTTTCTAAATTTACTCTAAAATAAAATTGGTTATAGGTCAATAAACAGCTTACGTAATGTCCTATGTGTTTATTTTATCTGCATTGTCCTGTCGTATAACGGTGACACAGAATTATCATTTAATCTGAAACGGAGTAATCTTGAAGGAAAATTTCTATTTCTGAAAAGTAGAAGCACAAATCCTTTTGAACTCAACAGTAGGCCTTACTAACGTTCGGCATTTAAAATCATAATTTTCAAAAGATTAAACTGGTACATACAGATCAAATTGTTCCTAATTAGAACATTTTAATGTATTTTTCCATTTCCTGCCCGGCATCGGTTAACTGATTTGGTCCAAAATTAATAGGCTTCGTCCCATGGGCGTTATAAATGGTATACAAAGTTTATGAAAATCCGATAAAGCGTATTTGAGTTATCCCGCTTACAGACACACGGACAGACAGACTGTCCTGTCTACCAGAATGGTACCGGTGCTTAATAATACTTAATTACTACTTATGTAATATCATTACATAATCTTTTTGTTGCATACATTATAAAGGATGAGTTGGGTAGTGAATTTAATATTTGACGGGGGCCGGGAAAATTTTTCCCTGGGGCCCTTGCTTTCTTTCCATGGCCCTGCAAGTGAATGCAAATATCTTGCAATGCAGTCACTTCCCTTAGGGGGAACGTGAAGTGAGGGAATCACAGTGTGTGTGAGTGCTTACAATAGAAAAAGTCATGTTTTGTTCTTACCTTCATTAATAGGTGGCCAGCTCTGAACTTGTCCATTCAAGTCCTGTATAATCTGAGCTGAACATAAATGATCGTCTTCAAACTTGAGTTCTCTATTGATGGAACCTACTGGTTGTCCAGCTCTTGGCTCCATGTCTTGGGAAGTTGAGTTCTCCCAGTGAGCTCTGGTGATTAGCACAGCATTGCTAATAGATTTATTTGCATCTTCACAATAATAGTTCCCTTCATGTTTCACCATGAGCTGATACAGATTGTCTTCTATTTTCTGGGTCTGTGTGGGTTTCACAACTCTCGGTGAAATTGTGTAGAAACATTTCACTGGGAATTCTACTTCACTGTAGATTTGTAGCAGAAGATCTTCATTTCTTAAAAACACAAGGCCAATTATTATCAGTCACTTGAAAAAGGTTTATTCTTTTAATAAACACTTAGGTCTACCAATAAAATTAAGCAGCTTTCAAGTAGGCTTACTGTACACTAATACCACATGAAATAGAAGGGAGGGAATTAATTTTAACTTTTATTTTGGGTGATTATAAGTGTCTTAATAAAGAATTTTGGACCATACGGCTTGGTGAAATTTATAGGTGAGAAATAGGTGAATTTCATTATTTTTTTCCCTCAGCAATGAAATGCTTTACAATCTTGCAATCTGATATACTCTTTACTGACTACTTCTACAATTGAAAAACTTTTAGCAAAAACAACCACAGTCCAAAAACCAAATTTTTCAGTAGAAGCAAAAAACTTTCTCCCTTTGGCAGTTATTACTTCATGAATTTAAAATTCATTGTATAATTAAGTAAACATACATAGAAATATTTTGATATAATAATTTTCCTTTATATGTAACTTCAGTGCCCTAAAACCATACCTGAAAGTTGAAGAGAGATGGACTATGACTGTTTTTGCCAACAAATTTTAATCCACTATCTAAAAATTTTTAAGAATGCAAAGAAAAAATATAAAATCAAATAATAAATAAGAAAAATGTTATACAAATTATTAATTACATGTCACACTATTAATGTTATTGAAAAATATCAATATTAGCTATTGTATGAGCTAGGATGTTTATGGATCCTCGATTCCATTGCTGTTATCCAGGGGGGTATTTAGCTACTTAAGCGCCCCTAGGCAGATAAAAATATTTTTGCCCCCTTATTTCCACATGAATGTACCACAAAATAACCTACAATAAACATTATTGTAACTGAAATAGTAGGCTAATAATAATAGTAATAATAATAATTAATATAATAATACATAAATAAGTAAATAAATAAACAGGTGCGTATTGTTGTCGATGTTATTAATTTCTGTTTCATTGTGTATTAGGCCTACATTAGTTTACTATTTTGAAGAGTTATGAATAAAAAGTTTAATACATATAAAAAAACAGTAACAGCTTAAAAGCCGCCCCTTCAAATCTGTCGCCCTAGGCAGCTGCCTACTCTGCCTAGGCTTAAATACGGCACTGCTGTTATCATCAGAGGAGATGATGGATTACACAACAATGAAACAGCTGATTCTAAGAAACAGTTTTCTGCATGATATCCAACTTCTATCAACAAATTCACTAGGTATTTGCAAAAAACTGAATGGACAATGGTTGTTTTTGCTAAACTTGGTAAACTTTGTAATCCTATATTTGAGGGACTATGGCAGATTTTACCATATCATGTAGTTTAAACAATGACCAGTAGGTTGTAGTACCCAATGACACAGAAAATTCAATTTTCAAATTTTTGGACTAAGGTTGTTTTTGCTGAAAGCTCTTCAATTGCATATATTTTCAAAAGTAATCAAACAGTTACAGTTATGGGTAATTATCATTACAAAATGGCAGCCACATTTCGTGCACTAAAATGCTGTTTCTGTGGTAATTTCCACAAATGGCAATATTTTAGAATGCTTCTTTTTTCTATCTATTTGAAAACATATGTGAACATAATCATCTAAAATCTTTGGAATATCTACAGTATAAGTATTTTTTTTAAATAATTTTTTTTTCTTTTTCATTAAAATATATTTATTTAAAAAATAAACTATTAATATTAAATGAATGATTGTAGAATGTGTTGTTCATATGATATTAACAAATACACAGAAATAGGATCACTCAGAAATAATTTTATTTGTGGAAGTTATCAAGGAAAAACGGCATAAGGGTGTACGAAACGTGCTGCCAATTTGAAACGATAATTACCCGTAACTGTAACAGTTTGATTAATTTTGAAAATAGTATACAATTGTAGAAGTAGTCAACAAAGAGCATGTCGGATTGCAAGATCATAGAGCAATTCATTTCTGAGGAAAAAATAATGAAATTCACCTATTTCTCACCAATGAATTTCACCAAAAGCCGTATGTCCCCCTTAAGAAGTTGATTGGACATTCCTGAAAGACATAATCTGTTAATTTTACCGACTACTGGGAGTATTTTCTTCTTAATTTTGTTAATTTCAGATTCCCAAGAAAGGATACTGTCAATATTCAATAATAAATAAAAAAAATAAAAAAAGACCTCTCTATTGCCTTATGTTTAAGTTTATATTGATTTGAAGTTTGTATGATCATTTATAAAAGAATATTAATTTAGTTTTATCTTCATTTATTGTTAATTTATTTTAGTTAATTGGGTCATTCATGTCATGTTGCATTTGATTTTCTAGGTCTTTTTCTGTTCGTCCTGTATAGAAAGTGTCATCAGCATACAAAAGCATTTTACCAAACAATTTTAAATTAAACAAGTTTCCACTAATTAATTAATTTATCTCAATTAATGAATTTATCTAAATTCCATTATTTTAGTTCATATACAGTGAGTCCCACGCAAGAGTTGGCCAATGACGCGGGTTTCTGCGTCGCGGCTGGCACAGCTCCAACTCCCGAGCGATCGGGTGAAATATCTACGCAAATAATGCCGCGGTCGTTGTAATGATTCAGGTTATGACATTTACAGTTAAAATTACAATGAAAATAACCACGTACCTCATCACAAGAGATGATGGAAATGTTCTCCTCTTGCATCCAGACAATACTGGCACCTTTTTAGGAAATGTTCTTTCACGCGCGTAAGTTCAGCTTACTTTCTCTTGTGTTAGGCCTATGTGATATTGTCATCATGTTCTTCTAACAGTATGTAAATATTATTTATGGGGAAACTTGAAAAATAAAGAGTATAGGTCAATTTCCCATACACAAGAAGAACTTAAAAGACAATATCACAAGAGAAATTAACTCTATCTCGGAAGCTGAACTTACGCGCGTGAAAGAAAATTCTCTTAAAAATGTGTCAGTGTTGTGCTTATGCAAGAGGAGAACATTTCCAACATCTCTTGTGATGAGGTACTTGGTTATTTTCGTTGTAATTTTAACTGTAAATGTGAGAACCTGAATATTACACTAACCGCGGCATTATTTGCGTAGATATTTCACCCGATCCCTCGGGAGTTGGAGCTGTGCCAGCCGCGACGCAGAAACCCGCGTCATTGGCCAACTCTTGCGTGGGACTCACTGTATATCCACAACCTAAGTACAATGCAATAAATAACCATGTTAATGGTACCATACTTACATATATATGAGCTTTAATGGTGAGCTTATTTGTCCAATTGTGTATAGTACAGCTCCCAGGAGAGTTACAATCTGTAATTGTCTTCTGGTGCTTTTCAGTGTGAACCTGAAATCAGAATAAATTCATGAGGCATGTGTACTTATTTACTAAAATCAGGCCACTAAATTGTCTAATTTTCAATTTAAGTGGGTATTTCAAAAACATTGTAGGTGTAAATTATGAGAGCAAAAATCAATAATTTCTTCATGTACCAGTTTATTATAAACATTTTACTGATGATCAACACACTTCTCCACAAAGAGAACATGTGTTTTTTGCACTCCTTAGCTAGTAAGTGTTACTTACGAAAGTTGTTTACATGGATCGTAAGTTGACATTCCCACACAATCGTGTTGCTAAGGGCGTTGCGATGAGGTTAAATTACTTACGGTCCAAGCGCCACGTCATAATTCATTACGATACACTTCATAATACAAGCCTTTATGGACACAGCCCCCAGGACAAATATTCGGTTCCCATAACAACAAACACATGCGAATCACTTTCTGAAATAAACATCTATTTTCAAGAATGTATTTACATAATATTTTCAGGTAATATCACAATTAATATAATTAAATTGATATAAGTAACCGTCGTGCAAAAAATAGCATGCAACACACTGGCCGTAAAGGCATTTACGGGTCTCGAAAACTTAAAAACCCTCGGCTGTGCCTCGGGTTTTCAATCTGTTTCCTCGACCCGTAAACGTGCCTTACGGCACTTGTATCACAATATACTATTGTCCTTTTAAGGCAGAGTGGTGTAATAGTTTTTTAGCCCTTAACCATGGATGTGAGGCTTGTGAATACAGTAAAATGACATAAAATGAAGGTGTAAGAATAATGCTTTGTTAAACATTTTAGAGTTAATTTGCCTGAATAATAACTAAAAGTCACATTTTATAAGCTTTTGATTGCTTGTTAAAAGCCTTTCAACTCTGACCTGTCACTCAGACCTCACGTCCATATTAATGAAACAGAACAATCACGTCCATGGTTAAGGGTTAAGTTTTACATTACACTAAAGATAAATGACCGGTGAACTATAATAATTCAGTGTCAAGAGGCAAATGAAGCATCAGAATCAATTAAAGACTGCAGTTTAAAGAATATAGGTCAGTGAGGTGTGCATATTTTATTTAATGTAGCTTAGCGTGTCTATCTCTCCTACTCATGCCATTATAGAATCAATGGAGAGGAGACAAACATAATTTCCTGCCTATTTCCTAACATAACAGTGCACTCAGCAGACACACGGCCAACACTGCAACACGGCCAACAGCTCAATGCTTATAAGAAGGATACAGTTATTGACATCGTTACAAAACATATGCTTGGAAACAAAACTGACAACAACTAAACAGGGAATTCAACCAACAGTCCTCAAGAATCACTCTCAAAAAACTATTCATTTGTAAGGCCTAACTCAATTCTTCAAAAGCAGTTAATTCTACAGAAAAAAAAAATCCTTTAATGGACCCAGCACAAGAAATGGTAACAACTGAACCAGCCAGCATCGAACTTCTTGAATCAAAAGACCACCATTTGATCGGAAATATTTTTTATGCCCAGTGAGTAAGTTGGACCACCAAGTGTAACAATAATTATGCATCTAAACTTCCACATTTTAAGAACAGTTGACAAACTAAATATCCTATTACAAACAGAACTTTCATCTCTTGATGTCCTGCTGTATGTCAGTGAATATTGACTAAATGAGAATGAAACCTCCTTTCCAGACCTGTAGGAGGGGTGAAAAAATTATTTCTTGCCCCCTCTAGATTTTTAGCACTTAAAATCATAAAAATCCATTCAAGCAGTACTTCGAAAATTTTCTTTAAATAGCTTTCGAAATGTACAGTACATCAGATTTTATGTTTTTTGAGGCAGATTAATGTTGATCTTGCATTATTGGTTCATTGATTATTGGCCTGTTTAACTACCAGAAGTTTTAAGTCAGTAATAAGCTATATTCAATATCATAATTTCAGTGTCTGTAATTTGGGTTAATAAACTATTTTATCTGGTGGAGTGGTTATCCCTTTACTTACAATTCACTTCATTTTGTTTGGGGTAGTGATTTATATAAAAAATACTAAACCCGATGGCCCCTCTGAAGTTTGGTTTGCCCCCTCTAAAACTTGACCCTGGCTATGAATCTACTCCTTTCTAACTATAAATAATTTCAAAATAGCATATATCTATTGTCAAACCTCCCACAATAATAGAGGAGTAGCAATTTTCAGAAAAAATAATTCTGACCTTCAGCACAAACAAAAAATTCCACTCCACCCATTTAAATGAGGAAATATTTAAACATGTTGGTTTTTAAATAAAAGGCGTTCAGATTATATATGGTCCGCTCATAAAGGGCACCCAATATTTTATTCAGTTCTTTTCCTACATAAATTAGGATCATCATATTTATTGGGAAGCTGCCCCTTGGAAATCAGTCTAAAACAACTTCTTCAATCCCTTATTGTCACGCTCACCTGCATTACAAATTATCTCTAACTTGTATTGATCAAATAATAATAGATAAAGACATGTTTACCTCATCATGCTTTAACACTCATCTGGGCTTATCAGATCACAATGCTACCTTAACAAAATTCTCTCTAAATTTCCATATAGATCATGATACATACTATAATACACAAATGTTTTCTCCTGGAACAGATTATTCTCCCCAAAAATGTAGAAAACTTCAAATTCTTACTATCCAAAGAATCTTGGGCAGATACATTAAGTAAATCAAATATGAACAACAAAACAGAAAACCTCATAAATACTATTCCTTATTATCTTAACAATGTTTTCCCCCTTAAAAAAAGCCTCTTGACTCACTAAAAAGAATCAGTATTTCAAATGACTGCCAAAGGGTATTACCATATCCTGCAGGAGAAAGAAAATTCTTGGTAAATCCATTACCAATTCATCTTTCAAAAACTACTAAAATTTACTCAAATAGGCCTATATTCAAAACGGTAATACTTGGAGCCAAAAAATTTCACAATAAAACCAATAAAGGTAAAGCCTTATAGGATATTGTAAAAAAGAAACTAATCGTAGGATGAATAACAGAGAACAAATCAAATTAAAGTTGAATAATGAGATTATAGAAAACTCCCCAGACATAGCAAGTAGTTTGAACTGATACTTCGCCAGTATTGCAGAAAACCTGCGGAACTCAGAAGGGGTCATCCTTTCTTTGAGAGCTACCATGTCTTGCATGTGTAGCCGCGCACATTTTGCACATAAAAAATTGTCTGAGTGGAAGAATGGAAGCATTATGCCCACAGTTTGTGAGTAAATCTTCCAGTCGCCCATACGCTATGCCTGGATGAACTGCTTCATAAGAGTAGTGAGATGGAAGTATTGGGTCCATAGTTTAGAGGTTGGAGTTCAATTTTTTGCAATGCATTTTTTAACTTGGCCTGTAGGACTGAAAGAATTCCCTTTCTTCAGCTTTCAGCACACTAGTCCTCTGTGATCCATTGAGTAATGCTTCAATATATTTTGTGAAAATATAGAGATGTAATTGTTGTACACTAATGTAAAGTAATGGCACCTAACATAGTTATTATATCAAACTAGAAAGCAACACCATAACAAATAATAGAGGCATTCGTCATAACACATTAAGAAGGATCAAAGGTAACACCATAATACTTATTATAAAATAAACTTCTACGTACTTTCACAGCGGTTTCAACAACTGAAGTGTCGTAGGGAAAAGACTTCTCTCGGGTTCGGTTGGGTTGGAAGGGGGAACAAAAGAAATAAAATACCTGTTAACTTTGGGGTGAGGTCCTGTTAATGGTTTTTCCATCCTGACCAGTTCCTAGCTTTAAGGTCTCTAGCTTTTAAGTCTATATATGTAACCCTGACGAAATCCATTGCATCTCTATGCCTAAGGATGAATAAAGAATCTAATCTAATCTAATCTAATCTAATCTTTCATCTGAGCTGGCCCTTGATGAACATTTGAAAATAATTCATGCCAATGTTCAGTGTATTAGCAACAAAATGTCAGAATTAGAGGTATTATTGCAGCAATATAATCCAGATATCCTCTGTATTTGTGAACACTGGCTTAAAGATGATGAGATTAGTGTGTATACTCCTTATAATTATATACTAGGCAATAGTTATTGTAGAAAAGTATATAAGAATGGTGGAACATGCATATTTCTTAAGAAAGAAATTAAATTTGAGTCAATAGATATAAATTGCTTTTGTATTGAAAAATGTTGTGAGATTAGTGCAATATATTTAAGTAATATCAAGACAATAGTTTTTACTTTATACAGATCACCTATTGGTAACATTGACACATTTTTTATGGTTTTGAAGAATTACTAAATTACTTAGGTAAATATAAGTCAAATATAATAATTGCTACTGATTTAAATCTTGATTTGAATAAATATCCTGCAATGAAATCAGATTTCATAATTTTATTACATCATATAATATTCAATGTACCAGTTCAAAACCAACTAGGCTTTTATCATGTTTGGATTATTTTTTTACTGATTACCACAAATCTTTATACCAGGTGGATGTGTTAAATCCATGTATTGCAGATCATTTAGCTCTTTTACTTGTTTTAAAATGTAATATTGAATGTACAAAAGATTGTAAAATTCCATTGAGACATTACAGTGATCTTAATTATGAAATATTTTTTTATTATGATTGCAAACAAGTGGTACTTTGTGTATGATTTTTATAATGATATTGACACTGTATTTAATACATTTATTGATCGTGTATTTAAATGTTTTAATGCAGCGTTTCCTGTTAGATTTATGAATAAGGTGGATAAACGGAAAGTCAAATGGTACTCTGACAAACTTAAGACACTAAAAAATCAGGTTAAACGCCTATATGATCTATATAGGATTTCGGGAGAGGATGTAATTAAACATAGATATATGATGTTGAACAAAGAATACAAAAACAAACTGAAGGCAGCAAAAAGTGATGCTTATTATGATTATATTTATAAAGCCAATAACAAATGTAAAGCCACTTGGCAACTAATAGATAAGGAGCGTAATGTCAGTAATAGAAGTAAAGTTGAGATAATAAGTATTGTGTACAGTCAGTGAAAGATATTGTAACATCCGTCCAATATAATTTAGACGTGGCCATGACCTATTGTATGAAATCAAAACCAAAATACAGTACAGAGTTTAATTGGAGTACTGTTTCTGTTGATGATGTAATCGTGGCAGGAAATAGTTTAACACAGTCTGGTAGCTGCGATGTTTATGATCTATCTAATCACTTTATCAAAAGGATCATACCAGTTATTGCCTTACCACTGATAGTTTTGTGTTTATTACAAGGAATTTTTCCTGCTGTATTGAAAATAGTAAAGGTTAGCCCAATACACAAGAAAGGTGATGCCTCAAACTTGAAAAATTATCGCCCAGTGTCCAGTGGCGGTTTCTCCTATGTGCTGCAGTGCTGCAGCACACAGCTTGTTTTCTGCTCGTCGTATAATGTTATTTTCAAACGCAATATTATATTTTCTTTTGCGTAGATTTTGAACTTGGCGCATCCTCGCGAGAATTTCTTAGCTGGTAGTTTGGGAGTCAAGAGTCGGTAATGTGAATATTATCTTTTCCGCCTCGTGAATGCAGTTCGTGAACAGCGCAGCGTTCGTAGAGTGTGACGTCATGCTCGACCTTGGCTGCTTGGCGTATATGGGAGTTTAACCTGCAAAATGGGCTGCGGCAGCAGGCAGCCGAGTGGGATTCTGAGGGAGGTTCACGTCTCGCCGGCGAGCGAGCTGTTAGTTATGTGAGAAGATCTTCCACCATCTGACGGTAGGGGACCGTGATGTAGCGAGTAAGCAATGCTTTTCATCTTCACCGCCAAATTCGAATGTGTTAAATTCAGAAAAACCCGTATTCCACAACCCCGATTAAGTATTCTGTTGCACTGGGAACACTAAGCGACTTCCTCTACCTCGATCATTAAAAATACTATTTTCTCGTCTCTTATTCCATTTCGGGGAACTCTCACGCGATTTTCCCTGCCCTATATTATTATTATTTGCCCCCTAAAATCCAACCTCGGTGTCCACGTCGCAGGGGGTGGTAACGACGAGTAGGGGAATGCCTGTTGGGGTGATGTACGGTAGGTACTTGTGACCTGGGACCGCTACGGTAGCCGAGAAGGCCCAACAGGAACCCTGAAAAGTTCGGCGAATGAGGCTCTGGTTGTGCTGCCTTGCATAGAGGGTTTTGTATTACCCAAAGGCTAGGAGATGGAGCTCCGAAATAACTCCAGGGGAGGACCTATCTCCATAGCTGCAGTGAAAGCAATAGGTCTAGGGGACGGAGACCCCGAAAACAAAGACCTGGTCCTCCTGGTAGGGGGTTGGGCGTGAGGCTGACAACCCACCCTGTCAAAAAGTCCCGTTAGGAAACCTCAAGGAAAGCCTCGGAATGATTGGATACCATGGAATAGACCTCGGCAAGCACAAAGGATGAACGAATTGACTATAGCCACTTGGAATGTACGAACTCTAAATAGACCAGGAGCAACAAATGAATTAAAACAAGAGCTTGAAAAATACAAAATAGACATTTGTGCGCTCCAAGAAATTAGATGGCTAGGGGAGGGTATCTTGGACAAGAGAGACTATATGATCATGTATAGCGGGAACAGAAATTCTAAACATGAATTTGGCACTGGGTTCTATATCAGCAAACGAATAAAAGATAAGATAATTGATTTTAAACCAATTGACGCAAACATTTGCAAAATTAGATTGAAACTTGATTTCTATAATTTGACAATAATAACAGCCCATGCCCCAACAGAGGAGAAGGAGGACCACATAAAAGAAATATTCTATGATAAAATCGAAAAGGAATGTGACAGTATCCCCAGCTATGACATGAAAATGATTGTTGGGGACTTCAATGCAAAAATAGGTAAAGAATCCTTTTTATATCCCACGTGCGGAAAACATAGTCTGCATAACTACACCAGTGACAATGGGAAAAGATTGGTAGATTTTGCAAAGGGTAGAGATCTTGCTATCACAGGGACATGGTATGCACACAAAAACATTCACAAAGCCACCTGGCATTCCCCAGATGGTAAAACGTACAACCAGATAGATCACGTACTAGTAGACAGACGACACTGTAGTAATATAAAAGATACCAGAAGTGTACGAGAAGCAAACATAGAATCAGACCATTATATGGTAAGAACAAGAATTAAAACCAAAATCTGGGGAAGTTTTACAAAAAATAAAAGTAAAAATAATGAACAGAGAAAATGGGATGTTGAAAAACTTCAAAAACAGGAAATTAAAAATGCATACAAGGAAGAGGTAATAAAAAACATTAGCAATCTGAATTCAAAAGATCAGATGGAATTAAGGGGAAATAGTGAAAATATAAATGGTACGTGGGAACTAATTAGAAAATGTATCAATGACTCCGCCGCTAAACACATTGGGGAAAGAAAGCACATTAGAAGTGAGTGGTTTGATGAACAATGCCAAATATTATTGACACAGAAAAATGAGGCATACAGAAAGATGATAGCAAGGAATACCAGACAGAATAAACTAGATTACGAGGAAAAAAGAAGAGAAGCAGGGAAAGTTTTTAGAAAAAAAAAGAGGGAAATTTATAATAGTAAATTAAATAATATACAGGAACAGTTTAATAACAAAGACGCAAAAAAGTTCTACTCAGAAGTAAATGTTTTAAGGAAAGGTTTTATACCAAGGACGTATCTAGTAAGAAATAAAGAAGGAAAAATTATATCTAATAGACAACAGATTCTGGACAGATGGACAGAACATTATAAGGAGCATTTTGATTATACACAAGGGAATACAGAAAGACCAGAGGAAACCATATCACTACCCCAAAATGTACAGCAACTGATAGAACCACCTGATATGACAGACCTGGAACTGGCAATCAAGAGACTGAGAAATGGGAAAGCACCAGGATATGACCAAATACCTGCAGAGTTTGTTAAGGAAGGAGGGAAAGATTTAAAGGAGTCACTCCACAAATTAATAGTCCAAATATGGGAAAATGAAATATTGCCTGACGAGTGGAAGATAGGAGTTATATACCCAATTCTTAAAAAGGGGGATAGGATGAACTGTAACAATTACAGGGCAATAACTTTGCTGGGAACACCATATAAAATACTATCCAATAGTTTATATAATAAAATGCTACCGTATTATAATGAAATTATTGGGGACTACCAGGCAGGATTCCGGAGTGGTCGCTCAACAGTTGATCAGATATTCATATTAAGGCAAACCTTGGAAAAATGTTGGGAGCAGAATATAGATACACACCATCTCTTCCTCGACTTTAAATCAGCATACGATAGTGTGTGGAAGGATGAATTGTGGTATGACATGCATCTATTAGGATTTCCAGCAAAATTAATCTCACTGTGTAAACTATTAAACGGAGAAGTAACTGCAGTAGTCAGGATTGGCGCTAGCCAATCGGATGTATTTGACATACTGAAAGGACTTAGACAAGGAGATGCAATGGCCCCGATGTTATTCAATATAGCCTTAGAAATATCAGTAAGGAAAGCCGAAGTTGAACTTAAAGGCAACCTTTTTAACAAATGTAACCAGTTTTTGGCATACGCAGATGACATAGTCATATCTGGAAGAAGAACACAAGATGTTAAGGAAACTTTCATGAAACTAATAGACCAAACCAGCAGATTAGGATTAGAAGTCAATGAAAGTAAAACCAAATACATGGTGGTATCCAGAAGAAATCCCTCTAAGAAAGGAGAAATCAGAGTGGGGACATATAACTTTGAAACTGTGGAAGAATTCAGCTATCTTGGAACTCTAATAACAAACACAAATGACCTTAAGAATGAAATAGAAAAAAGAATAGGAGCAGCTAATAGAGCTTACTACTCATTAATACCATTACTGAAAAGTAAGTTGATCTCCAGAGACATTAAACTCAGAATTTATAAAACTCTAATTCGTCCGGTACTTACTTACGGATCAGAGGCCTGGGTCTTGAATAAAGATGTAATAAACAGACTTAACACCTTCGAAAGGAAAGTACTGAGAAAGATAGTTGGAGCCATCAGGGTAAACGATTGTTGGAGAAGAAGATACAACCGAGAACTGTATGAACTACTTCAGGAGGTTGACATAACAACATTTATTAAGATAAGGAGACTGAACTGGATTGGACATATAAACAGAATGAGTGACGAAAGAAAAGTAAAATATACATTTACCAACCAACCTCAAGGAACAAGACCTAAAGGAAGACCCAGAAATAGATGGTGGGATTGTGTGCATCAGGATCTGATAAGAGGTGGAATACGGAATTGGGAACGAGCATCATTGGATAGAAATGGATGGAGGAAGTCCATTGAGGAGGCGAAGGCTCTTATAGGGCTGTAGGGCCAAGGAAGAAGAAGAAGAAGATATTATTATTATTTATTAATATTATTATTATCATCATTATTATTATTGTTATTATTATTAATTTTTATTTTAATTTTTGCTATTTTCTCTCGTCACACAACTCACACAACGTTCGACGAGACGAGAGAAATTAGCAAAAAAATAATTAGGGCAGAGAAAATCGCGTGAGAGTTCCCATAGATGGATTAAGAGACGAGCAGTTTAGATAGGCATACTAATAATTTTTAAAAATATTTTAAGTTTGCTGTATGAAATAGTATTTGCAGCACACTTTCGTTTTGAGCCACGAGCCGCTACTGCCAGTGTCACTGGTTCCTATTATATCAAAGCTTTTTGAGTATATTATGTATAGACAACTTATATCACATCTGGAAGTTAATGATATGTTAACATCTACACAGTATGGCTTTAGAAAAAATAAGTCAACGTCTTTAACTCTAGAAGATATAATAAACTATATTTTATATGCCTTTGAGGATAGATGCCTTGTGTCACTGATACTTTGTGATCTCATTAAAGCATTCAACTGTGTGGTACCTGAATTACTTATCTGTAAGTTGAGGCACTATGGTTTGAGTGAAAATAGTTTAAGAATTTTACAGTCTTATTTGACTGGAAGAAAGCAGTATGAATCTATAAATAATACCAATTCGCAACTTGTGGATATAAACTATGGCGTACCTCAAGGATCAATATTGGGCCCTCTCCGTTTATTGTTATGATTAATGATCTTATTTATAATCTACCCAAGGCCCCTGTCTTGTACGCAGATGACACCACTATAAGGGCAAAAAACAAAAACTTGAATGAATTAAATAATGACATTGATATTAATTTTAATGTGGCTAAACATTGGTTTATGGTAAATGGATTTCTTTTGAACGAAGAGTAAAACACAGGTCATGTATTTTGGACTTAAAGATGTAACAAATGATCTTGATAGTGTTAACTTTTTGGGCTTTGAACTTGATTCAAAACTTTCATGGAAGTATCATATAGATAAAATTTGCAAGAAGCTGTCTCAAACCACTTACCTTCTCAGAAAACTCACATGTTTTATTCTGCTTGATGGTCTTAGAAATATTTATTATTCACTTGCTCAGAGTCATATTGTGTATGGTGTAGCCTACATTTATGGGGTAGCAGTTCACATGTCAAGGAGATATTGCTTTGTCAAACGAGAATAATTAGAATAATTATGCACAAAAAGCCTGATGTACATTGTAAACCTTTGTTTATTCAACTAAAAATACTTGCAGTTTATAACCTTTTCATATTTTATACTTTACTTCATATTCATTCTAATTTACACCAATATAATTTAAGATGATGTACATAACATTAATACTAGAAATAGATACAAATTGAATATCCCATATAATTGTCGACTTACCCAGACTAAGGAAACATGTTTTGTTAAAGGTATGGTGCTTTACAACAGATTGACTCTTGAAACCAGAAACTTAAGTATATGCTGTTTTAAAGGAAAACTCTTTGATTGGTTGCTAAGGCATCCTTTTTACTCTATTGACGACTACCTTAGTTTTAATGTAGTTAATATACCGGTACTTTGATTTTATGTGAATTGTTATTATAATGGATTTATTTTAATGTACACTGACAATGTCTAAAGCAGGAACAAGCTGCTCTTTGACAATAAAGTATTATTATTATTATTATTATTATTATTATTATTATTATTATTATTATTATTTTCAAAAGTTCTTCAATGACTATAAAAACCACTGTAAACTTTCTCAACTTGGATGTAGGCTACGACATTTTCCGCCAGCACGTTATAAGAAAAACAGTAATTAAGTATTGGTGGAGGAGATGACAATACTGAACATTCAACTAAAAAAACAATTTTTTTTATCTTTTCGGTTTTTGTCATTTCTGACGGGATTGTACACATGTTTCAAAAATACTTTTACATGGGTTCATTACACCAAAAGAAGGAAAAAAGTTCATATGAACATATGTACCATAACGAATGCTAGAAATGTCCTCCTCTTGCTTCTAAACATGCATGCACTCGTCGAATCATGGACTGTCGGACCCTTTCAAATACTCCGGGATGGTGTCAAATGGTTTTGCAGGCTTCCATCGCATGTCGATGAAAATGGATTATGGGACACATGTTCATATTAACTTGTTTCCTTCTTTTGATGTAAGGAACCCATGCCCGAAGCATGTATAAGTATTTTTTAAACACCCTGCATAAGGTACAAGGTTCAGCCTGAGCTCAAGTTAAAGCTTATTAAATTCCCTGCAACATTCACGCTTTTGACATTTCTATAGTATGTGTCATTTTGCCGGTATCCAACTTGAAACATGAAGAAAACTTAAAATTTTAACTTTTCGGGAAAAAAGGTCAATCTTTTAAAAGAAAGCAGTATCTCGGTAAATATATAACTTTTAAAAAAACTATTTAGATCTTATTGTTTAGATAATTTTATGTACTTTAAAAAAGCTCTGTAAGATTTTTCCAACAAACGCATAGTTTAGGAGATACTGTCAAAAAACCGGAAAAAGTCCGAAAAAATCGCGGTTTTTCTATTGCCATTCAGTGAGCACAGGTTTCTGAGGGTTGCAACTCTGGATGTGTAGTCCCAGTAATGGTCCGAAACACCTCTCCAAAAATGATTAATACTCCATTATTAATACAAGTTCACGCATTTTTTGCGTAACATTTAACTGGGCTAGAAGCGGTTTTCATGCTAACAGCAGTGAGTATACACTCCATTTCCAGGCACTTTCCACACCTTGGTGGAAAGAGCAGCGCTATTGGGGGAGTGAGCACACTGCAGTATAATGCTTAGCAATTCAACCTAACCGCTTCACTCTGTGAGGGATACCGCATATTGTATAACGGGTGGAAATCTAAGATTATCATTTTTGTAAAAGTATTTTTAATAGAATATTGGTAATTTTTGTTTAAGTAATAAATTTTATTTTAATAAAATAAACAGTGTGATATAGCACAGTAGCACATTAACACCGGCCGCCCCTGCGTCTAGTTCTAGTAGGTTAATAATATTATGTTCTTCCCGCACATCTTTCAGGCACTGTCTACGGGAGCGTTATTAAGAACACTCTTCTAGTTAGGGTTGGCACCCTGGGGATCAAAGCCCAACCTCCAGATTCGTTGTCGCTCATTCCCAATGACTAAGGCTGACATTATATATATAGGCCCTATATGTGTTTTTTTTTTTTCTGTAACTCATTTACTGAAGAGTCGGTGGTCAGATGAAAGATGTCAATGGAGTTAGTGAAGAGAGAATTGCTAATTAGAGTGAACTTCAAATGTGTTCCGTTCTTTAATTTTCTGAAAGCGCAAGATAGCGATGGATTGCTGAAAGCATGGAAATAACGAGACTGATTCCAAAATTATGTCGTTTTCTTGATAACAGTCAACTTTCTGTTACGTTACCCACAGAGTAATTGTTATTGGTACCGTAGGCCTTTCCTTTTCTATATACAGTAATAAGAGGAAGTGTTTGTTTATCTGTATGTCTGCTTGTCTGTTAAATCTAGGGCAAGCAGAATTTTTAACATAGATGGTCTGAAGGGTGTCCGAATACAGATTGAAGCCGGATTTTTAATTTTCGCATTCGGTAACGAGTTATGAGCGAAAAAATAGCAGAAAACGTGATATTATTCGCGAACGGAGCACCAGTTTTCGATAAAATAATTTAATTATTGTAAAATGAATTGCAAATGCCTTGCACTGCAGCGGTTCAACCATAACAACCGAGAAAGAGAAGCATTTGTGAAATAGATTTCTTCAACGTGTATAGCATCAAATAGTCAATCGCTTCGATTTTGTTTGCCCACTCTGCTTCATTTCTTTGGAATGTGAGGCGCAGAGATCTGATTTTTTTTTTGGGGGGGGGGGCGAGAACTACAATCTAAGGTAGTTTCTCCCAGGCCAAGCCCATTAATCGTGAAATGCACCCCGAAGCCGGTTTTTTAGCTGTTTAGTAACTTATCGTTTAGTTTATGAACGATTCGCGTGTAAGTGTTAATACACACGTTTTCATTAATTGCTTTGAAATAAACTTATTAAAAATCTAGTGATTGAATTAATAATCGCGGGCGAACCCGCGGTATATATATATATACATGAAACCATCCGTAGTTCAATGTTTAGAAAGGCAATTTCCTTTTCTTCTTCTTCTCTTTCTTAAGTACGGTAGTTTATTTCTCGACGGTTTCAAGTGACCGCGTTATAGCAGCCCATTCCGAAAACAACCATTGCCGTTACAAGGCTAGGAAAAGTAATACTTTTTGTGCAAAATAATATGCCAGGCTAATTAAATATAGAACGAATATTAATGTCTGCATAACCCTAATCATGCACTTGTAACGATTAAATTGACTACTTACATAATTATAGGTTTTTTTCAATCGAATCCTCGTGTCACGTGTGAATAACGTTGACCGCCCACGGCCTGCTGGATCCATGTTCCATCACGTACTAGATGCAGACGTGATCTATGCTAATGCAGTTACCTGAGCTTAGCTCATCTAGAGATAAGACGCGCCCATGCTTCACGTGACTCACTTGCTATTTCGCGGAAAGTCATTTGTAAATCTCTTATCAAACATTCTTCGTAAACAACACGAGAATAATATCGGGAAAGCTAACTATGGGTCTTTCTCTACCATTATTTCTTCCCAGGCCTTTAATATTAGCCTACTAGATGATAACCCCATTACACGCATAGCCTAGGCGTAACCAAGCCGACCATATGAGGGGTGGCTATAACATTCGGGGGGTCTGCGGGGTATGGAATACCCCCGAGGGAGAGGGGAGTTCGGGGGTCCTCCCCCGGAAAATTTTAAAAATTAAGATGCACGATAACGAGTTTTAAGCTTTCCATGCTTTATACTCATATTAAGTAATTTTTAAGCATATTTTTAAAAAGGTGATATATCACAATAATGAAATAAATTAATAAATATTCAAAATTACATTATTACTTTATAATACAATACTTTAATTTAGTCTGAATTCCAGACATCGAGGAGTTTTTGCAAGTTCGTCCAGAACTTCATCAAGGCAAATGCTAATTTCTCTGTGTATATTTAACATAGCTAGTCCATTCAGTCTTTCTTGTCCTGTCGCATTTCTCAAATAAGTTTGAACTCTGCGAAGAGTTGAGAAGGAGCATTCACTGCTGATTGTTGATACTGGCTGAGTTACAAATATTTTCAATAACATACTTATTGTGGGAAATATGTCTTTATTACATGCAAAGATAATAGTCCATCCCTTTTTTGTATTTAATTTTAACTCTTTCACCCTCCCATGCCACAAGTGGAGTTCACCTATTGCTTCGTTGTTGCCACATTGTAGATCTTTTCCATAAAAGGAAACCACTGAGGATCTCTTGGTGATTTAAAAAACGAGTCTTGAATTTTCCAGCAAAGTAGGCTAGTCAAGAAATGGCAAAAAAAATTGAAATTTTGAAATAAGCTTCAGCGTTGTCTGCTGGGACATTGAATCTTTACACTTGCCTGGTAGCTAATCTTGGTGTAGCAATATTCCTACCAAACGATTTCGCAGTTTCCTCAGCTATTATGTAAATAGAAGAAAATTCAGTTTCAGCGTTTTCTCTTATTTCTTGAATTTTTTCTCTGAGGCCACCTACCATGGTGATTGCAGCTAGCAGATCGGCATCCTCAAGCTGTAGTGCCCTGCAGAGTGGTAAACTTAATGAAAAAACTTTTACCAGCACTCCTAGACTTACTAGAAAAGAAGAATTTTCAATTGCATACTGAAGCTGAACTAATGAAGATGCTTCGAATTTTCTTCTAGCGAATCATGAATGGCTGGTAGCATTTCTTCAAGAAGTAGTATTGCATCATGACGTTATACCCAACGAGTTGGACAAGCCTTGTAGCTTTTGCTTCCGGAAATTTATCATGAATGGACCATCTGACCTTTTAGGGGTATTAAAAAACGTGCACACTTTACTGATTTCTGATTTCATTAACACAGCATGAACTGCTAATAGCCAAATTTAAACTATGGGATGCGCAGTGTATGTAGATTGCAGATGGGTGTTGTTCCTGCACATAGGCTTGTGCACCGATAAATTTACCGCTCATTGAAGAGGCTCCACCACAACCTTTACCTCTCAAGTACTGGGTTTTAATTCCAAACTTTTCCAGAGATGTAAGGAAAGCTGATGCCAAACTTTTACCCGTTAAATCATATATAGAAACAAACTGGAGAAAATCTTCTCTAACTTGTGTAGAAATTCTTCTCGGGTTTGCAGCCAGGTGAGAAGTTTGTTGTGGTCCAACGTTTCTGAGGCTGACTGCTGAACGTTTGAAAATATTACAATAGCATAGTATTCACATAAAATTTTACTCAAATGTTTTATAGGTCATTATTTGTTAAAAAAATTAATTGTACAATTTTCCTTTTTTTAATCAATGGGGGGGGGGGGGTTCAAACCCCCCAAAACCCCCCCTCATTACGCCTCTGATTACACGGGCTGGGAAAATAATAATTTTACCATCGAGGGAATTTTATTTTGATATAGCAGTAGAATTTAAAAACCGAATTTTAAATAATGATACGATACTGAGGTTCTGATACAGGAATGATCAATGCACTCACCATGCTACAACTTAGCAGCACCACCTCTTGAGACTTGAGTACGTTGTATGATGCTTATACTATGACTGTATAGCACTGCATAAAGCACAACAAATAACCTGAACTAAATTAAAAATTAAATTCTGACCAAACCGGCTGTAACACATAAATTGCATTTTGAATAGCATGGCTTCCGTACATGACCCGCTAGGAACGCAAATTTGGCAAAGACTGAGGCTGTCTCCATAAGAACGGTTCTGATTAACTGTTTGTTCCGAATATCCGACGTAACTTTGTAATGGTGCCTTCTGGTTGGTTGAATCACGGGTGAGCTCTGTCAAACATGACCCGTATGACCTTGCAGGTCACAGGACGCTGAGAAAAGGCTACAGAAAGAAAATAATAAAATGACAAAACACTATCAATACCAAAAGCACAAAAAATGAATAAAACAGAGAAATTCTGTGAAAACAGAGAAATTGCTAGCCTAAATATAAAAGATACGATAAGTAGACTACAAAATTGGTTTGAAGAAAACAGAATTATAGTTAACAAGGAAAAAACAGTTGCAATAAAATTTCAGCATGCACGAAATAAGAATGCAGAATTTCCCAGCATCTCATATGAGGATAAAAGTATTAGTTATGTAGACTCAACAAAATTTTTAGGGGTGTGGATAGATCATAATTTGAGTTGGATCAAGCATGTTGATTTTCTTTAAAAAAAGCTGAGTAAAATATGTTTTGCCTTGAGATCAGTGAGAAAAGTTGCTAATGTAAACTCAGTACGTTCACTCTATTTTGCCTACTTTCACTCCCTCTTAATATATGGAGTAATCTTCTGGGGAAATTCAACAAAAAGTGAAGACATATTTAAATTACAGAAAAGAGCTATCAGAATAATGGTGAAGGTCAAAAACACTACCAGCTGCAGGCAATTATACAAAGATCTGCATATACTACCATTCCCCTGTATATACATCTTAGAGACACTTACATTTGTAAAAAATAATATTTCTACATTTCAAACAAACTCAAACGTTCACTCCTATAATACAAGAAATAGAAATGATTTAGCGAGTATACCCCATAAAACTAGCTTATTTGAGAAAAGCTTCACATATACAGGACTCAAATTATATAACTGCTTACCCCAATCCATTAAAGAAATAGCTGCACTATGTAAATTTAGAAAAAAGGTTTGTGAATTCCTTCACAACCACTGCTTTTATACACTAAATGAATTCCTTGTGCATAGTCATACATGAGCAGACATACTATATAATTTTATTTGTTTTGATTTCAGAGCCTACTCGAGGACCTGAAGACCATATGGTCTCAAGAGGACGTACACAAACTGCATCATAGAGTGACAGTGTGAAACTTGTTTTATTTTATTGTATTTTAATTATTGTATTTTAAACTTGTACTTGTGTTTTAAGTTACATATAATCAATTGATGTTTATGTTGTATTTTTTGGAATTAGTCTTAAGTTGTATATATTTTTTGTAACTGTAAATTTCTTGTGCATGTTGTATATTTTGTAAACTAGTTTTTAAGTTGTATGTATATTTGTAATTGTAATTTTGTGTTCTTACTTGTATGTTGACGAGTCCCATAACATATAATATGTTCCGTTGGACAGAATAAAGAATAGAATAGAATAGAATAGAATAGAATAGAATAGAACTGATTGTACTAACAGGATGAACTTATCACTGGACACTCCTCAGGCCTTAGAGAATGTATGGTGAAAATTTCAGACCTCTAGAGAAAAGGGTCTCAGAGGAGTTCGATTACTAACACACATTTTAGGACGATTTCAACATAGTATCACTACTCACTCTTTTACACTTTCTTGTTTCGTCCCCTCTTTTTCTCTCTCTCTATATCAAAGTCTCTTATGTTTTCACTGCTCTCTGCTTACTTCTTTCTTTCTCCTCCTCACCCCTTTCATTAATCTCGTTCACCGGTAGGCCTATTCTCTCTCTGAAATTGTTTCCTCTCTCAAATCTTTCAATTTTCCTCCCCACAAAGGGGGGTCACATGGATCATCAGTACCTGGGCCTGTCTATCAGGAGGGGCCAGCCATTAAATATAGGCCTACATATGTTTCAATTCGAACCTTATACAGGGTTCATTACTATAGGGTTAAATGTGGGTTCATTACTAACATAACTACATTTAACCTCGTACAAAAAAAAAAAAAAAATGTAGTACCGTAATACCAGACAGCTGAAAAGAAAACTTTTTGAATGGATATAAAATACAAGTCTTTAATAATAAGAATGCACTCACTGAATTTACAGGAACAGTTTGATTTGATGTGACAAAATACTGGAAGACTCTTTCCTATGAGAAGTGTATTTTGCAGAATGATGTCCACCCATATTCCCTCTGCTTCCAATCTTCAGGCAGGAATATGGCCCATTAGTGTTCACAGACACTAGTGTTTCTTCCCCCTTCCGATTCTGCGGAAGACACTTGTATTATGCTTCAGACTCTATTACTTTAAGATTCCATATTAAAAATTTATCCAATCCGAGTTGTTACCCATCTTTAAGAACATCTACTCTCTGAAAAAAACATACTCAACATTAGTAGTCTTTTATTGCATACCCAGGCAGCTTGAAGAATAAACCACTAAGCCGGTGTTTCTTTATGTTAATTGATCTGACGAACTTTCTCTTGATTTCCACTTTACAAAACAAAAGCAACAATACAATATTCTCTCATTATTATTATTGACCTCAGTTCTTCCCTCGCTTTAAACAATTCACATGTGTTATAGTTTACTGTAACTAGATCTTGCAACCCTGCGTTTCACTCCACGTGGAGTAGATGAGTAACTGTCACAGCCATCACAGAACATTCTTAGATTTTGATTGGCCGAGGTAACTAGCTGATTGGTGTGGTAAAAATAAAGAGCACAGGTTGTGCTGTCGGCAAACTTTTCCTCCTAACAAAAGGAAGCCTGGTTATGCAAAGAATAACTTGACTATACCACGGAACACTAATCACTACTGCACTCATTGTTGTAACAAACATTCTTTAACCATACTGTTGCTAGCAAAAAGAAACCAACACAAAGCAGTAATATAAACTTTTTTTATAAATATTTGAATT
This sequence comes from Ectobius pallidus, assembly GCA_964059195.1. Classification (NCBI taxonomy): domain Eukaryota; kingdom Metazoa; phylum Arthropoda; class Insecta; order Blattodea; family Ectobiidae; genus Ectobius; species Ectobius pallidus. The sequence continues at coordinate 30,592,121 of CAXKWD010000001.1, read as the reverse complement.
AGGGCCATTTCTTCCAATATGTTTTAGTAGACTGCAGCCTACGGAAGCAATTTTTTAAGGGCGGCAGTTTTACATTTCCATAATTATGGGGCAAACAGTAATTTCAACTAGTATATACCTGACAACAGAACGCTACCTTCTTTCTCATCCTGGCATTGCATTAATGGTGCAACCACAACTGACAGCTGACTGCTATCTGAAACCTGATATAGAAACAAAACAAGAACTTTCCTTCTTCCTTACACTGATACAGCATTTTTTCATGATGCTACAATACTGGATATCGCCTCTTGACCTTCTGATATGATATTTGTGCAGCAAACAGCAGACGTATAAGATAATGATTACCAGTATTTTCAATCATTGTTGTACCTTGTGTTCGTTACTTTACACTTCGATTGTTAGTAATTGATTACACTGCCCAACAAAAAAACATTTTTAAATGTTTCCTTCACTTCATGAGTCAATTCTTACTAATTTTGGGTTGAGAAAAACGAATATGACAAAGAAAATCTTCTATTAGCTCTAGTTTCTGAGATAAACAATAGGTGAAAGTTTGTAACTTTAAAGGATTAAGAGAAAACGGTAAATTTAACATTTATAAATATTAATTACATAATGTGCTAACAACATTAAAAGTGTGACCGTTCTTTTATTAATGACAGTTAACATCCTAAATTGATTAAACAAAACCTACCATTCCGTTGGATCTACAGAGAATCAATTGGTTGCTTCATGAGATCGCTGTCTTTTGGCTTTTTACTTTCTCGCTTATATGTAGTATAGAGAAAGTATTGTGATCGTGACAAAAAATTGAAATCGAGTTAACACCGAGAAAGCATGTTTCACGATGCCTAGAAACCGAAAAACGTGTTTTTGGTTTGACGTCTGTCTGTCTGTCTGTCTGTCCGTCTGTGGACAAGCACAGCGAGTAAACAGTTCATTGTATTTACTTCATTTTTTGAATTAAGGACTTTTTCGAAATTTTGTCGAGCCGCCCAGAAATTTAGTTTTACAACTGAAATATTAAGGGGACTTTTCATGAAAACTTTTTTAAAAATTTTGATTTTTGAAAAAATGGCTCTAACGATTTTAATAAAAATTTAAAGTCGGAAACTCTTGTCTATGACTAATAAAATGGATATATCCGTATTTCTGCAAAAATGACTTAAGGGGTACTTTGCTCGTATTCATTTTCAATTTTTCTAGATTATATCCATTTGTAACGTTGTGTATACGTTACGTATAAAAAAAAGGTGCTCTAGACCACAAGGGAATTGTTCATGAACAAAGGAAACCATACAAACTATCGATACTGTGTCAGTTTTGTTTAAATTGCAGGAAGAGGAATGTGCGCATGCGCGCGCAGGAATTTGAAAAGAACCGTTACCAGCGGAAGAGGGGAAGAAGTGAGGAGTCTAGAGGGAGTCAGTAAGAGATAGTCAGCGAAAGGAGTGAGAATTGGACGGCGGAAGTAGAAGGTTGTGGAGTTGGTGGACGAGGCCGGAGATGAACGGCAGGAGAGACGACGTAGTGGCCTGACGTTCCTGTCAGACTTAAATTGGGAGGCAACCATCCGACTGGAAATCAACGATCGAGGGCTATGTGGAAATAGCTGTGGATGGAATGAGCCTGAACGTAGTTGGCTTATGTCGTGGCTGCCGACAGCGAACAACCGCTGCGAAGAGAAGAAATGGGCCGAGTCTAAGGGAGGCTTAGATGACGAAGGGAATCCTACAGGAAATGGACACCGGACAGAAGAATGAAGAACAACACTAGTCTACTTCTTGTTGAGTATAACAAAAACTATTAATATCAGACACTTCTTCAGTTTTTTTATGGAAAAGATAATTGATAAATACATTTCTGTAGTTTCTACTGAATGTTTGACTAATAGATTCCTAAAAGAACAAGGGAGTTTCAATTGAAGAAAGGTTGATAAAACAAGATTTGTAGAAGGTTAAGAGAGTTAACAGAAATACAGTAATCCAAAGTTTTCACTTCCTGTTGGAAAGGTTAGGATAGAAGTAGTTGAGAAGAAAGAAAGGAACAGTAACTGTAAATCTCTATACTTTGGGTGTTTTTAAGTGGTTGAACCACTCACGAATTTGTAAGCTAGGTTCAGCTAGTGATGCTTATAAATGCTTTATATTTTTAAGACAGGTCGCGAGAAGAGTAAGGAAGAAATTATAAGGGGCATGAAAGTAATCCTTATTTGGGCTTCTCCCACTTGGTTTTGGTTCAGGTTACAGATGGATATCTACATGTTGGATGGCATGCTGGCCTGTAATATATTTAGTTGCTTTATGAATAAAGAGATTTACTAAGAGATGGGTCGGAAATAGAGTAGAACAAGTACAAAAGTAGAGAAGGATAGGAATGAAAGAATAGAAGCTGGGGTGAAGGGAATCGCTTAAGAATGAGAGTGAAGACTATAGGTTGTGTAGTTCAAATTCAGAGTTAGGTTAAAAGAGAAACCTAGAGAAAAAAAAGAAGGAAGGATAAGTTACTTAGGTGGGGTTAATTAGTTTCGTATCGGAATTCACAGAGAAATTCAGAAACATAAATGTACACCCAAAACCAAGAATAAGTAATAAGAGAGTATAAAGGTTATAGAGTTAGTGATATTGAAATAAGATAGGAATTTGAATGAATGGCGACCAGAAGTGAAAGTCTTGCGGGTTGAAGAACTTTAGGGTTGAAGTAAATTTAAAGAGAAAGAGCGAGTAGCATTGAAAAATCACTTAAGGTGAATGAAAAAAAGAAAGTAAGGTTAAAATAGAGAACCTGATAATTCTTTTATAGTTGTTATAAATTAAATGGATTAAACAAATAATAACTAAGAATTATAAAGGTAGTGATACTATTAGGTGATGTGAACACTGAAGGTAATCACAAAGGAAGTTAAAGTAAAGTCTAGTAGTAGGTTTGGTCCGAACCTAGCAAGTTAGTAGAGTTACTAAAGGATTTCTAGAGCTTATCGATGTTTGAGGCTGTTATCAGCCCCAAGAGCAGTCAGGAAACTTGTCAGGGACCTTGGACATCGATTTATCAAAATTAAGTTTTTTTTTATAGGCCTTTAACATTTCACCGGTTGCAGGGGAGAGGTCAGGTTGACTGTAACTCAGAATCTAGACCCCGCCACTGTATCGGAGGTTTATCGCCATAGTTCAGTCTGTGGATATAGATCTAAATTTCCATTTCATTCTTCCATATATTGTCTTTACTATTTATCTTTAAAAACTTCTTCTTCTTTGACGAGACAGACAAAGACCTTCTAGTACAGAGAGAAAGGAAAACAAAATATATTATAATTAAAAGTGAACATTTATTAAAAGCAGTATTTACAGTGTAGGATTTTATAAGGTTTCTTGGTTGTGAAATTTAATTATTGGCACTCCAATGGGTTGTTGAAAGAAATAGTTGATGTAGAATTTGGAACTCAACCTGTAACATAAAATTTAGAAATTACTTGATTGGAAGGTAACAAACTAGTATCACATTGAAATTAATTCAGAACACTAACCTTATTAGGAACAAAAGTTTAATAAAGTGCTTGATCCTGTAAATGTTGATTTTGGATAATAATGTTACATAAATACTTATAATTGTAGTAAACATATTGTTGATGAGTTGATCTTTGATGTGAAGATATAAAGATTAAAACTAGTGAAATTAAAAATTGAATTTGTAAAGTTAATAGAAACAATCTGAATATTGTTGAATAAAATATCATTGTTATTTGTTGAAAGAAAATTTGGTTAAAGTTGCTTAAATGTTTTGACGCCCATATTAACTCCTTTAAATAGAAAGAATCCTACGCCCGTCTCCACTGTTTAAAGGCTAAGCCGAGGTACTTGTATATATAACCTTGTATATACATAAAAAATTTTGTGACTGGACTTAAACAGGAAAAAAATTTTACAAATAAGAGAGAAATTTACAAAGTTGATAAATTAACTTGGGAATTAGTTAAGGAATTGGTAGATGGCGCCCTATATAAAATTTTCTACCAATAAAAGAGAATTCTTATAATAGTCAAATTATAATGAAGAAGTTTGAGAACACCCTGTAGATGTGGTGCATCAATAGTAGCAGTGGAATGTTGGAGTACGCGTGCCGTACTTTGGAATGTTGAGACAGGTGTATTTGCTTCACTGAGTAACTAGGTCACTGTTACGATAGTTTACTAGACGTCAGAGCAGATCACGTAAAGAAATACTATTGGAAGACATAGTAATAAAATAAATTGTTAAATAAAACAAACTTTAAATTGTAAAGTAAAATAAGTCCGTCACACATTACAGTAGGAAATACATGAAAACCTACCACAGTAAAGTTGTAGAGAAAATTAAAATGAACATTTTTTGTTTAACACATTTCTTTATACGTTTAATAGATATCAAGATAAAAACGAAATAAGTACGGCTTAAATGCGAATTTCAGAACATACATGTCAATTAAAATAGGAATGACATTTTGTTGCCCCTAGTAACAAGAAAACTATAGGCCTAATGTACACTTATTGTTGTGAAATGCAACCAGTTTAGCTCAGTCGCAATGAACACACCAAAACCAATTACAGCGAGGTGATATGGGCTAACAGGGAGGAGGTCCTGAGTTCAAATCAAACCTTGTGGCCGCCCAAATTGACTTGGGTTTTTCATAGTTTCCTCATTCGCAAAGGCAAACGCCGGGTTTGTAGGACTTGCTTACTTTCCATAACTCATCGCCGCTACGTCACTGGATATTATAATAGTTTAAACTGAATATCACAAAAGAAGACATCACTAAACAATAGAATCAGATGACACGAATGAGTTGCTACTATAGACTAATGGTTCACGCAACCATACTAAACACGTGATATAACCTACATGAAGTTGCGTGCAATATAACCTAAGTAGTAGTAGTAGTAGTTGTGGCGAAATTCAATTATAAGTCGCCCCTTAAGTTCCGCCCATTCGATATTCACATTTGCACGGACTGTGTGATGTATTTTGTTTCTGAGCGAAGCAGAGTGACCAACTGTCCTTATTTATTGCTGCAAGTGCCTTGCACCCACTATCCTTATATATTGTCGCAAGTGCCTTGTATTCACCTCTACATATAGCTAACCACATAATTAAGTGCGCGAAGCGGAGGCGGCAGCCGTAGCGAAGCGCCCTTGCATTTTCGAATAATGTACGATACACTGTTTGTAGGTTTCGAAAATGTGGCATATTATATCTCCCGCGAAGTTTGTCAGCCTGTCACCTCTCGTCTAGTGGTATGACGTCACACCTCCAACGTCCAATCACGAGTTTCTTCATAATACGAGGAGAGAAGAATTCGCTAGATCGTGGTATAAAAGAAACTGCATTGGTGGGTGGGTTGGGTGGGGCCGATTTATCCCAAGGTGCGACTTATATTTGAATTTTCCCGTAGTAGTACTAGTAGTACTAATAATATGCAGTTTTACTGTCATTCATTATTATTATTATTTCACGGTAAAAGCATTAAACATGAAGATCGACTCTGATGGTTTCCGTTCTACATACCGGTACTTCTTAGTTTTATGAAAATGTAATAAATAAAATTTAATTGTCCCTATAATTTACTTTTTTCTGTGCACGTATATGCGAGAAAGTTTGTGCAACATATTTTTGCACCATTTATTCTCTTGTGAGTTCAGGAGCATCCCTATACACAAACCAGCAGTAATCCGCAAGCATAAGCGGCCCTGATACGTCCGTTCTATCACAGAAATATCCTGATGGAACCTTTCTCCATGCTCGTCTCTGACAGCTCCACAACTAGGTGGGAAAAAATTGAGATCAGAGTGGAGAAAATCAATTTTTAGGGACATGTTGCATCTGAGTTGATGGTATTTTTGTAGAAGTACTGTCGCCAACTGAGTGTAGTCATCATCTCTTTTATTCCTTAAAAATCCATGCATAACTCCCTTGAGAGCTTCCCAAGCTGCCTTTACTTCCCCTTCCAAAAGTAGGTTGAACGCAGGAACCTTTACAAGTAGACGCATTTGTGGCCGAACAGAGATACCTTCCTTGACTTTTGCATCACCTAGTCCAGAAAATTTCTCTCTCAAATATTTAAAAGCCTGGCCTTCTTGGTTCATGCCTTTGACAAAATTCTTTATCAAACCCAGCTTGATATGTAGAGGTGGAAGAAAAACATCTTTTGGATCCACAAGAGGCTCGAATGAGATCACCCAACTCCGATTGGCTCAATCTGTGTGGTTGATCATCTTTCACTTCAAAATCAGGATCATGGGGTGTTGAAGGCTTGTTGAGTTCTTCTTCTTCCACACTTGCCTTCATTTTCTACGTCCAACTCATAATTTTGGGGTGGAGTAGGAGCTGGTAAACTGTCTGAATGTGGAATAGGTGAAATAGCAGATGGACTGTTGCTTTTTTACATTGACAATCCTGCCTTTATAGGCGGAGTCAAGCATAAATAGCAGTCATCTGTATAATTGTAGGTTCCCGCCAAACCGTAGGCACTGCAAAAGGCATTCATCGTTTTTTATTTTTCAGCCACTCGTAATAAAACTGAACATGAGTTGCAACATATATGTGGGGCCCATGCCTTATCCTGGTTGTACCAAAATAATGTTGGTAGGCAGTCTTCACAAGAGGCATCAGATTGCGTTTTTGTGACGAAAATGTTATTTCACCATAAAAGTAACAAAAATTGTTCACTAAATTTACACATTTCCTTGGCATGTTGATGTAACAAATTTTCTCTTTAAAACTCTCCAAAACAAAAATTCTGCACTAATTACAACAGATTCTCCGAAATTCACCGTCACAACAATGGTGTTTACGTTTGTAATCTACCCACAGCTAGACTACTGTGGTATTTTGACAGTTGACAAGTGTGCCAACATCCAAAAACAAATTTTTCCGAAACTGAAAATTTTGACTATAGAGAATATAAAATGTCACTGTATCTCCAAAACAAGAGCTAATCGGTAATTTCTATGGTGATTTCTGAATTCAGCAGGTGGAAATACATAAGAATCAGCTATTTTTGAGCCCGAAACATTTCCATTGTTGGGCAGTGTTATTAGTAATGAGTTAAGGTACAGATATTGCAGTGGAAAGCTAAATTAAGAAATAATAATAATAATAATAATAATAATAATAATAATAATAATAATAATAATAATAATAATAATAATAATAATAATAATAATAATAATAATAATAATAATAATAATAATAATAATAATAATAATAATAATAATAATAATAACAATAACAAATAGGAAATACATTTTAAATGAGCAGGGTATTGAAGATCAGTGCAGAAATTCTGGAGAACAAAAAGAGACAATAGGTCATATCACATCTTGATGCAAAAAACTAGCGCCCATAGAATATCTGAAGAGACATGATGAAGTTGCCAAAATAATTTATCAGAAGTTAGGTCAACAGCATAAGTTAATTGAGGACTGTAGCCCATATTATGCTTACAGTCCTCCTAGTATCATAGAAAATGACAGCATTAAAGTATAACCGCAGTATCCTAACTGACAGAAAAATAAGCTGCAACCGACCAGACATAGTATTGGTAGGGCCTACATAAATCCATAAATAGTACTTATTTGATAGATGTATCAATACCCAATACACACAATATGCATGCCGTTTGGATTGAAAAGGTGGATAAATACAAAGAACTGGCTGATGAAATAAAAGAGATGTGGAAGCAGACATCAGTGCATGTGGTTCCAGTGGCAATGTCAGCTACCGGTATGGTCCCAAAGAAGACGATAATGAGCCTAGAGAAGCTGAATCTACAAGCCTCGCTTTGTGTCCAATTGCAGAAGGCAGTCATATTGAACACCTGTGCTATAGTTCGAAGAACTCTTGGAAAAGACTGTTAGTTGTGTAGTGATAACTTGCTTAATATGCCGTTATCATTATTTCAAGAACTATACCATGTAGAAATGAGAAGACATAAAATAATAATAATAATCAGTGCTTTTTTTCTAACTAAAAAGGTGACGGTACTCATAGAAACTTTTTAACTGAATCTCACGGGAGCTCCCACACTCCTTCCAGAAGACATTTTTCTGGGTTAACGTCCAACAATCGGCCCTATCATGGCCAGAAATGTTTCACCCAGTGAAATTACCGGCACTTGCGACGTACTCTTCAGATTCAGTTTATTTATTGTTGGCAGGTTTATGAGATACTTCAAAAAACATCGTCATGCTTTCTTCTATTACGCACCGGTACAAAATAATTAATGAATTTACTAATTTCACTTCTCTACTCATGAACCACGTGCACCCCTTGTTCGTACAACCGTACTAAACAATTATGAATTCACTTGCCTGTGCAACACAAACCAAGGGATTTCTTTTCAAATTATATGTAAGCAACGAATGCAGTTAAATTTAAACACGCACTAACCCCTGATTATCTACGATGGTTAGCTACTTACTACTTATTACTTGTTTGTTACTACGTTAGCATTAACTGCACTTGGTGCAATTCTTATACCGTTAGAATGGCCTTGACCACAGGAGCAGTTTGCTGAGGCCTGGAAAAACCCACCCCCAACCCTCTTGCAGTCCAGTAGCCACGGCAATTAACAGAAACTATCATGTGCTCGTATGTAGGCTATTATGTATGTAGAAATCTAACAAAACCAACAAACAAGCTTGATTTTAAGTAAAACATAGCTTTATGGGAATTGTGATAGAAATATTCTGAGTAATATCCAAATTTTATTTTTGAAAAAGGTGCCGGTACTGCGTACCGTTGCGTACCGTCACAAAAAAGCACTGATGATAATAATAATAATAATAATAATAATAATAATAATAATAATAATATTAAGAAGAAGAAGAAGAAGAACAAGAAGAAGAAACATATTAGGCCTACAATGTATTTATATGTAAATATGGACATTGCCCTGTGCATGTTAGTATGTCAGTGATGCCTCAGGCATTGTTTCTCAACACTGGAGCATGTTAAAAGGTGTAAGTAATATCTCAGGCATTCTTTCTCAACACTGAAGCATGTAAAAAACTAATTACGGTCTTCAATGAAAGACAGAATGAGGATTCTCTGAGTTATGTGGGTCCTTTTGCCATCAAAGCCGACCTCACTTGCGGACTTTCTTTTGAAGATATCCATGAACAATGCCTAGGGGGGCGATTGGTTATGGTGGCTCACCCTTGCTTTATACACAATTGATGAATTATTAGAAAATTATATTTATAAAAACTAAAATTTATTGAAGTTAAAACATGTGTGATGTATGACTTTCCAGAAGTTATTGTATTTTGGGGACAAGAAAAGACATCCAGTTCCAGTAATGATTCACATTTACAAAATTGAAAAGAAAGCTGTGAAAGAAATTGTAATAATAATAACAATAACAACAAAACAAGAACAAGCACAACAACTAGAAAACAAGAACAATGACAATTAACACTAGTACTAGCAATAACAATATAATATTAATGATAACAATTATAACAATAATAATGATGATAATTAATAATAATAATATTAGGCCTATATATTAAATAATAACTAACAATGAATAATCAATAATAATTAATAAATGATAATAATGGTAATAATTTATTATTATTATTATTATCATTATTATTATAACTAATAATGACAATAATTACAGGATCATTATTCTTCATACTAACCTCTATCTTTTGTTTCTCTGTCTTCATTCTAGACTTTCAACCACCACACTGTTCTGTAACTTGTAATGATAATAAAATAATAATAATAATAATAATAATAATAATAATAATAATAATAATAATAATAATAATAATAATAATACAGTAATTGCCATCAACAACTTCTTATGTGCATAATAAAGTAGTTCACTTCTGTAACTAGCCACAGATACTAGCCTATATAATTTCAGTGAAATATGATTGTAAGTAATGTAATGTTAAGTCCAGTTATTAATATTAATCAATAAAAAATTTTACACCTGATAAAAATTCAGATCATTATCTATATACCGTAGGCCTACTATTCTAAAGCCCATGAAACAATAGGGTGATCACAACTATGTTAACACTCTAAGATGTATATATTATAATTTCTGGTAACTACTGGAACTTTGAGTTTTCTGTAAATTACTGTAAAATTTTAAGAATGTCAGTTATGATAGTATTGTTCTGAACCGTCGAATTGTTCACTGATCGATTTTGTGTGCCCAACATGGGTTGATATATATATTGCCCCATGGTGTGACAAATTGACACTTCACAATGCAAGAATATTTCCAAAATAACAGCTGTTCAGGGATATGTCCACCTGAAATTTCCATTAGTGAAACAGGAAGAAAGGATCAGAGATTTCCTGGTGTATTCAATGCTTTAGATTGCACACATGTGAAAATCCAATCTTTAAAATAGGAAAAGGTTATTTTATTTCAATGTAAGCTTACAGACTGTTGGGATGTAGCCTATATTAACACACACTGCCCTGTTTACAATGACTAACAGCCAAGCAGGGTAGAAGAAGATTGAGTGATCATAGAAGAAGCAAATACAAATGCCTCCACGAAAACGTCTTCATTACAGAGTAACTGCAACACAAGTTTTGTAATTGTGGTGCACAGATTTTCTTAAAATACCAAGCATTTCTATATTTCTGGAGATTTCATGAAAAATATTGCATTTTCAGAACTTTTCAGGTTAAAACAGTCATTTCATTTTGCCTAAATCTAAGAGAAGCACTGAACCGTTGCTTCTAAAGCAGCTATGCCAGTGCTAGAAAACATGGGAATTACTCACATAAGTTATGCTTTCAATCAGTTATGAGTGTTCAAGCTCAACTACCTTCCAAGCATTACACTCCACTGTTTTCGCGAATCCACTCTCGGAATTTATGTACAGGGGTGTAAATTCCAGGAAAGCCAGCCAGACCACACCCTTCACCCCAAGACACAACTCCTATCTGGTGTCCGTCCATCATGACAGGACCACCCGAGTCACCTTGGCAGGAATCACGACCTGCACGACCGGCACAGAACATGTTGTCAGTCAGCTTATCCACCTCGTACAGCCACTCGCATTCCCAGTGTGGTACTATCGGCACCTCTACTTTCTGAAGGACTCCAGCCAGATTACCTCCTTGTGTAGTGGTACCCCAGCCAGTCACCGTCGCAATAGTTCCTGGACGCAATGCGTTCTTGTTCAATGGAATTGGCTTAACTTTGGGACCAATCTCGAAAGGCTTCTTCACCTATGAACAAGTCAGGGATTAAAATCACAGAATGTAATTGATTGCTGGAGAAAGGAACCAAGACAGTTGTGTACATGCTGATTAACTCAAAATGGTTGACAACCCTCCAGTAGTCATGGATGGCTTTAACGACAGTTAATATTTTCCAAACTAAAGGACTTAAGCTTCTGCAGCTTTACAACATCTTTGGCAATGTTTTCCTGGAGTTTTCCTTGTCTTCTTACAATTAAAAGACTTTTTAAAAAATTATTTCTAAAAGGTTAAAATGCACGACGTTTCGACTCTTCCATAGAGTCTTCCTCAGGTGACACCCCACACTAGACTGCTCATAAGGAAGATTGAATTTCGTATGGTAACTCATTTGTCCACCATCAATTAAAAACATTATTCCCAAAAATCTGTCTTTCCATTCCTTTGGAATATCAAATATTGCCTCCTCTATGCATTCCACAGGCGGCTGGGGAATTTTTGGCACAGAAATGTTTCCTTCTCAATCTCCTCATTATAACCAACCACTCCTTCCCTACATCTCCATCGTATCTATTCAAACACACCCCCTGGATGCCGATTATACTCTATGCCTCATAGACCTTTCTTTTTACGCAATCATCCTCAATTCCTTAAATATTTATATCACCAATGTTATGTTTGTTTTCTATCATAAGTTGGCTGAATCCAATAGAATATTTACCACTACTTACATCCCTTACATGCTCATGGATTCTAGTTTTAAAGTCTCTCCCTGTTTCCCTGACATAAATTCCCTGACAATCATTGCATTTTACTGAATACACTTTGGGAAAATTCATTTTGTCATTACTTGTGCCAAAACATTTGTACTGGGAAACATTTTTTCAATAGTTTTTTCCATTTTATATGCGGGTACTATTCTGTATTTCCGGTAAACTTTCCCTATATGTTCACTAACACAAGGATTATATGGTAACCCTATATATCCTATGTTATTGTTTTCTTTGCTTCTATCTTCATATCGGATGTGTTTTTGTATTTCATGGAAAGACAGGTGTTTCGGAAGAACATGGATGACATATTGCGGTAATAGCTAGGAAGGACATTTTGGACACAATACTGGATGAGTTCAATAGTTACCACAATAGGGTGAGGTTTACGATAGTAAAATCAGTGAACAACAGCGTTAATTTTTTGGACCTTAGGATTACCCTACATCAACATGGAGTGGGGTTGGGAGTGTATAGAAAAACAAGTAAAGGGATAATGTATATACACAAGAGTTCAACACATCACCATAGAATTAAAAACAACTTATGGCACAATTTCGCTCATAGAGCCATTGGTTTATGCAACAATTACGAAGCACTAAAAAAGGAAAAGAAAGAAATATTTAGATTGGCAGGAATTAACAGGTACTGTGATAGGAAGATAGACAGCATATGGAAATGTGTTGAAAATGGAAGTGCTAAAAAAGAAGATAACAGTAAAGAAAACAATAACATAGGATATATAGAGTTACCATAAAATCCTCGCGTTAGGTGAACGCATAGGGAAAGTTTCCGGAAATACGGAATAGCACCCGCATATAAAATAGAAAAAAACTAAATTGAAAAAATGTTTTCCCAGTACGAACGTTTTGGCACAAGTAATGACAAAATGAATTTTCCCAGAGTGAATTCAGTAAAATGCAGTGATTGTGAGGGAATTTATATCGGGGAAACAGAGAGAGACTTTAAAACTAGAATCCATGAGCATGTAAGGGTAAATATTGGTAAATATTCTATGGATTCAGCCAACATATGATAGAAAACAAACATAACATTGGTGATATAAATATTTTACGAATTGAGGATGATTGCATAAAGAGAAAGGGTTATGAGGCATGGAGTACAATCAGCACCCAACGGGTGTATTTGAATAGATATGATGGAGGTGTAAAGGAGGAGTGGTTGGATATAATGAAGAGATTGAGAAAGGAAAATCTGGTGGTAAAAATTCCCCGGCCGCCTGTGGTATGCATAGAAGAAAACAATATTTGATATTCCAAAGGAATGGAAAGACAGATATTTTTGGAACAATGTTTTTAATTGATGCTGGACAAACAAGTTACCATGACAAAATTCAATCTTCCTTATGAGCAATCTAGTGTGGGATATCACCTGAGGAAGACTCTATGGAAGAGTCGAAAAGTCGTGTGTTTTAACATTATCTACTGTTTTAGAAATATTTTTTTTAAAAGTCTTTTAATTGTGTTTGACACAGTGGAATTCAGGACCAATGTGGATGTTTCATTTCCTAGTCTTTTTATAAACAAATGCACAAGCATGATTGACATCAGCTGTTGCATCATTTGGAATTGTTCGACCCACTCAAGATGTACAGTACCACCACTATAGTTAATTTCAAGGTGATGGAACTGCATATATTTTTTCCTGCTTTAATGAATATGAGTAAAAAATGTCTTGAAAATCCAGAGTTTTTGGAAGAGGTACCTTACATCATTTTTGTGAAGATAATGAATTACTGGTAACAGCTTTATGAAGAATGATTAATCAAAGATCCATGAATTCGAACTGAGATAAGAAAGAAATATGATACTTTTAAATAAACGATTAAGTTCATTTAACCAGAGAGTTTCATCCTTGCACCAGAATAAGATTGAGGAGATGCTCTAGGAACCAGGAGGGAAAGTAAGAAACTAAATTGAACTAGCTATAGAGATCTATGATTATTGTCTTAAGAGATATGCATGTGAAATTTTATCAAGTGTGCTTTCTAGAAGCAAACAAATCACCAATTATTTATAATTTTATTTATTACAAATATATTAAGTTACACATTTATTGTTTCTTTCTTCTACATTTATATTCCATTCACTGTGTTTACAATATTTTGAACAGTGCACAACTAATGTTCTATTCTTTATCGCTATTAGTTTTTATCAATTTATTTATTTATTTATTTATTTACTACTCAATTTATGTTACACATTCTCCAAATTATTATGATGTTCACTTCACACACCAGTGGTATCTCAATTCATTAATTTCAATCTCTTAGCACTGCATATTATTTTCTACCATCAATATTTAAATTATTTAATTTTTTAATATTATTTTTGCACCTGTAATCAGTTGTTTCCATAGAGAACATAACATATTTCCTCTGCTTTCATGATCATGAAGGGTGATTTAAAGTGTCTTCTGATGACAGAACTTGTAACCTCATAATATAGTAGATAATGTCCACCTTATACCACAAAGTTAGTAAATCCCAGAAATTGTATCTGATGCAAGGTTACTACTACCATCTTATAATTATTATTGGCTAAGGTTATTATCTTAGAATGAAAATATGAAAGAGAAAACATCCATAGCCATTGGACTGTATTACAATATACGTTGAAATTTCAAATACAACAATTATTACAGTATAAGCATAATGAATAGAGGGAAAAAGTGTGATGACTCGGCCGCTCAGACAATGGTAGGTATAGGGAGCGCGGCGGTCCACCGAAACACTGGCAGCACCTTTGTTTGCGTTTCAGCTTCTGAATGCAGCACCATGATAGTTTGGCACCTTATGATTAAACTCGCAATCTTTAATTAACCCTTGGTCCTATTTCTGTAAAATTTGTGCAGAAATAATCTTACACACAATAGTCCTTCTGATGGTTAAAACAGAGTCTTAAAAAAGCAGATATAAATGTTTTTATTTCTTTTTTATAAACATCACCAATTACACAAAATTCATGGAGGGTGAAGCGAAATTTGACTATGCGACAATTTTTTTCATTTTTGTGTCCCGTAAAATCTTCAAGCGAGAAAGTTTTAGTGAAATATTCGAATTTTATTATGAACGAAGTACCACCTTTATATCTTGAATGGTTTACGGGTAATTGAGAGGTAATTACTCCGGGCGCTACAGCTCGTGATATGGGACGCTCGTGAAATGTCAAGGTGAAGCAAATTTGACTATGCGACAATTTTTTTTATTTTTGTGTCCAGAAAATGATTCAAGCTTGTGAGTTTTAGTGAAATATTTGAATCTTTTTATAAATCGAGTACTGCCTTTATATCTATAATGGTTTATGAGTAATTGAGTGGTAATTAGTCCAGGCGCTAAAGCTATCAGAATGGTACGGAGGTATTAGCAAGCATCTTTTCCATAAAATACCAGCAATAACGTCAAAATCTTTAAATAATTTATTAATGGGCTCAATAATAATACTATATTAACTGACTATTTGTACTCATACTGTAAGATTGACTCACTGGGGAAAAGGAATGAATCAAACTTTTTCCTAACTTTGTAAATCTGCACTACTTTAATTTAGACATTTGTTGGATTATTTATTACATTTTCTTTTCATTTATGTTAGTAATTTTTATGTCTAATTATCATAGCAAATACCTTATTAGTTTATTATCTTGTTAGGCTTTTTTTCATAATATAATTTAACAACATAAGACGTACATCAGTTACAGCGTGCGGCAAATTGCCGAGGGTTTAAGAGCAAATAGCAAGCTGTAGTTAAGGCAAGAGAATTTTATTTTTTTATGAAAAAATCAGGGAAAATGTTTTGAAATATTGTGTGATATATATGTAGAATGCATTGCAACAAAATTGTGTGTATAAGTGTCCTTATGGGATATTGAGACACCAATTTTAAAGATCCTGCATCCCCTTTTTGTAGTGCTGCTTATGAAATCTTCTCTGCCCTGCAATTCACAAACCATCCCCTAGTTTTTATATTATCTCTGTCACATAATTTGTATACAGATCTACACTTTTGACCATGTTTCACCTAGATATCTTACCCCATATAGCCAGGAGAAAATGAATATTAACATAAATAACATTACTATTAATACAAAATATTCTACACAATGTAATATTGATATTAATTTATAAAAATATCCCTTGGCTTTTGTCTACCCTAATTATACGGTGTTATTTCTATACAAATATACATTCTTTAACAAATTTTCATCAAATTATACTGACATACTCTCTACCCTATTTTCTAGGCAACATAAAATTAGATCAATAATTCATCCCTTAGCTGTTTTATACCTATATTATATAATTGTTCATTGCTTGTGAACATCTTTGATTTTTGGAAAGATGTGGAACGAAATGTTACAGTCAAGCTTCTTGCAATCTGAGAAATTACTGTTACACACGGCCACAGCACATCTCTGGCACTGCATAACGGTTCAGTTATTTAATATTTATTTTATTTCTTTATGGAGATGAGATGTTCCAAGAGTTATAAAGCAGCCCGAAAATGGCGAAAAGTATTTAACAACTAATTTTAGATAAGGTGAGTAATTTTGAAGTGGATTAATGTAATATTTTGTTTAAGAGCTTTTGCAATTTTTCCTATACCGCCCGTAGTAATCTTGCTCCCGCGAATCTCAAACAGAGCAACTCTACCTAGTGGCAGAACCAGTGAACTACCTCAGTCATCACACTTTCTCCTCTATTCATTATGGTATAAGTATTTACCTTAGGCACATAGGCTATGGTATAGTCATAAATATTTCTACAAATAATTATTATCAACCAGTTATACAGTGTTGGTTGTACAGTCATTGAGCGTAATGTCATAAGGTAATATGATATGAATTTGTAATTATATCCTAAATGAGGTATATGGTACAAGTCAAATATTTTATTTTATTATCAACTAATGAAAATTTTACAAGAATTGAGTTACCAATAATTGTTTAACTTAAATAACCCTAAAATTTAAAATTATCTTGGATCTTGTCCAAATAATTGCTAATACACTTCCCTTACATGCAAGTATCACTGGCTGTACAATATTAAGTGCCAGTATGGTACTTTATGAGATTGTGTGCGGGTCAGGAAAATGTCTGTCCATCTGTCTGTCCATCCATCCATGTGTCTGTACGCACGATAACTCAAATAGGCTATGCTTTACCAGAGTTTCATGAAACTTCATATACACATTTATAATGTACATAGGAAAAAGCCTATTGATATTAGTATTAGTATTAGTATTAGCCCGTAACATCCCTATCGGGCAAGGGCCTCTTTCTATGAAAGGTAGCTGGGTTCTTGCAGACCCGGGTAGCTAGTCCGGGAGAGATCAGTCTTTGATAGTGTCCAAGTTAAGTTTTATAAGGTGTCTCCAGGTTTGACGATCCTTGGCTTGCGTCGTCCATCGGTTACCAAAGGTGTGCCTGATGTCGTCTGACCAGCGTGTTTTCTGTCTTCCTATGTGCCTTTGACCTGTCCTAGGGTCCCATGAAGTTATTCTGTATGTCCATCTGGTGGGTTGTAGTCGCATGGTGTGCCCTGCCCATCTCCATTTTAGGCGGCTGACCAAATCAAATGACCGGTACTGAAGTAATGGCTAATTAAAAGTCATATGCTTTTTAAATGGGAAATCATGATCATACTACAATGCTGCATTGCTTAATCATTGAGGGCCTTGAGTCCAATGCAGTCAGATATTTATTTCGTTGATCAGATTTAAATGAGAAGGCCTACTACATGAATACTGTTATATACAGAAGTTATATTAAAGAATTTTGTATATCCATGTATGTAAGTATGAATTAAGGTTAACTAACAAACTTCAGACCTTTGTTCTTCTGCAAGCCATGCTTAATGAATCAATCTGGAGTTTAACTCGGAGATAGATTACAAAAATAACTTATTTTCTGCATATCATAATTGCAATTATCATTAATTAAACAAATACTTTGCTATATCAGGTTACTTGATTTTTCTTTTACAAGATGCTGGATGTTAAAAAACAATTTTTTGGCACAATTCTTAGAGTAGTAGATGTGCTATTAAGCGTAGTAGCCTATCCATGTACCGGTATCAGTTTATTCTTTCTGCAGTTGTTGAAATTGGATATGCACATTTTGGCATGACTTAATAGCCATCTTCAGTCCTTGATATTCCAGACTGGTGTACTTGGACATCCAGCTCCAGCTCCAGCTCAAGTTTGGTACTACAGATGGCATATTAAGTCATGTCAAAATGCAAAAATTGCAGAAGGAATAAATTGATACCGGTACATGGATAGGCTACTATGCTTAATAGAACTTCTACTACTCTAAGAATTGTGCCTGCAAGTTGTTTTTTTAACATCCAGCATCTTTTAAAAGAATAAAATCAACAAAGTGCCAGAATGCTTTTGCTTAATCAGTTATAATTGCAATGATGATATGCAGATTTGTTTTGGATCAATTTCCGAATTAAGCTCCAGATTGATTCATTAAGCAGGACTTACAGAAGAACAAAGGTATATTTTTTTAAAATCATATTAAAATCATCCAGCATCAACAGAACTATACAGGTTTGTGATATCTTGACAATCACACTCTCACATAAAAATAAAAATAAAATGAAAAAACATATCAAATATGCTGGCTATAGTATTTGAACCAAGGACCTCCAGAATGCGAGTCCAAGACGTTACCATCTTGGACACCACACTCAGTTTAATGCTCTAGTTTGATAAGCATATGTGAAGGAATAGTGTTATTTGTCAGAAGTAAATGTAATGCAACTTCCAAAGCCATATATGAACACTCTAAAACAATATGTTGTCATGATAACTGATTTGCATTTGATAAACTCTTTCTAATATATTATCAAAGTTAGGCACTAAATTGGGCTTTGCTCCGGTACCAGTCAACCGATTTGGTCCAATATCAATAGGCTTCTTCCCATGGACGTTGTAAATGTGAATATCAAGTTTCATGAAAATCCGATAAAGTATATTATTGAGTTATCGCATGTACAGACATACGGATGGACAGACAGACATTTCCCCGTCCCCCACACAATCTTATAAAGTACCATTCTGGCACTTAATAATACTTGTATGTTGCGGAAGTGTATTAGCAATTACTTGGTCATGATCGAAGATAATTTTAAATTTTAAGGTTTTTATCTCTTTTTAAACAATTATTCGTAACACAATTCTTGTAAAATTATCTTGAGTTGATAATTAGATAAAATATTCGACTTGTACCATAGACCTGATTTAGGATATAATTACAAATCCATATTATATTACCTAATGACATAACATTCTACAAATCCATATTATATTACCTAATGACATAACATTCATGATTGTGTAACCAACTCTATAGGCTATAACTGGTTGATAATAATTTTATGCAGAAATATTTATGACTATAGGCCTACCATAGCATATGTGCCTAAGGTAAATACTTATACTGTAATAATTGTGTAACAACCGTCTGGTTGTCACCACGAAAAATAAAATTTGAAAGGGGAAAATATCTATATATATAAAAATGAATATGTGTGTGTGTGTGTGTGTGTGTCCTTTATGCATTATTACACCATTTATCCGATCGCCATGAAACTTTGGGAAGTTGTTGAGTAGATTCCCGGGAAGGTTTCTGGCATATTACATTTTTAATTTTTGCTTTCGTTCGTGAGTTATGAGTGAAAAACGGGCAGAAAACGTGTATTTTTTGCGTTTTCGAAGCATCGGTTTTCAGTAATACAAATCAATTACGGTAGGCTTTGGCTATTTTTGTCGTACCTTGGAAATGAAACTTTCGCGATCGCTTGAATGTTGTAGCTCACGCTGGTCGATTCATTTGTTTATAATGTCAAGGCCGCAGATATATGAAATTTTCAACCTACACCGAAGAGGATTATTATTATTATTATTATTATTATTATAAGAGGAATAGTCAATATAGGCCTAAATAGGGTCAAACGTTGTTCGATTTGGACGAAACTCACTATACAGGGGTTTTCTGGGCCAAGGATCTCGAATCTGAGGTTGTGTTTCCCAGGCGACGCTATCTAATCGTGGTACAGTACATACAATCAGAGGTGAGCACTGTAAACATGATGTGCAGTAGATCGGGCCAGGTCCATTATGTAGGAGAACGATTTGAGGGGGTGTACAGTTTAGTCTCACTGAGACTCTCACACGGTGCAGATCTTTCCTCGTGCAGACGGACAATAGCTTACAATTGTGACTTCCTAGACCACGTGGCTGGGCGTTGTAATGTGCATGAGAAGCAATCCCCACTTATTTCTCCTCCCTTCTCCTGCGACGCATGTAGTGCTCACCTCTGATTGTATAAACAGTATGTAATTCACGTGATTTAGGTGTTAATAAATATAATGATTTAACTATTATGCTCTTAATTTTTAATTTTTGAAATAATTATCGCGTGCGAAGCCGCGGGCACACGCTAGTATTTTATAAATCTCTCTCTGAACCTCCAATATAACTTCCAGAAAATAATTCAAATAGAAAATGACTGCTAATGACTTGATTATCTACCACAAATGTTATTGATATAATGCAAGTAATACTCTTCAATATAATCTCAATTAAAGAACAAGTTCAAATTTCATATTTACGCTGCAAAATTTCATAGGAAGCAATCAGAATTGGGTCTATAACCATAAGGCATGTAGAATCGAAGGGATCTCACTCCAACCAGGGAAAAGGAAATGAGCAACAATCTACAATAACAATATCTGCAATATTTCAGTAACAATATAAAGAGAATATATTTTACACAATAATTGTGAAATATTTTCAGCCTCAAAAAAAAACCACACTATAACAACATTATACAAAATTTGGTAGGCCTATATAAGTTCAAAATAGTTTGATGAGGCTCTGTTCTGAGAAAATTTTTACATTTAATTTGGAATATTTTGTCAGTCGTAGTAAATATAGGATCAACTCTCAAAACTAATAAGTATTCCAGAGAATATCAAAGCAATATTCACCATTTATGATAATCTCTCAGAAAGGTCTAATAAGAGAAAACTTAAATATGTATAATGGCAACTAGAAAATTCTATCGGCAGAAAGTATCCTCAGCCATACATAAATACTCTGTACTCTGTTCACTGAAATATCCAATATAACAAAATCTCAGCTAGCATCGGAATAAAACCTGGCTTACTTATAATCAAAGATTATCAAAGTCTGAAAAATATTCGTATCATATCATATAATGCCATATATTCGAAGCATCCTCTATATTAATTCCAAAATATTTTCAGAATTTGAAGTTAATAACACCAAAACACTAGATTAGCATTAATCACAGCTTACTCTAGACCACGCTTAACGACTGTTTGAAGAAAACTTTTGTTTAATTAATATAATAACTAATAGGAAGTGACATAATCCCATAGAACAACTACCTTATATCTTATGTCAAACTTAATTCACTTGAGGGAAGGTTACGTTTAATAGAGATATAATATGGCTGAATCAGAGTAAGAGGATGAGATCAAAGTATATTGAAGAATATTAACTATAGGAAAGTCAGTACAATAGAAACTGAATGTACTTAATCACAAAATCGGAACGTCTTAGGTTGCTGCAGACTATAGTTTATGTTTGAATAAAGCAAGGGTAAGTATATTTGAAAGGAATCCAGAAATAACTCAGACTATTGTAGAAGAATGAAGAACAAGATGCAGGTAGACGAAAATCCAGAATGCAGCGAAACTAAGCTTACAAATGTGATACTTTAACGTTATATATTTCATATAATGAATATCAATACTGTTATCCTTGTATATTTTACGTAATGAATATATATATATATATATATATATATATATATATATATATATTCACGTAGAAATGAAAAGGAAAAATCTTAAAACAGTTCCAATTAAGCTATTAAAAAAAATTACTGATACAATAAAAGACGGTAGTAGAGATATATATAATTCCTTAATTCATTGAGGAATATAAATGCTGATTACTACAATAGCAAATATATTGACTACGAGATAGTAACTTCTAGCAGAATACAAAAAATCATATTTACAATGCCTTTAAACCTAAATTGCACCGAGCGATGAAATGTTTCAAACCATGGAACGATACAGTATACAAGGCCTACATCATAAGCACCGGGGTCACGTAAGCTAATAACCTCAGGAACTTTAACTGTTTAATAATAGAGTAAATACCTCTAAATCAATTCACCGTATTATTCCAACCGAAAACTGCATGTATGAAAATTACTACCATTCATATGAAGCATAATTTAATACCAAATATGTTTGAATGAGATATAAAATATTCGAATACCTACCAAAAACAGAACCTTATCAAATATCACATTAATAGCAATTTCATATCAAACTTTCCTGTACTTTTATTGCACATGCAAAATTTTACGCATAATACGTGACAGCATTTTACAGCAAGAATTTCTACTTGAGTCGTAGGGATGCTAGTTTGGTAGATTGCCTCGATATTGAAAAATTTAATTAAGAAAAGAACGCACCATATAATGGCACTAAAGGTTTATTGTTTATTGTTTAATCCTCTGAGCAAATACATACTATGGGATATTGTTAAGCATTAACATACATTAATACATACATAACATTTTAGGCAATACATACATTAATTCAATGAAAGAAAATAGATTATAAGATACAAAATACATTATAAAATACTATATAGTATGCAATTTCACAAATATACCAATTATACAATAATATTGTTTTTATTTGGTTTTACAGATTCTCTCTCTCTCTCTCTTTTTTTTTTTTTTTTTTTTTTTTTTTTTAATTAATTAGGCCTTCTAGAAAAGTTTTAAGGTAGAATTTACAGAAGGACAAACTTGAATTTACAAAATGACTAGTATTTACAAAAAATTACTAATATTTACAAAAATTTACTAGATTTATAAAGTTGTTCTGAAGTAGCCACATGCATTACTAAAAAATAAAATAAAAAATAAATTAAATTAAAGTAAAATTAAATAAAAATAAACTTTACAATTGTCAAGCTTAGAATGGAATGTAGTATGGTTACATACTACATAACAATAGATAGATAGATAGATAGCATTCTTATGCTGGAGACATTCACAGAATGTATAGCAACGTCAGAAAACTAAACATTATGGGCTACCAATTGATACTAAAAAATTCGTCAAGGTCATAGATTGGGTTGGTCACCAATTTAGTCTTGAGTGCCCTCTTGAAGGCTTGTAGGGTTGACTTCTTAATGCCATCAGGTAAGCTATTGAATAATTTGATAGAGACTGTGTCAAAACTTCTTTGAGTGATGCTGAATTTGTTTTTATTAGGATAAACAATATCTCTATTTCGAATTAAATAATTATGAGTATAAAGATTAGCAGTGGAAGTGCAAACATTATTTTTCATATACAGCAGGCAGCTCAAGACATACATTGATGGCAAACTCAAGATCCCTAATTTAGAGAACAAAGGTTTACAATGAGATCCTAAGGGAGCTCCGCTGATAATCCTCACAGCTTTCTTCTGCAAAATAAATATTTTCTTAGCAGTAGAATGATTGCCCCATAACAGAATTCCGTAACTTAGGTGGCTGTGAACAAAAGCATAGTAAACAGTTAATAAGGAGGCAGGACCTAGGCTGTGACTTAGTAGCCTTAAGATAAATAAACTTCTACTAATTTTGCTAGCAACGTAGTTTGTATGAGATGTCCAACCCAAGCCAGGTTCAATGTGAATGCCTAAGAATCTAAAGTATTTGTCTCGATCATACTCTTGAGGTCTAATATTAAATTTCAAATCAACTGTTTTAGCATCATTTAATTTGAGCTTATTAGCATTACACCATTCAAGTACCTTAGTAGACATTTGATCGACTGTGTTAGTTAAAAAGTCAGAATTCTTATGGACTACATTGAGTGCCAAGCCGTCAGCAAATAAATAAGTTTCCAGACATTCATTTTGAACATTTACAGATAGATCGTTTATGTATATAATAAATAGAACAGGCCCAAGAACGGAGCCCTGAGGGACACCATTCATAATTTGCTTAAATTCAGAGGTTTTACCATTGAAACACACGGATTGGTATCTTCCATTTAAATAGGATGATAATAACTCAACACTAGCATTACCAAAACCATAGAAAGCAAGCTTTTGGAGAAGAAAACTGTGGCACACGGTGTCGAAAGCCTTTGTTAAATCAAAGAATCTACTGTGAACAAAGTTACCAGTTTCTAGTCCTTCAAAGCATCGTTTAACAAAAGCAATAACAGCATCTATAGTACTATGTCCAGCTCTAAATCCTTATTGGGTTGGAGTGAAAAGAGTATTACTTTCAAAGTATTGTACAATCTGTTTGTTCAATAGAATCTCAAAGACTTTAGAAACAATTGGAACAATGCTAATAGGCCTGTAATTGTTATAATCATGTTTGCATCCCTTTTTATAAATGGGAATTACCTTGACGAATTTCAGCATGTCAGGGAAAATACATCTATCAATGCAACAGTTAAAAATATGCACCAGAGGTTCACAAATTAATTCTGAAGCTATTTTAAGAATCTTTGCGTTCATACCATATACATCTAGAGAGGAGCTGTTACTGAGTTTGAGAATGACATCATACATGGCTTCAACGGAAGTATGCTTGAATGTAAATGTGCTGTTAGGTTTGTCTAATAGTGGAAGGAAATCCATAGCGGTACTGTCATTAGGTATATTAGATACAATGCTTTCAGAAATGTTAACGAAGAAAGAATTAAAACCATTAGCATTCAAAACAGAAGAAGATGTGTTAGATTTGGAATTATCATTCAAAAGGTCAGAGACGACAGACCAAGTAGATTTGCATTTATTCTTAGAATTATCAATAACATTAGAATAACAATTGATTTTGGTTGACCGAAGCTTTGATTTGTAAATTTTTTTTTAGTGCAGCATATTTACATTTAGCAGAAGTCACTCCATAATAAGTAAACAACTTATAATAGAATAGACATTTATCTTTTAAAACATTCAATTCCCTAGTGTACCACTTATTTTTACTACCTTTCATACTAATACCTGACTTGACGAACTTTAAAGGAAAAGCCTTATCTACAATGTGTTGCAATATATAGAATAAATTATTAAGTTTATCATTAATATCATGTACACTATATATACCAAACCAATTCACCTGTTTCAATAAATATATAAAATAAACAATAGTCATTTCATTAAAAGGCCTTATGAAATTGTATGATGAAAATACACCAGCAGATCTTTTGCTGGGTAAAGAAGTCTGAAATATTAAAGCATCATGGTCCGAAAAAACAGTTGGGAGGAGATTGATGTAACATTTCTCTACATGAATATTTGTAATAATGTTATCAATGGCTGTACCATGGTTGCCATCCCGACCTGGACGAGTTGGTTGGTCATTAGTAGCACGTAAGCCAAAGCTCTCAAATAAATTCAACAAGTCTTTAGTGTGACTGCTAGTTCCACAAAAATCAACGTTAAAATCTGCTGTTAATACAATATTAGTATTAAAAGAAATATGGTTACATAGAATATGGTTACATAACAATAGACTTACAATAGAAATTATATTAAGAGTATAATACAATACCGGGTACATTAATTTACATATATATTACAGATGAGAGAGAATGGGTTTGAGATAGTTCA
Organism: Ectobius pallidus; assembly: GCA_964059195.1. Lineage (NCBI taxonomy): Eukaryota > Metazoa > Arthropoda > Insecta > Blattodea > Ectobiidae > Ectobius > Ectobius pallidus. The sequence continues at coordinate 30,566,436 of CAXKWD010000001.1, read as the reverse complement.
GTAACAAGATATTTCCTTTTCTTTTGAGTTATCAAGAGATTGAGTTACTATTTAAATATTAGAGATTCTACATTCTGAATATCCTTAAGGCAATTCTGGGACATTTTGTGAAGCGAGTACTAAGGTTTCACTCACCGTCCGTTCAGCTGAAGTCACACAAACACTAAATTTCAGATAGCTACATGACACTAGAACTCTTCGTAACACACTGGTTCAAGCGAGCCAGCGACTCCCTACAGCTGAACACGGGAGGGACAAGCTACGCACATGCGTGAAAACAAAAGCTTGAGTAAAGAAACAGCGTTGCCAAATCATAGCTATCCACTATAGGACATTTTTATGCACTACAATTGTTGTATTTGAAATCTCAACATATATTTTAATACAGTCCAATGGCTATGGATGTTTTCTCTTTCATATGTTCATTCTAAGATAATAACCTAAATTTTGACCATTAATAATTATTAGTAGTAGTAACCCTGTATCAGATAGAATTTCTGTGATTTACTAACTTTGTGGTAGGTACAAAGTGGACATTACATACTATATTATACTTTTACCACAAACGATATGAAGTTTATCAATTATTGTTACCTCACACTATGATGAATATTTAATCCAGACATGAATTTTTCAAGCACCAATTTTCATTAAAATTTTATAATGAGCCTGTACAATTTATGGGCTTAATTATTTTCAGAAGAGCTGAAGCCTGTAGAATCTGGTATCGAGGGTATTAAATCTCAGCCACATGTTTAGGCATCAAGGAGTTGACAGTTGACAGTTTAAATAAGGGCTGGGGGATTGAAGACATGGGAGGAGCTGGAAGAGCGTACTCCTCTGAGTAGTGGTTATGAATCCTGTCTATCTGTGTCATTATTAAATACTGCCCAAGTAAGAGACTTGAAGTTTTCCCAGAGCTAGATAAGAATCAGGATTCCAGCCATGTAAGAACGTTGAAGCTGTCCAAGCTTTCGGCTGCTACTTACTCTGCAGCCATCTTCTAACTATCAACATCAAACCTGAACACATGGCCTCAGCAAAGTTAAGACCGTGAACCCTGGGAATCTATAAAATCCCATGCCGGTGTGGAGCAGTTCACATTGGGCAGACAAGTTGCTTTTAACCCTGCAGTGCTCGTGCGCTATTTTAGGACATAGAAGATCGCGCGGTGTCTGAGAGACGCTGTTCGTGTTTTACGTTATTCCTATTGTTTTATGTTGTTTTGAGTGTTCATTTTGTTTATTGAGGGTTGTCATGGTTTATTTAATATTATTGAACATGTTTTGCATACATTGCTTAGTTAAAAATATGTGTATTAAGTCAATTTATTGAAAATGAGCATTTATGTAATCAACTAATCATATTGGACACAAATCAATATTAGCACATTATGACTTTAATTAATTTACAATAAAACAATGTTGTTAGGCATGTAACAATTTTTAAATAATTTTAAATTATTATTGTCCTAAGACTGTGTAGGTATAACAACTTTTACTACTAATCTCTTCTTATTCCATTTAGAAACTTTGTCCCGCGCTACGAAATATTTAGGACTATCACATTCATTATAATCATTATCATCATCTGCTTCTTGTTCAGTGTCCGTAGACGCACTTCTAGACTCCGCAATGTCTTCTTTAGGATTACTATCGCAATCAAGTTCTTTCTTCTTCTTCTAGCAACTTTGCACTATTTTCCAATCATTTGGATCAGAAAGATTATGATATTTTTTCTCCTTTTCACTCATTGCCAAGCCTAATGATAAATAATTTCCATCAGAAAAGATGGGTATTGTAGGTTTATGATCACTAGTTTCTGCAAGAAATTTGTTTTAAACCAGTAACTTACCTTGTAACAGTAAAGCTCGCGGAGGCGTCTCATAGACGCCATCTACATTTTTGCAACAATGACGTCACTCCACTCTTGCTAGGCGAAAACTGGAGGGTTGCCGCTTGGATATGTTATTTAAGAGTAGTTGACCGAAAGGTAGATAGCAGGTCAGCACAATGGCCTCATAGGTATTCTAGATATGGTGAAATGAATTTGGTCTGGCGTCTGTCAGACGCCGCGCGAGCACTGCAGGGTTAAAGCCAGATGCATTGAACATAAATGATGCATCCAACTGGGACACCCGGACAGTCTGCATTGGCTCAACACATGTACGAGAATGGCCTCAAAACATTAACTTCCAAGATGTAAAAATTCTTGGAAAGCAACTTACTGGGCTTGAACTAAGATAGGCCTGGAATCCAGCAATAAATCATCAAAATCGGACTAGATCCAGGCCCTGTTTTATAGAACTTTTACACTCATATTATTAGCAAATACATAATAAAATTAGTTATTAAGTTATTAGTTTTCTGTTTCATAAGAATATTTTCTAATAATATTAGTTAGGAGTTCATGGCTCTGAATTATTAGTAAATATTGCTAATATTAGTAGTAAACTGTTTCATACACTGCAGAACTAATAAAATTTACTGTTAACATTAGGTGTTTTTCTATAAATGTATATGGGCTAAGTTAATAAGTTATTCTCAAACCAATGTAATTCAGATTTCGTGATCTTAAAATTGTGGAAAAGGAATCACTCTGATTTAATTATCAATTTAGAAAAAGCTTACATACCATACGCTATCAAAGGAATTTTTGTCACAACTTTAAGGAATTGAAGTTAGATTTTAGTACCGGTAGGCCATAAGCCTAATGAAGAATATTATGAGTTATAATATTATTAACTAATATTATTAGCGAGTTCTATGAAACAGGGCCCTGGGCCAATAAGTTCCAACTTGGCCTTCAATTCCAACCAATAGGATGTCGGTGTTTCACCACAAGATTTATTTACTACTGATTGGCTACCGTACCATCCATCAATGCTGTTACAGTATAACAGGACCTCCAATTTCCAACTCAGCTGCAGAGCAAGGAGCAGCCAAAAGCTCAGACAGCTTCAATCTTCACACCCAACTGGAGTACTGGGAAGCTACCATATATTGCTCAAGTGCTTATACACTCACCTTAATCAAAGCGATGTCACAATCCAGAGGGATAGCTTTCTCAAAGTCTGGATGAACTATTATTTTCTCAACTCTATGAACTTGGCCCCCCTTGTTAAGTATGTTGGAACCAACACGAATAGCAGTGTCATGTTCATTGGAACTGCAATAAAAAATAAACTTGTTATCTGATGAATGTATTTCTCAGTATGTGACCTGACTGCATATTGCTCTCCAAATAGTTTGTCAGATTGTTATATTTATTTAACCATTTTATATTTAAATTTTCATTTAGCATTTAACAATTTTAAATTTTCAAAGAATCGGTAAAAGTACTGAGCTGGAAAGGTGCAGTGCAACTACTGAGCTACAAACTGGCTCTATGACCCTAAGGTTAACTCAGCCTCAGGAGCAATGCTTAGGGTAAAGATGGCTGGTGCACAAAGTCTACCATCCTTGCCATCTACGAATGCTGAGTAGGCCTATCTAAAAATTTAGGAGCATCAATTTCCTAGAACCGCAAGGTTCTTAATGTATACATATAGGTTCAAAATGGCACTTTCAGCTCAATTTTATTCCTTTACACACTTACCAGTAGTATGAAATTCCTGACTTTCTAGTTTCCAAAAATGTACAGTATGATTTATGTCCCTTTGACAGTTGGAACCACTTTCAGAGGCCTTTACCAGCATGCACTTTGTGTTCATCTTAAATTAAAGACAAATGAATGATATATACCTCCCATTCATGTCACGCATGACAGGAAGTAATGAATTGTGTAACTTCAAACTTTGTTTAGGCTACATTTTTTCTAAAAAATTCTCTATTACAGTATTTTACAATCATTCAAACACAAAATTTGGTAGCTAGAAATAACTTATGATATCCACTTATATACCAAATTAAAGCTACAAAATTGGAGAATGTTGTACAGACTCTACCTAAAAGATCGTCATTTTTATAAAATACTACTTTTCTGTAGCCATTTTTTAAAAGTAAAGACTCTTTTTAATTTTAATTAGGAAATAATTAATTAAAAATTAGTCAAATAATCATAAAGTATTCCAGGTACATGCCTACAACATAGCTCAAATGCCAGGAAACAATTTAGTGCAAAAACTGTTTACATAACTTATTAATTTATTTGTGGAAACAGTGTTGTTTTGAGAATTTCCAATTTTTCAAATGAAAGATTTTAATTCCCCCATTAAAAATAATGTGAATATCCTTCTCATATAACTGTTAGTATGTCATAAATAAAAACGCAGAAAATTTGGTTCAAAATTGTACATTGTTCTTTGAAACTTATTTCTAGGAGTCAAACCAAGGACCAATATTACTGTCACAAAGTCCAGGATTCGCCCAGAAAGCGCCAGAATGACAGACTTCTAGAAAGATCGCGCTCTCCTATTGGACGGGCGGGAGGCGAGGCGCTTGTGGGCGTGACGCGACACGATGAGTGGACTAAGTGCGCTCGTGGGAGGGGCCGGAGTAGGGGCCACGTACTCAGGGGTGTGACGGCTCACCGCGCGGGCATTCTAGACTCCACGAGGGCAGAACTTTCGAGACGTCGGCTCCAGAGTATTCGTCGGGACTATATGGGGGCGAGAAAGGCGACGCGGACAGTTCAGTTCAGTTCCTGAGTAGCAGACAGTCAGTCAGAGAGACAGTCAGTCGAGGAGAGTAACAGCAACGGCCAGTCAGAGGGAGTCAGTCCGCGAGGAGTGATGAGCCAGTCAATGGGAGAACAGTCAGTAACAGCGGGAGAGAGTCAGCGTCAGAGTGTGAACTGGACGGAGAGCACTAATCAGCGCGACCTCAAGTAAGTGTGGCTTGAGGAGCTGAGGACCTGGACGGAGTGAACCGATCAGCGCAGTTGAGGACTTGGGAAGCTGAGGAGCCAGTGACCGGAGGGACTAGTCAACGGAGGGACCCGCGAACGGGGAACTAGCGACCGGAGAGAAGGGTGAACGGAGGAACTAGTGGACGGAAGAGCTGGTGAGGTGATCTGGACTGGATTGGGACAAAACTCTCTCCGACAATATCCTCACCGTGCCTATGGCATCTTTGGTATCTTTTCCTGTTCTAAATCCAAACTGGTCCTCTCCCAACTAAACATAAAACTGGAAATATACAACAAAAAACACCCAAAACGATCATCTACACTTTCAGTCACACACACTTTGTGACACAATAGGGATGTAGCGAACTAGAATCAGCAGATGTCTCCACTGCTCTAGCCGGAATGCGCTAGCCATTCATCAATTTTTTTTTCAGTTGTCTTCTGCTGGCACCTTGCTTTTAAATGGCGTTTCATCTTAGCAGACTGAAAAATACATTCGAACTTTTCTATTTTTGTAGCGGGTGCATTTCTTTGTATACTGGACACTTCCAGAATATATTTACATGAAAAAGCTTAAAGAAAAATTGCAGAAGGTGACGCTATATAAATCGAAAAGGAAGAATTAGCAGAAAATACTGTGAGAAATGCCCGCTACTAACTACACCGCTTTATTCCCGACATACAAAATGTTATGAAGATATGAATATTTATATACAGTGCTGCTAATTTGGCTGTTGGGTATGATTCAAAGTAACTAAAAGGATATGCCTCTAGAGTTCAGATAGTAAAATACTAATTGATATACGTCATAAACACTGATATATGTGGTCTGTATTCGCAGCATTTTAAATATTATTTATTTTCTATATCAAATGCATATTTAGCATATACAGTACCATCATAATATGATATTTATTTATTTTAATTTATTTCTGTCACTACAGATTGCAAACGCAAAGAATACCATTTCAATTAAACAAATAGGAAAGAATCCACAGTAGAATGATATGTAATACAACGAAATCAATGAAATGAAACAAAATAAAACAGTATGCAAACTGTGAAACATATGAAAACATAGAAACACACGCTACAAGAAAATTAAATAACGTATATACTTCAAAATATATAGCCTACATTATGTAGGAGAGTGACCATATAAATGGTTACGCATGATCCGTACAGAGTCCCTCAATACGAGAAGACTTATTTCATAGTAGAGATGTTGGTTTAGGCAGAACGATCTGCAAAAGTCCATGAACATCTTGGTGATAGATCCACGTCTACCAATCATCAGTTCAATTACAGATATTTTTTGTATATGGTATTTTTCCTTAAAGTATTGGACCGTGGGTTCATAAATTTCCTTTTTTTCGAAGTCTACTTCTTGTGGCTGCTCGGAATCTCGTTCAAATCGAACAGTTGGATCAATTATATAGGTCCCTCTTTCTGTCAAGAGCAATGATGTCCACTCTTCTGTTGCTTCCATTATCAGCAACGCAATGGACTACTTCGTAATGGACTATCTAATGCAAGGATGCTACTATTCAATAGAAGAATATTTATCTGAACCATAGGCACGGCGCATCTTTTGCTACTCCTAACTAAGCATATAGTAGTACTGAGTTTTATCAGTAGTGACCTGTACATAATTTTATCATTTTACCAGTTTGTTAATTTGTCTTGTAGGTTAAGGTATTCTTAAATCAGTTCATTATTTAAGATTCATAGTTTATAGTTTATAGTTCATAGTCTAAGATTCTCTGTATTACTGTTCTAGTGTTAATTTCTATCTTAGGTTTAAGCTGACGAATCCTACATCGATGTAAATTGATTATACGGATGAATAAAGTATCTTATCTTATCTTATCTTATACTTCAAGCCCTTTTTGTGTCGGGGAGGTAGCTATCTTGCTTCTAATGCGATCGATGGTGACGAGTGTTTCGCAGGAGTTCCCCATGTGGAGAGCAGCCTAGAACATGAGCCAATGTTTCTATCTCGCTACAGTGCCTGCAGAGGTTTCCATCCAGACTGCGTCCATAGATTGCCCTTACGGGAGCGACATTACCTTGTAGTTTGATGGCGTCTCTCCATTTGGAGCTGCCAAGGCCTTTTCTAGTTTCAAGCCATCTGTTGGCCAATGGACACTCTCCATACAGTACAACGCCTTTTCCGTGAGTTCTTAATTGACTCCATTTGTTAAATTCTTCATTTCGCAGATAGCCCCTTATGTCAGGTGTTTTAACTTCCACCATTTCCTTATCAATTTCTAGCGCCTTCAAACATCGCAACTTGTCAGCACACAGATCTCTGGTGGCATCGACATACTCATTGTTGGCACTTTTCAGGATTCTACATGCGTTAAATCGCTGAAGTAGGGCCTCCCATTGAGCACGGAAGACGCCAAGTCCGTTTACCTTCCTAGATGAATAAACCATTGCATCTGGTGTGTCAGTTGGCAATTGTACGAGGGTTGGTCAATAAGTAAGGTCTCCAACACTCTAGCCAAGCTCACACGTCGGACGAGAGATTTGGCGCCACTGCCATGTCCCGCTATCTCCCCTCTTTCAAATGAGCCATTGCTGCAATCGCTGAACCTTTTAGTGTCCGAGATGGAGCTGTTTGAAATGGATCTCCCAATTTCCGTCCCCGCCAAGTGCGCCTACGCGAAGTCATACGGTTTCTTATTTCGAAAAAAGTTCCGCCGATTGAAATTCACAGACAGCTTTGCGAAGTTTATGGAGAGGGATGTATGGACATGAAAGATGTGCGTAAATGGGTTCGTGAGTTTAAATAGGGCCGGACAAATATTCATGGTGAAGAACAAAGTGGGAGACCAACAACAGCCGTCACAGATGAAATGGTGGAAAAAGTCGGTGAATTGGTGCGACAATATCAACGCATCACTACTCGTGAACTTTGTTTATTATTTCCTGACATTTCTAAAGGTTCCATACAGACCATTGTGAGTGACAAATTGATGTTCCATAAGGTTTGTGCGAGGTGGTTCACGGAGGCCGCACGTGGCGGGGACGGAAATCGGGAGATCCATTTCAAACAGCTCCATCTTGGACGCTAAAAGGTTCAGCGATTGCAGCAATGGCTCATTTGAAAGAGGGGAGATAGCGGGACATGACAGTGGCGCCAAATCTCTCGTCCGACGTTGTGAGCTTGGGCTAGAGCGTTGAAGACTTTACTTATTGACCAACCCTCGTAGTATCTCCTTGATCGTGCTCTATATGATCTTATCTACTGTTATTATAAATTTTTTAGAGAGCTGCAATTCATGGAGATTCTGAAAGCGATAGATTAGTGAAGGCAATATAAACTGATTAACAACTGAAAACTTCTGCTCAGGTTTTAGGAGAGGACTACCAGCTAGTAGATTTAAATGTGTTTTGAGTTCATTGATTGCCTTATTTGTATAACAAATCAGCTGGTCCGAGAAATTTATGCCAAGATATTTAATTTCCTCTGATTTGCCAATTGAACTAATTAGACAATTAGAAGTAAGGGAAAGTAGGGAATTGTCAAGCTTTCCCTTGACAATATTAATAGCAGTGGATTTATTAATATTTAGTAATAAGCCAATTTCCTTGAAACGATCCACAACCATGTTCGTTAGTGTAATGGCATCTTCTTTACTTTTAGCTATTACTAGTGTGTCGTCTACAAAGGCGAGTACTGTTACCTTAGGCAGTCCTTTTACTAATTCATAGCCATATCTTTCGGAAATTGTTGTCTCTGAAAGTTCGTCTAAGATAAAGTCAGTCACCATGTTGTACAAAGCTGATGACAATGGAGCTCCTTGCATAACCCCTCGCTTAATTTATATTGGTACCGTGCGTTGTCCATTACATTCTATTGTTGTGGAGTTGCATGTTTGTAATGATATTATTATTATATTTTTAAGCTTTTGAGGCAAAGGAGAATGCTCTAGGCCTAATGTCCTTATAATATGCGAGTGACCAATATTGTCTAAGGCTTTGCTTATGTCGAGGAAAACTGCTGTTAGGGTTTCCTTCTTTTGCTTGGCCTTCCTAAGTGCCCTGTAGAGAATTGATACATTTATATAGGTACCAGAAGACGACGTAAATCCCGTTTGATGAGGGTTGAATGTAACTTATTGGCGCAACCTGTTGTCCAGCACACGTTCAAGAACTCTTCTTATTACAGAGCAAATGGAGATCGGTCAAAAATTGGAAGGGTCGTGGTCATCTCCCCCTTTGTGTATGAGGACTGTTCTGGCTTCCTTCAGGCAAGATGGCACTATATCTGTACTTGACATCCTTGACAAAACTTGCGCAACCTTATTACATTTTATTGCTCTCATAATAACCTTGTCTGGACCGGGTGCAGTGTCTATTTTGAACCTGTTCATAGCTTCAATTACTTCGCTGGGTGATATCATTGGATTATACGCCTCACAAATTAGTCCATTTCACCCACAATGATATAATGAGCAAGGCCTTGGAGTTGCACAGTTAATTTAATTCAGAAGGCTTTGATTCTCATTGTTTAAATTATTATTGATCCTACAAAAAGGTTAAATTTTATCCAGCCATGCATGAAAGGATAAATTAACCCGACGAATTACCCTTGGAAAGATCTAGTCCGAGTTTGTAGGAACATTTTTTCTGGCATTTTCACATTTATCCAGAGGACATTTATCTATAAACTCGCCACAAGTGTATGTGATAGCTATCTTTAAATGATTTGTGTTTGTATGGTGTAATTCTTGTGTAAATTCTGTCCATTGGATAATTTACCCATAGGTAATTCGCAAGTTTATAGAAACCGGCCATTAAGGAAGTAACTTCTGCATCTGTGAAAGTAGGTGAATACTGGTGACGGAGACATGTGTTTTCATTGGACAGTCTGTCCTTAAAATAGTCGTAGATTTCAATTCTACTTGCTTTGCAAATGGGTTTATTGCTATCAATAATTGACCTGACAGCTTTTCATCTGCGATTATAAAACTCGTATTGAGTTTTTCATACTCATATTTCTCGCGTCTTTTTTGGCGAATCCGTTTTGATGATCTAACAGGATTAGACGATTTTTTGAAGTTTTGTCCCAGTGCAGTTTCCCTTTTCTTCTTCCTTGCTTCATAAAACTTTGTTGCTGGGTGTTTTGGGCCGGAAGAAGGTTTATATATTTAGCAAGAAAGTCTGAAAAGTGTCGGACTGCTTCCGTTCCAGGAAAAGATGAGAAACAAGATAACCCCAAGATAACCAAGATCTCATACAAATCATCATCTGCTGCAGATTTTGCTTGATGTATACAGTTATTGTTTTCTGTTATGTCAGAAGGATCCATTAATTCAGAAGAAGGATTGGGGAATGATTTGGCAAGAGCTTTTCCCTGTGTTCGCTGGGATGTGCTCGACTAATATGTTTATTCACTGATTTATACTGTTTTCCGCAATATGGACATGTCTCAAGACCCTCTGGTAGATCACTAATTCCAAGAGGAAGCTCCACTAAAGGGGTAATACTTATTCCTTTTGCATCATCATTTACAGAAAGATGAGAAATGTCTGACTTAGTAAATGCGTAACTCTGAAAGTCTCCGGCGTTACTGTTATTGCTAACTGGCTCTTGTGGCGATTTCTAGTTATGTCTAATTTCGTAACATTAGAATCCTGTATTTCTTGTGGATTGTCAGTGGGCCTAACAACAAATGATTCTTGTGATGACATATGACTCCGTGCCAAATGGATATTTATTCCACGAGTAGTGAACGTCCTTTCACATAGTTTACATTCCACAGAATGTACAGAGCCACCTAATGACGTCGATGATGTGGACATTACTTCAGTACGAGACATCACAATTTGTAGAAAACAAAAAAACAGGGCACAAAAATTCCTGTATCTATGTAAATAAACAACATCAGATTCCAACCAAGTTTATCATTTCACATCATTTCACTTTATGAATGCAAATTTCACTTAGATAACATTACCACATGTTCATGTTCTTGCCTTCTATCTCTTGAAATACCCTTCTTCTTAAAATAGTAAAATATTTCATTAAAATTAGGGCTAAAGATAAGATTAAGTCGCCCCTTACGCTCCGAACAATGCGTTGCTGTTCGCTTGTTATCTCGGCACACCCGATCGTTCCTTCTCTCCAAACTCCCGATCGTACCAAATACAAGCTACCAACCCATACACCAAAATGACAACCCTCTAGCTTACTCGGCACTCCCGACCAGACCACAATCACCTCTTCACATAATCTAAATAATGCAAAACACTAACCACATTAGTTAAGTGCGCGAGCGGAGGCGGCAGCCGAAGCGAAGCGCCCTTGCATTTTCGAATAATGTACGATACACTGTTTGTAGGTTTCGAAAATGTGGCATATTATATCTTCCAGACGTTAGTAAGCCTGTCAACTTTTACGTAAGACATGAGGCTTTTGTTTACCGGTATGACGTCACACTACCAACGTCCAATCACGAGTTTCTACGTAATATGAGGACAGAAGAAGTGGTATAAAAGAAAGTGCATCGCGAGGGAGTGGTGGGTGGGAACATTCATCCAAGGTGCGACTTAAATTTATTTTTTCCCAAAATTAGTTTCAGAAATAAGTAATGAATTGAGTTCCAGCCTAATCTTGTCATGGCCTCCTCCGTTCAAAATCAAATTATTAAAATATGTTTACAACACAAAAACTTACCATTTCCTGTCCAGAATAGTTAAAAATGATGGGAACTTGAGAATCGATTAGACCTTTTTCTGTTTTCTTGTCACTTCTCATTATTTCTTATTCCAGGGGTGCCCACAGGGGGGGGGGGGTTAAGACGCAGACTGCGTCATTGAAATTTCTGGGGGGGGGGCAAAATATTATCGTTTTGTGAATTTTCTGGGGGGGGGTTGAATATTGTTGCAAAATTAGCGTTTTATGTGTTAAAAATAAAAATGGCCGAATTCTATAACTTCAAAAGGTCTCTTCTAATTTTTATAAAGATAAAGATGAAGAATTTTGACAGCCGTGGGCTCCCATACCCGGGGGCGGGGGCGCAAGGAAAAAAATTATATTAACAATTATTATAGTCAGGTGTTTTTCTTTTAAGACAATTATTCGAAAGTCAGTTAAGACATAAAAAGTTTGCATAAGTTTTACCAAATTGACAACATGGCCAAAGTGAATTAGGAAAGGGGGTCCAGGGGGTTTGGACCCCCAAAAGTCAAAACCTAAAATTCTATATTTGTATTTAAAAAATAAAATATTTATTTAATTAAACGAGATTTGTTGGTGTGTCAAATATGATATAGCAGTTATTTTCTTTTCATAACATAATGAGTAGGCCTATTATGTCCACTGTTCCATGTGTTATTCAACTTTTCTTATAAATAGTAATACGTATTATAACTTAGGTAACAGTTTCTTGTTTAAGTTGCCATGTCTTAGAGTATAGTAAACTAATTTGCTAACTAGTTTTTCAGTGCTAAAATAGCGTAAAATGTGATGTTCATTAGATCAACATTTAAAAATTTCCCGGGGTGGACACCCGACTTAGGTAACATTTTCTTGTTTACATTGTAAATGGTAAACAAATTTCCTAACTAGTTTTTGAGTGCTAAAATAGTGTAAAATGTGATTTTCATTAGTTCAATATTTAAAAATTTTCCGGGGGTGGACCCCCCACTTAGGTAATGATTTTTTATTTACATTGGCATGTCTTAGAATATGGTAAACAAATTTCCTAACTAGTTTATCAATGCTAAAATAGCGTAAAATGTGATTTTCATTAGTTCAGTATTTAAAAATTTCCCGGGGGTGGACATCTGACTTAAGTAACATTTTCTTGTTTACATTGGCATGTCTTAGAGTATGGTAAACAAATTTCCTAACTAGTTTTTGTGTGCTAAAATAGCGTAAAATGTGATTTTCATTTGTTCAATATTTAAAAATTTTCTGGGGATGGACCCGTGACCCCCTTTTTGGGGGGTATTCCAAACTCCCCGACACTTTCGACCCTCCCCGCAATTATTTTCTGGCTACGTCATTGTTGCACTTATTATATTATTAATATCAAACTAAACTAAACTCCGTGGCGCTACATCCCTGGAGGGACCTGGCCTACCACCCGACCGCTGCGTCATCTCCCGTAGGCAGATGGCAGGATTGGGGGGCATGTGGTCAGCATGCCGACACCCACGGCCGTTATTGGTGGTTTTCATGACCGGAGCCGCTACTTCTCTATCAAGTAGCTCCTCAATTTGGAATCACGAGGCTGAGTGCACCCCTACCAGACCACCCTACCTCAGAAAAATCCGAGGAGGTACCGGGAATCGAACCCGGGCCGACGGATCTGTAGTCAGCGACGCTAACCACAAGACCACGCCGGCGGACATATTATTAATATAATGTTACAAAGTGACCCAAGAAGTTAAAGCGAAAAAAAATTAATTAATTAAAAAAATTGTCCCCCCTAAAAAATATCATATAGGCGCCCTTGTCGACAGCCAATTAGGTTGGGGGTGAGCTATGACCTTTGGGGGGGGGGTGAGTTATGAATTTTGGGGGGGTGAGTCATGAAGTTTGGGGGGTGGGCACCCCTGCTTATTCCTTTTATTATCGGTATGCTAGACCATTGTTATATGATTTTCATTTCTAGATATGAGACAAAATATTGTTAAGAATATTTCATTGCATGACATAGCAGAATATAAAGGCACAGAGGCTCTCAATCTATTTTAAACTAGCATGTGCCCGCGGCTTCGCCCACGATAATTATTTCAAAAATTAAAAATTAAGAGCCTAATAGTAAAATCATTATATTTATTAACACCTAAATCACGTGGACTACATACCACGATTAGATAGCGTCGCCTGGTAGAAGCGACCTCAGATTCGAGTTCCTTGGCCCAGAATACCCCTGTACAGTGAGTTTCGTCCAAATCGAACGATGTTTGAAAATATTTAGGCCTGTATTGATTATCCCTCTTCCATGTAGGTTGAAAATTTCATATGTCTTCGGGCCTTGATATTCTAAACAAATGAATCGTAAAGGATGGACTTACAAAATCAAGCGATCGCCCGCGATAATTATTTCAAACATTAAAAATTAAGAGCATAATAGTTAAATCATTATATTTATTAACAGCTAAATCACGTGAATTACATACCACGATTAGATAGCGTCGCCTGGTAAAAGCGATCTCAGATTCGAGTTCTTGGCCCAGAAAATCCCTGTATAGTGAGTTTCGTCCAAATCAAACGATGTTTAACCATATTTAGGTCTATGTTGATTATCCCTCTTCCGTGTAGGTTGAAAATTTCATATGTCTACGGGCCTTGACATTCTAAACAAATGAATCGACCAGCGTGGGCTTACAACATTCAAGCGGCCGCGATGCTTTTATTTCCACGGTATGACAAAAATAGCCAGACAACTGCAATTGATTTGACATTGAATTGTATTACTGAAATCTGATGCTTCGACAGCGCTAAAATCACGTTTTCTGCCAGTTTTTCACTCATAACTCGCGAACGAAAGCTAAAATTAAAAATTCGGCTTCGAGGTGCATTCGCCCACCTTTCAGTCCATCTATCTTTAAAATTTCAGATCTCTGCATTCAGTAGATTTCGATGGACATCGCGATAATTATTTCAAAAATTAAAAACTAAAAATCAAGAGCATAATAGTTAAATCATTATATTTATTAACACCTAAATCACGTGGAGTGCATTCCACGATTAGGTAGCGTCCCCTGGTAAAAGCGACCTCAGATTCGAGTTCCTTGGCCCAGAAAACCCCTGTATAGTGAGTTTCGTTCAAATCGAACAATGTTTGACCATATTTAGGGTTGATTATCCTTCTTCCGTGTAGGTTGAAAATGTCATAAGTCTGTGGGCCTTGACACTCTAAACAAATGAATCGTCTAGGATGGACTAACAAAATCAAGCGATCGCGTTACTTTTATTTCCAAGGTATGAGGTATGATGACAAAAATAGCCAAAGCCAACTGTAAGTGATTTGATATTGAAATTTATTACTGAAACTGATGCTTCGAAAACGCAAAAAATGCACGTTTTTTGCTCATTTTTCACTCATAACTCACGAACGAAAGCTAAAATTAAAATTCCGGCTTCGAGGTGCATTTTCCGACCCTTCAGTCCGCCTATGTATAAAATTTCAGATCTCTGCGTTGAGTACATTTCGCTGGGCATCGCGGACAGACGGAGGACAGACACTTCCTTTTATTAATATAGATTTTAGAATTATGATAAGTTAAGTTATGTAGCCTATTAAATTGGTAACGCTATTGCCACAATTTTTACTCGGGGCCGTCAATCTAACTTGGCTATTTAGAAATCACAGAATTTATATTTTGATCTCAGATGCAATAGAAGGCTACACTAACAGTAATATACAATTTTTATACAGCACAGTAAATTAAATAAGCCTAAAATAACTAAACTAAAGATACAATTTAACAAAAGTATAAAACTAACACAATGTACTGTAATCATCATTGCGTTACTACGTAATATTAATTTATTTGTATTTGTAATTTATTCCATTTTTAATTGACCCATAACATCTTCTCGATCCTCACGGCAAATTAAATATTAATTTAAAAATTAAAGAATATCGAATCACCACAATCCATATAAATATTCATACATACAAGTACAAAGTAATGTTGTGTATATCGGATATATCTCACAATATTTGTTAGTTAATCGTTCCTGTTTTGTGGTATTTACAGCTTATCTGCTGTAATTCTGCTCTTTCTAGCAGTTCGGGAACCGTTGATGATGCAGTAAATTAGTGGCCGTCCGGATCACCAAAGGTAATCCTAGTTTGCAACGTCAAGCGTTTAAGTATCATAAAAACTTTGTTAACGCAATCAAGAAAGGACACCCATACATAGGCTACAACTTTATTATAAGTTCACAATGATACACAAAAATACACAAAAATAGTCTGGTGGCTAAGGGCCAGAACTATTTTTACTTTAAAAGGTCCCACTTCTCACACATCTTCCTTGACCCCTGTGGAGTATTTTTGGAAGGAGCGCCAACGCAAATTTTGCGGCAGAGGGGGGAGAGGGGGGTTCAAAATGGCGGCTGCACTCACTTACTAAATCGCCTCTAGCTCCTATCCTCAAGGTCCGATTTCAATGTTCTTTTTTTAAATTAAAGGTAAAATTAAGGGGTATAAGTTAGTGTAATGGTATTTTAGATAAGTACAATGGAAACCCTTTAAAAAGTTAAAAATATAAAAAAGTGTTTTATTTTAGCTTTTATTTTTATCGGTTTTTCAGAAAGTGAATATTCGTAATTTTTTCTCAAATAAAAAAGAAAGTCCGTCTCTTAAGCTTTAATTTAATACCATAAAACACCCATTTCCATGTACAATTAAGCCCACAGCGGCCGTTGGAGGTATACAGGTACAATGGCTCGGCTCGTTTTCGGCCACGAGTCTCCTAGCGTAACGCTACCAAAGCATGTTAAACCGGCCTGCCTACATCAAAACGTGGTTCGGAATAGATCGTTTCGCGTGTGTTGGTAGTTTCCTATTATCAAATTATCTGTGTGTTTTACGTCCTAGCATTTACAAATTTGAATTTGAATTTAGCCTATGAAATCCCATGACGGGCAAAGGCCTCCTGCTGATCGCAGGGAAGCTCAGGTGAACTCATTAGGGGAGCTACTCCTAAAGAGTGTTGTGCTACGTCCGTTTAGTTACTAGTTTTATCACTGTCACATCACTATTTTCATTATGTTTGGTCTCATTCCCACATAGTGGTCCTGTAGGTCCATCTTGTTCCTTCCATTCTTGCTACATGGCCTCCCCACTTCCATTTGAGACGTTCTGCTGTTGAGACCACATCCCTCATGCCTGTTCGTCTTCTTAACACCTCATTACGTATTGTCTTTTATTGTGACACGGAGTATCTTGCGTTCCATTCTCCTCTGGGAGGTTTGTAGCATCCGTTTCGTATTTCCATTGAGCGACCAGGTTTGACTGCCATACAATAGCACTGGTAGGACACAGGTCTCCAACACTTCTGCCTTTAGGCTTGTTCTTAGATTGGTATCAGTCAGGATGTGCTTTAAGCTCCAGAATTTCTTCCAGGCTTGGCCAATCCTTCTTTTTACTTCCTTTATTGTGTTTGTCTGAAAGGCTAATTGCTGACCTAGATATATATACTCTGTGACGTAATCTAAAGTTGTGCCATTGACAATGATTGCTTCTTCCGTGCCATTTGTCATGATCTTTGTCTTCGTAGGGTTCATCCTCAGTCCTACTTCAGTGCTCACTCTGTTTAAGTCTATGAGCATCCGTTCCAGCTTTGGTGCAGACTCTGCTATTAATATCAAGTCATCAGCAAACCGCAAGTGGGTTAATCTGACCACGTTTATGTTTGTGCCATACTCTTCATCCCAGTCTAGTCTGCGGAGTTGGTGCTCAAGAAGGCTCGTGAAGAGCTTCGGTGAAAGGGGATCTCCCTGTTTCACCCCTCGTTCAATTGGAAAGTTTTCCCCTTCTCTTTCAGTTCTTATCCTTGCTTGGCTACCTTCGTACAGTCTCGCGATTATCCTGATGTATTTTGGGTGTATGTTTTGTTCTTCAAGGGATTTCCAGACAAATTTGTGCTCCACTGTGTCAAAAGCTTTTGTGTAATCCACAAATGCTATGTACAGGGTGATATTGTATTCTTGTGATTTTTCCATTAGCTGGTTCATCGTTTGCAGGGGATCCATTGTGTTATATCCTGATCTGAATCCAGCTTGCTCTGTGTGTTGATTTTCGTCCAGGGTTTTCGTCAGACTTTTAGTTATTATTTTCATTAAAATTTTGTACACGTTTGGCAAAAGGCTAATTTGGGCGGTAGTTGTTTATCTCGTCTTTTGCTCCTTTCTTGTGCAGCAATATGATTACATTCTGTTTCCACTCCCTGGGTATTGTTTCTGTTGTCAGTATCCTATTGAACATGTTTGTGATGGTGAGTGCTAGTTCTTCTTCACCCATCTTAAGGTATTCGTTGTGAATTCCATCTGCCCCTGGGCTCTTGTCGTTCTTTGTTGCCTTGATGGCTGCACTAGTTTCCTCGAGCATGATGGGAGGGACTGCTTCCTCTTGGTCTTTGGTTGCTGTTGTACTTGTATATCGGTCTCTGTTCTGTAGCGTGCTGGTGTAGAGTTCTTTGTAGAATTTTGTGGCTTGCTTTGATATTTTTTCTCTGGAGGCTATTCTCTTTCCTTTCTGATCTTTCACTCCTAGCATCCAGTGTTTTCCTTCCATCAATTCCTTCCTGATCTTCCTTGTCGATTTTGACTCTTTCATTTCTTTCCTGATTAGCTCCGTTTTGAATTCTCGCAAGTCTTTTCTTATTGCTCTCTTTGTGTGCTTATTTAATTCTTCGTATTCTTTCCTCTTTTGTGGGTCATCTTGTGCCCCTTTTTTCAGCTCTTCCCTTTGGTCTATCATTTTCAGTGTGTTGGCTGTCAATTTGCTGTTCTTTGTTTTGTCTTTTCCCTTCGTGCCAGAGTTCTCTGCTGCCATTATGATAGATTTCTCGAGAGCGGTGTACACTCCTTGCACATCATTGTTGGCCTGCTGTTGTGTGGCTTGTAGTTTTTCTTTTAATTCTTCTTTGTATTTTTGTTGGATTATGTTTGACGGGTGTGCTCTTTGTGATCTGTACAGGTCTTCTCTGTGCCTCTTAGTCTGTACCCTCATTCTAACCATTCGGTGATCAGTGTCAAATTTCATGCCATTGATAGTTTTGATGTCTTTTACATCTTGAAGTCGGTTTGTTAAGATGAAATCAATTTCATTTTTTGTTTTTCCGTTGGGAGCTCTCCAGGTCCATCTTCCCTCTGGGTTCTTCTTGAAAAATGTGTTGACTATTTTCAGTTGTTGTCCTTGAGCAAAAAGTATAAGTCTGTCTCCTCTTTCATTTCTCCTTCCATACCCATATGCTCCCATTGGCTCTTCACACTCATGCTCCCTGTGCCCTACCTTGCTATTAAAGTCTCCCATTATGATAGTGGTTTGTGCCTTGCTTTTGTGTATTGTTTCGTCTAAGAGGTTGTAGAATTCCTCTGACTCTTCTCTTGTGCTTGCTTCTGTAGGCGCATAGACTTGTATTACTTTGTACGTGTGCCCATTGATGTTTATAGACATTGTCGTGATTCTTTCTGAGATTCATAATATCTCCTGTACATTCTTCTTTAGGTGTTTCTTTATTATGAAGCCTACTCCTCTCTGGCCTTTGGTCTTTCCCATGTAGCTAAATAGATCGCCATTTTTCTTTTCGATGATGGCCTCTCCTTGTCGTCTCACCTCACTAAGTCCTTTATGTCTGCTTTTATGTTTTGTAGTGCATTGTTAAGTTCTTCTTCTTTCTCATCTGTCCCTATTGATCTAACGTTGAGTGTGGCTATGTACAATTCTTTTTCTTGTTGACTTGACTTTGGCTGTGCCTTGTACATGGTACTTCGGCTGTCTTCACTTAGTTTTTTGACTTTAATTCATTCCATGGCACCCATTTGCTATGTATTTTAACATCAACGTCTGACTCAATTTTTATTTATTTTTCATTAATGTAAGTCAAAAAGCACTTAAGCAGACTTGACTTCTTCTTACATGGTATTGGCTTCACATGATTTGAATGGGAAGGAGGCCAAGGCTGATTTGCATGTAAACAAAATTATTGGAAATCTCTATCTCTTGTTTGGCTTGCTATGTACAAATGGCTGAAGAGTGCATTGTCATTTCGTAACACCTGTAACATTGACAAGTTTAGTTTTCTGTTTCGTTCGTAGTTTCGAGCAAAAGTTGAATATCTGGGTTTATTTTTATTGGACCCATGATGCTTTTGCCAGAGCTTTCCAAACGTTCCTGAAATAATTGAGAAAACTGTTTTACCCCTCTTTTACAATTAACTTTACTATTTTATCTACAGTCTCTGGCATTATTTTTGTGTTAATTGTGAACAGTTTTGTACACTCTTAAGAGAAAGGATTTCCAAAATTCTCCACAGTATGAACAAGAGCATCAACTTTCTCTTTGTAATTTAATTGAAACAATTTTTCCTCTTCATGGTGCCCAAACCTGTCAGTGTCGATATCCCGACTAAACTTCTGAATATATGTAGCAATCGGAGGTCCAACAATCATAAACTTTCGGGAAGCATCATCATAAAGCCTACTATTCCTCCGTCCCTTTTAGTAAAACGTGATCCAGTGCCATAGCTGAGGCTTTCATGGTTTTCCTTGCAACAAATCCTCCTATGTTGAAGATTTCCATCACTGCTGGATATTTGTCTTTCAGAAGGATCATGTCACGAAAATGTAGTGAAATCCTTCGTGCATAATTAGTATGATGGGGCAAAAAACATGGAGCAAGGCGAACAAGGAACTCAATATAGGCCTATAGAAGAAAACTTCCCTCTCGAATAGGTGAGATTAATAAGAATTTTTTTCAAAGTTATATCCTAGTAAAGAAACAGAGGTAGTTCTGAGCGCATTTTGGTGTGCCAGTCATGCAAGGTCATCGGATCATCTTCTTTCTCATAAACACGGTAGGCTTCCGTCTAAACTAAACTAAACTCCGTGGCGCTACATCCCTGGAGGGACTTGGCCTACCACCCGACCGCTGCGTCATCTCCCGTAGGCAGATGGCAGGATTGGGGGGCATGTGGTCAGCATGCCGACACCCACGGCCGTTATTGGTGGTTTTCTTGACCGGAGCCGCCACTTCTCTATCAAGTAGCTACTCAATTGGAATCACGAGGCTGAGTGCACCCCTACCAGACCTCCCTACCTCAGAAAAATCCGAGGAGGTACCGGGAATCGAACCCGGGCCGACGGATCTGTAGTCAGCGACGCTAACCACAAGACCACGCCGGCGGACAGGCTTCCGTCTGCAAAATGAATTATGAGCGTGCTTGATCAGTTTCATTAGCAGCAGGGTGAAATTAATTGAAGTTAAAATTTTTTCGTTCAAAATTACACAGTAGTAGGCCTACATTGAGTGGGCGTTAAACGTATAAGCGAAAATGTTGTGTTTCAACATTCGAAGTTATAAAAATGAGCAGTTCCATGGATTGAACATGAGTCTTGACATAAATGCTTTCATTATTTGAGACTAATCTTGCTGTAATGAAAACATATCCTTATCATTAGAAAAGCGCAGGTCAACAGTACTTGCCGTAATAACATTTAGGCTACTGGTATTGGCGTAGCCTATTTGTAAATGCTAGGACGTAAAACACACAGATAATTTGATAATAGGAAACTACCAACACACGCGAAACGATCTATTCCGAACCACGTTTTGATGTAGGCAGGCCGGTTTAACATGCTTTGGTAGCGTTACGCTAGGAGACTCGTGGCCGAAAACTAGCCGCGCCATTGTACCTGTATACCTCCAACGGCCGCTGTGGGCTTAATTGTACATGGAAATGGGTGTTTTATGGTATTAAATTAAAGCTTAAGAGACGGAATTTCTTCTTTATTTGAGAAAAAATTACGAATATTCACTTTCTGAAAAACTGTGATAAAAATAAAAGCTAAAATAAAACACTTTTTTATATTTTTAACTTTTTGAAGGGGTTCCATTGTACTTATCTAAAATACCATTACATTAACTTATACCCCTTAATTTTACCTTTAATTTAAAAAAATGAACATTGAAATCTGACCTTGGGGATAGGAGCTAGAGGCGATTTAGTAAGTGAGTGCAGCCGCCATTTTGAACCCCGCTCTGCCGCAAAATTTGCGTTGGCGCTCCTTCCAAAAATACTCCACAGGGGTCAAGGAAGATGTGTGCGAAGTGGGACCTTTTAAAGTAAAAATGCATAGTTCATCACTTTTTTGTTCCTTAACCACCAGACTAAAAGTACTTTTTTGTTTTGTTCACTTACAGCAAATAAGTGTAAACGTTTATTTGGCTTCACAGCCACCCCTAGTTCTAATTATTTCTTGTAGGCGACGTGACATGCTTCGGATTAATCTCACAATCCTTTCTTAAGGGATTATATTTTCCCTTTATTCTTTTAAAGCAGCTCAAAATTCATTTATGGTTTCTGCAAAACTGATATCAATTGTACTTAATGAAGTTGGTATAGTAGAGTTTTTCATTACATACCCAGGCAGCTTCAAAGGAATAAACCGTAGTCTTTATGTTAACTGATCTGACTAAGTCAATATTGGTTTCTGCTTTCCAAAACAAAAGCAACGGTGCAATATTATCTCATTGTTATCACTGACCTCGGTTCTTCCCTGGCTTTAATCAGTTCACGCGTGTTATTGTTTACTGTAACTAGATTTTGCAACCCCGCATTTCCCTCCACGCGGAGTAGACTAGTACCTGTCACCGCCATCACAGGACATTCTTAGATTTTGTTTGGCTGAGGTAACTAGCTGATTGGTGTGGTAAAAATAAAAAGCATGGGTTGAGCTGTCAGCCAACTTTTCTTTCTAAGAAAAGGAAGCCGCCTGGGTATGCAAAGAATAACTGGACTATATCAACGTTATGGATTGGCCAGTGTGCAGTGATATCATAAATCATAATGAACAAGATTTGTTCGTGCAAGCTACAGGTTTTACTAGCATTTTTCTACGTGTCTAGTTAGTCGTTCTATTCAAACTCTCCGCTAAATCTATTTCCGCTGAGTCAGTTATTGCAGCGGAGTGATACAAGTTATTTCCGCCTTTTCTCTGGTCTCCCGCCTCAGCAGGTGTTAGCTTATGACGCCTCGTGCATACATTACAGCTTCATGCAAAGTTAGTTAGAAGCCAGCATCCACATGAGACAGTCTATGTTGGATCGCTCTCCAGATTCGCGCCATTTGTAAGACAATAGCCACAGTGGTTTGCTCTTAAATCGTGAATAAATACATAATACTTACAGATACAATTATTATCGTGTGCGAGTATTTAATCTACACTAGTCACAGTAGATTCATCATTATCGGCTTCTTAGATTCTTCTAAAAGCTCGTGTATTAGTTCGAGTGTATTGTGCAACCCACGCGTTCACAATAAATCAGCTATACAGTGTATTATTCTCGAGATATTAATATTAATCCATCCTAAACGGAATATAGCAATTATTCCAAGTGTTTCGATATAATAATCATTACTGGCATAATTACAGAACAATTATCGCCACGTGGCCAGTAATTACGCGCAAAATCCCATTACCTTGAATATTGCAAGTGTTTGAATCATATTTCAGTTTATTTCAGTGCATTATTTAACCTACACCGTGTGAATAAAGAGTTACATTGTATTGTTACATGAATAAGGTTTTCTTTCCAATTACATCTGCGGATTCCTGTATCCAGCATCCTGCGATATAAGTCCACTTAGCTCTACTACTCCTTTTATTATTGTTTTAAACAATAATTGGTCCTCCGCTACCAGAGATTCTTCTTAACTTCCCTTCCCATCATTTTCCCTCTACGGCAGGGTCATATGCCGTTCTTGTCCCCAACAAGATTGGTTCATTCTACTGAGACGGATTCGTCAGAGCTCTTCCTGGAACCCTTTGATGACACTTTGTTTTTCATTCCAGACTTGATTCTGAGCAGTTATGTTTCGACTTCATATCTAGCGTCACCAATTACAAAAATATCTCTCATCAATGGCCTTAATGCATCAAATACATTTACCTCTAATGGTAAAGTTTCTATTAAAAACTGTCCTTTACCACCCTTGTATAATTTATCTAGCTGTTGTTTTAGTACTTTTGGGGTATAATCCCTGCGTCTTGGACGCATTCACACGATATGCACGTTTGTGGGGGCGATGTGACTTTTTTGTTTTTCAGGGAAGCAGAATTACTAACTGCCCTCCTTGCACATTGCTTATCAATACCAGTACCCACCTCTGCATTTAGGTAGATTCTAGTTTAGTGGCAGTTAGGTTAGGTTAGGTTAGTTCATGAATAGTGATATTAGTTTAATGGGCATACTAAATTCTCGAGTTTTGAAAATGTGCCATATTATATCTCCCGCGAGGTTTCTCGTGTTGGTCAACCTGTTTACCCAGAAATCTAGCTGCTCTGATGGTGTGATATCACAGCCCTGTGTGATGTTTCGTTTTACCGTTTAAAGAAGTTAATATGGCAGAGATTTCACTACTTTTCCCTAGGTCGTGGTACAAACGAAAGTGTGTCATTTAGCGCGGGAGGGTTGCACCAAATCATTCGTCGAGCCAACATCTCCTTTCCACAAAACTATATATAACAAAATTCGTGTGATATTAGGTGTTTTATGAAGATAATATAGACTTTTAAGAATGGGTCCATGTGATATTAGGTGTGATATTAGGTGTTTTATGAAGATAATATAGATTTTTTTAAATGGATCCAATACAGTGGAATTTTACCCTTGTGGCATAACCTACTCAACTACTCTTCGACTCATAAAACTAGCTCCCCTAAATGGACAAGGCAATCTTAACTTCATATTCTGTGTTCACTTTCTAAAACATACTGCATGTCTCGTAACTGTTATTGTGGCATAGCCTATTCAACGAATGTTAAAACCAGGCCTAAGTAGAGTTTTACTCTTATACAGGGCGATCCATATAAAACTGAACACTTTTAAAGGCTTATAACTTTTAAACTAATAATAGCATACATATGCAACTGTGCTGAATTACAGAGTACCTTTGGGAGATTCCTCAGAGTAAATGTTGAAAATGTCCTCCACCTGCATCCATACACAACTGTACTCGTCGCACCATATTCTGAGACGTTTTCCGAAGCGTATCCTCGTTAATGTTACTGATTTCATTCCTTATTGCTTCACGGAGTTCAGCAAGTGACCGCGGTCTATTCTTGTACACCCTGTCCTTAAGGTAGCCCCACAAGAAGAAATCTGGAGATGTCAGGTCTGGCGATCTGGGAGGCCACAGATTGTTTGAGACAAGACGATCACCGAAGAAGCTGGCTATAAGTTTCATGGAATCACCAGACGTATGGCATGTTGCGCCATCTTGCTGGAAATAACCTTCTGTTAATTCGATGTCGTCCAGTTGTTCCACGAATGTATTGAAGATGCGACCATAAACCGCAGTGTTTACCTTGGTGTCGTAGAAAATGGGACCAACAATTCTGGTAGCTGACACCGCACACCAGACCCCAACCTTTTCCGGATGCAATGGAGCTTCGTGGATAATATTCGGGTTCTCAGCAGCCCAATACCTGCTGTTTTGAGTGTTGATGTAGCCTGAGAGGTGAAACCATGCTTCATCTGTAAACCAGGTTATGGAGAGAATGTCTGGGGTTGCAATAAGAAGAGCCTGAAACCATTGGCAATAACGCATTCGCTTTTCCGCGTCTGGTTCTTTTAACTGATGCACTACATGCACTCTGTATGCTCGTAGGCCTGCTTTCTTTGCAGCTCTCTGACATGTGCCATATGAGTAGCCTGTCTCCTGGCTCAACCGGCGCAATGATTTCTTTGGTGAGTTCACAAAACGTTCTCGAACATCATTAACACACTCTTGACTCATCACAGATCTTTTTTTCCCAGTTTCGCTGAGGAGAGAGCCAGTTGTCTCCAGCTTCCTCACCATGGATAAAATTGTTGCCCTTGTTGGAATATTGCGCACATTGAATTGTCTTCTAAATGCCCGTTGAGTTTCAATCAATGACTTCGTACACTAATATGTTTTCACAAGAAAAACACGCTGCTGAATTGAGAACTGCATTTTCGTTTCTGACTGCAAAACTAGAGACTGAAAACTAATTACTAATAAACAACAATAGTCGTAAGGCAACAATGCATGGATGGTAGGAGTACAAACATTATTACCAATATCGATTCTCCCAAAGCCACTGAGATCATAAAACCAAATTTCAATCTTTTATTACTTTCCAGAGGGAAATTATAAGTCTTTAAAACTGTTCAGTTTTATATGGATCGCCCTGTATAAGGACACTACTATATTGTTATTACTATCAATAATGAGTAACTCACGTAGTGAAGATATCTATGAGATCTCAGATATGCAATTAAAAATGTTGGTGATGAAATTTTGGGATCACTTTCTTTTCTGATCAATACTTTTCTGATCACTTTCTTTTCTGATCAAGGTCATCCATATTTCCTGATCATCCATATTTTAAAAAAAGAGACATAAATAAACCGGATAACTACAGACCGATCGCACTTGTTCCTATTTTAAATAAAATAATTGAATCGTATACGGTCACCCAATTGTATAATTATTTTGTAGACAACAATTTGTTATATACTTACCAATTTGGCTTCAGACCGATCCACTCCACCGTTAAGGCGGTTGCAACTATTGTAGACCACATCTTAAAAGGTTTTGAAAATAAACATGAGCCTTATAGACCTAAGTAAAGCCTTTGATATGGTATCACATGCTATAGTTGGCAAGAAATTAGAATTTTATGGAGTTGTAAACAACGAATTAAAACTGCTTGTAAACTACCTAAATAATACAAGACAAATGGTTAATTTAATTAATAACTTCTCAAATATCGCTGAATTAAATAGAGGGGTCCCGCGAGGATCTGTACTGGGCCCTTTTCTGTTTTTTATTCTTGTTAACGATTTTAGTTGCAACATTTCCTCTTTCTCGGTACTTTACGCAGACGATACAAGTCTAATAGAATCAGATAATGATATCTTAAGTGTTCAAACTGAATTACGTAGATCTTTAGAGCAAGCAAACGTTTGGTACTCAGCAAACAAACTAATAGTAAATGAGACTAAAACAAAACATATTATATTTTCCCTAAAACACACATTAGAATTAAATTAAGAACTTCTTAAACCAGTTAAATTGCTGGGTATTTATCTGGATAGGAGATTATCATGGGACGAACATATAAACAATTTGGGTAAAAAATTGGCTAGGATAGTTTTTCTACTAAGAAAATTGAAAACTTGTATAAGTCCAGAAATACTTAAGTTGATTTACTTCGGACTATTTCATACTCATTTAATTTATGGGATCCGTCTATGGGATAACTCAACATCTGCAATAAAGGTTTTCATATGGTAAAAGAAAGCAATTGGAATTATAGAGGTTTTATTATACTAGAGACTCATGTAGAACAGCCTTTCAACGACTAAATACCACCGCCGTCTCGAGAATTACACGTCCTGTCCTATGCTTTATTTTAACATGGAGTTTAGAGAATTGCTCAATTGCCTAGTTTCTCCAATAGAGGTGACACAGTTCACACCCAGATTGCAGCAATCACCGCCACCTATACAACTGCCGTCTCGAGAATACACGAGAAATAGAGTCTAGAAGGCAGTGCCCTATACATTACCGTACATTGCTTCTATGCATTTGCTGCGTCAAAATAGTAGGCCTATTTTTATCAATCAAAATGTACACGAAGTAGAATATGTTTCACACTTGGTACTCTTTAAGAGAT
Source organism: Ectobius pallidus (assembly GCA_964059195.1). NCBI lineage: Eukaryota > Metazoa > Arthropoda > Insecta > Blattodea > Ectobiidae > Ectobius > Ectobius pallidus. The sequence continues at coordinate 30,539,181 of CAXKWD010000001.1, read as the reverse complement.
TATGGACATGCAGGTAAAACTCACTCTGTAGATTAAATAAGTATTAAATAACTCGATGGCAGCTCCCATGGCAGAGTGGTTAAACCGTCCGCCTTCCACCGCTGGGACCCGGGATCGAATCTCGGTGGGTCCATTGGAATTTGTGATGGACAAAGTGGGGTCGGGACAGGTTTTCTCGGGATGCTACTGTTTTCCCTGCCGCATATCATTCCACCGTTGCTCCATGACCATTTGGTTGTAATATAATTCTTAATTACTAATTTTTACAGCATATTCTTAAATAGCATAATTTTACATATTTTGGCGGCGGAGGGTTGAAAATGCTGTTCACTGGCCCACCCTGCTTTTGGGACCACCAGCCGCCACTGTGCAGAATATTAAGATTCTCAAAATATTTAAGCTTTTCTTGTGTACATTCTTTGCTCAAATAGAGTTCTTTCGTTATGGGCAGGTAATAAATTTTGTCAAATGCATGATTTGCTTAGATAAAGAAAATGTATTGACTGATGTGTACACCCACTCAAAATATCTGCCCTACGCCATTGATATAATTATTACTGTTATAATTATTATAATTATCATCATTATTATTATTTCATGTACAGTCAGTCAAATAAAAAACGACAGGCGGTATTTGATTAAGTATCACGAACGAGCATATTATGCGCATGTACAGGAAGACTTAAGGTTAGGTTCACACACGCCTCTTGTCTATCCATGTATTTTCTTGATTATTTAGTCAGTTTTGTTCCAAAACAAACATGTATAGAAGGCTGTGGCTATATGCCTCAAATCCGCCATATTCTTGGTTGCAAATTTCTATAATATTATTAATTAATAGATTCGCGAGGAATATGTTTATTCAAGGAGCATTTTTTAAAGATTTTATTTTATAATACCGGTACTTCTAGTGCAAAATCAATAACTTACGCTCAACTTCTGCAACCAATCTAGCATCAAAATACGCGCCCGACCAGATCCACGTTTCGTATGGAAACTTCCGGTCGCATTATAGTAAAGTTACCACCTCTGAGCTGCTTTTTCATAAATATGGAACCTTCTCGCTGCTTCAGAGGTCGAAAAATGCAGGTCAATTACAACCCTAACTACACTTTCTCTCACTTTAGCATTTGTATGTGGCGATGACACAAAGCAAAATGAATTATGACAATACATTAAGTTGAATATCGTGTGTTGCGCTTTCCGCGTTGTTCATTTTTTCCCTCCTGTCGCATGGCCTCATATGTTCCGAAAATGACCTGTATTTTATGTTTTTTATAGGAAACTTGTGAACTAATGCGTTAAAACTTTAATTTTAACTGCATACTAGTTTTTTATTTGACCGACTGTACATAAAGATCAGTCCTGAAGCCTTCCATTCTAGATAACTATTAGTGTTATAAAAATGAATTTAAAAAATTGTCTCTACCTTTTCACAAGTATATCATCGTTACCGGTGAAAAACCTTCTATGTGCCGCGATGGACGAAAATGAGGTTTTGATTCTGCTGGAAAGCTTAGATTGCTCTGCATGTTGTGACAAAAGCTCTTATGTGTATCTCTACCACTGAAAAAGTTATTTACGAAAATATCAAACCTCCTATGTGTCAGTGCAGTTCTGCTGCCATGAAATATATCCTCTGTGCTCACATATACACATGAGAGGTTTGGTACCGATGCATTTTCAACAGACTGCCGTGAAATAGCCACCTCTCCTGTGTTCAACTATGCACATAAGAGGTTTGGTAAGATTACGCTAACATGCACACAATAGATTTATTACAATATTCATTAATTTATAATTCACAAATATTAATAAATATTTACATGCATAGCCTTTGTGATTCGCTGTCTATGTGTTTTACTGTATATAATGTAAATTTCAATTTGTAAATTTATTTCCTGAAGTAAATGTATATTAGTCTGGTTGACAAGATACATTTGACATATTATGAGCTTCAGAGGGGTTTATGAATTGCTAAGGAATGTGATTTGTCAGCCCCTCTTTATTACTTTGTTTCGATATTTTTTGCTGGTTCTTGACCTTCAATGTGTTGAAAAATTCCCCTGACTACAGGGCCATACATTTTCTTTTTAAGTGAAGACTAGAGACAAACTCAAAGTAGTGACCGGGTTGACTTTATAGGTTGTAGGTGTGTTTTTCCGTGATGCTACAGTGGTAAAAAATAAAAAATTAGCACAATTGGCACTATCGAAAGATTCTTCAGCTGATTAACAGGACAATGGTAAGAAAATTATTATAACATAATTTAAATAATTCAATCAAATTTCACCAACAAGGTTTTTTTTTTATGATAGTTTTCTGGATTCTAAATAAGATATTTATAGCTATTATTATTATTATTATTATTATTATTATTATTAATATTTTTATTACTATTACTAATATTATTACCTTCATCTTTAACTAATGTCATTCAATTTATTTTACTTTACTCAAGAAACTTCATTATTAATGAAGTTGACAGTACCGAATAAGTTCCTTTGTATAGTTCTGAACCAATAATAATTAATAATGAAGAGCTAATTTACCATATAGCAGGCATGCTGAGTTAACATTTTGACAAAATTAATGCTCCTTTTCTAGTAAATTTTACTACTGCTAATACTAGTACCACTATTATTATTGTTAGTATTATTACTACTACTTACTTACTTATTTGCTCTGTGCCGCTCATTTTCGGCACGTGTCTTATTTAACCCTGCTGCTCTGTTCACTTTCACTTTACGAATGTACTGTTCGGGTCAATATGACCCGACTTACGAAAATGCTGTAGAAAACTTCTACGCACATGCAACGTTTGTACCGTTGTTAGCTATCGACATCGTTGTGTCATTCCAGTACTTTGTAGGTAAGAATAATGATGATGATGATAGTATTAATAATAATAATCATCATAAACAAAATTTTACCAAAGCATTATAGTCCTTTTTACTGTCCTTCTTATTGGTTGCAGTTTGGACACAAATAGGTGGCATGTGTTTTGCAAATATGTTTATTACATTTTACACACGACATGCTCGTTTTGTTGTCATTGAATGATGGGCAGAACTTACAGCGCGCACGGTTCATAGGTTTTCTTGCTGTTGGTGATTCTGACACGCTAGCCACGTCTTTAGGGTTTTGGATGCTCCTGACCAACCTCAAAGAATCCTCTGTTATTGGGAAATGATTTCTTGATGCAATGTGTTCTCTTACAAGTGACTTTCCAAGTTGCTCCAAGAATATACTTCTTCTTGTCAATTAATTGTTTCCATTCCAGTTAGGATCAATCAAAGTCCACAAGACATATATGCATTATAATCAGAAGCATCAAGAATATTGCAGAAAACTATCTATGCCACTTATTGGTTTTGCGTTTTCATGTATATGTACCTGGTAGCTGATCAAGCGTGTCTACAGCCCCTTTAGTTGAATTACAGTCCAGAATCATTTTTGACTTCTTATCAACCCTGTCACTGATTTCCTCGTCATGATGTAGAGTGCTCATAAGGACAACATTTGTATTTCTCTTAGGAATATAATTGACTACAGTAGTGTCATTTGTGAAGAAAAATGTAGAGCTGTGAACCTCCTTGTTTGCCATATTTTGTGGAAGGTCCGGCTTATTCTTCCGAATAGTTCCCGATATTGTCAATTTCCTTTTTCAGAAGCAGCTATCCCAAATTGTAAGATGTAAAAAAATGATCGCATGTAACATTCTGACCACGTAACTCATAAGTGAGATCAGCTACTACTCCTATTCCCTGATTTTTCTCTGGTGCTGCTCCGCTCTCCTTTCCTTTATAAATTTGGGCTTTCAATACATATGAAGTTTTGCTGTCACACAGGGTTCATATTTTGTTCCCGTATTTTGCTGGTTTACTTGGGATATACTGCTTGAATGGACAGCGGCCTCTAAATTTTACTAACTGCTCGTCGACAGTCTCATTTTGTCCTGGAATATACAGTTTAGGAAGGACTTCTACCCACTCCTCCCTAACATTACGAATTGAGGCAAGTTTATCTGTACGTCGTCTTTCCTCTCTTGTATACTGCTTGTCAAATCTCAAGACACGTGATATCTTACAGAATGTTTCAAGGGACTTGGTTGCTCGAAATATGTTTCGCCCAGTATCCCTATCCCATAAACTTTTTTTAGACTCCCTTTGAGAACGATATACACCAGCAAGGAATAAGGGTCCTAAGTATGCGAGAAAAACAAGTTCACCAATATTTGTCCATTCTTGACCATTCTCTCTGAACCTCAATATTTGTCATATCTATTATTTCATTTTGAAGTTCTGTAAAAAATATTGCTTCAAATGAAGTTCTACAATCCGTTATTCTGCTGATTGCATACCTGGTAGCTCCTGGGGTGTTCTTGATGACATTCGAAGCTGATAGGTGGCCATGTTGTGCTGGTGGATGTAACTGCCTTTCTATATTCCCATTTTTAGAATGAACACTCTGCACACTGTTTTGTGCAGGCTGTAGATTGTTGTTTTTGTCATCAGAACACTCACTTTCAGATGCAGTACTGACATGATCCTTGAACTCAGAAAGTGATTCATCTGTTGAGGCATTTACTAATTCTTCCAATTCAGCATCAGTCAATGGTCTATATGCCATGGTGTTACAATTCAAACTGAGCAGAAACGATAAAGTATACAAAGAGCTAAGAACTGCTAATTACATTTTCCAGGAAAAAGCTAGAAAATATTCCATTGTTATAAGCCCCCATCGGCTTATTTGATTGTTGTAAATTGGAAAGATAAACATAACTACTCGTATAAAATATAAAAAAGTTAAATATTTCCATGAAAGGTAAAAAAATCCGACATTAAGGTAATAAAACTTGAGCTGGGTCATAATGACCCGAACGTTACACGAGTAACAATTGCAGTTAATGACCAAACGACTTAAAATATTTTTAAAAATTTTTAAACACATCCTACTCTTGCATTTTCAGACAAAGTCACCAAATTTCATAAAAATGTATTGGTATTTAAGGAATTAAAAACGAAATGTATATCCATTTCGGGTCATATAGACCCGAACAGAACAGCAGGGTTAACTATTTAATCTAATTTATTTATTTATTTATTTATTCTATGGTATATAATATTTGTTTCTAACCTTACTTAATTTTGATGTTTCTTTCTCTTCGCCTTGTTTACGTACACATTTTCCGTCGTATTTCGCAAGCCATCCTTCATTTGTTTTGTGTGTTTTCATAAACTGCCCTTCTGGCCATCAACGCTCTCTATTTTCTTGTTCTGCCAGCGCCACCTATTTGCTTGTTCGGTATTATCTTGGTGGGCGTTGCCGTGAGATAGGGTCATGTTCCGATCGTCGTGAGAGAGAGTTATCTTCCGACCGCCGTGCAGAGAAGTTCTGCGAGACTTCTACTGAAGGTTGAGTGTGGTGATCTATATATAGTGTGGTTTTTCGGCATGTAGTTTGGTATCTCTCTACATATTTCAGTTATCCAGCAGGTATGTTTTAGTTTAATCATTGTATAGTTTGCTGGTGGGTTTTCTTTAGTTTCTTTAGGTTTCGCTTTTGTTTCACCCACCAGTTTTCAGTTCTGCTCGGTTTGTTCTTTAATATTTTTCATTAATGCCGTTTTGTTGCGTTTAGTTTTGTGTTTCGGAGGATTGCTTGCTAAATACCACGGTCCCTTTTCAACATGGCCTTCAGCCTTCTCTTAGATTATTGCTAATATCATTTCTTCACACATGTTTTATGCCTACCTGCTTCACAGGTTATCTAAGAATGTTTTATATGTAAATATTAATGTTTATGGTGCCATTCCATGTTATTAACTTTTGTTACACTGAGATTTACAATAAATTGGCATATTTTGAATTTCTGCACTTTAATATTACGTGTACGTGGGCCCCTTGTCCTCTGCTACAGGTTTTGGGGTCACGGCTTATTGTAATATGACGGTCCTGGGTACAATCCCGCAAAGCACCCGTAGCAAGTGGTAGCATTGCTCGTCGATCGTTTATATTAAATTATTTCGGTCGTTTGCAAAATTTTGCCTTCTGCAATCTTTCAAAGTTTTCTGAATTTTGAAGAATCCTAAATTCTAGTAATTTCACTATGGAAGACCGGACTATCTCTCCTGACTCGTTACGCAAAGATGAGATTAGGGCGGAATTTTTGTGCCGGGGTTTTACGGAAGATGTAAATTTAGATTTACCTGCTTTACTCACTAAGTGTAAAGACATCAAGCTTTTTGACAAACCGTTGGTCGCGGCTTACAGTCAAGGTGATGTTGAGAGTGAGAATAGTAGAATAGAAGATGCCCTTCAGGAATTTAATGAGGCTATCATTGAATTTCAGGCCACTGGTTTGACGGATAAACAATTCCGGAGGCTTCTCCACCGGATCACGCATTGGAAAAACCGTAATACGGCCATTTCACAATTTACCGAGTTGAATGAAATCTTGTTAGCACAGCAGGCTAGAACTACAAAATTTTCAGAGTTAATAGAGAATTTGAAATTCCTAAAAGCGAGCCTTACAGATTGTTCTTCCAGTAAAGATAAAACTTCTGTTATAGTTACTGAGACACAGCAGTCAGTGAATATGCCCCAACCGAGTATTCTTGACCTACCTAATAACCTAACGCAAGAAGTATTTAGTGCTTTTCAGGATCAATCCCCGAGAACTTTGCGCCCTGTCAATGATGTTGAGCAACGACCTGGAGGAGTTGGAAGCTTTAAGTTTAAAATGCTTGAGCTTTCCAACCCGGTCGAAAATTTGATCCATGATTTTCCTTACTTTGATATTAATGATTCTGAACAGGCGTTTGATTTTCTTAAACATTTGGTCATGTTTTGTGAACAAGTTCAGGTTTTTCATATTACTGATGTCCAAGTTTTCCAAATTTTGCTCTCGCACACTAGGGGTAAATTAGCTAGTTTGGTCACTGAAGCTATATGTGGTCAAATGTCCATTCGTGTTTTTCAAGATGCTGTTATTAAAGAATTTATACCCAATAGACTACTCCATTCATTGTTATCTAAATATTATTATAGAACGCAGAAGTTTTCCGAGAGGTTTCTTGAATTCGCGAGGGACATCGAAATTGTGAAGGAGGCTCTCTTGGTTCCCCAATCAGAGGCAGAAGCCGTGCGTATGGTGGGCATAGGCGCTCGGCTACCCGAGGTTCGTAGTCTATTTTTGGGGCTATTCCCACCCACTTCTTGGCGCCAATTGCGTGAAATAGGGCCCAATCTGAATGATGCCGCAGCTGCCCATCGACAAGTATCTAATGGCCCGTTCTCTACTAATTCAACTAGGGGCTCCGGGGGCGCTTCCAATAACTTGGTACCGGTGCAGAGTCCATCTAACCTGCCAAATCGTGGAGCTAGGCCACCTTTACAATGCTCTTGGTGTGGTAAAGTGGGGCATTCCATCGATAGATGTTGGACTAAACTAGGACGTAGATCCTTTAATAACCGTAACGGATCTGCCAGTCAGCAAGGGGGGCCGAATCGGAACCCTTGACTAACGATGGAATCTGTTAATAATTCAGGGTCAGTAGATTTTCCTATAGTAGCAAAACTAGGGAGTAAGCTTCCCTTACTCCAAATCTCTTTGAATTCTCATTGCTGTCAGGCTTTATTAGACTCTGGAAGTAGCTTTTGTCTGGTTAACTACGATTTTGCTTATGCCCACCGCTTTCATATTCACTCTAGCTCTCAGGTTTGTTGTAGTGTGGACCAAAGTCCAGTTGTTACCCATGGGAGGACCACCCTCAGAGTTAAGATAGCTAAATTTACCTGGAACTTCCATTTTTTTTTGGTAAGGAATTTGCCCGTCAGTGCTGTCCTAGGGGCAGATTTCTTGACCAAAACCCAGAGTATACTTGATTTGGGCCAAAGGAATTTACGCTTCAGGTTTAGCCCGGAAACCGTAGCGCCTTTTCTGCTTGGCTCTCGCAATAGCGACTACGAGGTTATTGGGACCACGACTGACCCTCTGTTTGAAGAAGGACTTCCTGAGGGTCTGCAATTGTCTCACCTTCCTTCGGAAAGTGTTGACGATATATGTCGTCTGATCAGGAGTTTCCCGGACGTCCTGACTGACGAACTTGGTCTCACGAACCTCATAGAATATGAAATAGTGCTCAACGACGATAAACCAGTCAGGTTACCGCCGTACCGTTTATCTCCTCCAAGAATGCAAGCCTTGAAGGTCAAAATACAGTCCTTACTGGATAAGGGTGTAATAAGATATTCTAAATCTGCTTATTCCAGCCCTATCTTTTTAGTCCCTAAAGGAAGTGACGATTTTCGCCCAGTCGTTGACTATAGGGTTTTGAACAGTAAGATAGCTATAGAATCGGTTCCATTACCCGATGTACATAACAACTTTCATTGGTTTCACAAAGCTAAGTACTTTACCAGTCTAGACCTCAATAGCGCTTACCACCAAATCCCGCTGACTGAGCGCTCTATGCAGTTAACCGCTTTTACAACGGACTGGAATTTATTCGAGTACACCCGCCTGCCTTTCGGGATCGCTGTGGGCGCGCAGGTGCTCACACGGCTGTTGGATAGTATTTTTTCCGATGTCAAATTTGTCTATGTATTCAATTATTTAGACGATCTTATTGTCTATTCCGAGTCTTACGAGGAGCACCTGGTTCATCTTCAGGAGGTCTTTTTGAGACTCCGCAAAGCCCACCTTACTGTCAACCCGTCAAAGGTGAATTTCTTGGCGAAACGCCTTTCGTTTCTGGGTCATCTGATCAGTCCTTCCGGTGTTACTATAGACCCGGACAGGACCCAGAAGATCAGAGACTTTCCGGTTCCCCGTAACGCTAAAGCCGTTGCGCGGTTTGTGGGCATGGTAAACTATTTCGCCAAATTTATTCCTGGCTGTGCCGACATGTGTGCGCCGTTAAACGCTCTCAGGAAAAAGAATGCCAAATTTCTCTGGCAAGAGCAGCATCAGCGTGCTTTCGAAGAACTCAAAGTGAGCATCGCTAATCCTCCTGTGCTGGCTATGGCGGATTTTGGGCGCCCCTTTATTTTGCAGACTGACGCTTGTGGCAAGGCTCTGGCGGCGGTGCTTCTCCAGGAATTTCCTGAAGGTAGACGCCCCATTGCTTTTGCGTCTAGGGCCCTCACAGCCCATGAAAAGAATTGCTCTATGTATGAATTGGAAGCCCTGGCCGTTCTTTTTGGCGTAGAGAAATATCGTATGTACCTGGAGCATATCGAGTTTACATTGGAAACCGACAACCAGGCGTTGAGTTGGGTGCTTGGCAGGCCCAGGAAAACGGGTAAAATTGCTCGCTGGGCTTTGCGCATCTCGGCTTTTAAGTTTAAAGTGCACCATATACGTAGTGCTGATAATGTTATCGCGGACACCTTGTCCAGGATGTTTGATGGGCATGACGTGGAGCAGGAATCCCCGATTGATCTAGGTGAACCTCCTGGAGATATTAATTTATTATCCGCTTTGTTATCTGATCTCCCTGCTTCTTTTGTCACTATCAAGACTGCTCAAGAACAAGACACTGAATTGCAGCCCATTTTGGCGGATCTTAACTCAGGAAATCCTCGCCCGCCTTATCTTTTAAAGGACGGGGTATTGATGTGTAGGGCCCATAAGGACCGTAAAATTAAGATTGTTGTTCCTGACGCTCTTGTGCCGTTGATCTTCCAATATTTTCACGATTCTCCTTTAGGAGGCCATCTTGGACTATACAAAACAATAAACAAGATTCGTGAACGTTTTATTTGGAGAGGTCTGGAGAAGGATGTTCGTGCGAGGGTTAAGGCCTGTAGGATCTGTAAGATCAGCAAACCTGCTAAACATACTCATTACGGCTTTCTGGCCTCTCAAATATCTACCCGTCCAATGGAGAAATTGTTTATCGACTATGTGGGTCGTTTGCCGAGATCAAAAAAGGGAAACGGTTACATTCTGGTATGTGTTGACGCGTTCACGAAGTTCGTATGGTTATTCCCGTTGCGGGAGGCTACTACTAGCTCCACCATAACTTGCTTGTCGCGTGTTTTTGCCAGTTTTGGGCCTTCTACTTATTTGGTTAGTGACAATGCTACACAATTTTCTTCACACGCTTTTCGTAAATTTTGCTTTGAGTATGGTATCTCCCATATCACGACCACCCCATTCTACCCAAACCCTTCCTTAGCTGAAAGGGTGAACAGGAATTTGCGCTCGGCGCTTATTGCGTTTCATTCTACCGATCACACTATGTGGGATGTTAACTTAGACTCTTTGGCCTATGCTTTCAATACGGCGGTTCACGAAGGACATGGTACTACTCCCTCCAGCCTAATGTTAGCTTACAAGCCAAATTGCCCCCTATCTAATTTGTGGCGCATTAATGAATTGTTGCCAGATCAACCTACGCCTACTGAAATAAAAGCTAGGTGGGGTAGTGCCCTCCGTAATTTGCGGCATAGTCATGGTCAATCTCAAGCAAAATATAATCGCCAAAGGGTGCCAATCCCTTTTAAACCAGGAGATAAGGTCTACTTGAAAAATCACCCCATTAGTAGCGCCGCCAACAGATTTTCCGCTAAACTAGCTCCCCGTTTTTCTGGCCCCCTCACCTTGTCAAACTTCACTACTCCAGTTTCCGTACTTTTGGTTGATGATCAGGGTAAAACTTTTAGAGCTCATGTGTCCCAACTTAAGATGGGGCCTTGAGCTTTGTAAAAAACCCTCAGGGGTCTTCATGTGTGGGCATGAAGATATGGGAGCCAACGTTCCCAAGTGGCCCGAGTTAAGTTAGGCGGGGATTTTTCTCTTCTTTCTTGGGGTTTTCCTTCTTTGGGGTTTTTTCCTCTGTCGTCTTTTTTCTCCTTCTCTATCGTCTGTGTACTTATTTTCTATCTGCAATTTTGGTTAACTTCAAAATTTATAATGGTCTATGTAAAAAAAAAATTTGACTATTTATCATATTCGAAATTTAAGGGTTATAATATTTTGAAAAAGCTAGAGTTTTCTTTCTTCTTTCTTCTTATCTTTCTTTCTTCTTTCCCTTACTTTTCTCCGTTTCCTCTTTCTAGTCCCACTATATCCACTAAAACATGAATGGGCGAAATTTTTCTAAATTTTTTTATCTCCCGTTTTGAGGGTTGTTTAATATATAGTATTTTGCTGTTATTGTATTGTTAATATTTGGTCTCGCGTATTCATGTTTTAAGTGGTTGAGAGTTGCCACTTATTATCATTTGTTTTCTTTCTGTCTGCGTTGCAATCTGGTATAGGGGTTAGGAAGGATAATAATTCACCTTGCTTATTACGTTCTGGTATTTATTATATATTCTACTTTATTTCTGTCTTACCATTCCTTTTACAACAAATATTCTCGTTTTGGTATTTACTTTATTGCACCGGTTATTCTCGTAATGCTGATTTGCGCTGTTGTTTTCTTGCTTCCGTTTGTTTTGTTTGGCTGCAATCCTCCTTCGTTCTTTGTTTATTTGGTTTTGTTGTTTTTTTTAGTTTATTTTTGCATACCTGCTGCTTTTGTTGTTCTTTTCTGCAAACATAAAGTTATAAGATTAATGTTTTGTTAATTTTTTTTTTTTTTTTTTTTTTTTTTAATATTTCTATGTGATGCTACAAAAAAACTAAAAACTTCATGCCGCATATATTAAAGGAAACCTTGGTTACTTTCTTTTGTGCTAATGACAAGAAATTAATATGACTCAACCAAAACCTCTACGGAATGAAAAGCATTGTCCAACAATTGATTGAAAAAATAAATAAAAAGAGAATGAATTTACCACAAGTAATTAACCATTTTGACTATGGTGCCTTTGATATTTTCACAGTCAAATTTTGCTGTGTTTGGCTAATTGTGAAAGAATATAAATGAGACATTCCTAATTATTCATACAAACTTCCCGATGCTGCCATATTCTTAAAATGGAATATCTTTGATGTATTCTCACTGGTTTTAAATAAATTAAAATAATTTTAGCTCAGAGTAAGCTATGGCCAGTGGTTGAATCGTAGTACTTAAATGCTTTCTAATCGATGGTCTAATCATAAACTATTATTCCTATGGATTTGTAATTTCTCTTTGCCTATAATTATGGCTTTGTGTTTGTGGGCGGTGCCGTATTGCCGTCGTTTTGCCGGGTGTTCTCAGACTGCTCCATGGGAGGACGTGCCTGGTTTCGGTTCGCGGCTTCCAGGCACGTCTGCTAATTCCATGGAGGAGGTTGCATTTTCCCTTCTTTGTCCTCGGGCGGCTGAGGAGTCACCGGGAATTTTTCCTTAGCGGGGCGTGGACAATGGTTTCCGTTTCCGGGGTATATCCCCGAGGTTTTGGTTTTCCTTATTTTTCAGACCCCCGTACGGCTACTGGATTGTTAAAGGTTGAGAGCTCGTCTTCTATGAGGCCCGACCTAAGAGCGGTCTCCTGCTCCGTCGGAATGGGTCCGGCGTGGAAGCGGTCATGAAGAATCCTGCCTACCTTTCCTTTCCCATAATTTTCCATTTCGACACCCGTCCCGCAAAACACCTCATTATCACCCTTCTTTCATTTCATCTACATCATTATCACCGTCTAGATCTAGCACATTCATCTTTCATCTTTCATCTTCTTAATCAATTTTGCTTTTGAATTTGAAAAAAAAAATCAAATAAACTAAAAACTTAGGTCTCAAATAATTCTAATAAAAAGGGCATTTAGGTAATTTTAATGCAGTATTGTATATATTAATTAACTTAATCTATTGAATTTTTTCTTCCATTTTAGGAAGTTTTGCATTTAACCAAATAATTGCCCTAATCTGGTTTTCTTAACATTTATACTGATGTATGTTATTTTAATTAATTCTGTAAATAAATATATATTAATTTTTATAGTTAGTGTCATGTTTTCAAATTTTCTATTTAAACAAAAATCTAAACTTAATGTTTTCATGGTCTTTCTAACCAAAATCATAATGTAATTATATTTATTATTTCCCCTTCAGGGTTTTGTTTTTTTAATAGGGACCTTGTGAGTGTGTACGTACCTGGTTCTCATATAATTCTGTATTTCAGATAGTGTTGTGCATCGGTGTGCTGCCCTCCTCTGCGGCCCACTTATTATTTTTCACTGCCGAGCTAATCTTTGTCACCTCTGTTTTGGCCACCTACTTCGCTGCTGTTGTGTTGGCACGCTGGGGACGCCTAGCTGTGACCTTCCTATAGCAGAAACAAGAGCCATCTATTCACATAATGCAACTTCTGCTCTCCGCATATCCAGCAACTGATCTACTCTACGGTGCTGTACTTCTACTCACCAGCAGCTTCTTCTACAACCACAACTTAATAATCTCCGACACCAATAGACTTGGTTAATTCTATTATTATACAAATCTACAGGTTACCATTATAAGGTTATGTACTTCTGGTTCTACAATGTTAATGGACTACATTGTGTTCCGGTGCTGGTGAAGTGATGTTACAAGATTTGGACTCTGTTCATCTACACTACAGGATTATTTAATTATTTATATTGGTGGACCTTTAAAATTTGGTGATAGAACTTTATATGCTCATTATGACAGTCTTAAATCTCAAATGGTCTATTTTTCAGGAAAAAAAAAATTTCCTCTAAATTTTTTTTTTCTCCGGGGCCGGAGAGGATGTGCCGCTCATTTTCGGCACGTGTCTTATTTAACTATTTAATCTAATTTATTTATTTATTTATTTATTCTATGGTATATAATATTTGTTTCTAACCTTACTTAATTTTGATGTTTCTTTCTCTTCGCCTTGTTTACGTACACATTTTCCGTCGTATTTCGCAAGCCATCCTTCATTTGTTTTGTGTGTTTTCATAAACTGCCCTTCTGGCCATCAACGCTCTCTATTTTCTTGTTCTGCCAGCGCCACCTATTTGCTTGTTCGGTATTATCTTGGTGGGCGTTGCCGTGAGATAGGGTCATGTTCCGATCGTCGTGAGAGAGAGTTATCTTCCGACCGCCGTGCAGAGAAGTTCTGCGAGACTTCTACTGAAGGTTGAGTGTGGTGATCTATATATAGTGTGGTTTTTCGGCATGTAGTTTGGTATCTCTCTACATATTTCAGTTATCCAGCAGGTATGTTTTAGTTTAATCATTGTATAGTTTGCTGGTGGGTTTTCTTTAGTTTCTTTAGGTTTCGCTTTTGTTTCACCCACCAGTTTTCAGTTCTGCTCGGTTTGTTCTTTAATATTTTTCATTAATGCCGTTTTGTTGCGTTTAGTTTTGTGTTTCGGAGGATTGCTTGCTAAATACCACGGTCCCTTTTCAACATGGCCTTCAGCCTTCTCTTAGATTATTGCTAATATCATTTCTTCACACATGTTTTATGCCTACCTGCTTCACAGGTTATCTAAGAATGTTTTATATGTAAATATTAATGTTTATGGTGCCATTCCATGTTATTAACTTTTGTTACACTGAGATTTACAATAAATTGGCATATTTTGAATTTCTGCACTTTAATATTACGTGTACGTGGGCCCCTTGTCCTCTGCTACAGGTTTTGGGGTCACGGCTTATTGTAATATGACGGTCCTGGGTACAATCCCGCAAAGCACCCGTAGCAGCTCCATGGCAATAGACAATTCCTCAGCAAGCTAAAGGAATATTATCTATTTTATGGAACCCGAAGGTTCATTAGCGTGCTTACCTGAGCCCACCATTCAACCCTATTCTGTGCTAACTCCATCCAATCATCCCTTGCAAATCCTACTTCCCCCAAATCCATCCTATTATTGTCCTCTTACCTACATCTAGGTCTTCCACGTGGTCTTTTCCCTTTGGGTCGACTACTACTACTGTTAATGCTAGTGCTACAAATTCCTGGTTACTATTATTTTATTACATATTATTAAATTAATATTTATCCATTTATTTATTTTACACAGAAGACTTTAATATAGGAAAAAGCTGATAGCATTAAGGAAGTTGCTTCGTATAGTTATAATTCAAATTTAATAATTTTCAAGCGTTAAAACTAGTTATAGATCATGATCATCATGCTTTTTAAGACAATTTGAGGGTGAAACCAGACAAAGAGAAAAGTTAAAAAGTTTAATCTGGAAGATTTTGTGATCTTGTTATTGACAAGCTTTCAGACAGTGTTTGAGGACTTAAAAAAAGTAACGATTAAATAAATAAAGTTTATTTTAATGTATAAGTTAATTTCTCAATAAATTGTTCTGCGGAATAAACATGTTTTAATATCAGACTTGTTAACATTTCATGGAACAAAATCTCCTAAGTGTCACTTTCGTGGAAGGGAAAAATCTCCTATGTGCATGAAAATTAATAACAATTCAACAATGTTCAAGTAATACACAATTACATCACAGAAGTTTTATAAATGTATATGTAATTATACATTAGAGAACACTGTTACAAAAAATATCTAAAAAATCCAATTACCTCTGTTGAATGTACAGTTTTTTATCCCTCCTGTAAAATTTCATTTTTTTTGCACATAGCAGGTTTATCACCGGCAACAACGATATGCGAGAAGGCTAGTGCAACATATTTTGCACCATTTATTGAATATATGTTCTCCAGAATGCAATAACACACAGTAATTCTTATACATTATTAAATCTTAGGATGAACTAAACAAAAGTCCCCAAATAATAATCAATCGAATATAATATTTGGAATCGTGTTTCTGTGCACATCCTATATAAGATCTATTAACGAGACCGTATTCAATTGTGAAGGTGTCCTTGCTCAGTTGCTTTATTGTTTATTGCTTTATTATCTTGTTTTATTTGTTTGTGACTCTCAGCAATCTGATTTTTTTTACAAGTGTGGACATGTGGGGATCATGAATGCATGCCTAAGTGGGAAAACATTGAATCATTTGGACGAAACTCACTACGGTTTTCTTTTGGGGGAGGCTAGGGAACTCTAATCCGAGGTCTTTTTCCCTGGGCAGTGCACTTTAATCGTGAAATGCACCTCAAAGCTTGCTGTGGATTGTTTCTTTTCCTTAAAAAGAAACTTAAAGACATCATTTAGATAATAATATTTATTAAATAAACTAAATATGTTTACATCAATTAAAATTATGCGTCATTTTATCATATTTTCTGCAACAAAACCTATTATGCCTTAAAAGAAGCAATCATACAAGAGGGTCATTTGAAGTCGCTCGCCCCTTTCAACTAGCACTCGTAGTCTAGGGGATTAAGCTAGTAATGCGAAGTTCGAGCGTTCACATCCACCCACAGTCGTAAAGAATATAAAAAGTTATTATGATCGAATTTATTTCTTAAATTCAAGATTTCTAAATGACAAATTTTACTATGCTTGTTAATAGGCAATGAACAATAAAGTCCTTATCATGAAAAGTTCAACATACACTGGGAGAGACAGTACAGACATCTAGGAGCCACAGTTGGAACTACGTCCACTAGGGGTTACCATGGCAACTTTACTACTTTTACTAGGCAAGTAAAATTACTTTACCATACTGTGCTACTTTCCAGTATGTTAGCAGTCCAAGAAACAGCCACTTTGCGGAGCATGTACTAAAAAAAGTACTTTTTTAGGAAAGTGGAAACAATGCATTTCTAACACTAAACCTAAGCATCCCTGCACTTCAAACCACTTCAAATGATCAATGGAACTCCATGCTAATACTCACCCAGCCATACAATGAGCAGCTGTGAGGACCCAGTCGACACTGATCACAGAGCCTCCACAGTAGTGACTCGTCTGCAATCACAAAGATACATAGCATATATATTGGATGCTATGAATAAAGAAGATACTTTACTCAACTCATTTTGCTTATGAGTGAGGGGAGCAAGCTTGCAGTTTTGAGCAAGCTCAGAAATTTCTTATTGTTCCGTCACGCAGTTCGTATTTGCCGGGTTTGTGCCATCTGTTTTCTTGCGGGGTCATTAACCACGTTGTTATGGCAACAGGCTTGATGACATCACGCCTTTCATTTCTGAGATTTCCAGTGCAATTAATTAAGTTTATTATCTATTTTTATAGCCATCTTGTTTCATTGTCGGCATAACTGACTGTCGCTGCTTTGATCTCCTGGCTGGTCATGGCCCATAGCCTCCTACCCAACGTTTTCAGTCTGTTAATTTTAGTATTTCTAGTGATAATTTGTGCTTTTATGAAGCAGTTTAGTATTTAAAGTAATTTTAATTCATTCTTTTATCTGTTTTGTAGTTTTAACGTAACTTATTTGGTTTATTTACCAAGATTATTTTATTTTATGTTTTGAGGCGCGTACTCTAGGCCAATGAGGTGCTCACTTTTAGTCACATGCTGTGACGTTTGTCGTCTTCTTTCGTCTTAACCCTTCTTTCTCTCTTATTGAAGCAAGCCGCCATTGCCGGTAGGATCAGTTTTCAAGATACTGAATCCATTTTTATCTCTCGTGTCGGGAATTAAAGGGTTCCCGGCCCTAGTTGTATTGCAAAGTACAAGCAATTCATTTCTTCGTTTAAGTTTTTACTTTATTTTGTGATTTACGCAGAAAGCGTGTGAATCCCATTTTTTTCACTTCCCGTTCAAGTCGAATGGACTTGAATTGTGTTGTGCATCTCATCAGTAATCTGGATTTACTGTAAGTACTGTTAGCCATCACATAGTGGTGACTTATTCTGTTCAACTGAATCAATTACTGTAAATAATTGTTAAAATTAAATTGTCGCAGTGACGAAGCGACCTATCAAAGTTCGTCTAGCAATCACTCGGTCGTTGCAGCATGCCCGACCTAAAATAATTGCTGTAAGTGCATATTCATTTCACGTCACAGGTGAAATCATTCTCAGTCGTTCAGCAAGGGCGACTTTAAAATAATTGCTAAAGTGTAATGCCGTTGTGGTGAAGTCGCAACCTATACAAGTCTAATCATTAAATTGACTCAATCACTCAGTCGTTCGAGCAAGCCCGACTTTAAACAATTGCTCTGGTCCTCTGTGTCTACTCCAGTCTACGTAAGGCAAGCACGCCTTACCACTCAAGAAGGATCGTGCTAATTCACCTCCCCTTGATCCCTCAGTACTTCAGTATTTTCCCTGTCACCGCACGGAAGAGGAAGTATGCCGTGTTAAGCAAGATCTCAGAAGATTCTATCTTGTGTCAAAGGGTCTATTCTGTTTATTTTATGTCCATTTGTGCTCACGTGTTCTCTTATCAAGGGGCTCAATAAAGATTTATTGACCTGATTAGCATTATATCCTTCAACCCGGAGAGGCTTTCCCGTCGTTCCCTATTCACCTGCGAGCTACCTTGGGAGCGGGAACACTTATGAATAAAAATGATTACATGTACAAGAGCTTGCTGTTACATGAAGTGAGCAGACTCAGAGAGCTTTCTCCAGTTTTCATGTCTGCATGCCAAATATCTGATTGTTGGCAGTTGTTCCACTTAGTTGAATCAAGTAACTGCAAACTGCAAAATGAGTGACGTAGAGGATGACTTTGGGAGAAAAGATGAATCTTTACCAGCATTTGTGGACATGATAAAAGATCATTCAGTAATTTTCTGTAAGTCAGAGCTACTAGAATCAAGACAAAAGAAAGCCTCTGCATTTGAAAACATTAGAGAGAAGTTGTTTGGCATCTCAGTAACAGAATCACAATTAAATAAGAAACTGGCTGAAAAGAAGACGGATATGAATAAAAATAAAACGGGGAACAAGCCCATTAAGTTAAATGACTGAGAACAAAAGTTATACCAGCTGATGGAGGGCGATACCAATCCTGTTATCAGTAAGATCGAAGGTAAGTCTATTCTTACTTTAACCTGATTTTAATTTTTAATGTTCGTATAATTTTATGATAGTTATGTAGAGTGTATGTCACTTCACAATAGAAATAAGAAATTCCTTTTGCATTAACCCTTTGCATGCCATGAGCTGATTTGCTTGTATTCCCGAAGTCAGCTGGAGAGTGCCACTCTTTACTGGCGGTTTTAAGGGAAATATATATTATGGAAAAATACATAGAAGTAATGATACTTAATAGATAAATTCACGTAGCTTTTTTTATAAATACGCCAATGTAGTGTACTATTTGTTTATAATATTAATAAAAACGATAACTTAATATTAGATTCTAAATATAGCATCAAAATCAATATTTTTGTAAGAAACATATTATTTTTGTTCTTTCAGTCTCCACCAGCATCTAGCCACCGAAATATGATATCAGCAATCTTAGATAAATATGAAACAAAAGAAACAAGAGGACTGTCAGAAGTTGAGTTGCAAAGTCTTGCATTGTCACAACAATCTGCAGCCCTAAAAGAACAGTGAGAATACTAAAGAGAAAAGAGCTGGCATGATTTCGATAATCAAAGCTTCTCCTACCTTCATGACCAGATTTGTGACATTTTCTGAAGGTGATTCAAGAATACCTACAATATCTATCACGTTCCTCCTTGTATATTGCTGTAACTCTCATAATTGCTGCTTAGTTTCAATCAGTTCCTTCTGAAGAACAGTTTTCAGATTGCAGAATTTCCATTTTTAAAATACACTGGAAAAATTTCTCAGATTGACTGGAAATCAATTGCTTATTTACAGTAAGTTGCTGATGAACATTATCAAAAGATTTATTCAATTCAGTTTCTATTCCACTAAGTAATTCATCTTTTGTATTAGCTTTTCCAGATCAACTTTGATGGTTCTCATCGGGTTATATAAATCATATATGGTAATGTTATCGCTATCATGGTCGTCTTTATCTGAATTTGTTAGAGGATCATTATTCCTCTTCTTTGATGGCATTGTAATGGAATTTGTAGATAACAACACATAAAACAGGTTACTAAATAAGGAAGACAGAAAAAGTTTCACATATAAACTAAAATATCTGTTTTTATCTTCACAAAGCAGAAAACATATTGGAACATTAGTTCTGTTGCTACCAAAAGCACAACACATCCCCTATATACTAGCAGTTCGTGCTAGTTAAAATTTACTAGTTAGATTCATAATGGTAGTATATTTATTTTAAAAACGATTTTCCAGTGTGTAGTGCATCTACTTTAGCCACAGTACACACAAAATTAAGACATGAATAATTTTGATTTCATAGAATGTTTTACTTTCACTAATGTTAATACATTATCATTAACTTGTATTTTAACTTGTATAAATTTTAGTCAGGATTACTTTACATTATAAAGATGAACTGACAAAGAAGATCATTTTGAGTTACCCACAGCCTTCTGTAATACTGAATACTAGCCTATGTCCTCAAGAGCCAATCAAAATGCTTCAGGGCACTTCCCCCCCCTTCTTGACAAAGCCAGAAAAAATTAAATTTAACTAAGTAATAAGATATAGCATTATACAATCCTTTATAATCACGTTATAAGTGCTTAAAAATGTTTGCAGATTTCACAGAATTCACTAACAATTAATGATGTTTGTAATTTGATTCACTGAGCATGTAGCTTATGACTAAAGCCCGGATTTTCATGCACTATCAAACTTAAAAACATGCATGCATTCATGCACTATCGTATCTCCAAATATGCACAATGAAGGGTGAAACATGCACTATCAAAAATCCGCACTGTACTGCAATATATTTCAATTTCTCTTAAAACAATATACGAGTTTTTCCAAATTCTCCTCACTTAAACTCGTGCGTTTATCAGTTTAGGACATTCTTGAACGCAGAAAAGGATCTTTCAACTTCACAAGAAGTAACAGGTGCATACTTAAGAGAAGAAACTTGACTGAGGGTGATATCGAATTCCATGTCTTTTACATTTTTTCCACATAATACGTCTATCACTGTTTTCAGAAGTCTAAGATCAGGATTTGAACTAAGTACCTTCTTAAGTTTTTCCCTACTTAACTGTCACACCCATTTCTCCTCAACACGATTCTAAAGATAATTATTCAACGTCTTCAACAATGGTTAGTGACTGACAAATTCAAGCAGTGAACATTCTGTTATAGCAGTTTTCTTTCAATGGAAGGTGGTGGGGGTGAGCGAATTGGCATTTTCTTTTGTAGCCTGGTGTATTATATTACTGTTTATTTAGGGTAAACAGTAGTTTGCACTCTCAAATTCATGCAGGTGGCAGACTCTGTTGCCAAGTCAATCAAATAACAATGGTAATACAATACAACATTTTTACGTTTCTTTGAAAAGCCAAGATTTGAGGGAGGCACATTCATAATATGCACAGTTATGCATGGTAACTTGATATTATGCACTAAAACCAGATAATGAGGGTTTATATTAAAAACGTCTGAATATGCTATATTAAACAAAAAATCCAAATCATGCATTATGCATGAATTTTGCCATAAAAAGGCCGAAATATGCAAACATGCACGGAAAAAATATGGTTATTTGGAATCCATAAGTCATGTAATGAGTAACTACAAACTTTGAGAAGTGTAACTGAAGTATATAAAAACATGCATTTGCATGGAAATCCGGGCTCTACTTATGACACACTTTCAGCGAAACCACCTTCAAGCTGTAAGCAATCCGTCATTTAATACTGGCACATAAATATATAAGGAGTGTTTAAAATAAAATATACATTACAGTTTAGTGTAGATTTAACAATAATCTTAGCTCCAAAACTGACCATAATTGCTAGTACACCATGTTCCAAAATGACTGACAGGCTTCCAATGTGGTTTAATTTCCCTTACATGCAATACATAAGAACAAACTTTACTTGGGATTAAAGAGAAACTCTCCAAGTTTTCATACTATACCGTATAAATGTTCAATGTGAGCACCATTCTTCACATGGTACACACATCTAGCCGACAGTTGAATTTCTCCTAAACGGTGGTCAGCATATCTGGAGTGACATACTCAACAGTAGCAACAATCCTTCTTCTTAAGTCTGGCAGGTTGATGGATAGCAGTGGTATATACATATGGTTCTTCACATACCCCACAGAAAGAAATCACATTGTGTTATATCTGGAGATCGTGGAGGCCATCAGGAATAAACCATATCTTTCGAACTGACACATCCTATCTGCTAATGGGGAACAACATTGTTTAACCAATCTCGCACATTTTGAAGAAAATGAAGTCTTGAGGTTCAATTTCATTTAGCTGAAGGAAGACGTAATTCTGCAGCATATCCAGAAATGCAACGCTGTCACTCTATCTTACTAGCTGCTGCTGTCTCTCATTACTCCATGTCACTTCTACCCCTTAACTTATAGCTTTCAAAAACACTCCACTCTTTCTCTAGGTGTTATCAAATTAACGATCCTATTATCTTTACAAAGATTCTTTGCAATCTCCCTTATCTGCTTGATAATCTTACCTTTCACCTCCTCCTATTCCTGTTCACACAACCTCATTTGCCACTCTTTTTAGTTTTGCGTCCATCAAACATTTATAAGTCCATTTACATAGCACAAATATTTGTCTTTCAGTACCGGTATTCGAATTTGTTCTCTTCCAACATTCCCTAAACATTTTTTATTTACCATTTTATATTCCTCATCAATCCAACCCACCTCTTTAAATTCCCCTTATGTTTCACTTTCATTGTAACCTTGCTTTATTTAACCTTGATAATATAATCTTTCTGATTTCCGAAGGTTACTCTTGACATGATCCATATGAAGAAGGTAATTAAAAATGCCTGAGATAAGTTTGGGTTTTATCATGTTAAATTAAGCTAGGCCTATAGATAGATCATGTATAAATTATACTGTACTTTATCTTGACGTAGGTAGGAATGCAATGAAGTGTTAATTTAAAAAAAAATTAAATTACCTTCAGTTGCTCACTGTCATCTCTGACTGTTGAAGAATTCTGTTCATCACTGGAATTATCACTCTCATTGGTGCTGTCACTTTCTAGTATAGATCCAATAGAGACCTGAACAGAGAAACCTTTGCTGTCATGATCTGTTTGGATACTGTGCACTCTAATGTACCAGTACCAGTAAAGGAAAAAATGTTTGTCACCTGATAAGGATAGTTGTCAATCTGTGCATCTACTCCTCCTATGATTGGTCTATTTCTCCCTGGAAATTTGTGACGTTTGCAACCTAAAAGAAAAACATTTTCGTGAAATAAATGAGTTAATCTAATAAAAACTGAACACTGGTTTGTTGAAAACATTTATTACAAGTTATTCAAATGGAAATTTGTCAGTAAACTTAAAGGGTGTTCTGCAAATATAATTTCTAGGGATGGGTCCTTGATACTTTCGATACCTTGATACTCTCGATACTTGCATGGTATCGGCATCGAGCGATACTTCAGAAAACTCGCTCGATACTTTTTCGATACTTTGGTAATTCTGCAATGTAAGGAAATGCGGTATCTCTTTCTGCTTTCTCCTTGAAATGGAGAAAACCACTCTATGACTTTTATCTGGTCATAAATAAAGACTTTCCGACTTTTAAAATCCAAACAGAAGAGATTTTTAATTGTTTCGTTTCCTGTCAAACGTTTCAATAACAAGCAAGCTGACTGTCCAAACCCCATTGTAATTTTTTAACAAAAACTTGTAAGTGGACTGATTCAGAAAACTAATTTTAGTTTTAATGTAGAGTTTAAAAGTAATTATAGGCTACTGGTGATATTAAATTTTATCTCATTAAATATGCACACTTAATTAATTTAGTTGGTATTACACAGTTCTCTCAACTTTTAATTTTTAATGTACCTATTTATTGAAACTGGAAATGTTGACGGTATCGAGTATCAAGGAAAAAATCATGTATTGGTATCGAGTATCGAGAAAATCTGGTATCGACCCATCCCTAATAATTTCATACATTTAAAATAAAGAAAAATTTATAGGCAATGCCATCCTGTTAATTTGCAAGGCCTGAGGCAAAAGAAAATTGCAGGGCCACTATTGGTGTGAATCCCATATCCAGCACAAATAAATTATTTTGCTCAAACTTTAACATTTTCATATCAATAAACGTAGGGTAATACCCCACTAAATATTTTTAAAGCAAGATGATGATGATGATAATAAAAATAATATTAATAATGAGCCTAATACTATTACTAATAACATGCCTAATTCTTGTATTATTAATTCCCTGCCACTGGAGAAAGAGTTAATTTATGATTAAACTTTTAATTTGACAGTTACTAGCACTGATAGTCTGGAAAGCAACTAATTCTGCAAAAGGCATCTAAGGAATTTTTAATTTATCACCACCATCATTATTATTACTTTTATTATTATTATTAGAAATACTATCATTAATATTATTTATTACTATCATCATCAAACTCTTTCCTTTCATGGAGCATGACTCCTCAAGCGTGGGGCCTGGTTCAGCCGCCTCACTTGCCCTATCCATGAGATGGCCCTATTGGTAGGCCTGCTTACATAATTACTGCAGCAAAGTGGAGTTCATGCCAATAGCAGGTCCCAACTTCAATTGTCAGTGAAGATCTTAATATTTATTTATTGAATATCCACATTACACAAAACCCTATTTCACCCGAAGGTACATTAGGGTTGGAGATGTCACAAATGTTATTTACAATAGGTTATCCTGGTATTGGAATCTGAATGTCTAATATACACTATTTACAATACTGTACAGTTCTTACCAGGCGTAATGTCTACAATAGTCCTACAGTTTCTTATGTCTTACGATATGGTAAGTCTTAAGTTAAAGTTAATTGTGTGAATTCGTTTTTATATAAACATAACCTTAAATTATAGATAAGATATTGTTGGAATAAATAGCTTAACTAAGCAAGATAAAATAAATTAACTGAGCAATACATTAAGTTAGGTAAGTAAATACCCCAATGACTGAATAAAAGTGTGAGAGTTAAAGCTTCGAAAATATTCTATTTACAAACGATTGAAAAAGTTTGTGTCCGTTTTTGTCAGCAAGGACGTGTCCAATGGGACTGACATACTCTAAGTCTATTCTGTTCAGACACAAAAGAAGTTCAATCCTCTCCAGTTCATAACGTGAACATGTATACAATATATGTTCAACTGTTTCATCTTGCTGACCGCACTTGCAGGTGGCAGTGTTTGAGATCCGAAATCGGTGAAGATATTGCATGAATTTTCCATGCCCAGTCAAAAACTGCGTCAGAACAAAATTCGGCATGAGTTTTAAATTATATATTAATAAATGAACTAACAATAGAGTTCTGCTAATCTGGATCTTGGTCATCCAGACATCTGAACATCTGGTTAATCCGGACGGGATATAATTTTTTTTTTTTAGTTTCAATCACAAAGATGTTTTGTTTTGTTAATCTTACATCAGTTCATTGGTTAAACACTTAGGTCTAAGTACACGAAAATTAATTTGTAGGAAAAATTATATTTATGGAAAACATGAATTTTTAAAGTTTTAACCATCTGGAAATTGTATTACGGTACAGTGCATTTTAAGGTAAATTCTGTTTAATCCAGACTTTCAGTGATAGAACAGGGTCCGGTCCCATCTATTTTGGATTAGCAGACTAACTTTTTGTAGGTTAGCTGTATTGGAAGGCACAAACTTCATTTTAGAGGATGAACAATAATGTGTTCTGATTGTTTGTGGGCTTTTAAAATGGAAGGTACATTTAAGGTGATCAGCAGAATCTAATGTTTTTGCAATGAATGATTGATATTCAGCAAGTAGTTACAATATCCGTCAGAGTTCCACACTGGTTTCTTTGTTTGTGTTGTCAAACAGGGTCAGCAAAACATTTTTTTCAAATGCACACTACTGTAGAGTCACTGATACCCAGATTTTTAAAATGTTTATTATAGCTTTTCGCACCCTTTCTTTCTACTTTCGTAGCACATATGTCAAGACCGGCTGTTGGTTTCCCTGTTAATAACAAATATCTCTCAACTCCTCAGCTCACCATGAAAACGGAGTCTGGAGTAAACTACACACTATATCATTCCTTATTGTTAACAATGCCTAAAATTTTCACTGTTTAATCTAATACAACATTAACTAGGTCGGAGTAATCTAATACAACATTAACTAGGACAGAGTAATCTAATATAACATTAACTAGGGCAGAGCCTGGAGTATTATAATTTAAACCATGTTGCAATGAAAACTATTAAATAAACTCACTTAATTTTAACAGCAACATGCAATCTGAAAACCGGGTGCATTTAAAAACAAGTGAAGCAATGCTTCTTGAGTTTCACCCAAATAACCACCACTGGCTCATGCAACATTCCTTTTACTGTTGAAGTGGTTAATTACTTTCATAAGACATAAGGTGTATGTACCAAAACCAACCACATTCATATTTAGTAATACACATGAACATGAGGCAGAACTGCTGTCTCTTAGGTCAGTTTTTCAATTGCGCTTGAATTCTGAATCACAGTTACACTTTAATGCTCACGTAACTTCCTATGACCATCTGCGGTCATTTTGTTCTTAGATGGAAAATTCATATTGTCAGAGGCCTGATAAACTTGTGTTACTATGCATGAACAGATCTAGTGTAGTGAAGGAAGGCACCGTACTCATATTACTGAATCACAATACATCAACAAATGATATCTTGCCCAGATACACCAAAATCAATATGCACATAAAATGAAATACAGTATTGTGTTTGAAAATAAAATTATGGAAAACAGAAAACAGTACTGTAGCACGAGTAACTGCCCCTGAAATATATTCTTGTGTGATCTTGTGTTAGCATCACTGACTATGGATCCACAGGCCCAGGTTCGATCCCCAGTACCTCCTTAGATTTTTCTGAGGTAGAGGTTTGGAATAGGGTGCATTCAGCCTCATGATACAAAGTGAGGAGTTACTTGATTAAGAAGGAGCAGCTCTGGTCATGGAAACCATCACTATCGCCTATCAGTATCGGCATGCTGACCACATGCCCTCCAAGACCTACCATCAGTTTGTGGTAGATGACGCAGCAGTCGAATGGTAGACCTAGTCCCTTCAGGGATGTAATGCCATGGAATGTAACATTCTCTTATTGTTAACTATCTACATTAAAGCCACGAGTGCAATTTAATTGAGTTTAACGAAAATGTTTTGTCATAGATAAAGTCACGAGAAGTCCGGAATTTATCTTGAGAAAATTCAAAACTTGAGTTACATTTATTGTGATTATTTAACGAATATTTGCATAATAATCATGTAGTGAATAAATAAAATATGTCGCTAAAAAGATAGGCAACACAACCCAGAGGATATTAAAAATCTAAGATGAAACAATCGATATATCATGATGGTGGTGCCACCAACACTTTTCACTAAGAACAGCTGGATTATCATTAAATTAACCTCGTTGCTACAATAATTTTGTGTAATTAATATTGTATTTGTTATTATACGAGATTAAATTCTTCATCACACATATAGATAATTTGACTGTGTACATGTAGTTTTGCAGATAAGCAAAGTGTTAAAAAATGGGGTCTACAAGAAATATTAATTTTCTTTAAGCTGTTTCCTGTGCTCCTTGACCAATCCTGCATAGTGAAAATTATAAAATTATTGCTCTTCACTAAAAAAAAGTGTGAAATGAAGGATTAGATTATATAAGCCTACTTTTTAAATTTATATATCTGAATTTTCAGTGGATAACTTTACGTTTTTATAAAGGCAGCTGCAGTGGCATACCAACAGTGATTGGGACCTAGGGTGTTAATCTATAAGTGGGCCTACCCGGTAATCACAATTTATACCATTAACACAGTCTACACAAATATACGATAGTAAGCTGCCTAATTCATTATATTCCTGTGGACCCTGAATAAACTGAACTTTTAAATAATGGATTACTTTTTTCATTTGAGATTCACATGTTTATTATGCACTAGAGAACTTATGTTTTAACCATAAGTTTGCTTAGAGCAAAGTACAAGTACTGACTTGTGGCCAGAGAAAATCCATGTTAGCATGCAATTCCTTCAACTATGGTATTGAAAAAGTATTTCAATTAAATAGTTGTGATTTCACAATATTAGTTTATGTAGACCTACAAAACAAAGAAAAACCAAACAGCAAAGGTTTAAAAAGTAGGCCTACATAAATTAAAAATATTTCTTTCGAACTTCTGCTTCTGCAAATTTTGTTATTACCGGTACATCTCAAAACTGACTCGTTTTGCAACAGAGTCCTCAATTGATATTAGGGTTAAGCTTGACAAATCTTAATGTCACTGCCCATTTCTATTGGAGACTTGGAATACGAGGGTTGAATGAAAAGTAATGCCTCCTTCTTCTTAACTTGGGTTTTGATGGGAGTATTTTAGTAATCAAACACACCACAGCAGAACTTTGGAGACTGAAGCTCACCAGCATATGGCATTCTCCATACAGCCCAGATTTAACACCGTCTGACTTTCATCTGTTTCCGATAATGAAAGAAGATCTGCGGGGACATCAGTATGCATCTGATGAAGAAGTTGAGAGAACTGTGAGAGGCTGCTTGCGGAAACAGAGTGTCGACTTCTTCCGTGACAGCTTCAAAAAACTTGTTCATCGTTGGCAGAAGTGTATCCAATTAAAATATATAATCAATATTAAAAATTAAAATGAATTGTACAATGGTGGATGCCTATAAAACACTACACAACGTTTCGGCCCTGCTCCTGTGGGCCTTCCTCAGGAGCAGGGCCGAAACATTGTGTAGTGTTTTATAATGTTTTATAGGTATCCACCATTGTACAATTCATTTTAATTTTTAATATTGATTATATATTTTAGCATACACGGTGGAAATCAGGACCACAATATGACTAATTGTGTATCCAATTGTCTGGTGATTATGTGCAGAAGTGAATATTGGTAATTAAAGGGGATATTCTAAGGATTATTTCTGTGTTTGATTTATTAAAATACTCCCATCGAACCCAAGCTATGAAAGTGGAGGCATTACTTTTTATTCAACCTTCGTACATAGCGTCAGCGAAGTTTGTTTGCTTGCTTTCCTGGCTTCTGCTTAGGGGTTCTAGATTTTGTTAAGTTAATTCTTCCCAATCACGGTGATAAAATTTATATTTCTCATATGGCTGATGCTCTGGATAAGTGATCTAACATTACAAATGATCATAACATATCATCTAATCCTGACATATAGAAATCTTGGGATCACATCCACACCTCAAATATCTACAAGAGTCTTCTGAGGTCTTCTCTTTCAGATTCAGAGCGAGCTTAATACCTTGCAATTCGAGAGAAAGAATCAGGATCATGGCTTCAGGCAATTCCTTCTCCAATATTGGAACATTAATTGACAACATGTTGTTCAAAATAGTTGTAGCTTTAAGGTTAGGCACTGGGAACTGTTTCCCACACAAATGTCAATGTGGAACACTTGTTGATGCCCATGGGCATCATGGCTTAAGCTGTTTTAAGAACCGTGGCAGACTTTCAAGATACCATGCTATTAATGACATCATCAAGAGAGCACTTGTATCTGCAGGCTTTTCCTCAGTCCTAGAATCTGTGGGTATAAGCTATAGTGATGGGAAAAGACCTGATAACATTGTAAAGAGGAAAGTCATTATTATGGGATGTTACTTGTGTTGACACTTTCACATCATCTCATTTGTCTAATACAAACTAGCAGGCTCAGCAACATCATCAGCAATCTATACAAAATGTAATAAACTAGGAGGTGCCCGTGGCTTCGCCCACGATAATTCATTTAAAAATTAAAAATTAAGAGTATAATAATTATTAAAGCATTAAATTTATTAACACTTGCATGCGAATCATTCATAAACTAAGTCATTAATAATTAATGAAACAGCTAAAATTCCGGTTGCAGAGTACATTCTAAAATTAGAAAGCGCCCCCTGGGAAAACTATATCAGAATCGATTATGCAGTTCCAAAGAAACCTGTGAACACATAATACATATTGTTTCTCAACTGTTTATTGACATGAATATGATGTGAATTTTATTTTATCAATTCAGTGTAATTTTCAGAAATTATATAATGTTTCAAGGGAAGGAATGGTTTGTTTGGATTATTATCGGCGATATATCAAGAGTTAAACCATCAATATTTTACTGCTGGTGCCCCCGGTGCTTCGCCCGCCATGATTCATTGACTCCAGGATTTTTAAGAAATTTACACTGGTAGATTATTAAAAATGTTTGTGGTTCAGAACTATGAAAATTTTAAGTAAAAATAAAATTAGAATATTTGTTCATTGTGTTCATTTCACTTAGGCCTTATATAATAAAGAAATGGTTTTCATAATTTTGTTCTCGTCGTGAAAGTTTACACTGCGAGAGACGAACATCGCCGAGTATACCCGATGTCTCACGAAGCGGACGAGCGAGCAAGCACGCTATTTAGGGCCGTTGAATTGTATAAGAGTAGATGTAAAGACCTATTGGACAACTACAATTTTACTGTGTTCATTGTGGAGATGATAGGACCTTAGTATACAGATGGGAATATCCATGTGTCAGAAATAGGAAGACATCTGAAGGCCCTGACTGGAGATTCACGGGCTACAGAATTCTTTTGGCAGATGAAATTTTCAATTCAAAGAGGAAACAAAGTTAGTATTTTGGGAATGTTCCCTCAAACACAGGCACTGGATGAGATTTCCTATACTATTTAGAGAACCACAGTTAATAGACTGGCAGCTTCCACAGCAGGTTTTCTTGGAGATAAAGAATACAGAACGAGAATAGAGAGAAAAGACTGCTGCTGAATAACAATTTTTTTATTGTATTATGTAGCCTATATATTATTGTGTTTCATTATTATTCTGCTAATTTTACTGTTACCATCCTAATGTAAACACTACTTTTTAATACTAATTTTCCTATTTATATAGGGCTGCATTTTTAAAACTTTTACATAACCTTGAAAAATAAGAGTAAAATTCTTTTATAATGATAATCTGGGGACTGCATTTTTTTCTTTAAATGGGAGTTTTCCTTAAAAGGAGGTTTTGGCTAAAGACAAATATAAGGTGCCAATTAGGCTCCGCCCATTGAGTTGCTATGGCGACAGCAGCTGACGGTGGGTGACCACCTGACCGTTCCTGACCCTTCCCGAGCCCCGAGCTGACTCACTCGACATGCCCTACCCCTTGTATCAAATATTGAAATTACGATTACAATGATGCGAGAGTTTCCCTTGTACCAAATATCCAAAATACGAGAGTGCCCCTTGTACCAAATATTCAAAATACGAGAGAAGACGTACTATGATATTGTGCAGGGAAGAGTTTTAGATTTAAAAGGTTTGATACCCCAACGACAACTTCGTTCATAACATATTTAATATATACATCTGTCCCATTTAAAACTTCTCTAGAACCAAAAATGCTCTTTTCAGAACCAACATAACATTTCACAATTATATAAAACAATATCCTTACTATTTATCATGTATTACACATCTCTGTAGTAAATAGGCTAGAAGAATTCTCGATTTTTATTGCAACAATCACTAATGGCGTAGTGGTTAAAGCGATAGACTATAACGCTAGCGGTCCCGGGATCGAGTCTCCGTAGGTGCGAATATTATTAGGATAGGAATAGGTCCCAAATAGGTAGGAGAGAAGGGAGGTAATAGGGAAAACAGGAGGAGAAGAGGAGAAAAGGGAAAAAAAATGTTTCTGTGTTTCTAGTATTTCCGCCAGATGTCTCTGCGCTGCTACTAGTTCCACCATTACCTGATAGATGTCTCCCACTGTTTTAAAATAGTCCCTACCCTAAACCCCTCCTTCCCGGGCGGGTCCCGATATGAGTATGGGAGGAGCTTAATTGGCACCTAGTAGCCTATTTGGTTTTTCCCGAGGTTTTACTCAAATAATAATAATAAAAACATACTGAGTGAGGTGAGCAAGATGGTGGCATTTTGGACTCTCATTCAGGACGTCCTGGGTTCAAATCCCATGGCTGGGTAATTTGAATCATCCCCACTATTTCATCCTCTACCATATTCATTAAAATTAATATAAGTTGAAATTTAACAGATGTCATAAACATACCAACAACAGAAAAAGGTTGCACATCAATAGATTCATTGCTTACTAGTATACACACATGAACTCCTGAGTTGACCTCGATGCTCAAAGGAGTTGAATTAATAAAAGAATGCACACAATGGGCAATAAATTAATAAAGTAATTATAAGAAATCAAAGAGAAGTTAAGATGCTGAAGAGCAGTTTGTATCATTACACAAACAGTCTATTCCAATATCAATAATAATTATGTTCTTGAATTTTGTTCATTTTGTAGTGATGTACCTTAATGTGAACTTAATTCCAAATACGTAGGCTTACTTTTTCAAATTTTTAAGTGACTCTCACTATTACGTTTTTGGTACGCTTATGCTATTGAAGATAATTCACATTACCAAAAACACAGTAGTGAATATCAATTGAAAAGTTAAACAAAGTGTAACTAAGATTTAAATATTTTAGAAATTGATAACAAGCGTATTTTCCTCTGCTGTGAAGTTTTTTTCAGTCTGCAGGTGCATAAATGAAAATTTAAATATCGGTATTGACTTAAATTTATTTGAAATTACTTCTTCTAGCATATTCCTATTTTTCATATAATCATTTTATTAATGTCTCTAAAATTAGTTGTAACAATGTCATAAAAAGATACCGGTATTCATAGTAAGAAGGAAGATGGGTTCCCTCTTCCCGTAAGTTTATTTGTTCCACCAGTTTAGGAACTCACTATTACAGGGTAAATATCTAAATTACATTCTCAAAATATTTATTCCCTACAATAATTTTTTTAAAGCAGAAATTATGTTCTTATAGAAGTATACAGGGACTTTAAATTGTATTTTTTAAACATGAGAATTCCTTAAAAGTGAGAATATTAAAAAGGAGTTTTACTGTAATGTTAATATACTAGCAGGTGCCCGCAGCTTTGCTCATGATAATTAATTGAAAAGTTAAAAATTAAGAGTATAATAATAATTAAAGCATTATATTTATTAACACTTGCACGTGAATCATTCATAAACTATACCATTAATAAATCAGAATATCAACATTGCTTCACAAAAGGAAAATCAATCGAAACCGCAGTATACAAATTTATCGAATATGTCAGATACACTCTCGACTCCGGTCACAGCTGCATTGGTCTATTCCTCGACTTATCTAAAGCTTTCAACATAATAAGCCATGATTTGCTACTAAACAAATTAGAAAATTACGGGGTAAGAGGAACAGTGTTAAGCTGGTTCAATTCTTACCTTTCTAATCACTATCAAGTCATCGAAATCACCCATTTCAACAAAACAAATCTAACACTAGAAAAATACACTTCTGAAAAGAAACAAATTCAATATGGAGTCCCACAAGGCTCAATTCTTGCTCCTCTTCTCTTTATATTATTTATTAATGATCTACCCTTAAACAACGATTCAGAACTCACCACACTCTTTGCAGATGATACTAACATTTTGGTTGTAGGTAAAAATAAGCATCAGCTTAAATGCAAAATAGATATGGTGGCACAACAATTAATAGATTGGTTTAAAACAAATGGCCTCATTTTAAATGAAAGTAAATCAGCAGCTATTTCCTTCCACCACAAAAGAAATAAAAATCCACCCAAACCTAACATTACATTTGAAAATTCCATCAATTATACATCATCCATAAAATTTTTAGGCATAAACATAGATAAAATTTGACATGGAAACCCCACATCGAAGAAATTAATAGGAAGTTAGGAAAATTTACTTACGCAATGTTTCACATTAAAAAATTCGCAAACTTACCCACAATCAAGACTCTCTACTTTGCGCATGTTCAGAGCATCTTAAGATACGGAATCATCTTTTGGGGAAGCAGCACCTACAGTACATCAGTCTTTAGATTGCAAAAGAGAATCGTTAGAATAATATACGGAGCAAACAGAAACAATTCGTGCAGACCAATATTTAAGGATTTGCATATCATGCCTCTACCATCTCTTTACATGTATGAACTCCTGGTTCATGTCAAAAAACACATGGAGGACTTTAAAAAAATCGAAACTATCCATAATTACAATACTAGGCACAGATCCAACCTATCTATACCTTCTCATAGTACATCCTTATTCCAGAAAGGAGTAATTTATACTGGAATCAATCTATTCAACAAACTACCTGACCATTTGAAAAATATACATTGTGCAAATAAATTTAAGAGATCCCTAAAAAGTTTTTTTTTAATATTGCATGTTTTTATAGTATTGGGGAATACTACAATCATGTCTGTGCTAGTCACTAAGTCATACTCTCAACTCCATCAAAGGCTCATCAATTAAATACCTAAAGTTTTGCATTATATAATATGTATTATTTGTAGATTATTGTATTATTTGGTGTCTTATTTGTAGATTATTGTATTACTTGGTGTGTTATATGTAGATTATTGCATTATTTTATTTTATTTTGTATATATGTTGAGTATCTTGATCTACACTGTCCCATATCAATGTACATTGATCTCGTAGGACATAAATAAATAAATAAATAAATAAATAATGAAACAGCTAAAATTCCGGCTTTAGAGTACATTCCATGACTAGAAAGCGCTGCCTGGAAAACGATCTCAGATTTGATTATGCAGTTCCAAACTAACTGTAAACACTGATAATACCACTGCCTTCTAGACTGTATTACTTGTGTGTAATTCTAAAGACGGTGGTGGGTAATACGTATTGTTTCTCAACTGTTTGTTGACAGATGAATATGATGTGAATTTTATTTGATAAATAAGGAGTGTAATTTTCAGAAATTATATAATTTTTCAAGGGAAGTAGTAGATTGTTTGGATTTTTACTGTCCGCGATACTTCCAGGGTTATACTATCAATATATTAAAGCTGGTTGCCATGGCTTCGCTCGCCATTATTAATTGACTCCAGGATTTTAAAGAAATTTACACTCTGGCAGTTTATTAAAAATGTTTGTGGTTCAGAGCTATGAAAATTGTAAGTAAAAATAAAATTAGAATATTTGTTCATTGTGTTCATTTTACTTAGGCCTTATATAATAAAGAAACGGTTTTCCTAATTTTGTACTCTTTGTGAAAGTTTAGACTGCGAGAGACGAACATCGTCGAGTATACCCAATGTCTCACGAATTGAGGGAGCGAGTGAGCACGCTATTTAGGGCCGTTGAATTGTTTAAGAGTAGATAATAATACATAGATATAGCCCAATTACTTTATATTTTCATAATTATACACATGTTGTTAATTAATCTGTTTATCTTTTGATTTTACACTCATTAACTCATGGCAGTATACAATTTGCAGAAATAAGTTATGGCTAAAGGTAAACAGAATAGGAGTATGGTACCGTATAACTTATTTAAAAAGTAGAGTTATTTATAAAGAAAACACTTCCATAGGGAAACATGCAGCTTATAAAATACAGGTATTATAAACTATAAACACACATTTATACATTTCACATGCCCTGAAGATGGCGCCATTACACAAAATAATAAAATTCAAGTTGAAAAAAGAAGGTATCACATAATATTTATTTTATTTCCATTTTAAATTTAGAATAAATTATAAAATTTATAGGAAGTTTATATAGTGAAGTTAATATATATATATTAATACCTGAGAAGGAGATTTAACATATGATGGAGTATAGCTGAGGATGAGTCATGATGTTGGCTCAATACAAGTTCAGGCTAGTTTGAAATAAGTTAATTTATGTATGTTAAATCTCCATCTCAAGTATTAATACATATTAGAATAAATTACTTTAAATTCTTAATGAATCGTTTGATTTTGAGGAAAAAAATCAGTTTGAAAAAAAAACCTACAGCAATAAATAGGCCTATTATGAGAAAAACCGTTATTTAGAGTTTTGAAAATGTTTCTTGACTTACTGACAGACAAAAATAGAAGTACGAGAAATGATAATAGCTTCGTGAACTTCATATTGTCCAATGGCACCATCAGCTCAATTCCTGATACTTGTCATGATAAACACACCAGGGTTATCTCTAGGAGGTCAAATGTTACAATGTTACATTTTGTTATCAAACATTACCGTACTAATAAGACATCACTGCTAATATTGCTTCTGTCACTGCTACTGTAAGTTAATACTTAATATCAATATTAATAATAGGCTATCATTAATCATCACTAATCCTCAAAATATACACTTAAGAGGGGACCTACTGGTTTAGGATTAAATAGTCTAATGTGAAACATTACATCCTCTACTCTTAATACAGTCGGGTGTAGAATACACAGCTGTATTGCAGTTGCGCACATTCAGTTGTCTCAGGCTCAAGTCGCATAATTCGTGAGGCAAGACTAAGTTTTTGTATAAAATTATCTTTTTTTACAGTGATTTTACGGTTAGGCATTGTAATATTTAATCTAAAAAAGTAGTTTTAAGATGGATGGGGTTGGACCGTTTTAACTTACAGGTTTTATTATGTTCTCTATTTTATCACTAATAATATTTTTACCTAAAGAATATAGGTGTAGGCCATCAGTTGTGTAAAATCTTTTCTCTAATTTACTGATATCAGCAAAATTACAAACTTTTAAACATACAAAACACCTTCTAGATATCCATATTGGTCTTCACTACTTCTTTGTTCAACCAGGACCATTCTTGGAGATCATAACGATGGGGAATTGAGAATGCAATTACATTAGTTCCATATAGTCCAGATAGTTCCTTCCTGAGAGCCATTTGAATGTCATTTGCTTCATCCTTTCTAACATCATTAATTCCTGCTTGTATTACCAAAATATTGTTTTTGCCAAAATCTTCAATCCTATCTGGTATAACATATCAGAAATTAGCCCCTAGTTTTACAACAGAAGTGATCCTCTAATCACAATTTTTCATTTATTCCTTGAAGACACCTCTTCCCTGGTTATCAGCATAATGATGAATCTTAATCTCCTTCCCTATATATTTATATGTACTGGTGGTTACTTCTGTGGTTATTTCTACTTATCAGAAAAAGATAAACAACTCTGATTTTGTGTTCACTAGTCGTACGCAAATGTGAAGTCTTTCAAGTCACTGTCACTTGTCCAACAAACTCTTAGGCTTTGTTTGTTTAAGCTTAGTCCTTCTTAGAACATTTGTCCAGTTCACCAAAGATGCAAATGGATCCGCTTCAGTATATTCACCATCAAGAGACAGTGTTTTGAGTTGGTAAAGGCAACAAGTCTCTTTGGGAAAAATCTGATATGATGGGGCAGTACATAATATTATTACAAATATAATCTATTTTGCGTTTTGTGATTACATTTATGGTTTATGAGATTATTAGGTAGAGAGGTCTGCAGAATGGCAACAGTATACTCCCATATATTGTCCTTGGCTAAGTATTAACAGACAATTTATTATTATTCTTTTTTTTACTCAGCAATCCTGTAGACCAGCAGTACTTTCACAGGATAACAATAACAATAATAATAAAAAAAATTATACAATAAATAAAGAACTAAAAAACAAAAACATAGTGTGAGTCTTACAGATACAAGATAATTTTTATCAGTATACTTATAATTGATATAGTTCTCTTATATCGTCTAGGGAATAAGGATATAGTTGAATAAGCCTTTTTTAAAATTCTGTTATAAATCTTTCACCTGTGAGTGATTTTATTTCCTTAGGGAGTGAGTTATTAAATATGGCCCCTCAAATAAATGGACTGTTTGATGTGAATTATAATCGTCTAGGAATTACATGATAATCTAATTTTTGTCTTGTGTTATAAGTATGAACATCGGAATTAATACACGTTAATTTTGAGTAATTTTTAACCATCAAGACAGTATGATAATAATAATAATAATATAAATTTGATTTTCATTAGACTACAATTACATAGTAATAGACAGCGTCAATCTTAAAATTAGGGATATAAATACATTATTAAACAGTAAAACATTAAAATGCCATCACTATGTGTCCAGAAATCCAATCAACTTACAATAAACAGTTGAGACATAGAGATAGGACTTACATAAACTTGTTGCAGTTATAAAATTTGTCTAACGAATAATATGGGTTCATAACAAGCCACTCAAATACTCTTTTTCTAAATTTATTGAGTGTTAATTCCTGATAGCTTGCTGGTAATTTATTGAGTAATTTCATCCCCACAATTTGGTGGCTATTTGTCGATTTTACTAATCTATGGTTTGGCAAATTTATTTGAGAATTAAATCTTGTATTGTATGCATAAATGTTGTTTCTTAATTGCAAACTAGGCAACTTCATCTTTGTATAATACTGTATAAATATAAAGATTCACCACTGTCATAATTTTTTCTTGGACAAATAGTGGTTTGCAATGTGCTCTAAAATTAGATCCCGTAATAATATTAATAGCCCTTTTTTGCAGGTTTAATATGGTGGTGATGTGTTTTGAGTTGCCCCAAAGAAGCCGTCCATATTGCAGTATACTTTTAAAGTACGCAAAATACGCTGTTCGTAAATATGTTAATTATATTGTGTGTTTAAGTCTGTATAACAGATAGATGGCCTTAGAAAGCTTAGATGAGAGTTCCTTTATATGAGGATACCAAGTTAGTTTATCGTCAATAATAATTCCCAAGAACTTAATGTTGTCGGAATGCTGATTTTTATTTATGTACGGGTCTCTCAGGGAAAATAAAAGGTGTTGCGTTTTGCTCTCATTTAACATAAATCCATTAATAGTCCAGTAGCGTAAAACCAAGAAATTAGACGAATTGGAAATAATTGCTACAAAACGTTTTATTGTTTTAATGACTTCGTTTGTTGCCTAACATGACTATCCTAGGTTTTCCCCCTCGGCAGAGTTGTGCTTAAGTGGTGGGGGTAAAAATGTGACTCCCAAAGGGGTATTTTTGCGGTTTTACGATTATATCTCGTAAAGAACTCACGATATTGAAGACATGGTCCTATTAAAAGTTGAAGGGCATTAAATTATGCATTGAAGAGACTAAACACATATTTTTTGGACAACCCGTTCCCATACCACTGCCCATCAAATTTGGATAAATTTTATACATTTATGAAAAACTGCTCTGCAGCATTTCTGAAAGAAGAAGAAAATGTCTAGCCCCCATCACTTTTCTTTTGTTAACTAAAAATATCTCTAAAAAATTAAGAAAAGAAGAAATTCTTGCACCCCAACACTATTTTGTTTGTTTGTTGTTATTATTACAAATCTCTTTTTTTTTTTTTCCTCTTCAGTTTTATAAAAATCGATTGTCTGCTCATAACTTCCCTCTCACTCAGCTGATCTGAGTGATCAATTCGGCATGTTAAAGAGCTGTTTCTGGTGAGTGTTCTTAGCCTATCACCAGCTGCATACGTTAATTAGAGCCTGAGGTTTCGCCTCTCAAAGTTACAGAATTTCTGTATCTCGAGGATGGTGGTAGTTGGGTGATTTCCAATGCCCGATAACATATCTGTGCTTGAGTACCATTCGTTAAAAAAATGAAGCAAATTGGCCAAGAATATGGTAATAGAGATGTGTAAACATAGTATTATAGCACTCCATTGCACTAGTCTTGTACATCGTAAATATATAAAATATTAAAATTGTAGAAAACAAACACAATTCTTTAAATCAATTAGTCATTATTTTATTTCATAACAAAAATTGCAGTTAAAGGTAGGAAGATGAAAAGGGGAAAAAATAGGTA
Source organism: Ectobius pallidus (assembly GCA_964059195.1). Lineage (NCBI taxonomy): Eukaryota > Metazoa > Arthropoda > Insecta > Blattodea > Ectobiidae > Ectobius > Ectobius pallidus. The sequence continues at coordinate 30,499,573 of CAXKWD010000001.1, read as the reverse complement.
GGTATACAAACTTTACAGACGTCGACGTTTCATTGTCGTTGGGCCACTCGGCTCCTCAAAGTCTGTAATTTCCGATAAGAAGTCTGTCGCCCCATCACTCGGTTTCTAAAAGTCTGGAATTGTCGTCGCCCCATATATGCAGTCCAGGTCTTCGTCAACATCTGGTTCTTCAGTTGCATCTGGTTAGAAGGAGTTAGTGCAGGAGTTCCCCTTGCAGGTAGCACAAATCAATGAGCAATTAATCCCAAGCTTCTGACACCCACAACTACGTGCACACCCCTTGTTGCATTTGCAGAAAATTATGGAGAGAAGAAACTGTGGAGCTGGTTCCTTGGAGGTAAGAATGGGGTCAAGACCAAACTTTGAAGCCTGCCATCCCCAGAGGAGCGGATCCATCTGGTGTCCTAACCACATTTGTACTTGTAGGTAAGTTCCCAACCAATGTTGACGGGCTGCTTCGGATGTTGGTGGTAAGGATGCGATGTTGAAATTGGATTTCACGAATGCTTTGGAAAACAGATTGAATCACAATTTATCTAAAGTATCTCCTGCCCTACCTCCGTAGAGGGTTGTTAATTATCATAAGCCAGCTTCGGAAATAGCTTCAGTTTGAGTGTCATGGTCGAAGAAAGGTTTGATTTCTTCGAGAAGACATTTATTTTTGACAAACAGCTTGATCACCTTCTTCTTGCCTTGCCTGAAGATTGCCGAAGTTGTGGAGAAATATGAGTGGCCTTCTGATGTTGTCTGCCGAAGCTGTTGGGACTTTTGATGGGGTCGTTCCTCTTCCAGGTTTTGAGAAATATATGTTTTCTGATGGTGTGGCTAGGGCACTGAGCATGATGAGGAGGTCCGTATCTTCACCAACTACCACAACCTTCTCATGTTCCTGTGATACCTCAAGGGCCGTGGCAACAATCAGGTGGTCTGCATCTTCATTAGCTTGCTTTACTGAGAAGCCTTCACCTTCAAGCCTCTCAGTAAGCAAGGTAATAAAACGTGCTTTATTTCTGTCATTGGAAAGGAATTGCTCCTCAATTATGGCCCCACCATTAACTCAGTAAAGATGACCTCAGGAGTAGTATGTCTTTTGCTTCGGCGGAGGCGCTCAGCAGATTTGATGCTCTTGGTGGGCAGGTCTTCGGGGTAGCCATCAAACACCACACTTGTCGCATTTCGATTGTAGTGTCTTTTTAGGTAGTCAACGTATCTGGTTAGGAATAAGTGGAATGTTTCACCATTCTTCCACACAACCCGGTGGAGAAGAAATCCACCATCAATGACAAATGTTGCTTCTTCCAGGTTTACGTCATTCAGTGGTGTGAAGAAGTCATATAACACTGCCTTGAGAGTCTTCCTCATTCCAACTGCATCATTGGCGAAACTTTAAGGTAGAATTTTACGGAAACGGCTGATCGAACAAATTCACTTTTAATATCATCGAACGTAGAATTTATTCCTTTATTACTTTTGTATGGACCACTTTATTGATACATGGGTTAGGTTAGATGATATTACCAAAAAGCAGAAGTTAAAACGAAAATGTTTCATAAATATGTAAAATTTGTCCAACTTTGATGAGCAGTAGTATGAAAATGGGTTGTCCAAAAAATATGTGTTTAGTCTCAATGAATGCAGAATTTAATGCCCTACAACATTAATACGACCATGTTTTCGATATCGTGAGTCCTTTACGAGATATAACCGTAAAACCGCAAAAATACCCCTTTGGGGGTCACATTTTTACCCCCAGCACTTAACCACAACTCCGCCGAAGGGGAAAACCTAGGATAGTCATATTAGGCAACAAATGAAGCCATTAAAGCAATAAAACGTTTTGTAGCAATTATTTCCGAATTGGATTTTAATTCTACTGGGCTATAATGCCAAGCCATTGAGAAGCTCTAAGCATTGTACTGTGTGATGTATATATATACAGTGAAATCTCCGTACAACGATTACCGATATAACGATAATACTCATTATAACGTTAAAATATTTTGGTCCCGGCATACTTTCCATTAAAATAATGTAAAATTCCCCTCGGTTTTACGATACTCTTAATAACGATAAACCTCCCCACTACGATTACATTTAGAATCCCCGTAAATACATTTTCCTCGGTACAACGATAAAAATAGATCGTGAAAGTTCAAATCATGAACTCCCCCGCCTCGTTTTAAGGGTGGAATCGACTTCCTTGACCTTGATCGTGCTTCACCCTCGCTCAAGTGCACAATGGAGTAAACCAGTTGCCTGGTCGCCAGTCAGTGCCTGCACTGCACGGCAAGTTTGTTTGGTGGTGTTCGCGTTGTTGTGCTTCTCTGTCAGCATGGCTTCTCGCAAACAAATTAGTATGCAGCAGAAATTAGCTGCAATTAAAGACATTGACGCAGGCATGAAACAAACTGCAACATCGAAAAAGTACGGGCTTTCGGAATCTACGGTGTCGACTTTCTTAAAGAAAAGGAATGAGATCGAGGAAAAACTCAATTCAAATGCCGTGGATCCTACTAGAAAACGAAAGAAAACGGCAACATTTATTGACTTGGATGCTGCAACCTTGGAATGCTTCAATGAAAAAAGAACTTTAAACATTCCAATAAATGGACCGTTGATTTGTAGTCAAGCTAAGAAGTTTGCTACCATGCTTGGTGTGGAGGACTTCAAGGCTAGCAATGGGTGGCTTGTCCGCTTTAGAGACCGCCATGGCATAACTTTTAAGTTAATTCAATGGGAAGAGAAATCTGCACCAACAAATGACGCAAATCTCTGGTGCAGTAATGAAATGAAAAAAAATTACTGAGAAATATTTGCCAGAAGATATTTATAATGCTGACGAGACTGGGATGTTTTACCAGCTTCTTCCTGAAAAGACAATGTGTTTGCTCATAAGTTAGTGTAATAATTTAAGGGTGGAGTGAATACAGTACAGTATAGCAGTTCTTGTGTAAAAATTCTTTATTTCCTTAAATACTTAAAGCATTTCAATTATTGAAGTTGTTTCCTACATATACTACCAATATTTGAACATTTTTTGTAAATTCTCGATATAACAATATCTCTCTCTACAACAATATTTTTTTCTGGTCCCTGCGAAATCGTTGTATCGAGATTTCACTGTACATTGCATGGACAGTTAATATGTTATTAATAATAAACAAGCTTTTACATGATGTTCTTGGTGGTTCTTTAGCTATTAGTCTTTTAGCCTGTTTTTGAAGAATGGAAATTCTTTTTATATGTATGTCATATGTGCCTCCCCACAGAGCAATTCCATAAGATAAGAAGGGATATATTAGACCGAAATAGACCATTTTTAGAACATCAGAATTCTTTTAAGCAAAAATAAATTGGAGGATAGTTTATTACAGACATGGTCTATATGAAATTCCCAGGATAAGTTTGCAACTACATATAACCCCCAAAACTTATTTACTTGTTTTGACTTTATTTTTAAAATTCCATTCTCTGCATCTAATTTTTGGACAAGCCTATTTGGACTAATTGCCATTAGTTCAGTTTTATCAATATTTACTTCTAAATTGTCTCTCTCAAATTTCAAATTTCAATTCCCACTATAGGTCATAGCACCATCTACTGTTCTATTAAACGATTCGAAATGGCATTCTTATACCTGTCAAAGCAGATTTAATAATTATAACAAAAGCTTTTAGCACTTACATTATTGACTGAATAGTTTGGTTTTGGATAGGAATAGATGAAAGACTAAACATGGATCGAACCTTCGCCATGGTGAATGAAAATAAAATAAAACATTGTACATAGTGTGTTGAGTGTAATGCAAAGTGGAATGAAGTTAAGTGACTAGGAAAGAAGAGAGGCAATAGAGAATATGAAGTAAAAATTACTCAAATCAGTTATCATAACTTCATATTGCAAATATCTATTGACAATCTTCCGTCCCTCTTTGCATATGGGTAAGCAGATGTTTTTTTAGATAACCACTTAGTGCAAATCTTTTAGTACAAATGTCACAAGAGAAAGATTTCTCTCCTGTATGTGTAAGAACATGTGTTCTGAGATGAGTTTTCAAAGAAAATGACTTTGAACAAACATCACATGAGAAATTTCTCTCTCCTGTATGACTAAGTTGATGTCTTCTGAAACTACTTCTGGAAGAATATCCCTTGGAACAAATTTCACATATAAAAGGTTTCTCTTTTGAATGAATGAGTAGATGTTCATTAAGATAAAGGCTTTGAGAATATGATTTGGAACAGACGTCACACGAGAAAGATTTTTCTCCTGTATGATTCATCACGTGTGTTTTGAGAGACGCTTTTCCTTTAAATGATTTGGAACATACGTCACATGAGTATGTTTTCACTCCAGTATGAACAAGCTGGTGCGATTTGAGAAGACTTCGCTGAGAAAAAGCTTTGAAACAGAAATCACAGGAGTAGGCTTTCTGTCCTGCATGAGTTAACAGATGTGCTTTGAGATTACCATTTAGAGAAAATGATTTGGTACATATATCACAAGAGAAAGGTTTTTCTCCTGTGTGAGTAAGCAGATGTGCTTTAAGATGACTTCTTAGAGAAAATGACTTGGTACAGATATCACACAAGAATGATTTCTCTCCTGTGTGAGTAAGCAGATGTGTTTTAAGATTATTTTTTTCGGAAAATGACTTGGAACATATATCACACGAAAAGGATTTATGACCTGTGTGAATAAACAGATGTCTCTTAAGATTACTTTTAGAAATTTTCTTGTTACAGACTTGACACAATCCTCCTTTCATATGAGTGAGCAATTTGTTCTCAATATTGCTCGCTGAAGAAAATAAGTAAGATTTTGAAGGAACATCACATATGTCAACTTTCTCTCTAGAATGGGTAATCTGGTGTCTTTCAAGAAGACTTCTGCAAGAAAATGTTTTTCTACAAAACTCACATCTGTGTGTTTCTTTTGCACTGATTTTTAGCCGATTTTCTTCCTTACTTCCTTCAGAAAATGGTTCAGTACTTTCTCGGCGCGGATCCACTATCCTAGGAATTGTGTTGTAGACTGGAGGAACATTGTGGTCTTCAGATAGATATATCTGCTCGCTTTTAATTTGAACTGTCTGTGCTTTGTCGCTGTTTAGATTTTCTGCAAATATATTACGTTCTTCAATATTTACTTTAAACAACGGGGGTTTGGAGCATTCTTTCCAAGGATTTGGTGCTTCTAACCTGGGAACTGTGTTGAATACTGGAATATCACTGTGGGCTTTAGAATCATCTAAATGTTCACTTTTAATTTGATGTGGTTCCATTATATTGCAGGTTAGCGATACAGGAGGACTTCTAAGAAAATATTCAAGCTTTAAGAAGTCAGCTGCAGAAGGCTCTTGTTTTATTCCAATTGCTTCGCATTTTATGTTTACTAATGGCTCCATTATGTCTATTTCCAAACTTTCCGAAACGGTTATTTTACAGAACACAGAAGTGTACCCGCATTACTTACCCCTATCATAGGATCCATACGCTCCAGAAGGCTGGGAGGCTTGGAATAAATATCCATCTCATGTCCGACTGTCCGAGGGAAGCTCTCATGGGCCATTCAGATAGAAACATCCGTAAATTTAAGAACGTAAACTTAAACGCAAACTTTAGTACGGCTTTGAGCATTCGCAAAGAAAACTTAAACACAGATAACAACCAATCACAAATGAGAACGTGAACAGCTGATAAAATGGCTGCTGCAGACCAAAATACTTTCATTTTTTCTACTAAACACGTGTAGGCTTTTAAAAATTGAAAGCAATCAAGCGTATGCAGACATATACAAATTAGCATAATATTATATGGGCTGTATTTACTACTGTAGTTCATTTTTTGTAAAACAAATGTCCATATATTTTCCTTCAATGCCGCATCTTTATACAGTGGTCCCACGCAAGAGTTGGCCAATGACGCGGGTTTCTGCATCGCGACGGGCATGGCTCCAACTCCCGAGCGAACGGGTGAAAAGGCGCGATCGGTGTAATGAATCAGGTTCTCACATTTACAATTGGATTCAGGGCCATGGAAAGAAAAGAAGGGCCCCAGGTACAATTTTCCCGGGCCCCCATCAGATATTAAATTCACTACCCAACTCGCCCTTTAGGCCTATAACGTATGCAATCAAAAAGATTATGTAATGATATTACATAATTAGTAAGTGCCAGAATGGTACCGGTACTTTATGAGATTGTCTGGTAGGAAAATATCTGTCCGTCTGTCCGTGTGTCTGTTAAGAGCGATAACCAGTGGCGGTTTCTCCTATTGTGCTGCAGCACAGCTTGTTTTCTGCTCGTCGTAGAATGATTAGATTAGATTCTTTATTCATCCTTAGGCATAGAGATGCAATGGATTTCGTCAGGGTTACATATAGACTTAAAAGCTAGAGACCTTAAAGCTAAATGTTAGAGACATAGAGACTTAAAATGCTAGAAGCTTATTCTAAAATCAGAATTCATACACTCATCCATGGTATAAAAAGGGTTATTTACAAGGTACTCATGAATTTTACATTTGTAGGTACTGTCTGATACATCTTGTGATTTGGTTGGGAGTTTGTTAAACAACCTGATGCCCATGTTAACGTGGTTTGACTGGCTTTTTGCTAATCTACAGAAAGGTGCATCAATTTTGCTCTTATTTCGAGTGTGATAAGTGGGTACATTTTCTCTGTGAACAAAAGAACTCAAGTTTTTCTTAACATTAACTAGCACATCCAACACATAGAGATTAACCACTGTAAGAATACCTGTATTTACAAAGAGCGGTTTGCAATGGGCAAGATATGGAGATCCTGTTATAATTCTGATTGCTTTCTTTTGAAGCAATAGTATTTTGTCTATCTTTGAGCTCTGGCCATATAATAATAATCCATACTGAACTATACTTTGGAAGTAGGCAAAGTATGAGTTCCGCAGATATTCATAAGGTACAATCCCTACTAGTCGACGAAGTAGATAAAGAACTCTACTTAGTCTGGAACAGACAAGTTCAACATGATTATTCCATGTTAGCTTAGTGTCAATTTCTATTCCTAGTAGCTTTACGGATTGACTGTCACTATGTAATTGAAGTCAATAAACTGTGTTTTTGATTCATTTAGGGAAAAACCATTGGCTTTAAACCAAGTTTTGACTTCTTCCAGAGTATTTGTACACACCAGGTTTAATTCTTCAAGTTCACTATGAGTTGTTACCAATGTAGCGTCGTCTGCATATATTAACGACCTGCATGAAACATTCACACTAAGATCATTCATCATAATCAAGAACAGTATAGGCCCGAGCACAGAACCTTGGGGTACACCTACACTAACCCCACTCATTGCTGATTTAGTACCACCAACATCAACTATATATCCACGACCTGATAGATATGAGGTGAAGAGATCCAACTGTATATCCCGCACTCCATAATGCTCCAATTTCTCTAATAGAAGTTCATGTGAAACACAGTCAAAGGCCTTACTTAGGTCGCACAAGGCTGCTCTGGCCAGACTGCCTGATTCGAAAGTGTCGGTTACACAAGTTGCAAGTTCACTTACAGCATCAATTGTACCTTTCCCCGATACATACCCAAACTGAGATGCATTTATAACACGATTGCTATTCAGAAAATTACAAAGTTGAAACTTTATTATCATTTCAAAGATTTTTGAAAGAATAGGTACTACTGAGATGGGTCTATAGCTTCCTGGATTTGCTCTGTCACCTTTCTTGAACAGAGGAACTAACTTTGAGATTTTTAGTTCCTGGGGAAAAACACCAATCATTAAACAAATATTAATGCACATAGTGAATGTTATTTTCAAACGCATTATTTTATTTTATTTTGCGTAGATTTTGAACTTGGCGCGACCACGCGAGAATTTCTTAGCTGGTAGCTTGGAGTCAAGAGTCGGTAATGTGAATACTACCTTTCCGGCACCATGATGGGATTATGTGAACAGTACATTTTTCGTAGGGCTGTGACGTCATGCTCAACCTTGACTGCATGGCGTATATGGGAGTTTTAACCTGCAGAATGTGCTGTGGCAGAGGGCAGCCCAGAGTGAGATTCTGAGGCTTTCACGTCTCACCTGCGGGCGCGCTGTTAGTTATGTGAGAAGATCTTCCGACGGTAGGGGGCCGTGATGAATCGTGGAGGACCATCATAGTCGAGTAAGCAATGCTTTTCATCTTCTCCGCCAAATTCGAATGTGTTAAATTCAGAAAAAACCCGGATTCCACAACCCCGATTAAGTATTCTGTCGCGCTGGGAACACTAAGCAACTTCCTCTACCTCGATCATTAAAAGTACTATTTTCTCGTCTCTTATTCCATTTCGGGGAACTCTCACAAGATATTCCCTACCCTAATTATTATTATTATTATTATTATTATTATTATTATCCTTATTATCATCAAAAATCATCATCATTATTATTATCATTAATTTTATTTTTTGTTATTTTCTCTCGTCACACAACTCACACAACGTTCGACGAAACGAGAGAAATCAGCAAAACAATAATTAGGGCAGAGAAAATCGCGTGAGAGTTCCCAGAGATGGATTAAGAGACGAGCAGTTTAGATAGGCCTACTAATAATTTTTAAAAATATTTTAAGTTTGCTGTATGAAATGGTGCAGCACACCCTCGTTTTAAGCCACGAGCCGCTACTGGTGATAACTCAAGTACGCTTTATCGGATTTTCATAATACCATTTATGACCAGGCTTTAAAACTTGTTAACAGCAACCGTACCGTACAGACTTTGCTCGGCGTATGCCCTAGCTACCATATGCTAGTTCACGTGATAGTAAACAAACCGAAATACAGATATAGGAAGACCACAAAATAACTTCTCATTATCTAAACTCACATTACAAGCATGCAAAACTATACTTTCTCCTGTTTGTGTATAATAGTCCCTCCCAAATGTTTCAATATATGTTTGCGTTTTAGAACACTTTACTTTCGGCATGCCGAACACGTATAAACACGCACAATGACAAGGTACACTGTTGACCAATTTGAGAGGCACCGTACCACAAGCGCATTCACTTCTCAGTACTGCTATCAGCTACTGTCTTATCAGCCTACGCAATCAACCCCCACCCCCTATACTCAGGTTGTTGGTAACCGGAATCAACTCCCTCTGTGTGTTCGGGCACTAAGTTTTAAAGCCTGTTTATGACGCCCATGGGACGAAGCCTATTGATTTTGGACCAAATCGGTTAAATGATAGCGGGCACGAAACGGAAAAATACATTGTATTATTGTATTAGCCCATCATGTCTCCGAGGGGCACGGGCCTCTCTCCTGAGAGAGGTGGCTTGTGTCCGCAATCCCGGTTAGCCATTCCGGGAACGATCTTCCTATTAATACTTATGCCTATAGTTTATCATTTATGGTCCGATATGTAGTCTATCTTTTTTTGGTCCTATATATAATTCTAGCACTATACACTGTGGCTTTAGGTCTTCGCTTTTCGGTCGTGCACTGCTTTCCTGCTCCTTGCTATTTACTGTCCTCATCCCGTGTTGTTGTTTTGGATTGCTGTCTTGACTAAAAGTTGCCATTTTCCTCTGTCTTTAGCTGTGGTGGTCCATCTGTTGCCGAAAGTTGCCCTTAGTTCATCTGACCATCGTGTCCTCTGTCTTCCTACTTTCCGTCTTCCCGTCCTTGGTTCCCATGAAGTTATTCTGTGAGTCCAGCGAGCAGGGTCCTGTCTCATTATGTGTCCGGCCCATCTCTATTTTAGGTACCTGCTTTCGTTTCCTGCATCTGTTATTTGTGTTCTTCGTCGTATTACGTCGTTCCTTATTCTATCTCTCCATGTGATGTGTTTGGATTGATTTTCTATCTTTTTTAGTTGTGCTCCAAGTTTGTGAGCCATATAGCAGCGCGGGTAGTATGCAGGTGTTCATAATGTGTCTTTTAATGTTTATATTGAAAGATTTTTCTAACAGTATGAATCTCAGCGCCCAGAACTTTGACCATGCTGTAGATATTCTTCTTGTAATTTCCTTGGGCATGCTTTTCTGGAAGGAGATTGTTTGTCCCAGATAAACTATCTCTTGTACGTATTCCAATGTTTCGGGTTGCGTAATTGAGATGGCTTTCTCTTCGCCGTTTGTCATTAATTTGGTCTTTTTTGCGTTCATTTTTAGTCCTACTTTGTTACTTAGCTCGTTCACTTCTATCATGAAGGCCTGCAATTCTTCTGCTGTGTTTGCCATGAGAACTATATCGTCTGCGAAGCGTAAATTAGATATCTTCGCACCGTCAATGTTGATTCCATAGTCCCCTTGGATGTTCCTAAAAATCTCTTCGAGTATACAGATGAAAAGTTTGGGAGAAATTGTATCCCCTTGTCTCACTCCTCTTTGTAGCTGGAACTCCCTTCCCAACTTGTCCATCTGTAATCTAGCGGTGGTTTGTAGGTACAGTTTGGCAAGTATTCTTATGTATTTTTCTTCTATTCCCTGCTTCCTCAGAGATGTTAGTAATGGTGATGTTCTACTGTATTGAATGCCTTTTGGAAGTCCATGAAGGCTAAGTATATTTTCTGGCTGTATTCCTCTGTTTTTTTTCTATAAGTTGGGCTATTGTCTGTAAGTGGTCGGTGGTTGAATATCCTGGCCTAAACCCTGCTTGTTCTGCTGGTTGGTTTTCTTCGATTGTTCCGTTCATCCTTCTAGTGAGTACTTTCGAGAATATTTTGTATATGTTCGACATTAATGCAATTGGGCGGTAGTTAAAATGTTCTAATTAGAAACAATTTTATCTGTATGTACCAGATTAATCTTTTGACAATTGGTGAGGACTACTGTTGAGTCCAAAAGGATTTCTGATTCTACTTTTAAAAAATAGCAATTTTTCTTCAAGAATAATCCGTTTCAGATTAACTGATTAATTCCGTGTCACCGTTATACGACAGGACACTGTAGATAAGATAAACACATAAAACATAACTGAAGCTGTTTATTGACTTATAACCAATTTTATTTTAGAGTAAATTTAGAAAGTAAAAAAAAAAACCTGGCCCGTTTGTGACTATTATTTATGAGGAAACGTGAAAAATAAAGAGTATAGGTCAATTTCCCATACATTAGAAGAACTTAAAGACAATATCACAGGAGAAATTAACTCTATCTAGGAAGCTGAACTTATGCAAGGGAAAGAAAATTTCCTAAAAAGGTGCCAGTATTGTGTAGATGCAAGAGGAGAACATTTCCAACATCTCTTGTGATGAAGTACGTGGTTATGTTCATTGTAATTTGAACTGTAAATGTGAGAACCTGAATCATTACACCGATCGCGGCTTTATTTGCCTAGATATTTCACCCGATCGCTCGGGAGTTGGAGCTGTGCACGCCGCGATGCAGAAACCCGCGTCATTGGGCAACTCTTGCGTGGGACTCACTGTATAATGGATGCCTTTTATCATACAGACAGGGATAGGATACAACGTTGTATGTAAAATATAGGAATGAATATAAAAATGGCATTAAAGAAGCAAAAAAGTAGGTAACTATAATTTTATTGAACAGTCTAGCAATGGCGCCAACTTATATGGGCCCGTGGGGCTCAAGCCCACCCCATAATTTGCCATGTATCATTATCATAACTACTTATTGCTATTACTAAAAATTGTGTTTATTTGTTGAATCGCTGTAACGCGAAAATCAAGCTATTGTAGACATATATACGATCTTCTCTTGTTCAAAGTCCCTCACGATAATTTGAAAGCGTTCCACAATTCATTTTTACGCCTTTCAGCGCAGTTTCCACAGCCACCGCTGTTGTCAATGCTGTATAATTAAGGAGAGCGCAGAAAAGCAAGATTTAAAATTTAGACGATGCTTGTGAGAAAAAATCACAGGAAGGTCATTACTGGACAAGGCAAAAAATTGTGATATAATACAAAAGTTGGACATTGGTTACTGGTTAAAAAGAAAGAGTGGGTGGAACATGTAGAAAGAATGAATTAAAAAGGTCATCAAGGGACAATAAACCACGAAAAAGATGGTGTGATTTGGGAGAATAGGCTCTGGTCTAAGGAAAGACGAAGAAGATAATTCACTCCAGTCAGGAAAAACACATTTCGGAACCAGATTCAAGAGTATACCGCCTATAGCCTAGTCCAAAGTCCATTTACCGCCCCCTCTATAGTTCATATTTGCTTAATACATTTGTTTTATTTAACAAAAGGATAGAGTTAATTCGTGTTTTCATCTTTTTTTAAACATAAAGTCCATTTAGTTTAGATAAAACTAAAATTTTAATGGTTTACATAATAAATTATATAATCAAATTAGTTATCTACTTGTTGTGTTTTACTTACTTATTTTTAGATTCGTTAAAAATGAAATGGGTTTCAAAATTAATTAATTAATTTGTTCTTGGAGGTCAGTGATCACTATTTTAAACATATTTGTATATTTAAATGCTAACAAGTAATGACTCTCTTTTGCGTAATTGAAGAACTGTGTTCAATTTGAATTAAGTTGTCCTATACGGTGAAATGAAATTACACAAAATGTAGTTAATTACTGGTTTATTTGTTGAAAAATATCATTACGTGCTGTGAATTTGTATTATGTTATAGTTTTAGAAAGTAGGTTATGTAGGAGGATTAAAACATATTTTTGAGTAACATTCGAACGGAAAATGTTATTAACGTCTGAAACACTGCATTCGTATGCCCCTGTTTTGGAACACGCCGTGCTACATAATTATTTTATTTCAGTAGGTACCTAAAACAAAAAAAGTTTATAACATAACATTATTAATTTTAAAGGATTTCCGTTAGGCCTAACTAGGCTGCGCAGTTCTTTTTCTGGTGGTTGAATTAAGTTGATTGGTATTAAATATTACAAACAAAGGCATCGTTTCTTACACAAGTCAAATTTATCCGCATTATCATGTAAGTCCATTTCATCAATCGAATAAGGGACGGAGTGTGAAAATTTGAAAATCTTTGACCCACCTAATGTTTTTCAAAAGTTGGCGCCACTGCAGTATAGTAAAAAATGCAAATCAGCATGGAAACTAATAAATAACATTGCTAAGGAGTCCGAAAGGAAACCATAAATATTAATCCAAATGTGTTCAATGACTTTTTTTTATAGACTCTGTTATTGATATCAGTAGTACCATAATCAGGTCTAGTGTAGACTCACTAACGCTGCTCCTTCAAAATTCTGATAGGTCTACACCCAGTGGCGGACGCAGGGGGGATATATCCCCCCCCCGCGAAATTTGAAGAAAGAAGAAATAAAGGGGAAAAAAAGGCTATATATGCTCTCTAAGTGGCCAGTTTTATAAACTAATTATATATGTAAGTTAATTATTTTGTTAGTATTCTTTCTACCTATTCAAATCCCCCCCCCCCGAAAAAAACTCTGCGTCTGCCACTGCCTACACCTAATCAAAATAGTTTTGTCTTTTCTGAAGTATCTTCTGATTTTATTTTAAAAGTTGTTAATAATGTAGAAATTTATATTTCATGCAATTTAGTTAAGAAAATAATTAATTGTATACTATACCCCTTAACCTATTGTGTCAACAAATGTTTGCGTGAGGGTGTCTTTCCAGTAGAACTTAAGCAATCTAGAGTTTTCCCAGTATACAAAAAGGGTTAAAAAAAGCTTAGCTTCTGGCTATAGACCAATCTCTCTTGTTCCAAATTTTGCAAAATTTTTTGAAACTGTCATATAGCACCAACTTAGTGACTATTTTAAGGAATATGGTAGGCCTATATTAAATGAAGCACAGTTTGGTTTTAGAAAAAATAAATCCACGGTTCATGCCATAGTTACTTTGGTCAATATGATTAATCAAGGGTTTGAGGATAAAGGCCTTGCTCAGGCTACCTTTTGTGACCTGAGCAAAGCCTTTGTGTTAAATATGATGCACTATTTAAAAAAAAAAAAAAAAAAAAAAAAAAAACAACAACTTGATTTTTACGGAATTGGGGGTACAGCCCTGAAACTTCTTAAGTCTTACTTAGAAAACTGTAGACAAATAGTTAGTGTGGGTAAAGCACATTGGCATAATTGGGGGAAAAAAACGGAACCTCCACTTACAATGGGAATTTCAGATGAAGGTTTGAAACAAATACTGCTTGACGGCGTACTTGCTGAAGTGATTTCCAAAACTACCCATGTCATACTTAATCAGTGGAACGATGCGTTAAAAAAAGTAATCGAGGCATCGGCTGCGGTTTGTGGTGCAACCAAGGGAAGTGGATTTATTAGAGTCATAGTCCAGACAACTTATTCCACAATTTAACACTAAAGTTGAATATCGTCAATTGTCAAGTAAATAGTCAAGTCACCCGCCAACTATGTTTAGTTGTTTGCAATGTGGTTAGTTTGAGGTCTCAAGAGCATAAGAATTTATACAGCAACATCTTTAGTTTCAACATGTAACTTTTATGAGCAGTTAGAAGGTGGATACATAATTATTTCAAACTTATAAATTTAACCTTTGTTCCCTATCATATGGAAATTTCACATTTTGTCGTAAAGTTCATACGCTAAGGGCTAAGCTGAGGCTCAAGTTAACTATGTAGGAAAGTGAATTGTGTATATACTAAAAATGAATCTATATTAAAGCTAATGTTTCCACAATAATAATTTCTAATACTTTTTTCTCATCCTACGGTGTGTTAGGATATTATTCAGTGGGCTAGCGGGTTGTTATTTTGGTACAAGGGTTGGTAGCTGATATTTGGTACGGTCGGGAGTGTCGAGTGAGGGCACGGTCGGGAGTGCCGAGTTAGCAAGCGGGTGGTTGCCATAGGAACGCAGTGGGTGGAGCATAAGGGGGCGACTTATATTTGATTTAAGCCTCATTTTTTACACATTATTGGTCAATTTCAAGGCGTGAGCGGAACCTTTAAATATAGTTCATTATTAAAGTGCTTGTACATGGTATATAATATACACAAAAATCAAACGATCCCACACTATTACATCGAATTTTTACTTGTGATGAATGCATTATAACTTGATTCAATTTTGATGCAACATCGATCAATTTCAAAACGTGAGCGGAACCTCAAAATATTGTTTGCTATTAAAATTCCGTTACATGGTAAAATATAGGCCTATATACGAAAGGCATTTTTTCCGCACTATTACTTAATGTTAATCAAATTTTGATTTTTTTTTCACTCCACCCTAATGTAGAAGGAACCTCAAGGGACAATAAACCGGAGAGAAATGTAACTTCAGGGGGCTGGTATATCGAAGTGGGAAAACATTACATAAATCTTACACTTCTACGTGAATCAAATATCAGTAGAGCAAAATTAGACTACTTAAGTACCGGTATGCAATTAATAAGTACTGATTTTCACAAAAGTTGATAAAGAACACGGCTGTAAACAATTAACGGAATCAGGGAAAATCTTTGGCAAAATTCCATGGAATCCAGTTTTAATGGCAGCTTGGCAAAATATAACACAAAGTAGTTCTATAACGATATCATCAAATAGTACAACAGTCCACACCACGAATTAAAAATAAGTTATTAAAATATTTTAGTGCAGTGTTTTTTTTTTATTTTTTTATTTTTTTATTTTTTATTATTGCCGACAAATTGAGAACATTTCGAGTCATAACAGTAACCATAGCCTTATGCCATACTGAAGGTTAACCCATGTCCTCGAAGGCCAATCAAAATGTTTATGGCCACCGAACATCGGATAATATACAGATCTTTTTAAATAAAGAGGGTCTTGGCAATACCTTACTGCAGTTCAGTGTTTGCGGACATACATTCACGGCTAACGTATTCGTATACATTGCAAGCGAACTTGGCAACTTAGACAGCCGGCCTACCTAACCAAACTATAATCATATCTTCACTGTCTATAGTATTTCTCAACTCCCCGAAAAATCATTCCTAATTTCAACACAGAGTGGAGTTATGGGTAACAGAACATCAAGACAGCAAAGTCACAGAACACAGAACTAAATGAGAATGTGTGTATAACTTACGATCACGAACTGGGCCGGTGTTGTCAAGACGTAATCATCACAACATAAGCCAGTCCGGCGAATCTAATCACATCGAGTGAAATGCGAAGAATCAATAATAACAAACCGTATAGTTTTACCACTGTCACTATTGAATGTTTCATACAAAATGTCAATAGAACACAGCTCTACACATTAGAACACTCACCCACTCACTGTACGCCATTTTCATGGGCTAATCAAAACAAGGGTTTTTAAATCGATCGATCGATAAAGACTCGATGGACCACAGCTATTGCCTTTTTAATCGAATACTATGACAAGTTGTAACCAAAAGGTCTGTTCGCAAAGCTAAATCTTGTTCTGTCATGTGCCGCTACGCGTGCGCATATATGACATTATGCGCAAACATTGCGCAGTGAGACCGACAATATGCGCATGCGTCGTGGTCCGTGACAGTTAGGGATTTGCTTTGCGAACAAACCTAAAGTTGTAGTCACAGATGAATAGTCCAATTCTACAATCTTGTGTGTTTAGAAGAATACAAAAAATCTATCCAAATAAAAGAGCCCGTTCTTCTCATGAGTGAAAGTGATGTTCAGTTGTCTCCATTTTCAGGAAAAATTACATTCTCTCATAGGTAATTTGAGAGGACACCTGAACATTTTATTGTATAACTAGCTGGTTACCGTCTTTCGTACACTTAAAAAAAGTATTTTGTTTGGTTCTTAGCGTTACCTACGCGAGAAACACCTCGAAGAAGGAGGACATTACGACCAGTGCCAACTTGGGGGGCCCGTGGGCTCAAATCCACCCAATAATTTGTTGTATATTATTGTCATAATTATTTATTGCTATTAGTAAAAATCATGTTTCTTAGTTGAATCCCTGTAAAGCGAAAGTCAGGCTTTTGTTGAACGATCGTATCTTGTTCCGATTCACTCGCGTTCGTTTGAAATTCAATTCATTAAATGTTTACATCTCTCAATGCAGTTTCCACAACTAGAATCGAAATAGCCTATATTTTTACGCTTTCAAAAAAACGAAATAATTTGTTTTTCCTTAAGAAAGAACTTAATCAATTTACTGTTCTAAATATACATAAGGAGAGCGCGCAGTAGTTATGTTTAGAATTTAGGTGGTGCTTAAGATTAAGAAAAATCACAGGAAGGACATTATTGGACAAGGCAAGAAATTATGATATAAGACATGAGTGAGTGGGGGGGGGGGGGGCAAGAAAAAAGGCAGAATGGGGACCAGCCCTATCTCCTTAGCCATACAGTTTTAACTTTTACTATCGGAACAACGTTAAAAATGTGTCCCTAGGTGCAAGGATTATAATTAGGTGCGAAATTGGTTCATATATAAGAATATATCCTGTAATTCTCTTACCTTAAAATACGTTATTCATGATTATAACATATAACTGACGGCCATCTTATGTGGGTAAACAGGTTAACCAACACGACAAACCTCACTGGAGATATAATATGGCACATTTTTAAAACGCGTGAATTCGGAATGACCTACAAAACTAATTTCACTGTTCATAACCTAACCAACCTAACCTAACCTAACCAAACAAACCAAACCTAACCTAACTGCCACTAAAATAGAATCTACCTGCCACTAGGCCTACTTACCTTAATGCAAGAAGAACAGTTGGTCATCCTGCTTCGCAGTTGCTCATCCTACTTCACTCAGAACCATAATAGGCCTATGGCTGGCGTGTTTTATGCATAATAAAAATGAACTGATTGAAATTGGCAAAAATACAAGATAAAGTTCTAAAAACTAGTAATTTCGCCCCTTAATCAATCCTTCAACAAAAGTAAGTACATTTAATAATAATATAAGAATAGCGCATAATGTGCATAGAAATTATGTACATAGTTCCGTACATATGTACATAGTGCATAGAAATTATGTACATAGTTCCGTTAGGGATATTGTTCTTCTGGCACATATTCTAGCATGGTATCGCTGGCAGAGACCCCTGCACCAGTCACATACACAACTCTCACTTGGGTCGTGGTAGCTTTTGGTACGGCATAGTTTGTTAAGTACATTTAATGAGGTTTCCAGTTCCAGAAAGGTAAACTGTGTGGCTAAGGAGATAGTGCTCCACCCAGCAGAATGGAACGAACATGAAAAAATAAATAATTAAAAAATGTTAAATCAGCAAGGTATAATAAACCAGAAGAAAGAAGGAGTTCGCATCATCTAAGAAAAAGAAGTGATTATAGCAGGGGAAGACAGAAGGTTGCTCTGTGACGTCACTGCTTTCTGCTCTGACTGCTCGCGTTATACCTCTGCGAGGAGTATGTGAAGTGGTGGCTTCAGTGAACAGGGGGGAAGAGAGGGGCATTAGTATTGCGGGCAGCGGGAATTTAGGGGGTTAGAACTTGCGTAATACGTGTTTCCGAGTTAATGAAACATCAGTCGATTTTCTTGATAATTTATCGGTTAATTACAGCACAGCAGTTTAACATATTATAAATAATTCTATTTTTCTATTCTGTGAGAACAATTGCCTTTCCACAAAATCTATGTTCTTTGACAAAAATAGACAATACTATCATTTGAATTAACATAATTCACTACAATAAAAATAATAAAAAAATGATCTGAATTAATTACCATACAAGCTCGTCTGCACCTTAGATGATACAAGATTACAATCACAATTTTCTGACTTTCCTGTCTCTTTTTTCTTTAACAAGTTTATCAATGTTGGGACGTAATGTTTGAGCAATATTTAATCGAAGACTACATTTAGGTTGGATTTGACAATGTACTTCTTGATTTGAGCTTTGCACATTTCATTAGTGAAAAAAATTGTTCGGCCACATTATGTCGATCCAAAATTACATAATATTCGTGCGGCAAGTTTCGGGAATCTGGTTTCAGAGAAATTTCTGTAAAAGTTACTCAAGACCACTTTACGTTCGTATTTGTCCTTTAACAGATCATCCCATTGTAAGTTTAGCAGTTCCAACTGATACCGGCAAGGAACGTCTTTGACATTAACTGAATATGGGGTAGCAAAAAGTTTAAACATTGGAGAAAGGTTTTCCACATCCTGAAACCTCGATTCGAACTGAAGAAGAATGTTTTGCAGAACTAACACATGTTCTGCAGAGAGAACACTATCAGGATCGCGTACTTGCATTAAATTTGAAAAATGCTCCGTATTTCCAATCAGAAGTTGTTCTACCCACAGAGCTAAAATGAATAGGTCCTCTAGTACCTAAATCTAGCGTACTCTAAACACCCCTACTACCGTGCGCTCTTGCTGACGTCACACACAAGGGATCCGCATGCACTTGCTCCACAAACGTCATCACAAGACGTAGTTGACTTCCCCTGGATTATAGTCTAGTCAATAAAGGTCGAAAAACACCAAGTAGAAAAAAAAATCGTGTAGTTTTGAAATTTTGCAGAGTTTTCGGAGGGAGTGTCCTGAACAACATACTGAAAGTCACCGTGTCAGGTGTATGTAAAACAGAATTTCCAGAACTATGTCATACTATTGTAACAAGGACTCGTCGGGGTTCAAAATCAGAACACCAAGTTTCTAATTGAAGGATGGAGGACTCTTTATTTCCTATCAAACAATGGTCAATGCAGTCAGAAAACTTCTGAATGTTCTCCAAATCACTCTTCTGTCCGGTGCTCACTTCCACGTCACAGCACTGTCCCAGTCCAGTCCAGATCAGCTCACCAGCTCTTCCGTTCACCCTTCTCTCCGGTCACTAGTTCCCCGTTGACTAGGTCTTCCGTTTGCGGGTCCCTCCGTTGACTAGTCCCTCCGGTCACTGGCTCCTCAGCTGCGCTGATCGGTTCACTCCGTCCAGGTCCTCAGCTCCTCAAGCCACACTTACTTGAGGTCGCGCTGATCAGTGCTCTCCGTCCAGTTCACACTCTGACGCTGACTCTCTCCCGCTGTTACTGACTGTTACGGACTGACTGTTCTCCCATTGACTGGCTCATCACTCCTCGCGGACTCCCTCTGACTGGCCGTTGCTGTCTCTGACTGACTGTCTCTCTGACTCTTCACGGACTGTCTCTCCTGCTCTCTGCTAAGAACTGACTCTCTCTACTCTGACTTTCTGACTGACTCTCTGCTACTCACGAACTCTCTCTCCTCTGATTTACTCACTGACTGACTGACTGTCGCGGTTACTCTCATTCGTTGACTGTCTCTCTCTGCTACTCGCGAACTCTCTCTCCTCTGATTTACTGACTGACTGTCCCTGCTCGCTCGCGGCACTATATATAGGCCCGACGAATATTCCAGAGCCGATGCCTCGAAAGTTCCGCCCGCGTGTAATCTGGAATGCGCGCATCGCCGCGCGGGCACACCCCTTAGCGCGAGCTCCTCCCTACAGGCCTTCCCCCACGAAGCGTGGCCCAATCGATACACGCCGCTGTCACGCCCACTAGCGCTCGTCTGCCGCCCGTCCACTAGGAGGCCGCGACCTTTCCAGACTCCGTCGTTTCTCGCAGTTTCTATGTGAATCCTTTTTCTGGCAGTTTCTAGGCGAGTCTTTTCTGGGCTTTGTGACACTATGAACTATTAATTCTACAAAAATATCATTCAGATCAATTTTATAAGAACTTTTATGTAGTTGAATTTTGCGCATAACCTGTTTTTTGCTAGAATCCATAGTTTTTGTGTATTTAGGGAAAACTGTGGGAAATTACATTTACCGGTAAAAGTGCCCCCCATCCCCCGCTCACCCCCTATCCATAGGGACTTTTACTATGTTGTTTAGGACACTTTCCCCCACATCTCTGCCAAATTTCAAAACTACATGGTTTTTTTTGTCCCTGTTTTTCCTTTCTTGCCTGGAATATAATGTATTTTCCATTACATGTACTGTGCTTGTACCGTGATAGGATTTTTAATAAATTCAACTGTAATGGTTGTGTGATATTTCTCCACTTGTTTCATGATGTAAATACACAATATACAGCTTATATACAAAGATATAACCCCTAAATATAGAGAAAGTGCGATGTACGGTTTTCTTTCGAAATCTCGAAATTTGACCGAAACTTAAAATTGTTATAACTTTTGAAAATTTGATGACAAAGTGACAAGTGACTACTAATTTTAAATTGAATTTATTTCCCTACAACTTCTTTCATGAGAACATTGCTGTATACCTAAGAGCTGAAGCGCTAAAACGCAAAGTGTGTCGAAAAGCGCGAGGCGAAAGAGCTTTTTTCGAAAATTTCTTATTTTCGCTGGCGGATATCTCGAAACCTATTGGGAATAGAAAGAAATGTGTAGGATGAAACTTGTAGAAAAATTTTATCAGCTTAAATTTTGTATATAGAAACTTTTCCTCTATGATGCACCATTGTTTAGATAATATAAGCGAAAAACCTAAAATAGGGACCTTCTGCGGGCTCCCCTGCCCCTCGCTCACCTCCACCTTCGAGGACTTATAGTATGTTGTTCAGGACACTCCCTTCGACAACTATGCAAAATTTAAAAACCATACGATTTTTTTTGGTCTATTTTTCGTTCGATGCCTGGACTAACTAGGGAGAACCGGCTAATAGTGAAGGTAAAGAAAAATATGGTATGATGCTTCTGACGAATTTCTTGAGAGAACTCCTGTCAGGAGAAACACATTTTGCAACATGCCGTGCTACGTTATTTTGTTTTAGTAATTACCTATGTCAGTCCCCTGTCAAATGTACATCCGCGTGCTCCTTGATGATGGAAGTGTGGGAGTAGTCTCAATCTCTTCGTTTGACCTTGGAGAAACATAATTTTGATGGTGCTACTCTTGAAAATGGTGCGGGCAAAAACAAAATGGCCTCCATCGCGAACACGTTTTCCCATTTATATTAGTAACCGTTGGGATTACGAAAAAAAGTTTGAAACAAGAAATGTAGCTACATATATTCTGCACAGAAAAGGTTATTACAACTTTTATAAAAAAGTACTTTTATATTTTTCAAAATTAAAAATAAATGTCTCAGTATGAGGGTTTTGCAAGCACATATTTATGTGCCTGACATTATTTAAATGGCCACTGGATAATTCTAACAATGAATAATACGTTAAACACTAATAAATTTAAAAATATCCCCTTTCCCTTATGTTGTGCCGTAGGAAACTGAAAGATAAAAAGTACCACTATAGTTTTAACCTTTAACGAAAATACTGTGGAAGAAATACAATGTTTACAGAGTTATAGGCCTATAGACCGAGTGGATACACTCCTATCACTACATTTTTAATTATAATCATTGTCATTTTCAATACAAATCTCACTTAGGCATAAATCTTCATCATTAACCAGCTCGCACTCCCCATATTGTCACAACGGTCGGGATTACCTTCGCAAGTGCACATTTCAGTACACCGGAGTACATTTGACAACGACAAAGTTCCAAGATAAGATCTGGTGAACAAGGGTTGGTACAAGCAACAGACTTGTGTGCACTCCCTACTTTTTTCCATCCAAAATCTGGGGTTGGTAGGATGCTGAATTAGGTCCTGATTCCATTCAAAACATTGAAGGTGAGCCCTTAGTAATGCCGGATCCAGTGCAGATCTTGTTGGAGGAAGGTTCTCATCTTGGCATTGTTTCTGTGTAAACAACAACCATCGCACGGCCCCTATGTTGGTCAGTGTTGTTTTGAGGATATAAAGCTGACAAATGAACGCTTCCAAGTTAGTCCTGACATCTTCAGTGAGTGACAGTGTAGTCCCCAATTTAGCCAAAGCTTTTAGCAGCGTATCACTTGCGGAATTAAAAGCTTTCTACCACTTTATTTTACCTTTGCCAGCAAATGATCCTGTTACATCAGCTCCAGAAAGTGCGTGTAATCCAGGGAGTGCAGAGGCTTTCAGAGGTCCAAGTGCTCTGTAAATTGAACCTAGATGAATGAACTTTTTCATGCCATGGCTGAAAAAAAATGCAAAATCTTTCGAAAGCTGAGGATATCGTCTTAGTGCTACATGGACCTCACTGTAATTGCTAAATTCAGTAATTACAGTGAGGTTCATGTAGTTTTTGACTCTTACAAAGAAAACTCATTGAAGAAAGCGATGTGAGAGATTCGGCAAAAGAGCTCAGATCCAATGCAGTATAAAATCAGACCAGAAACGAAAATTGGAAGTACACCAATGCACAAATTATTGGCCCATGATAAAACGAAGGACGAACTAACAGAGTTCTTTTCCGATCAGATTCTGCAATTTGGCATGACCAACAACCAAAGGTTTGGGAGGGACAAAGCAGCTTCATCACATAGCGATCATATATCCAGTCTTGCAAGTACGCAGGAGGAGGCCGACACAAAGATCATATTACATGCAGCTTATTTAGCACAGAAAGGAATTAAAACTACTCATTTGTTCTCCCCCGATACTGATTCGGTATTCTCAGCTTTCGAAAGATTTTGCATTTTTCCTCGGCCATGGCATGAAAAGGTTCGTTCAGCTAGGTTCAATTTACAGAGCACTTGGACCTCTGAAAGTCTCTGCACTCCCTGGATTACACGCACTTTCAGGAGCTGAAGTAATAGGATCTTTTGCTGGGAAATGTAATATAAAGTGATGGAAAGCTTTTAATTCCGCAAGTGTTACGCTGCTAGAAGCTTTGGCTAACTTGGGAACTACACTGTCACTCACTGAAGATGTCAGGACTAACTTGGAAGCGTTCATTTGTCAACTTTATATCCTCAAAACAACACTGACCGACATAGGAGCTGTGCAATGATTGTTGTTTACACAGAAACAATGCCAAGATGAGAACCTTCCTCCAACAAGATCTGCACTGGATCCGGCATTGCTAAGGGCTCACCTTCAATGTTTTGAATGGAATCAGGACCTAATTCAGCATCCCAATAGCCTACCAACCCCAGATTTTGGATGGAAAAAAGTAGGGAGTGCATACAAGTCTGTTGCTTGTACCAACCCTTGTTCACCAGATCTTATCTTGGAACTTTGTCGTTGCTCATGCTCCAAAAGGCGTTGCTCTCCTCCATGTACATGTCAGTCAAATGGACTCCGGTGTACTGAAATGTGCACTTGCGAAGGTAATCCCGACCGTTGTGACAATATGGGAGAGTGCAAGCTGGACAATAATGAAGATTTAGGTCTATGTGAGATTTGTATTGAAAATGACGATGTTTATAATTAAAAATGTAATTATAGGAGTGTATCCACTCGGTCTATAGGACTATAAATCTGTAAACATTGTATTTCTTCCACAGTATTTTCGTTAAAGGTTAAAACTATAGTGGTACTTTTTATCTTTCAGTTTCCTACGGCACAACGGTACAACATAAGGGAAAGGGGATATTTTTTTAATTTATTAGTGTTTAACATATTAATTATTGTTAGAATTATCCAGTGGCCATGTAAATAATATCAAGCATGTAAATATGCGCTTGCAAAACCCTCATACTGAGTCATATTTATTTTTTAATTAAAAAAAAATATAAAAGTTCTTTTTATGAGAAAATGAATGATCCTACATAAAAAGCAGTAATAACCTTTCGTGTGGAGAATCTATGTAGCTACATTTCTTGTTTCAAACTATTTTCGTAATCCCAACGGTTACTAATATAAATAGGAAAACGTGTTTGCGATGGTGGCCATGTTTTTGCCTGCACCATTCAAACGCACCATTTTCAAGAGTAGCACCATCGAAATTATGTTTCTCCAAGATCAAACGAAGAGATTGAGACTACTCCCACACTTGCACATCAAGGAGCACAGGGAAGCCTGTTTTTGTACATTTGACAGGGGACTATGTGTTCCTATACCTAAATAAAAGTTTTTGATATTAGTGTAATATATTGTAATACACAATATACTTACAATACATTATGCATATTATGATATTCAGGTAGGAAACTAAAACAAAGAGATTTATTTAGAAAGTCGGAAAAAAATAACTGTCTTCATGTAAACTGGTTGTAAAAAATGAGAAAGTACATACCACAGCACATCACATCCCCGAAGGATATTCAACCCAAATAGAATCTTATGTAATGCACTCTTGTAACTTTCTTTACCTAAAAATCTTAATAAATTTTTCACACTTCATGTTCTGATATAGAATAAGAGGCTGTATTACAGGCACTTTCAACCTAATGCAAAGCAGGGAAGGTTGAGTTTCAACAATTCCATTATTCAATATTTTATTCATGCCATGAGCAACAGAGGATTTTTGCAGGAAAAAAATGTTTCAAATAAAAGTCCTGGCTTTTAGTATAAGCACGTCATGCGCAAAATTTAAACAAAATTGTTAGAACAGTTTTTGAGAAAATGGTAAAAAACTAAATTTTCTTCATGTAAAGTAACATTACAAATAAAATAAAGTTGTTCACAATCTTCGTGTCAAGTCGCCAAAGGAGACCTATCCCAAATAAAAAATTGTGTTTTTATATGAATTTTTGTTCTTGAGCTAGGCTGTTCACATATGTGACATGTTTTTGAAAAGAAAATAGTTTATTTACGTTAAAAACTCAAGTTCGAATTTCTAACACAATACATCCTATACTTACTTATAGGTAGCGCCACAGTTTTTGGCGTATGGAAATTTTAATGGACAGCTATGGTGCGAGTCATTTACTTTATCGTGGTCATGGTTTGGTCTGAGGGGGCGTGATGGCAGTATCAGAGGAGGGGCATGATTCCATTATAACCGGTGTGACACAAAGGCTGAAGCAGGAAGAATGATGCAACTTGATATTGGAGATGTATAAACACACTGCTCGAGATGCACTGTAACGTATTCCAATGTTTTGCTTAATCTGTACCATGTGGGTATGTGATGAAAGATAACATTATGAGGGGGCTAGCTACGCCCTCAAGGGCATACACCAATATTCCTGGGGAACCCAGGGGGCTAGCTGGCTAGCTACACACTCAAGGACATATGCCAATATTGCTGGCGAGGCCTGTACCTACCGTACCTATGTTACAGGCAGAAGAAGTAAAGATTTTTATGCAACATTATAAACTTTAAAGAATTTCTGTTAACTAGTCTACATTACCCTAACACAACAGGTAGAGCTAGGATTACCACCTTTGAAGGATCCCTCGACTGGACAGCTCTTAAGAACAAGCAACAGAAGAAAATTTGGGAATTTAAAAAGTAATTATTTAATAAGAAGATAATCATTATGTAATACAATACAAAATACCTTGATTTCTAATTTTTTTTTTTTAAATATTATAGACTAGCAGGTGCCTGCAGCTTCACCTACATTTAATAATTCAATCGTTACATGTTTTTACATTGTTTATTTAACAGCAAACTAATTAAAACATGTTTATTAACACTTAACATGTAAATCAGTCATAAAAAATGAAAACGATTAGTAATGGAAAAGCTAAAAATCTGGCATAGTGAGTTTCGTCCAAATCGTTCATTTTCCCATTTAGGCCTGCATTCATGAATTAAGCCGACCTGAGTATAATTATACTTGTACTTTGATAAACATTTCTCAGTTCATTTCTGAGGATGAACTAAACTAAACTATACTCCATGGTGCTATATCCCTTGAGGGACTGCTTTCTGACTGCTGTGTCATCTACCATAGCAGTTGGCAGGATTGGAAGGCATGTGGTTAGCATGCCGTTTCCCATGGCCGATACTAATTACAGAATTGTAGCCACTATTTCTTTATCAATTAGCTCCTCGGTTTGTTTCACGAGGCTGATGCACAACTGTCCAGGTTTCCCTACAACTATAAACATCCAATGAGGTAATGGGAATTGAACCCAGACCTGTGGAACCGCAGTCAGCTATGCTAACCACTAGATCATGCAGATGGTCTCTGAGGATTAGACCTTTCATAATAAAATCCACAATCTGCCATGGCCAAGTAACCAGCTACTAAACAATAAAACAACAGAATACATGTTTCATCAAAATTTCTCCCCTTCGTCGCTTGAAACAACATTCACGAATAATTCACTGTGATAATGTGTAAAACTTTATTTTTCAGTTGCAACATGAAACTTTGCTGTCTTTTGCTTCTGATCTCCTCATTGGTTCTGTGTTCTGAGGCATCGGTGGCGCACTCGCGGGGAAATCTAGAGTCAGGTAAAGTTTGTAATTAGCCTATAACTATGGATCCTAGTTTAAAGTGAATAAAATTCTTACATTGAGAATAAATAATTTTGGTGTTATGTTTATTAGAACCAGAACCAGACAGACTTACGGCTCATGGGGTGCAAAATAATGCATATTTCGGCAAGGAAGTCTTAGATCTTTCTTCAGACTTGTTACTTCATAACAAAATTTAAAGATGGTTACCTGAAAAACAAAATTTTCACATGCATTTACATAAGTGTCATGGAATATTCATTTACATTTATTACATTTTAACTTACAATGTTTTATGATAGTTCCTACAATTTTTAGACTCCCTCAATATAGTTCCTACTCAGAGATTCGAAAGAGGAACTATTTTACCTCTGGAAAATAGGGTACTTAGGAAAATATTTGGGCCCAAGAGAGATGAAAAAGGGGACTGGAGAATACTGCATTATGACAAGCTTCATAACCTGTACTCTTCACCGAATACAGTAATTAAATCACAGAGGATGAAATGGGCTGGACATGTTGCATGCATGGAGGAGAAACAATTATTTTAAAAATGTTGGTTGGGAGACCCGAAGGGAAGAAATCACTTAGAAGACCTAGAGGTAGGTGGGAGGGTAATATTAGGATAGATATATGGGAAGTAGGATTTGCAAGGGATGGTTGGATGGAGTTAGCACAAAATAGGGTTAAATGGCAGGCTCAGGTAAGTGTGGCAATGAACCTCTGGGTTTCATGAAATAGATCATGTTCCTTTAGCTTGCTTAGGAATTGTCTATTGCTATTGAGTAAGTAAGTAAGTATGGTTTATGATAATTTCTTGTAAACTATAATATTGCCTTTATCAAGGATAAAATTTATTTCAATAAAATAATAGAAAATTAACAACTTATATTATGAGTGGGTATCAACACTAAAATTAACCAGGCTGAAGGCCTATATTAATAATTATTTCATAAATGTTATATTCTAATTAAAACGGGACCAAGTAATTAAAAGAAATGTGCTTATTAATTTGTTGGTGAAAACTACAAATAAGTTACGCTGTACATGCTAGGCTGCTTTCTGAGACCAAAAAGGATTAAAACCGAACCAAGATTAAATTTTAATATTGCACAAGGAATGAAATTTAACTGAAAGAAATATGTAATCAAATTATAAAAACTACATTATGGGGTTTTTGACAGGGAAAGTATTGGAAACTACTTGACTTGGACTTGGCGGTGGGTGGAATAAAATGGCAGGGAAAGAACAATGCCAGAATCTAACAAAGCCACTACACAAACACAATCCTCTAAACAAAATGAACTAAAATTCATAAGCTACAAACTCAGCTAAATAAACACAAATAAGCTAAAATCTCTACATTAACTACAAATCAAAAAAGCCATCTACAAGGGGAACAAAGGGAAATGCCACACCACGAATGTGCAATATAGGGATGCTGGAATTTCAGGGATGGAGGGGGAACAGGATCTCATACAATCCCCATGATGTTGGTGAAGACGAAAATATCACCACAGTGAACAATTTAAACTAACTTAAATAAACCAAACACAGGAGTTTGTGAGACCTGACTCACAGTGAATCTTTCTCTAATGGCTCCATCATGCAGAATAACTGAGAAAGTGACACACAGCAGACTCCAGGCACAAGCGACTAAATAATGGATAGTCCTATGAGCCAAACACGAGGTGCGCCTGCATGAACGCTATGAAGCTGCTGCTGCACAGGATTAAAAAATTCCCCCTCCACTGTCCTGACAAGCAGAACATCACTTCACATCCAAAGTGTCCTTCTGACAGCAGAAAAAGAAAATACTGTCGTAGTATTCTTTCCTAAATGATAAACCATTTCTTGTGTATAATGAGAGTGAACACATGTACCTTATCAATGTAATTTATACCTACACAAGTACTGTGTAAAAAGATTTGGTTGTGGTGTTGATGATAATAATAGTGATAATAACAAAAGTATACTGATAATAATAAAATATTCAGAGGAGCAGGTTGCAGAAAGTACCTTGCCTCCCAAAAGTCGGTGGCTGTAATAATATTAAATCACAATCCAATAATTAGACTACATACAAATATCTGGCACACCATAGGAGAGAATAAAGTAGGACCTGTGTTCACGAGCGGTTCTATGTACAAATTGAAGACAAGAAAATAATTCAGGTTCAAAACTACATAAGATCAGCTAACTTATACGCCAAAGAATATCTCACTTCCACCAGAACAAAGCTAACTGTATTTTAATTTCCAAATCCTTATAAGATCACAGTAAAACAATAGGCTATGTAGTAGTAGTAGTAGTAGTAAATGATTTATTTTGCCTGGCAGAGGTAAGGCCATAAGGCCTTCTCTTCCACTCAACCAGGTTTCAGAAAATATATACAATGTAGGATTACATAAATAGCAAATTAGTGAATAAGAGACTTATGACTAATACTAAGACTAAGGTTAAGGCTAATCATAATAATAAATTAAATAAGTAAAAAGCATAGGTTTCATAAAAAGCAAATAGAAATAATAAATAGTAATAATATTACAAGTAAAACAAGTAAAACAAGGAATATGTAAAATTATGTTATAATGGAAATTTAAGTCTAGCTGTAGATACGTTATAAGGAGACTAAGTAATGTTATATACAGTGAAAGATGGAGTGACTACAAAGAGCTAGTTCAGTTCAGTGGGCAATAATTGTTTAATAAGCGCAGATTTGAAAGAGTGTACACTCCGACTACCCCTAATATCTTGTGACAAGGAATTCCAAGAACGGGCTGTGGCTATGGTGAATGAATGAGAGTATGAGGTTGTATGATGACTAGGAATTGATATCAGAGAGTTGTGCTGCGAGCGTGTACCATGATTATGGTAGGAGGATAGAAATGTAAATCGGGGAGCCAAGTAAAGAGGTATGGAAAAGTTAAGAATTTGGTATAATAAGCACAGAGAGTGAACCAAACGTCTATTTTGCAAACGAAGCCAAGACAGATGCTTGAAATATTTTGAGACATGATCGTGGAAACGAACGTTAAAGATAAAACGAACACAAGTATTATGAACACGCTGAAGTTTCTGTGACAATTCAACACTCAGATCTCCATACAAGATGTCGCAGTAGTCGAAATAAGGCATCACTAGGGTCTGTATGAGGGTTTGCTTTATTCTAGTAGGAAGGAAGTTTTTCAGTCGTTTTAGAGCATGCATGATAGAGAAAGCCTTTTTACATATATGCTTGATTTGGGAATTCCAATTCATGTTTGAGTCGAGATAGATACCTAGATTTTTTACTGTTTCTGTGTACGAGATAATAGTGTTGTTCAGTGTCACTGGTAGCAATGTAGCCTTGTTGATGGATGACACGAGTCTTTGCTGTCCTAATACAATACCGGTAACTTGGGTTTTGCTTGGGTTAAGTTGTAAGCCAAATTTGTGTGCCCAGTTACCGATTGATTGTAGATCTTCATTAAGGAATGTTAAAGAGTCATTAATTGCATCGGGAGGTGAGTGAATATAGATCCGAAGGTCATCTGCGTACAGCTGGTCTTGGGAGTGTCTTATGTGACTAAATATATCATTTATGAATACGGAGAATAGGAGAGGCCCTAATACAGACCCCTGGGGAACGCCTGCCTTCACACATCGCCACGATGAAGAGCGCTTGTTATCAGTAACACATTGCTGACGACCGCGAAGGTAGGATTCCATCCATTTGATTGTAGTGTCAGACAGATACAAAGATTTCAACTTTGCAATAAGAATGTCAGTATCGACTGTGTCAAATGCACGGGAAAAGTCAAGAAGGGATAATACAGTCAACTCACGTCTGTCCATGGCCTCACGAGTATCTTCAACGATTTTAAGGAGTGCAGTAGAGGTACTGTGGTAAGTCCTAAAGCCAGACTGGAGTGGATCGAGCAAGTTGTAAGTATGTAAATAGTCAGTAAGTTGTTTGTGAACAATACGTTCTAGTGCTTTAGATAAAGTAGGTAAAATACTAATAGGTCTGTAGTCTGTAGGAGTGCTTGGCCGATTTACTTTAGCAATAGGTCGAACGAGTGCATGTTTCCATTGTTGAGGAAATGTGGATGTAACAAGTGAAGCGTTAAATATGTGAGTTATGGTCGGAAGGATGATATCTATGATTCTGTTTAGCATTCTTATACTTATTCTGTCAATGCCCTGTGAATTAGTTTTTACCCGTTGAAGAGCTTTCTTTACTTGCATGGGAGATACGTGAGAGAAATAGAATTTTTCACGATCTGGTGTAGGTAAGGTTGTCAGTTCAGCAATAGCTTGTCGTTTAGTTGCATTGTCTAAAGTTCTGATAGGCACTGACGTAAAATGCTCGTTCAGTTCGTTGAGAAATAAATTGTCAAAAGAACAGTCAGTTTTTTTTTTTACATAGTCCCATTGTACGTAAGTTTTTCCATACGTCACAAGTTGTCATAGTTGGCACAACAAGTTTGTGTCCATGTTGAATTTTAGCATTACGTATCATTTGGGTCGTCTTATTACTGAAACGCTTATAGTGTTGCCAGTTTTCATCACATTTATTGTGTTTATATTTACGATATGCCGCGTCTCTCCTTGTCATATATTCACGTATTTCTTCAGTCATCCATGGTGCAGGGGGACGTGTTACTCGTTTAGTCTGTAACGGTGCGTGTTTGTCATATAGCTGTATTATCAGGTCATTGAGAGCTTGTATTTTTTCGTCAACAGTGCGCAGATTCCATATGGAGTGCCAAGGCAGTTGCAGGGCGTCTTCAGTCAGTTGTAGTTCGTCTATATTTTTAATGTCTCTGTATGTAATGAATTTGGATTCGCGTTTCGGGCACTGCAACGAGTATTCGACGTAAATTAGGTCATGTGCTGAAATTCCAGGCACAGGTAGTTGTCCATGCGTTATAACCCTATGTGTTTGTGAGATCACTATTAAGTCAAGTAAAGTGTCTGTAGTGCCAGTGTGGTGTGTCGGTTGAAGGGGCAGAATGGTCATATTACAGGATTGGAATATAGAATTTAGCTTCAATACATCTGTTGAGTTAGCCTTAATAAGATCTGTATTGATATCACCTAGGAGGAGTGTGTGCTCATAATAGGGAGTTAAGTCAATCAATGCATTTTCTAGATCTGAAAGGTAACCGACTCTGGGTGGTCTATAAACTATGCAGATAAGACATTTTTGTGTACCAGCGGATATTTCAATAAACAAGAATTCAGGACGGGCTGAATATTGAGAGGCAGACTGCAATACAATTTTAGGCTGGAGGTCACTTCTTATGTAAGCAGCGACCCCACCTCCCCCCTTCCCTATTCTGTCATTACGGAAGAGAGAATAATGTTGTCATGATAACTGATTTGCATTTCATAAATTCTTTTGAATACGTATATTACCATAAAATAGGCACTAAATTGAGCATTACCGGTACTCCGAAACAGGCCAACCGATTTTATCCAATATCAATAGACGTCTTCCCATGAACATTATAAATGTGTATACCAAGTTTCATAAAAATCCGGTAAAGCATATTTGAGATACTGCGTCTTTAAAATAGACACTAAATTGAGTTTTACTCCGGTACTGGTCTACCGATTTGGTCCAATATCAGTAGAAGTCTTCCCATGTACATTATAAATGGGTATACAAAGTTTCAGGAAAATCCAATAAAGCATATTTGAGTTATCGCGACTTCTTATATATTAACATAAAATTGGGCATTATTCCAGTACTGGCCAACCGAATTGGTCGAATATCAATAGACGTCTTCCCATGGACATTATAAATGCGTATACGAAGTTTCATAAAAATCTGATAAAGCATTTGAGTTATTGCAAATTTAAAATACACACTAAATTGGGTTTTACTCCGGTACCGGTCAACAGATTAGGTTCAAATTAAATAGGGTACTTCTCATGGATGTCATAAATGCGTATTCCAAATTTCATGGAAATACGATACAGCGTATTTGAGTTATGGCACCTTTCTAATATAATCTATTAAAATAGGAACTAAATTGGGCATTACTCCGGTACCGGTGAACCGATTTGGTTCAATATCAATAGGGTTCTTCCCATGAACATTATAAATGTGTTTTCCAAGTTTCATGAAATTCCGAAAAAGCGTATTTGAGTTATGGCGCGTACAGACACACGCACAGATAGACAGACAGACGGGCAGACATTTATTCGTCCCCCACATAATCCCATAAAGTACCATACTGGCACTTAATAAAGAAGATAAAATAAAAATTTTAAAAAACTACCTTCCACCAATATGCCAGGGTCGGCACTGTGGAAGTGACAGTGCTCGCTCTCCCCGCTCTGCCGGCTGTAGCACAGAACAGTCAAACACCACGCCTCTGGAACTGTGAAAACCATCCATCCATTCTTGTGCAGAATGCCGTGTTTCAAGAATGATGGAATGGCTTCTACCTTGAGTTTGAGGATGTTAGTAGCAAGAGCTGCTACTAGCTACAGCATTTCTATAACAGTCGAAGATTTATATGTAGTAGAGTAAAGACAGACAAACAAAACAACACAGAGGCTGGATGATTACTGAGGTATGTTCGTTCTGTTTCAGAATGTCCACCTGGCTGTGAAGGCTGTGAAGCTCGCTCAGTTGGCGACAGTTGGAGAGGGACAACTCCTCTGACAGACTGCAGTCTAATAACCTGCTACAAAGAAAAAGACAATCACTACTCCATGACTTTTCTTGGGTGGGTACTATAGACTATGATTTATTAGTTAACAAAATGTTATTTCACACATTATACATAAAATTCCTACATTAGTCAGCTATGGAGGTTAAGTCCACTTTGTTGTTTGTGGGTATTGCTAAATCTTATTTTTTCAAAAGCTTGAAGGCTTACATTTATGAAATCTCAGTGCTCACATAATTATTTCATGACATCTATTTTCACATACCTACTTCGTACAAACTGGTTTGCGATAGGTAAAGGGGTCAGGCAAGGCTGCATTTTGTCACCCAGAATCTTTAATATGTACACAGAGTATATAATGAGAAATTCAGAAATGGATATAATGGAAATAGGCATAAGAATTGGAGGAAGGAGAATCAATAATCTTAGATATGCTGATGATACCACCATAATCACAAGAAGTGGCAAAGAAATGGAAGATATAGTAATGAGAATAACAAAAGAAAGCAGCAAAGCAGGCTTAAAATTAAACCTAAAGAAAACGACATTCATGACTACTGACAACAAAGAAAAAAATTACAATTAATGGAGAAGAATTTAAGATGGCAGAAAAAGTCAACTATTTAGGAGTAACAATAACAAAATCAGGATATTGTACAGATGAAATTAAAAGAAGAATAGTATTAGGAAAAATAGCCACAAACAACCTCAACAGATTCATAAAAGATACAGGTAAAGACAAAAATCAAATTAATGCAAACGATGATTTTTCCAATAATTTTGTATGGCTGTGAGAGTTGGACAATGAGAGTTGTGGAAAAAAGAAAAGTGGACTCATTTGAAATGTGGGTGTGGAGGAAAATACTGAATGTAAAGTGGACAGATAGAAAAACAAATGAAGAAATTTTGGAAAGAATAAAGCCTAGCAGTTCTCTGGAAGCTAAAGCCACAAGACTGAAGCTGGAATATTTTGGGTATGTTATGAGAAAACATGACTCTTTGGAGAAGGATATAATGCTGGGAATGGTAGAAGGAGCCAGAAAAAAAGGAAGAAAGAAGATGAGATGCCATGATGAGATAACCAGGGCTACCAATCTTACATGGAAAGAGACTCTTGATCGGGTACAGGATAAAAGTCAATGGAAGAGACTGACACATCAAGTTACAAAAGCAAGAAAGAGACAATTTGAATAATACGGCTGGCAACCCACTGCTGTGTATATCCGACTGGATCACAAAGGATCGCATGCGATCTGTGTACTCTACTACTACTACTTCGTACAGATCTCATATTTCATTTCTATTTATTTCTGGTAAACTTTTTTGTTTGGAATAGAATGTAATAACTAGCTCCAAGATGGCAATAAACTTTTAAAGCACATATGCAATGGTGGCTGCTGACAAAAACACTGTATGTGCTACAGTTTGAACATGCAAAATAAAAAGTAACATAACGCTCACCTAATGTCGAAAAATGAAGTCCGGTTTCATCGTGACCTCTCAAAGCAAGTTCAAAAGCTCCACAGAATTTAATACAATCAATACAGTTTTTAAAGTGCATATCTGTTTTTACACATATTTGTTGTAAATCAATTTTCCATCATGATATTGCTCCAACATTTATTTATATTTCGCTCTGGTGTAGTTAAGGCCTTAAGGCCTTCTCCTCCACTAACCACTAAATGGATACATTTAAACATTACCAAATAATCTAATTTAGAATAAGTAAGCGAGATGTATGATTATATTATGTAAATGTAAATTATATTTACGAAAATTATAATTCAAATTATTTTAAACTATAATAATGAAAATTCAACATGGTAACTAGAAAGAATGAAAGAAATTAATAATAATAATAATATTAATAATAATAATAATAATAATAATAATAATAATAATAATAATAATAATAATAATAATAATAAGAAGAATAATAATAATAATAATAATAATATGAAGAAAGTAAAAAAAAATGAAAATAGAAAAAGAGCAATAATTTTTAACATGAAAGTAGTACTGTATAATAATAAAAATGTTAATGCTTGGTGGGCAAGTGGTTAACTAATTTGATCTTGAACCTTCTGAGTGTTCGGCAGTCTCAGGTAAGAAATTCCACAGGCGAGCTGTCCCGACAGTAAAGGATGAGGACTAAAATGCAGTATTATCAGGGGCAGAGTTCTGATGGGATCTTGTGCAAAGGTTGTGATATTCTGATAGGTAGTGAAAACTTTAGGCCAATTAAGGAGGAATTTTAGTGTGAAGTAGTTTGTAGGGCATTGAAAGAGAATGTAGCTTTCTGTGTTCACGAAGAGGTAGCCATGATAAGAACTTCAGAGAGGGAGAAATATGATCATATCGACATACACTATAGACAAAATGCACAGACATTCTGAGATCGCTGAAGTCTTTGCGATAGACATATGTTTAAGTTAAGTTTGAAAGTAGACAGTCACAGCAATCGAAATATGGCATTATGAGTGTGTGAACAAGAATTTTTGTAGTGCCAATGACGGAAATTTTTAAAGCACCTAAACAAATAGATTATAAAATAGATCTTTTACACAGCTCTGTAATATGAAAATTCCAGCTTAGGTTCTTGTCAATACAAACTCCAAAATGTTTTACAGAATCTTTGAATATTACAGCAATATCGTTTAGCTTGATCGATAGCTCATTGCTATATCGATGATGTGTAATAGTTGTTTGTGAACATTGATGATTGTCTATCTTGTCCGGATTTAGTTTGAATCCATATTGATTGTGAACATTGATGATTGTCTGCTTTGTCTGGATTTAGTTTGAATCCATATTTGGCTGACCAGAGTGAGAGAGAACTTAGATCATTGTTTAACTTGTCAATTGTATCTTCCAACAGTTCAGCAATGCATGTAAATCTCTAAGTAATCTGCAAAGAGATCATATTTACAATTGTTAATAGTATCTGTAATGTCATTTATGTAGATAGTGAACAACAGAGGGCCCAGAACCACACTGGCCATATAAACTCTCCACTGAGATCGAAAAGAGCTATTTAAACCTAAAACTGATTGTCGGCGCCCACAAAGGAAAGACCCAAACCACTGGGTAAAATTATCTGATAAATCAAAAGATTTTAGCTTGAGTAAGAGAAGGTCAATGTCTATAGAGAGTAATACTTTACTGAAGTTTAGCAGAGTCAATACAGTCAGTTGCCGATTGCCGTTTGCCTCATGTATGTCTTTAGTAACTTTTAGCAATGCAGTGTTTGTGTTGTGTGCTGTCCTATTGATAAATGATTGATGTTCATTTAATAGCTTAAGGTCATTCAAGTAGAGGGTAAGTTGTCTATGAACTATATGTTGCAAAGCTTTAGACAGATACTTATAGGATGGTAACCTTTAAGCAAAGCAGGGGATGTAATTTTATGGAGAGGGCGCACTAATGCTTGTTTCCATGAGCAAGGAAAAGCTGAGGTATAGAGGGAAGCATTAAGGATATGGCTGTGATAGACGTATAATGTCTATTATTTAGTGTAACAGAAGGATGCTTATCCGGTGAATTCCTTCTACCTTTGTGATTGCACCTATCAAGTACGGGTAATGGAATATTTCTCTGTCGGGGTTGGTTTATTTTCTTGTTCAGTAGTTGTTAGATTTTCTTTACAGTTTTTGAGTCAATAGTTGTAAAATATTCATTCAATACACCAAGGGGAATAGGCATAGTTTCTATCAGTTATTTTATTTTTACTTATTTTTTTATTTTTTATTTTTTGCTTAAACCCTTACTGCACAGGTTTCTGCATGATGATGAGGTCATGGCATGTGGCTCCATAATTGTGTACATATGTCTTAGCTTGGCATTTCTAATGGTTGAGAAGTCTTGTTACAAAGTCTTTTGTAGTAAGTCTTGATGCTCTCTGAACGAATTTACAGAAAAGTAAAGGTTGATGGTTTGTCAACTTAACAGCAGGACTAATATTTTTTTTATATATATAATTATACTCATATTTTGATTAGTAAAATACAGTATAACTTGCCAAAAATGTATTACAATTAAAGTATTTAAATATATTATAATTCACTTTATTTATAATGGATCCACTTTTAAGGCGTAACTACATGACGTTTTGGTTCAGCCCTGGAACCTTCCTCAGGCGATTCACTGTGATAAATGATATGAGACTATATATAATACATGTTGGATAACAAAAGGATAACAAAAGCACAGCATATTCCAAACAAATTAACAGTTTGATGATACATAGTATGAGTTCAATGTACATTCAAGTGAATTACATTAGCAGCACTGATTAAGTCAATACAAGTTTTCGACCAAAACTAAATTGAGTTTAAGTTAAGATTTAAAAATTCTTCTATTTTATATACCTGGATTAGATGTAAGCCATTTTTTTAATTTGTATTTAAAACATTTGAAAGGTATGTTGATGGTATTTTCAGGCAATGCATGGAGGATGCGTACGACATACCCAAGGGATGGACAGAGAACACTCTAGAAACCCTTTGTTTATGCATGTCAATATGATATGGAATTTTCTTCCCAGCAGTGAGTCACCGAGGAAGGTTCGAGGGCTGAACTAAAATGCCGTGTAGTTACGCCTTAAAAGTGTATCCATTGTAAATAAAGTGAATTATAATATATTTTAATATTATTATTAAAAATACAGCGGACATCCGGGACCAACCATGATGAATTGTATTACAATTAAATAGAAGTAGGCAAATTTCAAAAGTCAGAAGTGCTCAGTATCAATTCTAGTCTATTGATTTACCCAGAGATAATGAAAATCACAAGTTTTTAAAATAAACCTCAAAATAGTCATAATATGCCAAAGTCCAATCAGTGAGTTTACCCTAGGCACTGTTTATATCCCACGACACTATTTTATTATTGTTTTAAAAC
This sequence comes from Ectobius pallidus, assembly GCA_964059195.1. Taxonomy (NCBI): domain Eukaryota; kingdom Metazoa; phylum Arthropoda; class Insecta; order Blattodea; family Ectobiidae; genus Ectobius; species Ectobius pallidus. Next base: position 30,460,928 of record CAXKWD010000001.1, on the reverse strand, counting down.
AATGTTAAGTGCCTTTGTTTTCACTTGATGTAGACTTCTACACAATCAACCATGTTGAGGTCTATTTTTCAATGGCCAAGATTGCCAAGTCTGAGGAAAGATTAGATAATAGAGTTTGATAATTTTTTTAATCAGTTAAAATGGAATAAAAGTGTAATTTTTCTCCCAAAAAAAGAGGGATCTAACAGCTCCCTTCCCCTAATCCCTGCGACAGGTTCGCACATGCAGGTATGCACATGCACAACCACTAAGCCCTGTGTTTAACGAAACTGTATGATTTTGTTTGCAGATGTGAAACTTTTATGCTGGCAAACGGATGTGTGATAATCCCCGGAACTCGTAACACTTCTTATCCAGAATGTTGTGATGGTTTTTTATGCCCTTAGATTATTGATTGACAGTTGCAACAGAAAAAGTTTATCCAAGTAATGTGGCCCAGGAACCATGCCATGTGCCACTACGACACTTATTCATTACAGCAAACAATGTTGAATCAGGTCAATTCTGTTTCATCTGTTAGTGCTATATCCTCAGCAAACAATGTAACCACACAGCAGAGAGTGTACAAAAACCTGCTTTAAATTAAACATTGCACAAATCCAAATGAGTAAAATAGAATTATCGTAATATGCAAAGCCATGAGTGGTTTCCAACTAATTAATAAGTCTATTGATTTATCAAGAGAAGTTGAAAATCACATGTTGTATTTGTTATTACTACTTAGCGAGTAAGAAAAAGTAAGATAAATAATAAAAGTCACAATACACACAAAAATAAGTAACTTTTAAAATACTTTCAAGAAACATTATTTTGACTTCACAACATTGGCCATTGTAGCTATGAGCGTATAATTTCAATATGTAACAAATAAAGAAACCTACTTGTTTTCACTGCTCACATTTCAAAAAGGCTTGATCAATAAGGGACATTGAAATAATTGCTGAGTGGTAACTTTTTATTGTCCATAATTATCAGATCTGTAAGTAGAATTATCATTATTACATATGCCAAAATCTGTGTAGTTAAAAGGGAATTAATGATCATAAATAATCCAGAAAAATAATAGCAAAATAATTTTATTATCACAATAGCCCTATATTTCATATTTCATATTTCATATTTCATATTTATTTAATGCTGTGAGGTTGCACAGTAATGTATCATTATGGATATCTCACCATTTACTGTAATCGTTAAGAATTTAAACTTGATTATCAATAAACTAACATATTTTATAGAGAATTTATTGTTAGTATTAATGTTATAAATGTTAAGTATATGTATGTTAAGAATAATTAAAGTAGTTCTATGAGAGTGAGTCAATAAAAAATTGGATGCATGGAACGCCACGCGACAGAAGTGAAACTTCTTTTGCAATCTTAAGAGTGAAATAGAGGAATATATATAATTATATCAAACGGAAGAAGGAAATCATCTGAATAAAAAATAAAATAAGAAATTAACTTTTTCAGCATTTTAAATCGAATACGTATAAAACAATAACACAGTTGTGATGAACTAATGCCCAAACTGTCACTGATCGTAGCCACTGTGTTTGTTTGCTTTGGTTAAGTTTCCGAGAATGCAACGTGTAAATGATGCTCATGCAATGAGTAGAGCCATCTATAATGGCGAAGGGCTCACCATGCCACTAGCTCGAAGCAGTAATAGCCCCCCACTCAATGCCTGATACCTTTCCCCTGGCCCCACTCTTTCGATAACTCTATGCTTGCAGTTACCACCACTACTTTCGTGACGATTTTGTTAGAAACACTAGAGTATAACGCAACTTTGGATAGCTCTCGATTTATTCCTAGCACAACTAAGGAAATTTCACTTCAAAAGGTCGCAAACATAGAATACTGCATACCACTTTAAATTTTGTGCCCGTGTTGGGGTACACCTGCACCCCATTGTAGTTTCAATTTTTTTCCTTTCTTTCTTTCTTTTGCAGTTATCTACAATGAATGACTGAAAATATGAGGATTCCTGAAATAATAGAATACGAAGTGTATATTGTTAAAATAAATGTTCCATATGTATTCACTATCAAGGTAGACTTGTTGATGGTCACTCGATGTGCTCTATGGTTTGCTGAATGCTGTTGGAATCAAATGTATGTTACTTATTTTCAGTGGCGGACGCAGAATTTTTTTCGGGAGGGGGATTTGAATAGGTACAGAAGGAATACTAAAAAAAAATAATTAACTTACATATATAATTAGTTTATAAAACGGGCCACTTAGAGTGATATATAGCCTTCTTGCAAATTTCGGGGGGGGGGATCTATCCCCCCAATCCCCCCCTCTGCGTCCGCCACTGCTTATTTTAGGTTCTGAACCACATACAGAGAAATCTGCATACAATTAAAGAAATTGGCTATTCATTTGATTATGCCATAATCGAGGCTTGAAATAACCTATCAACATCGTCCCACAATCTCTGACAGTGGCGGCTCGTGGCCGGAAAATTAGGTGAAGAGAAAAAAATGCCACATGCTTATGTTAATAACGGAATTCACCCAAAGGCGGCTCGTGGCTCAAAATGAGGGTGTGCTGCAAATATCATTTCATACAGCAAACTTAAAATATTTAAAAAAATTATTAGTAGGCCTATCTAAACTCTCGTCTCTTAATCCATCTCTGGGAACTCTCACGCGATTATTTTTTTGCTAATTTCTCTCGTCTCGTCGAACGTTGTGTGAGTTGTGTGACGAGAGAAAATAGCACAAAATTAATAACAATAATAATAATGATAGTAATAATGATGATAATAATAATAGTAATAACAACAACAATAATAATAATTAGGGCAGGGCAAATCGCGTGCGAGTTCTCCGGAAATGGAATAAGAGACGAGAAAATAGTATTTTTAATGATCGAGGTAGAGGAAGTCGCTTAGTGTTCCCAGTGCGACAGAATACTTAATCGGGGTTGTGGAATCCGGGTTTTTCTGAATTTAACACATTCGAATTTGGCGGCGTTAGACCGTCAGACGGTGGAAGATCTAACGTGCCCACCTCTATCTCCGAGCTGACAGTGTGAGGTGCTGGCGCGGCAAAGAAAATGCCTGAACAAGGGGGATTGCTTCATGGGTAGTCTGTTCTCGTCACCTAGCAGACGTGGGATAAGCGAGAAAACTGCTGCTTGCCATCCTCACTTTTTATTTGAACAGACTACCCATGCAACGGAGGGCGTGGTTTCCAGTTCACCTTCACACGGCCGACTTGAAGCACGCTGCGGTCTCAGGATCTCAGTGTCTCCTAGCTTTGCCACCAGGTAGTGGCGTGGCGGGCAATTCAAAAATACAGATACATTTATAGTAAAAACCAATTCGTGATATGGAAAATAAACTTTAAAAATACGTATTGTAAAGGGAAAATACTGGTGAAGTGCTACTTCACCTACTTCCCCTGAATAGCCGCCACTGATCTCTGAGAACTATTGCAGGAATTCTCTGCATACCAGTCCAATAGCCATTATTTATTCTGATGATCACAACACCATGTAGATGTAAATGTTGTATGAGATGTAGGGATCTTATGAGCAGAACAAGTTACAACACCTTCTAGAAGTACGTACAAGCAGAACATTAGGTCAAAATATGTCTAGCTTGTGCAACTGAAAGATACTGAACACAGCAAGGACTTCTTTACAGAGCATTTGATTTATTGTAAGCATAACACATATTACATTTACCGTAGTTAATTTACTTATTCAGTGACTTTTAGTGGGTTACTTCAGTACTCGGGTAGTGTTCAAGCAATATTTCAGATGGGTAGTTTTTTAAGGATTAGGCCCTAATTATGTCAGTCCATTCTTCTCTCTTCTTTGCTTGCTCTTTCACATTCTAATGCCTAGAATGATTAAATCCTTTTCCTCACAATCCAATATTTCAATCCTGGCCAGCCTCTGTTTCTTTGAATTTCCATTAAATATCCTCTTAACAACAGTACTGTTATCATCTATCCTGAATAAGTGTCCAGCCCATTTAATTCTTTAGCATTAACTGTGGGTTAGGTTGGTCTCTGAAAGTAACTGATATATTATATCCATATTGGTGAGTTTTCTCCAACCTTCTTAATCTTTTCCTGGTTCATAAATTGTGACGTTGCACTTGTGAAATACGAGAGAAGAAAAACTCTGTGGACTTCGTTAGATATGTATAGTGTGCTAGTACTGTGGCTTATATACAGAGTGAATCAGAATTCTACTGACAAACTTTCACAAGTTGTTCAGGGATGTTTTCTGAGCGTTTTTTCATACAAGGAGCCCATGGTCTCTGGTGGCTCAGTACCGAGTAATTGCATTGCTTTCATTTCTTACCTAACTACCTTTGTTCAACCCAAATAACAAGCTTTTTAAAGTAATTGTTCAAAATATTGACCCCCATAATCACAACTTCTTACCGATGCCTCATGGACTGTCGCACACACTCTAGCATCCCAGGATTTTGGCACACATCATCAATGGCTGTTACAATCCTAGCAACCAGGTCCATATTAGTTTTGACAGAAGTCACTTACACTAAGCTTCTGGGATCACATGAAGACCCTACTTATTTGACATAAGAACATCCTGGCAAGATGGGCCCAGTATCCTCCACAGACCCAGCATCGTCTGGCAGAGACACTAACAGGTTACATTTTAAATTCGTGGCAGGGTATTGCTCTCAAACTTGTACCACATGTTAACAGAAGATGGACATACTTCTTGATTATGTCCCGCCCAATTTCAAGCAATCTAGGGCATAGCCAACTTCAAAGAAAATGGCACTTTTCAAGAGGAAGACAACACATCAAATTATATTTCATAATTGCTTGTATTTCTGTCAAAATATTTTGTAAAGTTATAATTTTAGTGTCATGATATCTTGAAATGAGGCTTTACATGTACATCATATTACTTTGGATGCAGTAATTACTTGCTTGCCATTAATTAAGGTTTATTCTTAGTGTCTCCTGAGGGAGACATTAGGTTGACAGCTAGTATAAGGTATGTATATTTTCAGCAAAATGAGTTCACCTTTTATTATTTTCACGAATTTTACGCAAAATTGTATTAGTTATGAGCAGTGTTTACAAAAGAAACTATAAAATACAAATTTAGTTTGACCCTAATATTTTATATCCTTAAGATGGCCCATGTTTCAATGATTTCACTCAAAGTAGCCTATATTATCTCAGAATTCCATTTCCATTTCTGGAGGATCCACTGTATTTGTTCCTGAAGGTACTGTTTCCTCTTCTTCTGAGAACTGATACAAATATATCCAAGATATCTTTGTTGCTTCATTTCAGGGACATAACCATAGACCCAAGATTCATCACCTGTTATGACTATGGATAAGAAGTCTGGGCACTCTCAAACTGTTTGTTGCAGCTCAGTGAACATCTGAATCCTGAGGTTTCATTGGTCGATGCTGAGAAGGGGAGGGACAAACTTCGCTGCAATTCGTCTCATGTTCAGTTCATTGGCTAGAATTCGTTTACATGTACTGTATGACAGCCCAAGTCTGTTACAAACATCGTGAATTGTCTGTCTTCTGTCTTCGTGAATCATGTCACGCACTTTCAAGATCATTTCTGGTGTTGTGCATGCTGACGTTCAACCAGAATGTTTGTCATCTTCCACAGATTCTCAGCCTTCCTTGAAGCACTTGAACCACTCAAATGTTCTTGCTTGACTCAGTGCACTCTCACTAAATGCCTCTGTCAGCAATTTGAAACAGAATTTGATGCAAATCCATTGCTCCTTCACGTTACCCATTTGACAATCTGCAGAAGCACTGAAACACAACCTGACACACATCACTACAACTCACAACTGCATGCGCCAAAGATGACAGAACTTTGTACCGGAGTAGCTAATATGTGTACTTCAAGACGTCTAGTGATGAAAAATCGTACTGCTACTGGTTTGACCGGAACAATGAAATTCTCGGATATTTTGGGTAGCACCTCATATATATTTATAGCCCTATATACATTTTTTTTTTTTTTATAAAATCACAATTAAAGAACCAAATTTTCTCACATTATATTGACCCTCTGCATTATATTGACACTCTAGTAGCATTGTTCACAACATGTATGCAGTCTTGGGTTGAATTCTCCAGTACCTTCTCTGATTATTCTAAAATACGGAGGTCTGGAAAGTGTGTACTCAGCTTTGTGAGGACAACTAAGGAGCTGGTTTATAGAGGAATAGCTACTCTAGACAAGACACCATAAATAATAATGGCGATAGGTATCATCATGCTGACCACAAGCCCCAAATCCTGTTATCTGCCAGTGATGTTGAAAGACACATGTAAATGACACAGAGGTCAGACCCCTTGTCTCAACATAGGATGCAATACCACGGAGTTTAGTTAGTATTCTACTGAAATGTCACCTTCAATAATTATTAAACTAAACATGTAAAAAACTTGAATCTGTTGCCATTAAGACGTGATGTCTCAGGTACACTACTTTCTTGCTGTGTGATGTAACCAGAGTTTTTATTTTCATTATTTTAGAGGTCCACAAGTTATTCTGAAACAGAAGACATAAGAATTTCAAAAAAATAAAACACAAAGTTTCACTCAGGTCTGTGGAAGATGTACAAAGTAAATCCAGTAGTGCTTTATCTGCTATAACAATATGAAATTACAAACATACATTTCTGTCTGGGAAGATGAAATGTCATTCGAAAGAATGTTAAGAGCAGATGAAAACTGGATAAACAAAAGATGAGCAGCAAACACTTACCAGATTAAAATCAGTATGAAGTCTTTTATACAGTAGAGCATGTTCAATTAAAATTAAAATTAGTCAAACATTAAAAACACTTTTTGCTCCACTTACATTATTTATGTAGAACCGGTTTCCAGGGAAGAAGCTCCCTCATCCTCAGCTGATGGTTGACTGGCCAGTCAAAAGACTTCATACTGATTTTAATATTACTGGGTGTACTAACCTTTGAAGTAAAGGACGTGGATAGGCCAGTCAACCATCAGCTGAGGATGAGGGAGCTTCTTTCCTGGAAACCGGTTCTACATAAATAATGTAAGTGGAGCAAAAAGTGTTTTTAATGTTTGACTAATTTTAATTTTAACTTACCAGATATTATGGTAAACCATTGACATCTGCTGGCAGTCTATGGAAGCTCTGAGGCTGCCTGAATTATAACTTTGATGTTCGAAGATTTAGTTTGCATAATAACACTGTTTTAGGCTCACATCTGAATGACAAAAAATTGTAAAGATTAATTAACGTATTTGAAATTATGTGCTCTAATGTCATTTCATTGTGTAAAATGACAAAAAAGAAAATAATTCCTGAATTCCTAGTAGAAATCTGCCAAAACTTGAGGCAAGATTTCACTGCTTCATCCAAAACAACAAAATTTTAGCACTGAAGTTATAAAATGTTAGCACTGAAGTTATAAAATATTATTGCTGCCTTCCAGAGAGTAATAATATTGTTACCAGCCTGTGGTGGTACAAGACAGATGCATTAGCTGGAAGTTTATCTAGCAATAATAGTGGAAAGTGTAGGTCTTAATTTTTGTGAATTCAATAAAAGCTAGTTGAATTCTTTATTTAACTTATTTACATCTTACATTAATACTGTACAAACATAAGGAAATGGTACTATACGACTATTATATTAACAAGGAATGATTATTTTCTATCACATAAATTCACAGGATAAGAAAATCTATAAAATTAATTTATCTTTTAAAATGAGAAGCTACACTCTACCTGCATACAAGTACAATGGAAACATTCATCTTCAGTATCTATTACATGTAGAAATATCTTGCTAACACTCCTCTAGCTATAGATTATTGTAAAATTAATGTTCAAACTATTTCTGAACACTAAAATTAGGTTTACGAACTTGTATAGTTAAAATATTAGCTAAACAGGTTACAGGATCGATCCATGATTACTGATGATTGGCACACCTGAGAGGGTACAGAATCAATCCAAGGTTAGTACTAGCACAGCTAAAAGGGTATAGAAATGATCCAAGATTAATGCTGGTACAACTGAATGGGTAGAGCAAGAGTTCTCAACCTGTGGAACACATACCCCTTGGGGATATGCGAAAATCTGTAGGGGGATATGCTGTTGACCAATGGAATAATCAGTAAAATAATATAAAAATATGCGATAATCATGGTTGATATTTCATCAAAATAAGAATGGATCTTAAATAGTAGCAGCAACTATAAAAAAACCAGGATATACCAGTTGCAAATGTTCTGTTTTTGTGTTTTACCTGATGTGAGACAAGATGGATCTTCCGTTCCACCACGCTGATTTTACTGACCTCAAAATTCAAATGGGCTTAAGCTTCATTTTATTGAAGACCTGCAAAAGAGAATATTTTCCACCTAAAGATAGAAAAATGGACTGGATCTGTGACCCCTTTTCTTTTGATGCTACGGAACCTGACTTATTCCCAAAAGGAACAATTAATTATGTGATCTAACATTGAAAACAAGTATGTAAGTGCTGCATTGTTGAATTTTTGGATCAGTGTTGGGAAGGAAAGAATGATCTATCAAGTATTGCTGTAAAGGTTCTTATTGAATTTATGACTACATATTTATCTTAAAAAGGGATTTCGAGTTTGCCTTATGTGAAAAGTGAAGAAACAAACTTAATGTGAAGACGATTTAAGGTTGTATTTGACAAAGTTAGAGCTGAACACAGATCAGGAAAAAGAATTCAGCCATCTCAATAATTTATTCTGAAGTGGGCCTGCTTTTAAATGTTGTGTTTGTTTTAGTAAAAATGTAATTAAAAATATATTTAACGATATAATATCTCATTTCTATTGAAATGCCTTGCGTAATACAATTACAGAGGTTAAACCATATTAAATGACGAACCCTTGAGAAACATTTTCTGAAAATAACTGAATTCACAATTTAAGGGGTATGCAAAACTATTGTTGTATAAAAAGGGTACAGTGATTGAAAAAGGTTGAGAACCCCTGGGGTAGAGAATCAAAGGTTAATGGTTTGTAGGGTTGAAGGGTATGTAAGGGTGTATAAGAAGCACTTTCTTTACCCAAAAAATAGACCTTGTAAATGGCTTGCATCCTATATAATAATGGTACAAGCAATCCCAACTTAATTTCAATACCGGTAACAGGAATAGAAAAATGTTGATGGCTTATATTTTCCTCAACTATTAGCAGTAATTTTAGTCCCATGGTATATTAAACTTCTGTTTTATGAGTTAGTAAATCTAGGTTTTCAGAACAAAAAACTACATTTCGGATGTTTATGTCCTTAAAAAGTGGAAAATATAACTGCAAATATGCCCTTAAAAATGACAAAAACCCTAAATGTGACTTAATAAAATAACATATTTTCTCAAAATAAATGTTCCAATTTAAAAAATTTAAAGACACCAAACTCAATTGAATAATCACTTTTTAACACTGTTGGTGATTTACAGTTTTACTTGTAATGAACTTTATTTTTAAAGAATTTTCTCCTGTTTGCTGTCCTATAAAATATGAACAGTTGCATTATTTTAACATTTAAATTACCAATTAAGTGGCATAAGCATTAAATTCATGAACTAAATTTCAAATTTAACTCAACCATGTGATACATACTCTGTATAATTGTGGTCCTTTACCGAACATGGCCAAAATATGATCAAGACCACAAAAATGACCAAAATATGACCATATATGCAAAATAAAAATGGTCCAAATAGCATAACAAGCGTGCAATTCGTATTTAATTTGTATCTGCGGCGAGAACAGAGATCAGGATAAAAATATGACATGTAATAAACATCCGAACACTAATTATAAGATATTGTAGGCCAACATCCTATTAGAATTACTAACAGTATGTGTGCTGAGAGTGCTGTAAGCAAATAGGCCTACTGGCTACATCATTAATATCCAAGCGAGTAGTCCAAAGTTGCATTTGGTTATGAAAAAGTATTTTTTCCTGAAAAATTGTGTTGAATTTTTGGGGTGGATCTTATAGAAAGGAGCATCTTATACACCATAAAATGTGGCAGATGAAGTATTGGCATGAATGAAAGGGTATAGAATCAATTCAAGGTTAGTGTTTGCATGGCTGAGAGGATATGGAATCAGTCCAAGATGAATGATGGCATAGCTTAGTGTTGGCACAGAAAAGGTATAGAATCAATCCAAGGTTAGTGTTGGCACAACATACTGGATTCCATGATAGGCCTATATTAATTTACAGCTGCCAATTGCCTGGATTTTTCCCTAGAATGTCCTCCTTTCAAGGGTTACTTCTTCTTCAACATCACCTTCTTCTTCCTCCCTCTCATGGCCCTTTAATGCACTGTTCATAGGGAATATTAAAACATATGCCTCACATATTTTATTTAAACAGGACATGGAGGAACTTCCTGGTGTGTGATTAGCATGACACAGAGCCTCCTCCTTAGAAAATAAAATAAGCACAGAAACATAAAAGAAAGTTTTGGGTAGGTACCAGTATAAAGTAAATTCCTTCCCATTAAAATAATATTTACTAGGCCTGAATGACAGGAAATCTGAGGCAGTGCTTTAAATATGATGCCTGGGATTTTTATTACAAACAAGCATCGAGCAAGTATAGAAACCCTCCACCTGACCAAGCTTGTTTCTTGACTCTCACATACTCTCATGAGGGTTTATATGGATTACATGCTTTTGTATAGCTTCCCTTTATCAATTGCTACGTACTATAACGAGATATTTTTAAAGGAATATTTTCTTGGTATACTTACATAAATCTTTCAGAACTGTTCTTATTTCTATGATTATTGGTGATCTTGTTCGTGTTACTTAGAACAGTTTTCATGTTTCTTATTTAAACTTGACATGCACAGAGTTTCTTGTTGTAAACTACCATACACTTTCAAATTCTTTTTACCAATGTTTACCAGTACTTTTCACCCAGCTCTTGTTTCAAATAGTCTACTGGTTTAGAAATATGGGATAGCTGCAACCCTGTTATGTAGATGATAGTTTCCTATTTCATTGGTGCTACTGAATGAAGAATAGTAACACCGATAAGAGTGATATCTTCACCTAAAATGTGAGCAATTCTCAAAATAAGTTCATGAGCACAACAGGAACACTGTAAAGAATGCAGCGACAGATAAATGAGCATAACATTCTTTTTGTGAGAAAAACAAAATAGAACATTGTTTCTCTTCATTTGTATGGTTAGCAAGCAGAACATTTCTTGCTACAGTCATAATTGATTTATATTTTATTAGTAAGTTTGCAAGTAAAACTGAATAGACTTAATTGAAATCTAGCTGTTTTTATTTATTTCATTGTCTATACACTAAGTAGGGTATCAACTGTAGGCCTACCCCAAGGCAAAAGTAACATTTATTTATTCATTAATAGCTCCTACTGGTATATACTGTTCCAATCAAATAATAAAGCCTAAAATACCAGCTAGAAAATGGCTGAACTCCACACTTGTATTTTTTCCAGTCCAGTCATATAGAAAGGTACATGTGCTAGAAATCAATAATTGGAATGCTCTTGAAAAATAAGATCCAGTGATCATTTTCAGTACATTGTACATAAATAGATTGGATACAGGTCGGATGACCAGATGTCCTACTTTTTGCAGGATATTCCTTTTTTTACACCTATCCCGTGGTGTAAAATCTCATTAAAAATCCTGCTTTTTAAAAAATATCCTGCAGAAAGTTTTGCATAATGAAAAATTATCTGAAATTTATTATTTTGCCAATCCTATAAGGATTTTTCATTTGTAGTAATTTTTTTATTTAAAAAAAGAGAATTAAAACTAACATTCATAATAGCAACTATGTCTCATTAACTCCGAGATCAGTGATCATACCACACTGTCTGTCTCAATGTCTTAACGTAACAAACAGTAGCAGAAGTAGTAATAATAATAATAATAATAATAATAATAATAATAATAATAATAATAATAACAATAGTAGTAGTAGTTGTAGTAGTAGTAGTGGTGGTGCTGTAATAATAATAATAATAATAATAATAATAATATAGTTTTATATGGAATGTTTTTTAACATAATTTCAATTCAAAATATTTCATTTGTTAGTTGCAACCAATATACAGTGGTTGGTATAAGATTTCTTTTATGAACTAATATGTAAAAAAGGTTGTCTATTGTATCAGAACCACAGAGGCTGGGTCCTGTTTTTTGTGTCTGAAATTCTGGTCACCCTAGATACAGGGTAAGTCATATACCTGTTTATACAGGTACAAATATAGCCGTATGATATAGTAGTTCATATTGTGAAATGTCAGTTTTCTCTTCTGATATCTCACTTTTTCTTTCTTATTTCTTACTAAACCTATAATTACTCTTAAATCATACAGCTAATACATACATGAACTGTTCATGTGCAAAGGTTTTGTTTAGAATATTATCCATGACAGATTAGCATGGACAATCAGGAGATTGTTATAATTTTAAGACTTTTGGTCCCATTAACAACACTTTCTAAACAACACAAACCTATTATAAACATAACAATCTTAAATCATTCATACATGAACACAACTGTAATACATCAAATCTTATTACCAACTTACTTAAACTTAAATTGGGGGGATAAAATCCAAACCATTTGAGACAAGTTCTCTTATATGGCATTGTGCGGAATGTAAGCTGCTTTCTTACACTGCTCCATCCTCTTCTTTGCTGGGGTTGGTGTGAATGATTTCAGCATATTCAGTCTTCTCATCCTCGCGTCGCACGACAGGTCTCCTTGTAGCCTGGAGGTCAAGCTCGGCATACACCACATCCTGGCCTTGTCTCACTTTCACTGGTGTAGCAATGTGCTCGCTGCTCTCTGTGCCTGGCTTCTCTATTTCCTACAGCAGTACAAGCATAATATATTATAATAAGAGTAAGCCTGCATTTTCTCACCAAGCTAATTTTACATTATCTCAAAATTATTATTACTTATGACTGAGATGTTGAATCATATGTATAGAGTGGAAAAATTCTGGAGTAATTCCTTCTGTTCTGGAGTAAAAGGTCCTGTTGGTATTAATAAGGATTACATTTCTTTTGCTCATTTTGAGAGCAATTTTGTATTATGGAAGCAATTGCCCATAGATAGAGATCCATGAAAGTGGTTTTATTTTTAGGGAAAATTTGTTTTAAAATTTTAATATTTCAGTGTTATTAGCCTATTAATTTGGTGGTATTATTTTAAAAATTATATAGATGGGTCTATACATAATGTAAGTTTTATAATTCATAAATTACAATTATTATGAACTACTCAAGTAATTTCTATTGTCACTCTCAGCTTAAATTGAACATCCCACCGCTTATATTTGAGTTTATTATAGGAAACATTGATTTTGATTTTAGTTCGTAATGATTTATGTCTGCAAGGATTTTTAAAACAAACATTACTACATAATTGAATTGCTATTGTTAATGGATTTTCTTAATAGACAATATTGTTGAATTAAAAAAATTCAATTGAATTTATATTCTTTCAACTTAAAAAAAAGAATTAAGCTTAGAACTTATGGAGCAGACTATGATAGTGCCAGAGGGCACCATTGAGCTCAATGGCATGCACTTGGTATATTGATCCTAAATTTCTTCCTCTTTGGCTTTCTCAGTGAGCTGTAGATGGTAGATGGTGTGAGCTGTAGATGGTAGATCAACAATTTTTCACCTACCTAATGTTGATCTACCACTCCATGAGAAAATATTCTTCTATGCCATCATGGTCGTTGTATTCATTTCACATCAAGAGGAAATGGTGACATAACTAATACCGGTATATGTGTAAAAATGAATAAATCCGTCTAAATAAAACAATACTGTTGCCAAAATTTGTCTAAAAACTGGAATTATGTTCACGTTTAGCGTTATTATGCAAAATTTGCATTATTATGTGAAATTTGCATTATTTTGCAATTCAGAAGTCATGTTTTGGGGGTTATAGACAGCAGTAAAATGAAACTAAACAAATATTTGTCAAACTGAGAACAATTTGCATTATTGATGGCCGGTTTCTATAAACTCGCGAATTACCTATGGGTAAATTATCTAATGCACAGAATTTACACAATTTACACAAGAATAACACCACACAAACACAAATAATTTAAAGATATCAATCACTTACACTTGTGGCGAGTTTCTAGATAAATGTCCTCTAGGTAAATATGAAAATGACAGAAAAAATGTTCCTACAAACTCGGGCAAGATCTGTCCAAGGGTAAATCTTTGGGTTAATTTGTCCTTTCATGGATGGCTGGATAAAATTTAACCTTTCATAGGATCAATAACAATGAGAATCAAAGCCTTCTGAATTAAATTAACTGTACAACTCCAAGGCCTTGCTCATTATACCATTGTAGGTTAAATGGAACTAATTTATCCATGGGTAATTTACCCATAGGTAATTCACAAGTTTGTAGAAACCGGGCATAAGTCTTGCGAATTTCACAGATCTCTGGAGCAGTCAAGGATGAAATATTGCTCGACACAATTAATTTCTCACCGAGTTAAAAATACTTTTTAAGCACAGTGCTATTTACCTTAATAAAATTATAGATGACCACCATCTTCAGCAGAGTATCAATAGTTTACTCTGCTGAAGATGTAGGGACACCACCTGCAAAATAACCGACCAGAAGTTTACCAAGGTAAATAGCAGCGGGCTTAAAATATTTTAATTCATTGATTTATTATACTGTGCTAAAGTCGGACACTAGAATGAATTATTTTCCCTTCTCATAGAACAATACAGTAATTACTTCTTGGTTTGGCTGGCACTCGAGTCTTCAACATGAAAAATGTCCATCAAAGAGTATATGACAGCAAGGTTTGATTTATGCTCAACTTCTCTACCTGTAATTCACTAAATTGGAACCTTCACAAAACAAAGTGACTTTACAAAGTGACATGTGTACGAAAATAAGTGACTTTATGTTATGAATAGTATGCTTCATGTTCAGCGATGGGAAGCAATTGAGTAAAAGCAAATACTATTGAGACAATACCGGACACTCACTGGTAGAAAAATGGGGGACAGATTTTGCAGCACTCCTGGTGGCACAACCTAGAAACTTGGGGAAAAATGAACATATTCAAAACATATATAAACTGTAATATGCTATTCTGAGCCATAGGTAGATACCCCTTATACATAACATGCCGAGTCTGGCTATTTAGGCTCTTCTATTAAAAACTGTTTAACATATATGTATCTAGATACTGCAATCGTATTCAGTAGTAGCAGGTTGGGCCGCTAGATGGTGCTCAAAATATTGTCCCCCGATATATCGCAAAGTGTCCTGTATTGTCTCTATAGTATTTGGTAAAAGTAATCACTAATTTTTTTTAAATGCAATTTTCACTCCTAATTTACTTCTGGAAATAAAATTGTAATCGTTACATTGTACTAATCGACAGGTAGCAAATTGAAAATTTGGCAATGTTGCTTTCTTCTACTCACTTGCAGTCATTGCAGCGCATTTCAACGTTATTTCCTGAAAATGGATCAGTTACCATTAAGGACTATGGACTATAGGCCATCTATTCTAGCAGCTTTACCATTGAATTGCCCAATAGTTTCTGGCCATGTGCAAAATACAAACAAACAGAAAACAAGAAATTTTAGGTACTGGCAAGGTACTGTAATCACTCACAGCGAGAGGAGAGCTATCATGCATATATCATGCACAGCTCTCCTCTCACTGTGAAGTCACGTGTAGGCAACTAGCAGAGCCATGCCATATTGCTCAGTAGCGGCTCATGCCTCATAACAAGGGTGTGCTGCAAATACCATTTCATAAAGCAAACTTAAAATATTTTTTAAAAAATTATTAGTAGGCATATCTAAACTGCTCATCTCTTAATCCATCTCTGCGAACTCTCACACAATTTTCTCTGCCCTAGTTATTTTTTTGCTAATTTCTCTTGTCTCATCGAATGTTGTGTGAGTTGTGTGACGAGAGAAAATAGCAAAAAAAATAATTATAATAATAATAATAATTAGGGCAGCGAAAATCACGTGAGAGTTCCCCAAAATGGAATAAGAGACGAGAAAATAGTATTTTTAATGACTGAAGTAGAGGAAGTCGCGTTAGTGTTCCCTGGGCGACAGAATACTTAATTGGGGTTGTGGAATCCTGAATTTAACACACTCGAATTTGGCGGTGAAGATGAAAACCATTGCTCACTTGACTATGATGGTCCCTTATGCTACATCACGGCACTCTACCGTCGGACAGTGGAAGATCTTGTCACCTAACTAACAGCACGCCGATGGAACATGAAGTAATTAGTAAAGCCTCAGAATTTCACTCTGGGCCAGCTGCTGCAGCACATTCTGCAGGTTAAAACTTGCATATACACCATGCAGTAAAGGTTGAGCATGACGTCACAGCCCTACGAAAAAGGTGCTGTTTAAAGAATCCCATCGTGGTGCCGGAAAGGTAGTATTCACATTACCGACTCCTGACTCCCAAGCTACCAGCTAAGAAATTCTCGCGTGGACATGCCAAGTTCAAAATCTACGCAAAAGAAAATATAATATTGCGTTTGAAAATAACATTATACAATGAGCAGAAAACAAGCTTTGTGCTGCAGCACTGCAGCACAATAGGAGAAACCGCCACTGATATTGCTTATGCTGGAGCAATGGCTAAGTATACCAATGTAGCTTTATATCTTATTGCAAATTACAGTCGAAATTAAAAATTACAATAGTATAATAATAGGGAAAAGCAAACATGACAATATGTACTTCCAATGCTTTTTTTTTTTAAACAAAAAAGGTGGCGGTACTCACCGAAACTTTTAAATTAAATCTCATGGGAGCACCCATATTTCTCCCAGAAGTGATTTTTCTGAGGTAATATCCAACAATCATGTCTATCATGGCCAGAATTTTTTCTTCCTTGAATTGCAGTAAAATTACCGGTATTTGCGACGTTCTCCACAGATTCATTTTTTTCACTGTTTGCAGATTTATGAGATATTTCAAAAACCTCCTCATGCTTTCTTTTATTGCATACCGGTACAAAATTATTACTAATTTTACTCATTTCACTTCTCTACTTGTGAACCATATGCACACCTTGATCCTATAATGTTGTCTTAGTCGGGAATCAAACCGTTCTCATTTTTATATGCTGACATCAGGTTTAGTCCCATTACAGACCTTACTTCAGACCCCTATCGACTTTGCTACAGATGTTCACATGTCTACAGTATGGTAAGACTAAAAACCTGCCATTAGCCAGCAATATTGAGTGGCAATGTTTGTGTTACCACACCTTTCAACTGATCAGTCTATATTACTATTTCTGATTATTATTACGTGGTTTATGCTCTTAAGACATACCTTCTCGGGTTCCATGGCCACACTCTGGAGCTGAAAAACAAAGAACAAACTCATTCACATTTTCAACAGCACTGGTTCATAAAATAAAAGATATATTTATAATGAAAGTTTTAGCTCTTGGAGCATGCTTGTTTATGTACAATATTTAAACACAGTTGGAGATGTTTTCAAGAAAGAAAAGTAAGGAAAAGTTATTTCCATGCTTCAACTCTGTCCCTGAAATAAGGTCATCAAATGTTCTCATTTCCCACAGACAGTCCCAGAGTTCATCTTTCTGTCCCTCTCCTGGATTTACAATTATATCTTCCTTAACCTTGAATCTTAAAAAAATAATTTTGAAATTCATTGTACTATTTTTGAAGATGAAATGCTTGTCCTTAGATTCCATTGTCTTTCTAACTGACAAAGAGGTAATGAAATGCAATTTCTTCAACTACTGTCTATCCTGTTTAATTATTTTATAAATAGGGCACGGATTTATAGGTTTTAAACTATTTTTTCCCTTGCTAGCTAACTGTGATATTTTAACACAATTATCCGAATCATTGTCATGGCAGTCACATAGTTCAATCTTATTAAACCTAAAAATGGTTAAAACTGCTTTTCAAGAATAATACGATAAAATACAATAATAATTAGGTAATAATTAATCTAGTTATTATTGTTCTACTAAAAATTATTTTTTAAATATCTGCCTATATTTTGCATTTTGCTCATTGTTGCCAGTATATTATTTTATAAGATAAAATATAGCATTGTGTTTTGTAATTTTGTCACTTTGTACCCCATTGTCCTGGTAAAGGAAATCTTAAGTGAACCGAAATCTCCGGTTTCTATGAAAGCAAATTAAAGGCATTCTTGCACTTTCTTCACATTGTTTTCTCCAGCAAGACGCCAAAAGTAAATTACATTATTAAATAAAAATAATGTAGGCGTACTCTCAAAGTTGATAGATTACCGTATTTTCCGGACCATAAGACACACTTTTTTACCTTGAAAACAGAGTCTTCAAAGTTAGGTGCGCCTAATGGTCCGAAGTAAATTAAAAAAATAAAAATAAAAATAAAATTACAGTAAATATTGCTTCTAATACCATAATCATAAAGAAAGCATTGTAAGAATAAGTTAGTTGTAAATTTTGGCACAGACTGTACATCAGTGCACTTATCACAGTCGGTAATGTGAGGGTAGCGGGGAGCCGGGTATAAAAGGTGAAAGGACAGGAATGTTGTGTTCTTTCATACAATTGTCTCTGTGGGGTGGTCCAAATGAAAGCAATGACTTCTAAACAGCCTGACATTGAGGATGAAAGCATTGTAGAAAGTCATGATTTGTGTATGCAATGAAGTATAGAATAACATTACTTTTTCCCTTCATTTTCATCCTAAAACCAACGTGCGTCTTATGGTCTGGAGCGTCTTATAATCCGAAAAATACGGTAATTGAAAAAACATTCTTGTTGAGTTTGTGGTGGAGTTGGAAATGACAGGTGTAGTTCTAAAACTAAGCTAAAATTATTCCTAAAGTCTTGTGGTACAAAGCCATGGCAATTTAAGTGAAAATTTAAATAATGAATATAGTTTTTCAATGTGTTTATTGCACTTATTAAAGTGAAACTTTAAAAAAATTGTCTGAAAATGGTAAAAAACTAAAATAAAACTATTTGAATACAATGAACTCTCGATGAACCGAACTAAAATGGGTGGGGGTTTGTCCGAGTTATGAAATGTCTGCCTTATGGAGAGTAAATTAGGAAATGGTATTTAAGTAATGAAATTTCGTGTTTAAGCTTCAATAACGAAATGTATGAGGTAGAACATAATATTAACGCTTACAACTGGAACCAAAAAGAATAACACTTCAGTTCTATATTGAAATTTCTAGTCAGAGTCTGAAATACACACTGTTGCATTATTAGTACAAGATTATGATTGATGTGGCACTGTGAGCATATTTTTCTGAGAAGATTTAGGCCGAAAAAACTATAAATGTTCTTCTGCGTACACATTTTTTCTGTTGCTTTTGAATAATTACTTCTCTTGCAGTTCTGAAGTGGCCGTAGAATGGCTGTAGATCTGGGTCTGGATCGCCAAGAATCTGTCCGAGTTATCCGAAGTCCAGCATACTGAGGTCCAAATTATCGAGAATTCACTGTATGTTTATAAACTAAAACAGGGTTTATAAAAACGTAAAAATCTGGGCCCTACTTATAACTTTAATTACTTCCTCCATGAACTGAAGTGCAGTAGTGATTATTTTGTAGTGAGCAAAATGTCAAAAACTGAAAATGTGTCATTAGTAATTCATAATCTGTAGTAATTAATGAACAGTGACTTATAATGACAACAACATCAACAACAATAATAATAATCATTATCATCATCATACACAAGACTATATCATATTTTTAAAAAAATTCTTATGTAAATTCACATAAGTATGAAACAATAGACAGCTTTCAATAGGCATTCATTTTAAAGCACTTTTTTCTTATTGATCACAGTACAGACACAAGTAGGGGTACGCCGTAGCCTAGTGGTTGAGGCGCTGCACTACAAACTGGAAGGTTGTGGGTTCGATCCCCAATGAGGTTGTCGGAGTTTTTCAATTGGCCTAATCCTTCTGGTGGCACTATGCCCCTGGGGTCGACTCAGCCTCTAACAGAAATGAGTACCAGGAGCAATCTTGGGGGTAAAGGTGGCTGGTGCGTAAGGCTGGCAACCTTACCACCTTCATGCGCTGATGACTAAAAATCTGGGAACCTCAACCTCCTGGAACCCTCTGGGCCTCCATGGCCTGTAATAGGGAACACTTTACACTTTACGGACACAAGTAGGTAATATGTGTTTTGCAACTATAAAGACGATCAAAAGTCACTCTAACCAACTGTCATAGCCACAACAACATCTCAGTGCATTGACTCTACTAACTATGCATGAACATTAATCTGCCTTAATGGAGGCTGAGCCTACTTGCAATTTATCATACACATGACAAGGCTAACACCCAGAAGGGTGTGAAACTTGGAATCAAATCACATAACTACATGTCTCAAGTAATGAACTTTGTTGGTTGGTTGCAAATAATTGTTTACTACACTTTCCACACATGTTCGTTTTATTGCTACTGCTTCATGGGTAGAACTTACAGCTGTTCATTTCATAGGTTTTCTTGTTGTTATTGAAACGCTAGACACATCTTAAGGGTTCTGGATGCTCTGAATATTCTCAAAAAATCTTCTGTTCTTGGGAAATGTGCTCTTCCAAGTGACTTTCCAAGAAAAGGCGTATTCTCTTTCTAATCAATTTGCTTCCATTCCAACTAGGATGACTCTACGTCCACATGATGTATTCATTATAAGCAAAAAATCATGAATATTGCAGGAAATTATCACTGGCCACCTATTGGTTTTTTGTTTGCTATCTGATTAAGCGTGTCTACAGCACTTTCAATTGAATTATAGTCCAGAACCATTTATGGCTTCTTATCAGTCCTGTAACTGATTTCCTCATCATGCTGAAGAGTGCTCATAAGTACAATATTTTTATTTCTCTTAGGAGATCACAGCAGTGTCATTTGTGAAGTAAAATAAGAGCTGTAAAACTCCTTGTTGGTTATATTTTGTGGAAGCTCCTACTTTTTTTTTTCTGAATAGTTCTTGAACATTGTCATTTTCCTTTTTAGAAGCAGCTGGCCCAAATTTTATGATGTAAAAAGTTTGTCACATGTGATATTCTGACCTAGTAACTTAAAATTGAGATCAGCTACTATCCTCATTCCCTGATTTCTTCTGATGCCATTCTATGTTTCCATTTTTAGGCTGTGAACAGTCATGACTGTCATCAGAACGCTCACTTTCAGATGGATTACTGACATGACCTTTGAACAGAAAGTAATTCTTCATCTGTTGAGGTATTTATTAATTCTTATAACTCAGCATCAGTCAATGGTCTAATTGCCTTGGTGTCACAATTCAGATTGATCAGAAAGAATAAACCATTCTCATTATAAAAAAATAAAAAATATAAATAAAGCAGAAACGAGCCCATTGTTGAACATTGAGAGCATGCTGGGTTGATAAAAATCATTATCCATATACTTTTTCTTTCAATGTACAGTATTCTTTGTCGTAAGGCAGCCTCTCATTGTTACAGGAAGAAATAACATTAAAATAATAATAATAATAATAATACTAATAACAGTAGCAAAATAGAGCTTAGTATTTCCATTTAAAAAACAGATATCCAATAACACAGTAATTTTATTTCTGTCATAATGACCCGACCCGTTCGGCCATAATGACCTGACAAAAAATTCCATAAAATTTTCAGTCCCAAGATTCTTCAAAATCTGGCAACCTTAACCTGAAGATATTTAACCCAAACTAACATTTTGTTTTGATAATCCCCCCCCCCCCCAAGTTATGCTGCCAGTGGCAGATTTAGCACTTAAGAGGCCTCAGGTGCAATTCAACTTTGGGGCCCTCCTCTTAATATTTTCACTACTTCTACCACCCAACAGTGCACATGCTTTTTACTATGGCAGGAACTGTGATGCCGTATGATCCTCTAGCGCATCATTCCGCATTGAACCCCATACTTTACTTTACTTTACTTTAGTTATATTATATTACGTACATTCAATGATATTCAATGTTATATTAATTTCAAGTAATATTCAGGAATCTGTCACAAGTTAGCAGTTATACAGGAAAGTAGCCAGGAAGCTAACCACAAATCTTCCTGTTAGGAAGTACGTCATGTAAATTCCCTGACAGGCAATTCCTTAGGTACATTATTATTTTCTATATTTTATGCCATTTAAGACACAATTATGAATAGCATATGATGTAGTTGGGAACCAATCAGAAAGTGGGACAACGCCCGAATATTTTTATTGTTTTAACTGGATTTTCTTTTAATACGGTTTGGCATGGGAGACTTACTTGCTATTTTGCTGACATGTTAAGTGTGTAGTCATGTTCAATACCTGAGTTGGTCTCTGGTTACTGATTGTCATATAAATATTAGTAGTCAATTCAGTGCACATCAACATCATGCTCCTGACTTGTAAGTACACAGTTTTTTCTTCAATATAGTCTGCTACTAGAAACTGCCATAGTGTCGTCTCTCTTGTGTTATTACTTATATCACTCATAATATTTTACTGAGATAGTTTTATAAATGTAATCAGTATTCATGTTTATTTAATTAAAGTTACTATTGTTATATTTTGTCGTCCTTAACATAGTAGTTGATAAGTCCATTCCACTCAACAGTGCACCTACCCTACTACTCAGGCATGACAGCACTATACCTGTAGCCTATACTATGGACACCAGTATGCAATTTATTTCAAAATATGGTTCTTTAATGAAAAATACATCAATCGGCATTATTTTTATCACTATTCATTAAGCATTAAAGGTGTATTCGAATATAATAATATAAATAATTTTTTTTTCCAGATTACTAAAGGCAAACTAAATGGGAACTTTTTTACTTTAGAGTTGAAGCATCTTCCGCAACCAGCTAAGCCACGCCCACCGCGAGTATATAAGCAGCTCCGTTTCTCCAAGCAGTCCAGTCAGCGTCAAGATAGCAGCCACTGAAGAAGTTCCCCACAGCGGGAGCGAAACGTCTGGCGAGACTTGTAATTTTGCCTTTGGACCACGGCCCACAGCCCGGAAGATGCTTCAACTCCAAGATTCCGGCCGTGAAAGCCTCAGATTAACTATTTTTTACTTTAGCTTCAGCAAATTTATCAATTAGATTTCCATAACCTAATAATCTAAATAATTTTAAAAATATAATTTTAGTATGACTGAACTGACCCCGAACACGAGCTATGCTCATGCGGGGCAAATAATACTCTTTTCAAATTGTACAAATTGTGTGTATATTATTTGTATTTGTAATAATTTTGTATCAATTTGTATTTTTAATTTGTAATAAACTTAATTTGTAATTTAATTTGTAATATAATTTTCTATAAACACCATTACTATAATGGAGTTACAATAAGGAATTTCTTATATAGTTTTACTCTTTTCAAAACCGAAAACGAATGTTCACCACTTGCATTACAAATTTAAGGGGATCTGGAATGAGATTTTGGGCCAAAAATTGCTTTTTTATTTTAATTGACTAAAAATAACTGTGAAGTTTTAGCTTCAAAATTAGGAATAAATCATTGCTGTACTGTAAGTCTAAATATTTTTAATTGATTTTTAAAAATTTCGTGCATGGAATGTTGTCTACTGATAGCCATCATGGCTACCCACCCAGCTAATAAACATACTAAGCAAAACAGCAAAACTTCAATGGTGATTGGGTCACCAAGCATTAAGAATTATATAAAATGGGTTATAATACCCTTGCTTGCATATGGACCTCCAAAATTTTTCTACATTAGTAAACGTAGATTGTAAACCTCAAATTAATCTACTCTTATACAATTCAACGGCCCTAAATAGCGTGCTTGCTTGCTCGACCGCTTCGTGAGACATCGGGTATACTCGGCGATGTTCGTCTCTCGCAGTGTACACTTTCATCAGACTACAAAATTAGTAAAACCGTTTCTTTATTATATAAGGCCTAAGTGAAATGAACACAATGAACAAATATTCTAATTTTATTTTTACTTACAATTTTCATAGCTCTGAACCACAAACATTTTTAATACACTGCCAGTGTAAATTTCTTTAAAATCCTGGAGTCAATTAATAATGGCGGGTGAAGCCGCGGGCATCAGGTTTAATATATTGATAGTTTAATCCTCGAAGTATCGCGGACAGTAAAAATCCAAATCAATCACTCCTTCTCTTGAAAAATTATATAATTTCTGAAAATTACACTGAATTTATCAAATAAAATTCACATCACATTCATCTGTCAACAAACAGTTGAGAAACGATACGTATTATCCACCGCCATCTCGAGAATTACGCACGAGAATTACACAGTTTAGAAGGCAGTGGTTCACAGTTATCTTTGGAACTGCATAATCGAATCTGAGATCGTTTTCCCAGGTGGCGATTTCTAATCGTGGAATGTACTCTAAAGCCGGAATTTTAGCTGTTTCATTAATTATTAATGGTTTAGTTTAAGAATGATTCGCGTGCAAGTGTTAATAAATATAATGCTTTAATAATCATTATACTATTAATTTTTAATTTTTAAATTAATTATCGTGGGCGAAGCCGTGGGCACCTCCAGTAATTTATACATATCAGCAGGATTCATGACATTTCCTTCTTTTACAAAGGCAATAAAATGGACAATTCACCTTCAAAATTTTTAATATCAATATCATTTTTATATTTTGTGCATATGATTTCCACACAATTATTAAATCGGATATCAGGCATTTTAAAAATAAAAAATAATCCAAAATCCTTTAAATCACCATAAATGGCTCTTTTTTGTGATAATTCTTAAATTAATAGCCTATATCACAAGCAATGTTACTTACACTTATGACAAAATTTTCATTTACATTAAATGTGTTGTACATGGGTTGTTTTTTTAGTAGTGGCAACTATTTTATTTCTCCATACATAGCATACGTACATGATTCTAATTTTTATAAGCCTTTGATGTAATCACCACCATTTCTTACAACATGTTCCCTGCGATGCGTAAATCTTTGGAACCCAATGGCACTGCCTAATTTGTTGATGGTGCGAAGAGAGCAGTCAGTTGTCTGTAAAACATCTTCAACCATATGAAAGCAAATCCCCCAAGTGGCTCCTTCATCTCCAGGTTTAGATCAAAGTCACAGGGAGTTAAATCTGGAGAGTACGGAGGTTGATAGAGCACCTCCCAGCCCCAGTGATTGAACAGTTCAGACACAATTCCTGCTGTATGTTCCCTAGCGTTGTCATGCAGAATGATGGGTGGATTATCCATGAAGTTGTCGCCGTTTGCTTTTTAGAGCTTCTTGCAGATTGTTTTGCAAAAACAAACAGTAGTACTCCACAGTAACATTCTGGTGTGGGGGAATGGTATGTTTTAAGATCACACCATCCCAATCATGTTTTACAGGCAGCTGACCGCTCTCTTCGCACCATCAACAGATTAGGCAATGCCAGCGGGTTTCAAAGACTTACGCACCACGGGGAACATGTTGTACGCAATGGGGGTGATTACATCGAAGGCCTATAAAAGTTAGAACCAAGTACGTTTGCTATGTATGGAGACGTTGAACTGCTGTGCGATATATTTTAGTAATGTAATGTGCTGAAATGGATCCGTCAGAAACCGTAAGGTAGGTACGGATCCATCTCTAAAGTGGAAATTTGGGCTGATGTAAAGTTGTTGTTTAGAACAAATAAATTCATATTCAATTCATATTCATATGTATGGAGAAGTAAAATAGTTGCCACTACTAAAAAAAACCCATGTATTTAACGATAATTCTTTAAACTGTAAAATTTTTCTTTCTTTTATTCTCGTCTCTCGGTAGTTCCAGTTTTTTGTCAATAAGTTGACATTATTCTCAATATTGTCAAAAAGTCATTAGGAAAAAGTAAAATAAAATATATATTTTTAAGCTAAATTTTGAGGCCCCTTGGTTCATGAGGCCTTAGGTGCATGCCTTATGCGCCTATTCAGAAATCCACCACTGTATGCTGTTCAGATACACAGACATGTTTCTGAAAATTGCATTTTGGTACTCAAGGGATTTCTAAATATGTATAATGCAAAAACATTAGTGTAAAAAAATTGAGTCAAGGCATAAGAGAACCTTAATTCCAACCAAAGGTAAAGAAGATGTACTGTTCTGTGAGATTCCAGCAGGAAGTAAATAAGTCATCACAAAAAATGGCATTTCAAATTATAAATGGAGAGACAGACGTGCTGCAATCTATTCTTCTATCAATCCTCAAATGTGCCTTCAGTACTGTCTATGACTTCATAGTGCAAAGTTTTGTGTATTGAAATCAAGTTATGTTATGACAAAATAAATCGGAGTAAATTTGCACTGCCACTGCCAGTCATGTAAGTAAAATTGCATTATTTGTATATACTTAGTTTTTATGGTGAAACAACGTGATTTATAAATCCAGATGCTCTGGGTTCGATTCCTGGATGGAGGGAGAAAATTTTCTTTAACTTTGATTATCCTTATCTCCCTTTTGTCTGGCCTCGCACCACAGCACCAACTGTTGTAACCTAACACCAACAGCAGCACAGTGCAATTTTGCTACCAGTTCTAATTTTTGTCCTACCCTATCTTCAAAACCGAAATAGAAAAAAATATGAAGTATTCTGCTTATTATAACATTATTAAAATAACTGTACTGCTTTATTATAGACTTAACCATATTTTGCAGCGCATATATGTTGCTCTTAAATATTGCATACCCACTGTGCATCATTACATTATACTTTACTGTCATGTAGCCTTTTTATTGTATTCTTTACATTCCTGGTAAATTATACATTCAAATGGTTTACATTTCATAATATTATGTCTATATCAGTTTACTTTTTTCAGTTTTAGAGGAGTTAAATAAAAGAAGTGGTAGGAAAATTACACTGCGCTGCTGCTGGTGTGACAATAATTGGCACTGCTGCACGTGGGTTAAAAAAATATCCTCTTGTCATATGCGGCAAACTACTACAAATAAGGAGAAATTAAGAAGTGAATATGCTCTTACCTTCAAATCATCATCATCAGCAGCGACTTTGTCTTTCTTCTTCTTGAGAATGTAAGTGAGGTTCATCTTGGGCTTTTTGTATTTCTGCGAGGGGCCATGGTCTGCACTCTCAGTGTCACTGCTGCAATACATACATCCTCATGTTTATGACAGTACTAAACTCTACTCAGCATGTGTGAAACCTTAACTAACTTATAACTGTTTCTCGGACTGCCTAGTGCTGGTTATTATTATAAGAAGTAAAGTGAAGTGGTATTTTCATTTGATATGTTTGCAATTCATTTGTTATATTTTGTATCTGTTAACTTATAGACATTCACATGATAAGACTTGATCTATATGTATGTGAAGCAGGGTCATTACTCCGAGTGATGAACTCAGGCTAAGGACCTGCATTGCTCAATCTCCATAAACTTCCACATATGTATCTTTCAGTTACTCTATCCTCAACGTGAATATTTTTTGTTGTACCATTGGTTGATAACTATGGAAGTGTGCAGTAAAACTTTGTAAACAAATGACAATGATAATGATAACAGTAATAAAAAAGTAATAAAAATAATAACAACAAAAACAATAGGGCTAATAATAAAAGTAATAATAATAGTAATAATAACAAAAACAAAAACAACAATAATAAAAGTAACAATAATAGTAATAATAACAATAATAATAAATTTTTTATTTCATTGGAAAGATGATAAAAAAGTTTGATGTGTTTATAATACACACATTTTTGAAAATAGGTTAATGAAGCTAAAGGCAAATGGGGATCAAGTCTGTAGCCTACTGCTATCGATTTTTCATATTATGAATATCATTATTCTTGGTAAATTTACTTTGAATTTCACATAGAGGTCATTAGAGATCAAATAAAATTGCAAAGGACTGAGCGAGGTGGCTGAGATGGTAATGCCTTGGACTCGCATTCGGGAGGTCCCAGGTTCAAATCCTGTGGCCAGGCAATTTGATGTGGGTTTTTTTTCATGGTTTTCCCAGTCATAAAGGCAAATGCTGAATTGGATATATACATACAGTACCATGAATCATCCTCACTATTACATCCTGTATTTAAATTAATATCAGTTGAAGTTTACTCCATAAAACAAATCCTAGATGTAGATTGTGTTCTTCTGGCATGAATACCACTTCACCTTATTTTAACAATACAAACCATGGTAACCATACAGTGGGCCTACTTAAACATAACCAGTGGCACCAACTTATATGTGCCCATGTGGCTCAAGCCCATCTAATAATTTGTCATGCATTATTAATACCAAAATATTTATTGATATTACTAAAAATCATGCTTCTTTGTCAAAACACTGTAAAGCTGAAATCAGGCTCATTTCTTGTACAGTTCCATATTTGTCTGTAGTCAGATCAAAATTATAGAAGTCTATTTCATGAACCAAATGAGTGGGTGTATGAAAATTTTTAAATCTTTGAGCCCACCCAACGTTTTTGAAAAGTTGGCACCACTGAACATAACACAGAAGTAACAGTGTGAATAGATATAATTTAAGTTAATTTAAATTTTAGTGTAAAACTTCTTTATTCAAGGTATATCCAGAAAGAATATGTTACAGCTGAGACATATGTAATGTACCAGTCATACGCACATGTTCAGTCTTTAATAAGTAACTGATCACTCTAAAAATAATTTTTAGGATTTTTGGCTCTGTTGTACATCTCTGCTAGTATCAATCTTTCCCGGTGCCATACACTCCTTTCACCTACACTTGAGTTTGAGTGAGTGACAGAGCGAGAGAGAGTGTGCAGCACCAGGAAAGGTTCTTAGAAGCAGAGGTGTACAACACAGCCAAAAATCCTACCAATTTGTCCATTTTTCGGATTACTTATCAAAGACCCTCTGTAATAATGTTTTTTTAGATAAGATAAGATAAGATACTTTATTCATCCGTATAATCAATTTACATCGATGTAGGATTCGTCAGCTTTAACCTAAGATAGAAATTAACACTAGAACAGTAATACAGAGAATCTTA
Source organism: Ectobius pallidus (assembly GCA_964059195.1). Lineage (NCBI taxonomy): Eukaryota > Metazoa > Arthropoda > Insecta > Blattodea > Ectobiidae > Ectobius > Ectobius pallidus. Next base: position 30,431,870 of record CAXKWD010000001.1, on the reverse strand, counting down.
AACTATAAACACAATAATGAACTGATTTAAGAATACCTTAACCTACAAGACAAATTAACAAACTGGTAAAATGATAAAATTATGTACAGGTCGCTACTGATAAAACTCAGTACTACTATATGCTTAGTTAGGAGTAGCAAAAGATGCGCCGTGCCTATGGTTCAGATAAATATTCTTCTATTGAATAGTAGCATCCTTGCATTAGATAATTTTTTAGGGTTGATATAAATCTTTTGATTGAGTTTATAGATTTTATGTAATTAGGGAGTCTGTTGTAAAAGTGAGTTCCATTGTGTTCAAAACTTTTTTCAAATAGGGAGGTATTGTGGGCCAAGATACATAGATCTGTTTTGTTCCTTGTATTATATGAGTGTTTCTGTAGATTTGTTTTGAATTTAGAATGAGTCGATTTGATATGACAGAGGACCTCATATATGTACACACATGGAAATGGTAGTATTTTCAGAGTTTTGAAATATGGTTTGCAACTGGTTGAGGATGATATTCTAACAATAGATCTCACTGCTCTTTTTTGTAATCTGAATATCGTTAAAACATCTCTTGAACTGCCCCAACTTAGAAAGCCATATGACATTATTGAATGGAAATATGAAAAGTATACAATTCTCAAAACATGAACATCTACAACTTCCCTCAATGATTTTATGAAAAAGCACATTGAACTCAATTTTAGTGATAACTGCTTAATATGTACATTCCATTTTAGATGTTGGTCTAGCCATATACCAAGGAATTTTGTCGCTGGTGCATAGAATAATGGTTTGTTGTCTATATGTAGGCCTATGTCCGGGAATTGGAGAGTGGTATTTAATCTGTGGTGGAAACCTATGGCGACAGTTTTTTCTTCATTTACTTTTAATTTATTGTTATGAAACCATGTTAAAATTTTTGAATTAAACATATTGATGCAATTTGCAAGTTCTACTGTGTTTTTGCCCTTCATAAGTATGCTCGTATCGTCTGCAAAAAGAGTAAGTTTTGTGTTGGCTGTTGTCGAGTTAAGGCTTTCACCTAAGTCATTTATGTAAAGCATACATTATATACATTAGTAGGCTACTATTCCTTCCGCTACTGTATCTTACTTTAGTGAGCAGATCATTTTAATAATGTTCTTCATCTTCCATTTAATAAAACTAATGGCATTATGATTTTAATATTAATCTAATATTATTTAGAATTAAACATACTGGCAGTGAAGAAATAAACTCAACAGGTGAGTAACTACGAGTATAATAACTTAAATTTCAAACATCTAGTTTCATGGACTCAACAAACAGTGGTTATGTCACTGCTTATTAAAGAAAAAATTGGAATAACAGAGATTTCAACCCCTGTTGTTTAGTTCTATAAGAACGTGCTTTAAACTCCTCATTTATATGATTTGTGTGCACAAATGGATATTTACATTTATATACAGTAATTCCACTTAATACACTTAGCCATTACACTCGTGTCCTTAACTTTTTAGACTGAGAATACACATAGACTTATTAGTGCTCAGCCCACAAACATCTAGGCTGACAATTACACTGATTAAGACTGTGTAAGCCCTTGGGGCCCTGGGAGTGTTTTAGACAGGATTGCTGCATATTTTATTGGAGTCTCAATAGCATTTTAACCTACAATCTTTGTATATAAAGCTCATTAAAATTAACTGTGAAATCAATAAAAAAATTAAACTCCAAGAATTAAGAAGTTTCACACACTAGCAAATATAACTGTTATGAAAAGATCTAAACTTCTATAATTATGTGCTTAATGTAAGAGAATTATAAATATTTAAACAAATGTGAATATGGTATAAATAATGGTAACCCATGTTTTGAATAATTACCAACACAGTTTTTACTTACCTCCTTGCTGTATATTCTTATTGTTGTAAACAGATTTTAGCAATGCAAACACCTACAATATAACAACCTAATTTTAAGGGTTATCACTTTTTACATCCTTCAAATATGAATCAGATAAAGGGTGATCTTTGAATATTTAGCACTTTATTAGTTTGTTAATCCCAGCATCAGAGTCACAAGAAAAACCGTTTTAATGAGATCATTATTATTATTATTATTATTATGTATGAGAAAAATAACTGAGATGATCTGAAGGAGTATTACTGTATTTACCCAATGAGATGGACCAACAAAATATTTTTCTAGTTCCTAAAATAGAAAACCAAAAGGGCCTGGTTTACTTGGTGAGGTATAGAAAGACATACAGGAAGAGGCAATATCCAACAATGTATTTTTTTAAAGAGAAAACTTAAAGTGCACCAGAGTTTTCAAGACAGGCAAGACGTGGACTGAAGAAAGGAAGAAACAACATGGAGATCAAATGCAGAGTATGGTCTACTGGGAAAATGTTATAACCCAAGGAAGATATTAGTTGAAACAATGTGGCCCATAGATGGCTGAAATAACAAGAAAGAAAAGAAGGAAATGGTTACACAGTTGAGATTATCTTATCATTACAAACAAGGATGTGAATAAAAGGCATCCTGTTATCTCTGCACCCAAGAGTATAGGGCTTCTAGTGGAGGAAAATCTAATTTAGTTATGCTCATTTTGCTATAGACAACAGAGGAACAAGTGCTGCTCCATCAACTTGAAGACAGATAGAGAAAACTAAGGTATTACTAGGATGTGAAAGAGCCAAGGAATTCATGCCTAGGATATTTATCTGGTCAAAAATCCAGTGGTCACAAGAAATTTCTGGCAAGATGTAGACTTATAAACTATAAGTCTGCAAAAAATAATATGTAATACAACAAACAATGAACTTGTACTAATGACCCATTTACTGGTATTGCTTTCATGGCTTAATCCCTTAACTCACAACATGTGGTCTCACAGATCATGTGAGAATTTTTAACTTGCTCTCCAAGGCAGATTCAAGCAAAAAGCACCTCTGCTCCCCCTACCCTACTTAAATCACAAACCCATCAGTGTCTAAAGGTCAGTTGAATTCTCAATGTCTTGGATTAATTTTGTCATCTGTTGCAGATTCCCTAGATTGGGCCTCATGAAATATGTTATTAGAGTAGACCTACAAAATGTGTTGGTAAAAATATAGCCTATCAATGATATCAATCTTACTATGAGGACATGGCTATTATTTGGGTAATCAGATGGGAGAGGAAGGTGCATTTTTTGAGGCTCATGTATTATAAGCCAAAATAGATTCGACATACTTGTTTTTTCTCGAACCTCCGTTTCCATGACTTGAACTAGAGGTAGTTAAAATATATTTGCTTAGTTTTGTAAGAAATAAAGTAATTTTTTACTTTCATTTTGCCATATTGGTTGAAAACTGTTAGACTGCTTACACTACAAAGAAAATTATGGTATCGTATATTGTATGAGTAGGCCTAATAATTATAATTTTTTAAAACGTTTACATCTTTATTTCACGGTTTGAACAAAAGAGTTCCAACAACCACATCTCATCGTATATGTTACAAATCTGTCATTCCAGGCTTTGTTGTGTACGATAGCTTAGGGTGAATAGGTTAAAGCTGTCCGAGCTATCAGCTGCTGCTTGCTCTGCAGTCATCTTCTAGGAAGACGTAAGCTAGGTTGGAAATTGGAAGCCCTATTCTATTGTGACAGCGTTGACATAGTTTAACCTTTTTCATGTCATGAGCCGAATCACTCATATTCCTAAAGTCAGGTGGAGAGAACCAGCAGCCTGCCTTTCTTTACCAGTGTAAATGCCAAGGGGTTTTAAGGAGAAATTATGTATTACGAAAGAATATGCATAAGAAACGATAATATAATTAATAGATAAATTCATGGAAGTTTTTATAAATGCATCAATGTAATGTAATATTTGTTTATAATACTAATAGATACAATAACTTAACAACAGCTTCCAGATATTGCATCAAAAACATTAGTTTTGTACGAAATAAAGTAATTTTTTACTTTCAGTTTGAAAATATTTTATTCAAAATGCACATGAAACAAAATAATAAATAGGAGAGCGCACAATGTGCATTGTTATTCTTCAGTACAAAACTGGGTTAGAGATTTTTGTCTCTTCTTGCATGTTAACACATGATAGCGTTCACATGGTCGGCCACACAGTTGACACAAACACTGAAGCGAGTCTGGTTCATGGTGTTTCGTGGTGGAACACATCAGGTGATGGAATCCGTGAACTGAAAGGCGTGTGTAGATGTGTCTGAGCTCGTAGTCTGCTTGCTTCCACTCTGTCCTCATCATGGCATCCATCGAGTAGAAATCGGGCCATATTTGTTCCTTTTTCTGTCTTAGGATTTTAATTGCCTCATTGTAGGCACTTGTTGATGGCAGCGAGAACTGGTATCGTAGCTCTTCTAGGAGGAAAGGTTCACTTGCAAGTTCGTAAACAAGTCGCGAAAGAGTGAACTTTGAGAGACATAATGCCTTTTTAAGTTATGTTGACTTGACTTTTTCTATGGCAAGGAGATCATTCGTTTGCAATTGTTCCCATATAGCGTCTAGAGCATAGCTGATAACTGGCGCAATTTTCACCCTGAAGAGTTTCAGTGACGTGTGTAAAGACAGTCTTCGTATCTGTTTTATGTCGTTCATAGCTATGGTTGCTGCGGATGTTCTCTCTTTTATGTGTTTTGTGAACCTGGTGGCTGTTGTTTGAAGGGTAATACCGAGATACTTGAAGCTGTTGACCTTTCGTATATTCTTACCATTTATCTTGATGACATCTTCGGCTGCGGCTCGTCCTCCTTTCCTAAATACCATCATTACTGTCTTGTCTTCATTCAAATGTAGGTCATTTTGTTCTGCCCATGTGATTAGACGGTCGCATGCCACTTGGAGCTGTTCCAGCGATTTGGAGACCAAGACCATGTCGTCTGCATATGCCTACATGGCCACATCTAAGTTTTCTATGACTTGTGTCACGTCTATCGTGGCGATGTTAAACAAAAGAGGGCTCATTGGGTCGCCCTGCAAGACTCCATTCGTCTGCGTCAGCCAGGATGATCTGTCTATCTGGTTGTCTATCTCAACGTAGTTGCAGGCTAGTATATTTCCTATGATTTTTGTCAGGTAGTGGCTTTCTCCAATTAGGGATTCAAGTTTTCCGAGTGCTTTCTGTCTATTAATCAAGTCGAAGGCCTTGCTGTAGTCAACGAAAATGGCATATAGTTTTCCCCGCTGGTGTCTGAGTGCTTCCCGTATGTTGTTTAGTATGCAATTCACGGCATGAATCGTGGATTTCCCCTTTCGGAAACCGAACTGTAACTCTGGAATTTTGTCATCTATTAGTTTTTGTAAGTCTGTCCGTGATGAGTTTTGTCAGCATTTTGAATGGTGTGCATTCTAGGGCAATGCCTCTATATGCATTTGGGTCTTTTGTGTCACCTTTTCCTTTGTATAACACTTTCACTGTTGAGCTCCTCCATTTGTCAGGTATATTGGCTTCTGTAAGCCATCTGTTCATCATTGCGGTCCAGGTATTAGTAAATAGTGTGGCGGTGTTTTGGATGTGCTCATTGTATATCTGGTCGGGTCCACAAGCTTTCTTTTTCTTTAGTTGAGCTATTACGCCTTTGATATCTTCCGTGGTGAACAGGTCATAATCATTAATTGCAGTTTGGAATTTAGTTTCCATATGAGGTCTTGTTTCCTTGAATTGTAGGACTTCACGGAAATGTTTTTCCTAAGTCTCTATAGGGATTTCCCTGGGAAACCTTGGTTGTCGTGGTTTTAGGGCTCTATATGGATTTGTTTCTGCCTCTTCTATTAACTTGTTCTCCTCTGATATTATATAGGCCTTTCACCAAAATGAAATACTTTAAAATAAAGAATGCTTTCTCTGTATAAAAAAACATGCATTTGTTGAATTTTGTAAACGTACAGCCTTTAAAGTAACATGTGGAAGAGTAAAATAGCCACATGAACTGTATATATTATAATTTTTCCACACTCAGTTATAATTACCTTTCTAATGAGAATAAAAGCACGGCTAATGATAACAATAATAACACAGGTCTGCAACTAAAAAACTGCATAGGATGTCTCTTAATTTTCGTACAGAATTTTACTTCCTAATACCTAAAAAAATACCAAAAATCTTCTATCACGTCCATTTTTTGTGTAATGAAGTGGTTATATTTATTTTTCATAAAATTTATGGTTTATTGAAAATACGATATTTTATCTGACAAATTCTCATAAACAATTGATTTTTACATTAATTTATTCAATTATAGCTTAACTATACAATATATAATGTTAACTGTTAGGGGTGAGTGGTGGAGGGGGGCGGCACAAGTCAAAGAAGTTCAGTATCGCACATGACAGTAGAGCTGCCGTCAGTAGACACATCGCTTTCAAACTGAACAGTGCTGTTGTTTCTATTTCGTAATCATGGCTCCAAGAGGTTGTGTTATGTCTCCTGATAGCTTTTGTTTTATTTGTGGTGAATACACTGTGAAACGTCAACAGAGAAACATTAATGATTTTGTGAAGAAGCTTTATTTTGCTTACTTCAAATTAAAACTTGGGGGTAAAGACAAACTATGGGCCCCTCACAAGGTGTGTAGAAGATGTGAGGAAGATCTTCGTTTGTGGTTTAAGGGTAAGAAAAACTCATTTCGTTTTGGAATTCCTATGATATGGCGTGAGCAGAAAAATCATACAACCGATTGCTATTTCTGTTCAGTATATGTAAAGGGTTTTAATACAAAAAATAGGAAGAACATATCTTATCCTAACCTTGACTCAGCTATTCGTCCAGTGCCCCATAGCTCTGAAATACCAATCCCACAGCCACCTTCCAGTTTAGATGAATACCTGAGTGAGTCAGAGGACGAAGACACATTACCTCCCCAGGACGAATCTAGCTCAGATTTTTCTGTTGACAAGGGGCCTGAACTATTTTCTCAGAGTGAGCTCAATGACCTAGTAAGAGATTTAGGTCTTTCAAAAGATGAGTTTTTTGTAATGATGTACAAGGGCTCATGAAGTGCTTTGATGTAGAATATGATTCATCTGAATGGCGCCTATTCATTGATTCGTCCAAAGCTAGTCTTAAAGCAGTCTTGCTGCAAAATGGTAATACTTTTGCATCCCTACCTATGGGACACTTGGTGCATATGGAAGAAAACTATAACGATTTGGCCATTATTCTAAAAAAAATCAAATATCAAGACCATCAATGGATGGTTTGTGGGGACTTCAAAATACTAACCATGCTTTTGGGTCAGCAGTCAGGTTATACAAAGTACCCATGTTTTCTATGCTTGTGGGATAGTAGAGCCAGAGAGCAGCATTGGACCAAAAGTGACTGGTCACTGCAAGAAACCCTAAAACCCAGCAAGAAAAACGCCATCTGACTCTGGTTCCATCAGAAAAGGTTTTATTTCCCCCTCTTCACATTAAATTGGGGCTTATGAAACAGTTTGTAAAATCACTGCAAAAGGATGGGAATTGTTTTAGATATCTGTGTTCTAAATTCCCGAAGCTGTCTGAAGCCAAGTTGAAAGAGGGAGTTTTCACTGGTCCCGACATAAGAAAACTTTTATCCGACTCCCTATTTGTGGAAAGTATGAATGAGAAGGAAAAAGAAGCTTGGGAATCGTTCAAGGGTGTAGTGTTAAGATTTTTGGGAAATACTAAGGATCCTGACTACAAAACCATTGTGCATCGTATGATGGCAACGTACAAAGCTCAAGGATGCAAGATGAGCTTAAAGGTTCATTTTTTACACTCCCATGTAGACTATTTTCCTGAAAACTTGGGAGCTTACAGTGAAGAAATGGGTGAACGGTTTCACCAGGATGTCCATGATATCAAGAGACGGTACCAAGGAAGATGGGATGTCAATATGGTTGTGGACTACTGTTGGATGCTGAAGCAGGAAACCAAAGATGGAAATCGGAAACGAGTCCGGCGAAGCATCAAAGAGAAGAAGGAAAGGTTTCACAAAAAAGATGAATAAACATAAAATTGTGAGTAAATGACACAAAATGATGTTTCATTTGTTGTAAAAATTAATATGTTTGATTAATCTTAATACATGAGTGCTTTTTACCAATACTGTGTATCTTTTAGTTTTGCAAAAAAACCTTACGTGGTGGGGGAAAATGGATGCCATTTTTGGAATCAGTGCATTTTAAAACATATAATTTAGTAAAAATATCTCATGCAGCTGAAAAAAAAAATTTTTTTGCAGACCTGTGTAATTATTAACGAACCTAAGTTGAGTAAACGAAAAAATAAAACATAAAGGCATGTTCAGCAAATTAAAGTTACACATGAATCTGTGCACTTAAATTTTTACACTTTTATTTTGCCCAATCACTTATCCATGAACACTATGAATTACTATCATAAACTGAGGACTTATTTATTGTATTCTGTTGCCATGGGAACTGGAAACATAATTGCTTGTGAATGGACCTCTCTAAAGTTTGCATTCCTTCTCTATAGGATGTTGTAAAAATATGTTAACCATGTTCGTTCTTACAAGCCAAAATCCTCAATCACTCACTGGAGAGAGTGGATTCTGCACAGTTGATCGCTTAACTTTAGCACTTACAGGAAAGTTTGCTGCTCTAAAAGGGTTAAGTCCATTGTCTCTAATTGAATTTATTGTTTAATAGTTTTATTTCTATTATTTGTACAACCTGGCAATTGGATCATTTTCAATAATACATTTTAAAAATGCATTGGAAAGGGTAATTAACTATAGTCTAGAATGGAAATGTAAAAAAAAAATTAAGATTTTAGTTTAAAAAAGCGAGCAGTTATAAGCAGAAAAAAAAAATGGAAGTAGTGGGAAAATTTAAATATTTCGCGTTAACAATGAATAGAAATGAAAATTGGTAGGATCATTATCAACTATTGATAATGGTTTATCAAAATTATAAAATATAAAAATTTGTAATTTAAGCAACGTAGGGTGTGAAAAGGAAGCATGGAAGAACATGAACAAACATCGGACTAAATAATGCAAAGCCTGCTAGAAGTAGGACTACCCAGGAACTCAGCAAATGTAGCAGCTTTAATGGGATTAGGAATAGAAAACAGCATGGGCATTTTTTATAAGAAAGGTAATATTTATAAATTGTATTTGGAAAATTCAGAAAATATCATTGAAAAAAACCTAATAACATTTTTCCCAAATTACAAATTTGAAAATAATTAGTGGAGAGGATTAGAGGAAGCTATCAATAAGACAGGTTTAAATTGAATATGGCATTGAGTAGACTCATGGAATATAGATAAAAGAGGTAAGCAAGAAGTGTCTTGTGAATAAAGGAACTTCAAATAATTGGAATATTATGACAACATAAAAAGAGATTGAGGAATGGAAACATATTTATTCAATTGTTGTAATAAGGTTGAAAGAGAAGGCATGGTGGAGACTAGGTGTCTGGAGATTGCACAACACAAGAGGTAATGAACCTAATGATTAAAAGAAATCTGTCTGCTATGCAAAAAAGCAGAAAATGACATATAATTTTAGAATGTAATGAAACGAAATATTGAAGAATAGCTATTTATGTATCAAGTATGCAAAATAACGCATTAGCGGACGATTCTAGTATAGTGGCCGAGGCGAAAGTCGAGGCTGAAATACTGGATGAGTCCGCTAAAGTTTTTGCGTGCGTGGTGCATACAATAGCTTTTAGTACAAGTTCTATATGAAATGAAACAAAAATACCTTATAATTAATTATAATGAAAGGCAGTCAGCCTTTTGTTAAAGTTATATTCTCATGGCCGTCTAGATCATAAAACAACAATGACCGTACGTACCAATACCAAATGTGGTAGTATAGATGCATAATATATGAGTCCCTTGTTTGTAAACAATATTGCATACCAACTAGTATTTATGAAAAGCTTGTGAAAATATAAATGATAATACTGAGGAAATTTCAATCCAAGCCAGAAACATTGAATTGGAGCTGCTGCCAGCAACTTCACGGCAGAAGTAGTCTATTAGAAGGGATATATTACAGCATTTAAATGCTGTTGCTTCCATGGCAAGGAATGTTTTTCATGTGAACCAAAATGTGAAAAGTTGTTGGCTTATATTTGTTGTCATATGATGAAGTGGGCTACCGTGTTTTGCGAAAAATCCTGGTCAAGTTTCTGAGTATCATAAAGAAACGTGTTGGCTTAAATTTGTTGTTTTATGACCAATTATATGCGTAAATCCATGTTAAAGTTGGTGTGACTGGGTAATGCCATCTGGGTTTTGTTTATAGATGGCTTTAAAGGACAAGGCCGATAAAAGTGCATTTTGAATGCAATTTGAATGCACTTTTATGCAATTTTAGCGGCCTTGGTTGCTAAAATGCAATTATTCAGCGTGTTACCAGTCCGATAAGCAGCTGTTTTAGAGAGCGTGTACTAAAAAAATATTTACTGTATTAACAGAAAATTATTAAATCTGATTACAGATAATGTACAGCAAGTTATACAAAACAATAAATGTGACATTGTTGAAAAAGTAGGGATAATGCTTTCTATATTTGAAAAAAAAAATGGCTAGTCAAAACAGAGTCAAGTAGTAATTCAAATAATCTAGTTTTTATGTGTCTTGTTGTGTTGTTTGTTCATTTTTAGTTGTATTTTTAGGTTTGTATTTGTCGTGTGCTTCTGTAAATAAAAAATGACTTTGGTAATGCAGTATTGCAACCGAAAGTCACTACAGTATATACATGAATATAAAATAGATAAATAAATAACTAAAATAATTAATTAATCAATAAATTTTATTTTTATTTCATGGCTGAGCTGTAGAAATAAACTCTACTACAATAACTTCAATAGGGACAACTGTTTTGAACTAAGTCAGGCAATAAGTCAGCTCCAATAAAATTAGACCAATTCACGGCCAATTAATTCCAACCTGCCTTCCATCTTTGCTTTTGATTGGCTGCCCTGAATTAATGCGATCACAGTACAACAGGAACTTCAATTTTCAACCTAGCTCACTTCTTTGAAGAAGATGACTGCAGTGCAAGCAGCAGCCGAAAGCTTGGACAGCTATAACTTTTTCACCCAGCTGGAATCCTGAGTAACGATAATATTATTTTGTGGTTTTGGCATTATAATCCACAGGTTCACAATTATCTCATTAAATCAGTTGATCCTTTGACTCTGCTGCAGTGATTTTGGTATCCTACCTTTAGAAACAGAAAAAAATGAATAAAGTGTCTTGCATTTAAAAATTTCTAGGCTACAGATATGGTACCACAGACTCGTACTGTAAAACTACTGTATCTCTCATTCACATTCATAACCAAATACCTATGCCATGCAATACATACCAGGCCACTAATTGGTAACATGTAACACAGAAATAAATGTTAGGTTAGGTTAGGTTTACAGTTCACAAGACCAGAAGCAATCAAAGCAAAACAAAGTCATCAGATCCACTGTAAAATATGTTTCTCTAACTACAATCTACAAATATTTGACAACCACCTATGAATGATTATCATACTCATAAGTTACTGTTACCATTGAATCAAAAATGAACATGAACATGAAATTAGCCAATCATATTGCTTTGTTTTGATAACAAGCACCATTCCTGTTATCATTGAACACTTCCTTTGTACACAAGAAACACACGGAGAATATTTAGATGACAAGATGGCTTATGTTAGGTTGTGAGGCATCAAATGCGAAATATGTGTAATACAGAAAATTATTATAAATATTATCTACAGGGTCTTTATTATAAGTTGAGACGGGGCGACCGGTGTTTTCACTCTCCACTACGGAGTCCGCATTAGCCGCGGGCGGCGCGCGCGCGGCTTCCCTGCTTAGAGTGTAGGCTATATAAAGTATTACATATCTTACCTTATAACATATGTTGGAAGTGTCGTCCTTCCTGTGTTATACAGGCATTGTATCTGGAAACCACATTTTTAAAGATAAGGTTTATCGAACAAATCCTCACACATTGGAGGAGCTGAAAGAAAACATTACGAATGAAATTAGGGGGCATTACAGTGGAAGAACTCACTCGCGTCAGCCAGAATGTGGTTTCCAGATACAATGCCTGTATAACACAGGAAGGACGACACTTCCAACATATGTTATAAGGTAAGATATGTAATACTTTATATAGCCTACACTCTAAGCAGGGAAGCTGCGCGCGCGCCCGCGGCTAATACGGACTCCGTAGCGGAGAGTGAAAACACCGGTCGCCCCGTCTCAACTTATAATAAAGACCCTGTATATTCGCTCCCTTAAGTAGGCCTATTCATCAGTGCCTTCCAAGGCATGAATGAAATATGTTCATTCTTCCTTGCATGAATATATTACTTCAAGGAATACAGTACCCATATGAATCACTGAAGGTCTGTATCAATAACATAGTTTAATGGTTGTAATGCCCTGTTCTGTGTATATTGTCAGTTCACTGCCCATCACCTGTGCACACTGTCATTTCACTGCCTTAATCCATGCATATTGTCATTTCACTGCCCTGCATATTTCCAGTTCACTAGTGCACAATGTCATTTTTATGCTCAACACTGTACAGGTAGGGAAAAAAAAGTGGACCGACTCTTGTAGCTGATTTCAGAGCCTTGTGATACGTGTATCAATGTAAGAGATGTAACGGAAACGTTTGTTTTCACAACCAATGCAAATTACATGACATTATTTCTCAATTCAAGCAATTTATTGACACTAGAACAAATTTCAACACATTCCCTGCTATCCTGTGAATGCTGCTAGGCATGCGCAGTGGCTCATATCGGCAACTTAGATATTTTAGTCGGTTCAATTTTTTTTTCCCTACCTGTACACATTGTCAGTTCGCTGCCCAACATTTGTGCAGTGTTGGCCTAAGTCATATTTTATTTATCTTGGTTTTGTAGAATTGGCACAATCATCTAGATTTCTTTTATCAACACTCAGAAACAGATTATATAAGGATAAGCTAACAAATTATTTCCTCCATTAACATGTGTGATGTTGTAAGGACTAGTAATATTATATGTTTAATTCAGAAAGATTCTTAAATCTATTTCCTCCACCAAAAAGCTTAAAACAATTAATCTTAAATACATTATACGTGAGAAAGTTAGGTGTCCAAGCCTTTAAAGGACAATATTGTATTAAAACATGTTAGGGCTACAATTCACTACTTAAAGAAAGGAGAGGAGTTTATGTAAAGGAAATTCCCAGGTACCAGTAGTGATTAGTATGGTAGAAAGGAAACGATAGATGCACAGACTGAGAGTTTAGTAAGTTACTAGTTAGAGAAATGTTTATTAGATTGCAAAACTAATATATATACACACATACACACAATGAATTGAATTCTTGAAGAAGCTGTTAAAAATGCCATCTGTTAAGAAGAGAGACCTTGTGTTTCTGAAAAGCCATTTTTAGGTTACAGTTGTGAAATATTCAGAAGAAAAAAAAGCTTGTTTCTAGTGCATCCTTGTATGTGAGCAATGATAAATTTTGGTGCTATAATCAATGACGATAACTGGAAAATCTCAAGTACTGATTAAAACCAGCAAGGGAAATGAAGCAGTATGCAGTGGTATGGAATACCGACACTGTTTTTAAAGGTCCAATTGCATACCAGCACTGGTTTCAATAGTTAAATAGCATACCGTCACTGAAAATCTGTGGCTATTTAATACAAACTGTTAATGTTCCTTTCGGTCGTAATATAATAATTACTTTTCATGATTTTTCATCCACTCGAACGTTTTCATTGGTAGCCATTGTCACTATAGAAGGCTGCGATGATAATTTGTGACGGTCTTTGTTACCATCTAGATTCAATGTTTTTTAAAATATTTTTCAGTAACAATTGTTTAAATAGGTCTTACATATTTTAAAAATATCTTATGTGAAATTAATAAAGTAAACTCTTTGGCACTACATCCCTTAATGGACTGGACATACCACCTAACCGCTGCTCATCTACCATTGATGGGAGGATTTGGGGCATGTGGTCAGCATGCCGACACCCACAGCCGGTATTGGTAGTTTCTGTGACCGTGAAATAAATAAAGGTCTGCCAATCGACAGTACAAGATGTTCTAGTCTTGTGTTGTGTTCCTGTATGGCAATCATCTATAAAGCAGGGTTGGTTACTCATGGAGGAAGTTAATTAAAAACACGCCAAGTGTATATCACATAATTATTATGTTGTAAGGATAAACTTTTGGGAAAACTTTTGGGATAGCATACCACCTCTGGATTTTTCCTACTTCCTTCACTAATTAAAACAATTCCTTTTTGTCTCCTGAAAGTTGCCATTTTGGAGATACAAGGTCTCTCATCTTAATCGATAATGTATTCATAAATTGACAACATTCAGCAGTGATTATGATGGAATATCTTTCTCACTCACAATGCAACACAGTATTTTCTTTTAAGTTAATATTTTTAGGCCTACCTTATTTTATGGACTATTAGATACGCCTTTTTTTTTTTTTTTAAGGAATGACATTTACTTTTCAGGAATACTTCTGTTTTGTACCACAGTGGTGTTGAATGAATTCAACTACTCCATAATGCTGCAAACAGTCCATATCATGAAGGCCACTAAATCAAATGATCAAAAAATGAACATCACGGCCCGTTGCCAGTAACTTTCCTGATGAATGAATTCTTGAAATGATATTTCTTTAGCCTGTAATTATAATTATTTCTTTCTTTATAAAATTTCTCATTGGACAGCAATGACAGAAACAGTTGCACCAATATAGATGGCCAGTGACTCATACATCTGGGGTTTGCCGACAACATCGTAGTGGTAGCCGAATCCACACAAATACCACTGTCAAGCAAATAGACACAGCAAGTAAGGAGGCATGTCTAACGATGAACATCACAAAAACAAAAGGGATGACAAATCCTGTAGAGGATCCAATCCTCGTTTATTTAGGACAAAATATATCCCCCCATGCAAGCACAGAGAAAGAAGTTAAATAGAGGATAGGTCTGGCATGGAGGAAATTTTGGTCCTTGAAATTTATTCTGATGGAGGAAAAGCAGAAAATAAGTATAAAATCTGAGGTACTAGAGAAATGTGTCATACAAACTCTGATATACAGCTACCAAACTTGGTCCCTGAATGAGAGGCATAAACAGGCACTCCAGATGTACCAGCGACAGATGGAGAGAAAAATTCTTCATGTATCATTGGGAGATAAAACCAGAAATGAAGAGATACATAGAAGAACAGGCATGTGCAACGTGGTCACCAAACAAAAGCACAAAAATGGAAATGGAGCGGTCATATGGCACGGATTGAACATCAGAGATGGACACAACGAACCACCATGTGGGACCCACAAACAGGACGGATGCATGTGGGATGACAACAAACCAGGTGGGCTGACCGTTTCAAAACTATAGCAGGAAGACAGTGGTCAAGAGTGGCAAAAGATAGGGAAAGATGGATACACCTGGGGTGTCCGTGATTCAATACCAGTGCTTAGTGGAAGAGCAACAGTGAATAGTGTAAATGAGGAAGAATTAGTGAAAGTTTGTAGAGGGGTTGGCAGGACGATTCAATAAAATGCAGATGTTCCTTAGGACTCGCTCACTTAAGGAGTAAAAATAATGAGCAAATCGCTGCTTAAAAGGAGGCCATGGCCCTTAAGGGATGAAATAGGCTAAGTTCATTTATTCATTCATTCCCTCATTCATTTATTCATTCATTCATACAGTATTGTGAGGCACACTAATTTAGAGATTTTGTGACAGGGTTTTAACTGTTATTGTAGCATCAGGAGAGCATTAGCATGGAAAGCCGAAGGTTATGGATTCAAATCTTCATGTCAGAGTAACTTCTTTTCTTCTAAAATTTTCTCGTGTAATGTTCAACCAAAACAATATTCTGTGATTTCATGAATACACATCTACATCAGTGGCATAGGGAAGAGGGGGTCTGGATCTCCCACGAAATCAAAACCTAAAATTCTATTTAAGTTATTTTAGCTTTCTTTTGTCAAAATATTTAATTACTGTATTTAATAATAAAATACTGAGCTTGTAAATGTAGACCTATTATTTCCACTGCTCCATATGTTATTTAAGTTTTCTTATAAATAGTAATGTGTTATAACTTAGGTAACAATATTTTGTTTAAGTTAGCATGTTTTAGAGTATAGTAAACAAATTTGCTAACTAGTTTTTCAGTGCTAAAATAGCGCAAAATGTTCCTGGGCTGAGCTCCCAAATCCCCCCCCCCCCCGCACTTTCAACCCTCCGTGAAATTATTTTCTGGCTACGCCACGGATCTACATCTTATATGGTATGGTACAATTACAGGAAACCTGATCACAAAATCACTAAATCAGTGTGCCTCACAATACTGTATATTATGTAAATATCTTTCAGTCACGTCACCATTTAAGGCTAATCATAGAAGAGAGATTCTATCTGGGGCTGTGAATCACAAACTGTGGCTAGATCAGATGAGAGAACATTGGCATGGAAGGCAGAACATCATGGGTTTGAATTCCAGTGGTTCATGAATACATAATACAATCGATGGAGCTCAAGTCACGGCAACTATTTTTTTCTCAATGGTACCATGAAACGTGGTATGTCACAGGAGAGTGTGGCATCTGTAGTGTATGGACACATCATTTGCTAGCATTGTGATGTACGGTCATATGAACAGAGACGACAGTAATTTAGTTGTGTCAGCCACTGTGCAGATGGATATGACAAGATGTGAACATCATTTTTACATCAAAATAGTCACAAGGCCTATTTGAGGGAGAAATGCTTGAGTATAGCACAAGCAAAGCTTGACGGAAGCTTTGGAATAGTGTTCATCTCTACCGAACTTTAAGGGTTCATGGAGTGGGTATGTGTACTTTCATGCTTCCAACTATCGCAATACATCAGAGTGGCATGATGCAGTCATGTATTGATGTTTATGGATGTCTGCTTTCTTCACTATCCTACATCTGCATTATACATACATTCCATACCCTGCCCTTTCATTTGTATTTTCTAAAATTTTAAAATGGTCCCACATTTTCAAAAGATTATGCTATGCCCCATCCCTTGTATTTACAAATATGTACCACTTCTAAAGATCCCTGTATAATGTTATATCATAAGATTAGGCAGTTTTTAAGTTATTTTGTTGTAAATTAACCTTGTAAGTTGCCTGTTTTAGCATCCACCATTTTTTAACTGAATTTACAATCTTTAGGCTATGTCATTTTGCTGAAAAATCTTGAAAAATAAGGTGGGTCTTATAGTCCATAAAACATGGCAGCGTTTCATCGACACGTCCTCCAAAATACAATGAGATAAAAGCACACAGTGCTTTATTAATGATAGCCTACTTACTAATAGCAACAAAGACAAGCGGCTCATGGGCAGCAAGGTCATTTCTACATACACATGGGGTTATCTGGAACCCATTAATTGCTGCATTAAAATTAATGACAGTTCTAGTCTTTGTAACATTGCCATTGGCATCTTTTTGCATATCCTACACTTAAATACTTTCAAAAGATATTAAATCTTACCATATTAATTATCAGTGTGCAACATATTTTGTACCAGGAATGTACAGAGCCAAGGAAAAAACTGTTACTAATAATCCCTAATGTCTGTAGCTAATATACTTTATACTGACTGAGACCCTTGTTTAAACCTTATACTAATACGGTAATCAAGATGGCTGATATCTATTACAACAGGTCCTTGCAAATGAATTTTCAAGGCAATTTGTTAGAAAACACCATTAGCTGCTTTTAAACTATTGTTAATGGCGGTTTTTTCATAATTTTACCCATAAAATTGCTTAAATCAATTTAATGCTATACAGAAACTAAATTTTTTCATGTAGGCCTACTACCGATTATCCTTAGATACCAGCGATGACACAATCTTTCTTTTAAACCAAGAAGGGTGAGAAACTAGTACCCGGTTATGAAGTTTCCATGGCATATTAGTAATGTGTCACATTCAAAGATGTTGTAACTTTTGACATCTACACAAGGATTATTGTTTAAGTATTAATTATTCTGGATATGACTTAAGTCAATTTATGTAAATCTTACTCACTGGTAGTGATCAATCAAAGAACCACTCAATGCCTGTGCAAGCAACTTTGATTAGTAGGGTTGATAATTATGTTGCCCCAGAACTTGTTTGGGCCCCCTTTGACAGCAACAAGGAGTGTTTAAAGACAAGCTAAAATTTATTCAATCTGTAATAAGTTTTAACTGATCAAACTGTTGTGGGAGGCAATTTAATGTATTATTGTGATAACAGATGATCAGAAAGCTAAAGAATGTACAGTACTAAAATTTTCAGAGAATCATTGTTTATTGTGCTCTTCAGCAAGATAGGTTTTCTTGAACCCCACAACTATTAAGTCTTTAAATAATAGTTGTAAGATTTTCAATCTCATGTTGTTGGTCTTTAAAGACACCAGCTGCCTGTTGAATAACACTCAGCAAAATTTTGAGGTTTTGCAATTTATGTGTACGGCCCTAGCACAAAATATATACAGAAATATATTGATCTTAATTTCATGCACAAAATACTATTTTTATATTGGTGGTTACAAATATCTCAAGCTTAATGGGAAATTGTATCACGCAGGAAATTTCCACTATTATGCTTAGGCCTACTGTAGATATCCCTCATAAGCAATAATTCATGCTACAGCTCACTGACTTTTGTAGCATCAGGAAAGCTGGCTGTTCAAGAGATAGAATCATGTATTCACACTGTCGGATGAATTCACGTTGTGCATGCAATGTTTCTGAATGTTACTAGAACAAACCTAATATGTTTTGAAAATACTTAATTGTATTTGTATGCAAAAAGACTCGAATTGAGACTGTTAATGTTTCCTGTGTTCACATTCATTGTCAATAACTCATATCAAATTGCAAATGTACACAATAACTGGTTTACTGGTTTATGTGAAGATGTGTATATGAAATCTCCTTCTCATGCATTAACGCATATACAGTGCATGCTGCTTATTGTGATCACTCTGGGATGCAGTTAATCTGATAATATTAACCGACTGATTACAGTAGCCGAAGGGATTAAATGAAGGTTATTTATTCATATATAAGATTATACATAACAAAACAGATTTAAAAGCTATTTATTCATAAAATAATATGTAGCTGTGAAACATTGAACCACTCATAGTAATAGACTGCAAGCAACTATTTTTCAACCAGTAACAAAGTTTTTAATTGCTTTTACTTTCCTTTTGGAGTCCATTGACCAATATTCCATACCCAGTTAAAAGTTACAAGTGTTTTTGGAAGTTTATACTGATCTGTGATGAACATCGCATAGCAAAACATCTAAAGCCTGCCTGTTAAAGTATTTTCATTTTACCCTCGCCATCACTGCATGTCAACACTGTTATCTTCATAAATCAAAAGCTGCAGCTTAACTGTGGGGTGAAACATGTAGGCCTATTATTATTTAAAAGAGAAAATTAGGTATTGACACCCCCTCGAACTGGTCATCCTGTGAGCTGGGAACAGTATTGCTACCTCCAGTGTAATTCAGTTGAGTTAAAAACAAAACTCTTAAAAACAAAGTTATGAAAGACTTACATTACTTGGTAATAAAGCTGCAAAAAGGATAATGTGATAACATAAATCGAATCTTTGATCACAATAAACAGCATTTTTTCAATGTATCAGTATTAAACCATACGGGACTTCATAGAAGTGATAACATTACCTTACTGATAACATTTCCGTGATTACATTAAGAAGCGTTCACTGTGTAAGAAAATCAGTTGACCTTGCCCCCACAGACAATATGGATACACTCAAGAGAACAATCCCCACAGACAATATGGATACACTCAAGAGAACAATCCCCACAGACAATATGGATACACTCAAGAGAACAATCAGTGCAAGAAGAAAGCAAATAAGCTCACAAGGACTGTCATGATCCTGCATGATTTGAAGCCTGTACGAATCGAACACTCAAGGAAATTTTAAATAGTAAAAAACATCGTTTTGTAATCATTTTCAGCATCTGTATCTGTATCTGTAACTGGTACCCTATGATCCCCAGGTGGGGCGAAGGGGCCTCCAATGGAGGTTTCATTACCTATACTAATTATGATATGCTTATTTTCTGAGAGAGGGTAGAGGGACAGGTGGTAAGCCCATCGCCTCGCAACCCCCCTCTGGAAACTAAGTATTTCTTGGACGTGAAAGGGCCGAGAAATTTTGTCCAGAGGCTCTAATTTAGGCTTGGAGTTCTTTTACGTGCCGTAAATCTACGACACAGGACCCCCAGCTTAAAGTCCCTCCCAGAGGACTCCGTGCCCAGGATTTTTACGTCCTGAAAATCCATCGACCGCGGCCGGGTTTGATCCCGCGCCCTGCGGATCTAGAGGCGGGCACGCTACCTCTAGAACACCACGGCCGACCATTTTCAGCATAAGAAATATTAAAATATATAATGAGTGTGTATATTAACTAAACCTCTTTTTTTGGTATCTGCTTTTTTATTGTTTGTTTTCTATGAAAAAATCATAAATCATACAGTAAAACTGATAAGTTTTAAATTTGATATTGGTTCTCAATGTGGTAATATTCAATTTAATGACTGGAAAACAAACTCTTAGCTAAACATGCTAACAAACAGAACCACACCCATTCTCATTTAATAACTGATCTGGAAGTATAAGCAATATTAAAATTAAGATTAGTCAAACAATAAAAACACTTCTTGCTCCACTCGAACATTATTTATGCAGAACCAGTTTCCAGGGAAGCAGCTCCCTCATTCTCAGCTGATAGTTGACATGGGTCTGCAGTCGATGTTGTGCTGCCACCTGTCCTCTTCAAGGTTAAACTAAACATCTCGTCCACCATAGGGATCTCAAAGTTCATGACCCTCTCTCCATTTTTTATTATGAAGATCCTTTCCCAAGCTCTTAATTCCAATGGTTGTTTAACATGTTTTAATCATTTCAAATCCTCCTTAATATGATGATCATATGTATAAGCACATTTAAGGAATGTCAGACTATTGCATATGGAAAAATCGGCCCCAGCATATCATGCTTATACATATGATCATCATATTAAGGAGGATATGAAATTATTAAAACATGTTAAACAACCGTTGGAATTAAGAGCTTGGGAAAGGATCTTCATCATAAAAAATGGAGAGAGGGTCATGAACTTTGAGATTGCTATGGTGGATGAGATATTTAGTTTAACCTTGAAGAGGACAGGTGGCAGCACAACATCGACTGCTGACCCATGTCAACCTAGTGCCAGTCAACCATCATCTGAGGATGAGGGAGCTGCTTCCCTGGAAACCGGTTCTGCATAAATAATGTAAGTGGAGCAAGAAGTTTTTTTATTGTTTGACTAATCTTAATTTTAATTGAACATGCTCTACTGTATAAAAGACTTCACACTGATTTTTATATATGCAATATGGTTGTAATATTTAGTTTTATGAAAGTTCCCTAAAATAATGTATTACTCAAAATTTTCTGTTGAGTGTTTATATTGTTATCCAGGCAAATGTGTGCATGATATAAGTAAATGCAATATTTATGAATATGAGTATTTGTTTTACATGTGAGCATCATGCAAACACTTTTGCTCTAAATCCGATGTGAGTTTAGAAAAGCAGTGATATGAAATTGCTTCTTGCTCTCAATGCATACAAACCAGTTGCCACAGAATGAGGGCCGTAGCCAGTAAGGCTCATCGAGAGGCAACCAAAGAGTTTATGGCACCCCCACAAATCTCTGATTATGAAGCCTTCATATGAAGTGTACCTATCCCATAAAAGCCATTCTGACTCATAAAGCATTCTAACAAGATCAACCATGAGCAATCGATATTATGGAAATCTGTTAATTAGCTCATTTGAGGTAGCTGATTGTAGTGATGGTGGTGGCAAGTTTTAGGTTTCACTTCATAATATCAATTATGGTCCAATCATTTTAATTTAAAGGCAATAACATGAATCAATTCCTTTTTATCAAAGTTAATTCTCTCCCCTTCTTTTTAAATCCTTAATTTATGATAAAAATAATGCATGTGCTACTTTCACTTGGAACAATGAACAATGCTGCTTTGGCTTGCCAACCGTCTTCAATTTTGAGTGTTCTGTCCTGGGTCCTGGAATAAGTTACAGAAACATCACGATGTCATAAATTCCACCACTTTATGCCCTTCATGTCACCATCATGGGCTATAGCACAGAGAAGATCCAAGATACGAAACTTTTACCTGTTTTATTGCTGATTTATTTTTTCACTACTGACAGTTGGTTAATATGCTTATATGCCAAAAAAATATACAAACTTTCATATGACACACAAGGTTAAGTGTGGACTTCTCTAAGAAATGATTTGTTAGTTTTGAAAAAAAAAGTAAAGAAAATACTAATAAGCATATCTTGATGGTAAATTTAACATGATAGAACAAAACACATCTTAGCAAGTGAAAATTTGTTTGGTAAAGTTTAAAAACGTCTCAGAATTTTTAAAGATAAGTGGCAGAAATATTTTTCGTGGGTAAGAAAAACTTCAGGCAGTTAAGACTAAGCTAGTTGCTCAAGTTGCAACAAAGACGTCTCAATCAAGCATGGATGAGCCTCATGAAAGATGGCAAGCCTGATTTGTCGCTGCTTGGATCCCAAGTATTAATGAGGCACACATAGGTTATGTATTGTCATACAGGCTTTCCACATAATAATGTGGATGCATTTTTTTGTTGTTACAAATTTAAGATATCTAAGTCTGAAAATAGGTACAACGCAACCCTCTGGCTGGTTAGATGCACACGCACACACACACACACACACACAATGACGCAATAAATAAAGAAACGTTATGGCTCTCATATTAAAAAAAAGTGAGAACCAATAACATTTTGAGGTAAGGTAAGATAGCCACCCTAAAGCAGATCATTGCAACAGTAGCTCTCAATGACAGGAAGCTGTATGAGAACATTAATGTTCTTGCCTTTCATGTTCTTTAGTTGATGCTGATAAACTCATTTTCTCATCCATTGGATCATCTCCTTTGTTGGGGGTTTGTGAGTCCTTTAGGAATGTTTCTCTGAAAACCACATGCAACACATTCTAAAACATTCACATTAGTTACATGCTAAGAGTATTAGTAAGCTCTTCCTTATTAATAATTAATATTTGGGATTTCAATGGGACTTCTTCCAAGCATTCGGTAATGCACTCTGCTACCATCCAGGCGATTTCCTGACAAAATTTCAAGGCGTCTACCAATCAGGACGTGTGATGCTTACCTCCAATCAATAGTACGGTATGCAGTCAACTTTGTACAAAAAAATGAGACTGTAGTTAGAAGGAGGACTAAAGGACTAAGCTAACTCCTGGAGCATTTCCCATGAAGAAACATGGCCTACTGTCTGCATCACCTAGCTCTGGCAAGATTGAGCATGCTGACACTCACAGCTTCACTTCCTTACTGTGATTTGCATTCAGAATATAACAGTATTTCTTTCTCATGTGCGGGATCAGAAACTGGAATGATAGGGAAGTGTGTTTCAAGGCTTTGGCATGGTATGACATATAGGCCTACCCCTTTTTGGAATACATTATGGCCTTACTAACTTATTGGTACTTTTTGTCTCTGTGAACCTACAGTTGTTGCATGGAGAATAAAAAATATAAATATTGTATAATGATTGTTTAACCAGTGGAACTTTTCCCAGTGAAATAACTTATTTAAATAAATTCCTGTTTATAACTAGGGCCCGGATTTGTATGTTAAAAAATGTTTTTTTCCCCTGATGCATACATTCCTAAAACAAAGTTTAATATCCAAATCGAGGTCCGACAAATGCAAATTCCAAATTTTATTACACATAAAAACACATATTTTACAAAAAATGTTAAGTGAATAAATATTTTCGATATTTTCTCCATAAATACATATTTTAGTACTTTTCTGGATTTTTTATGTAATTTTTTTCCTGAAGTTCATATCAAGAACCGACAACCGCAAATTCCAAATTTTATTTTACATAAAAACACATTGTTTTACAAAAAAGTTATGTGAATAAATATTTTTGATATATTCTCCATAAATAAATATTTTAGTACTTTTCCTTTTACAACAAAAATTTTTATCTTGAAATAATTCAATACAAATGCTTCACTTGTAATGAGGTGAGAGTGATTCACTTGCACTTACTTATCGGGGAACAACAGAACCCAATCTCAACATTGCGTTATACAAGATCATTATTTTGAGATTCCTGTAGGTTTGTGGTTTTCATGTATTTTATGATTGAATTTTCCCCTTGAGGAATTTCTCAATTCAAATTTTCTTATATAAATCTTTTCTCATAGGCCTACTACTAAATATTTTTGTTTAAATTGTTTTTTAAATTTGCATCATAATTCTGAAATAAAATATTTGTCAACAAGTTTGTATTAAAATATAGCTTAAAAACGCTACATTCCCTTAGCAGTTAAATCAGTTAAAACTTTTATGTCAAAACCCAATTCTGGAGTGTGGCCCCTTCTTCTAGCTACAGCCTCAACCGCACTCTATCAGGGCAACTGTATCAGAGCTTGATTTCCTAGAGCACTCTGCCTCATTGGTCAAAATTTCCCACCCTTGGAGACTATAAATGTCATCATATTGGGTCGTCCTACAATTTTGTCAGAAAATTCCCTGATGATGAATAAAGATTGGAATGCTGAAAGCTTTGGTGAAACGCCATTTGGCTGCAAATCCAAGGATTGTTATTAATATTCATCAGGAAAGACTTCATTTTTATACAGTCTTCATTAGTGTATTATAAGTTTAGCATGTCCTTATTCTAGTTTTAAACTGACTGAATTTAGACCAGTTGTTGCAAACATCTTATATTGAAAAGTTTCCTTTTATATCTCACCAGAAAGAGATTTTGTTGTAATATTCTACAGAGCAAAATTTGTCCTTGGGGGAAACAAACCAGTGTGGCTGGGAAGTTAGGTGAAGAGCTAGAGAGTGGTCTAACTAGGAAGATGCCTGGCACTGGTAAGATTGAATGGGATGGAAGTCTACCATTGCATTGCATTGTGCTGTACCAAGAGTACATGCATAGGTGAAATAGCACTTCACCTTCTTCCCCTGAATAACCGTCACTGCATACCAGGATTTTCAGACTTGTCCAATCCAAATATTCCTGGACTCTTAAAGCATATACAGGGTGTTAATGAATAACACCGAAATAGTTTACCTGTGTATAGAGGGGGCATAGAGAAGCAACTTTTATGAGGAGATATTTGCTCTATGGATTCAATTTTTCCCGTTGTTAACACTGGAGCTTGAAAAGTAATGCAGTGGTAGCCAGTCAAGTGATTAGTCTGTAAATTTTGGAGATTACGAAAACTCTAAATTATGATATAGCTGTTGATGAATGATTAAGAATCAAGTTTTTATTGATCACTAAGAAGGCATGAAGTCAATTTAATGAAAATTTTAACCCTATTTCGCTTAATTATTGACTTATGAGTAGGGACCAGATTCTTAGGTTTTTACCTATTTGTTTCCTTACTTCCAAAACAAAAAGCGCTCATACACTTTTTCGAATCATGTCTATATGATTCACCCACATTAATTCTGTGGCACCTAAAAATACCTAAATAGGGTATAACAACCTAAATATACCTAAATGGGATATAAAACCTAAAATATCTAATTTAGGCTACTTTTTTTTTCTTTTTTGTTTGTCAGTTGAGAAATCTATATCTTGCGGAGAGACAATAATTTTTGTCGGGTTGAAATTAATACCACCAGCATTTCGTTCAACCCATTGTCATCTAGGATGGACAGTATCAAGAGAGGAAGTGTAAGAGTACCGGCATATCCCTTCTAAAATATTTGTACAAACAACCATTGTTGCCGTGTATGAACAAGGATATAGATTTCTGTGTTTTAAAGTACTTGTTTGTCTTTAGTACTGCCCTGTTATTCATACTGAGTGGTCACACAGTGAGTTTTAAGAATATGTGTTAATTATGTCAAAACAAATGAAATCGAGTTTATTACGGCAGTGGATTGGCGACAACCTGAATTTCTTCTTCTGAGGTTATTTTATGATGTTGCTCCCCGCGGGTTTCTACGTCTGCTCTGTATATGCTGTATATGACAGACGTTGTCATTCATTACAACTCACAGTTGAGAATCTTGAAAGATATACTGTAACCAGGAAATGTGAGGTAATCTTATTTTCACTGCTTCTTTTGATTGTTTATGCTTTCTTTCTTCAATTGTGTAATACTGTCCTAAAGCAAGTTTACACAAACTTAAGTCAATTTTGTTAAGTTAAACTTTACAAGTATTATGTATTGAATCCTATGTAGCACATTCAAATTCATTAAACCAATTATTCTACCCAAAAACTATATTTTGGACAAAAAACCTCAAAAAAAACTATTTCACCTAATGGAAAACCTAAGGCAGTGTTATTAAAAACCTAAAAATCCGGTCCTTACTTATGAGCACCAAATTGTAATGACTTTAATGCCTTGCATACACTTTTTGCTTTGTAGAGCAAAATTCTTCTATCAAAAGTTGCTTGAATATGTCTCCTCTATACACAGGTAAAATATTTTGGTGTTATTCATTAACACCCTGTATATACTGTGGCAAGGATAAATCTAACACTGAAGCTATTTTTGTTGCAAGTTTTAAGAAAACCAAGTTATTTCTTTATATTCTACCCATTGTGTTCTACAGAATATAATACATGTCTGTTCACTCAAATACTAGAATGTAATACTTCTTAATAACTAAGAAGTCTTGGTTACTGTGGTCATTCTAGATTCCACAAAACTAGACTTATGTAACACAGGTGCAACACACTATATATAAATTAGGAAAGTGCACTGAATTGCTGAGTTCAGTTGGAGACACATCACCCATGCCTGTTCAGAATGTTTGCTGCAGGTTGGCCAGAAAATTTAATGCTGTAGGCCTATATATATATTTTGTAATCAAATTTATGTCTTGAAATTTATAAATGATTGAGTTAAATTTATTTCACCCACACTGATCTCCCTCACTCAATAGTTGGAAGATTTAATGGTCTAGTGACTCCAGTTGAATTCAGCAGCTGCACCAGATAGTGAATTGTGATTTGTCTTGGCTGTGCTGTAGATAAAAATACTATTTCTACAAAATAGTAGTATACCAGTGAGCAATATGCCTAAGCTTTATCAGCCAGTGTTAAGATGAGAGTACATACTTTCCTGGCTGTTAGATTGTTGTCTCAGGTTTTCATGGCCTGACATTTCACTTGCGAGTGTAGTGAATGAAACAACAGGCAACAGAAATCTGAGAACCACACCCTAACTGCCTGGAAAGTATGTAGGCTACACTTATCAATGACTTAGTTAATGTTTGTTTTAATACAGCTGTGAACTAGTGCTAGTAAAGTGTTGATTTTGAATGTGGTTTGATTCATACTCATTCTGAGGAAATTGTTACCATAATTATTTATTCCAGTGGAGTTGAATTTTATTGTTTAAAAATTGTTTGGTAGTATTATTTGGAAAATTATTTCGTACTATCAAATCTTTTGTGATTTTAGACTTCCCTTAAGCTAAAAAAATAGGTTATTGGACAGCAATACTACAAACTGTAATTTACAATTTAAAAACAAAATAACATTAGCATTCACCTATTAAAATGAGTAGTAATATTACTGCATGATTTCCACTCAATCAAAATTATATTATTAAAATTGTAGACAACACACTCGACTTTCATCATCAGAGGAATTCCAGAAGAAAAATGCATATAACTAATCTAACATAGCCAGGGGCTGTTTAGAAACAAGCTATAAAGGAAATGGATGCTTAATCTACAACATTTGCTTTTTGGGGGAGATACAGCCTGGGTTAGAAAGCTTTAGTCTTCCCAGGCTATATAAATGTAAGCTTATGACAAGTCTTTCCGCTCCTAGAACTGTAGTGGTTGGAAGCAATTCCATTTTCCTGTCCACCACATCGAGCGCTGTGATTAGGTAAATGGCAACATGAGACTGTATTGTATTTAGATGTACTTTGATTGGTTTTCCTACTCTTAGTTTTGGAACCTACTTTAAGGTGGACTATATTGTTCATTACTGGGTGTGATATTGCGTTTTTAGAATAAAAAAACTGCCAAACTTGATGTTATATTGTTCTTGAGGAAAGGAGCAATTATATGAAAGATTATCGGATAGCCAATGGGAGTCTTAAGGTGGGAGTCTCTAATACAGAAACCCCAGCTATGAGCTGTAGTGAACCCAGAGTCTTTACTAACATTGAACAAGTGCAACCCTTATAATCTTCTTACAAAGAGGCCACTGAACTTGAATTGTGCTACATTCTTTGACATAACTCATAGTATGCAGTAGCAATTGTATCACAGAGTCAAGCATGTGCTTTTAGTTCTGTCTTATTAGAAAGTATTTGGCAGGGAACCTGGAGAATAGAGACAGTTACAAATTAGGTAAGGATTTAACTTATGCTTTGAGCTCTCACACTTGTTTGATCAGCTTCTCTTATTTTGTACAGTATGTCATGCCATTGGAAATACCGGCACATCAGGAGATATTTAACAAAAATTTAGCACAAATTCTTGTTTAATGTTTTTCTGCATTTATATAGAATTTTGAAAAGCCCAAATATCATAGATAAATAACATGATTTAATATTTTCACCCATGGCCTGTTTTATAAAAAATTCATTTTGTAGGTCTCATTTACTGGACTGTATTTCATAATATATCAACTACAGTTGAAAAATACTTGCTACAGTAAACTTATTTCTATTATAGTAAATACCAAGACTTTGGTTCATGAAACAACCAGTAAAAATAATTATTACTATAGTAGCTACTAACATAAAATTTATTATACTTTCTTCCTAGATGAAACAAGAATGTGCTTTATAAATTATATATTGGCTGTTTTATGTTAGTTCAACGCCCAGGTCTATAATTGGATATAACTCTTTACTGGGATCAGTTTATTCAAATGTATGTGATATTGTAGGAGGAATTGAGCAGTATAAAAAGCAAAGAATAATTAATATACAGAGGCTTTCATGACCAGTGTCGTGTGAGTGGAAAACTTCTGGGCTATTAGGTCATGGTCCAAGGTTACTGAGACCTGACATTAAGGATCAACGAGTTTTGGCACCCAATATTCAAGAAGTAGCAGTACTGACAGTCTGCAACCAGAGCTTATAGGAAGACATTGCTCCAGTCCATGCTTCAGCTGCCTCTGAAGATGCCTGCAAGAGCAGCAGATGAATCATCAGGTTTCAGTAACCTTGGACCACAGCCTAATACCCAGATGGTTTCCATTCTTAAGCAAAGAATATTTAGGCCAAGAGCGAATTTTATATTTAAAACTTATAAATTGAACGAGTATCTCATGTTAACATTTAATTATTTACATGTTATACTCAGTGGCAGAGATATAGACCAGCAGCCTCCATGACTGCAGGAGGGCACAGAAGGTTCATGGGCACAATAAATAATTTTAAAATGTAAAAAGTCTTTATTAAATTTTAAGGTGAGGGATCATTCTCAAAACTCAAGCTAATTAGAATTACAATGTCACAATGGACTTCCTGTTTTGATCATCGAAAACGACATAGCTCGGGAGCCAGATTTTAATCTGATTATCAATTCATCAAGGTTCCAAATAAAGAAGATTTAGGACCTTTAAAAAAAAAAAATTTAAACATTATTTTACCTTTGTAAAAGTTGAGTAATTTGTTATAGTATTTATAGATAGGCCTACATTTGCAGTTAATCTTATGCAATACTTAATGTATAAAATACTTAATAGAACCCTCTACATTAAAAAGTGTATGTTTCTTAACAGTGAAGTGCCATGATAACCTGAGGACAAAGTGGGGGGGGGAGCTAAAGGGACTGTAATGTTTTATGAAGCGAGGGAAGCACATCGAAACCAAGCTGTTACACTGGTGTTACTAGATGACATTCTTCCATATCTGCGGCAGAAAGCTGTAAGATATTATAAGCCTATTTTAAGCTGCAACTATTAAGGCTAAGCATTGGTTTGAGGCCTAAGGTTTCATGCAATTGGTGAAGTTCAGGGTGTCACTGAAACATCTGTATCCCATGCTTTAT
Organism: Ectobius pallidus; assembly: GCA_964059195.1. Lineage (NCBI taxonomy): Eukaryota > Metazoa > Arthropoda > Insecta > Blattodea > Ectobiidae > Ectobius > Ectobius pallidus. Next base: position 30,401,721 of record CAXKWD010000001.1, on the reverse strand, counting down.
ATAATACAAAAATAAATAAATAATTTATGTTAGGAATAAACAAAATTATATTCACCTTGAGCTTTACAAGTGTTCATTTTGAACAATACACCTTTCTTATGGAAACTCTCTGTGGGTCAATGATGAAAACTAAATAAAAGAGCTGTCAGAATATTATTTGTGCCCTAGCACAAAACCTAACAATTAAACTAAATTCCATGATGCTACATCTCTGAAGGGACAAGGCCTACCACCCGACCGCTGCATCATCTACCATAGGCAGATGGCAGGATTGGGGGGCATGTGGTTAGCATGCCGACACCCATACCGTTAATGGTGATTTCCATTACCAAAGTCGCTACTTCTCTATCAAGTAGCTCCTCAATTTGAATCACGAGGCTGAGTGCACTTCGTTCCAGAACCCGGCCCGACGGATCTGTAGTCAGCAACGCTAACCACAAGACCATGCAGTGGTCTTCTTTTATCAGTGCTCTAACGTTATTTTTTATCATGTTCTTATCTTTTTTAATAAAAGCTTGACTATTAAGTTATTATTAAGTTAATATTTATCACCATCTCTGTACTTTCTTCTGATTATTGTTTTGATGACTGGCATTTGTTCATCATCTATTAAATATGACTTTTGCTGTTCGGCATATTATGTAAATCGTGCATCATGGCCATAGATATCTATAACAGAATGTGTTGCTTTGGTATGACTGTAAGAATAAGTTTTCCTTAGTTAAGTACCTCTTAAATTGTCATAGTGAAATGTTTACTAATTTAAAAAAAGGATATAAACTTCATAGAATATTAATTAAGAGAGACATAAGTTGTGATATTTTATGGCCAATTAAATTTAAGTAAGGCAGCTGAAATTGGACCTAAAATATACTTACTAGTTCTTCTCTAGAACATTGGCTTACAATTTTCAAGGCCATTGTTTGACTTGTTATCTATACATTTCTCCAGAATCCCATTTGTGAAATGTATTGCACAGATTTAGTAATATAATATTGATGTTCATCATGAAAGCTTTGTTAATGCCATCACAATGCTGTTACTATATCCTCATGCCCATGCTTCTAGTAGATGTCATGCTAGGCTTAATTACAAATATAGAACACTTACGATTCCTTGTTGTCATGGTGGCTAGGCATGTTTGCTGAAAAACAAACAACAGTCATCGTTATTTACATCAACAATAATACTCCATGTTATTTAACTTCACTCAATCAACACTTCCGGTAAAAATGGCGACCAGTTTAAATAGTGTTCTATTTCTGTGGCGTTAAATTTATCTGTTTTGTGCATTTAGCAGATTATTAAATTGACTTTTGTGTTGTTAATTTGTTTGAACTAGGATCGTTGAATTACCTAGTCAATCGTGTGTTGCAATTTCACTTTTATTTGCGATTATTTACCTAAAACTATTGTGGTAACCAACTGGGTTATTGTGTTATTGTGAATAGCGTTGTGTATAAAAACTAGATACTTCTCTATATATAGCTCAAGTGTAGAACATTTACATCATTTTTCACCCTGCGGGGGGTGATTTTCACAAACATGTCACTCCCTCTTAATCAAACTTTATCTGTACATGCTGAATCCACTCCACCTCCGCCTATGGACATAGAAAGTGATCAATTCTTACAACCACCTACAATGTCTGAGTCAGTGACTTACAAGTTTCCTTCTACCATAAACACGATTTTTTCTTCGGACCCAGTACTGACAACGCAAGTTACGAGCCCAGATCAATCTCTCACTCAAAAAATATCGCACAGATACCTCTCTACGGACGTAGGTCCATATTTTGTTTCTGTCAAGCATCCAAATCAAGCCCTGGGTATGGTTCATCCCATGAAGATAGGCCGATGGCTTTTCAAGGCCAATTATGAAGTACAGTACGTGCAAAAAGTAAATAAATACCAGATTGACGTCCATTTCAACACATTTCATGCAGCCAATAAATTTCTAGACTCCACTTTTGACGAGGAACATGGGACAGAATCTTTCATCCCTAGCTACAATCTCTTTATATCTGGAGTTATTCGGGGGGTTGATATTAGCATCACCCCAGAAGACATCATCTCAGACACCCTCATCGCTGAAAATTATAAGATTACAAGCGTCCATCGTTTCAACCGACGAACCACGGACGAAAAAGGACAACCTCGATACATACCTACTCAGACGGTTAAAATTACGTTGCGTAGTCAGCGATTACCGTCTTACGTCCTCCTGTACCACCAAAAATGTCTTATGGAACCCTACAGGGAACGTATTATCATCTGCCAAAAATGCGGAAAGTTTAACCATCGAGCAAAATTCTGTAGATCTACAGCTAAGTGCATATTATGCGGACAAGACTCTCATGAAGGAGACTGTACAGTAGAAAAACCCCAGTGCATAAATTGTCATGGTGCACATAAAACTACAGATAAAATGTTGTGCCCAATCTACAAATTGGAAACGCAAATCTCTGAAAAATTGAATACGCTCCCCGTTTCGCGTTATGAAGCACGACAGATTGTCTTGGGGAAGACAACCTACGCTTCCATGTTAAAACAACAAACAGTAGCTATCTTCAATGGGATTTCTGCATATCCACCATTAGAAGCTCGCACAACTCAAGATCCCCACCAACCGTTGTCGAGGACACACTCCAATGATACGCCAATGTCCAAACAACAAAACATGGGGAAAAATATTAAACGAAAAGTCACGGAAAGTATCCCCGCTTTTGATAACGTCAAATACCAGAAGCTGCTCATCTCTCCACATGGCAGAGTTATGGAAGAGGGGAGATCTATTTCCCTCCAGGACGACAATCCTACTCAACCTGAACATAACCCCTTACAAGATTCACAATTACCGGATCCACCCCCTTTGCGGCGCATTCAACCTAGTGGTCGCCCAGCTGTAGAAAAGCCCCATGCTACCATACCATACCAACTGATCACTCTCATCAACAAAGCAATGAGTGACGCCCCTGACAATATCAGAGGAGATTTGGAAAGAATAAAACGAATCATCAGGACTCTTTAAAGACTTTATGAATGGTCCTATCCCGGACGGTTAATTTACTTTACTGGAACGCCAGAAGCCTCACCAACAAGAAAACAGAACTCCTTCAACTCTTACGCTTTACCCGATATCATATACTAATCATTACAGAAACCCATTTTTCCAGTACTACAACATTTTCCCTACCCGGCTACAGGCATTTACGACAAGATAGAAACAAACATGGAGGTGGAGTAGCCATCTTCATTCATAACGCCATCCGTATAGATCATGCTTCCACGGAGAACAAACCTCTCCCACACATGGAATTTGTACATCTCACCATCTTGGATATATCCCTCTATGCTATTTACAACTCGGACAAAACAACCTTAACACCCGATCAATGGTCCAATTTATTCCGCAACCACATGGGGCAACATACCCTTATTTGTGGCGATTTTAATATTCCAAATTTTCATAGATCTCAGTCATGGCAACAACATTCCCATCCTTTAATTTCAGTCATCAAGAACAATAATTGGCATATTATCAACTCTAACATAACCACACGGTTGGGCAATTATTTACAGTCAGAATCCACTCCGGACTTAATTATAACATCATCATCCTTGTTACCTTTTCTTCAATGTCATAAAATCACAGACACATGCCATAGTGACCATTTTCCCCTCCAAATCTCGATTAAATCTCCCAGTGACATCTGGCAAGACTTATTTACTAAACATCGGACAGGACACATAGACACAGACTTACTACGGACATACATCCATCAACAGTTACAGCATATACAACCAGGAGACCTAGCTTATCAGGATTTAGAACAGTTATTAGTAACATATCTCAATAATCATCATCCTTATACTATCAACACGAAATTCCGTCCTAAACAACCACCTTGGTGGAATAGAACATGCGCTGCGGCTGTTAATACACGTCGCCAGTCATTGCAAATTTTTAGATCTACACCTACTTTTCCCACCTATCTAGAGCATAAAAGACAGGAAGCAAAGACGCGACGTATACTAAACAAACAAAAAAGATGCGCTTGGAAAACGTATTGTACGAACATCACCCAACATACTCCCGCTCCCCAAATCTGGAAAAAACTGGCATGGTACAAACATGGAAATCAGGAATCCAGTCTCACACCTTTTTCACATGATCTACACTTACAAGACGAATTTCTTAACATGATTGCACCCCCCTCAGTCCCGGATCCCCCTCCAAGTATAACACCACCCGTAAATATTCCTCCCCATCCACTTCTCACACCCATCCATTACCACGAAATACAGCACGTCTGGTCAAACAAGACAAAAGCATCGGCTCCGGGAACGGACGACATTACGTATACTTTACTACGCGCCCTACCGATAGATTTCTTACGCCATCTTGCTTATACTTTTACCCACATCTTACAGCACGGCATAATACCAACATCCTGGTATGATGCAATAGTATGTCCCATCAAAAAACCAAATACTTCGGGTCATCAAGCTCTGGATTATAGACCAATTACTTTATTTTCTACTCTAAGGAAAACTTTTGAAAAAATCCTGACAGATAGGCTAACTTTTCACTTAGAACGCTTTTCCATGTGGCCAAAAACACAGTTTGGCTTTCGAAAAAACTACAATGCCGAGTTCAATATTTATACGCTACTCACCGATGCCTCCATAGCTTTCCATCGTAAACAATACCTCGCGGCACTATATCTCGATGCCACACGTGCTTATGACTCTGTACATATACCCACACTCATTAACCGTTTGGCCTACTATGATTTTCCACCACATTTCCTCAGACTTATTTATAACCTTTTCCAGTACCGTAAAGTTTTTTTTACCTCGAAAATATAACAATCTTACATCCCATATTACAACACAGGGACTCCCACAAGGATCTTCCTTTAGTCCGATTTTATATGCCCTCTATGTCCGAGACATTATTGTCGATCCCATGTCTCCAATCAGAATTCTACAATATGCTGACGATATAGTTTTATACAGATCTATTCATCCGAGAAGAACTAATACGGATCTCTCAAATTTTACACTATCAATTAATACCTGTCTACATACTTTACATGATTTAGGAATTTCAATCAATCTCCGAAAAACAAAATTTCAGCTCTTCCGACCAGGTTTCACGACAAAACAACTATATATTACTTTAAATGGCACAAGAATCCACGCGGAAAGAAAGGTTAAATTTCTGGGAGTTTTATTAGATTCCACACTTAATTTTTCCGGCCACTTTCAACAGAAACTACACACCTGTAACAACTATCTTCGTTTATTTCGGGCGCTTTCCGGTAAATATTGGGGGGTGAATCCTTACGTCCTCTTTAACTTGATCTTACCCCTATTGCTATCACGCCTCGAATATAGTTCCATTGCATACGCCAATATAAACAAGAACACCGAAAGAAAATATCTTTCCATGCTATACCAAGTATATAAATGGTCACCCGGCCATCAACAATTTACGTTTAGATTTCCCATATTTCGACCTCTCTTCTAGAAGAATGACTCGTACATTTAATTTCATTGCCCGTTTATTTTCAACCACGAACAATCCCTTACTTCCAAAACTCCAGCTACTCTATCAACTCAGTATTTCTCACCCCATACTTAAACCATTACCCCTCACAGACCTAACACTTTACACCCATCAATTCAAACAACAAAAGCATATGTATTCCACCCCGGTACACCCCACATATCTCAAAGAACAATGCAACCCTTCAAACAACATTACCATCGATCTTCAGACTTTTCACTCTACTCATACACCTCCTTCAATACGCATGCAGGAATTTCTGGCATCCATACCGGCTCACCCAGATACACATATTTATTTTACGGATGGCTCTAAAACTTTACAGAACACCGGAGCTGCGTACTTCAATTGGACGAAATGCTACGGGCGTAATTGGAAATTACACCCTCACACTACCATTTTTACTGCGGAAAACATAGCCCTATACACAGCTCTCAAAGACGCCCGCACCCATCCGATTCAAAATCTAATCGTCTTTACTGACAATCAAAGCATCTTAACTTTGCAGGAAAACCATTTCCACCATTCAGATAACATATATGTCAGCTTCATATCAGCCCTACTTCATCATTTAGCTAACAGTGGAATTCACATCCAATTAATTTGGATACCATCTCACACAAATATTCCAGGCAATGAAATCGTAGATGCCTTAGCCAAACTATCCCATCATAAATCCCAAATTGATTCAAACTTCCTCACCCCACCCCAGGACATCGCTTCAGTCTTCAAGAGGAGACAAGAAGAAAAAGCTCAACGGAACGCCGTAGACAACCGCTCCGATCATCAAAAACACCTAGATCTCAAGAAATTCCTACATAAAACGCAACAACTACCTAAACCAGCCATAGTCTTTTACTACAGACTCAAATACCATACAGCTCTAACACCGTACTATCTCCATAAATTTAACTCTGAAATATCACCCCTATGTGATTGTGGTCAACTAGGCACTATACACCATTTGGTTTTTGGTTGCCACTTACATGAAGAACACAGCAGAAAACTTCTAACATCAATCTACAAACATCACCCAATTGGTCCAATTCACCTTGATTCTCTGTTACACCGTCCATCTGTCCCTATTCTACAGGCCCTGTTCCGTTACATTACCAGAACTAAAATGAAAATCTGAAGGTCTCGATTTTATCCAATCAATTAAACACCCTACGTAACTCCGGGAAGACCCATGGACCCGGTACACTACAAACCGGGAGTCCATATCACTTTCATTTCGAGACGCAGTAGCATCCATTCAGGAAAGCAGTAGCGTCTATAAAATAATGACGAACAACAACAACACTCAATCAAAATACTGGAGCAAAATATTTATTTTCTGGGGGGGGGGGGGGAAGGGAGTTTCTAGATTTTCCACCCATAATCTGTGAACCATTATGGCTACTTATTAAACAATGCAAATTTATTAAATGACGGTTGGTTGTATGGTTATTTAATAAAGTTGCCAATGGTATGGTGATAGCCATGCATAGGACACATGGAACTCACAGTTTGGGAGACAAATTTATATCCACAGAAACAAGGATCAGCTGATGAATTTTGAAAAATCCATGGATGATGATTTAATCAAGAGGTTTGTTAAATGCCCACCAGAGGATGCTGTGGTTGCCCAACCGTCAGATAGAGTGTAGTTGAGGATGAGTCATGTTGCACACTCGAAACATATTAACACATTAGCACAGCATTTTATGTGGAATTTGATCTGGCACGTCTAAGCAAAGTAACCCTACAAGTGGCTTGAAAGCTAGACAGTCATTACACATCCTTGAGGTTTGGTGCCTGGTCTAAGGCATCACTCACTTCTGGCAAGGTTGAGTGACAGCCATAAGCATGGCAGGTTCAAATCTCTGGTTGGTACAGTGTTAATGTGCCTGTGGTATAGGATGAGGAGGGCCCACATCAAATAAGCAGTGTATGGATGTTGATGGAGTGCATTAGCATTGTACTGATTGAAAACCATTTTGCTTAAGATGAATCACATTGAAATTTTTTTTTTTTTTGTTATATTTCCATTTTAATTTATATAAACAGATAGCCAGTTTAATCAATTTAGAACCCTAGGTGGAATCCACATGATAAATATTAGTTCAAATTTACTACACTATTGTGTTAAACTAGCTGCTCTATGGGAGTCAATGTGTTAAGGTTAGTTTGTTATTTAAGTGAAGTTGTGTATAGAAAATGTCTATTTGAAGCATTAATGTATATGTGTAGGAGTTTTTTCAACTTCTGAAAATGTCTTCTGTAACTTCTCAGACAGATGTAACTGCAATAGCTTAATTGCTCCATTGATGATTCTAAAATCTTGTTTCTTAAATTTAATTGTAAAAATTCTAAAATCTAAAACAAAGAGTTCCATTTATAGCTTGTTTTTATCAAGCAATGGGATAAGTTTCATACATATAATTCAGTCAATTTCAGGACGTTACTTAAAGTTTTTCATCTAAATATATGCAACCAGTAGGCCTATTCTAGTAGTTTATTTTGAATTGTTATTGAAAGGCTTTTAAAAGGTGAAGAGCTGTCCAAATGTGATGTGAACATCAAATCTATTTCATCTGTGTATTTCACCAAGTTGAAGGAACATCCCTTGATAAACAGAATCTGCCTTTTTAGTATATCCTCTTATTGCAAACTCAGTTCCACAAAACTTGATACCGCCATTAATCTTAGTCATGTTGCCACGAGTCGGCCGCGGTGGTCTAGAGGTAGCGTGCCCGCCTCTGGATCCGCAGGGCGCGGGATCAAACCCGGCCGCGGTCGATGGATTTTTCAGGACGTAAAAATCCTGGGCACGGAGTCCTCCGGGAGGGACTTTAAGCTGGGGGTCCCGTGTCGTAGATTTACGGCACGTTAAAGAACTCCAAGCCTAAATTAGAGCCTCTGGACAAAATTTCTCGGCCCTTTCACGTCCAAGAAATACTTAGTTTCCAGAGGGGGGTTGCGAGGCGATGGGCTTACCACCTGTCCCTCTACCCTCTCTCGGAAAATAAGCATATCAAAATTAGTATAGGTAATGAAACCTCCATTTGGAGGCCCCTTCGCCCCACCTGGGGATCATAGGGTAACAGATACAGATACAGATGTTGCCACGAGGCTCAACTGCATTTATTAGCTGAACTTAAACTCTCCTGAATATTTACTCTTCCCAGAATAACCAAGTTCAAGGTGTTACTTAAATGTTGCATTGAATTTGCATGTTTATTAATCATTTCATTTTGTTTTTTCTGAATCCAGCTAAAGTCTTCATGAAACAACATTCATGGATAGCAAAATACTTTGTTTCCCAGTATCATAATTGATCAACTATTCTAACTTCTTGTACACATCACAATTAAAGCCTATGTGTCTTCTGACCTAGAATGCCTATATCCAGCACAAGTGTAGGCCTTCCATGTCAGTTGCTCCTGACTTGTTAACTTACTGAACTGAAATGACCACACATTGTTGAACTTGGTAAACTTACAAGAAAAAAACTGTGTGCACTTGCCAAAACTTAGAACTATGCACAAAATGCACCTATGTTTTGCATGAGTTCAATGTCCCTGAAGATGTGGCAATGAATGTATTGTGGGTGTGGAATGTCTCCTAGGAGACTAGGGGAGGAAATGGACATGTGCCTTGTTAAAAGGATTACAACCCCAGAGGAGGAAATAATCTCTTTGCAAGCACTCTGTTTTGAGTAAGAGGGCTATTATTTTTCAACCTCCGATAGGGCATAAAATGAAAACCACAGTGAAAATCAAAACTGTTTTATTTGGAACATTTAGCTACACCTTCTAGCTACTTCTCTACATAGTTACGCTCTGATTGAGACATTTTTCAAAGCGTGGTGCAACTTTCAAATATCCTCTTCATAGAAGCTTGCCACCAGCGTATTGAGAAGGGTCTTCACGATATTTTGAAGTGTTTTGAAATTCTTCGTTGGTGTGGAAGCTCTGGCCTCCCATATCTTTCTCCAGCTGTCGAAAAAAATGAAAGTCACTTGGCACGGGAACTAGTTTTTGAAATCAATCGTGACAGGAGATGAAACATGGATTCATTATGACAATCCAGAATCAAAAGAACAATCCAAACAATGGATGCACACAAATTTCCTGAACAAACCCAAGATCTGGCTTCCACAGCAACGAAGAATTTCAACACACTTGAAAATATGCTGGCGGCAAGCTTTTATGAAGAGGGTATTTGAAAGTTGTACCACTCTTCGATAAATATCTCATTCGGAGCGTGGCTATGTAGAGAAGTAGCTAGAAGGTGTACCTAAATGTTCCAAATAAAACAGTTTTGATTTTCACTGTGGTTTTCATTTTATGCTCCATTGGAGGTTGAAAGAAAAATAGCCATCATATATTCATACAGAATGGAGCACAATTTTTTTAATTAGGTCAGTAAAATATGGATTTTTCCAATAAATGTATTGCTAAACAGACATGCATAGCTGCAACCCTTCTCCACGAGTTGCCTCTGTTTGATAAATATTGTGGTTAAAATGTTTAATATCTTAGTGAATTCCTATTTTCATGTACCCAGGGGGTTTTAAAAAAAAAACAACGTTCATAACAATTGATGATGATTAACAAATAAAACCTGTTGGCAAGAATTGCAAAATCCTTACTTTCATAAACAAAATAAATTAATAGAAATAGATGACATATACATAAGCAAAGCTAGACAGTTAAATCTAACAGCCCATGGAAGATGGTTAAGGGCACTACTGCAATTTTTCTCAATAATTACCAATTTACCAATGATTGAAGAGACCATTACTTGCATTACTTATTACTTGCTTTCAGTCATCTTCTGTTCCATAAGAACAGTTACAAGTTTAAGGTAAATAAATTATTAATATTACTAAACTGCTTCATATGCTGCAAAAGTAGTACAATTATACTCATAATGGGTGGTGTGCACCAACCAGGAGTAAACTAAACTAAAGTATAAATCTAAGAAGGAAACCTGAAGTAAACAATAACCAGTACATCTGTCTCACTCTAGCACATTACTCCTATGACTTAAGAGTGATACAGACGTACTGGTTTTTGTTTACTTCATGTTTCCTTCTTAGATTTACTACTTTAGTTTAGTTTACTCCTGGTTGGTGCATGCCACCCAATGTGTTTTTCTAAGAGTGTACTTGAACCAATAATTTTCCTCAAGTCTATGTGATTCAGATTTCCAGATCTTAAAATTGTGCAAAATGAAACACACTGACTTAGTTATTGGTGAAGAATAACTCTATGTTCACTATCAAAGTAATTTTAGTCACAAAAGGAGCTAGCATATCAAAATATCAAAAATCTAGATATGAGGTTATACTTCAATACAACGAAACAGGGCCCTGGGATTTGTCGAAAGGGGTAGTTTGTGAAAACTTCGCACAGGTTTATTAGTTGCTAATAAAACAAAATGCTACATTATTGATTGGTTTTTATTTTAATTTAAAAAGTCTAGGTTTCTCTAATATCTACACATTATCAACATGAATGAAAATGTCTTCCTTCCCAACCCCAAACAACATTATTATAATATTGCATTTCCACACATTTTTACTTTTATTCTAATAAATGAACAGAGCCACCTGGGCCCAGCTAACATGTATAGAATCTAAGTCAAGAAGCTCTGTGTACATACTAGGCTATATCATATAATTAAGTTTAGATTTAGCTAGAATTCATCTGCTATCTGGAATAACAAAGAACCTTTCTGTTGCTTCATTATTTTCACCATTACCGGTAAGTTCATCATTACTTCTTGGATCTCACATCAATGTTGACTTACTATCACAGAAGAAAGAAGCAGGTAATGCAGTCCCCACTTCCCACATATTTACAGCACAGGTTATAAATCAAATAATGCAAAGGACAAAAGTGCAATACAAATGCCATTGTCAATGAACAGTAATTTCAATGTTCACAAAGAGTTTATTGACAACAGTTTGCTTATTCCACTGATCCAGGATTATGAAAACATCAAATTGTGGCCTGCCTATACTTTTCAACCAATCTCTTTTTCATAACTGCCATCCTATTTCAACATGTCAATGGATCGATTAAAATAAGGTACTTCCAAAATTTCTATGCACTTCCTATTCTACTTCAGTATTATTCATTAAATATATTTATTTTGTATGTTAATCATAACACTTATGCAGACAACCCATTATGTTGCTATTGTGACTTGAGGCTTTTCCAACAATAATAATCAGAGTTTCTCAGGCTTCCAGTCGGGTGAGCTTATGGCAGCTGAGTCTGCTGCCATCTTGTGTGAGGAAGTAAAGCAGTTGGAAAAGTTCGGTTACTGTAAGTATAGACAGGAGACATGCTAGGAGTGGGCCAATAAGGAAGCAGGAGAAGGCTGGTAGGAATAGCCAGATCGACCCAAATGGAATATATATAACTTTAAGAGGTTATAGAGGGTAAGGGTTAAGGGTCCAATGCATATTTCAGACAAGAGCTGGCCCTTCAGACTGCCTGCTTGGTTAGTTTGCTTATACATATTTGTAATTCTAGATTTGATTCCTGACATCACCGGTCATTCCTATGGCTTTAACTCACTTTTTTTTTTCCCCCCAACTAATTCACTTCCTATCAGGAGATGGCAGCAGAGCAAGCTGCTGAAAGCTTGGATCCATTAAATCCATTCACCTGACTGGAATAAAATCTCATTTCATAACATTTGTTTTATTAATTTTTTTTATATTATTAATGTCAAGACTTTCTCCCTTTTTTACTAAGAGGTTTAAGTAAACAAAGGTAAGGACAAAGATTGGAGAGTGCATAGTTCAGCACTCCATGTAAAGTAGCCTAATGTTGCAGGTGTGCAAATACTGTACCGCTTTTCTGTTGACATTTACAACAAGTGTTCCTATGATCTTCGAGTAGCTGAACAGATGCTTTAACTAAGCTGTATTCTCAGGTTCTATCATAAAATTGCACATTTTATGAATTAGAGAGATCTAACTGCTTGACTCTTATCAATACTGGAAGACAATTCAGGTACCATCAACAATTTATGTACATATTAAACTTTGGTTCTTGGGTTTCCAAACGGGACAGTATAAAGACTATAATTAATATATTTCATTTTCTCCAGTTAAATATTTAATATTATAACCCTTAAATAAAGTTCCACCTTAACCCTTAACATGCAACTTATCTGGATCCAATCAAAAACAGCATTTATAAGTCAGACACAAATAAAATATTGTTGTCACATATAAAGGTCACAATTATGAAGATGAAAGCTGGTTTCTTCTGCGTGGAACCAAGATGCATCACTACTTAAAAAGAATATGCATTTCGGCGTATTTGATGCAACATCTTCAGTTCTGTCGAGTTGTACTCAACACCACATTCCTCTGACATAATGTTGTTTATTATATCAGAGGAAACCAGCTTTCATCTACATATTATGACCTTTATATGTGACAACAATATTTTATTTGTGTCTGACTTATAAATGTTGTTTTTGAGTGGATCCAGATAAGTTGTATGTTAAGGGTTAAGGCGGAACTTTATTTAAATATTTAATAGAATAAAGACTGTATCCTAGCTATGCTGCCATCTTTTGAGAAAAGCAAGATGATTCAGGTAAAAGGTCTGGGCCAAAAGCCAGGAAGTCAAGATAGATGGAGAAATCCGATCTACTAGGAAGATATACTGCTCAATCAGCCTACAGAAATATCATATGTATGTAAGTAACTAAGATACTTGTAATATTTTGTTTTAAAATAACATCATTTCCAAAGCATTATGCATAGTTTATTTATTTATGTATTTGATTATGTTAAAGGTATGCTTTGCCACCACCACTGCACTGAATTTCATTTTTTTAACAGGTAGAACTACTTATAACTACCATAATGACAATAATGTGACAAGGTACAAATAGAAAAACTTTGTTAAGATTATAATACAAACTTTAGAACATTCTACCTCACATACTTGTTGTAAGTAAAAACTTACCAAATCAGAACGTACATTTCGATAGGTTCTCAATCATCATCAGCTGATCCCTACTGACAAGTTTTCTTTTCTATCCACCAGATGTCCTCCAGGTTGTATGAGTTTTGAAATGAGGTCATTGTCCTTATGGATGTCAAAATTTATAAGTTTGTCTGTGTTTTCCCAAACACTTAAATCAAGTGGTTTCTGAACACATTTCAGTAATTTTGCCTCATTATTGAAGTCTTGACCAGTAGACCAGAAAGGATGAACCATAGCAGATTTTTCTATTTGTTGGTATTTAATATTTCTCATGTGCTCTTTGTACCTTACAGTCAATTTCAGAAATGCCTGAATTTTTACGTGGTACAATTTTGTCTTTCTTGTCTGAAAAATTACTGAAATGTGTTCAGAGACCACTTGATTTAAATGTTTGGGAAAAGCATACATCCAAAACAACAAAAAGAGACTTATAAATGTTGGTATCTTTAAGGACAATGACCTCATTTCAAAATTCATACAACCTGGAGGACATCTGGTGGATGGAAAAAAAATTTGTCAGTAGGGATCAGCTGATGATGATGGAGATCCCATCAAAACTTACCAGGTATGTTGTAATTTGGTAAGTTTTTACTTGAACAAGTACGTGAAGTAGAATGTTCTAAAGTTTAATACTGGTATATAATACTGACACTTCACAATGTTTTTCCTATTAACTTAATCAAATACAATTAGATTAGGTGTTAAAGTTGTTCTAAAATTTGTTTGGATTTCTTGCATGTAAAATTTACTCAGATTTTTAGGGTGATTGGTGGTGTGTGTAATGTGGTATAATCAGACACCCCTTGTAAGATGGGGCTTATCATCCAATCACTGCATCATCTGCCAAGCGCAAATGGCATATGGTCAGCAGACTATCTCCCATCACCATTATTGATAGTTTGACTGGAACTGCTACTTCTTTATCAAGTAACTCCTCAGTTGATCTCACAAGGCTCACAATAATTCAAACCTAGACTTGTAGATCTGTTGTCAGCTTTGCCAACCATAAAACATGCTGATAGCTACAACCCACTAATTGGACTTTAAATATATATATATATATATTTTTGGTTAGCTTTTATTTAAAAAAAAAATAATAATAATAAATAAATAAAAAATAAAAAACTCTTTGTTCATCTGATTGATTTTGGTCTCCCATTCTAAAAGTTTGTGCACCCCTGATCTACAGTGTATCCGAGTTACATTTTGATTTTCTGGAGTCTGTATAATCAAACAACCATGAACGCAATCAAGCTTCATAAGGCTAAACTATAACTAGATCATTAATTGAAACTGTCGTACTTCATAATACAGCTAAGTCTCTCAGAACTGGTACTCAATCACCTGGCAATACTAGAACAATGCAACATCACACATTGTTTTACAGGCTTGAAATTCTTCTAGGAATGCATGAAAGTGAATTACACAATGCACTGAATTTTGAAAGCAATGAAAGAAGGTGAACAGTAAAAAAAGTAATAAAAATCAGCTGTTGTGTGTCTCTATACTCATGTATGACATTGCAGCAGTGTTGCCAACATGAACTTTCATCGCTCATACTATGGTAGAAAAGTTAAATTTCAATTTGATTTTGTGAAGTTTGTTTATCTGTTTCATCTTGTGTTTTTGAATGCAAGCAATTCTTTGTTACCAGTTAGATAAGGTCATCAGGTCGGAAACTTAAGCAGCCCACAAACAATCAAGTATTTTGCATAAAATGTGGGATTGTGCAATCAATTTGGCCATATGCAGCGGTAAGAGAATGATTGTGCGATATGTTGTGCAAAATCAAACACATTTTAAATCTTTTGAGCAAAAGCACAACTCTCTTTGAACAAGTGTAATACTCTTTCTGCAATGCCTTCAGTTCGTCGAAGATATCATGTCATTAACATTTTCCAGTAAAGAATTTTATTGTAGTTTATTGAGCTATGACAAAGTTTAACAGTGTTGTGGAAGGGGAGGACTGAAGATGATAAGAATAAAAACCTAAAAATGCAACTTATGAAAGAATGGTTGAAAATCGAAATGGAAATTTGTTGCTATTATAGAGATTCACAGTCCTTCACTCATTTCTGTAAACAAAATTCTTCTCAACAAGTTGAAGCGTGAATGGGGAATGAATACACAACACCAGGCTTGCACAAACATGTGATTGTGCAAAATGATCGATCACCTATGGGCCACTTTAACCAGCAAACTTCAATGTTCTATATTTCTGGTAAATTACAAAGAATCAGGGCTGAAAAGTATATGTTCAATTAATGTATCTTGAAGAATCTGTTATGTATAATCAGCAAAATTTATTTTTTGCCAGTTCATAGATTCTAAGATTCCGATCATGTGATTTGTTAAATTTAACCTAACTTTAACTTCTACTTATGCATTAGGCCATGTACATGTTGAAGCGAGAATACTAGCAAAACATCTTTGTGCCACAATTGTTTAGAGTGTATTGTATACAATTTAATTAACCTATTTCTTTATTATGACATATTTTATAGTTTCATGAGACTTGAGAATGGATATTGGTGTCTTGGGCTTCCAATTAGGTGAGTAGATGGCAGCAGAGCAAGCTGCTGAAAGCTCACAATCAATCCTTCTGCTCACCCTGTTGGAAGCCGAAGAAAGCATTTTGTAGTTTCATTGAATACGAAGATCCTACAATCAGTTACATATTTTTATCTGCAAGGGAAGTGAAGAAAATGGTTTATTTCATTCTCATTGCTGCTCCAATCTTTCTGCTTATAGTATCGTTTATTGATTTTCCAGTATACGCAACCTGAGTATGTTCACAGAGCACAACTCATCAAATTCAATAATACCAATTGTATTACTTGATCAAGTAATTGTAATACTTGAGTAGCTAAATACCAATATAATGATTCATTATTCATAAAAATAGAGTAAAATAATATCAGAAGTCAAATGACTAACTATATTAATTTGAACCAGGCATACACACCATATAAATATATACAATGTAAACATCCTCAATCACAAACACACTCACACTGTCTTGTTCCTCTTCTCTCACAACACTATCTATAGTATTTGGAATGCTTATGTTCCTCACTTTTATATTCATCAAAATATATATCAACATTTTCACCAATGAATTTTAATTATTTTTCAATATAAATACTCTCTTTATTGTATATTCTTGGAATGATAAGTACTGACATTCTTAATTCATATACTAGTACATGATTAAAATGATTGTACCTTGTTGCATTTGGAAATAAATAGTTCTAAGACATCTGAAATAGTTAGGTAAGCACATGAGCTATGTCTTTAACTCCAGGAAATGATGACCGATATATTACAACTCAGGTTCTACTTCAAGCAGATATAAAGATATAATCCCTTTTAATTACTTCTATAAATCTTTAATACTGAAATATATTTGTTTAAGACAAAGTGTAATTTCATGATGCATGAACAATTGTGATAAAGAGTCTAATTCACTTGCTGTTTCAAAAACTGAGCTTAACACACAATTTTCAAGATCGTTCCGTGGCTGCAATAAGGCTTTATACTTGTGTGGCTGTACATGTATGTTTTCTTCATAAACTGTTCTGCTCTGAAATACTAGAGTGATTGGATTAATAACATGGTACATAAGACTTGAGGCTTTCTTGGCATTGATTATTAATAACTGTTTCACAGGCTATAAGCCGAGTCAAGGAATCTAAAGTATCCAAGTATCCAAGTAACACTTCCCTGATGAAGGCTGCAGGTATGAAAGCAACCAAAAGCTTGGATATTTTAGATCTTTTGGCTTGGTTTTTAGCCTGCAAAACCATTATTAATAATTAACTTGGTGTTCAAGGAGAATTGAGTTTTTAAGAACAAACAACTGTTGTTGTTCTATTGCCGTTGCGAATAGGTTTTTTTTTAAATGCTAGTTAATTACTCTGTATATTCATTAACTCATTTATTATTTACTTACAAGGATAGTGGTCATACTATATCATGTAACTGTTCAGTGAGTTATACAAAGCTAGCTCAGAACAGAACTGGGATGGTTGGCCAATGTCACTTATATTATCTGTTAATTGAAGTACCTATAAAGTAGACCCTCCGTAGTTTTTTTAAAATTCTAATTACCTAATGTAATAAGAATTTCTGTAGAGATCCCTAGAATAATGGGGGTCTCCCCTCTCTCATCAGGGGATCAGCAAGCCACCATTCCTTTAAGCAATCATAAAAAGGCTCACCAGAATGTGGCAAAATAAAGAGGCAAAAGTCTATAAAAGGAGGAAGATTATTTAAAAAATGAAGCAATGTAACATAAATGCAAAATACCTGAGGTTTAAGTTCCCCTTAATAAACCGGAATTAAATTAAAAAGGAATGAAAGTGAACACAACTTTCCAGATCCAACAGGATTGTTTTAACCATGTACATGTAGATCAAGAAAAACATTTACAACACTTGTACGTAATTCAGAATTATTTAACTATGATTGTAATATTACATGAAGCATACCTGCTTCAGAGGACACGACCATATGAGTAATATGTTACATGAGAGAACAAACAAATATAAAACGCTTTGGTCTCAGAATTGAACTTCATATTTCACAAGTTCATACCACTTACATACTGGATAACCTGGAACCTACTTCATAAATGTGACAGATGCTATAATTATTGATAATCGAATGGTTCACAACTTTCACAGTGACTGTTGCTCCCTGTTGCTAGGAATAAGCAGATGGATAGTACCGGTACTCACTAAGGCTGGAATGACCTCTACCTATCTTTCCTCTTCTAAATATCTAACTGAATCACATAAATATTATATTATATTTTGTTAATCTCAGTGTCAATCGATTTACTCTTGTATAGGCATTATTATTATTATTATTGACCAGCTGGTTACCCATCCTTCATAAGGTTGAACAAGATTTTCATGATTTTTACACGAGAAGCATCATGAGAAAGTAGGCTAACCATAATTTGTTTTACAGTGCACCTGATGTTCTCCCAGAGTTTGGGAATGACGCCCATCTGCATTTAACTTTACACAAACCAGATAATTTTTATTTTTTGCAGTGTTAGGCTATTTCAACATTTGAACCTATGTATGTATGTACATATTAAATTTCATCAAAGGCCAGAGCAATGCTGTCTATGTGAGAAAATTAGTCACATCAAGCCCTCCAACAGAAATTAGAATTAGTTCCTGGAATATATATTTCCCAAAACTCTAATGATGCAATGGAAGAGCATTACGCATTTGGTTTGAATGGAATTAGATGCAGATGGCGTCATTATCAAACTGCAAAAGAACATCAGGCACACTAAAAACGAAGTATAGCAGTTCCTTGTGATATTTCGCGGGCAAGGCTAAAACCATGCAATGTACTTTTTCATCTGTAAAAAGACCAGATAACCAGCTAGTCATAGATAAGAGCAGATAAATGTGTGACAAAAAACCACATTACTCTCAATGTTTCTTGTCATAACAATTCTTTTGATATAATAAGTCGCGTAAAGCTCTTTAATCAAGTAGGGCCTACTGTTTACTTTTATTGCAAGCTCTAAAACAAAATACTTTCAATTTTTTACAAATTAAAAATTAAAATAGCCTATATCATGACTTTTGTATCTACAATATGTAGTAATCTAAATGTAAATGGGCCCTAAGTAGTCTACTTACAATTTTTATCTTAGAACTTTCTAGTACCAATATTTCTAAGTAAAATCCTTTCATTTACTGCAAAGAATTAGTGCTGGTCTGTAACAATAAAGAGAGGAAAAAATATCTTTGGTTTTACAGCAGGCCAAGAAAATATCAATATGAGTCTATTTAATATTAATATTAGATGGAAATCTACAGTGAAGTGTTGATATCTGTAACAAGATTGATATCGGAAATATGCACACTAAACTTCACTAAAAGGTATATTTCATGGCCTACTTCCCAGAAATGCATTGTCAAAGCAGATTTTTCAATTTGTTTTAGGAACATCATGAACAAACAAATTGAAAAATCCGCTTCGGCAATGCATTTCTGGGAAGTAGGCCATGAAATTGAAAATGAAATTGCACTACTAAAACAAATTGAAAACCAACCTATAGTTTGGGAAAAAGTATTAATTAAAAAGAACCGAAAAAAATCTCTTAAACTTTGACACTTCAGTTGGCATACAAGGAACTTTGAACGACAAGTTCATTCACCCGCCACTAGAGGACCAGTCGGTATCAGCTGATGATGATGGGAAGACCCATTGAAATGATCATCCTGGGTAAATATACCTTTTAGTGAAGTTTAGTGTGTATATTTCCGATCTCAATCTATTATTTAGTCTATTTATTTGTTATATTGTGTCATGGCCTATGTACATTTTAACAGATACTGAATTTTGAAGATTTTTGGTGAAATAGCAGAGATGACTGAACAACTACAGCCTATAACCTTTCCGGCTATAAAAACTATGTTTATGCAAAATTTCGGTTCTATAGTTGTGACAAATCAGTACAGAGGCAAATCATTAGATTTTTATATAACCATAAAATATTCAATTATTAAATTTTCAAACGATATATTATTGCTCAACAGCCAAATAACTTATCCCTTATTACAATAACATGTTCCCTCTATTGCAGACATTTTGTATTTTTCAATGCCATAATTTGTATGTGTACTGATCATTGAGGAAAAATATATTGATCTTTAATTATATTATGATACACGTTCTATGAAGCCATAAAGTGCCGATTAACTGAAATTCAAATACTGATTAGATAGTAATAACAATACAATTGAAATAAAATCAAATTTAACAGGGAGCAAGAGTCACCCAAGCAGCAAATTATTAATATTATTATTGTATTGGCATAATGTTATCTGACAGATGGAATGTTTTATGAAACACAAATATGTTGCATTGTTGGTTTGTCAGACACTCTTGTAGAATTGTCACAGTTATGAAGTAGGCCCCTGGAAACAGGAATCTGATTTCTGATATTTCAGTTCTTCTGTTAATAAGATTCCTGTTGTTCTCTTTCAAATGCTTCTACTACAACAATACCTGACATTTAAGTACTTGTGCTATACACTTTTGTTATTACATTTTACTTTCAATTATTTGTTTCTTCTTGAAGATGAAGAATCAGTTAACATTGGAAAGACTTCAGTTTCTCTAAAGCAGGCCTGCGTAACACATGGCTCGCAATGCTAGGTTTAATAGCCTGTTTCTAGATTACATAAATTTTTGTTATGCATGCAGTGAGGGAATATGATATCAGGTGATTTCATTTTTTAATTAATTGACTTTGCATTAAGGTTGAACATGTTTATGCTTTACTATTAGTGACATTTAGGTGAAAGAGGTTTTACACTGTCATTTAATGCATAAATATTCCAAATCACAGAGTTCCATCTCCTTTACAAATAAAGTCCTATGCAGAATAAATCCAATTAAACATGACTGATGAATCATTTTGTGTGAAAGTGAAGAATTCAGATGAAAGTTATTGGTACTCAGTGTTCTAACAGTTATTGGAGTAGTACTTTTCAGTTATGGATGAAGATAAGGTAAAATTTTCTTGGGTCCTATGGATATTATTCAATTGGATATTTCAGGTGTTTTGTACGTAATGTGAACAAATCTCTTGAGCAATGAATGTGAAAAAGCTGGCCTTCATATTTCATTCATGTACAAGAAAAATGTTGCAATGCATAAAACACTTTCCAGAGGTGAATTTTTAATGTAGAAAATCATCACAAGTGTAGTTCTAAAAGTAATCACATTGACAGCACTTGTGTCTATTTCCTGCAGGAAAAACATCAGTAAGCAAAATATTCAGTTGACTACAGGGCTTTGTAAAGAAAGTACTTTGCCTTTCCGAGGAAAATGTCACATTTTTAGTTGGGTCAGGTTTTTTTCAAATATTGTCTCATCAAAAGAGTCACATTTAGGGCTGATAGTACAGTATAAACATCATTGACTGGAGATCAATTATGATCTGAGTTCAGATCGGAGTCGTGTTGTATAACACTGATCTAAGATCAGCTAATCAAGTTCAATTTTTATCCCAGTTCGTATATGAGGCTTGGCAACATCTCAGAAACAGATGATTGTCACAAGGTGAGAGCAATGTTATTCTGTTTTCCTTCATATTCAAAATATTGTGAGAAAGGAAGGGAAAATATGACCAAAATTAAGCAGAATAAGGTTCGTTATAATTTTTCCCAGGAGGACAAGGATGTCCTGACTGAAATCATCTAGGTAAAATAAAAAGACATTGTAGAATCCAAAAAGGCGGATGTGATAACATCCCTGCAAAATCAAAATGCGTAAAAAAATGTTGCCTCAAATTTCAGTACTGGCAATACAGCTTAACATTTTTACTGTTACTGACGTCTAAATGCTTCGACTCGAGAATTGTATAAAAACAATCAATGTAAAATTAATAGAGTAATGGTTTATGTAAAACGTGAGGATTTTTATTCGTATGTCACAATATGTTTCTCATACTGTCACATTTCCCCCCCCCCCCAGCTGTGTTGATACTCTTTATAGCTTTGAGGCTATATAAGGAGTGGGATCTGTGTCTGTACCGTAGGGTAGGCCATGGAACTATTGCTTGTCAATTGTTTCTATTGTCGGTGTATTTAATGGAGTAAATTTTAACTGATATTAATTTAAATGGATATGATAGGGGATGAAATGGTGAGGTAAATATCCAATTCTGCATTTGCCTTTTACGACTGGGGAAACCATGAAAAAACCCATGTCAAATTGGCAGGCCCGAGGATTTGAACCTGGGACCTCCCGAATGTGAGTCCAAGACGTTGCCATCTTGGCCACCTCGCTCGGTAGACCAAGAATTGTAATAACATCTGTTACAATATTTTTGCTTAGCATTTCAATGTTTCAGATACCAGTATATTAAGTAGCCTACTAAGTTCGATGGTCTGAAATGCTTTGAGCCTAGATTAGGTGGCACAAGTTATGCAGGCCTGCTCCACAGGAATAAAATTCATTAAAAGAAATATTTAATAAATTTCTTTTCTTTTAGCTGCAGCATTCTTTCACCAGAGAATATAATCAATTCCTTTTATGTACACAAGGTAATCAGACTGTACCCACTGCTTTATTCAACGTGTTAGATATTTTTTACGTCTCTACAATCTCTGTTTTTTATTGTGATACCACAATATAAAAACTTAGCATAATTAAACCACCAATATGATCAACATTTACTCAATTATGCAGTCTGTAATAAATAAAGTTAAAAATTATTCTTCAAGTTTAAGGTTATACTTCATCCTACAAGACTTTAATTTAGTTTTATACTCACATAAAATGTCTATAGGAATGATAAAATTCACAGGTGGCAACACTTGTGTTCATAATTATGACAACCCGTGAAAAACAAATCACAATATTGATCACTTATTGTCTGTTTACACATAAATTTGAACAACAATTTATTGATGACATAATGGAATGATAAAAGAAATCACAAGACTCAGTGACAATACAATTTTTGCCACTCACCACCATCACTTTCTTCCCGAACTATATTAGCCATCTGTACCTAATTCCCAGACTCGTTCCGTTTTTCTACTGTGATGTCATAGTACTGATATTCATTAGGTTATAAAAACAAACTCATGTTATAATAATAAAAACTCTCATGGCTATCTTGAGAACCATCCATCTCATATAACTTTCATAATTATTATTATTATTCCTATGTTTATTTTGTTTGTCATTATAAATTTCAAATTCTTTAAAATGGGCTAACTTATTATATATATATAGCATTTGGCAGGTTCCTGGTGGATTCAGATAATAATACTTCAGCAAATAACAAAAGCAAATTATAGTTCTACTCTTAAATCTTAACCCTTTCACTACTGACTTAAATGATCTAAGCTAGGGTTACCATTGTTTGGATTTTGCCAGATATGTCCCTAATATTTTATTCTTTATCCTGCATCCGGCTAGACATTCTAAAAATTTTGCAATTGTCCTGAATTTTTTACTACATGCCTTGAAAGCTGCAGAATTTCATATTAAACTAATACTAGCTGTATAAAAGCATTTGCTAATGGCTTTACAAGTTAATTCCTGGGAAAGGAGAAAAAGTAATTCCCCATTGGTTATACTCTACACCTTTAAATCAATGACTATTTGTAATAAAGATCATCAAGGCATGAACTGCAATTTCTGCTTAAATGTTGCATATCTAAATTCATTTGTTATCAAAGAAATATCTGGTTTTGTTTAACTTATAGTGATCTTTACACTGTGTATGTCACCGTCATTAAAGTCAGGAAAATAGCAAAGGGAAATGTACATTTTCTGCTTCTTCAGAGGAGTATTAGTAAGATTCAGCAGGTAAGGTACTTTTCTTCTCTTAGCCACGTACATGTTGGAGCTAAGATAAAAGTTAATAGTGACTATACTAGTGAAGCAAAGAATCTTGTTCATATTGGAGCAACAATTATAAAATTTGACAAAATTCTTAAATTTCATGTATCCAAGTAAACCTAAATAAAAATGTACAGCATGATATATTAATTTTTGTTTTTAATATATGGGAGTAAATAAGAAAATTTTCCACCTATACATAGTGCTGTATTTGTGCTGAACAGCTGACAATAAAATGGCAAGTTTATTAATTTGTCCAACACTCCATTTCACAACCTATCAGTAAGAATTATTCTTGTGCCAGTGAACTGTGCAAAGTGTATACAAAATTAAGTAACTCACTGAGTGATAACTCTTGAATTTATTGTGGAATATTATTGTTATTTTATTGGTTTCATGTATCAATAATCGATATACATATATTTTGATCTGTGAGAAGGGCGAAGAAAATTGTTTACTTCTTTCTCGAAACAAAAGTGTCACAGCTCCAACTGTTAATATCTCCATTTGCTCTGAAAGAGCAATGGTGCTTCTACTATCGCTTATCAATGCTGCAACATGTAGGCAGTCTTAGAATTCAGTAAGAAGATTGTGTTAATACTAAACAGTTCTATGTATATGTTAAAATTCAATGTTGTTAAGACTGATTCAATTATTAAATTACACATAATATGTTAAAAAATTTATTTTAACGATTTTTTAAAGTCCTGCTTATTTGAGAAAATGTCCTGCTTTTATAATAATCTATCTGAAAATCTTAGAAGAATTATTTTTAGTATTTCAAAGAAAATTAAATTTTCACAAAATATTTAAAAATGATTATTTTATGAATATTATCTTATACTGTATTGTAGAAATGAATACCATCTGATCAGGTTGTGTTTATTTTTAACTTTTAAATTGTTTATATTTCGCTTGCATCCCAGTGATCACAATCTTTTATTCTAAGGTTCCAGAATTATGGACTAATCACCATTTGATAACTATTTTTATCACTAAAATCACTATCAAATATTTTACTGCTACAAAATTAATTTCCCAGTTACTTTCTGTCCTGTACAAAGCAGGTGCTTATTGGAAGCAGTCATCTTGATATCACTGGCATAATCGCTGATGGCAGGATTTTCAGGTAACCAAGACACTCTAAAAACTTTCCTGAAGATGTTTGTTAAAGCAGAGAATGCACCCATAGATCAGTCAGGAATTTACAGAAAAAAACTGTCTTCTAGAATTTTGCAGCTTGAACGGAAAAATATTGATCAGGTAGCGAAATATTAATCGCAACTGTACTTGAATATACTATAGCTGCTATTGTTTGTGCTCAAATATACTCTAGTACAGCAGTGAAAGGGTTAAAAATGAAATAATCTTATAAATATTTTAATATTTTCTTGAATCATTGAATTGAAGATCCCAGAAATTCAGCAAGATGTGCAGGTGTACAATTGATAAATTATGCTACTTAAAATGCATCACAAACAAAGATAATCCCCAGTTAAAATACAATGAGATTCTTCAGCCTCATTACAAACAGTAATGGTGGATGCATTAACATCTATTAGTAATTACCAGCTCTAAGCTTTCAACTTGATGCCAATTAAGTATATTTTGCACCAACATTTAACCAATGTTAAAAGTGAAGAGCAAAGTGAGAAATTGGAGTTTTTGCTCTGATTGAAATTTGCCTAGTTCATCTATGAAACGGAACTACTCACATGTAGACTATTACTTACTCAATAGCACTATATTATCTGTGCAATTTCTTCTTGTGCAACAATGCAAATGGACAAGAAAAATTCATAAATACGGTTGGTAAGTGGAAAATAATTTACTGCTGAGTAGGATAACTGACTGCCAGGAAATGGCATTTAGATAGTTCCAATTAATATTGGTGTATCTCATCAAATCTCTGTAAAAGTTTACAGCTGTTACATAACAATGTAAAATAACTGATGTCAATGCACCCAGCACTAATTGTTATGAATACAGTACGGTACCAGCAAACAAGCAAGCCTTCGTCGACAACAAAAATACATTTATAAGTTTAGCTGCCATAGTAGAAACAATAAACAAATTGCACTCACGAGGTCAGATAAGTCACACAAACAATCACTTTCACAAAGATAAAAATTGAGAAGACACTTCCTCAAACAGAAGTACCCTGGATAATTCAGTTCCTAATCCAGCTAACACTCATAACCTCAACAATTCTGATTCTGTAAACCATCCAAATAAACATAATAATTAATCTAAACTTTCTCAGATCTATTATTTTCAAGAACAGAGTAATATGATGTATACAGCCTACTTGTTAGTGCTACTTAACTCCTAATACAAATGCTGTGTCACCTACTTCCGTCTTTTGACATTGGCAGATGGCAGGATTTTGGGTGTGCGGTCACAGCCTTTATTGGTCGTTTTCATGAATGGAGTCGCTATTTTTTTTTTATCAAGTAGCCCCTAAGTTGTCCTTATAAGGCTGAGATTCAGATTTCCCAACTCAAAAAAATCCGAGCAGGTATTAGTGATCAAACCCATGCCTGCAGACCCATAGTCAGCAATGCTGATCACTAGGCCACGATCACTTGTCAGTCAGGTTAAAAGGCAGCAGTACAACCTTATCTCAAACCACTCGGACGAAAAGTCCTACCTAAAAATTAAATGAAAATCCAGAACTTGGATGTAAAGTTAATTTGGTTTGGATCTTTTATTTCTAATTAAATTATCAAGAACTTCCATGAGAGTACTGTGCATTTCTTATTTAAAATGCTGCTGCTAGTATTTAGTTTATGTATCCAAAATACCATTTGAATTTTTCTTAAGTGAGCTGAGACTAATATTACATAAACTCCTAGGAAACGTGTCTATTCATTATATGCTTTCAGAACAATTGGAAAATTCAATAGCCAACTCAACCTCATGACTATTCACTGTGTTGTGCTGAGCCATAGAAAGGAAAGAGATGAAACTTCCTGTTGAGTGGTGCAGAAAACAAATCATGCTTGTGCAGTGTAATAAAAGAGACAAAGAGACGGCCTTAAAGACATAATTACATGAAATAAAACAAATTGAACATAATACGTTAGTGAAGGAGAATACAACCCATATCTACAATTTGAAAAGACGGTGAGTCCACCACCTCTTTTTCATAGGCTTCCAGTAATTTGAAAAGACACTTAAAATAGTGGCTAATAATTGTTGTCTCTACGTTCATTTAATCATTTGTAGGATAATCTAAGATCCCAAGGACTATTTTACTGCATTATAAATTACACTGGCAATTTGTTTACAAATGGTCTTTTATCTAATTTGTAGATTATGGATCTGCAATCCACCATCTGCTGTGTAAAGTATCTACATACTAATTCAGATATTGACACTGCATACTTCATAGTAATTGAAATGGCTGTTGAATTGTCCAGTTAAGCAATACTGTTTAATTCTGTAAAACATATTACATGTACAGTTATAAAATACTTAAACCCAATAACATTCCCAGTATAATGGAAAAAATGTGTCCCAAAGTATACAATATGATTCTTATTACAAAAACAATGGAATAGAAAGCAGTTTACAGAATCAGAATGCAAGCATTTCACTGCCACCAACCCCACACTAATTTGTAATTTGATTATACATTCCTTAAACAGGTGTGTCTTTATCGTCCTTCTTGACGTCTTGCGGGTTGTTGCCATTGATATATTCAGAACTGAGGTTGTGATTCACTGATGGGTTTTCCATTCCCCCCTCCCCATCAGCGAGACCTGATCCAGTTTTCTCAGACTGGCCATGCTGCTGGTTTGGGTCGATATGAGCTTCGCTGCTGGAGTGGCTTGCTCCTTCGCGACCAGCGCCACCTGCTGCAAGAAACAGTAACCAAACATTCGTTGAAGGCAAGTGACAATAAAACTGGGATACTTCAGTATATGCACCAATACCAACACTTTTATAAACAACATAAGGTAGTCTGAGGGAGTCCATGTGAATATGAGATCAATCAACATGGGATAAAGTTTTATATTCAGTAATTTTCTTCATGTGTTATCAACCAAGTATTGGAAAGTTCCAAGCTTTTGGACTTATAAAACTTTCTCGTCTTATCACATATACAGCTTTTGGTTCAAATAATTTTGCGACGGACATTCCTGCTTGCCCCATTTTATGTAAGCAATTTTATCTCCTCTACATTAAGAGTAATTTTAATTATTAATGTTCACTAATTTTCTTTTCCTCGTATGTATTCAGGGATCTGATGATTATACAAACCAGAGCATTGCTGAGAGCCAGCCAATAGCACTTTTCTTCTATAATGATTTGCATACACATGATATTATTGTTAAGGCTGATTTCAATCACTCTGTCCTTTACAACTTGGATTGGTACAACTTGTTCAATCATGAACATTAGATGTCTTAGTTTTGAGATAAATGGTTTTCAATTTAAGTTGATATATTCCTGATTTTTCTTAAGAAATAAGCACAATGTCTCTTTATCAGTTATACCACATTGAGAGAGGCCAATTTCAACATAGAAATTTATGGAAGACCATCTGACATGGCTTATCAATAGTCTGTATTTGGCACAATAATTAAAGTAGATGTTAGCTCTTTTGATACGTTAAGGATCACCCCAAGTTATGCTCTCGTTTCTGCCAAAAACTGACATTTTCCCTTTTAAAACAAAGACACACCTTTGTTGCATTGACTCACTGAGTTCGCTATTGGTAAGCTCTCAACTATTCTGAAATGTGTAAGCGGCAGACTTGAAGGGTCTTACCAACGCTTGGCTGGTAATACATGACAAAATACTTAATTAAACAAGTTATTTATCTACTATCACTTTAAGTTTCAACAGAAATGAAGTAAACTGCAAGGCAGGAGTGCATAGATCTAAGTATGTTTATGTATATCTTCCTGTTTGATTATTTTTCAATATGTTTCTCTTAAACAAATAACTGAACAACTTGTATGCAAAGCCAGCAATATTACCTACATAGCAAAATCTTAATTTAGACAAGGGCAAGGGACACAGTTACTATTATGCATGCATTCAATAGGTTATGAGGTCACAAGCACTTGCCTTCATTGAATATTGGTTCTTGCTTCTTTAGGAACAGCGACCTCATGCCAAAGCAACAAACATTGGAGAGGGCCACTCATGTTTACTCTGCACTCAGGTTACTTGCATGCATTCATATGAGTTCCATGCATTTATATTATTGGTACTACTTTACTTTCTTATATGTAACACATGTTTAAGCAGCCTATACTCATAAGTGTGTATTCCCTCTAAATGAATACCGAATTATACTACACTGATTCTGAGAATATTCACTTTTTGTTTTAGAATAACTTACCAGGTTCGCACCCAGGTCAGAAGTGTTACACCTTTTTAGTTTGTTATTTCAGTGATTGACACTTGACATTTCTAAACTAGAAAGGGAGGAATAATAATTAAATTAAGATTCCAGGAAATAGTAAATTTCCTATCTATCTCAGCTGTCTGGTAAACCAACATTTGCACAACCATGTTGCTGTCTTCTTCAGGGATGGGGTGTGAATGTCATCAACTGACGATGTTCTGGCTTATATGCATTGGTATCTGGAGTCAATTTTTCAGCGACCCACCAATCCCAGTGCTTTATAAGCTAGGACATCCAACAGCAGGGACATTACGCTCCAACCCTGATGAAGACAGCAATGTGGCTGTGCAATTAAAAAATAAAAATAAAAATGAAACCTTACACGGCTCGTTCAACAGAACCAGATCACTATGATGCTCCAAATCATGCATATTATTATGGCATAAGTGTTGCAGAAATACACGATGATTTAACTTACCATATTATCTGTTTGTAAACAAATGCCTAATTTTCAATTCAGAACGTGCCAGGAATATATAAGTAACTACATTTAGCTGGCTAGAGACACTTTAGCAATCCCTTTACAAGGATGGACATGCTTTCATTTCAAGCCTTGGCTAACATATAAGGTTCTCTTTCAGCAATGATTAAACAGGAATTGCAATGTCACTTTGCAACTTCCTTAAGATGTTTTGTTGTGCTCTGTGGTTGAAATTTTGTGATTTCTGTGTTTCTGGTTTTACAAGATAGAATAAAATGGATTTAAGGTACTGTATTTCCTGGCTTTTGCGTCTACACATCTGTGCAATTCCACATTTTCAACTCAAGTGTTCATGAAGATAGTTAACAAAAACGTAACATTTGTTTTTTAAAGATATTTTTGTTTTACAGCTGCTGCAATGTTCATACCCAAAGACACATTTCCAAAAATGGTATTTTTGTAATCTCTATACCTCAGAACATGTGTTAATGGTGAAAACTGGGCATGGAATTTCAAGAGTGAAGCACAATACGTCCCCTACCTGATAGTAAAGGCAGGGGATGTAATTAACGTCTCCCATAGGGTACACATAACTATAGTAACGCTCAAGTCCACAAAATGTCTCTAATGTCTACAATACGAGATACGACCATGCAATATCCAAGAAAATAGATATAAATAGAATACATACACTGTATAAATGATGCAAGCTTTCAATAGGATTTGGCAAGCAAAAACAGGAAGATTGAATTCATGCTGAAAAACAGTACAATTCAACAGTTTGATATGTTATTCTCTGCAGACATTGCCAAGTTTAAACAAAATATCATAATGAAATTTAACTTTCAGGATTTAATTTAAATAGCAATAAACATTTTCTATGGTTATACCTATGCACAAGAATAGAACTCCGGGACTGATACAGGATCCCAGTGGACTACAATAAATCTGAAATGTTTCTAGAGTGGAAGTAAACAAAAGAAGCACAACAAGCGTGTGATTTACTCTCATATAACTTTTTCTACGCTATGCATCAAATTGAATCCTTTCCACCATGTGCAAGGAGCATAAGATTTTGAAATGGTTTCATTTAATAAAGGCTAGCTTAGTTACAGAGGATAGAGTGACAAATGGAAAGCCCATCACCATGACAACAATCTCGAGTACACTACGTTATAGATTGGATGTGAAACACTCAAGGAATTTGGCCCAGAGTTAAATAGTCTTGGAATTCTTTAAAATGCCATATATCTATGACACAGGACCCACGATTTATAGAGGACTTTGGCCCAGGATTTTTACGCCCTGAACAATCCATAGGTATTGGCAGGGTATGAACCTATGAACACCAGATCGAGAGGCAGGCACCACCACCATGTGAATTTCTCACTTCACACATAGAGTAAGTGGCTGTTATTTCAGCGAGACAGGAAGAGGTGAATAGTTTATTCTTTAAGGAATGTTTCAAATAAACGACTTAGTTCTTACTAACTTACTTGCAGTAGGTTAGTAAAATTAAAATAATAAAAAAAAAATTGTAAAGTGTCTTTTTAAGAAATCCACAAAAAATATAATCAACTAAATTGATATAACAAAGTGCCAGAATGCTTTTGTTTAACCAGTGATAACTGCAATTATGATATGCAGAAAATAAGTTATTTTTGTTATCTATGTCCAAGTTAAGCTCCAGATCGATTCATTAAGCAGGGCTTACGGAAGAACAAAGATCTGGTTTGATAAGCATATGTGAAGGAATATGTGGGTAGTGTTATTTGTCATAGCTAACTGTATTGCAACTTCCAAAGCTGTATATGAACACTGTAAAACAATATGACGTCATGAGAACTGATTTGCATTTGATAAATTCTTTCTAATATACAGGGGTGCCCTGTCATGACTCACCCCCCCCCCCAAACTTCATTGCTCACCCCGCCCCAAACTTCATTGCTCACCCTCAACCCAATTGGCTGTCGACAAGGGCGCCCATATGATATTTTCTAGGGGGGGGGGCAATTTTTTTTATTAATTAATTTTTTGTCGCTTTAACTTCTTGGGCCACTTTGTAACATTATATTAATAATATAATAAGTGCAACAATGACGTAGCCAGAAAATAATTGCGGAGAGGGTCGGATGTGCCGGGGGGGTTTGGAATACCCCCCAAAAAGGGGGTTGGGGGTCCATCCCCAGAAAATTTTTAGATATTGAACTAATGAAAATCACATTATACGCTATGTTAGCACAGAAAAACTAGTTAGGAAATTTGTTTACCATACTCGAAGACATGCCAATGTAAATAAGAAATCATTACCTAAGTGGGGGGTCCACCCCTGGAAAATTTTTAAGTACTGAACTAATGAAAATCACATTTTACGCTATTTTAGCACCCAAAAACTAGTTAGGAAATTTGTTTACCATACTCTAAGACATGCCAATGTAAACAAGAAAATTTTACCTAAGTCGGATGTCCACCCCCGGGAAATTTTTAAATATTGAACTAATGAAAATCTCATTTTACACCATTTTAGCACTGAAAAACTAGTTATGAAATTTGTTTACCATACTCTAAGACATGCCAATGTACATAAGAAATCATTACCTAAGTGGGGGGTCCATCCGCGGAAAATGTTTAAATATTGAATTAACGAAAATCACATTTTATGCTATTTTAGCCCTAAAAAACTAGTTAGGAAATTTGTTTACCATACTCTAAGACATGCCAATGTAAACAAGAAAATGTCCTAAGTCAGGTGTCCATCCCCGGGAAGTTTTTAAATATTGAACTAATGAAAATCACATTTTACGCTATTTTAGCACTGAAAAACTAGTTAGCAAATTTGTTTACTATACTCTAAGACATGGCAACTTAAACAAGAAATTGTTACGTAAGTTATAATACTTATTACTATTTATTAGAAAAGTTGAATAACACATGGAACAGTGGACATAATAGGCCTACTCATTATGTTATGAAAAGAAAATAACTTCTATATCATATTTGACACACCAACAAATCTTGTTTAATTAAATAATTTTTTTTAGATACAAATATAGAATTTTAGGTTTTGACTTTTGGGGGTCCAAACCCCCTGAACCCCCCTCCTAATCCACCGTGGATTCTGCTTCCATGTTGTTGATTTGGTAAAACTTCTGCAATTCAAATAATTGTCTTAAAAGAAAAACACCTGACTATAATAATTATTAATATACATTTTTCCTTACGCCCCCCCCCCCCGCCCCGGATAAGGGGGCCCGTGGCTGTCGAAATTCTTCATCTTTATCTTTATAAAGAATTAAAAGAGACCTTTTGAAGTTATAGAACTTGACTGTGTTTATTTTTAACATATAAAACTCTAATTTTGCAACAATTTTCAACCCCCCCCCCCAGAAAATTCATAAATGAGAATATTTTGCCCCCCCCCCAGAAATTTCAATGACGCAGCCTGCGTCTTAACCCCCCCCCCCCCCCGCTGTGGGCACCCCTGTAATATATTACCATAAAATAGGCACTAATTTGGGCATTACTCTGGTACCGGTCAACCAATTTGGTCCAATATCAATAGACTTCTTCCCATGGACGTATAAATTAGTATACCAAGTTTCATGAAAATCCGATAAAGCGTATTTTGGTTATCGTATGTACAGACACGACATTTTCCCGCCCACCACTACAGAATCTCATAAAATACCATTCTGGCACTTAATAATTATGTTAAAATCTCAAACTCTACTATGTAGCAGATATCTAACACACAAACATAAAATTTAGTTTTGATAAGATATTTCATTTTTGCTTTATGTTGTTCACAATGATGCACACATATATATAGAAGTTTCTAAATTTAATTTAATTTAATTTAAATCTGGGGCTACAATTACCGCATATATTAAATAAGAGGAAATTTACAATTATACACAAATGAAATACCGTAACTTAAATCAGTTAATAATGTTAATAAAATTAATAATGTAAAAAATTCAAAATACAGAAGTAGAATTCAATCTTACAAAGGTGTTTACATTAAAAAATAGAAGTAGCTGGAAGAAATTAAGATGAAACAGATGAAAGACAAGATAATAATTATAAGATCTGATTTTTAATATTCAAACCATAATTTAGAATATGTAAATTTTTATTTATTTATTTACATCCTGCGAGATCAATATACATTGATATGGGACATGTCAATATTGTATGTAATATGGTTAAGTGAGATAAATACTACGCAATGCAGTGTAAATCTAAGTAATCAACATAATACATGATATTATAAAATGTAGAATATTAGGTATTTGATTGATTAGCCTTTGATGGAGTTGTGTGTGTATAGCTTATAGTAGTAACTACCCTGTAGTAGTCCTGCATTTGTGTTTCTTCTTGTATTTTGACAATGTTTTTATGGTAATAAGACAATATGCAATGTGTATTAATGGTGAAATGAAAAGTGGACATGGAATTTGCCATAGTAAGTTTATTAAAATTAAATCATTCCTCCAATCAGTATCTCAAGTTGAGTGTTGTTTTACTTTCAGATTTACCTTCGTACTTCTCTTTAGGCTACTTATTCCTACTTCAGTTTATCCACTATATCAGGATTGTCCTTAGAGTTTTTTTATGAGTTTTTTATGCTAGTTTTATGCTATTGAAACTTTTCATTTAGCTTTTTTCTTGAGACACAAGTTTAGAAGGTTTCAGATTCAGAAAAGTCAGTCACATTTTCAATATAAATAACAGCTTTAATGACAATTAAAAAGAAACTAGACCTATGCTATAATATATTAAATGAGGGCTATTTTTTTTTTCAAAGTCCGATCAGTCGCGAAATGAGAACCACAGTGAAAATCAAAACTGTTTTATTTGGAACATTTAGATACACCTTCCAGCTACTTCTCTACATAGTTGCCGCTCTGGTTGAGAAATTTTTCGCAGCATGGTACTAACATAAACATGCCTCGAACAATAGAGTCTCCCGCCAAGTGTGAAGTGCGTGCTGTCATTCGATTTCTGCATGCTGAGGGGTGCAATGCAGCCAAAATTCATCGACGAATGAGAAATGTGTTCAATTCCGGAACAAGATCATCGGTTGACACTCGCTTCCTTTCCTGGCCGCCTGCATCATGAACGTCTGTACATCCTGCTTCAAAGTTCCTGCACCATTGCTGCACTTTGCTGTCACTCATTAAAGTTTGACTGTAAACACTACCCATTCGTAGATGAATTCCGGCTGTATTGCAGCCCTCAGCATGCAAAAATCGAATGACAGCACGTACTACACACTTGGTGGGAGACTATTTTTCGAGGCATGTTTACGTTGGTACCACACTATGACAAATTTTTCAACCGGAGCGGTGACTATGTAGAAAAGTAGCTGGAAGGTGCATCTAAATGTTCCAAATAAAACAGTTTTCATTTTCATAGTGGTTTCTATTTCGCGACGTATTATTATATACACACAGCCAATCTGTTATTATAAATCAAGTACTCAACATGGTTAAATGCTTTGAAATGTATTTGTATTCAACTACTAACACAACCAAGGAACAAGATTATTATTTTTCTCTGCATAAACACACTTCACTGAACCCCAAGAGTTCCCACAACAAGGGCAGCAAAGGCAGCTGCCCCTGAGACTTCAATTTTTCATATAATATTAATTATTTATTTGGCAATATTTTACATCAACATCATATTTTAACACTTTCTGAACCCTCTCCCCCCCAAAAAAGACAAATGAATTCCCAGTTCACTGTGGACTGTGTTAAAATCTTAAGAACTTAATCGTTAAACACTACAATTTCCCTGACTTCAACCATGTCCAGAATTTTCTCTGGTACACTTGACCAATAAAAAGTCAAAGCAGCCTATTACTTCTGTGATCTTTTGTTTTATAGACATCCTGAATTTACTTTAGACATCTGGTAACTGTACTTGAGTATCGAGAGTTCAAAATCATCAGTAACAGAAAAGTCCTCTTTCCAACAGAATGATTATGTGTGTGGAAATCTGTATTTATGAAATGAATGAATGAGTTGTATTGAGTGCTAAACAACTTCCCTGCTCAATGTCCCAGTTCACACCTAACAAGTAACAATATTTCTCCTCGCGAAACGGTTTTACATACTTCTCCTTACATGCCACGTGACTTCCAGTGTGTTGACTACTTGTGCTTGGAGTTCTTCTATTATAAATATTTCTATAATTCACCATGCTTAAACTATTACACTCTCACCTACTGGCAGTGCAAATAATATTTACCATTGCAATCATTTGGATCGATCAAATCTTTTCAAAGACACTTGCTTAGCTTTTCACCTTCTTCATTAACCTACTTATCTTGCTGCTGACTTGTAGAATTATAGTTTCTTTTTACTTCATAATTCAATACCAACTCTGCTGAATTTGTCTGCCTCCTCATCATCTGTTTGGCTAGATTTTAAACATTGCATTCGGATGCTCATTCCCATTTCCTGTTTGTTTCTGCTTGATGATGAATCTTGCTTGCAGTTGTCTCTCCTCAACTCCTCTCTTTCTGCTCTGCTCCTCTGTCCTGCTGATGTATCATTGTGACATTTCATGGATGACACAGATGATGTTGGCTTCTATATGAAAGTTTGGATCCAAATAAAGCTTCGAAATAGATGATCTTCAGGAGTGGTATGACAGTTTTGGAATTTTGTTGAGGCATTTAGCAACATTATCTTCCATTATATTTCCTCCTTTGCAACCTTCCTTTGATTTTGAATTCTTCTTTAGAGTCCCTTCCACCCATTCATCATCCCCAATGTTGGAAGGAACATTAATTTCCTTGCATACAGGCTGTACATCATTTTTCACTTTGGATTGTACTAGAGACTGGATTTTCTTCTTGATTCTCCTGTTTAAATTCTGTCCTGTTTACAAAAGTGAACATAAATTTTTATTTGATCCCAATTAATGTATGACCAGAAAAGCTTAAATATTTCATCCTGGTTTTCTTCTGATTAAGCATGCTTTTTTTTTTCCTAGGTACCGGTACAATATTTGGATGAACATCGCAGTCCAACATTAACAATAATAGAGACATAGCTGATGATTTTCCAGACAATTTGAATGCCATTTCAGCATTCTTCTTCCTCTTGATTCATAATGCATGTTAAATTGCAGTACATTACTCTGTGGAATATGAACATACATGTTTTCTTTTGTTTGAGTTTGCAGCAGTTTGGCTTGAATTTTTATGTTTCTGTCATGATATTACAAAATCACCATCACATACTGAGATCATGTAAATAATGTTTCATAAAAATGCTAACCATATCTTGCTAGATGGTATCACATCAGTCATAAATTATTTCCTACATACCATCTCGAAGCTTAAAATGCAAAGCAGTAATGTGTCTGCTCAGATAAGCATGTTATAAACTGAAGATT
This sequence comes from Ectobius pallidus, assembly GCA_964059195.1. Classification (NCBI taxonomy): domain Eukaryota; kingdom Metazoa; phylum Arthropoda; class Insecta; order Blattodea; family Ectobiidae; genus Ectobius; species Ectobius pallidus. The sequence continues at coordinate 30,364,493 of CAXKWD010000001.1, read as the reverse complement.
TAAGTGAGGCAGCAGTAGATTGATGTGCAACGAACTCATATTTTGTGATACTAGGTTTAGCATTTACAATTGAGACATCTCAAGACACGAGGTTGTGTCTCTATCGTGTGTGATATTAAGATTCAGGTTCTTGCATCTTGTGAGGAATGTAATGTTATATACTGGTACCATGAAGCTCAAAACTTAAATTTGTCATTTTTTGAGAGGTTTTGCTATCTAGAAATTGGAATATCAAATGAAAATCACTGTTCATTAATTACCACACGCTGTAAATTACTAACAACATAATTTCGGTTTTTTGACAATTTGCTGACTAAAAAATAATCAGCTTGCTATAAGACAAACTAGCAGGACAGACAATATACTATGGGGCTTACATCAATGGCTAAAAAAAGACACTCATTACCTTCTTGTCAGTTCAAAAGACAACTGAATTCAAGAGCAATCATTTCATTTCCCAAGATAACACACAATGGTCATCAGGTATCAAAATAATTTTTTTAAGATTTATATTTAAGGAATAAGCGTAAAATTGTACATCCAGGGACTGTCCCCAGGAAATGGGGATGTCTGGTAACCTTAGCATAGGCTACATGCCACAACCATTCCTGATCTGAGAAATCACGGTCACAGTTCTGGAGTAAGCAAGTGAGTACAACAGGTTATTAGATGTTGCTCGTGTCACATAGAGTCAAAACCTGGACAACTTGCCTATACACTAATGCATCACTCATTACCAGGACCCAGATTTTCATGACATGTCATCTTTTGACTGGAACATCATGGAGTGCAGATATTCTGATCATGACTGCTAGATTATACAAATGGTAATTTTTAGGGTCATTTTGGTAATTTTTACCCATATTTCATTTTTAGGTCATTTTAGAATGTAATGTAATTATTTGGTCATTTTTAGAATGTAATGTCATTATTTGGTCATTAAATATAAAGTCACTATATTCTTATTTTGTGTTGTTTCTCGCATTATAAAGAGTTTTTCTGCATTTACTTCCATTGAACATTATCATAACTCTATATAAGCATAAATAAATAGATCTTGTTATAATTTTAATTTAGATACAGAAAGACAGTGTTTGCTGTTTGCATTTAACCATATGTACCAATTAACTACTTACAAGCCTATAATTGGGTCAACAACACAAATGTAAAATAGACACAAATATGATGAATAAACTAGCATTTTCATATAAATTTTTGGGTAATTTTTCTTAGTTTTTGGGTCATTTTTTGTATTTTTGCAATCACTTTAAATATCAATGTTTAAGTATTGTTAGGTCATCAAAATCCGGGTCCTGCTCATCACTCTGGATTAAGAACTTTTAAAATCACGGTAATCGTTACGAAAGACTCTATATTACAATGTCAACATATATTTGCAGTACTACAACTATGAAATACAATTACATAGAGCACATGAAGGTTGAGAAAGTTATGCCGACATTAAATCCAATAATTTAATGATAAATAATTATAGATTATGATGAAGATCCGACTTACAAAGCAAGGATTAAGTTATTTGTTTGGATAACATGTCATGAAATGTGTCCATCACAGAGAATTGAAGACGACATAAACAGTTGGTACAAGAGTAGTGTGAAAGAAGGGGCCAGATTAGTTCCATTTCTTCTCACCTTTGGTACTTTAACTTTATTTCACAGCATCCCATGAATTTCAATTGTTATTATTGATGGGGCACCTTTTTGGAAAATCACTGAAATCAGATAAGAGCTTTGCGGTTTAACTCCAGATATTTTATAATTAATACAGAGTCCATACTTTGAGAGCAAACTGTGAAATGATCATCGTACGTTTCTTTGGAACAAACTTAGGAAGTCGATTGTCAGCCAAAGCATCAAAATTTAGACTTTGAACTTTTTACAACAGTCAAACTTAAGTTTTTATAATTTAAAAACATCCAAAGTCTAACATTAGACTTATAGGCTTATTCTAATTTTCTAACCAAATTCTAATGTAACCTTACCCAATCTAACTTAACCTAACCTAAAAACGTGCTTATATGTTCTGTTTGTTTTCCTAGATAAGCATTAACTTGAATGTCATAGTAGAGTCAGTTTTATTGTGACAACTAAATCACAGGACAGTTGCAAGTTAGCTATTTCTGAGACATGTGCAATATAACCTAGAAATTAAGTCATTTGTGTAACTAAAATTTATTTTGTTCAATTCATATACTTGACAAAGCCTTGTATACCTTTTACATTTGGCTAATAAATCTTTAAATCCCTCCCTCCCTTCCCCTTGTGTATGGAGGCAATTCTTAGACTCTACAACTCTACCTACATACCTGAATGGTCAAACCACTCTCCGCGAAAAGCTACAATCATGCTTAACTTATACACTAAGTGTTATACACTAGTCTTTAGTACAGTATTAAACTATAACAAACAAGGCCGTTTCCCACTTGGGCAGACCTGGGTTTGGCCATATTCACCATCTAAACTGGAAATAATGGTTATTTTTTTTAGTTTGGCAGATATTAGACTGCAACCAGAGTTTAGTAAAAATAAATGGCTACTTGTCATTTTTTGCAGTTTGCTTTCATTCTTCTTGGGGACTCTGTACATTTATGAATTACAGCATTAATAACAATAAATTGTAACCCCACATATTAAACACAAACACACAAAAGAGGACACACAATGATTTTAGAATGTCTCTAATATTTCATAGCTTTAGGAGTGGAGAAAGTGAGGGAAGTGAGATCGTATGCACTGGTATGGAACACCAGCACTGGTTTCAAAGGCCCAATGGCATACCAGCACTAGTTTCAATGGTCATATACCATACCCCCACTGAAAATCAGTGGATCTTTAAAAAAGGTTATTGTTCCTCTGTAGCAAAGAAAGGCCCTATTATCTGTTTATATAAATTACTTTTCATGGTCATTCATCCACTGGTATGCTTCGCCAGTAGCCACTGTCATTATAGGAAGCGTGACCGGCAACTGGTGTTGGTCATTGTTGTCATCTTAATGACTATCCAACTAGATTTTTTGGCTTAAAATATTTCTCAGTACCAAAATACTGTAACTTTAAAATTGTTTAAATAGGTCTTAAATACTTTTAAAATATTTTTATTGAAATAAATAAATTCTGTTCCTGACTTTTGCACTCCTGCTTGGTGATCATCTATAAAGCAAGGATGGTTAATAATGGAGGAAGTTAATTAAAAACACACCCATCTCCTGTTTTGTTTAAAAACTAGTTTTGCGGTCAGTACATTTGTGTTTTAAGCATCATCATCATCATAATAAGAATTTTTTTATTGGCATCAGTTGTAACAACATAGATAAATCTATCACTAGAGGACAAAAGAGATATTTCAGTGACACTAATGTTGCGTTGGAAATGACCGGTCTAAGCAAAGTAAATCCACCATTAGTCTAGGTCCAGATAGTTGGCTTTGTCTCTCATATCTTATATGATATGCTAATTAATTATCAGTTACAAACAAACAAACAAACAAACAAACAAAATCATTTAGTATGGCATTTCGCTCATTTAATTATTTAAAGTAATAAGACTGTAATTATCTATCCAGCCTAAATAATAACTCATTTAAATATCACATAATGTATTGTAAGCTTTTTCAACCAGGGCCCTATCCTATAAAAGTATGGATTTGTATTACAAGAGCTATTTACTAGCGATTCGGAAGTATGGTATTTTATAAAGTTTTACAATTGTAAACTAAATACTAGTTACAAGAGAATCGGAGACAAACGAATACGTCACTGTTGAATTGGATAGCTTCCTATATAACTACTACTGTAGCCCGGCACTTGTAAAACTGAGCAGCATTTTTACAAATGGATGAAGACTCGTAGAAGCAAATACCAGTGCCCAAGCAGATGTCAGCCATTGGGCTGTTCGAGTTAGTGGATTGGCTTTTCTCTGATTTCCCTCTTTTCAGACGATTTAGGTCCCGGTAATAATGTTATCAGTATCGTGATACTATTTTTCCGAACTGAACAGTGCAATAAATTTTACAGAAACACGTCTCATAGGCTTACAAAGATGATTTAAAGTGTGGAGGTGAGACACGGGCGAAGACTTACCGGTTTACAATAGCAATATTCAAGCGCTCTTGATAGTGTCGTTCGTGGCTCAGTGGTTACAGAACTAAGCTATGGTGCAAGGGGTCACAGGTTCAAACCCCGGTTGTGACTTTTTTTTTTCCATAATATTTTTAAAGCCTAATTGCAGTGAAATGTATAAAATTTAAGAATTCACTGCCATTTTTTGTTTTCATAACATTTTAAAAACGTAAATACAATGTTCCGTACTTTTTTTTTTAAGGAACTCGCTGCCACTACCTTGTACCCTATTATTTTTTGCTTTAATGTATTTTAAAAATGTAAATACAGTGTACCGCATAACATTATTAAAAATTCAATACCACTACCTTATAATTGTTTTTGCCTTGTTTTTAAAACATTTAAATACAGTGTTAGGTATAAGATTTTATAGAATTCATTGCCACTGTCTCGTACTTTTTTGCTTTTATAATATTTTAAAACTTAAATTCAGTGTAACATTATTTAAGAATTCACTTCCACTACTTTATATGTTTTTTAGTAATTTAAAAACTTAAATACAGTGGTCCGTATAAGATTTTATAGAATTCACTGCCACTACATTGTGTTTTCTTCTGCTTTTATAATATTATAAAAACTGAATTTTAAAAATACATTGCCACATCTTTATTTTTTCTTTCGTTTTGCTTTCATATATTTTAAAAACGTAAATACACTGTATCGTTCAACATGTTAAAAGTTCACTGCCACTACGTTATAATTTTTTTGCTTTCAGAATATTTAAAAAACTTAAATACACTGTTCCATGTAAGACTTTACAGAATTCCCTACCACTGCTTTGTGTGTGTATTTTTCCTTTTGTAATATTTTAAAAACGTAAATACAGCTTACCGTATAACATTTTAAAAATTCACGCCCACTGTCTTCATATAATATAATAAATTGTCACAATGATTCAGACCACCGTCTACTGAATAAAACTTTATGAATTCTCTGTCATTACCCTATATAATTCTTCACCAAGAATTATACAGGGCAGTGACAGTGAATTCTTAAAATTCAACACAGTACCGCTACACTAATTAAAATTAAAAATATTATGAAAAAAAAAAAGTAGTCGCGACCGGGGTTTGAACCTGCAACCTCTCACACCACAGTTCAGTACTATAACCACACATCCACGGACGACATTAGGTATCCCGCTTCCATATTGGCAACCTGAAAAGGTAAGGCTTCTCCATGTCGCATCTCATGACTTTGAATAGCCTTTGTAGGTCTATGAGATGTGTTTATATGATATTTGTTGTAGTTTTCGGTTCGGAAAAATGGTATGATGATACTGATAACTAGGGACCGGATTCTTAGGTTTTTACCTATTTTTTTCCTTACTTCCAAAACAAAAAGCGCTCATACACTTTTTCGAATCATGTCGATAGGATTCACCCACATTAATTCTGTGGCACCTAAAACTACCTAAATGGGGTATAAAAACCTAAATACACCTAAACGGGATATAAAACCTAAAATATCTCATTTAGGCTCCTTTTTTATCTTTTTTGTTTGTCAGTTGAGAAATCGATATTTTGCGGGAAGAGAATAATTTTTGTCGGGTAGAAATTAATACCACCAGCGTTTCATTCAACCCATTGTCGTCTAGGATGGACATTATCGAGAGAGGAAAAGAGTACCGGCGTATTCCTTTTAAAATATTCGTACGAACAACCGTTGTTGCCGTGTATGAACAAGGATAAAGATTGCTGTGTTTTAAAGCGCTTGTTTTTTGTTTGCTTTTAGTACTTCCCTGTTATTCACACTGTGATTTTTAAGAAAACGTGTTAATTATGTCGAAACAAATGAAATCGAGTTTATTACAGCAGTGGATTGGTGACGATCTGAATTTCACTACAGATGGCAAAGCCTGCCTGCCTGTCAAAACACGTATTACTCGTATTTACCTTTCTAGAAAAGGGGGAAGTTTTCGTCCCTAGTTGATATGTAGTGCGGTTAGCATGCGTAACAACCGAAAAGAGGAAAATAATCAGTTTCACATTATCCACATCCAACCATAAAGTATTTTACTCACTAAATTAGAAGCATCAGATTCGAATCCTGAGAACGGTAGTGTCTAGATACAGTATTAACTATTAACTAACAGATAACAGGAAGAACTTCACAGTTGAGAATCTTGAAACATATTTAGTGATATACTGTAACCAGGAAATGTGAGGCAATCTTAGTTTCACTGCTTCTTTTGATTGTTTATGCTTTCTTTCTTCAATTCTATAATATTGTCTTAAAACAAGTTTACACAAATTTAAGTCAATTTTGTTAAGTTAAACTTTACAAGTATTATGTATTGAATCCTATGTAGCACATTCAAATTCATTAAACTAATTATTCTACCCGAAAACGATATTTTGGACAAAAAACCTAAAAAAAAACTATTTCACCTAATGGAAAACCTAAAACAGTGTTTTTAAAAACCTAAAAATCCGGTCCCTACTGATAACTAGGGCTCGGACTTTTAGGTGCTTATAAAAACGAAAATATTTATTTTTTATGTGGTTAAAAAGTCGAAAATATGTTTAAGAAATATGAAAATATTTTAATTAACTTATTTAACTAATATTTACAGAAGTACTCATCTAGTCATTCTAGTCAGCAAGTGTAGAACTGTTGCAGTGAACGACAAAAGTAGATATAAGTTGTGCATCTTAAAGCTGTGACGATTTTCACGGAATAGACACTTGTATCTTGAAAATGTATGTTCAACATCGCAGGATGTTAATCTTGCATATTTATAACATCTACACTGTTACCCATTAAAATATCTGAAATCTTGCGCAACACTTGTAACCATTCTTATTTAGGCATGACGGGAATTTTTCTATAATTTTGTTTGCTTATGAACCACTGATTTTGTTAAGTTTGTTTTCAGTGTGTTTGATTTCTTTTATTGATTCTGTCAACAATTGTTTTGTTGTTTCCAACTTAGTAATGCAGTGTGAGAGGAAACAGAAATTTGCACTAATAAAGGCCAAATCAGCCCTGATTTATTGTCTGAATCAAAATACCAACGCAAAACAATGAAAATATGGCGCAATTTTACAAAAACAGTAAAAATATTCATTTCTAAACATGAGATGTGGTAAAATATGTAAAAAAAAATTAAGTTACCAAAAATATTTATTCAAATAAGAAATATCGAAAATATTTTTTTTTATGTGATATGCAACTCAGTATTTTGAATCCAAAGGTCCCAATCGGAACTTTGACAAAGTCCAGAAATCATAAGTAATAGCAAAAAAAATATGTATTTACCTAAAAGTCCGAGCCCTACTGATAACATTAATATCGAGACCTAATTCGTCTAAAAAGAGAATTATGAGAAGAAGAGAGTTTGCAGTCGAATGCACGCAGATGAGTGCAAGAGCGGCCCTCCCTTCCCGGTCATGACGTCAGTAATGACGTGGTTTGTAAAGGCGTGCGCTGTCTTTTACTAACTACAAATTACAACAGTAATATCTTTATAGTATACCATATTTTCACTCTAGTATTTGTAAAGCGAATTTTACTAGCGATCTCTTGTAGCTTTATAGTATAGGGCCCAGGTGTAACAAGGTACGAAAGGAAAAATCTTGGGATAGCACACCACCCATGGTTTTTTCCCCACTTCCTTCACTGGTTGGAGACATCAGTTAAATAAAATTACATTCCTTGGTTATGAATACCAGCATTCTGTGAATCAAACACACATCTTTACCAAAACAGACACTTTAACCGTTATACTGTCTGGAAATCTCTTGGTAACTAAAAATTAACTGCTCTATGCCGAAAATAGGTTATTGGGAAATTTAAATTCCTAACTTTACCAAAGAAATGATTGACTGATTATAGTCAAATTAAATTTATTCTTGAAACCAATGCAAGAAGTTGTGTATTAGTTTTAATCTAATTGAAAGTTTGTCTTCATCAATAAACACAATACACAACTATCATGGAACATTACAACTAATTAAAATGCATAGAAATGAGGAGCATCAAATCAAAACGTGATCACTGTTAGTGACCAAACCATCAAACAATCTTACAAATTCTTGTCATGTCATGTAGGTTTGGCCCAAAATTCTTATTCTTGACATTCATTCCCTCTGAGGAAGGCTGCAGACATGACAGCAGCTGAAAGCTTCCTTTAGCAAGACTATATGCCCCACAAAACCATTTTTCCTAATCAATACCTAGATAGCCTTAATTCCTTTTTCTTCTCTTTAAAGACCTAGCAATAATTATCATTAACTTTTGAAAATTATCTAATTTACTACTTATATCTTTATAGTTATATTAAGTATTGTGGCTTAAATATAGGGTTATGTAGGGACTTTCATATCATTTAATTATTTATTGTGTGAAACAGAGCACTGTAGAATTGATTCTGACACTGTGTAAGTGAATGCTGAAGTTTGTGGAAAATTACAGATGGCAGCATAACTTGGAATTTGTCATAATACACAAACACACATGAAACAACAATCAAACACAGCTGATTGTTTGGGAAAGGTGAAAGTAGCATTGTCTTTCATGGAAACAAAAAGTGTGGTGGAGAATCGGTACAATGTGGGCTCCTTGCAAATCGACTGTCCCAAAAAACTGAAACTGGTTTTTTTGCTAGAGAAAATTTCAGTGCCTCATAGCACAAATATTAATCTGCGAGACTTCTTTTTATGGGGAGGCCAGAAAACCTAATTCAGATCAGAGTAGTGATGTATGCTATCTGAAAAATTGTACTAAAAGGTGTTGATAAATTCAAGGGTTCATTTGAAAGAGGTTGTAAGGCAAGATGGCAATCAACATGTTATTCACTAGAGACAGACTACAGTGATGGTTCTGAACCATTTCTGTACTACTTTATTACAAATAAATGTGTGTTTTGTGTAAAACAAATGGTATGGTAATCCATGCACCATCCTTTAGTTTAATTAGAAAGAAAGTTATTTTTTATTTTATTGGACACTGTCAACTCTATAACTTCTATTTTAGACACAGAGATCTTGAATCCATAATTTTAAATATTTCAAATAGGCTACATTGCTATTTTGAACTAATTGGGACCAAACACTGTTCGGTTTAGCAGGAATTCGGAATTAGCGGTTTTCATGAATAATATCAATGTACTGACTTGTTAAGGCGTAAATTAAGTGCCAACTTTCATTCCAATTTGGTTTCAGGCATTTTCATCAAGCTTAGGCTCTATGTATATCTCTATTTAACTTCGTACGTTTTTCACCAACGTCTTTTTAATTTCTCCTGTTTTAAGTTTTAAAGAATCGGCATTTTTTCTTAACTCTGTTAGGAAAAGGCAGATTTTCGGAATAGCGAGACTGTATTGTATGAGTAGGCCAAATTTTCTGAATACCACAGAAAAAGGATGCCCTCTCCATTTTTTTAGGTACAAAAGAGAAATATGTGCAGGTATTTGTAAGAAAAATGAATACCATATATTCATTAAATCATTAAAAAAACAACACAACTCAAAACAAATTAACTTTGCACAATAAGGGTATGCACACAAGACAGTCAACCACCTACCATTCTGTCAACCAAAGATAATGAATTTTTATGCACGCAAGCACATCAACCAAAAAAGTTGGGCTGACAGAAAAGATGGAGAATGTTCTATTTTTCCACTGATACAATCCAACTGAATTATTGGTATAAAGAATGAAGTTCTCACCCACAATATTGTGTTCCTTGTGTGCTTGTTCACCTTTATACCTGTCAGCCACCAACAATCTGTTGTCCATGCTCACTAATTAGAAATCATACTAGTACTGAAACAGCATTTCCAGTTGCATATGGGAATCAAAACAATGTGGTATTTTTCCAAAGAGGACCTTCATCCCTGCTTTCAAAATTACTTTTGTTTGTTGTTTCATGTCCTTTGTGTTAAGAAACTGTAAGTTACATAGGCCACGTTTTATTTAATTTCTACTTTACTTTAGGTAAACCCTTTTACAACATCCTATGTGTTGCACCCACATAACTTTCTCTACCCTAAGCTTGGGCAATACAACTTTCTCACTTCAAATTCTGATAGTCTATAAGATAAGATGCACAGAGTGCAAATTCATTTTTTTCAGCACCTTGTAAAGACGTATTGTAAGCTACACAAGCTTGGGTTGCTTAAACAACCCTTTAGAGAATTTTAAGGAAAAATTGCAAATAAAAGTTCTAGTTCTCAGTACAAAATAAAAAAAATAAAAAAATAAAATCATAGCTGTTACTGAGAAAATAAAAAAAATAAAAAATTCTCGATGTAAGGTAGTAGTAGAAGTAAGAAGTCATGCACTAAACCAAATGAAATATGTTTGTTTTGCTACGATTTCTTATTCTCGAGCTAAACTGTTCATAAAAAGAGACACAAACACACACACACATAGACATGTTTCTGAAAATTGTATTTTTAGATTCAGGAAAACCTCAAAAACGTGTATTTATGCTCATAACTCGATATGGAATTTCAGGATCACACAGAATACTCTCTTTACAGTATGGTAGAGAAATTACAAACAAACGTTTAAAACAAAAACCCTTTCAGTTTCATTAAAAGAAATTTCACTCTTTGGTATTATTATTATTGTTATTGTTGTTGGTGTTATTATTATTATTATTATTATTATTATTATTATTATTATAAGTAGGCCTAATCCACAAGAGGTATGCAAAGGCAACTATCGGAGTGGGGAATATGTTAGGTTAGGTTAGGTTAGGGTGATGCTGGGTGCATAGCAAATGCTTACTTGCACATTGTTGTTGTAGAGTTGTCGGGTTGGCAGCAGTTGAGTGTATGTGATGAGATTCAAACAAGCGTAACCTCTGATGTATTAGTGTGTGTTTGTGGTATGTAAAAAAGCAGAAGTGTCCATCAGTAACAGAGCTAACAGCAAACAGTATTGTGTAGACTGTACACAACCTTACACAGAGTCTCAGTGGCTGGGAGAGGGCTCATAAGTGGAACAAAACATCAAGATTCAAATATAATAGTATGTATCATAACTTGATTTCAAAATGTTTTTTCAGAAACATGGTAATAAAACTGAAATTAGTTTTTCAATTCATTTATATGATTGTATTATGTCATGCGTGGGTGGAAAATGAAAAATCTACCTAGTTATATATACAAGTAGCATACTATATCGATTCACACTATTATTTTTTCTGACATATTAAGATAGGCTACATATCAGATTTTGTTGTGAAGGTGAACTTTGCTATCAGTGCATCAGTTTCTCCAGACCTTTCTGGAGTTATTCTATCAGGACTTGGCATACCATGCCTGGACAGATGTTTCCAGTTCTTCAAAGTTTGCAAAATGGTGATCACACAGAGGTTTCTTCATGGCCTCAAACAAGGGATAGTGACGAGGTGCCAAGTCTGGAGAATATGGTGGGTGTAAATCCCATCAGATCAATGATAGTGGTGGTTTCCCAGCTGATATAATTCCTAGCCACTTTCTTTGAATAGCATGACATAAGCACTTTAGAGTCATCACATATGCTGCACTGTTGATCATGGCCCCTAAATTCAAGTCAGTTGATGAGGATGAACCCTTCTTATCCCAGAACACTAGCTATATGCTTGTCAGCTGAGGATACTGTTCAACATTTTTTTGGTGGTGGAATTTCCTTATGCTTCTATGCACAGATTGCTGTTTTAATTCTAGCCCACGGTAATGGAGCACTGCCATTTGTTTGGGCACTTTGAAGAGTCCTCTCCATGGCCTCCATTTTGCAGATTCTGAAGAACTGGAAATAGGCATGAGTACATGGCACACTAAAAGAATGGTTCCAGAAGGGTCTGGAGAAATTGTCACACTGATGGCAAAAGTGCGTACAGTTAGAGGGAGATTATGTTCAGAAGGTGAACCTATCAGATGATGTGTATTGTGTAACCTGTCTTAAAACATCATAAAAATGAAAATCAATATAGCATGACCCTTGTAATATGAAACACTAGTAGAATAGTTAAAGTTAAAAAATACTTTTGCTACACTTAATCTCAATTTATTATTTGTAAAGGTCTTTAAATTCAGTTTTTCCAGGTGTCACTTGCTAAAACCATAACAGAAACAGACATAATGGAAAAAGGTCAAGTCTAGACAAAAGAATTAGAAATTATAGCCTCAGTGGGGTCATTCCATTCTTAATATTTAATACAGTGCAGTCAAATGTTAGTAAATGTATTAGGCCTATGTCATACCTTGCTTCAAATGTACAAATTTAACAGGAAATGTATGTTAAATTACAATTTTATCAATTATACTATACTAATAATACAATACTATTAATTAATTAATTCACTAATTATATAATTTTAAAATAAAATCTAAATAGTAGGCTATAACATACAAGAAGAAAGTATACATTCCCCCTGAACCAATTTAACAGTGGCAATTTTCTATAACACACAAAAATAAGAAAACAAATCATAACATATCGAGCACGATACATTTGGCAGCATGCATAAGAAGTTTCACATAGCCTATAATTCGACTGTATCCTGCAGCCTACCTGACTTTTTGTTTAGATCTTGTCTCAAGGGCATAACTTCTCCTACATTCTCAGTTAGAGCTTGACTGATGGTTTGTGCAGCTAGGACTGTAGTTTTTGTCACGTGCAGTGTGCTAGAGGACAGCACCAACGTTGATGCCGAAACTACCAGCCATAGCATGAGCTGAGTGCTAGCTGAGGATGAAGGAGAAACTTAGCTCTTGAAACTAGTTCTAAAAACTTTAAGATAGGTGGAGTTAAAGGTGTTCTTTAACTTAGACTATTCTCCTAGTGTTTCAATCATTAATTCTGCTATTGTATAGAGTGGCCTACACAAGTGTGAAATAGTTCAATAACAAAATCTTGGTGCACCAATAATAATTAGATTAACAGTTATCAACTCTACATATTTAACAAGAAGTAGAAGACCCTAGGCTTGCAATACCAACACACAGTATCAACCGAAACCTGTCTAACAATTTTGTTATAAACTACTATTTTCTTGAAAGATCTCAAACTATCAGTTTCACACAAGAGCACACACACTCTTTTGGTATAACAATCACATATAAGGAATAAAGAGCCTTTTTTATGCTCATGGATCATCACTTTCATTTATCAGTAAATATTTGAAACAAATTAGCCTGTCGTTTGGTGCTATGTGAGCATTTTGGAAGTAACCCACACATCTCGATAATTTGTAATAATTTGTGGCAAGTTTCACTGCCATTATCACTTATCTTTCAATTGAAAACATTGAAATCTCGCTCCACTTACATTTTACATTTTACAAATTTATATAACTTAATTGCCTTCAATTGGTATAATAATCAATGGAAGCAAAATGCTTACATGTGACAAGCTGCATCATGACAATGGTAGCGACAAATGACAGGTTAACAAATGAGGATTTGAAACAAATATCAGTAAGTGTATTAAATGATTCAGTATTAATCAGTCATAATCATTTAAATTGCAACTTTTAAAATTTGAGGTATGATATGTAATTAATATTAATACACTCCTTTTGTAGTCATTTATAAAAGTTCATTTTATTATTTTACCTAAGTGACAGCTGCAGATGGCAGCCAGATATTTAAAACTTGTTATGTCTACTTTAATTTGAGAGATGTTGAGACAAAAACAGGATCTATCTAGCTCTATTAAATATTCTTTTATGCAAATACACTTCTGAAATTTGCAATATTTTAACCAGCTGGTAGTGCTACAGACTACATCACAACACAAACAAAACTTCATTGAGTTTCACTTAAAATCACATCCACCACCATAATGAACTCGAACAGTAAGAAACACTTCCCCATACACATGATGGCATTAAAATTCTAATCTTTGAGGTCTTTGGTGAGAGAATTCAAGCATGAAGACCAAGCGATTCCTATTAGAGAAAGCATACTATACTATAAAAGAATACACTGATGAGTAACATAGTTGAGTAGCATCATTATTTAGCAATAAGACAATCTGTATAGGAATAAGATAAGATAATTTGTGTAATACTAAAATAAGTTAGGTAGCCATAAGATAAGTTATAAGATATAGCTATAAGATAAAATTTGCAACTTAAATGTTAGTAAACTCAGTAGAATTATTGTAGAATAGACTAGATTTAATTATTGACAAGTCCTATATCATGTAACAATGGAAATTGTAACCAAATGATCAATGGGATGCTAATAAACTAAACTAAACTGAACTAAACTAAAGGATTCTTCATCTCATCAGGAATAGGCTACCTTGCCCTGATTGCCATACCTCCATGACGGGAGAATTAGGGATGGGAGTTTTGGAAAGACGCGACTAGCAAAATCTTATGAAGGTAGTGCTGCCTAATTAAAGCAACCACCCCTTCCAGGCTACAGCAGAAGGCCGGCCTAGAGGCACGCTTGGCCCATCCAAATATTCAACCAAGATGGTTTCTAGGGAAAACCACGTGGAAGTTGGTAATCCTGCCCCATCTAATGATCTGACAGTGTTAGAGATTGTTGGCTATGCATCACATGCATCTTTCGGGACCTCTACAGTTGCTCAAGCAGAAAGTCAAGCTGATATTCACTTTCAGCCCCACAAGGACTACTACTGCTTTCCTTACTCTGTTGATCTAAAGGAGACTTTTTCCCCCACAGGAATGGCTCAGAGACGCTTTTAAGTTTTCCCTGCACATAGGTTGTGGCACTCTAGACTGCTGGACATCATCCTCCCATAATCAAGTTACCAAGTGCATCAATGTTAGGCCTATACAAGGCTTGTAAACTACAGAGGTAGCGTATTCCGGCGAGTTTATAGGACAGGGGGTTGCGGCGAGCAGGCGAGTGTGTGACGTCACAAGATTCCAGATCTCGCAATTTTCAGTTTTTACTCGGTCTAGAAAATCTTACACCGCGTGATTAAACTCGTAACCTTTTATTAACCCGTGGTCGGATTCCTGTGAAATTTATACAGAAATAATCTACACACATCAGCCCTACTGATGGTTAAAACAGAGCCTTAAAAAAGCGGACACAAATGTTTTTATTTCATTTTATAAACATCACCCGTTACACAAAATTCATGGAGGGAGAAGCAAATTTCACTATGCGACAATTTTTTGTATTTTTGTGTCCCGAAAAAACTTCAAGCGAGAAAGTTTTAGTGAAATAATTGAATTTTAATACAAATGAAGTTCCAGCCCCATATCTCGAATGGTTTACGAGTAATTGAGTGGTAATTATTTCGGGCGCTTCAAGATGTCAGAATGATTTGGCGCTTCAAGCACGACAGTAGAGAGCAGGGTGCCGCTGACAAAGCTTCTACTACTACTGATCTCGCAGTCTTTTAGGATAGATATTACCAGTACATACTGTTTTTAATAATACAAATGGAAGGTGCTTTAGAAAGTGCAATTAACTGAATCATTATGCCGGGCCAGATATGTGCTGTGGCAGTGTGTAACAGTAATTTTGTAGATTGTAGAAAACAGCTAAGATGTGAACTGTTCTGTTATTCAAGTTACTTAAAATGTTCTTCTGATTCTACAGCATTTGTCTTTAAAATCTTGTAAAAATCTCCCAAAGGATCTAGATTTGAATAGAAATTATATAATACAGGTAGGCCTATATAACAGCTAAAGGGTGATTTGTTCTAATATTTTGTTGCCTAGAAAATATTCCTCATTCTAGAGGTTATGTTAGTATAATTTGATGAAAATTTGTTAAAGAATGTATCCTATATTTGTATAGAAATTGTACCTTATAATAAGGGTAGAAAACAACTACGGGAATTTTTATGTATCAATATTAACATGTACAGTACTAATGTTATTATCATTGCGTAGACTATTGTAGAGTATTAATTTGTGTTAATATTGTAATCAAAGCAATACATTTATATTAATAATAATTTTCTCCGGGTTATATGGGGTAAGTTATGTAGGTAATGATTGGTGAAACACGGCCAAAAGTGTACATCTGTATACAAATTATGTGACGACAGAGATAATATAGACCTAATAAACTAAGGGATGGTTTGTGAATTGCAGGGCAGGGAAACTTTCATGAGCAGCACAACGAAAAGAGGCGCAGGATCTTTAAAATCGACGTCTCAACATAACAAAAAGGACACAAATTGCTTCGCAATGCATTCTACATAAATCACACAATATTTCAAAGGATTTTTCCATGAATTTTTCATTAAAAAGTATCATCGTCTTGCCCTAACTATAACCCGATAGCATGCTCTTAAAGCCTCGGCAATTCAATTTTAACTGTAATACGTTTTCATGTTGATAAATTATATTAAAATATGAAAAGGGCGTAACAAGATATTAAACTAATAAGGCATTTGATAAGGTAATTAGAAATAAAAGTTACTAGCACAAAGGATCAAAAAATAAAATAAATAATTCAACAAATATCTAAATAACAGTAGTGCAGATTTACAAGATTAGGAAAAAGTTTAATTCATTCTTTTTCCCCAGCGGGTCAATCTTTCAGTATGGGTACAAGTAGCCAGTTAATATCCTTTATTATTGAGTCCACGATTAAAATATTTAAGGATTTTTACGTAATTGCTAGTAGGCCTATTTTATAGAATAAAAAAGACCTCTGTACCGTTCCGATAGCTATATCGCCTTGAGTAATTACCACTCTATTACTCGTAAACCATTCAAAATATAAACGTGGTACTTGATGTATAATAAAATTCAAATATTTCCCTAAAGCTCACATGCTTGAATCATTTTCTGGTCACAGAAATAAAATAAGCTCACATGCTTGAATCATTTTCTGGTCACAGAAATAAAAAAATTGTCGCATAGTCAAATGTCTTCCTGAACATTTCACGGTCGTCACAAATCACTCCGACACTGAAGCGCATGGAATAATTACCACTTAATTACTCGTAAACCATTCGAGATATGGGGCTGGAACTTCATTTGTATTAAAATTCAATTATTTCACTAAAACTTTCTCGCTTGAAGTTTTTTCGGGACACAAAAATACAAAAAATTGTCGCATAGTGAAATTTGCTTCTCCCTCCATGAATTTTGTGTAACGGGTGATGTTTATAAAATGAAATAAAAACATTTGTATCCGCTTTTTTAAGGCTCTGTTTTAACCATCAGTAGGGCTGATGTGTGTAGATTATTTCTGTATAAATTTCACAGGAATCCGACCACGGGTTAATTAAAGGTTACGAGTTTAATCACGCGGTGTAAGATTTTCTAGACTGAGTAAAATCTGAAAATTGCGAGATCTGGAATCTTGTGACGTCACACACTCAAGTGCTGCGATTGGTCTATCCCGGAATACGCAACCTGTATAGTTTACTGATCTTGAGGCCTATACACCTTCTTCATCTCTAACTCTAGACAGAGGATCTGCCTTCAGTCATCAGTCCGAAGTTGTCACCTGTTCTGGAGTAGGCCAGGCAGGTCTTTGTGGTGAGGAGTTAAACAGATTTTATATTGTACATGGATTTCAAATGTCAGGCTTTTGTCCAGAGTGGGACCTCATGTGACTTTATTTGACTCATCTGATCTCATGATTGGCAGTGTTGCCTACCAGTTTGAACTGTAGTCCTCTGGAACCACAGTCTAACTCGCTGACAATGAGCTACCGTGAACATTGAGAATAGGCCATGAATAAAGCAGATGTAATAGTTGCTTTCTACGTTTCTATACTGCAAATTAATAAGATGAGTTTTTTTGCAAAATTTTACTAATTACTTCTGAATTATCTTCATATAGGTTGTGGCACCATCATATAATACCATCATTGTCAAGACATAATGCTTGTGAGGAAGGAAAATTAAACAGTTTACAATGTTTGAATACTCAGTGCTGCCATATACTGGCAAATGCAGTCATTACAGACAATTTACGGCATATCAAAATTTAAATAAGAAATATACATATAAATTCTGATAGGCCTATTTTATCATGGAGAAACAAAGCCAACACTACAAAATCATCTCTGCACTAAAGCGATATTTCACAGGAATTGAAATCAGCTGTGTACTCCCGCCATATTGATCCTATGAGAAATTAAAGAGAGAGCCATCCACAAAAAGATAAACTGACCCAATAATTTACCCTTGCAAAGATCTAACCCAAGTTTGTAGTAACAATTTTTCTGTCACTTTTACATTTACCCAGAGGATAAATATTCATCCAGCTTTCTAGAAACTCACCATCAATCAAGGATGTGTGTATGATTTGAATTGTAGTTGTTCATTTAAGATGTATGAGTTGTCTTGTATGATGTGTTTGTATATTCCATAGGCCTATTACTTGACTGTGTTGAACATCTGACCTTTGTGGTTAGCCCTAATGTGTAGGATTTCCATGTCTGTATTGTTGTCAGTATATTCATGTCCTTTGCTTATTATAGGGTTTGTATAGGGAGGACCTGCATTTTATTTTAGGACCTGATGTGTTCTGTTTGTCCAAATTAAAACTTAGGGCATTATTAAGTACTGACTACTAGTGAATTACAACCAGTTCAAAGAATGCCATAATATTTGCTTTGTCTATTACTAGAGTAACAACATACCACATGAATACACAGACACCAATACAGACAGAAGTTTTACATATTATCGTCTAAGTTCACACTCTCAATATACTCATACAATATAATTACATTAATTATATACAAGACAACACTGACATCTTAAGCAAACAACTATAATTCAAATCAGAATCACTCACACTGCATGACTATCTTCCTCAACACAACATTGGCAATGCGGAAGTCAGTTCCTGAAGATGGCTGCCAAATGCTGTTCAAATAGCTCCCTCAAAGTAGTATCATCAAAAAGTAGCGAGTCTCATACATGAGTGTTATCAAACAATAATTATGTGACTTCAGGCTTTCCCGGTGGATAATGGTTTCTCGGACTTCCAACCAGGTGAGCAGGAGGATTCTTTCTGAGCTTCTGGCACTTACTTCCCCTGCCTTCTTCTGGAAGAAATGTGCTGGTTTGGAAAAAGACTGTGTTATATAGAAGAAAGAAGAAAAAAAAAGCTAGGTGGAGAAGGAGGCACTAGAAAATCATCTTTGTCTTTTCTATATAATACAGACTCTTTCCCAGCCAGCTCACTTCTCCCAGAAGACGGTAGCAAAGCAAGCTCCCAAAAGCTCGGAAATAAACTTCCTACTCACTTGGTTAGAACCCAAAGAAATTGTTATTCCATAAATTAATTTCTTATATTTAACCAATTCTATTTACAAAAGATCTAAAACTGTATCAGAATTGTGGTCCTATACTTTTGGACAATCTATTTCTCTCTTAACATAAGGCAGAATCTACAAAGACATTAGCACAATAAATACTTGAGTTGTAGAGACAGAAGACAGATGGACATCAATGACTTTGACACAGGATACATTCACACAGTTTTCATTCTACTTGATGTTGGGATGAATGGAAAGACAAAGAGAATGGAAACTGCACCTCTGAGTAAAGCAATATGGAGATCAGCACCAAGCACCAAACCCGAGATCAGAGCAGATAGAAGAGCTGGGTGCACTGGACGCCCACCATGTGCAAAAGCAGCTAGTGGCGCTATTTACAAAATATTAGAATATATCTGTTAACATAGATACAGTTACGGCATAACTAAATAACTCTATTTCATGGAATACAAGCTGTATTCTCATCCCCCCTCCACATCTATATTTTCGTTAACATCCATCTTAATACTATCCCCCCCATCTTCACCTACGTTTCTCTAATATCTTTTTCACATAGATTTTAGACTAAAATCTTGAGAGGATTAATTCTGCTCTTTTTCATTCTTTTAAGTGTATAGGGGAGGAGGGAAGATAAGCTAGAAATCCACAAATTGCAAATACCGATCATCCGATGCACACTGTGCTGTATTTGTTGTTGTAACATAGTACCCATAGTTCTTTTGTACCCATAGCAATTCCCAAAAGAGTATCAGATGTTATTGTGTATGTCTGCAATGAACAAGAAAATATGTGATGTGACTTTGAACACGATGTTAAAATGTTCTCAACTTGCAAGTTTAGTGTAGACTTACTGATATTCAATGAACATTGCTCAAGAAAGTGCGATTCACCATTATCCTTAACCAAAGTGATGATTTTCCAAGTGCCCTGTGTTCTAATAATTGTATTCCCATGTAATCCTTTCAAGTCGGAGGAATAAAAAAGTTGTTTGTAAAAGTATGAATTGTGGAAAATAAAGCAAAGCCCCCCTATCTATGTACAACTACTACAATGCCATGCCCACTTCTGTTTTTGTCATTCTTATAAGGAAAGATATCTAACCCTTCCTATATACTCAATGTTCTGTTTGGGCTATGTGATCTGTCACTATAATATCTGGACAATGTGGACGAAGTTCCTCATTATGAAGTTCTTTCAATTCCCCAAAGTTGTCTCTGCTGGGTCTGATTAGGTAACTTAGAATTTTTTTTTAGATAGGCCTGATTTTGCTTTAATGAACTAAAAATCTTTATAGCCATGCCCAACCATGTCTTACCATGCCCAACCTATAAAAACATAAAAACTATTTCAAAAGAATAGAAGAACTAAAATTCAATAAAACATGGTACTCAGTTCTACAAAACTGCAGATATGATAACAGCAGCCTAACAACCAATAAGAGTCTGCTTGGCCATGTGGCTACAAACACGTGCTGAACTGGAGTTGTTACATCAGTCGACAATGAAACTTTGCTAAGGAAACTTTGCCCAACATCTCATCAGTAAAGACGTCTACTGTAGATATAGACAAAATGTTCAGACGAACCTTGTACAGACCACGGCTTTATAGCCCTGAAAATTTAATTCTAATATGCGGTAAATTCACCACTTTATAAATACAATCAGAGGCATCAAGCTTGGACCCTAGGACATCTTGGTTAATTTCAACATGAAGTCTCCACCTCACAGTGATGGACAATATAACAAGCAGCAGTAGAATGCAGCCATGAGATCATTACACTTCCCTGCCATAACCAACTTCTTCAGTCTACAAGCACGTGTACTTCGATAACAGATTTTTAGTACGGCAAGACATCATTGAAAAACTGAACTAAATTTCCAATAACTCACACAGAAAAGTCAACTTCATTATGGAAACTGAAAAATATTGCACTCTATCATTTCTGAATAAATTCATCAGAAGACCTGCTAGCACCCTAGCATAGGGTTACCAGATGTAAAAAATGAAAAGCGAGTCTTTTTTCTAAAAAAGGCTAATTTTTCCAGAAAATGCCAGACATGACATTGATATTTAAAAATTATATGTATTTTTAAAAATCAGTGTCAGGTCTGATGTCATGTCCTAATTTTCTGGAAAATTTTAATTTAATTTTTCATTGTTGGTACTTCTCTAATGACCACATTTCAATCATAGAAACTTTTCACATCCATTTACTACCTGGGTACATCTAACAACTTTCAACATCTTAAAAGAAATGAAGATTGGACAACATTAAAAGAATATGGGAACTCAAACACATAGACTAAAGAGGTTCACCACATGTCTGCAACTTGTATGTTTACAGAAAACAGAGGTTCCAGAAGTACATAATTGTTTAATGAAAGATTCTTCTCGTGATCGAAGCATCGCTTACTAGATCATGTATACCAGTGCAATCAAGGTAATCAAATGATGATCTTCCGTCAAAAGGGGTCATGACACACAATTGGATTCAAAATCTATTTAGGATGAACTGTAAAGCACCACTTATGTAGAAACATATTATGCACAAAAATTTGTATTATTATGTTCAGTAGCATTAAAAAGCAGGACAATGTTTGAGTCTCGCAATACCTGGCCAGACACCGAACAAAGACATAAAAAGCAGGACATGTCTGGCAAAATCCAGACATCTAGTAAACCTATGCCTAGCACCAACCGACTCCTATCTCAACACCTACAGAATGCAGAAACGAGGGATATCCAGAGCCCTCATCCATAGGGGTTCCATCTAAAATATAACATCTCAAACATAACGGTTGCTGGAACCTATACAGTCAGAGGGGGCCCTTAAAAAGACCATGGGAGCCAGCTGTACAACAAACTCCTCAACTCACCCAACGATGAGCACTTTTCATTCAATCTCCAATAAAATATCAAGGCAACTAAATAAAAACACAAAATCCATACATCAATATGACAAACATTGTACTCCGTGAAGGATCCATTAGATCTACACATGTTAGGACTCTATCAAATCTGTTTACATCAGACAGCCAGGCTGCACCATTGAGGAAAGATGCAACAAACACCGCATCAGGCTGTATTACCCAGACAACTCTGCAGTGGTTCGACACTGACTATAAAATTTAGTTTCATGAGAATAATATTTTGAGGAGGCAGAGATACTACTGGGGCCATATTACTGCAGAGGTTTTCAAAATACAGATCTTTACTGGATAAGCCTATCAGAATTTTTAAAAGTAAAATTTGGTTAAAAGTTGTCTTTATCTCTTAGCAAAATTGTTCTATATTATTTCTAATGTTTTCAGGGCATAGTTGCTAACATACTTTGAAAGTTTCTAGTGCTTATACATCCTCAGTCCTGCAATTCATGTAAAGTATGTAAAGTAAATAGAGTATTAAAGAATAGCACATATTTATTAATTCAAGTCTTCTAGGTTTCAGGGTATAAGTATCTTTGCCAGTGCTTCAACCTTCTTTTCATTATCTTTATCAAAGCTGTTATGGGATACAGATTTCATACAGAAGATCTCCGTGCTAACCTGGGTCAAGGAACTCTATGATCATGCAATAAAATCGCATTTTAACATTCTCCCCTTTAAGGAATTCACTCTTTTTGCTGATAAACAATGTACAGTGCATGCCACTTATTGTGACAATATTAACCCATTGATAACACTAGCCGAAGGAATTAAATGAATATTCATATATAAGATAATGCACTATAAAACTGAATTAAAAATATTTATTCATAAAATAATATGTAACTATGAATCATTGAACCACTCATAGGCTAATACAGTAATAAACTGCAAGCAACTATTTTTTAACCATTAACAAAGTTTTTAATTGTTTTTACTTTCCTTTAGGGGGTCCATTAACCAATATTCCATACTGAGTTATGAATTTGCGAGTGTTTTTGGATGTCTATACTGATCTGTGGTGAACACTGCATAGCAAAACATCTAATGCCTGTCTGTTCAAGTCTTTTCATTGTATACTAATCAACACTACATCTCAGCACTGTTATCTTCATAAATAAAAAACTGCAGCTTAACTGTGGGATGAAATATGTTTTATTGCTTAAAAGAGAAAGTTAGGTAATGCCTGGTAATGTCATCCCCTCAAAATGGTCATCCTGTGAGGTGGGAACAGAATTGCTATCTCCAGTACAAAACAGTACAGTTAACTTAAAAACAAAACCCTTAAAAAATAAATTTTGAATGACATACAGTACTTGGAAATAAAGCCACAAAAAGGAAAATGTGATAACATAAACCGAATCTTTTTTCAATGTATCAGTATTAATTCGTACAGAACTTCATAAAAGTAATAACATTACTCGACTGATATCATAATCCGCGATTACATTAAGCGGCATTCACTGTACTTAATTCCTGCTTTTAAGGAATACCCTTTAAGAGAAAATGTTTCATGTAAGGAATAAATATTGTTGTGAATTCTAAATTAGTGCATTAGGGAAAAGAGAAAACACTTTTTGAATGCATCTGCCAATTTCAAAAAACTCAACACTCCACATACAGTATCTAAAAAATAAACTTTATCAACACCAACATAGACTGTTAATTTGGTGATCTACATCAACTGAGCTTCTACTTTAAATTTCTTAAAATTTCCTTGGTCAGTTGTTGCCCATTTTGTTTAAGCATATTCAAGGAGTGTATTTTCAAACAGTCATATTTCCACTGTGAATTACAATTATAATTATAAATCCTAATTGCAATTTCCAAATAGTTCTGTTTTATTAAAATTATTCAAGGACCTGGCGGATATGAGCAAAACAGATTTATTAAATAAATACGTAATATTGACCAAAAATGGAAATAGGCAGGTTTTTGAAAACATACTTCTCTTGCTGAAATGAGCTATTCGTACAAAATGTGTTCATTGCGGTCATTTTTTTAATGAAAGGGCAAACTACCTTTTCAGGGAACAATTTGGCTAAGTTTCATTAAAAAGGGGGTTTTATTGTAGCTTTTTTGTTTAAGTTCTTCAACATTCTTACACTAAACAAGAATGCTAAACAATTCAATAGGCTATACTTTTGGATTAACCTGTTTTTCTATATGAAACCAGGGATATGCCAAAGAAATACAACAGCTGCACTTAAGACATGAATTGAAATGTTGAGAGGAGATGGGTGACAGCTTGTTCATTATGTTAAAAATACCAATTTTTGTTTCCTGAAAAAAAATAAACTACAACTCTAACAAAGCCCTACAGTGCTTCTAAGTGCCAGAAATTGCACTCCCATATTTAAATCCATCCTGCTCAAGATTTTTTATCCACTTCAAAATTTGCGTTTTAGCTATATTAATTCTGTATCTGATTTTTAGAAAATCCAGAGGATTTATGTTATCTATGTAATATTGCACGGGGGGGGGGATGAAGATGTGTTTATAAAACTTAGAAGTTTTAAATGCTGTTCCTCACACTTTCTTGTTATATCATGTCTTCACATTGAAAATTCTAAAAAGTTTTATTTAGATGTCAGTATCTCACATTTTATGTGGAAGCTCTTTAAAGTATTATTTTTTGTTTACTTTCATTTTTTAAAGGAAATACGTTTTTAATTAATAATAAAGGTCTGCAATAGATGTTATACATTTTGTAAATTTTAGACTGCGAGGTTGTAACATTTTTTCCCTGCTCTAAAAAATGATGAAATTAATTTGGCACCATAATAGATAAAAGCAATCACATAAAAAAATTATAAATTGATATGAGTTGGTAATATTTTGAAAATTTAAATTTAAAAGAATGCATTTAACTAAAAACTATTGACTGTACAGCAATAAATATTAACACAACAATTTCTACGGTAAGCAATGGAATATACATGTTTAACAGACTGGGAGAAGCCCCATTCTCTGTGGACAACTAGATTTAGATTAATTTCTAAGTGTTGGCTTCCTGTTTACCCATTTGATAGGACCAAGCAGTATTTTCAATCTGACAAAAATTGTATAAGTTACCTGAAACAGTAAAGAATTTATACACTTTCCTTGGTTTAATAAACTTTTATTGCAGTTATCTAAAAAATGCTGCAGATACTCAAGATGTTCTACATGATATTTAAAAGGAGCAAAGAAAAACAATAAAAGAAAGAATGAATGAATGGACAGACGAAGGCAAAGAACAATTTGAGAAATTTAAACAAGATCTGACTGATGCTATACTTCTGATATTTCCAGTCCAAAACCTGCCTACAGCCCTTTTTCCAGATGCTTCAGAGAGAGCTGTTGGATCAGCATTACAGCAGTATGAAGGTTCTGGTTGGAAACCTAAGGCCTTCTATTAAAAAGACTCTGCAATGCAGAAGAGTTATAGTGCATATGATAAATAATTCCTTGCAATATATCTAGCAGTGAAAAAGTTCAGAAATCACCTTGATAGAAGAGAATTTATAATTTTTACAGACCATAAACCAATCACCTACGCCTTTCAACAAAAGAATGAAAAGGCCTCACCTCAGCAATTACAGCAGCTGCAATATATCTCGCAGTTCACAACGGACGCACAATATGTAAGTGACAGAGTAATGTAGTGCCCGATACACTATCAAGGATTGACGAAATATCCATAATTGGAGGGAGAGCTGAAGCACTTGCAAGAAAATACAACTTAAACAATGTCAATTAGGTTTTGGAAATATGTTGCAGTATGATGTCTCTTACTAACAACATTCGGCCCTTCATTCCAAAGCCATTTCATACCAAAGTCTCTAAACAGATTCACAATATGGCACACCCTGGTGTCAAAGCAACAGTTAAGAACATAGTTTCCAAGTTTGTATGGCCAGGAATAAGAAATAATGTGCGCAGATGAGCTCAATCTTGCATTAGTGGTCAACAGAACAAAGTGACAAGACACACTAAGTCTCCAATTGGAAAATTTCAGCAACCTAATGACAGATTCAAGATTGTTCATGTTGATATAATCAGACCACTACCACCGTCAGATGGCAACAGTTAATGTCTAACTTGCAATGGCAGCTTCAGTAGCTGGAAAGAAGTAATTCCAATGATCCACATCAATGCCCAATCAGTAGAAAGTTCTTTTTATAATAATTGGATAACTCGTTATGGAGTTCCTGCAATAATTATTACAGACCAAGGAAAACAATTTGAATCTGAGTTATTTAGAAGCTTAGCAATGCTCTGTTGAGCAAAGGTGCAGCATACTACTTATCATCCTCAATCGAATGGGAAAATAGAAAGATTGCTTCGCATGCTCAAAGCTGCAATCAGAGCTCGCAACAACTCAAAATGGACAGAGACTCTACCAACAGTCCTACTTGGCCTAGGAACAGCTATTCCAGAGGACTTCATCAGATTCCCTGGAGAATTTTTTGATTATTCAATGCTTTTGCAACTGAATCCAGATACCTTCGTGGGACAACTCCAGGAGAACATGAAGAAACTTAAACCTCTAAAAAGTAGAACAGATGCATCACAATCTGTATTTATTCATAAAGCCCTACCTGTGTTCATGAGAACAGATAAGGTAAAGAGGCCTCTGAAGCCCCTTATGAAGGACCATTTTTAGAAATTAAAAGGCAAGACAAATACTTTACCATCAACATTAAAGTCAAGAATGTTAATGTAATCATTGATCATGATTAGGAATAAGAAAGGGCCAAGAACAGATCCCAGCGGAACTACCTTCTAACTTGAGCCCAACTTGATTCATCCTTTCTGAAGCAAACTATAAATTTATCCTCAAAGATTGTAAAATAGTTTTCACTATGGTACCTGTTGTTGACCTATTTTTTTCTGAAGCCGAACTGTGAATCATTCATTAAACAATATTGCTCAAATTAGTCACATAATTGATAGTAAATGACCGTTGCAAAACTTTACTAAATGCTGGTACAATAGAGATAGGTCTGATAACTTGATCACCTTTTTTTAATAAATAGGTAGATTAATGCTCTAGAAAGTTTAAGTTCATTAGGAAAAATACCTTCATATACAAATAGACAAATTTATACAATACATTAATGGAATAAAAATACTATCAATTATTTCTTGTACGGTAATAAGCTAAATTACGTGAAATATTATAAATATCTACACTGTTTGAAGGCTTAAAATTCTTTACTATACTTATATAATTGGGGTATGCCGTAGCGTAGTGGTTGAGGCGCTGCGCTACAAACTGGAAGGTCGCGGGTTCGATTCCCGATGAGGTCGTTGGAGTTTTTCAATTGGTCTAATCCTTCTGGTGGCACTATGGCCCTGGGGTCGACTCAGCCTCTAACAGAAATGAGTACCAGGAGCAATCCTGGGGGTAAAGGCGACCGGTGCGTAAGGCTGACAACCTTACCACCTTTAAGTGCCGAATGTCCAAAATCTGGGAGCCTCAACCTCCTGGAACCCTCTGGGCCTCCAAGGCCTGTATAGGGATCACTTTACTTTACTTTACTTTTACTTATATAATTCATACCTAAATTATTCGTATCTCTGATATAATTATAAAAATTATCCCCCAGGGGGCAAAAGTCTGCCCTTTATGCATATTTCAGCAACTGTGATTTTGTGTAGAAAGCCGTGGTACTTTTGAGCAGGTAGAACCAGTACAAAGGCTGGCACTCTGTGGACAGTGAGGGTTATACCACTTGTATCAGAATATGGACCCAAAAGGGTTAATATATTTGTAATTAGTTATTTTGTTATTTATGTTATTATTCTAACTCTGAAACTGATTCTTTTGAAATGCCAAAGACTTATTATGATTGTCCTTCATCAGAAAAAAAAAATTAATGTATTTCATGACAACGTCCATAATGGCAGTGATCTACACTCATATTAACATTAAGAGAAATATGTATTAAAAATTAAATCTCCAACATAAAAGTGTAGTAAATAGAAATAACATCAATAAGTCTCCTTATGCACTGTTGTATTTCCATTCTGTGAGGAGCAAGGAAAGGAAACAAACATTAATACAAACTGAGATATAAAAATAAGACAGAAAAAACTATATGTATTGTTTGATAACAATCAACACCCACTTGAATGTGTGTGGGTTCTTCAAATGGGGAAGGGGAAAAAAGAGATATTTTTGCTGCAGATAAATTGTTAATTTTATAGTTAATGTGCTGGCCAAAATATCTTTATTAAAATATGAGGTGCAATCCAAAAGTTCCCGAAGTTCATAAGTAGCACACGACCCAGCGATAGTACGAGAAAATGCAGCTAGGTGACACTTCATATACCTCTTGTGAGTCATTGTGCCAAGCAATTTCATTCTGAGTACACATAATTAGTATTTGTGAACGTTTTTCCATTGTTGCATTTTGCTTACATTGCAATTTCACAGTGACATGTGAGGGACGCATGCATCTACATCAAGCTTTGTTTCAAACTCAGGAAAACCTGTGACAACCTTTGAAAGGAAGTCTAGGTCATAATGAAACTGATTCTGAAGATCCTTGCAGATCTATCAGCGATTCTGCTCCTGCTAGCACTCAGTAGTCGCAGAACAAACTTTGCTGCAGTCCTTCTCCTGTTGAGTTCATCGGACAAAATACTCTGGCACGTGTCATACAATACAATGATGCAGATGTCTTCAATGGTCTGTTTGCAATTTTGCAAGACCACAGCCTGAACAGTAATTATATCTTCGATTATAATGCCAGTTGAATGCTGTCCAGAACACTTATCTTCATCGACAGGTGTTCATCTTTTTAAACCACTTAAACCACTCGTAGGATTGAGTCAAGCCTAGACTTGCTTTAAAATCTCCTGCATTCTGCAGCAGTATTATCTCACAAGATATGCATAAAGTGTCACCTAGTGGCATTTTCTTGTACTACCTATCAGTTGTATGCTACTTATAAATTTTGGGAACTTTTGAGTGGCACCTCTTATGTATTACACTTGTATTAGTACCATCAACCAGTCTGGAGCTGGACAGGGGTGGTGGACGTAGGGACATATGCATGCATAGGGACATACAAGTTCGCATTTATAATAAAACTAACTTTTACATGAATTTAGTACTTTATATGCAAATAACGCAAATTTAAACAACATTTAGACAAAACACTATTTTTAAGTATTTTGTTTTAAAAAATGTGACTTTTGTCGAATTTAGAAAAGGGTTCAGAAACCATCTACTTTATTTTCCGGTGTAAAAGATGCCCTTTTTTACTTGTAAAGTAGGTAAAAAATATCCCATCTTAAGGCCTAGCAATACAAACATTGTCGTAATTTTATGTTTTCTTTCACTTTGCAAGTTATTTTTTAGTCCAGCGTATATTAAAATATCGATTTTGTGCAAAATTATGGAAAACTGCATCATAGAAAAAAATTCTGGCTCCATTTTCATAGAAACATTGGACAAAAATGTAAGTAAGGAGTGTACTGTGTTCATTTCAAGTCACACTGGCTCATCGGCACATCTCCCTGCATTGTCAACCTGTGACGCTTATTTCATTTCCCTAACAAAAATATAATACAACTAAAAGGAAAACAGAATAAAATAATCAATGTCAATTTGGTGTATAAAGATTTTTTTTATTACAGTAAAATGTGTGGGAAAATAAGAATTATCTATTCTCAGTAGCCTACCTGAAAACACTTACATATTTAGCACTAATTTTTCCTCCTCAAATTCAGGATTTGATAACAAAAATTATATTTCATCAATATTGCAAGACATTGTAGGCCTACCTCCTATTACAATAAGCTGTCTGTATTTACTAAAAGTACTGATGTATGCAAGAACTGGCTATGCTGTTAATATCCAAGTGAGTAGATATATCCAAGTGAGTAGATCAGAGTTCATGAGTGAATAGAAGTTGGTTATGAGAAAAGTATTTTTTTCCTGAAAAAAGTGTTAATTTTTGGGGTGCATCTTATATACCGGAAAATACAGTAAGTGATCATGAATTGCTCCATTGCACCTTTCTCCATGCTCTCAATCCTAGCAACTTAGCTACTAGGGTGAGACCCAGATATAAAGACAAATATTGTCAATCTGAGCTTTGGTGAGAAGTCATGTAAAGTTCTGATCTCTGGCTCAGCACTTTTGCAGATTGGAAGAGGCACTTTGGTTTCCTTGTATTAATGTAGATCAGACAGATCTCTTTCAAATTACAGCAATGTTTTAACAGACAGAAGAACCAATTTAAAAGAGCAAAATATGGCTACATGGCAGTGTTTTCTTTCAAAGGATAAATTTCTTTGAAGGCCTATTAGAATGTAGTAATAATGTTTAAAATAACCTTGCTTTCTTATGAAAATAACATCCCTTTTTATAAAAACAATAACACAACTTTTCCAGAAAAAATAATCCCACCGTTTGCAAGTCTCTATGCATGCATGTGTAAAAATAAGATTTAGTCCCAATAATATATTAGCATTATAATGAGAAACCAGATAATACAAGGTGTTATTGGTTTTAAATTTATTTTTAGATCTTTGAAATCAATAGAAAATGTAAAAACGATGTATAATTTTTGTCCTAAAATCTCTCATGTTGATATAACTGCATTGAAAAATATAATTAAATGTTTGGAATTTTATGTTGAAAAGGGAGAAACAGTTTACAAATGTAAATTATGCAAGAGTGATCAAGGTAATGAATTTCTTTAAATTCCTTGTGGAGACAGGAATTATAGAACTGAAAGATTTCTCTGAAGAATGGATGGGCAAGCTACTAGAGAACCCAAATAAGTTTTTGAGCTTTGAGAATCCTAAGGAGGGAGACTGGGTTCTAATCAAGTGCACCAATCACAATGGTGTTGGACATTATGTTGGTCATGTAAACAAGATGTTACCAGTAGATGCCATGCTCATGGGCGTCGGCATGGGGGGGCAAGGGGTGGGGCAACTGCCTCCTCTGGATTGCCTTATGGATTCATTTATTTGTGGTACTCTTTGTCAACCTACAGTTGTAGCATGGAGAATAAAAAAAATAGAATTACTTTATAATGAGTTTAGCAAGTATTAACTAATTATAACTATAATATGTATTTATAATAATATCTCACCAAGGACATTGCTCAAAAGAGCATATTCTGTTAACTTAAAAAACTTTGTAGCCTCGTCGAATTCAGCTTGGGTTCAAAATAACGATCCAGTTAACTACTGTAAGTGAATATTAATGTGTTTAGCCTAATCATTTGAAATTGAGGTCCGAAATTGATTTTGCCCCTCCTTAATAAAATTCCTGGCGACGCTGCTGGCCATGCTATGTACTTTCACAAGAACAATGGGTTCAGATGGCCTGATTTGGAAGATAAACGAATCATTGATCATGACCAAACTGAAAGAAAACTAGATCTGCAAATACTTTCAATTTTTGCGGATACTAAGTATACTGGTAAAACCATAGTCAGGTGACAAGCTTCAGTTTTAGAGTAGGATTTCAATCGTGTTCAACCTCATTTCATATTAATACGATTTAATTTTTGTAGATGTGTGTTTTTTATGAAGAAACAATATTCTGTGGTTTCATTAACACACATCTACATTGTAAATGCTACATTAATATCTGTGGTAGCCCGGTCACAATATCACTAAATTAGTGTAAATATCTTTCATTGAGGTGGTCCATGAAGAGTAAATCAGTCATAGGAGAGAGATCCCATCTGGTGCTGTGTGTCATGCTTTGACTAGCTTAGTTGGCATATAAAGTTGAAGGTCATGGGTTCAGATCCCAGAGTCATAGGAATTTGTCTTCCAAAATATTCTAAAGTTAATTCTTGCTATTTTTTCTTTTAATTTTAGAAATAGCACTCACCACCTCCCATCCACATTCAAAGTCCATCCTCTATTCAGTGGCATTGTCCAAAACCAGACAGTAACACAGTTAAATTTCAACTTCTACAAGGCAATCTAGTGGATTGATAAATACATCAGCAAATAAAAAAAGTATTATTATACACATTAAAAAAGAAAAGAAAGCATGGTATATGCAAAGGTATATTTTATGGAAAATATGACTGAAAGTGTCCAACTCCAAACTGGATGACAGTAAAACAGATTAAGGGGCCAAAAAAAATGTTTTTAATGAATGTCAGATTGGTGATTGTTAACATATCTTTTCCCACAAACTATTGGTGCTACAGAACAACTTATTTCTGATATATCTTAAAATCATTTTTGAAAAGAACTTCTTAATATGAAAATTATCAATTAAAACTGCAATTATTATGCAATTTTTAAAAACATTTTTAGGGCTTAGTTATAAAAAAATTAACATTTCATAGAATAACTGATGGATGTTTCTCAGGGGTTTAAACTGTGAAGTTGTATTTAAACTGATTTAAAACATATTTTACCCTATTTCACTTACTTTTTCTCAAGAGAAAGCATTTCGCTGTTAGTTCAAAGCATCATCAATTGTGGATTGATTCAAATTCAACAAAAAAAGTCGTGGAGGGTCTTATATATGGAGGATCACAAAATTTACCAAACCTTAAATTTAATTTAGTAATTCTTATTTATGTTCACACATGTAAGTATTTCTTGGTATCTGTACCAATATATATTCTTATATCTCAATTTGGTTAACATTAAAGTATCCACACAATATTTCATACCTTTAGTGGTGATGACTTCTTTGTTAAATTGCACAGAAATTCATAAAAAAAGGAAGCAATGAAAAAATAAAGAACATTATATTAAACAATAATATACACAACTTATTATAAGTAATTATAAATAATAAATAATTATATATTAATACTTAAGATGGAGATTTAACATCTGTAACCTCACTTAATTCAAGAACTCTACTGAACATGTCTAAACCTGAACTCATCCTCAGTCTGCTGGTTGGACAATAGCAGCAACTCCTGGAGGGTGTTGAACTCATCTCTTGATAAGATCATCCTCAGAAGGTAATTAAAAATTCATCAGCTGGTCCCTGTTTTTGTAAATTTAAATTTTCTCCCAACTGTGAGCTGTTTGTGTCCGTGGACACATTTCTTTAGTTCTAACTCTAAACTTATTTCATGATCTTTTTCCCAAGCATGAGCAGCTATTGCTGATTTTTCAGTCTGTCCATATTTTATATGCTTGATATGTTCTTTCCCCCTAATCGCCAAACTTCTTTTAGTTTTCTCAATGTACTTTACATTACAGTCTGTACAATTGAACTGATACCGGTATATTCCAGATTTTTTGTAGTGAGGGGTTTCCTGTAGGTTACCAGTAGTGGATTTTAGCAAATTTCTCAAATTAATTCTCAAATTTCTATTTACTGGAGCTGTAACAATGTTGTGTTTCTTGAAATTCTCTTCTGAATTTCTCATCTGCACAAGAGTGGTAAGTTGTTTTCTTATAGACAATATCCTCTTCCTTTTTTTTTTATCTGGTTTGAGCACGGTAATTTTCGTGATTCATTTTGTGACTGTATGTCTTTGCTTTATTTAAGATCAGGTCTCTGTGGAATCCAGCATTCTCTGCTATGGAAATGATGCTGTGATATTCGAGATCAATTCAGTCTTGCTTATATGAATGTAGAAAAGTCAACGAACCAGACTATTCAATACTGCTTCTATGTGACCTGCAAGGTTATAAATATTGCCTTTAATGGAGCAATCTGAATGTGTAGGCTTTCTGTATATCATTCCAAATTCAAGTTTGTTCTTGTGATTTATGATTTTGAGATCAAGGAATGGGAGAAAGTTATTAGTTTGTTCTTCCAATGTGAATTTTAATGAGCTATCCTGTAGGATTAGACGTTTTAAAAATTCTTGGATTTGTTTTTATTTAGTAACTATGGAAGAGTTAATTTACATATCAATGGCATGTCTTTGATAAATGAGGGAAGGCAGGTGTGACATGAGTTTCTAAAGAACTCATAATTATATAGATTAGTCAAGAAAGGAGATAGTGGATTTCCCATTGCCAAGCCTGGTCTTTGCTGGTAGAATTTTCCATTGAACTTGAAATGAGTTTGTTCAGTACAAAGTCTAGTTAAGTTGCAATATTTTTCTATTGCAAGATAAATCACTAACTTATTTGAGAAAATGGCTTAAGTCCATTGGATTCAAAGATAGAAGAATATTGCAACTTAACTAGACTTTGTACTGAACAAACTCATATGTCCAAGACATGCCATTGATATGTAAATGATATCTTTTCCACTGTTACCAAATAAAAACAAACCCAAGAATGTTTAAAATTTCTAAACCTACAGGATAGCTCATTAAAATTCACATTGGAAGAACAAACTAATAACTTTCTCCCATTCCTTGATCTCAAAATCATAAATCAAAAGAACAAACTTGAATTTGGAATGGTATACAGAAAGCCTACACATTCAGATTGTTACATTAAAGGCAATAGTTATATCCCTGCAGGACACAAAGGAGCAGTGTTGAATAGGCTGGTTCATAAACTTATCAACATTCATATAAGCAAGACTGAATATGATCTCGAATACCACAGTATCATTTTCATAACAGAGAATAATGGATTCCACAGAGGCCTGATCTCAAGAAAGTATAGAAGTACAGTCAACAAAAGTGAGTGAAGGAAATTACCACTCAAATCAGAAAAAGAGGATGTTGTCTATAAGAAAATAACTTACCACCCATGGGCAGATGAGAAATTCAGAAATGAATTTCAAGGAACACAACGTTGTTACAGTCCCATTAAATAGATATTAATTTGAGAAATTTGCTATAATCCTTTAACCTAAAAAAACCTCTAACAACAACAAAAATCCAGAATATGTAAGGTTAATTGTAAAGACTGTAATCTAAAGTATATTGAGAAGAGTAAAAGAAGTTTGGAGATTAGGGAAAAAGAACATATCAGGCATATAAAATACAGAGAGACTGAAAATCAGCAATAACTGCACATGTTTGGGATAAAGATCATGAAATAAGTTTAGAGCCAGAACTAATATAAAGAAATGTGTCTAAGGACACAAATAGCTCACAAATTTGGGAGAAAATTTATATTTACATAAACAGGGACCAACTGATGAATTTTGAAATACTCGCAGAGGATGATCTCATCAAGAGATTAGTTCAACATCCACCAGGAGTTGCTGCCATTGTCCAACTAGCAGATGGAGTATAGATGAGGATGAATCGTGATGCACGCTTGAAACATGTTCAGGTTAGTTCCTGAATTAAGTGAAGTTATGTATGTTAAATCTTCATCTCAAGTACTGGTATTAATATATATTTCTTAACGTTACTATATAAACTTCCTATCAATTTTAGGATTAATAAATAATTACTTGAAAATATAATAGTGTGAAATGTAATAAATCAGTATTGAATAATTATTACATTACATAATTACATAACTATTCCAAATTAAAATAGGAGCCACCAGTCTTCTATTGTGTGTATTATATGACCATTATACTGAGCAAAGTGCAACACTTTTTAGCTCTCACCAATGCATAATAGTGGGGGGGGACTTTTAGCATCCCAAATCTTTGAGATCTGTGACCACTTCACCATGCTTCATCAGTTATGAAAATAAGTGAGTCCTATAAATCAAGTCCGTTGAATAAGTACTTAATCACTAGCCATTATTGTGTGAAAATAACATCTCCATGAAAATGCTATCTTATTCACAATGGCAATATCTGTTTGTTTTTAAAGATGCGAGCTGTTTTAAACTTTGCATTGATTTTTCAGTCACTCTGCTGCAATTAGTCACACTGTTTATCAAAGACAAATTGCATTGTGCAGTTCTATTGTAGGAAATCAGCTTTAGTTCAGGGACACCCATGTTTTCAAACAATGAGTGAATTCAGTTTGTATTGTATTCATTCAAATAAAGACTGCCATGTGAACAAAAAACAGTTGCCAGAAGCACCCACATGAATGCTTATCTACTGTACAACATTTGCTAATATAATCGTCATGTCAGCTATCCTTTCCTGAATCATCCTGATGTTTATATCTAACAACTGGTTAAATTCAATAACTGGTCAAATTCAAATTCAATATTCCTATACACACTTTATTATCTCTCCAAAAGCAGACACCTTCGTGTGCAAGTTATGTTACTGAAAACATGCATCGTACTAACAAACCTTCATTTTCTATTCTTTTTTTCATATACCTTATATCTTATATCCCCATATGTAAAATTCGTTTTAATTAATAAAGTTTATAATCTACCTTTAAATTACATAATAGTTACTTATGATGTAGGACAATTTAAGAGGCAAGCACAAAGCCTGCGAGCCTGCAACAACAGTCAAACATCTTACAACGTTTTATGTTGTTTGAATTGTAAATTTTAAAAAGAAACTAAATTAAGTTCGCTTGTGCTTAGAATTTCTTCTTTGGTAATTTCTTATGTAGCAGAATTCAGGATCTTTTGGTTGGCAACAATTTGTTTGGAAACAAGTGACATATGAAAAGAAATGAACACAGCTTCTACTACAAACACTAAATCATGATTTATTCATAAAAAAATGTATGTCATTCTTGTAGACAAATAATGAAATAATCTGGAAAAAACCTTTACTATGATACGTAATTGCAGACTATGAATGACTGGGAGAGAAATTAAGGTCATAAATAATGTTTTGAGTGACACTATATATTTTGTTGATTCACGATTGTGCTTTGTGAAAAATCATATAATTTATGAACCAAATATTCATTGCCAAAAAAGTTATTTTTAACTTTCATGATTAATTGTAGTAGGAATAATAGTACTAGTAGTGTTAAAATGAATGAAATGGAGAGTTCTGAATTTGTATGAAAGGGAAGAAAACAACAGTGACATATGGTGATATCCTCTAAAATCTCTATAATGTGCTAGCATTTTATTTTTTATCTTAATAGGCTAGGCGTGTAAAATAAAACTTTACGTAGAAGGAGAGAGATCTGTTAACAAAGTTTACGATTCAAAATAACATAAACCTTATTAGATTACATTATACATTAGCTTTTATGTAGTAAGTAGTGGAATAACCTCAGTGCTAGGGTTTTATAGTGTGTATGGTGCTCACTTCAATCGCGTAGACAATCGCCAGGCAATGGGGGAGCTGTTCCAACAGCCAGCTGAGTTGCGACAAGTAAATAAAAAAATGGTTCTGTATTATAAATTACTTATTTGTAATGTTGTATAACATTACTGGTCACAAGTTGAGTGCACAAGAAAAATCTGAGAGCTATGGGGAAAACTGAGCAACATTTTTTTTCATATCATTTTGTGTCTTCCCCTTTGGTAATAATGAGTCTAAAATGTATCTTGTGTTCTTCCTGACACTGTTGATGAATAAAATTCTCATTGGATTCTAACTAGGTTGGAAAAATGTTTTAGAGGTGAACTGTGGCTCCATTTTCTGGGAGTGAAGTTTTGTGGTTGAGAGCAGATTTATACAGAATTGCTGGAAAGTATGGAGGGGATAGAAGAGATCTAATTGGAGACCACTTCATGAATGAAGTCAACCAGGTCAATCAGAGGTGACCAGTAAATGGGAAAAAATACGCAATAGAAATGATATGGCCTCGATACTAATGAAATGAGAGGGTCATTCAAAAAATGTGAACATACACAGTGGATCATGAAAGCACAGACATTTAAATGTTTATATTTCAGTTGGTAGTGTACACACTTGAATGTAGTTGGAAAAGTACAGTAATATTTCCTTATTCCAAATTCATTAATCATTACATGTTGATTTCTTTTCTTTGGAAGTCATTGCAAAATTATATGTTTCTGCTCAATAAATCATTTTGCTATTGTATTAATTTACATGTTGATTTCTTATTTTTGTAAGATTCATGTTACATTGGATTCATGTTCAGTGACCCAAAATTAGTTAAGATAATCTCTCACACCACTTGCCGCAATAAGTTTCAAAATGCTGGGTAGTGTTATACATGAATATGAGAATAGTATGCCATATTGTTGGTCATTGTTTGTAGTCCAATAGAATAAAGACCACAAACAATATTAGTCCTGTCAGACTCTGATTTTCCATTTCATTGGCCCTTAATTTGTTTGTTTAAATATTCACCTCTTGAGTGACCTCTCATTACAATTATTTTTGTTCCTTCTCTGACTTCTTTAACTTCATAGTCTGTAGAGTTCTTTCTTGTACCACTCCTTACTTCCCACCTTCCCTTTATAGATCTAACTACTTTCAGCAACAACGCTTCACTCCAAGAAATGGAACTACAGTAGGCCTGCAGTGCTGAAATGTCCATATTACCTGGCTAGAATCTCTAGAGAATTTAATTCAAAAATGAACCTAATTAATACATTACTCATTATAGTCTTCATTTCAAGTAATTTAAAAACTGTAATTTAAAGATACTAAATTGTTTTAATAAAATATAATATTAAATATTTTAATACAATATACAAAATATAGAACACATGCAGAATTAATAAAATGTGTATAATGTAATATGCTTACCTGAGAAACACCAACGTCCTGTTGCACGGGCAAAGATGAGCATGAAGACAATAAAGAGTAGCAAAAGGATTGCTACTACAATTCCGATGATTGGTCCTGTCCCAAGCTCCATTGGAATTTCTATACAAAAATATCAATGATAAGAATCTGTTTCAAACAGTTAATATTAACTATTAATACAAATAAGAAAATAGGAGTCTGAAGTGTTGACATCTGTAGTGTGGAAAGTTCACACAAGAAAGGAAAATTATTAAAACAAGTACATAAACCAACAGAGCTCACAGTCTGGGAAAAATATTCAGTTTTATATATATATTGATATAATAAATAATATAATTATTAATAATATAATATAATAAATAATTATAAATACTTGGAAAAACTCCAGAGTCAATTGTTAAAGCAAGGTATATACCACAGATTGAAGCAAAGGCTTTCTTCCATTAGAATTGGAATTCTTCCATTAGAATTAGTCATAAAGTATAGTGCTGCAATCTTTATATATAAGGTAGTAAACAGACATGTTCATAATAACATTACGTTACATTTTCTTGAAGATGTGCATTCTTATAGCATGAGAAAGAAATCAAATATTTTCGTCACACATTCTCAATTGGTTACTAATGGACTAAGGGATTGAAAAATTATCTTGCAAATGTTTTAATGAAATTCCACAGGAAATAAGATCTGTAAAAAACTTAAATAATTTCAAAAAAGTTAAAGATTTTTCTATTAAATGATTAAGTGAACAATATTTCTATTGTAATTACTGTATTTGTGTAAACTATCGTAACAATTTTATTTATAATAACTTTTAAGTATGTCATCCTTTGTAATACTGTCCCTTAATGTGAGCAATTGGCTTGTTGGGACCTTTTTTTAAATAAATAAAATTTAAAAATAATAAAAGCTATTGCCGAGGTCTGAATCTTTGTGTAAATTTTAGTGAAGTTTAGGCTCTGCCTGGATAGAAGTCAACGCTCCTTGTTTTTAACATTCAATGTTGAAATTAATCAATATTTGTTAAAGTTATGCCAATATATTGCTGTAGAAACAAAAGACTATGAAGATTCTTTTTGTTTTAGCAGAAGCTTGGAAGAAGCAAAACAGTAACCGTAACTCAGTGTATATATTCTCTACTTAGTTCCTAAAGCATACAATGGCTGGCAGCACCACTGCTAGAAAATTAATAGGTTTACATCGATTTAGTCTACATGGAAACTGATAAAACTTTCATTCAACCCAAGACGTCATTTTCAATTTTTGATTTAAGGAAATCATGCCACATACATTTTAAAATTAAGTACACTATCGATTAAAAAAAAATAAAAGAACATTATTTTCCAAATACTTATTATCAATCATTACCTTACACCTTACACTATTTCTCCACATAGTCACCACTGTTATTCAGCACCTGTTGTAACGGGAAACCAGTTTTTGAACGCCTTCATCAAAGAATGATGCTGCCTGTGTGCACTTCTTGTTTCACAACATCATCGTTGTTGAAATGTTTTCCACCAAGGCATCTCTTCAGATGAAGAAACAGATGAAAATTGCTTGGCTGTGTGTGGCCGGGCATTGTCATGAAAGCATTCCATACCTAAACAAGCTCAAGATCTGATCCCATCATTTGGTTGGGAAACAATTCAACCACCCTCCCTACAGTCCAGATTTGGCACCAAGCGATTTCCACCTGTTTCTTCATCTGAAGAAATTCCTTGGGAGGAAACATTTCATCGACAATGATATTGTGCAACAAGAAGTGCAGACTTGGCTTTCATCACAGGAGGCATCTTTCTCTGATGAAGGCATACAAAAACGAATTTCTCGTTAGGACAAGAGCCAGAATAACGGCGATGACTATGTGAAGAAGTAGTGTATTATAAATTCTGGTACTTATTCAGGATATATTATGAATAATGCTCGGTTTAAAAATAAATTGATTATAATGTTACAATATTTTATTACTATGGATAAAATTTATCCCTTTCATACATTTTTGTATGTAAGGGAAAAAAGATGTAGTGTTAAATTATCATTAACAAAGTACATACCTTTTGGTTGTTCACCTGTAGAAATTTGTACTCTGTATGTCTCCTCTCCAAAATCATTTCTTGCCTTCAATGAGTATCTCTTGTTCACATCCTCTGGACTGATTGCAGAAATTGTAAGCGAGGTTTCCCATGTGTTGTTGCCCTGTTATAAAAACATGTTCACAATGAATACAGTGAAACCTCTCTATAACGGACACGTACGGGACCGTAAAAATCGTCGGCTATGGAGGGGTGTCCGCTCTAGAGATAAAAAAATTCCAGAGTAAAATAATCTACAGTTCTTACATAAGAGTGTTATACAGTAGATAAAAATCTCCTTAGTTTACACTAATCCATTTCACCGATATGTTATGCTGTAGGCCTACAGATTGCGAAAATCCCGAACACTATACTATAGTCCACTTTAGGCCTACCATCAAAATTAAAACCACACTTTTTACAATGGAATAGGCCTACACAACTGTAGTTCTGCATGTAGTAGTCGAGCGCACTATTGACATGCAAAAAAATCTTTAATGTTTGTTTGTTTTGTACACTTAGGTTTCACGTCAAAACTAAGTCAACAGAAGAAGAAAAGAAGTTCAGTACAATACAATATGCCATAGATATATGATTTTCTCGTCAAGTGTCCGTTAAGAGAGGTTTGAAGAGGCTTTTTAAGTGGATTTTTTGTGTCCATGTCCGTAATATAGGGTGTCCGTCTTAGAGGGGTTAATTATTATGAAGTTTCATTATAGTGACCCAGGGACCAGAAAAATCGTCCGTAAAGAAGGGGTGTCCGTTAAGAGTGGTTTCACTGTAATCGACTCCCATATATGAGGCTTGTTCAGAAATGAAGTTCCACTTGCAAACATTGCAACTGTAGTGCTATCGTGCAGACTTCCTTAATTTATCAGTAAGTGGCAGGCTGTCTAACACGTAAGAGAGAGTCATCTAGTATTTAACTAATGTTGTATACATTTCACATGTTCATGAAAATAGACTAGTCATCTGTTTTTAATGCAAAATTCATTTCGATGAGGATGACTTCATTAAAATAGCAGTAAGGGAATAGCTTTATTCAGTGTTAGTCTGCAAGCTAGGATTCAAAACCTGTCATCATGCTTTGACAAGTACCTGAATAATGGTGGAAATAACGCTAAAAATTGTTTAAGGAATGAAAATAAATACTGTAATGGGAAAATATAATTTTTCTTGTTTTTTATTCCTTTTCTGTAGTCACATTCTAAACATGCCTCACATTTTAATATTTTAATAGAACTAATCTTCACTTTGCTTTCCATTTTTTTTTCTTCACATGTAATACTACAGTGCTTTGCAGATGACAAGCCCTATGTCCTTCAACTGCATATATACGCGGTCCAATCAGAGACGGCGAGACGGAGGGAAGACTCTCACTGACAGCGGCAGCCTTTTAGCCTGTGCACGTGATTGGCGGTGAAGGAAAAGGCTTCCCATATGAAAAATACTGTAAGTAATGTGATTTTCATTCTGCCTTATGGGGTGGGTACACCACGAAAACATTGATTTTTCACAATAATTTTGAAAAAATGCAGCAACTTTATGGGTTCATTTTTATGTGAAAATTATATGTGCGTTATTTTTTAAGTTATGAACTGAAAGGCTAGATGATGCACATTGCTGTCAATCACCTATGTACTGAATGTTACACCTTTAATACGTTTTTCCTGTGAACTCCATTTTTCAGAACCGTTTTCCTGATAATTCATAAAATACTGAACAGAATTTTATGAAAGCTTTGTACAAGTGGATTATATAATCTACAAAAAGACGAAAATCATGCATCTCTTAAATATTTTGCCTACAAAAATTATTTAGGACATAAAATACCTTGAAAATCTGTTACATTAATATAAAAATAAATACATAATGTTGAAAATTATATGACAATATTAGGAGGAAAATTCCTTCTGATATTAGAATTTGAACCCAGGAGTAAAACACTGGCTGGCTCAGTGTGCCCAGTGAGTTTGAATCCTGGTGTCAGAGCAAATTTTCATAAAATATTGTCATCTATTTAACTACAATCCCAATGGTGGTCATTTATTATATTAAAGCATCAAAATGAAAATAATTGGGAGGAAAAGAAAACATGAATATGATTTCAAAAGACTTTGTTTTCGCTGCATCATTTTTCAAATTCATTTAAGCCATGTACACTAAAGAAAGAAGATTCATTATGGTCATTATTTCAATTCTTTACATTTAATTTATTGAACACATTGTGTATGTATTTCAGTTCTTAAGCTTACCTATCCCCATAATATTTTATGACTATCACCCAGTTCTCGTGCAGGCATCTAAATGATTACCCAGGTATTTCTCTCTTCGTTGTAAAATCTCAATGCAATTTTATTCTCTGGTTTCCCAACACCCTTGTCTTAATTCCTTCCAGAAACCCGGCATATTGCACTCTCCCCACTGCCAAATATCCCCCATTCTCTCTATGCCTTGTAACTTCCTCTAGATACTACAAAACATTCATTATATTATTCTCTTTCAAACCAATTTACTCAACCATTGTACATCTGAAGATATGGCCAGATCACAATAATCAGACAGATTGCACAATGGAGTGAGTAAACTGTGATGGCTTAGGTTAAACCACTGCCTTCTAGACTGTATTACTCGTGTATACACTGCCTGTCCTATACCAGTGGCGGCTCGTGGCCGGAAAATTAGGTGAAGATAAAAAAATGTCACATGCTTATGTTAATAACTGAATTCTTGTATACGAAAACAATCCTTCGGTAGCCCCTTAAGGCTGCAAACTTGTCGGTGATATCATCATAGAATGGCTGCTTTTCTTCTAGCTGCAGTAGAGGTTCTTTCTGAATTGAAATATTCGCTAAACAGGATACTTGTCTGGCAACATTTTTGATCCTTCATTTAGTAGGCCTACGTAGTGATCTGACAGCTGGCACAATGATGATTTGATTTTAAACAATGCGGGTAAGAATGTAATTATTATTTATAAAATCTGATACATTTTATTCATGGAATACTCTAAATAAATCCCACTCGGGATTAAGAGTTTCATGAGATAAATTCGATCCTGCTTCTCCGCCGCGATTCTATCGATGTTTATTGTAATTATTATTCTCCTAATCAGATTATTCAGAATATTCCATTCATGCGATGCGGATTTGATATTGACTAATAATCTTTACCAATCGACCAATGACTGTTTATCTTATAAATTAATATGCTTGCGAGGGTCGGAAAGATGCAATTTTATCTGATAAACTTCAGCTCGTTACTGGATACTTCAAGGCCTTAATATGCATTAATATGTCCCATATCGTATGATTACCTTTGAAAAAATATGCATTGTAGGAATGAAACGTCATGATCCACGTTCTCTTCGGAGTATAAATTGGCAAATGGAATGGGATTAGAAGAATTATTAGTCAATTACAGTGTAATTATATTTGTAGTGTTCAACGCATTAACATCAAGGCTGTGATGGATAATATATGTGCATTATGAACCCTGTATTCAAGTGCAAACGTACCCACCTCTTTCTCCGAGCTGACAGTGTGAGGTGCTGGCGCGGGGAAGAAAATGCCTGAACAAGGGGGACTG
This sequence comes from Ectobius pallidus, assembly GCA_964059195.1. Lineage (NCBI taxonomy): Eukaryota > Metazoa > Arthropoda > Insecta > Blattodea > Ectobiidae > Ectobius > Ectobius pallidus. The sequence goes on along the minus strand of CAXKWD010000001.1, from coordinate 30,320,119 downwards.
CTTCGTGGGTAGTCTGTTCTCGTCACCTAGCGGACGTGGGATAAGCGAGAAAACTGCTGCTTGCCATCCTAATATTTTAGTGGAACAGACTACCCATGGAACGGAGGGAATAGTATCCAGTTCACCTTCACACGGCCGACTTGAAGCGAGCGCAGCGCTTGCAGGATCTCAGTGTCTCCTAGCTTTGACACCAGGTGGTGGTGTGGCGGGCAATTCAAAATTACAGAAATACATTATAACTTAAAAACCAACATTCGTGACTTGGAAAATAAACTTTAAAAATAGGTAATGTACAGGAAAAATACTGGTGAAGTGCTACTTCACCTACTTCCCCTGAATAGCCGCCACTGTCCTATACGGCTAATTTTGCATATGTGGTGACATTACAGATGGCAGCACCTACCACATATTGCTGCAATACCCTATACATAACCGTACATTGCTTCTATGCTCTGTGTTGCCCTCTGAAGTATAAACTCTGAAACTGAAATATGCTGGAATTTAATGCAATCTGGGTGCGAACTGTGTCGCCTCTACTGGAGAAATTAGGCAATTGAGCAAACTCTGAACTCCATGTTAAAATAAAGCATAGAACAGGCAGTGTAATTCTTGATACGGCGCTGGGCTTAACAGATTAACACTTTCAGCTGTTTCAAAAATGTGACAAATGATACCGACACTGACAACAGGAGTTTTACAGTGTTTTGCAGATGACAAGCCCTATGTCCTTCAACAACTGCATAGATACGCGGTCCAATCAGAGACGGCAAGACGGAGGGAAGACTCTTACTGCAAGCGGCAGTCTTTTAGCCCGTACACGTGATTGGCGGTGAAGGAAAAGGCTTCTCATATGAAAAATACTGTAGGTTAAATGGTCAATATAGTTTGTGATATTAAATAACTGTGTGACATAGGCCTACTCACCTGGTACCATAAGCGTCACTATGGGGTGTGCCAAGGCACACCTTGACATCCCGCCAAAACTCATAAATTGTGTAACATTAAAAATTAATTTACTATTTGTTCACTTGAGAAACACAAGTGGACATTATTTATATTTATATTTTTTTAGCAATTCTGCACTATAATTTGAGATGAAGAATCATGCGTAATTGCAGTACAAACAAATCGGGAGAGAAATACAATCTCAACAATGGGTGTAATGATAATTCTTTCATACTGGCCATGTGTAATCTAAGCAACAAAATATGAAATCCCATTCTTATGATGCAGTAATTATTTTTGGTTATGTTTTTGTAATTTTCTATATTATTCACATAAATTACAAAACAAATCAAGTTAACATTTGCAGCCTGGTAGCTATAAGCTATTACACCTTTTACGAATATTTGTGTATAAATTAGTAGGGATTATATTGTTAGGCACATCCTGGTGTAAAATTCTGGCTGAGCCTATGCCTGGTACAGTTAGAACCCCATTTAGTAGGGTGGGTTGAAAAGTCTCCCCCCCCCCAAAAAAAAAAAACTGCTACAGTCCAGAAAACTTGTCTCTCATAATATGCAGAAAAACAACATACTATTAAAAAGAAACTGACAACTTCCATTCGTGCGACATACTAAAATTTAAAAAAATGTACATTTTCACATGCAGTAAGGTGTTGTTCATTGGACTCAGAAAACATTTTGGCTCTGTTGTTGCACCACCTATATCCTGGAAAACATCACGGTATTTATCTCATGACTTACTTTAAGTTATAAATACAGTTATTGGTCACAACATTTTATTCACAGTCACAGAAAATTGACCATTGGCTATGACTGTTGACAAATGGCTAGAGTTTGGATATAGGAGAACTTTAAAAGCAGACAAACCACCTCTAAAGAGAAAGTATTACATATTTTGTGCCATCTAAGATAAACTTTCACACTACTGGTTACACTGAAATTATTGACTGGAGTACTTGTCTAGTCTCCTCCCCTAATGCTATGGAAATTATGTGATGATGATATTCAACCACTCATCACTCCCGAACTAAGCCCATCAGAGACACTAAAAAATTTCCTTGCCACACTTAGGCAGTCGGGAGAGGTGTCAAAACTTGTTACATAGGCCTCGACTAGAGCATGTGAACATGAAGCTAGAGATGGCAACATCAGATCTACACTGTTATAAAGATTGCCTGACTGATTTCTCTCAAAAATGGCATCTTTAAAATGTCCAAATAGAAAAGAAACAAAAGTAACACTGAGCCTCTGAATCCTACTCAGTTTTTTTAAGCAGTTTAAAAATATCTACTCTTATACAATTCAACGGCCCTAAATAGCGTGCTTGCTCGCCCGCTTCGTGAGACATCGGGTATACTCGGGGATGTTCGTCTCTCGCAGTCTAAACTTTCATGACGACTACAAGATTAGGAAAACCGTTTCTTTATTATATAAGGCCTAAGTGAAATGAACACAATGAACAAATATTCTAATTTTATTTTTACTTACAATTTTCATAGCTCTGAACCACAAACATGTTTAATAATATACCAGTGTAAATTTCTTAAAAATCCTGGAGTCAATGAATAATGGCGGGCGAAGCCGGGGGCACCAGCAGTAAAATATTGATGATTTAACTCTTGAAATATCGCTGATAATAATAATCCAAATCAATCACTCCTTCTCTTGAAAAATTATATAATTTCTGAAAATTACAATGAATTTATCAAATAAAATTCACATCTCATTCATCTGTCAACAAACAGTTGAAAAACAATACGTATTATCCACCGCCGTCTCGAGAATTAAGCACGAGAATTAGCCTATACAGTTTAGAAGGCAGTGGTTCACAGTTATCTTTGGAACTGCATAATCGAATCTGAGATCGTTTTCCCAGGAGGCAATTTCTAATCGTGGAATGTACTCTAAACCCAGAATTTTAGCTGTTTCATTTTTTATTAATGGTTTAGTTTAAGAATGATTCGCGTGCAAGTGTTAATAAATATAATGCTTTAATAATTATTATACTATTAATTTCTAATTTTTCAATTAATCATCGTGGGCGAAGCCGCGGGCACATCCTAGTAGTTTACATAACAAAACCCCTATTTTGGATGGTTGGTTGAGTAAGGTGTGGGTGGAACTTGACATTTTGCCACCTCCACATTGTGAGTTTTGGGTTGTTTTGATCTGAAAATTTGGGCAAAGATCTGCACACCACTTTCGTAGAACTCTCTGCATTGTCATAGGAGGCATTTGTAGTTCACGACTGGCACGCCACACATATTTCTGAGGATTACATATGAAACCTAAACCTACTCTGACATTCTCGAGTCTTTTGTTTGGAACTCGTGGACATTCAGGACTTTTCCCTTTACAGAGATCAAGTTGTTTCAAACTGTTTACACCATCAACGAATGCTCTTATCTGTCGGAGGATCAAATCCAAATTTGCATCGGAAAGCTCGCTGTACTGTAACAAAGGAACCGAACTTCGCAAACTGCAACACAGAAAATGAATTTTGCACGGGAGTCGCCATTTTAAAAATTAACGATATGATGCAATAATGATGAGAAATAAAATCACTGCATTCAGGATGTAATACTTTCACAGTTTTTCTTTAATTATACGAAAGAATCACGCACTCACTTTCGTTTGTAAAGCAATACAAACTACTTAAAACACCGTCCATCATTTTGGAACATGGTTTAATCCAAAGCCGCCAAAATGTTATTACAAGTTGAACAATTAATATGTATATGTAGTAGATGCCATGATCACTCAGAGTTGCTCCTTTGAGAATTCTGAATTGATTTACTAGTACCCAATGTATGTGATATTATGATGTAGTCAACACACCTACATGCAAAATACAGCAAAGACTGTTTTCCTCCAATGCGGTCAAGTCGATGCATCCAAAGTGGACTAGTGATTCCTATTGTTCAAAACTCTACATAAACCACTCCTATAGTTAGGATTCATGAGCCAGCAAAAGAAAGTTTAAGACATGTGCAATCAGTATGTAGTTACTCACCAAGCTGCGTGTTCTTGATACTGTGAATCTTTGTGAACGATCTTGGTTATCCTGTGGGATACTTTCTTGTCCAACAAACCATGTAACGTACGGCTGTGGATTAGCTTCAATGTGTACCGTCACAATGCTCTCTTCTCCAACCACCAAACCAAATTTCTCTATTGTTGATTTTGGGCGAGGTTTAACTGAAACAATCATCACAACTTATATGCTGGATCAAACTGGAATATCAATTCTTACCTGGAACAACATTACTCAACTGATATTATGTAATATCAATTTTGCAAGTCCTAAGCCTTACAGGAGAAGGTGGTCAAATGTTTGTGATTTTCATGTAAAGCATAAAATTTACTATGTAAGTTTCATATAGATGTCCTAAACTTTCTTAAATTTTGATGCAGACTAATTAAATAAATATACCTTACAATAAAAAAATAAAACATTCTACTTAATTCAAATAATTATTGGGTAGCCCAGTCATTTTAGATCCAAAAGTGGCCTGAAAAAAATCATATAATTCTGGAAATTGTCTTAAAATGTCCTTTGGATTTTCAAACTGAACATACAGAGATCGCCTGGAATCTGAAAGCTTGACAACCGTTAAAATTCGAACCTGCCGTTGGCAGTACGCATGCGTGGAGTGCTAAAGTCCACAGTGAAAATATAGTCCACAGCTCCACGCACTTTAGGTAACCAAGTGGATACTAGCGTGATACCATCAATGTTTTCAACTCAGCATGTTTCGCTTGCATTTGAATTCCCACCGCCTCTGTCAGTGACGTGGTCCATGCTTTCAGTTTGAAGGTGAACTCTGTACTAGAAAACCCTGATGGTGGGGGTTGGCAACCTGCTGCCATTTTGTATGTTAGGTACCATTTTTTAGTTTTCCCAAATATCTAAAAAACTATAAACTTTTTGCTTACCAATAATAACACACAAGATGTAAAACAATTAAATTTTCTACAAAAAAAAAAAAGTTCAGTAGTTTCTTTTAGCTCCAACCATTTACGAGACAATGGACATTTAATTTGACAAAATATACGTAACTTCAACTTCTGGAGGGGAAAAATTGCATATGTAAGCACTATATTTCAGTTCCATAGCTTCAAACAGTTTCTAGTTGCTTGTTGATTACTTACAAGTGATATGGGCAATGTTGGTAGAAGTGGAGAAGGAGCAGGGGGGTCCACAAGGGAGGATGAAAAACGAAAAAAATGTAGGATGTGGGAAGCATCTGTTTTCACACCATTTTGTCTAAAATGAAATGATCAATGAGGTATCCTTGCTTATTAATTTTTTGCCATTGTGGGTTTAAACTACTTTAACTATAAATTATTTATCAGAAACCAAAAAGAATAATAAAATGAAATAAAGCGTAGAGAAAGGGGGGAAGTTGATCAACCAGATGATTGAATGAAAATCCTCAAAGAAATGTATTCGGTTAATAAACAAATTTACAAATTAAGTATAAATATTAAGTAAACATAATCACTTAGTTAAATGTAATTCCATAAGTCAAGTTCATATAAAGAAGAATGGTGAAGAGCTTTATTCGGCATCATTTTTGGAAAACTCGTTCTCCTTGGTACCCAAGGATTTCTTTTTCTTTTTCGAAGACCTTAAATGCCTGGGCTAAGATTGTCTCAGAAATAATGTCTTTTGAAAGTTTATGTTTTGTAATATCTTAACACTGGGCATTGATAAAGATGGTTTGCATTCTTATATTGAAAACAATAAAATTGCCGAACTTTGTTGAAGTGTTTTATTTTAAACTTTAATATTGCTTAACACTTCTCGAAAACAATACAGTAACAATATAGTATCAAAACAGTAATATAATGTAATGTACAGTGAGTTCCACACACAAGAAATTGACCTATACTCTTTATTTTTAAAGTTTCCCCATAAATAACTGTCACATACTGTTAGAAGAACTTAAAGACAATATCACAACAGAAATTAACTCGGAAGATGAACTTATGAGCAAGAAAAAAAATTTCCAGAAAATATGCCAGTGTTGTGTGGCTGCAAGAGGAGGACATTTCCAACGTCTCTTGTGATGAGGTACATGGTTATTTTCATTGCAATTCCAACGGTACATGTGAGAACCTGAATCATTACACGGTTAGGAGCTTTATTTGCATAGATATTTCACCCGATCGCCCTAAGTACAATTAATTGTTGCAGTTGAAAATATTCTAAGTGTTATTAATTCTGACAGAAATGTTCAAAGCATGATATATTATGATGAGGAAAATTTTCTAAGTTCAATCATTAGGTTCAGCGAAATTTTTAAAGTTCAATAAATTATTTCATATTGAAGAATTCTTTCCCTGAAGGGGACTCAGTTCGCTTCACGAATGATGACTTCCCTACATTGCTGATGCTGATCAAGCAAGCAGGTGAGTGTGCAAACAAGTGATCTCTTGATATCATGAAAAATAGTAACTGACTGAGATGATGTTATAAGCTCCTATAATTTTAAAAATCATTGGAAAAACATAGTAGGTGACTTTAGAACTAATCCTTATAGAATTTCTTTTTACATTGAAGCCAATCACGGGCCAGACTTCATGTATAAAGACTCCGGATTTTCCACACTTTAACTAGAAACTTCTCTTAGTTTCTTTCTTTTAAAGAATAAAAGATGGGTTTTCCTTAGTCACCAATTTGCCATTGCTTCTTAATGCCTGTATACAATTGTCTTCCTTTCATTCTTTTCAGCAAACCAACTTATTTTCTCTTATAAAAGAGATGTTCTTCGAAGTAGCTTTTTGTTTCAGTATACACCTTTAGAAATTCACATGAGAACGTCTTACTGATAACAATAGTTGAATACCTTGCTCATCCACTTTGATTGACAAGCATTGTCCACCAGCTTAGTGCCTGTACATTTCTATAGACTAGCTCGTCATATCTGTCCGTCTTGGAGACACTAGTCTGCTCTCAAACAATGGATGTGAAAACCGAAGTTCATACTAACTTGTTAAAGTAATTTCTCATTACAAATGTTATTTGACAAATTCACTTATTACTTATTTAGTCCATTTGCTCAATTAATGTGCATATTTTATTTGATATGAATATGTGCACCATTTTCTCCTTAACTTGTGAATTATTTTGATATAAAATCAAAGTGGTATTACTTTTTTAATCTGATATGGATTTATTAATTACGGGCTTAAGAGATCTGCAACACACATTAACAGAGTTTTTAGATATACAAGCTTTCATGAACCACAGATTATTGTCTCTGTTGGACATCACATGAGAATATTATAGGAGAAAAATTCCTCCGACATAGGAGAGAGATTCCATCCGGCGCTGTGAATTGAACTCCGGCTTAGCTCAGTTGGTAGAGCATTGGCACGAATAGCCAAAGGTCCTGGGTTCGAGTCCCAGTGTCGGAGGAATTTTTCTCCTATAAAGCGTTTTTAGTATTATATAGGTAAACAAAATCTAGTGTGAAAAATTATAATGTTTACAATTTAAAAGAAATGTTTCAGAACAATGCTTCAAGGCTCTAAAAGGATAAATTTTTACTTCAGCTACCCTTGGCGAGTAGGCCTAAAATTGTGTTTTTTTACAATCTGAATGTTATTGTTCTAATAAATTCAACAAATCTACAATAGTAATAATGCATATTATTTGTTTTAAACAAATCATTCTTTACTTTAAAGTATTTAATTTTTCTTCACGTGCCAAATTTTTAAACTGAAAATACGAAAATAATATTTTTCTTACAAAAATATTGATTTTACTGCTATATTTAGAAGCTAATATTAAGTTATCATAGACTATTAATATTATAAACAAATAGTACACAACATTGGCCTTTATATAAAAAAACTTTCATGAACTTATCTATAAGTATTGTTACTTATACATATTTTTCCATAATACATCTTTTCCGCTCAAAACTGCTTGGCACTTTACACCAGTAAAGAGTGGCTGACTTCAGGAATATAAGCAAATCGGTTCACGGCATGTAAAGGGTTCATCAGGCTTGTGAAATGGTGCAATGCAATTTTTTTTTTTTTTTTACCATACTAATTATTACATGTGATATAACGGTATTCTTCTTCTTCTTCTTCTGCTTTTACGGCCTCATTGGACCACTTCAGTAAATCATTTCTCGGTCTTCCTTTCCGATTTGCCCAGTAGTTTTTCATGCGTTCCGATCTTCTCTGTCGCTCTTCATCTGTAAATACCCTCTTTATTGTCTGGCGTCTGTCTATTTTTGGCTTAAATCTTATTTTAATATTTTTAAGTTTCCTTGAATTTCCTGTTTTGTTTTTCAAGTCATCCAAAGTTATTTCTAATTCTGTCATATCCTCTCTAATTTCTGTAATCCATCCTACTTGTTGCTTCATATTCCAGAGTTTCTCTATAATTTTTCTTGTCAGTCGAGTTTCTGGTGTCCTCATAATGTGACCAAAAAAAGAGATCCTTTTCTTCCGTATAGTATCTGTGATAGGTTCTAGTTCTCTGTACACCATTTCATTTGGTATTATCCGCCACTGTCCATCTTTTTGGTATTTTTTATTTATGCATGTTCTAGCTATTCTTCTCTCTACTTTCAGGATTTTGTCTATTCTATTTTTCTGGGTGATTTTAAAAAGAGTTTCGCTTCCATATGTCACCTCTGGTTGAACCACCGTCTTGTAATGTTTTAATTTTGTTTGGATCGATAGACATTTTTTATTGTATGTAGACCATGTATAACGGTATTATAATGATATTCTTTTCAAAACTGATCATTATGACATCAGTGTGGTACTGATTATTATCACACACCGAACAAACCTGAAACCTTGAGGATAGCACCTGAAATCTGCTTAATAAATAACCTGCTTTTAAAATATAATCAATTCTGCCCATGTTAATTTAATATCATACTAAAATGAATTAATTTCGTTTCGTCAAAAATGACCAAAAGAAAGGTTCGATTCGACCAACAATATGAGCTGCCATCTGTCATAGAAGATAAGAACTACAACCAGCTAATGTGAAGGACAAGCATGCTAAAGCGTGACTAGCCATGGTTGAGCAAAAACAGTTTTATGCAACTTGCCTATACTCGTATGAAAATATGAATTGAGAAACGCAAGTTTCATAAACATACTCTTATCTTAATAAATGGCATTACAGTTTTGTTTACCATTTTCCCATTATGGTTTCGTTGCATAATGTAGGGCCTACATATATTAGTTTTAACTGAATTGCTAGAACTAGGCTAACTTGTAACATTGTGACACAAGACCACAACCAAACACTATGTTTCACTTCTACCACCATACTAGACTTGATGACATGTTTGATGTAATCCAAGTGATACCATCTGCCTCAATAATGCATTAATAAAAGCAACAAAGAAATAAATATGATCACCAATGTAAAGTAAATTATTATGCAACATCGGCAGCACAGCGACAAATGACAGTGAAGCGTTTTTAAAAAGTAAACAGACCATTTGTTGGCTTCTTTATGAATTTCTCGTGAGCCGATGCTCATTTGTTGGCGCATGCGCGTAGGGTCGTGGCTTTTGTTTAGCTGGGCGGTACTGCTGCTTGGCGACCTCAGTGTGTCACGCAGCTGCTCTTCAGAATGGTTAAAAGGTTGTCCTAGTAGCGCAGATCTTCTTCGTTTGGTTGGTGAGTGAGAAATATGATATTGCTTGATAAAGATTCTTAAGCCCCGTCTGGGCATAAGTGCCTTCAGCACCGACTTAGCCATATTAGACAGTAATTACCAGAATTAGAGATGCTTGTTCGTTGTAACGGTGAGAGTCCACCCATTCAGATTATCATAGAAAGTTAATTAAATATCACCGAATATTTCGGAAGTATATTGCTTTTAAGAATAAAAGTTTACAGAATATGGTGTGCCTTCTTGTAATAGTTATTCGCTTAGGTCTTCACTATTAGCGTGGCTATGTTAAAGTTAATATTCCAGTTTGGGCGCGTGTCAAGGTCTGTCATCACACGAGGTAGCTAGGTCAATGTTCCATATTACTGGATTTCTATTATTATGTTATGCATTGCCTCTTGTAATTTATTCAGTATCACGATGTTAAGTGAGTCCATACGATGCATTGATATTTTAGGCTTTCTCCTTAAGAGATCTTTTGGGGTATATTGTTCATATTACATAAATTATTTCTAAATACAGTTCTGTACATTATTTCATTTCCTCGGGGGAAATTTATTACTAGTTTTCCTCTGCATTTTGCGGTAGTAATATATGGGAATTTTTCTTGTTATCGTAGTTCTGCTTTTCATTTCCTATTCACATTAGTGTGTAGTAGGTTGGGTATCTAGGCTGTATTCTGTGCTAGGTTCAGGGCGCTAGCTAATTCTGATTCATGTCTATTTTGACTACCTTATTTGCCTTTGACAGATTTAGACATTATTATATATGAACTTGGTTAGGTGCTGTCTGCATAGGAATTATTAATTCCAGTACCAAAGTTTTTAATATCATTCTTAAAACAATTAATTGTCTTGGAGGACATTATCTTTAATTAAATTATTAATTACAAGTAAATTATAGAGAAATTTGTATATACATTTTACATACATTCATTGGTGAAAATATATAATTGTTACACTTATTACAATTGTGCCTAGACCTTTTCTTATTTTGGTATCCTACCTCACCTTGCATTGTTGGTTCGATCTACTCCTCCGGGTTCCAAACCCAGTATTGTTCACTTCCAGAGTTTTCATAGGTAGCAGATTTGACATATGATACAATTAGATCAGATATTTAGTAAGATCTTTGCTGTTTATAATTATTTAAAATTATTTTCTTTTTTTTTATGGTATCTATATTCAGAGTATTTTTCCTCGTTGTTTATGAAAGAATTTAAAGAATTAATTAATGACTATTAGTACTCTCTTATATTACCTAACATACCATATAGGGTCAAGTAACGCAGTGCAACAGGCTTGTGTTAAATATCTCAAATTAAATTTTTCAGTACTCAGTTTGCTGATTCTTGACACGTCTCGGTCTGTTCACTGAAAGTTGTGAACTCTTTCATTCTTTTGCTGCTTTGCATGTTTTCCCCCCATTCAATCTATTTACATTCTAGTTTCCCAGTTTTCATTTCCGGCCCCCTAGGGCCTCTGGTCCCTCTGCATTGCAGAGTTTGCAGGGCCTTGAGTTACGTCACTAGTGTGAGTAAAGATGTCAATATAACTGGTATATTTTTGCTACAATGTCATCTGGTCGTTAGACCACATGAAATAAATAAAATATAAAAAAATAAACCATATGCAAGAACTATCTATGAAAGTAGTCCCATGACCAAAAGGAGACAGCAAAATTCCCTGAACCTCAATGTGTGTATGGTATCAGTATTTTCTATTGGGAGTACCTTCATCAAATGGAATACTAGCTTCTTCCAGTTCTATAGGTTTCAGAAGAAGATCTGCAGACCGGGATAAATTATGCAATCTCTTACTCTTTTGTATTTCATTGTATGGCATACTTTTAACTTATAAATAAATTTATTTTAACACAACAACAAAATTAGAGTGATATATAAAGAGGATACTTACAGGCAACTTCTATCTGTTGAATAGTTTGTCTGACAGCACTGTCAAGAGCAACATGACTTGCTACACATCGCAGATCTTTCCCACTGTCTCTCCATGTGAGCTTTCGGGTAAGATTCTGGCTCACTGTATAGAGGTTTCCTGGTGATTCGACAATTTCTGACTGTCCTGTACCATCATATATCTGATCGTTTCCTGAAAACAAACAAATAAATATGGTTACAACTACCTCAGCAATGTCACCTTTATCACAAACTTAAAAAAAATATGGTAATCTGTGAATAGGCTATACGCCATTTACTTAATTTGTTTCTCTTTTCACTTTCTCAAGATAGAATTACATTATCACAAGAGCAGAGTCAAATGAAAAACTGACTTAGTGACACTTATTACGAATAGACTTTGGAACTTCATGCAGTTGTATGATTTTATTGACTGAACTTATCAGAGAATGGTATATCTTGTAGATTATATATCAAACTTGACTCAGCCAATGTAATACATCTGTTTTACTTATATGGTGTTGAATAAATCTTTACTCAAGACAACAACTGGCCAGAACTGGTAAAGTAAAGTAAAGTAAAGTAAAGTCTTCCCTTTACAGGCCATGGAGGCCCAGAGGGTTCCAGGAGGTTGAAGCTCCCAGATTTTAGACATTCGGAATGTGATGGTGGTATGGTTGTCAGCCTTATGCACCGGCTGCCTTTACCTCCAGGATTGCTCCTGGCACTCATTTCTGTTAGGGGCTGAGTCGACCCCAGGGCCATAGTGCCACCAGAAGGATTAGGCCAATTGAAAAACTCCGACCTCATCGGGAATCGAACCTGCGACCTTCCGGTTTGTAGCGCATCGCCTCAGCCACTATGCTACGGCGTACCCCGGCCAGAACTGGACATACTATTATAATGAATAAGTGCATATTACCAGGATTTTTCTCTATAAATACATGTTTTTATAGTATGCTAAGGGTGTTAAAATTTTATCAATGGAGAACTGAGGAAGAGTTGAAAAGACAAGTCAAAGACAAACCTTTTCTAGATTTCCGAGATTCTCCAATGTACTTAAGGCATGTGTGTTACATACTACACTGGTGGACAAAAAATTCCAGACGGTTGAATTTTATGTCCTAAGTAACTTATGTTTTAAATAAACAGAAAATATTTTCAATTGAGAACAACCATACAGTCTGAATAAAATATTACATCAACAGGAAAAACTGTTGCCTTTATTAAAAATACATAACAATGAAGCACAAAAAGTTCCCCCCCCCCCCCAGCAAAGAAGTGTTCTCTAATTTTATGAAAATTTATATGCCGTATTTTACGGACTGTCCGCCGGCGTGGTCTTGTGGTTAGCATCGCTGACTACAGATCCGTCGGCCCGGGTTAGATTCCCAGTACCTCCTCGGATTTTTCTGAGGTAGGGAGGTCTGGCAGGGGTGCACTCAGCCTCGTGATTCAAATTGAGGAGCTACTTGATAGAGAAGTAGCGGCTCCGGTCAAGAAAACCACCATTAACGGCCGTGGGTGTCAGCATGCTGACCACATGCCCCCAATCCTGCCATCTGCCTATGGGAGATGACGCAGCGGTCGGGTGGTAGGCCAAGTCCCTCCAGGGATGTAGCGCCACGGAGTTTAGTTTAGTTTATTTTATGGACTATAAGACACTTGTTTCTTTGAAAGAATTTCCTCCAAAATTCAGGTGTGTCTTATACTCGAAATTAATACAAAAACGTCCAGTGTTTGATTTAAAATTTCAGCTAGTCTTAAAAATGGCCATGTAATCGATGCCACAGGAAACCTATCTCTATCTGACATTGGATTCAACTGGCAGCAGCAGTGCATTGATGGAACAAACATGAGTTGCAAGGATTCACAAGCTTGCTAACAGTGTCTCCCTCCCGCCCCGCCATCACAAACCCAGAACATTGTCTAGCCTATGATGCATCATTGCAGTCTATGGTGCCAGTGAACTTGAATTGAAAGTGATCTGTGTTATCGGTAACAGTACAATATTTTTGTTAAAAATGGTACAAATGTTATTTTTTTAAAAAAATGCTTAAAAATTAAGGTGCGTCTTATGGTCCGTAGCGTCTTATAGTCCGTAAAATACGGTAAGTTATGTGATTTCAGCACCATGTGTTGCCACCTCCAGCTCTAATGAATTCTTATAGATGATGTGGCATGCATTGGATTACTCTCATAATCCTTTCCTAGAGGATATTTTCCCATTCTTCTTCTAAAGCTGCTCAAAATTCATTAATGGTTTCAGAAACATCTCTTCTTTCATGAATCCCCCTCAGTAGAATATTCTAAACATGTTCCGTGGGATTTAGGATGGTACTGCACACTGGCCAATCCATAATGTTGACACCATTTTCATTAACAATGGAAATCTGCACTTCCTTGGATAATATATAAGATAAACTCCCATGTTTGGTTGATATCTGAGTCACTGTTAAATGTTGTTGGTCAGTATCAAATATGCAGCTAATAAATGGAGCAGTCATCTATGAAGGGCTAAGGGTCACTGTTTTATGTTCTCGCTTCTCAATTATGCCATCTTGAAAAGGCAAAACATGAGCAAAGAATAACAAATTTATTAATGGACTTTCATAAGCTATTGCATAAATATTACACTTTCTTTTAAGGTAATACTTTCTCATACCCTTGCATATTTATAATGTTTTTAGGCTGTATACTGAGATTTAATTTAGACTTACCAATAAACCATGTGAGAATGGCAACAGGTCTGGCATCTCTCACAGTGCATCTTGCTCTTATGACTGTGTCTTCTCTGTAAATTCCTCTCACAGGCATAGGTTCAATTGCAAGATCAGGCTGGCCTAGAGGTGGTTCTGTAACATCACATCATTATATTCATGAGAACAATGCCTTTACTTGTCACATGTTCAAACAACATTACAAAGTCATATTTCAATAATAATCTAACATTATGATGTGATACCATCCAGGAAACTACTCCCCATGTAGCTAGGACAATATTGTCAATATAGCAAAAAAGTGTTTACGTTTGGGGTCATAGTTACATGATATCCTAGCATTTGTTAGAATTAAGAAATAATACTTAGCCTATACATGGCCAGTGTGAAAGAATTACCATTCCAAGAAATAATACTGTCTCCCATCAGTGGCATCTCGTATATAGGCACTGTGGACCTGCAGCATCTCCTATTTCCACTTGATATTAGCGATAACATTTAATATGAGTACTTTTTTCTTTATACTTGTACAATGTATAATCCGTAAGCTTAATGTCAGTAGCCATCCCCCAGTTTAAGAAAAAGATACATGAAAAAAGTACAACCTGGCAATCTGTCCAAAAGGACAAGAATTAATCGATTGGAAATGATATATTAGTTACAGGTACCCGAAAAAAATTATTGTTATAATGTCTGTTATTAAAATAATTATCATAGGTAATCACCCGAGAGGTTACGAGTTTATCGATAGATTCGCAACTGTTAAGCAGGAGCTAATTTGTCTGATGAAACTTGTAATATCGAGTGGGAATTATTAAGACTATTCCATGAATAAACTGTAACAAAGTACAGGAAATTTTCTTTGTATGGAACTGTGTGCACTGGTGCCGACCCTGGCATGCTGGTGGAACACAGTTTTTCTTTTTACTCATATGTGTTGTGCTTAAAAACAGTGTACCATATTCTTGAATGTGACAAAGTGTAGAATTAGATTACCCTGCTTGTAGCTATTCTATTTGAATAATTTTTTGTCTTACTTGAAGAACTGCTAGCAAATTATGATTCTGGCTGAGAATATTTTGATGCTACTTCCAGAAAGTTGCATTGTGAAATGTCATAGGCCTAATAGTGATCGCAACAGTAGTGTAATAAGTAATTGTGACTTGACAGCTACCACTCGGGAACTTCATGATCAGATTGCATCTGATGAATAGTCTGAGACAGATTTTCAGCCTCCTTTGATACCATTTCAATATCTTTATTAATTTTTGAGTTGCAAATTTTTATATATAAACTGCAATTTCTGCAGCCTTACAGGGGAAATAACTGACCCAGGGATTTAAATGGCTACTTAAATGCCTGGCAGTCAATGTGCTAAGCATGAATGCAACCTAACACCAATAACTGTTAATTTAAAAAAATTAAAGAAATGATAATTGAACAAAACACACAAAAATGTTCAAATATATTGTTCTGTGTGCCTGTTTTGTTTAAGCAAACGTTCGCATTTTTCAAGTTCTAAATAAATCTGATAAAATTATGCTCTAATTAGTTACATCTCAGTAGCATTTTACTGCATATTTCATTTGTTATTACACCGGTACAAATTTTTATTGACAAAAATATGAAACTCCTCAAATGCACACTAACAGACAAAATGAAATTTAAAAAAAGCATTTTCAAAATTGCACTGACTGCATATAATGAGTTTCAAAAACGCTCTTCAATTTTGCTTTACTGTAAATCATATTCACTTCTTGATATGAAACTTAAATCAGCTGATATTCAGTTAACAGAAGGTAACTGATCAATAGTCATACCTTAATAGTTATATAATGAGTTGAATTTAACGCAAGCCTTCACTTTTGGTGTAGTTTACCTGTACTAGTTTTGGCACCCTTGCTACCATTGTCAACAGCTATACTTCAACTTTAGTATACCTGTATACAATAGTAGCAGAGGTGCTGAAACTAGTACAGATAAACTACACCAAAAGTAAAGGTTTGTGTTAAATTCAACTCATCATATAATTATTATGTGATATAACTTCACTATGTTAACTTCCAATACAAACGAATAGTCATAGCTTGCTGACCCACCAGGTATAGACAACACATTATAGCTTCTCGGGATTTCAGCTAGGTGAGAAAGAGAAAGGTGTGCGAGCTTTCAGTTGCTGCTTGCTCTGCAGCCATCTTCTGGAAAAAAGTGAGTTAGGCCTATGTTGGGAAATGAAACTCCATTATACTGTGGCAGAGATAATGGAGGGCAGCCAACCAAGAGCTGGAGTTGGATTTCCAACCAATAGGAAGTTGATGTTCCACCACAAGGTTTCTTCATTCCTTACTGGCTACCCTCCATCAACTCTGGCACAGTATACAAGGATCTCCATTTTCCAACCTTGCTCACTTCTTCCCAGAAGATGGCTGCACAACAAGCAGAAGTCGAAAGCTTGGACAGCTTTAATCTTATCATCCAGCTGGAATCCTGAGAAGCTATCATATATAACCAAGGCTGGGAAATCTTCAAATCTCTCATTATTGGTGATATTACAGGATGATACTTGCTGTATACAAACCACAGCTTTGTATATATATACTTACTTGCAACAGTGACATTGAGAGAACCATATATCTCAGCATCATCCACCATGGTACCCATGGTAC
Source organism: Ectobius pallidus (assembly GCA_964059195.1). Taxonomy (NCBI): domain Eukaryota; kingdom Metazoa; phylum Arthropoda; class Insecta; order Blattodea; family Ectobiidae; genus Ectobius; species Ectobius pallidus. The sequence goes on along the minus strand of CAXKWD010000001.1, from coordinate 30,303,191 downwards.
ACTCGAATTTGCCATTGTTTTTGTTTTCGATTCTGGCTAAGGTAATCCCACATTGACCAGAATTCAAACCTTCACCTTCGTACCAGTAATCTGGTTTTCTTGATGTATCTTTTAAGTTAAGTCCATCCCTGCCTGGTATTTTTATCCTGCAGTATTGCAGCTGTTTTCCTACGTTGCACTTGAAGGTGAAATTCTGTCCTTCTCTCACCACTGGTGGACTTCTTGGAGATATATCCACTCGAATTCCACTAACTACATCTGCAAATAAGAAATAGAAATGTTAGTTTCAATAATGAAACAAAAAAATAATAATTTCTTAGCTCTAATTTTTCAGAGAACTGTAAGAAAATGTTTGAAGATTAAAAATTTGAAGTTATTTGAAGAAAAAATTAGATAAAATTCCTAAATTGTTTTGGCATATCAGGACAGTATTTTCACTAAAACATGTATCTTGCATATGACATGACACATGTGAGATTGTTGGAGCTACCTCTTTCTTCCCAAAAAAATGGATATCCTACCTATAATTTCACAAAAACATACAACCTACTGTCATAATATTTCATTTAAAGAAACTTCAACTGAAATGTATCATGTATTGCATTATAAAAAGAAAATTGCATTTTTCAATCATCATATTCTCCCTCTGTAACGTCTGGCTCATCTGGTGCATTCTCTGGTGTAGTCTATCATAAAACCCCATAACGTTTTGTGCAACATATTTGCGAGCTAGTTCCATTACATCTTTACATTTTGTAGTCTTAAATGGTATGGAGTGGAAGAATGCAGGAGTTACCTCTATGTTGCAACAAACTAATGAGACATGCAGCTCCATCACACGAGAACCAACAATTATTGGAGTTACATCTTTCTGGCACCAAACAAACGAGGGTTTTTACCACAAGACAGAGCCTGTATCTCAATACTTCCATAGGATGGAGCTGCCTCCATTTTGCAACAAACCCTTCAATTTTTGTTGTTCTGTCAGCAGAACAGATTCTACAATTCATTTCTTTCATGACATAACATTCATCAAAATCAAGAAAATTTTAGATCATTTAAAACAAGCTGGAAGCAACAGTAAACACTGGTGAAAACTCAACAGCAGTTCTTTTCACTTCAAGTTCTAAACAGGAAAATGAAAACAAAGTTAAATATTAATTAACAAATAATAATAGCCATAAGAACAATAAACAATTATTCAGTTCCAAAACGAAGTTCAACTGTTGAATTATTCCTTTAAAAGAAGACCTATCCATTTATAGTACCAATTGACTAAAGCTATCGTTTGTCTGTGGAGTTCTTCACTGGCGATCACTCCTGGCAATCATCACTGCCTGTTCCTCTCAATGAAAATCAATGCAGCTGGTTTGTCTATGATGATGAAGACCAACAATGATCACCGGGTTGAAGCTGTTCGCTGGTAGTTGCTTTAGCGGCAAATTCAGGGCCTGTTTGAAGGCAATTGCTTTTGGAGCAAATTCAGGGCGATGATTGCCACAGATTATCGTGTATGTAGTGGGTCCAGAAAAACAGAAGACACTAGAGAGACATTTTGCGCTTAATCATGACCAAAGTATTGTAATTTTTCCCAAGTTGGGGATGAAATATTAATAGATTTCGTGTCTAAACAAAATGCCCTGTATGATGTGAGCTTAAAGGACCATAAAGATCTACACAAAAGAAAATAATGTGGCAAACTGTGTATTCTTAGAAAAATATATTTTCGATATATTATTACTAGGGACCGGATTCTTAGGTTTTTACCTATTTTTTCCTTACTTCCAAAACAAAAAGCGCTCATACACTTTTTCAAATCATGTCCATAGGATTCACCCACATTAATTCTGTAGCACCTAAAAATACTTAAAAGGGGTATAAAAACCTAAATATACCTAAACGGGACATAAAGCCTAAAATATATAATTTAGGCTACTTTTTTGTCTTTTTTTTTGTTTGTCGGTTGAGAAATCGGTATTTTGAGGAGAGACAATAATTTTTTGTCGGGTTGAAATTAATACTACCAGCGTTTCGTTCAACCCATTGTGGTCTAGGATGGACAGTATCAAGAAGGAAGTGTAAGAGTACCGGCGTATTCCTTTTAAAATATTCGTAAGAACAACCATTGTTGCCGTGTATGAACAAGGATATAGATTTCTGTGTTTTAAAGCGCTTGTTTGCCTTTAGTACTTCCCTGTTATTCATACAGAGTGGTCACACTGTCAGTTTTAAGTAGAAGTGTTAATTATGCCGAAAAAAATGAAATAGAGTTTATTCCGGCAGTGGATTGGAGACAACCTGAATTTCACTACCGATGGCAAAGTAATATTTTGTCAAGCCTGCCAGAAACACGTAACTGTTATTTACCTTTCTAGAAAAGGGGGAAGTTTTCATCCCTAGTTGATCTGTTGTGTGGTTAGCACGCGTAACAACCGAAGAAAGGAAAATAATCAGTTTCACATTATCCACATACAACCATAAAGTATTTTACTCACTAAATTAGAAGCATCGGATTCGGATCCTGAGAAGGGTAGTGTCTAGATTCAGTATTTACTATTAACTAAGAGATAACAGGAAGAACTTCACACTTGAGAATCTTGAAAGATATTTAGTGATATACTGTAACCAGGAAATGTGAGGCCATCTTATTTTCACTGCTTCTTTTGATTGTTTATGGTTTCTTCCATCAATTGTATAATATTGTACTAAAGGAAGTTTACACAAATTTAAGTCAATTTTGTTAAGTTAAACTTTACAAGTATTATGTATAGAATCCTATGTAGCACATTCAAATCCATTAAACCAATTATTCTACCCAAAAACGTTATTTTGGACAAAAAACCTAAAAAAACTATTTCACCTAGTGGAAAACCTAAAACTGTTCTTAAAAACCTAAAAATCTGGTCCCTAATTATTACCAGTTTGGTGTGAATATTATTTTATTGAGCCATTTAACATTTAGTTCACCAAAAGTGACATTCCTTTGTTCCTGTCAGAGTTTTCTCATGAGTGACTATAATCATAGGCTATGTTGAGGTTATGAAAGCTATCAATTTTCCAATTTCATGCCCTGCCCCCCCCCCCCTACTGGAACTGTTTGATATGGCCAACTAACTGTGGATAGCAACAGTGTCATGAACTATGATCGCCCGTACAAGAAACCACCTCTACGATGATGATTGCTGACACCCCCATTCGGCAGCGGTATTCTCCAGCAATGATCATTGTAGACAAACCATAGCTTTAGGGCTAAGCCAAGCAAAACTTAAAAATTACTATATGAGCGATTTCCCAGAAATATAAATACTGAAGAATTGTTGGAAATGGAGTATAAATCTCAGCTATGTCCAGTACTAAACCCTATTTCAACCACGAGCAAACAGTATGTTAAGCGATGTATGACACGGTATAAAACAGTTCATTTTATCATAGGTAATCCCACAAGAGATTATAAGTTTAACGATATGTTTGCAAGAACGAAGTTCGAGCAAATTTATCTGATGAAATTCGTATCTTGAGTAGGATTTATTAAGACTATTCAATGAATAAAATGTCACGGATTTTGTAAATAAGAATTATTTCTTATTTCGTTGTCAATATTCTGTCATCCATAAGATCACAGCATACTAGATGAATGAATAGTGCATGAATCAATTCAATGAATCGATCCGAGTTCCCAATGCTACCAATAGTGCGCATCACAAGATGGAGGGCGTTATGGTAGTTGCTTATATCAAAACGCTATAAAAGCACATGAACTGGCTTGCACTGAATTGAAATTGTTTTTAATCAATGGACTGCATTAATACATTATTTCAGTTTCTAAACAAGCTAGGTTGTACAAAATAATGTTTTTCATTCTGCTCTATCTGACGTTTTATCAGATAAAATTGCATCCTTACGATCTGAGGAAGTAAGTTAGGCTTATATTACAAGATGAACAATCATGATTTGTCAACATCTGACAAATTCCTAAACGTTATTGGTCAATATCAAACATGCGGTGTATGAGTGGAATAGTCTTAGTCATTACATACATGATTTTACATTTTAATGTATCATACGATATTAATTAATGCATGGTCTCAGCTAACACCTTATAGCCAGTGTAATAAAAATGAATTAACATCTATAGCATCTTCTGGGAAAAAACAATTTTAGGTCGCGCACTAGGCTCCTCCCACCAACCCTCTAATGGGACCCGCTTGGGAAGGAGGGGTTTAGGGTGGGGAGTAATTTCAAACGTCGCCTACCAGATTCCTCTCTGTTTGAACCACAACTATTGCCATCTATTGTGCAAAAGGTGAAACTGGGAAGAAAAAAATTAAATAATTCATTTCTTCATTATTCTTTTTTCTCTACCTTTTCCACCCTCTTCCTCCCTTTCTCTCATCTCCTTATCGCCCTACGTACCTATTTGGGACCTATTCCTAATCGTAAATTTTGGATTGACCGGTATAAGAACCTGTTCGCACTGTAACCAGCAGCCTTAACTGCTGCACCAAGAGCGATTGCTGACCGGTGAAGGGAAAATTCATCTATCTAAGTTTAGAGAACTTTATTACATGAGAAATAGCTATTTTCGTGCAGGAGTCGTTTTTATAATTGTGAAATATTATTTTGGTGCGAGGGTCGTTCTCCCTGCATTAATTAAGTCATCTTGTGGTTTTGTATTTTTTATATGGTGCAAGGGCCATTTTCTTAAGATTTATTATTAAGTGCCAGTATGGCACTTTATAAGATTGTGTGGGGGATGGGGAAATAAATGACTGTCCATCTGTCTGTACGTGCAATAACTCAAATACACTTGATCGGATTTTCATGAAACTTGGTATACTCATTTATAATGTCCATGGGAAGAAGCCTATTGACATTGGACTAAATTGGTTTGACCAATACCGGAGTAATGCCCAATTTAGTAGCTATTTTAATGAAAGTGTGATAACTCAAATACGCTTTATCAAATTTTCAAGAAACTTGGTATAAACATTTATAATGTCCCTGGGAAGATTTATTGAATTTTTACCAAATCGGTTAACTGGTACCAAATAACGAGTAACTAACGGCCACATCTATTATCATGACATAACAAATGTTCTTGAATAATCCAAAGAATTTTGATTGGCTCGCTGACAACCAATCAGCGGCTGAGCTCCCATAACTAATGTAAACAAAACACATTCACATATATCAGATTTTGTAAGTAGAAAAAATAGACTAAATTAAAGAGCATGCTTTTATTACCAATTTAATATAAATATTACTTTTGTAATGTATAAGACGCTACAATATTATTGAATTGTTCCACAATATATTAAACATAACGTAACAAATTGCCAGTCCTTTATTGATATTGTTAGCCTGCCTTGATTGATTCATTTCTTCATAACGATGTCAGTGTAAATAAATGTAAATAAAAAATTTTAACACAACTAACCGTTGATTAAGTAAATGCAAATGCAGTTGCTATAATATTGTGCATTCTATATGTATGATTACCGATATCTACATTATATTTTAATGTAATTTTCTTTTTCACTCCTGTGTAAGCAATTTCTATATGTATAACTACCGATATCTACATTATATTTTAATGTGAGTATTTTTCTTATTCACTCCTGTGTAAGCAATATACATATGTAATTCCTGACAGATTGCTTTCAGATTGACTTTAATCATTCATAACCTATACGGCTGCTTTAAAACTGAAACAAAGCCGTCAGCGAGTCGTAGGCCTATGTTTACATCATTAATATTATTGCCAGTGCATTTTGTAAAATGTTGACATAAATTAAGAATTTCTTATAGCAGTGTACACGAATATGAATGAACTTAAGGTTAAGAATCAAACTTTAGACCTTTGTTCATTGATCTGGAGTTTAACCCAGAGATCTATTACAAAAATTGCTTCTTTTCTGCATGGGCCTGTCATAACTGCAATTATCACTGATTAAAAAAGCATTCCGGCACTTTTTTAGGGTTTAGTTTCCTACTTTGCTGGATTTCCACACGCGATGTTTGGCGTTGTTATGCGGGCTCTGGCTTGCAGACCAACCCTCCCATTGGCTGCCAACGACCTTGCATGTCATTGTTCCGTTCCATACAATGCTGCCAACAATTTTAAGCATGTTTAAATTCCCACGCAGACTGGATTCCCGGGTTTTCTAATATCCTATATTGAGGGGGGTTTCGGGGCAGAGCCCCCAAGAAATAAAACACTTAAGGTTAGGTTAGGCATGGTAGGTTAGGTTAGATTAGGCATGGTAGGTTAGGTTAGATTAGGCATGTTAGCTCAAGTTTAAAGAGGGTTTGGGGGCCAGTGGTGTTCTAGACAGTGATAGTGACCGACCACCACAGACCCTTAGCATGTTGGCAGCCCTGATTCCAGCCCCACGTGACCCATCGGCTTCTTCCCAGCATGCACCTGCGCTGTCTCGAGCAGCCAATTCTGGTGTGTGGACTTTCTTTCTGAGCACTATTTTAGGTTAGTTTCCTGTGAACTTCTTAAGCTCCATCCACAATGTGAAGTCTGTAGTCGAAGTATAACATGTGGTGAGTAATGGACGTCATTCACAATGTGCAGTTGCAGTCAGCAGCAGGCAATCGACAGTTGGTAGTCTGTAGTCGAGAAATTCATCTCTGACTACTGACTTGCACGAATGCAAGTAATGCCTATTACAAGATAGAAAATGATTTACGAATGCAAATAAAGATATTAGCATACGAGAAAGCAAGATGTGTTTATTACATATAGGCAGTGCTTTTTTTCTAACTAAAAAGGTGGCGGTACTCACATAAACTTTTTAACTGAAACTCACGGGAGCTCCCACACTTCTCTTGACTTTGGAGCAGTTTGCTGAGGCCTGGAAAACCCACCCCAACCCTCTTGCAGTCCAGTAGCCACGGCAATTTGCAGAAACTATCAAGTGCTCGTATGTAGGCTATTATGTATGCAGAAATCTAACAAACAAGCTCGATTTTAAATAAAACATAATTTTATGGGAATTGTGACAAAAATATTCTGAGTAATATCCAAATTATATTTTTTAAAAAGGTGCCGGCATTGCGTACCGTCACAAAAAAGCACTGCATATAGGCCTATTATGCAATTATAAAGCGATTCCTCCACATTTTTTATACTGTAAAATGTTTCCCTTACCTCAATGCCAACTGCATATTGCGGACAGCTAGAGTGCTGCTCCCAAGCTGCCGACTGCAACTGCAACTGCCAGCTGCCGACTGCAACTGCAACTGCCAACTGCCGACTACCGGCTACCGATTGCACATTGTTGATACCGATTACCTACATTTAAAATATTCTTAGAAACAAAATGTGACTATATATGGATTCTAAAACTTCTGGAGAATATTACATGAAATTTGGGCGTTCTTCGTGTGTAAAAAATATTAACCAATCCAGCAAAGTGGGGAAACTATATCCCTTTCTTGTGTCAGTTTACCTTATTTTCTTTTAGGTAAAAGGTAGATTTATGCCGCACACCAGCCAAGCTCCACCATTTTGTTAGGTTAGGAACGTTTATGTTAGTTTAGGACAGTGGCGGCCTCTGATCATGTTGCAGTGTTGCACAACGACCAGTTTTTAATGTAAAGAATATTTTGATTTTTTTTATTATAGTACTGCATATGCCTACTATTAAACTACTTCGAAATCGTCCTTGTGGTAGGTTTTTATTATCTATAAACACGCTTCACGCGATATTTAACAAGTTTAAATCATTTAAACATTTAAATGCGCGGTGTTGTTGCATTAGAAAAGCCACGACTTGCTGCCTCTTCTTGCCGGCTAGTAACGGGTGCGAGAGGCTTGACTTGGTGGTAACCCGCCCGGGGTTTAAAGGTTTTGGTTGTCGCTTTCACTCTGCGAACAACCGCTAGAGTACGTCGTGTCGGCTGCTGTCTGCAAGCAAGTTAGGGCGCGAGCTATGAACTATGAAGTCCCTCACAGATGCTAATTGCCAATGCAGTCACTTTGTGGCGAAACCTATATTGCTAATTTCATCTATCTATTAGACACTAAACTAAACTCCTTGGCTCTACATCCCTAGAGGGACTAGGCCTACTATCCGACATCCTACTTCTCAACCAAGTATCTCCTCAATTTGTATCAGGAGGCTGAGTACACCCCATTCCAGACCTCCCTACTTCAGAAAAATTCGATTAAGTACCGGGGAACGAACCCAACCTAATGTTTAACCACTTACCCATGAGCTAGAAATCTGAAATTTGACAGACTTATAGCTTTTAGCGTGTAACCGACGAGAAAATTCCAGAATGTTCTAAATTTTAAATGTTTACCCCAGAAAAATATTAAAGTCGTTCCATAGAATTTTTTTAAGGTTTAGTATGGCTAAGTAGTTATTATGGGCTACGGCAGTCTAAATGCAATTTATGTATCTCTTCTATAAAGTGTCAGTTAAAAAAAAAAAAAAAAAAAAACTTTTTCTTAGAACCACACAGAGAGGCAGAGCCCCTGTTGGGAGTTTGAAGGTTTAGCCCCGAACGAGCAAAGTGACTATTTATATATTATCAGGTTATGTATTTAATTCCTGTAAAACCACCCCCTCCCCCATGACTGAGTGGTTAGATTGCTCGCCTTCCACCGCTGGGACCCGGGATCGAATCTTGGTGGATCCATGTGGAATTTGTGGTGGACAAAATGGGGTCGGGGCAGGTTTTCTCGGGGTACTTCTGTTTCCCCTGCCACATATTCCATCAGAGCTCTATTCATCATACTATGGCCATTGGTTGCAATAAAGGAATTATAATTACCGTACAATAGTGCAACACCCTGTTCCTACACCCACGATCCGCCACTGGTTTAGGAGCAATATACTGAATAGCGCGAGGTTTATTATGTCACATCGAATCTCCTCTGCGACGAAACCCTTAACCCCACCTTCCCCGGCGGGTGGTGGGAGAAGCCTAGTGCGCGGCATAAAACTATTTTTTCCCAAAATCACTATATAAACTGTATACAATGTGTAAACTTGGCTATTTAATATATTATGTTGTACTTAAAACATTTTATATCGGTGCATACCACATTCTACGAAACGACTCGGCCACACCGCCTGCCGGAAGTCGAATAATGCCGTGTATACAACTATCACTTCCGCAAACTGACGTCTGTGGAGTCACGTGCCTGGTTTTCTTGTATTTAAGAAGGGTGTCACGCCCACTGCCTTCTAAACTGTATTACTCGTGTAATTCTCGAGACGGCGGTGGTCACGCCAGATGTCGTTAATTTTTCAGCCGTCTTCCCTGTTATTGTTGTGTGGATTCTTCGTGATTTCTATGGACTCTGCATAACGTATAGAACTTGAGATGTGTGATCACTCTTTTAGTTCACATGGTCCGCCGCAGTGAGGCGCTTCTATCAGTAAAGATGAATGCTGGTTATAAGACTGCACGCTAAGTAGGGCACCTTATGAAAATACTCCTACAAGTAACACGAAAACAGTAAGTACTGTAACGTCAGCTATAGGAACGTAAGAGAATGGCGTTTTCTAACAGATAAATGTTATGTTTACTTTTTACATGTGAAAATCATGCCTCAAAAAGAGTTTAACCAAATAAGTGATTGTCACTCGTGTTTGAGTTATCCCAAACATTTTTTCGAACTAAAATCGTGATCACTTGTAATTGATACAATAACCTCTTAATAAAACTCGTGGAATTCTACAGGACAATACAATTTTAATGACAATCAGTTATTACTGATTATTTCAGGACTCACGTTTCTCCTTTCCGGAAATTGTAGGTGTAACTAATATAAGCTAATAGCTCAAAGAAACAATCATCATTACTAACTAACTAGGTTCTTTAATTTGCAATTCTGATTTTTTTATACATATTACGAATAGTTTCTTAATTCTTGGTCAAATTATTCACAAAGGCATTTGTTTTCATCATTTTAATGTTGAAAGTTATCTGATATGGCATTCGGTGCATTTTTATTAGACAAATGGGCATTTGAATCCTTTGCACAGTCTCCTCGAATGCGTTTCTGATGGGAGAGGAAGTAACTCGTGCTTAAGGCATTGTTTATAATTTTTATGTGTTCAACAATAAACTCATCATAGTATCTCAACCTTTTATTACTAGAAATGTTGCACTTCTTAAGCAGTGAATCAAAACCTACCTTCTGATTTTAGAAAGACATTTAGCTCTATTACCTAATGAATTTGAACTGTTTTTAAACTGCTAATTTCCTTTCGAGACAGCAATTTTTTTGCATTTGCATGGAATGTCTATTCTTGGCTCTGGTCAAATTTCTATTAATATTTTTTCTCTAATTCAAGTAGGCGATGTCCTCTCTGTTTTTGATTAATGAGTCCCCATCTAGTGATGTTTCTATGCTTTGTTCATATGACAAACATGGCAAATTACTCTGATCAGAACTTGATGGAAAAGATTCAGGTGTCAGCTCTCTTAAAAGCTCTCTTGGGGTAATACTTATTCTCATCTTATTAGATAGGATTCCTCCAAACAGTAGAATGCTTTGTGAAATATCTTGGCAAATTAAAAAAAAATGTGGAGTACGGCTCCTTTCTTCAAACGCCACCTAGACCGCAGAATGTTGACCGAATTGACGACATAATGAATATCTGACTTAATAACAGAAAAAAACGCTACGAACATACATAATTCTTATCAGTAACTTGTCTGTCTTTCTTTGGTATTGCTCTATCCCATTCTTAAAATGTATTTTATCGTTCAATTACTTAAAACAATGGTTCTCCGGAGAAGAGTCCATATACCCGCTTTTACATCCTAGAACAAAAAACGAAGGTATGTTGTATTTTTACCAGAAAAAAACATCCTTTGGAAGTTGGAGATAAATTTTACGTTGCTACAAAACAAAGAGACTTTATTAAAAAATAGACATCACATTATCCCGGCATGTTATTCGATTATTTGAAACACACACTCCATGCGCCTAACTACAATGTCCATAGCTCGCAATACCTTCTTTACTGATCGCAGCGCCAGCACTTCGACAGATCGCCGCAGTCCCACAGCTGTCTCCTTATCAACAATGGTATCAGTGGCGGTTTCTCCTATGTGCTGCAGTGCTGCAGCACACAGCTTGTTTTCTGCTCGTCGTATAATGTTATTTTCAAACGCAATATTATATTTTCTTTTGCGTAGATTTTGAACTTGGCGCGTCCACGCGAGAATTTCTTAGCTGGTAGCTTGGGAGTCAAGAGTCGGTAATGTGAATATTATCTTTTCCGCCTCGTGAATGCATTTTTCGAACAGCGCAGCGTTCGTAGGGTGTGACGTCATGCTCGACCTTGACTTCAGGGAGTATATGGGAGTTTTAAACTGCAAAATGCGCTGCGGCAGCTGGCAGCCCGGAATGGGATTCTGAGGGAGGTTCACGTCTCACCGGCGCGGCGGGCGTGCTGTTAGTTATGTGAGAAGATCTTCCACCATCTGACGGTAGGGGACCGTGATGTAGCGAGTAAGCAATGCTTTTCATCTTCACCGCCAAATTCGAATGTGTTAAATTCAGAAAAACCTGGATTCGACAACCCCGATTAAGTATTCTGTCGCACTGGGAACACTAAGCGACTTCCTCTACCTCGATCATTAAAAATACTATTTTCTCGTCTCTTGTTCCATTTCGGGGAACTCTCACGCGATTTTCCCTGCCCTAATTATTATTATTATTATTTATTAATATTATTATTATCATTATTATTATTATTGTTATTATTATTATTAATTTTTATTTTAATTTTTGCTATTTTCTCTCGTCACACAACTCACACAACGTTCGACGAGACGAGAGAAATAAGCAAAAAAATAATTAGGGCAGAAAAAATCGCGTGAGAGTTCCCAGAGATAGATTAAGAGACGAGCAGTTTAGATAGGCCTACTAATAACACTGGACAACAAAACTGACCTTCAAAAAAATTTTTTACACAAAACATATCATTTCTTATGCATTTTGATGTGCTGAGTTCAAATATGGCCTTAGTTTTTGTCTAGCACCCTCAGTTTTTTAGTAAATCGTATACTTACACTTCTAGTCGTTTATAAATAAATCGTAAAGTCACCATAATATCAAAGACTAACTGGTAATATTTTTTTTACACAAAACATATCATTTCTTATGTATTTTGATGTGCTGAGTTCAAATATGGCCTTAGTTTTTGTCTAGCACCCTCAGTTTTTTAGTAAATCGTATACTTACACTTCTAGTCGTTTATAAATAAATCGTAAAGTCACCATAATATCAAAGACTAACTGGTAATATTTTTTTACACAAAACATATCATTTCTTATGTATTTTGATGTGCTGAGTTCAAATATGGCCTTAGTTTTTGTCTAGCACCCTCAGTTTTTTAGTAAATCGTATACTTACACTTCTAGTCCTTTATAAATAAAACGTAAAGTCGCCGTAATATCAAAGACTAACTGGTAATATTTTTTTACACAAAACATATCATTTCTTATGTATTTTGATGTGCTGAGTTCAAATATGGCATTTGTTTTTGTCTAGCACCCTCAGTTTGTTAGTAAATCGTGTGCTTACACGTCTAGTCGTTTATAAATAAAACATAAAGTCACCGTAATATCAAAGACTAACTGGTAATATTCGTATGTAGAAGAATCCTTCATAATAAAATTATATTTAATTTTGTAAAAGTAACCAATTAACATACCTGAAAACATTGCCAGCTCGTTTTCAAGTCCATCCTCTACTGCTGTCAGTTGAATTTCTGCCGTTTGCTGCTTCTTCTGTACTTTCCTGTGGTTTCTCTTTTGAGGCTCCAGCAGTAATGTGCAAGCATATTGGGTTTCCATCTTCCTTGATACCTTTTCTCCATTTCGGAAATATCTTGGTGGAATCTTTCTCCATGTTCATCACTAACTTGTCCTAGATTTGCAGGGAAAAAGTCCAAATGGGAATGCAGGAAGTGAATTTTGAGAGACATGTAGATTTCTATAGGCTCCTAGTAATTTCTCAATTAATTGTTCGTAATTTTGTGCTCTAGTATTACCTAAGAACTGTTCGCAAATGGTCTTGAATGATTTCCATGCTTCAAGTCCACATGATTCAATTTACTTTCAAACAGCTGATCTTTCATTAGTTCTCGAATCTGAGGCCCAACAAAAATGCCTTCCTTCAACTTAGAAGCACTGATTCTTGGAAATTTTTCTTCTGGGTATTTGAAACCTGCTCCAGATTTGTCTAATGCCTTGACAAAATTCTTCATTAGGCCTAATTTTATATGAAGTGGAGGCAATACAATTTTTGATCTATCAACCAATGGTTCAGCTGAGATATTCTTTTCTCCAGGGACAAAATTCTTCCTTAAGGCCATATTTTAGTGTCGTAATGTTTGGATTTATCACGGCTATCCCATTCGCACAAAAAGCAGCAATATTTCGTGTATCCGCTTTGCAATCCTAACAGTATTCCAATCATTTTGAAATCGCCACAGATGGACCAGTTGTACTTGTCATACTGCACTTTTTGTAATATTAGCTGCATATTTTTGTAACTTTCTTTCATTTGAACTGCATGACCAATTATCATAACACCACGGTCCTTACTAACTAAAGCAGTAAAATAATAATAAATAAATGTTATAATTGCTATTAGGTCTTGTTTACTATGTCAATCACTTTAACAGAAATTTAAGTATTTACAGCCAGTGCTAATTCAGAAAACAGACTTTCTTTTTGAAACTGAGGGTGCCAGAGAAAAACTGTTTGCATAATTGAATTCAGCACTAAAATCCACATAATAAACGCCCAATTTCATGCAAAAAAATTTTTGGTTGTTGTCCAGTGTAATTTTTAAAAATATTTTAAGTTTGCTGTATGAAATAGTATTTGCAGCACACTTTCGTTTTGAGCCACGAGCCGCTACTGAATGGTATGGCGGCGCGAGTGATCACACTTGCTACGTTATGGCCTCATTTATTAACCGGGAAAATTTCATATTTTCATGATTTATTAGTTTGGTGTCATTAAACAGTTGTGGCCGGTTTCTTCTTAATGCTGGGCTAATGCAGAATTGTCGATGTTCTTTTGTTTATGATATCTTATGTTTTCCCTTCTTCTTCTGGCCTATATAGGATAACACCGAAATATTTTACCTGTGTATAGAGGGAACATAGACAAGCAACTTTTATTCGGAGATTTTTCCTCTATGAATTCAATTTTACCTGTTACAGCATAAAATATCCCAGGGCATGGCCGCCACTTACTTCTAACATTTGGAAAAATGCGAAACAAAGGAACTTCGTTGTTAACACTAGGGGTGGCGTGCACCAAACTCATGCCATTTACTCTTTTAGTAAGCCTTACTTCTTTAGTTCTAACTACTTTAGTAAGCTACTCTTTTAGTAACCGTACTCTTTTAGTAAGGACGGCGTGCACCAACCAGGAGTAAACTAAACTCGGCGGCTTTCAACATAGAGGAATGTACTAAAGAAGTAAAAATTTTATTTACTCCCAGAGTAAATGAACTTACTCCACAAGTGATGGAGAGCACCAACACGGAGTACGTTACTAACGTAGTAAGTTGTGGAGTAAATAAGGCCAATATTTACTCCTACTCAGGGGGTGGAGTAAAGTTGTGGAGTAAGTGTGTTCTGTGGCATTTGCGTGAGTTATGAGTTACATATCACATTAAATGGATTACATAGTTCAAACTTAGGATAAGTTATTGAGATGAAGAAGGTTGTATACCAAAAATGAGAGTTGTGGCAGGTGATTTAATAAATATTAAGCGAACCATACCTAGTAGGGCATTTAATAACGTAAATAATTAAGCTCATAAATCCTTACACGAAATTTTGGCGTTTGGAAGAAACGATGTCAGATTCTCGCTACATCCATGTGATTTCAGCCAGTCAAATGTGGAAATATCATTGCGGAGAGCGATCCAACTAGGAAGACGTCCACCAAAGGTGAGGGGAAGAGTGAGTGGAAGGGACGTTTGCATTGCACGGTACAAGGAGCTCATGTGCTCTTAAATATCTTCCTAGCTGGATCGGCCTTTAGATGTTGCAGTTCTCCCTAACTTTGGGTCAGAAAACGACGATGTATTTCAAGCTAATCATATGGATACAGATATCGGCGAGGTATAGTACATTCCAATAAATGAAAGCCTCCGTTCTTGGAGCTACCCAGAAAACACTTCCCCCTGCTACTTAACCATAGAATTACTGAACAATAGGTGATTCTCATTGTTAAAGATTTAATGTAATTATTGTAAATTAATTTTATTACATTACACTTCTATAGCTTAACTTAAAGCACAACATTGCGAATGCCAGATTATAATAATAATTATAAGAGCTAAAAGTTCAATAGTTGCACCCGCAGTGTTAATGAATAATATGTCCTTTTTTCTAACCCAGGTGAAAAAATGTCCAAACAGGCCACATCGGAAGAAAATTTGACTGACTCTGGGATTAGCGTACATTGAGAAGGGGACACATTGTAAAACCATTCCTTAAAGACTCCCCAAGTCTCGAATGGTGGAGTGAGACGAGACTTTCATATTTGGGAATAAACTATAACAGATGCTGCAGGTCTATAGTATGCTGCTAACTATTTAATTAACCCTGTGGACAGGAAAGTGAGAAGCATTATAAACTATATAGAAAAAAATGCCAACATGAGTGCCGAAAGAAAATTTTAAGGAGGGGCCCGGAGGTTGAAGCTGCACAGGATCTAGAGAAGTAGTCACTGAAATTATTTTTAAACACACAACCATCTACATAATTATTATTGGAGTTCATAGCTTCCGAAATATTGTACCGCCATTTTTTGTTTAAATATTACATTTCTCAGTTGTAATATTATTATTTTTATAAGGTAATATTTTTTAAGTAAATGTTCTGTGTATTTGAAAAAGGACAGAAACATAATCCCCCTTATTAGTTTTGTTATCCTTTTTATCCCCCCTTTTTCATGATTTTGTGTAATACTTCTTATTAATATTGTTAAACAGTCAATAAGTATTAATAATTCATTATAGTGAGATTTATGATAAACAACTATAGAATAATTGATTTATCGTTTTTGGGGAAGAATATGTAACTTTAGGAAGTATAAATATTTTAATATATTTTAGAACTTTATTATTATTATGAGAGAAATAATTATAATATTGACAGTGAATCAATTATGAAAATCAACTGGAAATTCCAATTGTTTGCATTATAATACAGAAATAGGTTGCACAAAAATTGTAATCACAGTACCCATACGTAGGCTACTAAACTGAAAATACTCAATTGAAGGAATTAAAATTAGTAATGAATAAAACATTACTATTAGACCTATTTTAAAACATGAAGATTGTCATTAGTAATATTTGGAACAACCCAAATTCATATTCATTGTTTCAGCGAACCTTTCCTTTTCATTATCTGGCACTTGAATAATACTGGCAATTGAAATGCACGTGTTCTGCTGCGCTGCACTAACGTTTCTGCTCTGTTCTGCGCAGAATTCGACTACTTCTTTAGTAAAAATCGCTTACTACTTTAGTAACAACTAAAGAAGTAACTATCAATTGAGCTCTCCAACACCAACTAAAAGAGTAAGTTACTAAAAGAGTAGCACTAAAGTAGTAAATTTAGGAAGGGAACCTTACGTAACAAAAACCGGTTTGTCTGTCTCACTCTAGCACATACATTAGTATGACTTAAGAGTGAGACAGATGTACTGGTTCTTGTATACTCCAGGTCTCCGTCTTAAATTTACTACTTTAGTAAGATTTACTCCTGGATGGTGCACGCCACCCTAGGAGTTGTGAATAAAAAACTAATGTAGTGGCGGCCAGTCATCATGTGTAGTGATGAGCGAGACCAGTCTTGGTCTTGCAGTCTTGGTCTTGGTCTTGCTTAAAATGCAAGACCGAGACCAAGACCAAGACCGCATCAGCGTTAGCAAGACCAAGTCCAAGACCGACCATGCAAGACCGAGACCAAGACCAAGACCAACCCTGCAAGACTCTGGCAAGAAAAAGACCTAACTGCAAGACTCTTGCAGTCTTGCTACTTGAAAAAATTTTATAAAGCCCGTTGTGTATGCAGCGAGCTACCGACCGCTACTCAAAGGCGCCGCAGTGTCGCTAGCCGGGGTAGTCCCAAGGCTGGTAGGCCTATATTGTAGAGATTGCCTCATCGTGCGGTAACCAATGAGAGCAGATCCGGTGCGTGGCGCTGTCCGTATCCAAAAACGAGGGCACCATTCAAATAATACATGTGAAATCCGTATACAACCTTTCTCACCACTACGTTAAAACAAATTACTGCAATGAAAACTTACAATTCATCTGACGGATTTCCCTGAATGGCATTCCATACAGCTAGTTCCTTCAATTGGTGGGAGTTAAATTCACGATAAACACTCCATATTCATTTCAAAATGTTTAATTGCAATAGTTATCTAGTATTATGGTACGAAAGACAAACAGATGTAACAAAGGCCCTAAGCCATATATGAAATTTCATTTTGCGTACAATATAAAGACTGACCACATAATATCAATAAAACTGTATAAATTCTGCCATACAGTTATTTAATAACTAGTTTCTCTAACCACTCACTGGGTTAAAAGAAAGCTATGACTGAGGATTTATAATAATTCTTTATTACAACCAAATGGTCATACTATGATGAATAGAGCAACGATGGAATGATATATGGCAGGGGAAACCGAAGCACCCCGAGAAAGCCTGCCCCGACCCCACTTTATCCACCACAAATTCCACATGGATCCATTGAGATACGATCCCGGGTCCCAGCGATGGAGGACGAGCGGTCTAACCACTCAGCCAGGGGGCGCCCTATGACTGAGGATTTGAAACTTTAAACAGTAGCCCCCGTTACTTAAAACGCCTATTAACATGCTCAGTAGCCTATTTCATTAACGATGATATCCTTTTTTACACCTATCATTAATATTCATAGCCTACTCTCACATATAGAATCTTTCTGTCTACTTGACAAAATATAACATAGCTATTCAGCTCATTCCATTCTCCTTGCACAGCATTTCAAAATAAAGTGAAGTCTGAAAAAATCAACTTATACGCCCGGTATTCTTCACAATTATTCAATAAAACACAATTAAACCGTAGATGAATTAAAACAGGAATTTATTTGATGGGATTTGCTAGTTATTACTTTACAGTTACGTATCTGGTTGTACTGTAGCTATACAGGCCTACATTTTGTTGATGATAGGTAGGACATCCACTGAAAACCTTTTTTTACTACTACAATTTTTCTTATTGACACATAACGGTGGCGGTGTTTAAGTTGTTGCTGCTGATTCATATTAAGGATGCATATCGAATGGGAAAAGATACTAAAAGTAGAAAATGCCTGGTCTAGAAATATTTGCTTGCATGAAGAATAGTTATGTTTATTTATGACCCAATTAGTTGAAGGCCCGAAACTTGAAAGCAAGTAGAAATTAATTTATGGGTGGTAGCGGAAACCTTTAATGTGCAGAAATGATCTGTTCACAATGTGTTATAAATTAGAACTAGGGTATATGGAAAGAGAAATATTATTTACTGCAGCCTTTGGGTTTGGGTTTCGAATGGACATTGTGTAATTTTCTATAGATTGCACAATTTCTAAAGGATCAACTTCAATGTCGTTATGTTTTGTTACTATATTATACAGTTTTAAACAGGTCAGATAGAACCTCTCTCCTATGCGGAAATCTTTTAAACATTTCATACACATCCTGTTAATATTACTTCTTGTCTCCACAGCCGTTCAATTTGAAACTTTACAATATAATATTCATAATTTTACAGTCTCAAATAGTGTATAGCATCTCGTGGATTTTGGGTTTAAAGTTCTGCAATAGTATAACAGAGAATATTTAAATTCACACTCAAAGTTTACTGTTCTAGCTTATATCACCATGGACGTTTCGGCAAACAGTGAGACGTCACATTACTGTTTACATGGTCAAAGGAACTAAAAGCAATTAACTTTCGTTACTTTCGCAAGCAATAACACATGTAATCGGTGTAACTTTAAAACATCTAAACGCCATCGATCACAGTAAGATGCGTAAAAGAATACTGCAAGACTCTTGCAACAAGACCAAGACCGAGTATGCAAGACCGAGACCAAGACCAAGACCACTGATGCAAGACCGAGACCAAGACCAAGACCAGGGTTACCTATGCAAGACCAAGACCAAGACTGAGAGTGCAAGATCAAGACCAAGACCGCCTTGGTCTTGGTCTTGCATTTGCTCATCACTAATCATGTGATCAGTCTGTAAATTTTGCAGATTTTGAAAACTCTAAATTATGGTATAACTGTTGATGAATGATTAAGATTCAGAAAATTTTAACCTACTTCGCTTCATTATTGAGTTATGAGCACCAAATTGTAATGACTTTAATGCCCTGTAGCATACACATTTCACGTCACAGAGCAAAAATCGCCTAATAAAAGTCTTCTCTACGTCTCCTCTATACACAGATAAAACATTTCGGTGTTATTCATTAACACCCTGTATATAGGCTATCTTCCTTGCCAATATTTAGCATTACCATTCAACGTCCATTGTTTTTACACAAAACAAATGCCTAGAAAAGCGCGTAGTTATCCTTTCTACAAAGTCTACAAAAGCAATGAATCGGATCTACACCATTTCAACCTCAATTTCGGAAAAAGTAATTTCAATTTCGGAAAAAGTAATTTCAAATTCGGAAAAAGTAATTTCAATTTCGGAAAATGTCATCTCAATTTCGGAAAAAGTAACTTCAATTTCGGAAATACGAGGGCTATTTTTTAAAGCATTCGATGGGGCATAAAATGAAAACCACAGTGAAAATCAAAACTGTTTTATTTGGAACATTTAGGTACACCTTCTAGCTTCTTCTCTACATAATCTCGCTCCGATTGAGTCATTTGTCTTAGCGTGGTACCAACTTTACTATACCCTCTTCATAGCCCTCGCATTTCCGAAATTGAAGTTACTTTTTCCGAAATTGAAATTACCTTTTCCGAAATTGAAGTTACTTTTTCCGAAATTGGAATTACTTTTTCCGAAATTGAAATTACTTTTTCCGAAATTGAGGTTGAAAAGGCTGCAAAGAATAGAATTAAATCTGTAAGACACGATGCCCAGCGATCTAGCGAGACAGCGTAAGAACGATGTATATAACGTATGCATACTCCAGAGAGAAAAGCTGTAAATATTGTATTCTAGCCCGTACTTTAGATTGTGTTGTTCAGAAACTATTCCACAAAAAAAAGAAGCACAAAAAAGTTAAAAATAAATAAATAAGGAAAACGATGTACGGTCACTTCTTTCTGGTGTTTTCAGGTAACGCTAAGAACCGTATAAAAGATTCGTTTTACCATAACAAAGCAACTACCGGTACTTGCAAATTGTAGAAAGTAAAAAAAAAAAAAAAAGTTGCGCTTCTACTCTTTGCAGTAGATTCATTAACTTAATTCAAGTAGCCCATGACTTTGTTGACAGATTATTTGTGTATGTATCGGAATTTAATCTCTGATAGCTATAAAGCAGTACAATTTGATTTAATTATTTTTTTATATTGACGAAACTGCGGATGTATCCTGTGCAACGCTTTTACCCACAAAGGAAAGAAAAGGTAAGAAATAACTTACAATGGTACATTTAATATTTCAGTCAATAAGTATGCAATTTGGTAATCATTATTCAATATGAACTATTTACCATTTGCACTGTATGTAAAATTATATTAGTACAGCCCTGCTGTCATGATAAATCAAAATTTACTTGTAAATTTAACTTACACTATCAAACAATGCGTGTTAGTAATGGTTAACTTACATAGCAAGTAATGCAAAATTGTATATTCCGATACTAGGTCGGAAGTAATCCACAATAGAGGCGAGAGAAAGTTTGAAAAACGAGAAACTTGCGCCGAGGTTCTTTTAATTCCCGAGACTCTGTTATGAGACTTACCGAGACTTTTTCGATAAAATTGTTACATACATGGAACATAATTAATTCCTAATAGCCGACAATTTGGCCTTCAGTTACAAGGGCACAAACATAAAAAAGTATCGACTATTTTATTCTCGGTGGCAATCGATACTTCGATTACTTCAGTGCAGAAGCTTAAGTCGCATCAAAGCAGCTGGGAGAATTAAACCTAAGTAAATATTAAGTAATAAACAAGAAGTAAAAACGACGGGAAGAATGTAATGGTAAACTTCAATTAGCAAATGTGATTACATACCATTGATTGCGACAATAATTACTTGCGTGGAAAAGTTAGAGATATTCATGTAGCCTACTGCACGTGGATGCAAAGAAGGCAAAAAAGTAGATACGGGCACTGGATGCAGGAATTTTTGGTTTAGCCTACATCAAGGGAAATTTATAAAAAAAACACTATCGTCGAAATAGCGATTTATGATGTAAGTGATGGAAGAGAGATTTTGCTTTGCTACCAGATATGTACAAATAAAAATATAATTTTATCATGTTTTTAGACAACCATTAACATCTGAAAACCACATTTTTAGCCGAATTGAGATACGAGTGAAATCTGATAAAAAAAATTGATAATTGTTTCAAAATCATGCATCTAATAGAAATGATCAATAAATTTGTTGTTTTTTAAGAGTTTCTTGTATATAGTGTGATAATTGTTAGGTATTATGGTCCTAGCAACCTATGCGTTGGATACGAATTGTGATTGCTTTGTGGAATAAGTGCTTATTGCTATAACTTCAATTTGTCATGTGTTAAATAATCGTCCAAAAATTTATAAACCTGCATTTTGGACCAAACGTTGTCCTGAACTTGCCACAATGTGTTAAAGATCCCACAAGCCAGTGTATCTTCTTCGACCATTTGTTCACGAACCTTGATCTTCTAATACCTTGATGGTCATGTGCACCATTCTCGATCAAAACTTGACCGTGGTAAAGTTAGCATCTAACCTCGGTCATCCTTAGTTTCCGGTGCATGAAGCGCGATCAACTTAAACGTACTTCTTGACCGAGGTCAAACTTGACCGCTGGTGATGGAGCGATTATCTGTACTGATCAGGGTGTAATCCTATTACAACATGGCTGCTCGTTTCGATGTTCTTGACGGCATGGAAGAGGAATTTATGATGTATGAGGATTATTTAAATAGAGATCAGCGTCGAGATGGTGTCATTGTGGAAAGAGGCGATCCTTTCGAAGAATACGGCGATAGGAAGTTCGAGGAACGATTTCGTCTGTCCAAGGATACCGTGTGGTTACTGGTGAACGAACTTAACGATAGGTTAGAATTTCCTACAGACAGGAATAATCCGATCTCTCCGATGAACAGAGTTTTAACAACTCTAAGGACATATGCCACAGGGGCATTTAATATTGTGATCGGCGATATTTCTAACATGCATCGAACAACAGCACTCCGAATCGTTAATGATGTGTCTAACATCATTGCATCTTTCTGCCCACGTTACATTTCATTTCCTTCGAGGGCAGAATTTCGATCTGTGTCCGATGGTTTCTATCAAATAGATGGATTTCCGGGTGTTGTTGGAACCATAGATTGCACCCATATCAGGATCCAGTCTCCTGGAGGTGATGATGCAGAACAGTTCCGCAACAGGAAATCATATTTCTCCATCAACTGTCAGACCATTAGTGACCACAACCTATTAATAAGGGACATTGTGGCACGCTGGCCAGGGTCGGTGCATGACAGTAACATATTTCGAAATTGTGCTCGTCGAGCTCAATTTGAAAATGGTGAAATCCAAGGCCATTTATTAGGAGACAGCGGTTATGCATGCAAGCCATACTTGCTGACTCCGTTGCTCAACCCACGTACTCCAGGAGAGCAACGCTATAATAGGTCCCACATAAAAACAAGGAACACTGTGGAAAGGCAGTATGGGGTCTGGAAAAGGAGGTTTCCCATTTTGTCATTGGGCCTAAGATGTGGTGTGCAGAAGGCTCTGACAATAATAACTGCCACTGCTGTCTTGCACAACATTGCAAGAACTACAGGCATGGAAGATCCACCTGAAGATCCAGAAGTGATGAGAGTGTTGGAGGAGCTTCGTGAACTAAGAGGAAATGACATTGCGGACAATGAACCTGTTCCCCCAAGAGAGCAGATGCACCAAAATGACGGTGTGCCAGGCAGAGCAGTTCGTCAAGCCTTGATTAATCAGTATTTTGATTGAACTACTGGCAACTAGGCAACCCTAAAACGGCTCTTTTAAGAGCCAACAAGGGACCTAAGGGGAAGTGACGTGACGTTAGCAAATTAATGGTTTGCTAACTAATATAACCTCTCCTTCCCAAATCAACCTCTACCGTCACGTGGTGGGTCCTGAGTGACGCTAACGAGGCTCTGGTGACGACATGGTACAAGGATTATTATTTTTGTATTGTGTAATTAGTGCATCTTTTGCATGCCTAACCTGCCCCAACCTAATGTAACCTTACCTGCAAGTGGGCATGCTCCTCATTCCAACCCCAGAGGTAGGCATGATTAGCATACATGGCTGAAGTGTCTAGTTTTATCCTGAACCTGCTTCTTGCCCTAAAAGCATAACCTCTTATCTCAAACAGGCTAGTTTGTTACTGTTATAGGCTATAGAAAATAAGTGTTTTAACAGTAAACTACATCGTTAAATCAGAATTTTTTCTAACCTGTAAAACACAACATCTCTCTTCAGATTGTTAAGCAATACACAATGGCATCACCTGAATGGCTGTCTGCATATACAAACCAACAAATAACAATGGATGAGTTAACACACATTATCCTGTATATAATAATAGGCCTATAATGTACCAGTACTTTTTGGGGATGTTAGAGAACTAGTTGTGTACTGACAAAAATTTTGCCCTTATCTTGAGTAATCTTTCAAGGAGGTTAATAGGTTCGATAGGCTTACATAACAGATTTAATTCGTTGGAATGGTAGGTAATCACAACCCATTAGTTAAGTTGGCATAATCCAGATAGGCTTGACCCATTCTTGTGATATGTATGTTTGTACGGGTGATGCGATGTTCTTTGTTTCTGAGCGAAGCAGGTTGACCAACTGTTCTCTGGTCCAGTCATGGGGCATACCCACTTTAGTGGCGATTAGGTTAGGAACAGTGATATTACTTTAGTAGTGCAGACTGAATTCTCACATTTCGAAAAATTCCGCCCAGTTTGTTATGTTGGTTAAAATAATGTATCCAGAATTCTATCTGCTCAGCGGTTGTGATGTCACAGCTCTGGCGTCCAATCACGAAAATGTGTATAGTTTCAGGAAGGTAATTTGGTGGAGATTTCACTACTTTTCGCTACATCTTCTCTCCACATAACTATGCATAATAAAATATGTGGGATACTGGGTGTTTTATGAAGGGAATCTTTGTTTTAAAATTGGGTCAAGAATATGGGGATTTTACCGTTAAGTTTACCAACAAATTAACCCCTATTTTGAGATTTCTTTCAAGTCACAATCTTTTGATTCCCTGCACACATCACATTTCTATTTATACACTGTGCAAGCATTACTTGTATTCTGCCCTAATCAGCCCAAAACTATACTCTGGGAAATTTCAGTGTCGTTCATCTTTAGTTTGGCAGGACACAGTGAGTATTGTCAATGGGAGGCTGGCTGTCATGTTTTCCAGCTGTTCCAAGGATGTTTAACGATAGGCTAAATTGCTACATGGAAATAAAGGTTACAGTTGGTCAAATAGAAAACGTCGGATGGTATTTGATAAAGTATTCACGAAAGAGCATATGCGCATGTACAGGAAGACTTAAGGTTAGGTTCACACCTGCCTCTTGTCGATTCATGTATTTTCTTGATTATTTAGTAAGTTTTGTTCCAAAACGAACATATATAGAAGGCTGTGGCTATATGCCTCATATCTGCGTCCAAGTTCTTATAATATCAATAATGAATAAATTTGTGAAGAATATGTTTATTCAAGGAGCATTTTTTAAGAATTTTACTTCATAATACCAGTACTTGTAGTGAAAATCAATAACTTTGGAAAGGGGAGCAGGGTGAGTCGGAAAGTAGCTCCTTGCCATAACTTTTGCTTAATCGTATTTTCAAGCTTGGATATTATAATCTCATCAGAATTAAGTAGGCTATTCTCATCTGTTCGCAATAACGTAATGGTCAACACATCGGAACTAAACGTGTGGGGTCAGGGTTCGATCTTAGTGGGTTCTTGTATATTTTTTTATTTTTATTCATGTTTATTTTTTCAAATGCGGCAATAACTGGAATAACATAATAATTACTCCTAATGAATTATCGTTGTTGGTATCGAATTCTGGACACACACAAAAGAAAGCAAGAAAGAAAGTATGATTTTACAACAAATGCGTATTTGTGGCATAAATGAATAAGAAACCTACCCGGTTCCTAATGGTTTGAAGATGGCCAGGGAATTGAGCAGTAGCTTTCATGGATGCAGCAGTATGAAACAGATTACGTTCAACTTCTGTGACCAATGTAGCATCTTGCTCCAGTGTCAAAATTACCGGCCAGCCGGATCCACGTTTCCAATGAAAACTTCCGGTCGCATTATAGTGAAGTACGCACCTCTGAGCTGCTCTTTCATAAATATGGAACCTTCTCGCTGCTTCAGAGGCCGAAAAATGCAGGTCAATTACAGCCCTAACTACACTTTCTCTCAAGCTAGCATTTGTATATGGCGCCACGACACAAAGCAAAATGAATTAGGCCTATGACAATATATTAAGTTGAATATAGTGTGTTGCGCTTTCCGAGATGTTCATTTTTTCCCTCTTTTCGCATGGCCTCATATGTTCCGAGAATGACCTGTATTTTAAGTCTTTTATAGGAAACTTGTGAACTAATGCGTTAAAACTTGAATTTCAACTGTATACAAGTCCCGACATTTTTTATTTGACCGTCTGTACTGTAAGCAAGACTGTTAGGCTATATGAAAAGAAATGTTTAATATAAAAATTCAATAAATGGATTAACTACTACTTAATTAGGCTACAATTAATTCAACAGAATAGATGAAAAACAGTTTAAAAAGAAAAACACTTCATACATTAAACTTAAAATTAAAACCAAAAAAACTTCTGGAAGCCTGTCACTCAAACTTTTTAGGCTGAGTT
Source organism: Ectobius pallidus (assembly GCA_964059195.1). NCBI lineage: Eukaryota > Metazoa > Arthropoda > Insecta > Blattodea > Ectobiidae > Ectobius > Ectobius pallidus. Next base: position 30,277,031 of record CAXKWD010000001.1, on the reverse strand, counting down.
ATAGATGCGAATCTTCGGTGGCATTTACATATTAAGAAAGTCAGAAAAAATAAAGGTAGGCTATATACAGAGGCAAGATTTTGTGATGACAGTTAATTTAAAATTTTTAATTAATAATTTTAGTAAGAGGTATTTCGTGTTCCTTGGTTTTTGTACACTTTTCGTATGCATCACACCTCTTCCATTTAGTTACAGAATTTTCACACCACAATAACATTAGCACTTAAGTTATATATAAAATTTGTGTTTTCAGTATTGTCTATTAGGTCCTAATTTCCACTTGTACCGATTAATAAATGTAATCCATAAAACAACTTAAAAAAAAATCAAAACTCACAAACATATGACATTTCAACCCTCTCCCAGGGTCTTCTTGTGGTGAAGAATAGTTTGAAAGTGCTTGTAACCTAAAAATTAACGTAATGTACCTGTGTGTAGGCCTATGCAGCAATTATAAACCTAAGTAGACTCCTTAGAATTTTTTTTCTTCCAATACTTCAATTTCTGCTTCAACATCAAGATTTTTAAATTTTTTATTCTTATTTCTTTTCTGTGTTCTGTTTGCATGAAGTTCATTTGCTTCTCTAATAGTTCCACTCTTTTTTTATACACTCCACTCATTTGTTCTGGAATGGGTTTTGGCTTCGGTGGCATGCGGCGACGATGCCACCTCGGCAGATCAGACCGAGTTGCTGGAGTTGCTGGAGTAGCCGTTGCTGGAGATGGCGAAGCATCCACCACAGGCTCTAGTGCTGGTGCAGCATCCACCACAGGCTCTAGTGCTGGTGCAGCATCCAGCACAGGATCTGGTGCTGTGGACGTGGATGCTGTGGGCTCCCACTGGTGATCCCCAATCAGCGTGAATGGGGCACTGGTGTCTTCTGTACCATTTATCACTGGTACATCAATGACCATGTCACCCTGATATGCTGCATCAGAGTCGAATGCGTTCGTCAGTGGCCTAATGGAGGAGCCCATTAACTCCATTAGTCTGGGGTCGTGAATTTTATTTTTTGTATTCTTAGATGCACCACCACCACCTGTCTTGTACACTTCAACTTTCTCTTCGGCTATATCCTTCCTTAACCTCCTCTTCAAATTTTCATAGCATGTCTTCAGGTTACTTGGTGACCTTGTGGAGACACCTGAAATTAATAAACACTGTATATAGTTACAGTATGTGGGTTAAAAATTAACAAATAAGCCTAATGATAAGTTAAAGGCGTAGGACTAGGCAATGAATGAGAACTTTTACACAAAACAGCTGATCTTACATTGCGTTTCACTGGTCTTCTGTTTGTAGTTCCACTGTCTGACGGTAGAGTAGCATGGGTTCTTATTCTAAGGTAGAGAACGTTGTATGAGTTTTCCAAGAGATAGAATATGGCCCAGAAAGTAGCATACAAAGTCCCATGAGAGTTTCCAGAGATGGATTAAGATTCAAGAAAATAGTACAGTATAAAATTGTTTTACAATGGTGAAAGTCACAAGAGTACTATTCCAAGAGCGGCAGGAAGAATTAAAGATGAAAAACATCGCTCTCTTGACTACGATTATCCCTCATGCTACCCTACCATCAAATAATGGGACTACAAACAGAAGACTAGTGAAACACAACGTAAGATCAGCTGTGTTTTGTAAGCCTATAGGCCTAACCCAAATGGAGTTATAATATGCTAATTGAAGGTATATATGACAGACAACTAAGATGCTGTTAAAAATACCCTGTTTTGTTAATTTTCTACGACATATCGCGAAAATGCGTTTTTAAAGGGTTTTGCTATTTACACGTGAACATAACCTGTGTTATAGGTCTACTCTGAATATGGCTAATCATTTACTACGCTATATAAAACCTTCTTCAATAATTATGTAGGCCTAAAACGACCATAATCATTATTAGGTGGGGATGTTACATGCACTAAACGTAAAAATGCCGTAAACTCTATGAATTTTCAACCATAGTAAATTAACTCACCTGGTGTGATGTTGAACTGGCCAGCCAACTTGAGCCAAGTATCTTGCTTCTCTTTCAGGGAGCAGCCATCAGTTTTTTTGTTTTCTATTACATGGGCGTGGACCCCAACAAGCTCCAATAATATCCCAATTTCGAACTCCGAAAAATTCGGAGTTCGTTTCTTCTTGCAAGCAGTGTCCATCTTTGTTTTTACTTTCGTAACAAATGAAACACGCTGAGCGAATAAACAAAATCTAAGCGCAAAACAGCTGGGTACGTTCTGTTTCTTCTTTGCTCTACACAGAATGCTTTCCTTTGAAAACACAACGTGTGACCTCGGAGTTAGCCCGGATCAAGCAGACGGTCAGCTGAAGGAGATTGGGGGACCGAGGTTATTGTTGATGCACTGCAAGCATGTTTTGACCATGGCTACAGTTTGACCGTGTTCCCAGGACCTTCGGTTATTGTGTTTTTTGATCGAGAATGGTGCACACGGCCATGAGGATACCTTCGTTACTGGGCCTCGCCAGAAAAGCAAAGCTTTGATGAAAGAAAATGAGGGACAATGAGTTATTAGGTAAAACCTCTAAGGAGAAGAGTTCTCTTCGTTCGATAATATGATCAGATTCTATTAGCACAAATTTTGATACTGTTTATCCTCCTTCATCAGCTCCTACATGAAACAGAGACCTAAAACGAAGAGTGGGCATAAAACAGTCCAAAGCTGTGAAAACCTGGAAATCTTACAGGGGAAGTGTTGATCACCACAGTTGGCTGGTAGGAAAGAATATAGGTGTCCGAGGCAAGAAATGGCTGTCATCACTAAGATTTTTAATATGATTTTAGCGAATGCATGTTTTGTATAAACATGTACATGGATCTAATTGACGGGAACTGATTAGCTTTAAGTATCGCTGTATGGGATCCCCTAACTCAAGCTTCATGTCACAGATACACTTACAGAACGACATTTCTAGTCATGTCAAAATGATTCCTGATGTCCACTTTGACTGTATTGGCCATACGTTTGCAAGAAGAAAAGAATAAAGATTTATTCTTTCGGGATGAGGAGGAAAACCAACGAATTACTGCAGGAGTTCAAGACAAAATGATATGCATTGGGTGTTTTCCAATGTATCACAGGAAGGAAACTCATGTGCATATATTTTTCCGTGTGTATGCTATCATTATGTAAGTTACTATACTAACAGTAGTATTAGTAGTAATAGTAATAGTAATAGTAGTAGTAGTAGTAGTAGTATTAGTAGTATTAATAGTAGTAGTAGAAGTAATAATAATAATAATGTTAAAAATAATAAATGATACTATTTTCTCTGAGAAAAGAACTTGTTTAGTTTTGATGAAAAATAATATTATTATACAGTATAATAATTATGATGTTATTTTCAATGTTTTAGTTCACTGTAGTTCACTACACATTTACAAAAATAATACTGAAGTATGGAAAACCAGTATTTCCAAACACCTTCTGAAGTTATAAATGGAGAACATACAAATACCGTTATACCAGGACCCCAGTGTTCTCTTCCGAGGATTTACGTATGGCCCCATCACATTGATAAAATTATTCATTATGTCTTTGGACATCCTTTTAAAATATTTTTGCCAAAATGTTTGTAAATCAGGAACAAAAAATAATATGGAATGAATGGGATAAGTCAACAGCGCGTATCAACCACGAAGTTTGCCTATTTTTAACACTACGGTGAGAAATTTCATACTTACAAAAGGCGTAATGAATTTTAACATTTTAAATTTTTATCGAACTGAGTCGATTAAATAATCATGTGTAGAACTAAACTAAACTAAACTAAACTAAACTCCATGGCGCTACATCCCTGAAGGGACTTGGCCTACCACCCGACCGCTGCGTCATCTACCGTAGTCAGATGGCAGGACTGGGGGCATGTGGTCAGCATGCCGACACCCACGGGCGTTAATGGTGGTTTTCATGACCGGAGCCGCTGCTTCTATATCAAGTAGCTCCTCAATTATAATCACGAGGCTGACTGCACCCCGTTCCAGACCTCCCTACCTCAAAAAAATCCGAGGAGGTACCGGGGATCGGACCCGGGCCGGCGGACAGTCGGCCGGTAGTCAGCGACGCTAACCACAAGAGTATTTTCCATGTGATTGAAACCATAGTTGGTAACAGTAGAAAGGCATAATGATTTTATTGCACTAGTGTGATAATGTGCATCTTTAACTTCGTGTGTGTTGTATTAGAAGTTCTACTTTTATTTCAAGTTTTCTACAGTATTGTGTTGAATGCAACTTAAACCAGTAAGCCAAATCATCGTATAGGTCGCCTGCCAATTCAGATATAGCCTATAACTGGAATCTATAAAAACGTTCTGTACTCTCAATATTCTTTACTTCATTCTTGTCACAACATTTACTATTGTTTAATAAATTAATACATGGTTTCAAATAGAAATATTGTAATCTAACTTCTAATGTATTGTAGCCTACTAGAATTAGTTTTACTTTGAATTTATTATTGTATTGTATTGTATAAAACTGACGAAACCAACTGCAACAAACAATAAGTAATGTAAAAGTAATGCCAAGTAATGTTATAATTTATTCAGCAGTAGTTTATCTGTCTCTACACTTATAACTTGCATGAGTGTATACTGGTTCGGATTCTGTCCGTAGATGCTGAGATGCAATGGCGGCTCGTGTATAGCCACTGTGGAACTGCAGCACCCCCTATTTCCACTTGATATTATCAATAACATTAACAAGTCCTTTTTTTTTCTTTCTTTATACTTGTACTATACATAATCCTTAAGCTTAATGCCAGTAGCTGTCCTCCAATTGCCGGCGTGCCGGCTGCGAGGGGAAGACAGCACTGTCGCTTCCACAGTGCCGACCCTGACGTATTAAAAAGGTAAAGTGATCCCTTTTTAGGCCATGGAGGCCCGAAGGGTTCCAGGAGGTTGAGGCTCCCAGATTTTGGACATTCGGAAGGTGAAAGTGGTAAGGTTGTCAGCCTTTACCCCCAGGATTGCTCCTGGTACTTATTTCTGTTAGAGGCTGAGTCGACCCCAGGGCCATAGTGCCACCAGGATTAGACCAATTGAAAAACTCCAACGACCTCATCGGGAATCGAACCCGCGACCTTCCGGTTTGTAGCGCAGCGCCTCAAGCACTACGCTACGGCGTACCCCATCCTGGCGTATTGGTGGAAGGTTTATATATACATATATATATATATACATTCATATATATATATATATATATATACATACATATATATGTACATATATATACATGTATATATACATATATATATATATATATATATATAATCCGCGTGTGTTGTGCTTAAAGGCCGCCGGCGTGGTCTTGTGGTTAGCGTCGCTGACTACGGATCTGCCGGCCCGGGTTCGATCCCCGGTACCTCCTCGGATTTTTCTGAGGTAGGGAGGTCTGGTAGGGGTGCACTCAGCCTCGTGATTCAAAATGAGGAGCTACTTGAAAAGTAGCGGCTCCGGTCATGGAAACCATCATTAACGGCCGTGGGTGTCTGCATGCTGACCACATGCCCCCCAATCCTGCCAACTGCCTATAGGTAGATGACGCAGCGGTCGGGTGGTAAGCCTTGTCCCTTCGGGGATGTCGCGCCACGGAGTTGTGCTTAAAACCATGTACCATATTCTCGACGTAGCCTATGTGATAAAGTGTAGAATTAGATTATCTTGTTTCCAGCTATTCTATTTTATTCATTTCTTTCGGTTCTTTTATTTAAGAGAAAACTTTAACCATTGCAGATCAAGGAGAAAATTATTAATATTTTCGCGGAAATTAAAACAGTAAGAATGTATTTCATTTTTAAACGAATAGATCAAGCTTGAACTGTAAAAATTCAGATTAAAGTAAATAAAAATATTTGATTTTGTTCTTTCAGGGTTTTATCAAGTTTCTGAATAAATTTTCTTTTTATATATGTATGTTAGCTTTTACACAATTTTAAAACAAAGGCTAACACTTTTCTGGAGCATCACTCCCACAATTTTAACTACGAGCCGCCACTGCAGTGAGATGCGAAGAGGGCGCTCACGCACCACATAGCCATTCTTTATCCTGTAATATCTGTGGAAGCGTTCCAGAAGCCGCCGTGCTGAGTTCTGTTGGGAATACGCCGACAGCCCACACCACTTCCTTATAGTGAAACAGATCGGGAATTATTTATAGTGATTCCTACCTGCATACTAAATGGAGAACAGCAGTTAATACTGAGAAAAACAGCATATTTAAGGATTCTCAGAATGGCGAATAAAAATGCTAAACTGTATAAAAGCTCAGATACGCTGCATAGGGTTCTGTATGTTACGATTTGCTTTATAATAATAAAAAAAAGGATTTTCGTTTCTCGGATGTTATAGCCTAGTTAATATAGTTAATGTTTGACCTAATATTTTAAAATTAAAGTAGCTATAATTTAACATGCATTCCCTGTTGAATTTGTAGATCTAAATCAAGGCGTCACTTAACCAGCGAAGTAACAGCTCCGGTCACGAAAACCACCAATAACAGCCGTGGCTGTCGGCAAATCAAGTCTTAAAAGTAAGAAAAGGTATAACTAAAAGATACGAAAACTATTAGGCCTACCTAACTTACAACTCAGTTTATCAAACACTTACTGCCAACAATTTGCACTCAGTTAACGAGAAAATGTATACAAGAGAAATTTAAAATGTAAAAAGAAATATGTTAGGCCTAACTGGAAACATTTCTGTTTGTGAACAAAACAATTTAAAAGGAAAAGGAAAAACTTAGAGCAATTGCGTCAAACATACTTCTGAATAATTACTTCAAAAAAATAAAATTACGAACAGTAATTTTAGTTTGTGAGGGATTTTTAAGTGAGGTGCTTGTTAGCAAATCTTAATTATGTTCAGTGTGGACTTCCAACGTCAGCGTCCAATGTTCCAATTAACGTTACAAGATAAAGGTGTGAAGTGTCTGGAATCCGATGAGATCTAGCGCGTACAAAAGAGTCTGGGATTAAGGCAAGAAAAGAAGTGTTTAAAACAAAGTCGGGAGATTTTAAACACTAGATTGTAACTACTTGGGGTTTTCCATGGTGTCTTCATTAGCAAAGTCTAATGCTGGATCGGATATTTACTTACCATTACTCACTTTCTAGTTTTCACATAATTTTCATTATTATTAAAATAGAATATCAGTTAAAACGAACATAAACCAAACAGGAGATGCAATAGCAATAGACTATGCTCAATCCCGCGATGTAAATCCCTTTAATGTAGCTTAATCAAAAATACAGCTCGAGCTAACTGTTGAAAATATATTGTTGAAAGTTATATTAATTGCTTAGAAGTTTTCAATTAATTTTGAATTCAAATTTATTTATTTATTTAATTATTATATTACAATACTTACATTATTTCACATTAGTACAAGTAAAACAAATAAAACCAACAGAAAATACTATTTCTAAACAATAATATGAAGAGTGCATGGAACTACATTAAACAACTGACTAAATAGAAGGAAAATATGAATGATGTCCAAGGGAGAAGGTATATTTCACTGCTTTATTTAATAAAAATAGCGCACGTACATACAGGATTATGCACGTTATGTAGGCTAAGTGGTTTAGGTAATGATTTCACCATTGAAGAAGTAAGCAAGATGGCTTTTGTTACCATATAAAGGGAGCAGCTATGGCATAAAATGGCTAGATGTCGAATAAACTCAAAATATTTAAGTTACATCAAATACAATAGAGAATAATACCAGACACTTATTGCTTTGACATTAGAAACATGGGAGACAGATTGCTGCAGCGCTCTCGGTGGCACAACCTGCCAACTTGGAGCCAAATTAAAATATTAACATTCTTATGAGCAGACGGAAAGATTTAACTTGCTTTAAATACTGTCATATACATATACCACCACTTTTTAAAGGCATAATGCCACGACACTGGATTCATTCACGCGATATGCACGTTTGTATGGGTGATGTGCTGTGTTTTGTTTCTGAGCGAAGCAGGATGACAAACTGTCCTTACACAACATTTCTTCCGAGCTGCCACTGCCTTGTATCCACCTCTGCATTAAGATAACTACTGGCAGGCAGATTCTACTTTAGAGGCAGTTAGGTTAGGTTAGGTTAGGTTAGGTTAAGTTAGGTTGGTTAGGTTGGTTAGGTTAGTTAGTTTAGGTTAGGTTATGAACAGTGATATTAGTTTAGTAGGACATACAGAATTCTCGCGTTTCGAAAATGTGCCATATCTCCCGCGAGGTTTGTCGTGTTTGTCGACCTTTTTACCCAGAATTCTAGCTCCTCTGGTGGTGTAACGTCACAGCTCTGACGTCCAATCACAAAAATATTTACCGTTTCAAGAAGTTAATATGGCGGAGATTTCACTACTTTTCGCTAGATCGTGGTAAAAAAGAAATTCTGTCTTTTAGGGCAGGTGGGTTGGGCCAAATGATTCGCCAAGTTCTCCACAGAACTATGTATAACGAAATACGTGTGATAGTTGTTTTATGAAAAGAATCTCGGTTTTAAAAAAGGGGTCCAGTGTCATGGGATTTTACCTTGTTTAATATTATGTTATAATGGAATTTTATTTAAGGAATCAAAAAGGAAATCATTGTAATACTTAACTAGCGCCGTTTTTATTTGAACAGAAGCACTTGTTCCAAATGCATGATTTGTTGGCTTTAACATTTTTTGTGAGATCTTCTTGCTCTAACTTTCACTGTGTCCATTTAAATAACATATTATTAATACATTGGCACATTTACTTATAAACAGAGTCTTATAATCTTTCCATGCACAGTTACTGTTATGGTCAGTGAATCGACAGCCTTTATTCTTGAGACCAGAATTTAACTGACTTGTAAGAAACGCTTGCGAATGGGTGTTAGATTTCACACACAAAAAAAAATTCTTTGCGGTACATCCTTGAAGAGACTAGGCCTACCACCCGACCGCTGCGTCATCTGCCACAGGTAGATGGCAGGATTGGGGGCATGTGGTCACTCGGAAAAATATTGCACATTGCAAATTTGCACTTAGGTCTATCCTGCGCCAAAGTACAAAGACACAAGTACACAGCCCAAACACGTCACACCATCAACATCCCCTACGGATGTACATAAGGGCACAATAGGTATACACACATCACATATGGTTACCAAAATTTGGTCTGACCGGAGGTTTAGGCTTAATTGCTTGGCACTCCGGGGGTAAGGATGGGCACAAAAAAAAAGTGTGCCGACATCCACGGCCGTTAATGGTGGTTTCCATGACCGGAGCCGCTACTTCCTAATCAGTAGCTCCTCAGTTTGTATGACTAGGCTGAGTGCACCCCGTCCCAGACCTCCCTACTTCAGGAAAATCCGACGAGGTACCGGGAATCGAACCCAGATCTGCGGTTTGGTACCTGTTACTTTTGTTGTTTGGTTTTCAAATTATATTGTTCACAGACAGATAAACGCGACATATTTCCTGAAGTATGTTTGAGCCATGAGACCTCAAAACTCCACTATTTGACCTATTTACCTCCCCTTTTAAGGTAGTTACACTCCGAAGCCCTTAGGGGAGGCGACATCTTTGCATCACACGTATTTATAAAGAACAGCATGTGTGATCAGCACGGCGTAGATCCTCCTCCAAAGGTGTCATAAATATGGAACGTCAGGGATAGGTGATAAACCAATCCGGCATTCAACTTTACTAGCAGGCAAAACCCTGAAATCCTTACATTTAGATTTGAAGAACACGAGATGTGAATCCTGGACCTCTAGAACAACAGTTCACAGCCTTACCGCCTCGGCCATCTCACTCCCTCATAACTTTTATTACTAGTGAAAACCTGACATTGAATTCCAATACTTCCTCTAAGGAAGGAAAGTGAAAAATCCCTTTCGGCTAGGCCCACAGACGCAGGAACATTTAAGTTCACATTTTTGTGCGTTCGAACAGAAAGGGCCCTAGTTCATTTTAACTAAATACCAGGAAAATCAATTTTTCGCTTTCCGACCTCATTTTCGTCACCCCTTTCAGCAAGGGTCGGTCTATCAAGAACTGTTTTAGACAGAAGTTTTACATAGCATTTACTTCACTTAACTTGGAACGGATCTGATACTGTGTTCACTATGGGAGAAGTGAATGTTTAGAAGTAGTTTTGAAACTTCTCAAACAGCAGCTTTTGGTACTACTCTTAGGAGGGATAGCAATTACTTTAAACGGCTACAATAGTTTTTTGCAATATTCAGTTTTGACGATACCTTCCGCAATTCTACTCTCTTTGTTCCGATTTTGTCCTAACGAACTTTATATAAATGTTATACAACAAAAGACTACCGGAATGAGCAAGCGCTCGTGCTCGGGCACAGTCCAGCCATTTACATTACAAAATTAGTACACAAATACAAATAGGCCTACATAAAGAAAATATAACTAATTTGAAATCAATACCTAGAAAAATAATAATAAAAAAGAGATAATAATAAAAAAGAAAGAACAGAAAAAGAAAGAAGAAAAAAAAGGAAAAGTGGGAAGAACAAAATTGAAATCCTGAGTTATAACAAATAAAATGGTTCCTTAATTGTCTACTAATTACAGAGTGAAGTAAATTTTAAACTATGAAATAAGATTTTTTATAAACTTATTGAATTTTTTACTGTTCATATGTTCAAATACTGGATGTGACCTAATTATAGAGTTATAGAGTCTTGGACCATAATAAATGCTATGTTTGGAGCCAGAAGAGGTGAAGTATTTTGGTGCTATTAAAGGCAATATTTTATTTCTTCTAGTATTGTAGTTTTGTGGATCAGATACATGTACGTTACGGTATTTGTGAAAGTATTTTAAAAGTGTGAGCTTATAAATTTGTTCTACTGTCATAACATTAAATTCAGGAAATATCAATTCTGTTGGATATTCTATGAGCTTTATTACACAAATTTTATAATTATCTTTGTATTAGATTCAATGGAGTCAATACAGAAGTATCACTTCCTCCCCAGCCAATGATACCGTATTGGAGGACAGATTGTATTAGAGCTAAGTAGACTATCCGTAAGACTTCAGTCGGTAATTAATATTGTTCTAGACTGACAAATTTGTATAATGTTTTTCTTAGTCTGGTACTCGACCGAGATTTTCTATATCAGTACGGAATTATTTTATGTAAAATTACGGCAGTTATCGTGATTTTGAGTTTATGTTTTTGGGATCTAAAAGCTAAATTGAACTCCGTGGCGTTACATCCCTTTGAGGGACTGGGCCTGCCATCCAACCGCTACGTTATCTGCTATATAGGCAGATGGCAGAATTGGGGACATGTGGTCAGCATGCCGATTCTTACGGCAGCTACTGATGGCTTACTGAACATAGCCGCTTCTTCATCAAGTAGTTCCTCAGTTTGTGTCATGAGGCTGAACTCACCCCGTTCCAGACCTCCCTACCTCAGAAAAATCCGAGGAGGTACTGTGGATCGAACCCAGACCTGCGGATCTGTAGTCAGCGTTTTTGGGGTCTAGGGACCAAGAACTGAAATAACAAATACGAGGGCTGTCCAGAAAGTAACAGGCGTTTTGGCCTGGCCTAGCAGTGGGCAGTGGAGTGTTAAAATGAGCACTGCAATTGAAAATCCCGCCAGTTATGAAATGCGGTCTGTGATAAGGTTTTTGTTGGGGGAAAATCACAAACCAATTGAAATTTATCGCCAGATTTGTGATGTGTACGGCAAAGGAATAATGAATGAAAGCCGAATAAGGCAGTGGTGCATTGATTTTAAAAATGGCCGAACCAATGTTCATGATGAGGACCGCAGTGGTAGGCCTAGTGTTGTGACTGATGAACTGGTGGCGAAAATCAACGACAAAATCCGTGAAAATCGTCGTTTCACGATTACGGAACTCTCTGAACATTTCCCCCAAATTTCACGTAGTTTAGTTAGGTGGCGGATTTCTACAGAGAGGATATCGAAAAGCTTGTGCCACGGTATGATAAATGCTTTAATTTGCATGGCGATTACGTAGAAAAATAGCCTAAGTGTCTACCTTCACAATGTATGTAAAAAAAAAAAGAGTGCGTGGAACGCCACGCGACAGAAGTAAAACTTTATTTTATTTTTTTATGTTTTCAATTTTTGATTATTGGATTTTTTCAATTTTGCATTATTGGGCTTTTTAATATTGGGTTTTTGGGGTTTTTAAATTTTGGATTTTGGACTTTTTAATGTTGGATCTTTGAATTTTTAATTTTTGATTTTTTAAATTTCGATCTTTGAATTGTTTATTTTTTTATTTTTTAAATTTTTTTATTTTTGGATGTTATAATTTTTAATTTTGGATTTGCGCGGTAATGATCTCCGGGTTCCATAAAATAGATAATATACCTTTAGATTGCTTAGGAATTGTCTATTGCCATTGAGGAAGTAAGGTCTGAAAAATTTCCTTTGATTACTCCTAATCATTGAGTTGATTGTTTTCTGTGCAGTCCGCACCGAAACAAGTAAGTAATTTCGTTCTTTTTTTTAGTGTGACTGATTTCGTGACGGTTTTAGTGTGAATGATTTTCCCGATTTACCCTCTACCGCCACTAAAGAAGTTTTACTTCAATAAATTGTTTTTTCACTTTGTTCATTTTTTATTTCAAAATATCTGTTACTTTCTGGACAGCCCTCGTATTTTTGCATAAGTCAAACCATGGTAACGACTGCAATATGTAGTCTTTCTTCGGAATCTACCTAAAACGCAACGTGTATATCCCTTGGAACTCTGGCAGTTCTATATCCGAGTTTCCCATGCTTCTTGTAATTAGGAACGCTGCAAAGCCTCTTATGTTCGCCTGCTCTTCGTTTTATCCTTACACACTGAATTTATGAACGTTCTATCAGATTAGTTTTCGTCATCAATAATACCACAGTCTCAGCTACAGAGGCACTTCCCAGAATTGAGAGACTGATTTACAAAGATAACTCATTATGTGTACCGTAAGTAAATCTTGTTTGTATCATACAGTGACAAACAAGTCTGTGAGGGGAAGCTTTAAAATTATTACATAAATTCCCTGAAAATTTAATGTATTTTTTTATCGGCGTTTTGATATGATTAAATCCACGAATAACCTTAACAACTATATCTGCATGTGGGTAATAAGTAGGGCCCGGATGTTTAGGCTTTTATAAAAGCTATTTTAGCCTTTTATTTTCGTGGAATAGGCCTTTTTAGGCTTTAACCATAGATTTCAGCCGTCTTAATAAAACATATAATGAACACTAATATTAACATAGAGAACTGTATTATAATTTTGACACAGTTATTCTAGTTTTTTTTACAAAATAAACAAGTAACTATTCCTCATATCGGCAAACGAAAATAGCATAGCCTAAGTTAAACAATTGAGATATTTACCTTTTAATATTACAATTATTCAATACACTACTCAATTCACTTCCGATCTACAAAAATAAGTAGACTGAATTTGTCGTTGATTGGCAACTTGTTATTTATAAAGTTGAAACGACAGTGGATTAGTTGCAGATTTCAAAGTATTGCAGACGGCTAAAGTTTCATTTCCTGTATGGCGAGGGAGCCCATTTTCGACTTACAAAGACCAGTGACAAAGCGACATATACATGGCTAATTTCAGTGCGTTGTATCAATTTATTTTTATTGTGTATTTTCTTAAAATGCATATATTCACATATTTATTTTGTTTTGCATTAATTGGAAAATCTATTTAAAAATCGTATTTTTCTGCAAAAGTCCTCTTTATCCCAGTTTTTCAGCAAAAGTCATACTTAGCCTCTTTTAGCCTCTTAAGTCCGATTTAGCCCTTTCTAGGTTCTATGAGATTCATATATTCGGAAGCAAGGGGCATGAAACGGAAAAAAACGTTAGACTAAAACCTTCAAATCCGGGCCCTAGTAATAAGAGTCATTAAATATTTCGTTTGTTTATTAATAATTTAATTATTTCACCTATTTAACATAAATGACTCCCTGTTGCACTTCTGCAATTACAGTAAAGTCATTATTAAGAGCCAGAATGGTACTTTTTGAAACAGTATGGTGGACGGGAAAATGTCTGTCCGTGTGTCTTTACGCGCGATAACTCAAATACGCTTTATCGGATTTTCATGAAACTTTGTATAGGCCTACGCATTTATAACGTCATGGGAAGAAGCCTTTTCATTTTGAACCAAATCGGTTGACCAGTACCGAAATAACGACTAAATAACGGTTACGTCTGAGTTATCCAAACACCTGAAGCACTTTGATTGGTTCGCGGACAACCAATCAACGGCCGAGCTCCCGTAACTAATGTAAACAAGTCAAGTTCAGATGTATCAGTTTGTGTAAGTAAAAATAATAGGCGGAATTACTTATTAAAGAGCACGCTTTCACTTCCAGAAGTTCTATCCAGCTGGTACTTTACATAATCCTTAATATTTTTCCACTTGAGAGAATACAAATAAATATTAATTTTATAATGTTACAATAATATTGCATGGCCCACAATATACTAAACATAACGTATCACATTGTCGCTCGCTTATCTAGGCGTTGAATAATTAAAAGCAGCTGCTGTTGATATAATACTGTATCCAACGTACGGCTACGAATATCTACATTATATTTTAATATGAGTATTTTTCAGTTATAATGTTCCTGTACAAGCAATGGACCTAATGTAGTCCAATTCCTGACAGATTGAATTAAGAATGTCTTTAATTCATTCATAATCTATACAGCTGCTTTAAACCTGAAAAAAAAGTCAGCGAATCGTAAGAAACAATCGGGGATCCATTGCATCTTTGCTCTATAGGAGACGCCGCCCCTGGAGTACGTAATAAAAATTGTGATCTAAATAATAAAAAAGAAAAAAATCTCATGACTTGCATTACTTCTCGTACCAATAATACATTCCAGAACGGAGTTCACGGCAGTATTGCAATAGTGCACATTCAGTTGTTTCAGCCTCATTCAGCCTAATTTGTGAATTAAATGAAAGCCTTATAACTGTTCTTCAGGGAATGTTATACAAAAGTTTTAGCTCTTACTCCTTGTGTACGAAATTTAAAGAAAATCTTTAGAGTTTTTTTTTTTCTCGAGAAAATTCGTAAAAAACGAAAGCTATTTCATGTAGTCTAAGGTGGTAGGCCTAGTAGTTACGAGCAACAGAAAGTCGTCAATTTTAGTGCCACACTTTCAGAAGAAACCCAAATTCAGTATAAAATTTTGTTTAATGTGATTTTTCGTTCTCCAGCTACGATGATCACACTCACACCATACAGACACACATGTGTCGATAAAAGGGACTGGTTTGTTAGTTGAATTAAATATGTGCTTTATTACTGATTTATTTTAAAAGGTAAGGCTTTTAAAACATAGCATAAAATTTTTTAAAATAAATATATATATATATATATTATTAGGTCGAAACTAATTGCAATAATTTGCTTCATATAAAAGAAAGATTGAATATTCAATACTTTTTTAATGCAAATCAAATATTATTGACCACTATCCTTTAATTTGCTCATTCTAGTGATTTTTATTTCATTCATGATATAATCCTAAAAGGAGAATAATAAGAAAAGTTATTCTAATATTGATTCACATTTTGATATTTGAAAAAAATATAGAATTTATTAAAATAATGATTTTTATTCAGAGGACCTCAAAACATGTACTTATGCTGAAAACTTGGCATCCAGTTTCAAGGCCGAACCCAATACTTTCTCTACCTATGGTACTTACTATACTGGTACAGAAAGAAATAATGTGATTCATACAATTATTACTTAGAGTGATTTAAATCTTGACTAACCCTGGATTTTCCCGTAGAGTAAAACTTACACTTGAGGACATATTTAGAACTCAGAGTAATGTGAGGACAGTTCTGTGCTGTCGTGACTGGTGGGATGGGTGAGCTCTTGAGCCTGATGGAAAGGAGAAGATAATGAGGAAGACGAACGCAGCACAAAAACCTTTTCCTTAGGAGCGAATGAAAACAAAAAAATAAGCAATTAGAAGAGACAGATTCTATCAAAAAGAGGCTGAAAGCATTTTAAGTGGCAGAGGAGTAAGTAGGCTTAAACAAAACCGTCATCTGCTAGACATGGCTTGCTTATGAGGTAATTAGGTAGATGCTTGTCTATTCACGAAGCTAATATCAATCTTGTATTTTATTCTTATAACGTCGAAATACGCTATATTACTTTCTCGTACACGTTATATTAGAATTTGTGAAGAAATCGGCATTACACCGGGAACACATTTTTCGGAATGACGTCTGTCTATCTGGTGTGCAAGCCTGTTGTGGGTGAAATGTGCATTGAATTCAAAGAATATATTTTGGTTTGAATAAATTTGAATAAATGTTTTTTTATCCTTATTCCCTTTAACACACTGAAACATACCTAGTTTATTTTGATGGCTTTTTACACACAATAATATTAAATAGTAGGCCTATGTACATAGAGAAATGGGCCAAGGGGGCCAATGAATATGTTCACATAATTAAAATTAAATTAAAACAGCCCGTATAAAGAGTAATAAATTATTATGTACGCCTATATTGTCAACTAGTAGAAATTAAACAATGGTTAGTAATGGTAAAAGTATAAGTTTGGAAAGTCAGTTTGGAAAGAAGATGTACAACAATTCCTCCAATTTATCTTCTACTGGTTTTAATAATTTTTTTGTAAATACGGTGGATGAAATCCTGAACAAAGTGGGATCTATTGCGCATCAGCATGATGTAAAGTTTTATATGAATAATTTGCCTTTGCATTCTTGTAGGTTCAATTTTCAGGTAGTGGATGTTGATGATGTTAGAAAAGTGCTTTTAAATATGAAAAATAGCAGCTGTGAGGATGTTTTTAGCTTAAGTCCAAGAATCTTAAAATATGGTATAGATTTTATTCAAGGACCTCTTACAAATCTTATTAATACATGCATTTTACAATCTGTTTTTCCCAAAGATCTAAAATTTGTTAAAGTAAGGCCTATATTTAAGAAAGGCGACAATTCTAAGTATGAAAACTATAGACCCATTTCTATAATACCTGCTATTGCAAAAGTTTTTGAAACAGTTATTAATAATCAGATTGTGACCTACTTCGAGAAAAATAATTTATTCAATAGCTCCCAGTTTGGTTATCGGGCTGGATTAGGTACAGCAAAAGCTGCAACTGCACTTATAAGAAACTGCATTAGCTTGTTAGATAATAGGAATTTAGTAAATCTCAAACTCTATGATTTATCTAAGGCGTTTGACACAGTGTCACACAATTTGCTTATTGAAAAGCTTAGATTTTATGGTTTTGAAGAAGATGCTGTTTTATTAATGCAATCATATTTAAGCAATAGATTTCAAAAAGTGGTTTATGACAATGAGTCAAATTTTCTGCCCATAAAACATGGAGTACCTCAAGGATCGATTCTTGGTCCTATTTTATTCATAATTTATATTAATGACTTGCCCTACAACATATCTTGTCCATCTGTTAAAAGTTATCTTTTTGCTGATGACCTTAACATTTGTTTTAATTCAAAAGCTTTCCATGAAATTAACTCATTAATTGAAAATGTATCAGGCGTTGTACAAGACTGGTGTACAGCTAATCTGCTCTGTATTAATACCGATAAAATTCAGAATTTAGATATCGAGTATGGTAATGGAGGACATTTAAATACTGAAACTGTAAATTTTCTTGGTTTTTCAATTGATGCTAGATTAGACTGGAACAAACATATAGATCGCTTAGCATCCAAGATGTGCACAGGAATTTATTTATTAAGAAGACTGAGAACATGTGTTAGCTTAGGTGTTTTAAAAACAGTTTATTTCAGTCAGTTCCATAGTCATTTGTCATATGGAACTTTGCTCTGGGGTCATCAGCCCTCTGTAATAAGGCTATTCAAATTACAGAAAAAAGCTATAAGATTAATGTATGGCCTTTCTCCACAAAGTCATTGCAGGCAGAGCTTTATTAATCTTCGTATTATGACTGTATATGCTGTTTTTATTTATCAGTGTGTTTTATACATGAAAGAAAATGTTTTTAACTATGAACAGCTTGGGATGTCACACAATTATGGTACTAGGTACAGAAACAACCTAGCATTATTTAAATGCAATTATAACAAGACACAGAAGACTTTTTACTATGTTTCTGTTAAGTTTTTTAATGCACTTCCTGAATCTATACAATCGTTACCTTTTAATCGATTTAAACTTAGAATAAAGAATTTGCTTACTAGTAATTGTATATATAGTTTTAATGAATTTTTTGAATCATTAAGATCAGGGAGCTAATTAATTATGTATGTACTGTACACTTAACAGGAGATTGTGTTTTTATTTGATTTTGACGATTGTAATACGCTTGATGTACTCAAGTGTCTCTGCAATAAAAAGATATCTATCTATCTATCTATCTAATAAATTATACCTTATCAAAATGTGCGGATCTTTAGCAAAAGATGTGTGCAAACAATTAAAATCCATATGTAAAGATTAATTTTAAAATAATATAATAACAAAATGATATAGATTAAATATAAGCCTATTTTGTCAATTGGCTAAAATGTATATAAATAGTTAGGCCTTATAGGCTTCCCTATTGTGTTGAGTGTCTTACCACAAATGAATACGCTAAAATGTCCAGATCTTTAGAGAGAAGACAGAAGTTCACATATTATAGGCGAACAGTGCTTTTTCTTGAGTCTGTTACAGCTATGATGATCTGGCAGGTTTCGTTGGTGAGTTTTGGTCTCCTTTGTTGATGTCCAGTGTGTTGTGTTGTAATATATTTTGGGTTGTGGTCTTTATTGGACACTAGTTACTCCCCATACCACCTGCATGTCTAGTAGTTCGAGTCTATAACCACGGATCCGTAGGTCTGGATTCGATCCTCGGTACCTTCTTAGATTTTTCCGAAGTAGGAAGGTCTGGTGCGGGGTGCACTCAGCCTCATGATAACGACTGATGAACTTCTTTATAAAGAAGTAGCAGCGGCGGTCATGATAGACGAAGTAACGGCCGTGGGTGTCGGCATGTCCCACAGGTCCTGCCATCTGTCCAAGGTATATTCGAGTTATTCATTGCATACCCAGGTGGCTTCAAAGGATTAAACCATTAAGGGCCGTTTTCTCCAAGTCAGTTTAAACCTGGATTTACTTCAAACTAGTTTAATCCTGAGTTTAAAGTAAAAATGATTTTCCCCACACTAGTTTAAGCCTTGCATCAAGTTTAAACATGGGTTCTAGCTAATCCCTCAATGTTGAGGGTTTAAACTGCTGTTATGTGGTTTAAATTGATATTTTGTTGTAAATTCCTAGACAATATCTCATCATATTTTTCAATTTTTATGGCAATTATATTTAAATTAACCTTCTATTATTGTTCACTTCAAATTTTACAATTGGAAATCACAAGTGGTGAAATAGACTGACAGATATGTTGAAATCTTTGATGAGATAGATGATGTTTATAGCCTAATGAACGTATAAATGAGGTTAGGGTGACCAAGAACAGTAAGCCTACAAGGGTAGATCACTTTTAAAATTTGGAATAACTACTTCATAATTCTCAAATAGGCTATACAGCAAATATAACTGCTCCAGCCAAATGGATGTAAAAAAAAAAAAAAATACTGTGAATGTCAAACTGAGGATTCCCAAAAGAAATAGTTTGAGTTACAGCATGCTATCCCCAATATAGAATAATTAGAATCTGATGACCAACCAACAATTATTACTGTATAAACCCCCAATCTAGTACAACTTAAAAAATAAAAACCCAAATAAAACCACTACAACCAGTTTCCTTACCTAGGTTCCATTTGTAGGCCTAATTCTCCTAAATATTCACAATGTAATTCATTTCATTGACAAAACTGGTACCTAAAATAACTCTACTAACTTGATGAAATGTTAATGATTTTACATTTACATTACCCTTGTATTACAGTACTACTGTTGCTAAAATTTTGGACTTAATGCAATGAGAAATTACATACCGGTTTGTGGTCTCACAGAATGGAAGAACTGTTGATAGTTATCACCGAGTAGCTACAGAGGGTCTTATAATTAATGAAATAATTACCACACACAAGACAGAAGAAATTAGCATTATAAAGTTTTTAGGATTACAAATTGACCAAAATAGGCTGGAAAACACACAATGAAATAATTCCAAAACTGAGTTCAGCATACTTTGGTTTAAGGTTTGAATATATTACAAGAGGATGCCTTACGTATGGTATATTTTTCATGTTTTACTTTGTGATGAAGTATAGTCATATTCTGGGGCAACTCTTCCCATAGGGAGAAATATTTAAATTACAAAAATTAGCAATGAGAATAATGTAGAAAGAAAAAAAGATAATCTTGTAAACCGGTTCTTGAAAATTTAAAAGATATACAGGGGTATAGGCTATATATATAATCGATTATGTGTTATATGTTAGAGATAATATTGATAAATGTCAGATTAAAAACTAATTACAGTGTTCATGGGCAAACAACCGGAAGCATGAACGATTTACATAGACCAGTTATTTCACTATAACTCTTCCAGAAGGGTAGGCCTACACAAGGCTTGTAAACTACAGAGGTAGCGTATTCCGGCGAGTTTATAGGACAGGGGGTTGCGGCGAGCAGGCGAGTGTGTGACGTCACAAGATTCCAGGTCTCGCAATTTTCAGTTTTTACTCAGTCTAGAAAATCTTACACCGCGTGATTAAACTCGTAACCTTTAATTAACCCGTGGTCGGATTCCTGTGAAATTTATACAGAAATAATCTACACACATCAGCCCTACTGATGGTTAAAACAGAGCCTTAAAAAAAGCGGACACAAATGTTTTTATTTCATTTTATAAACATCACCCGTTACACAAAATTCATGGAGGGAGAAGCAAATTTCACTATGCGACAATTTTTTGTATTTTTGTGTCCCGAAAAAACTTCAAGCGAGAAAGTTTTAGTGAAATAATTGAATTTTAATACAAATGAAGTTCCAGCCCCATATCTCGAATGGTTTACGAGTAATTGAGTGGTAATTATTCCGGGCGCTTCAAGGTGTCAGAATGATTTGGCGCTTCAAGCACGACAGTAGAGATCATGGTGCCGCTGACAAAGCTTCTACCTACTGATCTCGGCCGCTTGACCGCAGTCTTTTAGGATATATATTACCAGTACATACTGTTTTTAATAATACAAATGGAAGGAAAGTGCAATTAACTGAACCATTATGCCGGGCCAGATATGTGCTGTGGCAGTGTGTAACAGTAATTTTGTAGATTGTAGAAAACAGCTAAGATGTGAACTGTTCTGTTATTCAAGTTACTTAAAATGTTCTTCTGATTCTACAGCATTTGTCTTTAAAATCTTGTAAAAATCTCCCAAAGGATCTAGATTTGAATGGAAATTATATAATACAGGTAGGTCTATATAACAGCTAAAGAGTGATTTGTTCTAATATTTTGTTGCCTAGAAAATATTCCTCATTCTAGAGGTTATGTTAGTATAATTTGATGAAAATTTGTTAAAGAATGTATCCTATATTTGTATAGAAATTGTACCTTATAATAAGGGTAGAAAACAACTACGGGAATTTTTATGTATCAATATTAACATGTACAGTACTAATGTTATTATTACATTGTGTAGACTATTGTAGAGTATTAATTTGTGTTAATATTGTAATCAAAGCAATACATTTATATTAATAATAATTTTCTCCGGGTTATATGGGGTAAGTTATGTAGGTAATGATTGGTGAAACACGGCCAAAAGTGTACATCTGTATACAAATTATGTGACGACAGAGATAATATAGACCTAATAAACTAAGGGATGGTTTGTGAATTGCAGGGCAGGGAAACTTTCATGAGCAGCACAACGAAAAGAGGCGCAGGATCTTTAAAATCGACGTCTCAACATAACAAAAAGGACACAAATTGCTTCGCAATGCATTCTACATAAATCACACAATATTTCAAAGGATTTTTCCATGAATTTTTCATTAAAAAGTAGCATCGTCTTGCCCTAACTATAACCCGATAGCATGCTCTTAAAGCCTCGGCAATTCAATTTTAACTGTAATACGTTTTCATGTTGATAAATTATATTAAAATATGAAAAGGGCGTAACAAGGTATTAAACTAATAAGGCATTTGATAAGGTAATTAGAAATAAAAGTTACTAGCACAAAGGATCAAAAAATAAAATAAATACTTCAACAAATATCTAAATAACAGTAGTGCAGATTTACAAGATTAGGAAAAAGTTTAATTCATTCTTTTTCCCCAGCGGATCAATCTTTCAGTATGGGTACAAGTAGCCAGTTAATATCCTTTATTATTGAGTCCACGATTAAAATATTTAAGGATTTTTACGTAGGCCTATTTTATAGAATAAAAAAGACCTCTGTACCGTTCCGATAGCTTTATCGCCTTGAGTAATTACCACTCTATTACTCGTAAACCATTCAAAATATAAACGTGGTACTTGATGTATAATAAAATTCAAATATTTCCCTAAAGCTCACATGCTTGAATCATTTTCTGGTCACAGAAATAAAATAAGCTCACATGCTTGAATCATTTTCTGGTCACAGAAATAAAAAAATTGTCGCATAGTCAAATATGCTTCTTCCTGAACATTTCACGGTCGTCACAAATCACTCCGACACTGAATCGCATGGAATAATTACCACTTAATTACTCGTAAACCATTCGAGATATGGGGCTGGAACTTCATTTGTATTAAAATTCAATTATTTCACTAAAACTTTCTCGCTTGAAGTTTTTTCGGGACACAAAAATACAAAAAATTGTCGCATAGTGAAATTTGCTTCTCCCTCCATGAATTTTGTGTAACGGGTGATGTTTATAAAATGAAATAAAAACATTTGTATCCGCTTTTTTAAGGCTCTGTTTTAACCATCAGTAGGGCTGATGTGTGTAGATTATTTCTGTATAAATTTCACAGGAATCCGACCACGGGTTAATTAAAGGTTACGAGTTTAATCACGCGGTGTAAGATTTTCTAGACTGAGTAAAAACTGAAAATTGCGAGATCTGGAATCTTGTGACGTCACACACTCAAGTGGTGCGATTGGTCTATCCCGGAATACGCAACCTGTATAGTTTACTGATCTTGAGGCCTACATACTATTCTGCAATACAGATACTGTATAGGGTACAATAAGTTTCCAAACAAAATTAAATTATTATATATTCAAAACAAATGATTGTAGGCATAGCCTAAATCTTTCAAAAGACGTAAGCTTACGGTATCAAGAAATTTTTAATTACTGTACTCACACCTTCTACAAGGGTCATTCTGTGTTTAATCAACACACTTTGGATTAAAATTTAACCTCACCATCCCAGATTTGGATAAAAATTTGTAGGCCTATATTAAGAGAAATACTAACTTTTACTGAAATATATCAATCCATTTTGAAAATTCAGACATGTAAATTCAACTGAGATAGCAACTCTTCTAATTCCTTCAGAAGGGGGAAAGGTGTCATTTTTAGCATGTTATATAAGTTTTTCAATGATATGTAACACATAATAGTTCTGATGAAATTTGTTTTTTCGAATTTCAAAGTGAAAATTTTGAATAAAAAAAAAGTGCATCTTCAAACATTTTCAAAAAATTCTAGGAAATAGATTACCCCAATGTTAAATTATGTACCAAGTTTGAAGATGGGATGGGAATGGGTTCATAGTTAATTTTTTTAAAACAGAATCCCTTGTAAAAAAAAAAAAATCAAGCCATATTAATTATATGCACCAATGGAAAGCAAATTTCAGTAAATAAATTGAAATACGTGAAATAACATCACCTGCTTGACATCTTGTTGTTCATTGGAAATACTTGTCTAATGCCGTATTGGTTTGCAAAGTGTTATTTTAAGATATCACATAAATATTTCAGGTCGGTGTCAGAGAATTTACTTTAGGCCTACATAATACATCTGTGAGAGGTATGCATAATACATCAGGCTTTCATGGTGGTGATGGTCCAGCCGGAAGGAGTGTTAATTTCATTTCAATTGGAAATTGGCATTTTAACACTAGGCCTATTACCACCACTATATGTAATCAGAGCATCCACAGTTTCAATGAAATGTAGCCTGATAAGTTATACACTGCTGATAGTATTTATGTTTCACTGGTTTAGCCAAGAAATAAAGGAATCACTGTAAAAGTCAAACTGGAGACCCCTCACCAGGAACATAACCAAGAAATTATTTGGAATGATACTAGGGCATGACAAGGTGTATAGAGAGGTCAAACATGAGGGCAGATTCCAGATCTCAGGCTCTGAACAAGTCTACACAGAAAATTCTCAGTGAAGTTAAACGTGTCACCTGATCACATTATTACGTCAGCTTACAAGCAAGCCACATTCACTCCATTGTTGCGTAGGAGGTCTGCATTGTTGGAGACCTAACAGTCCTTAATTCGAGCCCCGAGGAATAAAATGTGCCAATTCCTCCCTTTAAATTAATTCTAATAATTTGAATTGAACAACTTGCAATATACAAAATGCTAATTTTATCCACAAACTCTCGTCAATTTCAGTGCCAACACTGATGGGCCTACTGGTACTTTAAAATGAATTATATAGGAAATAAATTATAAATTATAATTCTACCTGGACAATCATCCTGCCTCTAAATATGTGACCTAGATCAAATTTAAATGTTTTTTTCTTGAAATCCACGGTAAGACTTTCAGGGAGGAACAGATTCGAGAAATTTCGGCGAAACGGTACTTCATGCCGCGCACAGGTTTTCCTTCCACTGAATAAGAAGTCCCTTGCACCAAACATAATATGTCACAATTATAATCAACAAAATAATATTTCATAATAAAAAAAGACCCTTGCACCAAAAATCATATTTCACAATATTACAGAAGTGGGAGTGGAAAACTCGTGCGCGGCATAAAATACCTTTTTCCCAAACTGTTATATTAAAACACATTTGGCATATTATAGGCTATTATATAGAAACATATCAAATAGTATATTTAACATAATGTAAACATTACAAGACCCGGTACCTTATATACGATTTAATTTCAATTTAATATGAATTAGCGACAAATCAGAAGCTGTTCGGAAGACATATTCTTAACGCAAAAAGAAAGCTTTCCAAATGAATTCAAGAAAACAACTGAACAAATTACTCTACACAACACTTCAGATGTTTAAATTATAATTTATTCTTATTACGCTATAATTACACTACAATTTTCACTAGGGACCACACTTAACACACACAGTTCTCTTTAACAAAATAAAAACACAATCTCCTTCTTCACAAACGGCAGACATATTGGAAATCGGTGTCCTTGGTTCCTGATTGGTCAGATACACTCAAGATCCAAAGCCTGTAAACCGTCAAGACGGTCCTACTACTCTTGCATCGTTTGAACCACCGCCGTCTCGAGAATTACACTGCCTGTCCTATGCTTTATTTTAACATGGAGTTCAGAGTATTGTTAAATTGCCTAATTTATCCAGTAGAGGCGACACAGTTCACACCCAGATTGCAGCAATCACTAATCAAAATAAGCATTAAACAGACACAGATACTTGTGTTATTTGTTTAGAACGTAATATTATTCCAGTATATGACACTTACCTTGAAATGGAATTTTGGAGCAATAATTAAAATAAATGTAAATTAATTAGACGCATTGATAGACTATATTATGAGCACCGCCGTCTCGAAGAGTAATACAGTTTAGAAGGCAGTGATTATGAGACGGCGGTGACAGCACTAAATAATCAACAATGTCGTAGCAAAAAACAAGAAGCAGTCTGGGTGTGAAAGGTGCTGCCATCTGTAATGTCGCCGAGTACGCAAAATTAGCCGTATAGGACAGGCAGTGTATACACGATTAATACAGTTTAGAAGGCAGTGGTTTGAACCCGCGAGCATTTTGTTTAAACTGAACGTCCGCCAAAATTGTTTGGAGAAAATGAAAGTCTGTTTAAACTCAATACCCAAATTGAACGGGTTTGGCTTATACCAAGTTCAATCGGATTTGGAGAAAACGGCTCTAAGTCGGTGTTTCTTTATGTTAAGTGATCTGACCAAGTCGGTTTTCGGTTTCGCTTTCCAAAACAAAAGAAACGTTGCAATATTCTAATTTTTATCACTTGACCTTCTTCCCTCGCTTTAATCAATTCACACGTGTTATTGTTTACACAGATCTTGTAACCCGGCGTTTCACTCCACGCGGAGTAGCTGTCACAGCCGTCACGGGACATTCTTAGATTTTAAATGGCTGAGGTAACTAGCTGATTGGTGCGGCAAAAAATTTAAAAAAAAATAAAAAATAAAAATAAAAAAAATAAAAAGAGCATGGGTTGACCTGTCAGCAAACTTTTCCTTCTAACAAAAGGAAGCCGCTGGGTAGGCAAAGAATAACTGGACTTTAGATAAGATGACGCAGCGATCGGATGGTAGGACAAGTCCCATAATAAAGGAAGTAGCGCCAAAGAATTTAGTTTAGTATTGCACCCCTAGAATTTTGTTTCTATTTCTATAATATTAAATGACGTTTTCATTAAGGCTTTTAAAAATTATTATACCCGTGACTTAATGACCACATGCGTGGTCTAGTGGTTAGTGTTGCTGACTAGGAATCCACAGGTTTGAGTTGGATCCAGTCTGGGACGGGGTACTCTCAGCCTCATGAGGACTACTGAAGAACTGTCTTGCTATCCGATGTTAGGCCTAATAAATCGATTAATAAATCAGCTATATTCTTTTTCAGTAATAAATAACTTTTGGACAGTTTACTCCTGTCCATTTTCGATTTTCCTTGGCTATCCCATCTATGATGAAAGAGACAGAACAATTTGCACAAAATGAAAACGAACATTTTTAAAAATCCAAAACTGTTCTTTATCAAATTAAGAAATTGGAAAAAGAAACGAAAAAGGTATGACTTCCAATGCAGAATAGGCCAATTAGAAGACATAAAAATATAAATAACGATGTTTGGGAACCAATAACAAGAGAGTTGAGTTTATTTCTTGAAAAATATAACAGACAAGCCAATTTGGCTTGGTTTTCATGGATTCAAATCATTTAAATTTAACATCCGTCAAGATGAACACAGGACATCTTATAACAGTAAAAGCAGATGTTCATGAAAAAATTAATTAATTTCAACGACCTGCCCACGATGTTACCTCTATGCAGTTAAATATACGTAAATTAGCTAATAATAATAATAATAATAATAATAATAATAATAATAATAATGAAGACGGGTGATTCTGCCGGAGGCAGGTCTAAGGTCCCGGAACGGAGCCATGGGCTGAGACACGTCCCAGGACTACTCGGTTCACAACTCACCCACGTTGGCGGAAATAATAATAATAATAATAATAATAATAACCCAAATAAAATAATAGCCTTAAACATAGTTAAGTATATTTACTTGAACAAATCTGAATATTAAAAAAACGATCCGTTACTACGAAGGTTCATAAAAATATCCCTATAAAATCTATGATTTGCAATGATTTCTATGATAATTTTTATGGACTTCAGTAATGGGATAGCCTGACTCAGTGTATAACTCGACCGGTAAGACCTGAGCCAAACACGCGCATATAGCTTATCGTCCGCCGGTAGCAATGGAGTAAGAGCAGAAGAGAATGCATATATTGTAATTTTCATTCCAAACTATGCGGTTCATAATAACCCGTAACTATTGAAGACAAAAATAAAGTGAATAAAGTATTTGTTTGTTTTTCTTATGAAATATGGTATGTAACTCACAGAATATCGCTGTTGGGTCTTCACTATTGAATGTTGTGAGGCTAACTAAGATCTTTTTACACGGTCTGTACAGTATGAACTAGCAAAGAACTTCACATACTATGAAGGTCAGGCAGGTCTAGATTACGTCATCGTAGACTACTGCGCAGCCGTTTGTTTGGCTCAGGTCTTACCGATTGAGTTATATAGGCCTATGTGTGTGATGCTGTAAGGAGAATGCTACATGAATAATTCGGTAAGATCGCTAAATCAATTTAAACTTGATTGGATATTAATTTTTGAAAGACATACGTTTTGTCACGTCAAGACCTAGGTATTACTGATCTTGAAGCTACATTCTATGTAATAAAATTTGTGCGACATAAGTTAATTTGCACCATATACAGTATTTCCCTATGACGGGTTGCTTGCTCTCCAGTGACAGTCAATGACTTTACCACAATCCGAATAAGATATAGGAATGTCTATCTTGACTGTAGTCTGACGTGGAAAAGGTATATGCATTATTTAGCACCCCAGGGCCCAAATTAAGATTATCAACTAGATCAGTAAACTTAAAATCACAGATGGATCCTTAACCAATATTGACTTAAGGGGATTCAATTTTCGGTACAGCGAGCAACTCTAACTTAGAAATTCTAGAACGCTTCCAGTCCATTTCTTAGTATAATTGATCAGCTTCGTAATTCAAGTGATATAGTTATGAATAAAGTGTTTAGAAAATGTCTGCCTATATACCACTATTATAACTTCCTTAAAAAACAACAGCTGAAGTCTACAGGAAATATCATAAAAGACCAATTAAATAAAACATGCTTTAAAGTTAACTTTCATTGTAGTTTTGTAAACTAATATTATAAGTGTATAGTAAATTATGTGATACCTGATAAAATACTTTATGGAAAGACAGAGTATAATACCCAAAGTAGTCACCGATTTTGATCATTATTAACCTAGATCAATTTTAATTTACGCTTACTGGTTAGTAAATAACTGCACAACACTCAAGAAGAGTAGACTCTTGTATTTTCTTCAAGTTTATTTAGGCCTATATAGACACGCATAGAAATATACTAACTTCGTATTCCACATGAACTGAAAATGTTGTGTTTATGATATTCTGATGATCTAATCGGGTGTATGTAATCTGCGCCACGGTTGACACCTAATTTGAAATAGAATAAAAATGAGATATGTAAACTGCGCCACGGAGATATGTATTGTCTGGCGGGGAGCTGAAGGCCGAGCTAGCGTTCCCCCACTACCTTACCATGCGCTTGTATTTACTGTCTATCTATGTCTTTCCCCCACTATGCCACCAGCTCGGCCTTCCGCTCACCGCTAGACAGTAGGTTGCGGCAGTAGTTATAGGCAAACAAAATTAAGACCTAATATGTGAATGTTCGTTTCTATTCAGTAAAAATTTTTTGCACATGAGGTGATGGGAGCGTACTTGTCTGTAGGTTGGTACCGATCTATGTATGTTGGTAACGAGTGCTTTATCTGCTCTATCTTTAGGTTGGTAACAACTTTTCTCTAGCGAAGAAAATCAAAACACAATTTCACTAACGAGTCATTCACTTGTGTTTACAGTCTCAGAGTCATTGTGTACATTATCTTTTAGTGGTCGCAATTTCATAGCCAGTCCTAAGTCTGGAGAAGTGGGAAGGAAAATGTTAGGGCGTTAGTATGACGGTGACGCCATTTAAATGTCGGTGGCGCAGTTTACATATGTCGGTGGCGCAGTTTACACATGTCGGTGGCGCAGTTTTATATGTCGGTGACGCAGTTTACATCGTGTAGGTTGGGAGAAAGGTAGAAGTGGCGCAGATTACCTTATACCATCTAATCGTCTTGTGTGATTTTAATTTTTAATACATACTTTAACCACTTTGTTAATTTTAACTTTGGAAACATCTATTCTTTAATCATTGTAAATAATACTGGAGGTAGCGTGCCCGCCTCTAGTTCCGATGGTCGCGGGATCAAACCCGCCGCTGTCGATGGGTTTTTCAGGTAGTAAAAATCCTGGGCACGGAGTCCTCCGGGAGGGACTTTAAGCTGGGGGCCCGTGTCGTAGATTTACAGCATGTAAAAGCCAAGCCTAAATTAGAGCCTCTGGACAAAATTTCTCGGCCATTTCACGTTCAAGTAATACCTTAATTTCCGAAGGGAGGTTAAGGGGCGCTGGGCTTACCACCTGTCCCTCCTGCCCTCTAGGAAAATAAGCGTAATAAAATTCACAACACAGAAACCTCTACTTGGAGGCCCTTCGCTCCAACATGGGGGCAAAGGATTCGAGAGAAAGAGTACATTGAGCTCAGTGTAACTAGACTAGAACCCACTTCGGGTATTATACTCTCTCTTTCCATAAAGTATGGTACTTTATCACATAATTTACTATACACTTATAATAGTAGTTTACAAACAATCCCCAAAAGTTAACTTTAAAGCGTGTTTTAATTAATTGGTCTTTTATGATATTTCCTGTGCACTTCAGCTGTTTTTTTTAAAGTATAACAGCGACATTTTCTAAACACTTTATTTCATAAATGTATATATCGAGATTATACTGTTGAATATTGTTCAGTCGCTCTAATAGAATTACTACAACTCATACGGCAAAATATAACTCGCTTTAGGTCAATGTTATATCTTAATCTACAGTCACAATGCGATTGTATCAGGAGAACGTAAGATGCAGGCTCGTCATGTATAGGCGTATTGATCGTACAGTAACAAAAGCATTTCGTTATCACGAATTTATCACAGCGGCGAGGCGAGGGGAACAAAGCAATGCCTCCCATATCTCAACAGTTTTATGGTGGCGCCAGCTGGTTTCAAATCTTGAGAGCGACTTTAATGTTGAGTCATCGAATCGTTGTGAAATATGCTATCCTACTAATTTATCAAACCTAACAAAAGAAGAAAAGGAATTGATACCCTGTGTACGTGAACATAAACCAAAGAGAATCCAGCAATTCCTCAAACAAGCGTAGACATTATGTCTTATAAATTGTGCCGCCAGAAATAGCCTGAGTGAAGAACTACTTCTAGTCATGTGTGAATTAAAACGTAAATCAATATTAAGAAATAAGAAAGACCTGAAAACACAGGAAAAACTGGTTTTCAATTAGCAAATATGATTATATTGTCCACCGCTGTGGTGTAGGGGATGGGTCCGCTGTTCCCACCCAGAAGGCCCAGGTTCGAATCCTGGTCGGGACAATTTACCTAGGCGGGTTTTTTTTACCGGGGTTTTCCTCACCTGTGAGACAAATGTCGCGTAACTTTAGGCTCTTGTGGTCCCCGGATATCATCTGGCCATCATTATCATCTTCATCCCATTCAGAGTGAATGGTGTATCTCGTCCTATGTGTTCGTGTTCTCTCTCTCGGAGGTGGCTCCGGCATTGGGGTGAGGCCCTCATCCGAGGAGGTCCTCCATGTCCTTGTCTGGTAAAAAAAGTATGTATGTGATCGAAAGATAACCCTCTGCCGACAGGTCACGGCCCTGTAAGGCCCGGGCGGCATGGGTCACTTAGTAGTAGTAGGTCCGTAGATCGCGAACGATCTCTGGAGATCCCCTAGGATATGCACAGCAGTTTAGGGTGCCAGCCTAACATTGTCTCTTGTTATGCGTTTCGTAACCTGTTGAACAGCATCTCTCCATTCAGATCTAGATTCTGCAAGCCTAATGATCTGTGGGTCACTTAAATGTCCCTAAAAGAGAGAGATTCTTTTAATGTGAAAAATAGACAAACAAGACTTTATAAAATACTAATTTGTAAAACTAAGGGAAAGAAAGAAATATGATTATATTCCATGTTTGCAGAAGGCAGAAGGTTATCGGAAATGGGTGCAAGAAATTCAGGTTTTCACCATGATGGCATAAAAGAGAAATAGTTTCGCATTTCTAACCTAACTTTTTTGCAGTGAGTTCTTTATAATTCCCGTGACTTGACAAGGGTCATTATACAGGGTCTTTATTATAAGTTGAGACGGGGCGACCGGTGTTTTCACTCTCCGCTACGGAGTCCGCATTAGCCGCGGGTGGAGCGCGCGCGGCTTCCCTGCTTAAAGTGTAGGCTATATAAAGTATTACATCTTACCTTATAACGTATGTTGGAAGTGTCGTCCTTCCTGTGTTATACAGACATTGCATCTGGAAACCACATTCTGGCTGACGCGAGTGAGTTCTTCCACTGTAATGCCCCTAATTTCATTCGTAATGTTTTCTTTCAGCTCCTCCAATGTGTGAGGATTTGTTCGATAAACCTTATCTTTAAGAATGTGGTTTCCAGATACAATGCCACAGGAAGGACGACACTTCCAACATATGTTATAAGGTAAGATATGTAATACTTTATATAGCCTACACTTTAAGCAGGGAAGCCGCGCGCACGCCACCCGCGGCTAATGCGGACTCCGTAGCGGAGAGTGAAAACACCGGTCGCCCCGTCTCAACTTATAATAAAGACCCTGTATAACAGTTCTACGTCATGACTTCTGAACACTAATTGTTTAAATGTAGCATTATCACGTCAGCTCAGTACTGGGGTGTACTAACTCCACTTTTTGCGAAAAATGAGAAATATGTGTACTTGCAATTCTTAGTAAGTTGTCCACCGCTGTCGCGTAGAGAATGCATTGGCTCTTTTCACGCAGCGGGCCCGGGTTCGATTCCCCTTCGGGACAAGTTTCTTGGGTGGGGTTATTCCCGGATTTTTCTCGCCTATAAGACGTATTTTAGGAAACTAGGTCCTTCTGGTCCCTGGGTATTATCTGACCGTTATTATCATTTTCATCCTATCCGCTTCTTGTAAGACATGAGTGTTTGTGCAACTCATGTGTCTCATCCCGTGTATTCGTGTTGTCTCGGAGGTGGCCCCAGCATTGAACAGAGCACTCATCCGGTGTGCTTTAGGGGGTGGTTCTAGAGCGGACAAGTCTAACCATTTCACTGTTTAAAACATTTCCGCGCCGTCTATATACTGGGGCGCTATTGTTGTTTATGACATTATCATTATCATTATCATTATTATTATTATTATTATTATTATTATTATTATTTCTATTTTGTCAGCTGTTTCATTGGTGTTGAGAGAAAATGCAGGCCTAAACCAAAACATCTTCACTCCTCTAGAAATTTTCGGACAATAAGTGTAGTATACAGAATGACAGCTTTCTTGCAACGTTCTAAACAAATTTGGATCCAATCTTAAGGATTTGTGTTATTTTGTAAGGCCGAAGGCGTGATCCCTATAGTTACTGGCTGAATTTGAACTTCGTTTAGTTT
Source organism: Ectobius pallidus (assembly GCA_964059195.1). Classification (NCBI taxonomy): domain Eukaryota; kingdom Metazoa; phylum Arthropoda; class Insecta; order Blattodea; family Ectobiidae; genus Ectobius; species Ectobius pallidus. Next base: position 30,243,918 of record CAXKWD010000001.1, on the reverse strand, counting down.
CAAATTTTAGCTATGCATATTGCTTTATCTTCCCATTAATTGTGATATTTAAGTTAGTCTATTGCAGTCTTAATAGTAGCTATTGTGCGGTCATAGTTTGAATATGCATTTTTCATACTCTCTGTTTGTTATTATTTTATTATTTTTACTTTTCCTGCATTTTGATCCCACTATGATACTATTAGGAATAACGCATAGCTATGTCCTGCAGTCATAAAACTAATAAGCTAATTATGTGCTTCGCTTACAGTTCCACCAAATCGTTCACTTATAAACCAGGAATAGGTAATGTTTTCTTGGGCTTCCAATCGGATGATTGTTTCCGAGGTTTCGGAAACCTCCTTCTGTTGCAGTCTTCTGGGAGAAATTAGCTCTATTATGGAGAATGGGGGCTGTCACACTGGATCGATCGAGGGACAGCGTCCGACCGACTGGTATAACGAACCTATAGACAGCAGTGGTACCAGTCACATAGCATCGATCGCCAGCGATCAACAACGAGGGTGAGAGATCATCTGGTCTGTGAAATCAAACCTGTCCGTTTTTCAATCGCCAGTTGATGGCAAACTTCGTACCCACCTGAATTTCAGAATTGATGCTGGAAGATTTAACTTACACAATAATGTCGTTTTAGACTTATATTTGAATGAAATAGAATTGCACGAATCATTTAAGGCATTTAAAACGATATCTTCTTATGTAATTTAATTTAAAAAATACAAAAATAGATCGAGTTGTAGCACCTAGCGGTGGGCTATCGAACTACAACAAACAACAAACCTCTTCCCTCGGCCGACTGATGGAAGCTTGAAGTAAACAGATGTAGCCTGAGATAGTAGGCATAATATTACACCTTACATCCCAACACATGTATGATAATGTGCAGGAAATAGGCATTCGTATTCCTAATACGGTAATATACTTTACCTCTAATATACAGTGATGAGTAGACCTATTAAAATCATATAGGTACATAACCTATAATATTTCCGTTGATATATGACGCTCGGTGCAGTTTGACAAGGAACAGAAATTCAGCCGAGAGCGCTTGATGGCAGTCGGTTGGTCTTGATCGATCGAAGCTCAGTGTGACAGGCCGCTAAGTCTGGTTCCGACTACTCAGAGCTCTTTGTTTATCTGCTCCACTTCCGGTTTTCGTATTCCCCACTCCATCTATCCTTTCTTCATCATTTCTATACAGTACAGACTTTTTACAAATTAGATCAGTTCTCCCAGAAGATGGCAACGGAAGAAGCTGCCGAAAGCTCGGAATCAATGCTTCAATGCTCCTATTAAGCCGGTTGGAAGCCGATTAAACCATTTAGTACCGTACGTTTACATGCAGGATTCAGATCGATCCGAGTCCGATCCCCGTATTGAGATCGCCATGTAAATGGGGACTCAGTCCGGAATGAATTTTCGATCCGATCCTCTGCAAATGGAGGAACGGATCGGGTTCAAGTCGAGTTCAATTCCATGTAAACGCTAGCGAACTCAATCCAGGTGCGCGCGCATACACTCGCACGGCGTTCGTCATTTGTACAGTCAGCTGATCGTCAGTTTAATCAGAAATACTCACTCACACTATAATATTAATATTGTTATCTTACTCTTTTATGCCATGATTTGTTTAGGTGACTAGAAATTAATAGAACCCACACATTTTAATCATGGAATAAACACTGCAATTGTTTTATGCCAGTTACGTTTATTCTACGTTGTGGTGGAAGTTACAGTAAGCGTAGCCATGGACTGTAATTAAAACTGTTAAAGCGGTTTGTGAACTTAGTTTTAAAATGCAGCTTTCCCTCTGAAACAAATAATACCGTGTTACAAGTTTCCAAGCCACGGTTGGTGAAAATTCTCAACTCTCTAGATGAAGCATGTTAATTAAACACATAAAGAGGTTTTAAACTTATTAGGGAATGTTTAAAATTAAATATCTGTAACCACAAAACAGGCTGCAGAGCTGGAAACGATCATTAATTCAGAGAAGTACATCGTTCTCTCAAGGAAGAACTTTTAGGTTAGGTTGATTTTATGGTAACTATCTTTGAAAGGTAGGCAACGGTTAGAAACCTCCAAATTGGATGTATTGCGTTCATGAACCACACACTGTTGTCTCTGTTGGATATTTCATGAGAATATTATAAGAGAAAAATTCCTCTGACACTGGGACTCAAATCGAGGACCTTCGGCTACCCGTACCGCCGCTCTACCAACTGAGCTAGCCAGAGTTAGACTAATTGTCGTTAATGGTATCCCTTACTGAAATACAAGTTATGTCATATGCAGTACTGTAAGGCACACTGAGGCAAGGCATTTGATGATTTTGCACCTCTTTATATGAAGGTTAAAAGATAGCTAGAATATATAAATGTGTATCATGAAATAATTTATTAAATAAGGGCAATTTGTTTTCGCATTTTTTTTGCTCTATTTTGCATTTTTCATCATTTTCAAGAGATTAGTCATCTTTGGCAATTTTTAGGTCATTTTCGGTATTTCAGGTCATGTTCCATGTGCAAATCGTTACTTTCAGACAACAGACAATCGTTTTTATTTGAGAATCTCAGCCAAGTGTCCACAGTTCATTTTAATTCAGGTTTATTGTTAATACCATAGCAGTTTATCTGTTGCAATCAAGATTTTTTCTTTCTTTTTAAATGGCACATATTTGCTAGGGACAATTTGGTGGGCATGCGAGTTCAGGTAGAATTTATTTTTCGCTAAGGGTGTCTACGTAGTATAAATTTACTTACTTTTTTTAGTAACAAAATGTGTGTTTTATATTGTAAATTCATACATAACGCACTGACATCCATTAATTGCTTTCAGCAATTCATTACTTTAAAAAACTAATTATAAGTAATAATGGTAAATTTATTGGGTATAAAAAAACTAGTGTAATTTTTTTTTACTATTTTATGGTCATTAAATGCCTTTCCCTACAGCAATTAGTGATTTTCTTGACTGGGCTTCCACTGTATTGTACAGTAACATTCAAGATGATATTAAGGGAACTCATACACTACAAGTTGTCAAAATATGCTTTTGAAGTGATAGCATTTGCTTTTCCGTAAATAATCCTTAATTTCCAGGTAAAAGTTTTATTTATTAGTACTGTTTTTGGAGGATGTAGGCACTAGTGACTGTCACAACTTTAGACGCAACTGTCTACAAGTTTCGTTTTTCATGTTCCAATATGAAAAACAAAGTATGAAGAATCATTTGTCTAGTTTCATTAAAAGTTTGTCAGCAGTCCTTTGTCATAAGTATCCTGATCTCTCAGCATACTCCACTGTTAAATTTAATAGATATGTAAAGCCTTTTCTGTAATTTTTTAGCTGTTTAAGACATTTTTGTTTCATTCCTTTTATGTATTTATGTCTAAAATTTTTTACTTTCTTTATTAGTTAATCACAAGTTTATACACTTTGTTTCTTTGTCTCTCCTCTTTCTTCACTTTGATATTTTTGAAACTGCACCCCAACACGAGCAGTCTTGCTCATTCGGGTGTATTTCTAATGTTAATATTTCTTGTGATAGAAAAATTATTAATTATGTAAGATTAGCCTATCTTTCTTTTCCTCTTTTTAAATAGCAGTTGTTGTTGTTTTTGAGATTTGTATTTGTTCTGCTTTATTTTACTTGTATAAATATGGATTTATATTTGTATAAATAAAATAATAAAATAGATGTTTTATTTTAGGTGCCATGTTTTTTAATGAACGGTATGATTTTTGCAAGCGGAATTCTTGTACTCAGGGGATAAAAAAACGAGAATCAAATTCAAAACTGGACACGGAATTTCAGGGTCGAACACGAAACTTTCTTTACAGTGAGCACGTTGCACGCTGTAACTTGCAAATCTCTGTCCCATGGAATTCATGGAGTCAGCAGCATAAGAATCAATTGTTCCCTCCGGCTATTGTAATGTTTTGGCAACGAGCTCCATCTGATATGTCCCTAATGTCTTTCCGATGAAGACCTCCTAGCTTTTAACGACAATCCTGGCATACGATAAAATGACATCAGCGGTTTCAACTGCTTGTATAAAATTTTATGATTCGTTAATGTTCCTTCTTGCATTACGTAGGTTATATTTGCAAGCTGAAGATACCCACACCCTGTTTACAACCAAAGATCATCCAGACTTGAGAAAGCAGGAAACTTGGCCAATCTTATAGAGTTATTTAGCTCTCATGAATTCTCGTAATTACCATCGATAAAGTGAAAATATTTTTTCAAACATTTCTAGGCCAACTCTAGAACTCGCAAAAATGCGGAATTTTGTTTAAATTCCATTTCAATATAGAAATAGCTGTCTTTTGGTGCCCAGAATTACATCCTTGATCAAGAGGATGTGTTAGGCCTATATCAGTTTTCTCTACACTACACAAAAGTGTTAAGAGTCAAATATTATGAATTATTAAAATCTTCAAAATGAAAAGTTTAAAATCTCCTTTATGGTGTGTTTGCATAAATACGAGGGTAGGCTGAAAAGTAATGCACACATGCTTGTACAGCACGAACAAAAACAAATATCAAGATCGGACAAAAAGTACATTAAAGTACAATTCTTAAGCTTTAAAATCATATATTTATTTTTCAACATAGTCACTGTTAAGGCTAACACATTTCTCCCAACGTGTAACAAGTTTTATCATTCCGTCACTGAAAAATACTTCCGAGTTTTCTCGGTGTATATGTTGAAAAATAAATATATGATTTTAAAGCTTAAGAATTGTACTTTAATGCACTTTTCATCCGATCTTGCTATTTGTTTTTGTTCGTGCTGTACAACATGTGTGCATTACTTTTCAGCCTGCCCTCGTATACAACGTTACACCACATGAGTCTTAAGCATACTTGGTTTTACTGCGAAATTACACCAAAATTAACCCAATTTTGTACCGAAATTTAACATTTTTACTCACCGTTAAATACGTTCGATATTTTTATATAGGCTATAGGCCAGAAAATTTGAGTACTTTGCGAAAGTACAAAGCTTAGTATTTATCAACTTACAAAGCACAACGAAGAATAAAAAGAAAACTTTACGAATGTAAGACTGTTGCACTTTGGAGGAAGCAGACATTTGTAAAATAAAGGTCAGGTGTGAATCTTTATTCTCAAGTTCTCCATGGGCTATCAGCCGGGTCGAAGTTTTACGTAGGGTTTTTGTATGGTTTTCCCTCACGAGAAAACTTTAGGCCACTTATTGTCCCCACACTTCATCTGGCCACAGAATAGGGAGCATACAGAAGGGAAAGCAGTGGTCATCTTCTTTGATTTCGCTAAGCCCAGACGCAGCATTGGCAGCATGTTGGAAGTAGGTAATCTACAGCTAGCTTCCTACTCAGTGACAGCTGTTTTTTTTTTTTCCGCCAGAAAGTCTTTATGCAAAACAGAGTACTCTATTTGGAATAAAATTGGAGGGACTCATATTTCCTAGGGTAACTCCCATAAAGACGGGTAGGCCTACTACGAAGAATGAAAACTTTGGGGGCATTATGACATGAATATGTAATTTATAATACTATTTCGACAAAATAGTTATCGTAAGTTATATGGAAATGTAATTTATAATCTTTTAACTTAAAGCTTCATATAGGCTATTTTAGGGGACACTATCCCCTTTCAACTAAAGCACTCCTCAAGCAGAACGCTTTCATATAACAATATTAAAGAATCCTAACTTACCTATTAAAACCCCCCCTAGTAGCTGCAAGACCTTGACGTAGGTGGGGGGGCTTGCGTGCATCTGCGAACCTGTGGGCTGTACTGGCAGAGTTACTCATGCCAGGGTGGCCACAGGGGAGATACCAGACGAAGAAGCGGCTAATCAAGCCCAACCCTAAGGTGTAGTGCAATCCGTGCTGAAGGGGTGAATGGCACAGGGCTAATGTGTCTTTAACGGGGCCTCTGGAAACCAGGCGACCTCCAGAGTATAAGCCTTACCCAGGCATGCGGGGCTCTACCTGGGCGGACTGTATAATTCCCTAGCTTCTCGTGGTACCAAAATGGATACACAGAAGGAAATTTCCAAAACAACTTCTGAGGACCACGTAAGTGAGCCCTCAGCACTGGTACCCACTTTATTTGATGAGGAAGCTCTTCTAGAGCAAGCCTCTGATATGGAGATGGGCATCGATGTAAACTCATCAGAGGTGGTCATGTCAACCTTGGCTGGGGAAAAAGAACCTAAGAGACCTACTCCGGGCCTAGACGAAGCCACGGAGAAAATGGACAAGCTCAAGGTGAAAACAAATAAACAACTTCTGAGGACCACATGTATGAACCCTCAGCATATACAACCATTTCCCTCGAAAAGGAAGCTGTCTTACAGCAAGCCTCAGACAGAGATATGGAGTATAAGCCACCAAGATCTGGGTAGTAAAGCCTTTTCTAGACCTTGGGAGAATTGTTCTTCAAACCAAGGATGGTACTAAAGGTCCTCCAGATCAATCTTCAGCACAAGAAGGCGGCCTCGGCTGCCTTCTGTAGAATCTTCAATACTGAAGAAATAGATCTAGCTCTGATTCAAGAGCCCTGGATTAACAGGGGTCGTATTGCAGGGCTAGGAGAATGCCAAGGGAAGTTGATATACTGCAACAAGGGCACTCATATTAGGAGTTGTATCCTTGTTCGTAACGGTATTCAATGTTTACCTCTTTTGGAATTTTGTTCTAATGACATCACCACAGTGAAGATTGACTGCCAAGTAGGAGGAGGGAACAAAGGCCTTATACTGAGCTCTGTTTATCTCCCCTACGACGGTAGCAATCCTCCCACAAGGGAACTAGAGCAGTTGGTCGCACACTGTACAAGGAGTGGCGAACAGACCATCTTTGGGTGTGACGCCAACTCTCATCATGAAATTTGGGGAAGCAAGGATATCAATAAAAGGGGTGATTATCTTTTAGATTTTCTGCTCTCCAACAACCTAAACATACTCAATGTCGGTAACAAGCCTACCTTTGCTAACCGCATAAGGCAGGAAGTTATCGACATTACTTTCTGTACTGGGTATATTTCCACACAGATTACCGATTGGAGGGTCTTGGATGAACCATCACTTTCGGACCATAACTACATTTCCTTTAATATTAATGTAGTAAAAAGAACCAATCCCTACAGGAATCCCAGGAGAACCTGGTGGGATCCCTATAAAGAGGATCTCTCAGGTAGGATTGGGCAGATAGAAGGGATTAGATCTTTTGGTGATATTGACAAGGTCGCCTACTTGATTCAAGAGGCTATACTTGACTGTTATCATGATAACTGCCCCATGCAAACGAGGATTAAATCCACGAAAGTGTCATGGTGGACTCAGGACCTTGAATATAGGAGGCGCAGAGTAAGACATCTCCTTAACAAGGCTAAAAGAATTAGAGACTGGAGGGAATATCATATAGCCCTCACTGAATACAATAAAAGCATACGTAAGGCCAAAAGATCTTCTTGGCAAGCCTACTGTCAGGACATATCTAGCCTGTCAGAGGCAGCCAGATTACAAAGAGCACTGGCCCACGGTATAGTCAATCCCGTAGGAACAATATGTAAGCCTACAGGTGGTTTCACATGCTCGGCCGAAGAAACACTCAAAGTACTCTTTGAGGCACACTTCCCCGAATGCTTACATGATGATGACAAGACATGTGAATTCCTAGGACACTGTGAAAACTCTAGACCAAGAGCATCACAGGAAGAATGGGAACTGGCACGTCAAGTGGTCACAACACACAGCGTCAAATGGGCAATAAATAAATTCAGCCCATTCAAGTCGCCAGGTGGAGACGGCATCTTTCCTGCATTACTGCAGAAAGGACCTGACTCACTTTACATTCTTCTGTGTAACCTCTTTAGAGCCAGTATAGCTTTTAGCTATATTCCTCAGGCCTGGAGAGTTACCAGAGTAGTATTTATTCCTAAGCCCGGGCGAAATAAATACACAGAGGCTAAGGCTTTTCGACCAATCAGTCTTTCATCATTCCTTCTGAAGGCTTTGGAAAGACTGGTCGAAAGATACATTCGAAGAAGAGTACTATCAGATACTCCTCTTCATAGAAACCAACATGCCTACCAGCCATCCAAGTCTTGCTTAACGGCGTTACACAGCCTAGTTAGCAGACTGGAGGATTCCATGGCATGGAAGGAAATAGCCCTAGGGGCCTTCCTAGACATAGAGGGAGCCTTCGATAACACCTCCTATGACTCTATGATCATGGCTGCTCAAAAGTATGGAGTCAATGACACTCTTTGTAGTTGGATAAACTCCATGCTCAGGAGCAGGAAAATTACAGCTAGCCTTCTTGGGGCTACAATGGGAATTGTCGCCACGAGGGGATGCCCACAGGGGGGGGGGGTTCTCTCTCCCCTATTGTGGAGTCTCGTGGTGGATGATCTTCTCAAAGAAATGACCCAGGAAGGATATTACATACAAAGCTATGCAGATGACATAGCACTTGTTGTCTTTGGGAAATTTTCCAATACAGTCTCAGACATGATGAATCGTGGTCTGAGGAAAATTCACAACTGGTGCAAGCAGGAAGGCCTGTCTATTAATCCTAGCAAAACAGTTGTAGTCCCTTTTTCAAACAGGAGGAACTTGAAGGACCTGGGTAAACTTAAACTAGGCAATTCAATCCTGGAATACTCCGAATCAGTTAAATACCTAGGCCTTGTACTAGATAAGAAACTGACTTGGAATAACCATATCGAAAATACCATTCGTAGAGCTAGATGGTCACTTGTGACCATCAAACGCACTATTGGAACAACCTGGGGCCTAAAACCTTGCATAAGCCATTGGCTATATGTTGCAATGGTCAGGTGCCAGATATCTTATGGTGCCATCGTTTGGTGGCGCAAAACATTACAAATAACTGTAGCAGGGAAATTTACCAAGCTACAGAGACTAGCATGTCTGTGTATCACGGGGGCTTTCAGAAGTACTCCTTCCATTGCATTGGAGACTCTGTTGAACCTCCCACCCATGGACATTTACTTACAAGCAGAGGCCAGGCTCACTGCCCATCGCTTAGTGCAAACAGGGAACTGGAGGAACAGCAGCTCAGCAACTGCCCATACCTCCATATTAAGCTTCCTGGACATTACAGAGTTGAATATGAGGTCAGATCTCATGAATACTCAACACTGCTCCTTTCCTCCTTTCAAGACCACTCTTGGTTCTCGAAATGACTGGAGTGGAGGAATTACACCTGATAGAGGACGGGACCAACTTGTGTGGTTCACGGATGGATCCCGCATAGGGGATCAATCAGGTGCAGGTATATTTAGCCTATCTCCAAGGACAAACGTCAGTATAAGCCTTGGAAAATACTGTACAGTTTTTCAAGCAGAAATAATTGCTATCTTGAGCTGTGCACTCAGAGGAATTGAGAGAGGCTACCGTGGTAAGCGAATTCTCATCCTCACAGATAGCCAGAGTGCTTTAAAGGCGCTCTCCTCAGACCAGGTAAAATCAAAACTGATATGGGAATGTCTGAATTCCCTCACTGCCCTTTCATCCCGCAATAGTCTTGAACTAAGATGGGTGCCTGGGCATCAGGGAATTCTAGGAAATGAAAAAGCAGATCAACTGGCAAAAAAGGGTGCACAGATACCCTTTGTCGGCCCTGAACCCGTGGTAGGAATCAGTACAAATACTGCTAAAACCTCGGTTAAAACATGGACCAGGGAAAGACACCAACTTAGGTGGCAAACCTATCCAGGACAAAGACAGGCCAGGAAACTGGTCCTGGGTCCAAGCAACACTATCTCCTCATCTATCCTAAAATTGGACAGAAGAGGAATAAGGAAAGTGGTTGCGTTAATATCTGAGCATGGTCACTTCAGAAAACATTTACGCAAAGTGGGACTCTATGAGGATGATCCCATCTGCAGACTATGCAAACAGGATGAAGAGACGGCCTCACACATCCTGTTTGACTGCCCAGCCCTGGCAAGAAAGAGGTTCACTCTCTCTATATCCAGGGAAGACCTAGGGAATGAAAAGGACATTGGAACCAAAATACTACACCTTGTCCAAGGAACAGATTTTGGGAAACAATGAGATCTTCTCGCCCAATGGGACGAGGTACATAGCATAAGCAAGCAGGAGGAAGGAGTTATCCAATACCCTGCCTGACTGCATTACCCTGGCAAATATCCAGGGAAGACTTTGGGGAAGGAAGCCAACAAGAGCTTCTCTACCAAAAGGGGCAGCACAATAAGCCTTTTAGGCTGACGTGCGGGAGGTCTCTAAACTCTCTTTAAGCCCCCCGCTATCTAATCTAATCTAATCTACCTATTAAAAAGAGCGCGGTGCTCTTTTGAAAAATATCCTCCAAAAATCCATTAAAAAAAACACACCAGAAAAACAGCGTGACTGAAAAAATAAGTCGGCCTGTCTTAAATAGACAGTAGGGTATGAGGTTTACACGTTTAGTATTTATTTATTGTTTACCCAAAACGCATACGGTTAAACAAGGGCAAAGGTAACTAAATAAACATCAAAAATCAGATTTAAATATAAAATTAACTAATACATAGTCATAAGAAGGAAGTTACTCCTCTGGGTCGCGAGCGACCCCTGGGGATCCCGTAAGGGGATATTCACAGCGGATTCGTTACCGGGGTGCGCCAGTCCCCTACCTACTTAAACCTAAGGACACATACACACACCCAGTCCTGAACCCGGGAAAGGAATTTTTCACTACTGAATCGGGAGTCGAACCCGGGCCGCCGGAGTGGAAGGCAGGAGCGCTACCGACTCACCCACGGCGGCGGACAACATAGTCATACCTTAGCCTATATTATACAGTACATAATACAAATAAACGGGTCAAAATATACTCACATAACTTAAACTGTACATGTTAAGATTTATATTAGTGAGGGTTTCGGGTTGATGAAAGAAACAATCTCTGGATTTGCTATAATGCCGCATGCACTACGTGAGTTAATGTTTTATAATGCATGTTAGGTCGTTCCCTTAACTCTTCTCCTTCCGTTACTCACTATGCATACAAACCAAACCTGCATTCATTTCGGGGTTGTTAATAGAGGTGTACATATTCTGATTTTAGCTTGCCTGCCCCTTTGAAATTCTGCAACCAGTCACAGCTTTTAACTTGCTTGACTTGAAAGCAAGCCAGATTACAACGATGATAAGAAATACTGTCGCTATGAGTCATAAGCTCTTCATAACTTGGTGGGTTGCTCAGGACCTAAGGAAACTGCAAGGCCTGGCGGAAAGAATATGAAACTGGGTATAGCAGTGCACTGGTAAGTCGTGCAGTTACGTAGTTGAGGAACTTCAGATGTGTTTAGAGAATTTTACCCTGAAGGAAGCCGAGGAGAAACTAAAATGTGGACAGTTTTAATTAATTATCAATGAACAAAAGTACTAGTCCGGCATGGGAAAAATTTTCAAACATTTTCGAGAAAACATCATAAAATCATTAATAACAATAACAAAAATCCCTTTAGGCAAGCCTACAAGCTGAGGTAGATTTCGAAGTGCTTTTGTTTTAATTTACTGTCGCTGCGTAGCACTCTTCTTTTTTAGCCTTAGCATGACAAACCCGCAATAATAACTGCAAAAAAGAGGAAAGAGAACTTTTTAAAACATTCAAATCTCGCCTTATATGAGAACTATCAAGAAACTAGTTATTGATTTGTAGAGTACTCATCAAGAGCTTTTCAACGATACCCCACAAGACGTAGTTTCGAAAATTTCGAATTTCCATCCCCATACCCCCACCCCCACTCGTACTCCCAAAACCCCCGAATCGTTGGTGTCACTGTGAACTCCATAAGGAGTACTCTAATTTATTCAATCAAAGTTTCCCTCTATACTTCATAGGGGCCGAGATATAAATGTTTTAAAATTTCAACCCCCTCCCCCGACCACCCCCTTAGGCCAATTTTGCTCATTAACGAACTTGTCTGAAATAACATAATAAAATTTGATTCAAATATCTTGAAAATTACGGCCGCTAGCGTGTAAAGATATATATGCATATATATAAATAAATATATATATACATATACATATACTGTATATAAATATAAATATCACAATTTTTTTAACAGGCGGTGGTTTCGTACTTAGGGAGGCATGAAACGTAACGATATGAACGAATTTTTTGAAAGTCATTAGGCTAGGTAGATTTTTCTTCGAAATCTACCTAATAATAAAAATAATAATTGTGTTAAGACGCTAAAACGATTTTTAATACTTTATCCACCTTTTATTTATCTGCATGGTGAATTTCTTCTACCAGCATGTAGAAAAGCAAGAAAGTATTACCTACACTCAGCAACTACAGTTGTTTTGCTGATAGGAATGTCGCAAGCTTATTCTGACTTGCCTAGGCTGGGTTTGACCTGACCCATCGGGCTTAAAGAAACCTGCCTGCTTCCTAGCTATGACGCTGGCAACTTGCTTGCCTGGCGTTCAAGCGGGTTTGGGCAAGCTAAAATCGAGATTTGTACACCTCTGGTTGTTAAGGTGAGTTCCATCCAATACCATTATCGCATAATAATAACTAACATTATAAATATTTACAAAGTTAATAATCACAGTTATAGTAAACAAGCTACGTACACATCCAGATACTCGTAGGGTTTTTGCATAATGTACTATAATGATATTAGCATTTATTAATAATGTAAAATGAATGTTTATTAATATATATATATGAAGTGAAGCAGGGTCTACTCAATAATTAACTACTGAAAGTCAACAAACCAGCAGTTTTACATAAACCTAATGACGTGATGTGGATTGTCTATGGCAAGAAAATGAACGGCGTTCCGAGCTTATCCGGTATTAAAGTTCGGATAATATAAAAAGCTGTTTATTTCGTTATTGGCATTAAAAGCCTAATGAAATGCTAATTAGACCTACTTTACCTAACCTCCAATGTTATTTATTCCATTATAGAGCTAATCCTGAATTCTTAATAGGCATAGTTGTATTTACAATATATCTGAAGAAGTCTACAAAAGTCAAACTTTTAACACTTACTGTATACCTTAAATTTTCCTTCAAATGTCATCAAATTTTTGAAGTGAAACTTTTTTAGCCGCGCTAGGAGTAAATCGGGAGCTAACCCAAACTTGCGTTACGAACAAAATCGTCACGAAATTAATGGGGCTGTGACGGAACGGAATGCACAGAAAACAATCAATTCAATGATTAGGCTTGTCCAAAATTTAAAAAATAAAAAATTCAGAGTTAAAAATCGAAAATCCAAAATTTTAAAAATCTCAAAATCCAAAATTAAAAAAATCCCCCCCAAAAATTCAAAGATCCAAAATGTAAAAAACAAGATATTAAAAATGGACACAACAATCCAAAATTGAAAAAATCCAATAATCCAAAATTGAAAAATCCAATAATCCAAAATTGAAAAAATCCAAAAATTAAAACAAGTTTTACTTCAGTCGCGTGGTGTTCCACGCACACTTTTTTCTTAGTGGCATCGAAAGGTAATTTTATATTTGGGATAAGTATACTTTCGAGATGGGACTACTATTACTATTTAGTACTTTATTGACACTTTACATTAAGCAATTGTAGTTTTCCCGAAATGCAGACTTCTTGGGAACTGCAATGTCTAAGCTTAGGGTAGAGGAAGTCATGTAACCACTTACTTTAGGAAGCTAGCCAATTTGGCAATGGCCCATTCTCACCTGAAACAACAGAAATGAAACAATATTAAATTATAATTATTGCTAGAACATATAAATGGTGCAAACATATCGCACAAACTTTCTTAAATAAATGTGTACAGTTGTATATAACTGATATTTTTAAGTAGACTTCTGTGTAATTTACCTTTCATAACATATTAATGTCGAATATTCAATTTCAATAAAGATTTGAGTGACTTGAAACTGACAGCCATTTCCCGTCCGCTATACGATCTCATAAAGTAGGTCCTGTCATGCTGGCACTTAGTAAGTTAGTTGATTAATAACAACATTTAAAGAGGCTTATTTGCTTTTCAAAAATTTAGGTAGTAGTTATTTGTTCATATTGCCAGTTTTAATTCAACTGAAAAGGAAACAGTATGTTCATGGAGACGGAGAGTAAGCATACAATTTGTAGGGGTCCGTCATATGTTTAGTAAGAATATAATGTGACTAATATGAACTACCACTAATAAATTAACCGCGAAATATAATGACGACTGCTGTTCAGTAGTAGGCAGTGTGTATACACTAGAACTAATGTAGGCTATACAAGCACATTTATTATGTTGTTATACTGTTCTTAAAATTCTACTGTGATTTAAATAAAAATGATAATATGATTTAAATAAGGATCAGATCAGGCGAATTATACACAATGCTGTTCTCTCCCACCACATATGGGTTTGTTCTGAAATAAAAACAGTACATGATGCCTTCCACGATCCACGCATCACACCACTTTATTATCGAATTGTACTGAGTAGGCTATGGAGGATACACACTGGAACAACAAAATTAGCCTGTGGAAAAGACGGGCCAAATTCTTAAAAAGAACGATAGTAGAAGTTGAAATAATATTTCCTTTCTCTATCTGTCCTATAGGGGTAGCAGCGATGGTCAAGACAACAGTTTATGTTTATAAAATTTGTAGTGAATATTAGCAGCATGTCCTCCTTCATTCTAGATATCTACTTGCTGAAAACAAAACTTATATCCACGATATTATAGCTTGCAAGGAGAATGATTAAAAATGAAAGTAAGATATATCAGCATCGTGTATAAATATATACGCACACACGACTTTGAGGTTTTAGAATATAAAGGGATAACCATTTAAATAACTTATAGTTAGGGTTCGGATGTTTATGACCTAAAAAAGTGGAAAATATGACTGCAAAAATTACCGTAAAAATCGTAAATATGACCTATTAAAATAACGTATTTAAAAAAAATAAAACTTACAATTTAAAACGTTTAAAAACAAATTCTTACGTCACATGAATTCAGTCACTTTCTAAAAATTTTGGTGATTTACAGTTTTACTTGTAATGAACTTCAAATTTTAAAGAATTTTCTCCTGTTTGTTCTCTTCATCAGCTTCAAATACTCATAATATTTTATAGACCATGCGTGTCCCTATAAAATATGAACATTAGTATTAATTTTAAAATTTAAGATTCTATTAATTTGGCATAAACATTAAATTAATTAAATAAATTTAAAATTCGACTTGACCATTGGTACATACACTGTATATGACTGAAATATGACCAAGACCATGAAAATGACCAAAATATGACCTTATATGTAAAATAAAAAAGTCTGATTAGGACAGAAAATGTGCAATTCATGTTTAATTTGTGTTTGCGGCGAGAATGGAGGTCAAGATAAAAATATGACATGTCATAAACATCCGAACTCTATTTATATAATTATTTGCCGACGATTTGATTATTATTCAAAAAGACGAGCCTGCCCTACAAAAATATGTTTTTAAACCTAATTAAGTTTGTGAGCAATACAATATGAAACAAAAGTAATGCCGTTCATAGGGAAAGAGTTGATCAGAACAAAAATAATTATTATTAACTGTTGTATAGAACAGGTGAGCCAATTTAACGACTTGAAAAGTGATATTGGATATGATAAAGAATATGGTGTAGACCGTAGACAATAAAATATGTGAATTACAAAGAGTGTGTGGGACAATTAATCGAACATTCAGAAACAAAGCACGGAAGGAAACAAAGTTAAAATTCTATAAAGTTTATGGCTGTACCTATGATCTCTTATGCAAGCGAAACATGGACATGAAAAAGGCAGCAAAGTCCAATACAGGCTTCAGAAATGAAATTTCTATGGAGTATAAATGGATGTACAAGAAGAGATCATATAACAAATAAAAGTACAAGAGAAGAACTAGGTATCTTTAACTTGAATGAAAGATTGAAAGATTTAAAAAAAAATAGTGGAAAGAACACGTTGCAAGAATGCCAGACACAAGACTCAGTAGACAAGTAATGAACTATGAACCTAAAGGAGGAAGGAACGATGGCTGGAGGACCTTGAAGGGGAACAGGCAACTGACTGCCTATGCTATGAAGTGAAGAAGAAGAAGAAGAAGAAGAAGAAGAAGTTGAAGAAGAGAAGATTTTGATGCTACGAGATCGAATCTAAAAGTAAGTTACACTTCCAAGTTATGACCATTTATGAAACCACGGCAACATGACAACATACAATGTACGTTCACTTTTCCACACAGTCCACAAGAGACTGTAAACATTTCTCGGAACGGTCAACGAACTTTTCGATGCCGGATGCGTAGAAATCACCTCCAGCGCTATGTAAAGACACAGACAGCACTTGAAAGTACAGGAATGAGGGAAACCAGAGAGAAAGGGAGAAAGGAGAGGAAATAAGAGATTTAAGGAGAGAACTGAAGGGGTTGTGAGAAGGATTGAGAGAGGAACTGCTGCAGCGATTCAAGTGGGAGGTATGGCAACATTCTCCATACAGTTCAGACTTATCGCCATGCGATTATCACGTGTTCAGTAAGCTGAAAAGGGATTTCGGTGGACGACGATTCCGAAACGATGAGGAGGTGAAAGCAGCTGTCTCCAGGTGGTTGCATAGCGCTGGAGGTGATTTCTACGCATCAGGAATCGAAAAGTTGGTTGACCGTTCCGAGAAATGTTTACAGTCTCTTGGGGACTATGTGGAAAAGTGAACGTACATTGTATGTTGTCATAGCCGTGTTGCCTATGTGTAGGTGGTTTCATAAATGGCCATAACTTGGAAGTGTAACTTGCTTTTTGATTCGCCCTCGTACTACGTAGTAAACTTGTGAGCAGCTTTCGCACTTGGCCCCTTTTGACAAGTAGCCAAGAAAACTGGACTAGACTATAGTTAGGTAATTTGGTATCCTCTTATACTGTCATAAACACTTCACAATTACATACGAAATCCATGCACATTATGTATTAAAAATGTTTAGAAATACTGTTTGTCATATCCTATATTGATAGGCCTATATTATTTCTCACGCGACCCGAAAACTGAATCACTGTGTATGAATGAAGCGTCAATCAAAATGTATTTATACAGTTATACGAGTATCAGTGATGAACTAACCTCAATACTCATATGAACATCCTATTTTAAGATCAGATACATTGAAATACAAACGCAGCATGGAAAAACCTCAGATTCGAGTTTCCTGGCCCAAAAAAAAAACCCTGCATAGTGAGTTTCGTTCAAATCGAACGATTGCCCATCGTTGAAGAGAAAATTTCAGATGTCTGCGTGCCTTGACATTATAAACAAATGAATCGACCAGCGTGTGACTTACAAAATTCAAGCGATCGCGATGCTTTTATTTCCAAAGTATGACAAAAGTGGACAAAGCCAGCTGCAATTAATTGACAATTAAAATGTATTACTGAAATCTGATGCTTCGAAAGCGCAAAAAAAAAAATGCAAGTTTTCTGCCCGTTTTTCACTCATAACTCGCGAACGAAAGCTAAAATTAAAAATCCGGCTTCGAGGTGCATTCGCCCACCCTTCAGTCCATCTATGTTTAAAATTTCAGATCTCAGCTTTCAGTAGATTTTGCTGGGCATCGCGGACAGACAGAAAAACAAACACTTCCTTTTATTATTATAGATAGAAGATAATAGAAGCCGTAAAATGGTGCATAGAATCAAAACATAGCGTGCGAATTCATACTGATTCACAAGCTGCTTCTCCATTCAATTAACAAAAGATATAATCTAAATCCGATCCCTGCTGAGATTAGAAATTCTATCCAAGGGCGTGGAAACCACATGTGTTGGTTGGGTACGCGGACATATCGGAATAGTGGGAAATGAGCATGCAGATCGGTTAGCAAAATCAGCAGCAGCTTCTCATCAGAATTATTTAACATTATTCATATTCAGATTAACAAGCTGTAGTAAAATTGTGGAAAATATTTGCCTTCCAGGAGGAAAAAAAAGGAATTTATTTTTCTATTTGATGAAGATAGGATAATATTAATGTTAGTGTTAGTGTTGTAGTGTATTGCGATACTTGGTCGGAAAGTCCTCTATAAGAGAGACTACGTGTAACTTTCTAGGTGTCTGTGTTTTTATATCCTTTCGTTCTATTAGTTGGAAACAACTATCTTTATCTTTATGCATAGTTCAATATTGAGCTGTATAAACTAAATTTACACAGATTCAAGAAACAAACTTATAAAATTTATTCAACCTAATGCATGACTCATTTTACAATATCCCAATTTTTTGGCTTTTCATTTTGGCTACTCATGCTACTCATTCCTCTCTAACACATAATGTTTAATATATATGTTTTGCTTTTGATTTATATTATTTACTATTTGCCTTGTTTTGTGAGTGTATTGTGTATGACGTGTGTGTGTGTTTTGTATGTAGCGTCGCTTTGCCCTGAATTTTTTGTTTTGTAATTTCCAGTGGTCTCTGTTTTTTGTTGCTGTGCTGAGCTTTTGTTCATTCGGGCATCAGTTATGAATGCATGTTTTATGTTTTACGAAAGTAAAATAAATAAATAAATAAATAAATAAAATACTTTGCAATATTTAAATAGACTTGTAGGAGCATTTCATTAGACAGTTTTAGGTTCAAATAGGTCTATAGGTACTATTATGTATTATATGAACGATAGTGTTGATGATGAACTACATAACTAAACTGAAGAAAATAATTTTACCATATTTTGTTCTTCAGAACTCGTAGAAACCATAAAATATGAACCCATTTTGTTTGTAAAACATGCGGAACACTGGTAAAATGAGTAAAATAAGCAATAATTAAGTAAGTAAATATGAGTAAGTTTTATCAGGGTATGCTTATTCCACCCTTGGTTAGCTTGAGAGAATAGTGCCCCGAAGGGGCCCGGTTCCCTTGGGTCCGGCAGCCCCCCCCCCCCCCCCCATGCGGCAGCCCTGCTAAACGCCTAAGCATTCGATACTTTCTAGAGGGGTTGTTGATTTTCCCTGACCGTGAATTTCAGTAAAGATCATTCTTCGCCAAACTCCCTAGAGTTCCTGGAGCTATAGCTTTCAACATCGGTGCCAGAACGGTTCAACCATCCAGGCTCAAAATAAGATTACCACAAGACATTCTTCTTAGCGACAGTGATGATTGTTCAAAAGATTTGCAATAAACTGTTCAAAAAAATCCGTGTGACCAACAAGCATAACATAATGTTATAATAATTCTCATTTTTAGTGTCCTATGGACAATTATTCAAAATCTAAATATAAAGATATAAATCAAATATAAATCAATTTCTATTAGAAGAACCGAATTGGCCAACCTCGGCGTGCTATGTAGAAGGGTTACATTTTTCTATTTATCTATGGTCTGTAAAGTAATATTGCTAGCCAACCACAAATAAATTTATAAAAGCGTACTACGCTATCAACAGTCAATACAAATGTTAAAAGGCCCTCCAATAAAAATGGATCCACGAGAAAACAAACTATGGCTATATATTTATATAAAGATTATAGTTATGTAGTTTATTTAAATAATTTTTAATCGAAGACGAAAGCAACAATGACCATCTTAAATAAAATACTCATCTGTATGATTTTTCACGGCCGTTTTGTATTCTGAAGTTTCTGATTGTTCGTGAGAATGCTAATGCGAATGTGCACGTAATGTTCTTTATAAAATTTAAAAGTATAGGTATGTACTAGTTGTTCTTTCCATAATTTAAAACATGGCCATTCGGAAGTGGTTGTGCGGCCAGGTTAAGGGTAGGGTTTGGTATAAATACCCTGCGCCTTTGTTTAACAATGCAAATATAAGAACAGAGCAGGACTCAAGAGCAAACTCCAGGTTAGCTTAGTTGAATATCTATATTGATTGATAAGAACTGCAAACAGGAGAAGGGAACAGGAAGGTGACTGGGAACGCCAGAGGAGATCGAAACCAGGAAAAACCAACAAAACCAAGCACGCAGGGAGGAGGTAGGTGAATAACATGAACGCCCACAAACAAATTGAATATAGAGAAATTTAACAATTTAATCCCAGAAACTTTCAATAAATATAAGTTGAGGGACAACTTCATGCGACGACAAATTCAATAATAATATAAAAAGGTACAATACACCCAATATAGAATTTATATACAAATCTCAGAATAAGTTAAGAATGTTAGAGTTACGAATAACACCAGTGAACTCAACCCCAGACAATACAATGTAAAAATTATTGACTAGAAAGGGTACGACACTAAACTGGGACACTAGTATAGAAAATTGGGAGGTAATACTCCATGAAAACCTTCAGCCATCTGAAAATGTTTAATACCAAATATCACAACTATTTTAAGTAGGCCTATCAAACTGCCATTAATCATGGGCAGTAGAATCAGGGATTAGAAAGGCCTCAAAAAACTTTCAGTCATATGACGACTGTATTACAAAGAATATGACAGCTAATTTAAGTAGGCCTATCAAAGGGCAATTAATAATGGCCAGAAATATAAGTCATTAGAAAAGCCTCATAACCTTCAGTTATATTGAAAATGTTTTACAAAATATTACAGCTATTTTACATAGGCCTATCAAACTGCAATTAATCATGGGCAGTAGAATCAGGGATTAGAAAAGCCTCAAAAAACTTTCAGTCATATGACGACTGTTTTACAAAGAATATGACAGCTAATTTAAGTAGGCCTATCAAATTGCAATTAATAATGGCCAGAAATATAAGTCATTAGAAAAGCCTCATAACCTTCAGTTATATTGAAAATGTTTTACAAAATATTACAGCTATTTTACATAGGCCTATCAAACTGCAATTAATCATGGGCAGTAGAATCAGGGATTAGAAAAGCCTCAAAAAACTTTCAGTCATATGACGACTGTATTACCAAAGAATATGACAGCTAATTTAAGTAGGCCTATCAAAGGGCAATTAATAATGGCCAGAAATATAAGTCATTAGAAAAGCCTCATAACCTTCAGTTATATTGAAAATGTTTTACAAAATATTACGGCTATTTTACATAGGCCTATCAAACTGCAATTAATCATGGGCAGTAGAATCAGGGATTAGAAAAGCCTCAAAAAACTTTCAGTCATATGACGACTGTATTACAAAAGAATATGACAGCTAATTTAAGTAGGCCTATCAAAGGGCAATTAATAATGGCCAGAAATATAAGTCATTAGAAAAGCCTCATAACCTTCAGTTATATTGAAAATGTTTTACAAAATATTACGGCTATTTTACATAGGCCTATCAAACTGCAATTAATCATGGGCAGTAGAATCAGGGATTAGAAAAGCCTCAAAAAAACTTTCAGTCATATGACGACTGTATTACAAAAGAATATGACAGCTAATTTAAGTAGGCCTATCAAATTGCAATTAATAATGGCCAGTAATATAAGAAGTTAGACAAGCCTCATAAAAAAACCTTCAGTTATATTGAAAATGTTTTACAAGAAAATTTTACAGTTATTTTAAGTAGGCCTATCAAACTGCAATTAATCATGGGCAGTAGAATCAGGGATTAGAAAAGCCTCAAAAAACTTTCAGTCATATGACGACTGTATTACAAAGAATATGACAGCTAATTTAAGTAGGCCTATCAAAGGGCAATTAATAATGGCCAGAAATATAAGTCATTAGAAAAGCCTCATAACCTTCAGTTATATTGAAAATGTTTTACAAAATATTACAGCTATTTTACATAGGCCTATCAAACTGCAATTAATCATGGGCAGTAGAATCAGGGATTAGAAAAGCCTCAAAAAACTTTCAGTCATATGACGACTGTTTTACAAAGAATATGACAGCTAATTTAAGTAGGCCTATCAAATTGCAATTAATAATGGCCAGAAATATAAGTCATTAGAAAAGCCTCATAACCTTCAGTTATATTGAAAATGTTTTACAAAATATTACAGCTATTTTACATAGGCCTATCAAACTGCAATTAATCATGGGCAGTATAATCAGGGATTAGAAAAGCCTCAAAAAACTTTCAGTCATATGACGACTGTTTTACAAAGAATATGACAGCTAATTTAAGTAGGCCTATCAAATTGCAATTAATAATGGCCAGAAATATAAGTCATTAGAAAAGCCTCATAACCTTCAGTTATATTGAAAATGTTTTACAAAATATTACAGCTATTTTACATAGGCCTATCAAACTGCAATTAATCATGGGCAGTAGAATCAGGGATTAGAAAAGCCTCAAAAAACTTTCAGTCATATGACGACTGTTTTACAAAGAATATGACAGCTAATTTAAGTAGGCCTATCAAAGGGCAATTAATAATGGCCAGAAATATAAGTCATTAGAAAAGCCTCATAACCTTCAGTTATATTGAAAATATTTTACAAAATATTACGGCTATTTTACATAGGCCTATCAAACTGCAATTAATCATGGGCAGTAGAATCAGGGATTAGAAATGCCTCAAAAACTTTCAGTCATATGACGACTGTATTACAAAAAATTATGACAGCTAATTTAAGTAGGCCTATCAAAGGGCAATTAATAATGCCCAGTAATATAAGAAGTTAGACAAGCCTCATAAAAAAAACTTTCAGTTATATTGAAAATGTTTTACAAGAAAATTTTACAGTTATTTTGAGTCGGCGATACATGAGCTTAGAATGGGGAATTTTCATGAGCTTAGCAAGGTCTCCCCAAAATAACAGCCACATGGGGAAAACTTACAATATTCCGCTAACATGAAGAATATGCAGAAACTACCAACATTATGAATAGTAGAAAAATACTTCGTGCTATTGGCCAGTATTAAAAAAACTTTACACGAAGAAAAGGTTTTGAAAGTGTAGAAGCCAAATATATAACATCCCAATTTATCAAATGGCAAGGCAATGGCGTAACTTAGGTCACGAGCACAAAATGGATGCCGAAATACATCGAACTGTTTGCATGGCTCGCTACAGACAAAACTTATCAAAGGTAGAATGCCTTAGCAAACACATCAAAAATCCTGAAGGCAACGCATATCATAGCAACTACAGAAGTGGAATAATTCCAGGTTTCACGTTTCGTAATTTAATTGAATTAGTTCTTAGCATGGTGGAGTATTAACAGTGATAATTAGAAATCTTTTAACCATGACAAAACGAACAGATCGGTACTCACAATTAGTCAGCCGGAGATCCAGGTAAACCGTTCCACACTCAATAAGAACTCGTCAGGTACTAAAGCAATGGCCACGGGGGTGAAGGCTTGATACGAAATATGGAAACACGGGCAGTAGTTGACCAGGCAGGTTATTGGAGCGCTGATCGTTCAAATGCAGAGCGCTGATTGGCTCTCGCATCTGCGAATGAATGATGCCCATTTCAGAAGTTTGAAAGCAAGGCCAGGCCAGGTTCTGTGACCGAAAGAAAACTTAACGGAATTTCTCCAAGTTTGTGTTCTGTGACGAAAAGTTAATAGAATTTTTCTACGTGTCTGCTGATCTCAAGTAAGTGTATTTTCAGATTGAATATTTCTTTTTCGAAATTTTGCCTAATGAACGTTACTCCCAAACAACTGTAATTACCAGATAATGATCAGAATTCGGGAATTTTATATGATCTTATGTGTTTACAGAACCCTAATCAGCTTGTGCTACAGACATCTAACGTGTTCTGATTTTCATCAACACAGGATCTACAGGACGAGATAGCCTATCTACATCTACAGCATCTGCCTCTAGACGAACAACAACTGATTTTGAATGATGGAGGTAATATTAACAGTTACTACAGTAACCTGTTTTTTTATCAATTTTATCATGTGGTTTTCAATATGAAAATGGCCACATTTGAGGTTATAAAAGTCTTAGTAACATGTGGACTTCATATAGCCTATAAATTGAGTTTGATCCTATAAATATTCGGGGAAGAAACCATGAAGAAATAGGCCTTTATATTTGGCATAGTGTATAGGCCTAGGTACTGGTTACTCACAAAAATGATCAGATTTAAACAATAAAATTATAGGCTATATGGTTCCTATGTAAACAGTACTTAGCGAAACAGGCTGGTCCCCTTTCCACAAGGCACTTGCCTGGCTGCGCCCGCTTCCCCGTAGTGCATGCCATCATGCCTGTAGCCAATGCTCAATCTCAACGCTGGTAATGCATAATTTAAATTGACATGTCGCCTAATATTTCACAATACAAAAATACCCTTGCACCATACATAATATTTCACAATTATAAAAAAACTCCATATTATAACATTAAATATGGCTTATAATTGATGCAGGAAAATTCCCTTGCACCAACACTGCTCTTTTCATAAGTAACAAAATATCTCAAAATGATAAAAACCGATTCTTGCATTAAAACTTATGAAATCCCCCTATCATAACTCAAATATACGAAAGCTACCTTCATTGCTCAACATTCACTCGTGGCGTAATGGTTAAGACTCCTAGCTATATAATGCTAGGGGTCCCGAGTTCAAATCCTCATCAATCCAAAATTTACTAGTAGGAATAGGTCTGAAATAGGTAGGTAGGGTGAAGAGGAGGTGAGAGGAAGGAGACTGGAAAGGAAGAGAATAAAGAAGAATGAAATTATATTTTGTTTCATCAGTTGCGTAAGAGATGGCGCTACCATCGCTGCTAGTAGGCCTAGTACAAATGCCGCCGCTAGGGGAGTGATTGAGAGTAGGAGTG
Source organism: Ectobius pallidus (assembly GCA_964059195.1). Taxonomy (NCBI): domain Eukaryota; kingdom Metazoa; phylum Arthropoda; class Insecta; order Blattodea; family Ectobiidae; genus Ectobius; species Ectobius pallidus. The sequence continues at coordinate 30,219,230 of CAXKWD010000001.1, read as the reverse complement.
GGGGACTCTGTTGTCGTAAAGTACCATTTTCCTGCCATCGTTGATTTAGGTCTAAATTTTTTTTTCTTTACATGGTGACTGGTGCTCCAAAAATTCTATGTTATCTTTGTTCTCATGTTATCCAGTTTTCAGGATTTGTGTGTTAATATATAGTTATTTGTGCTTTCAGATCCTTGAACAAAACCAGCGTGGGATGCTGAAATACTATTGCAAGTTCCCTGGGTGCTCATGAGGATATTATGAACATGGAAAGAACAATCATATGTACAGATTCTCCAAACAGCCCCAAGATGTCCTGGAAACTTGGAAAACTATTTGTAATATTCCAAATGGGGTGAGTTGTAATAATTTTTATGTTTGTGAAGACCATTTGTTGCAAAAAGACATGAACTACACTATAGACAAATTAAATAAAGGTATGATGTGATTCCAAAGCATTTGCCTATCCATGAAAATGATAGGCCCATTCACAGTTCCGATACTGATACATTGTCGGTATTGGTAAGTGTCAGGATCTGCAGGACGAGATATCTACATCTACATCTTAGGTACTGAAATTCCAAAATCAGATTTAACTCCCAGAAAATCTAAGACTTATAAAATCCAAAGATACGCTACTGCTAAGTTCTCAAAATTAAATATCTTTAAAAATGAACCGAACGACATGAAATAATAATTATGAATAGATATGAAGAGCTGTGGATCCATTATGCCCTTTTGGAAGTCTTTTATATTAAAATTTTCTACGAACAGTAAGTTTTAGCACAAAATCGTAATGCAATGTCAGAAATCGGTAAAAAAAACCTTTTTAACGATACCTCATTCATGCCTGTACAATTAGGACGTGTTGAGAGAAAGGGATCTTGACTTGAGAAATAATATATATATATGATAGAAAATTTTGCATGGAACTTATCATGCCCATAACTCCTGATTGATAAACATTTTGTTGTTCAGAGTTGCGTGCGATCTTCATGAGTTGACATTGCAACATAACGCTCCATGTATATTGTACTGCATTTTAAGGTCCGAATGCTCTATACATTGTGTGAGCAAGAACCTACAGCGAGTCTCACACAAGAGTTGGCCAATGATGTGGGTTTCTGCATCGCGGCAGGCTCAGCTCAACTCCTGAGCGATCGGGTGAAATATCTATGCAAATAAAGCCACGATCAGTGTAGTGATTCAGGTTCTCATATTTACAGTTAAAATTACAACAAAAATATACATGTACCTCATCATAAGAGATGTTGGAAATGTTCTCCTCTTGCATCCACACAATACTGGCACCTTTTTAGGAAATTTTCTTTCACGCGCTTAAGTTCAGCTTCAGAGATAGAATAAATTTCTCTTGTGATATTGTCTTTAAGTTCTTTTAATGTATAAGAAATTGACCTATTGACCTGTACACTTTGTTTTTCAAGTTTCCCCATAAATAATATTCACATGCTGTTAGAAGAACTTACAGACAATATCACAAGAGAAATTAACTCTATCTCGGAAGCTGAACTTATGCGCCTGAAAGAAAATTTCCTAAAAAGGTGCCAGTGTGGATGCAAGAGGAGAACATTTCCAACAACTCTTGTGATGAGGTACATGGTTATTTTCATTGTAATTTTAACTGTAAATGGGAGAACCTGAATCATTACACCGATCGCGGCTTTATTAGCTTAGATATTTCACCCAATCGCTTGGGAGTTGGAGCTGTGCCTGCCGCGACGAGGAAACCCGTGTCATTGGCCAACTTTTTCATGGGACTCATTGTAATTATGCACTATTTTATAAACCCCGAGTCAAAGTTGCTTTGGATCAACTTTATAATTTATTCTATGTCTAGTAGGGTTAAGTTGGGTAATTTAAAATTTGTTAGTTTTTCTCAGTCATTCCTAACATTTAATTGTTTCTAGGATTTAAAATTAACTTTTTGGGCATATAAATAGATGAGGTACAATGAACCCATGCTTTTGTTGTTAATAACCATCCTTTACCTTAGTTACTATAGTTTTGATCTCTTGAAACATTATTAAATACAAGTTTCTTCAAATTTTAATGACGTCTGCTGCTTTGCTTCATGAAGTAAACTGTCAGTGTTTTATTAAGTCAAAATTGAACTTTTAAAAACATATACTTGGTTGTCATTTGTGAAAATAAAAAGAAGGAAGAGTAAACACTGTAATTTAACAAATATCTAACTGAAATAATCTATTACAAAATTTCCCAGTAGGCATTTACATTTACCAAGAATCTACAATTACCACATCTGACCCTGTTGTTTTCTGAATCTTTTTCCAGGAAGTGGTCTTCACAAATGAAGTAATTAGCACAATTCACTTCATTGCCTAGATTGCATATAGTTTTCCACTTGATAGGGATTCTCAGGGTAGGGGTCCCAGATGTCCTGATTTTACTTTCTAGCATATACGTAGTGTAGAGAAAGTATTGTGATCGTGGCAAAAATCAAAGTCGAGATAACACCGGGAAAGCATGTTTCAGGATTGGTAGAAACCGAAAAAAATGTTTTTGGAATGATGTCTGTCTGTGACAAGCTTAGCCGGTAAACGGTTCATTGTATTTACTTCATTTTTTGAACTAAGGACTTTTTCGGAATTTTATCGACCGCTCAGAAATTGAGTTTTATAACTGAAATATTAAGGGGACTTTTCATGAAACTATTTTGAAAAATTGGCTCTAACGATTTTAATGAAAAATTAAAATTGGAAACTCTTATCTATGACTAACAAACTGGCTGTATCCGTTTTTCTGCAAAAATGACTTAGGGGGTACTTTACTCGTATCCATTTTCAATTTTTCTAGGCTATCTCCATCACATTGGGCGACACATGGAAACTTAGTACAGACAAGTTGTAGAGAAAATTATAAAAGAACATTATTTGTTAAACACATTTCTTTATAAAATTAATAGGTATCAAGATAAAAACGATATAACATGACTTAAATGCAAATTTCAGAACAAACATTTTGATTAAAATATGAATATTCTTTTGTTGCCCATAGTGGCAAGAATACTATAATCTAGATATTGTTGTGACATATAATCAGTTCACCACAGTCGTAATGAACGCACCAAAATCAATTACAGGAAGGTGGTATGGAGTAATAGGGAAGAGGTCGTGGGTTCAAATCAAATTTCATGGCTAAAGAAATTTACCAATAAACTCTTGTAATAACTCATTAGTGCAGCATTTACTTCTATTGTTCAGCTATATCTCAATGTATCCTGCATTTTGGCCTTTGCAATTGAGGAAACCATGCAATTATTATTATTATTATTATTACAACTATTATTTCACGGTAAAAGCATTGAACATAAAGATCGACCCTGATGCTTTCCATTCTAGATACTTGTTAGTTTCATTACTGATATCATTATTACAACTGTTTTCTGTAAAAAATCTTCTGATTTTAAATTTAAAAAGTGAGAAACTCAATATTTTGCTACTGATCAGTTACTGGCACTCAATAGAAGAAAGCAGCTAAAAGTTTCCCTTTTTCTATTAACTGTAGCATGCAATGAGTTTTGTGGCATGGATACAGCATCGAGGAGGCAGATGCTCACTTCCACACGTTAGTGGTATTCGTATATTTTGTTTTCTCACTTCTCTGTGTTCTGGCGAAAAAAAACCATCTACTTGAACTCATATGTTTCCATATCAAGTGTGTTTACGTAGCATAAAATGCCCAAGAAAAAATGTTCTTTCAATGACCGCCAAGTGTCCCGGTGTTTTCTTGTCAAGAAATGGGACCCCTATTGTAGAGGGAAAATGCTTTAATCCCAATGGTTTATATGAGTAAGAATTGTACATCTTGAATGTAGATGTATCTGCTGGAAATGTAGATTACAAGTCATTTACAACTATTGGTGCAATCTATGTTAGCCTATTTATTAATATAACTTAGTATAATCAATGTGTTTTGGATCTTTAATTACAGTGTAATATGAAAAAAAGCTGTGTAAATACTTAATGCTGATTTATAATGTAATAAATTTAATATTATTTGTTGGATATATGTGAATATTTTCTCCTTTTTTTCCCCTCTCTCCTTTTATTGTATTTAACAAAATATTACATGATTTATGTTTAATACATTTTCCTTTTAGACTGGCTAAATTCAAATCTCTACTTAACTTTTTGTTATTAAGTGCCAGAATGGTATTCTTGATTTTTGACCAAATCAGTTGACCAGTACCCCCTCCCCAAATGAATCCAGACTCTTAGATGTATATCTGCTATTGACGGGGATAACTTATGGTAAGTAAACACATTAACAATAAATATTTGTCAGTATTTTGTTAAACACATATTGTGGTAGTAGCGTAATTGAGATTTGTAGTTTGGGAAGGATATTTATTTACAGTAGTGCTAAAGAATTTCTTACTAAACATATTATAATATTTAAATAGGTACTCCATTAATAAATATTTATGTTGCAGATAGGCTTATAACAATATTAATATAGTACATATCGCTGACTCAGTTCAATACTAATACATCTTAAAATCTGATGTTTTCAGAAAAGAGCATTTATGTAGTTAGTTTTTATGCTAAATATAGATTTACAAGTCTCTTGCCTTTTATACGTGCAAATATAACTATGGACGGAAGTTGTCATCAATATATAAATGCTCTCAAAACATCAGATTTTAAGATGTCTTAGTATTGAATTGGGACGTTGTTATTAGGACGATTCAAATTTCCCTCTTATACCTGTAGTTCCTACCAGGCAACTAGGCGCGCTGCGATCGCTTCGTGTTTCCAAGATTTAACACAGAGGGTGCACTTCTAATAAGTTTCTGTTCTGTGGCAATGGCGGAACAGCAACCGGCACACCACCAAGCGTAGCGCAGATGGCAGCACAAAACAAGACAAGTGAGCTGCACATCCAAAGAGGAAGGAAAATTGGAGACGGAGAAATTTACCTCCGTCTCAGTTGTTGCACTGCCTTCTAGACTTTATTACTCGTGTATACACTGCCTGTCCTATACAGCTAATTTTGCGTACGCGGCGACATTGCAGAAGGCAGCACCTTTCACACCCTTTACATTACCGTATGCTGTGTTGCCCTCTGAAGTATAAACTCGGAAACTGAAATATGCTGGAATTTCATGCTATCTGGGTGTGAACTGTGTCGCCTCTACTGGAGAAATTAGGCAATTTAACAATACTCTGAACTCCATGTTAAAATTAAGCATGGACAGGCAGTGTAATTCTCGAGACGGCAGTGGGTTGTTGTCCTATTTTCTCTTGAGCAAAGCCTCCCATCACTGAAAACGCCGAAACCGCGAAGAGTTCAGGAAACAGGGGATTTGAATGATGCGTGGTAAAGTTGTTGGCAGTATTGATACTGGTATTCTGAACCTAAGTTTTTATGTAGAAATGTGCTAGAACTAGAAATGACAGATCTACCTCAACCTTAGGCTAATCTAAACCTGTGCTGAAACACATGTGATGTTGGTGCGTTCCTGTTGGGCTGAACTCTTTGCTTTGGGACTTGCACAATGTTCTGAAGTTTTGTCACTGCCATCTATACTCTCCTCCATTATACACCACTTACAAGCTTCGGTTGTGCAAGAGAAGATTTCAGCAATGCATCATTTAAATCGGGTGTGGGAGGAGATGATACATAAGTTTCCGCACCGGGTACTACTAAAACCTTGCTACGCCACTGTAAACAGTGACAGTTTTATTTCACGTGTTATAGGAATGATAGTCAGAATTGATTTTGAAAAGGTGTCTGTGAGAATAAGCAAAAAGGGCGGCTTTAAAAATATTGATTGATCGTACATGGGAGTGGGAGGATTTTGTGAGTTTAAAATAAGAGTTTACAGGAAGGGGTTTGGCGTTATTAATGGTACGTATGATACGTTTTTGCAAGACAAAGTTTCTGTTTATGTGGAATTGACCCGATGCTCCCCAAGCAATAATATTATATTTTACTCTGGAATATACATAGCTGTAATAGCATGAAAGACGTGCTTTATTCTTACAATAAGATGTTAGCTTAACAAATAAGTAAGTAGAACTAAATAAATATTTAAACAAATTTATTTAATTGTCCCTTCCAATTTAAAGGACAATCTCTCATTGATCCTAGAAATTTCAAGTTTCCCACTTCTTTAATTTCCATAATATAAAACACTATGGAATTATTAATTGCTACCTTTTTAAAACATCTGGATTTACATAGAATAAATTAGGTTTAGATATGTTAATAGCTAAACTTTTATTTGTAACCATTCAACTTGTTACACAATATATTTTCCAGTTGCCTACATCTGAATCACACCGGATCTCTTAACGATATCACAATTTGGGGTCGGGTTCGCCTCTGTTCACGGGCTATTACTTATTTCGGCACTCTTAATATGCAATATCTGATCGAGTATAAAATTATATGCTTCACTACACAATCGTAAATATAATACGTTTCACTTCGCAGTCTTAGGGGAATTTCGCACAGTACCGGTCGTTTCCCAGTACCTGTCACTATCAATTTCTGGCAAATGTCGCTAAATGTCTGATGCTTACCAGTTTTCTCTTACTACCTACTACCTTCAGAAGTTTGGTTCTAGACAGAGTCTATTTTGGATGCTTTGCGTTCATGAGTACTGGAACCCATGTATGGATAATATTTCTTCCCACGAAGGAAGGTTTGTAGACTTTCCTTTTTCGAAAATTCATAAAGGCAGCCATTTGTACGTACAAGAAACCTTTTGCTTAGCTTGCGAAGGCACGAATTAGGCAGGCTCTGTGATGGAGAATTTAGAAACTAGTTGAAAAAATAATGAAATTTATGGTTAATGCTTTCTCGTCACAATCACAATCATGCACAACATTCAGGTAGTCCCGAAATGCCCGAAGAGCGCAAAATCAATTCTTATCGAAAAGTTAAACCTACGGTACGCTAGCATTCACGTCGTAGCAGAAGAATTGTGTTTATACATACGATATGAAGTTTATGCTTTTCCTTTTACCTTATTGCCTATAGGTAAAATATAAGTAAAAGCATTGATTACAATTTTACATACCACCCAGTGTCTCCAGAAAATTAATGGCCATTTTCCTCTCTGTTTCAACGACAATTTCCTGTGACAACCGTCAGATATAAACTTTCCAAGAGTGGGACGCCCTTCTGAACTCCAAAATTTCGGCCAGTAAAAACAAACAGCACGATACGCAAACCAATCGGGAAGCTTTTACATGTCCAAAAACGTCACAGGACCATTTTAAATAAAATAAAAAATCATCCCAACATGCAGGGGCACTTCTACATCAACGGACGCGAAGACAGGTCATGACGGACGCAATGATAATTGAGCAGGCACAATGACGCTAAAGTATATAATATTACATACATAAATTATATATTGCAAGACTGCGAAGCGGAATGTACTATTTTAAACAACTAGCTTAAAAAGGCCCGGCGTCGCTCGGGTTTTGTATTTTGTAAATTCGAAAATAACTTACGAAGGACTTTCGAATTTCAAACTATAGGTCTTTATATAGGTATTTAGAATTTGAAATGAGGAAGAACGACTTTTCACACTCAAACTATTCCCTCAGAAAACGCTAGATATAGCTTTTTATAGCTTATAGCAGAGCCCCGCAGCTTCCCCCACGATAATTAATCGGAAGATTAAAAATTAAGAGCGAAATAATTAATATATTAACACTTTACACGCGAAGCCATCAAAGGTCTAAACTAAACGATTAATAAACCTAATTAATGAAACAACTATAAATCTGGCTTTGAAGTGAATTCCACGATTAGAAAGCGCAGCATGGGAAAAATAACCTGGCCCAGAACACCCCTGCATAGTGAGTTCGTCCAAATCAAACAATGTTTGCCCATTTAGGCCTATAATTCATTATCCTTCTTCCGTCTGGGGTGAAAATTTCAGATGTCTGCGTGCCTTGACATTAAAAACAAATGAATAGATCAGCGTGGGCTTACAACATTCAAGCGATTGCGATGTTTTTATTTCCAAGGTATGAGAAAAGTAGGAAAAGCCAACTACAATTGATTTGACAATTGAAATGTATTACTGAAAGCTGATGCTTCGAAAGCGCAAAAAATGCACGTTTTCTTCCCGTTTTTCACTCATAACTCGCGAACGAAAGCTAAAATGAAAAAATTTACTATGCGAGAAACCCTCGTGGGAGTGTACTCAACTTCCCAAAGTTTCATGTAGTAATGCATATAAGGACAAACAGACATACATTCGTTTATATATATATATATATATATATAGATTTCATAGTAAAACATATAGGCCTAGATCAAGTGTGCAATATCGATATATTAAAAGTGCCGAAATAATTAGTAGCCCGTGAACAGAGTTGAACCCAACCACAACGAGTGATATCGTTAAGAGATCCGGTGTGATTCAGATGTACTGGAATAAATATATTGTGTAACGTGTTGACCTCACCAGTGTTTTCTAATAAACATAGTCTACCCACAAAAATGACTCCCTCTCCAATTTATAAATACCTGGACGCACGTTAGATATCAAAACCACATTAACCTTGTGAACTCTATCGCACAGAGTAGCTGAACCCGTATTTATTCAACACCCCCATTCAACTGAGTGACAGCGTCGAGTACGAACTCCTCGACACAGACACCGTCGATTACAAAGTGAACGCATCAATTATTATTATTTTCATGATTACATGAATACCTAGCGTGGAGGTTAAACAAATTGATTTTCAGTTGGCGCTCATGTTTGACTTTCACTATACACAATTCATATGAACGTGTCATATAGTCGTTACATAACACAGCCATAGTTACATAGTTATAAATTAATGAATTTCATTTTGGTCCGATGAGGGTAGAATAGAAAAAAAATATAAATTTAAAAAACCACGTTATACCATCATTAATTTTGTAAAAATGATACTAGAAGAAGAATAATTATGTTCACTTCACTTATGGCTGTAATAGTTAATTTAAAAACAGTTTTTGATATACTTGTATAAAATACAACAATGGTCCATCAAATATAAAAGAATATTATTAATTACAATTGTAAAATAAATTAAACATCCTAAAACTTCCTTTATACATAAATTGTTAAAAACCCTGGTATTCGAGGTAGGCCTTCTTTACGCACATTAAAATTAAAACATAAAATGTGTGTAGATTCTTAGAATATTTCGTTAATTAATGTAGACCTATACATAAACAGATGTAGTTCCCCTGTTAATCACACAGGGAAGTCTTTCAACAAGTGTTTAATCTGCTTCTCCGTAGTAGCTAAACACCGAATTAAAACTTCACTTCAATTGTTAAATATTATTATAGCCTACAAAGGTTTAGGAATGGCTTGCTGAGACCACTTAAACTCCTCTTTTGTTATCCGCAGGCCTGATTTTTGTGTCATCCACATGCCTCATGAAGGAGTATGTGGATGACTCTCAAGTCATGTAGATGATAAATGTAGGGTACTATTGTGTTTGCGGTGTCTGTGACCTGTACTTAAAATCTTAAAACCGATTAAATGAATTTCTGCTTGAATTCCCCCCCCAAAACCATAAAACACAGTCTAATTACATTAATTCCGGAGTATGCACACAAATTTCCAAATCTGGTGCAAAATCAACTGAAGCACACTGAGAAAAATATGAAATCACATAAAGAAAAACAGATTGTTGCCAAAGTTAATCATTAATGTGGCCTTCTGCCATCCACATGTACACGGATGTCATTCAAATGGCTTTAAAAAAATAAAAAAATTAAAATAAATAAAAAATATAAACATTTAAGCTCTGCTGGTGTCATATTATAATCAAGTAACCCCTGAAGTATTTTAGTAATTTTTTGAGATTTTTTAAACAAAGTACATAATTTGGATTTTACACACTCCAAATTTTCCCGTATTTGAAGAATCACCCATATACAAATGTTTATCATGAAATAATTTATTAAATAAGGACAATTTGTTTTTGCATTTCTTATTTTTCTTGCTTTTTTCGCCATTTTCAAGAGATATGTCATTTTCTGGCAATTTTTGGGTCATTTTTTACATTATTAGGTCACTTTCGGCATTTTAAGGTCCTTTTCTGCATTTTACGTCATGTTTCAGTGGTGGTAGAGAGGAGCTTTTCCACGTACAAATTGTTACTTTCAGACAATAGACAATCGTTTTTATTTTGGAATCTCCGCCAAGTGTTCATAGTTGATTTTAATTCATACTTATTGTGAACACCACAGCAGTCTGTCTTGTAGCAATAAAGATTTTTCTTTCTTTCTTTTTAAATGGCACATATTTGTTAGGGGAAATGTGGTGGGCATGTCAGTTCAGAAAGTTTTTTTTTTCTCCGCTAAGGGTGTTCAAGAAGTATAAATGTACATTTCTTTAGTAATAAAATAAGTGTGTTTATATTGTAATTGCTTTTAGCAATTCGTTACTTAAAAAACTAATTATAAGTATTAATGATAAATTTATTGGTCTTTTTTTAATTTTATGTAATTTTTTCAATATTTTTGCCTATAAAGGCATTATTATTTTGCATTTTTGCACTATTTTATAGTCATAAATGCCTTGCCCCGATTATTGTTAAACCTCGAGAAGGTTGTTACCTCTGGTCTAAAATATAACTACGCATCCATGCAAAGAATGGGCTCCTTCACTAGTTAAAAACAATAATTATATTATTAATGTCATTATTATTATTATTATTATTATTATTATTATTATTATTATTATTAAACAGTGGTCGTAGGTTTCCTTGTTGTAGAACGGTTTATGCACTACAGTAGCCTACACTTTGCATGGGAATCATATCGAGTTACTCCAATAGGTAAAGAACAGAGAGATTATAAGATTCTTGTTCCTGCAAAGGTCAAACACATGAACGGGTTCCTAGACAAAGAAGATTAGAGATAACTTTATTAAGGAGGCCCGAACACTATAAGCCTATAACAATGGGTTCTTATCGGAACAAGAAAGCTAATATACAGGCAGGGAGGGAGGGAGGGGAGAAATTACAATAGCAAACAATTCGTTGTAGCCCTATTTTAGCATTACTCAATCTGGAAGTCCGACTCGATTCCAAATACTGAGACATTAACGCTTGTGTCTTGTATGGAGAGATAATTTAAAATACGTACCAAATTCCGCGGTCGTCATACGGAGGCTTTATGCTAGCAAGGAAAGAATTTTGTTGGCTGGAAAGGTAACAGCTCACTTCCTATGACGTACTCCAGTAGTTATGCTTGCAGATCTTGGAATTGTCATTTCCGGTGTTTTACTATACGTTCCAATGGTCAAAAATATAATTATACTAGTTCGGTCCCGAACAGAAAACAGAACAGTACTTGTTGGAAATGGTGGTACGCCATAGCGTAGTGGTTGAGACGCTTCGCTACAAACCGGTAGGTCGCGGTTTCGATTCCCGAGGAGGTAGTTGTAGTTTTTGAATTGGTCTAATCCTTCTGGTGGCACTATGGCCCTGGCGTCGACTCAGCCTCTAACAGAAATGAGTACCAGGAGCAATCCTGGGAATAAAGGCGGCCGGTGCGTAAGGCTGACAACCTTACCACCTTGACGTGCCGAATGTCTAAGATCTAGGAGACTCAAACTCCTGGAACCCTCAGGGCCTCCATGGCTTGTAGAGGGAACACTTTACTTTACTTTCACTTGCTGGAAATCAAAATTTTCCTTCCCATTCTAAGCACGTTTAGCACTGCACTGTCCTCATAATGCAGGGATATGACCCACTGCCGATACATTCCCTACAGGGGCGTCGCCAGAAAGAGGCAAACTCAACATAATTCCAAACACAATTATAATTACAATTATAATATAAAATAATTATAATTACAATTAAATTATACAGTAATCTAATATATAAAATTGAAAGTGTGTATGTAAATACAAACCAACATGCTGTGACCAATTTGCACGAAATTTTGCACACATACACACTTCAACGCAGAAAGTAACGGGGTCAACAATACAATTCAAACAAACCACTCCTTCCCTTGAAAAAAAAAAATATATAATTACTGATAATATCAAAATGCAATTCAGTTCTCATGGCAACAATCTTGTTTGCAGTGTTCACATAAGACTTTGGAAGTTGCAAGTAACTGGATCATGGAGTGGGCTATGATAAATAATTAGCCTAGAAGGGTTATCGATATAATTCATTTCTTTAAATCAATTATGGAGAATGAAATCAACCTAAATAAATATCGGGTGTGATGCATCACATAACTCTCTCCACCCTGAGCATGGATAATATCGTTTTCTCACTTCACATTTAGATGTAGAACAACAGATCGCAGTGCAGGGACAGAGTATTCAGTTGTTTCAGTCCGAATCCGTGCCAACGAAGGGTAGCGAGTATGCTATATAAGAACTCTGTAAAAAATGTCCATCCACTGATAGGTTATTCATCGTTGTAGGCGTTTTATTAGTTAAGAAACAGGGACGTTTATTGTAAGCCCTAAGAATGTAAAATGAAACAAGATAGATGGAACATTTTTAGTCCTATATACGCAGTAAATTATTATGTCCCAGATTTTCAGGAAGAATGTGTGAGAGTTATATTGATTTTCTTTTGACTTTAGCCCCGAAATGGTATTAAGTATGCCAACATGAAAGTGGGAAATACAATATCCCGTAAAGGCAGTAAAATGTTATGTTACCGGAATTTCTGTTTCTTTTTATTTCAACCCCTAATAGGACAGAGTAGAAGTCCTGTATGAGCTATAAAAACCATATCTAGAGTTTTATGAGGGAATAGTCTGAGTGTGGTAAGTCATTCTTATTCGCTTCAAACTCCACATACCTATATAAGGACTTACAGCTTGAAAATCATAAGACCTCCATAATTTAATTTTGAATTACACGCAAAATTCAAAACCCGGGCTACGCCGGGTCTTTTAAGCTAGTCGACAATAATGAAAATTAATTCACTATTGTGAAAAATTGTTGGTGTTACGACAATAATTTAAATAAGTGTACTGTGAGCTAATTCCTAATTAAAGTTCAAGTGATATGAATTATGTTTTATTACGATCGACTGAAAAACAATTTCGGACCTCAATTTCAAATGATTAGGCTAAATACATTAATAGGCTATTCACATAGTTTCTCGGTCCGTAGTTTTGAACCCCAGCTGATTTCGATGAGGCTGCAAAGTTTTTAAATTAACAGATTACGTTCTCTTGAGTAACAGCCCTGGTGATTTATTATTATAAATACACTGCGGCCGTTATAACTGTAATAAGTTAATACTTGCTAGACTCATTATAAAATATTTATACTTTTTGTTCTCCATGCAACAACTGTAGGTTGACAGACAAAGAGTGCCAAAAAATAAATGAAACCGTAAGACATCATACAGGGGGCAATCATCCCCTTGACCCCTCAATGCCGACGCCCATGCTTCCCTATGTGCATTGTTCATCATGTACATTGTACAGTACTATAATCCTCATACAAATCAATACAAAAAAAAATAGTAGTCAATCTAGTACAGTACGACCGCGCCTAATTATGACAACAAACTCGTATAATTTTAGTTAATGAACTCATGTATACCGGAAAAACGAACGGCATTTAAATGTTATTTCATTGTGTTAGTACGATGTGTGTCAAAAAAGGGTATCTTCGTTTCTGAAGATTACTGAACCTGTTGATGAACGAAAGTTGCTGTAGGGACGCCAAAAATGTTTTCTTCTCGCGTAATTATTCGGGAATATTGTAGGCGAATTGAAAACTGATTTCTCCAACGTGCCTCACATTAATAGGGCCAGCATCTGGGGCTGTGATACCCGGGGAGAAGGAAGGGTACGGGGAGCTCCACGAGAAATTAGGCGAAATCTGAATTATCATTGTGGTGATCCATCTTGCTGCATCCATTGTCGTAGAAATAGTATATTTTTGGCGTAATGGGGTGATAACGAGGTTTGTGTAGCGTATCTGGCTTATTTATTATTATTTTTCATTATTTTTTTATTCAACTTCCTCGACGAAATAAGGGCCCGTGACTAGATACGCCACACGAAATTTTAACCAAACGCCATGTGCAGTGGTTTCTGTATAACAACATCAGGCCGTTCAAATCCTAAAAAGTTAGTTGTGTGTCGGTTGATGTAACCATGAAGATGAATATATCTTTCACCTGAAAAATCATACGTTGCCGAATAAATGTGGATGCTGATACATCATGGAAAACACTCGGATGCAATAATTCAATCAGGCTTGCTCATCCCTTTCTGTGTACGGTAAACAACTTGAATGAAATATGTGAATCCACCCAGCTCTTTAAACACCCGCCAATCCAAAATTACAGCGATATTTGTTGTACACTACGCTTTGGGGAATGAACGCCTGTTGGAGAAGTTATCCATAAATCACGTTTGTGGTTGACGGTACTTGGGCTCTCTTTCGTTGACACAAGAGTGATCCCGTCTGACGGAACTTATTAACGAAAGCTAATATTATTCTGTTTCGTGCCTCTTTATGAAATCGCTCTTTATTAAATCCTGTGAAGTAAACGTGGCTCATTCTGACGTCCTATTCCGTGTGATCCAAAATGGCATTCCATGATAAACACCCTCTACTCTGTTGCGAGAACCATGAATTTCATAAATTAACAATATCTCAGTAAATAAATACTTCGTTGCTAGAGAAACCTGGACAGCAGATCAGCGATAACTTCAGTATAGTTTTGATTGATAAACTTCATTTCCGTTTGTGGCATGTTAAATAAAGTAATTTAAATGTTCCACCTTATACCACAATCCAATCCTATGCCTCCATGTTGGGGCGAAGGGCCTCCAAGTTTCTGTACCTATGTGAATATTGTTGCAATTATTTTCCTAGAGGGAGCAGAGGGACAGGTGGTAAGCCCATCGCCTCTCAACCCCCCTCCTGAAACTAAGGTATTACTTGGACGTGAAAGGGCCGAGAAATTTTGTCCAGAGGCTCTAATTTAGACTTGAGTTCTTTTACGTGCCGTAAATCTACGACACGGGTCCCCCAGCTTAAAGTCCCTCCCGGAGGACTCCGTGCCCAGGATTTTTACGTCCTGAAAAACCCATCGACTGCGGCCGGGTTTGATCCCGCGACCTTCGGATCCAGAGGCGGGCACACTACCTCTAGACCACCGCAGCCGACACCTTATACCACAATACATGTAAATTGCAGATAGTATTAACTGAACACACGGTATCTAATATTATTGTTTTATTTATTATTAGTTATTATAGGGTCATTCCATATTAAATCAACAAATTTTAAGAAATTTTTTTGCCACACCATTTTTGATTTTGATAAAATTTGGTAGGTGATGTGTACCAGTCTTCTGAACCCCAAAACAAATCTTGTTATACCTCTAAAAAATTTTACTCCTGAGATATAGGCATTTGTTTGGAGCACGAACAAGCAAAAAATGTAATTTCAGACCTGTTTTCTGAAAGCCGTAGAATTTCTATTTGAATCAATAGGATGATCAGATAGGGCTCATTGGAAAGCTTAAAGAATGGACTTTCATTTGTGCATACTAAATTAGATTTAAGTTAAGTCTAAACAGACGTTTTTAGGGCTCTAATCTTTGTTCGTGAACTGTCGTTTTGCGTAATTTTAGGCATTAAAAAAACAACGAAGGACTTGGAGTAACAGGCCAATTTCTTTTTCCTGTTACACTTATGTATGAGGAGTATGTGTAGGAAAAAAACTGAGCTGTTACTGGTGGTCCTTCACCCTGAAAAATTTGCTTAAACTTCGAAAAAAGTGTAAATCGTGCTTTTTCTCGGTCCCAAAAAGTAATGTGGGACAGGTGATAAAAATCTGAAAATGCCAGGATGAGAAGCCCTTATAGTGTACTTTAAAATAAAATCAAAATCATTCTGTGACTGGAATGGATAGAGGAGCTACAAGCCTTTGAAATATCAAGAAAACAGCACTTGACCGCTACTGAAAATAGGCTAAGCAGATAGGATAATTACCACAAAATATAATTTAAATTTACATAAAATACAAAACATTTATTTACAAATGAGAATTTTCCTCAGTTATACAAATTTCTGATTTTTTGTAATTTTTTTAAGCAAATTTTCACATTTGATTTCTTTTTAAGCTACATTGATGACAATTTCAAGTGATGTATTTAGAAACCATTCTTATCCTGGTTTATTAGGTTTAGGTACTGGATTAAACTCTACTCTTCTATACAGTATATTGAATTATATGTTAACTAATAACTCATAAGTTTTGGGCATGCACTGTTCATTGGAGTCTGGTTGCTGACCAAGTCATGTTTGAATATGCATAGCTTCATATGATCCAGCCCCTCTGTTGAATGCTGTCCACTATTCACTTATTGAGCTGACTCACAGCATGTAGGTTGTGTTTGTGCTTCATTATCTTTTGATTAGTTTATTTTTTTAAATTATTACTATTGTTATTTTGTGCTGAATACATGCTATTGAAATTGTTACCAGCATATTACTGTGCACAAAATGTTAAAGAAATTAAAAATCCAAATCAAGGCACAGAGACCGGTACTGACAGTGAAGATGAATGCCCAGACATTTATGAACCTGAAACCATTCTTGTTGAAACAGTTAATGATGCTTGTTCAGTCCTTGGTATTTCTCCTGTTAAGGCTCAGAAGCTGTCAGTTGAAGCTAGAACCTCAGTGTTAACAAATGAGGTTAGTATATCAGGAAAGTTAAGTAAGTCTTTTGATTTGAACATTTCAACTGATAATGAGGAATTTTCAATGAACATGCAGCCTGCCAGTTCAGCGAATGAGTACAAGCAACTAATTCACAAGCTTAAATTAAAAAAAAATTAAAGAATATTGTAAGTTTAGCTCCTAGTAGTTGGAGTATTAGTATAGTTCAGAGTGAGTTTAATGTCAGCCAATACTTAGCCCACCAGTCAAGAAATTTAGTGAAAAAGAACGGGATTTTGCCACAGAATAGGGAGAACAGGACTAGGAATAAACTTGATGAAGTTTCAGTCAAAACTGTACAAGACTTCTACGAAAATGATGAGTACAGCAGAATGATGCCAAGGAAAAGATACTGTGTGTCTGTTAGAGGACCTAATGGAGAAAAAGGTTAACATACAGGAAAGGTTAATTTGATGTAACCTTAAAGAGCTTTATGCAGCTTTTAGTGTTTAATGCATTACCTACATCCAAAAAACCAGGATAAGAATGGTATCTAAATAAAATAGTTGAAAATACAGTAGGCCTACTTGAAATTGCCATCAATGTAGCTTAAAAAGAAGTCAAATGTGAAAATTTGCTATAAAAATTACAAAAAATCAGAAATTTGTATAACTGAGGAAAATTCTCATTTGTAAATAAATGTTTTGTATTTTATGTAAATTTAAATTATATTTTGTGGTAATTATCCTATCTGCTTAGCCTATTTTCAGTAGCGGTCAAGTGCTGTTTTCTTGATATTTCAAAGGCTTGTAGCTCCTCTATCCCTTCCAGTCACAGAATGATTTTGTTTTTATTTTAAAGTACACTATAAGGGCTTCTCATCCTGGCATTTTCAGATTTTTATCACCTGTCCCACATTACTTTTTGGGACCGAGAAAAAGCACGATTTACACTATTTTCGAAGTTTAAGCACATTTTTCAGGGTGAAGGACCACCAGTAACAGCTCAGTTTTTTTCCTACACATACTCCTCATACATAAGTGTAACAGAAAAAAAAATTGGCCTGTTACTCCAAGTCCTTCGTTGTTTTTTTAATGCCTAAAATTACGCAAAACGACAGTTCACGAACGAAGATTAGAGCCCTAAAAACGTCTGTTTAGACTTAACTTAAATTCAATTTAGTATGCACAAATGAAAGTCCATTCTTTAAGCTTTCCAATGAGCCCTATCTGATCATCCTATTGATTCAAATAGAAATTCTACGGCTTTCAGAAAACAGGTCTGAAATTACATTTTTTGCTTGTTCGTGCTCCAAACAAATGCCTATATCTCAGGAGTAAAATTTTTTAGAGGTATAACAAGATTTGTTTTGGGGTTCAGAAGACTGGTACACATCACCTACCAAATTTCATCAAAATCAAAAATGGTGCAGCAACGCCCATTTGTTGATTTAATATGGAATGACCCTATATAGACAAGCGCGACAGTTAGCTGGTAATTTTTAACTACTGTCAGTATGACATGTATATACTTATATATGTTTCTAAGAATTCATAAAATATAACTAATAATAAACAAAACAATAATATTAGATACCGTGTATTCAGCTAATACTATCTGCAATTTAGATGCATTGTGGTATAAGGTGGAACATTTAAATTACTTTATTCAGTATAGTCTGTTTTGCCCCTAATGGTAATACCGACTTGTACTCGATAAAATATATATTTTACTGCACAATGGGCACCTGAAGATCATAAACGTTCTTTGCCTCCATGGTTCTCCGAACTAATGCTGTGACATTCTGAACTCCGGACCGAACTAGTACGGAATACTTCATATAGGCCTATTACCTTATGGACTGATCTGTCTTAATTATGATACTGAATGAGTATCTGATGAAGGCTCTTACTTTATTTCTACCAGTCAGTTAAATTAACTAAGAGCCTTTTCAGTTGTTGAATTGTATAAATAATCCAACGTAGCAAACTTACAAACATTCTCTACTCTAATTAAGGACAATATTTTCTGCTTCACATTCTGATGCACAATTCCAGGGATTGCGAATTCATTTTTCTCATCTCATGCAAAGATGTATAATTCAAAAATTAGATTTACGATGTCCAAACAATGGCTAGCCTATAACTACTCTTCAGATTAAAAAATAAAAACTTGAATTGAAAGATTTACAACACTCAAACTTATATATTAATGTATACCAGAATGAGCTAACGCTGGCGCTCCAGATCAGTTCCAGAAACCACTATAAACATTGGAGAGCCACATGAAGACAGTATCAGATACTTAAAACATAAAACAATGTAAATATAAAATCAAAATAAAGAGATCAAAGACGGTCCAATAATTTAACACTAACACTAAACAAATAAGTAAAGCACACGAAAAAAGCTATACATATAAAACAAATCAAAATAAAGATCAAAATAAGAAGACACGAGATAAATTTATTGGTTCTTTCTTCTTGTAGAACTCAGTATCCTTTGTGATCAACCAAATGTTCTGATGTTTGTCGTAAATAAGGTGGTGTTTGCAGATAGTGAAGATAAACTCCAGTTATCCTCTTGTTAAGCTCAACAGAATAATGTCTGATTATTAGGGCTGAAAAACGATTAAAAATTTTAACCGAGTTAATGCCTGACTTTAATCGATTAATCGACTTATTAATCGACAAACAGGTCGGTATTTTAAACGAAACTAAAGTGTACATTTAATATTGTTTTACACGTTTAATATCTACTTCACTACAGATAATCAGGAGAAATCCTGAATTAATGAATACCATTTTTAGTTAACTACTGAAAAAATATATACAAACTTACATTTGCGGTTACTTTTTCAGCCAAGAATTGAGACACACGAGTTTGTTGGCATTTGAATGTTCAAGACACGATCGTAGCTTGTTTACAATAATACCGGCAGCACTAAAAACTCTCTCACTCGGCACTGAGAAAGGAGTTTGGTCATTTGACCCATTTATCGAAAAAGTTTTTCAGAATTCGAGTAAACCGATTAATCGGAAAATGTAATTGATCAACGATTAAATGTTTGATCGATTAATCGAGCAGGTTAATCGATTAATCGGTACAGCCCTACTGATTATAATTTAAAAATATAATCTGAAAAATCAAAAGTCGTGGCCTTCATTGGAAAATATTAGAAGCAATCCAACTAAGTGAAAGAACAAGTTCAACACTTCAACAACTCAGGAAGAGACATATTACTTTAGTATTTATTTATTTATTTAACAAAAGGTCCCAATGAGCCAATTGCTCACATTAAGGGGCAGTATTACAAAGGATGACAAACTTCAAAGTTATTATAATAAAACTGTTACGATAGTTTACACAAATACAGTAATTACAATAGAAATATTGTTCACTTAATCATTTAATATAAATTACTTATTACTTGGATCTCAAGTAAAAAGTGTACAGGTATCAACATACGCACTTTAAAAATAAAACAAGGAAGCGCACTATTTTAAAACTTTATAATATAACAATATGGGAGTGCTGTTTTAACTTACGAATCTGAGAAATGAGCCATGAATAGAAGCGACAATAGTATATTGCGATACAAGTGCCGTAAGCGATGCATACGGATCGAGGAAAGAGTTTGAAAAAACGAGGCACTTGCGCTGAGTTTTTTCAATTTCCGAGATCCGTTATGCGCTTACGGCACGAGTATTGCATGATTTTTTTTGCACGATGATTATTTATATCAATTTAATTATATTAATTGTGATATTACCTGAAAATATTATGTATATACATTCTTGAAGATAGATGTTTATTTCAGAAAGTGATTCGCATGTGTTTGTTGTTATGCGAACCGAATATTTGTCCTGGGGGGCCTTGTCCATAAAGGCTTGTATTATGATGTGCCGTAAGTGAATTCATAACCCCACGGAAACACTTACCGCACATAGCAACAAGATTGCGTGTGGGAATATCAACTTACGATCCACGGCAACAACATTCGTAAGTACCACAAATTAGTTAAGTCGTGCAAAAAAGAATGATTGAAACAGCCAAGATGAGATTTTTAAGATATGTTTCTGACTGTCAACTTGAAGACCACATCAGAAATGAAAATATAAGAGAAACCTTGAATATATTCAACATGAATAACAAAATACAAGAAAATAAACAAAACGGGATGAATCATATGCATGCCAGAGGAGGGGTTAGCAAATCAAGCTACTCGCTACTAGCCTAAAGAAAAACGACATAGGCCTATAGGAAGATCCAGGCGTTGTTGGGAAGACATCAACTGAGACGAAACAGGTCAATTTGGCCTATCTTGACTGTCGAAGATGATCATAATGATTAACCGATTTGCCTCACCCTTCCGTGAGTGAGGTGGCTGAGTGGGTAATTTACGGACTTACATTTGGGAAGTAACGTGTTCTAACCCCTTGGCCGGCTAATGTGAGTGTTACAGAGTTTCACCAAGACGAATGCTGGATTGAACTTAACATCTACCCCGAAAGGGTGGAACTAAAACGAATAATTAAGTTCATAACATGTTTTGAAACTATGTTTTTAAGGAATGGGAAAATTTTATTAAGTAAACATGTCGATATAAGAGCCTAGTTATTAATATTATTAGGAAAAGCAACTTTAATCAAGGTGAGAGGGAGGAGAGAGAGAAGGCGAGATAGAGAGAAAAAGAGAGGGAGAGGGAGAGAGAGAACGAGCGCTAAGGAACAGTTAATAAGGCCTCCAAGGAGTACAGAACTTCTCGTGTTTTCCACCAGAGGGATAGAGGCTCGGTCATTATCAGAGAACTGAAAGTGAAGCACTTGCAAAAGGGAAAAGCAGGGATGCCCAAATGTCTCTCTGTAATACAACTAATCAAGGCGGTATTTCCCAAACTTGTTTGACCACGACCACTTTCATTTAGGTAGAAAACACATTAAAGTGGGCTTAAGTCATAAATTATGTTTAAATTGTTTACGTTGCACTTTCTCTTGTAATTTATTTTCTTGGTCTAGGAAATTGAAACAGATGGTTGACCAATTTATTTATTTATTTATTTAATTAATACGTGTGAGGAGAATCTCATATCAATAATTCGATAAGATCGTTTAATCGACTTTAGCTTGGAGGTTGTATATTAATTTTTTGAATGGTACAAATTGGTTTCCTTCGTCCACTTAAAAACCTAAGTAATATAAATCTTAATACGTATTTGTGAGAAAGTTTGTACAAGTATTTATAATTTACTTTATTTAAGAACGGAACAAATTGTAAGTGGTTTCATGTAAAGAAAGTGTTTGCCTCCGAAAATACTTTTTTTTTTGTACAATTAAATTTTCAACCAAATAAATCACCAAAGAAACGTCACAGACAATAAATCGGGATTGTGTTTCGATCGAACTTATACAAGTATGGATTCTATCTTACTTTCCACATAAACCCGTTAACATCATTTATAGACATAACACACTGAATACTTAAGGTCATTTAATGGAGTGCAGTTATTTTTCTAAAAATAGAAATCCAAAAGGTGCGTTTATGCAACTTCAGTAATCTTAAAATACAGATTTAAAAAACACTGTAAAATGTTTTGATAAAATAATTAATACCTTCAGATTTACTTCAAGTATCGAGACAATTTGAACATATTAATATCAGCGTAGTTGAGAAAAATGTACTGTTTAAATGAATTAAGAGACAAATTATTTGCTTTGCACTAAGAGCTCGTGATCTTAAATGGGAGGTTTATGACACCCTGTATAAATATGTAAGGATTCATTATTGATCCCGAGTGCAGCCACAATAGGCCTATGCGCTATTATCATTGCCCACGCATGCATGTGACAGTCCGAATTCACAGATAAACTTTTTTTTTCTGAAAACGTACAAAACATCTCACAAAGGGAAATGGAGAGAGGAAACTCTCCATCACGAATAGGCTTACACGCCACAACACAACACACGCGTGAGAGACACTCGTGTGAGCCTGGCAGAAACGGATTTACGCGTTGTACAGTCCTAACCAAAATCAACTTATTATTCTATATTTGAATGGTGTCTAAGAAAGGATGGTTGTTTATTAAGTGAATGGGCTGTTCAAAATTTCCTGAATTTTCTATAAAATAATATATATATGTATATATATATGCGTGTGTGTGTGTGTATGTGTGTGTGTGCGAAAACTAGATTGTAAATGAAAAAAAATTAAAATAATAAAAAAAAAAGGCAAAGTCGTTGCCACACTTCGAGTCGCACCCCCGTAGGATAAAAAATCCGAATAAAATTTGAATCAACGCAATCCCATAACTTTGTTTACCCTTAGCATTGGTAACACCACTATCTCACTTGACACTTCAAATTCTGATAAACGTAAAATAAGAAAACGTATTGCAAAGAATGTGTATTCACTTCAGTTGCCTCATTGTATTGTTCGCCATGCAAGGCTTAAGATCATGAGTGACTGGCATGTAACTACATTTCAGAATTTTTGTTGAAACAATCGCGATTAGATTTTCTTCATATCATATACAATGTCGCCGACAATCTTAGTATCACATCGTGTGACATCCCCAGAAGATATCTACTCCAAATATAACATTTCTTTGGTATATAGGCGTTACTTTTGAGCTATGCTGTTAAAATACGTAAACACACCTAAATTCCGTTTTGTACTCAGCGGACCTTAAAACTTATATTACCAGTATATTGAAAACTGGACGTGGAATTTCACCTCTAAATGCAAGAAATAAGAAAAATTACATCTTCAAAAATACTCTAGTAATCAGTTGACACACACAACAGCTGAACATTTGAACTTCACCCATGGTATGGTCTGTCTCGACGATTCTCAATTATATTTTTAAGAGTCATTTCAAAGTACGTTGTATATAGGCCTAATACCTACGGTAAGGGTAGAATAATATTCAAAGGTTTAACCTAAACTTCCCTGTTGAAGTTCTTTTATTTAGGTAGATATATGCATATGCATATTCATGTACCACAGATTATTGACTGATACATGATAATATTACATGAGAAAAATTCTTCTGACACTGGGACTTGAACCCAGGACCTTTGGCTATCCGTGTCAATGTTCTTATCAACTGAGCTAGGCCAGAGTTCAATTCACAGCGCCGATAGAACATCTCTCCTATGATTGACTGCCCTTAATGGTCTACCTCACTGACAGACAAGTTTTGTCATATGCAGGCACACTAATTATTAGTGATTTTGTGACCGGACTTCCACTGTTATTGTACAGTAACATTCAAGAGAGATATATGCATATGCATTCATGTACCACAGATTATTGACTCTGTTGGGCATTACATGATAATATTGTAGTAGAAAAATTCCTCTGACACTGGGACTTGAACCCAGCCTAGCTCAGTTGGTAAGAGCATTGACACGGATAGCCAAAGGTCCTGGGTTCAAGTTCCAGTGTCAGATGAATTTTTATCCTATAATATTATCATTATTTTATTTAGTCTGCCTTTAAATTTGTGTGTTATGCGTGGTTCGAATGTTACATTAACGACAAAACGCATTTAAAAGCGATGAATGTATAAGAAGTTTTATTTTTTGAATGCGTTTCTAGATGGTGACCGTTTTGTTGGTTCTGTTTCATGCGATGTACGCCATCTTTCAACGATTCTAGCCAAACGGTTCATGATATAAAATTTCAAGAGTACTTTCAGCCTAGAAAGTGAAATTTTGTACAACATTGTCCCAGTACATTTTTAATGTAACTCTAATGGTTTAGTGGAATTTCGTCTGTTTGTCTAAATTCGTTTACTATGAACAAAAACTAATTGACTCAGTTACAACTGAAGCTTATAATTGGTTCAATGCCAACAAACTAGTAGTTAACATAGAAAAAAACAGCAGCAATGCTTTTTCATACACATCAAAACCTAAACATTACTGAAACCACCATTCGTTTTAATAATGAAGTAATAAAATACGTACCAAGCACAAAATTTCTAGGACTTTGGATACAAAACAATTTAAAGTGGGACGATCATATTAACTATCTTTTAAAGAAATTATGTGTAATCTGTTACCAATTCAGGTCTCTCGTTAATTATGTAAATATAAATACAGTAAACAATATGTATTTTGCATATGTCTATTCAGTTTTGAAGTATAGTATTCTCTTCTGGGGAAATTCCCCTCCCTGCAATAAATTATTCATAATGCAAAAAAGAATAATAAGAATAATGTTAGGTTTACCTTGGAGATCCTCGCGTAAACCTGCTTTCAAAAAATTACAGATACTGCCCCTCCCTTGTATTTATATATATGAACTTCTATTATTCACAAAAAAAAACCTTTCGGATAACAACACCCCATTTATAAGTAATATAGAAATTTACTTTCACAATACAAGACAAAAATCAGATCTACACCATGAGAGGCTTAACACTAAAATCTGTCAAAAGGGACCAATGAATATGGGAGTAAAACTGTATACAAAATTACCAGCCTCCATTTAAAAAATCGTCAATATGTCTTCTTTCAAAACTGAAATCAAAGCATATCTGCTTGATCACTGCTTCTACTCCATTGAAGATTATATACAGTCCCGTGTTTGAATGTAATAGGCCTAACTATTATATTGTGTTGTATTGTTCATATTTATATTCATATTTATATTTAACTTTTGTTTAGTTTTAAGTTTAACATTAAGGAAACCATGACGAATCACCTGTTTACGAGCATTGCTCAATTGTAGACGTATGTGATAATAAAGTATTTATTTATTTATTTATTTATGCAGTCACAACTAAACGCGTTGTTCGATATCATCCAATATGACATGAATGTTTCTTGAAGTCATTAACCTTTTACCTGCTGTAATCGACAATGCTACAGTGGAAGATAATGTTTAAATCATTGAGAAAAATTTAAATAAAATAGCTGTGTTTTATGAACTACATGATCTGCACTTTTTAATAAAAAAAAAACTCCGTGGCGCTACATCTCTGACGGGATTAGGCCTACCACCCTTCCTTACATTTAAGCAGATTTTCCTCGCGGTTATGGTCACAGCACTTAGAATGTTAAAAACGACGTAGGTGTAAAGATTATTATTATTTAATGTGAATAAAATATTATACTATTTAAAGTATATTTACACCTTTAAGTATGAAATTTTTATTTTTAAGCATTAAGATTCTCAATTTTGTATATATAATATATAATATTAATACATTTCACCAGAAAAAGTTTTGTAATAATTTATAATTTGTTTATAATAATTGTTTTCTTGAAGATTTAGACTATAAACTTGCAACATGATTACTTCAAAACTACGAAACACACACAATTTTCACTGTTTTGTGCACAGAATAATTCTCTAGTGCCTGATATTTAGATTTTTTGATACTTAAGATTTTAAATTGTTACACAGATTTATATCAAGTGGAAATATGTTTTGTTCATATAAAAAATCTAGAACATAGTATAATGTTCATAATCAACCGTTTCTCCACGTCAAGTACTGGAGGACATTTGAAGCTTCAACATTACACCAATATCACATTGATATGTTAATTTATAGAAAAGTTGTGATGTTTAAAACAATTTAAAACAAAGCGATTTCCTACTTACGGGAAACCGAGAAGAAAGCAAAACTCGTAACGAAACGCGTGGAAAACACATGTCAAAGCAACATGAAAACACGTAGTTCAACCAGTTCATTTCTGACCCCAGCATCACTCCACTTACATACTATACTGTATCTCAGGGAACCTGATAGGAAATCATAACATTCTCAGTCCCCACCACGGAACCGGACTGGAGTTCCAATGTGACGAATTGCCGTTCTTTTTACCGCTTTCAACCCCCTACTCACAGCTCTGATATTTATTTATTTATTTTATTTATTTATTTAACCTGCCGGAGTTAAGGCCATAAGGCCTTCTCTACCACTCAGCCAGGGCAAAAACATGAAATACATAATGATGATAATAATAATAATAATAATAATAATTAATAATAAATTTAAAAAGAACTGATATACCTGAATACAAGAAACGTACATTAAATACAAAGAAAAAATTCGAACATAAGTACTCGAATAATCTAATATTGTTCGAGCAAGCAACATGTTTCCACTTTAGAATGTTTCAAACTGTCCGCTTGCAATGTCCCGCTTTGATTGTCTTTTTGTTCCCGCCTCAAGGCATTGTGGGATCATGCATGACTTGCTAATTTTCTTTGTTTTATGCGGTGGCTTAGCGTCACCCCAGTCAGTATTGTACGAGACCTCACTCAGATCACAAGTGTATCTAGTAGGCTCGAATCATTCCCGCTTTTTCTACCAAGTTTCCTTAAACTTGCTCTGGAAGCGGTGAATAGTCACAATTGTGCGCAATTGTGGCTCTCAGTAATTATTCATACATAATTACATATAACTCATAAAGTTCGCGAGTGAATTCTCCGAATTACAAAGGTTTGATATTTCGTAACAGTGGTGCAACACACGCTACCTGTTTCAGTGCTTATATCAGCTTTTACGACTAAACTACATACAAAAGTTTAGTGTTAACTTCAAGTGCAATTTAATCTACGCATTTCAAGCTATTATTTATCAAGTTTTCCAAGAAATTAATATTTACAGACACGTGTGAAAACGTACTCTTGCATCTTATGTATCAGTGTTTTTTTTCAATTAGTTTCAATAATTATTGTGTGTGAATTTAGTAAGTTGTGATTATTTCATATTTTAATTGTTCTCCTTAAGTATTCCGTGGATTCCTGATCCCAGAGTCCTGAGGTTACAGTCTATTTGCTCTCAATTTTGATTCATTCGAATCTGGTCCTCATTAGCTATTCAGAGGTGGCTATCTTTCCTATCTTATGCACTTCCAACTGAAGTCCCTTCCAAACCTAAAACTAACATTTTATTCCTATTTGGGACGTATCTTATCCCGATCCCAAACATTTGGTTCCTCATCGGACCGGATTACTAAGGAAACAATTTCATTATTCACACACATATATATGGTTTGTCTCGGCTTATCGATCTCGTTCATTGTATGCAGACTCAACCGCGACGGCATCCGCGTATTCAAGAGCTACGATTTCTAGTACATAAACTCTGTATCATCTATTCGGCAGTGCTTCAGTACTACAGAAAACACAACAGCTCAAAAGACTTCAAGAAGGCAGTGATCATCACACCAGAACATCACATGTGCAGTGACAACTCTACAAAGTTCTCAAAGTGTTACAAATAATATCATTATATCATCATGGAGAGTCAAATCAAGGATCTGATCAAGAAAAGGGGTTTCATCAAGAGAAAAATCACCTTTATTCAGAAATTCTACGATAGCATCCAGGAAGAAATTGATGTGTTTCATCTTAAAGTTAAATATGACAGCCTCAATAATCTTTTTGATAAATATGAAACTGTACAAGCTGAAATTGAATCCCTAATAGTAGAAGAAGAAGACATCGAAGTTCACATGCAGTATGACGAAGAGATAAGAAGTAATTATGATCTGTTGAAATCTAAACTTAGTGCGCTCATTGTTCAGCATGAACAGCCACTTCGTAGCATAAGTCCAGCAGGCAGTGAGCGATCTCATAACAGTGCCAATTCACATCATACTTGTCAGTCAGCTGTTTCTCAGTGCAACAATAGGCCAATACAACTTCCTGCTATACAGCTTCCTACCTTCTCTGGTGACATCACAACGTTCAAACATTTCCAAGACACGTTCGGCAGTCTTGTAGCCAATAATGCAGCCTTAGAACCGATACAGAAATTGCATTACCTTCTGTCATCATTAAAGGGCCAGGCACACGCACTGATAAAAAATCTACCAGTGACTAGCGAAAATTTCAGTGTAGCATGGAATCTAATATGTTCCAGGTACGACAATACAAGAATTATCGCCACAGCTCACGTACGTAATCTACTCTCTTTACCAACGATGAAGAGTGAAAATGTGAATGATCTTCGTAGTATTCTTAACAAATTCCAAAGCAACATAAATGCTATGGAAGCTTTACATGTAGGGATACCATTGTACGATGTTATGCTCATGCAGTTAATCTTGGACAGCCTTTGTGAGAGCGTACGCAAAGAATGGGAGGGAAGAATTGATTCTCAGAACTTCACACCACTTCAAGACCTCATCAAGTTTTTAGAAGCTAAGGCAAATTCCCTTGAAGTATTGGCAGATGTAAACAACACGTCCAGCCCATCTAAGCACAAAGGTGAGCAAAGTACGAAGAAGAAGTCAGAGAAACACACTCGTCATTCTTATGTTGCTACAAAAGGAGACACGTGCCCATGCTGCGATGATAATCACAATTTATTAAATTGCAAGAACTTCCAAAAACTAAGTGTATCACAACGATGGGAAGTCATTAAATCTAAACGCTTGTGTGCTAACTGCTTCTCTCCTAACCACAGAAGAGATCAGTGCAAGCTAAAATCGTTTTGCAAATGTGGGAAAGGCTTTCATAGTAAATGGTTACACAATGACACACAGTCAAGTGAAAAGGTTTCTCGCCAGAGTACTTTTTCAGAAAGTTCTACACCCAGCACGGCAACAAACACTCCAGCTAGTTACTGTTCTATAAAAGAAAAGGCTAGCCAATGTGAAATTCTTCTTGCAACTGCAGTGGTCGAAATAGAAGACAAAAATGGAAAACTGGTAAAATGCAGAGCTTTGCTTGATTCTGGTAGTCAGATTAATTTCATCACGGAAGATTTGGCAAGGAAGTTACAATTACCAACTACCGCAGTGGATACTCACATAAGAGGTATCAATGGCACCTCAGCTTGTGGGCACAGCATCACTATTAATATGAGATCCAGGATCCACGCTTTCCAAGCTAACCTAAACTGCCTAGTTTTACCTCACATTGTAAATAAGCTTCCTGCTGTCCAAATTGACCCACACAAATTCAATATTCCCAGCGAACTTCCGTTAGCTGATCCTAAATTCCATGTACCTGGTGATGTACAATTGCTAATTGGTGCCAACTTATTCTTCCAATTAATCACAAACGAAAGAATAGTTAAACCAAATCAGCCTGTTCTGACCAACACTGAACTTGGTTGGATAATCAGTGGTACAGTTCCTAAGTCTGCCATTAAAAACAAGAAGGTGACGTTCTCACAGCATAACTTGTTTGTAACTGTCGACAACGTGGACAGGCAACTAAGGCAATTTTGGGAGCTGGAAGACTTCCCCAGCGCAGTACACACCAAAGAGGAACGTGAATGTGAAGAACACTACGTAGAAAACACTACTCGTGCAACTGATGGTGCATTCGTAGTGCAACTCCCCAAGAATCAACCTGTAGATTCTCTGGGCGAATCTAGACAACAAGCTATAAAACGCTTAGGACACCTGGAACGCAAACTTCAAGCTAACCCTAGCTTAAAAGAAGACTATTCCAAATTTCTGGAAGAGTATGAAAATCTAGGCCACATGAAGAAGGTTTCACTTCCTCAACCTGGAGAAAAGTGTTACTACTTGCCGCATCATGCTGTTATAAAACCTAGTTCAACTAGCACGAAAACCCGAGTTGTATTCGATGCCTCAGCAAAGTCGTCTTCAGGCAAGTCATTGAACGACATCTTGAAACTAGGGCCAACTATACAGGACGATCTTTCATCTATTGTACTTCGGTTCCGCACCTACAAGTATGCATTTTCAGCAGACATTTCTAAAATGTACAGGCAAGTAAGAATGCATAAAGATGATCAGAATCTTCAAAGAATTGTGTGGCGTTCAAGTCCTAATGAACCCATACAAGACTACGCTCTAACTACTGTCACTTATGGTACCAAATCTGCATCATTTTTGGCCATAAGATCTTTACATCAGCTTGCGCTAGAAGAAGAAGAGAAGTATCCGCTTGCTGCTCAGGCAGTACGGGAATCATTTTATGTTGATGACTGTTTAGCAGGCCACAATGACATCCAAGAAGCCCTGAAACTGCAAAGGGAACTTACAGATATGCTCAATTGTGGTGGATTTCCTCTGCGAAAATGGTGGTCCAATCATGAAGCTTTATTGGAATCAGTACCTCCTTCACATCGAGAAACTCAATTGCCCCTGGCACTTGATAACAATGAAAACATACATGCCCTAGGCTTACTTTGGCATCCAGTTAATGATGAATTCCAGATCCAATCACATCCTTCACTCCAAACCCATGTGCAAGGTAAACTAACCAAACGAAATATCCTTTCACTTATTTCATCTATCTTTGATCCGCTAGGATTGGCTAGCCCTATTGTCATAAATGCTAAAATCTTTATGCAATCTCTCTGGATTGAGAAATTAGACTGGGATGAAACCGTACCTGTGCATCTGGAGGAGAAATGGATGGAAATCTGTGAAACATTAGCTACTATTCACACCTTGCGTATTCCCAGATATGTGCTTACATCTGGTACAGTGCAGGACATTCAATTACATGGTTTCTGTGACGCCTCCCAGAAGGCGTATGGAGCTTGTATATATATTCGTTCTGTAAATAGTGAAGGTGAAACTACTATTCAACTATTATGTTCAAAATCTAAGGTATCTCCTCTAAAGAAGCAAACCATTCCACGCCTTGAACTATGTGGTGCACTTCTGCTAGCTAAATTATACAACAAAGTGCTAAGTGACCTCAAGGTACAACCTTCACAAAACTTTTTGTGGTCAGATTCTACTGTGGTACTTTCTTGGCTCAAAACTGATGCGCGAAAGTGGAAAACCTTTGTTTCAAATCGTGTGTCACAGATACAAGAACTTTCGGAGACTGCTATATGGCGTCACATCGTCACACATGATAATCCAGCAGATCTTGTCTCAAGAGGAATTTCTTGTGAGCAGTTATCTGAAATCGATTTGTGGTGGCACGGTCCTAACTGGTTATCTTCACCCGAGACATCCTGGCCAAAACAACCACAACAATTAAGTGTTCCTGATTCATCAGAACAACTTACAAATGTCTGTCTGTTGTCAACAATGGAGAAAGAACATTTTCTTACAAGATTCTCAGATCTCCGACGCCTGCAAAGAGTAACATGCTACATGAATAGATTTATTGCTGCATGTCGCCATGAAACAAAATTTCATGGACCTATTACAGCCGAAGAGCTTCAACAAGCTTTACAAACTTGTGTTAAAAGTGCTCAACATTCATCTTTTAAGAGTGAAATTGCAGATCTTAAAAATATGAAAGAAACTTCTGCTAAAAGTTCTATTCATACTTTAACACCATTTCTGGACGAAAATGGTCTTCTACGAGTTGGTGGTCGCATAGATAAATCTCATCTTGCATATGATGCTAAACATCAGATCATATTGCCAACCAAGCACCATCTGACTGCTCTAATTGTAAAGCATGAACATTTTAAACTTCTACATGCTTCACATCAGCTGACAATAGCTTCATTAAGACAAGCATATTGGATCCCTTGCGTGCGCAGACTGGTGAAATCTGTTCTACACAAGTGTCTGACTTGCTATAAACTAAAGGCACAATCTGCTCAACAGCTGATGGGCAATCTTCCTAACTACAGAGTAACTCCTGTTAGGCCCTTTCTACGCACAGCAGTAGACTATGCTGGTCCCTTCAGCATAAGATACGGATCGCCTAGAAGTAAAATCATTGCCAAGGCATACGCTGCAATCTTTGTATGTCTTGTAACTAAAGCCATTCATATTGAATTGGTATCAGACCTCACATCAGAAGCTTTCTTAGCCGCGCTAAGAAGATTTACTTCCCGTCGTGGCCTATGCAAGGATATCTTCAGCGATAACGGCACTAATTTCATAGGCACGAATCACAAATTGAAAGATCTTCGTATTCTACTACAATCCGAAGAATTTCAGAAGTCAGTTCAAGATTTTGCTGCAACCAATGATTATAACTGGCATTTTCTTCCACCTGCTTCTCCGCATTTCGGTGGGTTACATGAAGCCGCGGTGAAATCTATGAAATTTCACCTAAGGAGAACAATGGGTGCACAAATCCTCACATTTGAACAGCTTTGTACACTACTCACTCAGATCGAGGCTTGTTTGAATTCCAGGCCACTCGTTCGTCTTAGTGACGACCCAAATGACTGTTCATATCTTTCACCTGGGCATTTCCTCATCGGTGAGCCTCTCACCTCTCTGCCATCTCATTCTCCCACAGATGATATGAAATGTCTTGAAAAATGGCAAACTCTGCAAAATCATCTGCATCAGATATGGAAAAGATGGTCTTCCGAGTATTTGCATACACTTCAGCAGCGACAAAAATGGTCATCTTCCAGTGAGAATCTGCGAGAAGGTATCTTAGTTATTCTGAAGGAAGACAACGTAGCCCCACTTCAATGGAAGATAGGCATCATTACCAAGGTGCATCCGGGAGAAGACGGTCTAATTCGTGTGGCGACAGTTCGCACTCCTAGTGGTGAATATAAGCGCCCATTAGTGAAATTATGTCCATTGCCAGATCAATAATAAGTGTAATACAGTGCAATCAATATTTCATATCTCTTTATCGTTTTACAAGCAATTATAGTGTAGACAAACCGTTACATTGTAATAATTGTTTTTTGGTTTTTCTCCTTACACAATAAGGTTTTATTTTATCATAATGGAGATAAACTGTGTTATTGTGATGTATATAATAAGTGTTTTTCTTTATGTTATTTCTCCATTTGAATGTAGTTTTCATAGCTTGCTCTTTATCTATTTTGTTGAACTAAATAGTTCAAAGGGGTCGGTATGTTCGAGCAAGCAACATGTTTCCACTTTAGAATGTTTCAAACTGTCCGCTTGCAATGTCTCGCTTTGATTGTCTTTTTGTTCCCGCCTCAAGGCATTGTGGGATCATGCATGACTTGCTAATTTTCTTTGTTTTATGCAGTGGCTTAGCGTCACCCCAGTCAGTATTGTACGAGACCTCACTCAGATCACAAGTGTATCTAGTAGGCTCGAATCATTCCCGCTTTTTCTACCAAGTTTCCTTAAACTTGCTCTGGAAGCGGTGAATAGTCACAATTGTGCGCAATTGTGGCTCTCAGTAATTATTCATACATAATTACATATAATTCATAAAGTTCGCGAGTGAATTCTCCGAATTACAAAGGTTTGATATTTCGTAACAGTGGTGCAACACACGCTACCTGTTTCAGTGCTTATATCAGCTTTTACGACTAAACTACATACAAAAGTTTAGTGTTAACTTCAAGTGCAATTTAATCTACGCATTTCAAGCTATTATTTATCAAGTTTTCCAAGAAATTAATATTTACAGACACGTGTGAAAACGTACTCTTGCATCTTATGTATCAGTGTTTTTTTTTTCAATTAGTTTCAATAATTATTGTGTGTGAATTTAGTAAGTTGTGATTATTTCATATTTTAATTGTTCTCCTTAAGTATTCCGTGGATTCCTGATCCCAGAGTCCTGAGGTTACAGTCTATTTGCTCTCAATTTTGATTCATTCGAATCTGGTCCTCATTAGCTATTCAGAGGTGGCTATCTTTCCTATCTTATGCACTTCCAACTGAAGTCCCTTCCAAACCTAAAACTAACATTTTATTCCTATTTGGGACGTATCTTATCCCGATCCCAAACAAATATATAAAGTCGAATGTGTGTTTGTGGATATGTGGGTATGTATGTATGTATGTATGTATGTATGTATGTATGTATGTATGTATGTATGTATGTATGTATGTATGTATGTTCTTTATACAAATCTACATTTCTTTACCAATTTACACGGAATTTTGCACACATACCCAGTTAAGCCCGGGAAGTATAGCGGTCAACATTAAAATTCAAACAAAATACTCCTTCCCTTGAAAATTACATCATTTCTGAGAATGTTATACTGAAAAAAGTGAAATGCTGTTTAGTTCACATGACAACAGTGAATTGTTTACTGTGATGACATAGGGCCTTGGCGACTATATGATGCTGGACTTTAACGAATTATGATTCCATTGATGTAATATATTGGCGAAAATAATCACTGAAATTGAAATCCACGAAAATAAAGCACAGTGTGATGTAGTCACATAACTTTCTCTACCCTCGACATAAGAAATATTTTCTTACTTCACATTTTGATGTAGAATTAGTCGTATTGCAGGGATAACTTAAGTGTGTGAGTATGCTATATCAGAAGTCTGTAAATAATCCTTTCCGCTGATACGTTATCCATAGGCTTTGTATTAGTTGAGATTTATCATAGGCCCTAAGCATGGGATGGAACATTTTGAGTCCTATGCTCGCAGTATATTATGTCCCGGGTTTTAGGGGAGGAAAGTATGAAAGTGATACTGCATTTCTCTTTTATTTCAGCCCCGAAACGGTTGTAACATGAGAATGAGAAATAAAATTTTCCGTCAAGCCAATACAATCTTATGTAATTTATGTTTCTTCTTATTTCAACCCATCCCAGGCATGATGTGTAGAAGCAACGGAATGCAGCATTCGACATCCTCTATGAGCCATAAAATGCTATATCTAGCGTTTTCTGATGGAATATTTTGACAAATCGTTTTCTTCATTTCAAGTTCTACATACATATTATATAAGGACCTAGAGTTTCAAAATCGAAAGTCCTCCATAAGCTAATTTCAAATTAAAAAATACAAAGCCCGGGCGACGCCGGGCCTTTTCAGCTAGTATTATTATATAATACAAATGACTAAAATAAAGAAATAAAAAAATATGAAAGTCTAAACAAATACATTCTTAGTTATTACAAAATATAATGAAAATTAAAATATACATTACTAATTAGCATCAATTCCTAAATGTTATTGTATACTAAATTTATTAAATGGCGCTTGAACGTTAGAATGTTTTACTACTGGAGTATAAACAACGTAGTATTAATTGAGATGCGATGCGATAACCATCTAAACGTGATTATAGTAATCTCATAAGTAAAATATGTACAACAATAGCCTTAATTTTAAATAACATTATTTTCTTGGTGTTAATAAGCGTGGGTAAGAGACAAATCAGGAATGGCGTACCTGTTTCAGATCTTTGGCAACTGCAGTCTCCAAGAAAGCATTGTCGCCGACGTTCTCGAAGTGGTTTTCTGCACGTGTCGTTTCAAATTCCATATTTCGCCCTGTGTATAATTAAATTAGTAGTTATAGTGTCTGTGAGTGTGTATAAGAAAATCTGTGTGTGTATATATATATATTTATTTAGTTATTTATTTGTTGCGTAAATAATATTTATTGTGTAGGCAATGCATAGCATTTAATCGGAAGCATTGAATTTCGTAGTAGTCGAATCAATGTTTTTGGAATGGACCGTACTAGCCTCCCCTCTGACTGTAGCCAGTGGAACGAGGAGAGGAGAAATTGTTGTTCCTTCCTATCAGGTTCGCTGAGATAGACTTTAGTGTATTAGTGAGAACTTCTAGCAAAGAGAGAAGAATAAAAATACTGAATTTGATAGATGGCTAAATGGCATGGCAAAATGAAGCATCTTATAAAAAGGTCACTATCTAAGGCATAACAGCCAGAATTTAAAAATTAATACAGTATATGAAATTAAGAGAAAATGACTTTCTATCTAAATATGTTGTTTTAAAAAAATGGAATTTTTAAGAATTTTTTAATTTCTTGGGTGTACATATTATACCTTAAGGGTGAAGAGCAGATCATTAGATTTTTTTTTTAGGACGTGAAGTCTACTGTTTGCAGAATTACTAGTGACGGTACCGGTAGTCTTGTAATAAAATAGAGCAGCTTTTTATAATTAGTATTGTTTGAAATGGTAGAATGCCAGTCTTTTTTTTAAATCGCTAGCCAATAGAAAAAGTTTACATAACTGATCCAACGAAGCTGAATACTCGACCGAACAGTATTTCGTCTGTTTGTAAAGTGGTTTGTTACGCAGTTAAGCGTTGTTCGATTTTCTTCCTTTTTTGCATTAATGTTCTTTGAGGTCATTAAAATCGACGTCTTTGAAAGGATGTTTATTTTTAATCAGATTCAAAATGGCGTCCGTTTTAATGATTCCGTTTCAAGTACGGTTAAGTTTCTTTTAACGATTTTTGCCAAACGGTTCATGCCAGGGGCCTCGCCTGGAATTTTATTAAGGGGAGGGGGCAAAGTCAACATAATTCCACAACACAATGATTCTTATTTATAAGTCTAAATTATACAGTAATCTATAATAATAATAATTAGGGGGCGGATTTCTATGACCTAAAAAATAGGATATATGCATGCATTTGTGACCTAATAAACATTAAAATATGACCAATAAAATTTAAAATATGACTTTACCACTTACACATTATATATATTTTTTAAGTTTCATTACAATTTATTTTATTAAAATATAATGTTAATTATTTAAAGTATCTGTAAATTCTCAAAAAGTATCAGTATAATACAAAATTTACTAAATTTGATATGAAACTTCAATATCTTTATTATACACAAAAATATGCCAAAAATATGACCTAAATATGCATATTCATACTAAATATGCTACAATAGTTGAAAATTTCCTAAATATGCAGTTATATGCACAATAAAAGCAGTTCCATTTTCACCAGGATGCTTGGAATCGGGTTAAAATTATTCGGAAACCTGAAATAATGCAAAGGGGAAAAATTTGACATGTCATAGAAATCCGCCCCCTAATAATAATTAATTTAATATCGTGAACAATTATTGATATTACGAGAGTATACTAATTAAGTGTAGCCTACTGTGGGCTAATTCCTAATTGAAGTTAATCCACGCACGAAGTGATACGAATGATAGGCTATTTTATTATGACCGACTGAAAACCCATTTAAGGATTAGGCTAAGTACATTATTCTCGCGGTTTACCGGCCCGTAGTTTTGAACTCCAACTGAATTCGACGAGGCTGCAAAGATTTTAAATAACAGATTACGTTCTTTTGAGCCACAGCCTTGGTGAAGGATTATTATAAATAAATACATTGAGGCAGTTATAAATATAATAAGTTAATGCTTTCTAAACTCATAAAATATTTATATATTTTTTATTTTGCATGCAACAACTGCAGGTTGAAGACAAAAGAGTATGAAATAAATAAATCCATGAGGTATTCCGAGGGGGGGGGGTAGTTGCTGCCCCATGCCCCATGGTTCATACTATAATTTTAAGTCTACCTTCACTCTCGAGTGTAAAATTCCAGTACAATTTTGGCATAACCCTATTGGTTTACCGGCATTTGCATGTTTGTAAATGAGTGTGTTTAAGCAGTCATGACCGAAGGCGTTGTTCACTTTTCCTTCAAATTTGGAATAATTTTTACTTGAAGTAATTAAATACGATATGTGTAAGGATTTTATTTTCGGCTCTGGGCAGTTGTTAGGTTTTCTTTTTGACATGAGATCTACTGTTCACAGAATTCAGTGTAATGTCGCCGAACTCATTCTATACACGATCTCGTCTTAACGCCTGCTTCGTGTAACTAGAAAACCCGCAGCACAGACGTGGGGAAGAAGTTGCCGCACGATCTCGGCGCTTTGTACGCCTCAAGCATCACCTTAATAAATTGTACTGCAAGAATGAGTTTGGTGGTCCAAGTTCAACGATTAAGTTACCGTCCGTTTTTCAAGAAGTGAACGTCACTGGTGTTAGGCTACGTGAAATTTCCAAACAACAGGAGTAATACAAGCCAAATTCCATGCAATTATATTAATACTATCAACGTATAATACACAGAACAACAGCCAACAGCCTGCACCTGTCAGAAGAGGCTGTGAAAGTTTGTATTAAGATCGAACGTATATGTTTTATTTATTTATTTAACCTGGCGGAGTTAAGGCCATAAGGCCTTCTCTACCACTCAGCCAGGGCAAAAACATGAAATACATAATAATAATAATAATAATAATAATAATAATAATAATAACAATAATAATAATAATAATAATAATAAATGAAAATAAGAAATGATATACCTTAATACAAGAAACGTACATTAAATACAAAGAAAAAATTCAAACATTAAGTACTTGAATAATATATAATACAAATGACTAAAATAAAGAAATTTAAAAAAAAGATGAAAGACTAAACAAATAAATTCTTAGTTATTACAAAATAATGAAAATTTAAAAATATTAGGAATTGAGTAAGCGAAACCACCTTCAAACTGAAAAATAAATACAATAGGCCTAATACTTACTTACTTACTCAATGGCAGTAGACAATTCCTAAGCAACCCAAAGGAATATTATCTATTTTATGGAAACCGGGTGTTCATTGCTGCGGTTACCTGAGCCCGCCATCCAACTCTATTCTGTGCTAACTCCATCCAACCATCCCTCTCAAATCCTACTTCCCTTAAACCTATCCTAATATTGTCCTCCCACCTACGTCTAGGCCTTCCTAGTGGCCTTTTTCCTTCGGGTCTCCCAATCAATATTCTTTAGATACTCGACCGAAAGACCGCCTGCGAGATCTCGCGTATCCGCAGGCCTGAGTTCGATCCCCGGCACTTCCTCGGATTTTCATTAGGTAGGGAGGTCTGGAACGGGGTTCACTCCGCCTCGTGATACTAAGTGAGGAGCGACACGATTGAGATGTAGTAGCTCCGGTCACGGAAACCATCGTTAACGGCCGTGGGTGTAGACATGCTGACTACATGACCCTCCGAATCCTGCTATCTGCCTATAGCAGACGATGCAGCGGTCGGATGGTAGACCTAGTTCCTCCATGGATGTAGTGCCACGGGGTTTAGTTTTAGTTTTGTTTAAACTGAAAAAAGACTCTCCCAGGGGTCAGTGTACTATTGTTG
The DNA here is from genome assembly GCA_964059195.1 of Ectobius pallidus. Lineage (NCBI taxonomy): Eukaryota > Metazoa > Arthropoda > Insecta > Blattodea > Ectobiidae > Ectobius > Ectobius pallidus. The sequence continues at coordinate 30,179,781 of CAXKWD010000001.1, read as the reverse complement.
CATTCGAAAACTATTTGTATTTGAATTACTGGATCAGTTGTAGTTTCCTGATTGTCATGTTTCAGTTGACATTGGAGTGGTGTGAGTGAATTATTTATTCATTTCAATTTATCAAAGTTTTTCATGATTATGGCAGAAATTACTCATATATTTGCTATATATTGTATACGTATATACTGCACTGAATACTGTATATATGCAGTATATAAATACAGTGTATATACTGTATACATATATACTTAAATGAATACTGCATATATACAATATGTATACAGTGTATATAGTGTATATACAGTTATTGCTAATTTTGGGGAACGAGGACCAAACGCGACAGGGCTAATTAATCGCGCTGGTCCAGCTGGTTGAATAACCATTGCCACGGTCATTAAAGCTTCCTGTAACATCAATACCAGTAAAAGTTCTTTCACAACACTCCAATGAAGGAAAACTCGGATTTCTTTACAACAATATTTGGTTACATTTGTACTTGATAACAGTTACCAAATTAGTTGACTGAAACAGAGAAAAAGGACGTAATGAGTAATGATCAAAGAAAACAATGGTGGTTCACTCTATACTATAATATTGACACTTCTACTATCGTCAAAAGCTCTTTATATCACTGCTTTTTGTTTGCAATCAATTTCAGAATCCGATGGAGAAATCGATTTATCGATAAGTCGATTCTTTTTCCACATGAAGGGTTGGAGAAATAAAGGGGATAAGTTCACTTTTTATTATATTTCAGGAGAGTATTTTAAAGCATATAAAATCCAGAACTTTCTTACTTGGTTCATTTCTTTTTCTTTCATTCTCACATAGACTCAACCTCTTTATTTCCCATCTGCTAAGTGTGTTGCAAAGCTTATGTTTCAGAGTTTCACATTAGCATTACAAAAGAAAAAAACCTGAAAATGGTCTCATCCTTTTTATTTCTCCAGCCCTTCAGATTGTAAAAAGAAAGTCATATATTTAATTACATATGATTCGTTATTTTTTAAAGATTTATAAATCACATATAAATACGAGTATAGTATGTGCTTGTCCGGTGCCAAGGAGGTCATTTTATAAAGAATTTCGTGATATTTACGAAGAAAGAGGGATTTCTTTAGAGAACAGTATATAAGATACAGCATAATTAAACTCAAAAAACGCCTTTAACCCTTTGAATTTACTAAGAATAACAGGTATGAAAACAACGTCGAGGGCTTGTATCGTCGTATAATATTAAGGGTAAAGTCACTAACTTAAGTAACAAAAATGAAAGTTACAAATTACGTAAAAGAGAAATTTCACAACAAAGACGAGAAAATAATAACAGAACTGTAAAAATCCAAGAAGGAAGCATGGGATACATAAAAAGCGTGAACAAAGAGGGAGCCGGAGAAAAGAGGTGGGGATTATCTCCGACAGGATGAACCAACAAAGCAGTAAATTGAAAAAAAGGAAGTGGAACAAAAAGCAGAAAAAGAGCCTCCAGAAAATGAAATGTAGGTACTAAAAACCGCCAGTGGTATCGATTAGTTGCTATGTCTTTGTTTCACGGCCTCCTAGTTCCGCGAAAGCTTCATAAATAGTCAGAATTTATATTAAAAATATAATAAATGCAATACTCCACTACACAATAATTCGTGGACAATGCCGAATTTATGTTAAAAATACAACAAATGCAATACTTCACTACACAATAATTCGTGGACAATGCAATAAAATTATACCATCGTCTCTTTGGTAGTGTGTAGTATGTAAAGTTAAGGTAAAATGTAATTAAAGAATACTTAAATGGTAATCTTGTAACCTAAGCAAGAAACTTCAAAATCAAAATAATAATAATAATAATAATAATAATAATAATAATAATAATAATAATAATGTTTTATTTTGCCTGACAGAATTAAGGCCATAGGGTCTTATTTTCCACTGAACCAGGATAAATACAAAATACATTAAAAGAAATCTACCAAAAAAAATACAATAGATATCATACATAATAATATAAAATGATAGCAATAAAATAATAATACAATATTGATCTGCCTACATTAACACATATGACAAAAATGCCTTCCAATAATATGTAGAGAAAACAAAGTGAATTAAAAATTATATATAATTGGGTGTGTGTATAATTATAATATTATAGTTGAATAAAAACACTTTCTTTAACGCACTTTATTTTACCTTAGTTAAAGAAAGTGTTTTTATTCAACTATTTGTTACACAACGCTAAAGTCGGACACAAGAATGAATTATAATATTATACTATAATATATACTAAAATTGAAACTTAAAAGTAAGAAATTAACAAATTTAAGCAATATAGGCTAAGTTCTATGAAAATAGTCTACAATATAAATTAATCTAGGCTGGATAACGAGACATTCATTCTAGTTAGCAGCTAGATACTTGGGCGACTTTGACCTAAAAGGTATCTTTTAGTTTAATTAGAGTCTATTAGGTTATACAAACGCGAAGCAGAGCCTCTACCGGTACATAATCTAGCGACACAAGGCCCAAACCCTAGTCCTATGGTATAAGCTCCATTTATACAATCTCTTCATGTGCAGATAGTCTGTAATGTATTTAAATATGACACGAAGACAGGCGAGACTGTCTCTTCATATTTTTCGAAAACGGCTATAACTACTTTGTTCGTATTTTGTGCAGAATCGACACATACAACAAAACAAACAAAAAAAATTGAAACCTTTTTAAAAATAAGTCATATGTTGATTAATTACAAGCTATTCATCTCATCCACAAACCCAGATCTTGCCTCACTGATAATAGTCTAAGGTTTTAAATGAAGTTTGTTCGAATAAGAATGGTAGAGAAAGTCATGTGAGGGTTCACATAAGGTTTTTAGTATTATTATTAAGTGATCTGGCAAAGTAGCTGATCTTGTATTCCAGAGAAAGATTTCCAAGGGATCCCGAGAGGTTACTTTAGAGCTGCACTAATTGTTATTCTATATTAGTGTCCTAATGAACAGTAAGGATTTCTCAGTGGTTGTTATGATGGAACCAAATCACTATTACTGAACTGGAACAATGAGGCAGAAAAATATTATTTTGTATTAAATCATCAAACTATGTGCGGGATATAAACATATAAGCCTAGCTATTATCTCATTGGAAATACAATCTAAATTATTTCTGAGCAAAAAGCACAAAAAGGAGCAAAATAAGGCTAGAAACTTACAGGCAACACTGTATTAATCATTGTTGAAGAGTAAATTTAAGAGCTGCCACTTCTTCACATTCCAATAAAGCAACAATATTTTTAAAAAATAATTTTATATAGCCTATTTATTGTAACACAAAAAGTTTACGTGCAGTTTGTGTACCACTAGAGGCGCTAGTATCGCGCCAGCTGTCAAAATTATAATTTACCATTACAATTACAATTTAAATTTATTGTTCCAAATTACACGAAAAATACATAAAAAAGTTGGTACCCACCCGAAGAAGCAGAGCTTGTGTTCGGGGGTGGTTCAGTTCAATATATTAGAAAAACTTATACGAAATAATTACTTAAAAGAATACATAATTTGGAGAAGTATGACAAAATATTATGTATGAAAGATTAGAACATGTTCTATTTACAATACAAAGGTACGAGGTAATACAATAGTAATACATAACAATTTAGTTGGTCAAATTTTAGGAAAAAACAAAGAAATTAAGTTCAATCCTAATTTTAAAGTTGAATATGAAAAATGTTATAACAGTAATAGTAGAAAATAATAGTAATAATTATATAAATTTCCTAATTTTAGACCTAAATTGTTTGTTGTTTAAGCTATTTAGATCAGGATGGTTGGTAATAAATGAATTGAATAGTCTTGGGCCGAAACTTGAACAGTGCTTAGCTCCAGCAGTTGTAACATTTTTTGGTTCAAGTAATAAATTAAATTGATTCCTTCGCGTGTTATATACGTGAGATTCTGACTTGTAATTGTCACGATGTTTATGAAAATAATCCAGTATGACATACTTGTAAATTTGGTCTATGGTGAAAACGTTAAATTCGGAAAATAATAATTTGGAAGAATAGTCAGGAGGCTTATAGAAACAAATCTTTATGATGCGTTTTTGAAGACAAAGCAAAGGGCTGAGGATCGTTCTTGCAACTCCTCCTCACCCAATTATGCCATATTGAATAATAGAAACTTGAAAGGATGACGTATTTTTGTAATTAGGAAAAAGTACAAAGATTCGCGACTGTTTAACGTAATTGAATATACTTTAATCTCAAATCTTTAAAACTGAATATTGCATTTTTATGGTAATGTATGCTTCCTGAAAGATGCAATGTGGACCAGTCACTGAATAAAATACCAGTCATCGGTGGTAGGTTTAACGAACTTACAGAAACAATGTAAAGATGGTCAATCACATAATCGACAGCTCAGCATTCACATGTGTTTGACAGCTTGAGGAAATGGGGATGTTAATGTTATTGATGACATACATTAGAAAAATAGACAAAAGATGTCCCTTCATGTGCGCATTTCTTTGTAATTGTACCTATTAAACTTTTTGTAAAAAAATATATATATATTGTGCGTTACTTTTCGATCACTCTCGTAGATGATCCTGTGAATGGTTGGTGAAGCTCGGCGCTAGCTCTTCGAATCGATTTGAGCGGATTCCTAGTGATTGCAGTTCTCACTCGTTCTACTGTTTCGCATGTTTACTAGTCTGCGGTTCCTGTTTTTCGGAGTGTTCGGTCCCAAAGGAGAATTTCTTTATGCCCATGTGTATCTAGATTCCACGGCAACATGTGTAATATATTTTTCCTGTGCTAGCCATAGCACGCACTGAACCTTCTGTTGTGTCCGCATGCTTACTTAGCGTGATTGTCGTTCTACTGAATAGCGTCAGGCTTGTTTTCGCAATGCCCATTGTTGCCCTGCGCGTGAATACGACCCTGATTATTAAACTCGGCCAGATGTAAATCACAGCAAAACCTTCCTCTGATTTTAAATGGTCAGGATTTACTTCTCGATCCCTCTATGCGGGACACTCTGTATATACCTTAAATTGTTACTTTTATTTATCTCCTTGACTGATGACGGGAACGCAATGTGTTGCCGGAAGCTTGCGTTAATTTCCTCTGATTCGGCTGCAAGCATGGGAACTAACTAAAACTACTTTCTTTCCTTAGCTTTTTTAGTAAAATTGTTTACAGTTTTAAGTAATTAAAGTAAACGCAATTACAAAATTTGCTTGCACAGTTATATATGAGGCGCGTCCATCAAGTAAGTTTCCCTAGAGCCGTTTACACAAACAAAATTTCTTATTGCAACAGATATAGCAAGTGTTCAGCTATTTTTCAACACATTCGCCACAGGAATTGACACATTTGTCATACCGTGGGACCAACTTTTGAACACTTGTGTCGTAGAAGTCTGCCGCATGGGATTTGAAGCACTGTGTGACAACCAACTCCGCTTCTCTGTCTGTCTCATTCTGTCTGTCTCATTCTGTCTGTCTCATTCTCCGTCATTTATTGAGGTGTAGGAAAAGATGGAAATCACTGAGAGCAAGGTCTGGGTTGTAGGGTGGATGTTGAAACATCTCCTAGCCGAACTTTTGCATTAGACTTATACGAGACTTGCATGGAGGTGTTGAAGTCTCCACCCTACAGCTCGGACAGCGCACCCAGAGATTTTCATCTTCTCCTAACCCTTAAGAAATGACGGTGAATTACAGAGAATGGTACAGATTGACAAAGAAACAGAGAAAATTATCACACAATGGCTCAAATCCCAGGCGGATTCTATATTCTATATTTCACGGCATATTCCTTTGGCGAATATGTTGAAAAATAGCTGAACACTTGCTATATCTGTTGCAATAAATATTTCCACGAAATTTTGTTTTGTTTCTGTAAACGTCCCTAGGAAAACTTACTTTATGGACGCGTCTCGTATTTTTCAGCAGCATACTTGCATCACTACAAAATACAGTATGATAGTGTGCTAATTAAATTAAGGGAAGTGCTTTTCTGAAATTGAAATTACTATCAAACAATTTAACACGTAGTGGAGCTGCAATTTACAGTTACGACTCCGAACACAGAGAGAGAATAGCACTGTATTTCCTTGTAACGCTTTCTGTTATTATGTGCACAGTATACGTATAACAATATTACCCCCGATATAACCGTATATTTTGTATTATCAGTCGATATATCGAGATCACTGGAACAATAACCGCACGTCGCAACGTGACAACGCAGCAGAGCACGTAATTATGACGTCAGATAACAGTTCAAGGCTATATTATCCGAGTTACTGTGAAATGAGATGTAAGAATAGTTTATATTTATTCTCATAATTAGACATGGGATTTTAGGCTCTAAAAAATTAGTTTTAGGCACCTAAAATAGGCTTTTAAAACAAGTAAATAGGCACTTAAAATAAGCTTTAAAAATGTGTAAATAGACAGAAAATATACCTTAAAATACTACAATATGCACTTCAACTGTCTGTAAAAATAGGTGGTATACCTATTCTTAACAGAAATATTGCAAAATTAAGACAGAATTAAAAATACATTTATCAAAATTAGTTTTGGATTAACTTAAATGAAAAATTGACACAGTATGTCCCTTCTTACTATATACCTGCTATTTCTTGTTTTGAGCGAATCCTCCCCCGTCGGTCAGCATTCCTTTGGCGACAATTGTTTGGGAAAATTAAGTTTCTGTGAAAACCCCACCCTCTGCTGTTCTGCCCTTTATTCAGGGATGTCCATTAAAGTTGAATTTCATTTTAAATGTACAAAATAGGCATTTTAGGCACTAAAATAGTAAAAATAGGCTCCAAAGGTCCAAATAGGCATTTTAGGGCACTATAAAACTCTATAAATATAAGTGATATATCATGTAATGTCAACATATTAAAAAAATTTCATGTTATTTCATAAGGAACAAAATAGGCATCCCAGGTCTACTCATAATCAAAACAATAAATACATCAAAGAGTTTCAATAACATAAGAACGTAAAGGATTATTTTAACAGAAGTTTTGGCCTTTTGACGTTTAATCCCCTACCGCTGCTTCCCCTTTTTTCATGACGACAAATACAAATATACCTAGCCTTTTTAAGAAGGATGCATTCCTTGAACAGAAAATTCTCCTATACGCTATTAATTTGTTTAGCTTCAATATTTTCTGTCTACTAGAATTTCTCTCCAGTAATCTACTCTTATACAATTCAACGGCCCTAAATAGCGTGCTCACTCGCTCGCCCGCTTTGTGAAATATCGGGCATACTCGGTGATGTTCGTCTCTCTCACTCTAAACTTTCACGAAAAGTACAAAATTAGGAAAACCGTTTCTTTATTATATAAGGCCTAAGTGAAATGAACACAATGAACAAATATTCTAATTTTATTTTTACTTACAATTTTCATAGCTCTGAACCACAAATATTGCTGTCATCCACATTTCTTAAAAATCCTGGAGTCAATTAATAATGGCGGTCGAAACCGCGGGCACCAGCTGTAAAATATTGATAGTTTAACCAAGGAAGTATCGCGGATAATAAAAATTCAAACAAACCATTCCTTCCCTTGAATAATTATATAATTCCTGAAAATTATTTTAACAGAAGTTTTGGCCTTTTGACGTTTAGAATTTATCAAATAAAATTCACATCATATTCATCTGTCAACAAACAGTTGAGAAACAATACGTATTATGTGTTCACAGATTCCTTTGGAACTGCATAATCGAATCTGAGATTGTTTTCCCAGGGGGCGCTTTCTAATCGTGGAATGTAGCCTACTCTGAAGCAGGAATTTTAGCTGTTTCATTAATTACTAATGGTTTAGTTTATGAATGATTCGCGTGCAAGTGTTAATAAATATAATGCTTTAATAATTATTATACTCTTAATTTTTAATGTTTCAATTAATTATCGTGGGCGAAGCCGCGGGCACCTCCTAGTTAGTTACATCCTATTCCAATGCAATGTCCAATGCATCCTCTGTATTAACTTATACTACATAATGGAAAAAGTCCTTTACCAATGTTACCCCTTCTGTTCCTTTTTAATTTCCAGATCCCAAGGTGCCACCACACCTACCCAATTCTTACTTTCTTATTGTCGTTTAATATGTATGCTTCTGATCCACAATATTGTATTATTACTCTGTAATCCTCAAGTGATTTGTACTTCCTTAGTTCGTTGTAAAAATCCCGTACTTTTATGTCGTTCTTTATTAACATAAGTATAAGATAATTTTTCAGATGTCTCATAGTTAAATTTCTCCTCCAAGTGCTGTGTGCATATACGTTTCCAGCTATCGATATGTAAGCCATCAGATATTTCAACGTACATAGCAATGGAATGATAGGCCTAGTTATACATTTACGAGTTATTTGTGAATGAGAATCATAATGCACATTATGCAACGAGCCTATAATAGCATGTAATAAACACAAGTATGTTTATAAAACGAGCACAGTGATCAGATGTTAGTAAGTTCTCGTTTTCTGCGATAGACGGCAAGTGACGGCATGCAGGGAGATCAGGGCTTCTCTTGGCGTTTTAACCTCAAAACAATGCACACAATTATTTTATTTTGAATACAAGTTTTTTATTGTGCAGTTTGAATTGTTTCTTTCAAGGCTTCAAGATTCTTCCGTGTACGATTTTAATCGATAGTTGGACAACAGTGTTATAAGTTAATGAAATTCATTATCATAATGGAAGTCAATCCGATACTGTTACGTCACATGTAATAAGTGCATAAAACTAAACTAAACTCCGGAGCGCTACATCCCTGAAGGGACACGGCCTACCACCCGACCGCTGCGTCATCTACCATGGGCAGATTGCAGGATTGGGGGCATGTGGTCAACATGCCGTCACCCACGACCATTAATGGTGGTTTCTATGACCCGAGCCGCTACTTCTCAATCAAGTAGCTCCTTAATTTGAATCACGAGGCTGAGTGCACCCTGTTCCAGACCTCCCTACCTCAGAAAAATCCGAGGAGGAACCAGGATTGGACACGGGCCGACAGATCTGTACTCAGCGACGCTAACCACAAGACTACGTCGGCGGTCGTAATAAGCGTATGGTCGAACAAAAGAGTATGTTTTTAAGTACAATTTGTATGGCGCTCAAAACTCTTATCGACGAAATTTTATGTTTTATGTTCAAATTTTATAATTTGCTCAAAGAATTTATCGATCTTTAATACAAAAACTTGGATTACGACTGTCCCTAATGATTTTCTGATAACTTCTTCAATGAAGACGAGATGAAGAGGGCAGATGAACATTAGCCGGCTGAAAGCTGCATCAACGACATTGAAGTTAAAACAAGTGAACAAGTTGGAATGCATTAGAGTTTGCTCTCACAAAAACAGCGGCAGTTGTTTCCACAATCTGTATAGAAGAACTCTGATGCAGTGTGATTCTCTGATTCAGCCAAAACCTCAATTTTTATCCCAGCTCTGATCACTTATCCTTACAATGATTACGTAAATGACGCATTCAGCTTAACCCCTTGCAGTGCCGAGATATTCACACCTAGAAGGCCTCAGGTACCCCCTAACATCAAGACGTATGTTTCATCAATAGAGTAAGTCAATAAGTATCAGCACTTTTTGTTTAATCTTTTGTAGGTTGGCTGTACTGCTTTGTGCTCGTACAAGTCGACATTTTGTTCACTTGTCTCCGCTTTTCGATTGTTTGACCATTATGACTAGACTGTGTGTTGCGCTGTAGCACATTAAACATGGTTGCAACCCTCAGCGATTGCCCTAAAGAAGAACAGCGTGCAGTGATCCGTTTTTTGTCGTCTGAAGGTGTACTAGAAGCAGAAATTCATCGAAGAAGTCGTATCGGTAAATCATAAGTATCCGTATTCCCTTTTTAAAAATGTATTGCAACCACAATATAAAACTTTCAATTGGCTCTTTTTTCAACATAGTCCCATTGCTTCTCAATGCACTTAATCCATCTTTGCACAAGCTTCCTGATTCCTTCAGAAAAAAGTTTTTTTGGGGGGGGCTGAGTAACAAGCCATGTGTGCACCGCTTCATTCAGTTCAGCATGCTGTCCTTCTTTGGTGCAAACGCTGAGTGGTGTAGCCATGTTTAACGCGCAACAGCGCAACACCCAGTGGAGCCATAGTGGTCAAACATTCCACAAGTGGAGAAAATTAACACGTGTCGGCGTCCACGAGCACGAAGCGGTAAAGCCAACCTACAAAATACTAAACAAAAAGTGCGGATACTTATTGCCGTAGCCTCCTTCATGGCTTCCGTCGGATAAAACTGAAAATACCTGCTCTACATCTAAACAGGTGTCTTGACTTCAAATCAACAGAGAACTTAAGAATGCTTACGCCCGATCAATGAAATTATAAGCAATTAACAACAAATCTTCTCTTTTTTATTAAAATATATTCCGGCCTCGATTCCCCGCCATTTTCCCCCAGTCGATTTTCTCTCGGGCAATTTTGCCTCCCGTAGTTTTCTGTCTATGACGTTCTTCCCAAATTCAAATTTCCCTAAATACAATATTATTGTACTGTTTCGTTGTTGATACTTTAGTATTCCATACTTAGAGCATTTCAGACTTCATACATCAAATTAATGAAACCAATGGCCATTAATTACAGTTCATCCTGATTGATACAAAGATTATTACATCTTCTGGGGAAGTACAAAATTACTTTCCAAGTTTCCAACTTAATCAACGAAGAGATTTCATTAAGATCAAGGAATACAGGACTTGTAGAAAGAAATCTGGAACATACATTACATAATAAATTATCAATAAGACATTCGATCAAGGCAAACCGAAAAGGCTGTTTTCCACTGCAGGAACGGTTGAATTCGCTATTATCTGAATAGGTTATACGTAAATTATAAACTATAAGGAATTAATTACCCGGAATACTTGTAGGAACAAAGGAACATAATAGAAATTAGAGTTTGGAGAGAAATGTACATTGTGAAAATAATGGAGTGAAATAATGGTCGAGAAAAAAAAAAGATTAGAGAAAATTGTCTGGGAACGTCCAGGGACTTTTCTTCCTGTCCAACAGTGTGTTGCATCACGAACAAAAATCCAGGGGCTTCAAGTGTGAAGTTTTAAGAATACCTGTAAACTCTTATTGCTTTGCCAATTGCACAATAATAATAATAATAATAATAATAATAATAATAATAATAATAAAATTTTATTGTCGTTAGGCTAGTACAAATTAGCAATAGACAACGTCAAGTGTACAGTTAACGTAAATTACATTATATATATATATACATAAATATAAGCAATGCAATTATTGTGGGAAAAAATTATCCAGGTTAATAGCCCAGAATAAAAGAGAATTGATATTATCAAAATAATTGGTAGGCCTACATTATATTGGAGGTGAAGAATTCATTTATATTGTAGAAAGGATTTATGGCAAGCCAGTCATTCAATCTGTTCCTGAAAATTTTCATAGGTAAGTTTTGATAATTTGTAGGCAATTTATTAAATATTTTCTGTCCAATCATTTGATAGCTATTTAAGGATTTCGATAATCTATGGTGCAATATAGAAATGTGACTGTTGGATCTAGTATTATACGAGTGTATATTGTTTCTACGTTGAAACTCCGGTAGATTATTCTTTGTATAGATTAAAACTGAATATATGTAAAGATTTACTACTGTTAAAAATGTTGAGTTGAGAAAAGAGCGGTCTACAGTGTTCACGGTGCCCTGCTCCAGTTATAGCCCCAATATGCTACTAATATAGTTAGAGTTACCCCATAATACCTATACGGCATATTGTAATATGCTTTGGAAAAATGCTAAGTAAGATGCACGCAGATAATTATCTGACACGCAGTTCTTAAGGCTGTGCAGAAGATAAATTACCCTGGATAGCTTACCACTAATGTATTCAACGTGTTGTTTCCATGTTAATTTATGGTCAACTTAAACTCCTAAAAACTTGACACTATTCAGCTCCTGAGCACTATATTCATTAATATCTCTTAAACTAATAAGTAATTGTTGAGTTTTGTTCTCATTGAGCACGAAACCATTTGCTCTAAACCAATAGGATGCTGATGCTAAAGCGTTATTAGTCAGTGTTTCTAGGTTGTTTAGTTCATCACTCACATTTAAAAATGTTGTATCGTCGGCGTATAACACGGTGTGTGTTCCCAAGTGAACAGATAGGTCGTTAATTATAATAAGAAACAAGAACGGCCCAAGAACCGATCCCTGTGGTACCCCGTACTTGATATCTGCTTTACTAGATTTAACTTTTCCAACAGAGACAATTTGTTGACGATTTAATGGGTAGGAGCTCATGAGTGTTATACTGATATTATTTAGACCATAATGTTTTAACTTATTCAACAGAACTTCATGCCTTACACAATCAAATGCCTTGCTCAGGTCACAAAAAGTTGCCTGAGCAAAGCACTTGTCTTCGAAAACCTGAAGGATTATCTTTACCAAATAATGTATGGCATCAGTTGTAGACCTATTCTTCCTAAAACCAAATTGAGATCCAGTTATAAAATTATCATCATCGAAATATTTACATAACTGAGAGTAAATTACCATTTCAAAGATCTTAGCAAATACAGGAACAATTCAGATAGGCCTGTAGCTAGAAGGAGAATTTTTCTCACCCCCTCTTGTAAACAGGTACCACTCTAGATATTTTAAGTTCTGCGGGGAAATAACCTTCAAGTATACACTTATTTAGACAGAAAGTTAACGGGTTGGCAATATAAGGGATCATTTTCTTGATTAGGTTAGAAGATAAGTCATATATGTCTACACAATTGGAAGACTTAAATTTTTTAACGACACTTAAGACTACATCCTGTGTTACTTCTTTAAATGAAAACTGGTTTAAATTATTGCTAAGTAAAGGAAAGTTAGTTTTCAATAGGTTACCTGCATTAATAGAACTATCGATATTGCTACTAATTTCTTCTACAAGCTGATAAAGTAGTTGTTGAAAACCTCAGGAGCGATTGGTATGGTATCTTGTCTCTTGGACTTGGCTACCTTATTAATTACATGCCATGCTGTTTTGCATTTATTATTGGATCTTTCAATAATGGAGGCATTATGGGCTTTCTTAGTCTCCAATAGTGCTGCTTATATATATATATATATATATATATATATATATATATATATATATATATATATATATATAATTTTTTTAAGGTACATAATATTCTTTTAATACAGAAAACAAATAATTCTAATTTTCACAAACAATTTTGTATCTTTCACCCATTAATAATAATTAATAATAATAATAATTATACATATATATATATATAATATAGTACAACCCCAAAGAGCAAAGCTCATTGGAGAGGTGACATAAATACATTGGTTCTAAAACATACTACAATTATGTAATTTACAAGAGCTGTTTTAGACATGTCAGACTTACACCTATTGTGAATGTACTAGCAGTACGCTTACTCCCACAAAGTCTCTGGGTTTTTACGTACATACTTTGGGAGCGAGTGTCACGGTTCCTAGAGTCCCTGCCTAGGAGAGGTAGCTGCACCCTGGTTGGTCCACCTCTTCTATTCCACTCAACGTGTTGTCTGTCTCTGTCTCACTGCTCGAAGGGTCTTCTTCGTCAGAGATCTCACTGCTAGTGCTTTCACCATTTACCCTGAATATAAGTTTTTCTACTTCAGGCTCCATTAGTCCTTCTGTCCGAATGTACTCTTTTTCCTTTTCCTGAACATTGCGGCATATTGGACCCCATTCTGCTTCTCCCATTTCCGAAAAACGTCGTTCACACAACTGCCAAACATCGTCCAATTTGAATGTTATATTGTTGCTGGCAACCCACTGCTTTAAATTCGCCCATATCTTTTCAATAGCATTAAGATCGGGGTGATATGGAGGCAATCTGAGAACACTGTGTCCATCTGCTTCCAACATCTCATCGAGGACATAGTTCTTTTGTCGTGGCTTATGCATTTTAATTAGTTCATAGAGTTCTGTTTTCAGCATGTCTGTAGAGAACGGTATTTTGTTCTTTAGTAACCAGTCCTCCATATCTTTTTTCTTGATGAAGATGTTGGGCACTTGTCACGAACCACATTGTGATAGGAAGCGTTATCTATGACAAGAACGGAATTTTGAGGGAGATTCGGCTTAAGATTTTCATTGACCCACCGCATATAATTGTCACTGTTCATTTCTAAATGATAGTCCCCTGTTTTTCTGTTAGATTGGAAAATAAGCTGTGCACCTGGAATGAAACCTTTCTCAGTTCCTGCATGAACTATTATTAACCTTTGTCCTTTAGACACAGGTGCCATATATCCCTGAGGGCTATCATCAGTCCATGCTGCAGTTCTCGTATGAGAACTGTGAATATAGGTCTCATCATTGTAGACTATAGGGCGACCCTCACTTCGGTATTTCATTATTGCACGTAAAAAAGAGACACGCGCACTTCTTACTTCTTGCCTTTCTATTAAGACACGTCTGTTGTCTCGCATCTTCTTCCAGCGAAATCCAAGGATTTTGAACACCTTTAACAAACTGGATTCCTTCCCTTTGTAATTTAAGGTTTTCTGCAATACCTTCAGCACAGCTTTAACCGTAGGAACTGTTTTATGAATGATGTAGAACTCATGAATTGTTCTACGTACTACACACATGTCAAACTCATCAAGTTCTGTGCATGGTTTCGGCCTGTTTTTATTCCTTTTCGGAGTGCTGAATGAAAGCGCTAATCCTGCATGAACACTTTTCATTTCTTTCTTGATTTCTTTTACCGCACTCTGCGAAACCCCAGTCGCTTTTGCCACCCGCTCCTGAACTTTGTTCACTGGAATTGTAAACATTTTGCTGTCGGCTTCTTCTTGCATAAACTGTAGTACATTAGCAACCACTTCTCTTGTTTGACCTTTTAAGTCTTCCTATAAATGTTTGAGCGAAAAGGCGGCATTATCCTTCCACTCAACTAATATAGTATTGTATTTTCTACGACTGGCAATGTGCTACAAGCGTGATCTTCACTCTCTGTCCAGCAGTAGCTCACTGATCTTACGCGCATGCGAGTCTGCGCCGGGTGGTAACGAGACGTAACGAGAAGCTCGCCGGCTGGGTTCGTCTTCAAGGCCAGAGACGTTGTGAAAGTAATCGTACTCTAACTGGGTATAGAGTATACGCATGACTATTATTTCTGGGTTAATCTAAAACATGTTTCAGGGGCAAGTACTACGGCCTTGTGTAGTGCATCTGATATCTCGCCTTCCTCAAGATTATAAAATCACTCAAGAATATAATTGAGAGTGACAGAACCTCTACAGCGAGAATAGAAAATCTCATGTAGAAGTAATATGCGATTGGTAACTCTTATGTGACACACATAACTTTCTCTTCCCTACATATGGGCAATGTAATTTCCTACTTCACATTCTTCTATAAGTGCAATAAGAGATCGTACTGCATGGGTATCCAGTAGTTTCAGCCTCATGTAAAGTTGAACTGAAGGAGTCGGGGGAAAAGAGTGCTAACCCTCATTTTGTAAAAGTTGAGACTAATGCACTATCTACATTTTTTCTTAGTCATTATTTATTTCAGAGTTTCTGAGCAGATACTAATTCTGTCAATAAGTCTTGTTGGTAACATAATAAGTACCAAAGAAAAGATCAAAATAAAGTTTGTTGATTTGAGCAAACTTTAAAAATGTAATATCTCAAAATGAGGTTTGGTGGATTAGCCCTATCTTGCCCCCGACCGCATTGCAAGGCAAACGGAGCTTTTACAAATGATGGCTGGCTTATAACATTACAACTTATCCTTCGGAAAATTTATACGAAAAATATTTCAAATTAAAGTCTTAGCTCTTAGTATAAGCATCTCATGTATAAAATTTACATAAAATCGCCAAAGCCGTTTTCGAGGAAATCGAAACAAAAATGAATTTGGTTTTAAAAGTAAGACAGAGTCGTCGCCAATCTTAAGAGTCACATCCCCAGGAGATATCTAATGAAAACATATTTTCTCGAGCTATGCTGTTTACATCCAAACATGAACATGAACATAAATGTTTATATATATATATATATATATATATATATATATATATAGCCTATATATATATATTATAACACATACGTATATTTATTTATTTAAGGGATTTCAAAACGTTTATTATGTTGAAAACCACATGCAACTGGATACGGATACAGGTTATCGCAGGACTCTGAAAGTGTAATTTTGCTTTTTTCCTTCTCTTTTTTCTTTTGTACAGCAAAGGCTTTCTACAAGTTCAAAAGAGATAAAGTTTTAATATTGAAATAAAAACAGATTATAGTATAAAGTATCCACTTAGAAGGTAGGACTGACTCCTTAGAGAAAATCGAATTTCCGAGACAAAGAAGAGAATTGACGTTTTCTTCTTTTTACAGTATTTCCTTTCCCTTCAACTCCCTTCTCCCTTCAGCAGAGAAGTGTATTTTCCTAGTATATTGAATATAGAGTTGATTCGAGTAGGGGTCGGCTAGTGATACTATCGAATATCGATATCTTTCAACCGATATGGAACCGATGGTGGAGACTGTATAAGTTCGTCAAGGCTATTGGCTGTCTGTCTTCTTGTGGTATTCACTATCCATTCCTCCATACCTTTTAGCAGAATACTTGCATAGCAATTTGTGTTTTATTCGTAGTAAGGTAGACTATCAAATCACACATACCAATGTGAACATGAAGGAGATCACTTTCAATATAACAGTAATGAGTTGGCTGACGATAGGAATTTATTCACTACTTTTTAAAAGTCGTTTATTTATGCATTAGGAAATTCAGTGTGAAGCTTTCGCAACTTTGCTCCATTTCACAAGTGTCCAGGAAAACTGAACACACAGATATATACATATATACACACACACACACACACACGTTTATATCTTTACAACCAAATAAGTTATATATATATATATGTATATATAAGTTCAATATATATATATATATAAGTTGATAAAAAATATATATTTATATACGAGGGGCATACTGAAAGTCGTGAGCAAGATTTGGAATTCTATCGCAAGGGTGATTTCAAACTTGCAGAACGATGGGAAACATGTGTGCAAAAAAACGGAGACTATGTGGAAAAGTGAAAGAAAGGTCTGTAGATTGAGATGATATACTTGGTTTCACTTACAAATAAAGATTAAGGTTGTGAAAAAAAGTTGCTCACAACTTTCAGTATGCCTCTCATATATTGGTCATAAAGATTCCTTAATCTACTCTATATTTCTGACTCCGCAGCAATAATTACCTCAATCACATTACTGTTTCTGACTCTTCAGCAATTCTATCATTAACCATACCATCAGCTGTGTTTACTTCTGAGATGACAATATTATCACTAGCATCGCCATCAGCTGTTTCTAACTCTGGGTCAACAATTTTATCATTTAATTTTCGTATTGTCTGGACTAACTCCATTCTCAATTCGTAATGATTCATCTATTTTAGCAATAATAGTCTGCTTCATAGTTTGCATATCCATGGGTGGTCTAGACTCTACTACAGTACTACTGCTAGATTGAACATTAATCATTGCATTATCATCAGGAACATTTGGGTCCTCTGTCTGTCCTGCACTAACCTCTACGAATCAGCTGTTAAGTTAATATTTTCATTTACATCCGTATTTTCATGAATATTAGCCATTTCCTCCGGCAACATGTCTTGTCCATGAATAAATTCTACCTCACTATTTTCTGTATTAGGATCCATTTTAAATTTTCCAGAGCGTAATGGCATTTACTTTAATTTTTATCTGTATTACTATCAGATATCACTCTTTTAAAATACATCTTTACAATACGCTGTGAGATTATAAAATATCGCGATCTTGTGCATATTTCTTCACTGATGATGTGTACTACTTAGTTGTTCACGACCATATGTGGGTGTTGAATGGATTCCTCTGTTGCGGCTCCTGGTTGTCAGTAAAGTCCAGTTATTCATTGCATGGCCAGGCAGCTTCAAAGAGATAAACCATAAAGTCGGTGTTTCTTTATGTTATTTGATATCGGGCTTGGTTTCCCCTTTCCAAAACAAAAGCACGTTGCAATATTCTCTCATTATTATCACTGACCTCAGTTCTTCCCTCGCTTTAATCAATTCACACGTGTTATCGTTTACTATAACTAGATCTTGCAACCTACCGTTCCACTCCACGTGGAGTTGACGAGTAGCTGTCATTTCTGCCGCATGACATTCTTAGATTTTGATTGGCTAGGGTATAGTCCAGTTATAGTGCAGTTACTCATTGGATGGCCAGTCGGCTGCAAAGGTTTCGGTGTTTCTTTATGTTAACTGATCTGACTAAATCGGTCCTGGGCTTCCGCTTTCCAAAACAAAAGCAACGTTGCAATATTCTCTCATTGTTATCACTGACCTCAGTTCTTCCTTCGCTTTATTCAATTCACACGTGTTATTGTTTAGTGTAACTTGATCTTGCAACCAAGCATTTCACTCCACGCGGAGTAGACGAGTAGCTGTCAAAATCGCCACAGGACATTCTTAGATTTTGATTGGCTGGGGTAACTAGCTGATTGGTGAGGTAAAACAAAGAACATGGGTTGAGCTGTCGGCAAACCTTTCCTCCTAACGAAAGGAAGCCGCCTGGGTATGCAATGAGTAACTGGACTATACATGCAGTGGGACGTCCTTGTCTTGCGGCGTCCTTAGATCTGCTTCCAGGTATCAGCGCTCCTCAGATTGGCATCGCCATATTTTGTAATGCAAAATATGTTGAGATATATTCGAATTCATCAGGTTTATCGCGCACCAAGTTGGGCAGCCATATTTGGTAAACAGCGAGGGTCAGAGATGCACAAAAACATTTAATTAATAGTCTTATGGTTTATATTTGGAATCTGGCCATCTTTCTTAACTAACTATTTATTAGTTTAAAAATAACTTGAACAATTCTGCAAATAATGCTCATGTTCTTATATATTATGACTTCGATAAAACCAAAAGGTAATGGTTACAATTGTTATTTATAAACACTGATAATTGCGAGATCACATCACTGATATTAATACATATATATATCGGAATCTTGCCTTTTATTTCTTTAAATACCTGCATATTAATCTCCAATCTGCTGATATTCGATAGAAACTGTTTCACAAGATCTCACCATCTTGAGGATCGTTCATTCAGATCGCCTAATGGAGCAACTCACTCAACATGACTATTCTTATCGCGATCGGAATGAAGAGTGCGTCTTAGGGTTGAGCATCGATGGCAGATGTTTCAAAAACATCGATGTTTTCATGTCGATGATTGATGTTTTCTACATCGATGGATACAGCCGATGTTCTTGCTAAATCGATCTTTCTCCCTGACATCGATTTTTTATATATTTACAGTTTGACGCATTAATTTTGTCAAATTTATAATGAATTGACAGACCGAGTCGGACATTGAGTACGTATTGACAGAAAATGTCCCAAAAGAACGATTTTTTCATCGACAGTTTTCATGAAAATATTTCAGTTAACTTATGCATTTTGCCTAATTTTCTGAAACCATGACTTTTTAAATTATACATAGATTTGTTCCATCAAAATACATCGATGTTTTGAGGTCGATACTATCGTCACATCGATGGTTATCGTCGTTTTTAACATCGATGGTAAACATCGATGCTCATTCCTGGAGCGTCTTTCGACAATTCAAATTTGTCATTTTCTGCCTTCTTCCCCCCTCAATTCATAGTGGTAGGAGTATCAGACTTATATCGTATTCATCAGTCATTGGTTACTATCAACTGCTCACATTTATACTATAGCAGTAGTTTCTATTTCAACCGACTTTATTCGGGATTCCCCTTACAGTTCCGATAAACACCAAGCATGACGAAATTATTTCATAATCAAATACTATAATGCAGCTTTTATTTTTCCATTTATCCCTAATACTTAATATCAATTATAAAATATTATCATAAATAATTAACTTGATAATAAAATAATTAGTTTATATTAAACATTTGGAGGTATAAGTGGGACTAGTCCACCTACAAAGTCAGCTAAGTGACATGTGTAATTTTTCTCTTCAAATACATGATAAAAGTGACAGCCCTCATCCCGTCATAAAAAGGTTAAACTGGCCCTCGGGTAGTGAAAGGTTGGACCACACTGATATAATTGTAATGGACTGGTAGAAATAACTCTACCGTCATTTTTCTGTATGCTAAATCCCGCATTACGATTAGTTAAATATGAAACTCTTTGGTGGAATATGTACTGCACTTTCGTCTTCCATACATGGGCTGTTATGATTTAACTGTCCAAACTGACCAAGAACCATGCACCATTGCTTTATATAAGACATTTTTAACTTCTGTTAATTTCTTTCTTAGATGAAAGTAAGGATTTTGTAATTCTTAACAACTTATTTTATTTGTTATGAATCCGTATTCGCAAATCTCATTGCTATATAAAAATAACACATTAACTAAAATTTTAATAACACTATTTAGTCAAAATTAAAACGCAACAGCAGTTTATGTAAGTAATTCAGACCGAACTGAACCCAGATAAGGCAATTGTATTAAGCCAAGCACTGTATTATGCCGTTGTTATTTTAAAAACTAAATTTCGTTTTAGTGCCACCATCGCCACTAAATGTTAGAGAACGGATCGTGGCATATCGAGGATTGACTGTAGTTAAAACCAACATATGTACAAAATAAAAACAGAATACAGTTTTGCTGTTTTGCTGTTAAATAAATGGTTTAAAAACACCTAGTGATTGAATTAAGAAGCGCGGGAGAATTCGCGGTACCTGCTAGTATATAGGCCTATATATCCGATGTCGGACGATCTAATTTATGCTATAAAAATCACCAAACCGTTAGACTGGATCGTGTGACATGGAAATCTGCCATTGCACGCAATTTCATTCTGTATCTTTCATACAATTGTATCGCATGCAACGGTATTTTCTATCCAAAAATATGAAATCAATCAGTGAGCGTCATTCTATCCACGCGTGACCTGCATGACATAGAAACATGGCACAGCTTCTTCTCTCCGCTGCCAACGTTCGCTCGATCAGCGAACATAACCAAAAAGGTAATATATGAAAATAAATATAGTCAAGATGATTACCAGACGCTAGGCCAGACTTTGAATTTACAACATTACTAACACTAACCGATATTACAACCGGTATAAACGCTCAGGTGCCTTAGAAATTATGAACAAAATTTGTTTGAAAATGTTACTATTTTATTAGAAAACTCAGTCAAATTCCTCGGTATCCATATTGACACTCATCTAAACTGGAAAGATCATTGCATACATTTAAGTAAAAAACTAAGCTCTACCATCTACCTGTTAAGAAATATTAGAGACCTAGTATCAATTAAATCATTAATTAATATATACTACGGAATTTTCTACTCACATCTAAATTATGGAATCATTTTTGGGGGGAATTCAAGCGAAAGCGAAAACATATTAAAATTACAAAAAAGAGCCCTTCGAATTATATTTAAATTAAGTAGAAGGCATTCATGCAGAAATCTTTAAAAACAATAATATCCTCACTATGACTGGTATGTAGGCCTACTTATATGAGTTACTTAAACTGATAAAAACAAATGAACCAAATATCAACAAAAATAAAGATATTCATGATCATGAGACAAGAACAGCAAATAATATAGCAATAACTAGACACAATCTTCAAATAACAGCAATGAGTCCCATTGCTATGGGAATCAAAATATTCAATAAGCTTCCCCATGAGGTGAAGAATTTGTCCGAAAACAAATTCTGTAGAACTATACGACATGTACTAGTAACTAATGCATATTATTCCTTGAATGAATTTAATCCAAATAACTTCATACTTCAATAATAATATTTATTTTTTTATTTTTAACCCTGTTAATAGTTTTTAATAGATAAACTTGACATACATTTCTTCTTGTTAGAACAAGGGATCGACTTAATCTCTCCAAACAACTATTTGTAACTTCCCTGAAGCGAAGCATTTTGTTTGGAAATTTATGACAATGTTCAATAGGAACTCTACTATGTAGAACCTCAATGAACAATAAAGATTATTATTATTATTATTATTATTATTATTATTATTAATATATAGGCCTATTATCCAAGATGTGTACAGAGCAGAAGTAAACAACTGAGTGTGAAAGTATAAAGCATAATTCACTTGTTAGTTCTTGAGACTGTTTAATCGATTGCATACAGTAAAGTCAATTGAACTTCCTTTTTTTTATATTAATCACTAAGGGTCACGGGTTCGATTCCCAATTCTTCCAAGTGATTTTTTGTCTTTTATTTTGGTTCAATTCTGTCTGGTGACTTGACACCTCCTGTAGATCTGTATTCTTTTAGGACTTTGAAAATTGCACTTGAAACTACTGCCACGGATGGCGCCACTTTCACTCCTACATCTTGCACAGATACTTCAGGGTTTTCTTTTAACGTTTTGTATTATGTACTATCTGTATCTTCTCTCCGCTGGACAAATCTTTTCCTCGCTCATTTCTTTATTGGTAAGTTCTGAAGGCCCTGGCTTCCAATTTTCTTCTACAATACAAATTATTAGAGGTTTATGCATATTACCTTTACTTATATATGTGGTGTACTTCACACATTACATAAATGAAGAGTACAACGAATTAATTAATTATGTTATGAAATGGTTTGTATTTAGTAACTTATGTCACTTCTTTTTGTTCAGAGTCAACAAATTTGCCAAGGCAACGATAAAAACAAATTAAATTTTGTTTGCTATGTATATGTTGTAAAACATGTAAGCCTAAGATATAAATACGAAAGCAATCAACTCACTTCACAGAACTTATGTTTTCACAATTACATAAGATATAAACAATTTTACGCTGTGTGCGAATTGGAAGTAAACATAACTGAGCTTGGACACGTTAAGTCAGAATGAAAACTTCAATGCTATATCCCGGCTATGGCATTGTATTTTTCATTCTGACTTCACGTGTCCATCTTAGCCTACACACGGCCAGTGTGAAAGAATTATCATTCCATAACTGAGCTTGTCGCACTATCGTGAAGTACGCGATGGTGCGATTAACTAATGAAACGACAGGGCACAGCTAGTCATGGCAAGTCTGATGTTTACTTTTGCTCCGTACACATCTTGGATCAAGTATACTTAGTATAGTGTCAAGTGCGTGCACATCGACCGCCATGTCAATTGTAGTAGCTATCGATTTCCGTTTCGAGAGAACAGCTGACGCGATATTATAATGGACGTGAATAGCCAGAAATAATTGTATAGAAATGCTACTTGATACAACTTTGACAACCAAAAAATTGGAACGTGGGACATCGGCTTAACTTTCCGCATGAATCAAATGTTGCCTTTGTATAAACGCAAGGTAAACGTGGAGGCGAGCGGTGGACAGGCAGAGCACTAAAGAGTATTAAATTCCTCACCAGACACATCTTGTCGCCAGGGACATTCCTGAATAGATATCAGAGACTTAAATTGGAAAACACTCTCTCCTGTTGAAAGCGACTGCACATCCAGCTTCACACGACCATCGGCTCTAATTTTATTTACATGCTTTAACTACACAAGTCTAGCCTGTAGGTAGATACATTTTACGGCGAAGATTCATTTTCGGTACAAAATTTGGATTGATTTCGGTTTTAATTCGCACTGCAATCAAAGACGTATTTCTGCAAACGCGCATCATCAAGGGAATTTAGGATTTTTATTTTCTATATTGTAGCAGTTGACTATTAACACTTCTTTGTGGTGTAGAAAATTGGTGTAACATAGGCTCTTTAATCGAGACTAAACTACTCGTCATCAAAATACAGCTATTTCTAAATATTGAAATAAATTCACTAATGGGGGTTAATACTAAATTAAAATTTGCTTCAGTAAAAATTAATTTAAATATTTTTTTCTGAACACCAGATTATTTTAATTTTAAATGGAGTACATAGGCCTATTTTTAGTTCATTATTCTTAAGCCTAATCACTGGCGTGCCTGCCAACTCAACACTTACTTCGTTTATTCAATATTTATCGCATTAATTTGCACATGTACAGTCAACCCTCGATATAATGCCCCTCTTTATAGTGCCACTGCGCCAATAAATGCAAGTGAACGGATCTTCTCCCATATAAAATATATAAGAATCCTCGTTACAGTGCCAATTCATTTAGTGCCAGTGAATATAAGATAAGATTTTTACAAAATATAGCTTGCAGTGACTTTTTTCAGTTTCAGAATTCTTTTGAAACTGGCGTGAATGTTAGGAAGATTATTTAAGGAACATGCTGTACTGTATTTCCAAAAAGTGAGAGTTCCCTGCCATTAACTGTAAATGTAGTGCGGAGGAATGAGGAAGCTATGTTATGAAGTCGGACAGACGCCTGCGTGAGGGTGGAACAGGTAGAAGGAGCCCTTCATGCAATGGGACATTCCAAACATCCACTTCTTTTAGTACAGTGTCCATTCAGCTGTTAAACACTACATTACAGTTACTCATTTACAGTTATGGACCCACATGATTTTCAACCCCTTTGTGTACTGTAAGACTGGGCATCTACTGTAATAAATTGAGTTACTGTACTGTACAGTGTATTTTATTTTGTGCTGAAGTTCTCTATTTGTTTTTTATTTAATTTTTCTCTCTTAATACAGTACAGTAAATTAAATCACCACTGTTATGCAATTCTTATTTTAAAAATAAAATTTCGTTTCAGTGCCACCCTCGCTTAGTGCCAATAAATGTTAGAAAGTGTAGAGGGTTGACTGTATTTATACAACTTTCAATAAATTGACCACCAAAGTCCTTAAAGAAAAAAAAAAAAGCATAGTCGCAATGCCGGGGCTCCTTCTCTCGATAGCCTGTGCAAAGTTTGCACGGAAGATGTATTTTTTTTTTCGCCGAAGCAGGATGACCTACTAAGCTCTCTTGCACCGCGAATCATGAAATTAGCTGAATTTGGATTTTGTCCTAGGTTAATGACAGTTAAGTTAGGAATAGTGATATTAGTGTCAAGTGACAGTGACAAGTTCTGTTAGGTTACGAACAGTGATATTAGTTTAGCAGGGTCATTCTGAGTTGCTCGCGTTTCGTAATGTGCCATACCTACATTGGAAGATGACGCAGCGGTCGGGTGATAGGCCTCGTCCCTTCAGGGATGTAGCGCCACGGAGTTTAGTTTTAGTTTATGACTATAGTTTTACTGCGGAATTCTTTTGTCATCTGTGAGATAAAATATATCAATTCCTATCTTTAGCAGGTGGCAGCTCTGTAGAAATGACGATTTCATCTCATCGCCTTCTATGATAAACACAGCATCAGATGCTTCTATTGTATAACAATACAAAGCCCGCCCTTTGGAAGGTCAAGATAACGTGTGTGATCAGTAGCCCTATGTTATATAGGCTACATATTGCTGGTTACAGCACAACACAGAATACGCTTTTGCAAATAAATCCTGCATGCTCTTCATAAAATATGAGAAGACCTATAGAGTGTACGTTAATTAATTGCTTTTCGGGGAACTCGTGGATCTGTGGGATACAGCCCCTACTATGAACAATTATATATAGAAATATACACGATGTACAAGGCAACGTATTGATGGATTTTGATTATAGGAATTTGTTATTTAAGAGTTAATTCGTTGAAGTAACGTATTTTGAAATAAATATTAATTGGGAACGTAGGCAATTAATGGATCAAGATGCAGAAATTGAAGAGAATTTAGACCATCTCCAATCGTAGGCCTTTTAATCTTGAATAGAATAAACTTACGTCATGCCACCGCCCATCTTGCATAATAGTTTCCACGATATCTCTCTCCATAAACCACGTGACGTCTCCTTCTCGCTGGGTTATTCATTTCCGAGAACAATATATCTTAGAGATATGTGTGCACCTACATCGACTCCATTCCACAGCAGCACATGACGTTAATTGTTATCTGTGTTGTTACAAGCACAACACTCTATCCTTCACAGCAGGCAGAGAAGTCTACTTGACTGAAAATATAATTTTTACACTGCCGAAGGTAAAAGAAACACTTTTAACGGTACGCGATATTAATTAAAAGGAGAAAATTATGCCACGGGGTGTTATAAAATTACAACACTCAAGGGTGACCAACTTTGATTGCTTTGCATGGAAAATATTATTTTAGTTAAGAATAATTGCATATTATTATTAAGGGGAGATGGTAGTTATCAGTGTCAAAAAATCCATTTTTTTTCTTAGGCTCATGTAATAGAGCATAGTTTTGTGAACATTTTGATATATGCTATAGGTCTTAATGTTGCGTTATTATTAAGCCAAGCAGAGCGACCTGGAGCTTTTTAAAATGGATAAAATACCATAAGGCATGTCATTTTCTTTTCGGTCTCCTGTAAAATTACATTTTTTGTACTTCAGGTACCATTTTCTGAAAAGCTATTCATGCTAAAGTAATGAAACTTTCAGGAATTCATTATAGCTGGATGACAAATCTCCCTTAGCATAATTATGAGAAAAGTCTTGACTATACAGAATTTTCAGCTATTTTTATTTTTAAAAAAGTATTTTTTTGTCGTGAAGTTTTCATGCAGTTTTCATGAAGTAATATTGTACATATTAGACTGATTGTGCTAGGGTAAATAGTAGTACCTATTGTTAATAAGTTCCCGAAGTTTCAAAAAAATCTAAGCTACAGAAATTAAATAAAGCGTACCTATGTCAAGGGAAGTAACTGTAAAACAAAATTATCACCTATGTGTTAAAAAATTCTTTCCTACCAAACAGTGAGTTCTAGAACAACCATTCTCTGCTTATTTTAAACTGCAGAGTGCACTTGCCAAGCATTAAAAAATTCAACTAAATCTGACTGTTAACACCTGAGTTATGGCTTCTTGAACATACGCTATATTTTCTATCATTTTTCTAGCGGTAACTACCATCTCCCCTTAAATAGACACAGTCTGATATAAATTGAAAATTTTAAAATACATTACGCCTTCTTAAATGTTAAATTTCTCACGGTGGTCGCAAAAATGTCATACTTGTTGGCCGAAAAGAGTTCTCCATTCCATCCCTTACTTTGGCAGCCATATACAAGAAAATCAATAAACTCTGTCTGCGCAAGTGCATACTATATGGCAGGACAGCTCAAGGACAGCTGTAAGGCTCCAAAATGGCTGAAGCGTAAGTATTTAAAATTATTTCACAAATGTGAACGCCTGTCTAAAAAAAATACTGTAGCTTATAACACACATAGTAAAATTACTTATTTTGCTCGTAGGAGTGCTAAACGCGCCCTTACGGGCTTGGTCGCAAACAAACATACTCGCAAAATAAAATCTCCTATTTACCACTTATTTCATAAATAACTATCCTTTATAACTTCTTAACGTTCAACTTCATTATACTCTTTAAAAAATTTATCGTGAAGTTATTAAACTCTTTAAAAACTTTTTAGTGACACTTACTACTACGTTTTGGTAATGTGAATTAATTGGTTGGAGCGCTTTCAACTGCAAATCCAGCCACCTTCAGCAGAACCTAGTATTATCAGTAAAAAAGTTAAGGAAAAAATCTTATCTAAGTTCGCATTAAGTTATATCTCTATTAAGCTGACAAAATTCAAGAATTAAATAATGTTTCATTTATCTAAATCATATATATATATATGTGTGTGTGTGTGTGTGTATATATATATCTTCACATACGTTAGTGAAAATGACGTAATTAAAGCATTGAAGTGTATAAAGACAAAAGCAGAGGCCCCGGACCGAATAAACATAATTTTAATAAATAAAATAATACAATTTATACTACCTACAGTTACTCATATTTTTAACGCCTCCCTTATGACTTCATCCTACCCTAAACAGTGGAAGCAAGCTTACGTAAAACCCCTTCCTAAAACAAAATCCCCTGAAACTCCTAAAGACTATAGGCCTATTAGCATTCTTCCTACCCTCTCCAAGGCACTAGAACGAATTGTACACAACCAACTGACTGACTACCTCAATAAAAATGACCTACTAAATCACTATCAGTCTGGTTTTAGGGCAGGACATAGCACGACCACAGCGTTACTGAACATTTGTGAAGACATACGCCAAGCCTGTGACGAACGAAAAATTACAATACTTGTCTTACTTGATATGACTAAAGCTTTCGACTCAGTAGACACAGACATTCTTATTGCTAAACTCAAGATGTTAAACCTGTCAGATACTGCTGTTCTGTGATTTAGCTCATACCTGCACGAACGCCGACAATGTGTCATTTCCAATAATCGCTCTTCTACATGGCGCTTCGTAAAGGCAGGAGTCCCACAGGGAAGCATTCTTGGACCCTTACTATTTTCTCTATACATAAACGACATTAATAACTGTATACAACACAGCAAATACCATCTCTACGCGGATGACTTACAACTGTACATACATTCAAATACTAACAACATCAACGACGCAATATCTAGCATAAACGAAGACCTTAACTCAATAGATGAATGGACGCACAGTTTGGGACTCAATCTGAATCCAGCAAAATCACAGGCAATAGTTGTGGGACACCAGCGACTGAGAAATAAACTGAATGAAATCAACCTTATGCCCATTAAAATCAATAATTCAGTAATTCCATTTGGCGATTCGGTAAAAAAATCTTGGTGTTCTGAAAGACAAAAATTTAACTTGGGAAAATCACATTAACGAAACATGTAAAAAAGTAAACTCGTTAATCCATGTTTAAAAGATTAAATATGCCCTTACCTACTGCTGTAAAAAAGACTCTAACACAAACCCTGGTCATGCCCCACTTCGATTACTGTGATGTCCTGTTTACGGACTTGAGCTCTAACTTATCCCAAAGGTTGCAACGTGTTCATAATATGTGCGTACGATTCATCTGTAATGTAGGTCTGTTCGATCATGTATCGCCTTCCTTCGAAATGTTGTCATGGCTCCGTCTGAATGACCGAAGAAGGTTTCACTGTCTGTCTCCTCTTCAAAATTCTTCATACTTCATTACCATCATATTTATCTAGCCGCTTCCTTAACCTGTCTTCTCATCACATCCTAAATACACGATCAGAACATAGTCATGTAGTCTCTATCCCTCTCCACCGCTCTTCATCCTATTCATCCTCATTCTCTGTATCAGTAGCTCGCCAATGGAATTCCATCCCTCGCATGGTCAGAGGCTGTCGAACTCTTGGTAAATTTCAGAGAGAAGTCAACATATTAATTCTAAACCATGTAATTTAGTTTTGTTTTTCATCGTAGTAACTAGAAATCTTAATTGGAGCTCTTTTTGATACATGTAACCCGTAGCTTAACTTCTTGTAACTATACGTTTTTCTCTTTTGTATTCGTTAGTATAATTTTAAATATCTTAGGCTATAATCCTAATTATTTTCTTTAGTATTTTTATATTTTGTCATTTAATTTTGTAATTTAATTTTGTAATTTTCTCTTGTAATTTAATGTTTTATAGCACTCTAGTTTATAAATTATAACAATGTTTAGTGCTTGGTATTTAAGTATTAAGTATTAATTAATTATCTGTAATATTATGTATTTGTGTTATGTAATTGTAATGTAGTTTTTTTTCACTGGTAGAGCGGAAGAGAAGGCCAAATGGCCTTAGCTCTGCCAGAATAAATAAACAGAATAATAATAATAATAATAATAATAATAATATATAAGCATGTAGTAGATAACGCAGTGTTCGGATAGTGGGCCAAATCTTTCCAGGGATGTAGAGCAAAGGAATTTAGTGTTAATGTTTAAATTTAAATAATGGAAACCAGACATTAAAATATAATACTGATAACAGTGTCTATAGAAATATCTGAATTTAAAAAAATCATACTAAATAAACAAAATAAGAAGTTAAATTAAACAATTATTCTAACTGAAAATTTTAGATTCCAGAATGCTATGTGTATATTATAAATAAAATCTTAGGTTTAAACATCTATTGGTTATGGAGAAGATGTAGACCTACACTTTCATGGGAAGAATCCCTACTTATATTTATGAATTATATGACAACAATAACTGCACTACTTTTGTTTTATTAAGTGTCAGTATGGTAAGTTACTTTATGAGATTGTGTGTGGGGACGGGAAAATGTCTATCCGTGTGTCTGTACGCGCGATAACTCAAATACGCTTAATCGGATTTTAATGAAACTTGATATACACATTTATAATGTTCATGGGAAGAACCATATTTTATATTGGACCAAATCGGTTGACCGGTACTGGAGTAAAAACCAAGGCGCGATAACTCAAATACGCTTTATCGGATTTTCATGAAACTTGGTATACGAATTTATAATGTCCATGGAAAGAAGTCTATTGATATTGGACCAAATCGGTTGCCGGTACCGGAATAATGTCCAATTTAGTGCCTTTTTATGATAGTATATTACATAGGCGCGGATAACTCAAATACGCTTTATCGGATTTTCATGAAACTTGGTATACGAATTTATGACGTTCTTGGGCACAAACCTGTTGAATTCGTGCCAAATCGGTTGACCGGTACCGAAATAACGAGTATATCAATATTAATTTTGTAATGAATATTCTTCCATGGCCCACAATATATTAAAATATCGTAACAAATTGCCAATCGTATATTGATATTGTTAGCAGCCTTGATTGATTTGTTTCTTCATAACGATGTCAGTGTGGGCTAAATAATAATTTAAATAATGTAAATAAGATTTATAACAACTAGCCGTTGAATATTGATATTATAGCCTATTGTGCATTCTATGGATATGTAGACTACCGATATTTACATTAGGCTATATTTTAATGTATTTTTCATATTCGTTCCTGTGCAGCAATACACCTAATGTAATTCCTGACAGATTTCATATTTACTTTTTATTCATTCGTAACCATTAAAGGCTGCTTTAAACTTGAAACAGACATATCAGCGAATCATAGGCCTATCGCATCATTATTATTATTATTGCCAGCGCATTTTGTTTTTGGAGTTTAACTCGGAGATCGATTACAAAAATAACTTTTCTGCATGGGCCTATCATAATTGCGTTTATCACTGATTTAAAAAAGCATACTGGCACTTTGTTACATCAGTTTACCTGATTTTATTCATTTAGAAAAAGTGAACAGTGTTTATTAAAAGTACAAAGTCTGAAAAGTCTAGCTATAAAAATGAGGGCACAGGAATTTCTTTCGTTGAGTTATTCTTCTGTCATCCATATTCACCAGCGCTTTGTAGAGCGCGGCTACTTGCTTCTTGCAAACCCGGTACAGTTGGGCAATAGTGGATGCTATTCATATCCACGTGTAATGTGTAGAAACAAACCCACTAAAGCTGATACGCTGATACTTTGCAAACACGCGAAATGACAGGTTCGATATTTATCTCTAGGGTGGGGGAGGAGGGCTTCCACATGTGCTACGTTCTCAATTCAGGATAAAAATGATTTAATAGAACAAATAAAATCGTCGAAAGTTTAAATCTTCACTATACACAACTCTGTGGTCTCCTAAAAGCGTGAATGCTAACTGATGGCCTACCATGTGACGCAAAATAGCTGCATTGCTTTAAGTTCCTAGCAGAGTTGTTATATAATATATATTTGTCTATGTTTAGATATTAAAAGATGCGGCACAATCCAATAACACTTGGCCCATTCACACGATATGTTGTTTATACGGGCGATGTGATTTTTTGTTTCTGAGCGAAGCAGGGTGCCCAACTGTCCTTCTTGCACGTTCTTCTTGAGATAGATTCTACAGTGTGTCCCACGCAAGAGTTGGCCAATGACGCGGCTTCCTGCGGCGCGGCGGGCACAGCTCCAACTCCCGAGCGATCGGGCGAAACATCTACGCTAATAATGCCGCGATGAGTGTAACGATTCAGGTTCTCACATTTACAGTTAAAATTACAAAGAAAATAAACACATACCTCATCACAAGAGATGTTGGAAATGTTCTCCTCTTGCATTTTAGGAAACTTTTAGGAAATTTTCTTTCACGCGCATAAGTTCAGCTTCCGAGATAAAGATAATTTCTCTTGTGATATTGTCTTTTAAGTTCTTCTAATGTATGGGAAATTGACCTATACACTTTATTTTTCAAGTTTCCCCGTAAATAATATTCACATACTGTTAGAAGAACTTAAAGACAATATCACGTAGGCCTATCACAAGAGAAATGAACTCTGTCTCGGAAGCTGAACTTATCCGCGTGAAAGAAAATTTGCTAAAAAGGTACCAGTATTGTGTGGATGGAAGAGGAGAACATTTCCATCATCTCTTGTGATGAGGTACATGGTTATTTTCATTGTAGTTTTAACTATAAATGTGAGAACCTGAATCGTTTCACCCATCGCGGCATTATTAGCGTAGATATTTCACCCGATCGCTCGGGAGTTGGAGCTGTGCCCGCCGCGCCGCACGAACCCGCGTCATTGGCCAACTCTTGCGAGGGACACACTGTAGTTACTTTAGTGGCAGTTAAGTTAGGTTGGTTAGGTTATGAAGAGTAATATTAAAGTTAGTTTAGTAGGGCTAGTGAACTCTCGCATTTCGAAAATGTGCCATATTATATCCCGCGAGGTTTGTCGTGTTCTTCAACATGTTACCTAGAATTCTGTCTGCTCTGGTAGTGTGACGTCACAGCTCTGACGTCCAATCATGAAAATTTGTATCGTTTCAGGAAGTTAATATGGCGGAGATTTAACTACTTTTCGCTAGGCAGTGGTATAAAAGAAAATATATCATTTAGGGCGGGCGGGTTGGACCAAATCATTTGCCAAGACAACATGTGCCTTTTACGTGTTTTCGGTTTTAAAAAATGGGCCTAGTGTGATTGGATTTTACCAAAAATGCATAATAAATACAACTAATATATAAATATATAAATATATATATATATATTATAATAATATATTATTAACTTAAATAATATTTATGCGAAAACTTTGTCAGTACTGTACGTATGAAAGAGGTATCAATCGTAAGATTTTTCCACTTCGGTTGCATATGGATTTTGGTTATAATATTCTGTATAATAATAGTCTATATAATCTGGTACCCTATGATCCCCAGGTGGGGCGAAGGGGCCTCCAATGGAGGTTTCATTACCTATACTAATTTTGATACGCTTATTTTCCGAGAGAGGGTAGAGGGACAGGTGGTAAGCCCATCGCCTCGCAACCCCCCTCTGGAAACTAAGTATTTCTTGGACGTGAAAGGGCCGAGAAATTTTGTCCAGAGGCTCTAATTTAGGCTTGGAGTTCTTTTACGACACGGGACCCCCAGCTTAAAGTCCCTCCCGGAGAACTCCGTGCCCAGGATTTTTACGTCCGGAAAAATCCATCGACCGCGGCCGGGTTTGATCCCGCGCCATGCGGATCTAAAGGCGGACACGCTACCTCTAGACCACCGCGGCCGACCTTATAATATTCAATTTTACTTTAAACACAACATGATAATGACACTTATACAACCAACCTGAACTTACGTATGACAATAAAAGAGCTCATTCCGCATAAAACATAAAACGTAGTTACCAATCCTACTTGATACGTGTGTTATATCGTTCAAAACTCTGTTTTCGTAGAGTAACACAAATACTCCACCGCTTCTCTACGAACAGCGAATGATTCTTTGTTTGAAATTCTCTCTTCAGCAAACCACATTTATAATGTTATTCCTGATCAAATTTATTCTTCCCCTTATTAAATTTTACAAGAGTTTCACGAGACTCCTCCGGGTTGAATTCTGTGGATCTTCTATCTAATGTAACGCTGTTCCTAATAGAGGAAACAGAAATCCGCAGAAATTGAGAATGATTCCACGAAATATCTTAGATTTGATCATACGAGAAGCTAAATAACTTCCCACCTGACCCAAATACAGTAGTAAGTTACAACTTCGCTGATTGATGGTAGCACGTGATGTGCATGTAAATATAACAGCTTTCATCACATCTTATTCCTCTCTCTGTTCCCAGCTGCTAATCCAGCGCTATCCAAAATGGATGTCGCGAACTTACGTATAAATAAATAAATAAGTAAATAAATAAGCAAACAGAACGTAAGATAAGGGCTTAAAAAGGAAAAAGTTCTGAACATAATTAATAGAGCCCAGAATTTCAGACATTAATTTTGGTTAAAGTAGGCAAACAAAAAAGGTACTTAAAATATCGAAAATAGGAAGTAATAAAGGCTAATTAAAATAGGCATTTATTAAAAATGACAAAATAGAAAGTAACAAAGTAATCGCACTCTTTATTAATGAAAATAGCGATCTAAGATAGGCTACTTCACATACGAGTATTTATTCTTACTTTTCTTGATTACAAGCCACAAATAGCTATTTATGTACCAAGTACGCAAAATAAGGCTTTAGCGGGCGAATCAGGGGTGAGAGGGGAGAGAGAGGAGTTGAGAGAGAGGGGTTGAGAGAGAGGGGTCGAGAGAGGGGGGGTGAGAGAGAGGGAGTGAGAGGAGAGAGAGAGAAGAGATAGAGAAGAGAGAGGGGAGAGAGATGGGGTGAGAGAAAAGAGATGAGAGAAAATACGAAAGGTATACCCATTTTAAACAAATGTAGGAGAAAGAAAAGAAAAATTGGAAAGATAAAGGAAAAGAGAAACAGTGAGGTACATTATATAGATGTTTGTGCCCTCAAAACGACAGGATAGACACAAAGTAATCTCTGAGGCCCACAGAAAATGTTTTCTTATTCACTAATAAAATAAATAGCACACAGAGTGGAAGGGGGTATAAATGTGCAGATTTTAGCAGCTTAATCCCTCAGTACAAGCAAACAAAACATTGATACCACTTTTGTCTCAAGTGAGTATTTTTCTCGGGAAGAGAAATCTTATCCCTGAATTTGAGCGGTGATTTACTTGACAAAATAATACTATCCATATTGTTCTACTTGTTTCACATCTGCAGAGAAAAGAATAAGGAATACTTTTTCATCTGCATCATTTCAATTAAGTTGGTTTTCGTGCAAATTAAATGCAAAGATTATTACTTGGACTAAATAAATTCGTGGCATAAAACAACACCACGCTTGATTTTCCTACGCGTGAAGAGGTCGCTGCCACCCGGAAGAGCTATCTGGCAGTACGCTATTGCAATTCTGCCGAACCTTAAAACCGAATTATCTCAAAAACCATTAACCGGGGGTGCCAACTCCATACCTTCACGACTCACCCCCCCCCCCCAGTTTTCAGGAAAAGTATCCCCAATTTTGTATCACCCCAACCTCATGAAAAGAAATCTCCTTACACATAGTGGGATAACAGTAGGAATATTCTAAAAAAATTCTTCCGAAAGAAAAGGCAGGCCTATTGTTCTATTTGCAATTTAAAAAGTGTCAATTAAAAAAGTATATTTAATGAGGCTGATTTTACATTAATACAAGTTTAGGAGGAATTGAATGTTTTAACTTCTTTACAGTTAAGGAAAAGAAAGATAATTAAACAACAACGAGGCGAAACGACGGGCAGATATGGCTCAGTTTGCACTCGCAGCGCAGTCAACACAATACAACTCAATGATCGATTTCGTCGGCGTGGTACTTGGTTACAAGCAACTGCGTTTAGCTAACTGTGTTTACAACTTAGTTGTACAGTATATTTTATTCACTTCTAAAGAATTAGAAGAGGTTTTTATTAAGTGCCAGAATGGTACTTTATGAAATTGTGTGGGGGGGACAGGGAAACGTCTGTCCTTCTGTCCATGAGTCTCTACGAGCGATGATTCAAATGCGCTTTATCGGATTTTCGTGAAACTTGATATACGCATTTGTAACGTCCATGGGAAAAGCCTATTGATATTGGACCAAATCGGCTGACCAATACCGGAGTAATGCCCAATTTAAATCCTATTTTATGGTAACATATTAGAAAGAATTTATCAAAATCAGTTCTCATGGAAACATAATGTTTTACAGTGCTCATATACGGCTTTGGAAGTTGCAATACAGATAGCCTTGACAACAACACTACCCACATATTCCTTCACATCTGCTTATCAAGCTAGACCATACCCTGTTTAATGAATCGGTCTGGAGCTTAACTCGGAAATCGATTAAAAGAAACTTATTTTCTGCAAATCATAATTGCAATTATCACTGATTACACGAAAGCATTCTGGCACTTTGTTACATAAGTTACTGATTTTATTGCCTTTTGAAATGATAAAACTTGACCATTTTTATTTTTAACTTTTAAAATGCTAATTTTGAAACAAATTCCCCCCCTCCCCAAGAAATTTCTCTGACGCACTCGTCTTAAACTCCCCGTAGGCATCCCTGCATAAACTTAATCACAAATCGGTTATTGTGATGTGAACTACCACGCTTTGAATATGTGCACACAAGTCGCTGCACTTCAATGACTTATGACCAGGGCTCGTCCAGGGCACAAAGTCAAGAAAGTTCAAAACGTCCGAACCATTGCTTTATGATGGAGCGTGGCGTTACTCGTTGCCTCAACGTGTAAACATTCAGTCATATTAGAGCATGAAATGATTCTTCACATTTACAGTCATAAATACATTTCTACTTTAGAAATGGCTTGCCTACCATTTATGTGATTCAATCTACGTTATAATCTACATGTTTTAATAATCTGAAGTAATTTTTGGCTCCTGAGAAGAAAAGGAAATATATACCGCGTGTTCGGAAATTCATATTACAAACTTCTAGGACTAGTAGAGGGGACTTAGTAGACAATATTTCGAATAGGAACCGATGTCAGGAAACTTACCGTTTCCGTGCTACATCAATTACAATGTGTCGGATTTGCCGGTGTTGTTTTGCAACCGGATAGGCAGTACATGACGTCAGAGGATCACCTGATGGCACGTGACGTGCTGTGATATCATGCCTGGAGCCTCATTCACGTGCCTGTGCGTCTCCGATCAACATGAAGTATATCAATGAAAGTGTTTTTGTTACTTCGGCATTGTTACCAAAAAAATTGAGGTATTTTTCCTTAGGGCCGATTCCCGAGAAACGTTTTTGGCCGTATGTTTTTCAAGAAAGAATATTTATTTTCGACCTTGTTGAATGTGATGTTGGTATGTACCAACATTATACGTAAATGTCGATAAAGTTCGGTTTGATCTTCAACGTCTGATTTTGATATTAAAGGGCTGCCTTGAATGTATAATTTAATATTTCCCATCTGCCTTTTGCTCTCATTGTGTTTTTCAAACAAACGATTTTCACCTGTCCATAGGCCTATATATTTTGTGTTCAATTTGTAAAATGCAGTGTTGTTTCCTTTCACATCCAAATATTCCGTTCCGAATTTCTCTCAGTTCCTTCTGATGAGAACGCTTCGTGCCTTCAATTTTTCGGCATGTTCCTCTGTACTGTGAATTCCAAAATAGTAGCATTAACACTAATATGAATCCTGAAATAATAAATAAAATACAATAAATAGGATACAATGGATTCTTTGCTTACAGGATCGCAAGTAAAGTATGTATGGACCCAAGCAAAGCAGCAACGAAGAAGTAGGCCTACTGAACTTTGTTATAAAACATACTGCACGCTGTCAGCCCATGCGTCATGACGTCATTTATGCTCCGTGCATTCCAAACCTAATTCTCGGTAGCTTTATGACTCTAGATCGAGCCCTGCTTATGACAATCTGCTAGAACTATTATTGCTACCAAAGTTCTAATTCGAGATTACATAGCATAAGCTCATATTCTGTAACAAAACGATAAATCACTCTCAACTCTATTGTGATATCCACTTGTAGGCCTATTGTACATACTACCTATGAACAAAAGTAAAACTGGTGTACAGTCCCCTATTTGATTTAATTTATGCATAATTATACGAACTGGGCACATCGTTTCTCCTGTTCGTCCTCCGCAGCGGCTCCGGGATCAATTCCTGGTCCTAGGTTTATTCGGGGTTTTTCTCACCTGAGATGAATGTAGGGACTCTAGGTCCTTTTGGTCCCCGGACACCATCTGGTCGTCGTTATCACCTTCTTCCCATCCATATCTTGTTCGGAATGAGTATGTGAGCGACTGGTGTGTCTCGTCCTATGTGTTCGTGTTGTCTCGGAGGTGGCCCCGACGTTAGGCGGAACACCAATCCGGGGAAACCCTCCATGTCCTTGTCTGGTCAAAAAAGTATTATGTGATCTAAAGATAATCCCACTCCCGACAAGTCGCGGTCCTCTAAGGCCCGGACGGGTGGGCCGCATAAACGTAGGCCTACCTATAAACTAAACTAAGAAAACTAAGAAAAAGAGGTATAATAATACAGTCACTGGTTCTGAACCTGACTGTACTATCTTTCCTATTCCAGTTGAACCCTAGCGTCATCAGCACAACAGGAATTTAAGATCTACTAGCATTAGACTCACCAACGATGTAAAGAAGCAAGCGAAACGACCCAAAAAGATCCACGTACCTGAAAAAGAAAGAAAATGAATAAATTACACAACTGTATTAGACTATAGCATTAAGTATGATGAATGCTTTTATTTGTATGATAATTAGGCTACTATAAGCTCGTGAACTTGATTTCTTGTACGATAGTGTTTTTCGTACAATTCCCATTCATTCAATCAAGGCGGAAACTCAAATTTCCTGCATCCAGTGCCGCTAGCCTAACCTACCTGCGCCTTTTTTTCTACCAACAACACTTGTGCCTCAGGAAAGCTGTAATTGCAAACAAGGAGTATAATCATACTTTCTAGCTGAAATTTTCAAATTCAATATTATCTGAATTTACGTGGTTTTTGTTTCTTAATAAGGACTTAACATAATTCCTCAGGCAGGTAAGTATGATGCAATACCTTCTACATTCCATGTAATGCCAGGGTATTGGTATGATGTGCCTGCACATTTCCTGTGCTCAAGTAATCGATGTATCGATCGCAACAATCGCCTTTGGCTCGTTTTTTAAAACTCTTCCACCATTCTACAATGGCGCACTTAACACACTTTGTATTGCAAAATAAGTGGAGAATGGAAATTTCTCTTTAGTAGCTTCTGTGTTGCATCAATTATTTGTTTGTAACGCCCGAGAAAAGCAAACTTGTGGGAAATTGAAATTATTATGCAATAGAAATAACCAATCTTAGATGTTGACAGTTAAATTGCAGCTAGGAAATAAGAGTCGCCTCCTCAGATGTCATGTGGATAAATTAGGGAATTTCGAGAATAGATTTGTTGTAATTGAACAGGAACATAAATCATTTAAATTTAAAATTAAATTAAAATCCCAGTGCAAAGGACTTTAAGAAACTGTTTCTAATCCCATTGTTCAAGCAATTTTACTGTAAATAATGATGTTTTGTATTCTATACAAACATATACAGAGTGTTTCAAAAATACTTTTACAAACTTCGGGCATGGGTTCCTTACACCAAAAGAAGGAAAAAAAGTTCATATGAAAATAGATCCCCTAATCCTTTGTTTTTTCGTTAGGAACTGTTCAACGACGTGTCATGGAAGCCTGCGAAACCATTCGACACCATCCCGGAGTATTTGAAAGAGTGCGAGAGTCCATGATTCGACGAGTGCATGCATGTCTAGAAGCAAGAGGAGGGCATTTCGAGCATCTATTATGAGTTTTGTGTTTTGACGTGTTATGAGTGTACCAGTATGTTGAACAGTTCCTAACGAGAAAACAAAGGATTATGAGACCTATGTTCATATGAACTTTTTTCCTTCTTTTGGTATAAGGAGTCCATGCCCTAAGTTTGTAAAAGTATTTTTGAAACACCATGTATATTTATAGTTTAATAACATTTTCCCCTAAAAGATTCGATTTATTGGTCAAATCTATTATAACTATTTTCACGGAAATGTAAGCTATCATGTCTTGCAGTTGCACACAGAACTCAAGGATATGCCAA
This sequence comes from Ectobius pallidus, assembly GCA_964059195.1. NCBI lineage: Eukaryota > Metazoa > Arthropoda > Insecta > Blattodea > Ectobiidae > Ectobius > Ectobius pallidus. The sequence goes on along the minus strand of CAXKWD010000001.1, from coordinate 30,139,815 downwards.
ATTTGTCCGGCATGGATTTGTAACACCCTTATGAGGTCAGAGCAGCAGTTTCTAAATCTCATAATTTAAATCCAACAAGTCCAGCTTTAATCTGAGAGCACTGCGTTTTATGTCCGGACTCCAGAGCAAGTCGTTAAGCGGACACTCGCTGTAACATCTTAATTTGAACGAGCCTATTATCATTAATCGATTTTGTAAGGGTCAGTTGTGCAAGCGAGGGTGTAAAAACACTGTATGTGACGCCAAAAGGACTTGGATGAAATTTCTCTACTAACATTAATTCTCTGCCCCCATAAATACTACAGGATTTCAGCGTAATTGGGGTACATTTACCTATCAAGGGCTTTGAGTAGATAATAATGTCCGTAGATGTTTATGTCCTAAGTACGACAGCGATATAAACGTTAGGTAATGCTCGAGGTATACAATATTTTACGCTTTACTTCTCTGTTGACAAAAGAACTGAAATTAAAACATGATATATTACCATAAATATGCTATTCAAACTTTCTTAGGTAACGGTATGTAGGGAGATTGTTACTAATCCAATGCGTACAAAATGGACGAGAATACGCTACTTTTGTTGGATTACTTAGTATGTGGTTTTTTTTCTTGTTTGTTTTTGTTTTTTGTGCAATGAATTGTAAAGAACTAGTATTCAATATTGGTGCATTAGAACCATAATATGTTTAATCTTTGGAAATCTATATAGGCTACTGTATTCTTAAATTTGTCATTCAGTTTGTATAATTCAATTTCCATGTATTGTAAAAATAGAGTTAGAAATAATATTAAAATGTATAATATAGTGCTAATGAAACATAAGTAAAATGTAGCATGTTTAAAATAATGTAATATTCATATTATTGTACATGAATTGAATATTTTTATGTAAATGATAAATTTGTAAATGTATATGTGTTAAACTGTAAGAAATGTAGTTTATAAGTACATGTAAACTTATAGGTATAGGATAATGAAAGAACTATACTGTGTAAGAAAATAAACTAACTATCTAACTAACTGAATTCCTTGTCTGATAAAGTAAAATGTTTACGACAGGGTTGTTTAATATCAGAATGATTGAAATCTTCATGTTATCCCAATTCTATTAGTCTGATGTAAACTATCATATTTTTCACTTCTCTCTTTTTTCAATGGATAAAATTGGTCTTCTTGCAGAAATTAAATTTCGATCTTAAAATTCAAATAAAAAAAATATTGTGGAGATTTGTATTTCTCTGGTGAATGCAGAACTGCCATGATTATGAGGATATTAGGCTCCTACATGGCCTGTTGTTAATGCGATTCTAAACTGAGGAAAAGCAGCAACTAACTGGAAGTTGTCAACAAGTTTTTTCCAGTCTATATCTAGCAATCTGTTCAATTTGCATGTCGCTGGTAGTGCCATCTGCCAACCAACTCCCCCACTTTGTTATAATGAATGCCGGCACAGTCATGTCCGGCATTTTCCTTTCCAAGGGTTAAAAATGGCCGCTACGAGTGGAGTTCTAATCCCACAAGGGCTGAGTAACCGCAATAACGTCCAGAGCATTCATTATTCTGCTGAACCCCAAGCAAAAGTGACTTAACTCACAGTGTAACACTTCCACTTAGAACAGTTAGTTTTCTGGTCATTAACTATTTAACATCAACAAGCAGTAATTCTTACATTAAAATTTACAAAACATAAATAGTGTCAAACAAAATACAAAAACGAGTACGAACAGGCTACACATATCAGACCAGATAAAACACTAATGTATTACTTACTCAATGATCCCAAATGCTCTACATCTGTGCACCTAACAATACTATAAAAATCCAGTATAAAACTTTTCAACTTATTTTGTACGCATCATAAAAAGCCATATACTCTTTTACTTTTATCTTGATTGGGTCCGTTACATACCCTATGGCCTACGCTATACTCCTGCACCACAAATATTCATAAATAAGTACATAACAAGCACGTATTTAGAAATCAGTTTCCGGGGGGTCTTAAACTGATTAACCATAAATTACTGACATCTTCCCTTCCTAAGTGACACAAAACATAAGTTTCGGGGGGGGGGTAAAATTATCACCACCATCATCATCATCATCATCATTATCTTCTTCTTCTTCTTCGTCGAGCTTTTTCCGGTCTCGTACATTACATATTTGTTGAATCCATCTCTTCTTTGGTTCGCCAATGTTTCTCTTGCCTTGGGTTTATAATTTAGTAGCAGCTTTGGAATGCGGTAATCTCCCATACTTTTCACATGTTCTTTCCAATTGGTTCTATATTGGCATACCTTCTCAGTTAGTTTAAAAATACCCAATTCCTTTCTTATATATTCTCTTCTTATTTTGTCTAGCAATTTATAGCCTGCAATACTCCTTAAAAATCTCATTTCTGCGGCTTCTATTTTCCTTTCATCGTTTTTACGAACCGTACAATAAAATGGGTACTGCCATTACTTTATAAAACTTTAATTTTGTTTCTTTCCTAGTAGCTTTAAGGTTCCTCTTTATTGTACCACATATATAGTTAAATTTCCAGATCTTGTTTAATACATCTTCGTTTTTAATATACGAAACATTGCAGCTTAAATAGTTGAATTTACTTGTTATATTGTTTTTCCTTCTAAAATAATTATTGCCTTAACTGTGTACAACCTTGAAATGCAAAGATGTTTTGTTTTAGCTTAAACTGATCAACTAAGTGACACAAAACATTGATTTTTTCTAACTAATGGTTTAAAAACTTCACATTTGGGGGTCCGGACCCCGGACACTAGATACCTGTATATAAAGAGCAGTGTAAAAAGAATAAAAACTACAGCTTCATAAGCAAAACTCATAAATTTTAGGCTTTGTACATGAATAATATTGTGTGTGAATGTACAAAATAATCAGAAAAATTAGTTTAAGGGTCAATATTAAGTTAATATTAAGTACCTTAAACCTTGGAAAATTGAAGAATAAAGTCAGAAATGCTCTCTAAATAGTATACAATTCTCACATCCACGTCCTTCTATAACATAGCCTACATAATATATATATATATTCTATTTTTTATCACGAACAAATTATTATTATTATTATTATTATTATTATTATTATTATTATTATTATTATTATTATTTATTATTCACCAATAAACCAAACATACATCTCTACAGCGACTATAGTTCAGCTACAGACTTCGGCATCACGGAATTTTTTAAACAGACCTTCTATGTGCATGAGTCTCAAAAATAAACCTGGCTATCCACCAGTAAGTCACATGCAGGGGAAAATTATGAAGCCCAAAAATGTTTACAGCAAACTTATAATAATAACAAAGAATACTGTGGTGTTAGCAGATTTCATCTTTGAATAATACTAACGACTGATTTTGAAGTATATCTAAGAATAACCAATCAACTTTGAAGTGACTGTAAAATGTATTATGCTTATTAAATTAAACAGGTTAAAAGATGGTCAAGATTCAGAATAAAATCTCAAATTAATAACCTTTAAATATTGTTTGTTGGAGGTGATTAAAATTACCCCAAATTATTTTTTTTAATATTTGTTTTAAGTAGTCTAATGAAAGGAGTCATACCGCCGCCGTGGGGAGTTGCCGGGGTTGTGTCTTCCACCTGGCGGCCAGGATTCGATTCTTGGGCGGTTCGGGGATTTTTGAATAGTGAAAATTTTCCTTTCTGGATTCACGACTGAATGTCGTCTTGTTCCTCAAAAGGCAATGGCAAATCTCCGCAATATGACCCTAATTTGAAAGAGACTTGGACGAGTTATGGTCATCATCCCATGGCTTCGTTCTGAGGACCTACTTTCGAGCAGAACACAATTTATCATCTTTTCAATTCAAATAGAAATATACTTTTAACGCTCCACTTTCATATTTTAAATTATTTTCCACCTCTAAATATGATATATTACTGGTACTGAATTCTGCAAATAAACTGCTAAATTACGTTCATCTCACATTCTACTTCCGTTTATTGAACCTATCCCGGAAGTTTTCCTTCGGAAATCAAATTCTTACAAACCCCTAAAGGGGGTAGGTAGCCTATAGCTTAAAGCACTGTATAGCTGATTGTACTGTTCGTGCCATTATAAGAACACCTCGTCCCAAACCATCATCTACCTACAAAAGAATATAATAATGTTGTTCCCTAATCAGTCGGTCGGCAACTGCCGAGGGAGCAACAAGCTATGTAAGTGCTCCTACAAATCTGGGAGACGCTTGCTTGCGCAGTGTTTCTTAGCGTACTTATCGTGACTCTAGTGCTTATTAATTAAATATTCATACAAAATGGCAGCGATTTGCTACCTCAGAATTTATCATTTCCCTCTTAACTAAAAGCATTTTTTTTTTTCATTTTAAAGTAACAGAGATAGAGAAAAAAATAATAATCACCGAGAAGTTTATAGTTAAGTAAATCATATTCTTTATTTATCTTTCAGGGTATTTTAACCATTAAATCATTCTTTGTATGCAAACTATTTAAAATAGAGGCACGGTTCTGGTCCGAAAAGTATGTATTTTTTTTAACTCCAGTCAAGTATTGTTTTGTTTAATTATCAGCAAAACTGATTTTTAAAATGCTGTTTGCAAGAATAGAGCAGCTAACATACGAGTGTAACATTAAAATACACAGATAACTGACAGCAAAGTGCAACATCTAGCATTCAAATTCACAACTTTAAAAATAATTCTCCTTAACTTATTTAAATAATTTTTTCAACAAAATGACAGTTAAAAAGTTGCTGCAAATTTTAAAAATAAATTTTTCTGCATCAATCCCTTGAAGCAATGGTGTCAAACTACTGGATTTCATGAAATACTGGCCCGCAAGGGCCCTTTCACTAAGGTCAAAAAAGTGCCGCTATTTAAAAGTATAAATGGGAAAATTAAACTGCATTATAAAAGCTGAAACTTCGGCATCATAAATAACAACAAATCGGATATTTCATCACAACGTTAGCCAAGCACTGCTTTGCGTAATACCAGGACCGATAAAATGCTTCACTGCAAGAAAATTGTTTTCACAGTCACACACACAGGGAAGCTATTTTATAGCTTCAGTAGTTTATGTTGACTATTCAGTAATTAATAGTTAATTTATGTTGGATTTAACGTCTCTTTAATGCCGGAACATCGAGAGGGAGCAAGAGGGAAAGGAAGGTAATCGATACGAACCACGCCTTGCTTCAAGGCATAAATAAAACGAATTACACTCACCCGTATGCAAACTGAATGCTCCCCTACATTATTCATAGTCATTTTATAAGAAAACAAGTAAACGTCATGTTTGGAAAATGCGCAACATCTTACACACATTTTCTGCGTCATAATCGAGCTCTATAGAGCAGGTTCCCGCTTATAACTAAACCAGGTTATCTGTGTCATAATCAAGGTCTTACAGAGCAGGTCTTCGTACATAAATAAGCCAGATTATCTGCGTCATAATTAAGCTCTAACAAGCATGTCCCAATTTATAAATAAGCCAGGTTATCTGTGTCATACCCAAGCTCTATACAGGAGGTCTCCGTTTATAAATAACTAGGTTATCTGCGTCATAATCAATCTCTATACAGCAGGTCCACGTTTATATATAAGCCACATTATATGCGTTATAATCAGTCTCAATACAGCAGATCCCCGTTTATAAATAAGCCAGGTTATCTGTGTCATAATCAAGGTCTTAAGAGCAGGTCCCCGTGGCCGGATTACAAATAAGCCAGGTTATTTGCATAGTAATCAGACTCTATAATGCAGGTCTCCGATTATGAATAATAATATAAATAAACAAGCTTTAAAGAGTAAGCCATGTTATCTGCGTCATAATTAAGCTCTTTAGAGTAGATCCCTGCTTATAAATAAACAAGGTTATCTCAGTCATAAATTCATAATAAAATTCTACAGTGCAGGACTGCATTTGTAAATAAACCTGGATATCTGCGTCATATCAAGCTCTATAGAGCTGGACTACCTTTATAAAAAACCGAATTATCTGCGTCGTAAACTATAAAGAGAAGGTTCTAATTTACACATTAACCTGGTTATGTGCGTCAATATCAAGCTCTATACATAAAGTCCGTAATTATAAATACGTCTGTTTATCGGTGACATAATCAAACCCTATACAGCAAGTCAATTTTTATTTTTAAAAGAACCATGGAATATTAGGTTCGAACCTATTCCCTTGCTATTCTGTTAACTCACATATCAGATTGTATATAATTATATATATAATATAATACATGTGTATAATTATATATAATATAATACATGTAAATATATATACATTTATGTAAGAAAGAATAAAATAAAATAAATATATATACATTTATGTATATATATATGTAAATATATATATATACATTTTTTTTCTAAACAAAAACTGTATCCTCGACTATGAATGACATCAATGTGAATTTTTCCCGAAATTTGGTAAAAAAATTCCTCACACTTCCTATTTTGATGTAAAAACTGAATATACATTTTTGCCTTTCATTACAGATAATTGTTTGATAATTGTTCGATTTTAGACCTATGTTTCAATAAGTTTCTGTCCTTAAAATTCGATCGTTGAGGTTTATTATTCAATACGATCAGTCAAATATCTCTACAAATGAAATAATACAGACGATAAAGAGGTTATATAAGATTTCTTGAGAACGTTTTTATATTTGCATGTATCTTAAGCATTTCATATGTGATTGTGAATTTCAGTACTAAGCTAAATGTCCCGTTTTCTAGGGAACTAGAGTTCATTTGCTATATGCTAGCTACCTTTAAGAATATAGCCACCACATTAAATTTCGGCATATACATATATACAATATATATATTTATTATATTATATATCATAACTCTGAAATAAATATCCTTACTAGCTTGCTGAAATTACTCCTAATCAACGGCAAGATGAAAGAACAGAAGGAACAGGAATGAAATGTTTTATATTTAGACAAATTATGTAACAATATGATTTTATTATCAATTGCTATTCTGTTATAATACACTATTTGAATGTTTACTTACGCCCAATATCATACTATATATTGCATGCTTATATATTATTTCGAATTATTTTCTTTTGCTCGATAGGCCTATTGAAGCTAAATAGGTTAAATTCTTTTATATATATATATATATATATATATATATATATATATATATATATCTTATTACTTTGCTTAAGTTAGCCTAATATTGAGATAATATACTGGTATTTTATTATTTTATGTTAACTTACCGTTATTTGCTTTAAATGTTTTTCCTGAAATATTCACGGGTAGGCCTAATATAAATTTTCTTCATTTACGTGTGATGTTTTCTTTAAATTCCTATTTATAAATATTTATATATAACACTATATTGCCTCTTCTGTCATATTCTTTAAATGCACTTTTGTAAATGTCTAGATACACTTCTAGAATGTTCAATTTCTACCACAATTTCTATTTCCGTTAAATTTTAACGCATAGGGCTACTTTTATTTTACTATTTGGCTCAATATTTGAAAATCTAGTTTCAATTTTACTTTTTTAATTCGTCAGTTTAATATTTGTTCATTACTTTATGATTTAGAAGTAATTGTGAAAATAAATATATTGTATTTACAACCTAACTCAATCATTACTTCGGCCTGGGTGGCGCTGGCTTTCTGTGCCCAAGGTCGATGGCATTTATGTGTGCATAAATGTGATAGGCCTATGTCAGTAGATTTACTGGCTTGTAAAAAAACTTCTGCGGGACAAAATTTCGGCTCTCTGGCGACGGTCTCAGGGCTAAGTTGCAGTACATTCCTGTCGTTAAATAACCGTAGGCCTATACAACAATCACTCATTACGCATGCACTCGTCCGGGGAGGGCATCGTGCTGATGGAAAGAAAAGTAAGCCACGATCGAAGCATTGCATTGTAGAGCTTAATTTAGAAAAGAAATTAGACTTGATCATGGACTCGATCATGATAGACAAGGTGGGCCTATGTACAAAAATATATTAAACTCTATTAACAATTGCCTCTCTTATGTTAGTAATGAAATGAAAACATTTAAAGTAATTCAAGTCTGTACATATCTTGGTGTTTTGAGGAGGGTCATTCTTAAAAAAAAAATGTTCGACAGGGACCCGCAGATTGAAAATTCAACTTCGGGTTTTCTGAACGACTGGCTTTCAACGGCATCAAACCACTATTGTAGTATACGAAACAGCATAGAACAGTGGTTCCCAAACTTTTCAGTCCGCGGACCTCTTGAAAAAAATTAAAATTTCTCGGACCCCCTCTGGGTTTTGAAAAAAAAAAAAAATAGATAGCCTACTTTGATTCAAATGTATTAAATTCAATAGACAAAATAACAATATCAATGGTAACAAACAGAGTTTATTCCTTAATGTGAACAGTGAAGCTGCTTTAGAAGATATGTAATTTGAGAAAATTACGAGATATCCTATTTCTTCTTACACCGCCTGCGGACCCCCTGAAACACCATCGCGGACCCCACTTTGAGAATCACTGGCATAGAAATCATGAGTTTTCACGTTTTGCGATTGAATATGAGTTTTTCAAGTTGGTGGAACGTATTATAGCCTATTTGTAATGACAGTGTTACCATTTTTAATTTTCCTATTTCAATATTTTGGTTTCAGGTTGTTTAAATAGAAATCGACTGAGTTTTTGTAAGGCAACAATAGGCTACCTTTGTAATGAAATGCTGGGGACGAATGAAAATAGTTTACGAAAGACGTGTGACACAGCAATTTTAGTAAGAAGTATTACCCAAAAAAATTCCTCTATTATATTTCCCCTCTTTTTCCATATAACTTACACATTGTCTTTAAACCTTCAGCATTTTATCACAAGAACTGCTCCTTGATACCACGAGGAAAAGATTGTGAGGTTCATCTTCTGATATAATTATCGTTCATAATGAGCCAGCTGTGAAAATTTTGCAAAATGTAATGAGTGTTAGCAACATCAATTTTATTTAAATCGAATCAAACCTGCTCTTCTATAGGCTTTATTATTTAGGAACACTCTGAAAATTACATGTAAGTGCCTGTTTGGACACGAGGCAGCGGATACTAGAAAGAGGATAAACAGATATGTAGGCTAATCATGCATGTGAACTCTGAACAATTTTTATTTGGTTAAATGTGAAAAAATATAAATAAAACAGTTTTTCATTCTCTTCGTGAGACTTGTTTCGTATCGTCTGAATAGTCCCTACATCTACGCTAGATTGAATAAGGAACATGAGTAGGGATCTGGTCCAATAAATTTCAAATATGCATCAGTATTCGACAAATGCACGACATGAAAATACATTTAAAAGTAAACGTCTTATGTAAATACGTCAAAGGTTTGAAAGAATTGAATATTTTGAAACTTGGTCAGTCTTGAATTTTTTCAATTCTTCCTTAAGACACATTTTAAAAAGCTAAATAATTATTGCAAAATCACAGTGCAGTCTTACAACTGAGTAAGTAGCTTTAAGAACAAGTAACTTTCAAGCTTAATAATCTATCACATATTATTATTATTATTGAGCCATTAGTAAAATAACAATAGGCTACGTCAATATATAAAAACACAAACATTACATAATTATATAAAAACACAGAACTTACATACTAGACAAATCAACATTAAAAAACTCTTTAACTTCATACATAGGATTATTGAGAAGCCACGTTCTAAGTCTGTTCTTGAATACACTATTGGGCAGAGCTATATGGTGTGGTGGCAAACAATTATAAAGCCTACAGCCCATATACATAAAATTCTGAGCAGTCTTGTGCAATCTAACCTGAGGCATCTGTAGCAAATGGGCATTTCTTGTTCTGTAAGAGTGGATAACATTCCTTTCATCAAACAGATTAAGATTTTGTCTAATGTATAAAATTAATTCAAAAATGTAAAGATTAATAACAGTCATAATCTGCAAATTCTTAAAAAGCTGTCTACAATGAGCAGTCTGTTCTGAGTTTGTGATTGATCTTATGGCTCTCTTCTGTAAAATTAAAATCTTGGAAATTTGGCAACTGTTTCTCCAGAAAATAATACCGTAAGCTATTACACTCTGAAAGAAGGCAAAGTAAGTACTTCGCAAGTGATAAGCTGGTAACACATACTTAGAAGTATGTTTTTCCCAGTTTACTTCTATTTGCAGTCTTTACACTGCACCAATAAATAAATGCTACACAGAAAGAACTGAAACTAGTAGGAAACAAAAACCAATTCCTCCTTCAAGAACTGGGACCTCACATGGGAACTTGTAGAAAAGCCCTGTGCCTTTGGCTCTAAGAACGGGTGGAGGAAGAATACCAAGTATTCTTTCAAAAGGTATGAATGAAATATCGTTTTCATCCATTTTAAATAAAGTTTCCTTTTCTTCAGGAACATAACTTTCGTTTCTCAGTCTTCTTCAAGTGGAGCGTACTGGCACACAGCAGCAAATTTAAATCGAGGTTTCCTGCGTTTTTATCCCATGATAAGTGTGTTGAAGAAGTATTACCCCTCGGCAATGAATGTTACCTGAGGTTGCAGTAACACTCATTACTGACAACATTCCTCAAAACAAACATTTTCCCCCCATTTTGACAGAAACCTACTAAAATTTAACCACTATATGAATTTTTATATCATGCTCCAATCATATGGCAATCAAAAGCTAATTGAAAGATGCATGAAAACATAAATTAGGAAAGCAAAACATAGGTAACACTCTCTACTATGAATAAAAATACGCATCATGATTCTGAATCCTTGCCGTCTGCCCTCGATATCTGGTTGGCAACTGATCGTAGGGGAAAATATGATGCCAACACTTTATTCCCTCTACATCACTCTCCTCCCCACCCCTTAATTCTTCTTTGGAGGACCTTTTGACACTCCTTTTCGCCATTTTTCACGGCTTTCCGGGACAACAGATTCAAGTGAACTTGGCTTAGGTTTTTTAACTCTGCAATACACTCTACCTGGGTAGATAGTAAGATGTTGCGCTAACATTTCTTCGCGAATGAAGATTCATTTTGGGTTTTTTCATATAAAAAAATCAAAATGTTGGATGCAGTGGGACAATAACACTCCTTACTTTTTCCCATGTTTTTTCACATTTTTATGAACGTAACGTTCCACAATATATATACATAGAAATGATTAAGGTGCCGCAGAAACTTGCATGGGTTTGGGACGAAATCTAAAAAACAAATTGCTTGATATCTCAACTAGAAGTGTCTTTTTCAGGCCTGGGACACCAACGGCAATTTTTTAGAATGACCCAGGAACAAAAATCGTAGAAGATTTCCATGAACACGATCCTCCTGGATCACACACACACAACTAATAATAATCAATGCCTGAATGAGAGTTGATCTCGACGTCCGTTACTACGGTATAATACTCTCACGTGACCGCACAATGACAAACATATTGAACCAAAATACATTAGAACAGACCGCATTGTATGGAACCAGGACGCTTTAATATTACATGGCCATTCTTGGGCTAAGTCTGCTACTACAGTTCCTGGAAACAATACTAGCAATGAGTAAGTTATTATATTCCCATGACAAATTGCAGAAGTTAATTCAATGTGTCAGCTATAGTAACCTACTACGTACAACGCATCATCTTACCACAAGAGCCATATACACCGAGAAAATTCAGCAACTTCCGCTTCCGACGGTTATGATCAGGCTTTAAAACTTAGTGCCCGAACCCACAGAGGGAGTTGATTCCGGTTACCAACAACCTGAGTATAGGGGGTGGAGGGTGATTGCGTGGGCTGATAAGACAGTCATTGATAGTAGTACTGAGAAGTGAATGCGCTCATAGTACGGTGCCTCTCAAATTGGGCAACATTGTACCTTGTCATTGTGCGTGTTTAAATTTATAATACGTGTTCAGCGTGCCGAAAGTAAAGTGTTCTAAAACGCAAACATACGATATTGAAACATTTGGGAGGGACTATTATACACAAACAGGAGAAAGTATCGTTATGCATGCTTGTAATGTGAGTTTAGATAATGAGAAGTTATTTTGTGGTCTTCCTATATCTGTATTACGGTTTGTTTACTATCACGTGAACTAGCATATGGTAGCTAGGGCATACGCCGAGCAAAGTCTGTACAGTACGGTTGCTGTTAACATATTCGATCGGGGACTAAGTTTTAAAGCCTGGTTATATACGCAATCCTATTTATAATTGGCGACGCATCTGGGCAAATCTCCATAATAAGAAAATACCGACTCAACACAATAGTCTCTGGTTCCAGATCATTCACGATATCTATCCCACAGCTGAACATTTAGACCGATTGAAGATCAAGCCAACTGCCCTGTGTGAACACTGCGGCAAGACTGAAAGAGTTACACATCGTTTTGACCAATGTATCAATAGCCAACTATGGATGAGCACACGAGCGAACATTCTGCAAATGATCGACATACAGCATGCAACTTTCGGTACTAGATACATACAATGGCCTACATTCAAATTTCGACCTCCAAATATTCATACGGCTGTCATTTTGGAGTTAGGGCAAAGAATATGGCGTATTATGGAACAGTGAAATCTTTCATGACAGAATAAACACAGCTAAGAAAATGTGGATTTTGAAACAGCAATATCTCTGACTGGTGAATATAATTTATGACCTTATCATGAGCTACTGAAATAAACTTCTGCTCTAGAGGAGAGATGTATATCAGTGAAAGGGAATATTGGCATGCAATTGTCATGAAAACTTGTCATGAAATACTTTATCATGCAATTGTGAAAATTTATGGTGTGAAATAATTTATCATGCAATTATAATAAACAAATGTTATGTGAAAAAAAATTTAAATTTAAAAAATAAATAAAAATAAAACGTGAAAATAAAAATGACAGAACTTGTCGAAAGGAGAGAAGATTTCACGTACGTACCGAATACTATCGACAAATTAACTGCAAACTTTTCCTTCTAAACGAAGTTTACACAAGGCCTATACACAGTTTAGCGTTATTTATAGACTGCCCGTGTAATCAAACTGATTTTACGGAGAACCTAGAGAGCTGGAAGGAAAGTTCACAAGTGCTAACACTTGAAAGTAACACGACAGCACTTGGCAACGAATAACAACTGAACAAATCAAAATCAACTATAATAATAATAATAATAATAATAATAATAATAATAATAATAATAATCACAGTCAAAAGAAGAATAATACAATTTCTCAATAGGACTTGTCTCTGTCTTTTACCCAGGGTTATCTCGCTAGAAGTCAGGTTGTTATAAGTTTAGTATGTTTTTCTTAAATTTATTTTAAGATGAATAATAAAATGTGGCATTATGAGAACGGCAACCAATAATATCATTGTCCCCCTCTAACAGTATACCAACTTCGATACATCAATCACTCGAGTGCACAGACCTACATTGCAAAGTTTTAACCTCCTGATGAACTGTCATAAGTTGAGAAATGAAAGAGAAGTAAAGACACTTGAACTATCAAATATTATTATATTCCATGTTCGAAATAATAGATTTAACGAAACACTCAGGGTCTGATATAATGATGCACCTGTGCGGTAAGTTATGTTACCAGCAGTGGGTTACAAAAATCCAGTTTGAATGAAATAAAACTGGAGTTTCCATGATTGCACAAACTAGAAATGGATGAAAACACAGTATCTTAGAAAATAAATAAATATATATATACGCATTAACATCTGTCTGTCTGGAACCCTAGAGCCCCTATGTTGGGGCGAAGGGGCCTCCAAGTGGAGGTTTCTATTACCTATATGAATTTTGTTACGCTCATTTTCCGAGAGGGGGCAGAGGGACAGGTGGTAAGCCCATCGCTTCTCAACCCCCCTCAGGAAACTAAGTTATTACTTGGACGTGAAAGGGCCGAGAAATTTTGTCCAGAGGCTCCAATTTAGGCTTGGAGTTCTTTTACGTGCCGTAAATCTACGACACGGGCTCCCTAGCTTAAAGTCCCTCCGTGCCCAGGTTTTTAGGCCTACGTCCTGAAAAACTCATTGACCGAAGACGGCACATTAACATGCATAATATAAATATACTACTTGCCAAAAACTGGACATAAGTGACAAGTCAAAGTAAATTATTATCTCGATGGTCTTCAAAAATTTCCATTAGTCTGCCCAGAACTTTAAAATGCGGCGGACATTTAAGAGTAGAACCTGCAGTTTGATTACGCAGTTTCGATCATATTTAGCGTTATAATAATATTAACTTGAAAGGAAATTTAAAAGTTAAGGGAAGACGGAAAACGACATGGGATATAACGACCTATACCTGGTTTATTCCACATGAAAGTCGTAGCCATCCTCTGCCCTCGGTTGCACGTGACGTCATAAGCGTCCTTAACCATTCTTTCGATATATAACACTTCTGTTTCTAGCCCAATGACGGAAACAGTTCCAGGACCATCAAAAGACAATCTACGACTCTAATAGACAAGAGTAATCGTGTCTTTCATAGCAAAGAGAGGAACGCAAGAAACAGAATCAGCTCCTTCATATGTCACTGAAACGGAGGGAAGTGTGGTCACAAAAACGAAGATAAAGAAATCAAATTCCAATCGTCTTAGAAGAATACATGCGCTTACTTATCTGATACTACAAATGTTTTTCGGCTGGAAAGAACACATTGAATCTTACCGAATATAAGTTCGGCATCTTACAAACCAAGATCTGTGATAAATCTATGTGCAATTAATATAACAAAATCAGCTTAATTAGCGTGTTTTAATCCATAATGAAACTTTGAATAATATTTCGGGCCAATTCGTTTCACAGTAAAGACACATTTCTCTTACAGAAGAAAACCATTCTAATAGGAGTTGGTGCGTACAAAAGAGATTCTTGCAAATATATATTTTAAACATTTGTGAAGTATATTCGTCCACCGCTGTGGCTCAGGGGATGCGTTCAATCCTCTCACGCAGCGGGCCCGGGTTCGATTCCTGGTCGGGACAAGTTACCTAGGTGGGGTTTTTCCTCACCTTTGAGACAAATGTCGGGTAGCTTTAGGCCCTTGTGGTCCCCAGATATCATCTGGCCGTCATTATCATCTTCATCCCATCCTCGCCTTGTTTGGAGTGAGTGAGTGTGTGTGTGAATGGTGTGTCTCGTCCTGTTCGTGTTGTCTCGGAGGTGGCCCCGGCATTGGGCTGATCACTCATCCGGGGAGGCCCTCCATGTCCTTGTCTGGTCAAAAAAGTATGTGTGTGATCCAAAGATAATCCCTATCCCGACAGGTCGCGGCCCTGTAAGGCCCGGGCGGCTGAGGTCGCTTAAATCCTAAAAAGGAGAGGTTAAACTACGAGAAAGAAAGAAAGAAAGAAAGAAAGAAAGAAAGAAAGAAAGAAAGAAAGTGAAGTATATTCATATATTAATTGAATTAATATATGATATACATGATATACACGTTGTCCTATTGTTCTCAACGCTCCACAGTCACAGTTACATGACAGCTATATTAACTGCTTCTTCGAAACGAATTCGTTGTCTCTCCTGCATAGCGTGGGCGGTAGGGCGGTAGTATTGTGGTCTTAAGCCGGTTGTCGACCAAGAGCTACCCCAGTACTGATAATTTTCGTTGTAAGTCCGCCCTACTGAGCAAACCACTAACAACTGATTAGCATTCACATGCAACTTTAGCTTAGCTTAGCTTGGCTCCAGTTAGCTTAGCTTAATAAGGCGTAGCTTAGTTCTTGGTCAACAACCCGCTTTATGTTCGGAAGGTGAAATCAATAGAAAATTCAATATTTTCAAGAGGCAAGTTAGATAATACAGTCGGCGCGCAAATGTTTCAGACAGTGAAATGGACAGATACCGTCCGCTATAGAATCGGCCATAAAGTTTAAAAAAAAAAAATCTGTCTCACTCTAGCGCATTACTCGTATCTACGTAAGAGTGAGATAGAGATGCTTGCTTGGCTAGGGCCGATTCCAGACCGGACAACACCAACCCATCCCACTGTCTAGAACATTTTCGCTCCGACTGTAACAATCCTTTCTCCTGTATTCTAACTAAATCTTTCTCGGTCAGGAATAAACAAAAATGATATTTTCTCTTCTATTTAAACAAACTCAAGAAATACTTCTCAGACATGTTATACAACCATATACCGTCACGGTTGTCTGAAGAAAATCAAATACATTCACCACTCCGCAGCGAATTCAAACTAGATCATTCTACTAGCTGGGAGTGATAACCAGACTTTCGCTGCAGCTAACAACGTCTGTCTATAAGGCCAGACCATAACAATGGGTGTACGGTTCTCGAATGACACTCCTTTTTTAATGTTACGAAAGGCCTAAACCTAACAATGCACAAATGCCTAGAATGCTTAACCTAACAACAACATGATTTCAGAAGTGAGGTGTCCTCGAATGAGACTTCATTTACTAAGGGGTAGAAAAGACCTAACTTAATAATGCAAACCTTTACAAGCGACTTAACCTAAAAACGGGCGTCAGTAAAAAGCGTTTATCCCAACAAGCGGCGTAGGTACAAAGGGCCTAACTCAACAATGGATGAGACCCCAAACACGGGTCCACTTGCAGTGTGTTGGGACCGAGCATTAGCTGGCCATAATATACTACACTCGCTACCCGTCGTTGGCACAAACTCCGGCTGTAATGTAATTTTGCCTGAAGCTGACAAAACTGAATACGCTCTCTTCGTAATCTCTCTTACTGTAAAGCAAAATGTGAAATGAGAAAATCATATTGTCTATGCCCCGGGAAGAGACAGTTATGGGAGTGAGTCACATCAAAATTTTATAACTTATACGTGAATTTCGTATAAGTTACTACTATTGATTATGATGGATTCTATGATAGCCTCTTTAATTTGAACGATTACGTCAAATCCCAGTATCGTGAAACCTCCAAGCCATCTGTGTAAACTTAAAAAATATTATATATACTGTATATATATATATATATATATATAAATATATATTGTAACGGGGATTGCACCAACAGTGTAAATTCTATGTGGTAAGTGAAATGTAAGGTTTTTAAGAAATATTATGTAATTATACAAGGGAAGGTGTGGCTTGTTGGAATTTTAATGTTGCCAATTTTTTTTTCCTGATTGGAGAGGGTATGTATGCAGGGTATGTAGGCCTACATACATGCATTTTCAATTTTACGTATTAGAAAAAGACAACACCTTTGTATCATCGTCTGGCGGGTGTTACAGCCATCGTAATTCCAATTCTGCCGCATTTAGCAGCCTCGTATATACTCCACTTTAATCTTCGAAAGACTGTCATTTATCCTTACAAATGCTTCGTAGAAGAGCCTCTTTAAGTACCGGTATATAGATGAAGTACTTCATACATGTCTAAACAGTTTTCACAAATGAAAGGTAAGTGTATATTCAATAGGCCTACATCAAATTCTCACCTTTGTCTGAAAATTGTGTACTGCACAGGAAGCATTTCTTCATTTTCAGCATTGCGTTAACTTTAAAACACGAAGTAGTTATGTAGAGACAGAAATATTTGCTTATTTACCGCGGTAGATTACACAACGGTATTGTTATAAAACAATGATTAGGCTAGTTTATTGTGTTAAATTACCGTAGCCTATATTTCCGCGGATAAGACGATAGCTGGACCATAAAAAAGGCCCCCAAAATCCGGGGCGCATTATAGGACAGATATAGAAGATTGGAATGAAATTTATATTAATTTAAACAATTACAAAATTATAGGCCTACATTCTGATGTCAATATTATATTATCATGATATATTAAAATGTTAGTTACCATTTGCGGGCAAATGTAAGCCGCGAAATAACGCAAATTTCGTAAAGAAACCCACAAACGCCATAATCCGCGAAATAAAACCTACTTTTGGCATTTTTTTTTTCACTTTTCCCTATCCCACTGGCTCATGCACAATGCGCGTATTGTTCTGTTCCATTTTGGTGCGACTAAGCTTAGTGACGCCAATTTGAACATAAAGAACGAGGAAGCTCTGTTCCGGTAAGAACAGCCATCAGTCTTTGTAACCAACTGTAGTTATTTTGCCCTAACTTCTACTGCCCACCCTAAATATTATAATAATGCGATGGTTGCCAACGTTTTTGCGATCAAAACGTTTTGTAGTTGTTTTGTAAACAAATTCATAGGCCGTTCACCTTTAATTTTTAATAACTTAAAAAACAAGTGGAAGCCAGTATCTCAGTGGGAAGAATGTTGGGTTTTATATCTGGTTTGCCAGTTTTAACATCATTTGTTTTGGTGAACACAGATTATGTTCAATAAATGAACATGATTACTATTATTGCCATTATTATAAGGAATGTTTCAAGTTATTTATATGTTTTTGTACATTTTCTAGTATTGTAAGTGTAAATGTAAACTTAAGTGA
The DNA here is from genome assembly GCA_964059195.1 of Ectobius pallidus. Lineage (NCBI taxonomy): Eukaryota > Metazoa > Arthropoda > Insecta > Blattodea > Ectobiidae > Ectobius > Ectobius pallidus. The sequence continues at coordinate 30,121,404 of CAXKWD010000001.1, read as the reverse complement.
CTATTTAGGACTCCTGACGTCTCTCACACACATGCACACAGATTTGCACTCTCATGTAGTGACGTTATTTAACACTAGTGACGAGGAAAGAAACCCGGTGAGCCTGCAGATCAATAAAAACCTCGCCGCTGAGACTCCGGTCACACGACAATAACAAAAACAATGGATATTTTTTGTTTGTTTGATGTACAAAGTGGCGAAACGGGTTGTGTGCCGTTATGGTGCTAGACATAGAACAGAAGTTGGCACAGGGAGGCTGTTCCCGTCTGTTCCCAAAGCCCTTAATAAAAGGAGATATTTCTATTCAAAATAAGATTTTTGTATTTTGTATTCACTTATCGTATTCCATTATTATCTCTATTATTATCTAGGAATCTCCAACTACGCTTCGTCAATAACTTAACAAACCAATTACTTTAGCTAATCAGATAGTGCAATGTAAAAACGGCTCCCCTAAGCCTTGTATTTTGGAATGCAAGAAGTTTAGTAAGTAACTTATTATCTTTTCAGCATCATGTACACATCTATAATTATGATATATGTGCAATAGTGGAAACATGGATGTCTGCCAAACACACAGGGTGTATCAGAAATAACAATACCATCAGATTATGACGCCCGGACGGTGAAGGTGGAATACGCATATTTTACAGATATAACATCCAACTATCAGAAGTAGACAGAAGCATGGATGCCCTCACGGATTCACAATACATTATCAACAAAACAGACAACACCTATAATAATAATAACGGTATATTACCCAAAGGGAGCTTCAATCTCCATGGATATTTTCTACAAATGGTTTACCAAAACTGGATAACCAACTATTATTGGGGGTGATTTTAATATGAAAGCCCACAGCTGGGAGAAGACAAATTGCCACACTGCAGGTAAATACATGTACCGCTGCCTCACAGAAGAAGGATATACGTGCATCAATGACAATACACACACCCGACTAGGATACATGAATCAGGCAAACACAACCCCAGACCTGTCGTTTCTTTCCCCTCCACTCCTGTTGGACTGTGTAACTTATTTAGATGGATACCTGAGGCAACGATCATTTATCAGTCCACATCATATTATAACCCCGTGAATGTCTCACCTGCAAACACATCAAACTTTCAAGGAGCAGAATGAAAGAATTAAATACTGAACAATTGTCTCATACTTATTAGAAACCCCAGTTAATCAACAGACGCCCTTGGAAACTTAGAACAGCATAGTAAATAATATCCATGTCTATCACAACACCCTCTTGTGCCAATAGATGGGATGTTGAAAAAGATAAAACCGGTTTGGTGGAAGATAAATTGCTCACGGTCAGTAGCTTTCAGACGTTCACCAATAGCTCAGTTTTCCAAACTCAGGATCCGGGACAATTTTTTACGAATAAAACGACAAATAGCTGGTGGGCCTACTAAAAAAACCCTCAAAGAGCAAAAGAATAAATCTTGGATAAAGTACTGCAATACCGTGACATACAATACTTCATGACATGAAGTATGGACAAAACTAAAATGGTTCCACAATAAAACCAAACTTCGGATACATGCACCACATCCTACAGTTGAAAACTGGCTACAAGATATGTTTTAAAAAAATAAATAAATAAAAATATAAAAAAATATTTAAAAAACAGCAGCAATGCCACTTATAGAGTAGAAAATCAGATAATAAATACAACATACCAAACAAATGAGCATTTGCTTCACTCTTTTACAGACCGGGAACTGGACTAGGTACTTAAGAAACATACTCAAAGGTCTGCAAGAGGAAATGACGAAATCATGTACAAAAGATACAAGCATTCCATCATAATTACCGTCGAAGACTATTGGTTTGCTACAACAATTTCCTCGTAATCTAACCATCCCCCAAAGCTGGAAACTGTGCACTATTGTTCCCAAACTGAAGCCTACAAGAATGTGCGATGTCAATAGCTTTAGATGAAGTCAACTAACTAAGGAGAGCAAAATATTTAAACAACTAATATGCCAAAGGATCCAACATCACCTAGAATGTTTTGACAAGTGGCCGGGACACCAATATGGGTTCCGTCCAGGATACAGCACTATGTATGTACACTTTAGCCATATTAATAAAGATATTGAGCATGCATTACAAAGAGGATATATAAAAGATGACATATTCCTAGATGTCGAAGGAGCCTCCCCATACCAATACGTCAACTACAGGACATAGACTGGCTTCAACACCTAATAGTCTCTTGATGGACAGATAACGGTTCGTAATAGCAACGAAACACCAAGTCACACGATGCACATCATACGGATTAGGGATTACCTCAAGGATCTACGTTAGGTCCCGCATTATTTGCTATATAGCCTACACTAAAGATATTGCTCAAAACCTCAAGCACGCAAAGCTCATTCAATATGCCGATGAAATTGTTTTGTATTTCGCCCATAACAGGAAATCCGGTTATCTGAAGGGATGCTGCATCTTTAATACAAACATTGGATAGCCTTGGATTAAAAATTAATAGTTCCAAAACAACATACATCACATTCTACAATAAGAAAAACCAGCGATACAACAGATCAACATTCAGATAATAGTTATACCAAAGCAGTTGACTGTATAATATTTAGATGGAAAGCTGAAGTGGGAATATCACAATAGAACAGTATTAAATAAAAGCCATCAGGGAACTGTTTTTATGTGATGCATTGCTCATCGCAAATGGGGAATGGACACAAATGCATTGGTACAAATATATAACGCCTTCATCCGAAGTGTCATAGACTGCGGACTCGCTGTAACACTGTACGAGGTAACCTGGCATACAGTGCATTATTTGTAAAAACAATGCCATTAAAATACCGTCAACTTATATTAGCCAACAGATTGATAGCAACAATTATAGGAAATAACCAGAATGTCATTTTTATTACCGAAATTAAAACTGCAAAATCACCGATATACAAAAAAATGCAAACGAAAAAGCCACCTCATTAATTACAGGATATAAACATTTGATTAGTAATCGCGACAACTCGTCGTTACCAAAATATACCTACTACAGGGTAAACTGGCAGATACATGCATACTACAAAAAATAACATTTCCAGTGCAGAAATGCAACAAACACTTCTCCACCTAGTGAACCAGAGAAGATACAATCGGAAACCACAAATAATTAGTGCATATACCTAATACACACACGGACGCACCTAAATCTGATCATGGAGTAGCGCAGCAGCATTTTATGTATAAGTTATAACAATAAATTGGTCCGTAAATTCCAGCTACCGTCAGTCATTAATGTATTATGGACGATACGCGACCGGCAATAGCTATTTATGTATCAAGTACGCAAAATACGGCTTTAGCGGACGAATCTACCGTAGTATAGCGGCCGAGGTGTAAGCCGTAATTCTGGACACAAACTTCGCACGCTCGCCCCCACCCCCAGTCATAAGGAATATGAAAAGTTATTATTATCGAATTTATTTCTTAAAGTCAACATTTCTAAATGACAAGGTTTACTGTGCTTGTTAATAGACAATAAACAATAAAATCCTTGACATGTAATATTGAACTTAAACTGGGAGACACTGTAGACATCTAGGAGACACAGTTGGAACTACGTCCACTAGGGGTTACCATGGTAACTTTACCGGCCTAGGACGATAAAGTGCTACTTTACGGCATGTTAGCAGTCCGTGAAACAGCCACTTGACAGAGCGTGCACTAAAAATATTTTTATGCTGGAGCCGGGGACATTGCAATACTGACGGAAATGAGTTTGTGGATAAGCAAGCAAAAGAAGAAGCTACACATGGAGACAACTTAAACATCTTAATACCTCCTTCAGGACAAAAATTTATAATTTATATGGTTATTTTAAAAAAAAAGTATCACCTCATATTTTACATTTTTCAAAATCTGTATTTGTATAGGTCTATACTCTATATAAACTTAGTACTAGTGTTATACCATTGTATTTTCTTCTTTTTTTGACGAGTCACCAGTTTACTAGCTATTAAGATATTTTGTAAATCTTTGTGACAATAAATTTACTTACTAAATTACTTCACATTTTCTACGAGATATGGAACAACAGGTTCGCAGTAAATGGGAACAGGAAAGAATTGAGTATTGTCAAGGTCATACATCCCAATACTGTGGAGTACAACCAGTGCTAAAAAGAACAAAACTGGTTCCATCGGAAGCTAGTGACAAGAGCGGAAGTATCGGTATATAAACAATTAGGTTTAATTATTTCATTTCAAATCTAAATGACTACCTTAATAGGGCTTGCATAAAATGCTAAGCAAGAACGATAGTCAAAATAAAGCGGTCAAAAGCACCGCAAGCGACCTATTCCAGTACAGTAAGTTGCGTGATCTCGTGTTAGATTTATTATTTTAAAAATCTAGCGGTTGAGTTAATAAACGCAGGTGAGCACCTGTTGCGAACTGGAATCGTACCTGAGATATCATTTTCTCAACATGAGATGTGGATGTTGTATATGAATTTTCCAACGATTTCATGAGGGCCAACGCCATCTTGAAGTGTAAGTTACATGTTTCTGTCAGGTTATATGTCAGCGACTGGAGCAGAAAACATAGATACGTGGCGATTCTACCTTTATCATCGTAAATTTAATTTTTTCTACCGGGTAGAGAAAGTATTGTGTTAAACCCTGAAATTCAAGCAAGTTTTCAGCACTAGAATAGGTTTTAGGATTCCTCGAGTCAAGTACCTACTATTTTTCACACACTTGTCTGTGTACGTGAAACTGTAGCCTATGAACGAAACACTTTAAATAGGCCTAAACGAAATTTTATAATTGGGTTAGACATTTTTTCGGGATGTTATGCAAGGTACGAAGACTTCTGTCTCTTATTTATTTACATTATAACAATTTTGGTTTTCCGTAATTTTCTGTACAATGGCTCCAACCTCTTTGTTTAAATTCTGTAAACCAACTGAACATTAAAAGATTACAAATTTTATTTTAAACACATTTAGTATAAATTCTTCGAAATAAGATAGTCCACAAACTCAGCCTCGAAAACAATACGGCTTCGCATGAGGCTGAGACAACCGAATGCGTAGGCCTATATCTCGTAATGTGGGAACGAGAAGCGAGAGAATTGCATTGCCTATGCATATGGTATAACTATACTATATACCAGGGGTGGCCACTAACATTAACTTTGGGATCTGCAAATTTATGAAGCTATTCGATGCGAACCACATTGTTTTTACCATGCACATAAACATTATTGTTCAGTTACAGAACAAGAAATAAGATTTTACTTTCGAGAAGTGCTTTTTCGAGTGTTCATTTTTGCTGTTAGTTGTTTGAAATATGGCTGATAATTGGTAAGCGCAGTTCGCACGAGTTCAATTAAATGTTCACCAGTTAGATTTAGATTTAATGAACTTAAGCGTTCAGTACAGAGATTCACACACACAAAAGTAGTTCCAAATTTTTAGAAAGGTCTCTTGGCACTCTCTTTTGTTAATAGGTATTTCTCTTCTGGAACTTTCTTCCAAAATGCTAAGGCCGTAACACCACTTCTTTTAAGTCCTTTTAGTCCTTCGTCCTCTTGCAGTTCTAGTAGCTCCAACTTTACTCCAACTTTGTAATTGGTGATGAGACAGGATAGCCATCGCCCACATCAACAGCAAAAGGGTTTTCCAGGAATGAAAATTAATATTTAAGTGTTCTCAAATCATTAAATCTGCCCTTGATTTCTTTAGCAAGGCCAGACATTTTACACAAATAATCTTCTGTTTCCACCTGAACGTCAGAAAGGCTTTCAGTAATTTTCTTCAAACAATTGAAGTGAGCGAATGTTTTAGTCTCAAGGTCTTTCCGAAAGAGTCTTAATTTGCTCTGAAAACTAAGTAAACTCTGCGCTAATTCAGAAATAAGTTTTTCAGTTGCTAGTAATATGTTTTCATCAAATTATATTAACTATATATATATATATTAAATCTCTATCATATTACTCTTAGCTTGATTTCAAGAGCCGCACGAGATTGGCTCAAGAGCCACATGCGGCTCGCGAGCCTCGCTGTGGCCGCCCCTGCTACATACTACGAGTATACTATACTATACTATACTATAGTATACTATACTATACTATACTATGGTATATCATTTGGAAGCTGCGACACTTTTCAAGCACGGGTCCTTAAGCTTCGTTTGAAGTTTAGATTTTTGTTTTATTTTTCGATATTTGTCCGACCCTTCTGGGGGCATTATGCTTCTGAAGTAGACTCAGCTACTAACAGATATTAACAACAGGAGCCAATTGGGTAACTAAAGGTTAGAGGTTACACGATATGGGTCAGGTTGGAACAGCAGACAGCCATCAGTTGTATTGGGTCAAAAAATGAAAATACTTAGTTCCTTTTTTCACGCTGGAGTCATCAAATTTTGAGCATTGGTGTATCACATTAACAGTTAATGGGCCTTTGTTAGTTAGTTTTATTTTTATGAATATTTAAATTCATTGTCCTATTACTTGACATACAAACTCCCTTCGTGCTCAATTTTAATTACTTATAAAAAACTGATATTTAGTGATAAGTTTGCTCATGCATATGGACAAAGAACAGCTATTTATAGGGTTGCTTGTAAAATAAAGAGATAAATTGCTATCATCATCATCAGGATCTAAAGGCAATGCCTTGTTGTAGTAGCCATGTCTTCCTCTTCATCGCTGTTCTCTTTAGATTTTCGTATGACAGCACGTCCATATCCTTTATCATGTTTTTAATAAATGAATTTCTTGGACGTCCTCTTGATTTCTTTCCCAGTATTTTCCCTTCAAAAATGTTAATGAGTAGACCATTGTGCCGAAATGTATGACCCACTAACTTTGCTCTTCTACTCTTAATTGAATTCAGAAGGGATCTCTCTTCCATCACTTCATTAAGCACTTCATAAATTGCTATAGCATTGTAAAATGCTACTCTCGATTTTTTAAAACTTATTTGTTATTTTTATTTTAGTTTATTTTGCAAGGCTCAATGCAACCGGGGGATGGCTCTACTGGCATTAAGCTTAAGGATTATATATTGTACAAGTATAAAGTCTACTGCAGAGGTATCGGGGATCCGTTCACGCCTCTCACGCAGCGGGCCCGGGTTCAAATCCTGGTCGGGACAAGTTAACTAGGTGGGTTTTTTTTTCCGGGGGCTTTCTCACCTGTGAGACAAATGTCTGGTAACTTTAGGCCCTTGTGTTCCCCGGATATCATCTGGTCGTTATTATCATCTTCATCCTATCCTCGCCTTGTTTGGAGTATGTGTGTGTGCGTGTGTGTGTGGGTGTGGGTGTGTGTGTGCGTGTGTGTGAATGGTGTCGTCCTATGTGTTCGTGTTGTCTCGGAGGTGGCCCCGGCATTGGGCTGATCACTCATCCGGGGAGGCCCTCCATGTCCTTGTCTGGTCAAAAAAGTATGTATGTGATCCAAAGATAATCCCTCTCCCAACAGGTCGCGGCCCTGTAAAGGCCTGGGCGGCTTGGGTCGCTTAAATGTCCCTAAAAGGGAGAGGTGAAACTAAGGTGAAGAGAGAGAGAGAGATAAAGATAGAATTAAAGAAAAAAAGGACTCATTGTAACCAATAATATCAAATGGAAATAGGGGATGCTGCATTTCCACAGTGCCTATACACGAGCCGCCACTGATCAAATATCTCGTTTGGAGGAAAAAGAGTTAACGTTGGTGTGTTGGTTGTTGAGGAGGAGCAGGAGGAGGCCAGATAATTGCGTTACAATAGGAAAAAATTGAACAATTTAAATCTAATTAATTTAAATAAATATCACTTAAGTAATTTCGTTCTTAGAATTTATGTCGATTAAGTTTGATCTTGTCAAAAAGCGTTCACTTCTGCTGGTATTCACGTATTTCCAAATGAATAATTTAAGATATGGTTAACAACAGTATTTGGGCTTACTTCAAGTTTATAGATAATCTACGGAGCTGATAGAAACTAAATTAGATATTTATTATAAATATTTATGTAACCAGAGTCCAATAAATAAAATATCATGTGTGTAATTTAATTTCTTCAATAACGTTGCTCTGCGGTTGTTGTTGATGCTACGTAGCCAGAGGCCGAACACAACATGCCGCTGTCTGGTCGCCACGCTGCACTGTTCAGGGTGCTGGCCTTGAAAATCGCGTCGGTCTGAAAGCGTGCATTTACCGCAGTGAAATTCTGATCACAGCCTCGGCCGCGTCGGTGTGCGCGCCCCTTAATTGTGCAACCCGATGAATAGGATGGATGACAAAATGTTTTCCCGGCCCACCGGCTGCAGGTGCCCCTTAACAGTTCATCTCAAACCTCCCACCCCATCTGCGACTCCACCTGTCCGTATGTCAAGTTCGGCCTCACCACACACGAATCCGCCCTCTATACTCCACGGCTGCTCGTCCCGCAAGAGGCGAGAGTACAGTTGGTGCAATTTTAAGAAGGCCTTGTCCCAAACCATCGTCTATCTACAAAATAATATAATAGCATTGTTCCTAATCCGAAAATCTGCACAGACTTCGACACCGACAAAGAACAAGTGCTCTGGTAGTCGCGTGGATTTCCCCAGTGTTGTCGCTGTCATTCACTACTTCTTAAGTAAAATAAGTGCTGCGGGTTCGTATTTGGCAACATTGTACTGGACTGCAGACAAGAGTGAATGCGCCTAATTACCTTTCTATTCACCGTTTCACAGGTCGAAGAGGATTATGGTGACGGCAGATAGGGGAAGTTCTTGGAAAAAGAGTATTTAAAAAGTGGTACCCACTCTACCTGCCTGTATTATAGGTATGGGATGACAGGATGAAGTTGAATGACATGAGGGATGATAACGAGATAAGGGGTGAGAAGGACCGGGTATGGAAATCCATCCAAGCGTTTGACTCAACGACGTGGAAAACCACAGAAAACCCACATTCAATTTGGGATTTGGGCCACTCCACTCAGTTACATTGTGTAATTAATGGAGGCCGGTGAATAAGGGCCTGTACGACGACACCTGATATCATATTTATCTGCCAGATAGAGAACTTATCTGGAAGTTGGCCAAGGATTGCGTACTATGAGCTCCTGACAAAATCTGTCTGGAAAGACAACTCCAAGATAAGCTAGCAAGAGGATGGAATGGCTGATAAACTACCAACTGCCAATTAGGGAAGCTTGGTGGAAACAAGATGGCAGCACTCCGAAGCTTCCTAGCCACCTGAATTTCAGAATTGATGCTGCAAGATTTAATTTACACAAAAATGTTGGGGATAGTTTCCTATTCTACTGGATTTGTTAATTTTTTTTTTTTTACACACGAAAAACTGCAAAATTGCATGTAATATTATTCTCCACGAGTTTTAGAATTCATATATAGGCACATTTTGTTTCTAATAATATTATAAATAAAGGTAAACTCGGTAAGAAGTTCACAAAAAACTAACCTAAAATGGCGCTCAGAATGGAAATTCACACATCAGAAACAGCTGCTACAGACAGCGCAGGTGCATGCTGGGAAGAAGCCAATGGGTCACTTGGTGCAGGAATCAGGGCTGCCAACAAGATAAGGGCCTGTGGTGGGTCAATCGCTATCACTGTCTAGAACACCACTGGTCCCCAAACCCTTTTTAAACTGGAGCTAACATGTCTAACCTAACCTAACCTAACCTAACCTAACATGCCTAACCTAACCTAACGTTTTTTATTTCTTGGGTGCTCTTCAATATAGGACAATTAAAAAACCCCGGAAATCCAGTCTGCGCGGGAATTTAAAAACGCGTGCTTAAAATTGTTGGCAGTACCATATGGAACAGACCAATGACATGCAAGGTCGTTGGCAGCCAATGGGAATGTTGGTCTGCAAGCCAGAGACCGCATACCAACGCCGAACATCGCGTGTGGAAATCCAGTAGAGTGGGAAACTAAACCCAAAATGTTATTTTAGGCTCACATATGAATGAAATAGAACTGCACAAATTGATTAATGCACTTAAAACGATATGTTCTTATGTAATTTAACTGTACAAATACAAATCCGAGCTGCCGCACCTAGCGGAGGCCTACCGAACTACACCGCACACACATATCTTTGCTCAATTAGCTAAGGATCATTTTACAAAATTTTACAGCGTTCTTGCCGATAGCAGTCCAGATGTGGTATTACAAGTTAAGCTATCTGGAAGTCAAGTATCGGGAGGAATTGTCGGCAGGTGATAATATAGGCCCTAAAGCTCACTACTTTATGCATCGACTGTCTAGAGATCCGAAAGCCTCAAACTTCAGGAACCTAAAGGACTTCATGGCCTGAAGTATAAATAAGTTAAATCATCATCAAAGTATTCACGGTTTATACCTACTGACCTGTTCAGTCTCAGTTTGTGGTCTTCTTCCCACTTCTTACAAGAACGTTCTTGAATTCTATTTTCTTTTGGTCTGTATTTTAGTAGCTATCTTGGGGGCTACGGTAGTCTTCCATCATTTGAACATGAACATGTAAGTTGTCTGATTACAGTCAGATCTTTTTAATTTAAATTAAATATTCTCTTCTGATGTCTTCATTTTTCTTTTATAACCTGTCATCGCTCTTCTGTGCAGATTTTATCTGCCTCACATCCAAATGATTTGTTCTCCGAGGGAGAAGCTACAACTGTTTTTTATAGTATGTAGACATATCATATAATTCATCATACATATATATTTATAAACATATTTAGATATGGCTATTTTTTTCAACATTTGATTAGACCTACTTCATAAGAAATTGTCATAATGGCAGATGTCCGCAAATATTGCAGAAAAGGAAATTAGAATTTCTTAAGAGATTCTAATTTTTAAACCACTGTAAATAATAACCTAGCATTATTTACAAGAGGAATGAAATATAAACTTAGTCAGAAAACAAAAGTTTGTTGATTCTCTAAACTCAAGTGGGCATTTTCCTTTTCAAGAAATTAATATTCCTGTAAGCGTTCTCTTGTATGTAGATTTTAATTCTGAACTGATTTATGTAAATTCCTACTTTAAGAGTCGCCCGGTTTTTCCTTTCGCGACAGTAAAAACGGTAGCCTTGTCTCATATTTCAAGAAACGTCCTATCTTTCCTTCCGTTTCTTTCCTAGTAATTATTTCACTAAATATAATTAACTTATTGTCTTATTAAACTTCAGTACTAAGGAGAGGAAGTTTAAGCCACAGCTTTACAATGAAGGTTTATTTAAAAAAATACTATTTTTTTTGTTTACAATTCTACACGTATCTCTCCATCCAAATTGAGTAGCCTGTTTCTTAATTTATTTTTTACATGGGGTGGTAATGTTCAAAGAGGCAGAGAGTTGAAAATAGAATTAAAGCCTGCAAAGCATTGTTCTTGAGCAGCGGCACTTCACTGGCAAGCCCAGAAGCCAATCAGGTTCCTTTCCTTGAAGCCCTCCATTGGTAGTTAAGAGAAAGTATCCCGGCAAGTCTTCTTTAGATTTTGAACATGAAACATTGGTTGAGGTTCCTCCTTTTGGTGGAGTCAATTGAAAACCTTCACAATTTTGGAACCATTTCAAACGCAGTCTACCAACTCTGCAGTGAACTTTTGAACGTTATTTTAACTAAAACTTTTCAAGTAATATATATGTAATATAAAAGCCATGTGTCATATGTCATATATATATATATATATATATATATCACATGTTTTATATAATTATATATATATATATATGTATGTATACATACACACACGAGTAGTATGGAATAAGTAATGGCAACTATTTTTTCTTTTGAAAACGTGGGGTCACTTAAAATTTTTGAAAGTCATGAACATGAAAGGGCATGCTTTGGAATATATGTACGTATACTGCAAATTATGGATAGCCCACTAGATGTAGAATAGTGAAGGGAACAGACACTCATAAACATCCATGCGCAACTGCATCGTGCCACTGTAATGTACTGTGGCAGTTGGAAGTATAAAAGCATACATGCCCGCTCCATGATCCCTTAAAGTTTGGTACGGATGTACATTGTTCCAAATAGCTTCCATCGGCTCCTTGTGGCATTTCTCCCTCTGATAGTGACTATTTTGATGTAAGAATGCTGTTCACATCTTATCATATCCAACTGCACGGCAGCTGACTCGCAACTAAATTACCATCGATTATATTCTTATAACCATACATCACAGTGCTACCAAATGTGTGTCCGTATACTAGAGATGCCACACTCTCCTATGACATACAACATCTTATGGTACCAACACCTTACTCTAAGATTAAAATAGTTACCATGACTTATGCTCCATCCCTCATATATATTAACAGCATTAATTTTCTTTTTATGATTCTACAATTCAGTCACAGGGCCCCAGTAAAAAGACCAAGGACCCCTAAGGGTCCAAGCACCACAGCCGGTAGCCACTGGACTAGATTATATTAAGACTCCTAGGAAGTATCCTGCAGAAGTTCGGCTGGGAGGTGTTTAAACATTCACCCTAAAACCCGGACCTCGTGATTTCCATATTTTCCTACACCTCACGAAATGACAAATAATGAGAATTGAAGACGGTTGTCACACAGTGGTACACATCCCAGGCGGCAGACTTTTACGGCACAGGTATTCAAATGTTGGTCCCACGGTATGACACAAATTTCAATTACGGTGGTGAATATCTTGAAAAATAGCAGAAAACGGGCTGTGTTTGTTGTAATAACAATTTACTTGAAATTGTGTTTTGTTTCTATAAACGGACCCAGGGAAACTTACTTTATGGACGCGTCTCATATTATGCGTATTATGCAGTTCGTGAAGATCATTTAAGCAAAATCGTTACAGAAGTTTTCGAGAAAATCACGAAAAATGAAATTACTTTAACGTAAAGTTCTTGCGAAAACGGGGAATACACAATATGATGTGATGCACACATAATTATAAATTTCTTTGCTCTAAGAAGTACATATTCAGTTGTCTCTTTCTCAGCCTCTATTGTTCGCCATGCAAGTCTTATGGCCAAGTGCATCAACACTGATTAAGATTTGGTTAAACAGTGTTTACTTACACACGTTTAAGATTTTAGACATGATTAAAAAGGAATGTGGTGCACCATTCCTAATTTCTGTTTACGGGGCCGTGTTTAGCTGACGGCTTGTTTAAACACAGAGCATAAAATCGGAAAGCGAGCGTAGTAAATGAACGCGTTCTTTTGTTGACGAAGCCATTACCTAGAGGAAGAAGAAGGAGAAGTTAACAACAAGCCGCGTTCACACCTGTGCGCCTTGCGCCTAGTTGCCGTGCCTCTCCAGTGCATCTGCGCATGCAACGGTGCAAGCTCACGCATGCACCTAGTCTCTTGCGGCTCCATTATTGTAGGCGCATACCTCTTTCTGTTCACACCTGCTAGAAGTGCGCAGATGAAATGTCCGCTTTGGATTTAGGTGCCGTAGCTGCTGCTGCTGCAGCTGTTGTTATTTTGCGACAAAGACGAAACCGTAAGAAGAAAATTCAATTGTATTGTAATCACAAAGTTGGCAATGTAGTTGACCTTTCACAAAAATATGAAAGTCAAACAGCAGTAAAATTGGTCATGGCAATCAATCTTTCATTTCCAGAAATCGTTCGAAAATATACGCAGTAGGAACAACTCTGATCACCAGTAGGTACAATTTCGAACAGTGGCATTTTCAACGAACGAACTGCTTTCTTCCAAATATAATTTTATTTATTATTAATTACCAATAATATGAGCGTAATAATTGACACATTTTGAATAGGTAGCTGGCAGGATTAGGGCATGTGGTCAGCATGCCGAATCCTACTGCAGTTGTTGATAGCTTACTGAACCGAAGCCGCTACTTCTTTATGAATTAGCTCCTCGGTTGGTGTCACGAGACTGAATGCACCCCGTTCCAGTTGGCCCTACCTCAGAAAAATTTGAGGAGGTACCGGGGTTCGAACCCAGACTTGCGGTCCGTAGTCAGCAACCACTAGACTAGGGGCTAAAGAGGACTTTTGCAGAAAAACACTATTTTTAAATAGATTTTCCAATTAATACAAAAGAAAATAAATAAATGTGAATTAGTGCATTTTAAGAAAAGATGTAATCAGGGCCGGATTTAAGAGTATACCGCCTATAGGCTAAGTCCATTTGCCGCCCCCTCTATAGTTCATATTTGCTTAATACATTTGTTTTATACAACAAAAGGATAGAGTTCATTAGTGTTTTCAACTTTTTTAAACATAAAGTTCATTTAGATTAGATAAAACTACAATTTTAATGGTTTACATAATAAATCATATAATCAAATTAGTTATCTATTTTTTTACTTCTTTTAAGATTCGTTAAAAAATGAAATGGGTTTCGAAATTAATTCATTAATTTGTTCTTGGAGATCAGTGATCACTATTTTAAACACATTTTTATAATTTAGTACTAATAACTATCTTTTGCTTAATTGAAGAACTGTGTTGTCCTACACGGTGAAATGAAATTACACAAAATGTAGTTAATTACTGGTTTATTTGTTGAAAAATATACAAACTTCTCTAAAACAACTCACCCCACGTAATCTTCAAGTTCAAATTTACATAGCTTTCTTACGAGATTTCTTAATGGCAAACTCGTTAATAATGTATTCTTAAATTCCTACGGAAAATATTAACTTCTGAACTTCTTTTGAATAAATTGCCAAACTGCCGCCCCTGAAAATTTGCCGCTCTAGGCTGCAGCCTACTTAGCCTATTTAGAAATACGGCCCTGGATGTAATGCAAATAAATTTATACAACGCACTGAAATTAATAATGTAGGCTATTTATCGCTTTGTTGTTTGTCTTTGTATAGTGCAGCTATTCATTGCATGGGCAGGCGCCACCAAAGGAATAAACCATTAAGTCAGTGTTTATATTAACTGATGTAACCAAGACGGCCTTGGCTTCTGCTTTCCAAAACAAAAGCAACGTTGTTATCATTGACCTCAGTTCTTCCCTCGGTTGAATCAATTCACACGTGTTATTGTTTATTGTAACTATCGCAGGAAATGAAACTTGAGCAGTCTGAAATACCTTGAAATGTATATATAGAAACAATTTCAGTCAACTTATTTTAGTAGATAGGAAGTTAATTGAGTGAGCATTGAATAATTGTATCATTAAAAAGGGTAAATATCTCAATTGTTTATGCTATTTTTCGAGTGCCAATATAAGGAATAGTTACTTGCTTATTTGGGGGGGGGGGGGAGAACTAGAATAACTCTGTCAAAATTATAAACAATTTTCGGTGTCTTATTAGTGTCCATTATTATGTTTTATGAAGACGGCTAAACTCGTTTGTTTAAAAAGCCTAAAAAGGGCTATTCATTGAAATAATACCACTGCTCTACTCTACTGGACTCTACGAAAGTATGATCGGAGGCTTTTTATTTTATTTAGCACCGCTTTCGTTGTTCCCAAAGCGTATTTGTTCCTTAGAAACTGTAAGGAATCGCTCCTTTTTGTCCTGTCCTTGTAGTCCGGGGAGCTAGCCATCCACAAGCACGGATACGAGCGATAATCCTCCACGAACTCAATATTCTTTTCCTTAAACCACTCCGCCATAATGAAAAATCAGAGCAGAGCCTTGGAAGACGCACGACTGTTGCACATAGCTCCCCGTTTCAAATGGGGAGCTACTTGCGCCTACGTCCACCGGTGCAAGGAGGTCCGTGCGCACAGATTCCACGCATGCATCACCCTGCACCGTTGCATGCCCCGGCTTGCAACTCCACCTGCCAGGCGCAAGCCTCTTGTGCGCATGCAACGTTGCACAGGTGTGAACGCGGCTACAAGAAGACACCATGGAGGAGCGAGGATATGCTCTGCTCTGCCTGTGATGTAGGCAAGCATATTATGTATCGGCGAGTCAGTGAGACTATAGCATTACTTACATCATGTATGATTCGAGCTGCAGTTCTGAGCATATTTCCAATGTCCCCTACAACAATGTTGAATGATCAGATAGCATAATACCTCAATACAGTTAGTAGTCGATTCATATCAGAAACAGGATGATTTATTTCTTTTGGGAATTGCAGTACCTGTGAAACTATTTGTTTAGACAGGCGAAATCTCTCCACGAATTTCCTAACGGAAAGTTCGCTGCACTATTAAATTTCTACGCTCATTTTCATTCCGTTCAAGATATTCCAGATATAATACAGCTTTGATATATAGGCTAAGCACCTCATGTACAAAATTTTAAACAATATAATTTCGACCGTTTTCGAGAAAATAACAAAGTTTTGTTGATATATTAACGTAATGTGATAGTAAAAATAAGAGAAAATCATCGTCATTCTTCGTGTCAATGCCCAGAAGATATCTATACCAAATATATAGTTTTTTAAAAAGATTTTCCGGTCTAAAGTTAAGCTGAACTGACGCACACACACATAACTTACACACAGATGTGTTTCTGAAAATAGCATTTTATTGGATTCAAGGCACCTCAAAGCACATGTTTAGAATGACAACGTGACACTCAATTTCGGGTTCATGCACAATATTTCCTTTACCTATAGGCTATGGTATTGGTAGAGGTTGGAAAATTGTTTAAGTAAAACCTATTTGGGTAATTACCATTGGGTGGAAACTCGTTTAGTTAAAATTTTCATTCAACCTATAAGAGTGTAAGAGAAGACCTTAAGGCCTTAACTCTGCCAGATTAAATAAAGATTTAATTTCAATTTTTCAATTTCAATTTATTCACAAGAAGAATTTTGTTGCAAAATTCATGGTTTCGTCACTTAAGTCTAATACAATATATGCTATAACTGAGATATAAAATACTTATATTAGGATTAAGAGGAAATCTCTCCTTCAAAAAGCATAGCTAAGCATAACTAAACTAATAAGCCTATCATCTGTATATCAAGAAATTCTTGGACAGAAAAGGGTTGATACAATAACAGGATTTTTTTAACTTTATTTTTAAAAGCATTGTTAGAAAGAGCTTTAAACCCATGAGGTAACTTATTATAAATATTTATTCCTTGATGTGTTATACTATTTAAGCATTTTATGAGCCTATGGTTATTTAGATGAAGTGATTAGCTATTCTGGTATTATGAGTATGATATCCTGAGGTTTTTTCTTGTGAAAGATTCTTTAATCTTATATATGAAACATACAGTTTGTAAAATATAGGTACTGGGTAGGCCTACTGGTAAAATTTTCAACTTTTGAAAAACTTCTCTACTAGGAGTGCGGGCTGGCACTTTCAACATAACTTTTGCTATTTTCCTTTGTAATTTGAAAATGGCTGTTATTTTTTGTGATGTATCCCAGATACAGATACCATAAGTAATTTGTGAGAAAAAATTACTATTACTATTATTACTATTATTTACTGCATATCTTCCTTCGTGTCTTTTTCCTCTCGTTTTCTTTATGTAGGTAATACATGGCTTACTTTAGTTACAGTAAATGGAAGTTATAGCTGTGTTATATAAATAATGTAAGTTGGGACTTGTCCAGTTCAGCACGAGCAGACTTCATCAGAATGCAGGTCTCGCGCTGGCGACAGTCAACTCTGATTTATGTGACGTCACTTGAATTACTTTGTAGCGACTCATTTCACATGCTGCCAACATTATGTTACAAAATAAGCCCGAGATTCGACATTCAAGTGTGATCAATAGAGATGCCTAGTCTACTTGACTGACGGATTCAGGAATTGTGGGAATTACCACTCACTTTCTCATTCATATGACGGCAATCTACTTTCGACCAATGAAGGGTAATACAATTTTAAATCTAAGCCAAGCCACTTGGTAGTATTAACGTCTAAAGGTGAAAATCCTTCTTTTCAAACGCTTCCACGCTGCTTTATAACCGCGAAAATTCGTAGAAGTTTGTGTGTATGGAAAGTTTTCGTTACTAGCACGAAATTTTTCTCTCCTTTTTAAAGGAAATACATTTTTTAAGAAAAATTTCGGGTTTTAAAAAGATTTAACGGCTGAATAAGTTAATTGGAAATAGAGATAATTTCTCGATGATTTCGATACCTTGATACCCTTGATACACAAGTCCATATCGTACGATACTATATTGATGAGCTCGAAATTTTTCGATACTGTGTTAATAAAATAAGTCGGATATTTAAAGTAGTATTCACAAGAAACATATAACTCAACTCATAAGTTTCAAAATAGCAGATAGCAGGTAGCCTAGAGTAAGCAATTGGGCTTTCTGTACGCCGAATTTCTTGCCATTGTGTGTGAAATACAAATTCCTTTGGAAGTCACGTACCAGGGCATTAAAATTGAGATTATTATATTAGGCTATTGTTACAAGCTAATCAAACACATTTCTAACTTTCCAACGATATATTTATGCATGTCATTTATTTGTAAGTTACTTTTTGTTCGACCATACGGTAATACTATTATTACATGTGACGTAATAGTAGCAACATGTTATCCATTAAAGTACATAATTGAATTATAACTAGACCTGAGATTTTAAGGCAAATGACTATTTTGTTCCTTATGAAATAACATGAAAATTTTTAAATATGGTGACATTTCATGATAAATCACTTATATTTATAGAGTTTTTTTAGTGCCCTAAAATGCCTATTTGAACCTTTGGAGCCTATTTTTACTATTTTAGTGCCTAAAATGCCTATTTTGTACATTTAAAATAAAATAAAACTTCTGTAACTTTTACAATCATTTAATAGACATCCCTGAATGTAGAGCAGAACAGCAGAGGGTGGGTTTTTCACAGAAACTTGATTTTCCCAAACAATTGTCGCCAAGGAATGCTAACTGACGGGGAGGATTAGCTCAAAACAACAAGTAGCAGGTATATAGTAAGAAGGGACATACTGTGTCATTTTTCATATAGCCTAAACCAAAACTGTTTTTGATAAATGTATTTTTAATTCTGTCTTAATTTTGCAGTTATTTCTGTTAAGAATAGGTAGGGTATATCACGTTTCTTACAGTAAAAAAGATCTCGTTTGAGAGCATATTGTAGTATTTTAAAGTCTATTTTTTGTCTATTTACACATTTTTAAAGCACATTTTAAGTGCCTATTCTCTCTTTTAAAAGCCTATTTACTTGTTTTAAAAGCCTATTTTAGGTGCCTAAAAATAATTTTTTAGAGCCTAAAATCCCAAGTCTAATTATACTCGTAACACTATTGTGGTATCGATCAATATCGAACACTGAACAGTCTTGAAGCCTTGAGAGCAGGAAATCAAACTGCATAATAAACAACCTGCATTTAAAATCAAATCAATTTTGTTCATCTTAATTTTAATATTATACTAACTTGATTTTATTTCCTCTTTTAAAGTTCGTCGGTTTGAGGTTAAAACGCCAAGAGAAGGTTCGTGTTCCCCACATGCCATCAGCTGCCATATATTTCTAATCACGAGAACGAGAACTTACTATTCTCTATCCCATTTAAGAACGATCCTGTTCAAAACAAAGAGGCGTGGCTGTCATAGCCCGCACGTGAGAAAGCACGTCTTCACCGTGTTTATGTTAGTTTGTTTATTCTCAGTACAATTGAGCCGCAGGGTCGTCGTGAACAATGAATCCTTTGTTTTGTTTGCTAATTGATATACCGGTACTATAATGATGATGCCAGTGAGAGTTTGTTATTTCACGTGTAAATGTTGATATTATTGTTGCATGAACTTACGAACACTCGTTAGCCACTCCCTGCTAATGGCACATGCTAATGACATTAACCAATCACGTTTTGTCACGTGATGCGAATTTTCCGCGAACTCTCTGTGAGTTCTCCTCCCCTTTGTTTTGACTAGGATCAAACTAGAATGGGATCACTTATGGCAGCTGTTCGCCGAGGTCAGCCGTCTCGTTTATTTAATGACTCATAACTAGGGACCGGATTCTTAGGTTTTTACCTATTTTTTTCCTTACTTCCAAAACAAAAAGCGCTCATACACTTTTTCGAATCATGTCCATAGGATTCACCCACATTAATTCTGTGGCACCTAAAAATACCTAAATGGGGTATAAAAACCTAAATACACCTAAACGGGATATAAAACCTAAAATATTTAATTTAGGCACCTTTTTTTTGTCTTTTTTGTTTGTCAGTTGAGAAATCGATATTTTGTGGGGTGAGAATAATTTTTGTCGGGTAGAAATTAATACCACCAGCGTTTCATTCAACCCATTGCCAACTAGGATGGACAGTATCAACAGAGGAAAAGAGTACCGGCGTATTCCTTTTAAAATATTCGTACGAACAACCATTGTTGCTGTGTATGAACAAGGATAAAGATTACTGTGTTTTTAAGCGCTTGTTTTTGTTTGCCTTTAGTACTTCCCTGTTATTCATACTGAGTGGTTACTCTGTGAGTTTTAAGAAGACGTGTTAATTATGCCGAAACAAATGAAATCGAGTTTATAACGGCAGTGGATTGGCGACGATCTGAATTTCACTACAGATGGCAAGGTAAAATTTTGTCAAGCCTGCCAGAAACACGTACCGTATTATTTACCTTTCTAGAAAAGGGGGCAGTTTTCGTTTCTATTTGATCTGTTGTGCGTTTAGCATGCGTAACAACCGACAAAAGGAAAATAATCAGTTTCACATTATCCACATCCAACCATAAAGTATTTTACTCACTAAATTAGAAGCATCGGATTCGAATCCTGAGAAGAGTAGTGTCTAGATACAGTATTAACTATTAACTAAGAGATACCAAAAAGAACTTCAAAGTTGAGAATCTTGAAATATATTTAGTGATATACTGTAACAGGAAATGTGAGGCAATCTTATTTTCACTGCTTCTTTTGATTGTTTATGCTTTCCTTCTTCAATTGCATAATATTGTCTTAAAGCAAGTTTACACAAATTTAAGTCAATTTTGTTAAGTTAAACTTTACAAGTATTATGTATTCAATCCTATGTAGCACATTCAAATTCATTAAACCAATTATTCTACCCGAAAACGATATTTTGGACAAAAAACCTAAAAAAACCTATTTCACTTAATGGAAAACCTAAAACAGTGTTTTTAAAAACCTAAGAATCCGGTCCCTACTCATAACCAAAACATTTATATATGGCGAAACAAAAACAGTCGTATGCAACTTCCCTACAATAGTAATTAAAATACCTGTGTGAAAATTATGAAACGAGCAAAACAACAACATACTTGTGTAAATGCCATTATAGGCTCGTTATCACTAATGTACAATTTTCGAGATCTGTACTTAGATGTAAAAAATCTACTTTCAGCATAAATTGTTACATTTTTCAATAAAATAATATTTTTTTTGCAATCAAGGATTCAAGAATGATAATATCAATCATAAAGTACGGAGACAGACACGTATATTGGTATCGAGTATCGATAAAAACCCATCTCTAATTGGAAGTCACGTAATTTGTGCACACTAATACAATAAATATAGTATAATTTCAACCCCTTTGTGTACTGTAGCACTGGCCACATACTGTAATAAATTGAATCACTGTACAGTATCTTATTTAGTGCTAAAGTTCTTTATTTGCATTTTAATTAATTTTCCTTTCATAATACACCGTGTCCGGGAAAAACCTAGTGAAGGGTAATTAATTATGTCTCAGAAACTAAAATGTTTATTCATTTCTGATTTTCACAGACAGAAAGAGAAACTCAAAAAGTTTTGTTGCCTGCACTGGTCGTGTATACTTATTGTTTTCATCCGTAATTGTTAAGATTATGCACATTTCATGTCTGTGGTAAAGTCAATAGACACAATTGTCGAGTTGTACCAGCGTGATACCCCAAATGCGAATGTCTGTCTGGTGCTGTCTATTGAAGACAGGCATCATTGAGCCATTTTTCTTCGGTGAGTGTACAGTTACTTCTACGGCCTATCTGGACATGTTGGAGCAATATGCCTTCCCATTATTACCACCAGAAACAATTTTCCAACAAGACGGAACTCCTCCGCACTACTCCAACATTGTACGCACCTCTCTTAATTACTCCTGGATCGGCCGCGGGGGACCAACACCATGGCCACCAAGATCATCTGACTTGACCCCACTAGACTTCTTTTTGTGTGGATTTGTGAAAGATCGAGTGTATGAAACACCTGTGGCAGACTTGGCAGATTTACGTCGCCGAATCGTCGAAGCAATAGCGCTTGTGAATCCGGAGATGCTCTCGCGTGTGTGGCAGGAAGTAACCCGAGCCACAAATGGCGCTCATATCGATCTCACTTAGCGAATAAACAAAACTTTTTGAGTTTCTCTTTCTGTCTGTGAAAACTAGAAGTGAATTAACATAATACTTTCTGAAATATTAGTTCTTTTTCACTAGGTTTTTCCCGGACACCCTGAACAGTACAGTAAATTAATATGACACTGCATTATGACCTTTTTATTTTAGAAATTAAATTTCGTTTTAGTGCCACCCTCGCTTTGTGCCACTAAAAGTTAAAGAACGGATGGTGGCATTATATCGTGGGTTGACTGTATATCATACACTGTTTTTAGACAGCCATTAATATTTGTGAAATCATAAATATTAGATTACATGTAGTGAAATAGATACGGATAGGCATACTGTAGCATCGAGCTGCCCTGACATCTATTGAGGTTACTGATTTTCTGATGCACGGCTGCCAACATATGGAATGGAGTTGACAACGATTTGAATCCCAAGTATGGCCATTTTTGCGACCACCATGAGAATTTACTATTTAAAAGGACGTAATGAATTTTTAGTTTTTATCAAAATGGTCTACTTAAAAACCATATATATAAGTATTCGTAACTAAAAGAATATAATTTCCACCTGTCTAAAAGCAAAGTTTGTATCAATGGGGTGGCATAAAGATTTTCATAATGTGCAAGTTTATTTCGTAGGCCTTGTGTTCTATTCTTAATTCTTAATTCAAGCTGTCTAAAAAGTATGAGGTTAGTTTCAGTCATCGTAAAATTAAAAAGGCAAGAAAACACTTCATGTATACCACTAACTGATGTGAGTGACAATGGTCAATTTCATTTCACTCAGAGCTTACGGTGACCAGATATCACAGTTCGAGTCTTGGTGAAGCTCTGGTACTCGCGGTTCAGGTTTTTTCTCAGGGTTTCCCCTGTTCTCTCTCTCTCTCTCTCTCTCTCTCTCTCTCTCGCTCTCTCATCTCATCTCATTCAATTTGTATTTCATTCATCAAAAATCGTTTAGCTGAAAAATCCATGTGGCTGAAATTCCTGTAAGTCGGGATGCCCTTACACACAGGTGGAGGTTATCTCATGATCTTGCCATTCGCAATGTATAAAACTCTCATCTCTATATGTAGGGGAACAGCAAAGGGTTGTCCCCATCCCTCCGCCTCTGTAAGTTATAAGTAGACCTGGGATTTTAAGGCAAATGCCTATTTTGTTCCTTATGAAATAACATGAAAATTTTTAAATATGTGGACGTTTCATGATAAATCACTTACATTTATAGAGTTTTATAGCGCCCTAAAATGCCTATTTGGACCTTTAAAGCCTATTTTACTATTTTAGTGCCTAAATTGCCTATTTTGTACATTTAAAATAAAATTGAACTTCTGTAATATTTACAATCTTATAATGGACATCCCTCAATGAAAAGCAGAACAGCAGAGGTGGGTTTTTCACAGAAACTTGATTATTCCAAACAATTGTCGCTAAAGGAATGCTGACTGACGGGGGAGATTAAGGGGGAAGGACTACTGTGTCAAGTCACCAGTGAAAGAACATCTGTTTAAGTGAATATAGTTCACGATGGCTAATTTTCCAGTTAATTCTGTTAAGA
The DNA here is from genome assembly GCA_964059195.1 of Ectobius pallidus. Classification (NCBI taxonomy): domain Eukaryota; kingdom Metazoa; phylum Arthropoda; class Insecta; order Blattodea; family Ectobiidae; genus Ectobius; species Ectobius pallidus. The sequence goes on along the minus strand of CAXKWD010000001.1, from coordinate 30,097,609 downwards.
ATAGGTATACCACGTTTCTTGCAGTAAAAAAGACCATGTTACAGTTTAAGTGTATATTGTAATATTTTAAAGTCTATTTTTTGTTTATCTACACATTTTAAAGCATATTTTAAGTGCCTATCTTCTCTTTCAAAAGCCTATTTACTTGTTTTAAAAGCCTACTTTAGGTGCCTAAAACTAATTTTTTAGAGCCTAAAATCCCAGGTCTAGTTATAAGCTATTATTTTCTAAGCCATACATTGGCAGTAAATAAATAATACCAGTAAATCTGTGGGAAAATTCACATTCAACCTACCCAAAAAAATTAGGTCTAGTCTTGTATTGTTAAAATTAAATTCTCAGCGAAGTGTATATATCAGGGGTAGCCACAACGATATCTCGTGCGGCTCTTGAAACCAAGCTAGGCCTATCGGTAGTATTGTCAGTATTACTACCGACTGTAATGATTTGAGAACTCTTAAACCTTCATTTTCATTCCTTTTGTTGTTGATGTTGTGGGCGTTGGCTGTCCTGTTTCATCGCCAATTACAAAGGATACGGCAGCTGTAGAGTTGGAGCTACTAGAACTGCAAGAGGACGAAGGACTAAAAGGACTAAAAGGACTAAAGGGACTTAAACGAAGTGGTATTTCGGCCATAGAATTTTGGAAGAAAGTTAAAAAAGAAAAATAAACCACTAACAAAAGAGTGTGCTAAGAGACTTATCTCAATATTTGGGACTACTGAAGTGTGGGAATCACTGTACTCAACGCTTAAGTTCATTAAATCTAAATATCGATCCGAACTGACTGATGAACATTTAAGTGAACTCTTGCGAACTGCTCTTACCAATTTAATCGGCCAGATTTCAAACAACTAACAGCAAAAATGAACACTCCAAAAAGCACTTCTCAAAAGAAAAATCTCATTTCTTGGTATGTAATTGAAGAATAATGTTATGTGTATAGTAAAAACAATGTGGCTTAACAATGACGCTCGCTTCGAAAAAGCCTCATAAATTTGCGGCTCCCAAAGTTAATGTTAGTGGCCACCCCTGATATATATTATATAAAATAACAAAGAGAGTTTATTAATGCGGAGGTAATTATTTCTATTGTCTCATTTCTGTAGGCTTTGTATTTGTTGACAACAGAAGGAACGTATATTATGATTATTGCTTTATGGATTCTGAATCTGCTCGATTTCTGTAGCCCTTACAATTTAATTCGATTTGTATTCCATGCACTAGTGAAGCTCGCGGTAACCAAGGAAACTGGGTCACTTGCTAGGGGAAAAACAAACAAAACTGAGAGCTCAGTAATCAGTTCCCGGAGTTGAATCAACCAGAAGACTTCTGCTTGCGGCTCCTATTGCATGCCGGATCTCGATTCCTTTCATGAATATTTCCCAACCCTACTCCAAACCCTACAAGTGCCACAGATCTGTTCTATGTGGTGTTGCCTTTTACAAATGATGCTAAGTGGATTGGGATGACACATTTTGGCAACAAATGTTGTCAAACCTGAACCCACAGATATTTTTCGTTAATGTAACCCAGGTATTCTAGAATATTTGATGTAGAAAAATGCATATTATAGCAATCTTAGATATCTTCAGTGATTGCGATCCCACGTCAGAAAGTACGAGGAAAAATCAAATGAAAATTATTTTCCACTATTTTACTGCAGGAAGAATGTTTGCTTGTACATTATTTTCTACATAGTCCCCTCCCAGCTCAATGCACTTACGCCATTGGATAGGAGGGGCTTCGATACCGCACGAGAACAAATATTTTGGTTGACGCTGTAGCCACTCCTGTACCATCGATTGGACGTCTTCATCACATTTGAACTTCTGCCCTCCAAGGAAATCCTTTAACGGACCAAATATTTGGAAATCTGATGGTGACAAAGCGAAGGGGGTTGCTGAGAGCAGGTGTTTTGCTTCAACATGATAACGCCCGTCCTCATGCTGCTCGTGCAACCATGAAAATCATCGACGACATAGGCTTGAAGTGCCTCCCACATCTGCAATATTTGCCAGGTTTGGCACCATCAGTTTTCCACATCTTTAGTCGATTAAAGAAGCTCCTCGGAGGGCAGAAGTTCAAGTCTGATGAAGACATCCAGTCGGCGGTGCACGAGTGCCTATAGTGTCAACCAGAATACTTTTTCTCATGGGGTATCGAAGCACTTCCTATCTGATGGCATAAGTGCATTGAACTGGGAGGGGACTATGTATAAAAATAATGTACAAGCAAACATTCTTCCTGAAGAAAAATAGTGGAAAAATAATCATTGTGGTTTTCATTTGATTCTCCCTCGCACATATTTTATTGTTTAGGCATGTATTGTGATGACATCGAGAAAACTGAATTTGCCTTAAGATAATATGCTGGATATCGAAATAATATCAGGTGAAAGTGGCATAAACTTCCTCTGTTTCAGTGATAATCCACTATTAAAGAAGTCCACCCTCGTATACAGATTTCACTGCTGCTAGTACATCAGATATTGTACTTGCTTTAGCTTAAATAATTTTTTTATTTATTGGATTATATTTAATTTTATTGTACCGTATTTCAAAATCTTGTAAATATATCTATTGTATCAACTGTTGTAGGCCTCATTGGCAATATAGGCCTACCGGATTGGTCTTGTTGCATACAGTATGATCTGATGAGTCTGTCCGTTTACGAAGTACAGAGAAAGTATTATACAGTGCACGCCGCTTATTGTGATCAATTCGGGACGCAGCTAATCTGATAATATTAACCGATTGATAACAGTAGCCGAAAAAAATTGGATATTTATTCATACATCAGATAATACGCTACAAAAACGCAATTAAAAGCTATTTATTCATACATACAAGATAATAGACTACGTACTATGAATAATTCAACTACTCATAATAGCTTGAAAACACTAGGCTATTTTCGCAATGAATAAAACGATTTTATTGTTTCCGTTTTCCCTTTGGAGTCCATTAACCAATACTACATCGTTTTCTGGAAGTTTACTGAAGTGTGGTGAACACTGCTTAACAAAACATCTAACACCTATCTGTTCAAGTCTTTCCATTTTACACTAACCATCACTGCATCTCTCACTGTGACCTTCACAAATCAAAAGCAACAGGTAAACTGAGGGGTGAAACATGTTTTACTGCTTAAAAGATAAAATTAGGGAATGCCACCCCCTCTGCCAATGACGTAACGATTGCTATTTTTAGATAGTTCAACTGAAAAAGGCATAAATAAGTCCTGTGGGCTAAGTAAATATTTCGTTATAACTACTTTTTAGGTAAAAAATGTACCCAAAGGCATATTAAGGGGAGATGGTAGTTACCGCTAGCAAAATGATAGAAAATATAGCGTATGTTCAAGAAGCCATAACTCAGGTGTTAACAGTCAGATTTAGTTGAATTTTTTTATGCTTTGCAAGTGCACTCTGCAGCTTAAAATAAGCAGAGAATGGTTGTTCTAGAACTCGATGTTTGGTAGGAAATAATTTTTTAACACATAGGTGATAATTTTGTTTTACAGTTACTTCCCTTGACATAGGTACGCTTTATTCAATTTCTATAGCTTAGATTTTTGTGAAACTTTGGGAACTTACTAACAATAGGTACTACTATTTACCCTAGCACAATCAGTCTAATATGTACAATATTACTGCATGAAAACTGCATAAAAACTTCACGACTAAAAAAAAATACTCTTTTTAAAATAAAAATAGTTGAAAACTCTGTATAGTCAAGACTTTTCCCATAATTCTTCTAAGGGAGATTTGTCATCCATCTATATAATGAATTCCTGTAAGTTTCATTATTTTAGCGTGAATAGCTTTTCAGAAAATGGTACCTGAAGTACAAAAAATGTAATTTTACAGGAGAGCGAAAAGAAAATGACGTGCCTTATGGTATTTTATCCATTTCAGAAAGCTCCAGGTCGCACTGCTTGGCTTAATAATAACGCAACATATAAGACCTAGGATATCAAAATGTTCACAAAACTATTCTCTATTACATGAGCCTAAGAATAAAAAAATAGATTTTTTGACACTTGATAACTACCATCTCCCCTTAAGTACTACTTACGAAGGAAATGTAAAAATAAGATTTTTGCACGATCGTGTGTCTATTTCCTCCTACATAGAAGAAGTCGCAATACCTCAATTTACAACTACCGCCTTCTCCGGCATCGCTAACCTACATAACACAGCAATAACAGAACCTATTACTTGGCATGGGATTAATGAATCACTGCCTTCTATGTACAGGAAAAGACACGGTCATGTGGAGTTGCCGCATTTAGTTTCTTCAGCCACCTATTACTGTTTTTGCTACTAATCTGTTTGTTTGCATACATTCAGGTAACTAATATATTTGAGCTGGTGTTTCCGTGTAGACCATATTCAATTGCGAAATTAATTGAAGGTGGCCTTGCTCGGTTGCCATAGCAAACTGGGTAAGAAGAACATCGCTAACAAGAGTGTGTTGGTAAAAGTGAATATGTTAAGTAGCCAAAAAATAAAACAAAACTCCTGCTGAAATTTCATCTAAAACTACGAGAGAAGAGCCATTTTGTAGTAAAGACAGTAGTAAATGCAAAATGAAAATGAAAAGGAGCGTGTGTCAAAACAATCAAAGAATAAAGAAAATAAAATGAATGAGCCAGTGGTTGTGTTTTTACTTTTTCATAAATTCCTATTTACTCTAGATGCCCGGAATTCTGTGACGAGTCCACCCCCACCATGTTAGAATTTTAATGCTTAATAATGGCCCATGTTGAAAATACACGATCGAGCAGAGAACACTGTGTTGACACACTTGGAAGCAAGTGAAAATAGCATTCTTTACATTAAAATGATGTTCAATATGTCTGAAGGAGTGCCTAAAAACGATACCAAAAAAAAAAAAAGAAAATAAGTTTCTCAAAGAAGGGGCTTTTAGTTATAAAATAGTCAGTACGTGCTACATAGGACCCAGTCCTACGCTTATTGTTATAGACCAGCGTTTCTCAACCTTTTTGAATCCGATGACCTCTAAAATGCCTAAAAAAATTTACGGACCCCTAATTTTACATACCATTTTTAAAATAAGGCCTATATTCTTAATATTTGGGGTATTAATTATAGGTCATTATAACGAAATATGTGAAAAAATTTTACTTATTTACTTTCCAATTGCTTTATATTTTTTTTAATTATTTCTGCGGACTAACTGCACCATTTTCGCGGACCACCAGTGGTCCGCGGACCATAGGTTCAGAAACGCTGTTATAGATTATGCTTTAATGTCACTTAAAAGCGGGCTAATCATAATACATTACGATGAAAGATTTGAAAATCAGATTTACAGAAACGAGGAAAAGTATTTTAAAGATGAGTGAAGCAAAAATATACCAGATGAGAAATAAATCCCTGTGCTGAAGATTTTGTGGAGCTGGATTTGGCTAAAAGTAAAGAAAAGAAGAGGTTTCAACGAACAGTTTATCAGGAACCTATCGGAGGTGTCACCGCTAAACTAAATGTATAAGCAGAAAGTGTGTCGTGTCTATGCAATTCAAAGTGTCATGGAGGTTTGTGTTGTGAAAACAAGTAAGAGTTACAGTATGCTGTTTTTCATAAAAGGAAGTGGTTTGGAAGTTTGAGTTGCAAAAACAAGTATTAAAATGTTCTATTATCATGAAAATAAATGAGTAGTATATTTAGGTGTCAGATGTGATTATTTTCTATATTTATCAAAATTGCCCAATTACAATTGACCATTAACGTCACTATATGTACCTACTCAAATGGAAGTGTATACCGAATTTGTAGTAAACCAAAACGTAACTTAAGTGTATGTGATTATGTTTGTAATATTTGAGTTTGTAAAGTAGGCATTTAAGACAGTCTGGTTTAATGTATCATATTTTTTCTCATTTTATAATGATTATAATAATTTAATTTTAATATTAACATATTATTCCGGCCCGCGAATTAATTTTGAAAGTGACATCTGGCCCTTCACCCGGAAACAGTTCGACCGCACTGACATAACTAAATGTGCAACTTTTCTGGCTACCTGTTAAAAGGGGTGAAGTCCGCAAACTTCACATGGGTTTATTAATGGTTTACGAATAACAGGGATGTATTTATAAAAAAATTCCCGTCATATTTGACCTATTCAACGTACGTCAGCTGCGGTGGTGAAGAGGTCTCCAAAGGTCACGAGTTCAAACCCGTACAAACCCGATCAAACCCGATCACAGTTAATGGATTTTTGTGAATTTCATAAACCATGGGTCCCGTGTCGTAGATTTTCGGTACGTTAAATAACTCCAAGACTAAATTACAGCTTCTGGGCCGAAATTCCTCGGCCCTTTCACGTCCAACTAATTTCCTCTACAGGCTTGTCGAGACGATGGGCTTATCATCTGTCCCTCTGTCGTCTCTAGGAAAATAAGGTTTACAAGTTTTATGTGGGCAGGAAAATCGAATGCGAAGTTTCAAAGTTATACTTACACCTTTATAGATTTTAGGCTTTCCCCCTTTAAGCAGGCATTGTCGTAAAGCGTGTAAGAGCTATGCAGAAGTTTATAAGAATATTTTAATGAGAGAAGGGTTAACATTTTAAGCAGCAAAAACTTGGCCATAAATTTAACTTTTAACAAGATTTATGTTGTCTGAAGTGAAACGTAATAAAAGTTAAATTAAAATTATTAGGAGAGGAAACCACTCGCACTTAGTGTTTATTGTGTGGACATATTTGTTATCTGTGCTTGCTTGTACTGCAGAAGTCGACGTGAAGGAGGAGTAACTTACCCCTGCCTACCCGTGAAGATGTCTAAGCTCACCTGAAAAGAACCAGAAGCTCATATTAGACCATGCATTTTGTGCAATAATCTATGTATTGAATTTGATATAGATCTATTTCAATCCAGAACAGTCTTTTACAGAAATATTTCCAAAACTAAATGCATTCATTTAGTAAAAAAGAACTGTAATTATTGTTCTTTTTATTTTTTAACTTTTTTCATTTATATTTATTGTAAAAGAGTCTGTGTTGTTTTAATTGATTTGTTTTAGTGTTCTTTTGTTGTTTTTATTAATGTTCTTCTTCGTTTTATTAAAAAACTATGTAATTTTTTAGTTTAGTAGACTTAAAATTAAAATAAAATAAAATAAAATGCGGCACATAATTTCTCGCTTATTTACGTGCTATTGAATTCTTGGATGGACGAAAGATAGTAGGCCTATGAGTATATCTATATTTCATAACAACTATTAATCCTATCTTTCCTTTTACTATGAATTAAAAAACAAAACAATAGCATAATTCATATTTTCATGTATTCATACACTGCGCATTGAAAATCATACTTCCTTTACATTATGGATAACCGGTTTTTTATAAAGCAATGTGAAAAATGTGTTAAAAAAATTTAAGTGATGTACAACTTCACTACACAAACTTTTCGTGTATCATTTATCTTAGCTAAGAAAGGAAAGACACGAGTAATCCTTCTCCGAAGTTATTTTTATAGAAATACGAATACAACTGTTTTATTACGCAAAGTCAGAGGTCTCGAAACAATTTTTGATCAAAATCGTTAGAGCCATTTTTAACATTTGGAAGTTTTTATAAAAGTACTCTTAATATTTTAATAACATCAACTTCTTGGGAAGCAAGGTCCATAATCCAAAATTACAATTAAGCACAAATTACCACTTACCAGCAACATACCTGCACACACAGACAGACAGTAACATAAACCATTCCGAAAACGGTTTCGATTTCGTCACGATAACTACATTTTCTCTAGACAAGCTCATCAGGTCACACTGTATGAGGGAATGAAATGGTTTATAATACCAACAGGACCAATCCAGTACGGTATATCAATCAATGCCATGAACAACAGTTGGTGCAATAGACACATTTACTAGATTTTGAAATACAGTACTATAAAATGATATATAATTCAATAAATAAATTATACAATTATTTATTAAAGCTAAAACAAGTACAATTAGTAGCAGTGAATTTGAATTCGAGGATTGGAATCTCGCTGAAACAGAGGAAGTTTATGCCACTTTCACCCGGTATTAGTTGGGTACCCAGCATATTATCTTAAGGAAATTCGATTTACTCATCACAATACATGCCTAAAAAATAACAAAATCATGCTAGTTTTTTTTTTTTTTTTTTTTTTTTTTTTTAATATTCTGGATAAAAATTCCGATTTCCAAAGAGGAAAGTTGGTGCACAATGATTTCTAAGGAATGTATATGCCGTATGCCTATTAAAATTATGAATGTCAAAATGTTGCATGATGATTCATTACCGCTATGAACTTACCTCTCTCTCTGGTAAAGTAATTTTCTGTGAAACCTTGTCTAGCAATTTGGATTTGTACACTTAAACCCCTGTTTGAAATCTTAAATTATCATTTTAGACCGGTAATTGGAGACTGCTCATTTAATTCTTATTATTGTTGAGACACGTGCCTTGAGATACGCTGGTTGTCCAAACAATATCAGATGAAAGTGGCTCGGTTTCAATTAGATTCTATAGATATGTTACTGCTATTAAAAATCAATCCTTGTGTAGCGCAAGTACGAAATTCGTAATCCTTACAAAGTAACAGCATGGCAACATATCATAGTAAGAACTTAAAATATTTATCTACTGCAGAGTCAGTAATAAACTAGCAAGGATGGATGGTTAGCCAGTTACAGAAAAAAGATTGAAATTGTACTTGACTCTTCCGTAACCTATTTAACATTTTAACATACTTATATGTGAATATCTTGGATTTTACTAATCTCAAGAGTTGAGTCTATCGTCACATTTTTATCACTTTAATTTTTTCACATATAGGCTACGTGCACTTTTGTCACTACATCAGGCCAGCCACTGAAGCACCTTCATAGTTTCTTAGAATTAAAATAATAAGTGAATACTATGACTGGGTATATCATGCCGTATACTGTCCGTGACAGATAAAGAAATTCAGACAAAATTATTTTGCCCAACTTTAGAATATCATGAAATGTACGTAGTATAAACTTCAATGTCGTTGGTTTTGTGTAATTTCCTTGAGAGCCTGCAGCTCAGTGACTAGACTACCCGCACAGCCCAACCTCTGCGCTTCCAACAAATACCATGGAAAATGAATACAGTATTAGGCTACGAAGAATTGTTAATTTTTCACATTTTGAAATCGGCATTCTGAATGAACATATCAACTAAAGCTTAGGTTTGTTGGAGTACGAGTATAAATCCTATCATCATCATGTAATACACTAAACATGTTTCAAAAAATATATTTATTTATTTAATCAGGGACCTCAATACGTGAATTAATGCTGGAAATGCGACATACAATTTTAGAGTGGTACTGGTACACAATACTTCCTCTACTCACAGGCATATGGTACGGGTAGAGGAAGAAAAAATCAACGAACGACGTATTTTAAAACATTACTCTAGTGAATATTGAGTAAAAGTAATTTTAAATGGGTTTCTTTTCAGATAAAAACATTTCCATTAACTGATATCACTCGTGATTTTCATCTCCCTAGTGATAACAACAACACATAAAACATGAACACTGCAAAGTGGAGTTTCATCAATATACTGTAGAGCATACAGTCTTAGAGTGAGAGGTCCTCGGAGGGATGATGCATACAACAATAAATCTCCCTTTCCCCAACCTGCTATATCTTTTCTTTACCACAGCCTCTACTGCCACCACCACTGCCGCTAGAAAAGTAATTAAGTGGGTCTAAGGTTACTCAGTAGTTCCACGTGTAGGAATGAAAAAGAGGGATGGCTGGCTACAATGTTCATCAAATTAAACCTTGAGTTCGCTAAAGCTGTTTTAAAACTCTTTGTAAACTTAAAAGGAGTTCACACAGAAATGTTAACACAGGAATAAGAAATTGCCAAACTACGTAGGCCTACTTCATTTCATTGTACAGTGCGTTTTACGTACGATTTGACCAATCATGTGGGTTTCTGCGTCGCGGCGGCTACAGCTCTAACTCACAAGCGATCGGGTGAAATATCTAGGCAAATAAAGCCGCTAACGGTGTAATGAATCAGGTTCTCACAATTACAGTTAAATATACAATGAAAATAACCACGTACCTCATCATAAGAGATGTTGGAAATGTCCTCCTCTTGCACCTTTTTAAGAAATGTTCTTTCACATGCTTAAGTTCAGCTTCCGAGAAAGAGTTAATTACTCTTGTGATATTGTCTTTAAGTTCTTCTAACAGTATGTGATTATTATTTATGGGGAACTTGAAAAATAAAGTGTATAGGTTAAACCCCCATACATTAGAAGACCTCCAAGACAATATCACAAGAGAAATTAACTCTATCTCGGAAGCTGAATTTATGCGCGTGAAAGAAAATTTCCTTAAAGGTACCCGTGGATGCAAGAGGAGGATATTTCCAACGTCTCTTGTAATGAGGTAAGTGGTTATATTCATAGTAATTTTAACTGTAACTGTGAGAACCTGAATCATTATACCGTTAGTGGCTTTATTTGCGTAGGCTAGATATTTCACCCGATCGCTCGGGAGTTAGAGCTGGGGCCGCCGCGACGCAGAAACCCATATGATTGGCCAACTCTTGCGTGAAACGCACTGTATAATCCAGCTCTTGAAGCGTGTGTCCTTGAGAGTTACTGATAGTTTTTGCGGCTTCAACGGAAACTGTCATTTTCCGATCACTTTGGTAATTTTTAAAAGGCATGGGGAATGGATGACATAAATGTCCCTACCCTGTGCACATACAATATTTTCTCACTTCACATTTTGATATTCAATAAGCGGCTGTATTGTGGGAGTGCAAATTCAGTTGTATTAGCCTCACGCAAAGGAAGGACTCGAAGCTTGAGTTTGTGCCAACGACGGCTAGCGAGTATGTCAGAGGTCGGGACAGCATCCTATCCTTAATGCCTTATTCACTGTTGTAGGTTTGTAATTAGTTGAGAACATAAATAATAATTATAAATAATATATGACATAAGTAATATATGATTTCACGAATAAAAAAAAAATTCTTTTAACATTGATTTAAAACAGAACATTTTGTAATATTCACTTCAATAATTATCATCTTCTTAACATGCATTCCGGGCATAAGAGCTTTGTAAACATACGACGATCCCAAGCATTATTTGCTCAGATAAATGTATAATATGCTGATTATGGTGATTCGTGAACAGATATGGCACCAACTGATTTATCTACAGAAGAAATCTTAAAATATCACTACAACCACATGGTTCCATATTGGTAAGTTACATTCTTTGGAAGACAAACGTGTTTATGTCGTCTATTCCCCTCATACGCCGTGTGCTTGATATTGACCAAGAACGTTTAACAATTCCTCGGATATAGACCAATCACGATTGTTTATCGTAAAAAATGCTTGAACGTCAGCTCGTTACTGGACACGTGAGCCATCAGCAAGCCAGTTCGTGCTTTTATTCTGTTCTGCTGTTAGCTTACCTGAATTAGGTTAACCATGTCTTATATGCACCAGTGATAGCATTGGTTAAAACATTGTAACTCGAATCGATTCTTGGATGGTTGATTCATACAGTGAGTCCCACGCAAGAGTTGGCCAATGCTGCGGGTTTATGTGTCGCGGCGGGCACAGCTCCAACTCCAGAGCGATCGGGTGAAATATCTACGCTAATAAAGCCGCGATCGGTGTAATGATTCAGGTTCTCACATTTACCGTTAAAATTACAATGAAAATAACCACGTACCTCATCACAAAATATGTTGGAAATGTTCTCCTCTTGCATACTGGCACCTTTTTAGGGAATTTTCTTTCACGCGCGTAAGTTCAGCTTCCGAGATAGAGTTAATTTCTCTTGTGGTACTGTCTTTAAGTTCTTTTAACAATAGCCTATGTGACTATTATTTATGAGGGAACTTGAAAATAAAGTGCATAGGTCAATTCCCCACACATTAGAACATTAGAAGAGAAATTAACTATCTCGGAAGCTGAACTTACGCGCGTGAAAGAAAATTCCCTAAAAAGGTGCCAGTGTTGTGTGTATGCAAGAGGAAAACATTTCCAACACATCTTGTGAGGAGGTACGTGGTTATTTTCATTGTAATTTTAACTGTATTTCTGAGAACCTGAGTCATTACACCGATCGCGGCTTTATTTGCGTAGCTATTTCACCCGATCGCTCGGAGTTGGAGCTGTCCCCGCTGCGACGCAGAAACCCGCATATTTGGCCAACTCTTGCGTGGGACTCACTGTAGTATGCAGTGATCTCGCAGCTGTTACTTTTATTTTTATATAACAAAGTAAGAAAGTAATTATACGAGTAATTTGTATAATCCGTTACATTTTTATTCATGGTTGCGTAGTCGCGAATCTATCGATAAACTCGTAAACTCTCATGGGTTTACCTACGATAAGAACTATTGTGTATTTCATTCACGTTACGAGGGTCAATGAATAATATTTAAGGGACTGTAAACACCACACATACTTTTCGATAGTTTCTGAATTTATTGTCCGCTGAACCACTTCATCTCTTTTAGGTAGATTTCGAAGAAGAATCTACCTATTGGGATCGATACCATGTCATGACTTTCGAAAAATTCTTTCATATCTTTACGTTTCATGCCTCCCTAAGTACGAAACCACCACCCGTTAAAATTTTGTGTATTTTTATATATATATCTTTACATGCTAGCGGCCGTAATTTTGAAGATATTTGAACCAAATTTTATCATGTTATTTCTAGGCCCAATAGTTCGGAAAAGTTCGTTAATGAGCAGAATTGTCCCAAGGGGGGATCGGGCGAGGGGGTTGAAATTTTTAAAAATATATCTCGGCCCCTATGAAGTATAGAGGGAATCTTTGTTTGAATAAATTAGAGTACTCCCTATGGAGTTCAAAGTGACACCAACGATTTGGGGGTTTTAGGGGTAAGAGTGGGGGTGGGGAGGATGGAAATTCGAAATTTTTGAAACCACGTTTTGTGGGGTATCGTTGAAAAGCTCTTCATGAGTACTCTACAAATCAATAACTAGTTTTTCGATATCTCTCAAATAAGGCAGGGATTTGAATGTTTGAAAAAGTGCTCTTTCTTTTTTTTGCAGTTATTATTGCGGGTTTGTCATGCCAAGGCTAAAGAAGAAGAATGCTGCGCAGCGACAATAAATTTAACCAAAAAACTTCGAAATCTACCTCAGCCTGTAGGCCTGCCTAAAGGAATTTTTATCTAATTTGATACCTCACTTAACCTAGCATTAGCCATATTGTTTATATCCTCCGCTTGTCACGGAATTGTCTATGCTTAAGGTGAAGAAAGTCATGTGAGTGCAATGCATCAGACTTTTTGTTATGAATTGAATACAGACGTAAAGTACGTTACTAAGAAAGGAAAGCAACTCCCTGGATGCTTGAGTTTATTTCACGACCCAGTAATAAAGTTGGATGTGAGGTACGAGAATAGAAAACTGTTCTCTCTAGACTGAAGAATAGCATCTGAAATGGTCGTGGCAATATAATATAGTATTCCTCACAGACCAAGTACAGCATTGACCTCTACTGTAATATTGATAAGCTAGCTCTTATTTACAGTTTTTCGAGTGTTAAGGAATATTAGACGATTGGATAAATTGAGCGTGACTGAAAGGTCTCAAACAGCGTGGCCTGACAACTGACGTGGGTTTTTTCAAGGTTTTCCCAGTCGCAAAGACAAATGCTGAATTGGATTTTTAATGACCACGAGACATTGTCGTTTTCTTTATACAAATACCATACCAGTGAAAATGTGTTTGCAGCAATGGATGCTACATGTGATTCCTGCTGCAGCTGTTCTACAAACAGGTTGTCTGCGTGTCATCCAATCTTGCTTACTTCCTCAAAGAACAAGAGAAATTGGTGAAAGAATAATATGATGGTGTGTTTACCAAAAACACAGTTCTTTATAGGAATAGGCTTAAAATATTGTTTCTTTATTCACAAATAAATATAAGGATTCTTACAAATGAAACTGTTGATCCAATATAGGGCACTTTCTGACTAATGCTAATCATTTTCATGAATACTGACTTATTTAAATTTTTATGAATACACAATAGTTATGAAATGTACCTGACTGATTCTTTATAGACCTATTTTATTTATATATTGTATCGACGAATGCAAAGTTAGATATAGGACTTTTTTGCTCCGTACTGTTGTTCAAATCCATAAATAATTGGAAAGGTCGTACCTCATTTCATATTGTTCTCTAAGTCTTCTAAAGAAGGAAAGAAGAGGATTTTTACTGTGGAAACTCCCCATTATAGATGACATGCAGCTATGGTAACGGCTTACAGTGATTGGCAAACATTTCAGAATATAAAAGTCGGTTACCTATTGCATGTCACTGCAAAATATATAACAATAAGAAAATATCGATAGCTTAGTGCACACATGTGTTAAGCACAATTCTATATGTTTTTAGCAAGTCCAATATAATAGCTAATTATCACGAATGTGCGCCAAGAAAAAATAACTTACCACATTTTGCACCTGCAGAAACTACAGTAAGCTGATTATTTGTCAAATCTGTGTAGAGTAAAGATATGCCTCAGGAGTTCCAAGTTTGCACTTAATACATTTACTTGACAATTGTTTGACAAGTGTGTACTAAGCCATCGATAAACTCTGTGGCGCTACATCCCTGAAGGGACAAGGCCTACCACCCACCGCCGCGTCACCTACCAAAGGCAGATGGAAGGACACCCATGTCCGTTAAAGAAACCATCGATAAGTCGACTGCAAATATTAGTGTACTAGATGTCAGTCAAGTTCCGGGATTTATAATAGGCTTAAAATATTGTTTCTTTATTCATTTACACAATTATGTTATAATGTTGTTATTATTGTTATTAACGCAGATCATAACTTTATCTTCTCGCTTTCTGTCCTGAAATCTAAAAATAAAAATTTATTAGACAATTATACAGCCGGTTGTATTATATGGATGTGAGACATGGTCGCTTACTCTACGGGAAGAACATAATATGAGAGTGTTCGAAAATAGGGTGCTTAGGAAAATATTTGGGCCTAAGAGAGATGAAAATGGGGACTGGAGAAAACTGCATAACGACGTGCTCCATAACCTGTACTCGTGACCGGATATACTAAGGGATGAATTGGGCTGGACATGTTGCACGCATGGAGGAAAGACATATAAAAAACATTGACTGGGAGGCCCCAAGGGAAAAGACCAATTGGAAGACCTAGACATAAGTGGGAGGATCATATTAGGATAGATTTAAGAGAAGTAGGATTTCAGAGGGATGGCTGGGGTTAGCACAGAATAGGGTTGAATGGCGGGCTCAGGTAAGCGCGGCAATGAACCTTCGGGTTCCATAAAATATATAATATTCCTTTAACTTGCTTAGGAATTGTCTATTGCCATTGAGTAAGTAAGTAAGGGAGGTCTGAAAATAAATATGAGGGGTGACAACTAAGGAACTACTTGATAAACAATCATAACATTAGGCTCCATTAAAGAAAATGATCAATAAGGTCGTGGTATTTGACATGCTGATCATACTTATGAAAAGTGTGTATTGCGTTTAAGAATAAGCACAGTTCCTTATACCATAGCCTACATGATTTTCGAGAACTGTTACTGAGATTTATAATGTTTTACTTTAAGAACTTTACACGCACGCACTGAGATATAATCCACTGTTGCACGGATGTGTACAAGCATTGCTGACATCAGCAGTCCTTTGAAGTACATTTCAGCACTCGATTACCAGCCTGACTGATCCCGCCTTTTTTCTGGTTCGATCAACTGAAGAGGAAATCGGGTGTGGGTCTAGCGTTGCACAGGTCAACTCATATTTAACCAATTAGGTATAAAAAGTAGCCATTCCTATCTCTATCTTGGCTAAAGTCATCACACCAGTGTGAGTATGTGTATGTATAGTTAAGGACAGAACTATTGAACGGATGAGTAACCACTCTGACACTGAGTTTCGACAAACTGATATTTTAAAATCACTATTACGGGGGGGGGGGGGATCACCTTGCTACAACTGCTAATGGAAATACGTCAAGACTGGACAAATTAGTGTAGAAACCACGACCTCAGAAGGCTCATTTTATTTAATTGATATTGACTAAAGAAGGCTATAACTACAATGCAGGTATCTGTATCTGTATCTGGTACCCTATGTTCCCCAGGTGGGGGTTTCATTACCGATACTAATTTTGATATGCTTATTTTCCGAGAGAGGGTAGAGGGACAGGTGGTAAGCCCATCGCCTCGCAACCCCCCTTGGACGTGAAAGGGTCGATAAATTTTGTCCAGAGGCTCTAATTTAGGCTTGGAGTTCTTTTACGTGCCGGAAATCTACGACACGGGACCCCCAGCTTAAAGTCCCTCTCGGAGGACTCCGTGCCCAGGATTTTTACGTCCTGAAAAATCCATCGACCGCGGCCGGGTTTGATCCCGCGCCCTGCGGATCTAGAGGCGGGCACGCTACCTCTAGACCACCGCGGCCGACAATGCAGTTAGAGGTTTGAAAATTTACGCTTTGCTTTTGATGTACAAATTTACAGGGAATGTAGCCTATGTGAAATTATCAGTTATACAATTTTAAAATATTACTAAATACGTAACATACGAGAAGTGAGTATACATTCTGCGTTCACAAATTTAATAGAAAATGCATACAATATACACTGCCAATCCAATTTAAGTTATATGGAGAATAAGATGGCAACATAAGAAACCAAAATGAATTCCGTAAATACAGTAATATTTTATGAATGAATCGGATCCTGTACACAAGTAAAATGTATAACGAATATGATACATAATTAATTAATTACTAGGTATTTTTAATGTTGAATTTAATAGCAAGAATTTACCAAAAATATATATTATCGTTTATCGTTAAAAATTACAGGTTGCTGATATTAAGAATTAGTATAGTTCTAATGAATAAAATGGACGCATACATAGATATCTCTTAAGCACAGTTCTCAATAATAATAATTTGCTGATAATACTTGGGAGAGAGACAATAAATTAAAGAATTCGTAATAACGACCTGTTTCGAAATACATTAATGAACATAAGGCCCACGATGGTCAAGTCGGTGTCTAGTATCGATATTAGGAATTTCTTAATTAATAATCAGGGCAAGGCATTTGATGATTTTGCATTTTTTATATGAAGGTTAAAAGATGGCTCGATATAAATATATACCATGAAATAATTGATTAAATAAGGGCAATTTGTTTTTGCATTATTTTGATTTATTTTGCATTTTTCAATAGATATATCATTTTCTGGCAATTTTTAGGTCATTTTCTGAATTTTTAAGTCATGTTTCAGTGGAGGTAGAGAGTAGCTTTTCCATGTAAAATCGTTACTTTCAGACAACAGACAATCGCCAAATGTACATAGTTAATTTTAATTCAGGTTTATTGTAAATTCCATATCAGTTTGTCTTGTAGCAATAAATAATTATTTTCTCCTTTATTTTTAAATGGCATGTATTTGCTAGCGGCAGTTTGATAAGCATGCGAGTTCAGAAAAAATTGTTTTTTCCTCTACTTTCCTTAAGTAGTATAAATTTGCTTACTTCTTTTGTAACAAAATAGGTATGTTTTATATTGTGAATTTGTATATAACGCACTGTCATCCATTAAATTGCTTTTAACAATTCATTACTGAAAAAACTATTTATAAGTAATAACGGTCAATTTGCTGATGATTTTTAAAAATTGTGTCATTTTTCCACTATTTTTTGGTTACAAATGTATTTTTTATTTTGGATTTTGTCTCTATTTTATGATCATTAAATGCCTTGCCCTAATGATTATTATTCACGAAAACTAACATTAGTGATGGAATATAGGCATATTCGTAAGATGTTTTAAATAGAGGTTTACACCAGCTATTATCAGAATGGTTCTCTCTTGTAAGTGGAGTATATTTTGAATTTCCAAAGAATTACCCCAAAATATTATTTAATATTTCATTCTTAAATGAAAATATGCGCAGTAATCTAATTTTGTTATATTAATTCCACCAAGATTTATTACAGATTTTACTTTATAAGATGCTGAACTCATTTTCGATGAGATAATAGCTCTGTTCTCAAAGTTAAATCATGTACTGTCAAGTACCGCGACGCATGCACACATATTGAATATGCTGATATATGACATTGTGCGCATACGTTGCGCAGCGAGACCGACAATGTGCGCATGCGTCGTGGTACTTGACAGTTAGGGATTTTCTTTAGGAACAAACCTATTTTCAATGCGCTCTTCCCAACTTTAAATATTGGTAGGGGAGGAGAGCTAGAGTCGGTATGATGGGATTTTAACCAGTCAGATCAGCAAATCATGCAAACCGATAGTCATATATGGCATTCATCATTCAATATGGATGCCTGTCAAAGAATAGTGATTGTAATCGAATGCATTTAGCTTTGTTCCACGCCATGATTGATGTTACAGATAAATGTGATGGATGTCATAGCTCGCTCTTTTTGAAGCCTTCTCTGAATCTTGATTGCGAAATTATCCGGTAACATTCCAGTTCCATTGCAATACTCATGCTAATAGGGACTATTATAACATCGAAATTCATTAAGGCGTCTAATATTGCATTTACGCAATAACATCTACATGAGGTGGCAGATCCCTGATTTAAACCCCATCCCAAACAATTTGACTTGGGTTGTTTTCACGGCTTCCCGAGTCTTAAAGGCGAATGCCGGATTGAATATTTACACATTATTATCCATTGATGTTAACAACATAGGTGATGCCATGAGCACTTTTCAACTGACCGATACGTTAAGTCCGCCCGTCGAGAGAATTTATCCAGAGAAATTGAAAATCACTAATTGTATTTTTGTTTTGACTATTTCACGAATAAAATAAACTAACATAATCATTTTAATTAATGCTATAAATAATACCCACAAAATTAGGCGATATTTTAGATACAATAAACTCTACCTTTGCCTAAAACAATTTTATCCTCTCGCGTTCTGTCCAGAAATCTTAAGATAAAAATATATAACCTGCCGATTGTACTCGTACTGTACGGATGTGAGACATGGTCCCTTAGGACCGAAACTATGAATCTCTGCCAGGTATGGCAGCGTACCCGCACTCAGCTGGCACACCCCTAGGAGTCTGCATGCTTACGGCACGGTAACTATAAAGCCTGCCAGCATAGGTTCCGGATTTTGCAGCGATATGGCAACTATGCAGATACATGACGTCAAGCTAAACTGGCTACATCATAGTGATCAATATGATAGGGAAAAAGTCTATATAAATTGTCACTTTTTGTATTTTAAGAACATGTCTGAGGAATAATAGACATTTTCTTAACAAAATAATCTAGTGTTACTATTATAAGTGACTGCTTTAATAGTAATAAGCATAAGAACATTGTATTATTCAAGGTGGAAGTTGGCAATGGTGATACGTTAAGTTGGCCGCGCGGAACATCTTGCGCTGCTAACCTCCTCCTGCTAAGAACGCCTTCGGCAAAGATAGTAGGAAACCTCACAGTGTTCAAGGCAGGGAGGAGGGACCAACAGAACCTGTCTCCTTCAAGTGACAACTGTAAGTGAAGCTTGGGACGTGGCAGGCCTTTATAGGTTATTTGCCAGGTTGCTAGCAGAGATTGCTTACCTGGAAGAGCTTCGTAGATACGGAGGTCACTCTTCTACACGAACATAATCTGAGAGTAATTTCCGAATCCACCAATTAAGATTGGTAAACTATGAAGAAAATTCGGACCTTGGGAAAATATTCGGACCTAAGAGAGATGAAAATGTGGACTGGAGAAAACTGCATAATGACGTGCTTCGTAACCTGTACTCTTCACCGAATACAGAAAGGGTAATTAAATCACCGAAGAAATGGGCTGTGCATGCTGCGCGCATGGGGGAGGAAAGACATATCTCAAACGTCTTGACTGGGAGACCCGAAGGGAAAAGATCACTTGGAAGACCTAGATGTAGGCAGGAGAATCTATATTAGAATAGACTTAAGGGAAGTAGGATTTGTGAGGGACGGCTGGGTGGAGTTAGCACAGAATAGGGTTGAATGGTTGGTTTATGTAAGCGCGGGAACTTCCGGGTTCCAAAAAATATGTAATATACCCTTAGCTTGCTTAAGAATTGTCTACTGCCATTGAGTAAGTAAGTTATGTGGTAGGATTTTGTTGTTGTTGTTATTATTATTATCATCATCATCATCATCATAATATCAACATCATCGTCAACATTATCATCCTTCGATTCCCGTATAAGTGTGAAATTGTGTTTTAAAATTAACGTAGTAAAAATATCACTTACAACTAGTACGTAGGCCTATGCTGCACCAAAGCCAAATGTTGTATTACCGTGAAATACTGTGCTCTCAGATTTCTGTGAATAGGGTTTTAAACAGTGGTAGAGAGGAGTTGAGTAACGAGAATGGTGAAAATTGTTTTAAAAAGAGCATAAGTACCTGAACAAAAACTTGATCACTGCCAGGATTTTTAAGCTTCACATCTTGTGAAGTATGCTCTTTGCTTCTTCCTACCAGTCTACAATCAGGATGTTTCAAATGAAACATATATCCGATACTGTGTCAGCTCATCAAAATGCTTTACTCGAAAACCTCAATGGGTAAAGGAACTAAAGTTTGAAAATTTTAATTTAAAAAAACAAGCAAAATACAAAACCGGGCGACGCCGGGCCTTTTAAGGTAGTAATATATAAAGTTGAAAGTGTGTATGGCTATACAGGCCTATGTAAATACCATATGTATGTTTGTTCTCTATACAAATCTACATGCTTCGAGATTTGTACTATATTTTGTGTACCTACCCTTTACAACCAGGAAAAAAATGAATGCAACATTAACATTCAAACAAGCCATCCCTTGAATAGTTATATAATTTCTGATAAACTGACATTGAACTCACCACATGGGAAATGCACACAGCATGTGCTACAAAGAATTTTCGTGATCGATCAAATTAGAGAGGCTGTCGATAGAATTCATTCATATAAATCAACAATAATGATTTAAATAAAAATCTGATGAGATCCGCTCATGTAACTTTCTCTACCCTGGACAAAGCCATATCATTTTCTTACTTCACAATTTGTTATAGCATAAGAGACGGTATTGCGGGGAGAGCGTATTCAGTTCTTTCAGCTTCATGCAAAATAAAGACTTACAGCCAGAGTTTGTGCTAACGATGAGTAGCGAGTATGCTATGTCAGAAGCATGTAAAACAGTCCATTTAATGTTGTTTATCCATGAAGCCTTTGTAGTGGTTTAGTCCTGTATTTACCCATGGATAACCTCTATGTACACTTTTCAAGAGTCACCAAGAAAAAAGTAAAAGTGCCCTTTTCTAAACATAGGAAACATTGAAATAAAAAAAATCCATCCCTTACTTTCAACCACTGTGACTAATATTTTCTCTAAACAGATTTACAATCTTTGACTAATGATCACCGAATTTACACACGCACACTATGTAAAACCGGAAAAAACTTATAGGAGACAGTAATAAACGTTTTTAAACAAACTACCCCGTAATTATTTCAATCCCCTAACTCTATACAAATCTACATGCTATGGCAAATTTTTACTAGATTTTTCCCACAGACATATAGAACCAGGAGAAAATGTAGACAGATCATAGAACACATTTAAGGGGTGGCTCCTTTCAAAATTAAACACTAATTTTGAAAGAAACCACCCCTTAAATATTTCAATCTCTATTAGGCTATATGAGCTACATTTTAAGTCTAAATTCTTGATCAATTTTAAGAGAATTTACAAATTGACATTATAGAACCAGGGGAAAATTTTAAACAAAAGCAATTCTGGATGGAACCAGCCCTTAATTGTTTTAAACTATATTATATGACTTTAATTAAATATACTTCCGTAGACTTACTTCCTTATTTACTCAATGGCAATAGCCAATTCCTAAGCAAGCTAAAGGAATATTATCTACTTTATGGAACCCGAAGGTTCACTGCCGCGCTTACCTGAGTCCGCCATTCAACCCTATTCTGTGCTAACTCCATCCAATCATCCCCCACAAGTCCTACTTCCCATAAATCCGTTCTAAGATTGTCCTCCCACCTACGTCTAGGTCTTCCATGTGGTCTTTTCCCTTCGGGTCTCCCAGTCAATACTTTTGAGATATGTCTTTCCTCCCCCATGCGTGCAACATGTCCAGCCCATTTCATCCTTCACGATTTAATTGCCCTTACTAAAATATATCCGGTGAAGCGTACAAGTCCTGAAGCTCGTCGTTATGCAATTTTCTCCAGTCCCCATTTTCATCCCTCTTGGGCCCAAATATTTTTCTAAGCACCCTATTTTCAAACACTCTCAGACTATGTTCTTTCTGAACAGTTAGCGGCCATGTCTCACATCCATATAATACAACCGGTAGGATAATAGTCTTATAAATCTTAGAAGACGAGATGATAAAGAGTTTCTCAACTGCATAAAAACAAGCATTTCCTGATTTGAGCCTACACTTAACTTCTGCCTTAATATTATTTGTAGCTGTATCCACTTGTTCGAACGATTTACCGGCTATTCTAACATTTTGTGGAGCATTATTTTGACGTTCCATGACCATATACCTAGTTTTCTCTGTATTAATTTCTAATCCAACATTCCTGCAGGCATCGAAAAGACTTTCTGCATTTCTCTCGATTGTGTTTACGTCATCGTCCAACAAGCAAACGTCATCTGCATAAGCTAAAATCGGGTGACTGCCATTTAATTCTAGGCCTACGTTGTTTTCCTGAACTTTCCTAATGGCGTATTCCTAAGCGAAATTAAAAAGTAAAGGTGATAGTGCATCTCCTTGCTTCAAGCCGCTTCTAATGGCAAACCTATAAAAAAAATTTCCCTACCCTGACTCTGCTAGAGGTATCATTTAGAGACATTTTGATCAGCCTAACTAACTTCTTTGGTATCCCAAACTCAATGAGGATTTTGTTGAGTTTTTCTCGCCTAACTAAATCATATGCTTTTTTTAAAAAAAAAAAATCTATGTATAGCTGGTGAACAGACTTATTAATTATTATATTCTCACTTTTTCTCCAAGATTTGGCGAATACAAAATATATGATCGATGATTGATCTATTTCGTCTAAATCCACATTAGGAATTAATTTACCAGAATTGACGTGAATAAATTTTTAGGCAAAAACGAATTTTGGAAGAAAACACCCCTTAAATGTTTCAACTCCTATTATAAGATCGTTTCTTCTTATTTCAACTTATTGGGCCCGGGGCATGGTGTGTATAAGTAATGGGGTGCAAAACCCCAAGACCTCTATGAGCTAAAATAAGCTACTTCTAGCCTTTTCTGAGGAAATAGTGAGTGTGATAAGTCGTTCTTCAAACTTTCAATCGTTCTTCAAACTTTCAAGTCGTTCTTTCAAACTTTAAGATACCTAAACAAGGATATAGAATTTGAAAATCGAAAGTTTATTTCCTCCATAAATTTATTTCGAATTACAAGCAAAATAGGCCTACTAAGCTAGTTGGTTTATAAAATAGCATTCTGCGATAAAGAGGACATTCATGATTCTAGTGAGGCAGGCTGCTTCCTTTCTACTGGCGGATCTCAAACGTTTTGAAGATTGTATCCCTTAGAAACAATAGATCTTTGAGGGATAAAAACTATTCCTTATAGATGACATTGCTAGGCAACAGTTTCGTGTTTGGAGATGGCATTGCTTAGCTACAGTTTCTTGTTCAAAATGTCATTGCTAAGCAACAGTCAGGTGTTTTAAAACTTCATTGCTAGACAACAGTTTCCGGTTTAGACAGGCATTGCTAGGCAACACTTTCGTGATAGAAAAATTACATTGTCAGGCAGTAAATTGTCTTTAAAAATTACAATGCTAGGAAAAATTTTCTCTTTGAAAAATGCATTGAAAGATAACAGTTTTGTGTCTGAAATTGACATTGCTACGCAACAGTATCTTTTTTTAAGAAACTCTTTAATTGATTCAAGCATTCCAAAGTTAGGTCCAAGGCAGAATAACGAAATTAATCATTAGTATTCCATTTGTAATGTTCATATTAGTTTTGTACCAGTAAACAAAATGCAATTATTATACGAGAATTTTTTGTACTGCACATGTACGAAATATTAGGCTAATAGTTATCCTCCTGGATTTTGACGTATGTGGGGGGACAATATTAGGATTGATTTAAGGGAACTAGGATTTGCAAATGGTTGGAGTTAGCACAGAATAGGGTTGAATGGCGGGCTCAAATAAGCGCGGCAATGAACCTCCGGGTTCCATAAAATAGATATTCCTTTAGATGGAAAGGTGAAGTCAGGCTGAAAAATGCAATGCCATAGCCGGGATTTGAACCAGGATCTTCGGCTCTCCGTGCCGATGCTCTTACCAACTGAGCTACCATGGCAACATGCCGGTACAACATTAAATTCTCCAACTGACTCACATATCCCAGTTCCTTTAGTTTGCTTAGGAATTTTCTATTGCCATTGAGTAAGTAAATAAGTAAGTAAGTTTGTCAATATTATCAATATTTCATGGCAATATTTCATGTAATTTATTATGCTTCTCAGTTTTTATAACTGCTATTCAAGCCAGACGAGTATCCCCTAAAAGAATAGCACGTAGTCTACTCCCTGGGGTACGAATCCAACAGTTTGAGAACTCGACAGATATGCTCGCTGAGCAAACAGAACAGAATGTACTGATTCAGTTAGGTTGCCCTTAGGCAATGCGTCAATTATGTAGATGCGTTTTAACAAGATACGAAGAACAGAAACACCGCTACACACTTTGCACAATGTGGCGCACAATAACTCAACACACTAATGCAGACCACACACAGGCCTATATTATTTTGTTACATCAACTGCATTATTATGCGATAAAGCTTAATGAGACAAAATTCTTCTATCTTATCTAATTGAGCGTACTTAGGCCTACATTGTAAATGCAAATGTTCAAAGTAGTAGTAAATAAATGCATAAAATGGTAGTAGATACTTTTACTACACTTTTCTACGGCAATACTAAGATTTGTAAGAATAAAAACCTTAGAAAAGCTTTTCCTCTTAGCAAAAAATCGATAGTGTGGAAATGGATGCATAAAGTGTAGTATAGAACTCTGCTTTGTAAGTGTTACAGTACTAAGAAAAATCGTAGCTTGCATCGTTCGTGGCTTCGAATGCTTATCAATTCCACATAAATAGAATCTTTGTCCTGCAAAAACGCATAATACGTACCATTTATAATGCCAAGCCTCTCGATTCCTGCAAACCTTTATTTAAAACCCACAAGATCCTCCCACTACCATGTATCATTATTTTTGAAGCCGCCCTGTTTGCTTATTCTCATAGACTCCTTTTCAAAGTTAATTCTGACTACCACTCTTACAACACCCGACATAAAAACAGCATAGCACTGACGAAACACTCTACCCATCTATTCGAATCTTCTCCATACTACTTATGCTCTAAGGTATTTAATTCACTCCCCTCTCATATCACATCACAAAAAACAGAAATTTCATTTAAGAAAATGCTCAAATCCTTTCTTTTATCAAACTGTTTTTATAATATAAGTGATCTCTATTCTTTGTAAGTGTGTATATACTATATTCTTAAATTTATCATTCAATTTGTATAATTCATCTTCCATATACTGTAAAAATAGAGCTAGAAATAATATTAAAATGTATAATGTAGTAAAATGTAGCATGTTTAAATATTGTACATGTATTGAATATTTGTATGTAAATTATTAATTTGTAAATGTGTGTGTTAAACTTTAAGAAATGTAGTTTATAAGTATATGTAAACTTATAAGTGTAGGTTAATGTAAAACACTGTACTGTGTAAGAAAATAAACTAACTAACTAACTGAATGATTGGTAAATTGCATTGCTATTTTTTTACAAATAAGACAAAAAGAAGTATAAGAAGCGCTATCAGTTACTGTTAGTACGAACTTCACAGATTTGAGAAAGAAAATGTTGAATGGTTGCGGCGAAAGACGAGGAGCAGCCCTAACCTCCAAACAAACAAAAAAAGAGGATTCTGTTGAGATATGTGGCAGACTTAGGACTTCAGAATGGAATAGGTGAAGAAATAGGGCTTCACCAGAACATTGTTACAAGGGCAGTCACTTTTGTAACGGATAAAATTAAGGGAAAAGCCCAAGTGTGGATAACATTTCTTTCCACGAACGAAGGTTGTAGACTTTCCTTTTTCGGATATTCATAAACGCAGCCATTTGCACTTACGAGAAACCTTTTGCTTAGCTAGCGAAGGCAGGCTTTGTGATGGGGAATTTAGAAACTAGATGAAAAAATAATTAAATTTATGGTTAATGCTTTCTTGTCACAATCACAATCATGCTCAGCATTCGGGTAGTCACGAATAGTAACGGAAATACCCGAAGAGCGCAAAGTCGATTATTATCAAAAAATAAAACCTACGGTACGCTAGCATTCTCTTCGTAGCAGAAGAATCGTGTTTATGCATACGATGTGAAGTTTATTGCTGCGTCTCCATTGATATACATTTAACACCAACATGTTGCAGTTAACATATGTTAAATGTTTATAATCAACTTGTTGACGTGTTCAAGTCAAGTGGTTTGCCAATTAACAACTGTCTCCACTACAATGTTATAGGTTAACATATTATGTTGGCGCGGTTACTAACAGAATGAATAACATTCAAAACGAAACCGCCTCTGAAGAGGGCAGCCAACATTACAAAATGAGAGTAGTTTTATATACTCGTTATTATCTTCTTGTTAACTGTCTATGACTTTCTTAGATACTAATTTTGTACAGATGTCTTGATCTTTTCAAAATAACTATCACGTTTTTCAAGAATGGAGTATGCCTTAAAAATAATTTTAAAAGTAGATGCAATACTATTGAGAACACTGATATATCAAATACTCACATAATACAAAATGGATGCCGGGAATATTGAGGAAGCCGTCGACTGCTTTTTGTTTAGACGGAAATTCCCGAACCAAAGCCGATCGCTTTTCGTTTCCCGAAAATTCCCGAAACAGAGCCGATATTGACCGAATAGTCAATTGACTTGACATGTTGTCCATTTTCTCCGGAAAACAAATTAACATCTGAAAATGTTAAGTGCAACACGCTGGGTTTGCATCTCAAGTCAATTGGAACGCGAAATTGCAATATACATGTCAATATCAACTTGTTAATATTGACTTGTTGGTGTAAAATGTATATCAATGGAGACGCAGCTTACGCTTTTCTTTTACCTTTTCCTATAGGTAAAGTAAAAGCATTGACTACGATTTTATGAATACCGCCCAAGTATGGATTCCCTCAGGAGTTCATTCTAGGCCCCTTTGTTCATTGTTATGGTCTACGACCTAACCTGTACGCTGATATCAACTACCCTGAGTCACAGTAGTAATGGGGACTTAACTGTAAGCTCTTTGTTTATAAAGAAATTAGGAGAGGGTTCTCCAATAACGGATTCTTAGTTAATGCAATAAAACTCGAAATATATTACTCTTAAACAGAATCTAAGAGATATGAATAGAAAGAATAAAATGAATAGAAACGAGGAGGTACCGGGGATCGAACCCGGGCCAAGGGATCTGTAGTCAGAGACGCTAACCACAAGTCCACGCCGGCGGTCTATACAAAAAATAGACAAGCACAATCAATATCTTATTTATAAAATAACAACAAAATAACAAATATGAAAATAAATCAATTCGGGAAGTCCCAGGTACAAATTCCGGGGCCGGCCAATTGACGTGGATTTTTGTAATAGTTTCCACAGTCGTAAAGGCAAATGCCGAATTGGATATTTACTTGCAATGAGTCATCCTCTTCATTTCATCCTGTATCATATCCATTTAAATTAATATCAGTAGAAATTTACTGACCTATAAAACACACCGGAAGAAAATAGTTGAACATCAATAGTCGCATGGCCTACTGGTATATACACAGAACGACCATTCGAATACGGTACTTTATATATTATGATTCTTGACATCCCAAAAACTTTCAGGAATCGATATTTCCGACTTTTTCATTTCAGAACTCCCAGTACTAGTGCTAACACTAAATCACAAAAAAATTGACATGGTGTCATTTACTTCCAGGGTACAAATATATTCCCTCGTAGTTAAGGAGATAATTTTTTTTACAATTAATAAAAATTAATTTATACGTTTGTGAAAACAGCCAAAATATACCGAAAAATAAGGTACTGTTGTCAAAACAAAAACACCAAATTATAAAACAGAGAGAAAAAGCATGCACTGGGAGTCAAACCTGGGTCTCCTGGGGGTGTTCCTCGCACCTTGCCTCTGGGCAAACAAGTTATCTTAAATTTGATGTGTTTTATGTGTCTGACGTATCTGTCTGTAGCCATATTTAATTTGCAATAATTAATTATAAAACAATAAAATCAGGTAAACTGATATAACAAAGTGCTAGTATGTTTTCGTTGAATCAATTATAATTGCAATTATGATATGCAGAAAATAAGTTTTTCTAATCAGATTAAAATCGACCAGCGTCAGCAGAACTACAGATTTGTGATACCTTGACAATCGCGCACTCACATATAAAATAAAATTAAAAAATACATGTCAAATCGACCGGCTACGGGATTTGAACCGGGGACATCCAGAATACGAGGCCAAGACGTTACCATTTGGCCAACTCAGTCGGTTTGACGGTGTTGTTTGATAAGCATATGTGAAGGAATAGTATTAACTGTCAAATTATATAGGTAGACAAAAATTAAAAAAACATGTTACTTTTAATTAGTCGTTACTCTGGTACCAGTCAACCAATTAGGTCCAAACTTAATAGGCTTCTTGCCATGGGCGTTATAAATGCGTATACCAAGTTTCATGAAAATCCGATAAAGCATATTTGAGTTATGGGGCCTTTTGTTATATAATACCATAAAAATGCACTAAATTGGGCATTATTCCGGTACCGGCCAACCGATTTGGTCCAATATCAACAGACGTCTTCCCATGGACATTATAAATGTGTATACCAAGTGTCATAAAAATCCGATAATGCGTATTTGAGTTATGGTGATTTTAAATAAAAAACCAAATTGGGTTTGACGCCGGTACCGATTTGGTTCAATATCGATAGGTTTCTTCCCATGGACATTATAAATGCGTATACCAAGTTTCATGAAAATCTGATAAAGCGTATTTGAGTTATGGCGCGTACATACACACGGACAGACGAACAGACAGACATTTTTTGTCCCGCACAAACAATCTCATAAAGTACCATACTGGCACTTAATAACAGGGTTTCTTGCAATATAATGAATACATACGATCTAATAAGAAGCATTTCTGTGACTATAACATCTTCGTCAAGTTTCGTTTCGTAATTAAACAGAAAATGAGGTATTTACTACACAAACAATACATTATGATACTCGTAGTTGGATACGGAATAGAAATGCAGTGGCACTGAATAACAACATTTAACAGAATTAGTGTTATAGGGCCTGTAACCCTTGAACTGGGGGTAGTTATCATTCGATGGGCTGATAATTATGAAAAAAGGTTTGTTTCTGAACAGCAGACTAAGCCATAGATAACTGTGAAGATAGCGGTAACAACGTTTTCGGTAACTGGCCACAGGCAAGCTAAAATGTCAATGATCTGGAAAACGAATGTATAATATCAGGGGTGCCCAATCCCCTAGCTTCATGATTCACCCCCAGTTTAATGAAAAGTAACCCCCTAACTTCGTATCACCCCAACCACATGAAAAGTGCAAATAATGGAATAACAGTAGGCCTACTCCAAAACTTCTTCCCAAGGAAAAGGTATTGATGTCAATTGAAAAAGCAAGTTTAATAAGGCTGTTTTTAAATGATAAGTAAAGTAAAGTAAAGTAATCCCTATGCAGGCCTTGGAGGACCAGAGAGTTCCAGGAGGTTGAGGCTCCCAGATATTGGACATTCGGACCGTGAAGGTAGTAAGGTTGTCAGCCTTACGCACCTGCCGCTTTTACCCCCAGGATGCTCCTGGTACTCACTTCTGTTCCAAGAAGGATTAGGTCAATTGAAAAACTCCAACGACCTCATCGGAAATCAAACCCGCGACCTTCCGGTTTGTAGCGCAGCGCCTCAACCACTACGCTACGGCCTACCCCTTTAAATGATAAGTAGGGACCGGATTTTTAGGTTTTTTAAAACACTGTTTTAGGTTTTCCATTAGGTGAAATAGTTTTTTTAAGGTTTTTTGTCCAAAATATCGTTGTCGGGTAGAATAATTGGTTTAATGAATTTGAATGTGCTACATAGGACTCAATACATAATACTTGTAAAGTTTAACTTAACAAAATTGACTTAAATTTGTGTAAACTTACTTTAGGACAATATTATACAATTGAAGAAAGAAAGCATAAACAATCAAAAGAAGCAGTGAAAATAACATTGCCTCACATTTCCTGGTTACAGTATATCACAAAATGTTTAAAGATTCTCAACTGTGAAGTTCTTCCTGTTATCTCTTAGAATACATTTGAAGGCAGAAAATTTCATTTCAACCACACATGACGTCATAGGTGTGAATTTCATCGAAGCAATTGCAGCAGGTTCCCAAGTTAATTGGACACTGGAATTTTTAAAAGGAATACGCCGGTACTCTTATACTTCCTCTCTTGATGCTGTCCATCCTAGACGACAATGGGTTGAACGAAACGCTGGTGGTATTAATTTCAACCCGACAAAAATTATTGTCTCTATCGATTTCTCAACTGACAAACAAAAAGGAAAGAAGAAAAAAAAGGAGCCTAAATTAGATATTTTAGGTTTTATATCCCGTTTAGGTATATTTAGGTTTTTATACCCCATTTAGGTATTTTTAGGTGCCATAGAATTAATGTGGGTGAAACCTGTGGACATGATTCGAAAAAGTGTATGAGCGCTTTTCATTTTGGGATTAAGGAAAAAAATAGGTAAAAACCTAAGAATCGGGTCCCTAATTGATAAGTATATCTAGTTATCGTGTATATAATTGATAACAAATTATTACAGTATATCTTAAGTCTGATTTAAGGAGAACTGATTGTTCACAGACATATTTCTTTCTACAGTGGTCTTGGCATTTGCATGCCTAACGATGGCATTGCACATTTATGGCCGGTTTCTATAAACTCGCGAATTACCCATGGGTAAATTATCCAATGGACACAATTTACACAAAAATAACACCACACAAACACAAATAATTTAAAGATAGCAATCACATACACTAGTGGCGAGTTTCTAGATAAATGTCCTCTGGATAAATATGAAAATGACAGAAAAAATGTTCCTACAAACTTGGGCTAGATCTTTCCAAGGGTAAATCTTCGGGTTAATTTATCCTTTCATGGATGGCTGGATAAAATTTAACCTTTCATAGGATCAATAGTAATATTTAAACAATGAGAATCAAAGCCTTCTGAATTAAATTAACTGTACAACTCCAAGGCCTTGCTCATTATATCATTGTAGGTTAAATGGAACTAATTTGTCCATGGGTAATTTACCCATAGGTAATTCACTAGTTTCTAGAAACCGGGCATAAATCTGAAGACTTACATTTAAACAGCCATTGCTTTTTCGGCATTTTCCACATTTTTTTAGTTTGTTTCCTTAACTGCAACTGAACACTCAACTGAAACCAGTCGCCTAAACCTTTAAATATTCAATTCAATTCAATTCAATTTATTCACCAGAAGAATCTTGTTACAAAATTCATGGTTTCGTCACTTAAGTCTAATACAATATATGATACAACTTGTTAACACTGAGATATAAAATACTTATATTAGGATTAAGAGGAAATCTCTCCTTCAAAAAGCATAATTAAGCATAATTAAGCATAACTAAATTGGTAAGTCTACCATCTGTATATTGGTGCGTGTGAGGGAGGTGGGGGTTGTCACTATGCCAACGGGTGCGAAAAAGCATGACCAGATATTTGTCATCACTAGGAATGGCTTCTAATGACCAAAACATAGTGTAAAAACGCAAAACAAAACAAAAAATCATTTTTATAACAAAAGTGGTAGGCCTAAAAAAAGACTCAAGTATTAAAAAGGTAAATGAATTATCTGTACTTAAGTTATTTATAATTAGTTTTTCACAAGTAATGAGTTGATTTCAGAGAGCAATTTGATGGATGAGTGTTTAATTAAGTTTACAATATAAACAAATCTTATTTTGTTACTAACATAGGAAGTAAATTAATGCTACTTGGGCACCCTTTGAGACAAACAAAAATAGTAGTTCCGAACTGAAATGCTCTTTAAATTGCTCCTGTCAAATGGATGCCATATAAAATGAAAAAAAAAAAGAAAAAAAAAACTTTATTGATAGAACCCTCGTTCTAATGTTTATTACAACAAACAAACTCTAAGAAACGATGAAGGCTTACCGGAAATTCTCAAATGAAAACAATTGTCTATTGTCTGAAAATAATGATTTGTACGTCCGCTGGAGGTTTTCTTAGAAATTCAGTATAGTTCAAAATGCACATTCCTAAAAAAAAAATCCCTTTAGGCAGGCCTACAGGCTGAGGTAGATTTCAAAGTGCTTTTGGTTTAATTTATTATCGCTGCGCAGCAATCTTCTTTTTTAGCCTTGGCATGGCAAACCCGCAGTAATAAGAACTGAATTCGGTAAAGAGGAAGAGCCTACAATCATTTGTTTTGACAACAAGAATAGGATATAATATTCTGGGAGGCCGTGCGCAAGATCAGCAATGAATAAAATTAGCAAAGCCGCTAAACAAGACAAAATTATGATATTATAATAATTCTTTTAAGTGTTATTATTTTCAAACATTAAAATCTCGCGTCATATGAGAGCTATCAAGAAACTAGTTATTGATTTGTAGAGTACTCATCAAGAGCTTTTCAACGATACCCCACAAGACGTGGTTTCAAAAGTTTCGAATTTTCATCCCCCACCCCCACCCTCACCCTCACTCGAATCCCCGAATCGTTGGTGTCACTGTGAACTCCATAGGAAGTACTCTAATTTATTCAAACAAAGTTTCCCTCTATACTTCATAGGGGCCGAGATATACATTTTTTAAAATTTCAACCCCCTTGGGCCAATTTTGCTCATTAACGAACTTGTCCGAACTATTGGGCCTAGAAATAACATATTAAAATTTGGTTCAAATATCTTCAAAATTACGGCCGCTATCGTGTAAAGATATATATATATATATATATATATATATATATATCACAATTTTTTTAGGTAGATTTCGAAGAAAAATCTACCTATTGCAATGGATACCATGTCATGATTTTCGAAAAATTCTTTCATATCTTTACGTTTCATGCTCCCCTAAGTACGAAACCACCGCCCGTTCAAAAAAAAATTTTGTGATATTTATATATATATTTATATATATACAGTATATTTATATATATATATATATATATATCTTTACACGATAGCGGCCGTAATTTTGAAGATATTTGAACCAAATTTTATTATGTTATTTCTAGGCCCAATAGTTCGGACAAGTTCGTTAATGGGCAAAATTGGCCCAAGGGGGTGGTCGGGGGAGGGGGTTGAAATTTTAAAACATTTATATCTCGGCTCCTATGGAGTATAGAGGGAAACTTTGTTTGAATAAATTAGAGTACTCCCTATGGAGTTCACAGTGACACCAACGATTCGGGGATTCGAGTGAGGGTGAGGGTGGGGGTGGGGGTGGGGGATGAAAATTCGAAACTTTTGAAACCACGTCTTGTGGGGTATCGTTGAAAAGCTCTTGATGAGTACTCTACAAATCAATAACTAGTTTCTTGATAGCTCTCATATGACGCGAGATTTTAATGTTTGAAAATAATAACACTTAAAAGAATTATTATAATATCATAATTTTGTCTTGTTTAGCGGCTTTGCTAATTTTATTCATTGCTGATCTTGCGCACGGCCTCCCAGAATATTATAGTACAGTTACTCATTGGATGGCCAGTCGGCTTCAAAGGTTTCGGTGTTTCTTTATGTTAATTGATCTGACTAAATCGGTCTTGGGCCTCCGCTATCCAAAACAAAAGCAACGTTGCAATATTCTCTCATTGTTATCACTGACCTCAGTTCTTCCTTCGCTTTATTCAATTCACAAGTGTTATTGTTTACTGTAACTTGATCTTGCAACAACGCATTTCACTCCACGCGGAGTAGACGAGTAGCTGTCAAAATCGCCACAGGACATTCTTAGATTTTGATTGGCTGGGGTAACTAGCTGATTGGTGCGGTAAAACCAAAGAACATGGATTGAGCTGTCGGCAAACTTTTCCTCCTAACGAAAGGAAGCCGCCTGGGTATGCAATGAGTAACTAGACTATATATCCTATTCTTGTTGTCAAAACAAATGATTGTAGGCTCTTCCTCTTTACCGAATTCAGTTCTTATTACTGCGGGTTTGCCATGCCAAGGCTAAAAAAGAAGATTGCTGCGCAGCGATAATAAATTAAACCAAAAGCACTTTGAAATCTACCTCAGCCTGTAGGCCTGCCTAAAGGGATTTTTTTTGGAACGGGCGGTGGTTTCGTACTTAGGGGAGCATGAAAAGTAAAGATATGAAAGAATTTTTCGAAAATCATGACATGGTATCCACTGCAATAGGTAGATTTTTCTTCGAAATCTACCTAAAAACAGGGGTAGCAGTTATGCTGCAAGATTTCTTTGCTTGCTGTGGACGTTACTTACTTATGATATTATAACACATAAGCATTAAAACAGAAACAAAATTAAATATTCAAAATATAACGCAATGTAACACTTTATAGAACAAAACTAAAAAAAAAAAATGCCGAAATTACCAAAAAATTACCTCCCTTAAAAATGACAAAAAAGGTAAAATAATGCCGAAAAAAAATGCTCTTATTTAATCAATTAATTCATACATTCGAGCTATATTTCCATCTTCATATAAAAGAGATGCAACATCATCAAATGACTGCCCTTGTCATCACACATCATGCAAGGCAATGACGGGCCGACAGCTCAGATCGCACTCGCAGAGCAGTCAGCACACACAATTATTCGGTGATCGATTTCGTCGGCGTGGCTCTTGGTTACAAGCAAATGCGTTTTACTGTGATTATAACTTTAGGCCTACTGGTTGTACAGTACATTTTATTCGCTTTTAAAGAGTTATAAGAGATATTTGTTCCCGTTTGAAGTTATAAGACTTAACCGTTTGTACCTTTAACATAAAAATGTTATATTTTATACATTAATGAACCACGGAGTATTGTCTCTTTTGGACAGTGCATGAGCATATTATAGGAGAATAATCCCTCTGACACTGGGATTTGAACCCAGGACCTTTGTCTATCCGTGCCAATGCTCTACCAACTGATCTAAGACAGAGTTCATTTCACTGCGCCAGATGGAACCTCTCTCCTATGACTCATTGCCCTTCATGGTCTACCTCACTGCCAGACAAGCTATGTCATATGCAGTACCGTACTGTGAGGCACACTCTGTGGTCCA
Source organism: Ectobius pallidus (assembly GCA_964059195.1). Lineage (NCBI taxonomy): Eukaryota > Metazoa > Arthropoda > Insecta > Blattodea > Ectobiidae > Ectobius > Ectobius pallidus. Next base: position 30,062,012 of record CAXKWD010000001.1, on the reverse strand, counting down.
TGTACCCTGTGTGTGTGTATATATATATGTCAACTGTACAATAACAGTGGAAGACCGCTCACAAAAATCACTAATTAGTGTGCCTCACAGTACTGCATATGGCATAACTTGTCTGTCAGTGAGGTAGACCATTAAGGACACTCAGTCATAGGAGAGAGGTTCCATCTGGCGCTATGAAGTGAACTCTGGCTTAGCTCAGTTGGTAAAGCATTGGCACGAATAGCCAATGGTCCTGCGTTCAAATCCCAGTGACAGAAGAATTTTTCTCTTGTAATATTCTCACAAAAATGCTCATTTCCCAACAATTTTCAACCCCCCCCCCAGAAATTTCAATGACTCACTCTGCATTTTAACATTTCTCTTTGGGCACCCCTGATAATAATACCTTAAACCCTGAGACAATGTAATCATTATAAGTAAGATGTAAGGAATAAACTTTGAGGCTACAGAGAAAACAAAACACTTCCTTCTTATTGCAAGTTATTATCCTGGGCCATCTGGCATTTGCCTTGCTATCTCAATATTGAAGTAACATGTCTTGTAAAATTTGTCAAATGAATGATATTGTCTTTTCGTTGTTTTGTTCTTGAAAGACTACGAATTAACAAAAATGTTTCTTACGAAAGTTGTTTGCTTTGTAGAGCTTTAATGATCGATAGCTCAAGTGATACTAACTTCACACGCCCTTTGGTTAAAAACATTTTTGTAATGAGCACTTAATGTCGTAGTTTTCTGAATTAAAAGTCTGTTATGAGTGGTCTCATTCATTCTTTGCGTGTTATCGGTTGACGATGTTTTGGGGTCTCGGTCTTGTGAACATGAAACGGAAAACTTGCTAAAAGTTTTCCAGAAGTTGTACCATGGTAAAGAAATGCAATAGGTAGTCTTTCTTCGAAATCTAAGTTACTTAAAAGAAATAGGAAGAGGTTTTTATTACCTTTTGAATTATAAAACTTCACCATTTTATCATGTAAAATTTTAATTTTGCAAAAATATTCAGCCCCCCCCCCCCAAAAAAAAATTCAATGACACACTCTCCGTTTTAACCCGCACCTCAAAATGCACACTAATGCGTTTGAATTTGCTACACACTGGTGGTCAGGTTCCGTTCTCCCCTCGTGTTTGGTTGAGTTCATTCTGGTATTATCAGCAACGTAGCGTGCAAACTTCACACAACCTAGGCATTACACTGCCCATTCATAACCTATTATGAGGAACCCCAACGTGTTTCGTTGTCCATGATTCCGTTGGGCAGATCTATTCCGGGGGGTAAGATGGTGGGCAAGAACATCATGGGGTAAAGAATGTAGTGACAAGAAAATGTATGTACCGCAAATAAATATTTTGCATTTATACAAGTTCTGAAGTATTTTAACCAAAATACTATTTTCAGGAAAATGTGTAGAGTTGGTGTCATTTTATGAAGGACTCGTCCCAACCCATCTACAAAAGAATATAATAGCATTGTTCCCCAATCCGAAAATCTGCACAGACTTCGACACCGAAAAAGAACATGTGTTCTTGTAGTCGCGTGGGTTTCCCCAATGTTGTCGCTGTCATTCACTACTTCTTAAGTAAAATAAATGCTGTGGTACGTACTTGGCAACATTGTACTGGATTGCAGACAAGTGTAAATACGCCTAATTACCTTTCTATTCGCTGATTGACAGGTCGAAAAGGATTGGGGTATCAGCAGGTAGGGGAAGTTCTTGGAAAAAAAAAAGTCTTTAAAAGTGGCACCCACATTACATGTAACTTATGTATTTTTGTGTGAACAGCGAAGCTCGAAACGAAAACTTCTTTCAGAACAGCATTTCTTTTAGCACTTCTCTTTGAATCACATCGATGACTTTTCTGCCACTTTATACAAGTTAAATGCAATCTTGTTTTTCGCGATTTTCTGAAAGAAAAGATATATACTAACCGCATATACAAAGGCCTAAAACTCATGTTTAAAACGTTCATGGAAATTATCGTGACCAATAAAATGGGAGACGTTCATGTTGTCTCGCCAAACGTCGTGGTTTTTCTTGTGAAGTTGACATTTTTAGTGTTAGTCAATATATTATGCGTGTGTGTTTTATTATTCTATGAAGAAGATGACGGCCTTACAACCTTTGGCAACAGCTTCACAAAAGGATCAATAAACATCCGTGAGTGTTGTCCAATAATTAATCTATTTATATTACATCGCATTCCTTACCATAAGAAAATGTCATTCAGTATACAATACAGCTTTGTAAGAGGCTGAGTGCGTACATCCCACAATGCATACACTTAGGATCTATGTGTGGGGAAAATGAAGCATTGTGAATGCTTAGGCTAGAGAATGTCGCGTGTGTCCTTGTTATCGAAAAACAAGTTCACGAAGTGTGTGTTTCCTATTTAAATGCGTGTAAACGCACTGTCAAAGGTTCCTGCATTTGCATAACGTGTTTTCGTCGTGATCCACTGTCACATGGATAATAAGATTGAGTGTTCGTATCCCTCTGATTGCAATGCAAATACCCCCATCGTTACGTCAGACACACTGTTTGCATTTCACAGCTGATTCATCCGAACCCTGGAAATAAAGGCGCGTCCTTTACCGTGACGAGACGCACTCGTTTTCACAAAAACAAAAAAAAAAAAAAAAAAGATTTTACAATATCCAAGTTAGGGGATGGAAAACTAATGGCGTGTTACAATAATGGCTATACAATGATTTTCCTGGGGCACTTAACCGGAGGCAGATGGAAAATGTGGCATCCAGTGAGAGAGTGGGCTGGGCTAAGACAGAAATAACGGAATCGAGGGAGACATTTTGAGATTTGTGTTTGGCTTTCTAATGAGAAAAAATTTCATCTTAACACTTCATTTATTTCTTCTTATCAGAATCTACACATTTCAAAGTGTTTACAAAAATTAAATTCAGACCACAGTGCCACCGTAAGGTTTTTCTCGCATTTTTTCGATATTTAAAAAAAAATTCAAAACTTTGAAGCGCCATATCTCGGTATGTATTTGGTTTTAAAAAACGTTTAAACAATGCAAATGGTAGGAAATTTAATGCTCTTTAACTCTTGTGATGGAATATTTTAGGCTATAACGGGTTGTTTAGGAGTTATAAGGAAGAAACTATAAAACCCAACAATTTCGAGGTTTTCGGCTGCCCTAAAGTTCGCACAGGATACTCGAATTGTAAAACTTGGATTATACACCACAGAATACCTACATACAACATATTAAAAAATTATTAACTTCGGACTTTTTTCCAGATAAAAATACCTGGTGACTGGACTATAACCGCGCCCTACACATCACGTTACTAATGCTTGCGAGCTGGCTTAGCCCACTCTCTCACTGGAGAAACGCCATTCACTTAATTTATGAATATTGTCTTTCACGAATAGATAGGGAAGGAACCCACACACACCTTTAAGATAAGGTTTACAGTTACACGACTATATGTAAGAGATGACAATAACTCAAATTTGAAAATTGTTGGCTTAGCCCACTCTCTCACTGGATGCCACAAATGTGTTCGATCCCATAGTGTATAAACCAACCATAAGGCGCCGTCCTCTCGCGCCCGGGTCACCTTACCAGCACTGGGGTTCCCTCAGACTTCGTCACCTTCGATGCTATGATCTTCTGCCACTCTTACCTCCGATGCCTTTATAAGCAACCCGTGTGTCTTCCCTCTTTGCTCGATCTCTCAGCACCCTCATGGTTATCAGGGTGTTAATTCAAACAAATACATAAACACATCACTCTTTCCCTATTCTATGCTCATTTATTCACTAATCCACTAAATATATGAATATACAGTCAACCCTCGATATAATTCCCCTCTTTACAATGCCACCCTCGCACAGTGCCAATAAATGCAAGTAAACGGATCTTCTCCCATACAAAAACATCAGAAATCTCGTTACTCTGCCAATTCATTTAGTGCCGGTGAATATAAGACAAGATTTTTACAAAATATAGCTTGCAGTGATGTCTTTTCAGTTGCAGAATTCTTTTAAAACTGGCGTGAATGTAAGGAAGAGTATTTAAGAAACATACTGTACTGTATTTCCAAGAAGTGAGTGTTCCCCGGCCGCTAACTGTAAATGTAGTGCAGAGGAATGAGGAAGCTATGTTAAGAAGTCAGACAGATAGCCTGCGTGAGGGTGGAGCAGGTAGAAAGGACCCCTCATGCAATGAGACATTCCGACCTTTCACTTATATTTTAGTTCAGTGTCCATTCAGCTGCTAAACACTACACTAAGATTGTTAAAATGAGGAGAGCTGTTGTTACACTTCAAGAGAAATGAAAAGTCTGTGCATACAGTGAAAGATTTCCAAAGTCTGTCCAGCAGGCTACTGCATCACATTTGTCATTATTGCGGAGGAAAACTGTTTCGGCAATGTATAGGCAATATTGTATTATGCCATTTTTATTTTAAAAATTAAAATTCGTTTTAATGCCACCCTCGCTTTGTGCCACTAATGTTGGAGAACGGATGGTGGCATTATATCGAGGGTTGACTGTATGTATGTATATATATAAACATTTTTTGAACTACATGATGAATATATACACTTCTTCAGCTACATCGCTGTCGCCCCGCGTCTCTAGTGCACTTCACTCAATGCAACTACTAATATAATTCTCTAACTCTTCCCAGCGTCCACGGCATCCACTGAGATTCAACTATTCAGCACTTTTACGCTAAAACGGATGTCAGCCAGTCAAGGCTGCTGGACTTTGGATTAAGGTTTGCCAATCTGCAACGTTTGTGTTTGATGACACTGTAAATCGTCGGAATTGTCAAGTTTCTGAATTTTTTTAAAAAGAAATATTGCCATATTGTCAATTCCAGGAAAATAATTTTAATCGTTTCATTTTTATTATAAACATCATCAGAGATAAATCAAAAGAACACCCGAATGAGCAAGTGCTCGTATTATGATAAAGGTTTACTTAAAACAAAAGAAAGTAGATTTTTTTCATAGGAAGAGTGAAGAATAATGTTCTGGCATCTGTTATCACAAAATAAATATTTTTAGAATATATTCAGACTTATTTTTCTTTTGGTTGAAAATAGCTTCTTTTACGCGTACAAAATGTTGCACTCCACATTGGAACACGCAACAATGTCCCTACGGTAGAAGACAATGTGCGTTGAACATGCACCACTGGACATATCTGACGTAAACCCAAAACTGGCAATGTTGGACTTAGGCCACCTGGGCTCGTTTATCGCATTTTGTTGAAGCTATCTTATTGTTTGGCTTTGGAATCATAGCAGCGTTATGTTGTTTATGTTGACTCATTAAGTTAAATGCAAAATAGAAGGTTTTCAAGAGACAGAGGATAAATAGGCCTACCGTATTTTGCTAGTGAAGCAGTAACTGGTTTGTTGCCGAAAAAGTACAGAACGAGCCTACATTTTGTTTTACAGAATGGTATTCACTGAAGAATGCACAAATGTATTCAGAACATGTGTTGTTGGTGAAGTTCACTGAAAGAACATTTTTTAATAATAAACTGATTTCATTTTGGTGATTACGCTCAAGCGGCCATTTTTAAATAGCAATGCATCGTCACGCCCCTTTTAGCCGTTAACCAATAACTGCTTAAATGCGTAATTTAAATGTTTAAAATGTCTTCCGCGGACAAGACATTAGTAGGCCTATAGGCTTTAACTGCTGGTTAAAACATTGACGAAATGTTAACTTTAGTAAAAACCAATGATTTTCCAAGTATATAATTATAAAAATTGTAAATAACTTTTCTTTGCATATTCCTTGCTTCCAGTAATGTTGCTGGCATTTTGATAAAATGATTTAATGCTTTGATGCAATCTAGGCCTACCATACGCAATTATTATTATTTGTATAATCCGTTACATTTTTATTCATGGAATAGTCTTAATCAATCCAACTCTCGTGGGATTAGGCTACCTATGAATAAATGTTAACCAAATGAGTGTTCCGTGTGAACAAATTTCATAGACTGAAATTAATTGGTGTTTTGTGTTTTTACCAAGTGTAAAAAAATGCCTAAGATAAAATGCAGAAATGTATGTTTTATTTTAAAGGGAAGGTGTGTAGCCTACTAAATTTCAAGTCTTTTGCTTTAAAATTGTGGAAAATGGACGCATTATAGGGGGGAAAACATCAACTGCGAGTGAGTTGGACTTTTGATAACGCAGGAAGTAAACTGCATCTCAACTCTCGTGGGGACTAAAATATTGTTATGTTTCATAATACGCCGTTTATTCTCCGTTCTATAAAAGCCAGAGTCCATCGGGAGTCCATTTGAATATCCTTTCCTGATCCAAACGTTACAAAACACTGAATGAATGCAAGGAAGAGTTTCTATTCTCTGGAGAATGTGAAAGTGATTCAAGTTTAAACACTATTACAGAAATCAAAGTGAATGAAACATCCGAGTCCTGATCCCTTAGGAAGTAAACCCAAACCGAAAGGAAGAACTGCTTGTCTTGTTTAAGGCGGTCAATGTAAGAAAAAAACATGAGATAGGTAGTAATTCCAGTTCACAAACTGCAATTGTCTGAGAATTTATTGCAGGCTATGTGCGATTGGTTTTAACACATCACATTTTCTATTTTTTAATATCCCGCCAAAATATTACAGTTTCCGTTACTTATATTTTTATATAGAATTTTGTATATATTTACTTTTAGAACACGCTCTGTAAACCAACTGCTTGACAAGAATGTTAACACGCTAAAAAAGTAGCACTTTACCAGCCTAGGCCGGTCAAGTCGGCATGGCAACTGAACAATCCAGATGGCAGTGAACAGTCATACCAACCGTAACAGGGTTTGAAACAATATACTTGATCAAAAAACAACAAATATAAGGCAACATTGTTTCTTAACGTTAATCAGAAACTTTGTCGGGTATTTTTTACAAACACCTAATAATACAACAACAAATTTAGGCTTAAGACAACATTCTTATATTATAAGACACCCGCACTACCATCTACTGTACAGCGTATTTGTAATGTATTATATGGTACAGGAAATTTAACACTATTACGCTTACTGCGCGTGTCTCTGATAAGAAATTCATGCTTCAGCCCGCTGAGTTATTTGGCAGTACACAACTGCCGGGAAAACCTCATTGGAACGAAAGCTCAACAGAAAGAACCACGATTCGCGCCGCTGGATCATATGTCATCCATGAATTCAGTGCGTGAGCATGCACGCGTGTGATAACTGTTTCTGGACGTTACCAGAATGCCCAGTTTACATTCAGCTACTGCCATTACTATTCATTGTTGCCCAGTTTACTGCCCAAAATACTTCTGTGGCAGGATAGAAGGTAGTGAGTGTTCACATTATGCTGCTTCCTGTAGGCAGCTCAAAAGACAACGACTGTTTCCATTGCCGCATTCGACCTCTGACAATGGAATTAATGCAGCTGTGCTGCCTGTCCTTTGACTCGGTCATGAAAACAGCCTTCGAAGGGAGCACAGAATAGCGGCAGGAGGAGGAGCATGATGAAGACGAGTGAGGTGTTTACATAATCGCCTGCTCGCTGCCCTGCCCTAGTGGGCTCAATGTATTACAAACCTATTGCTGACCTTTATAAAAAGATCAACAATCGAATTTGAAGTACTTCTTTATTATGAATCAAAAAGTAAAATGTTCAGGACCCTAAACTGCCATACCCACAACTAAAGTTGGTAATTTTTTATTATATTACAGGAAATATTTTAAGGGTGTCTCTGTATTTGATAAACAGAATCTCTTATTGACTAATTATTCTTTTCATATTTGTATTTATCATAATGTTTATGTTTCTTATTTAATTTTTATTATTTGTTTACAAATTACTACAACATTTACTATTTCAAAAAAGAAAAAGAAAACACAAAAACTTACACTTTCTAGTAGCCTACAAGAAAATATTCCTAAATATTAATACTGAGAAATACTCCCGAAAGACCAAGACTGCTTGTGCTCGGGAGCAGTTCCGAAAATATCAGAGTGAAGAAAGAGGAGAGAAAAAGAACAAAGTGAAAAAAAATCATGCGACAAAGTTATTTTAAAAATTAAAAATATTAAAAATAAAGATAAAGCATAGCCTAGATATGAATTTGATTCGTAGGTATGCCAAGACAAATGAATACCCATATCTCGCAATGTAGGAATGTGAAGCGCGAGAATCACATTTTCTATGTTCAGGGTAGAGAAAATCACTGTGAGTGTACCACATTAGATTATTTTTAAACTTCAATTTCGTTTACACACGCTTTAACTGCAAGCAGGTTAGGTGATATCGCGTGTTTGCGTACGCCAGAAGGCCGTGTAACTATTGACGTGTAAATGTTTCTTTTGTGGATGTAATGTATTTTATTCTTATTGGTGATGAAGAGGTCCACCGCTGTGGGTCAGGGGATGCGTTCAATCCTCTCACGCAGCGGGCCCGGGTTCGATTCCTGGTCGGGACAAGTTACCTAGGTGAGGTTTTTCCGGGGTTTTCCCTCACCTGTGAGACAAAGTCAGGAACTTTAGCCCTTGTGGTCGGATATCATCTGGCCGTCATTATCATCTTCATCCTCATCCTCGCCTTGTTCTGAGTGAGTGTGTGTGTGTGTGTGTGAATGGTGTGTATCGTCCTACTGTATGTGTTCGTGTTGTCTCGGAGATGGCCCCGGCAGTGGGCTGATCACTCATCCGGGGAGGCCCTCCATGTCTTTGTCTGGCCAAAAAAGTATGTATGTGATCCAAAGATAATCCCTCTCCCGACAGGTTGCGGCCCTGTAAGGCCCGGGCGGCTTGGGTCGCTTAAATCCTAAAAGGGAGAGGTAAAATTACGACAAAGAAAGAAAGAAAGAAAGAAAGAAAGAAAGAAAGAAATCATCATAATGTTTGTTTTTTACACTATTATTAATTTTTGTTTACAAATTACATATTACTATCACATTTCATACTTAAAAAAAGAAAAAAAACACAAATACAAGAAAATAGCCCTAAATATAATATTGAGACTGCTCGTGATCGGGTGCAGTTCCGAAAATATCAGAGTGAAGAAAGAGGAGAGACAAAGAACAAAGCGAAAAAAAATCATGTGATGAAGATATTTAAAAAATTTTAAAACACTAAAAATAAAGGCAAAACATAGCCTAATGTGAATTTGATTAGTACGTATGCTAAGACAAATGAATGCCCATATCCCGAAATGTGGGAATGTGAAGCGCGAGAATCACATTTTCTATGTTCAGGGTAGAAAAAGCCACTGTGAGTGTATCACATCAGATTATTTTTTAAACTTCGATTTCGTTCACACACGCTTTAACTGCAAGCAGGTTAGGTGATATCGCGTGTTTGCGTACGCCAGAAGGCCGTGTAACTATTGATGTGTACCTGTTTCTATTGTGGCTGTAATCTATTTAATTCTTACTGCTGACGAAGAGAATGCTCCATTTAACCTATTCACTTGCCCTTCGTGTGACGTATAACATTTCTCGGGAATCCTTCACACCGAACACAAATGCGTCTTTTACATTCTCGTGAAATCGATATACCTACAAATTATATTCTTGACCAGCCAAGTTACTAATAGGTGCTGACATCTATTCGGTGCAACATGAACTAAACAAATCAATATTTACAGCACGACCTAGGACAGAACGAGTGCGATTTCATGTACATTACACATTTTTAATTTCTCTACTGTTATCTTACACGTTGGTTGTTTGGCTTTACGGTTATTTAACGGCGGTTGTGTACAGCTGTTTGTCATGCAAGAGCTCTCTTACATGCCTGTGAATGTACACGGGACATGGGACTGTCGAATTTATGCGCACACAAACTCCATCGATCTGAAACGAGATTGAACCCGCGACCTTGGGCATAGATAGCCAGAGCCACACAGCACGAGCTTATTACAGGCAGGCTGTGTTCTATTCTGTCAGGTTTTCAACATTGCTATACGAAGCGTGTTTTTAAAGTAAGTACCGATATTTTTTTTAAACATATCAGAACATTATTTTTCAAATATTGTATCATTCATTACCTTACACTTACACTACTTCTCCAAATAGTCACTGCCGTTATTCAAGCACCTCTCGTAGAGGGAAACCAGTTTTTGTATACCTTCGTCAAAGAATGATGCAGCCTGTGATGAAAGCCAAGTCTTCACTTCTTATTTCACATCATCGTCGTTGAAATGTTTTCCACCAATGAATTTCTTCAGATGAAGGACCAATTGAAAATCGATTGGATGTGTGTGGCCGGGCATTGTCATGATTCCACGCCTAAACGAACTCAACATCCGATCGCATCATTTGGTTGGGAACAATTCGACCACCCTCCCTACAATTCGAATTTGGCACGAAGCGATATATTTTGTGAACCTCGTGCTTGCTGTTAAATACTTTATAACGATCTTACATCGCAAATAACTATTACAGTCTACATACACTGCAGTATAAACCATATGTGATAATGTTTCCACAGGTTATGTGACATAATGTAACATAATTCGCATTAATTAATGCTAAAAATGACTATTATAAATTACTGAAGATTAGCATGTGTGACAAGGGTGGTTTTTGGCTGAAATTTTAAAGCACAGATTAAGATAATATTCATGCTGAAAAATAAATTTATTACAAAAAATAAAATATTATAGCACTGCAGCAATACACATGGGTAATATAACATTTTATGTATTTTTTAACAAAAACAGTCAAATTTGAAAGAAATTTACTGCAAAATTAATATAATAGCTGACTTTCCACTGATGTCTGAGTTATCAATGTGTATCTCACTATTAATTGTAGCTTCATCTTCTTCTCCGTCTTCTTGTGCCCGAGTTTAAAACAACTGACGACTGTTTGATCTGAGTAAACCATAGAGCTTTTTCGAATCTGGTATTTCAGTTATAAATTCGGTTAAAGAGCACAATTATGCAGTATGTGCACTAAATTGTCGGTTTAATTTGTTTTTTTTCGAAAAAGAGTCACGAATGTTTTGGTTTTACTGTAAATGAAATGTGAAGGGCCAATAACAAGTAATAGCACAATTACCTCTTCCTCCTTGTTATTAACAACTTCCAATAGACATATTTCTAAAATATTTTCAGCTCACATTTGCAGTGTTTTCTGGAAACATGAACAGATCAGAAGTTCTTTACATGTAAAACTGTAAATCATCTGTAAAATTGTTTAAAAGTGATTAAAACTAAACTAAACTAAACTAAACTCCGTGGCGCTAACATCCCAGAAGGGACAAGGCCTACCACCCGACCGCTGCGTCATCTACCATAGGCAGACGGCAGGATTGGGGGCATGTGGTCAGCATGTCGACACCCACGGCCGTTAATGGTAAATAGTTCCTCAATTTGAATTACGAGGCTGAGTGCACCCCTATCAGACCTCTCTACCTCAGAAAAATCCGAGGAGATACCGGGGATCGAACCCGTGTTGACGGATATATAGTCAGCGACGCTAACCACAAGACCACGCCGGTGGTCGATTATCTGATTGGACTAATGCAATTTAATAATTTTGTGTAATTAAACGTTTTAAATTGGAATATTTATTTTTCGAAAATATGTTATTTTTATGAGCTCATATTTAGTCATTTTTAAGGTCAGGTCATATTTTCCACCGTTTTAGGTCATAAACAATGAACCCTACTTATGACCCTCGTCGGAATGTCCAGCAGGAGTTATTTTACATGCCGAAAATTAAGACATGGGATTGTTGCACTTATGCGTAACTAAATACCTTAGAATTCGCGAACTTCTAAAGTTTTAATACTACTTTGTCGAGAAGAATCTAACGAAAACATAACGCGTACAAAAACCATGGTTGGGAATGTACCATAAATCCCTTAACTACACAGCCTAACAAAAAATAACTTTTTGTTTGGTGTCTCAGATGTTTTACCGGATTTTGGCTATACTTACTACTTAGTGTGCTTATTCCAAATATCTAAACAGTTTTTCTCTACCAGCTCTACTTTTATATCGAGTGCCATTAACTTATAACCTCTTTCGCGAAACAAAATCTTGGTTTGATAATATAGCTAGTGACCATACTTTGGACCCGTAGGACGAAAACTGTACGAAGTACAGAAAAACTAAAAGCTGGATTATTTTTGGCTCTCAAATTGACAGCTCATAAGTCATAAAATACCGTACAATATGTGATAATATCAATTTTTTGAAAGACCCCATGTTATATTGTTATTGTAATGTTAATGTAATGTTAATATGTTGCTTTTTTCTTCACATGATTTAGAAGCTAAAAATAGGCACTGTTTTTATTTATATCAAACGTAAATTGGGATAGTATGCATAATGGTAATACCATATCTCACAAAACTAAAGCTGATAGAGCAAAATGGCACATTTGGCATCGGCGAACTAAACATACTCAAGAATAAGTACAAATTCTAAGGCATCAAAATGGCTGCAGGTTTGTGTTAGGCCTATATGTACAATAGAACCTTTCTTAACATACCTTGGCTTCGGTAAAATGTACAGCACTGTATTTTATTACAGGATAAGTAAGAAAAAGGAATATTTATGATTTATTAAAGAGGCAATGAAATTGATTTACCGATATTAAATCGTGTTATATTTAGAAGCTTAACACTGTCGAACTCTTTTAATTTTAATAGGCTATATGAGTAATACACTCCCTTCATTATGTAAGTGAAGTGTACCTTATACAGGCCATAAAGGCCCAGAGGGTTCCAGGAGGATGAACTCTCAGATTTTAGACATTCGGCACGTGAAGGTGGTAAGGTTGTCAGCCTTATGCACCGGCCACCTTTATCCCCAGGATTGCTCCTGGTACTCATTTATGTTAGAGGCTGAATCTACCCCAGCGCCATAGTGTTACCAGAAGAATTAGGCCAATTGAAAAACTCAAACAACCTCATCGGGAATCGAACCCGCGACCTTCCGGTTTGTAGCTCAGCGCCTCAACCACTACGCTACGGCGTACCCCTCATTATGTAAGTAGGCTTAGTAAATATTTTAAATGTAGGCCCATGAAATTAGAGGTGTACAAATCTCGATTTTAGCTTGCCCATACCCGCTTGAACGCCAGGCAAGCAAGTTTCCAGCGTCATAGCTAGCAAGCAGGCAGGTTTATTTAAGCTTGATGGGTCAGGTCAAACCCAACCTAGGCAAGACAGAATAAGCTTGCGACATTTCTATCAGCTAAACAACTGTAGTTGCTAAGTGTAGGTAATACTTTCTTGCTTTTCTACCTGTTGGTAGAAGAAATTCATCATGCAGATAAATAAAAGGTGGATAAAGTATTAAAAATCGTTTTAGCGTCTTAACACATTTATTATTTTTATTATTAGGTAGATTTCGAAGAAAAATCTACCTATTGCAATCGATACCATGTCATGACTTTCGAAAAATTCTCTCATATCTTTACGTTTCATGCCTCCCTAAGTACGAAACCACCGCCTGTTCAAAAAAAAAAGTTATATATATATATATATCTTTACACGCTAGTGGCCGTAATTTGGAAGATATTTGACTCAAATTTTATTATGTTATTTCTAGGAACAATAGTTCGAACAAGTTCGTTAATGAGCAAAATTGGCCTAAGGGGGTGGTCGGGGGAGGGGGTTGAAATTTTAAAACATTTATATCTCGGCCCCTATGAAGTATAGAGGGAAACTTTGTTTGAATAAATTAGAGTACTCGTTGTGGAGTTCACAGTGACACCAACGATTCGGGGGTTTTGGGGGTACGAGTTCGGGTGGGGTGGGGTGGGAGGATGGAAATTCGAAATTTTTTTAACTACGTCTTGTGAGGTATCGTTGAAAAGCTCTTGATGAGTACTCTACAAATCAATAACTAGTTTCTTGATAGTTCTCATATAAGGCGAGATTTGAATGTTTGAAAAAGTTCTCTTTCCTCTTTTTTGCAGTTATTATTGCGGGTTTGTCATGCCAAGGCTAAAGAAGAAGAGTGCTACGCAGCGACAGTAAATTAAACCAAAAGCTCTTCGAAATCTACCTCAGCCTGTAGGCTTGCCTAAAGGGATTTTTGTTATTGTTATTATTGATTTTATGATGTTTTCTCGAAAATGTTTGAAAATGTTTCCTATGCCGGACTAGTACCATTGTTCATTGATAATTCAAACTCTCCACATTTTAGTTTCTCCTCGGCTTCCTTCAGGGTAAAATTCTCTAAACACATCTGAAGTTCCTCAACTAAGTAGGCCTAACTGCACGACTTACCAGTGCACTGATATACCCAGTTTCATATTCTTTCCGCCAGGCCTTGCAGTTTTCTTAGGCCCCGTGAAACCCACCAGGTTTAGAGGAGCTTGTGCCTCATAGCGACAGTATTGCTTATCATCGTAGTAATCTGGCTTGCTCACTTGTCAAGCAAGTTAAAAGCTGTGACTGGTTGCTGAATTTCAAAGGGGCAAGCAAGCTAAAATCAGAATATGTACACCTCTACATGAAATGATATTTGTAGCATACCATTGCTTCAAGCAACGAGCCGTGACTGTGTACCACATTAGTTTACTTAAAATTTTGCTTTGTTTCTACACTGTGTTTGGGCATAGGCCCACCGGCTACTAGTATACTGATGTGCATCATTTTTATATTTCCTCTTTTAAGCCGACATCGGATAAACATAAGATGTAGGCTAGCTTAATATTTCAATTTATAGGAGACCACGAGAACTGACGTGCGTAAGGTTGTCATAAAAAGCGTGGAAATGGCAGCTGTTAAGATCGACTGGCAGTATTAGTAATGAGCTTTCCCCTCTGATATTATTTATGACGTCTACTGCGCAAGCGCAAGGTTGGAAAATTAATATGTGATGAATGTAATATATAATGTCAGCATTCATCTGTTGGTGACATCGGAAAGGGCCTCCTGATTTAAATTTGAATATCGGGATTTCACATCGGATTGCATTTAAATGTACAGTCAAATCCAGTCTACCATGTTCCTTCGCCTATAGATGTCCTCCGTTCTTTTGTTTTTACACTTAAAATAAATGGAAATGGTAATAAAAACTAAATTATAGAATAACTAGAAAAACCCCAGTCTTCTAATATATAAAATCGAAAGCGTGTATGTGGGTGTGTGGGTATGTATGTTCCTTATAGCCTACAAATCTACATTTCTTGAGCAATTTTGCACACATACCCGGTTCAGCCTGAAGAGTAACGCGGTCAACATTAAAATTCAAACAAACACTCCTTCCTCGAAAATTGATATAATTTCTGAGAATATTATACTGAATTAATGAAAATTTAATTCAGTTCTCATGACAACAGTCTATTGTTTGCAGTGTTGCAAGTTGCAAGTAACTGTGCTTTACAAATTAGAGAAGCAATCGAAGACTGAAACCCACGAAAATAATGCACAATGTGATGCGGTCACATAATTTTCTCTACCCTGAACATTTTGATGTAGAATAAGAGGTCGTATTGCAGGGACAGCTTAATCCAGTTGTCTCAGTCTGAGTGTGTCCCAACGACTATGCTATATCAGAAGTAAGTAAAAAAAATCCTACCCACTGATACGTTATTCATCGCCGTAGGCGTTGTATTAGTTGCTAAATAGGAATGTTTATTGTAAGCTAAGCATGTAAAAAGAGATAAAATAGGAGGGAACATTTTTAGTCCTACGTGCGCAGCAAAAGATAATGTCTCAGATTTTTGGGGAATTATGTGTGAAAGTGATATTGATTTTATTTCGATTTGCGCACAGACATGAAATATCCCATAAAGACAATATTTCTTCATATTCAACCCCTACCAGATATGTTATGTAGAAGCAACGGGTTGCAAAATAATTCTAAGTTTTCAATGGGCGATAAAATATATAAATAGCGTTTGCTGAGGGAATAGTTTGAGTGTGATAGGTCGTTTTTCTTAGCTTCAAACTCTAGATAGGCTTTAAGCTAGTGTTTAAATAAATATGCATACAAAGAAAAAAACGCACACATATACACACTAGGATTTTCGTCATATCTCATTAAAATTTCCTTCATAAATTCTTATGGGAGTAAAAGAAGTTCTGAAATGATTTAAAAAATACTTTTTAAATTCATTTGTGGGATACATGAAATGTGAATACATGGGCAATGTTCAGATGTTTGAACTATAAAATAACGCAGAATTCCATTTACTAATAAATCCATTTTTTTTTTTTTTTTTTTGGTATAATGAACGGTCCACCTATACCACAAATAAAGGAGTTATCCAACAGGTTAAATTTGTACAACGTTTACTACGTCATTATAGATATACAATAATATAACTTAACCACCTACATATGACACCCCTTTACAAAATTATCATATTACATCATCTATATCAATGCATCAGTTTTCAATATCGCAGATACATCATATAAGTAAACCTATTAAAAATATTATCACTGAATAGTTAATAATTTTGTTAAATTATCGTATAACATTGTCGTCATTCTTACACTAAAATTAATAAGTGCTAACATATAACTGCTTAAAATTGTTAAAAATCAGTTATCATTGTAAAACAAATCACATATCAAGTATAAGCACTTTGTCAGTTAGGTTAAAAGTTGTATACTGTACACTATGGCTTGTTGTAGCTGTAATATATAAATATATCTCAGCAGATTACAGTCAGTAATATAAAATAGTTTTTAAGTAATGTGATATCCAGTGATTGTCGATCAGTTTAACAATACTGGTGATGGTTCATAGTAGGACTTCCTTGTATTAGTTGAACTTTATGGAATTTTCTTTTGGGTATGCGCACTTCGGTCATTCATCGACCATCATCAGTCCCTATAAAATTATATATGAAATTAGTTTAATATTGTTAAATGTAAAGTCATTTAGATTTAACGATCTTTATAAAACGGAAAATAAAATTCATCAATAGTAAATCCATTTTAAGTATAATGCTTTAGAATGCAAAACTTAAGAAGAAAATTAAAAAATGGCACAGGTAGAGGAAATAAAAACAGGGGGCAGAACCCCGTACATGCGACAAGTTTGATACACCTGACTTACCTCTAAAGCACATGCTGTTAACAAAGAGCCTGTCTCTTAAATATTCTAATCTGATGAATCAGAGCCGACCAAACACAAGGACGCCTACACTATACTCCATTTGAAACGTCGGAGGAGCAAACACAAACACCCTCTCTGTGTCAGTCACCTTTTCTTCCTGGTTCTCATTGGTTGAGACAGTAACACACCCCTGCCAGCACGGTTTACAACCTTTCGCTTGTTCTTGTATTAGTTTGAAGTAAACGCAGTGTCTGGTGATAGTGTATTTGCGACGTCTTGTTTTCTTTCAGAAGTGAATCTTTGCTTCGTACCCGTTTTTATTATTATTATTGTTGTTATTATTATTGTTATCGTTATTCCTATTTTATTATTAATTATTATCGCCATCGTTATTGTTTTTGTTACGATACTGTTAATGTGATATTGTTATATTTATCACTATTAGGAGTAGTGAGTGAACTAGAAATTAAGTAGTTTACTTGTTCTACTAGGCCGCCGGCGTGGTCTTGTGGTTAGCGTCGCTGACTACAGATCCGTCGGCCAGGGTTCGATCCGCGGTACCTGCTCGGATTTTTCTGAGGTTGGGAGGTTTGGTAGGGGTGCACTCACCCTCGTTCGTGATTCAAATTGAGGATCTACTTGAAAGAGAAATAGCGGCTCCGGTCATGGAAACCATCATTAACGGCCGTGGGTGTCGGCATGCTGACCATATGTCCCCAATCCTGCCGTTTGCCGTCTGCCTATGATAGATGACGCAGCGGTCGGGTGGTAGGCCTTATCCTTTCTGGGATGTTAGCGCTATGGAGTTAAGTTTACTTGTGCTACTTTGCAAAATGGAGGATAATCCTCAATCTGGCAGCTCCAAGATGCAGTCACCGGTGAAAAAACATCCACGAGGTAAAGCATTAAGTAGTGGTGAAAAAATGCAAATAATCAATTTGTACAATACTGTACTGCATGATAATCCACATACATCGATTAGAGATATACTAAATAAAGTTTCATCATCGACCTTATGGTACAGGGGTTCTAATACTACCACCTTCATGAATCTTTTAAACTTTACATGATGGTAATTTCGGAAATGGTACTGTTCAATTCTTTTCATTATTATTATTATTTTATTATTGCAGCGTATTATGGTTATTATTATTATTGTTATTGTTTATTATTATTGCGTATTATGTTATTATTATTAATATCATCGTTTTTGTTATTATTATTGTAATTATTATCTTCATATTCTCGTGCTGTCCAAGTGTAAATTCTGTTTTAAAATTATTATACTATAAACACTGCTTAATTTGTTATAGACTTATAATGCACAAAAAAGATTTTAATTAAAGTGATTGAAATGTTGCTGCGAAATATTGTGAGTTGAGAAGGGTAATAAACATTGGGCATGGAGGAGTTAAGTAGGCTAGCAGAATCGCGATAATTGCGTGGGAAAATGGCGTAAGTAAGGACAACTAAACTTAAACACTGTCAAACCTTCTTCGTTCGACATCTTGTGAACTACGCTTTTCGCTTTATCCCTCCTGTGTTTATGTTTGCTCCTCCGACGTTTCAAATGGACTATAGTGACCTCTACCTCAACAGCAATGTTACTCGCTACAATGTATGGTAGTCTGTCGTTATCTTTACTCTGAGAAGATACAGCACAATGTTATCTGTAGCAAGTTTTACACAATGGTGATAATAAGGTATACTAAACACGCCCCCAGTACCATATTGAAAGATAACCTACTGTTGTAAAAAATACAGAATACAATGAAAATGACATGTCAAATGCCATACTTCTCTTAGTAATTCCGGGGTGCGCGGGCAAAGAGAGTTAAGTCCACTTTCTTGTTACTGAGAATTAGAGTGACTTAACACACTATACCAGCCCAACATAGCTTTAGAGATGGATAAATCATGAGGCACACATCCATAACTACCATGCAATTTTGAATATGACTTACTGGACTTAACACAAATGTAGAGAACCTTGTTATCTATAACTCTATGGACACATCTCAATTTTTTAGGATGGTGGACTTAACTCTCTTTACCCGCGCACCCCGGAATTGGTAATAATGGTAAAAGTCCTTTTACCGTTGATACGTTGAACAGTTTGTATAAACTGAAAGCGAATTCACAAACATCGTATAAAATACTGTTCCAGTGATCATATCTACAAAACTAGACGAAATACTAATTTACTCCTATTAGAACCCAAATGTCTCACATCGGCAGGATTAAAGCATAGCATTAATTTTGGACCGCGCTTCTATAACTCAATTATCAGAAAATATCCTGATCTCTCAGCATACTCTTTCTTTCTTTCTTTCTTTCTCGTAGTTTAACCTCTCCCTTTTTTTAGGATTTAAGCGACCCAAGCCGCCCGGGCTCTCAGCATACTCCACTGTTAAATTTAATAGATATGTAAAGAATTTTTTTGTAATTTTTTAGCTTTTAAGTAATTTTTGTTTCAGTCCTTTTATGTATTTATGTTTAATATTTTTTTTTTTACTTTCTTTTTTATTTAAGCACATTATACACTCTATTTCTTTGTCTCTCCTCTTTCTTCACTCTGATATTTTTGAAACGGCACCCGAGCACGAGCAGTCTTGCTCATTCGGGTGTATTACCAAATTTAATACTTCTTGTGAAGATGTAACCTATATTTCTTTTCCTCCTTTAAATAGTAGTTGTAGTTAATTTTGAATTTTGAAAATTGTTTTATTTTACTTGTATAATTATGCATTTGTATTTGTATTTGCAATTCTATGTAATAATAATAAATAAATAAATAAATTAGGTTTCAACTTTATTCCGTTACAAGGATGATTCTATAATATAGAAGTTAAGAGGTTAGAAATGGATCAGCGATTATAATTTTCTCGTCACAGAATATGTAATCCCGATATAATTATCTGCAGTAAGAAAAATAAATTATTCACATCCAATAAGATTTGTTTAGAAATTAGGAAGAATTTGATGAAAACATATGTATGGAGCATAATGTTGTATTTGATATGAACCTTGGTTAATCCTGAAATCAGAAACATGGTGCTACAGAAAAATGCTGGAAATTAGCTGGATCGATAAAATTATCAACGAGGAAGTTTATGAGAGAGAGAAAAAGCAGAGAAAGAAATTTGAAACCAAATAAGAAAAAGAAGAATAAAATTGATAGGGCAATTATTAAGGCACCAAAGTCTTTTGAAAATTATTATGGAAGGCACAATTAAAGGTAAGAATAGCAAAGGAAGAGCAAGACTACAATACATGGAACAAATTAAGGAGGACATGAACTGTAAAACATAAGAAGAATTAAAAAGGAAGGCAGAAAGAATATCAGAATGGAGAATCGCTGCAAACCAATCCAAGGATTGAAAACTAAAGAAGAAGATATAGCCTATTGGTTTCTCGTTATAAGGTACAAGGGCAAATCAATAAGTACGGTATTAGTAATGAACTTTTATAATGTATGCCTACTTAAGCAACAGCCGGTACATTACAATTGTATTAGCCTATAGAATATTTCAAATAATAGCAGTCCACCGCTGTGGCGTAGGGGATGCGCAGCGGGCCCGGGTTCGAATCCTGATCGAAACTTAGATGGGTTTTTTGTGGGGTTTTTCCTCACCTCTGAGACAAATTTCTGGTAACTTTAGGCTTTTGTGGTCCCCAGATATCATCTGGCCGTCAATATCATCTTCATCCCATCCTCGCCTTGTTTGGAGTGAATGTGTGTGTGTGTGTGTGTGTGTGTGTGTGTGAATAGTGTCTCGTCCTATGTGTTCGTGTTGTCTCGGAGGTGGCCCGGTATTTGGCTGATCACTCATCTGGGGAGGCCCTCTATGTCCTTGTCTGGTCAAAAAAGTGTGTATGTGATCCAAAGATAATCCCTCTCCCGACGACCCTGTAAGGCCCGGGCGGCGTGGGTCGCTTAAATCCTAAAAGGGAGAGGTAAAACTAAGATAAAGAAAGAAAGAAAGAAAATAATAGCAGTTAATGTTTTATCTTCTGTGCAATTAATTGCATTGCAGTTAACCGCTACCCAGTTATATGTTCCAGCTTCAGGTTTTACATTAATGTTGTATAGATCAAAATATTCTTCAATATTTTGGTTTTCCCTTGATTACTGCAGACAATGTAGGTCCAGCGTAATACAATGCTGACTTAAAGAGATTTTCGCGGACAATATAATAAGTTTAACACTTCGCAATGATATAACAAAATAAACATTGGTGTGCAAACAGTTTCTGGGACCCAGCGATAGGGACAATATTTTAAGCCTAGCCTGCTCTGCTGAGGGGAGTGCAAGCCCCAGGTGCTGGTCGCATGACGACCATCATTATACCCGCTTAACACCTGTGAGCCGAGCTGCCATCTGTCGAAACTGTTACGGCACTCAGGCAAGATGGAGCACACCTTTATTACAGTAGTTATGCTGAGGATAAAACCAGCAGACACTTCTGAGAATCCACGTTTCTAAAGTAACTGTGTCAAATATGCAGCCCCCTAAAGTTTTATATAAGTATAAATATGTTGTCAATGTAAAATAATAATAATAATAATAATAATAATAATAATGTAAAATAAAATTTGCTAAACCCTGATTTTCTATTAATACAGAAGACGAGTATCACACAAAATACTGGTAGGCCTATATAGTTCAGTGCCTGTGCAATGCATTGATCACCAGGAAGCAATACGCTCAAAACATTAAAATTGAACCATATTTTGAAATTAGCAGGTGCCCGCAGCTTCGCCCGCGATAATTAATTCAGAAATTAAAAATTAAGAGCAACATAATCATGCATAAACTAAGCGATTAATAATTAAAATGAAACAACTAAAAATCCGTTTTTGGCGTTTATTCCACAATTAAAAAGCGCCGCGTGGTAAAAAAAAAAAGACCTCAGATTCGAGTTCCCTGGCCCAGAATACCCCTGCATAGTGAGTTCCGTTGAAATAAAAAAGTTTGCCTATTTAGGCCTATATTCATTATTCCTCTTCCGTCTAGGTTGAAAATTTCAGATGTCTGCGTGCCTTGATATTATGAACAAACGAATCGACCAGGATGAGCTCACAGAATCGAAGCGGTCGAAAATTCCATGCAGAATATTGAAAATATCGCGATGCCTTTATTTCCAACTTATGACAAAAGAAGGCAAAGCTACCTGCAATTGATTTGACAATTGAAATCTATTACCGAAAACTGATGTTTCGATAGAAAAAAAAAAAGAAAAAAGAAAGAAAAAAAATATCACGTTTTCTGCCAGTTTTTCATTCATAACTAGCGAACGAAAGCGAAATCTAAAATCAGGCTTCGAGGTGCATTCGGCCACTCTTCAGTACATCTATCTATGTTTAAAATTTCAGATCTCTGCGTTCAGCAAATTTCGCTGGGCATCGTGCACAGACAGACAGAAGACAAACCCTTTCTCTTATAATTATAGGTTTTTAAAGAAAACAGTGAATTTTATTCGTTTACAGAGGACTGAATCAACATTAGTTTTCTGCTTGGATTAGTGATATAGTTAGTGTATTTGAGGGCATGTCATTCTGAAGTTCACTGGCTTTCTTATCATCAAGTTTTAAAACGCCTTTGGCCCTTTCGAGAAGAAATTAGTTTTCTTAGGAATGAAAGTCGAGCCACCCAATAATATATGTGACGAGAGTGTTTGTTTTGAAGATTTGACATTCTTGGTAAATATTACAGGGCATTTAAATTAATTAAGTTTAAAATTACGAGGAAAAGATCATTTTGTAATTCCGTTGTTTGATAATATGACTTTTAAATTAAAGCTCAGGCATTGGGAAAGACAACAGGCAAGGCGGTAGCTTAAATAATTTTCCTATCTCCCAGAGTTTCTTGATTTCCACACTTTGTTATTAGTTATCCACATTTTCTATGTCTGCCTACACAAAGCATTGAATGGCAAGATATGTAGTGTTTTATATATAGGCTATAGTCCTTTCACATTCGCCAGAGGTTTCAAGGCCAAACGTAGCACGCCTATGAAGCCCCCACTTACCGCACTCATATGACATCATACCCCTCCAATTGCCAGTCACATGACAAGCCAGTAAGGAGTTCCCCTTGGTGTCGTATGAGTGTGTGCTCCTCCGTGCAGAGAAGAATACTGTTGACTGGTGATCAGAGGGGGCATATTAGACGTGAGAAGTTGTGGCCTTGAAACCTCTGGCGAATGTGAAAGCACTTCAGTGTGTTAAAATTTAAAAAGTCGGGTTGTTGCATTTCGCAGAATATAAAAATATGCTTAAATTTTGCCAGTCACATGACAAGCCAGTAAGGAGTTCCCCTTGGTGTCGTATGAGTGTGTGCTCCTCCGTGCAGAGAAGAATACTGTTGACTGGTGATCAGAGGGGGCATATTAGACGTGAGAACAAAAGGATAAATCTTCATTTCGGCATGTACCCCCTTGGACTTCAATTTATCAAGTCAAGTTGGCCCTTAGTGAAATTTAAGTTTGACATGCCTGCTCTAAAGGTTACAAATATTTGGTAAAAATGTTAAAATCTGAAATTCTTGTATTACTTCCTGAACCCTTTCTACAGTTATTATTACTTAGAGGAATTATTGAAGTATTGTGTTCAAACCTAAAATTCGATTTCGAGTTTCGAGCATATACATTTTGAGACACCCTGAATAAAAAATATTTTCAAAAACATGTCTGTATGTGTCTATCTGTATGTGATATTTATCAGCATAGATTGAGGGAAAAAAACATACAAAAAAACCTTCATATTTGAATTAGATACATTCTGGGGATGTGGCATGAAGATTGACGACAATATCATACGTTTGATAATATAGACCAACAGCTACTTTGCTGCCTTAGAATTTATACTTATTCTTGGGTATATTTAGGTCGCTGATGCCAATTATTTTGCCCTGTCACCTTTAGTTTTGTGAGATACGGTATTGCCATTATGTATATTATCCCATTTTACGTTTGACATAAATAAAAAAAACAGTACCTATTCGTAGCTTCTAAATCATGTGAAGAAAAATCAACACACTAACATTACATTAACATTACAATAATTATATAACATAGGGTCTTTAAATCTACATAAAAGTAGAGCTGGTAGAGAAAAACTGTTTACATATTTGGAATAAGCACACTAAGTATAGCCAAAATCCAGTAAAACATCTGAGACACCAAACAAAAAGTTCTTTTTTGTTGGGCTGTGTAATCTAATGTCTTTTTACGTGAAGAAAACTTCATTTTCACGATTTTATCGAAAACGGCTGAAAATTAATATGTTTAAACGTTGAATTATCTGAATTGTACAAATTGTATAAACCGTTCTTAGAATTTAAGCGTGGGAACAATATAGGACAAGGATGAGACATATAAATACGCACTCCTTGCAATAAGGGGTCTTATTCTTTATCAAAGTGTGTAGAGAATAAGATGCATTACCGATGCTTAAGGTAAAGAAAGATATGTCAATGCATTACACCAGATTTCAGTTGGGTTATGTATCCTTCGGGGATGTGAGACGAAAGGGTAACAACGACCACTTTTATTAAATTTATTTAGAGAATTTAATTTTTCGTGATTTTCTCGAAAACGGCTGTGAAAAATGTAGTATAAATTTTCTACATGAATTGCGTAACATGCATAATGTATGGTAATATAACATTATAATTATGTATTATACAACTAAATCTTTAAAGTAAAACTTTTTATATACATTTTCTGAAGTAGCATTAACTTAGGTTAGCCTCACGAATAATGGCACCTTGAAAAAGGCATAACACTTTTGAACAAATTACTGTATAGAATCTTCGGTTTTTAAATTCAAGAGAATCTTAGTGTGAGTCCTTCTATTCTTATGTATCAACACAACAAAATATATCCCTGTAAAAGTATTATATATATATTGTTAGTTTGAATTGTAAACAGTGTTTAATGGAACTCTCTCCTTCTACGTAACCTTCCTCTTTACGGGGTGAGCTGTAAAGGAAAATGCTAGCTCATTAAGTGTAAAGAAAAAAGGTGCTTCAAGACATCACCAGATGTCACAGAGAACGAAGTATTCTTCTGATCTTCGAACGCATTTTCAGCGAAGCCCGCAATGCGACTACCTCGACTCCGTTTCATACCTGCATACGAAATGCATTCCAGGACGTGAAAACGGATTCCAATCCTACAACTTAAACATGCTTACGCTAAAAATGGCTCGCATAGGGTTCGAATCTATGCAGGCTTACTTTCAGGTCTTGATTGTGAATAGAGTTTAAGTAACAATGCTTGTTTTCTTGCATAGTCTTCTCTGAAATCCATCAAGGCAGTAAGTAGAAGGAACAGGGAATTCACAAGTAACTTAAGTCAAAATCCCCGTCAGTCTAAAGTTACACAAGCATTTTAAGCGGGTATGGGGTACGTCATTTTAGACTGAAGCACCATCCTTCAGTGCACTTCAAGAATAATATTACATTTTACTAAATACATATACTTTTAATAATGCAATCGAATGAACATTTTTGAGAAGAAAACACTTTGAGTGCTTACATTCTTAAGCGCTTTCATAGCAACAAGAAGGAAGCTGATCGTGGGAACAGATTTCTAAAAACTACCTTAGCATATCACCAAACCATCACGTGCTATGTTAATTTATTTAGACTGTACTTCCTAAATGAATAATGAAATGTTCCGTGGGCAGAGCGTCGACTCTCGCTACTGTTGGTGACGACCATGGCGTCACATCTGTAGGTAGTTTGAAGCCTGGTAGGTGTATCCCGCCACATAGGCCTATCACTAATTCTGAAACTGTAGTCTCAGCATAAATTATTCATCTGGCGGGATATACTTTCCAAGCTCCAAAATACCTCTCTGACGTCACCAACAGTAGCGACAGTTGACACTCCATCCACACAGCACTTAATTTTTTTCAGTTATTTCTCCGAAAAAGGTCACAACATGTTGTTTGAAACATCAGAAATTAACGACAGGACACGACCTAACCTGGAAATCCAAGTTAAATGTGACACCGGCCGCGGAAGCCTGTGTAGTGGTTTAATATAATTATTTATTATTATTTATAATTGCCAGCTAAGCCCTAAAAATAAATAAAATCAGGTAAACTGATGTAACAAAGTGCCAGTATGTTTTTATTTAATCAGTTATGATTGCAATTATGATATGAAGAATACAAACAAAAAGTCAAATTGGCCGGTTTCAGGATTTGAACCATGGAATTCCAGAATGTGAGGCCAAGACGTTACCATCTCGGCCACCTGGGTCAGTTTAACGTTCTAGTTGGATAAGCGCATGTAAAGCAATAGTGTTATTTGTCATAGCTAACTGTATTTTAATTGCCAAAGCCTTATAAGATCACAGTAAAACAATTGACTATGTTGTCATGATAACTGATTTGCAATTCATAAATTCTTTCGAATACGTATATTACCATAAAATAGGCACTAAGTTGAGCCTTACTCCGAAACAGGTCAACCAGTTTTATCCAATATCAATAGACGTCTTCCCATGGATATTATAAATGTATATACCAAGTTTCATAAAAATCCGTTAAAGCGTATTTGAGTTACCGCGACTTTGAAATAAACACTAAATTGGGTTTTACTCCGGTACCGGTCTACCGATTTGGTCCAATATCAGTAGACGTCTTCCCATGTACATTATAAATGGGTATACAAAGTTTCAGGAAAATCCAATAAAGCATATTTGAGTTATCGCGACTTCTTGTATATTTACATAAAAGGCACTAAATTGGGCCTTATTCCGGTACTGGCCAACCGATTTAGTCGAATATCAACAGACGTCTTCCCATGGATATTATAAATGCGTATACGAAGTTTCATAAAAATCCAATAAAGCGTAGGCCTATTTGAGTTATTGCGCCTTTAAAATAGACACTAAATTGGGTTTTACTCCGGTACTGGTCAACAGATTAGGTTCAAATTCAATAGGGCACTTTTCATGGACGTCGTAAATGCGTATACCAAGTTTCATGGAAATCCGATACAGCGTATTTGAGTTATGGCGCCTTTCTATTAGAAAGGCGCCATAATCTATTAAAATGGGCATTACTCCGGTTCCGGTGAACCGATTTGGTTCAATATCAATAGGGTTCTTCCCATGGACATTATAAATGTGTTTTCCAAGTTTCATGAAAATCCGAAAAAGCGTATTTGAGTTATGGCGCGTACAGACACACGGACGTACGGATGGACGGACAGACATTTTTCGTCCCCACACAAAATCTCAAAAAGTACCATACTAGCACTTAATACATATTGTAGCGTTGCAAAACCAACAATTTTTTAAAATGCGGGCATACGAACTCTGTGAACTTCGTCCGACTCTTGTTATATCGTGTTATTGTCGCGTGACGTATGTCTCCAGGAAAAAAAAGGGCTGATCTGCGCCTGCGCGAGGAAAATTTGGAGAAAAAAATGGATGCAGTCAACAGGCATGAGAGTCGTAGGTCAGACTTGCAACTGGACGGACAGTCGGAGTTGGAGCGTAAAATGAACAGTCGACCATCAGACTGAACTGAGGATGAGAGTCGGAAGCCGACAGTAAAGGGACTTTGTATTCAGCAGTCAAATTCGTGGTATCGAAACCATGAGCAGACAGTATTCGAAAGGAGTCAAGTAATGGCCCACGCAAGGATGTGCAACTAGAAGTAACCCGATAGTCAAGGAGGACTGCGGTTGGACGCACACTGAAATTGACAGTAGTATGGATGTAACGAATAGTCTCTTGAGGCTATACAGGTTGCAACTCGATGTAGAGGAATGAGTGTGTCCATTTATCCGGGATAGCCTACAGGAAGCTGTGAGCAGCGAATGTACAGGAACGATGGTGCTGTATGGGACCCATAAATCGCTCGACGAAAACTGTGAGTCTTCTCGACCGACCGATCGACAGAACCAATCAAACTGGGCGTGGTCTGGATTTTGGCTTCAGGACTGTGGTCAGGGGCCACCACGATGACGAGCTGCCATCAACGCAAAGAAATGTTACCAGCAACTATTGGGAATGGAGAGAGATAAAGAGATAAAGAGAGAGAGAGAGAGAGAGAGAGAGAGAGAGAGAGAGAGAGACTGGAGCGGAGCACTGACGGAGCGAAGCTTTCTAGAGCTTGGTAAAAAATTTCTTTCTTTCGCATGATAGCTAGATGCCATAAAAGGTAAGAAGTAGCTACACCTAGGCGCAGTTTGAAGGCTCCGCAGACGCCGCGATGTGGGGGGGGGGGGGATCCAAGATCCTAGGGGGCCCGAAGTCTGAAATAAAAGGAATGTAAATAGGTTGTCATAATGGGGGAGAGAAACATGGAAACCGGTAAGAGAAAATACATTTTCTTAGTTGGAAGATGTTTTCTCATGAGGATAATACTAGTCAAGCCAGAATAAAGTCAAAGAAATAATTTTCATGAAGTGTATAAAAGAACAGCTTGTACTGTTTAGAAAGGAGTTAGATTTTGTTCCTATCAGGTTTGATATCGTGGTGTGATACTAGACAAGATACTACTTTGAACACACCACATACATCACTTAAACAGAGCTACAGCTAATTAGAATATATAATATAATAAGTACTCACCGCTTCCAATGATACTAATGCCCGAGTGCACCATTCTCCGGTTTTCTCAGCCGTTTCGTTACCGCGGTAAACGTAATACCGGGGTATTTTCAAAATCTCTGTGCACCATTGCTAAAATATCGCGGTTTGCTAATGCTTGGAAATATCGCTGTTACTCTGCTATGAAGCAAATCCCATGGAGAAATTTTGTGTTGGTTTGTGTTGATTTGTGTTGGTTTCTTCCATGGCCGCTAGGTTCGCTCTCTCTCTGCACGTCTTCCAGTCACGGTGGCTCGTCTATAGGCCAAATTTCATTAATTTTTTGCCTTATTGTTCAATAATAAATGCTCGTAAGGATAAAATGGAATATTATATTGGGTATATATGTCTGACTTTGAATTCAAACACCATAGATACTGTAACGATCGTGAAAATCAGTTGATTACGCCTACTGGATGGACCTGGTTTGGATGAGGTCATTTCAATCGATGTTACATACAACATTTGCAAATATAAGTACCATCGTTCATTCTTCAAATAGATCCCACCTGTCTGTACATTTCAATAAAATAACATTTATGTTTTAAAGAATAATTCTCACACCTGTGAAATCTAAGGCAAAGCAACACCATGAAATCTCTGTTCTGAGTTCGACATAGCCTCACTTTTATTCCCGTTCGACCAGTGGAAATTTTAGGTGCAAAATCATCTACATAGCCATGAAAGGGCTGTTATAATTATGTTCGTGTGTGTGTGCAAGTATGATAAATTGATTACATACACTATATACCGGTACATAGGCTATATCGTGATGCATGTAGCCATTCATTGCAAAGTTGGCCAAGGCCCACAGGTTTTCCATTTTTCATTTATTTCTTGCCTTATTGTTCAGTAATAAATGTTCATAAGGATAAAATGGATTATTATATTGCGTATATATGTCGTCTGAATTGAAAGTTTGAATTCAAACACCATAAATACTGTACTAATCGTACGAATCGTGGTTACGCCCACTAGCCTACTCGATGGATCTGGTTTAGTTGAGGTAAGAAAGGAAGGTAATTTCAATCGATGTTACAGCACAGTATTTGCAAAGATATGCACCATCGTTCATTCTTCAAATAGATCTCACCTGTCTCTCATTATTCTTTATATTCAATTAGCTTTTGGCCTAGATATCATAAATATGATACATTACGCTGATCTCCATCTTGGAAAGAAAACAGCGGTTTTCTCACTTTACAGCTCCTTCACGGCCGGTTTGCATCTTACCGCGGTAAAAGTCGAAACCGAGCACGATGCAACGAAAATAGACTTTACCAGGGTAAACTAAGCAACTTTACCGCGGTATTCTGAATACCGAGATTGGTGCACTCGGCCATAAGGATTCTACATATTCCAGTGTACCTGTATCAGATTTTGTAAATAACTTACTATTCTTGCTTTAATTAAACTATAATAATAATAGTTCGATACAGTTAGTGAACATGGCTTTCAGATTTCAGAGTTAGGGCCTGTATTACCACCTGCCGATAATTCCTCCCGATACGTGACTTCCAGATAGCTTAACTGGAAGATGCCTTGTAATACCACCGCTGAACTGCTACCGGCAAGAAAGCAGTAAAAATTTGTAAAATGGTCCTTACCTCGTTGAGCAGAGAGGTGTGTTTGTTGTAGTTCGGTAGCCCTCCGCTAGGTGCGACAGCTCGGATTTGTATTTGTACAATTAAATTACATAATAACAGATGGTTTTAGGTGCATTAATGGATTTGTGCAGTTCTATTTCATTCATATGTGAGTCTAAAATGACATTTTTGTGTAAATTAAATCTTCCAGCATCAATTCTGATATTCAGGTGGCCAGGAAGGTTCGGAGTGCTGCCATCTTGTTTCAACCAAGATTCCCTAACTAACAGTTGGTACTTTGTCATCCACTCCATCCTCCTGCTAGCTTATCTGGAAGTTGTCTTGCCAGACAGATTTTGGCAGGAGACCATAATACGCAATTATTCTTGGTCAACTTCCAGATAGGTTCTCTATCTGGTAGATAAATATGATATCAGGTGGTCGTCATACAGGCCCTTAGTGTTTCTGGCGTTGGCCGCTGGACATATGATTAATTATTTGTCATTGTGAGCTATTCTAGTCATGCATCCAAGTCAAGAAAATAATTAATGTCCGTTTTGAGGAAATTACTTTGTATATATATTTAATTAGGTACCTTTCATTTCCCTGTCATGGATCTGGTGATCTGTCTCTCTTAGTATTCATGTAATGGCTAAAATCATAGTGACATCCTTAAAGTACTAAGCTATTTCCGATTCAGAGCTATTAAAATTCTCGGCTTGTGTCCAGGCTGCCGTGGTTCGTAATTCTGCGTTCTATACTGTAATGTTATGTTCTCGCAATGTTCTTCTGGAGTGTAGGGAATAGAAAATATCTGAAGGATCTACGTGACTTAGTTCAAATTCACTATCATAGGTCCTGGCTGACGCGATTCAAGTATTAAGTGAATTATAAACATATTATATAAAAACACACAGTTTGTATTAAATTTAACTTGATTAAAACTGTTATATGAATGCAGTGGTTTTTTATAGTAGGCCTATGTATGGTGCGGATCTAACCTTATTCTTGTCCACTCCATCCAGCTTTACAGATGATTAATTGGTCCTCTGGGGTGACCCAGTAGCCTTTGTAGGCCTTCCAGTATACGTACCTGAAACAAGTAGAACCAAGTTGTAAGATTTCACAGATCATATTAATAGTGTGTTCTGAAACAATTGTGTTTAGTTTGCGTTATTATATTCAACATCTGTTCTTATAATTTACTTACTTACTTACTTACTGAAAGGCTATAGACAATTCCTCAGCAAGTTAAAGGAATATTATCTATTTTATGAAACCCGAAGGTTCATTGCTGCGCTTACCTGAGCCCGCCATTCAACCCTATTCTGTGCTAACTCTATCCAACCATCCCTCGCAAATCCTACTTCCCTTAAATCTATTCTAATATTGTCTTCCCACCTACGTCTAGGTCTTCCACATAGTCTTTTCCCTTCGGGTCTCCCAGTCAATACTTTTGAGATATGTATTTCCTCCCCCATGCGTGCAACATATCCAGCCCATTTCATCCTTCGCGATTTAATTACCCTTACTATATCTGGTGAAGAGTACAGGTCCTGAAGGTCGTCGTTACGCAATTTTCTCCAGTCCCCATTTTCATCTCTCTTGGGCCCAAATATTTTTCTAAGCACCCTGTTTTCGAACACTCTCAGGCTATGTAGGCCCTACTTCCTGATCAGTAAGCGGCCATGTCTCACATCTATATAATGTTGTCTTATAAATAATAGTCTTACAAATCTTTATAACATATTTCTTATGATATATCAAATACAAATTTTATATTTAACTACTTCAATATACCTTCCGATTCATTCATAAAATCAGTATGGTAAACCGCTATAATATCAGTTAGTTTCAGATAATAACATTAAAAATAATAGCCTAGTTATACTAAAGTACATATTGTAACGTAAGCAATAATAAATCAAAATAGAGACACAATTGTACATGGTCTAGGTCGTCTAGGAAGTAATACCACATTATTTCCTAATTTCCTACACTTCAGCTTTCACTAATGGTAGTACTAGTAGGTAGTAGCAACAGTAATAGTAATAATAATAATAATAATAATAATAATAATAATAATACCATCCACCGCGTAATAGGCTATCTCTGTTGTACAGTCATCCTATCAATTTTGATACTTCCTGCTGTCGAAGTCATGCTACTAAATAATTATGCTTGAGCGTGGATCTTTTGTTACGGGGCCCAAATAAAACTTTGCAGGGAAGCCCAGTCTTCCTGCGTTACGCCACTGATACTGGGTATTAATACTGGTCTGAAGGCCTACTCTACAAACAGGCTACAGCTATTCGGTACTGGATTTATGGTGGAAATGTAATTTATACTTTATAAGTTACTACAAAGTTAGGATTTGCTGTTTCTAAACGAGCGACGCATAATGAGATTTCCATTCAACATTGAAAAATCAAGAAGTAATAAATTATGCCATTCTGCTTGAGGAAGTCTGATCAAAAGCTATCGGTCCCGAGGCGAGTTAAGGAAAGAGAGAGAAAGAGAGAGAGAGAGAGAGAGAGAGAGAGAGAGAGAGAGAGAGAGAGAGATAGCCTAGGGGAATTTATTTTAAAAAGTTCTTTCTGGAAACGACATTTCAAGAATAATCAGTCCATACATTTTGTAGAGCGGACTTCATCCTACGCATGTGCCTTGATATTTTGAACGCTCTTTGAGTTTTGAATAATTGAACTTGTTGACAACTGTGAATATATTAAAATAAATGCAACGGTCGTTACTTATGCTACCATGTAATATCAAGCAAGTTCTAGCCCTCGCAATTTCAAACAAAGCAAGAAGGCTGTATCGGGAATGTTGCCGCAGGGTACACGAAACTTATTATGCGTGCTCCGTATATTACCCTTAAAGATATTTGCAATAAATCAACAGTTAATATTTTAAAATTAATATAGCTAAAATTTAACATGTACATCCAAAGCATAAATTTACACTGTATAATGCCTTTTCCAACAAGGATGCATTTTTTTAATACGAGGGAGGATCGAAAAGTAATGCACAATATATATATATATATATATATATATATATATATATATATATATATATATATATATAAGTTTAATAGGTAGACTACAATTACAAACAAATGCATACATGAAGGTACATCTTTTGTCTATTTTTCTATATAGTCGCTAAGTTTCTCATCGTGATACCAGTTTCAAAATACCCTGTTCATAGAAGTC
The DNA here is from genome assembly GCA_964059195.1 of Ectobius pallidus. Taxonomy (NCBI): domain Eukaryota; kingdom Metazoa; phylum Arthropoda; class Insecta; order Blattodea; family Ectobiidae; genus Ectobius; species Ectobius pallidus. The sequence continues at coordinate 30,028,574 of CAXKWD010000001.1, read as the reverse complement.
CGTTCGGTTGGAGTATAGTCATTTGCGGACTGCTGTCCCGTGCTCCGTGTTCAGCAAAGTCCACCAATAAAACACCATTCATATCCCAGAATACTATCACAAGCACTATATGAGCAGATTGAGTCACTTTGAAGCAGCATGTTTCCACTCCATAGAGGCCTGCTTTGTTTCGGGCGTGTAGTGGTACGCCCACGACTCATCACCAGAGACGATTCCCTTCCCAGTGAATAAATCTCATTTGTTTGGTCCCATGAAGAAATCCCTGGCCGGTAAACTCTTTGCGTCAGATGCAGAAGTGAAAACAGCAGTCCGTAGATGGCTATACTCCAACCGAACGGACTTCTATGAAGAGAGTATTTTGAAACTGGTATCACAATGGAAGAAATGCTTGAGAAACTTGGCGACTACATAGAAAAATAGACAAAAGATTTCCCTTCATGTGTGCATTTGTTCATAATTGTACCTACTAAACTTTTTGTAAAAAAAAATCTGTGTTACTTTTCGATCTACCCTCGTACAATCCCACTATAAACTTTTAATTAATTTGAAAACTTATTATAGAAACTTATTCCAATGTCATATGGCTGTTTTTAATCGATTTGAGGTTATAGTTCTCTAGATGTAAGCATTCTGTGTACCTTGTTTCATACTTATGTAGGCCTACATCGTAATTCCTCTTAATCTAATGCAAATTTGATTTCATAAATAATAAAACATTATACACATACAATGAATATATGGTAAAATATTTGTTATTCCTAAGAAAAAAAATCTTTACAACTTTCCGTTTTGTTCATTTCATAAATTATTCTTAGACTTTTTTTATATTAAAACCCTATTTAAATTTATAGATCCATGTGAGCCCCAAAGTTCAATATCATACCCCCGATGTGGAAATATGAGCCACTGTATGCAATTCTTGAAACATCTTGATCTACATATTTGGATAGATTATAAATTACATACATACCTTTAGCTATCATTTTACAAACAGAGTCAACATGAGACTTCCATGGCAATAACTTATCCACCCATATCCCTAGAAATAAATGTGCACTATTTTCTATCACTTCACATTCATCGAATTTTAATCTAAAGAATACTTCATTGACACGTGACAAAAATTTACAAACCTCTTACTGCATGGTATTCATGACCCTCTCTATTAACAATCCTCCTGAGGCTGAGGATTCTACATTAATCTGTCCAGACGTGACGTATTCCCCTTACATCTAGCATATTTCCGTTACATGCTCTTTTAGCAAGTGACCTCAAATAAGACCGATTTTAAAAATTGTTTACACGTCAAAAGTTTTTAACAATATTGAAATTTAATTGCTCACGCTATACAAAGATTTAAGGCTTATATTTCAACTAATGTTGATATACCGGTACCGGTAAACTATCTGACCGTTATTTATAACTAAGACTTGCCTAGCGAACAATATGACTGCATGAAGTTATGACAATTGTGGCTTGGTTCTAAAAGGGCCAATGTTAATTTATTGCAAAAATGATATTTATGCGTTATTGACCTCGGCTATTCTTTACATTTCGTATACTGTAAGTGCCAATGTTTGTTGCTATTAATAGACATAATACAGAAACCTTAGAGGCCAATGTCGGAAGTTCTCAGCAAAAAATGTTACTTCTATAAAGGCTTCAAAGTCAGTTATCTCAAAAGCAAGTTTTATGACATTGGCCCTTTTAGAACGAAGCCACAAAATTGATTGTGCGCTCATGCAATGCGCAAAGTGAGAATGTGAAACGAAAAAACTGCACTGGTCAAGCTAAGGTAGAAGAAAACATGTTCTTGTTTTACCCATATTTTTATTTCCTCGACCCGTACCACAGATGGATGTGTGAACATCATAGCTCGGGAACTAAAGTATAAAAACGAAACGTCGCATTATTTTGGTCTAGCTTCTGGGGATGCGACACGGTTACTTTCCCGTCTTTTATTACCAATTTACATGAAAATGTAATACTTTGCAATACAAGAGTGCTAAATGCATAACTAGAGAATCGAGAAAAAAGTTTCATATACTCGAAGCCAATCATTTTAAATTTCAGACATTCTCCAATGCACTTAACACATGGATATTGTAGACGATTTTGTTAACGATAAGTAATAATAAAAATATTCCTTACGCAATCACTTATCCATGTTATCTTTCAACTAAGACATCATGGACGATGCCCACTAGTGCAGATAATCTGATCAAGACTCCTAGATGATACAAATGGTAATTTTAGTTTTTTTTTTTTTTTCAATTTTCCCCATGTTTTATTTTTAGGTAATTTTTAGAATGTAATGTCCTTTTTAGCCATTTTACGGAGTTTTTCCACAATTCATATTTTTACGTACTTTTTAAAATTTATAGTAATTATTTTCTCATTATGTTTTGTTTCTTGCATTAGACTATATAGAGTTGTGCGTTTACTTATATTTAACATTATCGGAACTCTAAATAAGCATAAATAAATAAATCTTGTTATAATTTTAATTTGGGTACAAAAGATGGTGTTTGCTGTTTCCATTTAACTGTATGTACCAATTAACTAATTACAAGCCTATAGTTGGGTCAACAACACAAATCTTACGAATAAACTAGCATTTCCATACACATATTTAGGTCTTTTTAGTTACGGGGTCATTTTTTTGTATTTTTCCAGTCATTTTAAAGCTCATTTTTCAAGTATTTTTAGGTCATCAAAATACGGGCTCTGATCACTAACAGCTGTTCAAAATGGTGGTCAAGCTGCTAGGGAACCAACCATAAAATGTATTATTTAAATCCTGTTGGCGATCGATACATCGATTAAATTGAGCCCAGGCGCAATTAGTTGCATCATACTTACTAGGTGAACCAAAGAGTAAATCAATACCAAGAAGAAAGAAAAAATAATTTAAAACGCATGTAAGATTCAAATGATAAAATTCAGCTAGCAAAATAATATTACATTCAATAAAAGTTCAAAGGTTTTAAATAATGATGCACATGGGCTGCAAAGAAGAAAAAGACGCAGGTAGGTTAGGTTATCGGCACTGACTGCATGAAATTCACGTTTATACCTTTATAGAACGTACTTTATAGAACGGGATTTTTTAAACTATTTTTTTTATAAAAAAATCTGTAACGATTCTGTTTACATTTTGTATTCAACCTGCATATACTAAGACTTAAAACATTTATCTGACACTTTTTACGTAAATTCTCTTAAGCTACTTATCTCAGAAGTCCTGCCTTGCGAATAATGCATAATCAGTCGCTTACTGTGGTGCAATATCACGGGGAGAGAAACAGGGTTGTTATGAAAAAAGCCGGCCTGATTTTAACCGGCCGGTTTTAACCGGTTTTATCCACTTGAAAAAAGCCAGGCAATTTTATCCGGATAAAATCAAATTGAATAAAAATAATGGAAGTTTCTTTCATGTTTTTATTTCCAAACATCATAAATTGAAGTTACAAGCTCAGAACCTGTAGTAGGCCTACTTAGGACTACTGAATGCAAATGCAGAGCTACCAGTTTTATCCACTTGAAAAAAGCCATGCCGGATAAAATCAAATTGAATAAAAATAATTCAAGTTTCTTTCATGTTTTTATTTCCAAACATCACAAATTTAAAAGTTACAAGCTCAGAACCTGTAGTAGGCCTACTTAGGCCTACTGAGTGCAAATGAAGAGCTACCAGTTTTATCCACCTGAAAAAAGCCAGGCCGGATAAAATCAAATTGAATAAAAATAATTGAAGTTTCTTACATGCTTTTATTTCCAAACATCACAAATTTAAAAGTTATAAGCTCAGAACCTGTAATAGGCTACTTACTGAGTGCAAATGCAGAGCTACCAGTTTTATCCACTTGAAAAAAGCCAGGCCGGATAAAATCAAATTGAATAAAAATAATTCAAGTTTCTTTCATGTTTTTATTTCCAAACATCACAAATTTAAAAGTTACAAGCTCAGAACCTGTAGTAGGCCTACTTAGGCCTACTGAGTGCAAATGAAGAGCTACCAGTTTTATCCACCTGAAAAAAGCCAGGCCGGATAAAATCAAATTGAATAAAAATAATTGAAGTTTCTTACATGCTTTTATTTCCAAACATCACAAATTTAAAAGTTATAAGCTCAGAACCTGTAATAGGCTACTTACTGAGTGCAAATGCAGAGCTACCAGTTTTATCCACTTGAAAAAAGCCAGGCCGGATAAAATCAAATTGCATAAAAATAATTCAAGTTTCTTTCATGTTTTTATTTCCAAACATCACAAATTTAAAAGTTACAAGCTCAGAACCTGTAGTAGGCCTACTTAGGCCTACTGAGTGCAAATGAAGAGCTACCAGTTTTATCCACCTGAAAAAAGCCAGGCCGGATAAAATCAAATTGAATAAAAATAATTGAAGTTTCTTACATGCTTTTATTTCCAAACATCACAAATTTAAAAGTTATAAGCTCAGAACCTGTAATAGGCTACTTACTGAGTGCAAATGCAGAGCTACCAGTTTTATCCACTTGAAAAAAGCCAGGCCGGATAAAATCAAATTGCATAAAAATAATTCCAGTTTCTTTCATGTTTTTATTTCCAAACATCACAAATTTAAAAGTTACAAGCTCAGAACCTGTAGTAGGCCTACTGAGTGCAAATGAAGAGCTACCAGTTTTATCCACTTGAAAAAAGCCAGGCCGGATAAAATCAAATTGAATAAAAATAATTGAAGTTTCTTACATGGTTTTATTTCCAAACATCACAAATTTAAAAGATTCAAGTTCAGAACCTGTAGTAGGCCTACTTAGGCCTACTGAGTCCAAATGCAGAGCTACCAGTCTTATCCACTTGAAAAATGCCAGGCATTTTATCTGGATAAAATCAAATTGAGTAAAAATAATTGGTTTCTTTCATGTTCTTATTTCCAAACATCACAAATTTAAAAGTTACAAGCTCAGAACCTGTAGTAGGCCTACTTAGGCCTACTGAGTGCAACTGCAGAGCTACCAGTCTTATCCACTTGAAAAATGCCAGGCATTTTATCTGGATAAAATCAAATTGAGTAAAAATAATTGAAGTTTCTTTCATGTTCTTATTTCCAAACATCACAAATTAAAAAGATACAAGCTCAGAACCTGTAGTAGGCCTACTTAGGCCTACTGAGTGCAAATGCAGAGCTACCAGTTTTATCCTCTTGAAAAAAGCCAGGCATTTTATCCGGCTAAAATCAAATTGAATAAAAACAATTGAAGTTCCTTTCATGTTTAAATTTCCAAAGATCACAAATTTAAAAGTTACAAGCTCAGAACCTGTAGTAGGCCTCAGTTTTATCCACTTGAAAAAAGCCAGACATTTTATCCGGCTAAAATCAAATTGAATAAAAATAATTGAGTTTCCTTTCTTGTTTTTATTTCCAAACATCACAAATTTAAAAGTTACAATTGCTCAGAACCTGTAGTAGGCCTACTTAGGCCTACTGAGTGCAAATGCAGAGCTACCAGTCTTATCCACTTGAAAAATGCCAGGCACTTTATCTGGATAAAATCAAATTGAGTAAAAATAATTGAAGTTTCTTTTTTGTTCTTATTTCCAAACATCACAAATTTAAAAGAATCAAGCTCAGAAACCTAAAATTGTATTTAGTGTAATTTAATACAGTGAGTCTCATGCTAGAGTTGGCCAATGACATGGGTTTCTGCGTCGCGGCGGGCACAGCAAATAAAGCCGCGATTTGTGTAATGATTCAGGTTCTCACATTTACAGTTAAAATTACAATGAAAATAACCACGTACCTCATCACAAGAGATGTTAAAAATGTTCTGCTCTTGCATCCACACAATACTGGCACCATTTTAGGAAATTTTCTTTTACGCGCAAGTTCAGCTTCCGAAATAGAGTTAATTTTTCTTGTTGAAGTTTCCCCATAAATAATAGTCACATGCTGTTAGAAGAACTTAAAAACAATATAAATTAACTCTGTCTCGGAAGCTGAAATTATGCGTGTGAAAGAAAATTTCCTGAAAAGGTGCCAGTATTGTGTGGATGCAAGAGAAGAACATTTCCAGCAGCTCTTGTGATGAAGTATGTGGTTATTTTCATTGTAATTTTAACTGTAAATATGAGAACCTGAATCATTACACCAATCGCGGCTTTATTTGCGTAGATATTTCACCCGATCGCTCGGGAGTTGGAGCTGTGCCCGCCGCTTCGCAGAATCCCACATCATTGGCCAACTCTTGCATGGGACTCACTGTACCACTTAACTGTGTAATTCCCAGCAATAGTTAATTACCGTATTTACTCCAATATAATGTACCCTCGAATTTAATGCGCACCCTGATTTTGAAACTTAAAATCATAAAAAAAGAGTTTGTTAGCGAATGTAATGCGCATCAATAGGATATTTTATTTGGAATTTTGTCTTAGTATTTATAGAATAATGAACCAACACATAAACATCTACAGTTAACTGCCAGTTTTAGGCCTACAAGTAGACCTATAGGCATGGCTCATCAATATTCACTAATGTGTTCATCACTGGAATCCTCGGAGGTGCTTATTTTTATTGCTAAATGGACAAACAAAATGTTAAATGCATGTTTCACAATAAAAGCTGATACCACTCTTAAATGAGTTTAAAATCGACAATGCACAATATTCCACATTTGCACTATAGAACTGACAAAAACTATTTTTTCATTATGTTTCAGAAATTAAATTTCATATGGTGTAGGCTAACGATAAAATGAACGAAGTCGAGAATTATGGCAGTGCCTTATTATGTAGATCAATATTACCTCCGACCTACGAAACGGATTTGTACTAGAATTTAACGCGCACCTCAGTATTGAAATCTACAAATGGATAAAAATAGGGCACGTTATATTCAAGTAAATATGGTAAATTCACCATTCATCATAAGGCTCTTGCATATTTGCTTTATTCTGCCTGTTGATGTATAGGCCTACCAGCTTCTGGGCTTTTTCATTGCCTAGTCTGTTTCTCAATTTTGTTTGTATTAACCCAAATGAAGAAAATACTCTTTTGATTGATGCAGAACTGGCTGGCATACGATGTAAAGATTCTATGGCTTGACAAAATTCCAGCGATAGGTGATTACCAGGGCCCGGATTCTAATGACATGTCATCTTGTTATTGACGCTTCATAGACATTGCCAACTTGTAGATAAATCCTAATCATGGCCTCTACATTATAGAAATGAATTTTTATTAGGTCATTTTTTGTCATTTTATGCAATTTTATATTTTTAGGGCATTTATTTCAATTTTAGGTCATTATTTTGTCATTTTCGTGTCATTTGCTTCCTTATTTTGTAATTTTTATGCATTTACTTTAAATAAATGATTAGGTTATTATAATGCAACATTTTTGTAGGCTGGCTGGCTGGCTGGCTATGTCCTATATCCCCAATGTCGGGGCGAAGGGCCTCCAATGGGAGGTTTCCGATACCTAAGTGAATTTTGTTTCGCTTATTTTCCGAGAAAGGGCAGAGGGACAGGTGGTAAGCCCATCGCCTCACAACCCCCCAAGAAACTAAAGTATTACTTGGACGTGAAAGGCCGGGAAATTTTGTCCAGAGGCTCTAATTTAGGCTTGGAGTTCTTTAACGTGCCGTAAATCTACGACATGGGCCCCCCAGCTTAAAGTCCCTCCCGGAGGACTCTTTGCCCGGATTTTTACGTCCGGAAAAATCCATCGACCGCAGCCGGGTTTGATCCCACGACCTGCGGATCTAGAGGCGGGCACACTACCCCCAGACCACCGCGGCCGACACATGTTTGTAGAATCTACTTTAAAAACAATTTTCTTATTTTTCTTCTTAAATATTACAATCAAGAACAAAGTTTTTAGACCTACAATATCCTTTCTACATTTACAGTTTTTAGAATTATTTAGGCCTACAAATTAGTCTATATCTTTGTGTGCACAATAAGAATTTTTATAAATAAAATATCAGTTTTTAGGTCATTCTTTGTAATTATTAAGTCATTTTCTTTAAAATTTAGGGTCATTTTATAGGTCATTTTTCAAACATCTTTAGGTCATTAGAATCCGGGCCCTGGTGATTACGCTTCAGATTTGTGTAATTGATGGAGAAATAAGTATAAAAAATCCCTTTATGTAGGCCTACAGGGCACAGGCTGAGGTAGATTTCATAGTGCTTTTTATGAATTTATTGGGTAAGTGTAGAATAAAAACTGAAATATTTTTTTATAAAAAGAGAGTTATTAATTATGTATTAATTGATATCTTTTATTATTTCATTTTTAATTTGGCCAAGGATTATTGTTCTAAAGATATTTAACTATTATTTTTAATATTTCAAACTTTATTTCATTGGTAATTTTAGCCTCAGTTGGTCCTCATGAATTCATTTCGGCATGCCTATTGGCAGAGGTATATTTTAATGTGTTTTTGACTTTCAAAAATTCAAATCTCTTCTCATATGAGCGCTATTGAGAAACTAGTTGTTGATTTAGAGATTACTCATCAAGAGCTTTTCAACGATACCCCACAAACATGGTTTAAAAAAATTTTAATTTCCACCCTCACCCCCACAACCACTGAATCATTGGTGTCTAATTTATGCATACTAAGTTTCCCTCTAAACCCCATAGGGCCCTAAATATAATTTTTTCAAAATTTCAACCCGCTCCCACCTCCCCCAACCAGGAAAAATTGATTTTAGCCGGCTAAATTTGATTTTAGCTGGCTAAAATCATGATTTTAACCGGCTAAAATTGAAAAAAACCGCTGGTCAGGTCTTTTTCAATTTTAGCCGGCTTTTTTACAACCCTGGAGAGAAAGCTATGTGAGTGTTTCACATATGACTTTTGTATTTACATAGCTATTTGTTAATAATATCCACTGTTAGCAAAGCCAACGTACCAAGTAAGCTTGGACACATAAAGCAGCGACTGGATGACGCTAGGCAGTGAGCGGAACGAGGTGGCTGTCGCCACGATACGGTATAATGCATCATTTCTCATACTCTGCTCCGAAAATGTCTATGTATGCAAAAAAAAGTACATTATATAAGTTATTCTTTAATGCGGATCTTTTGAAGACTAGATAAAAAATCTTACGTGAAACACATAACTTCCTCTATCTTTAATGTATTCCAGCAGTCAGCGTAGAGAACATGGCTGTATTACGGTAGCACGCATTCACTGTCTCAGCCCCATTCAAAGTCACATTATTCGCGAGCCAAGACAAAATTTTTAAGTTTGCATATGAAATGAGTAAGTAGCTTATAACCACCCTTCAAAAAATTGCTACGTAAAATGTTTCAAATAAAGGTTTCAGCTCTTAATGTAATATATTATTATGATTCAATTAGTGTAGAAAATTAGAACCGTAGAGCCGTTCCCGAGAAAATTTTCTTTATGTAAAGTAGTTTAAAAAATGAAGAGAATTTCGTTGCCATACTTCTTGTTGCATCCCCGAAGGATACAAATTCCAAATGAAATATAATGTAATGCACTCACATATCTTTCTCTACCCTAATGGGCAATACATCTTCCTCACTTCACATTTTACTACAAAATATCGCAAGTTGTAGTGCTATCAGTTGTTTCAGCGTGATGCAAAGATTTGTAGTTCACCAAGCAAGACTGAATTTTTACAAACAATTTTTTTGCGAAAAGATGTTTCAAGTAAAAGTTTTACCTCTTAATACATGCAGCTCGTGTAAAAAATTTAAGCAAAAACATAGGTGCTTGTTTCGAGAAAATCGCGAAAAATGAGTTTCTTGATATAAAATGGCATTTAAAATAAGAGAAAGTCGTCAGCAATCCCCAGCAGATATCTAACCCAAATCTATATAGATAAAAATTAATTTCCACATGTATCTCGCAGCATCACTTGAGAACAACTCAAAAGATTTGGCTGACTTTTTTTGTGTGTGTGTGTTTGTAATTGGCAGGACAAGGTTAGTATGAAAGAATTTTTTTTTTTTTATCCACAGTTTGAGAGTTCTGCTGTCACATGTTTACATAACAAAAAAATCTACATTTCTTGACCAATTTGCACGAAATTTTGCACACATACCCAGTTAAGGCCGGGAAGTAACACGGTCAACATTAAAATTCAAACAATTAGAAATATTATATAATTTCTGAAAATATACTGAAAAAATGAAATGCTATTCAGTTATCATGACAACAGTGTATTGTTTACAGTGTTCACATAGGGGTTCGGGAACTATACAGTACTGGGCTTTAACAAATTCTAATGCTATCGATGTAATTAATACATTTGTGAAATTAATTCTTAAGAATGAAATCCACGAAAATAAAGCAGTGGGCTTTGTATAGGGATGTTTATGATAGGCAGTAAACATCTAAAAGAAGACAAAATAGGGTGGAACATTTTCGGTACTGTGCCCGCTGTATATTATGTTTTTGGGGAGGAAAGTATGGAAGTGATATTGATTTTTTTTTAAATTTCAGCTCCGAAACGGTTGTATGGTATCATGAGAGTGAGAAACAAAATTTTCCATAAAGACAATACAATCTTATGTAATCGGAATTTATGTTTCTTCTTAGTTCAACCCCTCCCAGGCATGGTGTGTAGAAGCAATGGAATGCAACATTCGACATCCTCTGTGAACCATAAAAAGCTATATCTGAGGGAATAGTTTAGTGACATAAGTCGTTCTTCCTCAAATTTTAAGTTCTATGTACATACTAAACAAGGCCCTAGAGTTTGAAAATCGAAAGTCCTTCATAAGTTAATTTCAAATTACAAAATAAAAACCCGAACGACGCCGGGCCTTTTAAGCTAGTATAGAATGTTTATGAAAGTTTTCGTTCTCCAGCTATGATGATCAGTTGGTCACCGAGAAACAAACTCACATACATGTTTCTGAAAGATTATTTTTTTATTCAGAAAACCGCAAAACTTGTATTTTCGTTGTAAACCCGGCATCGTATTTCGGGGTTGAACACATTAGGACTACTTATTTTCCTATAGTAGCCTACCAATGGTACAGGTAGGGAAGGTAAAAATATGACTTAATACTAACTTTCTCTACCCTAAAAACGGACAAGACACCTTTCTCACTTCACATTCTAATATAGGGCAAAGAGATTATTTTTGCGATGTGCCGAGAACGCACGGTCCGACGGCCTAGAAGCATGTCGTCGGCCGGTAAAGGTGCTTCAGCGGCACATCTGAAAAATAATGATAAGAGTCCGTATTGCAAGATACATATTCAATTGTTTCACTCTCAGCCTGAATTGTTTGCCAGGTAAGACTTAGAGCTTGAATTTTCACGAACAGTGGCTGGCGTATAACTAAACTTCAGGAAAAGATTTTTCGAATCAAAGTTTTAGCTCTTAATATAAGCACTTCCTGTACAAAATTTAAACAAAATCGTCCGAGCAATCTTCGTGTAAAGTGGCATTAAGAGTAAGGGAAAGTTGCCATATCCGCATAAAATACGTAACCCGAAAAATAAAATGCTGTACTTATTCTCGAGTTATGCTGACCATAGACACACACACACACACACATAAATTGTTTCTTAATTTTTTTTTCTTTTTACTCAGGGAACTTAAACCGTGTAGGCCTATTTATGTTAAAACTGTATTTGGAATTTGTGGATCGAACATAATACTTTACCTATACTATCTAATATTGGGCCGAAGGAATTAAAAATATATACAGAACATTGTAAAGGTTTTATATACTGTACATAATTGATTCATTTATAGCTTTTTATAATGCTTTCTCCCATTAATACAGCAATATAAATTTCGGAACGTGTGTATTAACAGCATATCTCCATTTTTTTTTTTTTATCTTCATTAACATGTTTTAATTTTCAACCTAACTGAGCCTGGGGTATGCCGTGGCGTGGTAGTTGAGGTGGGTGGGAATTTTCCATTGGCCCAATCCTTGTGGTGGCACTTTGTCTCTGGGGTCGACTCAGCCTCTAACAGAAACGAGTACCAGGGTCTTCCTGGGGGTAAAAAGAAGCCGGGCCGTATGGCTGACAACCTTACCACCTTCCTGTGTCGATATCCCAGTCTGGGAGCCTCAACCTCTCGGAAAGCCTACGGGTCTCCATGGCCCATACAGGGGTCACTTTACATTTTTTAACTGAACCTAATCGGATAATGATAGATCTGAAATCTATGGTTTCCTTTTACCCTTTATTAAACAATAAAAAGCATAACGATTACTATAAAAATGCCCTCTTATGAAAAAGGTTTTACCGTACAGGGAGTTTGCAAAGCGACAACCCTCCAATGCCCCAAAGAAATTTCACATGAAGGGTACAACGAAGAAAAAAGAGCTAAATAGTTTTATTTAAAAAAAAAAATCAGTTGAAAGATATTTGAAACTTTCCAATGTTTATGGAGTAATAATGTAACGAGCCATTTCTTCCTCTGTATATGATACTTTATTTCGCCGGGTTCTCTGAAGCGACTCCCATCTTTCACAATACGAATAGCTCACACCACTAAATTACAATAGATTGTGTAAAAACCTTTACCAAGAAAGCGATTTCTCTTTTCTTTCTCTTCATATTGATTACAGAATAATAGTGTTAAAAAATGTTAATAGCCTTCGAATTTTTAAAACGTGGCTTAGGAACCAATGCTTTTTGATGACAGAAGAGCAAGACTACGCTGTTCACACAGTTAGACAGGACACGCTTCTGGAAACTATATAATTCAAATCATGGAAGCGCAAATGCTGAAATGTCGTGCAATTCCAGTGCCCTCAGTAGAGAAAGTAGAAATGATCCGGTATGGTGACTGGATTAGAGTTCAAACGCAGGTTGGATTAGCGAATGTATTGAGACGAGTGTCACTCTTGGACATTAAGCGGAAAGAATACTTGGGGAATCCCCCCATGCTACATGTAATCGCAGGTCAGCTCGTGCCCCGGGGAAATCTCTTCTGTACAGTTCCTGCAATTAACTGCCCACGTACCAGCCCTCGTTAATTTATGTTGGCAAGCCTGGCGGTGTGTCAATATCCCAATGTACACCACAGATCTGACTTACTTTATTCTGTTTGTATCTCTTCGATTAAACACCTAACAATTTATGCGATGGTTTTAAGGAAGGCGAGATTGTTTAAAAATTACAGTTACGCCAGATTACATTTATTCTGCCTGCGTTCGTCTCACTAAGAATTATACTTAATGAAGTGAAACAGACGGTTGAAATGTACGGTGAAATATCTTCTGCTATTTAATGTGTATTCCCCAAGGATCCGTTCTATGGCCTTTCTCTTTTGTATTTTCAGTTACTAACCTCCCGTTATCCCTGAAAATATTATAGGTACTACTGTTCTGAAAGCATGTAATAAAATTTATTGTTGCAAAAATAACCTTAAACAAACTGAAGAACAGGTTTAGAGTAACTCAATTCAATTTAAAGTTAAATCGAATTCACATTGTCTCTTTGTTTGCAAAACTACGGGGAGAGCAAGGGAGGAAACCTACGGAGGAAACTTGTTAAATGTTGGATAAAATTAAAAAGTAAACTGTCCTCTAGCAGGATGTTTGTAAAACACTATGCAAAGCTATATTTTTATTTTTTAAAAGAAAACCCACAAACTGCCTCATGGCCAGAGCTCCTGCCTACGGTTCTAAGTTCCATTTCCGGTCCGGCAAAGAGGAAATTTATCTTTCATAATTATGTTAGTCTGATTAGAATTTAAGGATTTTTTATTACTTCCGGGCTTTTAAATATTCATACCATAACATCTCGTCGGGGTAATAGATGTCCCAGCACACTGCACTTCCTACAAACCAGGGTGAATAACACAAATGTAAACAGGGTAGTGGGGCCGTGAGAAAAAATAAAATCCATAAACAACGGCACTCTACTAATGCTGAAGCAAGAATCACAGTATTCTTCGAAATATTTTTTATTTGCTTCTTTCTTCAGAACACGATAACTTATCTCCTATCTCTTACAAATTTGTCTCACAGCCGCTGACTACGGATCCGTCGGCCCGGGTTCGATCCCCGGTACCTCCTCGGATTTTTCTGAGCTAGGGAGGTCTGGTAGGGGTGCACTCAGCCTCGTGATTCAAATCGAGAAGCTACTTGATAGAGAAGTAGCGGCTCCGGTCATGGAAACCACCATTAACGGCCGTGGGTGCTGACAACATGCCCCCCAATCCTGCCGTCTGCCTATAGGTAGATTAAGTAGCGGTCGGGTGGTAGGCCTTGTCCCTTCGGGGATGTCGCGCCACGGAGCTCTCTAAGGACCGATAAATGCGGCTACCCTAAAGAATTTTTCATTTCCCAAGGCCAATTTTTTCGAAGATTGTTTCCCCAGAATTTCGGACCGGTGAAATAAATTCACTCTTGATCATAACGATGTCTAAAAGGTATTTTTTGTCTAAATAATTTTAAAAAACTATTTTTAAAATCCTTATGAATGACATGATTTTTGCAGAGGTTACGAAGATAACGTCCTACAGGCATTATAGTAGGCTACATCACGAACATGGGGGCGAAAAGTACCATATTATTCCTAGTACAGAGGAATTAACTGGGACTGAAGGTGGTTCGGATTTACCATTTGTACGTATTATCGAATATGTACAAAATAACACGTCAAAACTTGGGGGAAAAAGTAATACAAACGAATACTTTTAACAATAGTTACATACATGATAGAAATAATCACTGATTTTTCCTCCACCAATTTCATTGTTTTTTCTTTCTTTCTTAAACCGAATTTAAATACTCTTCTCATTTCCTCAGACAACAGAGTGTTGCTCTCTTTGAAATCCACGCCAACAACAAATGCCAAATGGACAGTTTGCTAAGGGTTTAGTTACACAACCATTTCCTAAACATTCACTCATCAGTAGCATATATAGGCCTAACTTAAAAGCACCAGCAAAGGAAGATGCATGTTCTGACACGAGGCTATACAGCATTAGCCAGAGATCGTATAGGAATAAAACTCATCCATCGGAACAAGTTGCTGCTGTCCTCCACTCATTCACTACGCACCTAGCCATCTTGCCACATAGCAGCTCATACTTTCCTCCGAATTCGTGTTATAGCCTTTAAAACAGTATTAAAATATATTGCAATTTAGAACCTTATACACGCTACAAAGTATTTTCTTATATTTAACATATACATTACATTATACGTACAACGCATAACTTACAGTCAGTATTAAAAAAAATGTGTACTTAAGATACAGTGTCAATATAATAAAACTCAGTAACAAGCCCTACACTCTTCAACATCTTGATCAATGACCTTTCATCATGTCTACAGCAAATTGATATAATTAAAATAGATATGCAGATGATTTGGCAATGTGGACAACCCTATCAAGAAGAAATGAAGACCAACTACCCATCAAAATGAACAAGGCCTTAAAATTATTATCAAGCTGGTTAAACAAAATGCTTTGCTAATAAACATAGAGAAAACTTTTTTTTCCAAGTCTTTACTCTTGTATATAGTTTGCTCCATATAAATCTTACATTTGATGGCCTCCAAATCAATTTCAATCAAGAATCAAAATATCTAGGAATCCTTTTGCACCAAAAACTGACATGCAAAAACACAAGGAAAAAGTAGCAAATAAAACCAGAACCTAACTGAATATAGTAAAGAGAATAGTTGGCAAGAAATTGTGATTTTCAATGCATATACTGAACTCCACATACAACATTTATATAAAACCATCTGTTCTATATGGCAGTGAAACTTTATTCAATGCTACCATTAATACTCTGGAAGTTGTTTAAAACCAAGCTGTTACAAGTACTCCAATTATCGTATTGCAAATAGCCACAAACAATTTGACAATAATGAAAGAAATACCAGAACTTCCCTGATTCAGTATGAGAAACTACTATAATATGATTATCGTCACTACATTACTGGTCAAATTCTATCAGAGCAACCAAGAGCGTTGAAAACACAAAAGGGTTTTATTAGCGTATTGATAGACCAAACTGAAATCCACGTCAATTTAGAACTCTGACAAAAAGCAAAGAAGTGTGACACCAACAATGAAGTTAAAATGATTGGCCCTAGAGACTTATATACATTTTACCCGCATGAAAAATGGCTTTACATCTTTACCGATGGGTCGGAAATGGACGATGGTCAAGTCGGCGTTGGTGTATATAGTGACATGTTCAGCTTCGACCATACTCGAGGAGAATTCTATTCTCACTTATGATGAACTGGAACCAATTACAGTGGCTTTGGAACAACTAACCTTCAGGACGAATAGTTTAAAAAATCTAGTTATACCATGTGACTCTCAGGCAGCTTTATTAGCCTCACCCTCTCCACAACCTTTAGAATCCAACCTCTAGATTCCTCTAGAATCCATAGTGTACAAACTTCAGTACACACACTCCAAAATGAAGGCAAACAAAATTCCAGTGGATTCCATCTCATTGTGGAATAAATGGAAATGGAATAGCAGAAAATCTTGCGAAAAAGGCCAAAAAATTGATGGAATGACTAATCTAAAAATATCATACCATTCGCAAAAATTATACATTAATCGAAAAATCAAACAAGCAGTTCATCAAGAATAAAAATATGCCAATAGAGATAAAAAATGGAGTTGCCTTTTCAACGAAACAAATGCAAATAAATTGTGGACGAAAGTATTCACAAGCATTTGTAGTTTTGGTCAGTACAGCAGAAAAATTAACCCATAGGCCTATTGTCAGTGGGAATGCAGAAAACGAAAACAAAGTGTCCGTCAAATACCTTTCAAACTTCGCCGGTAGTTGAACGTTCGGCGCGATTGACAGCTCATGGAATATGAAACAATGTTCAGCCAGGCCCCAATTTTATTATTTTGTATATAGTCATTTGACATAGCAAGATTCGAAACTTGCGCCCATCAGGCTACTTATTTTTGTATAAAGCCATACTTTGCTAACAGCATTGTGAATAGCCTTTTCAAAATCAACCACTCTGCCGATAGTAGGTTCACGATAATTGGTTTAATTCGTGAAAATTAGCCGATGCATAAGAATGCCAGGGTCGAGACGGGCTCCTGGATTAAAGAAACTTATTTCAGCCGGAGACTAGACAGGTTTTTCATTTACAGACCGGAGACGAGACGCGCTTTGCCGATTTATACGGAATACATCAGGTGTTATACGGTTTAAAACTATGTTTTCGTAGAATTTTAGAAGCATCTCTCTGGTATTATACTTCATGTCATAAGTAATTTCCACTTTTATGAGAACACGGCAGTTTTACTCCAACTGATAGTGGCACCCCTTTAAAGAGAGGGAGATTTCAAACCGCGTATTCAGTTTAAATTAAAACGGACGAGGGAATGTCCTCCCCCAATTGAGTTGTAATGCATGCAATCTCTGCTGGGTCCCACTAAACACAGAACCCATAAAACAAGGTTGAAAATGACAAGTATATATTTTTTCATTTCTGAAAAAAAGAATGTCTTATGTACTCAACTGTTTGTAGATGATGGTGCAGTATGAGGTACCTATCCTTGGCGTTTATATAGGCTACTGCGTAAGTTGATTCTTTGATTATGCTGAATGATGACTGGCTTCTATGGAATTGAACGATATAACAACCGGTATGTAGATTCAAACATTTCCGTGTTCTATGATCAAGATAAGGTGACGCGACGATCTTAGAACGAAAAATGCAAAATCGGTTGTTGGACCGGATATATAGCCTATGACTCAGGTAATCCGGGGATGAAAGGTGGGGCCAACAAAAAAAGAAACCTGTACGTAGAAATGTTCAATAAGTAATTTTCATTGAAATCTCAAAATATTAATTACTGAATTGAATTATAATACACTGCAAGGCCGCGGATTTATGGAGCATGCAAGAAGTGTATCATCCTCCTTCAAGATCTGGGTGTCAAGACTTCCGCACGTCAAAAAATAGCTTTAGAAGCTGTAAAGTTATCTGCAATAGTAATAGTAATAGTAAACAGGTAAAGCGATCCCTCTATGGGCCATGGAGACCATGGTTTCATGGTTTCTAGGAGGTTAAGGCTCCCAGATTGTGACATACGGCACATGAAGGTAGCAAGAATGTCAGCCCTACGCACCGGCCGTTATTTACCCCCAGGAATACTCCTGGTACTCATTTCTGTTAGAGGCTGACCCGACCCCAGGGCCATAATGCCACCAGAAGGATCAGGCCAATTTATAAATCTCAATGATCTCATCGGGAATCTAACCCTCGACCATCCGGTTTGTAGCGTAGTGCCTTAATCACTACACCACGGCGTACCCCAATAGTAATAGTAATAATGATAATGCTAAGATATGCTTTTTGTACTCAAAGTAGAAGCTACCTTTCCTACTGTCAAATTGCTGTTATAAATTACGTACGCTAATATAATTAACATTGATTTGTTATCCTTTGACAGTCTGAGAGGAGTATTTGTTCAAACAAAAAATACATAGGCCTACGGGAGTTATTTTTTTTTAATAGTGGCAACATACCTATAGAATATCACAGAGACAGAATAAGTTTATGTTACCTGATATTGGTTTATGTTGCCGCTATTAAAAATCCAGCATAGCCTACCTCAGGGTGAATTGAATTTTCGCTATAATTTTCTCTATCACGACACAAACCTTAACAATATTATGAATCGAACGACTAGTCTCCACTTTCCGGTCTAAAACGATGTCTTTCATCTTGTATAAGGTAATTTGGGGGAAGATGAGAGTTGGGGGAAGATGAGAGTTTCGTTATATTTCGGCCGTCTGCGTGTAGATGGCATCACTTGCCGCAGTCCTGCGTGGGAGAGATTGTGTTAGAAAGCGTGGATCTGTTTTTCCTGGTTTTATCGTCTTTAATCCTGGTGAAAACGACAAATTTCTACTTTTGTTCTTGGTAAGTACACGTTTTATAATATTTCGTTGTCAGTCCTTAAGGTTTAGCGATCGATGTGTAGCATGGAGCTTCATCTGGACTTGATATTTTGTGACACGTTTTCTTGTGATCACATTGAAGCAGGATCCAACATGGCAGGTCCCGTACAACGAAAATAAATTGTACTCCCATCTTCCCCCATACATTGGGGGAAGTTGTGAGTTATTAAAGAATTACAAGGTTCACATTGTTAACCATTTCATAATTGTATCTTACATTTAAAATGTGTATTTCTTATTACAATAATTAATTAAACAGGCTTTAACCGAATTTATTATTAAATTATTTTCAAAAAAATAATTTATTGATATTATGCATATATTTATTTATTTATTTAATTATCCATCTTAGGTTCCAAATCATACTCTATGGGTAGGAATTACGAAAGAAAAACGCAACGTGCAGCATGGTCAGAGGAAGATCTTAAAAGTGCTTGTGAAGCAGTGACAAATGGAACAATCAAAGCATGGGACGCTTCAAAAGCCTATGGAATTCCATACCAAACGTTGAAACGGCGTTTGGACAAAGGGAACTTTGCGAAGGGATCGCTAGGGCCATCAGGTAAGTGGCTTGGAATTTTTTTTAACTTGATCTTGTTTCCTCGATATGAAAATGGCCTATATCAATGTAATTTTTTTTTTCAGGTTGTCTAGGTATAGAAAACGAGAAGTCCCTCGTTCGATACATTGAACGACTTCAGAAGTCTGGTTTTCCACCCAGCGGAGGAGATATTCGACGTCTGGCCTATTCTTTTGCCGAAAAGAATGGAATATCCCATCGATTTAATAACGAAAAAAAAGCTGCAGGATACGACTGGTTGGAATTATTTTTGAAAAGGCACCCTGAAATATCTGTAAGGAAAGCACAGGGAATTTCAATGGCCAGGGGTCTGGGCATGAATCGCACTGAAGTGGAGAATTACTTCTCTGTTCTGCTTCAAGTGCTGGAGGAAAATGAATTGCTGGGTTCACCAAATAAAATTTACAACATGGACGAATGTGGTCTTCAGTTAAACAACGAACCTGGCAAGGTCTTGGCTATAAAGGGCTCACGTGACGTACACCATGTTACTTCAGCCGAGAAAGGTGAAACAATAACTTTAGTGGCGTGCTGCAATGCAGAAGGTAAGTTTCTGCCTCCATATTGTGTTTTCAAAGGGCAAAGGAAGAAGCCAGAATTTGAAGATGGAATGCCACCTGGTTCCTTTGTTCAGATGAACGAAAAATCGGCGTATGTGAACAACAAAATATTTCTGCACTGGCTGCAAAATCATTTTATCCCCAGAAAGGAACCTGGAAAAGCATTGCTTATTTTAGATGGCCATACATCCCATTGTTCCGATGTAGATGTGCTTGATTTTGCAGCAGAAAATAATGTTATCCTGTTGTGCCTTCCAAGCCACACCACGCAATATTTGCAGCCACTGGATAGGTCATTTTTCAAGCCACTAAAAACATTTTGGCAGCAAGCTTTGAATAACTGGATTCATTCAAACCCAGGAAGGAAAATTTCCAGACTGCAGTTTGGCTCCCTGTTAAGTGCTGCATGGAATAGAGCTGCCACTGTTGGAAACGGCATTGCAGGATTTTCTGCATGTGGGATTTATCCCTACAATCCCCAGAAAATTCCAGAGCATGCCTTTGCAGTTTCTGATAAAGCAAATGAGGCTGTGCCAGAGGCTGTGCCAGAGGCTATGCCAGAGGCTGTGCCAGAGGCACCAAAAGAGGTACAAGAGGTACCACTGGCGGTTCCCACAACGAGCAGGAACGGTTTGGTTACTTCGTTTGAAGAACTCAGCCCAGTACCGATCGTAAGGAAGCCGAAGCCAACAGGAAGAAGGAAACAGTCGGCCGAAGTGCTTACAACAGAGGAAAAAAGAGAAGGAATGAAAAAGAGAAAAACTGTCCCATTGAAGCAAAAAGTAAAGAATCCTAAACAGAAGAGAAGGAAGCAGAGTTCATCGTCAGAGTCCTGTTCATCGTCAGATGCAGATATTCAGTTGGATAGTAGTGATGACTCTAACCTTGATGATGATGATGATGACTTCTGTGGTCAGTGCAATGGATATTACTATGATAAGAAAGGACCGAAATGTGATTGGATCGAATGTGTTAAATGTAAAAAATGGGTGCATGAAGTATGCAGCAAAGACAAATTGCACTGTCAAAAATGCTAAGAATAACTGCTACTTTAATTGTTTTAAAAGTTAGGAATTTAAGTTATACATTACACCAACACCTTAATAAGTTACATATTGACGTATTTTAATTTTATTAAGTTACTTTGTAAGTTAGAATGCAGAAAGCTCAATCTACTTCATCCATAATTGAAATTGTGAAAATTATATCATGTTCTAACATCCCCAATATTAACTACCATCTTCCCCCATATCAACTCCCATCTTCCCCCATATCAACTCCCATCTTCCCCGTATGCTGGGGGAAGATGTCAGTTTTGACATATTGAGGTTAATTGTAATTTTTTTCTATTTACACCTAATGCAACTAGTTATTATTTTTGGATGTAACAAATATATATACAACGAATATGTTGACATATTTTTTTATTTTCAAGTTTGCGTGAAAAACAGGCATAACTGTTAACTGTGTCATCTTCCCCCGACTTACCTTATACTTGAAAATCTTGAATAAAAATCCACATTCTCCAAGAGGATAGTGAAGTAGAGGCTTGAAAGGAATCTGCATGCTGTAGGCCTAGTATAATTGACTAAAACAAATTAATGATGAATGTCCAAATAGGACATGATAAGCCGATTCCGAGAGAATTTTTAACTTATCTCTCTTTAAGGTAATGTAGATTTCTTAGAAGTCTTGTAGATCAACTGCCATCTTTACCAATTTCAATTTGTATTCTTCACCTCTATTTTAGGCCGGTAGGTAGAGTCGGCGCATTCAATTCTTATTACTTCTGTCACCATAAATTCCATTTTGCCCTGAAACATGGTGGATACCCAACCAATATCAGGTGAAAGTGGCTTGTTTCTGTGAGAATCTACAGATGTGTAGCCAATATTAATTCCACTCCATTCAGCAGCAAGAATAACAGTATTAGAAGTCTATATGTAAATGTATTTCCGCCAAGTACTAGTAATTTGTAGGACTAGTGATGACCGTGTGTTGCTGAATACGAAAAATTAAATATGATGTTACCAGTTACAAATTTATTAGTAACATAAAAGATACATTCGTTTATACCAGCATACGGTATGAAGCAGTTTATGCTATTAATTATTTATCTGTGAATGTAGTAACATTTACAATGTTCATCTAGGAACGTACTTAATGTTGACAGGTGGTCATACATATTATGATATTAGTTCTGTTAATGTTGAGACTTGCTTATTGCGTGTATTATGAACTAACCAACATTCATTTGTTAAGAGTCTAAGAATAAAGAAATATATGTGTACTAGCTTAAAAGACCCGGCGTCGCCCGGGTTTTGTATTTTGTAATTGGAAATTAGCTTATGAAGGATTTTCAATTTTCAATTCTAGGTCCTTATATAGGCATTTATAATTTGAAATAGGAAGAACGACTTATTACACTCAAACTATTCCCTCAGAAAACGCTTGATATAGTTTTTTATGGCTCATAGAGGATCTAGAATTTTGCATCCTCGCTTGTACAGTGCACAACAAGCCTGGTAGAGGTTTAAATAAGAAGAAACAGAAATTCCTGTAACATAAAATTGTAATATCGAGGCGGGAAATTTCCCACTCTTATGTTACCATAAAGCCTTCATACTTTTCTCTCCAAAAACCTGCGATATAATATAATAATATACACATTACCATACCTCGTTTTGTTTTCTCTATGTCCAGGGTAGAGAAAGTTATGTGATTCCATTATTTTAGTGGATTTCATTCTGTAATATTTATTTATAACATGAATTATTTTGATAACTTCTCTTATTTGTCAAAAGTGCATTTCATTTGTTTCTTCCAAGCCCACCTGATACCATTTGGCAACAATATATTCTGTGATTTGGAATTGATAATTCTATGTAAAAAGGGATTAAGTATTTTCAAAAACATTTAATTTTTGGCATTTAGAATCAGAATTTTTCAAAATCCTTTCTTAGTGAGCACCTACATTATAAAACGAAGGTACTGTCAAAATTCCAAGTCTCTACCTGTTATAGTTTAGGCTGTACGTTGATTCCTGTCATTCAGTCAATCAGTCAGTCAGTCATTCATTCAGTCAGTCAGGACAAAGCCTTTTATATATATAGAGATTTATTGGTCACAACTAAGAGATTGAGACATAAAGATAAAAAATGTTTCGATGTTTACATATTAAAAAGGTTTTAGTTGATAAAATGCACAAATGAAATGCCTAGTCACTGATCGGAGCTAGTTGATTAAGTAATAAGCTCATTAATATTGAAATTAAAAGTTAACTAGTAAGTTACCAGTTACACATTTATTAATGACATAAAAGCTTCATTTATTTATATAGGCGTAGAGTATGAGGCAGTTTATAGTGTTAAATATTTATCTGAATATATGATAAGCTTCTTTTGCAATGTACACACTCAGAATTATCCTTTATGTTGACAAGTGGTCGGACATATAAACTTTGTTACGTTAATATTAAAATTTTAATAATAGTACTTCTGAAGTAGTGGCTTCCGGTACAGATCCATCTATACCAGGTAGATTAAAATACAAGTTAATTGATGAATCTTACACTAATACTTTTACTATTATAACTTCTCAAATTAATATATTTCATCGATAGCGAGGCAAGTTAACAAAAAAACACAAGCCGAAGCAAGTGGCGCAGGAACTTGAGCCTAAAGGTGTGGTCGATGCGAAGCCCGAATATCCACGCGCTTGTTATTTAACTTGTCGCACTATAATATCGTAATGAATTAAGGATGAGGTTATCGAACAAGTAGAGACATGTCCAAATACTTGGGTTGTACTGTCAGTAGCAAGAAGTAAAAGAGAGGATAGCAATGGCAAAGAAGTTTATAACAGGAAGAGAATAGTCTTCTGTGGTCCTTTAGAGAAGGAACTAAGGAAAAGGCTAGTGAAATGCTTTGTGTAGAGTGTAGCGTTGTATGGTGCAGGGACTTGGACATTACGACGGAATGAGGAAAAAAAGACTGGAAGCATTTGAGATGTGGATATGGAGAAGAATGGAGCGAATACCATGGACAGATAAAGTTAAAAATAAAGATGTGCTAGGCAGAGTGGGAGAAAGAAGAGTTTTATTGGAAGTCATTAGGAAGAGGAAAAGAAATTGGATGGGGCATTGGCTAAGAAGAAATGGTCTGCTGAAGGATGTCATAGAAGGGATGATAAATGGGAAGAAGGTTCAAGGCAGAAGAAGATACCAGATGATAGACAACATTAGAATAAATGGACTTTATGCAGACACCAAAAGGAAGGAGAAGGAAAGAGTGGAGAATGCTGAGTTTGCAGTGAAAGACCTGCCCCTGGGCAGAACACTATGTATGAATGAATGAATGAATGAATGCTTAAAATAAATGTCGTCAAAGTGAACAGAAGACATAAAAATAGGGAACTCCTTCAGAATAGCGTAGCCAGCCATGCACTGCCATTAGCGACCGTGCCCCTCCGAGCCGCAGGGAACTAAAGACAAACTATCGGCGCAAGGGTAAGATTTCCCGTCATATTCAATGTGAGACATAATAAACCCAGCGCTATTCAGTTGCTCCTAAACGAATACAAATGTTCCTAACCTAACATAACCTGTCACTGACCTAGAATTTGGCTGTCACTACTTCTGGAAGTCTTACAAGTCTTTCGTAAAACATCGTTACATGACACGAACCCCGCGCTATGCAGAATATTGCTGCTAAACTAACATGACCTGTCACGGACCTAGAATTCTTAATTCTGAAGCTTTTTTACCTCCACATCATACATAAAACATCGCTACAACAGTCGTGTATCTACCGAATTCAATCGGCACTAATCATGTTCGTAATATTGGCGACATTGTAGACTTGGTCCCACTCGGGAGGCCCGGTTATGACGGCGGTCACCCTATTCTCAACTTTAGCGAAAAATAGCAACATGGCCCTCTGGTATATCCAAATAAGCGACATGACCTTAAGCACTTAAAGTGTGTATAAGTAAATTTACATTAAACAAATAAAGTAACAATTAAGTTAGAAACAATTTTAGGTATAAAAATATTTTCTATGAATGGAAGTAAGTCAAAATGTTTCCGCTTGTTTACTAGTTTCTGAAACAGAAATACAATTCAGGAGCGAATTATCCCATGTAAAAGTTACAATGATTTATGTGGACTGCCGATACACGGCATTAAGGAACAGCCCAGGGTTTACTTGAGATCATTATAGCGCTGTATGTATCATGATGACCAAATCACAGTGTTCATAAAGCAGGAAGCACTAGTGGTTTTATCAGATTGTATTACAACAGCCAAGAGGGACAACGCAGGAAGCAGTCTCATTGTAGTCAGTCCATTTGCGTAAACACAGCCAGTCCGTGGTTGATATAATTTGACGGCTGGTGCCTACACCGTACAGTGAACAGCTAGCTATACCAACCAGGGGAAGAGAGTAAATGCCTTAGCACTGCAATTTCGCTTTCTGAAACTGAACAGTTGATTAAATGTACTTGCTTTTGTTCAAGGAATTGATTAAGATATGAAATCAGCCGTATTTAAAACTTTATCTTGTATTTTTTATCCATTTCAATCAATTCATTTTTATTACGCTTAAAACACGACAGCCACATTATATTTCAGAGCGAAGCAGGATGACCAACTGCCTTCTTGCATATCATTTCTTGTCCACCTCATTAAGGTGAGTAGTGGCAGGTAGATTCTACTTTAGTGACAGTTAAGTTAGGTTAGGTTAGGTTAGGTTGGTTAGGCTATGAACAATGATATTAGTTTAGTAGGGCATACTGAATTCTCGTGTTTCGAAAATGTGTCATATTATACCTCCCGTAAGGTTTGTCATGTTGGTCAACCTGTTTACCCAGGAAAAAATGGGCCCAGTGCCATGGGATTTCACATAATAAATTACTTATTTTAAGGTAAGATAATTACAGGGTGTATTTTGAAAGTTTCGGACCTAACTATAATCCTTGCACCTAGGGAGACATTTTTAACGTTGTTTCGCTTAGTAAAAATTAAAACTGTATTGCTAAGCCATTTACGCTGAACCCGCAACGAGGGTAGAAGATGGCATTTTAACTTTCTCTATCCACACCATAGGCACCATATAGGCAATACAGTGAGTCCCACGCAAGAGTTGGCCAATGACGCGGGTTTTTGTGTCGCGGCGGACTCAGCTCCAACTCCCGGGCGATCGGGTGAAATATCTACGCTAATAAAGCTAATAATAAAATAATGATTCAGGTTCTCATATTTACAGTTAAAATTACCACGTAGCTCATCATAAGAGATGTTGGAAATGTTCTCCTCTTGCATCCGCACAACACTGGCACCTTTATGGAAATTTTCTTTCACGCGCATAAGTTCAGCTTCCGAGATAGAGTTAATTTCCTTTGTAATGTTCTAATGTGTGGGGAATTGACCTATACACTTTATTTTTCAAGTTACCCCATCAATAATAATCACATAGACTATTGTTAGAAGAACTTAAAGACAGCATCACAAGAGAAATTAACTCGGCATCTCGGAAGCTGAACGTACGCGCGTGAAAGAAAATTCCCTAAAAAGGCGCCAGTATTGTGTGGATGCAAGATGAGAACATTTCCGACATCTCTTGTGATGAGGTACGTGGTTATTTTCATTGCAATTTTAACTGTATTTCTGAGAACCTGAATCATTATACCGATCGCGGCTTTATTAGCGTAGCGATCGCCCGTGAGTTGGAGCTGTGTCCGCCGCGACACAGAAACCCCCGTCATTGGTCAACTCTTGCGTGGGACTCACTGTAGAAGAACTATGTTCCATCCTGAAAGTCAGAATATGGTGTTTTTAGCAAAGGGTCAAATGTAAAATATAAAAAGAGTAAATCTTTAAAATAATGTTGTTTTTCTATTCCTTTTAGGCCTATTGTTCACATTAACTCACCAAAGTTTCATTGCGATAACTTTGATTTTTTTAATATAAAATAATACTTTCTCTCTAAAACAGTGGACTCTAGACCTTTGAAAATTTAAGGATTTCTTTGTTGGTTCATTGGTTTATTTGACGACGGCTATGCTCTGCAACTTAGACTTGTGACCGTAGCGTGCAGGAATTCTTTTACACAGTTAAGGGCATGTCACATTCATGCACACATAAATGCCATCGATTAGGGCCGGGCGCAGGAAGCCAGGCCGAAAGTATTTGTATGTGACACTGACTTGACTTCAAGGAACTGTTTATTGTTATCAACTGAACCATACATTGGACTGTAACGTATAAAACATATTCAAAAAGGGGGAAAGTTGTAAAAAAAAAAGTATCATTCGATCTGTAACTTTTAGGTTTTTAAACAAAGGACTTGTGGATGAGCCTATTATGAATATTTTTTTTCTTTCAACTCTCTATTGATTATGGACAAAAAAGTAAAATTTCGTGCTGAGGTTCCCTTCTTATATGCCAATATTTATTATAGCCTACTTTATTGATTAGAAACAGCGAATAGAGTTTAAGACATACAAAGTCTGAAAAACCTAACTAGAGAAACATAGTTCGATAACGAAAAACTGTATAAAACTAAATTACGCATTTGGATTAAGAACTTCTGCAGCTGTGACATAGCGATTTTGTCTTACTTCTACTACCAACTTACATGAAGAAAATTTTATTTTCTTATTTTTCACACCAGTTTTAACGATTTTGTTTAAATTTTGAATACTTATAAGACCTAAGTTTGTATCTAAATAATTTTTTCGTAAAGATTTTTAGAATGGCGGTTATAAGCACAGAATTAAGCTTTAAGTCTTGATTCTCCAGTAGGCTATCTTTGAAAGAGGCTAAAACAAATTGAATACTCACTCCCTGGAATGTGGCATCTTATTGTATATCAGAATTTGAAGTGAGGAACTTTTATTGCCCAGGGTAGATGAAGCTGTGTGAGTATATTACATCCGATTTTTCAGTTTTCACTCAATAGAATTGTCTCACGGACATTACACACCCATCCATTGGCAAGAGTTGACAAGTTTTTTAGGTTACTAAATCACAAGGAATGATCCGCTCAATTATGCAATCTCTCCCAGTTTCATTTCACTAGAAAATGCTGATAGTTAACATGAATCTCTCTACTCCAGAGCTCAATTTTACAGTCATGTTGTTTAACTACAGTTAATATTTTAAGTTAACTACTCTGAAACTAAGCTAGCTATAACTATATGAGAGATCAGCATTTACAACAGAGAGAGGACAAAATATGATCCCTGAATCCATTTCAATAAATATTCACATATTTTCTGAAAGTTTAACTTCTCTCTTTTCATCTAAAAATGTTTATACTCTGAAAATCTCGTGTCGACATCCCATTAAATCACTAGAAAAGCAGCTTCATAGGTATTTCCATTGAACATCATAAATACTTTCTGTTCTCACTCAATTCTTCTAGCCTACCCTTGATGTTCACCGCATAATAGTTAACCTGGTATCTAAATGTCTCAGCTCTATAGTAATAAAATCAGGTAAACTGATATAACAAAGTGCCAGATTGTTTTTATTGAATCAATTATAATTGCAATTATCATATGCAGAAAATAAGTTTTTTTTAATCAGATTAAAATCGACCAGCGTCAGCAGAACTACAGATTTGTGATATCTTGACAATCGCGCACTCACATAAAAAAAAATCTCTATATATGAGGCTTTGTCCTGACTGACTGACAGAGAATCAACATAGAACCTAAACTGTAATAGGTAGAGACTTGGAATTTTGATAGTACCTTCGTTTCATAATGTAGGTGCTCACTAAGAAAGGATTTTGAAAAATTCTGATTTTAAATGGCAAAAATCAAATGTGTTTGAGAATACTTAATCCCTTTTTACACATAATTATCAATTCCAAACCACAGTTTACATGACAACTGTGTAGGCCTATTGTTGGCAATCTTTACATAAGGCTTTGGAAATAAATGAAACAAGACTTTCAAAATTAGAGAAGGTATTAAACTTTATATTTGAGTAAATTATGTATCTCAAAATTTTGTAGATTATGTAAAATAATCAGTAAATTCAACCTTTTAATCGAAATATTCGAATTAATCAATATGTTCTTTACAGCTTACAAGTTTCGCGGGCAAAGCCTTAACGGGAAAACATGGAATGATTTGGACGAAAAACACTATGCGAGGGTTTTTTGGGCTAGGGAACTCTCATCTGAGGTATTTTTTCCCCCGGGTGGCGCACTTTGATCGTAAAATACACCTCAAAACCAGTTTTTTATTTTTTTTTATTTTTTTAATTATCACTCGTTAAAATAAAATTGTTTATGCATGATCTGGGTAAGGTTCATGAATCTATGGTTCATTTTAATCGTTTCATTTGAAATTAGTATGCCCATATGGTAGCATAAGATTCGTTTTGTTCGTTTATTTATATTTTTATCGTTAAACAATATAATTAAGCGTAAAATTAAGTAATTCCTCCAATTTATTTAAAAAGATGTCAGAGTGAATAAATATGTTTTAATTATTTTTCTGTTAAATAAATGATTTAAGCACAATATCTAGCAGTTGAGTAAGTAATCGCGGGCGAAGCCGCGGGAACCAGCTAATAAAAACTAAAATAAAATTTAAAAAATCCACGTCAAATCGGCCGGCTCCGCGATTTGATCCAGCGACCTCCAGAATACGAGTCCATGACGTTACCATTTGGCCAACTCAGTCAGTTTGATGGTCTAGTTCACGGGTGCGCATCTGTGGCACATTGTGTGCCAGTGTAAAGCAGTTTCGACGGCGATGTAAGGACAGCGCAGCACTGGCTGTGACAGTGTTCGATGTTCGGTCTTTACTCCACTTTACTAGACCAAGCGTAATGAGTGCTGTAGCGAGCGTAAAATCACATAACAGCTTATCATAGAAATGAGTTTTAGATGCTAACTGAGAAAACAATTATTTCGTCGCACATGCACAATTACATAAAATAAACAGAGTATATTTCTTGCAGGTTGCATTAGGGCCACAATTATCACAGCCCCAATGGTGTGCGACCTGGTACTTATGACGGACTTGTGTGGTAATTTTGATTCTTTGAATATAGCTCTACAAGGAGAGAATTAAAACGGTTTCATTAACCGTAATAGTAAATATATTTAGGCTATAGGACGCTATAGCAGGTGTCCGCGGCTTCGAGCACGATAATAATCTCAAATAAAAAGTTAAGAGCATAACAATTGATGCATTATATATATTAACACTTACAAGCAAATCATTCATAAACTAAACGATTAATAATCCAGATTTAGAGTGCATTCCATTATTAGAAAGTGCCGCCAGGGAAAAGACCTCAAATTCGGCCCAGAAAAGCTCTTCATGGTGAGTTCCGTCGAATTTAATTAATGTTTGCCCATTTAGGCCTATTTTCATTATCCCTCTTCCGTCTATGTTGAAAATTTCAGATCTCTAAGGGCCCTGACATTATAAACAAATTAATCGGCCAGGGTGGGCTTACAAAATTCGTTAATTTCATGCGATATGTATGGACTATGTCGAAAAAATTGCGATGCTCTTATTTTCAAGTTGCGACAAAAATAGCAAAGTCGCCTGCAAATGATTTGACAATTGAAATGTATTACCGAAAACTGATGCTTCGATAGCGCAAAAAAAATTGCGTTTTCTGCCAGTTTTTCGTTTCTTAAAATGGAGAAATTCACATATTTATTTTGCTTTAGATTAATTGGAAAATCTATTTAAAAATTGTGTTTTTCTGAAAAAGTCCTCTTTAGCCCCAATAGTCTTTAAGCAAAAGTCCTCTTTAGCCAGGGTTCTTATGAAAAAGCAGGCCTGGTTTTAACCGGTTTTATCCACTTGAAAAAAGCCAGGCATTTTATCCGGCTAAAATCAAATTGAATAAAAATAATTGAAGTAATTTTCATGTTTTTGTTTCCAAACATCACAAATTTAAAAGTTACAAGCTCAGAACCTGTAGTAGGCCTACTTAGGCCTACTGAGTGCAAATGCAGAGATACCAGTTTTATCCACTTGAAAAAAACCAGGCATTTTATCCGGCTAAAATCAAATTGAATAAAAATAATTGAAGTTCCTTTCATGTTTTTATTTCCAAACATCACAAATTTGAAAGTTACAAGCTCAGAACCTGTAGTAGGCCTACTTAGGCCTACTGAGTGCAAATGCAGAGCTACCAGTTTTATCCACTTGAAAAAAGCCAGGCATTTTATCCGGCTAAAATCAAATTGAATAAAAATAATTGAAGTTCCTTTCATGTTTTTATTTCCAAACATCACAAATTTGAAAGTTACAAGCTCAGAACCTGTAGTAGGCCTACTTAGGCCTACTGAGTGCAAATGCAGAGCTACCAGTTTTATCCACTTGAAAAATGTCAGGCATTTTATCTGGATAAAATCAAATTGACTAAAAATAATGAAGTTTCTTTCATGTTCTTATTTCCAAACATCACAAATTTAAAAGTTACAAGCTCAGAAACCTGAAATTGTATTTAGTGTA
Organism: Ectobius pallidus; assembly: GCA_964059195.1. NCBI lineage: Eukaryota > Metazoa > Arthropoda > Insecta > Blattodea > Ectobiidae > Ectobius > Ectobius pallidus. The sequence goes on along the minus strand of CAXKWD010000001.1, from coordinate 29,997,033 downwards.
ATTTAATGCAGTGATTCCCACGCAAGAGTTGGTCAATGACACAGGTTTCTGCATCGCGGCGGGCACAGTAAATAAAGCCGCGATTGGTGTTATGATTCAGGTTCTCACATTTACAGTTAAAATTACAATGTATGGGAAATTGACCTATACACATTATTTTTGAAGTTTCCCCATAAATAAGTCACATGCTGTTAGAAGAACTTAAAGACAATATCACAAGAAAAATTAACTCTGTCTCGGAAGCTGAAATTATGTGTGTGAAAGAAAATTTCCTAAAAAGGTGCCAGTATTGTGTGGATGCAAGGGAAGAACATTTCCAACAGCTCTTGTGATGAGGTACGTGGTTATTTTCATTGTAATTTTAACTGTAAATGTGAGAACCTGAATCATTACACCGATCGGGGCTTTATTTGCGTAGATATTTCACCCAATCGCTCGGGAGTTGGAGCTGTGCCCGCCGCGTCGCAGAATCCCGCATCATTGGCCAACTCTTGCATGGGACTCACTGTACCACTTCACTGTGTAATTCCCAGCAATAGTTAATTACCGTATTTACTCCAATATAATGCACACTCGAATTTAATGCGCACCCTGATTTTGAAACTTAAAATCATAAAAAAAGAGTTTGTTAGCGAATGTAATGCGCATCAATAGGAGGATATTTTATTTGGAATTTTGTCATAGTATTTATAGAATAATGAACCAACACATAAACATTTACAGTTAACTGCCAGCTTTAGGCCTACAAGTTGGCCTTTAGGCATGGCTCATCATTATTCTCTAATGTGTTCATCACTGGAATCCTCGGAGGTGCTTATTTTTTATTGCTAAATGGACAAACAAAACGTTAAATGAATGTTTCACAATAAAAGCTGATAGGCTACCACTCTTAAATGAGTTTAAAATCAACAATGCGCAATATTCCACATTTGCACTATAGAACTGACAAAAACAATTTTTTCATTATGTTTCAGAAATTAAATTTCATATGTTGTAGGCTAACGATAAAATGAACGAAGTCGAGAATTATAGCAATGCATTGTTATGTAGATCAATATTACCTCCGACCTACGAAACGGATTTGTACTAGAATTTAACGCGCACCTCAGTATGAAATCTACAAATGGACAAAAATAGGGCACGTTATATTCGAGTAAATATGGTAAATTCACCATTCATCATAAGACTCTTGCATATTTGCTTTATTCTGCCTGTTGATGTATACAAGCTTCTGGGCTTTTTCATTGCCTAGTCTGTTTCTCAATTTTGTTTGTATTAACCCAAATGAAGAAAATACCCTTTCGATTGATGCAGAACTGGCCGGCATACGATGTAAAGATTCTATGGCTTGACAAAATTCCAGCGATAGGTGATTACGCTTCAGTTTTGTGTAATTGATGGAGAAATAAGTATAAAAAATCCCTTTAGGTAGGCCTACAGGGCACAGGCTGAGATAGATTTCATAGTGCTTTTTATGAATATATTGGGGTAAATGTAGAATAAAAACTGAAATATTTTTTATAAAAAGAGAGTTGTTAATTATGTATTAATTGATATCTTTTATTATTTCATTTTTAATTTGGCCAAGGATTATTGTCCTAAGGATATTTAACTATTATTTTTAATATTTCAAACTTTATTTCATTGGTAATTTTAGCCTCAGTTGGTCCTCATGAATTCATTTCGGCATGCCTATTGGCTGAGGTATATTTTAAAGTGTTTTTGACTTTCAAAAATTCAAATCTCTCCTTATATGAGCGCTATCGAGAAACTAGTTGTTGATTTAAAGATTACTCATCAAGAGCTTTTCAACGATACCCCACAAGACATGGTTTTAAAAAATTTGAATTTCCACCCTCACCCCCACACCACTGAATAATTGGTGTCTAATTTATGCAGACAGAGTTTCCCTCTAAACCCCATAGGGCCCTAAATATAATTTTTTCAAAATTTCAACCCGCTCCCACCTCCCCCCAACCAGGAAAAATTGATTTCAGCCGGCTAAAATCATGATTTTAACCGGCTAAAATTGAAAAAAACCACTGGTCAGGTCTTTTTCAATTTTAGCCGGCTTTTTTACAACCCTGTCTTTAGCCCCTATAGTCTTTCAGCAAAAGTCCTCTTTAGCCCCTAATTTTTCAGCGCAAGTCCTCTTTAGCCCCTACTTTTTCAGCAGAAGTCCTCCTTAGCTCCTTTTAAGCCCTTCAGTCCGATTTAGCACTTTTTAGGTTCTATTAAGATTCATATATTCGGAAGCAAGGGCATGAAACGGGAAAAATATGTTAAAATGTTCTAATTAGGAAGCTGGGGGGAAAAAATAGGTTAAAACCTTCAACACCGGGCCCTGCTTATAATATTTACAGTGAATCATATGCAATAAGTGCCAGTACAGACTGTGAAATCCACGTGTACTTTTAAGCATTTCCTATGTGACTGTATACGATTGTATAGACCTAACAGTGAATTTAATTAATGGACCGCTAATTGACCAGTTCTGCAGGGTTCCTGTCAAATATGAAAGCTTTCCATGGATTTAATAATGTGTATACGCCTATCAAAAAAAGAAGTAATATAACATAATAGTCCATAATAAATAAATATATTATTAACTAGGACACTAGGACCAGAACCGAACACGCGCAGATATCTTATCGTCAACCGGTAGCAAGGGAGTAGAAGAGAATGCATATACTGTACTATTCATTCCAAACTATGCGGTTCATAATAGCCCGTAAGACATCTTAAATACTTCAGACGTAAATTACGGATGTCCATTTTCTCAATTAATATCTTCCGGTTATTCACTGTTTCCTCCACCTGAAATGTAATCTTTCAACACTTACCTTAAAACCCATTTACCTCCAGAAAAATTAATTTGGTTCTTTAGGACAGGTAATAAGTGTTTTTAAAGTTGGCCTTTCCTCATTTGTTTTATGAAATTCATTCACCGTCCTTCTAATTACACACTTATCAAAATCATCTAAGTCTGTTTTCACTTTCTTCATGGTCGTTTTTTGTGTGGAGTACTAAATCACGTTCCAACTTGAACACATTTCTCACCTTCTTCTACAATTCTCTTAATGCTGCTGAATGAAATTCCTGTGGCATCCAAAACATGCTGCTGAATTGCATATTTAGGGTCATCTTGGTGCACCTGTTTTAAATACCTATATACGTTCCACACTATTTCACTACTCTGACTGTGAATCACTTTACTACCACCAATATCTTTGCTAGAATAATTACATTCGCCTTCCATTGCTCTTATTAACGTATCACGCTTCACTATTGAATGCTGTGAGGCTAACTAAGATGTTTTAAACGGTCCGTACAGTATGAACTGGCAGGGAACATCACGTGCTATGAAGGTCAGACAGGTCTAGATTACGTCATCGTAGTCGACTGCGCATCCGTTTGTTTGGCTCGGGTCTTACCGATCGAGTTATACTCTCCTCAAAAGAGAAACTTGTCCCTCAGATTTAACCGTTTTTACTTCACAACTATTACCTGTTTTACTTTTCCCTCTCATCAGCAGTTCAGCACCACACATCTTTGCAGTTTTTTAATAAGTTGGCAATTCTCATGCAAATTAGATATAAACAATACGAGGACCACATACTCCATGAGATATGCCAACGTCACGGAAGGAGGTTTGTTTACAATTTAGTAACACAAGGTCATTACCATCGAAAGGGCCACTGGCTGTGAGCTCTTGTCAGTCTGCGGAGACTATAACGTAAATTGTCTCATTAACCCTAAACTGAATCACAACATGCAAAATACGTTTTATATATAATTTAATGTCATCTACTGCCCCACTTAGTCTCCAGAGCCTGTGTTCTGGTAGAGCATTGGGCAGTATACAATGTGGATTTTTTGTTGTTGCATTTCTGATTTTTAAAATGAAAATGGCAGTTTACAATTTTGCTTTGTTTAGCTACTACCGGTATTATACTTAAAATGTGTACACTTACGGAGGGGCTCTTTGAAGTCGCAGGATCAAGTTAGCCCGCTTGTACCTAAAGCATATACTTGCTATAGAGCAATATTTTAGTTATGTTTTCAATTTCCGGTTAAAAACCTTGTTTGTCTTTAATCAGAAGCTTGGTATTAAAACAATCCTGGCAATTGTGTACATGTTAAATAGAACTGTACAAACATCACGCAACCCGGCGTGTTTTATTTGAACACAACTAATTACTTGCTTCCAGTATGTATAGCAATTAGGGGGATTCGCTGGTCAAAACAATGATGACTTTTCATGGAAGATATTAATGTTATAATTAATATATTTTATATGGTCGCAAAATCTACAATTAATTGGTTTCTCGAATCCTGATTTATAAAAGTTTGATAAAATTTGAAATTAAATAAATTTTAAGAAATAGTAGCCCACTATATTTAAAAAAAACTATTGGTTCCTAATTGTTGTAGGTTCATAATAATAATAATTTTAGACGATACTTTTATGTGAAAACTAATTATAAACCGCTGCATTGTAAACACTGCAATACCATAACTCTGACTGCATTTGTCTTATAATATGAATTAATGATGACCTCTTTCTTTCTTAAAATTACTACCCACAAAAGAATGTCCTTAAAACTACAAAAGGCAAAAGTGGAGTGAAGGAGCAACTTATCAAACTTTCCTTCTTATTTGAGTACCATTATCATATGCGTTGAATTGAGAAGATAATATAAGTTTTTCAACTTGAATTTTGAATAGAATAATGTTTTCTCTACGATGCACCGTTGTTTAGATATAAGCGAAAACCCAATAAAAGACACCTTCTACGTGCCCCCCCCCTGCCTTCCACCCTCGGGGACTTTTAGTGTGTTGTTCAAGACACTCCCCTGTCAACTCTTCCAAATTTCAAAACTACGATCCTCCCCCCTTTTCCTTTCGTTGCCTGGACTAATATGAAAGCTGAAACATGAGAAGTAAAGGGGCTTCCTTTCGGCGCATGAGGAACTTCCTATAAATTAACTAAATCTTTCCTGCTCAGGATGAACTTCTCGAATGAGGACATCCATAACATCTGCCTCATGATCTTCAGAGACTCATTGGTGATAACTGCAAAATCATTTATACAATCTTGTAAATTTAGATGAATCAGGTAGTTACTTTCCTTTATGTTTTTCGTTAAATTACATTTCTGACTGGGTTTTATTTATTTTCATAGGCCTACGGTATGTGTTTTGTATTCTGGACCCTCTTGATCAGCCATCGTTGTCGGTCAGATGTCCCTGTTTGTGGGGTGAATATTGTACACCGCTTATTGTGATCACTTCGTCTACTGTCTGATGGAGTTTTCTGGCCAGTAGCATACCACCTCTTCAAACACTTCATATATACTATATATATATATATATATATATATATATATATATATATATATACAGGGGGTACGCCGTAGCGTAGTGGTCGAGGCGCTGCGCTACAGACCGGAAGGTCGCGGGTTCGATTCCCGATTTTTTAATTTTTCATTGCCCAGTCCTAGAGCATAAAAGAAGAATATTGGACACACACTTAGATTATTGTAAAAAGAAATTAGATAAACCACTCTTTGATATTTTTAGGAAAAAATGCTGTTATAGAGAATTCCAAAAGTTTTTGTGTTCTATTTTTAAGATGTTATAGTTTTCTTTTATAATATAATATATTAGTTATCTTGTTTTCTTAGAGTAGTAAGGCCTGCATCCAGCCTATGGATAAGAAGTAGTAATATTGCAAATATATTGTCTTGTAACTATAACCCTAATATACCTCCGGGTGGAATAGGGTTTAAGTAATTGTATATTCAATAAATAAATAAATATATATCATATAGTATATGTATTATATTAAATATATCAACTGTTCATTCCCAACTGTACATTCCCTCCGCAAAGGCATTGGGGTAGGGTGATTCCAGAGTCAAAAACTATTTGTACATAACTTTTTTTATTAACACATTAACTCGTATATGTTTTAGTTAAACTATATTACATTTAATTTAATAATATATTTACACCTTATAGTACAATTAAAGAGTAATAATTGTTATAAACTCATGGTTCTCTTGGAGTGCGGAATTTGACGTTTCTTTTTTTTTAATTCTTTAAAAGAAATGTACACTAGTTTTCTGACGATTTAAATTTTAATTACAAAAAAAAGTTTTGTTTTGTTATTCCTACATCAGTTCCTAGGTTTAAATTGTTTGTCTACGTATACAGTAGTATTAAAACTAAAATTAAATTTTAGGAAAGTTATATTTATGAAAAAAACAACTTTTATTATAGTTTTACTCAATTTATATCACAAAATTCAGTTTAATCTGGACTTACGGTGTTCAGGCCAGAACCCGGTCCCATGTAGTCTGGATTAGTGAGACTGTATGTCCTTATGTATGCTTATAATACCAGCCTATATAGAGTGCAACATAATTAATATCTCAGACCGATACTGTTGAAAGTATACGATAACAGAAGCAATAAAGTTGTAGCAAACATGTGTTCACAAACAAGCCTTTTGCTTTATTATTGTGAATGTGTATTATCATTATAGTATTACTATTGTATACATCATTTAATATAAAAATGCAATCGACTTCGTCATGGTAAAACCTTAATAGCAACACAGATATAGAAGTAACCTGAAACGCACATAATAAATAAATAAATATATGATATATATTAAATGTACATTATATACTGCGTAAACTGAATACAAGGATTATTATGGCTCCTAAATAACAATAACGATCCTGAGATCCTCGATCAATTGTCAATTTCCATCACATATAGTCTTGTATTTCTGTAGGGGTGAGAAATGGAGCTCTCAAAGTGGTTCCGTTAGATTCGAGGTGTCGAAAATAGCATTCAACGACACCAAACAATATTACTTCTGAAGAACTACTTAGGTTATGGAAATATATTATATAATACATATATTTTTATGTGCAACTTCTATTTAGTACATACTATTATGCACATAATTATGTATAAAGTTATAGTGGAATAACGGAAAATACGAAAGTTAGGTTTTTCTGCAAAATCTCGGAATTTACACATAAAGTTAAAATTGCTCTAACTTTTGAATGGTTAAAGATAAATAATAAAATAACATGTATTCTTAAAGAAAATGTAATGCTCTATAACTTTCTTTCTTACGATTTTTTCGTGAGACCAAGGGCTGAAGAGTTAGAAGGTCAAAATGGAAAAAAAGTGAGGCAATTTTTCTTTTTCAAATTAGCGAAATTTGAGCGCGGATATCTCAGAAACTATGAGAGATAGTAAAAAATAAATGGAATCAATCTTGTGGATCATGTTGTCAGCTATGATTTTTTACAGAGTGGTCTCATAGCTAGGACCGATAGTTTCCTAGATAAAAGCGAAAACCCGAAAAAGGGACCTTCTACGGGCCCTCCGTTCATCCCCTAGGATTGGGGACTTCTGGTATGTTTACCTTCTAACTAGTCCAAACAAATTGTGTGTCCCTTTCATTTCCCTCTACAACTTTTTCGTTAACTGGATTAGTAATGTAATTAACAGTTATTAAGAGAAATGAAATAAGCACGGTATTTAATATGAAAACAGATCAGATGAAAAATGAACAACATTATTTTTTTGTTTATAAAGTAAGCAACAAGAAAGCTTCGAATAATATTGTTGTGAAAATATGTAATATACCTGAGATGGGCTACACACATCAAACCCCACAGTAGCCTTAAATAAGAAACCTGAAATGCTACTAGATTGCCAATTATTTTATTCGGTTAATGCATGTAACGCCTTAAGGAAAATTAATATTGTAACTCGGGGAGTTTCCTAAATATATTTAAATCTAAATGTTTTATATAAGTTTGTAATTAGTAGGGTTCGGATGTTTATGACCTAAAAAAGTGGAAAATATGACAGCAAATATGACCTTAAAAATGACTAAATATGGCTCAAAAATCTTATTATATATGACCTCATAAGAGAACGTATTTCCTAAAATAAATGTAGGCCTACCAATTTCAAACTTTTAAACTTTTAATGACACTAAATTATTACAACACATGAATTCAATCAGATATTCACTGTTTAGCAGTTTTACAGGTGATCTACAGTTTTACTTGTAAATAACTTCTAATCTGTTAATGTTTCCATATACCACTGCAAATGTGAAATGAAGATATTTTAAAAGCATGTCTATTGGAAGTTGTTAACAATATCCCATTCTGCATGTTTGTTATTGTCCCTTCACATTTCAGGTACAGTAAAACCAAAATATTCATGACTCTTTCCGGAAAAAAAAAATTAAGTCGACAATTTAGAGCACATACTGCATAACTGTGCTCTTTAACCGAATTTATAACTAAAATATGACGTTAAACTGCAAATATGATTGAAATATGACCAAAACCACGAAAATTATCAAAATATGACTTTATATGCAAAATAAAAACGGTCCGATTAGAATTACAAACGTGCAATTCATGTTTAATTTGTGTTTGCTGCGAGAATGGAGGTCAGGATAAAAATATGACATGTCATAAACTTCCAAACCGTAGTAATTAGTAACACAAATCTTAAGAATACACAGCCTAAATCATAGAAAGTTTTGACTGTTTGTTTGTGTTGTCCTTTTTTACAAAACTAAAAATGAGTTAATGACAAAATACAAACTTCACGAGTATTTATTATATATACAAAGCCTCACGTAGCTTGACAATCAAATAAACCCGAAGAGTACACAGATATCTCGACTATTTATACAGCAGTGGACTCCCACACTCGTGTTTTCAAGTCCATCTACAGTATTTAGACAACTCAAGCAATAATGTTGGTTTGCGTCCGCACAAGATACAAATACAGTGCTGATTGGGCTGCGCAAAAACAGCCACTGCAGACCTGTACAGTCACTTGAATTACTTCGGTAGGCCGTGAGAACAGCATACGTTTCTGAAAGCAGTACTGTTGCACTTCCTCCAAAAGGGGTTAAATGGAGCATAGACTGAAAAAAAAAATCAAAACATTTCACTTATTCTAGACTGTTAATAAAATGCTACGTAATTAAAATTTACCAATGTGATATTTTCCAAAAGTTCTGTTATTTAGAAATTTTTCCTGTAATGTATATTTAAACAGTTACACTATACTTGATTCAAGATGTGTACGGAGCAAAAGAAAACAACAGACTTGCCTTGACTGTGTCCTGTCGTTTCATTGGTTAATCGCACCAGCGCATACTTCACGATAGTGCGACAAGCTCAGTTAGATGTTTACTTCCATTTCGCACACATCGTATGTTGGGTACAAGAACGGCATATGACCCTGCCGTAGAGGGAAAAGATGGGTAGGGATGTTAGAAAGAATCTCTGGTAACTCGGAGGACCATTCTGCTAAGGGGCAGACACCCAATGGAGAGCTTTGTGGACTTATACAACTCAGGTTGCTGGAATCAGTGATCCTCGGAATGTAATATTGGAAAACAAACCTTATTCATGTAATAAACTATGGAACTTTATTTCTCACAACACATAGGTAAATAATGCCCTAGAATGACGAATAGAAACACTGATATAACAAATGAATTGAAAACTTGATCTAGGTACACTTTCACTGAACAATGGAATGCGCTTTGGCGGGAAGCTGGACACGTGGCGATAATTGCTCTTTAATTATGCCAGCAATGAATATTATATGAGAATGCTCGTAAGGACTGCTGTGTTCCTTTTAATATGATTTAACACTGATATCTGAAGAATAATTCCCTGTATAGCTGATTTACTGAGAACGCTTGGTTGCACAATACAATCGAACTATAGACGAACTTCACGACTGATCTATGAAGCCGAGATTAATGAAATTACTGTAATTAGTGTAATTTAAATACTCGCACACGATAATACTTGTAGCTGAAAATATTATGTATTTCTTTGCAGTTTAAGAGCAATAGCCGAAATATGCTATTGTCTTGCAACTGGCGCGGAAATGGAGAGCGATCCAGCACAGACTTTCTCGTGTGGACGCAGGCTTCGAACTGAACGCTAACATGACGCTGGTTAGATCACGAGGCGTCTTAGATTGCACCTGCTGAAGCGGGAGACCGCATAACAGGCGGAATAAACCTAGTATCAATGCGCTGAGATTGCTGTTTCAGCAAGAATACATTAAGCGGAGTGTTTGAATATACACACTTACTAGACACGTAGAAAAATGCTAGTAAAACCTATAGCTTTCCCCAACATCGTACGATTATTTATATCTTACGTAATTGTGAAACATAAGTTCTGTTAGGTGAGCTGCTTGCTTTATTTATATCATACATGTTTTACAACTTATATCCAGCAAGCAAGATTTTTTTTTATCGTTGCCTTGGCAAATTTGTTGATTTCGAAAAAAAAAGTGACATAAGTTACTGAATACAAAAAGTATTTGATAACGTAATTAATTAATTCGTTTTACTTTTCATTTACATAATTTGTGATGTAAAAGTAATAGGCACGGCTTCTAATAATTTGTATTACAGAAGAAAATTGTAACCCAGTGCCTTCAGAACTTACGTCACCAATAAAGAAACGTGCGAGGAAAAGGTTTGACCAGCGGCGAGGAGGTACAGATTGTAAATATATACAACACACTGGGAATCGAACCGGGACCCTTGGCGCTTAATCTAAAATAGAAAGTTCGGTTGAGTTTACTGTGTGTAATCGAATAAGAAATCACAAAACGAACTCTTGTGAACTGTGCTTTGTACTTTCACATTCGGTTGTTTACTTTTGCTCCGTACACATCTTGGATCAAGTATAATTTGTCATTATTATTCATCTATATTATAAGAAAAGTTAAAGTTTGATACATTATTATTCTAGTCCACTAGAATAGACTCTCGATTAACCGCGGTAATTGGGGGTAGAAAATCCCCTCATAATAGAAAACCGCAAAAAGCTTACTAAGCTTTTTGAAGTAGGTCTTTGGAATTATTTCTAGTAATGGATATTAAGTTACTGTATCAAACAAAAGATTGTGAATTCTTGCATTAGGTGCCTGTATGGGAATAAATAATTTTGAAAACAGTCTATTCAAAATAAGATGAGCATAAGTTTTTAAAGACAGTTAATGAAATATACAAATAGGCCTATAGTAACATTCTTAGTAAGTGGATAGAAAGTTGCTGCATGAAGCAAAGGATTTTGAAATATAGTATTCAATTAAAGTGAAATTTTGCTTTCCAAGCTTTTTGAAGTAGATCTTTGGAATTATTTGTAGTAATGGATATTAAGTTACTTTATCAAACAAAGGTTTTGAATTCATTCTTTTGGTGTCGGTATAGAAATAAATAATTCTGGAAATAGTCGATTTGAACAAAATATTTAGGCCTTTAGGCATTTTGGGAAATAGGTAAATAGGCCTGTACTAGTTTTTTTTGGTAATTGGATATTAGGGTCTGTATGATATAAGGAAATTTGAATTATTTGTCGGTCCGGAATTTCTTGTATGTTCAAGATTTCTTTAGGGATAGATTACTTTAAGATTTATTGGATTCTGGATGCTCATTTCTGTTTATCAAATGATATACATCGATTTTGAAGGTTTGGATTGTTGTTGAACATGGTATGTTCGAATGTTGAATGTTAAAGGTTTAGCAGTAATAATAATGATTCTCATTTAGGATTATATATTTGTATATTGAAATTTTCAGACCAATACAATTTTTTTTTTGGGGGGGGGGGTATGAAACTTGATGTTGTTATAGTTGCATTAAAGTTGTTATTAGAAATCGGAGTGTTTTGTTTGGGGCACGTTAAGTTCTTCTTTTACCTCCACCCCATCGTTGTGGTATGAGTTCTGTTCCTTTAATGGTTATGATCTAAGGACCTCATTCTTCCTGGGTTTCTGGAACATGAAGAGAACTCATCACCTATTTACAGTGTATCTATTTACCCAAAACAAATACAATTCAAGTATAACCAAAGCAATTCACCACTGTTGCAAGCAGACCTAGTGTTGTGAATTAGATCTTGAATTAAAGTTTCTGTACTTACAAGTTTGTTCGTTTATTTTTTCAACGACAAATTAATGGTTAAGTGTTCCTGTGTTTTTGCATTTAAACGCTCTTCTCTCCAAAACCACACTTAAAAAAGAGAAAATAGAAATATCGCGCATAACCACAAAGCGGATGATCGAGAATTTACTATACTCTGTGAAAACAAGGAGCGGACATAAATGTGAAATTCCAATTATTTTCCTTTTAACTCAGCAGAACGATCATAATAACAAGTGAAGAACAGAATATTACATAGAGAGTTGCAGAATAAATGCAAACCATAGGAATCCACAGCCAGTTCAAGCGCTGACCCGCTTTCAATGCAATTCTAAACCCTGCGATAGCAAAAGCAATAAATCTCCCCCAACTCTACATCCCCAATTAAAATCACTCCCAGTCGATTCCAACATGGTGTACGACTTTGACCTAATGAAACATGGCGACCACATTAGTCAGCAGTGTCTTCCCATACAAGCGAGTAAATATCCCATTTCTGTGTTTCACGCCTATTTCATGTACCTGTACGCCCATCACATTATTGTACTAATTGCACATGTTTTCTTGATTCCATAACACTTCAGGCTTGACGAAGGGGGATTTGAAATCCAACGGTAAAAAATTAATAACATGGCTCATTGTCGCACTGCTGGGGGATAGTTTTACGATTAGGTACTATGTTTATTCAGGAAAAAATTTAATAAAAGTGGTTTTAGGTTTGTTGTGTTCTTCATAAACAATAGAAATTGTACAGTAATTAATTTTTTTCCCGGAAAGTGTCCGAAACACTGGAAAATAAATTTGAAGATGTAACTTTTTAAACCTATAAATAACAAGAAAATGGCTGTTGGAAGGCGAGAATTACGACTGGCAGTGAGTTTGCATGGATCACGTGATCAAAATTATAAATTTGATGGCGATCAACACTAATACCACTGCTCCTAGCCTAAACTACTGGAACAAAATATATTTTTAAAATGTTTATACATATTTTTCCATTTTTAGTACATACGAAAATAAATATTTTCAAGAATTTTAGCACATAAAAATCCCTACCTCATCACTTGTAGTGTAACTAATGAATAAATAAACAAATAAATAGGTAAGTATGAGCGTAGCCGAACTTATTTTGGGTGCTGTTCGGTAACTTGGAGTGGGGGAATTGAGAGAAAGGCATACTCGTAGCACCGTCCTCGTTGAAAACTTAGTGTACCGGTACTGGAAAGGTGAAGACAGACTGAAAAATTAAATAATCCGGCTATGGCATTGAATTTATTAGTCTGACTTCACCTTTCTACCTTAGCCTACACACGGCCAGTGTGAAAGAATTATCATTCACCTAGTGTTATGTCTGTTCTGTTCCATTTACAGTTTTGTATTCCAAATTTAAGTGCAATAGGTTTTTCGATTTCTAAATTTGTCGTTGTTAGCCACATGCCAAGATGGAAGTTGCGATTTTTCTAAGTGTGTCGTTAATTTTCACCCACTTAGAAAAACAACTTTTAGATTTGTAGGAAAGCATTTACTATATAGCCAGAGGTCTGTACAAAAATCGAGGAAGGAGGGAAGTTAAGAAGATTGAGAAAAGACCTGTAAAGAATTCCCCAAAAAGACAAGTCTTTGATCAACAACGACTTGTAGCCATTTCTTTGTTACTAAAAATATCCTAGAAATCCATATAAAACTATCACATACAGGACTGTAGTAGAGGCGGAGCGACGGCACTGATTTTAAATTTTTAAACAAACTGTTTTTACACCACAATACTTTCCCAGCTAGCGATATCTTAGTTATGTAAGAATATTTATGTTTTGGTTTGGGAACAGCTATTTATTCAGTCATTTTTCAAAAGCCAAAGAAGATATGAATAGATCGACCATAGAAAGAAGCATTGAGAATGATTATTGAGGGGATTTTCATCCACACAGTTCTTACTGGATTTGGCCATACATGTGTGACATTTTAGCACAACTATCTAATTCTTCTGAAAAATTACGGAATATAAATACTCCCATATTATATACAGACAAACTAATAGCTTCACTTAATCTCTCAAACAGAAGGAACGCAAGCTCTAGAGGCCTAAATAGCGATCAAGTCTGGACAGTTTCGTCCATGCCATTGACCGATACCCCGAAGATGGTCTCCATTACCTGACAACAACTTTTGTTTGATGTTGCAAACCTTAAAGAAGAGACTTCTCACAACCATCTATCTAGCCATGAATCTACGTCAGTAGCACCTGATTCAAAACTGCTGGTATGAAGTGCTCTTGAATCGAATGAAAGTTCTTGAATGTGATCAGTGGCCCTCCGATTTACTCGGGGGGTATGGCAAAGAAGAAATAGAACAACTCTGCAATACGTTTAAACTAAACACATTCAAGGTTAAATAAAATCAGGTAAACTGATATAACAAAGTGCCAAAATGCCTTTTACTTTCTCGCATAGAGAAAGAATTGTGATCGTGACAAAAAATCGAAATCGAGATAACACCGGGAAAGCATGTTTCTCGATGCCTAGAAACCGAAAAAAGTGTTTTTGGAATGACGTCTGTCCGTCTGTCTGTGGACAAGCACAAAGGGTAAACGGTTTATTGTATTTACTTCATTTTTCTAATGAAGGACTTTTTCGGAATTTTATCGAACCAACCAGAAATTGAGTTTTATAATTGAAATATTAAGGGGACTTTTCATGAAAGTTTTTTTTATATATTTTTTATTTTTTTTAAACTGGCTTTAACGAGTTTAATAAAAATTTAAAATTGGAAACTCTTGACTAACAAAACGGCTATATCCGTTTTTCTGCAAAAATGACTTAAGAGGGTACTTTACTCGAATCCATTTTCAATTTTTCTAGGCTGTTTCCATTACATTGGGCGATACATGGAAACTTAGTACAGTCAAATTGTAGAGAACATTAAAAAGAACGTTTTTTGTTAAACACATTTCTTTATAAATTAATAGGAATCAAGATAAAAACGAAATAACATGATTTATATGTGAATTTCAGAACATTTTGTTTAAAATATGGATATTCTTTTGTTGCCCATAGTAACAAGAATACTATAACCTAGACATTGTTGTGAAATGTAGTCAGTTTACCACAGTCGTAATGAATACATCAAAATCAGTTAGACTGAGGTGACATAGGGTAATCGGGAAGAGGTCCTGGGTTCAAATCAAATTTCGTGACCACCGAAATATGCCAGTAAACTCTTGTAATAACTCATTCGTTCGTAGAGCATTTGCGTCTATTGCTCGGCTATGTCTCAATCTATCCAGCACTTTGGCCTTTGAGATAGAAGAAACCATGCAAACACCAAGTTGTTATTATTATTATTATTATTATTATTAGTATCATTATTATTATTATTATTATTATTATTATTATTATTATTATTTCACGGTAAAAGCATTGAACATAAAGATCGATCCTGATGCTTTCCGTTCTAGATACTTGTTAAGTTTTATGTAAATGTAAGTTAATAATCAATAAAATTTAATTGTTTCTATAATTTACTTTTTTCTGTGCTACCCTTTAACACGTATATGCGAGAAAGTTTGTGCAACAAATTTTTGGACCATTTATTTTAATAAGTCTTCATTGCAATTATGATAGGCCCATGCAAAAAAGAAGTTATTTTTGTAATAGATCTCCGACTTGAACTCCAAAAACGAAATGCGCTGGCAATAGTATTAATGATGCAATAAGTCTGCGACTCGCTGACATGTTTGTTTCAAGTTTAAAGCAGCCTTATAGGTTATGAATGAATAAAAAGTCAATCTGAAATCTATCTGTCAGGAATTACATTAGGTATAATGCAGCACATTATTGAATAAGAAAAATACTCACATTAAAATGTAATGTAGATATCGGTATCTATAGAATGCACAATATTCAACGGCTAGTTGTGTTTTAAATCATTTACATCATTATGAAGAAATGAATCAATCAAGGCAAGCTAACAATATCAAGTCACGATTGTCAATTTGTTACGTTATGTTTAATATTATATTATGGGCCATGCAATACATAACTTTGTAGCGTTTTATATCCATTACAAAATTAATATTGATATACTCGTTATTTCGGTACCGGTAAACCGATTTGGTCCAAATTCAATAGGCTAGTACTCATGGACGTCATAAATGCGTATGCCAAGTTTCATGAATATCCGATAAAGCCTATTTGAGTTATTGAGCTTTTCTAATATATTACCATAAAAATAGGCACTAAATTGGGCATTAAGCCTACTCCGGTACCGGTATATCAATAGGCTTCTTCCCATGGACGTTATAAATACCTATACCAAGTTTCATGAAAATCCGATAAAGCGTATTTGAGTTATTGCGTGTACAGACACACGGACGGACGGACATTTTCCCGTCCCCATACACAATCTCATAAAATACCATACTGGCACTTGATAAACGGGCGATTAATGTCAACACTATCGTGACGTGTTTAATAACGATTCACGTTCAAACCCGGTATAACCCTTAATAGTTATACTGAGTTTATTAGCAACATGGCTTATGTAGAACTTAAGCGGTGATCAACCAAACACATAAATAAGCAATGTTTATTAATAACGCTATATGCATGTAACTTGAAAATATATTTCAAGGTATATTTTCTATATCACTTCTTGTTCAGGTAGCCTAACTTTATACGCGTCATCAGAAGCGAGTGAGAAAGTTAGTTTACAATAAAGGCATCAAGATAAAGGCGGAATACATCTTTCTATGGAAATAAAGCTGTAAGTCCTGAGGAAGTCATGGATGTTTTTCTTTGTGTAACGTGAGTAATTAATATACAAATAGCCTATCCTAGTACGTATTTAATTGAATTGAATAAGTGCCCTTTAGGCAGGAGGCGGGGTGGGAACGCCCCTAAGCACCGAAGCCGCAGGCTTATTGTACCTACCTCCGGGATGGAATGAGTTGCGTGCCCATAGACCGCCCAGGACGGCAGATCCCCCCGCAGGCCCCCACGGAGCTCCCCTACATCCAGTAAGCCTTATTACCATGCCACGTATGCGCCACCCCCTTCGGTCCCTCCAACCGGAGCCCCGACAGGTCCGCGACACACGCCACCCCCTTCGGTCCCTCCAACCGGAGCCCCGACAGGTCCGCGACACACACCACCAACAACCTCTTGACCACAAGCAGCGGGGAGGACGGGAGAGGCCCCCAAAGGGCGCTGACTGCCAAAGCAGGCCCGATACCGGAAGTGGAAACGGGATGATGATGAAAAGGGGGAAAGGTGAGATGAAGTGGAGAGTGTTGGTGGAATGAGAGGGGGAAACGGGAGAACCCCGAGAAAAACCCCAAGGCACGGCTTCGTCCACCACGAATGACACACCCGCCGGCCCCGAGATTTGAACTCAGGACCGCTAGCATGCCAGGCTCACGCGCTACAGCATGAGCCACCGCGCCGGCATCCTAGTACGTATCTAGCTGTAATAAGGTGTAAAACATTTTCTTATAAATAACTGAAGAGCTATTCTGTAAAGCACTGTCATTGCTATTCAATTAAATGAATTCTGTTTGTTTCTTTCATAAATACAGCTTAACTTTAGTATGTTTCGGGATTTAACTTATGTACCAATCTGAGAAAAAGCTAGTACTAAAATATTTCTCCTTTGGAGCTCGGCCTTTTGTTTGGGCTATGGATCCTGCACCTCCTACTCTCTGCTAATTAAATAAACAGTGCTTGATTTTAATCTGAATAGCTACTACGGTTTCGACTTGATTAATTCTGTTTAGGTGCATATCTTGATTGACTTGATCAAGACGATTATTTCCTAGTATTGTTTCAGATCAACTAACTAAAGTTGTGTTGAAGTATTTAAGCTACTTATTTCATGCCTTAACTTAAGTTTAATGCTTTGCTTCGCGACTTTGAATGAAGCTGAGACATCTGAATGCAAACACTATTGCAATACAGCCATGAACTCTAAGTTATACTGAACTATAGATCTATGAACAAGAAGTTAAGTCAATTTTTTTTTTTTTTAAATAATAATAGCGATAAGCGCGAAGTTTTATCAAAACAGCTTTCGTAAGCTAGATTTAGTTTGATATGCTCTTCTAATATCACTATTACAGAAGTAATATTTACAAAATACAGTATCGCAAAATTTTTTGGATTGTGCGTAAGGTGTAGCCTATATAAGCACGAAATCCTCCTTTACCAAGATGTAAATCGACAAATCTGGACCAAAACATAATTTAAAAGCACAAATTTTAGACAATTTTGTTTCTCGTCTCGTAATTGCATGTTTGTTGAAAATTTAGAAATGCTTATTATCGATTACTGCATAATTTGAAGGATGTGTTTATTATTATATCTATTTAATCTGCTTATTTAGCGGATTCCATAGTTTATGGACAATGGTTGGCATTGTTTGCAAATGGCTATTTCAAGTTCTTAAAATAATAATTTCGGTTGTATCTCTTATTTTTATATTTGAGTAATAATGCAATCATAGGAGTAAACTTAATAAATGTCAAATTTACAAGTATATAGCCTAATAACTTATTCGTTAACTTTGAAATCAACCATTTTAATTCATTTTGAAAGTCAGTCATACCTTCACAGGAACAACATTCTGCTTCCAAATCACCACCTCAAACATACCTGAAACACAGAAAACGCAAAAATAAATATTTAAGGCAATCAAAATGTTAACAGTAAAATGATCTTAGGAATTACAACACAAGTAATTTGTAGCGCTCGAGCAAGTTTTCATCTCATTATTAAGAAAAGTTAAGTAATTTACTAAACAGTCATTTATTTATTTACTTACTTACTCTATGGAAATAGGCAATTCCTAAGCAACCTAAATTAATATTAGGCCTTACCTATTTCATGGAACCCGGAAGTTCATTGCCGCGTTTACATGAGCCCGCCATTCAACCCTTATCTGTGCTAACTCCAACCAACCCTCGAAAATCCTACTTCCCTTAAATATGTTCTAATATTGTCCTTCCAGCCACATCTAGGTCTTCCAACTAGTCTTTTCCCTTCGGGTATCCCAGTCAATATATTTAGAGATGTCTTTCCTTCCCATGCGGGCATCATGCTCAGCCCATTTCATCCTCCGTGATTTAATTACCTTTACTATATTCAGTGAAGAGTACAGCTTATGAACCTTGTCATTAAGCAGTTTTCTCCAGTCCCCATTTTCATCTCTCTTAACTCCCAATATTTTCCTAAATGCCCTGTTTTCGAATATTCTCAGATTATACAGAATTCTTCCCGGAGAGTAAAGGGCCATATCTCATAGAAAATAATGTTATATACTGTTCTCATTTTCACGATTTTACGATAGTCTTGTTTTGTTTTGGTTTCGGAACGAGGATGATATTCTACAAGAAATAATATTCAAGAAGGAGAAATGGCGGAACTACAGGACAATTGAACACAGGGACAAAGACTCAACATTCATTCGATCTGTAATAGTATCTTTATTAAATATAATTACATAGGCCTATAACGTTCAACCATTTTTTTTTAATTTAAGGGACCACATGAATGAGCACATGCTCGTTGTTGGGAGCAGTTCATTAATAACTATATAGGCTACATAAACGAAGAGTATATATTTATATGGATTCAAAAATGCAATATTAAATAAAACAATTTACAATAACAGGAAAGAGGTAAAATAAGAAACATGAAGAATAAAATTAGCAAAAACTTAATAATTTCGTGAATTTTTAATTGCACCATGATACATGACAACGAACTGTATTAAATATATGTAGATTAATCTCAAATCGTGAAATTTTACAAATTAGCAAAAGATAAATTTATATATTGTCCTACACATCCATTTATCAATACCGATACCGCTATGTACTTTGTTAGTCCCATCTTAAACACTGATCATTACATGGTGTGGCAATGATCTGCCTACATAAGCTGTGATTTAGTACGCAATATTTGTATGTTTATCAGATCATGCATTTTCAATTAAACCCTTATTTTACTAGTAAATAGGGAAGAATTATTCTTTATGTCTCTGAAAATTTCACCATTAACTTGAAGAAATTTCATATTAAATAAGGTGTCATAACTTTGTTGAGTCGTACAGCAACCAAACATGCCTACATACATTCCTACCTTTAGAAATTGAAATGACGGTACTGTAGGTGAGTAGTTATGTATTGTTCATGACCCCTGCGGTGGCTTACTGAATGCAACCCGCAATACAGGGGCAGCCACCGTGTATTGCAGGGGCAGACCCCTGCAATACACGGTGGCGGCGTAGGGGAAGGTGGCTTAGTGGAGGGGAAGGTGGGGTCCTCAACTACCGGGTTACCCACAAAGTGGGGCCTCCAAGCAAATAGCGCCAACTTAATCATTTATTTTTTTAATTTTATCATTTTCGATTCAGTCTCCCCACCCACTGCCCTTTGGTCATCTGGGTGTTTGATCATAGCTCTGGGTGCTTGCGCCACCTGTGTGTAGAACAATGGCCTAAGTGTTTAACTAGGTAATTATTTGTGATATTTATGAGCTTGCGCCCTTATTGTTCATAGCTCTTTTGTCCATCTGGGTGCAAGTGTCCTTTGCGCCACCTGTGTGTGTAGAACAACGGCCTAAGTGTTTAATTATTGGTAATATTGGTAATTATGAGCTTGCGCCCTTATTGAACATAGTTCTTTTGTCCATCTGGGTGCAAGTGTCCTTTACGCCACCTGTGTGTGTAGAACAAAGGCCTAAGTGTTTAATTAATGGTAATATTTGTGAGTTTGTAATATTGCGGCTTGCATATGTTAGCATGGTTCCAGACGTGATGCAGCTGCGCGTACTAGAATAGCCCGGCTCACGGCGCGTGGGGGGTCTTGCTGTCTCGCATCTCTGCATCTCAAAATAACACAGCCTAGCGCGTGGGGCCCCAGCGTGTGTCAATGTTGCAGCACATGTCTAATTATTTGTGATATAATATTATATTAGTAGTATAGGAACCTTTATACAGCGGCGACGCCGGACGACGCCTCTTCCAGACGCCTAGTTAGGCCCTTTGATCCGGAACGTCATGGTAGTCGATTCGAATAATGTAATTACGCCTTTATACACTAAGCTATTCCCGATTCATCCTGACGCATAGTTAGGCCGCTTGATCCGATCTAGTTAGGCCCTTTGATCCGGAACGTCATGGGAGTCGATTCGAGCAATGTAGTTGTGACCTTATACACTATGTTATCCATTTTCATCCCGACACCTGTTATTAGGCCCTTTGGACCAAGGAGACGTTAGGGACGTCATGGTAGTCATTTCGAACAATGTAGTTACGCCATTTAGCACTATGTTATCCATATTCATCCCAAAGACTGTAATTAGGCCCTTTGGACCAAGGAGGCGTTATGGACGTTAGGGTAGTCGATTCGAACAATGTAGTTACGCCTTTTCGCACTATGTTATCCATATTCATCCCAAAGACTGTAATTAGGCCCTTTGGACCAAGGAGGCGTTTTCGGACGTCACGGTAGTCGTTTCGAACAATGTAGTTACGCCCTTTCGCACTATGTTATCCATATTCATCCCGACACCTGTTATTAGGCCCTTTGGATAGTTCAGAGTATGGGATACTATTGCTTCTTCTAAATGATACTTAGTTTTTATTTTTTATATTATTATTATTATTGTAAAGTTATTATTAATTACATCATTATTAGTGAATAACAGAGTTTAATGACAGCTGCATACGTAATTTAAGATTTTTTAATACTATATTTAGCACTGTTTTCAAACTAAAATTAAGAAAAGTAGAATAGGCATACATATGGACCTACGCAAAGCGTAGTGTAACAGGTGGACCTATGCAAAGCGTTTATAATGTGAAAGTGTACGTGTGGCCTCATCAATTCGTATATAAGGAATGATACGTGCGAAGCTCAACAACAGTATGTCTTCTCAAGAACTAGTACGCCAACTATGGGAGGAGATCCCGGACTCCGCGTTTGCAGAGATTATAATCCCAGACATGGAACCTGCGGTCATGGAAAGCTCATATACCATCAACGTGTACGATATTGGCGGTACTAAACTACGTACACAACAACATACAGTAACATTTATCACAGTCTATAGTGTTAATCAACAACACGAAGCAAAGGTTCTACTGTATCCATGTGGAAGACCAGAGGTGCGATGTCTTGAAGATGTAAGACATGACACTCAATCCCATTATGAAACATGTAGCGGCGAAGAACATATAACAGCATGTATAGATCCAGAGTTCCCATCGCCTGTAGAAATCTGGGGGAGGAACTGCTCACGCGACTGCAAAGTCTTTATCAAGCAATGTCAGAAGGTACGTACATATTTTTTATTGAAGTCACAGATTTTTATTATAGTGGTCTATCGTAATTTTGTTTGTATTATTATTTATTTATTTTATTTTATTCTTTTCCTTAAAGTGTTTTTTTTTTCTTTTTTTTCAGAATTTTTATTTTATGATAAATCAGAGCTTTATTCACTGATGTATGCAAATTCTTCGAAGTCGATACCAAGCATCCTTTCACATCAACATTTATCATATGATTTTGGTTTTACTATGTTTCAGTCTTTGAGGTTCTCCTCAGTTTTCAGAGTTTTATTCACCGATATATGTAAATTTTTCGAAGTCGGTACTAAACACCCTAACACATCTACAATTATCATACGATTCTTGTTTTCCTTTGTTTCAGATCACTGAGAAGATGTTACGGAAATTTAAACAACAGGTGTTATGTTTAGACGCTGACGATGAATATTAATCGCAAGATTTTTTTAAAAAATATTATGTATACAAAGTAAGAAATAAATGTGTGATATAAAGGAAACCGGCGTAAAAATCATTTCAAACCGAGCTCTTACATTTTATGAATGAAAAAGTTCGGGTCATATCCTTAACCAAAACCCATAATCCCATAATTCCAACACGTGTCATAAGCCACAAGCATGTTCTATCTATTTTTTACAGGAAGCCGTTAGCCTTTTGGAAGGATTGTGTAAATAACAAACAGACAATGTTATGAATGAATTTATTTCAACTCATGATTACAAAACTCTTTAAAATTATGTCGTGCTTGCATCCAGAGTCTAAGCACCATTACATTCTGCAGGGCACAGTTCATTCCCCGACGTGGGTGAAATAGGCACTTCACATTACAGTCTCTTAATTTGTCCAGCTTCGGTACACCAAGATCGTCCATGTTTATAACAGACCTCTGCAGTAGTTTTTCAAAAAATCTAGCCTTTTCTAGTCCCTTAGAATAAAGTCTGTCTTCACACTGTAATACACTTTCAAGAACAGGTTTCATCTCATCGTAAGGTAAGTATCCACTCTGCCATGGTATCCCATGGATATACGATTCCGTGTACCACTGGGATTTCACATCGGGGTATACGTGTTTAGGCGGCCGCAGCACGAAATGTCCCATTCTTCCATCATGCGATAATACAGCAACCTCTTTCGCCACGAATTCCTTGCAAGTTGACTGATAGCCCTGAACATCTAATATGGTGAATTTCTCACACGACATTGGTGATGATGTTGGTCAGAGCAGTATACACTACACAACGATCGTGCAGGATTAAACAGTAGGCCTTTGTGTTTGCAGGAATGTTGCTTGCTGCTGAAATTTCAACTCTGGTAGTACAGGCTCCCGATTTAAGATCTTCGTTCTTCTTGCTGCAATCGATCACAAAGACTGGCGTGTGTTTTATGAAATCGCTCCTTTTAAGCAGTGGAACATATTTGCAGATGTTATATTTCACCATGCAGGAGGTCAGTATCGACGCGAATGTATTTTTAAAAGTTTACAGGAATAACAGTTTTTTATCATTGGGTTTGGTCCATTGAAATAACAATCGACGTAATGATTCTCACACCTCAAACACTGCTTTATAATTTCAAGCTCTTTTACATTTTCTGGAAGTCTATCATAAACCCTATAAATAGCCCCAGCCGCGCATTCGGATAGAAACTCAGGATGCAACAATGCCAATTCTTCATCTGTGTGACTGATCAAGTGCATATTATGAAAGAACTTTATGATCGACCTCCACATCATATGCTCCATGACTAATGGAGTGATGAAACCCACCCTTATCTTTATAGGTATAGTTGATATTATCCAGACGAACTCTATCGGTGAAACAAGACACTACACATCTTGTGGGATTGGGTTCGAGATTTAGCTGAGCATTGCAGTTTATACGGTGGATGGCACAACCTTTGCATTATTTTTAAGAAATAATATCTGAACCACGAGACTGGAGAGTGAGCGAGATGGAAAGAGGATCACTCCGACAGCACATCTGTTTCCTTAGCACAAAAAAAACTTTTCTTATTGTACAAATTTAATTTATCTCTTACCACACATGTAAGCATACTACTTAGTAATGGTGACGTTTTTCTTCTTCAACATATATCATAGCCATTTCTAGGATATTACAGATTCACAGATCCACTTATACTTTGAGGCCATATCGTGATACTTTATTGTTGATGTGTTAGTAAATATACATTTCATCCTCAGCGATTTAATTACCCTTATTATATCCGGTGACGAGTACAGGTTATGAAGCTCGTAAGCAATTTCGCGTTTGCTCATTGTATCACGCCGCTTTCTCTTAACTCTGTTATAATCTCCAATATTTCGTTGTTATGCGAGTGATTCCCCGCCTCAGATGATGCCACCAACAAACGAAGTCTATGAACCAATTCATTCGGGTCATCCCAATACTTATAGTCTATTTTGTGATTCGCATGTAAGTCTTTCCACTTGCCTGTACGGTGCGACGAAGCCTCATCGGATGCGTATGAATATCGTTCCTCCTCCTCTTCCGGAAATGAGTCTGACCATTGTTCATCCTCTTCCTCTTCCTCCTCCTCCTCCTCCTCCTCTTCATCTTCTTCTTCTTTACCCTCCTCTTCTGGAAATAATTTTTTAATGATGTAATGATATTTTTGAGTATTGACTCTACGTACGTTTTCGCTCTCGTCGTAATTTTCTTTGTGAGCGCTAGTCTTCTCCAAAATCTCCTTATACGTGGTTAAGTCATAACGGTTGTATAAATCTTTATTTGGTTTACTTTTCGTTAGTAGTTCAAGTAGTCCAGGACGGCCGATATACCTCTTGTTACCAATATAAATGTTGTCGTTTTTAATGGTGACGGGAGATTTACCAATGGTGAATACCTGCCTATCGGGATCCCATTTTATTCCATAAACTTCATTAATATTTCTCGGTTTAAGCTCAACGAGTTTCTGGATGTAAGGTGCAGACACTCGCCCGTATAATTTTTCTAGCATATAGTTATAATGCTTCGGAGGAATTTGATCAGAGGGTTGATATGATCCATATTCCATTTCTGGACCCCGTGATAGATGCTGATTTTTGTCTTTATTCAAGTTCACGATTTCTTCCAAGGGGCAGGTTATCGGATTTACAATATCGCTAATCTCATGTTTCGACTGAAGCTCAGGTTTTCTTAATGTTAAATATTTTTTTCGTATAGAATTGCCATATATCACATTGTCTGACGATATATATTTATCTTGTACTCGTGGGAAAAGTTTCTGTGATTCATCCTTATGAACCATTATCAGATGCCTCTTCAGACCGGAAGTATTATGATTTTTCATTTTTATTTTGACTTTTGATCTTTCGCATAGTTTGCATAGACCGTAAGGTTGCTCACTACCATGAACTAGATCGAAAAATTCATTATATTTACTGTTTGTCTTCTCCCACAACAGTTGCGATTGGGAGGATACTGCACTCTCACTACTTTGACCTATGTTCTCGCCACTCATTTTGTAACCTTACCTCCACAGCTCCAATGTTGATCAGCAACTAACTGTATTTACAACACATCAGGTCTTTATTAAGTCAAAAAATCTCGTAGCGTCCAAAAAGGTCAAACCTCAGGGTTTAGACAAGACATCGCATCATTTTGGAGTCTTACAGGTTATATATCACATGAATGGTCTTTATCTCGATCTGAATATCGTTATCTCGATCTCAATCTCAATCTCGTTATCTCGGTGTAGGTGTTGACGTTGGTTTCTGCCTAGAAAAAAAGTCAGTCCAGATCCTACAAGAACAAGAACAAGAACAAGAAATAGGACAAGAACAAGAAATAGGACAAGAACAAGAACAAGAACAAGAAATAGGACAAGAACAAGAACAAGAACAAGAAATAGGATAAGAACAAGAACAAGAACAAGAAATAGGACAAGAACAAGAACAAGAACAAGACAAGAACAAGAACAAGAACAAGAACAAGAACAAGAATTCTACTGAAACTCTCAACTATTACTCATGACTCAACTTATAGAGTAGATCATATTATATCACAACTTCACATGCAGAATTAAAGTTCATTACACAATTTGATTTACATATTTTGCGCTTTTTATTCGGTGGTTAGTCCTTGTTCTCGATCTCGTCTCGGTCTCGGTCTCGGTCTCGTTCTCGTCTCGTCTCGGTCTACTTCTCGGTCTACTTCTCTTTATAACTCTCGTTCTTGGTCCACTTCTCGGTATCAATCTTAAAAAAACTGGTCTTATGTATTTACCACAAGAACCAGAACAAGAACAAGAACATAGCCATTATAGACATGTTTGCTTAAGGATTTGGAATGATGTGATACATATTATAACGAGAAACTATATAAAACAGACGGCTCAGGTTTGCAGACTCTAAAATTTCATAAGTCATCACTATGAATATTCTGTCTGACTAGGACATGTACATATGGAACATGGAAAACCTGTACATTGGCATATATCTT
Organism: Ectobius pallidus; assembly: GCA_964059195.1. Lineage (NCBI taxonomy): Eukaryota > Metazoa > Arthropoda > Insecta > Blattodea > Ectobiidae > Ectobius > Ectobius pallidus. The sequence continues at coordinate 29,970,217 of CAXKWD010000001.1, read as the reverse complement.
TTCTTTTTATTGCATCCATCACCCATTATTCATATCCCAACTTATAGCGGAAGACATATTATATCACAGCTTTGGTTAGGTTAGGATAGGTTAGTAGGATATTTTAAAATTATTTCTACATTGATGAAAAGTTTAAGTTCCTTGGCACATTTCACCATTGACTGCTAAGGTGGGATACTGATGCAACCCCGCAATACAGGGGACCGATATTGACCAGCCCCAGACTGATATTGACCAACCCCAGACTGATATTGACCAGCCCCAGACTGATATTGACCAGTCCCAGACTGATATTGACCAGCCCCAGACTGATATTGACCAGCCCCAGACCGATATTGACCAACCCCAGACAGATTTTTCACTAACATTCATTGTCATCCTCATTTTCCATATGAACTATGGAAAATCACTTAGAGGATGACGATAATGAATGTTAGTGAAAAATCTGTCTGGGGTTGGTCAATATCGGTCTGGGGCTGGTCAATATCAGTCTGGGGCTGGTCAATATCAGTCTGGGACTGGTCAATATCAGTCTGGGGCTGGTCAATATCAGTCTGGGGTTGGTCAATATCAGTCTGGGGCTGGTCAATATCGGTCCCCTGTATTGCGGGGTTGCATCAGTATCCCACCTTAGCAGTCAATGGTGAAATGTGCCAAGGAACTTAAACTTTTCATCAATGTAGAAATAATTTTAAAATATCCTACTAACCTATCCTAACCTAACCAAAGCTGTGATATAATATGTCTTCCGCTATAAGTTGGGATATGAATAATGGGTGATGGATGCAATAAAAAGAAAAGATATATGCCAATGTACAGGTTTTCCATGTTCCATATGTACATGTCCTAGTCAGACAGAATATTCATAGTGATGACTTATGAAATTTTAGAGTCTGCAAACCTGAGCCGTCTGTTTTATATAGTTTCTCGTTATAATATGTATCACATCATTCCAAATCCTTAAGCAAACATGTCTATAATGGCTATGTTCTTGTTCTTGTTCTGGTTCTTGTGGTAAATACATAAGACCAGTTTTTTTAAGATTGATACCGAGAAGTGGACCAAGAACGAGAGTTATAAAGAGAAGTAGACCGAGAAGTAGACCGAGACGAGACGAGAACGAGACCGAGACCGAGACCGAGACGAGATCGAGAACAAGGACTAACCACCGAATAAAAAGCGCAAAATATGTAAATCAAATTGTGTAATGAACTTTAATTCTGCATGTGAAGTTGTGATATAATATGATCTACTCTATAAGTTGAGTCATGAGTAATAGTTGAGAGTTTCAGTAGAATTCTTGTTCTTGTTCTTGTTCTTGTTCTTGTTCTTGTCTTGTTCTTGTTCTTGTTCTTGTCCTATTTCTTGTTCTTGTTCTTGTTCTTATCCTATTTCTTGTTCTTGTTCTTGTTCTTGTCCTATTTCTTGTTCTTGTTCTTGTTCTTGTCCTATTTCTTGTTCTTGTCCTATTTCTTGTTCTTGTTCTTGTTCTTGTAGGATCTGGACTGACTTTTTTTCTAGGCAGAAACCAACGTCAACACCTACACCGAGATAACGAGATTGAGATTGAGATCGAGATAACGATATTCAGATCGAGATAAAGACCATTCATGTGATATATAACCTGTAAGACTCCAAAATGATGCGATGTCTTGTCTAAACCCTGAGGTTTGACCTTTTTGGACGCTACGAGATTTTTTGACTTAATAAAGACCTGATGTGTTGTAAATACAGTTAGTTGCTGATCAACATTGGAGCTGTGGAGGTAAGGTTACAAAATGAGTGGCGAGAACATAGGTCAAAGTAGTGAGAGTGCAGTATCCTCCCAATCGCAACTGTTGTGGGAGAAGACAAACAGTAAATATAATGAATTTTTCGATCTAGTTCATGGTAGTGAGCAACCTTACGGTCTATGCAAACTATGCGAAAGATCAAAAGTCAAAATAAAAATGAAAAATCATAATACTTCCGGTCTGAAGAGGCATCTGATAATGGTTCATAAGGATGAATCACAGAAACTTTTCCCACGAGTACAAGATAAATATATATCGTCAGACAATGTGATATATGGCAATTCTATACGAAAAAAATATTTAACATTAAGAAAACCTGAGCTTCAGTCGAAACATGAGATTAGCGATATTGTAAATCCGATAACCTGCCCCTTGGAAGAAATCGTGAACTTGAATAAAGACAAAAATCAGCATCTATCACGGGGTCCAGAAATGGAATATGGATCATATCAACCCTCTGATCAAATTCCTCCGAAGCATTATAACTATATGCTAGAAAAATTATACGGGCGAGTGTCTGCACCTTACATCCAGAAACTCGTTGAGCTTAAACCGAGAAATATTAATGAAGTTTATGGAATAAAATGGGATCCCGATAGGCAGGTATTCACCATTGGTAAATCTCCCGTCACCATTAAAAACGACAACATTTATATTGGTAACAAGAGGTATATCGGCCGTCCTGGACTACTTGAACTACTAACGAAAAGTAAACCAAATAAAGATTTATACAACCGTTATGACTTAACCACGTATAAGGAGATTTTGGAGAAGACTAGCGCTCACAAAGAAAATTACGACGAGAGCGAAAACGTACGTAGAGTCAATACTCAAAAATATCATTACATCATTAAAAAATTATTTCCAGAAGAGGAGGGTAAAGAAGAAGAAGATGAAGAGGAGGAGGAGGAGGAGGAGGAAGAGGAAGAGGATGAACAATGGTCAGACTCATTTCCGGAAGAGGAGGAGGAACGATATTCATACGCATCCGATGAGGCTTCGTCGCACCGTACAGGCAAGTGGAAAGACTTACATGCGAATCACAAAATAGACTATAAGTATTGGGATGACCCGAATGAATTGGTTCATAGACTTCGTTTGTTGGTGGCATCATCTGAGGCGGGGAATCACTCGCATAACAACGAAATATTGGAGATTATAACAGAGTTAAGAGAAAGCGGCGTGATACAATGAGCAAACGCGAAATTGCTTACGAGCTTCATAACCTGTACTCGTCACCGGATATAATAAGGGTAATTAAATCGCTGAGGATGAAATGTATATTTACTAACACATCAACAATAAAGTATCACGATATGGCCTCAAAGTATAAGTGGATCTGTGAATCTGTAATATCCTAGAAATGGCTATGATATATGTTGAAGAAGAAAAACGTCACCATTACTAAGTAGTATGCTTACATGTGTGGTAAGAGATAAATTAAATTTGTACAATAAGAAAAGTTTTTTTTGTGCTAAGGAAACAGATGTGCTGTCGGAGTGATCCTCTTTCCATCTCGCTCACTCTCCAGTCTCGTGGTTCAGATATTATTTCTTAAAAATAATGCAAAGGTTGTGCCATCCACCGTATAAACTGCAATGCTCAGCTAAATCTCGAACCCAATCCCACAAGATGTGTAGTGTCTTGTTTCACCGATAGAGTTCGTCTGGATAATATCAACTATACCTATAAAGATAAGGGTGGGTTTCATCACTCCATTAGTCATGGAGCATATGATGTGGAGGTCGATCATAAAGTTCTTTCATAATATGCACTTGATCAGTCACACAGATGAAGAATTGGCATTGTTGCATCCTGAGTTTCTATCCGAATGCGCGGCTGGGGCTATTTATAGGGTTTATGATAGACTTCCAGAAAATGTAAAAGAGCTTGAAATTATAAAGCAGTGTTTGAGGTGTGAGAATCATTACGTCGATTGTTATTTCAATGGACCAAACCCAATGATAAAAAACTGTTATTCCTGTAAACTTTTAAAAATACATTCGCGTCGATACTGACCTCCTGCATGGTGAAATATAACATCTGCAAATATGTTCCACTGCTTAAAAGGAGCGATTTCATAAAACACACGCCAGTCTTTGTGATCGATTGCAGCAAGAAGAACGAAGATCTTAAATCGGGAGCCTGTACTACCAGAGTTGAAATTTCAGCAGCAAGCAACATTCCTGCAAACACAAAGGCCTACTGTTTAATCCTGCACGATCGTTGTGTAGTGTATACTGCTCTGACCAACATCATCACCAATGTCGTGTGAGAAATTCACCATATTAGATGTTCAGGGCTATCAGTCAACTTGCAAGGAATTCGTGGCGAAAGAGGTTGCTGTATTATCGCATGATGGAAGAATGGGACATTTCGTGCTGCGGCCGCCTAAACACGTATACCCCGATGTGAAATCCCAGTGGTACACGGAATCGTATATCCATGGGATACCATGGCAGAGTGGATACTTACCTTACGATGAGATGAAACCTGTTCTTGAAAGTGTATTACAGTGTGAAGACAGACTTTATTCTAAGGGACTAGAAAAGGCTAGATTTTTTGAAAAACTACTGCAGAGGTCTGTTATAAACATGGACGATCTTGGTGTACCGAAGCTGGACAAATTAAGAGACTGTAATGTGAAGTGCCTATTTCACCCACGTCGGGGAATGAACTGTGCCCTGCAGAATGTAATGGTGCTTAGACTCTGGATGCAAGCACGACATAATTTTAAAGAGTTTTGTAATCATGAGTTGAAATAAATTCATTCATAACATTGTCTGTTTGTTATTTACACAATCCTTCCAAAAGGCTAACGGCTTCCTGTAAAAAATAGATAGAACATGCTTGTGGCTTATGACACGTGTTGGAATTATGGGATTATGGGTTTTGGTTAAGGATATGACCCGAACTTTTTCATTCATAAAATGTAAGAGCTCGGTTTGAAATGATTTTTACGCCGGTTTCCTTTATATCACACATTTATTTCTTACTTTGTATACATAATATTTTTTAAAAAAATCTTGCGATTAATATTCATCGTCAGCGTCTAAACATAACACCTGTTGTTTAAATTTCCGTAACATCTTCTCAGTGATCTGAAACAAAGGAAAACAAGAATCGTATGATAATTGTAGATGTGTTAGGGTGTTTAGTACCGACTTCGAAAAATTTACATATATCGGTGAATAAAACTCTGAAAACTGAGGAGAACCTCAAAGACTGAAACATAGTAAAACCAAAATCATATGATAAATGTTGATGTGAAAGGATGCTTGGTATCGACTTCGAAGAATTTGCATACATCAGTGAATAAAGCTCTGATTTATCATAAAATAAAAATTCTGAAAAAAAAGAAAAAAAAAACACTTTAAGGAAAAGAATAAAATAAAATAAATAAATAATAATACAAACAAAATTACGATAGACCACTATAATAAAAATCTGTGACTTCAATAAAAAATATGTACGTACCTTCTGACATTGCTTGATAAAGACTTTGCAGTCGCGTGAGCAGTTCCTCCCCCAGATTTCTACAGGCGATGGGAACTCTGGATCTATACATGCTGTTATATGTTCTTCGCCGCTACATGTTTCATAATGGGATTGAGTGTCATGTCTTACATCTTCAAGACATCGCACCTCTGGTCTTCCACATGGATACAGTAGAACCTTTGCTTCGTGTTGTTGATTAACACTATAGACTGTGATAAATGTTACTGTATGTTGTTGTGTACGTAGTTTAGTACCGCCAATATCGTACACGTTGATGGTATATGAGCTTTCCATGACCGCAGGTTCCATGTCTGGGATTATAATCTCTGCAAACGCGGAGTCCGGGATCTCCTCCCATAGTTGGCGTACTAGTTCTTGAGAAGACATACTGTTGTTGAGCTTCGCACGTATCATTCCTTATATACGAATTGATGAGGCCACACGTACACTTTCACATTATAAACGCTTTGCATAGGTCCACCTGTTACACTACGCTTTGCGTAGGTCCATATGTATGCCTATTCTACTTTTCTTAATTTTAGTTTGAAAACAGTGCTAAATATAGTATTAAAAAATCTTAAATTACGTATGCAGCTGTCATTAAACTCTGTTATTCACTAATAATGATGTAATTAATAATAACTTTACAATAATAATAATAATATAAAAAATAAAAACTAAGTATCATTTAGAAGAAGCAATAGTATCCCATACTCTGAACTATCCAAAGGGCCTAATAACAGGTGTCGGGATGAATATGGATAACATAGTGCGAAAGGGCGTAACTACATTGTTCGAAACGACTACCGTGACGTCCGAAAACGCCTCCTTGGTCCAAAGGGCCTAATTACAGTCTTTGGGATGAATATGGATAACATAGTGCGAAAAGGCGTAACTACATTGTTCGAATCGACTACCCTAACGTCCATAACGCCTCCTTGGTCCAAAGGGCCTAATTACAGTCTTTGGGATGAATATGGATAACATAGTGCTAAATGGCGTAACTACATTGTTCGAAATGACTACCATGACGTCCCTAACGTCTCCTTGGTCCAAAGGGCCTAATAACAGGTGTCGGGATGAAAATGGATAACATAGTGTATAAGGTCACAACTACATTGCTCGAATCGACTCCCATGACGTTCCGGATCAAAGGGCCTAACTAGATCGGATCAAGCGGCCTAACTATGCGTCAGGATGAATCGGGAATAGCTTAGTGTATAAAGGCGTAATTACATTATTCGAATCGACTACCATGACGTTCCGGATCAAAGGGCCTAACTAGGCGTCTGGAAGAGGCGTCGTCCGGCGTCGCCGCTGTATAAAGGTTCCTATACTACTAATATAATATTATATCACAAATAATTAGACATGTGCTGCAACATTGACACACGCTGGGGCCCCACGCGCTAGGCTGTGTTATTTTGAGATGCAGAGATGCGAGACAGCAAGACCCCCCACGCGCCGTGAGCCGGGCTATTCTAGTACGCGCAGCTGCATCACGTCTGGAACCATGCTAACATATGCAAGCCGCAATATTACAAACTCACAAATATTACCATTAATTAAACACTTAGGCCTTTGTTCTACACACACAGGTGGCGTAAAGGACACTTGCACCCAGATGGACAAAAGAACTATGTTCAATAAGGGCGCAAGCTCATAATTACCAATATTACCAATAATTAAACACTTAGGCCGTTGTTCTACACACACAGGTGGCGCAAAGGACACTTGCACCCAGATGGACAAAAGAGCTATGAACAATAAGGGCGCAAGCTCATAAATATCACAAATAATTACCTAGTTAAACACTTAGGCCATTGTTCTACACACAGGTGGCGCAAGCACCCAGAGCTATGATCAAACACCCAGATGACCAAAGGGCAGTGGGTGGGGAGACTGAATCGAAAATGATAAAATTAAAAAAATAAATGATTAAGTTGGCGCTATTTGCTTGGAGGCCCCACTTTGTGGGTAACCCGGTAGTTGAGGACCCCACCTTCCCCTCCACTAAGCCACCTTCCCCTACGCCGCCACCGTGTATTGCAGGGGTCTGCCCCTGCAATACACGGTGGCTGCCCCTGTATTGCGGGTTGCATTCAGTAAGCCACCGCAGGGGTCATACAGAATACATAACTACTCAAGTGCACTAAGTTAGGCCTACTTGTTCCTTGCATAAACGACATCTGTCCTGGACTCATGTGGAACACTTATTCTTGGAAAGTTAATTTTTTGTATTTGTGAAATACACAATAGTACATTATGCAAAGAGCCTATAATGCCATTTATTAAGACACGAGTTTGTCTTAATTACCGTTATAGACAACTTGCAAAAGACTGTTTTTGTTTGGCGATCAGCTGTTAATAAGGTCTCGTTGTTCTCTTCTACGCGATAAATGGCAGGTGATGGCCTGCGGGGAACTCGGCGTTTTAAACATAATCCAACGGACTTCAAAACACGAAATGAACTCAATTTGGTATAATATTGAATTAACACTGACACAATTCGTTTTATTTTAAATACAGGTAGTTTATTATGCTCTTTGATTTGCTGCTCTCAAGGCTTCAAGATTGTTCCGCGTTCGAAATTAACGCGAACCACAACAGTGTTATAATGAAATTCTGTACTTTAATGGATACTGCTACGTCACACGTAATAAGCGTATTATGGTTATGGTCGAACATAAATATAATTATTACATCTAATAATAGTTTTTTCTTATTTAAAATGTGTAGTATTCAGTGTTATAATCCCAAAAATAACAAAATTTCTATAAATGTAGATACAAACTTACATTTTGCATTAATAATAATGTTAATACATGTGTCCTTGTGAATAACAATAAACAACGTAAAAATAATGATTAGTTTATTATATTTTCTGTCAATATTCCTATCTTGGAAAAACAACGTAAGTCCATAAAGTTTAAAACGATGCAGTAAAGTAGTAATAAAATATATCAACCTGAACTTCTTACTAGATGTAGCCCAATTAATATAGATTTCACTGATTTAGTTGGAGACTCCTATATTTTCATTATTTGGGAGCAAAATTGCTTTTTTGGCAGTCGAAGGTATAAGAAGTACTTTTAACGGTAGACGATATTAATTAAAGGGAGAAGTTTAAGTCACTGAGTATTATAAAATTATGATACGCCAGGTTAACCAACTCCGATTGTTTCGCATGGAAAATACTGTTTTAGTTCAGAATAATTGCTTATGATTATTAAATAGAGTCAGATTGAAATAAACTGAAAATTTTAAAATTCATGACGCCTTTTTAAATGCCAAATTTTTCACTGTGGTCACAAAATATGTCACACTTTTTGACTGAAAAGCGTTGTCCATTCCAGCTCTTATATTGGTAGCCATGTACGAGAAATCAACAACCTCTGTCTGCGTAAGTGCCTACTAGGTGACGGGAAAGTTCACGAACAGCTGCAAAGCTCCTGTAAAATTTACTTTCTAGGAATAAAGTTGTTTATGCAACCACCAACTCAATTATAATTCGAATGTACGTTAAAGTTGTTCTGCCTCAGAGATATGCTTATGGATTTGTTCACTTCCTGTGTCCTGAATGAACAATGGACAATAAAGTCATTCAAGAACCAAGTTCGTAAAGAAGTAAGAACTATTACGTCGATAATGTTGCAGCTCAGCTAAACTTTCTCATAAACCATTATTACTAACTTAAATCATGATTTTAGCATTCTCTCTACACTAATAAGATACTACAAACCTCTACGTCGGCCGTGATCACCACCACCAAGTACTTCAGTTGATAATAATAGGCTATAGTGTTTTATTGTTGGTCGTTACACAATGATACATTGCTACTTTAATTGAACGTCTGTCACTCCTTGCGTGTTTTAGGGGAACAGGAAACTGCGAGTACAAGAACTGAAGAGGAATTGCTTTCATATACACGGAGTTATTGCATTGATGGGTCACAGCGATAAAACTAGCAAACACTCCCTTTAATTCGGCAAGTGTGTGCGTTCAATGGCTTACTTTCTTCCTCTCGCAATATGGCATAGGCTTTAAAAATAGGTACAGGTATTTGCACCAATTGACTTTACAAATTTACCAACAACTCCGTGGCGCTAAAATCCCAGAAGGGACAAAGCCTACCACCCGAACGCTGCGTCATCTCCATAGGCAGACAGCAGGATTGGGGGGCATGTGGTCAGCATGCCGACACCCACGGCCGTTAATGGTTACAAATTTACTACGTAGAGGAAATATGAATATGAGCAAAAATGGCAAAAAAACACACAAAACTAAAGGAAGAGGGGTAGAAAATATTGTCTTAGTTATCACTGACGCAATTATTGAATAAATAAATATATGCTACGATTATTTGAAACAGTGAAATATGATCTCATGTGCAACACATACATAAGCACCGACTTTGGGAGGTAATCTTAAATGTTGGGAGGTATTTTCTGCCCCCTCCCAACATTTAAGTTTTTATCATACAAAGCCTATGTATAACTACGACAAATTAAATTCTTGCCTCCCAAAAAAATATTTTCTAGCCTGCGCATCTGAACACGTAACATCTACCCAAATAAAAGTGTTAGTTCTTATTAAAATATATTATAATATAATAATATACCATGCATTATAATAAGAGATTACGCATATTATGCAATTCGTAAGAAATAAAAACAAAAACAAAAATCGTTAAAGCCGTTTCCGAGAATATCGACAAAATTCACGTTTTCTTAATGTGAAGTGGTTGTTAAGATGAAGAGAAAATCGTTCCGTTTCAAATCGCATTACTGAAGGATATACAACCCACATTAAATATGTTGTAATGCACTCTCATTGCTTTCTTTACTCTAAGAATGGGCAGTACATCTGTTGGTACTTGGTGCGACTGTTTTGTTCGACCATAATTAAATGCCTAAGTTCTGAGACTTTAGAATTCTGTACCTTGTAAGTTAATCGGTCAAACAAACGAATCTCCCTACCTCGGCGATTAACTTTTAGTATACTTTGGTCACAGTCTTTTCAGACGGTGGAATGGGTAGAAAGTAAACAGGCAAGCTTGTCTCACTCTAGCTTCTAGCACATTACACTTATCTACGTAAAGGTGAGACAGACTTGCTTGTTTCAGCACGCTGATCAATTGTCATTTGCGGATGGAGAAATATAATATACTACAGTTGTTCCCAAACTTTTTTGTCCTGGGACCCACCTTCACCTAGACATTTTTTTCGCGACCCACTACTACATAACGATAACCAATATAGGCTATATAATTTTTTTTCGCGACCCACTACTACATAACGATAACCAATAGGCCTATAGGCTATATAAAAAAATCGCGACCCACTACTACACAACGATAACCAATGTAGGCTTATAAAATACTGCACATATTTTTCATATGCCTTTCAATAGTTTTATTGTGTTCAAATGCCTTATATTCCTTATATTGAAAACAAGTTTAATTTTTCCCGCCCTTTTCGCGACCCACCGAAATTACTCCCGCTACCCACCAGTGGGTCGCGACCCATAGTTTGGGAACCACTGGTATACTGTATCACAAACAATGGTAGTCCTGTCCATGTAAGGGACATGCAGCCGTGAAGTTTGTTAATTATTCTGGTGTACAAATAAGGGGATTAAATTTCTTTATAAGACGCAACAAAAACAAAATATTTTTATTAGAAATGCTGTTTTCATCTTTTCAGATAACAGAAATAAACGTAGGTACAATTTTGATCTAAATTAGGTTTTTCCAGCTGGAGGTCCATGAATCCTTTCTTGGAGCCCACGAAGTCATTTCTAAAAATATATTAATTTAAAGTATGTTTTTATTAAAATATAGCATATTGTTTCTTAAGGAACGATACGGTTTGTGCACAAGTTCGGCCTCAGTTTTAAGAATGAATAAAGAAATGCAACTGTGATAGCGTCTATTTAAGAATGATGCATTCCTTTACACTTTTTTTAAAATTCGTCATTACGTATTCAGTTCTCATAAATAAGATTTATGAATTATAAGCGCCGTATGCCTATATAATTTTAATTTGTATTTCTTTTGTATTGAGTGATTTTAGGAATTTAGACGGACATAATCAGAGTACGGAACTCAGAATTTTATTTGAAATAGTAGTCCTAATACATGATGTAAGTAAAATGGAATTACTTCCATAATTCTTTTAAAAGATCTTAAAGGAAAGAATGAAAGAAGTGCATTTATTGTTACCAAGAATAAACTATCTTTTTACATTATTCGTAAAATAAGCCCTTAGGTTTTCTTTGCTTTAACTGTGCTCAAGCAAAAATATAAATTAAAATTAAAACTAATTACATACAGACGGACAGTTAAAACTAACAAACACACAAACAAAACTCCACACACACTCCATCCAAAAACAGCCACTACAAATATAATAACCTTAAACACATCAATATAATTATCAAACAAATATATTTTACAAACAATCTTATATACAGCTGTATATCCCCACACGGAATACTCCCCTTACTCCCTCAGTCCCACCCCCTCGGCCAGTTCCATCCTAAGCTGTATCACTTTGGATATAAATTCCCCACACTCTCAAAATATCTAGCGTTAAGCAGCAGATCGTATGACCCCTACAAGAAGCAGTGAAGAACTCTGGTAGATATCGGTGCCTCGGTGTTTCAGTGACTCCACACTATGCCAAAATATGTTCTGAAGTTTCTCCTGCTCCACAAATAGGGCATATTCTCTCCCCCTCTTCAATTGTAATTTTAATTTATCGCCAAGCTCCTAGACGGTACCAGGCTAAACCAAGTCTTCCTTCTTTATTCGCACCATACAAGTAAGGCTCGGTTCCCCAATTTGTCTTGTTTATTGTTTGGATATCCAGAGTGGCTTTATTATTACATTCCGCTAATATAATTTGTTTGTCAATATCTCCCAAATGCTTCTGAATTTTCCTCCATGCAATACGCCTATTCCTGAAACCCCTCTCAATTATAAAACCCATTCCTACTTTCTCTAATCCCTACTTAATCTACCCGTCCTTGATACTTGGTCTCTTCATGCTAATTGTTCTCTGCAACACAGCCCTAGTAAGGGATTGATCTCCACGGAAAATCCGCAAGTAATACTTTACAGCGTTTATTTTACACTCAATTGAGTCTCTATGGCGCCCAATTTCTCTCAGGACTCCGCGGTTAGCTGTCCCTCTTCCCACCCCCAATATCCCTTTGAGAAAGTTGCTTTGTACCTGATTAGTTTCTCAGTTCGCCCCATATGTAATTGTCGATCTAACTACTGCATTATATACTGTATCTAATATATTCAGCGAAACCTCGGGAATCTTGTTACGTATCTTCAGTATTTTCGTCACTTTAATAATCGCTCTGTGTTTAGTTATGTCTATTATGTTTGTTCCATTTGACATTGACAGTCATTGTTACCCCAAAGTACTGAACATTTTTCACGTTATTTAATTCTGTCCCATCATATGTCCATATTTCGTTTTTCCCATAAACACACCAGTTCTTAAACATCATAGTTTTAGTTTTTCGGCATGTACCACCATTCCCCATTCCATGGCATTTTATTGCATTTTGTCTAGACTTGTACAAAGTTACAGCCTCATAAATTGTTCAGCCCCCCATTCCACTACTGGACATTGTCTCTCAGACCTTGAAGTTCGAAACCCTTCATGTATATGAGAGAATAATTCCACATATACATAATTATGTAAACTGTATTTTAATTAATAGGATGTAATGACTTAAACATTTTTAACAATATTTAATAAGTTACGAATTAAACCTAAATCCTTTTGTTTCCACTCCAGTAAGAAGTTCCTGTTGCAAGGTAAAGAGACAATATGCGCTTCTGACTCGCTATAATTTGTGTGTTCCCAGCATGCGTATTAGGTTTTGTTTAATTTTTTTGATTTTACCAATAACTATTTAA